>OX465600.1:267787781-270287781 GCA_950022295.1 Bromus sterilis | reverse complement strand
CCCAAGGTTCCATCCCCCATTCATATGAATGGTTTCAGGCCCATCTCACTTGTCAGTCTGCCACTCAAATTCACCACTAAACTTATGGACAATAGACTGCAAAAAAACACCATTCCTATCCTCCATCAAAATCAATATGGATTTATCAAAGGGAAGAACATTCAAGATTTCTTTGGATTTTCTTTTGAATATCTGCACATCTGCCATAAATCAAAGAAGCCTACAATCATTCTCAAACTTGACTTTGAGAAAGAATTTGACAAAGTCGAATACAGTGCAATTATTGCTATACTGAGAGCAAAAGCATTTGGTCCTAGATGGATCTCATGGGTAGAAAAAATTCTCTACTCTGCATCCACCTCTGTCCTACTTAATGGGGTACCTGGGAAAATATCAAATGTAAAAGAGGAGTCAGACAAGGTGATCCACTTTCACCACTGTTATATGTCCTCACTGTTGATCTCCTACAATGTATTGTTAATCATGCATGGCAGAATGGTAAAATCAACCTACCTACTGGCAATGACTATGGCATGAAATATCCTATATTCCAATATGCTGATGATACTTTGATGATCATGCCTGCTGATCTTGAGCAAATCATTCATCTCAAAACTCTTCTACAAGCATTTAGTAGGTCCACTGGTCTGTTTGTCAATTATGCCAAGTCCTCATTGGTGCCTATCAACATTGAAAATGACCATGCTAAGCAACTTGCTGATGAATTTGGCTGCCAGGTGGAGAGCATACCATTCACTTACCTGGGACTGCCACTTGGCACCACTAAGCCCTCTGTTCAGGATCTGATGCCTGTGATTTCTAAAATTGACAAAATATTATCTGGAGTTTCTAATCTACTTAATTATGTTGGTAGGCTCACATATGTCAATTCTGTTATTGCTTCCATGCTAATATTTACTATGTGCACATTCAAAGTGCATGTCACCATGCTGGATCATGTGAATAAATCATCTAGGAGATTCTTGTGGCATGGAAAAGATAAACACAAAAAAGGAAATTTCCTGGCAAACTGGAAGATGGTATGTATGCCCAAAAGTGCTGGTGGCCTGGGTGTATTGAATTTAAGAACCCAAAATGTTGCTCTGATTTTAAAGCATTTGCATAAGTTCTACAACAAACATGACATACCATGGGTTAAACTCATATGGAGAGCATACTACAATGATGGGAAGACACCACAATCTATAAGAAACTGTGGTTCATTTTGGTGGAAAGAATGTCTAAGCATATTTGATAATTACAGAGATATGACCAAAGTTAGTATATGCAAGGGAGACATTGTCACATTGTGGAGAGATAAATGGATGAGACAAAATCCACAAGAACTATATCTTGAACTTCATTCATTTTCTAAGAATGACATGATATCTGTATACAATGCCAATAAAAGTGAATATTATTATGATCTATTCAATCTACCTCTGTCAGTTATTGCCCACCAACAATACAGATAATTTACTGATATTATTCAAATCAATAGAGACAACAATAATGAAGATATATGGAACCCCATCAGTGGTAGCAGCAGTTTCACTACCAAATGGGCTTACAATAAATTGGTGGGATCATCAACTTCTCCCTTGATCATGACTTAGATTTCAAAATCATACTATATGCCCAAGATGAAATTCTTTTGCTGGCTATTATTTAATGTCAGACTAAACACATGTGACTTACTCAGCAGGAAACAATATGAATTGCACAATACAAACTGTGCACTCTGCAATGATGGCAGCTATGAAGATAGAACTCATCTATTTTTTAGCTGCCCATACAGTCAAGAGCATATGGTGGCATCTCGACATGGAGTGGAATACTGATTTAAACTTCAATGATATGATCAAGGAGGCACATAACAGAGGGAAAAATAATATTTTCATGGAGATATTGATCACTCGATGTTGGTGCATATGGATACAGAGGAAGAATCTCATATTTGAGCACATTGAAACTACCATCTGATAAGCGAGAGAGGATAATTGCTTCTCACCCTTCGTTGGTTACCCCAAGTGGAAGGTGAGATGTAGCGTAGAGGCAAGTTTCCCTTGGTGAAGATACCAAGGTTGAGAGTATCGACCAGTAGGACTCCGGCGATGATAAGTAGGTGTTAGCGGCGCAACTGATGTGGACCTGCACACAATACAAATAACTTTCTCTCAAAGAAGTTCAGAGAGGTTGTCAATCTCTCCGGTCTTCTTCTCTACAAAGGATCAAACACAAGGGATAATGACAATGATAGCAACTGAAAGTAAATACTGAAATGTAAAGGAGTGTGTAAACAATGATGAGAATATGGACCGGGGTCCCGTGATGTTCACTAGTGACGTCTCTCTCCCAAAAGACGATAAAACTGCTATGCGAGGTAAACAAATTACAGATGGGCAATTGACAGGATTATAAACGCACCACAATGCTAACTATGCTACAAAGAAAGGAAGAGGCTCATAAGCATGTGCAGTACGCCAAACTAAGTAGACCGAAATCTATCTGCATATACTAATAACACTACTAGGAAAAATCTTATAGGTAGAGGCTTAACAGTAGCGCCCCCAAATAAGGGGCACTACTGCTAATTAGCAGTAGCGCCCCTTATTTGGGGGTCCTACTGCTAGGCCCTTAGCAGTAGCGCCTGTATAAAAGGGGCGCTACTGCTACTTAACAGTAACGCCATGTACAAGAGGGGTGTTACTGCTACGTTGATAGTAGTAGCGCGCGATATAAACCCACGGTGCTACTAAGTGGTCTTCACTACATCCTCTAGGACATGCCATACTAGTAGCGCCTGTACAAGAGGGGCGCTAATGCTAAGTTCATAGTGGTAGCGCCTGTACATGAAATTCACCAAATGCACCCCCCCCGTGGACCGCCTTTTCAGTTAAAAAATAAAATAAAATGATGGAAATGTCAAATATATAAAAGAAAATGAGATTCCCATGTGATATGGGGTCTAGTTGTTAGGGAAATTGAAAAATATGAATTTTGACTTTTTTTGCAAAATCTCTCTAGAATTTTTAAAATGGGCATAACTTTTGCATACGAACTCCGATGAAAAAGTTGTTTACATGAAAAATCATCTACTCAAAAAGTTATATTCAAATTCAACTAGGGGAACCCCGTTGAACATTTTTAGAATCCTCAAAAACCTAATAGAAAAAAGTTACGATGCTTTTAAGATCTGGAGGCCAAAAATGCCTGTACAAGAGGGGCGCTACTGCTACTTAACAGTAGCGCTTGTACAAGAGGGGCACAACTGCTAGGTCTGACGTGGAAGTTTCCTATTGGTGTAGCCCTCCTCTCGCAGATCAGTGACATGGCAGGCCATCAAAATGTAACACTCTCACTGTCAGTGAACAGTAATCAGGGTTACTGTTCATCTCTACTGTTCAAAACTTTTGTTTGATCAACTGGTTCAGTTCAAATTAAAATTCTCCTTTGATATTGTTGCAAGCAAATATGAACCATGGACCTTGATCATCATTGGCCAACTAAAGTCCAAGCCATTTGAAATAAAATTCAAACAAACCCTAAAATGCCTTTTGATGAATATTAAAAATATGGTGACAATAAATCTTTTCCAAAAATCTTGGAACAACTTTTATAAAATCCCAAATAATCATTGGACCATGCCCATGTAATCATTGGTATTTATTGGGCTACTGAAAATTTTAAACAATTAATAACAGTAGCAATTCCAGGCCAATTGCTCATTTAATAATAAAATAAATTAGCAAAAGAGTTTAGAAAAACCCTAAACTTTTTCTGGCACCTCTAATATATGACGCACAAATATACCCACAAGTTTCACATGTGGAAAAAATCATTTCACAGCAAAACATAAATTTCAAACATAAAAGAAAAGCAGAAAAGAATTAAAATGGAATAAGAGCAAAGAGGCCCATCCCCCCTTCCCCCTGGGCCAAACCAGCCCAGCCACCTCCCTCCTTCTTCTTCCCCTATATGGAGGGCAGGGCGTGTGCGTGGAGGCCATCCACGGCGCCATGGCCACTGTGGCCGCCGTGGAAGCCATCCGGCGGCTAACCGGCGTGGTTAAGTCGCCCTTGGCTCCGGGAAGCCCTAGCCCCCTCCCCTTTCCTCCCCATCGCGCTCCCTCTCCCTCTCTTGTAGTGCGCCCGCGCCGCAGTGGCCTCGCCACCGTGGACACCGCGGCCATTGGCCACCTCCGGCCCGGCCAGCACGTCCAGGAGCGTCGTAGTGTACATCTCCGTCTCCCCGCGCGGCGAATCGAGCTGGGAGCCACCGCGCATAGCGAATCGACACCTTCTTCAACCTTGAGCCCGCCGGCGAGCTCCTGCAATTCCGGCTGCCGCGGTGCTCCCCTGAACCGCTGCTTCCTCGTCGCGCTACTGGTGAGCATCCAGTGGCCCCCGACCCATCCCCTCTCCTCCTCATCCCCTGTAACGTCGCCGCCACGTACACGTGCTCCGGCAGCCGCACGTCGCCGCCGGTTGCTCGATGTAGTCGCCGTTTTAGGCTACCACGACGTTCACCTCGTGCTCCAACAGATGCCCCGCGTTCCCCCGTTCGATTCCCCCCCCTACGCGTGCCTTTTGGTCGCCGGAGCAACTCGCCCGAGTCGCCGCCGTGCCCTGTGTGCGTCGCCGGCGAGGACGCCATGGACATGGCCGGTCTAATTTTAGCCTAATCCCCCCCCACCCTCTGACAAGTGGGCCCAGTTGAGTTAAGTTAGTGTCTAACCCCACCCCCCCACTTAATCTAAACCCCCAATGTTAAGTTAACAAAAATAATGATAATAACCCCCCTATGACAGGTGGGGCCACTTCCTGTTAAAAATAAAAGAAAATTGTTGGTGTAACTTAGGTCAATGACACATGGGCCCCATCTGTAAGTCCTTTTGTTTTATTAAAATAAATTGTTGTTGATAGTATGACATGTGGGCCCTGGCATTTTTCTAATTAAATTAAAATGATTTATCACATTGTGAGGTTGACAGTGGGGCCCCACTTGTCAGTTTTGACCAGTCAAACTGTGCTGTGGATAATGTTGAATAAACAATTAAAGAAATTCAGAAAATGTTATAAAATGATTTAATTTTGGAAATTCAATATCTTTTAAACCGTAAGTCAGATTCAAAAACTTTATATATCAAAATGGATCAGAAAAATATAACGAATACGGATACGCTATCCGTATACCAACCACACCCCTCTAATACAACGAACACCGACATTCCCCCCCTCCGGGTTGTCTGTCGATAATTCCCGGTGCCGGTAAAAACCTGCCGGATGAATTTATTCCGAACACGAAAGTTGTCCGGAATGGTTCAACTAACACGGATACAACCCCGTTATCTTTGTCGGATTTCCACGACACCTCCAGCATGAACCCTTCCCCCTCCGGACACCCTGTCCGGTAATCACCCTGAGCTGGCAGTTCATCCCCGGATGAATTCCCGCTCCGAGCAACGTGCATTGCACTGCGTTAGGACACCGCTAACATTTCATCTGTCATGTCATGCATATGTTTGTATATTATTGCTGTGTATTTACTGTTTCCTCCCCCCCTAATCTCCGGTAGACCCCGCCGCTACCGCCGACTACACCGCCGCCGGGTACGACTATTCGTCGACGACCCTGCCCCTACCGTCGAGCTTCCAGGCAAGCAGAGCGATTCTCTTCCCCAGATATCGCCTACCTTTCCGTACTTTCTTGCACTAGGCATTGTTACTGTTGCTGCTACGATTACAATCCTATTCAATTGCATAGCCTGATTTTGTCGCCCCTTGATGTACCTCCTTTATCCTATGATGCCTATTATATTTATGCATTATTCAGCAGTGAACCCTGCGCATTGTTAGCGAGGACTAGATAGCGGGCCGTGATCACTCAGGGGGTGAACACGGATACAATATATTATAACTTTTGCAGGTACGGAACAAAGCAGACACCGCCAAATGCCCATATCTGGGTTATGCCTAGTCACCTCAAGTGTGAGCTATCAAGGAGTAATCCTTGTACTCCACTCGAGGCTGACTTTGTCTTGCCGCCATAGGGTCCTGGGCAGCGGTTGTCCATAAAGGTAAGAAGTCGGGCGACCCAACGGTGCCCGCGAGCGGTATATCGTCGGGAACGACAGGGAGGGTACGACCGACGTTACTGGCGTGCTTGGCCCCTGCTCGTATCTCGCGAGAGTTACCAAACCACGCAAAAGTCGAGCTCTACCAAGAGCACACGCGAGACAAGGTAAGGAGACGGTTCACCTTGTCGGTAACCGCGCGCTTTGACGGGACGACAGGGCAGGCCCCGACGTTACCGGTGGGCTTTGTTGCTGTTCGTTGTCCGTTGTGTTGTTAGTCAGACAGCGATAACGGTTGTCTGCGAGATAATATTAAAATGCTAAATGGTTCGGCGAATGACTTGAGAGACCCGTTGGTCTGTACGCACTACCTACACGTGGGATTACGGTGTGGGACTTCCGCGTCGTAGTTCGCCCTCGTAGTTCGTCAGCAGTACTGCGGCCTGATCGCCGGGAAGTGGTCTTGTCTTTTTGCTGCAGCAGGTGTGTTTGGATTTGCTTTTGCTTCGCCGGCCAGACTCGCACCGTCCAGGAGCGTGCAAGGGTGAGGGACCTAGACCCCTTGGCGCATAGGATATAGTCCGGCGGATGGCCTCTCTGTTGAGCCTAGGATGGGCTGCGTCGTGTCGGATAACCTCGGTGGGGCGTTCCCTAACAAGGTTCACGCCACCCTGGAGATCCGAGCGTGCAGGCTGAACAGTAGTGCACCCCTGCAGGGAGTTTAATCTATTCGAATAGCCGTGTCCACGGTAACAGGACGCTTTATGCTGAAGCTGGATCTTACCACTAGAAATTATTACTATTAAACTGTATGGTTCCGGGTTATCTTCCTCGCATGGGAGTCGTGGAGGGGAACTCGGAGGCATTATTATCATTAATCATTACAACTTATATTATACAATGTTGCAACAACTTCTGCTTTGTTGTTACTTTATTGTTTTATATGAACTGTTGGCTGATTCTCTTCTCATGCTGCAAGACATCATCGGAATATGCTAGTCTTTGATAGGCCTAGCTCCTTACCCTTATTCTGATTTCTGTCTTGCAGTCCACTATATACAGCCTCCCCTTTCCATTTGATATAAATGCATAATGCTTAGTACCGGACGTAAGACTCGCGGGTATGCTAGATACTCACCTTTGCTTTATTTCCCCTTTTATGTTTTACCTGATCGGCCGCTGCAGTCGACGTTGGAGCCCAGGAGCAGGAGTACCCCGGAGGCGGATACTATTACGTCGAGACCCCCGCTGACCAGGACCAGGAGTAGTTTCGGAGGCTCCTAGGAAGGAGGCCTTGCCTTTTCGATCTGTATCTCTGATGTTATTTGTGCTAGCCTTCTTAAGGCAAAGCTTGACTAACTATGGCTTTACTCAGATATTATGGCTTGTATAACTTATGTATTCGGGTCCGTGTGACCCCTTATCTTGTAACATATTGTTTTATCCTTTTATGTTTAGTGTTGTGCTGTGATATTCTCACCGTGGCACCCTAATCTCAGCCGTGTACCCTGCGTGTATGATTACTGTACACGGATTGATTTTGGGGGCATCACAAGTTGGTATCAGAGCCGACTGCCTGTAGGAAGCCACCCAACCACTACCTGGTCGAAGTTGAGTCTAGACTTTGAAAAACTATTTTGCTAACTTAATGTTTGGCTTACGGGCCCACATCGATGTCACTACATGTGATATCTATGGTATTAGGATCCTTTTCTCCTTACCTATGCTCTGGGAATCTGCTCTCTTATCCTTGCTGGTAAGTTTTACAAACTCTGACATTAGGATCACGTTCTCTTGATTCCATCCGGCGTTTTGGTGCTTCCCCATTGATTGAGTCGTGTTGCAGGAGTTCTACCCCAGGTCCTGGACCGCGGATCCCATTCTCATTCTGGGCAGGCCGCGCGTCCTCTGGCATTAACTCCTGTGGCCAACAGTTTTCTTGCGGCGTGATTGACATAGTGGAATCTATGTCGCGTCGTTTAATCCTTACCGCGGTCTGCGCGCCGCCTAGTGTGTCCTTTTTCCTTAATTTCTACGACGTTACGCTGCCCGATTTTCGGTTGATTCTATGTGTGGATGTGTATGTCTTATATGACTACTCCTATATATCCGCGCCTCCTCTTTGTTGTCGCTTTACCTCCTACTCGTTTCCGGCATCTCGTTAAAATGTTCATCGCTGAAATACCCCTGTTAAATTCGAGCAGGATGGCTGGTCGTGGTGGTCGTGGTTGTGGTCGTGGTGCCAACGATCCACCTCCGCCGCCGGACTACAAGGCTGCGATGATGCAGCAGTTTCAGATGAACCAGGTGTTTATGCAAGGAGTCATAGATCAGCTCCAGAACTAGAATCAGAACTAGAACCAGCACCAGACCCAACCGCCTGTGGTTACTCTGCAGGATTTCATGCGTCTCAATCCCCCTCTCTTCCACCAACCGGAACAGCCACTGGATGCTGATGATTGGCTTCGTGACATCACTCGTCAGCTGGAGTTCGCTAATGTGAGCGCTGCTGATTATGTCAACTTCGCGTCCTATTTCCTGCGTGGTCCCGCTGCTCAGTGGTGGGAAACCTACAAGGGCTCGCTAGCTGAAGGGACTGTCGTCACCTGGAATGATTTCAAGACTGCCTTCCGTGCTCGTTATGTCCCACAGGAGATCATGAACCGTATGAAGGCCGAGTTCCGCAACCTTGTTCAGGGCAACAAAACTGTCGAGGCATATCAGAGGGAATTCCTCCGCCTCTCCCGCTATGCTGCAAGTGACCTCCCCAATGATGCAAGTAGGCAAGAGAAGTTCCGTGATGGACTCAACCCCGATCTCCAGCTTGCACTGGCTTTGCACGTCTTCCCCGACTTCGCCACCATGGTGAACCAGACTATCACTCTTGAGACAGCTCAGCTTAAGTTCGGTGGTTCGCCGAAGCGCCCCCGTGATGCTGGCTCATCTTCGGGCACAACACAGAAGCAACACGTTTGGCTTCCACACAGTCTTATGCGTCCAACTGCCCCTGCACCAAGGCCGTCGTATGTTGCACCCCGTCTGCCTCCGCCCCCGCCGAGACAGCCGAAGACTGAGACTGCACCCCTCCGTCCTCAAGATGGCCTGTGTTTCAAGTGCCGTCAGCCAGGCCATATTTCCAGAGACTGCCCTCAGCGACAGAATCAACTGGTAGTTCACCCTGCTGGCCGCGGAAATGGTCGTGGAAACAATGGGACCCTCAACTATAATACTGGGTCAAATCCTCATTCTCGTGGTCATGCTTACAACATTGATGTTGAAGCATCTCAGGAACAGCCCGCTACTGTGATGGGTACACTCCTCGTTAACTCAATACCTGCTACCGTTTTATTTGATACAGGAGCATCGCATTCATTTATGTCTGGAGCATTTGCGTCTAAGCATGGCATTTACCACGAAAATATGCATACCCCCTTAATAGTCCGGGTTCCCGGTACCCAGTGTCGTGTCGACATGGTTGCACCTAACCTCACTGTCGAGATCGAAAGATTTGAGTTCATGGTTTCTCCACACATTCTGAAAACCTCTACCATCGACCTTATCCTTGGCATGGATTGGCTGAAAACCCACGATGCCGCACTTTATTGTGGCACCAAGGTCATCCAACTTTTTCATCCTTACGGCGCGATTTTGAGTCATACCGCCATTGTGTCGATGAATGACGAAGCTCGTATATATGCTCTTAATGCCTTGAATGTCGCCCCTCTCGAAGGGATTGAGAAAGTCCCAATCGTTTGTGATTTTACCGACGTATTCCCAGAAGAACTGCCGGGGATACCCCGATTAGGGAAGTTGAATTCGTCATCGACTTGAAGCCTGGCACCGTCCCTATTGCCAAGCGCCCATATAAGATGCCACCTCACCACCTCCTTGAATTGAAGAAGGAGATCGACACGGCCCTCGAGAAAGGCTTCATCCGACCTAGTTCCTCTGCTTGGGGAGCACCTTCGCTCTTTGTCAAGAAGAGTGATGGCACGAACCGTTTGGTCCAAGATTACCGACCTATCAACCAGGCCACGATACAGAACAAGTACCCCCTCCCTCGGATCAATGATCTTTATGATCAACTTGCTGGATCCATGGTGTTTTCAAAACTCGACTTAAGGTTGGGTTACCATCAGATCCGGGTCCGTGATAAGGACATCCCGAAGACCGCATTCATTACTCGCTATTGTTCATACGAGTACACTGTCATGTCCTTTGGCTTGACGAATGCACCAGCCACCTTCTCCCGATTGATGAACTATATATTCATGGAATATCTCGACAAGTTTGTCGTGGTTTATCTGGATGATATATTGATTTACTCCAAGACCGATGCAGAACATGCTGAACATCTTCGTCTTATACTGGAAAAGCTTCGAGAACACAAACTCTATGCTAAGTATTCAAAGTGTGAGTTCTGGCTTCCCGAAGTAACCTACCTTGGTCATGTGATTTCCAAGGATGGCATTGCCGTCAACCTCGAACGTATCCAGGCTATTCTTGACTGGACTCCGCCCAGGACTGTCAAGCAAGTCCAAAGTTTCCTCGGCCTTGCCAGCTATTGCCGCCGTTTTGTTGAGAATTTCGCCAAGATTGCCAAGCCTCTGACTAATCTGCTTCACAAAGGCGTCAAGTTTGAGTGGACTGATAAATGTCAAGAATTTTTTCAAGCTCTGAAGGACAAGCTCACTTCACCCCCAGTGCTTGCTCCTCCTAATACTCAGAAGGACTTCGTGATTTATTGCGACGCATCTCGTCAAGGATTATGTTGTGTCCTAATGCAAGAGTGCAAAGTGATTGCTTATGGCTCTCGTCAGTTGCGTGCTCACGAAGATAAGTATCCAACTCATGATCTCAAATTGGCAGTGGTAATTTATGCATTGAAGCTATGGCGACATTACCTCGTCGGAAATCGTTGCGAGATCTTCACCAACCACCAAAGTCTGAAGTACCTGTTTACGCAGCCCGACCTGAATCTCCGCCAACAGAGATGGCTCGAGACAATAGCCGACTACAACATGGGAATTTCTTACACCCCTGGAAAAGCTAATGTGGTGGCTGATGCCTTAAGCCGCAAAGCCTATTATAGTGAACTTGAAGTTCAAGTGCAACAACCACGCCTGTATGAAGAGCTCCGAAAGCTAAACATCGAAATTGTTCCGCAGGGATATGTGAATTCCCTGGTTATCGAACCAGACTTATACAACCGCATGAAGTTTGCACATGGATATGACTCTGACATTCAGAGGATTAAGCGGTATGTCGAGAGTGGAAAGCCCTCATCCTTCACTATTGCCGATGATGGTACGTTGTACTTCAAGGGTCGGCTAGTGGTCCCCATAAACAGGCCCAACCTGAACTACGCCCCGCACGTCATGAAGGAAGCTCATGATACACCTTTGTCGATTCACCCTGGTAGTACCAAGATGTACCAAGACATTCGTCAGCGGTACTGGTGGTCCAACATGAAACAAGACATTGCTCGTTATGTTGATGAGTGTGACGTTTGCCGTCGCGTCAAAGCCGAACATCAAAGACCTGCTGGAACTCTGCAACCACTCTCTATTCCTGAATGGAAATGGGACAAGATTGAAATGGACTTCGTCACCGGTTTTCCACGATCACAGAAGGATCATGATGAGATCTTTGTCGTCATCGACCGATTCTCTAAAGTTGCCCATTTTCTGCCAGTCAAGGAGACGATCTCTGCTAGTCAGTTAGCAGACTTATATGTTTCCAGAATTGTTTCCCTCCACGGTATTCCGTTGGAGATCAGTTCCGACCGAGGCAACATTTTCACCTCTAAGTTCTGGGATAGTTTCCAAGAAGCTATGGGCACTCACCTAAATTTCAGCACCGCTTATCACCCCGAGTCGCAAGGCCAAGTCGAACGAGTCAACCAAGTGCTTGAAGATATGCTTCGAGCTTGTGTCATTTCATTCGGTAAGAAATGGGAGGAATCTCTTCCAGTTGCTGAGTTCTCGTACAACAATAGCTATCAAGCTAGTCTGCAGATGGCTCCCTTCGAAGTTCTCTATGGACGTAAGTGTCGAACCCCTCTGAATTGGTCAGAAACTGGGGAACGAACCCTCATTGGTCCGGACATCATACAGCATGCTGAAGATCAGGTTTGCGTTATTCGTGAACACCTGAAAGCTGCTCAGTCCCGTCAGAAGAGAAACTATGATCGCAAGCACAAAGAAATGGTCTATCAACCTGGCGAATACGCGTACCTCCGTGTCACCCCGATGCGAGGCACTCATCGTTTCGGAATCAAAGGAAAGTTAGCTCCTCGCTACATTGGCCCGTTCTGTATTCTTTCCCGGAGTGGACCAGTGGCATACCGATTGGAATTGCCGCCGAACCTCTCTCAAGTCCACGATGTATTCCACGTGTCGCAACTCCGACGGTGCTTCAAAGACCCTATCCGCGAAGTGGAACATGATATGATTGAGCTGCAGCAGGACTTGACCTATCAAGAACATCCAAGCCGCATTCTTGATCAGTCTGAACACCGAACCTGCAACAAGACGACTAAGTTTCTCAAAGTTCAGTGGTCGAATCATTATGAAGATGAAGCCACTTGGGAACGCGAAGATCGCCTTCGTGACGAATACCCCGATCTTTTCACCTCTACCACTTAAATTCTCGAGACGAGAATTCTTGTAGTGGGGGAGATTTGTAACACTCTCACTGTCAGTGAATAGTAATCAGGGTTACTGTTCATCTCTACTGTTCAAAACTTTTGTTTGATCAACTGGTTCAGTTCAAATTCAAATTCTCCTTTGATATTGTTGCAAGCAAATATGAACCATGGACCTTGATCATCATTGGCCAACTAAAGTCCAAGCCACTTGAAATAAAATTCAAAAAACCCTAAAATGCCTTTTGATGAATATTAAAAATATGGTGACAATAAATCTTTTCCAAAAATCTTGGAACCACTTTCATAAAATTCCAAATAATCATTGGACCATGCCCAAGTAATCATTGGTATTTATTGGGCTACTGAAAATTGCAAACAATTAATAACAGTAGCAATTCCAGGCCAATTGCTCATTTAATAATAAAATAAATTAGCAAAAGAGTTTAGAAAAACCCTAAACTTTCTATGGCACCTCTAATATATGCAACACAAATATACTCACAAGTTTCACATGTGGCAAAGATTATTTCAAAGAAAAACAAAAATTCCAAACATAAAAGAAAAGCAGAAAAGAATTAAAATGGAATACGAGCAAAGAGGCCCATCCCCCTCTTCCCCCTGGCCCAAACCAGCCCAGCCACCTCCCTCCTTCTTCTTCCCCTGTACGGAGGGCAGGGCGTGTGCGTGGAGGCCATCCACGGCGCCATGGCCACTGTGGCCGCCGTGGCAGCCATCCGGCGGCTAACCGGCGTGGTTAAGTCGCCCTTGGCTCCGGGAAGCCCTAGCCCCTCCCCTTTCCTCCCCATCGCGCTCCCTCTCCCTCTCTTGTAGTGCGCCCGCGCCGCAGTGGCCTCGCCACCGTGGACACTGCGGCCACTGGCCACCTCCGGCCCGGCCAGCACGTCCAGGAGCGTCGAAGAGTACATCTCCGTCTCCCCGCACGACGAATAGAGCTGGGAGACACTGCGCATAGCGAATCGACACCTTCTTCAACCTTGAGCCCGTCGGCGAGCTCCTGCAATTCCGGCTGCCGCGGTGCTCCCCCGAACCGCTGCTCCCTCGTCGCGCTACTGGTGAGCATCCAGTGGCCCCCGACCCATCCCCTCTCCTCCTCATCCCCTGTAACATCGCCGCCGCGTACACGTGCTACGGCAGCCGCACGTCGCCGCCGGTTGCTCGATGTAGTCGCCATTTTAGGCTACCACGACGTTCACCTCGTGCTCCAACAGATGCCCCGCGTTCCCCCGTTCGATCCCCCCCCCTACGCGTGCCTTTTGGTCGCCGGAGCAACTCGCCCGAGTCGCCGCCGTGCCCTGTGTGCGTCGCCGGCGAGGACGCCATGGACATGGCCGGTCTAATTTGAGCCTAAGCCCCCCCCCCCACCCTCTGACAAGTGGGCCCGGTTGAGTTAAGTTAGTGTCTAACCCCCCCCCCCACTTAATCTAAACCCCCACTGTTAAGTTAACAAAAATAATGATAATAACCCCCCTATGACAGGTGGGGCCACTGCCTGTTAAAAATAAAAGAAAATTGTTGGTTTAACTTAGGTCAATGACACATGGGCCCCATCTGTAAGTCCTTTTGTTTTATTAAAATAAATTGCTGTTGAGAGTATGACATGTGGGCCCTGGCATTTTTCTAATTAAATTAAAATGATTTATCACAATGTGAGGTTGACAGTGGGGCCCCACTTGTCAGTTTTGACCAGTCAAACTGTGATGCGGATAATGTTGAATAAACAATTAAAGAAATTCAGAAAATGTTATAAAATGATTTAATTTTGGAAATTCAATATCTTTTAAACCGTAAGTCAGATTCAAAAACTTTATACATCAAAATTGATCAGAAAAATATATCAAATACGGATACGCTATCCGTATACCAACCACACCCCTCTAATACAACGAACACCGACATTCCGCCCCTCCGGGCTGTTTGTCGATAATTCCCGGTGCCGGTAAAAACTTGCCGGATGAATTTATTCCGAACACGAAAGTTGTTCGGAATGGTTCAACTAACACGGATACACCCCCGTTATCTTTGTCGGATGTCCACGACGCCTCCGGCATGAACCCTTCCCCCTTCGGACACCCTGTCCGGTAATCACTTTTTGGTGGCAGTTCATCCCCGGATGAATTCCCGCTCCGAGCAACGTGCATTGCACTGCGTTAGAACACCGTTAACATTTCATCTGTCATGTCATCCATATGTTTGTATATTATTGTTGTGTATTTACTGTTTCCTCCCCCCTAATCTCCGGTAGACCTCGCCGCTACCGCCGACTACACCGCCGCCGGGTACGACTACTTCGTCGACGACCCTGCCCCTACCGTCGAGCTTCCAGGCAAGCAGAGCCATTCTCTTCCCCAGATATCGCCTACCTTTCCGTACTTTCTTGCACTAGGCATTGTTATTGCTGCTGCTACGATTACAATCCTATTCAATTGCATAGCCTGATTTTGTCGCCCCTTGATGTACGTCCTTTATCGTATGCTGCCTATTATATTTATGCATTATTCAGCAGTGAACCCTGCGCATTGTTAGCTAGGACTAGATAGCGGGCCGTGATCACTCAGGGGGTGAACACGGATACAATATATTATAACTGTTGCAGGTACGGAACAAAGCAGACACCGCCAAAGGCCCCTATCTGGGTTATGCCTAGTCACCTCAAGTGTGAGCTATCAAGGAGTAATCCTTGTACTCCACTCGAGGCTGACTTTGTCTTGCCGCCATAGGGTCCTGGGCAGCGGTTGTCCTTAAAGGTAAGAAGTCGGGCGACCCAACGGTGCCCGCGAGCGGTATATCGTCGGGAACGACAGGGAGGGTACGACCGACGTTACTGGCGTGCTTGGCCCCTGCTCGTATCTCGCGAGAGTTACCAAACCACGCAAAACTCGAGCTCTACCAAGAGCACACGCGAGACAAGGTAAGGAGACGGTTCACCTTGTCGGTAACCGCGCGCTTTGACGGGACGACAGGGCAGGCCCCGACGTTACCGGTGGGCTTTGTTGCTGTTCGTTGTCCATTGTGTTGTTAGTCAGACAGCGATAACGGTTGTCTGCGAGATAATATTAAAATGCTAAATGGTTCGGCGGATGACTTGAGAGACCCGTTGGTCTGTACGCACTACCTACACGTGGGATTACGGTGTGGGCCCTCCGCGTCGTAGTTCGTCCGAAAGCTCTTCAGAAGTCAGCAGTACTGCGGCCTGATCGCCGGGAAGTGGTCTTGTCTTTTTGCTACAGCAGGTGTGTTTGGATTTGCTTTTGCTTCACCGGCCAGACTCGCACCGTGCAGGAGCGTGCAAGGGTGAGGGACCTAGACCCCTTGGCGCATAGGATATAGTCCAGCGGATGGCCTCTCTGTTGAGCCTAGGATGGGCTGCGTCGTGTCGGATAGCCTCGGTGGGGCGTTCCCTAACAAGGTTCACGCCACCCTGGAGATCTGAGCGTGCAGGATGAACAGTAGTGCACCCCTGCAGGGAGTTTAATCTATTCGAATAGCCGCGTCCACGGTAACAGGACGCTTTATGCTGAAGCTGGATCTTACCACTAGAAACTATTACTATTAAACTGTATGGTTCCGGGTTATATTCCTCGCATGGGAGTCGAGGAGGGGAACTCGGAGGCATTATTATCATTAATCATTACAACTTATATTATACAATGTTGCAGCAACTTCTCCTTCATTGTTACTTTATTGCTTTATATGAACTGTTGGCTGATTCTCTTCTCATGCTGCAAGACATCGTCGGAAGATGCTATTCTTCGATAGGCCTAGCTCCTTACCCTTATTCTGATTTCTATCTTGCATTCCACTATATACAGCCTCCCCTTTCCATTTGATATAAATGCATAATGCTTAGTAGCGGACGTAAGACTCGCGGGTATGCTAGATACTCACCTTTGCTTTATTTCCCCTTTTATGTTTTTCCTGATCGGCCGCTGCAGTCGACGTTGGAGCCTAGGAGCAGGAGTACCCCGGAGGCGGATACTACTACGTCGATACCCCCGCTGACCAGGATCAGGAGTAGTTTCGGAGGCTCCCAGGCAGGAGGCCTTGCATTTTCGATCTATATCTCTGATGTTATTTGTGCTAGCCTTCTTAAGGCAAAACTTGACTAACTATGTCTGTACTCAGATATTATGGCTTGTATAACTTATGTATTCGGGTCCATGTGACCCCTTATATTGTAACATATTGGTTTATCCTTTTGTGTTTAGTGTTGTGCTGTGATATTCTCACCGTGGCACCCTAATCTCAGCCGTGTACCCTGCGTGTATGATTACTGTACACGGATTGATTTTGGGGGCGTCACACAAAACCCCCACCACACATTTTTCTCCTCCTCTTCTCACACTCCATCTCCTCCTCTTCTCCATTCCATCTCCTCCTCTCCGGCGACCTTCTCCTCCTCATAGTGCTCCTCCTCCGGCGAACTCCTCCACTCCATCTCCTCTCTGGCGAACTCCTCCACTCCATCTCCTCTCTGGCGACCTCCTCCTCCGGCAACCTCCTCCTCCTCACGGTGCTCCTCCTCCGGCGACCTCCTCCTCCTCACGGTGCTCCTACTCCAGCGACCACCTCCTCCTCCTCACGGTGCTCCTCCTCCGACGACCTCATCCTCATGGTGACCTCCTACACACTTCCCTGCAGAGCCGCCGTCGTCCCCACCCTGCCCCGCGGCCACCGGCACGATTGCCGGAGCGCAGACACACATGCATTTTTTTGTTTTTTGAAATTAATAGTTGTAGCTCATGAATAAAGAGGGCGCTGCTGCTATTTAGCAGTAGCGCGTGGACAAGAGGGGCGCTAATGCTACAATAACTAGTAGTAGCGCGCGCCAACACGTGCTACTCCTAAATGTTAGCTGTAGCGTGATAGTAGTAGCGCGCCACCACGCGCTACTAGTAGCCATTTAAGGGGCGCTACTAGTAGCGTTTTTCCTAGTATTGTAATCATCCACCTTGAGATATCAATCAAGAACATCTCGCTGGTATTAAGTTGCGAACCCCACCCAAAGTGTAAACCCAAAGCAACAGACAACTGCATTAAAAAGAACTTTGCGTAAAGTAAAAAAATCCTTGCAACCGCGATTACAAGCACTGTTGTTTTCCCCCTTGTGGCCACAACACATCCCCTAGACTAATTTTTCTGTCACTCAAGCGTGTCATCAGGGGGCATGTACCCACAATCGAGCATAACGTTCCCTCTTGGAGTCACTACCTACTACTTGGCCAAAGAAATAAACAACAACAGAGAACATGCAATAATTACTCAGGAACAAAAATATAAAAGACAAAAACCAAAGATATTACTCTATCACAATATGAACATAATATCATAATCCACCAGATCCCATCAAACTCAGCATAGCAACAGCAGAAAAATTACATATGTGCCTCGATCATGTAGGGCAGCTCACGAGGTCTAAACCATGAAGAACAAAGAGGGGAGGAGAACATCACATAACTACTGATCACGGACCCATGGTACAAGGTAGACTACTCACGGCACATCCGGGAAGCGTCCATGGTGGAGGGGAAGCTCCCGGAGGTCGATCCTCCCTCCGGCAGGGTGCCGGGAAGGGTCCTTCTAGTGCTCCCGATCTTGGAAGCGCGGTGGCAGCGGAACAGAGGCGAGATCGTGAAAAAGGGTTCTGTCTTCGGAAGTTTCACGTCACGGGAGATATATAGGAGAAGGGGGCCCACCAGAGGTCCAGGCTCCCCCTGGCGCGGCCAAGCCCTAGGCCGCGCCAGCTATGCTCCTGGGGCGCTGGTAGGTCCCACATGGTCCCCCGTCGGGACTCCGGAATGTCCCTTCATGTTGATTTTTTATCTGATTTTTCCTGATTTTTTGAGCACTTTTAATATTGGGGAAAATTGAAATATAAAACAACAGAAAACAGAAACTGGCACTGGGGTGCACTGAAATAATAGGTTAGTCCAAATATGATCAAAATTGTATGAAAGTTAATCCAGATCATAGCAATATCACACAACACATGCATGGAGCTGATACGTCCTAAACGTATCTACTTTGCCAAACACTTTTGCTATTGTTTTGCCTTCATTCTTGCATGATTTGAACGAAACTAACCCGGACTGACGCTGTTTTCAGCAGAGCTACCAGTTCTGTTTTCTATTGTGCAGGTTTCTGGATATTTAGGTACGCAGGAAAAATCCCAAAAAAATATATAAAAAATCAGCTTTCCGGAAGCTTCCACCAAGCCAAAGGGGGGCCACAGGGCAGCCAGGGGGCAGCCAGGAGGGTGCCTGGCGCGGCCTATCCCCTGGCCGCGCCACCTTCCCTCCTGGCTGGGTCCCACACCCCCTGGTGACCTACGTTGGCCCCTATTTATTCTCCCGACGCAGAAACCCAGAAACAGAAGTCTCTTTTCCAATCTACGTCGCGGAGCCGCCGCAACCCTCTGTTCTTCCTCGGAGAGCTAATCTGGAGGCTGAATTGGCCTCTAGTGAGGGGGAAATCATCGCCATCGTCATCATCATCGCCTCTCCATCACCCCTCCATGACTTCTCCTCTCATGTGTGAGTAGTTCCCTTCTGTAGGCAAAGGGGATGGTAGGGATTGGTTTAGTTAGATCATGTAATAGTTCAATCATATTGTTGGGGGCATGTTGCCTATCATCTACTTGGTGTTTATAATCTCTGTTACAACTTGTTCTCTTAATGCTTGCCACTTTGGGCCCGAGTGCCATGATTTCAGATCTGATCACCCTTTTGTTTCTTTAGTTTGTGGTGTTCTTGATCCTATCTATGAGTTGTATGCACCTATTATAGTCCGGAACCGGCGATCCCAATGGTGACAGCTTGGGACACCAAAGGGGATGGACTATGATTTGAGGATTCCGTGTATCCATGAAGTGTTAATGCTTTGTTCCGGTGCTGTTTGACAGGAGTACCTTAATCTCCCTAACTTCCTTTTGGCCCCGTTTGTAGCGGGAGGGTAGGACAAAAGATGTTGTGCAAAGTTCTTATTGCAAGCACGTACAACTACCTTGGGATACATGCCTGATGTTTGATATTTGCCTAGATGATCCTTTCTTTTCTGTGATCCTTGCCCAAGTTAGAATTTGATACATGTTCGTTCTCATCCAAGCAGCGCCCAACCATCCATCTCCCTAGCCTACAGTGTTTTCCTTCTGCTGGTTACTAGTTGTTTACCTTTGCTGTTCCATTATCACTATCACCAATATTATCATTACCACAACTACCATATCACAGTTGCTACTAATACCTTTGTGCAAGCAAGTGTTTATTTCAGGTTGGTTGAATTGACAACTCAATTTTCAATGCCTGTACGTATTCTTTGTGTCCCCAAGTGTCGAATCAATAAATTGGGCTATCTTGCCCGCGAAGACTATCTCGATCCCCTACAGTTGAGGATTATCAAGTACTGTTTTCTAGCGCTGTTGCCGGGGACCATAGCTTTATTTACAGATCTACTCGAAGTATCCTACCTGCTGCATGTTATCCACTATGGGTAAGAAGGGAGACCCTAAAGTTCCGATCTTACCATCCCGTACGAGAAGAGGTACTGCTCTTAGCACTAGTGCTAAACTTGATTCACCTTCGGTTATGAGTCATTTTGATTCACCTCAGTTACATGCTACTTCTGCTGAGTCTGGCAATATGTCAGATACTTTTGATGATGCTTCTACAACTTTTGAGACTACAGGTTCACTTGGTTCTTTTATAGAAGAACATATTGCTGCTGTTGCCCGACTCTCGGGTGTTGAAATTCCTGTTACCCAAACACCTATTGGAAAAATTCATGACCTTGCTGACCTTAAGGAGAAACTCCTTGAGGACGATTATGTTATACTTGATGATGATTTATGCAGGGAGCTTAATGAATGTGCTGGTTCCGACCCTACTACTATAAAGAAGTTGCTAGCAAAGCACTCCCTGAAGAACAAGTTTACTTCTGATCCTACTTTTGCTACGTCTCCTATATGCATCACTGATCCTGATTATGATTTCTTTGTTGACCTTTCACTTATATCCACAGTTGAAGCTGATCCCTTTTATGGCAGAGAAAATGATGATGCTATCGGGCACCTGACCAAACTCACTGAGTTAGGCGGCTTTTTTACCACAGATGAAAGGATCCGGAACTTTTATGTGACCAAGCTTCTTCCTTTTTCCTTGAAAGGAGATGCTAGAGCATGGTATGATGCAGTACCATGTGGTTCCATTCAGAGTCCTCAAGATATGGCTATATCTTTCGTTGATAAGTATTTTCCTGCTCATATGCAACATGCTGCTTTACAAAGAATTTATAACTTTAAACAGTTGCAGGATGAGCATCTCCCTAAAGCTTGGGGGAGATTTTGCAGTTTGCTAAAAGCTAGACCAGGACATGAAATCCCTAATAATGAATTACTTGATATATTTTATGCTGGTCTAACCGATGGGTCTAAATCCTACTTAGATAGTTGTGCTGGTTGTGTTTTCAGGCAAAGAACACCGGATGATGCGGAAGAATTGATGGGAAAAATTGCCAAAAACCATAAAGATTGGTCCGTGCCTGAACCACCTCCACCACCAAAGAAGAGGGGCATGCTAGTCCTAAGCCCGGAAGATATGCAAGAAGCAAAGAAGTCCATAAGAGAGAAAGGTATTAAAGCTAACGACGTGAAGAATCTACCTCCAATTGAGAAGCTGTGTGAGCCTACCACTCACACACCTATGGTAGAAGTACACTCTCTTTTAGATTTCAATGCAAGTGACATCCCTAAAGGTAAACCTCCAGACCAATGTTTACATGAGCTTGATAATTTTATTATGAAGCAGAATCACTTCAATAAGAAGATACAAGGTCAGTTGCATGATAATACTCTTGCTATCAAAAGTTTGCTTGATGTTCTAGGTAGAACAGTTAATGATGTTAAATGTCTTGTGAAGCATTTTCATATGGTTCAAACTCAGCTTGAACAAATTTCTAATGTGCAAAAAGATTTTCTTGCTAATAATGCCAAACAGGAAAATTTACAAGCTTATGGTATAAAGACCCGGGGAGGCACACACACCAGGACCCTCTCTATCCAGAGGGGCACCAAAAGAGGATCGAGCAAGATTATCAAGTGCAGGAAGAAGAAATTGTTAGCTCCCTAAAGAACAAGAAGAAGAAAAAGAAACACAAGGAAGCTGACAATTCCAATGATCCTATAGAAGAAGAAGAACAAGCTGTGGATCCAAACAACATATCTACATCCGATGCTGAGACTGAAGACTGTGCTGAACCTGAAAAATATACTGAAAAGAATGATCCACCCGAGGTTCGTGAAGAAGAAGCACCTGATAAGAGCAAGAAGTATACTAGAGAAGAATTCCTTGCAAGGAGACACGGGAAGGAACGAGAACCATGGGTACAGAAACCCATGCCTTTCCCAAGCAAGTCCGTCAAATCCAAAGAAGAAGAGCACTACAACAAGTTTTGTGAGTGGATGAAACCTCTTTTTCTTCAAATTCCTTTGACTGATGCTATTAAATTACCTCCTTACTCAAAATATATGAAAGATATTGTTACTAATAAAAGAAAAGTCCCTAATGAGGCAATATCTACTATGCTTGCTAACTACTCTTTTGGTGGAAAGATTCCTGAGAAGCTCGGTGATCCAGGTATACCCACCATTCCTTGCTCCATAAAGAATAATTATGTTAGAACTGCCTTATGTGATCTTTGTGCAGGAGTGAGTGTTATGCCCTTCTCTCTCTACAAAAGGCTTTGTTTAGAGAAACTAATTCCTACAGATATCTCTCTTCAGATGGCCGACAAGTCCACGGTCGTCCCGATCGGTATTTGTGAGGATGTTCCTGTTGAAGTTTCCTACTGCTTAATACTTACTGATTTTGTTGTGCTTGACATGCCTGAGGATGGGAGCATGTCCATTATCCTTGGTAGACCTTTTCTTAACACCGCAGGTGCCGTTATTGATTGCAATAAAGGGAAGGTTACCTTCAACGTAAATGACAAAGAACACATGGTGTATTTTCTAAAGAAAATCGACAAAAGGCATGGCCTTAACTCCATTGAGAATATCGAGACCGTGAGGATTGGAGAATGGGATTGTCCACTACATGTATACAACAAATACAAAACAATTTTGGTGGGCACCATGTCCATTAAAGTAAGAGTGCAATAATCACTTCATAAGAGGCGAGACTTTCTGCGCTATTTATCACCAGTGTGTTGGTAAGACTTGATCAACCTTGCTAACTAGCAAGTTTTATATAAGTAAAAAGTTGAGCTTGTTATGTTTTCATTTCCTTTAGCTTTTATTCTCCTTGCTCACTTGTTCTAACTTTTGTCTCAAGTTCACGCAAGTTTTTGCAGCTTTTTGAACTTTGAAAAATTCTCTACAGTGAACTTGCCCAGAAAATTCCAGAAAATTCAAAAAAAAATTCCAGGTAAAAAGCCATCGAGGAGTACCTGTGGATGACCAGGGGGGTCCAACCCTGGCCCAGGAGGCCAGGTGGCGCGGCCCAGCTCCTGGCCGCGCCACCCACCCTCCTGGGGCCCACAGGCACCCCCTGCTGGCATCTCTTCTTCCACTCTCTCTCTTTCACTCCGAAAACTCGTGTTCTTGCTCTAGTTTCGTGTTCTTGCTGTTCTTGAGCACGGAACTTCGATCTCCCTCTACAACCACTCATTTGAGCTGAAATTTGGGACAAATATTCTCTGGTATGTGACTCCCTCACCCCTCCAATTAGTTTTCTAGTTGGTGGCTTCATTAGGGAGTATTTAGTGGTTCTTGGTGCTGTTTAGTTGAGCTTAAATGTTTGTGTAGAAATTTATTTTTCAATTTTTGTAGCTAGTTTGAGCCTTGGTAAAGTAAGTAGAATATTTGCCCAAACTAGTTTTGCTTAAATCTTCGTTTTTGTGAATTGTTAAAAATTTCAGAAATGGAGAGGCTAGGAAAGTGGCTTGGGAAGTAGAAGCCCGAGCGCTCTAGCCGTGTTACGCGTTCTGCAGCTTCACCTTCGGCCACGAGATGTTGGACGCGTCACCCGCAAGAGCTATGTCATTTCCATGTGAATACTTCATGGAGGATGCCGGCATACGAGAAGAGTTCTATGCTCTGTGTGCCCATGCAGGTTTGACACGGCTCGTTACGAGCCGTGTACCACAGTACGAGACACTCACCGCTATTTTTGTTAACAGTTTCAGGTTTTATCCTGACAATGATACTTTAGTGTTTAGACTTTATCAAAGGTTGCTGACCATGCCTATGAGTACATTTTGTGAAGCTTTAGGTTTGCCAGGCTTGGTCGAGAAGAAGAAGAGGAAAAATGTCCAAACTGTTGCACTCAACACCATCCTCGACTCGTTCTGTAACACTGAAGTGAGGGCATCCAACCGTCAGAAGATTTCGAACATTATGTTCCCTCACCTCAGGTATTTCGCCTATTATATTGCTAGAGGAGTGTTGGCTCGAGAAAACACGAGCAACACTTCTACGCCTGATACTGCTATCATGGCGAATGCCCTCTCAAGGAAGCACGAGTATCATGTGGGTTCGCTTATCGCGAAACGCCTTGCTACTAATAGTAACAAGGGGGACCTCTTTGGTGGCGTCTATGCCACACTTCTTTTGCAGTTTCTCTAAGGAGAACCGCACCCAGATGATACAGTCTTTCCTTTTGTTAGCCTTGACTTGGCTGCCATGAAGAGGCATTTCTTTGTTACTAAGGCCTCTGACCGCTATGCACTTGATTATGTTTTGCGGTTTAAAGACGGTGTGGAACGCACTGTCCGTCTACCTGCACCACTTGTGTTTGATTTTTCTCGCAGGAACGGATTTTGTTTTTCAGTGGCCGAGTTTGATGAGATCACGGGGAGATACCAGTTTCACGATCCCACGGAGGGGGTCGAGCCAGACGAGGAGGAGCACGTGGTACATCCACCAGTTCAGGAGGATACCGTCACCCCCTGGGGTGAAGGGTCTTCCTCTAGATGGGGGGCGGGACCTTCCTCTTCCACGTGGGAGGATCCGAGGACTTCAGTGTCCGCACCGGAGGGCTCATACAACCCGTGGGATTACCATTACCCCGGAGCAGGAGGCTCCGCAGGACCGCAGTAGAAGAGCCCAACTTAGGCCAAAGCCTAAGCTTGGGGGAGTACGTGCTCTCCTCCCCTTTCCTTTGTATCTACCGTTGGTTCTCCTTTATCTTTTTGCAAGTTTTTGCCTGTTCTTCTATTTTCTTCTAGTTTTCAAAAAACCCAAAAAGATTTCTCCTTTCTTTTACTTTCGTTAAACTTTAAAAAACCCAAAAATATGTTTCCTTTGCTCTTTAGTTTGCTTTTTTTTCAGAGTTCAGCTAGAGTCCGTGATGATTATAATTTCCTACGTTCGATCGTGCAAGTGACAAGGCAGTAATGACGAAGATCGACGGAAGGGATGCAACAAGGAAAGCCGGTATGAACTCTTTTCGTTTCTACTTTTGTACATATGCCTGTACTCATGATTAGAGACCAGCTTGTAGCGACATAGTGCTATGTTTACAATGCTTTCCCAGTGGTTCAGGGTTTCTTTGTGGCTAGTCTCAAATAGCTAGAGTTTATAATGTGTTGCTTGAGATGATTGACATGCATTGCATTGTTCATGGTGTGGCATATTGAAGTGGTATTTCCCTCCGGAGGATTATGGGATTGACTTGGCACATGTTCACGCATGTTAAGACTAAAAAGTCTGTTCTGCCTTGATGATCTTTTTACTTCAGGGTGAGTTATATCACTTCCATGCCCGATCCAATGTTGCTTTGTCGCTCTGCATGATTATGACTGTTATGCTCTCTAGTTGGTTGCTTCCCCATCTTTTGCTAGCCTTCCTCCAGCACCAAGCGGAATTCTGCTTGTGCTTCCACAATCACCTTTCTAAACCCAGTTGTTCCATTTGAGTCCACCATACCTACCTATATGTGGTATTTACCGGCCACTCCTAACTTAGACTTTCTTGTGCCATCTCGAAATTTATTCAAAAGCTTCCCCTTTGTAACCGTACAAGCTCATGGTGCGATGAGGGAAAATCATTATCTTTCATGCCAAAAATATTTTGACGGAAGTTTTAACTAGTCAATAAAAAATATATGAGAGTTACACCTCCCCCATACTTTGTAACATCCCAAAATTCTCCGAATTTTGGAATGTTAATAAAATTAAATGGATAATGATTGTTTGCTTGATGTGTTTGATTTTCACTGGGATTTAAAACTTTTTGGAGTTTATTGAATATCAAAAGGAGAGGGAATAAAAGAACTTTCTCTAATATTCATAATTGGTGTTTTTGGAAATTATTATTTAAAACGAAACCAACAAAATAAAATGAGAGAAGGTAATATGACTCCTTCAACATATTAAAAAGGTTGGAAACTGTTTTAAATCATTATTGAAATTCTTTTGAATATTCCAAACATTTTTCAACTCACAGGAAATTCATTTGAGAGGATATAAAATGACTTATCCCCTTTTTAATAAAGTTAAATATTTAGAATGTTACTTTAAAGTTTTTAAAATTTATTATGAGTATTATAAATATCTCTAAAATTATTTTAGAGATTTTATAATGCAAAGAGAGTTTTTATTTCATTGAAATGATTTATTAAATATTTCAAAAGAGTTGAAAAAGTATTCCAATGGGATATTTTTATTTTATCAAATTATTTATTGGTGTGACAATTTTGAAATTTATATTTTATTATTTAGAAATGGATTGTTAATGCTTTTGACCAAATAAATATATTTTTAATAACTTATTGGATTTTATTTGATTCATGAAATGTATTTTATATTTAAATAAAGTATTTAGAAAAATGTTTGTTTTTTTATTTTCCCTTTTGGAAAATGTATTCATTAAATAAATTTCTTTGTATTATTTGATGAATTTAGAAATTTATTTCATATATTTCTAATGAGTATTTTTTTTCTACACTTGTTTGAAGTTTCGATTTTTAAATAAAAAGAAAAAACCGCAGCAGCCCGGCCCAGTAGTTGTTCCGCCCACGAGCGCATTAGAGTCCGAGTCGGACCCAGTTTATTTTGTTTTTCGTTTTCCCCTCTCAGCTTATATATAGATATTAGACTTTTCCTTTTTATTTCTTTTCTTTTTCTTTTCCAAAAAAAACCCTAGCAGCGGGACCCTCGGGCCGCCGCTGCCGCCGGGCCCCGCCGCGTCGGCCATCTCCCGTGCCGCCCGGCTGCGCCACCTCACTGGAGGCCAGGCACCGCCGCCGGCCACCTCGCCCCGGCCACCTCCGCCGAGGCCCCGCGCCGCTGTCGCCCCATGCCGTTGCCGACCTCGCCCGACCGGCTGCGCCGCCGCGCGCGTGGCCGAGCACCTCGCCGGAGCCGCGACAGCACGCCCTGACACCGGCCGCCGCCGAGCCCGCTCGCCGCCGCTCCCTGCGGCCACGTCCCGCGCCGCCCCGATGCCCGTGCCTGGCGCCGCGCCGCCGCCCTCGTCCACCATCCCGTGCCACAGCTCGCCGGAAACCTCCTCGCCGGAGTTGCTCCGGCCAGATCCGCCGCCAGGGACCCGATCGCTTTTTCGGGAAAAATTATAATTGCGGATAGGTCCGTTTGGCAGAAAACCCCTGGTCTCGCGTTCGCAATATCTCCGCAACCGTAAGTCAGATCGAGGTGAAACTTTTTCCTACCCGCTCGTGTTGTTCTGTACTTTAGCATGGAATTGATTTTTGCACACTTTGCACATTTTGAATTTGAATTTATTTCAAATTCAAGTTCAAATTCCAGAGGTCGTATCTTTTAAACCGTTGAGCCAAATCGAGTGATTCTTTTTGCGTTGGATCACTCGTTCCATGTACTTTATATTCATAGCATGTGTACACAAAAATTCAAATGTTTCTTGATCAGTTTAAATTCAAATTCAGTTCATTTTTGCACTTCCTATGACCTGCGTTGTAGTATTCCGTTTCACGTGATTCTTTTTGCATATCGGATCATTTGAGACATGTTATCGGTAAGGTTCACACACTTTTCATGTGGGCATGATATGCACCTTGAATTCATAAATTTCCATGATCACAACTAATTACCGATGAATCTTTATCTGTTGACTCTCTCGAGCTCACTTCCACTGATCACCTTCGAGCACATCCACACCTCTGCACTTCAAAGTTTTGTTTTGTTGCTAAAACCTTTGAGTTTGTTTGTTTATATTTTTTTTGTCTCGTTGTGATGTGATTGTTTATTTGAGTACCTTCCGTTGCGATAGATTTTCTCGGAGTGTGACGAGTAGAGTCGACTGGACCGCGAGAGCGAAGAACTTCACCGAATGTAAAAGGCAAGTTACACTTTGACCATACCTCAACCAATATTTTCAATTATGCATGTTGCAAATTATCACTCTATGCATGTGTAGGATTATATATTAGTTATGATCTAAACCTAGTAGGATAGCCATATGTTTTTACCTTGTATTTCATTGTCGCCCTAGGATCGTGGTTGTTATATATTTCTATTGCTTTGTAGACGGGGATTGCTTGAGTTATCATTGAGCTATGTTCGGATTAATGACTTGACTAGCAAACTTAAATAGAAATCACCTCTGGACGGGCAGGGAATGCATCCTGGGGCTCGTTCCTTGGATAAGGAGAGACCAGGGCTAAATGCTTCCCGAATGGTTGTTTTGGTGGTGAACCGGGTGCGTCATGGCGAGTATCCTCTGAACGAAGTGGGCGCCGTCTAGGCTCAAAAAGATCGGACAGACAGTGTGACTAGTAGCTTCCATGTACAACCACTGGCTATACGGGCTCTGGCTTAGATGAGTAAGTTGTGGGGAACCTGGCCCTGGTAGCTAGCTGATGTAGATATGATAGGTGTATCGGCTACCAAAGGTTGGAGGCAACCTCTTCGGAAAGACTATGTCTCAATCTTCGGGTTGAGTCTAGTGGGGAAAGTGTACAAACCTCTGCAGAGTGTAAAAACTGATCATGATTAGCCGTGTCCACAGTTACGGACAACTTTGAGCAATTGGGCATTATTGTTTTTGGATGGTCTTGACAGATAATTCACCTTAATAAGAATTTGAGTGGGAACTTTTAATAAAGGGATGGTTGGAATTGGTGTAGCCCGATTCAACCGTACATAGGACTAGCAAGATAAATTAAAATTTGATTAGTTGTAGTATGTGAGGGAAAACTGGCTTTCTGCAAAATTAAACCATAAACCTTTCCTTTGACTTACCTTGCATGTAGTGATAGGTCTGTTATATACTTTTTCGTGTGACTTGCCGTACAAATCATATGTACTGACCCATTGTCGGGTTGTAACCTTCGTTGTTGCAGGATTGTATACGACGAGTAAGTGTTGCGATGTAGGGTTACAATGTCTATACTCAACTATGCCGGTGGAGTTGATGGACGCCACGAAGCTTTTATTGTTTTTCCGCTGTATTCTATTTGAAATCTAGCCTTGAGCTATGCATGTATGCTTTATTGTAATACTGGATCTTCGATGTAATATATATGACATGTGGTTTATTCTTGATATTACATCATGTACTGTGTGTGCTAGCTATTGATCCAGGGACTAGCACAGAATGCACAGAGACTTGGATTCTTTAGGGAATCGGGTCGTTACAGATGGTATCAGAGCCTTGTTGACTGTAGGTCGTGACCCTAGAAAACGGATAGGAAAAACCATAGGAACAAAAATATTTTATCACTCTTTGATTACCTACTCTCTTCAGTAGTATTTCTCATCTATTATTCATCTTCTAAAACCCTCATCTTGTTTTACTATAAATACCCCTCTGAGTTACTTACCCATGAAGACAAGACATTTGAGAAGTACATCATCAACCTCATGGATCAATTGGAGTTATGACCACAAGAACCAGAAGAATAACCTATGGTGATCAATAAGTTATGGAACTACGAGAGGAATCTTTAAGATCATCTTAGCTGAGAAGGATGAAGCCTAGCATCAGAACACCAATTTTATATGGAGTTAGATGAACAAATTTTGCGTAGCATGATGAGATCGTATGTCTTGCACACAAGACCTTACTCTAGGTGTTTTTGTGTGTTTTGACTTTTGTGACTGTATTACTTGTTGTTTTGTGTTACTGTTGAACGTAGGTGTTTTTGCCTCTTTCTTTTTTGAGTGCATATGTTTGGTGTTATCCTAGTTTGTTTTCTTTTCGGTGTTATAGTTTTGCCCTAACCCTTGTCGTATGGGTTTAATAGATGGAGTATGGAGTAGGAATCGCCTTTTCTGGGGCGATGACTAGACTGAAGGTGGAGCAATGGATCCGTAGTATGGAGGAGCACATGAAGATAAACAAGGTTGGAAGTGAGGACATGGTCCCCTATGCAGTTAAGTACTTGGTAGAAGAGGTTGCTACTTGGTGGAGAATGCACCAAGCGATTGACGAATCATGAAGGAAGATTACTTGGAAGGATTTCACAAGGATTTTGTTGGGATCGCGCCTCGTCACCCCAACGAAAAGGACGGTAAACCTTAAGAGCTCCCATGCCTGCACAATTTGCGGAGAAACAGGACACTCCTACGAAGGACACCAAGATGGATGCCCCTATTGTGAAGAAATTCACTGGGGTGAGGAATGTCCCACTACTCAAGTCACATGTTCTATGTGTGAAGGAACTGATCATTACCCCGCTCAGTGTCAATTTTTCATCGTGGCACAACAATTGGTTTAACATCAAAAGGAAGGAATGGAGAAAGTTATCCAAGAATTGAAGGAAGCACCCGTGAAGAAGAAAAAGAAGGACATTAGCCAAATTCAGTGTTTCCGGTGCAGGAATATGGGACATTACGCCAACATGTGTCCAGAATTGAAGGGAAAGAAGAAGTTGTGATCGTGGAAGAAAGGATGCTGACTTGAAGAAGCTTATGTTTGGCTTTTGGAGGATAGACGTTTGTAGGAGTGCACTAAGTGTACGTTGTTACCATTTAATATTAGCTGGAGTTGTGGTTCATATCAGGTTTTGCTAGTTGAACTAGGTGTGTTATGTCTGATTGTTTTGTTTGGTTTTGCTTGTGGCCTTGACCCTGATATGTCTTTGAGTGATGTTGTGTGTTGTCCTTTGTGTTTCTTCTCTGCGAGTAGAATAAGTTTACGTTTCATTAGACCCCTCTTCTATTTAGTATGCTTCAAGACTAAAGAAGACACAACAACAACAAGAATAAATTGGCAATTGACTCAACGATACGAAGATTTCTTCAACAACGTGAAACTGAAGCTACCGTCATTGAAGACCCGAAGACCTGGAAGATTCAAGATTCCTATCGTTAGGTCGTTTTTGTGAGCTGCCATTTCTTGGTTTTATCGACAGCTACACATCAAAACTTATTTACAAAACTAGTGTGATGTTTGTATGGGTATCTCTCGCTATCTCTCTCTCTACCTTGCTATCTAAATACTATTCCCTCTCATCCTGAAGGAGTTACTACAATGGATGCTAATGTCAAGATTGGAATAAAGATGATGCAACCAATGCCAAGTTCAAAGTTAACCCCGTGTGCCAGGATCTTACAACAAGCAAGCACAATCTTGCTGAAGGAAGGACCATGGAGCAAGTTGTAGTTCAACAGTACACGTTTTATAGCAGGCTACGTAAACCTGAGAGTGGTGAAGAAACGATAGATGTTTGTTTGGCTTGCAGAACCATGGATTTGTCTGAACCCAGTTCAAGATAAGAAGGAATTTCTGCAATGCTTGTGAGGATGTCCGAGTGTTAGATTGCGAGATTCGCTAAACCATATACAAGGTAATAATTTGGGTGCGGAATGGATTGGCCCCCATGAAGAATACCCTTATTATTCGCTCTTTCTATGCGGGATAGTAAATCTTGAGTGACTTACCTATAGCAAAGAGACGACGGTGTTAAGCCTGAACCATAGAATGGTACGATGTGTGACCCCTATAGAAGATTACCGGTTGTGTTATACGGTGAGTATAGACCAAGACTTTACACTGCAGGTATCCCGTAAAAGTATTCTGGATGACCGCCATGAGAAAATCGATAGTTGTTTAGTATTGGCGCCTGACCTGTCAACCATGAAGGTTCAGTATACGGAAGATTCCCCTTTTTCTAAAGATTAAAGATATCCAAGGAGTACGAGGAATGTACAAAGGATGTCATCGATGGAGTAAGATTTTGAGGTCCACGTCGCATTCCTTTTAAGGGTGGTAGCACCCTAGCTCATCGGAGGATCGGTGGAGTGTCATGAAGACCCAAACCCTAACCTTTTCTTTCTAGCCTTTTCGAATCTCGAGGACGAGATTCCTTTTAAGGATGGTAGTGTGTAACATCCCAAAATTCTCTGAATTTTGGAATGTTAATAAAATTAAATAGATAATAATTGTTTGCTTGATGTGTTTGATTTTCTCTGGGATTTAAAACTTTTTGGAGTTTATTGAATATCAAAAGGAGAGGGAATAAAAGGACTTTCCCTAATATTCATAATTAGTGTTTTTGGAAATTATTATTTAAAAAAAAACCAAAAAAAAATGAGAGAAGGTAATATGACTCCTTCAACATATTAAAAAGGTTGGAAACTGTTTTAAATCATTATTGAAATTCTTTTGAATATTCAAAACATTTTTCAACTCAAGGAAATTCATTTGAGAGGATATAAAATAACTTATCCCCTTTTTAATAAAGTTGGAAACTATTTAGAATATTACTTTAAATTTTTGAAAATTTATTATGAGTATTATAAATAACTCTAAAATTATTTTAGAGATTTTATAATGCTAAGAGAGTTTTTATTTCATTGAAATGATTTATTAAATATTTCAAAAGTGTTGAAAAAAGTAATCCAATGGGATATTTTTATTTTACCAAATTATTTATTGGTGTGACAATTTTGAAATTTATATTTTATTATTTAGAAATGGTTTGTTAATGCTTTTGACCAAATAAAAATATTTTTAATAATTTTTTGGATTTTATTTGATTCATGAAAAGTATTTTATATTTAAATAAAGTATTTAGAAAAATATTTTTAATTTTTGTTTTCCTTTTTGGAAAATGTATTCATTAAATAAATTTCCTTCTATTATTTGATGAATTTAGAAATTTATTACATATTTTTCTGATGAGTATTTATTTTTCTACAATTGTTTGAAGTTTCGATTTTTAAATAAAAAGAAAAAACCGTAGCAGCCCGGCCCAGTAGTTGTGTCCGCCCACGAGCGCATTACAGTCCGAGTCGGACCCAGTTTATTTTTTTTACATTTTCCCCTCTCAGCCTAGATATAGAAATTAGACTTTTCCTTTTTTATTTCTTTTCTTTTTCTTTTCCAAAAAAAACCCCTAGCAGCGGGACCCGTGGGCCGCGCCGCCGCCGAGCCCCGCCGCGCTAGCCATCTCCCGCGCCGCCCGGCTGCGCCACCTCGCCGGAGGCCGGGCACCGCCGCCGGCCACCTCGCCCCGGCCACCGCCGCCGAGGCCCCGCGCCGCTGCCGCCCCATGCCGCTGCCGACCTCGCCCGCCCGGCTGCGCCGCCGCGCGCGTGGCTGAGCACCTCGCCGGAGCCCCGCCAGCACGCCCCGACACCGGCCGCCGCTGAGCCCGCTCGCTGTCGCGCCCTGCGGCCACGTCCCGCGCCCCCTGCTGCCATGCGCCGCCGCCCTCGTCCACCACCCCGTGCCACAGCTCACCGGAAACCGCCTCGCCGGAGTTGCTCCGGCCAGATCCGCCGCCAGGGACCCGATCGCTTTTTTGGGGAAAATTATAATTGTGGATAGGTCCTTTTGGTAGAAAACCCCCTTGTCTCGCGTTCGCAATATCTCCGCAACCGTAAGTCGGATCGAGGTGAAACTTTTTCCTACCCGCTCGTGTTGTTCTGTACTTTAGCATGGAATAGATTTTTGCACACTTTGCACAATTTTGAATTTGAATTTATTTCAAATTAAAGTTCAAATTCCGGAGGTCGTATCTTTTAAACCGTTGATCCAAATCGAGTGATTCTTTTTGCGTTGGATCACTCGTTCCATGTACTTTCTGTTCATAGCATGTGTACACAAAAATTAAAATGTTTCTTGATCTGTTTAAATTCAAATTCAGTTCATTTTTTCAATTTCTATGACCTGCGTTGTAGTATTCCGTTTCACGTGATTCTTTTCGCATATCAGATCATTTGAGACATGTTATTGGTAAGGTTCACACACTTTTCATGTGGGCATGATATTCACCTTGAATTCATGTCGGGACCCGGGGTTAGCGTATGTAATTCCAGTCACGATGCAATTACATGGAGAGCCGAGAACCGTACCCACTTGTCTAAGCAGACAAGGCTAATCACAGAACGTTCTCGGTAAGCATCGAACGTGAGGGGTATCCCATCCAGGCCGGATGATCAACTGGGATGGGTCCTCATCGTCCGCTCACAAGTCTAAATGCTTATGGGTGGTGAATCCCATACTCATAGACAAGTCGCCTCAACCATGTTATCGATTGAATCCTAACTCTTACATAGACTTACTCCAGCCCGATCACTTAGTCGGGGTCTAGGGCGGGCTCGATCATACAACAAAGTGTGCACGTGGCAGAGCCACGAGAAATCGCATCGCGATGCCCCAAGCTACGCACATCTAAGGGCCACTTGGTGTATAAAAGACCGCCAGCCAGATTACGACTAAGGTCTCGAAAACCCATACTAAGACATGCATGTTATAAACATACACGCAGCACACATGCCTAGTATGAACAGCAGGTATCATCACATAACTCTACAAAGTACTTGTTTATTTACTTACACATAGAGTATACAAAGATCACATGGCTGTGATCAACATTACATCATACAACGGAAGCAAATTAGGTCTGAGTACAGAAAAGTTTAACAAATGGCTTAGAGAAGCCTTTTAAACAAACATGCCCTTCCACGAGGGACCAGGCTGCTGTCTGGAACTATACTACCAAGGTCAACATCGAGCTTCACGAAGATGACTCCATTGGGGTCCGGGTTTTCATCTAAAACATAGAATAAGCAAACGTGAGTACAAAATCGTACTCAGCAAGACCTACATCAGAACTACACTACTCATGCTCAAGTATCAAGGTAAAGGAGGTGGGGTTCAACAAGAAGAAGTGCCAGCTTTGACTTGGCTAGTCCTAAACTACGAGTACCAGACTTGAGGTAAGAAGCGTACACGAGTCCACTACCAAGTCTCCAATCAATACACCACTATGGATACTTCCTCGACTTCCCCACGAGGAAGCACGCCATATCACTCACGCTTATCTTGCGATTTTTATAAGTATCCATTCAAGTTGTCTATGATCAAGTAAAGGTTTCCAAGTAGTCCATAACCGCGGACACGGCTATTCGAATAGTTCATTAACCCTGCAGGGGTGTACATCTTCACACGCGTGTCATCACTTATCGCCTCGTTCTTGTCACCCTTCAAGCGGGTGTCGGACGTGGATGAAACCAAGGCACTACCCTCACATCACCTTCTCTAATCCAGGAGTCGACTACCTGAGTTTTTCACCGCTCGAGAGTCCGGCCGGTTCCACGAAACGGACTCAGATAATGTAAGGGACCGAGACGCCACCTTTGACAGATGGTTTCACTGCCTCACAGGTCCACCCACATATCTATACATAAATCAAATGGAAATCCCGAATCTAGTGTGACTCCTGGACCGGATCGGGTACGTAAGGAGGCCAAACGGGGCTCCCATAAAACCCTACATGTGGTCATACTCTTTGTCTTGGATCACAAAACAGGAACTCGGGGCCTAGGGCAGTGTTCAACGAGACAACCCACTGTGTACTCCTACATAGCCTCTCATCGTTCACCTTTGTTTAGGGTGGATTCAGCAACACGTTATCATCAGCACCACTGTGTTCAATTCATCCCGACTCACAAACATAACATCCTCATTGTATCACTAAGCAGCAAAAGCACTAACAGTTGCAGGGGCCACATGCTCATCATTCAACTCCTAAATCTGCTAGGATTGTGGTTTGCTTAATACGGTGACAAAATGATAGGTCATGCATCGGAATGGGTTCAACTATGCGAAAGAACGTGTCTCGGTGATCTCCTAAACATGCATAAGCGAGACTGAGAGGGAAGTAGGATTTTATAGACATGATCAATGAGGTTTGCTTGCCTTGCTGACGAGGTTCAGTATCGGGGTCTTCAACGAAGGGGGTGGCCTCCGGTTCCGGTTCCACTTCTATTAGCAACATGACAATCATAGGATCAAATAAATTACAATGCACAAGCACATGAATAAGATTACAATGGTGATGTTCATGGTTGCAATGTGGTTACAATTCCATTTAAAAGAAGTGGACTGCAAAATCATTTGCAAATTCACTCCAAATTTGAATTCAAAAGAATTCCATATGCATGTTTGCTACTGTTCACCCATTTAAAAAAGGTCAAACATAGAAACAAAGTGCATATTATTAATCCTTGCATTTTTTTGATAATTTTTCATATATTATTTGTTTAATTTTGAGTTAGTATGAATTTTCTATGATTTTTGGAAGTTTATACTATTTTCTGGAATTTCTGAATTCTTTTAAATCATAAATTGAATTACTGCGTCACTGTGACGCAGGGGTGACGTCAGGGGGGGGCTGACCTGTGGGCCACCCATGTCAGTCTCAGTGGGGTTAATTCCCTGTTAATTAAAACTAACAGGGTTAGTTAGGGCTAGGGCCCACCTGTCTGTGACACTGGAGGGGGTTAGTGAGTAGCTTAGGGCTAAATAAGCTGGGCCCGCCGGGATGTCGCCGCCGGCGACCTCTGGCACGGCGGAGGGGTCGCCGGAATGACCAAACGGCCACGGGAGGGCACGGGAGGACTAGGAAAAATGAAGCCCGCGTGCTCCCGCACACGTTGAAGCCATCAGGGGGTCTCCAGGGGCACGGGGGCGACGTCGGCGTCGACAAGTGCGGTGGCCGGAGCACTGGAGCGGGCGGGTCTACGCTACGGGTCACGGCGAGAGGCGCGGAGGAGCTGGGGCGAACGGGGAGCTCACCCTGGTACTAATGGAGCCGACGGGGAGGCCGGAGGGTGGCTGGACGGAGGAGAATCGCTCGCCGGCGTCCACTTTGCCCGGCGGTGGCTCGATGAAGAGAACATCGTCGCCGTTGGCTCCCGATCCAAATTGAAAGCACAGCTTGATGAAGTCGATGCCGGGGAACCTCCTGGACAACTTGCGGCGTCGAAAGGGGCACGGTGGCCACGAGCTCTACGGCGGCGTGCTCCGCTAGGGTTCCTGGAACGCGTGATTTCTCGCCGGGGAGGAAGAAGAAAGGCCAGCGCGAGGGGGGGGAGGAAGGGGGGGCTGCACAGGGTCTCCATGGCGAGGAGATAAGGACAGGGGCGCCGTGGACGGGCTGCCGACGGCGGCATGCTCGACACGCAGGTGCCCGCCTGCCTAGCTCGGGGAAGAAGACGGTGGTGCCCCTGGGCTGGCCACCTCCCCGAGTTGGGCCGGTTTACTGGTAAATTTCCTTTCCCTTTTCTGTTTCTTTTTATTTTCTGCATTTCTGTTGTGCCTAGAAATAAATAGCTAGGCAATTTTTTAAAATGCCCAAACATTTTAATAAATCCTAGGTGACCAGTAGATAGTCACTTTTAGGATTTGGGCATTTTTGAAATACAAAACATTTGAATTCCGATTCAAATAGGGGTAAACTTTAATTTCCAGAGCACTATTTGAATTTTAGAATATTCCATGGGCATGGGAAAATACCCAAACCACTTTTAAAATGATCACCATTATTTATAGGAATTTTCCAAATATTCAAATGATTTTTGGAAAAAGATTTTTATCTGGCCATTTGAATTAATTTCTCAGGGCTTTCTGCTTCCCCATTTTTGAATTTCATTTGAATTTTTGCATGATGCAACAAGGGACAAACAAACCCTAACACTTACCTAAACTTGGGTTGTGACAACTCGCCCCCACTCTAAAGAATCTCGTCCCGAGATTCAGAAGTCGTCGGGAGGAAGATGGGGTACTCGGCACGGAGGCGGTCTTCTCTTTCCCACGTTGCTTCTTTCTCGGAGTGATGTGACCATTGCACTTTGAGGAACTTGATCTTCTGACGACGAGTGACACGCTCTGCGGAATCAAGAATACAAACAGGGTACTCTTGATAAGAAAGGTCATCTTGGAGATCAAGCGTTTTATGGTCGACTTCGCGGATGGGGTCCTTGAAGCAACGCCTGAGTTGTGACACATGGAATACGTCATGTACTCGGGAAAGGTGCGGAGGTAGTTCAAGTTGGTAGGCAACTTCTCCACGTTTAGCGAGAATGCGGAAAGGTCCTATGTAATGTGGGGCCAATTTTCCTTTGATACCGAATCTTTGGGTTCCCTTCAGGGGAGTAACCCGAAGGTAAGCCTTCTCATTAAGATTATAGCTCTCTTCTCTATGATGACGATCATAGTGCTTTTCTGATGAGATTGAGCGGCTTTCAAACGATCACGAACAATGCGAACTTGATCTTCTGCTTCCTTGATCATATCCGGTCCAAAGAGTTGTCTGTCACCGGTTTCTGACCAGTTTAGGGGTGTTCGACATCGTCGGTCATAGAGGAATTCAAAGGGAGCCATGTTCATACTAGATTGATAGCTACTGTTATAACCAAATTCGGCGAAGGGAAGAGATTTCTCCCAATTCTGTCCGAAAGAGATAACACAAGCTCTGAGCATGTCTTCCAAGATTTGATTAACCCTTTCAACTTGACCGCTAGACTGTGGGTGGAAAGCTGTACGAAAGGAGAGATGAATTCCCATAGCATTTTGAAAACTTTCCCAAAATCTAGAGGTGAAAAGGCTACCACGATCAGAATTGATCAACAAAGGAACACCGTGAAGAGACACGATTCTAGAGACATACAAGTCCGCCAACTGACTAGCAGTTATAGACTCGGGAACTGGAAGGAAGTGAGCAACTTTTGAAAGTATATCAATGACAACGAAGATGGCATCATTTCCTTTCTGTGTTTTTGGAAAGCCGGTGATGAAGTCCATACCGACCTTGTCACATTTCCACTCGGGAATAGACAATGGTTGAAGTGTACCAGCAGGTCTTTAGTGATCTGCCTTAATGCGACGATAAACATCACATTCGGCAACAAATTGTGCAATGTCTCGCTTCATCCGGGTCCACCAAAATCTCTGGCGTAGATCTCGGTACATTTTTGTGCTACCGGGATGAATTGAGAGGGGAGTGTCATGAGCTTCCTTAAGGATCAGCTGCTTTAGGTCTTCATTTTCAGGAACTACTAAATGATTTTCAAAGAATATCATTCCTTGATCATTTGCAGAGAAACATTTAGCAACTCCGCTAACAATGTACTGCTTGATCTCTTGAATACTACTATCTTGTTTCTGGGCGGCTGTGATTTGATCCTCAAGGGTTGGTTTCGCCACCAAGTTAAAAAGAGATCCACGAGGAACTATCTAAGGATTGAGCTTGCGAAATTCCTCATGAAGAAGTGGTTGATACTGTTGTAACATGAGGTTGTTACAATACGACTTACGACTTAGTGCATCAGCCATGACATTGGCCTTGCCTGGGGTGTAAGAAATTCCTAAGTCATAATCTTTTATCAACTCTATCCAGCGTCTTTGCCTGAGATTAAGATCTGGCTGGGTGAATATGTATTTGAGGCTTTGGTGATCGGAATATATCTCACAACGATTACCAAGGAGGTAATGTCGCCAAGTCTTCAGGGCATGAACTACGGCAGCGAGTTCAAGATCATGGGTAGGATAGTTCTCTTCATGTGTCCGCAACTGGCATGAAGCATAAGCTACCACATGTCTATCTTGCATCAGTATGCATCTTAACCCTTGCCGTGAAGCATCACAATAGATATCGAAATCCCTTTTGGTGTCTGGAGGTGCAAGTACGGGTGCAGAAGTCAATCTTCTTTTTAGCTCATGAAAGCTTTCCTCACACTTGGGGGTCCATTGGAATTTCTTATCTTTCTTGAGGAGTTCAGTAAGAGGCTTTGCAACTTTGGACAAGTTCTCAACGAAGCGGCGGCAATAGCTTGCTAGGGCGAGAAAACTCCTGACTTGCTTAACCGATTCAGGTGGAGTCCAGTCAAGGACGTCCTGAACTCTCTCGGGATTGACTGCAACACCTTTTGCAGAAATCACGTGGCCTAAGTAGGTCACTTCTGGTAGCCAAAATTCACACTTGGAGAACTTGGCATAAAGGCGGTGCTCTCTAAGTTTCATCAATACCAACCTAAGATGTTCTGCGTGCTCTTCTTCGTTCTTCGAGTAGATGAGAAAGTCATCAAGATAAACCACAACAAATTTATCTAGGTACTCCATGAAGATCGAATTCATTAAGCGTGAGAATGTGGCGGGGGCATTGGTTAAACCGAAGGACATTACGGTATACTCATAAAGACCATATCGAGTAGTGAAAGCCGTTTTTGGAATGTCCTCGTTTCGGATTTTGATTTGATGATAACCTAATCTCAAATCCATCTTGGAGAAGACAGAGGATCCTGCAAGTTGATCATAAAGATCCTTGATCCTGGGCAGTGGGTACTTGTTCTGTATCGTCGCTAGATTTAGCGGGCGATAGTCTACGCACATCCTTTCTGTTCCATCTTTCTTCGTTACGAACAGAACGGGGCAACCCCATGGCGATGAGCTAGGGCGGATGAAGCCTTTTGCCAACGAAGCATCAAGTTGGGTTTTTAGCTCAGCTAACTCATGTGGGGCCATCCTATATGGGCGTCTGGAAATTGGGGCTGTGCCTGGTATAAGATCCACTATGAATTCTACACATCTGTCGAGTGGGATGCCCGGCAGTTCTTCAGGAAAGACATCCGGGAAGTCACAAACCACCGAAATATCTTCGAGGTCTGGAAGTGGAAGTACATTCAAGGTATGCACTTGGATTCTAGAGCTGGGTGATGTGTAGTCAATGATCTGGCCTGAAGGATGGTTGAGTTTAACTGATTTGGCTTTACAATCAAGGAAAGCATTCTGCCTTGATAACCAATCCATGCCTAGGATGACATCGATGTCCGAAGACTTGAGGGCTATAAGAGAAGCAAGGAATACTAAACCATTAATTGCAATTTGATTGCCATGGCTTACTCTATTAGTTTGCCATTTGGCACCAGAAGTTTGAATGATCATTGGAGAAAACATTTCTTCAAAATAAAATCCATGACGAAGTGCATAACTCTCCGACATGAATGAATGAGAAGCTCCTGGATCAAAAAGAACGGAGGTGGGGACATGATTGACTGGGAGTGTGCCAAGAATGACGTCAGAAGCAGCAGTGGTTTCCTCAACTGAGATTTGGTTCACATATCCACTACTTGTGGCTGAAAGCTTTGCTGGGATGGTTTTGGTGGTTGATTTCTTTGAAGGCTTCTGACTAGGTCGACGGGGTGCCACAAACACTGTAGGGCATTGTCGGAAGTGATGGCCTGTCAGACCACACGTGAAATACACCCTGTCTGAATTTCTGGGGGTGGGGTTACTTGGTTGCACATCATCATTCCGGGGAGGAACAATGTGGTGAGGTGGATGGCATATATTCGGTGGTGGCCTCTGGAGAATGTTTTGAGGTATGGCACGGGTTGGAATCCAAATTCGGCGTTTCTGAGGGGCTGAACTTGAAGAAGGGGCATGCTCAAGAGCATGCTTGCGGGACTCCTCGAAAATTTCATCGCCATGCTCAGCTCTGAAGGATCTGTTGACTAAATCCTCAAAGGTGGCAAATTCGATGAGGTTGAGATCATGACGAAGGATGGGGCTAAGTCCCTTGCGGAACCTTGCCTGCTTTTTAGCATCGGTGGTGATCTCATCTTGGGCATACCGAGCAAGACGGTTGAACTCTCTCACATACTCATGGATGGACATCTCTCCTTGGGTCAGATTGCAAACTCTTCCTTCTTGCGCTCCATCAACTCATCTAGAAGGTGGTACCCTCGAAATGCAACACATAACTCTTGCCAAGTCACTAGGTGACCATGAGGCTGCATCGCAACATAGTTCTCCCACCATTCAGCAGCAGCACCTTCCAGAAAGTATGCCGCGAATATAACTCGATCATCGGGAGCAACATGTGCAGTGTCAATCTTACGCTCGATGGAACGGAGCCAATCATCAGCTTCGAGGGGCTCAGAAGAACATCGGAATACCGGTGGCTTGAGGAGGATGAAGTCCTGAATGCTCACAACCACATTGCAATGTCGTGAGGTATTCTGCTCGATGAGCTCCAGAAGGAGTGTTTGATCACGTTGATTCTTCTCAGCTTCCATCATGATTTCCGCCGCAGAAGGCGATGGTGGAGGTGCATCATCATTTCGATTCCGAACACGGTCTCGATTCCGACGGACAGCACTACGAGTTCCACCTGACATCCTGTGTGATAAAAATCAACAATCAGAACAGGTTGTACGATGGAATCAAAGACAAGAAGGACATGAAGAAGACGGAAAAGATTATAATGCGAAGGCACTGATCCACAGAAACTCGGAATAATTCCGGCAGCATAATGGCTACACCGGGATGAAAAATGAAACAACCTCGAAGAAATTGGACAGAACTTCTTCAAGGAACTCAACAGAACGATGAGTCTGGCCGACCACAATTGTCCTACGGCTACAAGGAGGCAAACAACGAGATGTTCTAGTAAGACATAGATGAGCCTAGTCCTATCATCCCGTAGAAAAGGTAAGGGTGACTCAGAACTCAGATCGATGAGGGTAAGAAGAAAAAGAAGCCTTACGTTGTTCCCTTATACCCAGAGTAACTATATAACTATAGAATGCTAGACTCGACTTTGACCAAGGGTTTGATAAACCTATAGACAGTCCTTCTCTGATACCAAGTCTGTCGGGACCCGGGGTTAGCGTATGTAATTCCAGTCACGATGCAATCATATGGAGAGCCGAGAACCGTGCCCACTTGTCTAAGCAGGCAAGGCCTATCACAGAATATTCTCGGTAAGCATCGAACGTGAGGGGTATCCCATCCAGGCCGGATGATCAACTGAGATGGGTCCTCATCGTCCGCTCACAAGTCTAAATGCTTATGGGTGGTGAATCCCATAATCATAGACAAGTCTCCTCAACCATGTTATCGATTGAATCCTAACTCTTACATAGACTTACTCCAGCCCGATCACTTAGTCAGGGTCTAGGGCGGGCTCGATCATACAACAAAGTGTGCACGTGGCAGAGCCACGAGAAATCGCATCGCGATGCCCCAAGCTACGCACATCTAAGGGCCACTTGGTGTATAAAAGACCGCCAGCCAGATTACGACTAAGGTCTCGAAAACCCATACTAAGACATGCATGTTATAAACATACACGCAGCACACATGCCTAGTATGAACAGCAGGTATCATCACATAACTCTACAAAGTACTTCTTTATTTACTTACACATAGAGTATACAAAGATCACATGGCTGTGATCAACATTACATCACACAACAGAAGCAACTTAGGTCTGAGTACAGACAAGTTTAACAAATGGCTTAGAGAAGCCTTGTAAACAAACATGCCCTTCCACGAGGGACCAGACTGCTGTCTGGAACTATACTACTAAGGTCAACATAGAGCTTCACGAAGATGACTCCATCGGGGTCCGGGTTTTCATCTAAAACATAGAATAAGAAAACGTGAGTACAAAATCGTACTCAGCAAGACTTACATTAGAACTACACTACTCATGCTCAAGTATCAAGGTAAAGGAGGTGGGGTTCAACATGCAGAAGTGCCAGCTTTGACTTGGATAGTCCTGAACTACGAGTACCAGACTTGAGGTAAGAAGCGTACACGAGTCCACTACCAAGTCTCCAATCAATACACCACTATGGATACTTTCTCGACTTCCCCACGAGGAAGCACGCCATAGCACTCACGTTTATCTTGCGAGTTTTATAAGTATCCATTCAAGTTGTCTATGATCAAGTAAAGGTTTCCAAGTAGTCCATAACCGCGGACACGGCTATTCGAATAGTTCATTAACCCTGCAGGGGTGTACATCTTCACACGCGTGTCATCACTTATCGCCTCGTTCTTGTCACCCTTCAAGCGGGTGTCGGACGTGGATGAAACCAAGGCACTACCCTCACATCACCTTCTCTAATCCAGGAGTCGACTACCTGAGTTTGTGACCGCTCGAGAGTCCGGCCGGTTCCACGAAACAGACTCAGATAATGTAAGGGACCGAGACGCCACCTTTGACAGATGGTTTCACTGCCTCACAGGTCCACCCACATATCTATACATAAATCAAATGGAAAGCCCGAATCTAGTGTGACTCCTGGACCGGATCGGGTACGTAAGGAGGCCAAACGGGGATCCCATAAAACCCTACATGTGGTCATACTCTTTGTCTTGGATCACAAAACAGGAACTCGGGGCCTAGGGCAGTGTTCAACGAGACAACCCACTGTGTACTCCTACACAGCCTCTCATCGTTCACCTTTGTTTAGGGTGGATTCACCAACACGTTATCATCAGCACCACTGTGTTCAATTCGTCCCGACTCACAAACATAAGATCCTCATTGTATCACTAAGCAGCAAAAGCAGTAACAGTTGCAGGGGCCACATGCTCATCATTCAACTCCTAAATCTGCTAGGATTGTGGTTTGCTTAATACGGTGACAAAATGATAGGTCATGCATCGGAATGGGTTCAACTATGCGAAAGAACGTGTCTCGGTGATCTCCTAAACATGCATAAGCAAGACTGAGAGGGAAGTAGGATTTTATAGACATGATCAATGGGGTTTGCTTGCATTGCTGACGAGGTTCAGTATCGGGGTCTTCAACGAAGGGGGTGGCCTCCGGTTCCGGTTCCACTTCTATTAGCAACATGACAATCATAGGATCAAATAAATTACAATGCACAAGCACATGAATAAGATTTCAATGGTGATGTTCATGGTTGCAATGTGGTTACAATTCCATTTAAAAGAAGTGGAATGCAAAATCATTTGCAAATTCACTCCAAATTTGAATTCAAAAGAATTCCATATGCATGTTTGCTACTGTTCACCCATTTTAAAAAGGTCAAACATAGAAACAAAGTGCATATTATTAATCCTTGCATTTTTCTGATAATTATTCATATATTATATGTTTAATTTGGAGTTAGTATGAATTTTCTATGATTTTTGGAAGTTTATACTATTTTCTGGAATTTCTGAATTCTTTTAAATCATAAATTGAATTACTGCGTTACTGTGACGCAGGGGTGACGTCAGGGTTGGGGGACTGACCTGTGGGCCACCCATGTCAGTCTCAGTGGGGTTAATTCCCTGTTAATTAAAACTAACATGGGTTAGTTAGGGCTAGGGCCCACCTGTCTGTGACACTGGAGGGGGTTAGTGAGTAGCTTAGGGCTAAATAAGCTGGGCCCGCCGGGATGTCGCCGCCGGTGACCTCTGGCACGGCGGAGGTGTCGCCGGAATGACCAAACAGCCACGGGAGGGAACGGGAGTACTAGGAAAAATGAAGCCCGCGTGCTCCCGCATACGTTGAAGCCATCAGGGGGTCTCCAGGGGCACGGTGTCAGAACCCCAAAGTAGGTTTGTGTTTAACCTAGCTTGCATTTTTGCATCTTGAAAAAAAAATTTGCAAAAGAAAAGGAAATGGGGAAAAGAAAAGCCCTAAATGAATTTAAATAAAAAGGCCAGAAATAAATCTTTTTCCAAAATTCTTTTGGATGTATTGAAAAATCCTAAAAATGAGTCTGATCATTTTAAAAGTGATTTGGGATTAATCCCATGCTCATAGATTTTCCAATAATTCAAATAGTGGCATGGAAATTAAATCTTTTGTCTATTTGAATTGAAATTCAAATAAATTGAATTTCAAAAATTCCCAAAACTTGGGGTTGACTTCTATATAGTCACCTAGGTTTTATAAAAATGATTGGGGATTTTTATAAATGCCCTAGCTATTTATTTTAAATGGGCAAAACAAATAACTGAAGGATTAAAAAGAAAAACAGAGAAGAAATCTTACCTTTCGCACAAGGCGAGGCCCACTTACCTGGCCCGGCCCATTCGCCCTTGTCTTCTTCCTCCTCGCCAGAAGGAGAGACGGCCGCGCCGTGCTCCCACGGCATGCGCGCCACCTCTTGCTTCCGGCCAGCGTAGAGGCCCCCGTCCTCATCTCCTTGCCCCCGTGGACGCCTGGAAGCCCCAGCTTCCCTTTCCCCTTCCTCTGACCCTCTCCTTCGTCTCCCTCGCACGAAACCGTAGCGCAGGCGAAACCCTACCGGAGCGCCGACGACGTTTAGCACGGCCACCGAGCTCCCCAAGCCATCACACCTTGTCCAGGAGGTTCCCCGGCGACCACCAGTTCGAGCCGCCGCTTCAATTTGGGACGAGGAGCAACAGGAGCGACGCTAGCCTCAAGAACCGCCGCCAGCCGCGAGGAACCCCGGCGAGAAATCCGGCGCCCTCAGCTCCTCTCCGGCCTCCCCGAGCTCGTCGTCGCCTTCCTCGTGAGCTCCCGCTCGATTTTCCCCCTCCTAGCTCTCTCCCCCGTGTTCTGCAGCGCGAGTTCGCCGGAGTCAGTAGCCGGCCGCCGCTTCCGTCGTCGTAGCCGTGGCTCAGGGCCTCCTCGAGGTCCCTGCATGCTCCAGGAGAAGCGCACGAGCACGAGCTTCGCTTCCGTGCCCCCAGCCCCCTCCCCCGTGGCCCAAATCTCCACCCCGGCAGAGCGCCGCCATGGCCCAAGCCACCGGCGTTTAGCCGCCGGCCATTAGACCTTAAGCCCCCCCTAATCTCTCTCTCTCTCACTGACACTGGGCCGAGGGCCCTAGTTAATCCGTGTTTGAATTTAAACAGAGCAAATTAACCCCTGGCTTAAACCACTGAGGCTGACAGGTGGGGCCGCCCTGTAAGTTGACTGGTCAAACCTGGCGTCGGCATGACCTAGTGATGACGCAGTAAAGATTAAATCATTTAATTTATTCAGTAAATTCCAAAAAATAAGCCAAACTTTGAAATTGAATAACTTTTAAACTATAACTCCAAATTCAAAGTGTAATATATGAAAAATGATCAGGAGAAAATCCTCTATCCAAATTTCCAACTTTTAGCTATGTTGGAGTTGATCTTAAAAAGGGATCAGTAGCTTTTGCTATTTGATTTAATTGGATTTAATTCAAAATCAATTCAAAAACTATTCCAACTTCAAACTTTGAAATGCACCACACATCACTTGTACTTCAGAAGCATTTCACACACATTACCATTTGGTTTCAAATGAACAAACATTAGCAAATGCAAGTTGACCAAAATTGAATAACATTTGGAGTTTGAATTTGAATTTCCTTTTCAAATCAACTTCAATTAAAATGTGGCAATTCAAACATAGGTCATATCAGCACACTTCCATGCTATGTTTTGCATATTGAATGTGCATTGTATTATCTTGATTGTGCTTTACTTCCAGTGCTTCGGTGATTGCATCTTCCCGGTAGAGTTGATCTCGGAGACGAGTTCAACCTCACGTCAGAAGAGTGTTACATCGTGATCGTCAGCAAGGCAAGCACCCCCTCTTTGATCATGTCGATAAAATCCCAGTTCCCTCTCATTCTCGCAAATGCATGTTTAGGATGTTACCATGATACGTTCTACCGCTAGTTCAACCTATTCCTTTGCATGACCTATCATTTTGTCACAGTAGTAAGCAAACCACAATCCTAGCAGATGTAGGAGTTGGTTGATATCATGTGGCCCCTGCAACTGTTACAGCTTATTGCATGCTTAGAGTTGTTACCTGAGGCTACTTTGATGTGAGTCGGGATGGTAGTGATCATGTGAATGATGGTGGTAACGTGTTGGTGAATCTACCTTAAACAAAGGTGAACGATGAGAGGTTGTGTAGGAGTACACAGTGGGTTGTCTCGTTGAACACTGCCTTAAGCCCGAGTTCTTGTGTTGTTATCCAAGACAAAGAGTACGACCACACATTGGGTTCACTGACCCCTCTCGGCCTAGTACCTCACCCCGGACCAGTCCAGGAGTCGCAAGTAGTTCACCCTTTAACGATCTCAAGCAGGTGGAACCAAGGTAAGTGGTTGGCGTAAGTTGTGGGCACGTTGAATCAAGTGATCATGATCGAGTTGAGCTTGATGGCGGTCACACAACGTTTGAGTCCGCATCGGAACAATCGGCCGGATTCCGATTGTGGTCCCAACTCAAATAGGCGACTCCCTAGGACTAGAGATGGTGCTGTGAGTGAAGTGTCATGGCAGCATCCTCGCCGGTACTCAATTGAAGGGTCCATCCCCAGGCGGTAACTGATGAGTCGTGTTTGTAGCAGTACACCCCTGCAGGGTTAATGAACTATTCGAATAGCCGTGTCCGCGGTTATGGACTACTTGGAGACCTTTACTTGATCATAGATAACTTGAACTGGATACTCCTAAAACACACCAAGATAAGTGTGAGTGCTATGGCGTGCTTCCTCATGGGGAAGTCGAGGAAGGCACCATAGTGGAGTATTGGTTGGAGACTGTTACTTGGACTCGTGTACGTTCTTACCTCTCTCTGGTACTCGTAGTTCAGGATTAGCCAAGCCAAAGCTGGCATTTCTGCAAGTGAAACCCCACCTCCCTTTGCTTTGATACATGTGCATGAGTAGTATAGTTCCTATGTAAGTCTTGCTGAGTACGACTTTGTACTCACGTTTGCTTATCCTATGTTTTAGTGACGAGACCACTGACCTGATGGTGGCCTCTACCTCGAGCTCGACGTGGATCAATGTCGTATAGTTCCAGGCAGCAGCCTGTGCCCTCTGGAGGGTCGTTGTACTTTTCTTTCAGGCTTCTTAAGCCATTTGTTAAACTTGTCTTTACTAAGACATAATTTGCTTCCGTTGATGTTTGATGTAATGTTGGATCACATTCATGTGATCTCTGCTTGTAATACAACTACTATGTCTGCCCTGTTTAGCAGAAGTTATAAAGACTATGAGTTGTAGAGTTCATGTTGTGATTACCTGCTGTTTACACTGGACATGTATGCTGCGTGTATGATTATAACATGCATGTCTTGGTGTGGGGTTCGATAGCTTAGTTGTGTTCTTGCCGGCGGTCTTTTATACACCAAGTGGCCCTTAGATGTGCGCAGCTTGGGGCATCGCGATGCGATTGCTCGTGACTCTGTCACGTGGCACACTTTTTTGTATGATTGAGCCCGCCCGAGATCCCGACTAAGTGATCGGGCTGGAGTAAGTCTATGTAAGGGTTATGATTCAATCGATAACATGGTTGAGGCGACTGGTCTATGAGTATGGGGTTCACCACCCATAAGCATTAGACTTGTGAGCGGACGTTGAGGACCCATCTCAGTTGATCATCCGGCCTGAATGGGATGCCCCTCACGTTCGATGCTTACCGAGAGTGATCTGTGCTTGGCCTTGTCTGCTTAGACAAGTGGGTACGGCTCTCGGCTCTCCATGTGATTGCATTGTGACCGGAATTACATACGCTAACCCCGGGTCCCGACATACTTGGTATCAGAGCAGGACTGCCTGTAGGATTATCTAACCTTTGGCCGATGTCGAGTGTAGCATTCTATAGTTATATAGTTACTATGGGTATAAGGGAACAACGTAAGACTTCTTTTTTCTCCTTACCCTCATCGATCTGAGTTCTGAGTCATCCTCATCTTATTCTACGGGAAGATAGGACTAGGCTCATCTATGTCTTTACTAGGACATCTCGTTGATTGCTTCTTTGTAGCTGTAGGAGTGTTGTGGTCTTTCTGAACCATCATTCCATAGTGTTTCTGTGGAAGTGATGTCCGTTATCCTGTAGGTTGTCTCAATTTCCATCCTGGTGCAGCCGTTATGCTGTCCGTTTGTGGCTTTGATGCTATTGCATTATAGTCTTCTATCTTAGCATATATTTGTGTCCTAAATCCTATTCTGATTGTTGATTCTTATCACACAGAATGTCAGGTGCAAATCAAGGTGTTGATCCCAGTTCCGGTAACACAGACGGTGAAGAACCTCCACCACCAACCTCAACGGCAGAAATCATGATGGAGGCTGAACAGAATCGTCGTGATCAGACACGTCTTCTCGAGCGTATTGAGCGGAACACTTCTCGTCAGCATCTTAGTGTTGTCACCATCCAGGACTTCATTCTCCTCAACCCGCCAGTATTCCGATATCCTTCCGAGCCCCTTGATGCCGATGATTGGCTTCGTTCCCTCGAGCGTAATCTTGAGACAGCCCATGTTGCTCCAAGTGATCGTGTGCTATTCGCGGCATACTTTCTGGAAGGTGCTGCTCTTCAGTGGTGGGAGAACTTCGTGGCAATACAACCAGTTGGTCACGTGGTGACTTGGCAAGAGTTCTGTGATGAATTCCGAAGATATCATATTCCGGATCAGCTGATGGAGCGCAAGAAAGAAGAGTTTTGCAATCTGACCCAAGGAAAGATGTCTGTTCATGAGTATAGGACCGAGTTCACTCGTCTAGCATGTTATGCCCAAGAAGAAGTATCCACCGATGTCAAGAAACAAGAAAGGTTCCGCAAGGGACTTAGCCCCGTCCTTCGTCATGACCTGAATCTTCACGAGTTCGTCAACTTCAGGGATTTGGTCCACAAATCCTTCAAGGCCGAGTATGGAAATGAGTTGTATGAAGAGTCTCGCAAGAGTGATCGTGAGTTTGCACAATCTTCTAGCCAATTTTCTCAGAAACGCCGTGTTTGGATTCCCTTCAGTGACGTCAGTCGTGCTGTAAGTGCTTCTAGACCATCAACCACCATATATCGTCCACCTCAACCCAATCTTCCTCCTTGGAATTTTGTTGGACAATCAAATGCTCAAGTTCCTTTCATTCCACGTGGTATTTGTTTCCAATGTGGAAAATCAGGTCACAATATTCGAGAGTGTCCCCAAAATCATGTAGCCACCACACCTAAACCAAAGCAAGCCTTTCGTCGTGGTAAGCCACCACCCAAGACTTCCAAGGTCAAGCCTCCTGTTTATGAACATGGTTATGTGAATCACGTATCCATTCTAGATTCCCACAAGTCAACCGATGTTGTACTCAGAACCCTTCCTATCAATTCCACCCCCGCTTCGGTTCTATTTAACCCAGGAGCATCTCACTCATTCATATCCCAGGACTTTGCATTGTCACATGACATCTCTTTTTCGATGTTATCCACCCCCTTAGTTGTGCAAGCCCCTGGATCCAGATGGCACACCACCATGGTGAGTCATGAGAATGAAATTGCAATTGAGGGTTTAGTATTCCTTGCCTCACTTATAGCCCTCAAGTCTTCAGACATTGATGTCATCCTAGGAATGGATTGGTTATCAAGACAGAGTGCTGTCCTTGATTGTAAAGCCAAGTCAGTGAAACTAACCCATCCATCAGGCATGACAATCAAGTACACCTCACCAAGCTCTAAGAACCAGGTGCATTCCTTGAATGTGCTTCCTCTTCCAGACCTTGAAGATATTCCGGTGGTTCGTGACTTCCCGGATGTCTTTCCAGAAGAGCTGCCAGGAATACCACCTGACAGATCTGTAGAGTTTGTGGTAGATCTTATCCCAGGAACCGCCCCAATATCCAGACGCCCATATAGAATGGCCCCACGTGAGTTAGCTGAGCTAAAAATCCAACTTGAAGCTTCGTTGGCAAAAGGCTTCATCCGCCCTAGCTCATCGCCATGGGGTTGCCCCGTTCTGTTCGTAATGAAGAAAGATGGAACAGAAAGGATGTGCGTAGACTATCGCCCGCTAAATCTAGCGACGATAAAGAATAAGTACCCACTGCCCAGGATCAATGATCTTTATGATCAACTTGCAGGATCCTCTGTCTTCTCCAAGATGGATTTGAGCTTAGGCTATCATCAAATCAAAATCAGAAACAAGGACATTCCCAAAACGGCTTTTACTACTCGTTATGGTCTTTATGAGTACAGCGTCATGTCCTTCGGTTTAACCAATGCCCCCGCCACATTCTCGCGTTTGATGAATTCGATCTTCATGGAGTACTTAGATAAATTTGTTGTAGTTTATCTTGATGACATCCTCATCTACTCGAAGAACGAAGAAGATCACGCAGAACATCTTAGGCTGGTATTGATGAAACTTAGAGAGCACCGTCCGTATGCTAAATTCTCCAAGTGTGAATTTTGGCTACCAGAAGTGACCTACTTAGGCCACCTGATTTCTGCAAAAGGCATTGCTGTCAATCCCGAGAGAGTTCAGGCCGTCCTTGACTGGACTCCACCTGAATCGGTTAAGCAAGTTAGGAGTTTTCTTGGCTTAGCAAGCTATTGCCGCCGCTTCGTCGAGAACTTTTCTAAAGTTGCAAATCCTCTTACTGAACTCCTCAAGAAAAAGAAGAAATTCGAATGGACTCCCAAGTGCGAGGAAAGCTTTCAAGAGCTAAAAAGAAGATTGACTTCTGCACCCGTACTTGCGCCTCCAAACACCAAAAAGGATTTCGAGATCTATTGTGATGCCTCACGGCAAGGGTTAGGATGCATACTTCTGCAAGATCGACATGTGGTAGCTTATGCTTCACGCCAGTTGCGGCCACATGAAGAGAACTATCCTACCCATGATCTTGAACTCGCTGCCGTAGTTCATGCCCTAACAACTTGGCGACATTACCTCCTTGGTAATCGTTGTGAGATCAATTCCGACCACCAAAGCCTCAAATACATATTCACCCAGCCAGATCTTAATCTCAGGCAAAGACGCTGGATTGAGTTGATAAAAGATTATGACTTAGGAATTTCTTACACCCCAGGCAAAGCCAATGTCATGGCTGATGCACTAAGTCGTAAGTCGTATTGTAACAACCTCATGTTACAACAGTATCAACCGCTTCTTCATGAGGAATTTCGAAAGCTCAATCTCGAGATTGTTCCTCGTGGATCTCTTTTCAACTTGGTGGCGAAACCAACCCTTGAGGATAAAATCATAGTTTCCCAAAGGCGTGCACGAGGTGTTCGACGGATCAAGGAGAACATTGCTAGCGGAGTTGCTAAATGTTTCTCCACAGATAGTAAAGGAACGATATTCTTTGAAAATCGTTTGGTAGTACCTAAGAATAGGGAACTAAGGCAACTCATCCTCAAAGAAGCCCATGACACACCCCTCTCCATTCATCCCGGTAGCACAAAAATGTACCGAGATCTACGACAGATATTTTGGTGGACTAGGATGAAGAGAGAAATTGCTCAGTTTATTGCTGAATGTGATGTTTGTCGTCGCATTAAAGCAAAACATCAAAGACCTGCTGGTAGTCTTAGACCTTTTCCTATCCCCGAGTGGAAGTGGGATAAAGTCAGTATGGACTTCATCACTGGCTTTCCAAAAACCCAGAAAGGAAATGACGCCATCTTCGTTGTCATTGATCGACTCTCAAAAGTTGCTCACTTCCTTCCAGTTCGAGAGTCTATAACTGCTAGCCAGTTAGCGGACTTGTATGTCTCCCGAATCGTGTCACTTCACGGTGTTCCTTTGGAAATCAATTCAGACCGTGGTAGTCTTTTCACTTCTCGGTTTTGGGAAAGTTTCCAGAATGCTATGGGAACCCACCTCTCCTTTAGCACCGCTTATCACCCGCAGTCTAGTGGTCAAGTAGAAAGGGTAAATCAAATTCTCGAAGACATGCTCAGAGCTTGTGTTATCTCTTTCGGAAAGAAATGGGAGAATTCTCTTCCTTTTGCCGAATTTGCATATAACAATAGTTTCCAATCTAGTTTGGGCATGGCTCCTTTTGAATTTCTCTATGGACGGAAATGTCGAACACCCCTAAACTGGTCAGAAACCGGTGAAAGACAATTCTTTGGACCGGATTTGATTCAGGATGCAGAAGAGCAAGTTCGCATTGTTCGTGAGAAGTTGAAAACAGCCCAGTCTCGTCAGAAAAGCTATTATGATCGTCATCATAGGGAAGAAAGCTATAATCTGGATGAGAAGGCTTACCTTCGGGTTACTCCTCTGAAGGGTAACCATCGCTTTGGTATCAATGGCAAGTTGGCCCCACGTTACATCGGTCCCTTTCGCATTCTCGCTAAACGTGGAGAAGTTGCCTACCAATTGGAACTACCCCCTCACCTCTCCCAGGTTCATGATGTCTTCCACGTCTCTCAACTCAGGCGTTGCTTCAAGGACCCCATCCGCGAAGTAGACCACGAAACGCTTGATCTCCAAGATAACCTTTCATATCGAGAGTACCCTGTTCGTATTCTTGATGAAGCCGAGCGTAGCACCAGATGTCGGAAGATCAGATTCCTCAAAGTGCAGTGGTCACATCATTCAGAAAAAGAAGCCACCTGGGAACGAGAGGATCGTATACGAGCTGAGTACCCCACCTTCCTCCCGACGACTTCTGAATTTCGGGACGAGATTCTTTTGAGTGGGGGCGAGTTGTCAGAACCCCAAAGTAGGTTTGTGTTTAACCTAGCTTGCATTTTTGCATCTTGAAAAAAAAATTTGCAAAAGAAAAGGAAATGGGGAAAAGAAAAGCCCTAAATGAATTTAAATAGAAAGGCCAGAAATAAATCTTTTTCCAAAATTCTTTTGGATGTATTGAAAAATCCTAAAAATGAGTCTGATCATTTTAAAAGTGATTTGGGATTAATCCCATGCTCATAGATTTTTCAATAATTCAAATAGTGGCTTCGAAATTAAATCTTTTGTCTATTTGAATTGATGTTCAAATAAATTGAATTTCAAAAATTCCCAAAACTTGGGGTTGACTTCTATATAGTCACCTAGGTTTTATAAAAATGATTGGGATTTTTATAAATGCCCTAGCTATTTATTTTAAATGGGCAAAACAAATAATAGAAGGATTAAAAAGAAAAACAGAGAAGAAATCTTACCTTTCGCACAGGGCGAGGCCCACTTACCTGGACCGACCCATTCGCCCTTGTCTTCTTCCTCCTCGCCAGAAGGAGCGACGGCCGCGCCGTGCTCTCACGGCATGCGCGCCACCTCCTACTTCCGGCCAGCGCACAGGCCCCCGTCCTCATCTCCTTCCCCCCGTGGACGCCTGGAAGCCCCAGCTTCCCTTTCCCCCTCCTCTGACCCTCTCCTTCGTCTCCCTCGCACGAAACCATAGCGCAGCCGAAACCCTAGCGGAGCGCCGACGACGTTTAGCACGGTCACCGAGCTCCCCAAGCCATCACACCTTGTCCAGGACGTTCCCCGACGACCACCAGTTCGAGCCGCCGCTTCAATTTGGGACGAGGAGCAACAGGAGCGACGCTAGCCTCAAGAACCGCCGCCAGCCGCGAGGAACCCCGGCGAGAAATCCGGCGCCCTCAGCTCCTCTCCGGCCTCCCCGAGCTCGTCGTCGCCTTCCTCGTGAGCTCCCGCTCGATTTTCCCCCTCCTAGCTCTCTCCCCCGTGTTCTGCAGCGCGAGTTCGCCGGAGTCAGTAGCCGGCCGCCGCTTCCGTCGTCGTAGCCGTGGCTCAGGGCCTCCTCGAGGTCCCCTTCATGCTCCAGGAGAAGCGCACGAGCACGAGCTTCGCTTCCGTGCCCCCAGCCCCCTCCCCCGTGGCCTAAATCTCCACCCCGGCAGAGCGCCGCCGTGGCCCAAGCCACCGGCGTTTAGCCGCCGGCCATTAGACCTTAAGCCCCCCCTAATCTCTCTCTCTCTCACTGACACTGGGCTCAGGGCCCTAGTTAATCCGCATTTTAATTTAAACAGAGGAAATTAACCCCTGGCTTAAACGACTGAGGCTGACAGGTGGGGCCGCCCTGTCAGTTAACTGGTCAAACCTGGCGTCAGCATGACCTAGTGATGACGCAGTAAAGATTAAATCATTTAATTTATTCAGTAAATTCCAGAAAATAAGCCAAACTTTGAAATTGAATAACTTTTAAACAATAACTCCAAATTCAAAGTGTAATATATGAAAAATGATCAGGAGAAAATCCTCTATCCAAATTTCCAACTTTCAGCTATGTTCGAGTTGATCTGAAAAAGGGATCAGTAGCTTTTGCTATTTGATTTAATTGGATTTAATTCAAAATCAATTCAAAAACTATTCCAACTTCAAACTTTGAAATGCACCACACATCACTTGTACTTCAGAAGCATTTCACACACATGACCATTTGGTTTCAAATGAACAAACATTAGCAAATGCAAGTTGACCAAAATTGAATAACATTTGGAGTTTGAATTTGAATTTCCTTTTCAAATCAACTTCAATTAAAATGTGGCAATTCAAACATAGGTCACATCAGCACACTTCCATGCTATGTTTTGCATATTGAATGTGCATTGTATTATCTTGATTGTGCTTTACTTCCAGTGCGTCGGTGATTGCATCTTACCGGTAGAGTTGATCTCGGAGACGAGTTCAACCTCACGTCAGAAGAGTGTTACATCGTGATCGTCAGCAAGGCAAGCACCCCCTCTTTGATCATGTCGATAAAATCCCAGTTCCCTCTCATTCTCGCAAATGCATGTTTAGGATGTTACCATGATACGTTCTACCGCTAGTTCAACCTATTCCTTTGCATGACCTATCATTTTGTCATAGTAGTAAGCAAACCACAATCCTAGCAGATGTAGGAGTTGGTTGATATCATGTGGCCCCTGCAACTGTTACAGCTTATTGCATGCTTAGAGTTGTTACCTGAGGCTACTTTGATGTGAGTCGGGATGGTAGTTATCATGTGAATGATGCTGGTAACGTGTTGGTGAATCTACCCTAAACAAAGGTGAACGATGAGAGGTTGTGTAGGAGTACAAAGTGGGTTGTCTCGTTGAACACTGCCTTAAGCCCGAGTTCTTGTGTTGTTATCCAAGAAAAAGAGTACGACCACACATTGGGTTCACTGACCCCTCTCGGCCTAGTACCTCACCCCGGACCAGTCCAGGAGTCGCAAGTAGTTCGCCCTTTAACGATCTCAAGCAGGTGGAACCAAGGTAAGTGGTTGGCGTAGGTTGTAGGCACGTTGAATCAAGTGATCATGATCGAGTTGAGCTTGATGGCGGTCACACAACGTTTGAGTCCGCATCGGAACAATCGGCCGGATTCCGATTATGGTCCCAACTCAAATAGGCGACTCCCTAGGACTAGAGATGGTGCTGTGAGTGAAGTGTCGTGGCAGCATCCTCGCTGGTACTCAATTGAAGGGTCCATCCCCAGGCGGTAACTGATGAGGCGTGTGTGTAGCAGTACACCCCTGCAGGGTTAATGAACTATTCGAATAGCCGTGTCCGCGGTTATGGACTACTTGGAGACCTTTACTTGATCATAGATAACTTGAACTGGATACTCCTAAAACACACCAAGATAAGTGTGAGTGCTATGGCGTGCTTCCTCATGGGGAAGTCGAGGAAGGCACCATAGTGGAGTATTGGTTGGAGACTGTTACTTGGACTCGTGTACGTTCTTACCTCTCTCTGGTACTCGTAGTTCAGGATTAGCCAAGCCAAAGCTGGCATTTCTGCAAGTGAAACCCCACCTCCCTTTGCTTTGATACATGTGCATGAGTAGTATAGTTCCTATGTAAGTCTTGCTGAGTACGACTTTGTACTCACGTTTGCTTATCCTATGTTTTAGTGACGAGACCACCGACCTGATGGTGGCCTCTACCTCGAGCTCGACGTGGATCAATGTCGTATAGTTCCAGGCAGCAGCCTGTGCCCTCTGGAGGGTCGTTGTACTTTTCTTTCAGGCTTCTTAAGCCATTTGTTAAACTTGTCTTTACTAAGACATAATTTGCTTCCGTTGATGTTTGATGTAATGTTGGATCACATTCATGTGATCTCTTCTTGTAATACAACTACTATGTCTGCTCTGTTTAGCAGAAGTTATAAAGACTATGAGTTGTAGAGTTCATGTTGTGATTACCTGCTGTTTACACTGGACATGTATGCTGCGTGTATGATTATAACATGCATGTCTTGGTGTGGGGTTCGATAGCTTAGTTGTGTTCTTGCCGGCGGTCTTTTATACACCAAGTGGCCCTTAGGTGTGCGCAGCTTAGGGCATCGCGATGCGATTGCTCGTGACTCTGTCACGTGGCACACTTTGTTGTATGATTGAGCCCGCCCGAGATCCCGACTAAGTGATCGGGCTGGAGTAAGTCTATGTAAGGGTTATGATTCAATCGATAACATGGTTGAGGCGACTTGTCTATGAGTATGGGGTTCACCACCCATAAGCATTAGACTTGTGAGTGGACGTTGAGGACCCATCTCAGTTGATCATCCGGCCTGAATGGGATGCCCCTCACGTTCGATGCTTACCTAGAGTGATCTGTGCGTGGCCTTGTCTGCTTAGACAAGTGGGTACGGCTCTCGGCTCTCCATGTGATTGCATTGTGACCTGAATTACATACGCTAACCCCGGGTCCCGACACACGGGGGCGACGTCGGCGTCGACAAGTGCGGTGGCCGGAGCACTGGAGCTGTCGGGTCTACGCTACGGGTCACGGCGAGAGGCGCAGAGGAGCTGGGGCGAACGGGGAGCTCACCCTGGTGCTAATGGAGCCGATGGGGAGGCCGGAGGGTGGCTGGACGGAGGAGAATCGCTCGCCGGCGTCCACTGTGCCCGGCGGTGGCTCGATGAAGAGAACGTCGTCGCCGTTGGCTCCTGATCCAAATTGAAAGCGCAGCTCGATGAATTCGATGCCGAGGAACCTCCTGGACAACTTGCGGCGTCGAAGGGGCACGGTGGCCACGAGCTCTACGGCGGCGTGCTCCGCTAGGGTTCCTGGAACGCGTGATTTCTCGCCGGGGAGGAAGAAGAAAGGCCAGCGCGAGGGGGGGAAAGGAAGGGGGGGCTGCACAGGGTCTCCATGGCAAGGAGATAAGGACAGGGGCGCCGTGGACGGGCTGCCGACGGCGACATGCTCGCCACGCAGGTGCCCGCCTTCCTGGCTCGGGGAAGAAGACGGTGGTGCCCCTGGGCTGGGCCACCTCCCAGAGTTGGGCCGGTTTACTGGTAAGTTTCCTTTCCCTTTTCTGTTTCTTTTTATTTTCTGCATTTCTGTTGTGCTTAGAAATAAATAGCTAGGCAATTTTGTAAAATGCCCAAACATTTTTATAAATCCTAGGGGACCAGTAGCTAGTCACTTTTAGGATTTGGGCATTTTTGAAATTCAAAACATTTAAATTCCAATTCAAATAGGGGTAAACTTTAATTTCCAGAGCACTGTTTGAATTTTAGAATATTCCATGGGCATGGGAAAATACCAAACCACTTTTAAAATGATCACCATCATTTATAGGAATTTTCCAAATATTCAAATGATTTTTGGAAAAAGATTTTTATCTGGCCATTTGAATTAATTTCTCAGGGCTTTCTGCTTCCCCATTTTTGAATTTCATTTGAATTTTTGCATGATGCAACAAGGGACAAACAAACCCTAACACTTACCTAAACTTGGGTTGTGACAACTCGCCCCCACTCTAAAGAATCTCGTCCCGAGATTCAGAAGTCGTCGGGAGGAAGATGGGGTACTCGGCACGGAGGCGGTCTTCTCTTTCCCACGTTGCTTCTTTCTCGGAGTGATGTGACCATTGCACTTTGAGGAACTTGATCTTCTGACGACGAGTGACAAGCTCTGCGGAATCAAGAATACAAACAGGGTACTCTCGATAAGAAAGGTCATCTTGGAGATCAAGCGTTTTATGGTCGACTTCGCGGATGGGGTCCTTGAAGCAACGCCTGAGTTGTGACACATGGAATACGTCATGTACTCGGGAAAGGTGCGGAGGTAGTTCAAGTTGGTAGGCAACTTCTCCACGTTTAGCGAGAATGCGGAAAGGTGCTATGTAATGTGGGGCCAATTTGCCTTTGATACCGAATCTTTGGGTTCCCTTTAGGGGAGTAACCCGAAGGTAAGCCTTCTCATTAAGATTATAGCTCTCTTCTCTATGATGACGATCATAGTAGCTTTTCTGATGAGATTGAGCGGCTTTCAAACGATCACGAACAATGCGAACTTGATCTTCTGCTTCCTTGATCATATCCGGTCCAAAGAGTTGTCTTTCACCGGTTTCTGACCAGTTTAGGGGTGTTCAACATCGTCGGCCATAGAGGAATTCAAAGGGAGCCATGTTCAGGCTAGATTGATAGCTATTGTTATAAGCAAATTCGGCGAAGGGAAGAGATTTCTCCCAATTCTTTCCGAAAGATATAACACAAGCTCTGAGTATGTCTTCCAAGATTTGATTAACCCTTTCAACTTGACCGCTAGACTGTGGGTGGAAAGCTGTACTAAAGGAGAGATGAGTTCCCATAACATTTTGAAAACTTTCCCAAAATCTAGAGGTGAAAAGGCTACCACGATCAGAATTGATCACCAAAGGAACACCGTGAAGAGACACGATTCTAGAGACATACAAGTCCGCCAACTGACTAGCAGTTATAGACTCGCGAACTGGAAGGAAGTGAGCAACTTTTGAAAGTCTATCAATGACAACGAAGATGGCATCATTTCCTTTCTGTGTTTTTGGAAAGCCGGTGATGAAGTCCATACCGACCTTGTCCCATTTCCACTCGGGAATAGACAATGGTTGAAGAGTACCAGCAGGTCTTTGGTGATCTGCCTTAATGCGACGACAAACATCACATTCGGCAACAAATTGTGCAATGTCTCGCTTCATCCGGGTCCACCAAAATCTCTGGCGTAGATCTCGGTACATTTTTGTGCTACCGGGATAAATTGAGAGGGGAGTGTCATGAGCTTCCTTAAGGATCAGCTGCTTTAGGTCTTCATTTTCAGGAACTACTAAACGATTTTCAAAGAATATCGTTCCTTGATCATTTGCAGAGAAACATTTAGCAATTCCGCTAACAATGTTCTGCTTGATCTCTTGAATACTACTATCTTGTTTCTAGGCGGCTGTGATTTGATCCTCAAGGGTTGGTTTCGCCACCAAGTTAAAAAGAGATCCACGAGGAACTATCTCAAGATTGAGCTTGCGAAATTCCTCATGAAGAAGTGGTTGATACTGTTGTAACATGAGGTTGTTACAATACGACTTACGACTTAGTGCATCATCCGTGACATTGGCCTTGCCTGGGGTGTAAGAAAATCCTAAGTCATAATCTTTTATCAACTCTATCCAGCGTCTTTGCCTGAGATTAAGATCTGGCTGGGTGAATATGTATTTGAGGCTTTGGTGATCGGAATATATCTCACAACGATTACCAAGGAGGTAATGTCGCCAAGTCTTCAGGGCATGAACTACGGCAGCGAGTTCAAGATCATGGGTAGGATAGTTCTCTTCATGTGTCCGCAACTGGCGTGAAGCATAAGCTACCACATGTCTATCTTGCATAAGTATGCATCCTAACCCTTGTCGTGAAGCATCACAATAGATTTCGAAATCCCTTTTGGTGTTTTGAGGTGCAAGTACGGGTGCAGAAGTCAATCTTCTTTTTAGCTCTTGAAAGCTTTCCTCACACTTGGGGGTCCATTGGAATTTCTTATCTTTCTTGAGGAGTTCAGTAAGAGGCTTTGCAACTTTGGAGAAGTTCTCAACGAAGCGGCGGCAATAGCTTGCTAGGCCGAGAAAACTCCTGACTTGCTTAACCGATTCAGGTGGAGTCTAGTCAAGGACGGCCTGAACTCTCTCGGGATTGACTGCAACACCTTTTGCAGAAATCACGTGGCCTAAGTAGGTCACTTCTGGTAGCCAAAATTCACACTTGGAGAACTTGGCATAAAGGCGGTGCTCTCTAAGTTTCATCAATACCAACCTAAGATGTTCTGCGTGCTCTTCTTCGTTCTTCGAGTAGATGAGAATGTCATCAAGATAAACCACAACAAATTTACCTAGGTACTCCATGAAGATCGAATTCATTAAGCGCGAGAATGTGGCGGGGGCATTGGTTAAACGGAAGGACATTATGGTATACTCGTAAAGACCATATCGAGTAGTGAAAGCCATTTTTGGAATGTCCTCGTTTTGGATTTTGATTTGATGATAACCTAATCTCAATTCCATCTTGGAGAAGACAGAGGATCCTGCAAGTTGATCATAAAGATCATTGATCCTGGGAAGTGGGTACTTGTTCTTTATCGTCGCTAGATTTAGCGGGCGATAGTCTACGCACATCCTTTCTGTTCCATCTTTCTTCGTTACGAACAGAACGGGGCAACCCCATGGCGATGAGCTAGGGCAAATGAAGCCTTTTGCCAACGAAGCATCAAGTTGGGTTTTTAGCTCAGCTAACTCATGTGGGGCCATCCTATATGGGCGTCTGGAAATTGGGGTTGTCCCTGGTATAAGATCCACTATGAATTCTACACATCTGTCGGGTGGCATGCCCGGCAGTTCTTCAGGAAAGACATCCGAGAAGTCACGAACCACCAGAATATCTTCGAGGTCTGGAAGTGGAAGTACATTCAAGGTATGTACTTGGATTCTAGAGCTGGGTGATGTGTAGTCAATGATCTGGCCTGAAGGATGGTTGAGTTTAACTGATTTGGCTTTACAATCAAGGAAAGCATTCTGCCTTGATAACCAATCCATGCCTAGGATGATATCAATGTCCGAAGACTTGTGGGCTATAAGAGAAGCAAGGAATACTAAACCCTTAATTGCAATTTGATTGCCATGGCTTACTTTATTAGTTTGCCATTTTGCACCAGGAGTTTGAATGATCATTGGAGAAAATATTTCTTCAAAAGAAAATCCATGACGAAGTGCATAACTCTCCGACATGAATGAATGAGAAGCTCCTGGATCGAAAAGAACGGAGGAGGGGACATGATTGACTGGGAGTGTGCCAAGAATGACGTCAGAAGCAGCAGTGGTTTCCTCAACTGAGATTTGGTTCACATATCCACTACTTGTGGCTGAAAGCTTTGCTGGGATGGTTTTTGTGGTTGATTTCTTTGAAGGCTTATGACTACGTCGACGGGGTGCCACAAACACTGTAGGGCATTGTCGGAAGTGATGGCCTGTCAGACCACACGTGAAACACACCCTGTCTGAATTTCTGGGGGTGGGCTTACTTGGTTGCACATCATCATTCCGGGGAGGAACAATCTGTTGACGTGGATGGCATATATTCGGTGGTGGTCTCTGGAGAAGGTTTTGAGGTATGGCACGGGTTGGAATCCAAATTCGGCGTTTCTGAGGGGCTGAACTTGAAGAAGGGGCATGCTCAAGAGCATGCTTGCGTGACTCCTCGAAAAATTCATTGCCATGCTCAGCTCTGAAGGATCTGTTGACTAAATCCTCAAAGGTGGAAAATTCGATGAGCTTAAGATCATGACGAAGGATGGGGCTAAGTCCCTTGCGGAACCTTGCTTGCTTTCTAGCACCGGTGGTAATCTCATCTTGGGCATACCGAGCAAGACGGTTGAACTCTCTCACATACTCATGGATGGACATCTCTCCTTGGGTCAGATTGCAAAACTCTTCCTTCTTGCGCTCCATCAACTCATCTAGAAGGTGGTACCCTCGAAAGGCAACACAAAACTCTTGCCAAGTCACTAGGTGACCATCAGGCTACATCGCAACATAGTTCTCCCACCATTCAGCAGCAGCACCTTCCAGAAAGTATGCCGCGAATATAACTCGATCATCGGGAGCAACATGTGCAGTGTCAAGCTTACGCTCGATGGAACGGAGCCAATCATCTGCTTCGAGGGGCTCAGAAGAACATCGGAATACCGTGGCTTGAGGAGGATGAAGTCCTGAATGCTCACAACCACATTGCAATGATGTGAGGTATTCTGCTCGATGAGCTCCAGAAGGCGTGTTTGATCAAGTTGATTCTTCTCAGCTTCCATCATGATTTCCGCCGCAGAAGGCGATGGTGGAGGTGCATCATCATTTCGATTCTGAACACGGTCTCGATTCCGACGGACAGCACTACGAGTTCCACCTGACATCCTGTGTGATAAAAATCAACAATCAGAATAGGTTGTACGATGGAATCAAAGACAAGAAGGCCATGAAGAAGACGGAAAAGATTATAATGCGAAGGCACTAATCCACCGAAACTCGGAATAATTCCTGCAGCATAACGGCTACACCGGGATGAAAAATGAAACAACCTCGAAGAAATTGGACAGAACTTCTTCAAGGAACTCAACAGAACGATGAGTATGGACGACCACAACTGTCCTACGGCTACAAGGAGGCAAATAACGAGATGTTCTAGTAAGACATAGATGAGCCTAGTCCTATCATCCCGTAGAAAAGGTAAGGGTGACTCAGAACTCAGATCGATTAGGGTAAGAAGAAAAAGAAGCCTTACGTTGTTCCCTTATACCCAGAGTAACTATATAACTATAGAATGCTAGACTCGACTTCGACCAACGGTTTGATAAGCCTACAGACAGTCCTGCTCTGATACCAAGTCTGTCGGGACCCGGGGTTAGCGTATGTAATTCCAGTCACGATGCAATCACATGGAGAGCCGAGAACCGTACCCACTTGTCTAAGCAGACAAGGCCAATCACAGAACGTTCTCGGTAAGCATCGAACGTGAGGGGTATCCCATCCAGGACGGATGATCAACTGAGATGGGTCCTCATCGTCCGCTCACAAGTCTAAATGCTTATGGGTGGTGAATCCCATACTCATAGACAAGTCGCCTCAACCATGTTATCGATTGAATCCTAACTCTTACATAGACTTACTCCAGCCCGATCACTTAGTCGGGGTCTAGGGCGGGCTCGATCATACAACAAAGTGTGCACGTGGCAGAGCCACGAGAAATCGCATCGCGATGCCCCAAGCTGCGCACATCTAATGGCCACTTGGTGTATAAAAGACCGCCAGCCAGATTACGACTAAGGTCTCGAAAACCCATACTAAAACATGCATGTTATAAACATATACGCAACACACATGCCTAGTATGAACAGCAGGTATCATCACATAACTCTACAAAGTACTTCTTTATTTACTTACACATAGAGTATACAAAGATCACATGGCTGTGATCAACATTACATCATACAACGGAAGCAAATTAGGTCTGAGTACAGACAAGTTTAACAAATGGCTTAGAGAAGCCTTGTAAACAAACATGCCCTTCCACGAGGGACTAGACTGCTATCTGGAACTATACTACCAAGGTCAACATCGAGCTTCACGAAGATGACTCCATCGGGGTCCGGGTTTTCATCTAAAACATAGAATAAGCAAACGTGAGTACAAAATCATACTCAGCAAGACTTTTATCAGAACTACACTACTCATGCTCAAGTATCAAGGTAAAGGATGTGGGGTTCAACATGCAGAAGTGCCATCTTTGACTTGGATAGTCCTGAACTACGAGTACCAGACTTGAGGTAAGAAGCGTACACGAGTCCACTACCAAGTCTCCAATCAATACACCACTATGGATACTTCCTCGACTTCCCCACGAGGAAGCACGCCATAGCACTCACGCTTATCTTGCGAGTTTTATAAGTATCCGTTCAAGTTGTCTATGATCAAGTAAAGGTTTCCAAGTAGTCCATAACCGCGGACACGGCTATTCGAATAGTTCATTAACCCTGCAGGGGTGTACATCTTCACACGTGTGTCATCACTTATCGCCTCGTTCTTGTCACCCTTCAAGCGGGTGTCGGACATGGATGAAACCAAGGCACTACCCTCACATCACCTTCTCTAATCCAGGAGTCGACTACCTGAGTTTGTCACCGCTCGAGAGTCCGGCCGGTTCCACGAAACAGACTCAGATAATGTAAGGGACCGAGACGCCACCTTTGACAGATGGTTTCACTGCCTCACAGGTCCACCCACATATCTATACAGAAATCAAATGGAAATCCCGAATCTAGTGTGACTCCTGGACCGGATCGGGTACGTAAGGAGGCCAAACGGGGCTCCCATAAAACCCTACATGTGGTCATACTCTTTGTCTTGGATCACAAAACAGGAACTCGGGGCCTAGGGCAGTGTTCAACGAGACAACCCACTGTGTACTCCTACACAGCCTCTCATCGTTCACCTTTGTTTAGGGTGGATTCACCAACACGTTATCATCAGCACCACTGTGTTCAATTCATCCCGACTCACAAACATAACATCCTCATTGTATCACTAAGCAGCAAAAGAAGTAACAGTTGCAGGGGCCACATGCTCATCATTCAACTCCTAAATCTGCTAGGATTGTGGTTTGCTTAATACGGTGACAAAATGATAGGTCATGCATCGGAATGGGTTCAACTATGCGAAAGAACGTGTCTCGGTGATCTCCTAAACATGCATAAGCAAGACTGAGAGGGAAGTAGGATTTTATAGACATGATCAATGGGGTTTGCTTGCCTTGCTGACGAGGTTCAGTATCGGGGTCTTCAACGAAGGGGGTGGCCTCCGGTTCCGGTTCCACTTCTATTAGCAACATGACAATCATAGGATCAAATAAATTACAATGCACAAGCACATGAATAAGATTTCAATGGTGATGTTCATGGTTGCAATGTGGTTACAATTCCATTTAAAAGAAGTGGAATGCAAAATCATTTGCAAATTCACTCCAAATTTGAATTCAAAAGAATTCCATATGCATGTTTGCTACTGTTCACCCATTTTAAAAAGGTCAAACATAGAAACAAAGTGCATATTATTAATCCTTGCATTTTTCTGATAATTATTCATATATTATATGTTTAATTTGGAGTTAGTATGAATTTTCTATGATTTTTGGAAGTTTATACTATTTTCTGGAATTTCTGAATTCTTTTAAATCATAAATTGAATTACTGTGTCACTGTGACGCAGGGGTGACGTCAGGGGGGGGGGGCTGACCTGTGGGCCACCCATGTCAGTCTCATTGGGGTTAATTCCCTGTTAATTAAAACTAACAGGGGTTAGTTAGGGCTAGGGCCCACCTGTCTGTGACACTGGAGGGGGTTAGTGAGTAGCTTAGGGCTAAATAAGCTAGGACCGCCGGGATGTCGCCGCCGGCGACCTCTGGCACGGCGGAGGGGTCGCCGGAATGACCAAACGGCCACGGGAGGGCACGGGAGGACTAGGAAAAATGAAGCCCGGGTGCTCCCGCATACGTTGAAGCCATCAGGGGGTCTCCAGGGGCACGGGGGCGACGTCGGCGTCGACAAGTGCGGTGGCCGGAGCACTGGAGCGGGAGGGTCTACGCTACGGGTCACGGCGAGAGGCGCGGAGGAGCTGGGGCGAACGGGGAGCTCACCCTGGTGCTAATGGAGCCGACGGGGAGGCCGGAGGGTGGCTGGACGGAGGAGAATCGCTCGCCGGCGTCCACTATGCCCGGCGGTGGGTCGATGAAGAGAACATCGTCGCCGTTGGCTCCCGATCCAAATTGAAAGCGCAGCTCGATGAAGTCGATGCCGGGGAACCTCCTGGACAACTTGCGGCGTCAAAAGGGGCACGGTAGACACGAGCTCTACGGCGGCGTGCTCCGCTAGGGTTTCTGGAACGCGTGATTTCTCGCCGGGGAGGAAGAAGAAAGGCCAGCGCGAGGGGGGGAAAGGAAGGGGGGGCTGCACAGGGTCTCCATGGCGAGGAGATAAGGACAGGGGCGCCGTGGACGGGCTGCCGACGGCGGCATGCTCCCCACGCAGGTGCCTGCCTGCCTGGCTCGGGGAAGAAGACGGTGGTGCCCCTGAGCTAGGCCACCTCCCCGAGTTGGGCCGGTTTACTGGTAAGTTTCCTTTCCCTTTTCTGTTTCTTTTTATTTTCTGCATTTCTGTTGTGCCTAGAAATAAATAGCTAGGCAATTTTGTAAAATGCCCAAACATTTTTATAAATCCTAGGTGACCAGTAGCTAGTCACTTTTAGGATTTGGGCATTTTTGAAATTCAAAACATTTGAATTCCAATTCAAATAGGGGTAAACTTTAATTTCCAGAGCACTGTTTGAATTTTAGAATATTCCATGGGCATGGGAAAATACCCAAACCACTTTTAAAATGATCACCATCATTTATAGGAATTTTCCAAATATTCAAATGATTTTTGGAAAAAGATTTTTATCTGGCCATTTGAATTAATTTCTCAGGGCTTTCTGCTTCCCCATTTTTGAATTTCATTTGAATTTTTGCATGATGCAACAAGGGACAAACAAACCCTAACACTTACCTAAACTTGGGTTGTGACAACTCATAAATGTCCATGATCACAACTACTTACCGATGAATCTTTATCTGTTGACTCTCTCGAGTTCACTTTCACTGATCACCTTCGAGCACATCCACACCTCTGCACTTCAAAGTTTTGTTTTGTTGCTAAAACCTTTGAGTTTTTTTTATCTTTTGTTTGTCTCGTTGTGATGTGATTGTTTATTTGAGTTCCTTCCGTTGCGATAGATTTGCTCGGAGTGTGACGAGTAGAGTTGACTGGACCGCGAGAGCGAAGAACTTCACCGAATGTAAAAGGCAAGTTACACTTTGACCATACCTCAACCAATATTTTCAATTATGCATGTAGCAAATTATCACTCTATGCATGTGTAGGATTATATATTAGTTATGATTTAAATCTAGTAGGATAGCCATTTGTTCTGACCTTGTATTTCATTGTCGCCCTAGGATCGTGGTTGTTATATATTGCTATTTCTTTGTAGACGAGGATTGGTTGAGTTATCATTGAGCTATGTGAGGATTAATGACTTGACTAGCAAACTTAAATAGAAATCACCTCTGGACGGACAGGGAATGCATCCCGGGGCTCGTGCCTTGGATAAGGAGAGACCAGGGCTAAATGCTTCCTGAATGGTTGTTTTGTGTGGTGAACCGGGTGCGTCATGGCGAGTACCCTTTGAACGCAGTGGGCGCCATCCAGGCTCAAAAAGATCGGATAGACAGTGTGACGAGTAGCTTCCATGTACAACCACTGTCTATATGGGCTCTGGGTTAGATGAGTAAGTTGTGGGGAACCTGGCCCTGGTAGCTAGCTGATGTAGATATGATAGGTGTACCGGCTACCAAAGGGTGGAGGCAACCTCTTCTGAAAGACTATGTCTCAATCTTCGGGTTGAGTCCAGTGGGGAAAGTGTACAAACCTCTGCAGAGTGTAAAAACTGATCATGATTAGCCGTGTCCACGGTTACGGACAACTTTGACCAATTCGACATTATTGTTGTTGGATGGTCTTAACAGATAATTCACCTTAATAAGAATTTGAGTGGGAACTTTTAATAAAGGGATGGTTGGAATTGGTGTAGCCCGATTCAACCAACTTAGGACTAGAAATATAAATTAAAATTTGATTAGTTGTAGTATGTGAGGGAAAAACTGGCTTTCTGCAAAACTAAACCATAAACCTTTCCTTTGACTTTCCATGCATGTACTGATAGGTCTGTTATATACTTTTTCGTGTGACTTGCCGTAAAAATCAGATGTACTGACCCGTTGTCGGGCTGTAACCTTCGGTGTTGCAGGATTGTATACGACGAGTAAGTGTTGTGACGTAGGGTTACGATGTCTATGCTCAACTATGTTGGTGGAGTTGATGGACGCCATGAAGCTTTTATTGTTTTTCCGCTGTATTCTATTTGAAAGCTAGCCTTGAGCTATGCAGGTATGCTTTATTGTAATACTGGATCTTCGATGTAATATATATGACATGTGGTTTATTCTTGATATTACATCATGTACTGTGTGTGCTAGCTATTGATCCAGGGACTAGCACAAAATGCACAGAGACTTGGATTCTTTAGGGAATCGGGTCGTTACATACTTGATGATGGAGTGAAATGGAACAAATGCTGCTTATGATAGATGGAACGATATCCTACTTCCATCCTTGAGGCAAAATAAAAGGTTTCGTAGACCATCAAAGGATTTATGGATAAGGGAACATGTGTAAGAAAAAGGCATTAATATGGTTGGCATGGGAGATATTGAGAGACCTTTACCGTTCACCGTTGACTGGAAAGTTGCACCTCTCAAAAGAGTTTTATCTCTTTTTTCAAAACCAAGAGCTCTGGCACATGTTTAGTCTTTTCTTCCTTTCACGTATTTTCAACCTTGCCATCAAAACCTACGGTTCGAGAGTCTCCACCTTCCTTTCCCCAAAGCACCAACTATGAGAGCATATTTGTCATTCTTAGTGTAACATGCTGAAAGTCCAAGTATGTCATCAGAGGGGGAGAGGGTGAATGATCACTTCAAAATTTTCTACTGAAACTATTGAAGTGAAGCATAAGTAGGGCGGAACAGCGAAGTAAAACTGGAAGCGAAACTAAATGCAGTGAATCAAAACACATTGAAGCATAACGGCGAAGCAAATGCAATACTGAAGGTAAATGCTTGAAGTAAAACGAACTGGGACTCGGCGATGTTTGTTCGACCGGTTCATGCTCTGCAAAGCGCTACGTCTGGTTGGAGGGACTGGTGATTGAACACCTGGAGCAAATCTCTCTCCGTCCGTTTCTCCACTGCACCAAACTCCTTGAGCTTGGTCAGTTCTTCACTCGTGGTTGATTATTGAGGAAATCACCGAAACCTTTGACAAACTGGACTTCGAGGCGACAATTACTCTTCACGCTCTGAAGAACAACACTCTAACCATCTAGGAGAATTGCAGTTCTCCAAGATAAAAAGGCTAGTAAGCTTTCACCTAAGTCATTTCGAATCTACTCAGATCAATGGGACTTAGGCTTTAGTATTCTGGATTTTTGGTCTTGCTTCGGTGAAGTCTTTGGGGTGCTCTCTACAGTCTCTCTCAGGAATGTTTTCAGAGCAGCCACCCGCAAATGGAGGAGGGGGCGGCGTATTTATAGTTGGCGATCCCGAGGTGCGGAATGACCAAATTGACCCGAGGTGACAGCTTGACACGTGTCCACAACGGTCGGATTTGTAATCACTGCGCAACTTTACTTGCGGAACAAGTAAAGCTGACTCACGGACTTAGTTCTGCTTCAGAAGCCAAAGAACGAAGTCTTTGCTACTGAAACTTAACTTAGTGCACATGAGATTTCTTCGCTCAGGCTTCTCACTTGGTGTGGATTTGATCTGAGCATTTTCTCAATGACTTCGGTGTCCACAAACTAAAGACCCCTTTTGATAGTATGGTTTGTCCTATGACTCAAAGAACAGAAAAAGAACTACACAAAAACATCTAAGTCTTGCGCCGTCTTCTTCATTTCCTTGAATGAGTTGAGCTTCAGGACGCCTTCATTTTTTGGGATCATCCTCCGTGATTAAGCTTCGCTAAACGGGGTAATGCTTCGATAACTTGAAGACCTTCCGTGAAGCTTTATCACATAGCTTGTCCTTCAGGAACCTATTCAACTGTTTACACTAGAAAACATTGTTAGTTCCTATACTGTCTTGTCCAACAATATCCAAAACACATGGGGGAAAAACTTTTCTCTTACAATCTCCCCTTTTTGGACTATTGTTGACAAAACAGGCATCGATAAAAGATATTGATGTTTTTGTGAAGTGATGGGACAAACTCTAAGATGTGAAGTTTTTGGCTCCCCCTGAATGCAAGCATCGAAGATTTATATAATCGAAGTTAATGCTTGAGAGTAATTTCTTCGGTGGAGAGCAAAACAAATATCTTAGTGAATACAATTGCATCTGAAGATATATATATATATATATATATATATCCAGGAATGTATGCAATTGCTTCCAATGACATGTGACTTAGAAAATAATAACCACCTGCAAGATAGAAGATACGAAGCAATACTTGCAAGCAAAGGGGTTATTAAAACTTAAGTGTAGCACAGGAGTAGCAGGACCGAAGTTAAACTTAAGTTACAACCCAATCGAAGAGAATGGAATGTTTGTTGTAACTTAACCAAGCGAAGCAAAAACAAATAGCAAAAGCCCTTTCCCCGATGCAAATCTAATTCATCGATGCCCTCATGCTCCCCCTTTTTGTCAATGATTGGAAAAAAGGTTGGGAAGAGGTTCGAGAGATCTATTGTGCGGCATCAGAACCCTGGGAACCCGACGAAGCTGAGCTTGACGAAGACTCATCCGACGAAGATTGATCGCCAGAGGATTCTTCTTCGGAAGAAGACAAAGGAATGGCTTCGTGGCGCGTCTGGGTGATGAGGTTGATGTCGAGGTCGCTGTCGTCGAGGCCGTCATCGTCTTTCGAAGTAATGGAGTCGCTCTCAGAGACGGTATCTGGCCGGATGGGTTCAGGTTCGTTGACGAAGAAGACTTCATCAATCTTGTGCAGGGGAGGGATCTTTTGATTTTGGCGGTCTACTGAATCATCACGGGAAAAGTTTTGCTGGAGGTGCGGATACTCTTTGTAAATGCGTTATTTACGAAGGCCTTTGACAGAGTTGAATTTTCGGAGCCCTTTCCAGGAATGACGTTTGAGAACACGCAGATACTGATTGTTATTGAGTGCAATGTTGCCAACGCGGTTGATCTCATCAGCAAGAAATTGCATCTGGCGTTGATTGGCTTCAATGTAGTTTTCAAGCATTTGCTGCGACCGAAGATTAACTTCAAAGTGGTGGCAGTCTTTCTGGAACTTCTTTGATAAGTTTCTCTCATTGACTTCATGGCGCACACCAACATATGTGGCAAAGGGATCATTGGGCTTCCTCAGCAATGCCGAAGTGTCACGCACTGGTGGAAGGAAAAGCTTCGGATGATGGCGAGCCACAAAGTCTTCGTTCCTTCCATAATCGCATACAACTTGCAGCCAGGGAGCATAAGGTTTCAGTGTGAATGGAAGCTCTGCTGCATGAACCAAGTTCCTAATGAAGCAGTCTTCAAAGTCAAAGATGAGACCATGAGTGAGCTTCATAATTGCATGCCTTGTCTCTGGATAAATGTTTGATTCTTCCGAAGCAGTACTCAATGGGATCAAGGAGTTGGACAAGATGTAGAACCAAGTCCTGGATATGAAGTTCAAATGCTTCGGGCGAATGTTTTCAGAAAAGTAGTTTTCAGAGACTTCAGTATCCAACAGGGTAGAAAATTCTTCTTCAGCCAGATCAGGTTCTAAGTGAATCTTTTCTTGGACTCCAGAATGCCTTGGAATATTGACTATCTCCATGAATTCGGCAGAGGACATTCTGAAGACTTTACCTTGGATCATCCATTCCAGCGTCCATGAGCTGGGTTCATTTGCATCACCAGAAACATAAAGAGTTGCGTAGAATTGCTTGATGAGTTCAGAATTGAAGGGAGTTCTTAAAGAAAACAGCCGAGTCAGATTATTATTCTCAATGGTTTCGGCGATGTTCTAAAAGCAAGTGGCGGTGGAAAGACTTCGCATATCCAGAAATTTATGCCTAAACAGAACTCCTTGCTGACGGAAGAGTTTGGTGTATAGGATTTGTTGCTCTGCAGTCCAAAAGCGAAGATCATCTGTAGTTCTATCTCAACCATAAGGACTGACACCAAAGAATCGGTGGCGCTTCTGATGTTGTTCCAAACTAAAATCCGGACCATCTTAATGGAATCTTGATTCCCTTAGCAGCAGGTTTTTCTCCTGGCTTCTTCTTCAATGGAATCCGAAGCCTTTGCTTCTTGGGGGGAGGAGGATCTGATTCATCATCTGCTTCAGATTCAGATTCGTTGTCGGCAGCAGCATTTGATTCGTCCAACATTGAATCTTCCAGAGCAGCTTGCTCTAGTCTGGCTTGCTCTTCATCATCTGTGGAAGCATGAGGAGGAGAAGCAGATTTCTTCTTCAGTTTCTTCTTCTTCTTCGAGCTAGGCCCAACATCATGGGCTTCAGCTTCAGCCAACTTGGCTGCTTTCTTGGCTTCCTTGACTCTCTTCTTCTCAGCAGCAATTCTCAATCGCTTTTACTCATCAGGGTAGTCATCTGGAGTCTTGAGAGTATTGGGGTGAGGGAGTTTTGGTGGAACTGGGTAGTATAGATGACGATTTTCTTCGGTGTACTGACTGCACATGGCCGAAGTATATTGATAGGGTGGACTGAAGGCAAATTTCATAGCCCACTTCCAGTCGGGGATGCTTTTGTACTTGTACCAGCGGACTGCCCAGTAACGGCAAATATTTTGCAAGCGAATCTTTCGCTGATCCTTGGTTTCTTCAGGAGGCGTGTCATACCCCAGTTCACGGCGAATGGATTCGGGGATGCCTCTGGCATTGTTAGTTTCCTTCGTTCTTCCACCTTTCTTTTTCGGAGAAGACCGTTCTACTTCGTTGATGTGTTCAAGATTGGGGGACTCATTCCCGAAGCCTAACTCTGCAGACATCCTGTGAAAAGCATAAAGGTAGCGAGGGAAAAGGCAAGTATGGAATGAGCACCAGAAAAAGTTTCGACCCGAAAACAAAAGGTTTTGACAAGAGATTCAGTGTTGAATATGGGAGAGATATCCAATCTGGTCTGAGCTAGACTTAGCAACCTCCAAAGAGTGTCAAACCCTAACACAGAACAGACAGCATCTAACCCTAGCTTCTAAACTGAATCGGGATGGGAAGCTTTTGCTAGTGGAAACAAGTTTCCCAACAGAGCAACGATCCGACGGATCAAAGAAACCTAAGAAAACATCCCAAAAACAAACTAAGAGCTCGGATCCAATCTAGAAACGGATGAACAGAAGGAGGCGTACCCTAACTTGGCGACGACGAGCAGCTACGGCGACGACGAGCGGAGGAGAAGCTCGACGGCGGTGCGAGGTCCATGGCGGCGCTCTTCCGGCAGTGAAGCGGCGAGAACGGCGACGGGGACGAAGAGCTCGGCGGTGCGCTCGGGAGAGATGGGTTTCGGAGAGATGAGAATGAAGTGGAAGGTTGGATTCGCTGGGGGGGATTCCTTATATAGGCAGGTCTGACAGGAGTTGTCAGGTCTGATCGGACGGCTCCCAGTGACTGTCTCTCCGGATTCTACGGCGAGGATTTCGTGGAGAATCGCGAGAAAATCTCAACGACCCGGATTTGACGGGATCTCAACGAACGAAGAATATGTCTTCGACTTGAGTAAAACTTCGATAAAAATCAGAAGCATTTGATTCGGAACTCAATGATGTTCGAAGCAAAATACTTTCTTTTTCAATTGTGCTCACCCATTTTGGACAGAAAGAATAAGAACGAAGAAGAATAGAAAGGATAGGGTCCGAAACTTATCACCTCGAAGAAAAACCAAACGAAGCAAAAGGTGATAAGCATAGAGGACTAACTCCAAGAGAAATAAAATAAAAGATGAAGCAAAATCAAACAACGAAACCATCAAGGTAGGCAACGAAGTAAATGAATATATACAGGAGTAAATAGGTTCAGTCTTACAGTACATTGCATGAGTCCAATATATTGAGCTCACACCTTAACGCACAGAACCTTTTCTCATCCAATGGTTTCGTGAATATGTCAGCCAGTTGATCTTCAGTTCTGACATGACTGATGACAATATCTTCATGCTGAACATGATCACGAAGAAAATGATGACGAATATCAATATGCTTCGTGCGAGAGTGCTGCACAGGATTGTGAGCGATTTTGATTGCACTCTCATTATCACATAGAAGGGGAATTTTCTTCACATGAATGCCATAATCCTTCAACGTTTTCTTCAGCCAAAGAATCTGAGTACAGCATGACCCAGCAGCAATGTATTCAGCTTCAGCAGTAGATATTGAGACACAGTTTTGCTTCTTTGAAGCCCAACACACAAGTGATCTTCCAAGGAAATGACAAGTCCCTGAAGTTGATTTTCTATCCAAACGATCACCACCCCAGTCTGAATCAGAATAGCCAATGAGATCAAACTGAGCTCCCTTGGGATACCACAAGCCAAAGGTTGGTGTGTGAGACGGATACCGAAGAATCCGCTTTACAGCAGTATGATGTGATTCCTTTGGATTGGCCTGAAAACGAGCACAAATACATACTGAAAGCATAATATCAGGTCTAGATGCACAAAGATATAAAAGAGATCCAATCATAGACCGATATTTCTTCTAGTCGAAGGCTTTGCCCTTATCATCTACATCTAAGAAGCCATTGGTAGGCATTGGAGTCTTAATAGTTTTGCCATCAGTAAGACCAAACTTCTTCAGGAAATCCTTGAGATATTTTTCTTGAGAAATAAAGGTGCCATTCTTCTGTTGACGGATTTGAAGTCCAAGGAAAAACTTCAGCTCACCCATCATGGACATCTCATATTTCTTCGACATCATTTTGGCAAACTCTTCGCTGATTTCAGTGTTAGTGCAGCCAAAAAAAATATCATCTATATATATTTGACATACAAACAAATCACCATTATAAGATCGAGTGAAAAGTGTTGGGTCAGTTGTTCCTGGTTTGAAGCCTTTCTTCAAAAGGAAATCCTTCAATGTGTCGTACCAAGCACGAGGTGCTTGCTTCAACCCATAGAGGGCCTTGTGCAACCTGTACACCATGTCGGGTTTCTTTGGGTCTTCAAACCTGGAGGCTGCATGACATACACTTCTTCCTTGATTTCTCCGTTAAGAAAAGCACTTTTCAAATCCATTTGATAAAGTAGAATACCATTGAAATTTGCAAAAGCAAGCATAACACGAATGGATTCGAGACGAGCAACTGGAGCATAAGTTTCGCCGAAATCGATACCTTCGATTTGGGTGTAGCCTTGTGCTACTAGTCGTGCTTTGTTTCTTACCACTATACCATCTTCATCTTGCTTGTTGCGAAAAATCCACTTTGTACCAATGATGTTGTGCTTCGTGGGATCAGGTCTATCAACTAAGGACCAGACTTTGTTTCGCTCGAATTTGTTAAGTTGTTCAAGCATAGTAGTTAACCAATCTATATCCTTCATGGCTTCATCAAACTTTGAAGGTTCTAGCATGGAGACAAATGAAAAGTTACCACAGAAGTTAGCCAAACGAGTACGAGAGCGAGTTGTGGGATGACCTGGTTGATGAATTTCTTCAAGGATAGAATCAACATCAACTCTTCTTCGAACTCGTGATAAGGTTGAATCATTTGCTTCAGGCTCAGCTTCTGCTTCAGGATCAGCTTTAGCTTTAGGATCTGCTTCACCTTCAGGATCTGCTTCACCTTCAACTTCAGCATTTCCTTCGGGATTAGCATTTCCTTCGTTCCCTTCTTCTTCTTCGTCCTGTTCATCATTAGCTTCAGGATGTTGATCTCCAGCGCCCCGGGCTATGTGTGGGAACATTGGACCTTCATCATCCCTATTAGCTTGACGAGCATTGGCTTCAATAGGGCGAATTTCTCCAATAGCCATGGACCTGATCACTTCATCAAGTGGAGGTTCATCTAGATAATGAGGCAAATGCTCTTTTTGAGAGCCATTAGTTTCATCAAATCTCACATTTACAGTTTCCATAACTTTCCCAAAGTGAGAGTTATACACTCTGTAAGTGAGAGTTTGAGCCATAACCTAAAAGAAAAACCTTCATGTGCCTTAGGGGCAAATTTGGAGCTATGATTCATATCTCTAATAAAACAAGGAGCAGCAAATACCCTAAGATACGAAACATTTGGTCTGTTACCAGTGATAATCTCATGTGAAGTTTTCTTCAGAAACTTGTGAAGGTAAACCTTGTTGATGATATGACAAGCTGTGTTAATTTCTTCGGCCCAGAACCTAATAGGAGTCTTGTATTCCGCAAGCATAGTTCTGGCCATTTCAATAAGAGTTCTATTTTTCCTTTCAACAACACCATTCTGTTGAGGTGTATAAGCAGCAAAGAACTCATGAGTAAAACCATGATCATCAAGAAAATCTTCAATATGAGTATTTTTGAATTCAGTTCCATTATCACTTCGGATATGCTTCAGAGATAATTCATATTCGGTTTGAGCTCTCTTAGCGAATGACTTGAAGATTTCATCAACTTTTCTCTTGTCATCAAAAAACAAAACCCAAGTATAACGAGAGAAATCATCAACAATAACAAGACCATATTTGTTTCCTCCCAGGCTAGCATAATTTTGAGGACCAAAAAGATCCATATGACGCAATTCAAGAGGACGAGTAGTAGTCATGATAGTCTTCGCTGAATGATGTTTCTTAGTAATTTTACCAGCTTCACAAGCACTGCAGAGACGATCCTTATCGAATTTTACTTTGCTAAGGCCAATAACATGCTTCTTCTTCACTAAATTATGAAGATTTCTCATCCCTGCATGACCAAGTCTTCGATGCCATAACCAACCAGATGAAGCTTTTGCCATTAAGCATGTGGATACAGCAGGGCCCGAAGAAAAATCAACAATGTATAAATCTCCTTTTCGGTAACCCTCGAAGACAAACGTATAGTCATCCTGTGAAAAGACAACACAATGCGAAGCAGAAAATAGAACAAGCATACCCATATCGCATAACTTCGAAATAGACATAAGATTATATCAAAGAGATTGGACTAGCATAACCTTTTCAATGTTCTTATCCTTCGATATGGAAACCTTACCCAAACCTAAAACTTTACCCTTGTTGTTATCACCGAAGGTAATGTACTTCTGAGAAGAGTAGGATAGTTTTTCTTCGGTGAATAACTCCTTGTCTCCGGTCATATGATTTGTGCAACCACTATCCATGACCCACTAGGATCTACCAGAGACATAGCCCTGCAGAAGAATTAGTTCTTTTTAACCACCCACAAACGAGTAGGTGACTGAGAAGATGTTGAAGCACTGGTTGAAACAATATTAAAGCGAACAGGAGTGTATTGCTTCGGTGTACCATCAAGCACACCATAAATGTAAGTCCTCTGTGAATGGTTAGGATAAGAATGATCAGATGCACTCTTAGTATTGTTATCATGAAGACGATAAGTATAACGACCAGTGCGATAGTATTGCTTCTGCGGAACATTTGATTCGGGCACCAGTGAATCATTTCTCGTTTCTAGAGAATAGAAATGCGTCGGTGGTACCGAAGGCTTTCCCTGCATAGTATGGTTAGCCGGCAGTTTTTCCACAAGTGCTTTCTGCACCCATATCTTCCTCTTATAGAAGCCATTCGTAGGAGGAGTGCCAACATACTCAGCAGTAACCTTTCCCTTTTCGTCTTGAATGAGTTTGTAGTCTGAATCAAGTGATTCATCCACAATAGCTTTGTTCATTTTGAAGTCGAAACCTGAAAGGTTAGCAATATCAATAGGCTTCTCCTTCGCTAGGACCCAAACAGTTTTAGGATACTGCTCAGGTTCCCAATAGGTGCCATCAGGGTTTATCCTTCTCTCGAAACCAACACCTTCCTTCCTAGGGTTCCTGTGAAGGAGAGCCTTCCTCAGGATGTCACAAAGATATTGGTGACCTTGCACACTTTTGAACATCCCTGTTTCAAATAAGTTTTTCAACCTGAGGAGTTCCTCGGTAACAACAGGATTTTCCTCATCAGAGGCATTAGTATCATCAATAACAATAGGAGCTTTGCCTTTGGAATCAGTTTTGCTTCGTTCCATACAAGTTAAGCAAGGTGAATCAGTTTTATGATTTGCTTCAGAACCTTGTTGAGCCATGAGAGAGAGATTGACATTTTCCAACTCTTCATGAGCCTCTTTCAGTCTTTCGAGAGCCATTTTCCTCTGAAGAAATTCATAGGTGAGCTTCTCATAATCAACTAAAAGAAGATCATGCCGAGAAGATAATTCTTCAAACTTTTCCTTCAGAGCTGCATGCTCATTAGTCAAAGTTTGACCTTTCTCTATCTCATCGATCAACAGAGTTTATGATTTCTTAATGGTTTTGCTTAGTGAATCAAGTTCATCTTATTGGATTGAAGCAATTTTAGCAAGTTTAGCATAGCTTATCTTTGAATCACTATCATATGAGGAACAATCTGAAGTATCGTAGTTAGATTTGGATGAAGATACCTTCGCCTTGGCCATGAAGCAATATGCAGGAGTTTCGTCTTCACTACTATTGTTGGTGAAGAATGAACTGGAAGATTTAGTCGAAGCATCTGCTGAAGCGAATGCCAAACCAGAAACACCATCTGATTCGGACCCAGACCCAGAGCTTGAGCCTGATTCAGCTTCGGACCCAGAGGCTTCGTCTTCAGAGTTCATCTCCTTTCCCAGATAGGCATTGGCACGGTGAGAACTGCTTCGTCGAGACGAGTGAGTCTTCGATGAAAAACCCTCGCGCTTCTTATGATACTTCTTCGTATTTTCATCATCAGAATCTTTCTTCTTTTCTCTTCTCGAGCTAGAATCATGTCTCTTGGATTCATAGCTTCTGGAGGATCTGTGGGACTTGGTTGAGGAGTCTCTGAGCGAATGCTTTGATTTGTTCTCAGCTTCCCACAAAGGTCAATCAGCAATGTAGTGACCTGGTTTCTTGCACTTGTAGCAGCATTTGTCCTTCGATGGAGAGCTTCTAGAGGATGAGCGGTGAGATGAGTGAGTTGAGCTTCTTGAAGAATAAATCTTCTTCGGTGAAGAAAAACCTTTTCTTTGAAAGCGGTTGAAGCGTCTCATGATCAATGCTAAATCTTTTCCAATGCTTGCAGGATCATCTGATTCGACACCTGAAGCAAAACTAAATTCGGGTGAAGAATGACGCGAAGCTTTTGCTTTCAAGGCATGAGATCTTCTTCGAGAGCCATTAATATCAAGTTTCTCATCTTCTTCCATTTCAAAAGTATTGAGTCTCTCAAACATATCAGCGGCAACAAGATGTCTGAAATCAGTCCTTTCCTTGATCATCAGCACAATGTGATCAAACGAATCATCCAATGAGCGAAGCAAAGTTCTTACAACGGAGTGAGGAGTAATGTCATCAGCACCGAGGGAAATCAACTCACTAGCAAGAGCAGTGAGTCTTCTGTAAACGGAGATGACTTTTTCACCCTCGTTTCTCTTGAAGCGATAGAATTTGCTTCGGAGTGTGTCAATTCTGGAATCCTTCTGGGTAGAAACACCTTCACCAATCTTTTCAAGATAGTCCCAGACACCTTTGGCAGAAGGAATATTCTTCACTTCATGATACTTTTCTGGTGTCAAATGATTAGTGATGAAAACCCAAACTTCAGAATCAAGATCAATCAGTTTTGCCTCTTCAGGAGTGATGGCCTTCTCATCGGCAACAGTGACTCCATACAAGACAACTTTCCAGGCAGTCGAGTTGATAGCCATGATATTTCTCTTCATTTTGTCCTTCCAGTACGGGTAGTCCTTCCCATTGAAAACAGGAATAGGTTCGCCGGAGCGAATAGCTACGAAAGACATACTTGACGACACTCCAGGAGGTTAATCCAAAACACACAGAGTGTAGGGAGTGACTAGCTCTGATACCAATTGAAAGTCCAAGTATGTGTTCAAAGGGGGAGGGGGTGACTGATCACTTCAAAATTTTCTACTAAAACTATTGAAGTGAAGCATAAGTAGGGCGGAACAGCGAAGTAAAACTAGAAGAGAAACTAAATGCAGTGAATCAAAACACATTGAAGCATAACGGCGAAGCAAATGCAATACTGAAGGTAAATGCTTGAAGTAAAACGAACTGGTGATTGAACACGTGGAGCAAATCTCTCTCCGTCCGTTGCTCCACTGCACCAAACTCCTTGAGCTTTGTCAGTTCTTCACTCGTGGTTGATTATTGAGGAAATCACCGAAACCTTTGACAAACTGGACTTCGAGGCGACAATTACTCTTCGCTCTCTGAAGAACAACACTCTAACCGTCTAGGAGAGTTGCAGTTCTCCAAGATAAAAAGACTAGTAAGCTTTCACCTAAGTCATTTCGGATCTACTCAGATCAATGGGACTTAGGCTTCAGTATTCTGGATTTTGGGTTTTGCTTCTGTGAAGTCTTTGGGGTGCTCTCTACAGTCTCTCTCAGGAATATTCTCAGAGCAGCCACCCGCAAATGGAGGAGGGGGCGACGTATTTATAGTTGGCGATCCTGAGCTGCGGAATGACCAAATTGACCCGAGGTGACAGCTTGACACGTGTCCACAACGGTCGGATTTGTAATCACTGTGCAACTTTACTTGCGGAACAAGTAAAGCTGACTCACGGACTTAGTTCTGCTTCAGAAGCCAAAGAACGAAGTCTTTGCTACTGAAACTTAACTTAGTGCACATGTGATTTCTTCGCTCAGGCTTCTCACTTGGTGTGGATTTGATCTGAGCATTTTCTCAATGACTTCGGTGTCCACAAACTAAAGACCCCTCTTGATAGTACGGTTTGTCCTATGACACAAAGAACAGAAAAAGAACTACACAAAAACATCTAAGTCTTGCGCCGTCTTCTTCATTTCCTTGAATGAGTTGAGCTTCAGGACGCCTTCATTTTTGGGGATCATCCTCCGTGATTAAGCTTCGCTAAACGGGGTAATGCTTCGATAACTTGAAGACCTTCCCTGAAGCTTTATCACATAGCTTGTCCTTAAGGAACCTATTCAACTGTTTACACTAGAAAACATTGTTAGTTCCTATACTGTCTTGTCCAACAATATCCAAAACACATGGGGGAAAAACTTTGCTCTTACACATGCTTTGTCCCAAAGTACCACATTGTCTTCTGCATGCTTGTGATGTTTCTTACTTTGAGTTGTAAGTTCTAGTCTCCTTTAAAACTCCGGAAGAGTTTCTGCATTTATGTTTTGCTTCACTCATGGAGGCTAGTGAGATACCACTCTGAGATGTTCATGCTATGTGCATTGTGATCTTAGAATGATTTTCAGCAGCATAGTTTTTACTTTTTGTTTTTTTGTGACGGATTACATGAAAGAAGAATTGCTTCGTGCATTGTCCTTGTAGCATGGTGTCAAAACTTGCTAAACTCTTTCGTAGTACATGCTTATATACATCTAATGAAGCAAAAGAGTTTGTCAAAGTTTTCTTTGTCGCGTCCAGTTCGTTGAACTGAATTGCTTGAGGAAAAGCAATAGCTAAGCTTGGGGGAGTTGATACGTCCTAAACGTATCTACTTTTCCAAACACTTTTGCTATTGTTTTTCCTTCATTCTTGCATGATTTGAACGAAAATAACCCGGACTGGCGCTGTTTTCAGAAGAGCTACCAGTGTTGTTTTCTTTTGTGCAGGTTTCTGGATATTTAGGTACGCTGGAAAAATCCCAAAAATATATATAAAAAATCAGCGTTTCGGAAGCTTCCACCAAGCCAAAGGGGGGCCACAGGGCAGCCAAGAGGGTGCCTGGCGCGTCCCAGCCCCTGGCCGCGCCACCTGCCCTCCTGGCTGGGTCCCACACCCCCTGGTGACCTGCCTTGGCCCCTATTTATTCTCCCGACGCAGAAACCCCGAAACAGAAGTCGCTTTTCCAATCTACGTCGCAGAGCCGCCGCAACCCTCTATTCTTCCTCGGAGAGCTAATCTGGAGGCTGAATTGTCCTCCGGTGAGGGGGAAATCATCGCCATCGTCATCATCATCGCCTCTCCATCACCCCTCCATGACTTATCCTCTCATGTGTGAGTAATTCCCAGTTGTAGGCAAAGGGGATGGTAGGGATTGGATGAGTTAGATCATGTAATAGTTCAATCATATTGTTGGGGGCATGTTTCCTATCATCTACTTGGTGTTTATCATCTCTGTTACAACTTGTTTCTCTTAATGCTTCCCACTTTGGGCCCGAGTGCCATGATTTCAGATCTGATAACCCTTTCGTTTCTTGAGTTTGTGGTGTTCTTGATCCTATCTATGAGTTGTATGCACCTATTATAGTCCGGAACCGGCGATCCCAATGGTGACAGCTTGGGACACCAAAGGGGATGGACTATGATTTGAGGATTCCGTGTATCCATGAAGTGTTAATGCTTTGTTCCGGTGCTCTTTGACAGGAGTACATTAATCTCCCTAAGTGCCTTTTGTCCCCCTTTATAGCGGGAGGGTAGGACAAAAGATGTTGTGCAAAGTTCTTATTGCAAGCACGTACAACTACCTTGGGATACATGCCTGATGTTTGATATTTGCCTAGATGATCCTTTCTTTTTTTGTGAGCCTTGCCCAAGTTAGAATTTTTTACATGTTCGTTCTCATCCAAGCAGCGCCCAACCATCCATCTCCCTAGCCTACAGTGTTTTCCTTCTGCTGGTTACTAGTTGTTTACCTTTGCTGTTCCATTATCACTATCACCAATATTATCATTACCACCACTACCATATCACAGTTGCTACTAATACCTTTGTGCAAGAAAGTGTTTATTTCAGGTGCGGTTGAATTGACAACTCAATTGTCAAAGCCTATACGTATTCTTTGTGTCCCCAAGTGTCGAATCAATAAATTGGGTTATCTTGCCCGCGAAGACTATCTCGATCCCCTACAGTTGAGGGTTATCAAGTACTGTTTTCTGGCGCCGTTGCCGGGGACCATAGCTTTATTTACAGGTCTACTCGCTGTCCGTGACTGGAATGTCTCCAAATGGTGTTTGCTTGCAAGAAAGGGGATAGGGAATACGAGAAAAAATAATTTTTGTGGAGAACTCAATCTACTAAAGTTTCACACTTGGTCTTCTTTGGAATCTTATCTTGACTCGTCCCAGACCACTAGCCAGGTAAAAGTCAATTTTATCCACTCCTTTTCGATATTTTTAGCACTCATGCAATGGATGAGCGTAAGCACGAGAGTTGACACTTAGGATGGCAAAGAGAGAAATATAGTGGAGGAGGAAGACAAATAGGTAAGGAAGGCTCACATCAATGAGGACAATCATAGGCGAGAAGGCCAAATGATAGATATGATGTGAGGAGTAGGGATTGCCATGCAACGGATGCACATCTGAGTTGAAAAGCTCTCCAATGGAACTAGTGGGGGTGCATCCAACTCGATCGCTCATGAAGACCTAGAGCTCTTTTGAGGAGGCTTATCCTTGGAATATGCAAGCCAAGTTCTATAGTGTGAAGGTCCCCACATAGCTATATGCATGAATGATCATCTTTTTTATTTCACAAAGAGACAAGTACCCCGAGGAGGAGTGTATGGGGGTTTGGTTATCACAAAGAGACAACTCGATTGCAAGTTACTACAAAAATTAAATAGCAACCTCAATTACCTACTTCTCAAGACAAGACACAACTCAGTCTAACAACCAACTCTCTTAACAAGATAAGCATGAAAACTAAAGAGAGTTCCAGCAAAAAACTATACAAAAGCCAAGGCTCTTCCTAAAGACAAACTAAAACAAAAATGAAACATGGCAGTCGCTACGAAAAGGTAAAGAACAGACAACAGTAAAAAGATAGGTATGAAAAATCCTATGATGTGTTCTAGATTTTGAAAGTGGAGCGTGTTTCTCTCCCACGCAAAGTAAGATGTGGTCTCACTTGTTATGAACAGAAAGCATACGTAAATAAAACTAAAAAATAAAACTTAAGAGCTAGACGCTCCAAGCATAGCACATAACACATGAAGTGATAAAAATATAGTGAGACGAAGGACGAACTGATGATTGTTGATGGAGAAGGGGATGCACGGAGGCATCCCCAAGCTTAGACGCTTGAGTCTCCTTGAATATTTATTGGGTATGCATGGGGGCATCCCCAAGCTTGAGCACTTGACACTCCTAATCTTCTTTCATCATCTTCCATCGCACACTTGAAAACTCTCTTCATACATAACTCATCATAAGCTGATTAGAGAGGTTAGTACCCTTAATAAAATATTTTTCCCCACTGGATATAAAGATATTCTTGACGATCTACTGTTTCTCAAGATTTCCAAAAGGTTTTTGCAAAGAAAAAGCAAGCTTAAGGTTTGGAAAAGTAAGGAGAGACAAAACGTGGCAGAATCTGTGAAAAACAGAACAACAGGTAGTAAAGAATTTTTTCAGGGCACTTCTGCAACTCAAATAAAAAAACTCAGAACATACGAAAGTTCCGCGATTGTATAGAGCACGCTGTGTAAAAAATTCAGATAAAAAATATGAATGATTTGATCCGATTTTTTCCATCACGAAGACAAAATATGTTTTCTGGACAGCATGTCACAACTTTCACTTCCCTTGTCATATGAGGCTATAACTTGGCACAAAGTTTGAAAATAAAGATACAATGATGTTGCTACAGTAGTAACAATCATCAATACCACTAAAAACAGAAGTAAAAACATCTTGGGTTGCCTCCCAACAAGCTCTTTCTTTTACGCCTTTAAGCTAGGCATAAAGCAAAAGAATAATCAAGTTTTATCAAGAGAAAGAGAATAGCTAGCCAGTGTAACGGATTCAAATGGTAACTTGATTTTCTTTGTAGGGAAGTGTTACATCCCATTTTTGAGAGGGAATCGAAATTTAATATTCCCCTCTTTTATGTCAATAACTGCACCAACGGTGCGAAGAAAAGGACGTCCCAAAATAATTGGACATAAAGGTTCACACTCTATATCCATAATAATAAAATCAACGGGAACATAATTGCCATTGACAATGATAACAACATCGTCGATCTTCCCCAAAGGTTTCTTTACGGAAGAGTCGACAAGACAAACACCAAAAGAACAAGAATCAAAAGGTTTCAATTCAAACATATCATACATTCTTTTGGGCATGACGGAGGTACTAGCTCCAACGTCACATAAAGCATAGCAAGAGAAGTTATTTAATTTAATTTTGATCATAGGGTCCCAACCATCATCTAGCTTTGTAGGTATGGAGGCTTCTATCCTAAGCTTCTCCTCCCTAGCTTTGATAAGAGCATTTGTGATATGCTCCGTGAAGGAAAGATTAAGTGTGCTAGTTTGGGGATCTCTAGACATTTTGTGTAATAAGCTGGTAACTTCTGAGAGGGTGCATCTATCAAAATCAATATACCTACTATCAAAGGTGGTAGTAGTGTCATCTAGGCTCACTTGTTTGAAACTCTCCATGTTCATAGTAGTTTCTTCTTCTATGGTTGAGGTATTAGCATCACCATTAATAGGTCCGATGGGATTAGGAGTGTATTGGGTGCTAATGGTTTCAATATCCTCAACATTTTGGATAGTGGCAACTGTGTGGTGTGTAGGAAGGCTCTTAATTCTACCCTCTTACTCTTTTTATCTAGCCCATCTTTCTTTAAGTTTAGACATCATCCTAATATTTTCATTGATTTTTAATTGGATAGCATTAATAGGAGTGGCAGTCCTCTCCTCAAGGGGAGAGGTTCTCATTTTCAGCATCTCAACATCTAGGGCTAGGCTATCTACCTTCAAACAAAGATTATCTAATTTAGCTAATTTTTCTTCTACATTCTTGTTGAAGGATTTTTGGGTACTGATAAAGTCTCTAAGCATACTTTCTAGTTCAGAAGTGGGGTTCTTATTGCTAGGGTAAGTGTTGGTGTTCCCATAGTTGGATGGAAACAGTCTAGGATTACTAGCAAAGTTTCCCCTATAAGCATTGTTTTTGAAGTTGTTTCTAGCAATAAAGTTCACATTTACTTGTTCCTGAGCAACCAAAGAATTGAAAGGAACATCATGAGGATCAATAGAGGGTTGCTTGATAAGTAGAGACATAATTAAATCAACTTTTTTATTTAGGGAGGTAATCTCCTCGACGGAGTTTACCTTCCTACCTGTTGGAGCGCGTTCGGTGTGCCATTGGGAATAATTGGTCATCATCTCATCGAGAAGCTTTGTGGAAGCACCAAGTGTAGTTGAAATAAAGGTTCCTCCCGCGGCCGAATCTTACAGGTTCCGCGAGGTAAAGTTCAAGCCTGCATAAAAAGTCTGGATAACCATCCAGGTAGTCAAACCATGTGTAGGGAATTTCTTAACAAGAGATTTCATACGTTCCCAAGCATGGGCAACGTGTTCATAATCCAATTATTTTAAATTCATAATTTTACTTCTCAATTGGATAATTTTAGCAGGTGGGTAGTAATTCCCAATAAAAGCATCTTTGCACTTATCCCAAGAATCTATGCTATTCCTAGGCAAAGATTGAAACCAGATTTTAGCTTCTCCTCTCAAAGAGAAAGGAAAAAGCTTGAGCTCAACAACATCACGTTCTACTTTTTTATACTTTTGAATATCACGTAATTCAACAAAATTATTCAAGTGTAAAGCAGCATCATCTCCAGCACCATAGAATTGATCTCTCATAACAAGGTTTAGAAAAGCAGGTTTAATTTCTTAAGAGGTAGCTGAAGTGGCAGGTGTGGCAATAGGAGTGCAGATAAAGTCTTTGTTGTTGTGACTAGTGAAGTCACACAACTTGGTGTTTTCAGAGGAACCCATAGTAGCAGCAAGTGTGGCAGATTTTTTTGTAATTTATGATAAAGGACACAAAGATAAAAACTGAAAGGTAAACTAACAAGACTAAAAAGTGGGCAACTCCCCTATCTTATCACTCGGAGTCCCCGGCAACGGTGCCAGAAATTTTCTTGATACGCGAGAGAGGATAATTGCTTCTCACCCTTCGTTGGTTACCCCAAGTGGAAGGTGAGATGCACTGTACCGGCAAGTTTCCCTTGGTGAAGATACCAAGGTTGAGAGTATCGACCAGTAGGACTCCGGTGATGATAAGTAGGTGTCAGCGGTGCAACTGATGTGGACCTGCACACAACACAAATAACTTTGCTCCCAACGAAGTTCAGAGAAGTTGTCAATCTCTCCGGTCTTGCTGTTTACAAAGGATCAAACGCAAGGGATAATGATAATGATAGCAACTGAAAGTAAATACTGAAAAAGTAAAAGAGTGTGTAAACAATGATGAGAATATGTACCGGGCTCCCGTGATGTTCACTAGTGATGTCTCTCTCCCAAAAGATGATAAAACTTCTATGCGACGTAAAAAATTACAGATTAGCAATTGATAGGATTATAAACGGACCGCAATGCTAATTATGCTACAAAGAAAGGAAGAGGCTCATAAGCATGGGCAGTACACGAAAATAAGTAGACCGAAATCCATCTGCATCTACTACTAATCATCCACCTTGATATATCTATCCAGAACATCTCGCTGGTATTAAATTGCGAGCCCCACCCAAAGTGTAAACCCAAAGCAACAGAAAACTGCATTAAAATGAACTTTGCGTAAAGAAAACAATCCTTGAAACCGCCGTTACATGCACCGTTGTTTTCCCCCTTGTGGCCACAACACATCCCCTAGACTCATGTTTCTGTCACTCAAGCGTGTCATCAGGGGGCATGCACCCACAATCGAGCATAACGTTCCCTCTTGGAGTCACTACCTACTACTTGGCCAAAGCAATAAACAACAACGGAGAACATGCAAGAATTATTTAGGAAAAAAACTATAAGAGATAAAAACCAAATATATTACTCTATCACAATCTGAACATAATCTCATAATCCATCAGATCCAATCAAACTCTGCATAGCAACAGCAGAAAAATTACAAATGTGCCTCGATCATGTAGGGCAGCTCACGAGGTCTAAACAATAAAGAAAAAAGAGGGGAGGAGAACATCACATAGCTACTGATCACGGACCCATGGTCCAAGGTAGAATACTCACATAGCGTCCATGGTGGAGGGGAAGCTCCCGGAGGTCGATCCTCCCTCCGGCAAGGTGCCGGGAAGGGTCCTGCTGGTGCTCCCAATCTTGGAAGCGCGGCGGCAGAACAGAGGCGATATCGCGAAAAAGGGTTCTGTCTTCGAAAGTTTCACGTCACGGGAGATATATAGATGAATGGGGGCAGCCAGGGGGGCAATAGGGGTCCAGGCGCCCCCCTGGCGCGGCCAAGCCCTAGGCCGCTCAGTTAAGCGCCTGGGGCCCTTGTGGGTCCCACCTGGTCCCCCTTTGGGACTCCGGAAGGTTCCTTCACGGTGATTTTTTATCTGATTTTTCCCGATTTATTTGAGAACTTTTAATATGGGGGAAAACCGAAATAGAAAAATAGCAGAAAACAGAAACTGGAACTGGGTGCACTGAGTTAATAGGTTAGTCCAAATATGATCAAAAGTGTATGAAAGTGTATCCAGATCATAGCAATATCACACGAAACATGCATGGAGCGAGCAGAAATGATCGATACGTTTGAGACGTATCACCATCAATGAAGGCATCAGATTTTTCAAGGAAATATTCAAAGATACAATGATCAGGGCTAAGCCTAGTATCAAAGATTCTATGCAAACATGTATTAATTTATTGTAATAGATCATATCGATAAGATACTAACTATGTTGTACTAAACCCTCTATACATAACTTACCATTCTAATTATAAATGAAAAAGGATCATAGTGGGGGCCTTCCCCACTGTATTTATGGTCAAAAAAATAGTCCCATCCGGAGACCCTGACAGTGGACCAAGGAAAACGCCCCCAGTAGATGTTCTACCCGCGCAGCCGAACAAAACGACCAATAAGAAATCATCGAAAGGCCCGACTGGGCAGGGATCGATCAAATCAGGCCAAGCTTACACCGATTGGTCCTGTTTTGCAAGAGGCGGCTTTGGACATTTTTCCTTTGCACTATGGCATGGCCTCCTTTGCAGCCAACCTGCCCGAACTGAAGGGTGACTTGTTTGCTCTATCTTTTCTTGAATTGCTCCGGCCGATTGTCATTTTTCTCGGTGCCTCTTGATAATGCAGGGTTGCTAGTGAGTCTAACGCCACCAAGGTTGGCGCTTCTTCGACTGCCTGCCCAGTTGCGTCGGCTACCTCCTCCAGGGCCAACCATACTCGCAAATGGCCCTCGACGGCCGCAAACACCAGCAAGGCCGAGCGCGCCAAGAAAGCTCGGGCAGACGTGGCGCAACACATGAAGAAGACTGCTCCCACTTCGAGCTCCAGAGCCGCAACTGGTGCGACTGCTGCCCCGCAATCGGCCGCATCAGTTGCACCTGCCACTGCTGTTTCCCTCATTGTGATTGATCTGTCTGGCACCGTGCATCCCGATGCCTCTGCTGCCGACGTGATCTCTCCGAGTGCCAACCCGACTAGGACCTCTCCATCTCGGGCCACTGGTGACCAAGAAGAGCCTCTCGCAGGTAGCTCGAACGAAGCTGCTGCTACCATTGCCAATCCCGCTGCTACTCCTGTGGATCCAAAATCCACCCCTCCGACTGCTCCCACGCCCGGTGGTCAGGTCGTTGCTCGTGCCTCTCGGCCATTCCGCGAGCCCGAAGGCCGTAGCCGTGCTGTCGTGCCCAAACCAACTGGTCCCGGCCGTCGAGATTCTCGTGCCGACAAGTTTCGGCTTGAGTACATTGGGAGTGTCGCCGATCCAGTCTCTACCCCCGCTTCTATTCCCGCTGGGTCCTTGGATAAGACCCACGCGCGTCGGTTCACTGGCCTATTCGAGGACATCAAGATCTTTGCGACGGGGGCCCTTTCCAAGGTTCTCGCTTCCGAGCATTCTATGCAAGTTCTTTCTCTTGTGGGGACGCGTTAGCGCACCCACTCGGTGTAGTCCTCGAGATTCGGGTCGATTGAGTGCAATCAACTCGGATCTTCACTTGTTCATCCTTGGCCTGGTCTACTAACTTGCTACATTTTTAGGCCGTCTGTAGTGGAGGCAGCGTGCCTTTGATGAGCTGCTGGCTACTTGTTTAGCCGACCAGAAGACCCTCGTGGCACTGAAGCTCCGATCTGAAACACAAGTCGTGAAGATCTCTGAACTAACAGGTGAGAATTCTGCCGATTGCGTGCTTTTGGTTGTTGCCGGCCTCTTGATTCTAGCTCCTGCAGTACTCTATCCTTAGCTGCTGCAGCCAACCTGCCCGAGCTGGAGGCGACAAAGAAGAGGGTGGCCAAACTGGAGGATCAGCTCGGCGAGAAGACCACTCAGCTCGATGCTGCCATCAAGGAGCGCGTTCGACTGCTCGTTGTTGAGAAGGAGCTTCAATCCAAGACCAAGAAGCGGACCAGTGACATCTCCAGCTTGAATGCCACCCACCAGAGCGATATGCAGAAGATGATGGATGCCTGAGCCAAGGTGGAGGGTCCATTGCAGAAGGAGCGGGATGCGGCTGTGAAGCAAGCGGAAGAAGTCACCGAGCACTAGCAAGGAGAGCTTCTGTCGGCAAAAAGACAGGCCAAGCTGGCACTTGCCAGACTGCAGAAAGTTGACACTACCCTATCTAGTAAGTTCTTCCACTTTTCTTCTGGCCTTTGCTTTCCTCTTTCCTCAATTGGTTGGTTTCCTGCTCTCCGACCTGACTTTCTTCGTTTGTCTTGTTTGCGTCAGATGCTTGGCCTAACTCCCAAGCTACTGCTGAAAAATCTGTTACGGAGAGCAGGCAGAGCCAAGGTGCCGAAACTACTGATGCTGCGTCTTGGGGCCCGGAAGAGCTCATTGCGGCCATTGACGTGTGCTTGCCTTTGGTGAAGGTTACTCTCTGTGCTTTCAAGACCGGCATGCAAAAACTCAACCAGATGATATGGCCGGATGCAAGGACACCGACTACCGATGAGACTACTGATGAGGTGGCTCGCAACCTGAAGGGTGCTCCTCGGCGTGTCATGGCCTTGCTTGACTCTGCTGCCCGATCTGGTGCATAAGCTGCTTACTCGGTTGTGGTGAGCTGGTACTCGAATCTGGATCTGAGCTTGCTTGGGTCTCTACGCGCTAGATCGGACGCCAAGCTCGACGTAGCATGGACTCAGATTTGCGACCGAGATGCTGCTCTTGCTGCTGATATCAATCGATTGGAGTACACTCCATATCTTGACGAGAATTGTGCACCGCTTGCTCCCTTGACAATGAGTGAGCTTCTGTTCAACAGTGATGAAGACGACACCCAAGCCCCTAGCACTCGCGGAAGGGCCTCTACCTCAACCTGCGGGCAGTATGCTGAGACCCCAGAAAGTGAAGCTTCCTCCATCGAGCACTCAGAAAATCCTACTGACTGCCAGACCAAGCCAACCACTGAGCCGGAGATTCTGACTACGTCGCAGGAACCGTCGACTGCTCCGCGGCCTAAAACCACTACTACCTCTACTCCAGAAGATACTATGTCCGGCGCTCTGACTTCCCCTCCACCGGAAGCAAGCGTACCGCCTTCCGGTGAAGAGACCGCCTCCGGTTCTCCAACTTTTTGAGCCGTGTTACTCCTGCTGCATATTTATATTTGCGCAACTTGGTTAGAAAATTTGAGTGCACTCACTGGAGGTGAATTTTATGTAATAAATAACATTCAGAACATGTGTGTTTATTGTTTGTATGAATGCCATCTCGCCCTTGCATTTATTGACCGATTGCCTTTTACTTTGCCTTTTCCCCTCTTGGTAGAATATTCTTGCCAATCGAATAGCCGACCTGTGGTTTGTTGTCGGATCAAAGAATAGATTTGGAAGGAAGTCAGAAAAGTATTTGTAGGTCTTAGGACTTTCGTCACAAGGGTGAGGGAACAAAATGGGCTGATTGCTACCTGCCGACTGTTGGCCAGCCGGTATGGTCGCAGTCGGCTGCGTCTACCATCGGCCATTCCCAACTTAAGTCTACCTTAGAGAAATTTCTTCGATTGGTGGTTCTGGTCGGCCGTACTTCCCTCGACATTATAGCCGACCTACGGTCTGCATTTGGTTCAAAATAGTGGCACGAACAAACTCATCGCTCAGCTTATTTCTCTAAAGTGACCTTGTTTGGAGTAACCGATCAGTCCCTGTGTCTACTTTTGTCGACCACAAGCTAAAATGTGTGCGAGATAAAAATTGCTCTGTTTTTTCTAAATCGATCAAATGTAGTATCATGGACGGATGATGATTTTACTGATAATATTGCAAATATAAAGATACATTTGTACCATTCAATTATAAAACGGGCATAACAGTTCGGCGTTCTAGGGATGCTCCGTTTCAACTCCAGAAGTATCCGTGTATCGGGTCGTCTTGGTGCAGTCGATGAGGTAGTATGCGTTGTTCTTCAGCGCGCGACTGTCGATGAACGAACCTTCCCAAGGAGAGAAAAAATTGTGCTGGCCCGTCGATTGCTGGATTCGGCGGAGCACCAAGTCACCCTCACGAAAAGGGAGGGGGTGAACTTCTTGCTGTGGTAGTGGTGGAGATTTTTCTAGTATATCACCGACCTGGACAAGGCCAATACACATGCTTCTTCTCTCAGATCGACGTTGTTCTCTCGAGCTTCCTTGGCTTCTGCCTCCTAGTACATGACGTGGCGAGGTGAGTCAAACTCAATATCAGAAGGGATAATTACCTCTGCGCTGTACACGAGGAAAATGAAGTAAATCCGGTTGAACGGTTTGGTGTGGTGCGCAAACTCCATAGCAAGGCTAGCAGCTCGTCAATCCATGCTCCTCGTGCTCGCTCAAGTGGCTTGACCAGTCGAGGCTTGATGCCTGACAATATGAGGACGTTTTCTCGCTCTGCTTGACCATTTGATTGTGGGTGAGCAACGGATGCCACATCCAGCCGAATGCCTTGCTGGGATGCATACAGTGCCAGTGCCACATTTGCGAAATTTGTGCCATTATCAGTGATGATACAGTGCGGCATCCCATATCTGCTTGCAATGTTTGGGACAAACTTGACTGCAGTCGGCCCATCCAATTTTTTGATCGGTCTTGGCTCGATCCACTTGGTGAACTTGTCAACTACGACAAGAAGGTGTGTCATGCTCCCTCTAGCCATCTTGAATGGTCCGACCATATCAATTCCGCAAACTGCAGAGGGCCATGTATTGGGATAGTTTTGAGTACTGAAGCTGGTTGATGGCTCTTGGCTTTGAAACGCTGGTAGCAATTGTAATTCTTCACTAGGTTTTCTGCTACTTCTCGTGTAGTCGGCCAATAGAAACCATGGCGAAAAGCCTTGGTAACTATTGCCGTAGCTGATGCGTGATGACCACATTCGCCTTGATGAATATCCCACAGCAGGTCCAGCCCCTTGTTCTCTTCAACACAGCGCTGGAGAACTCCAGTGACACTGCGGTGCACTATCTCGTTGTTGATGATGGTATATGCGCCAGATCAGCGTTGGATTTTCCGAGCTTCTACTTCATCTTTGGGTAGAGTGCCATCAACCAAGAAATCACGGAAAGGTTGCGCCCAAGAAGGAACAGTTAACAGCACCAGCACGACTGCTACCACTAGTACAAGTGTTTCAGATCCGACTGCTGGCAGCTCAGAGGAATTGGAGCCGATTGCTTCTTGCATGATCACATCAGTTCCCGAGCTGGCGACAACAGCCCCTGGTGTGTCCGAGTGCTCCACCGGAATTGGCTTCTTTACTGAATCTACTTCTTTTGTGTCTGAAACCTTCAAGTCGGTCGGAATGAAGATGGACTCTGACTCTGGGGAAGGCTTGGTGGATGACTTCTTGATATGCTCCAGGGAAATGCCTGCTGGTATGGGTTTTCTGGTGGATCCTAACTTGGAAAGAGTGTCTGCTACATCATTATCAGCTTGGGGCACGTGATGGAATTCACAACCCTCGAAGAAACCATACAATTGCTGGACCAGGAACCTGTATCTTGCCATGTTTGCATCCTTTGCATCCCAGCTTCCGGTGCATTGCTGCACCACTAGATCGGAATCTCCATAAAATAGAATCCGGCGAATGCCAATTTACTTTGCCAATCGGATGCCATGGACTAGTGCTTCATATTTAGCCATATTGTTGGATGCGGCGAAGTGGATTTGGAGACATATGTGAGCTTGTCTCCTTTTGGGGAAGTGAGGACAATGGAAGCCCCTAGTCCGGACTTCATCTTGGAGCCCTCGAAGTGCATTTTCCAGAAATATGAGTCCGGTCAAGGTGGATCATACTGAGTTTGTGCCCAATCTATGAGGAAATCTGCTAGTGCCTGGGATTTGAGTGAAGTGCGGGGATCATACTTGATGCCATGGTTTGCAATCTCAATGGACCATTTTGCCACTCGGCCAGATGCATCTCGATTTCCTATGATCTCTGCCAGTGGCGCCGACCTAACGAATGTGATCGGATGCGCCTAGAAATATGGTTTTAGCCTCTTTGCTGCCATGTACACACCATAGCACATCTTCTGATAGTGGGGGTAGTTTTTCTTGGAGATTGAGAGCACTTCAGTGGCATAATATACTGTTCTCTGGACCTACTGTGCTTTGTCCTTTTCAGGACGCTCAACCACCATCACAATGCTGATCACCCGAGTGGTGGCTACGATGTATAACATCATTCGCTCTTTAATAATCGGTGCAGCTAGCACTAGAGAAGTGGAAATCATACGCTTGAGTTCCTTGAGCGCTTCATCTGCTTGCGGTGTCCAGGCGAATTTATCTGTCTTCTTCATCAGCTGGTACATAGGGTTTGCCTTTTCTCCCAGCCGATTGAGGAATCAGCTGAGCGATGCCAGGCATCCGGTGAATTTTTGTACATCCTTGAGGTTTCTTGGCTTGCTCATCCGCTCGATTGATGCAATCATCTCATGGTTGCATTCAATTCCTCGCTCGGGATACAAGTAATCTGATCAGCTTGCCAGCTGGAACGTCGAACACACACTTTTCTGGATTGAGCCTGATTTTGTACCTGCGCAGATTGGCGAATGTCTCCTTCAGATCGACCAGCAGGGTTAGCCGCTGAACTGTCTTGACGACCAGATCATCCACATTAATGTGAATTTTCCGGCCGAGCTGAGGTCGCACACACTGCTGCATGGTGCGCTGATAAGTTGCGCCGCCATTTTTCAGACCAAAAGGCATGGTAATATATAGTAAGCCCCGAAAGGGGTGATAAATGCAGTTTTTATTTGATCCTCAAGAGCAAGTTTGATCTGGTGATAGCCAGCATAGGCATCCAGAAATGATAACAACTCACAGCCAGCCGTAGATTCAATGACTTCGTCGATACAGGGCAGAGCAAAAAGGATCCTTGGGGCATGCCTTATTCAGGAAAATGTATACACATGCGCCAGGTCCCAATCTTCTTCATAACCAGGACTGGGTTTTCCAACCAGTCTGGATAGAACACTTCCATGATGAAACCAGCTGCGAGCATATTGGCGATCTCTTCGCCGATTGCTCTTCTCTTGTCTTCGTAAAAACGTCAAAGAGGTTTCTTGGCCGGCTTGGAGCCTGGCCGAATGTGAAGCTTGTTCTCGGCGAGTTCTCTCGGCACTCGAGGCATGTCCTGTGGAGACCATTCAAAGACGTCCCGGTTCTCACGGAGGAACTCGACGAGCTCGCTTTCCTATTTTCTGCTAAGTACGGCTCTGACAACCACGCTCTTGGCTGGGTCGGAGGGATCTAGAGCAATCCTCTTGATTTCCATGGCCACATGAAACTGGGTCTCATCGTCCGACCTCTTGTTCTTCCCAATCGCCAGGGGTGCTATGATCTGAGCATGAGCCATTGCCACCACCTTGTCGAGCTGGCGTCGCTCTGCCACAAGTGCAGAGGATAGCTATCAAGACACCCCTTTCCTAGTCCCTTGTCCGAAAATATTTGCGATGCTATCAACGCAAACGGTATAAATGAAAAACCGTGTGCTCGAAACTGAACGTCTGGGAAATGTACGCGAACGGCCACAATTCTAAAAATTATTGCGTGGGTGATGTAGGGCTGACGAGTCTTTGAAATTTCGTCTAGGATACCTAGAGTGAAAGCCCACGGTTGCAAACAATGGACTGATAGCCCTTAATCGCAATTGTTAATATTTCCTCGAATGTTTGGGATACCTAATCTATCGGGCACATTTATGAAAATCCTTTCGTTGGCGGGAACAAAGCTGACGATTCAAACAAGCAACCGTCCACATAAACATTCTGAACACCCACGGTCGCAAACATTGAGACGCTAGCTTGATACGTCTCAAACGTATCTACTTTTCCAAACACTTTTGCTATTGTTTTGACCTCATTCTTGGATGATTTGAACTAAACTAACCCGGACTGACGCTGTTTTCAGCAGAGCTACCTATATGGTTTTATTGTGAGAAGGATTATGGATTTTTAGGTACGTCAGAAAATTCCAGGAAAATTCACAGAAAATCCACGCAGCAGAAGCTTACACGAGCCAGAAGTGGGGACAAAGGGGGCCAGAGGGGCCCCAGGCGCCCTGCTGGCGCGGCCCCACCCTTGGCCGCGCCGGGAGGCCGCCAAGCTGGTCCCACCTCCTCTGGTGCCCTACCTGGCCTCCTATTTATTCTCGTGACGTGAAAACCCCAAAACAGAAGTCGTTTTCCCAGTTTTCGTCGCGGAGCCACCGCCACCGTCTGTTCTTCTTCGGGAGGGCTAATCTGGAGGTTGTTTTGGCCTCCGGTGAGGGGAGATCATCGCCATCATCATCATCAACACAACTCCATCCTCCCTCCATGACTTCTCTTCACATGTGTGAGTAATTCCCTGCTGCAGGAAAAGGGGATGGTAGGGATTGGATGAGTTAGATCATGTAATAGTTCGTCAGATTGTTGGGGGCATGTTGCCTGTCATCTACTTTTGTGTTTATCATCTTTGCAACAACTTGTTTCTCTTAATGCTTGTCACTTTGGGCCTGAGTGCCATGTTTTCATATCTGAACCACTTGTGTTTTCATGAGTATATTTATGTTCTTGATCCTATCTATGAGTTGTATGCACCTATTATGGTCCGAAACCGGCAATCCCAAAGGTGATAGCTTGGGACACGAAAGGGGATGGTCCATAATTTGAGGATTTCATGTGTCCATTGAGTTTAATGCTTTGTTCTGGTGCTCTTTGAAAGGAGCACCTTAATCTCCATAAGTTCCTTTTGTCCCCGTTCGTAGCGGGATGGTAGGACAAAAGATGTTGTGCAAGTTCTTATTGCAAGAACGCACGACTACCTACGGGATACATGCATAATGTTTGATATTTGCCTAGATGATCCTTGCTTTTCTGTGTGCCTTTCCCCATGTTAAAATATATTGCGTGTTCACTCTCATCCAAGAAGCGCCCAAGCATCCATCTCCCTAGCCTACAGTGTTTTTAATCCTGCTGGTATCTAGTAGTTTACTTTCGCTGTCGCCACTATCACTATCATATCGCCGTTACTATTATTATTTTGTTGCAAGCAAGTATATTTCAGGTGCGGTTGAATTGAAAATTCAACTGTTAAAGCTTATAAATATTCTTTGGCTCCCCTTGTGTCAAATTAATAAATTGGGTTATCTTACCCGCGAAGACTATCTCGATCCCCTACAGTTGAGGGTCATCATAGACCTTGTTACCAATCAGTTCTGGTTATTGAAATGTGTGGGATATGTGCTTTATCAGAAACGCTTCTGAAAATCTAAGTGTTGGTGTTCGTGATAATAGCTAATAGCACTGAAAATTGTTTGAAATGAATCGCTAGCTTCTTCTATGTATTTTATAGTTATTTAAATTTTTGCTAGTTTCTCTTGGCAGATGTTCGGAACTACAAAATTGTGTGTGATGATATGGTGTAACACAAACAGGTAAGTTTTCAAAAATATCTACTTTGTAGGCACACATTTCGCGACTGCAACCACTTTGAGATATCATGACAACACAAACGTTTCTGTGCGGAGAAGAAATATGTGCTCTCCAGACCATACGATTATAGTTCTAGACTATTTACAAACAACACGTGTGTGATACCTTGCGCACTTTTAAAAAAAATTGAATGAAAGAGTAGCGAGAACCTTGCTATAAAGAAGCATCACACATGATTGGTTTAATATAACCGCCAAGCGTCAGCCGCTCGTCTTCATGGGCGTCGTTTCGGCTTGTACCCTCCGGCGACTTCTAGTCAAACATATCGAACACCACTTGATTGTTTGCGATGGCCACGCGTACGCTCGCGATTCAGCTAACCAGGCTTGAGGTCACGCGCGCAACCGCGCAACCTCCCGCGCACAACCGCGCAACCTTCCCACCATAGCCAAAAAAACCCCAATGTGGGCCATAAAGAGTGTCATCTCGGGGACACATGGGCCGCATTCAGATCCCGTTCTTTTTCCCTTTCTTCCCACAGATCAACAATGGGCCCAGTGCGCCGTACCACAGCAGATCGTGAGGTAGTGACTCCGCCGGCAGCTCCGCCGGTGGTGCCGGACAACTCCTTGATAGATCTAGTACCTTTACTGGTACTGCGGGCGAGGCGCACTCCCCGACCGTATGCACACATCAACCCTTTCTCCCACAACGCCCGTCGCATTGCGCGCGTCGAGTGCATCACACGCATCCGCCGCTCTACCATACTAGTGCCGGCGGGCAGCATCAGGGGTGATGCGCAGACCCTCCAGGCGCAAGCACGTGCAATGCAGGAGGAGGCGCTAACCATCCGGGAGATTACACATGACATGCAGGAGGAGGGGTTCAGCATCCGAGCGCAGGAGGGCAGCATGCAGGAGGAGGGGAGCACCATCCAGGCACAGGGGGCATGCAGGCGCCGGCGAGCACCATCCAGGCGCCAGCGAGCACCATCCAAGCTCCGGCGAGCACCATCCAGGCGCCGGAGCGCGGCACCCAGGATCCTCCAGGCTTCGGCGACGACAAAGGCGATACTGTCGAGCGCTCCAATACCTTCGTCGCGGAGGAGGAGAAGGAAAGGGAGTTGGCTATGGCAGTGGAAGATTCCCTCCGTGAGGAGGACGATCGTCAGCGTGATCTGGCGAGGTACGAGGAAAACGCCCGCGTCGCGGAAGGTCATCGGGAGAGGCTGGAGGAGGATGCCCGTAGACGGAGGGGTCTCTCCACCGATGGCTCAAACTGATGTAGCCTTTAGCTTGTAGTAAACATTTTGGGTTCATCAGTATATATCGTCGATGGACTGCTAACGTAGTTGAAATGAGGTAGATACGAGGGTAAAAGCTATTTCAGTACGTACTTGACGCTATTTTAGGGTTTATTTTGGTTATTTCTTAGGTACTACCAAACGATTTTCAAAGAATATCGTTCCCTTACTATCTGTGGAGAAACATTTAGCAACTCCGCTAGCAATGTTCTCCTTGATCCGGCGAACACCTCGTGCACGCCTTTGGGAAACTATGATTTGATCCTCAACGGTTGGTTTCGCCACCAAGTTGAAAAGAGATCCACGAGGAACAATCTCGAGGTTGAGCTTTCAAAATTCCTCATGAAGAAGTGTAACAACCCGGTCCCGAAGGGAACCAAGTCTACTGTGCTTCTGTGCTATCCCTAGATCAGTATGCTAGCACACACAGTACTCGATGAAATACCATGAATCACATGTCAAAAAGTAACATAAATACATGGTATTTATTACCTTATAGCCTTTGGGCAAGAATACACCGCGGAAACAAACAATACATAAGTGGAGTCCCATCAACACCAACGGCAAAGTTGAGTGTAGACATCGTAACCCTACATCTCATCACTTACTCGTCATATACAATCCTGCAACACCGAAGGTTACAACCCAAAATGGGTCGGTACTTTGAATGTACGGCAAGTTACTCCCAAACAAATATATAACAGACGTATCTTCTACATGCAATTTTGGCTGGTGGAAAAGCTCTAAGAGTTTCAGTTTGCATAAAGCTGATTTTGTCCTACTCAAAGATTATCATAACAGTACTACAAAGCTCATAATATGATTGAATTGGTTTCTCCAAGTCAATCTATTCCCAAAGTTGATTAAACCGATTGATTAATTAAAGATGATGAGATCCGTCAACATTCCCACTTCTATATGTTCAAAGTTGTCCGTAACCGGGGACATGGCTAATCATGATCAGTTTGTACACTCTACAGAGGTTTGTGCACTTTTCCCCACAAGACTCGACCACCACCTTTTTAGTTCATCACACTGCATGTTGTAAGAGAACCGGAAGGTCGAGACATGGTCTTTTAGAAGAGTTTCCCTCACTCTGGCGGTGCCCAACCCACCTACTCATAACTACGTTCGTAGCACCACCTAGTAAGAGTCACTACAACTAATCAATCAAGCCAGAGCCCATAATAGCTTGTGGCTGCACACGTAAGCTTCTAGTTATGAAAAATATGATTGATCCCTTTAAGCCTGGGTGGCATTCCGCAGTGATTACTGGCCATCTCCAGGTCACTCAAGAAAATCCACTGGTTCCTCCAGGGTGCCCCCAACCATTCCACCCAGGTGGTTCATTAAGATTATCTTGGTCCTGTTTACTACTTAGTCACTCATACCTCATAATGGATCACTTCCCAATCCACGTCTACTTAGCAAAGCAGTATAATTCTACACGGTGGCGACAATGATATAAGGTTCAGACCTACCTCAATGATCTACTGGGTGTAATAGCATAGCATAATATATAATCCTATCAATGCATAATATTTAAGTTGGACTACAATGCATATAAAAAATATAGGTAATACTGGAGCATGATCAAAAGAGTAACTTGCCTGGATCCTGACGATGAAATATTCTACTCGTAGTCATCTCTCCATCTCGTTACAATATATCTAACGGTAAAAGAGAAACACTTCAACACACAACTCAACCCAAAGTGAAGATCGAAATAAGATACAATTACAACATAAATATTTAGTTATTACTATTAATAAACTAATTACTATGGCATGGATAGGTTGAGATAGGATCAAGTTGGATTGGATGGAAATATGATGGCAATCATATATCCGAGGATTGTAAAATCAATTGGATATGTTGGAGGTTGATTATAAAATCAATTGGATGGAGAGTATGTCAAAGTCAGTTGGTTTGTCCATATGCATATTTGAATAGGAAATCAATTCTTGGATTGGATTCAAAAAGATCCGATAGAAATCGTGATGATCTTGTTGAGAAGATTGAATTTTTGTAGCCAAATTTATATAAAAAAGAGATATAACTAAATAGTGTATTTATATGATGGAAAGAATGTGACAATTGTCCAAACAGAAAGGTTTGATTTTAAGGATCAAATTTGATGAAGAAAATATTCCAAATAAATTATAGAATAAGATGTATATCAAATATACTCAAATTATAGAAATAAATTTGAGTTAAATTTCAAATTATCAAAAGTGGAATATTACTGGAAAATAATAAACTACATTTTCCAAGGAATCTGGGGATATAAAATTTGTCGAAATCCGACTTACGGGCTAGAAGATATGAATTTTTGAAGTTTATATATTTTTGCTAAAATGAATTACGGGATTAATAAAAGGATGCCACGTGGCGAGTTCTGATAGGTCCGCACCTTTTCAATTTTTTACAAAAAAAATGATGAACAAAGGGGAGAAAATCTTACCAGAGATCTCGCCGGAATTTTGGAAAAAGGTCTCCGGCGTCAACGAACAGCCGAACGGGGTAGAGGATGATTTGGGCTACTCGATGGACAAGGTTATAGCTCCATGTTCGCCTTCGGATAGCCAAGAAGTTCCACCGGAGTAGAGAAGAACGCATGAAGAGCACAATGACACGGACGGCGTGCTCCGGCCTTGCAATCGAGAGGAAAAATATGTCACAACGGTGCGCATCGGCAAGGGGAAGAAACTAGAGGAAGAAATATGGACTAGGTACCTTTCATGGCGACAAAAATCTTCACCGGAAGTGTGGATGCATCTTTACTCCGACGAGAAATTGCGCACGAAGGATAGGGCTTTGAAGAGGGACTTTATGCGTGGGGATGTGTGGTTCAAAGGGGTCCTAGGGGCGGTATTTATAGGGTCATGGGAGGTCCATAGAAGGAGAGTGGGTGAGGTTTTGGAATGGAGTTAATGGCATTCATGGAGAAATAATGAACATTAAAAGCGAGGTTTTGGAAATAGATGTAATGGCATTTATGGAGAAATAATGGGCATTAAAAGCGAGGTTTTGGAAATGAATTTAATGGCATTCATGGAGAAAATGATGGACAATTAAAAGCATTAAAACGCGTGTTTGTTTCTATGAATGGATTCCTCATGAACTTGTCCACAATTTTTATGTAGGTTCTGAAGTGAATCAGTCAAAAGAGTATATGGGAGGAAAGGAGGAAGAGCTTCAGTTGCCATGGCCATTTGCTTCTGTGTTCACGTACACATGAACGAACGAGAGGAAGAAGACAGCTCGCTCGGGCTATTGGCCTTAGTGGAAATTTGTCCCAAGATAAAGAAAAAGGACAGAGAGATAGAGGAAAAAATTAGATAGATGACCTCAGTCCAATTGACTTAGGAATCCTATTTTTATTATCAGGGTTAAACACTCTCAAATAAAATTGTATAGGCCAAATAAAACATAGAGAGTCCAGGAAAACTATATTTCCCTTTCTGAATAAATTTTAGAAATAGATTTTTATGAAAAAAACTCATTAACGACATTATTAATATTTTCCAATGCTGTTTTTTGGAGAAGTCATATTGTCTCCTCTCATTTTGTTTATTAAATTATTGGAAATATTTAAATATCTCTTAAACGTCAATATCCAATAAACTCCAAAATAAGAATTCGAGAATGAGTATGGGACCACAATAAATTTAAGAAAGTCATTTTATTCTCACTCGGAAATATTTAATTGTGGTTCGTACCAAATTTCAAAAGGACAAAAGAAAGAAAATCATTCTTTTAAATTTTGAATAAAGCTCACAACCAAAATTTTCATTATTGGATAAATGATTATCCAATTTTATTAAATGGTTTGTAAAGGTTTAAACAAAAACTCAAGGGAAAAATTTTCATTTATCCCAAAATCAAAACAATTCAATCAATATTATATTATTTATTAACATTCCAAAATTTTGAAAATTTTGGGATTTTACAAACTACCACCCTTAAAAGAAATCTCGTCCTCGAGATTTGCAAAGGCTCGAAAGAAATGAGTTAGGCTCAAGGATTTTTGGGTTACTTCCCCATGGTCTTGGCATAACATTATGAGGCTTGCGGTTTATCCTTCACTTCTCATCTGAGGCTTGCCTCCCACCGGTACAATTCCATATGCTTCCGTTACTTAAATCATATCCTGGGCACGCATCTTTAGACACCAGTTCTGAACCTCAACCAAGGTGTGGTTCGTATCATTTATCCACCAGGGTGTTAGGAAACTACCACCCTTAGAAGAAAGCTTATGGGGTCTTCAAAATCCTTGATACCATGATGGTTCTTCATCAAGCATCCACAGACAAGAATCTGCATCTCCCCAAGGAACAAGTCTTTCTATAAAATACATAGGTTCCAAAACTACCTATCAAGACGCTCATGGTGGTCAAAATAACTTCCAAATGAAGCTTCTTGAAAATCTTCATGTTTCTTCCTCACCGTACAACCTACGTTAGGCACGATGCCTATCTACAAGGGTAATGCGTCTTACCATTCTATGGTTTAGGCTTGTCGCATCGACACTCTACTACATTTTTTTGTCTCTCTAATTTACCAATCTAACATACCAAAGTATATAATAAGAGTCTTCGGTATGGGGGTCAATCCATCCCGTACTCAAATCATTACTTCATATGTAGATAGATGAATCACGTATTCTAACACTAAGTCTTTCTCACTCCTCTTAAAGAGGTCTTCACCTGCAAAACTAATAAACGTTTTTGGGTGGCGATGATCCTACATTGTTTGTGCTCAAAACTTGCATCCATAGAATAAGGAACTTCCATCTTCAACAATTGTGTTCTCCTTGCAAATGGGTGATTCTTGTCCATTCTATATTTTGAATCCACTCTTCTACTTTGACTGGGTCACTGGTCTCATCAAAATATTAATGTCCATCTATGGGTTTTAAGGTTGGTCAGATATGAGATAGAATTTTAGAGAGAAGAGGAGATGGATACCTACACAACAATTATCAAACAACTAACATACATAATAGACTCGTTTACTACGTTTTCGTCAGGAAGTCTTCATTCTCTTCGGTTCTTGAAAGTCTTCGATACAAGAAGTTTCGTCGATGTGATGGTCTTCTGATACATCATCCGTTGCTCGCAACTCTCAAGGTTCAATTAATAATAAATCCTACGAAATACGTATCCCAAAAATACAAATTTAAATTTAACAGTTCAAATGACACCAATCATTAAATCAATAGCGAGAACTCCGAGAAAACTCCAAATATCACTCATAAAGTCAATCAAAAACAATTCCTATGGTACCTTCCTCCACATGAGCTCGCATGGTCGGGCACTCTACTCGCACTCTTTCATTCATTTCACAACTCTCATGGTGGGCCTTGATACTATTGGTATTGTGTAATATATTCCTTAACTTCTTCACAAGCATCTTAGTTTTGGATGTACCCGGGTCTTCTATGGGTCTTGAATAATCTTGGAATCTTTAGAGTCTTCAAATTCTTCGAGTCTTCCATACTTCCATACTTCTAATTCACGATGAAAACATCTATTCTCCGAAATGGTATTGAGTTGTCCAATATCGTGTCCTTCCCGAAGAGACGTAACACAATCCTTCTCAGTGGTCAAAGTGGCATGGGTATAGTCTAACTTGTTAGGGATAAGAGGGAGTGTTTGGTAAAACTTAGAAAAGATGAGTAGTAATGGATTTTTTTTAAAATAATATTTTTAGAGAGTATACTTCCTAATGGCTTTCCAGTTTCTAGGGCCACGACCTACAGTCAACATGTGCTCTGATACCATCTTGTAACGACCCAGTCCCGAAGGGAACCAAGTCTACTATGCTTCTGTGCTATCCTTGGATCAGTATGCTAGCACACACAGTACTCGATGAAATACCATGAATCACATGTCAAAAAGTAACGTAAATACATGGTATTTATTACCTTATAGCCTTTGGGCAAGAATACACCGCGGAAACAAACAATACATAAGTGGAGTCCCATCAACACCAACGGCAAAGTTGAGTGTAGACATCGTAACCCTACATCGCATCACTTACTCGTCATATACAATCCTGCAACAACGAAGGTTACAGCCCAAAATGGGTCAGTACTTTGAATGTACGGCAAGTTACTCCAGAAAAAATATATAACAGACCTATCTTCTACATGAAATTTTGGCTGGTGGAAAAGCTCTTAGAGTTTCAGTTTGCATAAAGCTGATTTTGTCCTACTCAAAGATTATCATAACAGTACTACAAAGCTCATAATATTATTGAATTGGTTTCTCCAAGTCAATCTATTCCCAATGTTGATTAAACTGATTGATTAATTAAAGATGATGAGATCCGTCAACATTCCCACTTCTAGATGCTCAAAGTTGTCCGTAACCGGGGACACGGCTAATCATGATCAGTTTGTACACTCTGCAGAGGTTTGTGCACTTTTCCCCACAAGACTCGACCACCACCTTTTTAGTTCGTCACACTGCATGTTGTATGAGAACCGGAAGGTCGATACATGGCCTTTTAGAAGAGTTTCCCTCACTCTGGCGGTGCCCATCCCACCTACTCATAACTACGTTCGTAGCACCACCTAGTAAGAGTCACTACAACTAATCAACCAAGACATAGCCCATAATAGCTTGTGGCTGCACACGTAAGCTTCTAGTTATGAAAAATATGATTGATCCCTTTAAGCCTGGGTGGCATTCCGCAGTGATTACTGGCCATCTCCAGGTCACTCAGGCAAATCCACTGGTTCCTCCAGGGTGCGCCCAACCATTCCACCCAGGTGGTTCATTAAGATTATCTTGGTCCTGTTTACTACTTAGTCACTCATACCTCATAATGGATCACTGCCCAATCCACGTCTACTTAGCAAAGCAGTATAATTCTACACGGTGGCGACAATGATATAAGGTTCAGACCTACCTCAATGAACTACTGGGTGTAATAGAATAGCATAATATATAATCCTATCAATGCATAATATTTAAGTTGGACTACAATGCATATAAAAAATATAGGTAATACTGGAGCATGATCAAAAGAGTAACTAGCCTGGATCCTGACGATGAAATATTCTACTCGTAGTCATCTCTCCATCTCGTTACAATATATCTAACGGTAAAAGAGAAACACTTCAACACACATCTCAACCCAAAGTGAAGATCCAAATAAGATACAATTACAACATAAATATTTAGTTATTACTATTAATAAACTAATTACTATGGCATGGATAGGTTGAGATAGGATCAAGTTGGATTGGATGGAAATATGATGGCAATCATATATCCGAGGATTGTAAAATCAATTGGATATGTTGGAGGTTGATTATAAAATCAATTGGATGGAGAGTATGTCAAAGTCAGTTGGTTTGTCCATATGCATATTTGAATAGGAAATCAATTCTTGGATTGGATTCAAAAAGATCCGATAGAAATCGTGATGATCTTGTTGAGAAGATTGAATTTTTGTAGCCAAATTTATATAAAAAAGAGATATAACTAAATAGTGTATTTATATGATGGAAAGAATGTGACAATTGTCCAAACAGAAAGGTTTGATTTTAAGGATCAAAATTGATGAAGAAAATATTCCAAATAAATTATAGAATAAGATGTATATCAAATATACTCAAATTATAGAAATAAATTTGAGTTAAATTTGAAATTATCAAAAGTGGAATATTACTGGAAAATAATAAACTACATTTTCCAAGGAATCCGGGGATATAAAATATGTCGAAATCCGACTTACGGGCTAGAAGATATGAATTTTTGAAGTTTATATATTTTTGCTAAAATGAATTACGGGATTAATAAAAGGATGCCACGTGGCGAGTTCTGATAGGTCCGCACCTTTTCAATTTTTTACAAAAAAAATGATGAACAAAGGGGAGAAAATCTTACCAGAGATCTCGCCGGAATTTTGGAAAAAGGTCTCCGGCGTCAACGAACAGCCGAACGGGGTAGAGGATGATTTGGGCTACTCGATGGACAAGGTTATAGCTCCATGTTCGCCTTCGGATAGCCGAGAAGTTCCACCGGAGTAGAGAAGAACGCATGAAGAGCACAATGACACGGACGGCGTGCTCCGGCCTTGCAATCGAGAGGAAAAATATGTCACAACGGTTCGCATCGGCAAGGGGAAGAAACTAGAGGAAGAAATATGGACTAGGTACCTTTCATGGCGACAAAAATCTTCACCGGAAGTGTGGATGCATCTTTACTCCGACGAGAAATTGCGCACGAAGGATAGGGCTTTGAAGAGGGACTTTATGTGTGGGGATGTGTGGTTCAAAGGGGTCCTAGGGGCGGTATTTATAGGGTCATGGGAGGTCCATAGAAGGAGAGTGGATGAGGTTTTCGAATGGAGTTAATGGCATTCATGGAGAAATAATGAACATTAAAAGCGAGGTTTTGGAAATAGATTTAATGACATTTATGGAGAAATAATGGGCATTTAAAGCGAGGTTTTGGAAATGAATTTAATGGCATTCATGGAGAAAATGATGGACAATTAAAAGCATTAAAACGCGTGTTTGTTTCCATGAATGGATTCCTCATGAACTTGTCCACAATTTTTATGTAGGTTCCGAAGTGAATCAGTCAAAAGAGTATATGGGAGGAAAGGAGGAAGAGCTTCAGTTGCCATGGCCATTTGCTTCTGTGTTCACGTACACATGAACGAACGAGAGGAAGAAGACAGCTCGCTCGGGCTATGGGCCTTAGTGGAAATTTGTCCCAAGATAAAGAAAAAGGAAAGAGAGATAGAGGAAAAAATTAGATAGATGACCTCAGTCCAATTGACTTAGGAATCTTATTTTTATTATCTGGGTTAAACACTCTCAAATAAAATTGTATAGGCCAAATAAAACATAGAGAGTCCAGGAAAACTATATTTCCCTTTCTGAATAAATTTTAGAAATAGATTTTTATGAAAAAAACTCATTAACGACATTATTAATATTTTCCAATGCTGTTTTTTGGAGAAGTCATATTGTCTCCTCTCATTTTGTTTATTAAATTATTGGAAATATTTAAATATCTCTTAAACGTCAATATCCAATAAACTCCAAAATAAGAATTCGAGAATGAGTATGGGACCACAATAAATTTAAGAAAGTCATTTTATTCTCACTCGGAAATATTTAATTGTGGTTCGTACCAAATTTCAAAAGGACAAAAGAAAGAAAATCATTATTTTCAATTTTGAATAAAGTTCACAACCAAAATTTTCATTATTGGATAAATGATTATCCAATTTTATTAAATGGTTTGTAAAGGTTTAAACAAAAACTCAAGGGAAAAGTTTTCATTTATCCCAAAATCAAAACAATTCAATCAATATTATATTATTTATTAACATTCCAAAATTTTGAAAATTTTGGGATGTTACAAGAAGTGGTTGATACTGTTGTAACATGAGGTTGTTACAATACGACTTACGACTTAGTGCATCAGCCATGACATTGGCTTTGCCTGGGGTGTAAGAAATTCCTAAGTCATAATCTTTTATCAACTCAATCCAACGTCTTTGCCTGAGATTAAGATCTGGCTGGGTGAATATGTATTTGAGGCTTTGGTGGTCGGAATAGATCTCACAACGATTACCATGGAGGTAATGTCGCCAAGTTGTCAGGGCATGAACTACGGCAGCGAGTTCAAGATCATGGGTAGGATAGTTCTCTACATGTGGCCTCAACTGGCGTGAAGCATAAGCTACCACATGTCGATCTTGCATAAGTATGCATCCTAACCCTTGCCGTGAGGCATCACAATAGATCTCGAAATCCTTTTTGGTGTCTGGAGGCGCAAGTACGGGTGCAGAAGTCAATCTTCTTTATAGCTCTTGAAAGCTTTCCTCGCACTTGGGAGTCCATTCGAATTTCTTCTCTTTCTTGAGGAGTTCAGTTAGAGGCTTTGCAACTTTGGAAAAGTTCTCGACGAAGCGGCGACAGTAGCTTGCTAGGCCAAGAAAACTCCTAACCTTCTTAACCGATTCAGGTGGAATCCACTCAAGGACGGCCTGAACTCTCTCGGGATTGACAGCAATGCCTTTTGCAGAAATCATGTGGCCTAAGTAGGTCACTTCTGGTAGCCAGAATTCACACTTTGAGAATTTGGCATAAAGGCGATGCTCTCTAAGTTTCATCAATACCAGCCTAAGATGTTCTGCGTGATCTTCTTCGTTCTTCGAGTAGATGAGGATGTCATCAAGATAAACTACAACAAATTTATCTAGGTACTCCATGAAGATCGAATTCATCAAGCGCGAGAATGTGGTGGGGGCATTGGTTAAACCGAAGGACATGACGGTGTACTCATAAAGACCATAACGAGTATTAAAATCCGTTTTGGGAATGTCCTCGTTTCTGATTTTGATTTGATGATAGCCTAATCTCAAATCCATCTTGGAGAAGACAGAGGATCCAACAAGTTGATCATAAAGATCATTGATCCTGGGCAGTGGGTACTTGTTCTTTATCGTCGCTAGATTTAGCGGGCGATAGTCTACGCACATCCTTTCTGTTCCATCTTTCTTCTTTATGAACAGAACGGGGAAACCCCATGGCGATGAGCTAGGGCGGATGAAGCCTTTTGCCAACGAAGCTTCAAGTTGGATTTTGAGCTCAGCTAACTCACGTGGGGCCATTCTATATGTGCGTCTGGATATTGGGGCGGTTCCTGGGATAAGATCTACCACAAACTCTACAGATCTGTCAGGTGGTATGCCTGGCAGCTCTTCTGGAAAGACATCCGGGAAGTCACGAACCACCGGAATATCTTCAAGGTCAGGAAGTGGAAGCACATTTAAAGAATGCACCTGGGTTTTAGAGCTTGGTGAGGTGTACTTGATTGTCTGGCCTGATGGATGGGTTAGTTTCACTGACTTGGCTTTACAATCAAGGAGAGCATTCTGTCTTGATAACCAATCCATACCTAAGATCACATCAATGTCTGAAGACTTGAGGGCTATAAGTGAGGCAAGGAATACTAAACCCTCAATTGCAACTTCATTTTCATGACTCACCATGGTGGTGTGCCATCTAGATCCAGGGGCTTGCACAACTAAGGGGGTGGATAACATCGAAAAAGAGATGTCATGTGACAGTGCAAAGTCCTAGGATATGAATGAGTGAGATGCTCCTGGGTCGAAAAGAACCGAAGCTAGGGTGGAATTGACCGGAAGGGTTCCGAGTACAACATCGGTTGACTTGTGGGAATCTAGAATGGATACATGATTCACATAACCATGTTCAGAAACAGGAGGCTTGACACTGGAAGTCTTGGGTGGTGGCTTACCACGACGAAAATCTTGCTTTGGATTAGGTGTGGTGGCTACATGATTTTGAGGACACTCTCGAACATTGTGGCCTGATTGTCCACATTGGAAAAAAACACCACGTGGAACGAAAGGAACTTGAGCACTTGATTGTCCAACAAAATTCCAAGGAGGAAGTTTGGGTTGAGGTGGACGATATATGGTGGTTGGTGGTCTAGAAGGACTTACAGCATGACTGGCGTCATTGAAGGGAATCCAAACCCAGCGTTTCCGAGAAACTGGGCTAGAAGAATGTGCAAACTCACGATCACGCTTACAAGACTCTTCATACAACTCATTTCCATACTCGGCCTTGAAGGGTTTATCGACCAAGTCCCTGAAGTTGACGAACTCGTGAAGATTCAGGTCATGACGAAGGACGGGGCTAAGTCCCTTGCGAAACCTTTCTTGTTTCTTGGCATCGGTGGATACTTCTTCTTGGGAATAACGTGCTAGACGAGTGAACTCAGTCCTATACTCATGAACAATCATCTTTCCTTGGGTCATATTGAAAAATTCTTCTCTCTTGCGCTCCATCAGTTGATCCAGAATATGATATCCTCGGAAGTCATCACAGAACTCTTGCCAAGTCACCACGTGACCTATGGTTTGCATTGCTACGAAATTCTCCCACCATTGAAGAGCAGCACCTTCCAGATAGTATGCCGCGAATAGCACACGATCACCGGGAGCAACATGGGCTGTCTCAAGCTTACGCTCGAGGGAACGAAGCCAATCATCGGCATCAAGGGGCTCAGAAGAACATCGGAATACTGGCGGGTTGAGGAGAATGAAGTCCTGGATGGTAACAACACTATTATGCTGACGAGAAGTGTTCTGCTCAATACGCTCGAGAAGACGTGTCTGATCGCGACGATTCTGTTCAGCCTCCATCATGATTTCTTCCGTTGATGGTGCTGGTGGAGGTTCTTCACCATCTATGTTACCAGAACTGGGATCAACACCTTGATTTGCACCTGACATTCTGTGTGATAAGAATCAACAATCAGAATAGGATTTAGGACACAATTCTATGCTAAGACAACAAGACTATAATGCAATAGCATCAAAGACACAAACGGACAGCATAACGGTTGTATCGGGATGGAAATTGAGACAACCTACAGAATAACGGACATCACTTCCACAGAAACATTATGGAATGATGGCTCAGAAAGACCACAACACTCCTACAGCTACAAAGAAGCAATCAACGAGATGTCCCAGTAAAGACATAGGTGAGCCTAGTCCTATCTTCCCGTAGAATAAGATGAGGATGACTCAGAACTCAGATCGATGAGGGTAAGGAGAAAAAGAAGCCTTACGTTCTTCCCTTATACCCACAGTAACTATATAACTATAGAATGCTAGACTTGACATTAGCCAAGGGTTTGATAATCCTACAGGCAGTCCTGCTCTGATACCAAGTCTGTCGGGACCCGGGGTTAGCGTATGTAATTCTGGTCATAATGCATTTACATGGAGAGCCGAGAGCCGTACCCACTTGTCTAAGAAGACAAGGCCAAGCACAGATCACTCTCGGTAAGCATCGAACGTGAGGGGCATCCCATCCAGGCCGGATGATCAACTGAGATGGGTCCTCATCGTCTGCTCACAAGTCTAAATGCTTATGGGTGGTGAATTCCATACTCATAGACAAGTCGCCTGAACCATGTTATCGATTGAATCATAACCCTTACAAAGAATTACTCCAGCCCAATCACTTAGTCGGGATCTCGGGCGGGCTCAATCATACAACAAAGTGTGCCACGTGACAGAGTCACGAGCAATCGCATCGCGATGCCCCAGGATGCGCACATCTAAGGGCCACTTGGTGTATAAAAGACCGCCGGAAAGAACACAACTAAGCTATCGAACCCCACACTAAGACATGCATGTTATAATCATACACGCAGCATACATGTCCAGTGTAAACAGCAGGTAATCACAACATGAACTCTACAAACTCATAGTCTTTATAACTTCTGCTAAACAGAGCGGACATAGTAGTTGCATTACAAGCAGAGATCACATGGATGTGATCCAACATTACATCAAGCATCAACGGAAGAAAATTATGTCTTAGTAAAGACAAGGTTAACAAATGGATTAAGAAGCCTGAAAGAAAATACAACGACCCTCCGAAGGGCACAGGCTGCTGTCTGGAACTATACGACTTGGTCCACGTCGAGCTCAAGGTAGAGTCCACCATCAGGGTCAGTGGTCTCGTCTCTAAAACATAGAATAAGAAAACGTGAGTACAAAGTCATACTCAGCAAGACTTACATAGGAACTAAACTACTCATGCACATATATCAAGGCAAAGGGAGGTGGGGTTTCACTTGTAGAAGTGCCAGCTTTGACTTGGCTAGTCCTGTACTACAAATACCAGAATGAGGTAAGGATCGTACACGAGTCCAAGTAACCAGTCTCCAACCAATACACCACTATGGATACTTCCTCGACTTCCCCACGAGGAAGCACACCATAGCACTCACACTTATCTTGGCAAGTTTTCTAAGAATCCGGTTCAAGTTATCTATGATCAAGTAAAGGTCTCCAAGTAGTCCATAACCGCGGACATGGCTATTCGAATAGTTCATTAACCCTGCAGGGGTGTACTGCTACACACACGCCTCATCAGTTACCTCCTGGGGATGGACCCTTCAAGTGAGTACCGGCGAGGATGCTACCACGACACTTCACTCACGGCACCATCTCTAGTCCTAGGGAGTCGCCTATTTGAGTTGGGACCACAATCGGAATCCGGCCGATTGTTCCGATGCGGATTCAAACGTTGTGTGACCGCCATCAATCTCAACTCGATCATGATCACTTGATTCAACGTGCCCACAACCTACGCCAACCACTTACCTTGGTTCCACCTGCTTGAGATCGTAAAAGGGCGAACTACTTGCGACTCCTGGACAGGTCCGAGGTGAGGTACTAGGCCGAGAGGGGTCAGTGAGCCCAATGTGTGGTCGTACTCTTAGTCTTGGATAACAACACAAGAACTCGGGCCTAAGGAAGTGTTCAACGAGACAACCCACTGTGTACTCCTACACAGCCTCTCATCGTTCACCTTTGTTTAGGGTAGATTCACCAACACGTTACCACCATCATTCACATGATCACTACCATCCCGACTCACAACAAAGTAGCCTCAGGTAACAACTCTAAGCAAAGCAATAAGCTGTAACAGTTGCAGGGGCCACATGATAACAAACAACTCCTACATCTGCTAGGATTTTGGTTTGCTTACTACTGTGACAAAATGATAGGTCATGCAAAGGAATAGGTTCAACTAGCGGTAGAACGTATCATGGTGACATCCTAAACATGCATTTGCGAGAATGAGAGGGAACTGGGATTTTATCGACATGATCAAAGAGGGGGTGCTTGCCTTGCTGACGATCACAATGAAACACTCTTCTGACGTGAGGTTGAACTCGTCTCCGAGATCAACTCTACCGAGAAGAAGCAATCACCGAAGCACTGGAAGTAAAGCACATTCGAGATAATACAATGCACAAGCAATATGCAAAACAAAGCATGGCAAGGTACTGATGTGACCTAATTTAAATTGCAACATGTTAATTGAAGTTGATTTCAAAAGTAAATTCAAATTCAAACTCCAAATGTTATTCAAATTTGGTCAACTTGCATTTGCTAATGTTTGCTCTTTTTATACCATGTGATCAAGTGTGTGAAAAGCTTCTGAAGTACAAGTGATCATCTTTGCATTTCAATGGTTGAAGTTGGAATGATCAAAGTAATTTATTTGATTTAATACAAAAGAGCCAAATAGCAAAATACTACTGATCCCTTATTGTAATTTCAAACTTGGTTGAAAGTTGGTTATTTGGATAGAGAATTTTCTCCTGATCATTTTTCATATATTACACTTTGAATTTGGAGTTATAGTTTAAAAGATATTCAATTTCAAAGTTTTGCTTATTTTTTGGAACTTACTGAATAAATTAAATGATTTAATCTTTATTGCATCATGCTAACGTCAGGGGGTTTGACCAGTCAACTTATAGGGTGGCCCCACCTGTCAGTCTCACTTGGTTAGTTAGCTCTCTGTTAAAATTAAACACTGATTAATTAGGGGCCCTGGGCCCAGTGTCAGTGAGAGGAGGGGGTGGGTTAGCAGGTTAATTAGACCCTAATGGCCAGGGCGTCGACGGCTAGTCGTCGGTGACCTCTGTACACGGCGGAGCCTCGCCGGAGGGCACGGGGGCGGCGGTGGAGGGCACCAGGACGTGCCTCTCGCTCTCCCGCTTCCAGTAGCGCTAGCAGGGGGGCACGAGGAGGCCCTGGGCCACGGCTACGACGACGGAGCGGCGAACGGAGCCTCTGTCCATGGTGAAGACGGCAACCGAGGCGACGGGGAGAGCCACAAGAGGGGGGGAACGAAGCTTCGAGCTCACCTGAGCACGATGGAGGGGACGTAGGGGGCGGGGAAAGCAGTACGGCGGAGAATTTGAGCCCGAGGTTGACGGCGGCCGGCGGGGAAGTGGCTAGGCGAACGTCGTCTTCAGGGCTCCCGAGCTCGTATTGAAGGCGTGGCTTGACGAGGACAGCGTTGGTGAAGCTCCTGGACAACATGGAACGGCGGGAGGAGGCCGTTGGACGCGGCGGCCATGGCGGCACGCTCCGGCTGCGGCTCAGAATTGGAAGAATGGGAGGGGGAGACGGTCCAGAGAGAGGGGAAAGATGGCCTGGGCTTCTGGGCGTCTCCAGCGCGAGAAGATAGAGGAAGGGGAGAGCAGGAGGTGGCGAGGAGGTGGAGGTGGCGTCCATGTCGTAGCGCACGGCTGGTCTGTCCCTCCTTCTGGCAAGAGGAGGAAGACGACAGAGGTAAGTGGGCTGGGCCAGGTGGGCTTCCGCCTAGGCGAGGGGTAAGTTCTTTTCCTTTGTTCTTCTTTTTATTGTTTCTGTTATTTGTTTTGCCCTTTAAAAAAATACTAGGGAATTTTATAAAAACCCCCAATTATTTTTATAAACTCTAGGTGACTTAGTATTATTCAATCCCAAGTTTTGGGAATTTTTTAAATTCAAATTATTTGAATCTCAATTCAAATAGGCATTTGATTTAATTTCCAAGCCACTATTTGGATTTTTGAAAAATCTATGAGCATGGGATTAATCTCAAATCACTTTTAAAATGATCACACTCATTTTTAGGATTTTTCAACACATCCAAAAGAATTTTGGAAAAAGATTTATTTTTGGCCTTTTTATTTAATTCATTTAGGGCTTTTCTTTTCCCCATTTCCTTTTCTTTTGCAATTTTTTTCATGATGCAAAAATGCAAGCTTAGAAAAGCACAAACCTAAATTAGGGTTCTGAAAGTTGACCCAGGGGTTGTTTTTCTTATTGAAAAACTTGTGAAGAGTCTTAATCAACAAAGCATTGTTTTGTGCATTGATATTGAACACCCCCGTCCCCCCTGATCCTTTGGTCTACTAACAGTGGACCAGGCAACAAGTGCAGGCCTTTTATCTTCCATGTTGGACCCTCTCCAAAGGCAGTGTCTCAGATACTTGCTGATTTGTTGTTTGATTGTCTCAGGTAGGTCAAAGCAAGTCATCCAGTAGAGAGCTAGAGAGCACAACACATATTTCACTATGATCAGTCTGCCAGCATATGTGAGGAAGTTTGCAAGCCCAGACAATTTTTTTGCAATCCTGCTAACCATTGGCAAGCAGTGTTCCACTTTGGGTTTGTGGATTCCCAGTGGAATTCCCAGGTAAGTGATGGGAAAGTGACCTCTCTGGAAATTCCTAGTAGCTAGAGTTCTCAACTAGTTTTTGTAGTTTTTGAAAATAAAAACGGATTACCCAAAATATGACACCTATCACTAATAGGCTAGAGCTCATGACACCAAAATTTCAAAACATTACTCACAACAATACCTCAAAACTATTGCAAGTTACTACTACAATTGAATAGCAACCTCAATTACCTACTTCAAGACAAGACACAACTTAGTGCAACAACCAACTCTCTTAACAAGATAAACATGAAAACTAAAGAGAGTTCCAGCAACAAACTAAACTAAAACTAAAGCTCTTGAATAAGATAAAAATGAAAACTAAGAGCTAAACATGGCAGCATCTATGAAAAGATAAAGAACAGACAACAAAAGAAAGATAAGCATGAAATCCTATGATGTGTTCTAGTTTGAAGTGGAGCGTGTTTCTCTCCCACACAAAGTAAGCTGGGTTCTAACTTGTTATGAACAACAAGCAAAATTAAAGAAAACTAAAAAGTAAACCTTAGAGCGAGACGCTGCAAGCCTAGCACATAACACATGAAGTGATAAAAATATAGTGATACGGAGGACGAACTGGTGATTGTTGATGGATAAGGGGATGCTCGGGAGCATCCCCAGGCTTAGACGCTTGATTATCCTTGAATATTTATTGGGAATGCATGGGGGCATCCCCAAGCTTGAGCATTTGACACTCCCGGATCTTCTTTCATCATCTTCCCTCGCACACATTAAAACTCCCTTCATACATAACTCATCATAAGCTGATTAGAGAGGTTAGTACCCTTAATAAAATATTTTTTCTCTACTGGAAATAAAGATATTCTTGAAGAGCTACTGTTTCTCAAGATTTCCAAAATGGGCAAAGAAAAAGCAAGCTTAAGGTTTGCAAAAGTGAGGAAAGGCAAAACGTGGAAGAATCTGTGAAAAACAGAACAACAAGTAGTAAATAATTTTTTCGGGGTACTTCTGCAACTCAAATAAAAAACTCAGAACAAACACTCGAAATTCAATTTTATAGAGCACGCTGTCAAAAAAATTCAGATCAATAAGATGATCTGGTGATTTTAGGCTAATTTTTCCGTCCAAGGACAGAATCTGTTTTCCAGACAGCATGTCACAACTTTTGAACTTTCTTGGAATCAGAGGCTAAACTTGGCACAAAGCTTGAAAGTAAAGATACAATGATGTTGCTAAAGTAGTAATAATCATCAAGACCACTAAAAACAGAAGTAAAAACATCTTGGGTTGCCTCCCAATCAACGCTTTCTTTTACGCCTTTAAGCTACGCAAGAAGCAAAAAAGAAGAATCAAAGGTCCCCTAGATCATCGAAGTCATAAAAAAATTCAAATTGATTTTCAACAAGTTCATTCTTCTTTTTCCTAGGGAAGAGGTACTTACCTTTCACTTTTCCACGTAAGCATATGTGCCCCTTACCAATATCAATGAAGCCTTTCATAGCTCGGAGGAAGTCCCTTCCAAGCACGATGTTACTTTGATTTGGCTCCATGACGAAGAAATCCATCGTTGCAACCCTTTTAAGGAATGTAACTTGGACTTCTTTTACCTTTCCCTTAATATCTGAAATATCTCCATTAGCATGTTCATGATAAGATGAAAAATTATCCATGTCTATTTTCAAAGAATCATAAACTATTTTTAGCATTGTAGAAACCATGGATCCAATATCACAAAAAGCAAGGAAGTCTTGGTTAGAGATGTTAGTCCTAACAAAAGGCTCCCAATCATCATCTATCTCCAACATTTCTTTCTTGTTGGACTTAAGTTCCTCTATTTTTCTCAAGTCCAGAGCATCCATCCTCTTTTCAATAGTGACAAGTCTATCTATAACAGTATCAAAATTACGATCATAAACAAAATAACTTGATAGAACATGCAAAATATCAAGAGCTCTAGCTTCATCACACTCAAAAAAGTCTCCTTCAGCCATAATATCAAGAGAGTGTTTACACCACTTAAAAAGACCATGGTAAAAATTTCTAAGCACAATTTTTATAGGTATCCAAGCCATAATTCACCTATGTGCTTCAGAAATTCTGTCCCATGGTTTCTTCATATTTTCTCCATCCCTTTGATGGAAATCTAGAACTTCTGATTCCCTCAAAGCACCAATTCCTAACATGCTTAACTAAACAAGAAGGACTACTAAAATCAAGGTAAATGATTTCTTTGTGGTTTTCGATAAAGGGCACTAAGATAAAAAATGAAATGTAAACTATCAAGACTAAAAAGCAAAGATAAAAGATAGTGTGCAACTCCCCTATCTTGAAGATTGGAGTCCCCGGAAACGGCACCAGAAATTTGCTTGATGCGCGAGAGATGATAATGGCTTCTCGCCCTTCGTTGGTTACCCCAAGTAGAAGGTGAGATGTACGATAGTAGCAAATTTCCCTTAACTTAGAGGTTAGGGTTTGTCTCCCGTAGGACTCCAAAAGCGACAAGAAGGTCGTAAAGTGAAAAATGGCGCCGTTCACAACCGAGGTTGCTTACTTTACCTGGACCTGCACACACAACAAGTAACTTTGCTCCCAACGAAGTTCAGAGAGGTTGTCAATCTCTCCGGCCTTGTTGTTTACAAAGGATAAAACACAAGGGATAAAGGATAATAGTGACTGCAACTAGAAAGTAAAAGAAAGAAGTAAATTGAGCGTGTAAACAGTGATGAGAATATGGACTGGGGTCCCATGATGTTCACTAGTGATGTCTCTCTCCCAAAAGACGATAAAACTGCTATAAGAGGTAAACAAATCACAACTGGGCAACTGACATGATTAAAAACGCACCAAAATGCTAACTATGCTACAAAGGAAGGAAGAGGCCCAAAAGAATGGGTGGTACGCCAAAATAAGTAGAGAGAAATCCAACTGCATCTACAACTAATTATCCACCTTGAGATATCTATGCAGAACATCTTGTTGGTATTAAGTTGCGAGCCCCACCCAAAGTGTAAACCCAAAGCAACAGGCAACTGCATTAAAAGAACTTGGCGCAAAGTAAACAATACTTGCAACCGCGGTTACAAGCACCGTACTTTTCCCCCTTGTGGCAACAACACATCCCCTAGAATCATGTTTATTTCACTCAAGCTAGCCATCAGGGGGCATGAACCCACAATCAAGAATAACGTTCCCTCTTGGAGTTACTACCTAATACTTGGCCAAAGAAATAAACAACAACGGGGAACATGCAAGAATTACTCAAGAACAAAAATATAAAAGATAAGAACCAAATATATTACTCAAACACATTATGAACATAGTGTCATAATCCATCAGATCCCAGCAAACTCAGCATAGCAACAGCAGAAAGAATTACATATATGTGCCTTGATCATGTAGGGCAGCTGACAAGGTCTAATCCATGAAGAACAAAGAGGGGAGGAGAACATCACATATATATTGATCATGGACCCATGGTCCAAGGTAGACTAGTCACGGATCAAAAATATAAGAGATAAAAACCAAATATATTACTCTATCACGATCTGAACATAATCTCATAATCCATCAGATCCCATCAAACTCAGCATAGTAACAGCAGAAGAATTACATATGTGCCTCGATCATGTAGGGAAGCTCACAAGGTCTAAACCATGTAAAACAAAGAGGGGAGGAGAACATCACATAGCTACTGATCACGGACCCATGGTCCAAGGTAGACTACTCACGGCACATCCGGGGAGCATCCATGGTGGAGGAGAAGCTCCCGGAGGTCGATCCTCCCTCCGGGAGGGTGCCGGGAAGGGTCCTGACGGTGCTCCCGATCTTGGAAGCGCGGCGTCGGCGGAACAGAGGAGAGTTTGTGAAAATAGGTTTCTCTCTTCGGAAGTTTCTCGTGACGGAGATTAAATAGGCAAAGGGGGGCAGCCAGAGGGGGCACCAGGGGTCCAGGCGCCCCCCTGGCGCGGCAGCCGCGCCAGGTGGCCTCCTAGGCACATGGTGGTGGCCTCCTGGTCGTCCTTCATGGCTCTCAAATCTTTCGGCACGCTGATTTTTTATCTGATTTTCCCGGATTTTTGGAGCAATTTTTATATGGGGAAAAACTGAAATAGAAAAACAGCAGAAAACACGAACTGACACCGGGTGCACTGAGTTAGTAGGTTAGTGTAACAGCCCAGATTTCACAAAAATTAAAATTTTTGTTTTCGGTGTGATTTGTTTGATTGTCTGATTTGTTTGCGGTGTTTGCATCCCCGATTTATCGATCGGCGATTATTTTTCCCCCTCTTATCTCGTACCGGACGGAGACCGACCCTTGCCACCCTAACACTCGACAATTGCGACACCGGGTTTCGGCCGATCACCGTCGCGAAAACCGCACGTGACCAGCCACAACCAACGGAACGAAAACCCCCATTTAATAATTAAATTGGTTATTTTTATAGCATGCCGGAAAGTGTTCTAGGAACGGTTCCAGCACGAGGTGAACGCCGCCGGCTCGACGCGCTGATCGCGTAGTTCAAAGTTTTACCCGAATCGGAGGTCCTGCGGACCCCCCGGCGGTCAGAAACGTAAACACCGCGCGCGCGAGAGAAAAACCGGGGATGTTTTTGCAAACTGCCAGCCACCTGGGCTATATAAAGACCACCACACTCCCACCCATTTCTAGGGTTTCCCTAGCCACAAAATTGCAGCCAACCCCTCAGATCTGCCTCCAAATTTGCCCCCAAATCCCTCTCCTCTCGAAACCCTAGATCCCCAACAACCTCAGCCGTTGATCTGCAGATCGGAGGGCTCTCGGAGCGCCATGTCGCCCCGCAACAGCCTCCAGCCGCCCGGGCCCGTTCCACGCCGCCTCGGCCCGTCCAAGCCACCGCGCGGCCCCGCCCGCGGAGGAGCCGCCGCCGCACTCCGGCGACCTCGCTGGCAGCAGCCGCCGCACCGCGCGTGTCCAGGTGAGCCCGCCTGTGCCGCGCCTACCTTCTCCTCCTCTCTCTCCTTCCCTCACCCCTCCTCCTCTTCCCTGTACCAGGGAGCCATAGCCGCCATGGCCAGAAGCTCCAAGCCGGCCGCCGGCCGCGCATGGATCTGGATCCCGATGCCCTCTTGGGTCCGCCTCGACCTCGCCCCGAACCCTCGCTGTCCCAGCCGCCGACGTGGGTCGCCGGACCGGCGCCGCCGTGACCGTGTGGTCAGGATCGGGAGGATCCCGATCTGCACCCGCCAGCCACGTGGGCCGCCCCCAACGCCAGAGGCCCAGCTGCAAAGCCTCGCGGCCCTTGAGCCACCCCGCTCGCTCCCCTCGCAGCAAGCGAACCGGCGCTATCCCCCGCCCCCCTGTTGTTGGGCCAGCCCACAGTAAGCGCCCCACCTTTTTTTTTCTTTTTTATTTTTTTTATTTTCCTGTTTAAGCCCAGTGGCACAGTTTCGGCCCGTTTATTTTTTTTTCTGCTAGGTTTTTTATATATAATTGGCAGATTGTGTTATATTTTTGCGGAGCCCGTATCTTTTCACCGGTAGCTCGGATCGCGACGCTTTAAAAATGTAACTTGCTTAGAATTGTGTTTAGTTTTATAAAATGTGCTCCTTTGCTATGTTTGACCTCGTTTACTTGTTGTTTCACTGCTAATTACAACCCTTGCCACTGTAAATGTAATCTGCTATAACTTTTTAATCGTAACTCCGTTTGGAGTGTTCTTTATATGTAACTTGATTAGTTTTCGTGTACTTTGTGTTTATGCTATTTTTTGCTGTTGGTAACCAACCTAAAATATGGTTTAGGACAGAACAGTACCAAATGTTTTAATTCTCGTGCGGCACTTAGTGTTATGCCATGTTTAGGTTGTGCTTCACTTAAATTGACTAGCATAGATAGTTTATCCTATGCTTCACCTCTTGACATGTTTGTGTGCTATGCCATGCTTGCCTGAGTTGCCATGTTAACAAACTTTGTTGATCACCTGTAGCTAAACAACTTGAACCACCGTAAACGTGCGGTATCGTCGTGTGTGACGAGTACTCCACTTAACCTGTTAGTAATCGCTCTCGACGGTAGGTGCGATGTCTCCTGTTGCCTTCTTGTTGATGCTTGCTCGTGTTTGCTTCGTAGTAATAGATGCTTGCTCGTTGATTTCTTTCCAGTGTTTACCGTCTTATGTGCTTCCGCGGGTACCTCTCGGAGACGATGCGAGCTTGCGATCAACTACACCTTCGAAACCCGACTTATCAACAGGCAAGGACTATACATTACTTATGATCCATTCTATTTCAACCAGCGGCTTGCATGCTAGTATAGGTTAGGTTCGATGTTTGATCCTACCACATGTTTACAACCTCTTTCAACCGATACAGCCATGTCCCCTCCCAGCAAACCTTGTACTGCTATGTTACTATTTCTCGTTGCGCAGCCCGTGCTTAGTATGCATGCTTAGGATGCTACGATTTTACCTCCTGTTACTCCTTGGTTTGGGATATCACATTATTATATTGTTATGGATGATATGATTATATAAATGTTGACTATATTCGAAGAAGGATGGAAGGTCTAGGCTGTCCCGCCCCGACGCTTTGTTCCATTTGAGTCACCTAGGATCCGAGTTCCGGGTATTGGTTTTAAGACTGAGCGTGCCTAACCGCGTGTGGGATTTTATGGGGTCCCCTCTTCTTACCTACCTAGCTTCAAACATTTCTAGTGGTGGCCCAAGTTGATTTACCATTTGAAACATGTGTGTGACTGATCCGCGGTCGGCAGATTTCAAACAACTTTGGCCAGCGGAGACATGGTTTCTCTTGTTGGTCCACCCCGGGGAGCTAGGGGGTTGTGCACATCTATTTGGGCAACCTATCCGACCTCGTCCAGACGGTAGAGGCCGATTCGAGCGCGGCCGGCTTTTGAGTTGGATGTGTTATGATTGCATAAGTAATTGATAGCAAGACTTGTTCGAGGAGATTCCTCATCGAATGCTGGGCTTCTTATCTTACTCTCTATATCGTTAGCCACTTCATAAATGCTAATGCGGCAGCAACCTCACCACTTACCCCTTCCTTACCGTAAACTACTAGTTGTCCTAGAATGACGAGTGATGAAGTCCTTGCTGGGTCAGATGACCACTACAGTTGGATGTTGAGTACCCCTGTACTCATGATACTACCCCCAAACTCTTTTCAAGATTCTGATCGACAACAGGTATGGTGATCGATGTTTCACGTGGAGACTCGACGACGACTAGTTAGGAGGATCCCTGCGGAGGGCCTAGACCCGTGTGGTTATGGGATCGATGTTTTTCTCTTTGCCACTAGGAATTTGATTGTAGTCTGTACTCAGACATGTATCTTCCGTTGTTGTATTGTATTAAGACAGTTGTATGCCGATTGTATGAGATGTTGTATCCTGTATCTGTAATGTTGTGATATCATGTTCGAAATTCGGGGCATATGACTTCGTCATATGTCACGGTGGGACCGATATGTGCTTTGTCCCTGGATCTGGATGGAAACATCTAGATCTGGAACAGTACCGCATATCGGGCCTTACAGTTAGTCCAAATATTATCAAAAGTGTATGAAAGTGTATCTAGATCATAGCAATATCACACAAAACATGCATTGAACAAGCAGAAATTATCGATAAGTTTGGGACGTATCAATATCCCCAAGCTTAATTCCAGCTCCTCCTCGAGTAGGTAAATGATAATAAACATAATTTCTGTGGTGACATGCTAGCAACCATATAATAACTTTGAAAAGTAAACCAATCAAGGTATGTGATTCAATTCAAGTCATAACATGCAAGAGTCTATATTAGCATTGAAACAAGTAACAAAAGAACATTAGGTGCAAGAGCTCTTGCTGTCCGTGACTCGAATGTATCCAAATGGTGTTTGCGTGCAAGAACGGGGATAGGGAATACGAGAAAAAAGTATTTATGTTGAGAACTCAATCTACTAAAGTTTCACACTTAATCTTCTTTGGAATCTTATCTTGACTCGTCCCCAGACCACTAGCCAGATACAATTCAATTTGATCCACTCCTTTTCAATATTTTGAGCACTCATGCAATGGATGAGCATAAGCACGAGAGTTGACACTTAGGATGGCAAAGAGATAAATATGGTGGAGGAGGAAGACAAAAAGGTGAGAAGGGCTCACATCAATGAGGACAACCATAGGCGAGAAGGACAAATGATAGATATGATGTGAGGAGTAGGGATTGCCATGCAACGGATGCACATATGAGCTGAAAAGCTCTCCAATGGAACTAGTAGGGGTGCATCCAACTTGCTCGCTCATGAAGACCTAGAGCTCACGAATATGCAAGCCAATTTCTATAGTGTGAAGGTCCCCACATAGCTATATGCATGATCATCTCTATGGAGTACAAGGATAAGCGGGAGTACAAGTGTGGATCTTTCCAAAGGATAGTAGTGTTTCCCCTTTCTCTCTTTTTATTTCTTTTTCTCTCTTTTGTATTTTTTGTATTTTTTGGTGGCCTCAATGGCTCTTTCTATTTAACTCTCATTTGTCCTCTTTGGGATCTTTTATTTTGTCCACTTTGGGAACTTTTCCTCACTTAAGGGCAACACTCTAATTTACAAGAGGGTATAGAAGATCTTTCAAACTTTACAAGGTACTCATATCATAAAGAAGATGTTGCTATCATGATGTATGCAATGTATGCCACTGCCAGTGTAGCAGGAACATGTATGACATGAAGATCAAGTCATGCAGAGGTGGATGTTGCATGGCAATATATATCGGAAAGGCTATGGAAATGCCTTGATATGTAGGTATGGTGGCTGTTTTGAGGAAAGCTATAGGGAGATTTATGATGACAGAGCGTATCATGCCAAGGGTTTGGATGTACCGGCGAAGGTGGACGCCAACTCTCGGAGTGTGAAGGAGGCAATGCACGGCACAGGATAGGCTAGCAAATATGAGGAGGTGGAAGTGTCAACTTTCAATACTTACATCAGTCCGAAGAACTCATGCACTTATTATCGGTAACTCTCAATCTAATAAGGAGGTTCACAAAGAGACAAGTACCCCGAGGAGGAGTGTATGGGGGTTCGGTTATCCTTGCGCATCCTCGACTCATGGTACGTGAGTGTACTCTAATATCCGTCCCCTCGGTACAGTAGTGATTCATCTAGGAGCTAGAGTTCTCAACTGGTTTTGTAGGTTTTTGAAAATAAACACGTATTGCCCAAAATACGACACCTATCACTAATAGTCTAGAGCTCTTGACACCAAAAGTTCAAACATTACTCACATCAATACCTCAAAACTATTGCAAGTTACTACTAAAGTTAAATATCAACCTCAATTACCTACTCTCAAGACAAGATACAACTTAGTGCAACAACCAACTCTCTTGACAAGATAAACATGAAAACTAAAGAGAGTTCCAGCAACCAACTAAACAAAAGACAAGGCTCTTCATAAAGACAAACTAAGACTAAAACTAAACATGGCAGTAGCTACGAAAAGATAAAGAACACACAAAAGTAAAAAGATAGGCATGAAAAATCCTATGATGAGTTCTAGATTTTGAAAGTAATACGGGGTCTAACTTGTTATGAACAACAAGCAAAGCTAAAGAAAACGAAAAATAAAACCTAGGATCGAGACGCTCCAAGCATATCACATAATGCATGAAGTGATAAAAATATAGTGAGACGAAGGACGAACTGATGATTGTTGATGGAGAAGGGGATGCACGGGAGCTTCCCCAAGCTTAGACGCTTGAGTCACCTTGAATATTTATTGGGGCTGCATGGGGGCATCCCCAAGCTTGAGCACTTGACACTCCTAGATCTTCTTTCATCATCTTCCATCGCACACTTGAAAACTCCCTTCATACATAACTCATCATAAGCTGATTAGAGAGGTTAGTACCGTTAATAAAATACTTTTTCCCCACTGGATTTAAATATATTCTTTAAGAGCTACTGTTTCTCAATATTTCCAAAAGGTTTTTGAAAAGAAAAAGAAAGGTTATGTTTTGCAAAAGTTAGGAGAGAAAAAACGTGGCAGAATCTGTGAAAAACGGAGCAGCAGGTAGTAGAGAATTTTTTGGGGCACTTCTACAAGTCAAATAAAAAAACTCAGAACATACAAAAGTTCCGCGATTGTATAGAGCACACTGTGTAAAATATTCATCTAAAAAAGATGAACTGGTGATTTGATCCGATTTTTCCCGTCACGGAGACAGAATCTGTTTTCTGGACAACATGTCACAACTTTCGCTTCCCTTGTCATATGAGGCTATAACTTGGCACAAAGCTTGAAAATAAGGATACAATGATGTTGCTACAGTAGTAACAATCATCAAGACCACTAAAAACAGAAGTAAAAAAATCTTGGGTTGCCTCCCAACAAGCGCTTTCTTTTACGCCTTTAAGCTAGGCATAGGGAAAAGAAGAATCAAAGTTCTCCAAAATCGTCGGAATCATAAAAACCTTCAAATTGATTTTCAATAAGCTCATTCTTTTTCTTCCTAGGAAAGAGGTACTTACCTTTTTCCTTACCGCGTAAGCGTATGAACCCATTACCAATATCAATGAAGCCTTTCATGGCTCGGAGGAAGTTCCTTCCAAGAACAATGTTGCATTGGTTTGGCTCCATGACAAAGAAATCCATCGGTGCAATCCTATGAAGGAATGTAACTTGGACTTCTTTTACCTTTCCTTTAACCTCTGAAATATCTCCATTAGCATGTTCATGATAAGATGAAAATTTATCCATATCTAGTTTCAAAGAATCATAAACTAATTTTGGCATAGAAGAAACCATGGATCCAATATCACGAAAAGCAAGGAATTCTTGGTTAGAGATGCTAATCCTAACAAAGGGCTCCCAATCATCATCTATCTCCAACATTTCTTTCTTGTTGGACTTAATTTCTTCTGTCTTTCTTAAGTCTGGAGCATCCATCCTCTTTTCAATAGTGGCAAGTCTATCTATAACAGTATCAATACTACGATCATATACAAAATAACTAGATAGACTAAGAACAATTTTTATAGGTATCCAAGGCGTAATTCTTTTGTGTGCTTCAAAAATTCTGTCCCATGCCTTCTTCATATCTTCTCCATCCCTTTAACGGAAATCGAGAACTTCCGATTCCCGCAAAGCACCAAGTCCTAACATGTTCATCCAAACAAGGAGGACTACTAAAAGCAAGATAAGTAATTTTTTGTGATTTTTGATATAAGACACAAAGATAAAAATAGAAAAGTAAACTAACAAGACTAAAAAGTAAAGGTAAAAGGTAGTGGGAAACTCCCCTATCTTATCACTTGGAGTCCCCGGCAACGGCACCAGAAATTTGCTTGATACGCGAGAGAGGATTTCTTCTTGCCCTTCGTTGGTTACCCCAAGTGGAAGGTGAGATGCAGCGTAGCGGCAAGTTTCCCTTGGTGAAGATAACAAGGTTTTAAGATTGTCTCCTGTGGGACTCCAACAATGATAAGTAGGTGGTGAAGCGAACAATTGCGCCGTTCACAACTCTCGTTGCTTACTTCACCTGGACTTGCACACAGACACTAGTAACTTTGCTCCCAACGAAGTTTAGAGAGGTTGTCAATCTCTCCGGTCTTGTTGTTTAAAAAGGATCAAACGCAAGGGATAATGAAAATGATAATAACTGAAAGTAAATAGTGAAAAGTAAATGAGTGTGTAAACAATAATGAGAATATGGACAGAGGTCCCGTGATGTTCACTAGTGATGTCTCTCTCCCAAAATACGATAAAACTTCTATGCGAGGTAAACAAATTACAGATGGGAAATTTACAAGAGTATAAACGCACCGCAATGCTAACTATGCTACAAAAGAAAGGAAGAGGCTCATAAGCATGGGCAGTACGCCACAATAAGTAGACCGAAATCCATCTGCATCTACTACTAATCATCCACCTTGAGATATCTATCCAGAAAATCTCGCTGGTATTAAGTTGTGAGCCCCACCCAAAGTGTAAACCCAAAGCAACGGACAACTGCATTAAAAAGAACTTTGCGTAAAGTAAACAATGCTTGCAACAGCAGTTACAAGCACCGTTGTTTTCTCCCTTGTGGCCATAGCACATCCCCTAGAATCATGTTTCTGTCACTCAAGCGTGTCATCAGGGGGCATGTGCCCACAATCGAGCATAGCGTTCCCTGTTGGGGTCACTACCTACTACTTGGCCAAAGCAATAAACAACAACGGAGAACATGCAAGAATTACTTAGGAACAATAATATAAGAGATAAAAACCAAATATATTACTCTATCACGATCTGAACATAATCTCATAATCCATCAGATGGCAGCAAACTCAGCATAGAAACAACAGAAAGAATTACATATGTGCCTTGATCATGTAGGGCATCTCACAAGGTCTAATCCATGAAGAACAAAGAGGGGAGGAGAACATCACATAGTTACTGATCATGGACCCATGGTCCAAGGTGGAATACTCATGGATCATTCGGGAAGCGTCCATGGTGGTGGAGAAGCTCCCGGAGGTCAATCATCCCTCCGGCAAGGTGTCGGGAAGAGGTCTTCTGGTGCTCCTGATCTTGGAAGCGCGGCGGCGGCGGAACAGAGGCGAGATCATAAAAAAGGGTTCTGTCTTCGGGGGTTTCGGGTCGAGAGATAAATATAGGCGAAGGGGGGCCACGAGGGGTCCAAGCGGCCCCCTGGCACGGACCCACCCTAGGGCGCGCCGGGAGGGCGCCTGGGGGGACCTGGTGGGTCCCCTCCGCCCCCCCCCCCCTTCGGGACTCTGGATGGTTCCCGTACGCTCACTTTTATTTGATTTTCCAGAATTTCTGGAGCATTTTTAATACGGGGGAAACCTGAAATAGACAAATAGCATAAAACAGAAACTGGCACTGGGGTGCACTGAGTTAATAGGTTAGTACAAACATGATCAAAAGTGTATGAAAGTGTAGCAAAAGCATAGCAATATCACAGAAAACATGCATGGAGCAAGCAGAAATTATAGATACGTTTGGGACGTATCATGGGCCCACCTCTCATGCACCCAAAGTCATGTGACTTGAGACACTGATGTTGGATCCCTCTCTCACGGTGAGCTAGCACTATTCCTAGTGAGGACAGGTGGTGCATGCTCCTAGCACACTGCCGTCTAGTGAAACATGTTCGCACGCCACGCCTCTCCCGTCTAATCATCGAACACCTAGATGTTCTTGTGAACAGTAGCGAGCCTAGCTTGGAAAATAATTGCACTTGTTCATCATCTGGACTCGCATGGAAGGCTCGAGATCTTCATCGTTGTCCACCATTTCTTTGAACAATTGGTAGGACTCATCTCTCTGATTGTTGTCTTTCAGCTTGGAAATGGTAGAGGCAGTGGTCAAATCCACGTGCTCATCGTCGCTTCGGGCCATCCCTGCCTACTTAATTAAGCTTGAGATATTTAGTTAGTTTTGTAGAGGAATCATGCATTTCTTAGCCATGTTTGCGATGTGAAAGCAGGAAAAACATGTAGTAGTATTTGGGAGTGGTAAGGGGAGGAGGGGTTTAACATGAAAGGCCCTGTCTCACGGTGTGCAAGCACTAGTCCCGGTGAGGCGCTGTGGTGCGCACATGCTCCTGGCACCCTGCCCTCTAGTCAAACCTATTCGCATGCCACGCCTCTCCTGTCTAATCACCGCACTGTGCCTGTGGACAGTCCGAGGCTAGCTCCTAGTAGCTAGACTGGGAGTAGTAATATTTTGCGGTGAAACCTGCTATGGCTGAGAACAAATTATGCGAACAACACAAAATATTTATTACAGGTTCCCCGCTACATAGTTCATCGCTTGCGATACACTGGAGTTCTTCGTCGACTAAAACCATAAAAACTTAAACTAGATAGATCTTGCGCCTGGAGGCTATGATCGATCGGTGCTCATGAAGACGTCCGTCGGTTAAAGCAGACTCAAGGCTTGCATGCTGCGGGGAAGGAAAAGCACACCGCCTTGTACAGGGTGTAAGCAAGCATGTACTCGTTTAGCGCTTTGTTGAAACGATCGGCGACGACACCCTCTGAAACGTCCAACAGCTCTTCCTTCGGGGCGTCCAGCTCGATCTCGGCGTTGTAGAGAATCTAGGATTACAAATAGATGTGTTCTTCGACGTAGAGATCCACCCATCCCTCGTCATCAGCATCTATATGGCGCGGCCTCTTCACAACGCGCTACGGGTTCACGGCAGGTGGAGGCATCAAGCTGCAGTCGCTTCCGCCGCATCCTCCACCTCCCAGAAGTCTCGACGACTCGTCGACATGGGGAGCGCTTTCTCTGCCGTCGTTCGCTATGTCTCCGCCCAATCCTCCACCTCCCAGAGGGCTCGACGGCTCGTCGACGGGCGGAGGGACAATTTGGTTGCAGTCGTTCGCTATGCCTCCGTCGTATCCTCCACCTCCCGCGAGGCTCAACGGCTCATCGACGGGTGGAGGGATCGAGCTAACTTTGCCCGCTTTTCCCCCGCTGCATCCTCCTCCGACCGACGGTGAATAAGGGTTCTGTCATCGAGGGTTTCGGGACGAGGGAGATATATAGGTGAAGGGGGGCATCCAGGGGGGCCACCTGAGGTCCAGGCGCCCCCCTGGCGCGGCCCCACCCTAGCCGCGCCCACAGAGCGCCTGGAGCCCTGTTGGGTCCCCGCCGCCCCCCCTTTGAGACTATGGAATCTTCCGTTGCGCTGATTTTTTATATTTTTTCCTGGAATTTTTCTGAGATTTTACGTAATGGGAAAACCTGAAATAAAAAGACAGCAGAAAACAGAAACTGGTACTGGGGTGCACTGAGTTAATAGGTTAGTCCAAATATGATCAAAAGTGTAGGAAAGTTTAGCAAAAGCATAGAAATATCACAAAAAACATGCATGGAGCAAGCAAAAATTATAGATACGTTTGGGACGTATCAACGTCCCCAAGCTTAATTCGTGCCCGTCCTCGAGTAGGTAAATGATAACAAGCATAATTTCTGTGGTGACATGCTAACAACCTGTTGGGAATGTACCCTAGAGGAAAATAGAATATGTTTTATTAGCATATTCCATTAATTCATAATAAGTTTTATACTATGTTATAACTGTATTAAGCGGAAACATTAATACACGTGTGGTATAAAAAAACCAGGTCCCTAGTTAACTCTAGTATACTAGTCCATTGGGCAATTGATGATCAAGATTTCCTGATCATGAGTAACTAAGCTATGGAAAATGGAGTCGTATCATTGGGAGAATGGTATGATGGACACACACCCACCAGAAGTGTTTCAATGTGATCCAGTCACATAGTTCAATATTGTGATAACTACAACGTAGTGACCAGATCCTTAGACCGTAATGATCATACGTAATTACTGTCTATTAGGATGCCTTGATTTTCTACCCACTGCTTTACTGAAATATGCTGTCCATAAAGGTGTACTTCAGGTATTCCGAATATATACGTTGATGAGTATGCAAATAGATCAAAGCGGGATTTTTCCATCCGAGTGACGGATAGGTACTCTGGGCCCACTCGGTGATATTGCATCATACAGTTTGCAAACATGTGACTAGGTCACGGGGTTGCAATATCATGGGAATGAGTAAACATGTTTGTCGGTAACGAGGATGAACTAGGTACATTGGATATCGACGATCAAACCTTGGACAAGCAAAGTACCACAGGACAAAGGCATAATGCTCAACGTTAAACGGATCCAACAGCGATGAAGTTTCATTCGATTGAAGCGCAGGGGCCATCTAGGATTGTAACCAGGTCTAATTGATGGTCATTGATCAAGAGAGTGTCTTGATCATGTCTGCTGTTTCCCGGATCATAGGGTGTCACACTTAAGGGTATTCGACGCATTAAGGATAGATTCGAGATCACCGAAGAAATAAGAGAGAGCACCGGAATTGTTTCCGGTGGAGGCCAGAAATTGTTCTAGGAATTTTCAAAGATAAAAATATTATTTAATAATGTTTAAATATGTTTTATTATTTATTTAAAAGAAATAAATATTAAAATTTAATGAAATTTAATTAAAAATGGAAGAAAAAGCATATGGGCCTAAAGAGGCCCATTAGGGGAAGAGGTAGTCTCCCCCTTGGGCCAAGGCGCCAAGGGAGGGGCCCATGCCGCCCCCCTAGGGTGCATTTCACACCACTTCTTGGGATTAGTCCCACATGGTATGTTGAGGGAGGTGTGCCCCCCTCCTTGGCCTATATAAGGAGGGGTAGGGTGCCCTTTTCTTCATAAGATTAATTCTCTCTTTATTCCTCCTTTTTCCTTCCTCGAGTGGACTCCCCTTGTTTGGAGTCTACACTTGGTTGGGGATTTCTCCACCATACGCACGCCGTCGTGCTGCTGGAATCATGATCCAAATTCATCTTCTTTCCGCTGCTCTTCTGGTTTGGATCCTGGAGGGACGTCGGGTACACCGTATGTGTGTAATACCGCGAGGCACTACACTTGTGGTGCTACTTCATCGCCGTGGTCGTATCGTGGCGTCTTACCGACAACGTTCCGACAGGGACGCAATCCCGTCATCGGTCTCAAGGATCGGGTGGCTTGTGGAGTCATCGTGGATCTGCGCGGCATCAGGGATTGCTGGTACGGATACATCCACCACATTCATGCGGGAACGTTTCCCGCTTAACGGACTACATATTGGTATGTAACCTATTCCATCCGTTACTTGCATCACCATAGCATACGTCTTGGGATTGGGTATCGTAGGTTATGAAAAAATTGTGTTTTCTGCCCCGAACCCCAACACAACCATATAAGAAATTTTTACTAAAGCAATCAAGGTATGTAATTCAATTCAAGTCATAACAAGCAAGAGTCTATATTAGCATTGAAACAAGCAACATAAGATAATTAAGGTTTCGTGACTCGAATATCTCCAGATGGTGTTTGCGTACAAGAAGTGGGAGATGGGAATACGAGAGAATAAAAATTATTTGTTGAGAACTTAATCTACTAAAGTTTCATACTTAGTATTCTTTGGAATCTTATATTGGCTCGTCCCCAGACCACTAGCCAGGTACAAGTCAATTTGATCCACTCCATTTCGATATTTTGAGCACTCATGCAATGGATGATCATAAGCACGAGAGTTGACACTTAGGATGGAAAAGAGAGATATGGTGGAGGAGGAAGACAAAAAGGGTGTGAAAGGGTCACATCAAGGAGGACAATCATAGGCGAGAGAAAGCCAAATGATAGATATGATGTGAGGAGTAGGGATTGCCATGCAACAGATGCACATATGATCTAAGAACAGCTCTCCAATGAAACTAGTGGGGGTGCGTCCAACTTTCTCAATCAAGAAGACCTAGATCTCATTTGAGGAAGCTCATCATTGGAATATACTAGCCAAGTTCTAAAGGGTGAAGGTCCCCACATAGCTATATGCGTATATGATCATCTCTATGGAGTACAAGGTATATGAGGGAGTACGAGTGTGGATCTCTGAAAAGGTATAGTGTTGCCCCCTTCTCTCTTTTTATTTCTTTTTATCTTTTTGTATTTTATTTTATTTTTTAGTGGCCTCGGTGGCCCTCTCTATTTAACTCTCATTTGTCCTCTTTGGGATCTTTTAAATTTGTCCTCTTTAGGATCTTTTTCTTACTTAAGGGCAACACTCTATTTTACAAGAAGTATAGAAGATCTTTCACACTTTACAAGGTACTCAACATAAAGAAGATGTAGCTATCATGATGTATTCAAATGTATGCCTCTGCCATTGTAGCAGGAACATGTATGACATGAAGATCAAGTCATGAGAAGGTGGATGTTGCATAGCAATATATCTCGGAAAGTCTATGGAAATGACTTGATAGGTAGGTATGGTGGCTGTTTTGAGGAAAGATATAAGGAGATTTATGATGACAGAGCATATCATGCCAAGGGTTTGGATGCACCGGCGAGGTAGGCGCCAACTCTCGGAGTGAGAAAAGGCAACACACGGTACGGAAGAGGCTAGACAATATGGGGAGGTGGGAGTGTCAACTTTCGAATACTTACATTCAATGTTCAGGAAATCGGTAATCGGTAACTGCTCGGTCAGCTGGAGAGTAGGGATTAATCTTAAATCGTCCAATTAATCAGAATTAATCGGACGGCCATTAATTGGTCAGTTTTTTATAAAACAAGGACTCCCAGTGTTGATACCATTTTTTTGCACGCAAATATGTGTATCCTTCCATGAAATATGAAACCAATTACAATGCACTATCTCTTTGGTATTCAAAATAGAAAAGCTAACACAAATTATAAGGAGAGACAGTGATGCGGGGGTGAGAGCGAGCTTGGGGCCTTGGGAAAACCTAATCAGGATAAATGAGGACTGATTTGAGAGGAGAGGGTTTGAAATTTTGCAATCTACCCCCTCTTCATATAGGGGATTAATGGGTTTGAGACCTATTAATCGCTCTAATGACCGATTAATCGCTAATTAATCCCCTCACCTATTAATACTAAAGATTAACGATAATCTGCACGGTTGATGAGCGAGTAGGGATTAATCGGCCTATTAATCGGCTACTCGGACGATTTTTGAACAGTGCTTACATTATTCCGAAGAACTCATGCACTTATTATCGGTAACTCTCAATCTAATCAGGAGGTTCACAAAGAGACAAGTAACCCGAGGAGGATTGTATGGGAGTTTGGTTATCCTTGCGCATCCTCGACTCATGGTACGTGAGTGTATTCTAATATCCGATCCCTCTAAAGATTAGTGATCCATCTAGTAGCTAGAGTTCTCAACTAGTTTTTGTAGTTTTTGAAAATAAACATGGATTGCCCAAAATACGACATCTATCACTAATAGGTTAAATCTCTTGAAACCAAAAGTTCAAACATTACTCAAAATAATACCTCAAAACTATTGCAAGTTACTACTACAATTGAATACCAACCTCAATTACCTACTTCAAGTCAAGACACATAACTCAGTGCAACAAGCCAACTCTCTAAACAAGATAAAAATGAAAACTCAAGAGAGTTCTAGCAACAAACTAAACAAAAGCTCATAAAGAGAAATAAACATGAAAGCTAAGAGCTAAGCATGACAACAACTACGAAAAGATAAAGAACACACAACAAAAGAAAGATAAGCATGAAAATCCTATGATGTGTTCTAGTTTAAAGTGGAGCGTGTTTCTCTCCCACACAAGTAAAGCTGGGTTCTAACTTGTTATTAATAGCAAGCAAAGCTAAAGAAAACTAAAAATTAAAGAGCAAGACGCACCAAGCATAGCACATAACGCATGTGGTGATAAAAACATAGTGGAACGAAGGATGAACTGATAATTGTTGATGAAGATGGGGATGCACGTGGGCATACCCAAGCCTATATGCTTGAGTCTCCTTGGATATTTCTTGGGGTGCATGGGGGCATCCCAAGCTCGAGCGTTTGACACTCCCGGATCGTCTTTCATCATCTTCCTTCGCACACTTGAAAACTCCCGTCATAAAAAACTCATCATAAGCTGATTAGAGAGGTTAGTACCCATAATAAAACAATTTCCCTCTACTGGAAATAAAGATAATATTGAAGGGATGCTGTTTCTCAAGACCTCAAAAAAGTTTTTGCAAAGAAAAAACTAGCGCAAGACTTGCAAAACTGAGAGAAGGCAAAACATGGCAGAATCTGTGAAAAACAGACCAGCAGGTAGTAAATAAAACTTTTGGGCTACTTTTGGAACTCAAATAAAAAACCTTAGAACATACGCTCGAAAGCTAATTTATAGAGCATGCTTTCAGAAAAATCAGATCAAAATGATGATCTGGTAATTTATCGTGAATTTTTCCGTCCAAGGACATAATCTGTTTTCTGGACAGCATGTCACAACTTTTGAATTTTCTTGCAATCGGAGGCTAAACTGGGCACAAAGCTTGAAAATAAAGATAAAATGATGTTTCTATAGTAGTAACAATCATCAAGACCACTAAAACAGAAGGAAAAGCATCTTCAGTTTCCTCCCAAGAAGCGCTTTCTTTTACGCCTTTGATCTAGGCACGAAGCAAAAAGAAGAATCAAAAGTCACCGAAGTCATCGGTATCATAAAAACCTTCAAATTGATCCTCAACAAGTTCGTTCTTCTTTTTCCTAGGAAAGAGGTACGTACCTTTCGCTTTCCCACGTAAGTGTATGTGTCCCTAACCTATATCAATGAAGCCTTTCATGTCTCGGAGGAAGTCCCTTCCAAGCACTATGTTACCTTGGTTTGGCTCCATGATGATGAAATCAACCGTTGTAATCCTCTTAAGGAATGTAACTTGGACATCTTTTACCTTTCCCTGGATCTCAGAAATGTCTCCATTAGCATGTTCATGATAAGATGACAAATTTTTTATGTTTAACTTTACAGAATCATAAACTCCTTTTGTCATTGTAGAAACCATGGATCCAATATCACAAAAAGCAAGGAAGTCTTGGTGAGAGATGTTAATTCTAACAAAAGGCTCCCAATCATCATCTATCCCCAAAATATCTTTCCTATTGGGTTCGGGTTTCTCTACCTTTCTCAAGCCTAGAGCATACATTCTCTTTTCAATAGTTGCAAGTCTATCTATAAAAGTACCAAAACTAAGATCATAAACAAAATAACTAGATAGACCATGTATAATCTCAAGAGCTCTAGCTTCATCAAACTCTAACAAATCTCCTTCAGCTATTATATCAAGAGAGTGTTTACACCATTTAAATAGGTGATGGTAAAATTTTCCGAGCACAATTTTTATAGGTATCCAAGGCATAATTCTTCTATGTGCATCAGAAATTCTGTCCCGTGCCTTCTTCATATTTTATCTATTCCTTTGATGGAAATCTAGAACTAAATATTCCCTCAAATTACCAAGTCCTAACATGCTTGAATAAACAAGAAGGACTACTAGAAGCAAGATAAGTAATTTTTTTGTGACTTTTGATAAAGGACACTAAAGAAAAAAAACTGAAAGGTAAACTAACAAGACAAAAAATCAAAGGTAAAAGATAGTGTGCAAATCCCCTATCTTGTAGAGTGGAGTCCCCGGCAACGGCGCCAGAAATTTTCTTGATGGCTTCTCGCCCCTTGTTGGTTACCCCAAGTGGAAGGTTGAGATGTAGCACAACAGTAAATTTCCATTGGCAAGATACCATGGTTTAGAGTCAGCCCAGTAGGACTCCAACAACGACAAGTAGGTCGCAAAGTGAACAATGACGCCATTCACAACTGAGGTTTCTTACTTTACCTGGACCTGCACACACAACATATAACTTTGCTCTCAACAAGTTCAGAGGGGTTGTCAATCTCTCTGGCCTTGTAGTTTACAAAGGGTCAACCGCAAGGGTAGATAGTAGTGATAACTGTAATGAAAGTAAAACAGGAAATAAATTGAGGGTGTAAACAATGGTGGAAATATGGACCAGGGTCCCATGATGTTCACTAGGGATGTCTCTCTCCCAAAAGACAATAAAAATCTATGCATCGGCGACGTGGACGCCAATCTCGGAGTGAGAAGAGGCAATGCATGGTACCGAAGAGGCTAGCAAATATGAGGAGGTGGAAGTGTCAACTTTCAATACTTACATTAGTCCGAAGAACTCATGCACTTATTATCGGTAACTCTCAATCTAATCAGGAGGTTCACAAAGAGACAAGTACCCCGAGGAGGAGTGTATGGGGGTTTGGTTATCCTTGCGCATCCTCGACTCATGGTACGAGAGTGTACTCTAATATCCAATCCCTCCAAAGATTAGTAATCCATCTAGTAGCTAGAGTTCTCAACTAGTTTTTGTAGTTTTTGAAAATAAACATGGATTGCCCAATATACGACATCTATCACTAATAGGCTAGAGCTCTTGACACCAAAAGTTTAAACATTACTCACAACAATACCTCAAAACTATTGCAAGTTACTACTACAATTGAATAGCAACCTCAATTACCTACTTAAAGTCAAGACACAACTCAGTGCAACAACCAAATCTCTTAACAATATAAACATGAAAACTAAAGAGAATTCCAGCAAAAAACTAAACAAAAGGCTCTTGAAAACATAAGCATGAAAACTAAGAGCTAAACATGACAGCAGCTACGAAAAGATAAGAACACACAACAAAAGAAAGATAAGCATGAAAATCCTATGATGTGTTCTAGTTTGAAGTGGAGCGTGTTTCTCTCTCACACAAAGAAAGTTGGGTTCTAACTTTTTATGAACAGAAAACAAAGCTAAAGAAAACTAGGAAAATTAAAGAACGAGACGCTCCAAGCATAGCACATAACACATGAAGTGATAAAAATATAGTGAGATGAAGAAAGAACTGATGATTGTTGATGGAGAATGGGATGCACGGGGGCATCTCCAAACTTAGACGCGAGTCTCCTTGAATATTTATTGGGGATGCATGGGGGCATCCGCAAGATTGATCGTTTGACACTCCCGGATCTTCTTTCATCATCTTCCCTCGCACACTTGAAAACTCCCTTCATACATAACTCACCATAAGCTGATTAGAGAGGTTAGTACCCTTAATAAAATAATTTGCCTCTACATGAAATAAATATTTTCTTGAAGTGCTACTGTTTCTCAAGACCGCCAAAAAGTTTTTGCAAAGAAAAAGCTAGCGCAATAGTTGCAAAATTGAGGAAAGGAAAAACGTGGTAGAATCTATGAAAAACATACCAGCAGGTAGGAAATAATTTTTTCGGGGTACTTGTGCAACCCAAATCAAAAAACTGAGAACAGACGCTCGAAAGCCAATTATATAGAGCACGCTATCAAAAGAATTCAGATCAAAATGTTGATCTGGTGATTTTAGGCGAAATTTTTCGTCCAAGTACAGAATCTGTTTTCTGGACAACATGTCACAACTTTTGAACTTTCTTGCAATCGGAGGCTAAACTTGGCACGAAGCTTAAAAATAAAGATACAATGAAGTTCCTATAGTAGTAACAATCATCAAGACCGCTAAAAATAAAAGTAAAAACATCTTGGGTTTCCTCCCAACAAGCGCTTTCTTTTATTCCTTTAAGCTAGGCAAAAAGAAAAAAACAAGAATCAAAGGTCCCCGAGATCATCGGAGTCATAAAAACCTTCTAATTGATTTACAACAGGTTCATTTTATGTTTCCTAGGTAAGAGGTACTTACCTTTCACTTTACCACATAAGCGTATGTACCCCTTACCAATATCAATGAAGCCTTTCGTAGCTCGGAGGAAATCCCTTCCATGCACGATATTACTTTGGTTTGGCTCCATGATGAAAAAATCCACCGTTGCAACCCTTTTAAGGAATGTAACTTGGACTTCTTTTACCTTTCCCAGGATCTCAGAAATATCTCCATTAGTATGTTCATGATAAGATGACAAGATATCCATGTTTAGTTTCAAAGAATCATAAACTATTTTTGGCATTGTAGAAACCATGGATCCAATATCACAAAAAGCAAGGAAGTCTTGGTTAGAGATGATAATCCTAACAAAAGGCTCCCAATCATCATCTATCTCCAACATTTCTTTTTGTTGGTCTTAAGTTCCCATAACTTCCTCAAGTCTAGAGCATCCATCCTCTTTTCAATATTATCAAGTCTATCTATAATAGTATCAAAACTACGATCATAAAAAAATAACTAGATAGACCATGCAAAATATCAAGAGCTCTAGCTTCATCACAGTCTTAAAATTCTCCTTCAGCTATAATATCAAGAGAGTGTTTACACCACTTAACAAGACCATGGTAGAAATTTATAAGCACAATTTTTATAGGTATCCAAGGCATAATTCTTCTATGTGCTTTAGAAATTATGTCCCATGCCTTCTTCATATTCTCTCCATCCCTTTGATGGAAATCTAGAACTTTCGATTCCCTCAAAGCACCAAGTCCTAACATGCTTAACTAAAAAAGACTAAAAAGCAAAGGTAAAATATAGTGTGCAACTCCCCTATCTTGAAGATTGGATTCCCCGGCAACGGCGCCAGAAATTAGCTTGATGACACTGAAGTAGTGCTCCTCGTTGGTTACCCCAAGTGGAAGGTTGGATGTTGCCTAGCAGCAAATTTCCCTTGGCAAAGATACCAAGGTTGAGATCGAACAGTGGGACTCCAAGGTCAACAACTAGGTGGTAAAGTGAACAATGGTGCCGTTCAAAACTCAAGGTTGGTTACTTTAACTCGACATGGACACAAATACAAATAAGTTTTCTCCCAACGAGTACAAAGAGGTTGTCAATCTCTCCAGCCTTGCCGTTTACAAAGGATCAACGCAACAGATAATATGTAGTGATAATTGGAACTGGAAAGTAAAAGTAGGAAGTAAATTGAGGGTGTAACAGTGGTGGAAATATAGAACGGGGTCCCATGATGTTCACTAGTGATGTCTCTCTCCCAAAAGACGATAAACCTGCTATGCGAGGTAAACAAATCACAGCTGGGCAATTGACAGGATTACGGGCGCAAACCAATGCTAACTACGCTACAAAGAAAGGAAGAGGCTCAAAATCATGGCCGGTGCGCCAAAATAAGTAGACCAAAATCCATCTCCATCTACTACTAATCATCGACCTTGAGATATCTATGCAGAACATCTCGCTGGTATTAAGTTGCCAGCCCCACCCAAAGTGTAAACCAAAAGCAACAGACAACTGCATTAAAAGAACTTTGCGTAAAGTAAATAATTCTTGCAACCGTGGTTACAAGCACCGTTGTTTTCCCCTTGTGGCAACAACACATCCCCTAGACTCATGTTTTTTTCACTCAAGATGGTCATCAGGGGGCATGAACCCACAATCATGCATAACGCTCTATCTTGGAGACACTACCTACTACTTTGCCAAAGAAATAAATAGCAAAGGAGAACATGCAAGAATTACTCAAGAACAAAAATATGAAAGAGAAGAGACAAATATATTACTCAATCACAATTTGAACATAGTCTCATAATCCATCGGATCCCAGCAAACTCAGCAGAGCAACAGTAGAAAGAATTACATATGTGCCTTGATCATGTAGGGCAGCTGATGTCACGAGAGTGTACTTCTCGCCCCTCGTTGGTGCCGCACTAGCATTTATGAAGTGGCTAACGATCTAGAGAGTGAGATAAAAAAAACCAAGCATTCGATGAGGAATCGCCTCCAACAAGTCTTGCTATCAACTACTTACGCAAACATAACACCTATCCTATCCTTGTCCTCCTCTTCGCATCCCGACAAAGAAGAAGCAGTCAAGGCACGCACACGTTGATCAAGTTATATTAAGATTATCTCAGTTGTTGTTGTCTATGAACAAGGAGTAGGTCTCAAGTCGTCCATAACCGTGGAACACGGCTTCTCGAAAAGATTTAACCCTGCAGGGGTGTACCAACAGCCCATTACAAGGCTCCGCACGCACGTCCATCTCTCTCAGTTGCTACCCATTATAGGCAACCATTTTATGATTTAGTTCCAAGAGATCCGAAACGACAGGTCCCTCTAGCTAACATCGAACAAATCCGGGTGGCCCCCGGTGAGTCGGCACCCAACTCAAAAGCCGGCCGCGCTCTCAAATCGGTCTCTACCGTCTGTCTCGGGTTTGGATAGCCGGTTAATCACACATGGGAGACCCGGTCCTCAGCCGGACAAGGTGGGACAGCAAGGGAACTATGTCCTCACTGGTCCGGGTTGGTTGGAAAAATACTGGCGGCCGACCAGCACACACACGGTTTCAAATGGTAAATCATCTTGGGCCACCACTAGAAATGTTTGAAGCTAGGTAGGTAAGAAAAGGGGATCCCATAAAATCCCACACGCGGTTAGGCACGCTCAGTCTTAAAACCAATACCCAGAACTCGGGTCCTAGGTGACTCGAATGGAACAAAGCGTCGGGGCGGGATAGCCTAGACATTCCATCCTTCGTCGAATATAGTCAAAATTATAATAATCATATCATCAACAACAATAATAATAATAATGTGATATCCCAAACCAAGGAGTAATAGGGTAACATCGTAGCATCCTAAGCATGCATACTAAGCAGGGGCTGAGCAACGAGCAATAGTAACATAGAAGTACATGGTTTGCTGGGAGGGGACATGGCTGTATCGGTTTGTAAGAGGCTGTATGCATGTCGTAGGATCAAACATCGAACCTATCCTAGACTAGCATGCAAACCTCTGGTTCAAATAGAATGGATCATAAGTAATGCATAGTCCTTGCCAGTTGATAAGTCGGGTTCCGAAGGTGCAGTTGATCGCAAGCTCGGAACATGTCCGAAAGGTATCCGCGGAAGCACACAAGAGGGTAAACACTGGAAACCAATCAACGAGCAAACACTCTATTACTACGAGGAAAGCACGAGCAAGCATCAATAAGAAAGCAACACGAGACATCGCTCCTACTGTCGAGAGCGGTTACTAACAGGTTAAGTGGAGTACTCGTCGCACACGACGATACCGCACATTTAGAAAGGTTCAAGTTGTTTAGCTACAAACCATTAGCAAGGTTATTAACATGGCCTCTCACTCAAGCATGGCATATCAATCAAACATGGCAAGAGGTGAACCATAAAGTAAACTATCTATGCTAGTCAGTTTAAGTGAGGCACAATCCTAAACACGGCATAACACTAAGTACCCCACGACAATTAAAACATTTGGTACTGTTCTTCCCTAAACCATATTTTAGGTTGGTTAACAATAGCAAACAATAGCATAAACACAAAGTAAAAGAAAAACTAATCAAGTTACATATACAAAACACCCCAAACGGAGTTACGGTTAAAAAGTTATTAAAGAAACAGTTTACAGTGGCAAGCAGTGTAATTAGAAGGTAAACAACATGTAAACAAAGTCAAACAGGTCAAAGTCAAAATGGAGCAACTTTCACGTAGAAAGCATCTCCATCGGAGCTACCGGTGAAAAGATATAGCTACCGCAAGAAAATAACACAATCTGCCAATTTTTATTAATAAACCAGAAAAAAAGAGTGTTGGGCCAAATCTGGCGCTACTGGGCCTACACAGGCTGGGCGAAACATAGTAAAAGACGCCCTCGGGCGCTACATATCACACGGGCCGGCCCAACACAGCAGAAAAAGAAAGAAGAGAAAAAAAAAGGAGGAGCTCACCTTAGCGGGCCAGGCCCATTCGGCGCGGAGGCGAGACATAACGCTGCGTCGCCCCTTAGTGGAAGGCCAAGGCGGGGTGGCTTCTGGGAAGCGCGAGCACGCAGGCCGGCCCACCTGTGGCGCTGGAGCCTGGCTACTCCACGTCTCCACGACGCGAAGCTGTGGTATGTCGGCGGCCGGTGTTCCCGCCGGCGGCGAGGTAGCAAGGTGGAGCGAGGACGAGTAGGACTGGGCGGATCCGGGCGCGGGGAGGCGGATCCAGCGGCGGCGAGGTCCATGGAGGCGGGTTCGGCGTTATGCGGTGAGCTCCCTGGGCGGACGACCTCGGGCCGGCCATGGCCTCAGCCGACAGGAGCTAGGGCGCGGCGGCGCCTCCTGGTGCAGGCCTGCGAGAGGAAGAGGAGAAGGGGTGAGAGGAGGAGAGAGGGAACGCGGGGAGGACGAGGGAGAGGAGGATGGCGCGCGGCTTGCCTGCGCACGGTGGTCGGACTGGCGGCCGGAGGCGGCGGCTACTCAACGACTGGAGAGAGAGAGAGGAGAGATGGGGAGGTAGGTGGAGGGTGACGTGGCGGCCTCTGGGCCGTCGGATCGTGAGATCTGACGGTCCAGATGGCTTGGGAGGCAAAAACCAGATCTGGGCTAGGGTTTGGACGAAATTTTGGACCAGATCTGGGGGTGTGGCTGCAATTTTGTGGCTAGGGAACCCTATAAAGAGGTGGGAGTGTGGTGGTCTTTATATAGCCCAGGTGGCTGGCAGTTTGCAAAAACATCCCCGGTTTTTCTCTCGCGCGCGCGGTGTTTACGTTTCTGACCGCCGAGGGTCCGCAGGACCTCCGATTCGGGTAAAACTTCGAACTGCGCGATCAGCGTGTCGAGCCGGCAGCGTTCACCTCGCACTGGAACCCTTTCGAGAACATTTTCCGGCGCGCTATAAAAATAACCCATTTACTTATTAAACGGGGTTTTTCGTTCCGTTGGCTGCGGCTGGTCTCGTGCGGGTTTTTTTTGCGACGGTGATCAGGTGAAACCCGGTGTCGCAAATGTCGAGTGTCAGGGTGGCAAGGGTCGATCTCCGTCCGGTACGAGATAAGAGGGGGGAAAAATAATCGCCGATTGATATATCAGGGATGCAAACACCGCAAACAAATTAGACAATCTAACAATTCACACCGAAAACATATTTTTTAATTTTTGTGAAATCTGGGCTGTTACACATAGTTACTGATCATGGACCCATGGTCCAAGGTGGACTACTCACGGATCATCCGGGAAGCGTCCATGGTGGTGGAGATGCTCCCAGAGGTCAATCCTCCCTCCGGCAGGGTGCCGGGAAGAGGTCTTCTGGTGCTCCAGATCTTGGAAGCGCGGAGGCGGCGGAACACGGGCGAGATCACAAAAACGGTTCTGTCTTCGGGGTTTTCGGGTCGAGAGATAAATATAGGCGAAGGGGGGCCACCAGGGGTCCCGGCGGCCCCCTGGCGCGGCCCCACCCTAGGGCGCGCCGGGAGGGCACCTAGGGGGTCCTGGTGGGTCCCCTCCGGCAGCCCTTCGGGACTCTGGAAGGTTCCCGTACGCTGACTTTAATTGGATTTTTCCTGAATTTTTGGAGCATTTTTAATACGGGGGAAACCTGAAATAGAAAACAACATAAAACAGCAAATGGCACTAGGGTGCACTGAGTTAATAGGTTAGTAAAAACATCATCAAAAGTGTATGAAAGTGTAGAAAAAGCATAGCAATATCATAGTAAACATGCATGGAGCAAGCATAAATTATAGATACGTTTGGGACGTATCATGGGCCCACCTCTCATGCACCCAAAGTCATGTGACTTGAGTCACTGATGTTGGATCCCTCTCTCAGGGTGAGCTAGCACTATTCCTAGTTACGAGAGGTGGTGCATGCTCCTGGCACACTGCCGTATAGTCAAACATGTTCGCACGCCACACCTCTCCCATATAATCATCTCACACCTAGATGTGCCTGTGAACAGTCGCGAGCCTAGCTTGGAAAATAATTGCACTTTATCATCATCTTGACTCTCATGGAAGGCTCGAGATCTTCATCGTTGGCCACCATTTCCTTGAACAATTGGTAGGAATCAGCTCTCTAGTTGTTGTCTTCGAGCTTAGAAATGGCAGAGGCAGTGGTCAAATCCACGTGGTTGTCGTCTCTTCGGGCCACCCCCGCCTCCTTAATTAAGCTTGAGAGATTTAGTTAGTTTTGTATCGGAATCATGCATTTCTCTGCCATGTTTGCGATGTGAAAGCAGGAAGAACATGTAGTAGTATTTGGGAGCGGTGAGGGGAGGAGGGGTTTAACATGAAAGGCCCTGTCTCACGGTGTGCTAGCACTAGTCCCGGTGAGGATCGGTGGTGTGTGCATGCTCCTGGCACCCTGCCCTCTAGTCAAACCTGTTCGCACGCCATGCCTCTCCTGTCTAATCACCGCACTCTGCCTATGGACAGTCCCGAGGCTAGCTCCTAGTAGCTAGACGCGGAGTATTAATATTTTGTGGTGAAACCTGCTATGGATGAGAACAAATCATGCGAATAACATAAAATATTTATTATAGGTTCCCCGCTACATAGTTCATCGTCTGCGATACACTGGAGTTCTTCGTCGACTAAATCCATAAAAACTTAAACTAGATAGATCTTGCGCCTGGAGGCTGTGATCGACGGCGGCTCATGGAGACGGCCGGCGGTTAAAGCAAACTCAAGGCTTGCATGCTGTGGGGAAAGACAAGCACGCTGCCTTTTACAGGGTGTAGGAGAGCATGTACTTTTTAGCGCCTTCTCGAAATGATCGGCGATGGCGCCCTCCGAAACGTCCAACAGCTCTTCCTTCGCGGCGTCCATCTCGATCTCGGCGTTGGAGAGAATCTAGGATGACAAATAGATGTGTTCTTCGACGTAGAGATCCACCCATCCCTCGTCGTCATCTTCATTCGGTAGGATCGAGCTACAGTCCCTTCTGCCGCATCCTCCACCTCCCAGAAGGATCAACGGTTCATAGAAAGGCGGAGGGATTTGGCTGCTGTCGTCCGCTATGTCTCCGCCCATTCCTCCACCTCCCACAAGGCTTGACGGCTCATCAACGGGCGGAGGGACAATTTGGCTGCAGTCGTTCGCTATGCCTCTGCCGCATCCTCCACCTCCGCGAGGCTAGAAGGCTCATCGACGGGCAGAGGGATCGAGTTACCTTTGCCCGCTTTGCCCCCGCCGCATCCTCCTCCGACTACACGGATAGACGGCTCGACGACGGGGGGAGGGGTCGAAATGTCGTTGTTAGTTTTGCCTCCACCACATCCTGCACCTCCCCCTTCTCCCGACATGGATGTAGGCTTTAGAGGACTAGTAAATACGGCAGGAATCTTTGTCCGAAGGACGAATGGGAGGTGTGGTGAAGGTGCAGGGGCGGTTGTGGGGCGTACGGGCTGGAGGATATATTCTTGGACAGGAACCCTAAAAGGCCACACCCAATGTTCATATAGGGCGGGCGGGCTGCGGGATAGGGTTTACTAAGCACACGTATCATAATTTCTCACCGGTTGCTTTGTAGTACAGATGGAAAAGCATACACATACATCAATATAATCGTTTGGGTTGTAAGAGCTGGTGGGTATAAACCCTAAAGGACTTTGAAATTGAAAACTAATTCCAATGACGACTAATCAATATGAGGCTTTGCATGCTGTAATCGTTTCAGCAGACCGGAATGTTTAGTAAATTTGAGATTACCATGCTAGAAAATAGGAGTACTTCATGTACAAAATGAGTCATTCCTATCGACATATCAGAGTTTCTATGTGAGACAAACACATTACAAAGACAACATGTTATTCTAAAATCCTTTAAACCACCAATTTTTTTATGTGTTACGCAATAGGCACTCACACTGTTATCCCAAAATTTGGAACATCTTTTACTTCATTTGACAAATATACTGTACCAGGTGAATCATTTTCGAACAAAACAACCCTGGAAATGAAAATCAATTGAAATGAACTCTAAATTGGATGAAACTTGACATGTTGTCATCATTTCACCAACAATGTGTGTGATTAAATTTAAATATGGTTATGATAAAAACCAGTGGTACTTCGTGTACGAAGTTGTACCATTCACTTCGGAGCATCGTTGTTTCTACCGGAAACATCCACATTACAAATACAACATATTATTTTTAAGTGATTTCAATCCCCAAACTTATTATGTGTTCACCATTAAGCATTCACACTAACATCCTTAAATTTCAAATAGTTGCGACTTCATTTTCTAAATATTATGCATTTAGTGATATATTTTTGAACGAAACGCCCATGAAATTGAAAGTTGATTAAACTGACCTCCGAATAGGATGAGTTTTGATATGCTGTCATCATTCCACGAACATGGTACATCGTAAAAATTTGAGAGGATGATGAAAAAAACTGAATGCACTTAGTGTACAAAATTGAGCCATTCATATCGAAGTGTTAGGGTTTCTACGTGAAACAACCACATTACAAAGACAACATGTCTTTCAAAAATGCTTTAGCCTCCATTTTTTGTGTGTGCGTTTAACATTAAGAACTCACACTCGTATCCTAAAATTTTCAAACAATTTTGAGTTCATTTGATAAATCTAATGGAACAGGTGAATCATTTCCGAGCAACACGGCCCTGAGATTGTTAATCAATTCAAATGATCTCTAAAATGGATGAAACTTAGCACGTTGTCATCATTTCACCAACAATGTATGTGGTGAAATTTGAAGATGATTATGATAAAAACTAGTGATACTACGTGTACAAAACTCGACCATTCCCTTTTAATCATCAGGATTTCTAATGGAAACCACATCAGAAATACAACATATTTTTTTTAAATGATTTGAATCCCAAAGTTTTGATGTGTTCACAACTAAGCATTCACACTAACATCATAAAATTTCAAACAGTCTGGACCTCGTTTGATAAATATTATGCATTTACTGATATATTTTAGCAAAAGGAGCATGAAATTAAAAGTCGAGTAAAATGACCTCTAAATGAGACGAGATTTGGCATGCTGTCATTATTTCACGAATATGGTATCTGGTAAAACAATTGAGAGTATTATGACAAAAATTAGTGGCACGTATTGTACAAACTACATTTTTAGAATATTGGTCAAACACTGGAAAACCTCGTAGACCGTCTCAAAAACCAGCCGGCAAAAATCTCGTAACCATAGCGCACAACCGTGGCCGTTGGATGTAATCTTAGCGCTGACAACCGATCCCAAAATTTGACACATTTTTTACTTTGTTTGACAAATATAATGTACCAGGTGAATAATTCTCGAGCAAAACAACCCTGGAAATGAAAATCAATTCAAATGAACTCTAAATTGGATGAAACTTGGCATGTTATCATCATTTCACAAACAATGTATGTGATTAAATTTAAAGATGGTTATGATGAAAACCAGTGGTACTTCGTGTACGAAGTTGTACCATTCACTTCGAAGCAACGGTGTTTCTACTCGAAACATCCACATTGCAAATACAACATATTATTTGTAAGCGATTTGAACCCAAAACTTTTTATGTGTTCACCATTAAGCATTCACACTAACATCCTAAAATTTCAAATAATTGCGACTTCATTTGCTAAATATTATGCATTTAGTGATATATTTTTGAACAAAATGTCCATGAAATTGAAAGTCGATGCAAATGACCTCTGAATAGGATGAGATTTGACATGTTGTCATCATTCCACGAGCATGGTACGTGGTAAAAATTTGAGAGGATTATGAAAAAAATTGAAGGCACTTAGTTTTCAAATTGGGCCATTCATATCGAAATGACAAGGTTTCTACGTGAAACAACCACACATTACAAAGACAACATGTCTTTCCAAAACCTTTAGCCTCCATTTTGTGTGTGTGTGTTCGGCATTAAGCTCTCACACTAGTGTCCTAAAATTTCAATCAATTTTGAGTTCATTTAATAAATATAATGGAACGGGCGAATCATTTTCGAGCAACACGGCCCTACAATTGTTAATCAATTCAAATGATCTCTAAAATGGATGAAACTTGGCATGTTTTCATCATTTCACCAACAATGTATGTGGTGAAATTTAATAATATTTTGGCATGTTTTCATCATTTCACCAACTTGGCATGGTCCTTTTGCTAAAATATATCAGTAAATGCATAATATTTTAGCAAAAGGACCATGAAATTAAAATTTGATTAAAATGACCTCTAAACGGGATGAGATTTGGCATGCCGTCATCATTTCACGAACATGGTGCATGGTAAAAATTTCAGAGTATTATAAAAAAACTGGTGGCACGTATTGTAGAAACTGCATTTTTTGAATGTTGGTCAACACTGGAAACCCCGTTGACCGTCTAAAAAACCAGCCGGAAAAAATCTCGTAACCACAGTGCACAACTGTGGCCGTTGGATGTAAACTTAGCGATGAATGGTAGCTGTCGGATCTCAGCGTGATCCGCGAGGAGCTGGTTCTGCAACCTGATTGGCTGGTTTTTATCAAAGTACACCCACACAGTTTATAACGAAGCAGCGTTTGGGATACGAAAACGTAAGTGCCAGCCACGCGTCCTAACAAATGCTTACGTTCCAAGATATCTATAGTCAATCCACCACATCTAGATTTCCCCACCTCTGGTGATTCAAGCACACAGTCCATTCCCCAACCCATCATCGGCATGGTCCGACTTGCTACGAGAGGGCTCGTAGGTCCTCTTATCCCGCCGCCCGGGTGCCTGCCAGAGGCGATGGTTCCGATGATGCTTCTTTGCGCGCGTTCGGGGTGAGGCATCGTCTGGTGACCGATTCCTCCATTAGCCCGGCCGACGCGAGCATCACCGATTTCCCGGCTATTTCCATCATTCAGGCCGGTCATGCCCGATTGGCGGCCCCTTTTCACTCTAGCACCCTTCCCGTCTCCCCCCTCTCCATCCCGATATTACACGCCCATCGGGCAGCTACGGAAGCGGTAGGGGAGTCTGCAATAGCCCGTACGGCGACGGAATCCACCGAAAGGGCGACACAAGCCGCCAACAGGGTGTCGTCATATGCCGATGCCGTTGCGGCCTCTCTGGCCCAGCTCATTGATGTTCAGGAGGCCAACTGGCCGGCGGCGGCCTCTCTGAACGAGTAGCTCATCGACGTTCAGGAGGCCAACAGGGCGGCCGCATACGCCGATGCCGCGGCGACCTCTTTGCACTAGCAGCTCGTCGATGTTTAGGAGGCCAACAGTGCGGCGACATCTCTGGACTAGCTGTACTAGTAGTATTTCTTTAATTAGGCACCGGGCTTTTGTTATTCCAGTAGATCTTGGGTAAGAGCTATGTTAATTCTAGTACCTTGTTTAACTATTGAGCTCGTTCGATTTAGAAAGTGTGAGATTTTCTGATGACTTGCTTGTTTTCTCAAATTAACGGCTGCTCTTAATATATTCAATGGCATGGATGTTCGCTATAATCAGGATAATTCGCACCAAATTTCGAAGGTTCCCATATGGATTTATTTTTAGTTTTGTCTGCGATACCACTTCTCCCGCCAGCCCCCTCCCCACCTACCCAAAAAATTTCACCCGCCGCGTGAATATCTAAGCTGCCCCTCCTTCCTTCTACCACAAAAGGTCGCATTCCCCCCTTCTTGTTCAAACCCTCCCTTGCTCCTCCTAGCGTTGTGACCTATACGGCGCAGGCAAATCCAGCGAAGTACTACAAGTCGCAGTCCCCTTCCGCATACCGGGCGCGACGGCCTACACGGCACAAACCTCCTTTCCATATACCGCCCGCGGTAGCCTAGACTGTGTAGGCCGGCCGCCCCCTCCCTGCTAGCCGCGCCTCTACGGTTCATCGCTTGCTTTGTTCCAGTAAGATCCTGGCCGCCTGATGTCTACGCAAGCTTCTATTCTTTTAGACTATGTTGGGCCTCCAAGCGCAGAGGTTTGTAGGACAACACCAATTTCCCTCAAGTGGATGACCTAAGGTTTATCAAACTCAGGGAAGTAGAGGCTGAAGATAGGCGCTCTCAAGCAACCCTGCAATTAAGATACAAGAAGTCTCTTGTGTCCCCAACACACCTAATACAACTAGGAGTTGCATAGGTGCACTATTTAGGAGAAGAGATGGTAAACTATGGGTGATAGGTGTGGCAAAACAAAGTAATATAAATCTTTAATAAAAAGTGCAACAAGAAAACAAGTGGTAAACGTGCGCACAAACGGTATTGCAATGGTGGAAACAAGGCCTAGGCTTCATACTTTCACTAGTGGAAACTCCCAACAACATTAACATAGTCTAATCACATGATATTTCCACCAAAACATGCATTGGATACGTCCTCGGAGGTCATTCCTTTGTGGTCAAGAGAGGATGAGAATTGTATATGGCTACGAAAGCACACCTTAGAGTTCGTAGTTCTCATCTACGGATTTCCCAATGTCACCGCGCCCATCCAAAGATGAGTACCACAATCACCACAACATATCTCAAGGATAGTCAAAGAAAAGCACTAAGAGACTCTCAATCTTCAATCAACACACAAAAGAGGAAATCACTCATGATAATATTCTTCTAACCCATGTCCAATAAACTGTTGTCACCATTGTTTCGGGGATTATACTAGATAAGATCAAGTGAGTACATCAATCCAATACATAGAGGAAGGGGAAATATCATGGGATCACCCTAGATTAACATAACATGTGATCACAATGAAGATCACATCGTGGGAGAGAGAATTGACCACATAGCTACTAGTAGAAACCTCAGCCCCGAGGAGGGACTACTCCCTCATCATGGAGGGAGGAAGCAACGTCGATGGAGATGAATCCGGGGGCACTTACCCGTCCCGGCAGGGTGCCGACACAGGAATTCTAGTCCCCCGAAGCTTGTGGGAGATGGTGGCGGAGATCGGAATTGCTTCTGGAGAAGAGGGATCTGGAATCAGGGTTTTCGCGATGCGAGAATAAATAAGGGCCAAGGGGGGCCACCATGGGAGGTCCCAGACGGCCAGGCGGCCATCCGGCGCGGGCCCACTCCTGGCTGCGCTAGGAGAGAGCCTGGGGGCTATGGGCCACCCTAGGACTTCATTCTCCGGCAGGAGGACTCTTCTACAATGCTGATTTTTATATATTTTTCCCGGAATTTTCTGAGCACTTTTAATAATGGGAAAACCTGAAATACAAAAATAGCAGAAAATAGAAACCGGCACTGGAGTGCACTGAGTTAATAGGTTAGTCCAAATATGATCAGGAGTGTATGAAAGTGTATCTAAAACATAACAACATCACACAAAACATGCATGGAGCAAGCATAAATCTATAATACTATAATAGATCATCCCCACTATCTTATCTATCTCAACATGCAAGCATGCCACATCACCACATAATTATGATTGGGATAAGGTCCACCTCAACATGCAACCATGCATGAGACAAGACCCACCACCACATGCAACCATGCATGCATGGAAAAATATTTTTCATTCCCTTACTATACTTATATTCAAAAAATAATTTATAAATATACACAATCAAATGTAGTAAGTTGTATGTGTTTTTAAATTTTTGGTTCATTCGTTATTAATATAAATATTTAAAATTCACGTAATTAAATTTTGTTGAAATAAAAGAAGACCAATTCCCATGATCCCCACTAACTTATTTATCTCAAAATAAAATCATGCCACATCACCACAAAATTACGGATGGGATAAGGACCACCTCAACATACGACCATGCATGAAAAAATATTTTTCATTCTCTTATTATAGTATATTTTTAAAAAAATCAATAAATAAACATAATCAAATATAATAAATTGTATGCATTTTTTAATTTATTAGTCGTTTATTATTAATCTAAATATTTAGAAATTACATAATTAAATTTTGTTCAAATATAGAGCGACCAATTCCTGCAGCAAGGCGTGGGGTATCATCTAGTTATAGATGCGTTTGGGACGTATCAACATCCCCAAGCTTAATTCCTGCTCGTAGTCGAGTAGGTAAATGATAACAAGCAGAATTTCTGTGGTGACATGCTAACGACCATATAAGAACTTTGTAAGTACATCAATCAAGGTATGTGATTCAATTCAAGTCATAACATGCAAGAGTCCATATTAGCATTGAAACAAGAAACAAAAGAACATTAGGTGCAAGAGCTCTCGCTGTCCGTGACTCGAATGTATCCAAATGGTGTTTTCGTGCAAGAAGGGGGATAGGAATACGAGAAAAAAATTGGTGAGAACTCAATCTACTAAAGTTTCACACTTATTCTTCTTTGGAATCTTATCTTGACTCGTCCCTAGACCACTAGCCAGGTACAAGTCAATTTGATCCACTCCTTTTCGATATTTTGAGCACTCATGCAATGGATGAGCGTAAGCACGAAAGTTGACACTTAGGATAGCATAAAGAGAAATATGTTGGAGGAGAAGACAAAAAGGTGAGAAAGGCTCACATCAATTAGGAAAATCATAGGCCAGAAGGACAAATGATAGATATGATGTGAGGAGTAGGGATTGTCATGCAACGGATGCACATATGAGCTAAGAAAAGCTCTCCAATGGAACTAGTGGGGGTGCATCCAACTTGCTCGCTCATGAATACCTAGAGCTCGTTTGAGGAGGCTCATCCTTGGAATATGCAATCCAAGTTCTTTAGTGTGAAGGTCCCCACATAGCTATATGCATAAATGATCATCTCTATCGATTACAAGGATAAGAGGGGGTACTAGTGTGGATCTTTCAAAAGAAATAGTAGTGTTGCCCCTTTCTCTCTTTTTATTTCTTTTTCTCTTTTTTCTCTTTTTTCTATTTTTTGGTGGCCAAAATGGCTCTTTCTATTTAACTCTCATTTGTCCTCTTTGGGATCTTTTATTTTGTCCACTTTGGTATGTTTTCCTCACTTAAGGGCAACACTCTATTTTACAAGAGGGTATTGAAGATCTTCACACTTTACAAGGTACTCAAACACAAAGAAGATGTAGCTATCATGATGTATGCAAATGTATGCCTCTGCCAGTATAGCAGGAACATGTACGACATGAAGATCAAGGAAGGAAGAGGTGGATGTTGCATGGCAATATATCTTGGAAAGGCTATGGAAATGCCTTGATAGGTAGGTATGGTGGCTGTTTTTAGGAAAGATATAGGGAGGTTTATGATGATAGAGCATATCATGCCAAGGGTTTGGATGTACCGGCAGGTAGACACCAACTCTCGGAGTGAGAAGAAAGCAATGCACGACACTGAAGAGGCTAGGAAATATGAGGAGGTGGAAGTCTCAACTTTCAATACTTACATTAGTCCAAAGAACTTATGCACTTATTATCGGTAACTCTCAATCTAATAAGGAGGTTCAAAGAGACATGTACCCCGAGGAGGATTGTATGGGGGTTTGGTTATCCTTGCGCATCCTCGACTCATGGTACGTGAGTGTACTCTAATATCCGAACCCTCCAAAGATTAGCGATCCATCTAGTAGCTAGAGTTCTCAACTAGTTTTGTAGGTTTTTGAAAATAAACATGGATTGCCCAAAATACGACACATATCACTAATAAGCTATAGGTCTTGACACCATAAGTTCAAACATTACTCACATAATTACATCAAAACTATTGCAAGTTACTACTACAAATTGAATAGCAAACTCAATTACCTACTTAGAAGACAAGACAAAACTCAGTGCAACAACCAACTCTCTTAACAAGATAAACATGAAAACTAAAGAGAGTTCCAGCAACAAACTAAACAAAAGCCAAGGATATTGCTAAAGACAAACTAAAACTAAAACATGGCAGTAGCTACGAAAGATAAAGAACACACAACAACAGAAAGATAAGCATAAAAAATCCTATGATGGTTTCTAGATTGGAGTGGAGCGTGTTTCTCTCCCTCACAAAGTAAGTTGGGTCTAACTTGTTAAGAACAGCAAATAAGGCTACAGAAAACTAAAAAGTAAACCTAAGAGCGAGACGCTCCAAGCATAGCACATAATGAATGAAGTGATAAAAATATAGTGAGACGAAGGACGAACTGATCATTGTTGATGAAGAGGGGGATGCACGGGGGCATCCACAAGCTTAGATGATTGAGTCTCCTTGAATATTTCTTGGGGGTGCATGGGGGCATCCCCAAGCTTGAGCGTTTGACACTCCCGGATCTTCTTTCATCATCTTCCCTCGCACATTTGAAAACTCCCTTCATACATAACTCATCATAAGCTGATTAGAGAGGCTAGTACCCTTAATAAAATAATTTTCCCCACTGGAAATATAGATATTCTTTAAGAGATACTGTTTCTCAAGATTTCCAAAAAGTTTTTGTAAATAAAAAGCAAGCTTAAGGTTTGCAAAAGTAAGGAAAGGCAAAACGTGGAAGAATCTATGAAAAACAGAACAGCAAGTAGTAAATAATTATTTAGGGGTACTTTTGCAACTCAAATCAAGAAACTCGGAACGTATGAAAGTTTCACAATTGTATAGAGCATGCTGTGAAAAAAATTCAGCTAAAAAGATGAACTGGTGATTTGTTTTGATTTTTTCCGTCAAGCAGACAGAATCTGTTTTCTGGACAGCATGTCACAACTTTTGCCTCCCTTATAATAAGAGGCTAGAACTTGGCACAAAGCTTGAAAATAAAGATACAATGATGTTGCTACATTAGTAACAATCATCAAGACCACTAAAAACTGAAAGTAAAAACTCAAAGTAAAGATAACAAGGGTTGTCTCCCTAGAGCTCTTTCTTTATAGCCATAAATATAGGCTTAAGACTTTAATCATGCTCTCGTAGGAATAAGAGTTGAAGAACAAAAGAGAGCATCAAGAAGAAAATACCAAACACATTTAAGTCTAACATGCTTCCTATGCAAAGTGATCTTGTAGTGAAATAACTCATTGAAGAATAAATATATTAGCATTGGAAGGCAAAACAAGTGCAACTTCAAAACCTTTAACATAAAGAGAGGGGGCATGATATTATTAAAATATATATAAGCATATGTTCCCTTCTCATAATAATTTTCAGTGGGATCATAAATAAACTCAACAATATATGTATCACATAAGGCATTGTTACCATGATACACATGCAAAAGGGTACTCTTACTCTCCACATAAGCATAATCTTTCTCATTGGTAATAGTGGAAGTAGGACTATCATAAACAACTTGAAAACTATAGATTAATTGTGTATTAGGAAGATGGTGTTCAACAAGGGAGTAATTCCCTCCATGATTATGACAAGTTTCATAAGGATAATTTCTCCTTATGTCATAGGTACCTTTACAATCACTATAGATAGGAGTTATAACATCATCATAGTAGAGAAGAGCATTATCTGCTAGCAACTATATTTGTAAACATGTTGTCTTTATTCTTACTAGAAAAATAATTATCAAATACCACATCAATAATGGGTAAAGGACTTGCAATCATATCATCCCCAATCTTAGAGCTTTCCATATCATCACTCTCAGAGTTGGTACCAAAAAGATTTTCAAAATCATAAGTAGCATTATCATCATTTTCCCAATCACAAAAAGTAACATGCATATCATAATCAAGATCATCTTCAATAGTGCCTACGAACTTAACATCAGGATAATAATGAATGCAATCAAGCTCACCATCCTCCAAAAATTTCTGTCCGTTAGGATAAAAATTGATGCGAGGAATATTCTCAGGCCAGGTTGATACCCATTCTTCTTCCTTCTTGCTCCTCTTCCTCCACCTCTTATTTTTCTTCTTCTTCACCTTAGGAGGGAGTGGTTGGAGATGAAGTTTCTCCACATATCTTGGTTTATCACTAGAAACAACAGGGGAAACTTGGGAGAAACTCTCCTTTTTATTAGTAGATATATAAGATATATTTTATACTTTGGTAAAGTTCCCTCCTTTCTAATCTTACTTATGTAATCATTTTCATGGAAATGAACAACACAATAGAGATGGCAATTTTGCAAATTGTTGCTAATTCCTAAGGCATTAACATCTAGCCAAGAAGTCTTTTCTGATAACTCTTCACACATCAAAAATAACATAAGTTCATCATAAAGATCAGAAGTGATCATGTTATCACACAACTTGTTAACAGTTATGTTTTGAAATTTCATGCATTTAAAATTGAAGTGACCCTCTATACAGCAAAGTTCACAAGTAAAAGGATAAAGGTCACACAATTCTCTAGAAATTTCATTTAAATCTTTGACCCAAGTGATTGTTCTTTCATGCTTATGTTGCTTACAATACTTCTCTTCTTCAATCATAGGCCTTTCACAAGGTCTATCCACTCCACAAAAATTAACATGCTTATATAAAACTTCATTTTCAGGAATTGGATCATGCATGTTGCAATTATCATTAATAGTTTCATTTTCTTTGCAAATCTCATTAAAAGGTTCATGATGCTTGATCCAATTCTCCTTAGGAATATTAAGATGTGAAGCAAAAGATTTAAGGAAACCAACAAGGAGTTGAGAATCAAGCCCAAACTTAGCACTAAACTTATTAAAACTTGCAGTTTCAACAAAGGATTTAATGCAATCATACTCATAATTTATACCTGACTCTTAACCTTTGTCGATCTCCCAATCTTCAGTATTGCGTTGAATTATTTCAAGCAGTTCCCATTTAGCATCAATCTTTTCGTTTGTGAAAGAACCCATAGAGGAAGCATCGAGCAAGTTTTAATCCTGTCGAGAGGGCCTCGCATAAAAATTAGTAATAATTATATCATTGTGGAGCCCATGGATAGGACATTTTAGAATTAAAGTTTTCAGTCTCCCCCAAGCTTGGGATATGCTCTCACCATCATGAGGATAGAAATTATAAACACAATTCCTAATCTCATGAACTTCATAAAGAGGATAAAACTTGGAGTAAAAGAGAGACTGGATCTCTTCCCAATCCAGCAGCTGAGAATCATCTAGTATCCTATACCATTCCAATGCTTTTCCTTTCAGTGACAAGGCTAATAACTTCTTCATGACTTCACCTCTTGTCAAACCTGAAATCTTAAATAACTCACAAAGTTCTATAAGTTTTAACAAATGAATACTAGGATTGACTGTCCCATCATAACAATCATTCCTAATTATTTCTATTATCCCTAGTGGTACTTTGAATGGGATACATTCAGTAGGTGGAGGAGACTTCTCTACCACGGGGGTGGTAAAGCGGCCTTCCCCAAGCAGCGAATCAAGAGTGCAATTTTCCATAAACATAACTAGTGAATCATAAAAACAAGAAAGTAAAAGATTTAATTGCAATATCTAAAGATATACCTTCAAACGCTTACTTCCCTGGCAACGGCGCCAGAAATAGCTTGATGTCTACGCACGCTACTATTCTTGTAGACTATGTTGGGCCTCCAAGCGCGGAGGTTTGTAGGACAACAACAATTTCCCTCAAGTGGATGACCTAAGGTTTATAGAACTCAGGGAAGTAGAGGTTGAAGATAGTCTCTCTCAAGCAACCCTGCAATTAAGATACAAGAAGTGTCTTGTGTCCCCAACAAACCTAATACAACTAGGAGTTGTATAGGTGCACTAGTTCGGCGAAGAGATGGTAAAATATGGGTGATAGGTGTAGAAAAACGAAGTAATATAAATCTTTAATTAAAAGTGCAGCAAGAAAACAAGTGGTAAATGTGAGCACAAACGGTATTGCAATGGTGGAAACAAGGCCTAAGATTCATACTTTCACTAGTGGAAACTCCCAAAAACATTAACATAGTCTAATCACATGATATTTCCACCAAAACATGCATTGGAGATGTACTCGGAGGTCATTCTTTTGTGGTCAAGAGAGGACGAGAATTGTATATGGCTACGAAAGCACACCTTAGAGTTCGTAGTTCTCATCTACGGATTTCCCAATGTCACCGCGCCCATCCAAAGAGAGTACCACAATCACCACAACATATTTCAAGGATAGTCAAAGAAAAGCACTAAGAGACTCTCAATCTTCAATCAACACACAAAAGAGGAAATCACTCATGATAATATTCTTCTAACCCATGTCCAATAAACCGTTGTCACCATTGTCTCGGGGATTATACTAGATAAGATCAAGTGAGTACACCAATCCAATACATAGAGGAAGGGGAAATATCATGGGATCACCCTCGATTAACATAGCCTATGATCAGAATGAAGATCACATCGTGGGAGAGAGAATTGACCACATAGCTACTGGTAGAAACCTCAGCCCCGAGGAGGGACTACTCCCTCATCATGGAGGGAGGAAGCAACGTCGATGGAGATGAATCTGGGGGCACTTACCCATCCCGGCAGGGTACCGGCACAGGAATTCTGGTCCCCCGAAGCTTGTTCGCGCTGGTGGCGGAGATCGGAATTGCTTTTGGTGAAGAGGGATCCGGAATCAGGGTTTTCATGATGCGAGAATAAATAAGGGCCAAGGGGGGCACCAGGGGAGGTCCCAATCGCCCAGGTGGCTACCCGGCGCGGTCCCACTCCTGGCTGTGCCAGGAGGGCGCCTGGGGGCTGTGGGCCACCCAGGACTTCATCCTCCGGCTGGAGGACGCTTCTAGAACGTTATTTTTTATATATTTTCCCGGAATTCTCTGAGCACTTTTAATAATGGGAAAACCTGAAATACAAAAACAACAGAAAATAGAAACAGGCACTAGGGTGTACTGAGTTAATAGGTTAGTCCAAATATGATCAAAAGTGTATGAAAGTGTATCTAAAACATAGCAATCTCACACAAAACATGCATGGAGCAAGCAAAAATTATAGATACGTTTGGGACGTATCACCGTCCTCCTCATGCACATGCTCTTACCCCTCCATCGATCATGTATGTCCCGACCACCAAATCATGGAGGAGACACTTGTTGTGGATGCCACCCTCACCGCACCCGCGCGTCATCGCGTGCTTTCCTAGAATCCAGGTCCGACAGTCGTATGCTATGATGGTGTGGAGGGCAGCCACGACGAGGAAACCTCGCCTCCTTCCAGTGTGAAGGATCCCATTGCCATCTCCATCGGCGACGAGTAGCTAGTTTTTATCTTGCTAGATACATATGTTTAGTTATATATGCCACAGAGTTAAATTATCTTCAGATCACCCTTTCCGCATGCGTTGCTCATGCCCTGCATCTATTTTATTTTTCTTTCGATTGCATTTGAAAATTATTATTTTGTTTGGATTGCATCTACAACTTCAATTAATTGAACTCATACTCTGTATAATGTTATCATGCAATGTGATACCAAAGTTAATTATAGATCATTAACATATGAAAATCTATCCATTTCCTATATTTGTTAGGGATGTTGTAGTTACTTAGCTAGAATTTCCATGTCTTGAATCTGTTGGATTGTATGGTTTATTATGTATGCAAGAACATGTTATCATTGACTGCATGCCCATTCTTGCATTACCTAATCATTATGTACTTCATGCAATTTCAGGATAGTAATGGGTGACTCTGAGATTTACAACCGAGGTATGCACATGGCCTAAATGGCTTATATCCCATTAGTGTACAATTGAAGGTGAAATGACACTGCTCGTGTTCTAATATTTACATTTTGCTTTTAGCTCCCTTTCTCAGAGGATTAGATCCACTGTTCGACCCATTTTGCATCTGGGGAAACGAGGTGACCATGACTATCAATCAAGTCAAGAAACTTAGAAAAAATTGTAAGGATGAAGAAACTGACCATGAAAGACAACAAACTCTTTCTCTGCACAATGAAGAAGACTTCAGTCTTCTATAGGATGGGTACTAATTTAGATCCCTACCTTATTTTCCCCTACACACACAATTTCCATACTGAAAACTATATTTATGCATATATTTTTATTCAGTCTTTTCCGAAGGAGTTAACCAATGATTATCTATCAAACCACCCATATGGTCAAGAGGCAAGAAAGGTTTTTGTACAACACCCACGCTATAATATTGAAGCCTTCCTAAAGAGGCAAAACGATGGGCGGGCTATCATCCACATATCCTGGACTAAAGTTGCAAAGGCCTTTAACATTCTCGAAAGCTCAATTTTCGCATTCCACTACGATATATCCTCATATGAGATTCATCTGTCTATCTACCGACTATGATGATGTACTTTGCAAAGGTTGCTTCTGTATTGCGACCTGGTGTACTATCTTCTATTTGTTACCATAGATGTCGTATTTCAGTAATGCGGCTTGCTGTACTAGATGCTGGATGTACTATGATTTCAGTAATTATGAAAATCCTGGTGACCATAACAAGCATATGAAAGATACTGTGTTATATATATATAGATGAATGTGCTTATATCAGCAATTAAAAAAATATCCTAAAATATTTAAGATAAATACAATGCTAATTAAATTGTTAGCGATTGGATCATTGCACACGGTTCTGCATATAAGTTCATAATGATAGCTATGTACATCGCACACATTCGATAAGAAATGAGCGTTGGGGATTTACTTATAATTCCACACCATATTATGTGCACAACCGTTTGTAATGTTCAGCGTACAACACACACAGATTGGACGAAAAGAATGTTTGGGATTTAATTCTGAAACCACACGAGCATTTGTGCACAAACGTTTTTGTAGGTGTCAACAACACAAACGTGTACTATATACAAACGGTACGAAATAGCTTTGGGTACCCCAAGCAATTCATGATACACTAGCGTTTGGGATAGTATAACTCAACACAAACGTAGTTTCTGCATTAAACGTATGTCATAGGATAATAATCTCAGATGGACATTCGTGGATAAGTGTTTGCGATACAAAGGTCATCTCAAACGTTCGAGTTATCTTGTGCGTATGCGCGGACTATCCATAGGCCATGGTTTCTGGCTATCGTGTGGAATAGGCCCCCCTATTGCAATCGAAGGCAAGGCGACGGTTCCGATTCCCGTATGCGATAGGGGTCAAAAACTGTTTGTATAGCTATCGTGCCAACTAGTGTGCATCGATGACCAGGGAATCAGCCAGCTTGGAACCGACAGATGAGCACTCGAGGGACTTCTTGTAGTCGCCGCACACAGTGATGATGCCATTCGGCCCTTGGAGCTTCATCTTCAGGTATGGGTGGTAAACATTGATCACGAACTTGTCGATTGCTGGTAGTCCGATCAAAAGATGGTATGGGCTGCTTAGATCGGCCACCTCGAACAAGATCGGTTCGTGACAAAAATTACCTTCGGTGTTGAATACAACGTCTAATCGGATGCAGGCCAAAGGAGTGCATGAGAGGCCGGGCACAATGCCATGGAATGTGGTCCGAATGGGCTGCAACTCACTTTCGCTGATGCCAATCTTGATCATGGTGTCGCGGTTGAGGATGTTGATAGCACTGCCTCCATCAATGAGGGTTCTGGTGAATTGGCATGAATATTGTGGTGTTGTCAGAACGGCATCCACTACCAGTGCATAGCAGCCTAGATTCGGCATCAAGCCCGGATGGTCCTCCCTTCCCCATGTAATGAGGATGTCCGACCAGTGCATGTAGTGGGGGACTGCTAGCATAGTGGCGTTGACTGCTTGGTCGCGGGTTCTTTGACTACCCTTGTCATCTGATTCGCTGGTGAAGATCATGTACGCCGCATCCTAGCATGGGTACTGGTTCTAAGCTTGAGGTGGCGGTGGACCTGGGGGTGGTGAAGGGTGGAGGTGGGTTTCCACCCTCGCCCTGCATCAGCCGCTTCTTCCAAATGCACTACCGAGTGGTGTGCGTCGCGGGTTTGCTGACTCTGCTATGCATCTTGCACGGTTGGTTTAGCATATCTTCAAACGTGTATAGGGGCCGACCTGTCCATTGCGGCTTCTCGCTGGGCTTCATCCTCCGACTGCCTCCTGCAGGCCCTGGTGCCTCCTGATTCTGAACGGCAGCTACCTGCCGATTGCCGTACTGAACATCCGGCTGCTCATCCTTTCTCTTGTTGCTGTAGTTGTTGTTGTTGTTGCTGTTGGGGGGTGGTTGTTGTTGTTGCGGTTGTTTTTGTGCCTCTCGCGCCGATTGGGACCTGAGCCTCCTGCCTCTATCAATTGTTGCTGCTCGGACAACTGCCCCTAAATGAGGACGTTGGCACTCAATCTAATTGGGCGCATCATAGAATCAGAGGCGGCAAAGGAGTTGGAAATCTTCATAATCTTGGCCACTGACCGAATCTCCTTGCACAGGAGCTTGTGCTTCATCATTGATCCATCCAGGCAACCATCAGTGAAGTACTGGATGGCCTAGATCTCGTGAACTCCCTCACAGGTGTTCCTCAGCTTGATCTATTGCTGGAGGTAATCGCGTAGGGCCTCGTATTTTCCTTGCACATATAGAGCCAGGTGTCGTGGCAGACCCGGCTGCTCGTAAGTGCATGTGAAGTTGCGCACACATGCCTCATCAAAATCCGCCAAACAATTAATGTTGTTGTTGGGCAAGCTGTTCCGCCAGGACCAAGCTGAGCCTTGGAGCATGAGGGGTGCATAACGAACAGCCACGCACCGATTTCCTCCCACAATGTCCACTGATGTCACGTAATCGACCAACCAATCCTCTGGCTTGAATGATCCGTTCTACTTGGGGGTGTCCCTGGACAGAGTGAAGCCTTTGGGAAACTTCTCTTGCCAAATGAGCGGCCCAAAATAGGACGGGTCGGCTGTCTTCTTTCTGATGCTGATCCTTCTGCAGACGCTCGATGCGATTCCTTGCATCACTGTCCGCAATCGCGCGAGAGCCTACAAGTTGACTGCAGGCCGAGCTGACGCCGACGGTTTCTCATCCCGCCGACTGCTCACTGATGGCTCATCTATCCGACTGTGTGCAACCCCTGAATTCCTTCGACTGTGAGGCTGGTTCCCATGTGATGGCGTGGAAGTGGATAATGGTTTCACGCCCTTCGTTGGTTACCCCAAGTGGAAGGTCAGATGTAGGATAGCAGCAAATTTTCCCTATCTAGAGGATAGGGTTTATCTCCCGTACGATTCCGTCAATGAGAAGTAGGTGGCAAAGTGAATAATGGCGTCGTTCAAACCTCAGGGTTGCTTACTTTACCTGCACCTGCACACGACAGAAATAACTTTGCTCCGAACGAAGTTCAGAGAGGTTGTCAATCTCTCCGGCCTTGTTGTTTACAAAGGATCAAACGCAAGGGATAAAGGATAATAATGATAGCAGGTAGAAAGTAAAAGCAGCAAATAAATTGAGCGTGTAAACAGTGATGAGAATATGGACCGGGGTCCCGTGATGTTCACTAGTGATGTCTCTCTCTCGCAAAAGACGATAAAACTGCTATGTGAGGTAAATAAATCACAGATGGGCAATTGACAGGATTAAAAACGCACCGCAATGCTAACTATGCTACAAAGAAAGGAAGAGGCTCAAAAGCATGGGTGGTACGCCAAAATAATTAGACCAAAATTTAACTGCATCTACTACTAATCATGCACCTTGAGATATCTATCTAGAACATCTCGCTGGTATTAAGTTGCGAGCCCCACCCAAAGTGTAAACCGAAAGCAACAGACAACTGCATTAAAAGAAATTCGGGTAAAGTAAACAATCCTTGCAATCGCGGTTACAAGCACCGTTGTTTTCCCCCTTGTGGCAACATCACATCCCCTAGACTCATGTTTCTGTCACTCAAGCTAGTCATCAGGGGGCATGAACCCACAATCGAGCATAACGTTCCCTCTTGGATTCACTACCTACTACTTGGCCAAAGCAATAAACAGCATCGAAGAACATGCAAGAATTACTCAAGAACATAAATAGAAAAGATAAGAACCAAATATATTACTCAATCACAAACTGAACATAGTCTCATAATCTATCAGATCCCAGCAAACTCAGCATAGCAACAGCAGAAAGAATTACATGTGTGCCTTAATCATGTAGGGCAGCTCACAAGGTCTAATGGGGAGGAGAACATCACATAGCTACTGATCATGGTATGGTCCAAGGTAGACTATTCACGAATCATCCGGGAAGCGTCTATGGTAGAGGAGAGGCTCCCGAAGGTCAATCCTCCCTCCGGCAGGGTGCCGGGAAGAGGTCTGCTGGCGCTCCTGATCTTGGAAGTGCGGCGGCGGCGGAACAGAGGCGAGATCACAAAAAAGTGTTATGTCTTCGGAAGAATCCCGTCACGGAGAATAAATAGGCGAAGGGGAAGCCAGGGGGGGCACCAGGTGTCTAGGCGCCCACTTGGCGCTACCAATCCCTAGGGCGCGCCCCCAGGTGTTTCCGGAAGGTTCTTCTATGCTGATTTTTTTTCTGATATTTCCCGAATATTTGGAGCACTTTTAATATGGGGGAAACCTGAAATAGAAAAACAGCAGAAAACAGGAACTGGCACTGTGGTGCACTGAGTTAATAGGTTAATCCAAATATGATCAAAAGTGCATGAAAGTGTATCTAGATCATAGCAATATCACACAAAACAAGCATGGATCAAGCAGAAATCATAGATACGTTTGGGACGTATCAACATCCCAAGCTTAATCTGTAGTCGTCCTCAAGTAGGTAAATGATAACAAGCATAATTTCTGTGGTGACATCCTAACAACCATATAAGAACTTTGAAAGTAAAGCAATCAAGGTATGTAATTCAATTCAAGTCATAACAGGTAAGAGTCTATATTAGCATTGAAACAAACAACATAAGAACATTATGGTGCATGAGCTCTCGTTTTCCGTGACTCGAATGTCTCCAGATGGTGTTTGCATGCAAGAAGTGGGAGATGGGAATACGAGAAAAAAATTGACAACTCAATCTACTAAAGTGTCACACTTAGTCTTCATTGGAATATTATCTTGACTCGTCCCCAGACCACTAGCCAAGTACAAGTCAATTTGATCCACTCCCTTTCGATATTTGGAGCACTCATGCAATGGATGAGCGTAATCACGAGCGTTGAAACTTAGGATGGCAAAGAGAGATGTCGTGGAGGAGGAAGACAAAAAGGGTGAGAAAGGCTCACATCAATGAGGACAATCATAGGCGAGAGAAGGCCAAATGATAGATATGATGTGAGGAGTAGGGATTGCCATGCAGCGGCTGCACATATGAGCTAAGAAAATCTCTCCAATGGAACTAGTGGGGTGCATCCAACTTGCTCGCTCATGAAGACCTAGAACTTGTTTGAGGAGGCTCATCCTTGGAATATGCAAGCCAAGTTCTATAGTGTGAAGGTCCCCACATAGCTATATGCATATATGATCATCTCTATGGAGTACAAAGATAAGAGGGAGTACTAGTGTTGATCTTTCAAAAGGAATAGTGGTGTTGCCCCTTCCTCTCTTTTTATTTCTTTTTCTATTTTTTTATTTTTTTGTATTATTTTGTGGCCTCAATGGCTCTTTCTATTTAACTCTTATTTGTCCTCTTTGGGATATTTTAATTTTTCCTCTTTGGGATCTTTTCCGCACTTAAGGGAAACACTCTATTTTACAAGAGTGTATAGCAGATCTTCACACTTTACAAGGTACTCAACATAAAGAAGATGTAGCTATCATGATGTATGCAAATGTATGCCTCTTCCAATGTAGCAGGAACATGTATGGCATGAAGATCAAGTCATGAAGAGGTGGATGTTGCATGGCAATATATCTCGGAAAGGCTATGGAAATTCCTTGATAGGTAGGTATGGTGGATATTTTGAGGAAAGATATAAGGAGGTTTATGATTGCAGAGCTTATCATGCCAAGGGTTTGGATGCACCGGAGAGGTGGACGCAAACTCTCGGAGTGAGAAGAGGGCATTGCACGGTACCGAAGAGGCTAGCAAATATGAGGAGGTGGAAGTGTCAACTTTCACTACTAACATTAGTCCAAAGAACTCACGCACTTATTATCAGTAACTCTCAATCTAATAAGGAGGTTCACAAAGAGACAAGTAACCCGAGGAGGAGTGTCTGGGGGTTTGGTTATCCTTACGCATCCTCGACTCATGGTACGTGAGTGTACTCTAATATCCGATCCCTCCAAAGATTAGTGATCAATATAGTAGCTAGAGTTCTCAACTAGTTTTTGTAGTTTTTGAAAATAAACACGGATTGCCCAAAATACAACACCTATCACTAATAGGCTAGAGATCTTGACACCAAAAGTTCAAACATTACTCACAACAATGCCTCAAAACTATTGCAAGTTAATATTACAATTGAATAGCAACCTCAATTACCTACTTCAAGACATGACACAACTCAATGAAACAACCAACTCTCTTAACAAGATAAACATGAAAACTAAAGAGAGTTCCAGCAAAAAACTAAACTAAACTAAAGCTCTTGAAAAATATACTAAACTAAAGCTCTTGAAAAATATAAACATGAAAACTAAGAGCTAAACATGGCAGCAGCTACAAAAAGATAATGAACACACAACAGAGAAAAGATAAGCATGAAAATTCCTCTGATGTGTTCTAGTTTCAAGTGGAGTGTGTTTCTCTCCCACACAAAGTAAGCTGGGTTCTAACTTGTTATGAACAGTAAAAAAAGCTAAAGAAAACTAAAAAGGAAACCTAAGAGCGAGATGCTCCAAGAACAGCACATAACGCATTAAGTGATAAAAATATAATGAGACGGAGGACAAACTGATGATTATTGATGGAGAATGGGATGCACGGGGGCATCCCCAAGATTAGACGCTTGAGTCTCATTGAATATTTATTAGGGATGCATGGGTGCATTCCCAAGCTTGAACATTTGACACTCTCGGATTTTCTTTCATCATCTTGCCTCGCACACTTGAAAACTCCCTTCATACATAACTCATCGTAAGCTGATTAGATAGGTTAGTACCCTTAATAAAATATTTTTTCTCCACTGGAAATAAAGATATTCTTGAAGAGCTACTATTTCTCAATAATTCCAAAAAAATTTCAACGAAAAAGCAAGCTTAAGGTTTGCAAAAGTAAAAAAGGCAAAACGTGGTAGAATCTGTCAAAAACAGAACAGCAGGTAGTAAATAATTGTTTCGGGGTGCTTCTGCAACTCAAATAAAAAAACTCAGAACATATGCTCGAAACAAAAATTGCATGGAGCACGCTATCGAAAAAGTTCAGATCAAAAAGATGATCTGGTGATTTTAGGCTAATTTTTTTGTCCAAGGACGGAATATTTTTTCTGGACAGCATGTCACAACTTTTGAAGTTTCTTGCAATCGGAGGCTAAATTTGGCATAAAGCTTGAAAATAAAGATGAAATGATGTTGCTACAGTAGTAACAATCATCAAGACCACTAAAAAAAAGTACAAACATCTTGGGTTGCCTCCCAACAAGCGCTTTCTTTTATGCTTTTAAGCTAGGCATAAAGCAAAAAATATCAAATTTTATCAAGAGAGAGAGAATAGCTAGCCCACGTAACGGACTCAAAAGGTAACTTGATCTTTTTTCTGGAGAAGTGTTCCATTCCCTTTTTGAGAGGGAATTGAAATTTTATATTCCCCCCTTTCATGTAAATAACAGCACCAACGGTGCGAAGAAAAGGACATCCCAAAATAATTGGACATAAAAGTTCACACTCTATGTCCATAATAATAAAATCAACGGGAACATAATTGTCATTGACAATGATAAGAACATCGTCGATCTTCCCCAAAGGTTTCTTTACGGAAGAGTCAATGAGACGAACACCAAAAGAACAAGGATCCAAAGGTTTCAATTCAAACATATCATACATTCTTTTGGTCATAACGGAGGAACTAGCTCCATCATCACATAAAGCATAGGAAGAGAAGTTATTCAATTTAATTTTTATCATAGGAACCCAACCATCATCTAGCTTCCTAGGTATGGAAGCTTCTATTCTAAGCTTCTCCTCCCTAGATTTAATGAGAGCATTACTGATATGCTCTGTGAAGGCAAGATTTAGTGTGCTAGTGTGGGGGTCCCTAGACATTTTGTGTAGCAAGCTAATAACTTCTGAAAGGGTACAACTATCAAAATTAATGTCACTACTATCAAAGGTGGTAGATGTTTCATCGAGGCTCACTTTTTTGAAACCCTCTATGTTCATAGGAGTTTCTTCTACTACGGTTGAGGTATTAGCATCATCATTAATAGGTCCAATGGGATTAGGAGTGTGTTGGGTGCTAATAGTTTGGGTGTCCTTAACAATTTGGATTGTAGAAACAGTGTGGTGTGTAGGAAGGTTCTTAATTCTATCCTCTTCCTATTTTTCTCCAGCCCACCTTTCTTTAAGTTTATCCATCATCCTAATATTTTCCTTAATTTGCAATTGGATAGCATTAATAGGAGTGGCCTTCCTCTCCTCAAGGGGGGAGGTTCTAATTTTAAGAATTTCTACATCAAGTGCTAAGCTATCTACCTTCAACTCCGCCTATGTTTTTTTAGACGTAGCCGGTCCCAAGCCCGGGTAAAGGAGGAGGGTTGTGTTAGGCTTGGCGAGCCAACGTGAAAACCCAGCCACTCTTATGGATATGAAACCCAAAAAAAGAACATCGTTGGGGCGTAACCCTCTTAGCGACGTGCCACATCGGAACCCGGGTGTGGTGACAAATGAGCAAGGGCCGGGCCGTCACCCCCTTGGTGGCGCGCCGTATCTTGATCTGGATACGGTGAAAAGTGAGCAAGGATCGGGTCGTCGCAGCCTTAGTGGCGCGCTACATCGTCGCCCGGGTGTAGTGAAAAATAAGCAAGGGTCTTCGCATTTGACTTAGACGAGTGCGAAGGGTAAGGAAGCTAGCCGAGCCTAAGAGGATTCACATAGGTAGTTGGAACTTAGGGTCCTTGACAGGTAAGTTGCGGGAGTTAGTGGATGCAGCAGTGAGGAGAGGTGTTGATATCCTATGCATCCAAGAAACCAAGTGGAAGGGACAGAAGGCGAAGGAGGTAGAGGAGACCGGTTTCAAGCTGTGGTACACGGGGACCACTGCGAACAGAAATGGAGTGGGTATCTTGATCAACAAGAGCCTCAAGGATGGAGTGGTAGACGTCAAGAGGCAAGGTGATTGGATTATCCTGGTCAAGCTGGTCGTTGGGGACCTAGTTCTCAATGTTATCAGCGCCTATGCCCCGCAAGTAGGACGCAGTGAGAGCACCAAGTTGGAGTTCTGGGAAGGCCTGGAGGACTTGGTTATGAGTGTTCCCATTGGCGAGCGGCTCTTCATAGGAGGAGACCTTAATGGCCATGTGGGCACATCTAACACAGGTTTTGAAGGGGTGCATGGGGGCTTTGGATATGGCTGCAGGAATCAAGAGGGAGAGGATGTCTTAAGCTTCGCTTTAGCCTACGACATGATCGTAGCTAACACCCTCTTTAGAAAGAGAGAATCCCATCTAGTGACTTTTAGTAGCGAACAACACTCTAGCCAGATTGATTTCATCCTCTCAAGAAGAGAAGATAGGCGTGCTTGCCTAGATTGTAAGGTGATACCTGGAGAGAGTGTTGTGGCTCAACATAAGCTTGTGGTGGCTGACTTCCTCTTTCGGATTCGTGTCCAGCGGGATAAGCGCACCAAAGTCGCTAGAATGAAGTGGTGGAAGCTGAAGGGGGAGGCGGCTCAGGCTTTCAAGGAGAGGGTCATGAAGGAGGGCCCTTGGGAGGAAGGAGGTGATGCAAACAATATGTGGATGAAGATGGTGACCTGCGTCCGGAGGATAGCTTCAGAGGAGTTTGGGGTAACCAAGGGTAGTAGAGTCGAAGCTAAAGATACCTGGTGGTGGAACGAGGATGTCCAGAAGGCTATTAAGGAGAAGAAAGTCTGTTTCCGACGCCTATACCTTGATAGGAGTGCGGACAACATAGAGAAGTACAAGGTGGCGAAGAAGACAGCGAAGCGAGCTGTGAGCGAAGCTATGGGGAGGGCGTATGAGGACCTCTACCAGCGTTTAAACACGAAGCAAGGTGAAAGGGACATCTATAAGATGGCCAAGATCCGAGAGAGGAAGACGAGGGATGTCGATCAGGTGAGATGCATCAAGGACGAAGCAGATCAATTTCTGGTGAAGGACGAAGAGATCAGGCATAGATGGAGGCAATACTTCGACAAGTTGTTCAATGAGGAGAATGGGAGCTCTACCATCGATCTGGATGACTCCTTTGATGAGATGAGCAGACGTTTTGTGCTGCGAATTCAGGAGGCCGAGGTCAAGGAGGCTTTAAAAAGGATGAAAGGAGGCAAGGCGATGGGCCCTCACTCTATCCCCATCGAGGTGTGGAGAGGCCTTGGAGACAAAGCGATAGTATGGCTAACCAAGCTTTTCAATCTCATTTTTCGGTCAAACAAGATGTCTGAAGAATGGAGGCGGAGTATATTAGTACCAATCTTCAAGAACAAAGGGGATGTTCAGAGTTGTACTAATTACCGCGGGATTAAGCTAAGGAGCCATACAATGAAGCTATGGGAGAGAGTGATTGAGCACCGTGTAAGAGGAATGACACGCGTGACCAAAAATCAATTTGGTTTCATGCCTGGGAGGTCGACCATGGAAGCCATTTTCTTGGTACGACAACTTATGGAGAGATACAAGGAGCAAAAGAAGGACGTTCATATGGTGTTCATTGACTTGGAGAAGGCCTACGATAAGATACCTCGGAATGTCATGTGGTGGGCGTTGGAAAAACACAAAGTCCCGACAAAGTACATTACCCTCATCAAGGATATGTACGATAATGTTGTGACAAGTGTGCGAACAAGCGATGGCGACACTGATGACTTCCCAATCAAAATAGGACTGCACCAGGGGTCAGCTTTGAGCCCTTATCTTTTCACATTGGTGATGGATGAGGTCACACGGGATATACAAGGGGACATCCCATGGTGTATGCTCTTTGCAGACGATGTGGTGCTAGTCGATGATAGTCGGGCGGGGGTTAATAGGAAGCTGGAGCTGTGGAGACAGACTTTGGAATCGAAAAGTTTTAGGCTTAGTAGAATTAAAACTGAGTACATGAGGTGCGGTTTTAGTACTACTAACCATGGGGAAGAGGAGGATGTTAGCCTTGAGGGGCAAGTGGTACCTCAGAAGGACACCTTTCGATATTTGGGGTCAATGCTGCAGAAGGATGGTGATATTGATGAAGACGTTAGCCATCGAAATAAAGTTGGATGGCTAAAGTGGCGCCAAGCTTCTGGTGTTCTCTGTGATAAGAGAGTGCCACAAAAGCTAAAAGGCAAGTTCTATAGAACGGCGATTCGACCTGCGATGTTGTATGGTGCTGAATGTTGGCCAACTAAAAGGCGACATGTCCAACAACTAGGCGTGGAAGAGATGTGCATGTTGAGATGGGCATGTGGCCACACAAGGAAGGATCGGATCCGGAATGATGTTATACGGGAGAGAGTTGGGGTGGTACCAATTTAAGAGAAGCTTGTCCAACATCGTCTGAGATGGTTTGGGCATATCCAGCATAGGCCTTCTGAAGCGCCTGTGCATATCGGGCGGTTAAGGCGTGCTGATAATGTCAAGAGAGGTCGGGGGAGGCCAAACTTGACTTGGGAGGAGTCTGTCAAGAGAGACCTGAAGGACTAGGCTATCAACAAAGATCTAGCTCTGGACAGGGGTGCGTGGAAGTTAGCTATCCACGTGCCAGAACCGTGATTTGGTTACGATATCTTTTGGGTTTCAGCTCTAGCCTACCCCAACTTGTTTGGGACTGACAGGCTTTGTTGTTGTTGTTGTTGTTGTTGTTGTTGTTTCCTCTACACTCTTGTCGAAGGCTTTTTGAGTAGTGATAAAGTCTCTAAGCATGCTTTCCAATTCAGAAGTGGGGTTCTTGTTGCTAGGATAAGTGTTGTTGTTCCCATAGTTAGATGGAAACGGTCTAGGATTGCTAGCAAGATTACCCCTATAAGCATTATTGTTGAAGTTGTTTCTAGCATTAAATTTCACATCTACTTGTTCTTGAGCAACCAAAGAATTTAAAGGAACGTCACGAGGATCAATAGAGGGTTGCTTGGTAAGTAGAGACATAATTAAGTCAACTTTTTCATGTAGGGAGGAAATCTCCTCGACAGAGTTTACCTTCCTACTGTTTGGAGCGCGTTCGGTGTGCCATTGGGAATATTTGGTCATCATCTCATCTAGAATTTTTGTGGCAGCACCAAGTGTTGTTGACATAAAGGTTCCTCCCGTGGCTGAATCTAACAGGTTCCGCGAGGTAAAGTTCAAGCCTGCATAAAAATTCTGGATAACCATCCAAGTAGTTGAACCATGTGTAGGGCATTTCTTAACAAGAGATTTCATTCGTTCCCAAGCTTGGGCAACGTGTTCATTATCCAATTGCTTAAAATTCATAATGTTGCTCCTCAATTGGATAATTTTAGCAGGTGGGTAGTACTTCCCAATAAAAGCATCTTTACACTTATCCCAAGAATATATGATATTCCTAGGCAAAGATTTAAACCTGATTTTAGCTCCTTCCCTCAAAGAGAAAGGAAAAAAGCTTAAGCTTAACAACATCACCTTCTACTTCTTTATACTTTTTCATATCACATAGCTCAACAAAATTATTTAAGTGTAAAGCAGCATCATCTCCAGTACCAGAGAATTGATCTCTCATAACAAGGTTTACCAAAGAAGGTTTAGTTTCATAAGAGGTAGCTGAAGTGGCAGGTGTGGCAATAGGAGTGCAGATAAAATCATTGTTGTTGTGACTAGTGAAGTCACACAACTTGGTGTTTTCAGTGGAACCCATAGTAGCAGCAAGTGTGACACATAATTTTTTTGTGATTTTTGATAAAGGACACTAAGATAAAAACTGAAAGGTAAACTAACAAGACTAAAAAGAAAAGGTAAAAGATAGTGTGCAACTCCCCTATCTTCGCACTCGGAATCCCCAGCAACGGCGCCAGAAATTTGCTTGATGGCGTGGAAGTGCATAATGGCTTCTCGCCCTTCGTTGGTTACCCCAAGTGGAAGGTGAGATGTAGGATAGCAGAAAATTTCCCCTATCTAGAGGATAGGGTTTGTCTCCCGTAGGATTCAGGAAATGAGAAGTAGGTGGCAAAGTTAACAATGGCGCCGTTCACAACCTCAAGGTTGCTTACTTTACCTGGACCTGCACACGACACAAATAACTTTGCTCCCAACGAAGTTCAGAGAAGTTGGAAATCTCTTCGGCCTTGTTATTTAGAAAGGATCAAACTCAAGGGATAAAGGATAATAATGATAGCAGCTAGAAAGTAAAAGAAGGAAATAAATTGAGCATGTAAACAGTGATGAGAATATGGACCGGGGTCCCGTGATGTTCACTAGTGATGTCTCTCCCAAAAGATGACAAAACTGCTATGTGAGGTAAACAAATCACAGCTGGGCAATTGAAAGGATTAAAAACGCACCGCAATGCTAACTATGCTACAAAGAAAGGAAGAGGCTCAAAAGCATGGGCGGTACGCCAAAAAAAGTAGACTGAAATCCAACTGCATCTACTACGAATCATCCACCTTGAGATATCTATCCAGAACATCTCGCTGGTATTAAGTTGAGAGCCCCACCCAAAGTGTAAACCCAAAGCAACATACAACAACATTAAAAGAACTTTGCGTAAAGTAATCAACATTTGCAACCGCGGTTACAAGCACCGTTGTTTTCCCCCTTGTGGCAACAACACATCCCCTAGACTCATGTTTCTGTCACTCAAGCTAGTCATCAGGGGGCATGAACCCACAATCGAGCATAACTTTCCCTCTTGGATTCACTACCTACTACTTGGCCAAAGCAATAAACAGCAACGGAGAACATGCAAGAATTACTCAAGAACATAAATATAAAAGATAACAACCAAATATATTACTCAATCACAAACTGAACATAGTCTCATAATCCATCAGATCCCAGCAAACTCAGCATAGCAACAACAGAAAGAATTACATATGTGCCTTGCTCATGTAGGGCAGCTCACAAGGTCTAATCCATGAAGAACAAAGCGGGGAGGAGAACATCACATAGCTACTGATCACGGACCAATGGTCCAAGGTAGACTACTCACGGATCATCTGGGAAACGTCCATGGTGAGGTGGGTGAAGTGTAGTAAATGTGATCACCCCTCACGCATGAGGGATACCTGGGGCTCTTATAGGCCGAGCCCAGGGTAGTACAGTAACTTCTGCTTGCTAAAGGACCCAGCTATAAGCCTTCGTGAACTTGCTGGGGCTCGCCGACTGCGCCCTTTTCGGGTGCCAGGTGGCGGAAAGTTGTAGCCCTACTTTTTCTTGGGAATCTCGTAGCTTGCATGCATGAAGCGCCCTACGAGTAGACTTGTGGATTCCTCAGAGCCTTGCCGCGAGCGTCGTTCTGTCAGCTGATGTGTCGAGGGAACATCATGCGTCTGACAGGTCGGCGTGGTACCTCATCTGTCTTCCATGCGGATCTCTCGGGATCACCCATTGCTGACCTCGGGCCAGGTGCGCCCATCCATCCCAGGTTCAACTCTTAGTGGGTTAGCTCGGTTGATCTCACAGCCATTTGGGCCGACTGAGCTCGGATGGGGACGATTGCTCCCTCCAGGGGAAGTAGGCCTCCGACCTGATCAGCTCGGTCTTGCTTAGCTCGGCCTTCTTTAGATCGGTTGAGATTCATCTTTAAAGGTTGTTTCGCCTGGGTAACCCTACCCGGGGGTCATTCCCACGACAAGGGTAGTCTGAGGAACCTTTCACAGCTCATCCCTCTATGTTATGATTTATGATGTGCATAATGTCGTGATATGTAATATGTCGTTTGTGCTTGCAGAATACGACGTTGATAGTATGGTGTAAGGCCCGATATGCGGTACTGTTCCAGATCTAGATGTTTCCATTCAGATCCGGGGACGAAGCACATATCGGTACCACCGCGACATATGACAATGTCATATGCCCCGGATTTCCAACATGATATCACAACATTACAGCTACAAGGATACAACATCTCATACAATCGGCATACAACTGGCTTAGTACATTACATCAGCGGAAGATACATGTCTGAGTACATACTACAATCAATTGCCTAGTGGCAAAGAGAAAATCATCGATCCCCATAACCACACGGGTCCAGGCCCTCCGCCGGGATCCGCCTAACTAGTCGTCGTCGAGTCTCCACGTGAAACGTCGATCACCATAACTGTTGTCGATCAAGAACCCTGAAAAGAGTTTGGGGGTAGTATCCTGAGTACAGAAGTACTGAGCATCCAACTGTAGTGGTCAACTGACCCGGCAAGGACTTCATCACTCGTCATTCTAGGATAACTAGTAGTGCGTGGTAAGGATGGGGTAAGTGGTGAGGTTGCTGCCGCACTAGCATTTATGAAGTGGCTAACGATCTAGAGAGTAAGATAAGAAGCCAAGCATTCAATGAGGAATCGCCTCCAAAAAGTCTTGTTATCAGCTAATAACGCAAACATAACACCTATCCTATCATTTTCCTCCTCTTCGCATCCCGACGAAGAAGAAGCAGTCAAGACACACACATGTTGAACAAGTTATATTAAGATTATCTCAGTTGTTGTTGTCTATGAACAAGGAGTAGGTCTCAAGTCATCCATAACCGTGGACACGGCTTCTCGAAAAGATTTAACCATGTAGGGGTGTACCAACTGCCCATTACCAGGCTCCGCACGCACGCCCATCACTCTTAGTTGCTACCCATCATAGGCAACCATTTTATGATTTAGTTTCGAGAGCTTTGAAGCGACAGGTCCCTCTAACTAACAACGAAAAAATCCGGGTGGCCCCCGGGGAGTTGACACCCAATCCAAAAGCCGGCCGCGCTCTCGGATCGGACTCTTCTATATGGCTAAGGTCGGGGTTAGCCTCATCTGAACTCAGGTGCTTCCCTAGCTCACCAGTGTGGACCAACAAAGGAACTCTGTCTATGCTGGCCCGAGTTGTTTAAAGTTTGATGGACGCGGAACAAGACACACACACGGTTTCAAATGGTAAATCAGCTTGGGCCACCACTAGAAATGTTTTAAGCTAGGTAGGTAAGAAAATGGGACCCCATAGTATCCCACACGCGGTTAGGCACGCTCGTCAAGAGACACAATACCCGGAACTCGTGTCCTAGGTGACTCGAATGGAACAAAGCGTCGGGGCGGGATAGCCTAGACCTTCCATCCTTCGTCGAATATAGTCAACATTATAATAATCATATCATCCACAACAATATAATAATGTGAGAGCCCAATCCAAGGAGTAACAGGGTAACATTCGTAGCATCATAAGCATGCATACTAAGAAGGGGCTGAGCAACGAGCAATAGTAACATAGCAGTACATGGTTTGCTAGGAGGGGACATGGTTGTATTGTTTTAAGAGAGGTTGGAAACATGTGGTAGGATCAAACATCGAACCTATCCTAGACTAGCATGCAAACCGCTGGTTATAATAGAATGGATCATAAGTAATGTATAGTCCTTTCCTGTTGATAAGTCGGATTCCGAAGGTCAAGTCGATCGCAAGCTCGCATCGTCTCCGAGAGTATCCGCGGGAGCACACAAGAAGTTAACACTAGAAGACAATCAACGGAGATGCAACTATTACTACGAAGCAATCACAAGCAAGCACCAACAAGAATACAACACGAGACAATACACTACGGTATCACACCTATCGTCGAGAGCGGTTACTAACAGGTTAAGTGGAGTACTCGTCACACACGACGATACCGCACATTTAGAAAGGTTCAAGTTGTTTAGCTACACAACATGAGCAAAAGTTATTAACATGGTATCTCACTCAAGCATAGCATATCACACCCAAACATGACAAGGGGTGAAGCATAAAGGAAACTATCTATGCTAGAAAATTTAAGTGAGGCACAACCTAAACATGGCATGTCACTAAGCACCACACGAGCATTTACAAGTTTACTACTGCTCTGCCCTAAACCACATTTTAAGTTGGTTAACAACAGAAAGCAAACACACAAACACAATCTACACAAAAAACTAATCACGTTACATTTAAAGATCACCTCGATCGGAGTTACGGTAAAAAAGCTATAAGCAAAACAAGTAATGCACACATGTTGTTAACATCCGGAAGCACACCTTATAGCAATAAAAAACATGATAAGGAATGAAAACATGCTCCAAACTGATATGCAATGTAATAGACAGGGCAGGAAAGGCATGGCAAAAATATTCATGCAAATAGGCATCATGGTTCACTAGTTATAAGCAACACAAAAAGCCATAAAACATTACTGGTCGAGGACTTAGTGAAAAATCAGGAAAACAGGGCAAGAACTATTAATAGAAAGTTGTATAAACAGGGGTAAACTATATGCAAAAGTGCAGCAGAAGGACATAGCAATATATGGGCATGGAGTACACATGATGGTGATCAAGTACAAACAAGAATCAAGGTCATAGGCATCACAGATCAAAAGATATTAAGCGTGCAACATGGCTTCGGAAAGTTACAGACTTGGTGAAAAACAAAGGTGGCTGTCAAAACAGTGGGATAGCAACTTTGGACCTGAATATTGTTGGGGTGCGCAACGGAAAAAACAAATTTGTCCTAACTAGCGTTTCCCATAACCCAAGATCTAGCTAGCCGTATTACCGTAACGGAAAGGAGTGCGGAATAACATACCTCGGGGTGTATTCCGTTGCGCGGGAAACGTTCCCGCAAACGTGGCTGGTGTAGTCGAACAAGTTTCACAGCCCCCTGGATGTGTTGAGCACCCGGATGGGTGTAGTGCCACACGTGTAGCACCTCGTAGTACTCGCACACCTACGAGACTCGATGACGACCTCCGTTCTCCGATCCAGCGAAGGTGGCGGAAGCAGACCTCTAGAAACAGAGTTTGAGCAGCATGACAGCGTGCGTATAGTGGAGACATCTCCAACCTAGTGCAGCCTCCAAACAAGGGGAGTCCGCTCATAGGAGGGAGAAAGAGGAAGAGAGATCAACAGAATTTATCTGTATTTTTCTGGAATTTTTTGTGTTGAAAAAGGGGCACCATCCATATCTATATATACGGGGGAAAGGGGGTACGCAGTACCAACAACTATCAATGTGGTACTAAACCACTATTGCTAGTCGTGGTGTGCACATGCACCACGCATGTGGACGCTAGCCACAAGGGCCAAGGCGTGGTGGCTTTTAGGCGACTTGGCCCATGGCGCCTAGCCCCTTTTTTCCTTTTATTCTTTTTTTTCTTTCTTCTTTCTTTAAAGAAAAAACAAAAAACTAAAAGAATATTATTCCATTAATTATTTAAATTATATTTTAATATTTAGTTCATTAATTAAATAATAAACATATCTAAATAACTTTCTGACCAATTCGGTGCCTTGGAACTTTTCCGTCTCACCTCCGAAACGATTTCAGAGTTCTTTCTTATATCTCCGGTAACTCCGATAGTTCCGAAAAGGTCTCCAATTTCATCGAGCCCTTAAGTGTGTTACCCTACGGTCAGAGAACACTCCAGTCATGACTGAGATGAGGCTACGGTCAATGATCATCAGCGGGACCTGGATGCCCATAATGACCACTGTGCATTCCGGATATCAAAACCGATTGGACCTTACGTCATATAGCATTCCCTTTGTCAGCGATACTGGATTGTTCAGAGATTCGATCAATGACATCCTATGTCTGGTTCAACCTTGTCATGACAAATCCTTATTCAATCGTTCCCGTGATATTCATCCCCGTGACCTAGTCACACGCTGCGCAGCTTTATGGATGGAATCTCACCGAGTGGGCCCTGAGTATTTATCCATCACATGGATTGACAAATCCCGCTCTTGTAACAATACTCCTCAACATATCTTCACGGAATACCCAAGATACAACCGTTATGTGTTGGATATATGCTCTAGAGGCAAATAATATATGATTATTCCAATATATCTAAGCAAGTTCATAACCAGTTTCATACCGTGCTAGAACTGCATCAGTGAAACAATGATGCAGGTGTGGTATAGAAACCCCAGAGTTCCTAGTTAGCCTCTACATCGATAACTAGTTCATGGTCAACATGATGGTCGTGGTTTCGCGATCATGGACAATTAAGTCTCTTGACTATGAGGTCACCTCACGGGTTAAGTGACGTGATGAACATTACCCAAAGTAAGCATTACAGCATGATCAAATCTTATGAAGGTTCAGTGTTGTAATTACAGAACGTGGTAGACCGTTCCTTTGACCGTGAGTACGTGCATAATCACTGTCTTCCCGGATGCTTTGACTTACATCCCACCACCTGACTGAAATATGCGGGTCATAACGGTTGTATCTTAGGTATTCCGTGGAGATACGTTGAGGAGTATTGTTTACAAGAGCGGGATTTGTCAATCCATATAATGGATAGATACTCGGGGCCCACTCGGTGAGATTCCATCCATGAAGCTGCGCAGCGTGTGACTGGGTCACGGGGATGAATATCACGGGAACGAGTGAATGAGGATTTAGTTCGGAACGAGGTTGAACCAGACATAGGATGTCATTGATCGAATCTCGGAACAATCCAGTATCGCTGACAAAGGGAATGCTATACGGCGTAAGGTCCAATCGGTGTTGATATCCGGAATGCACAGGGGTCATTATGGGCATCCAGGTCCCGCTGATGATCATTGACTGTTGCCTCTGCTCGGTCATGACTGGAGTGTTCTCGGACCGTAGGGTAACACACTTAAGGGCTCGATGAAATCGGAGACCTTTTCGGAACCATCGGAGCAACCAGAGAATTAAGGAGACAATATCGGAGGAGTACCGTATTGAACCGAAACAAGTTCGGAGTGAGCCGGAAGTGTATCCGGAGCACCGGGAGATGAAATGATATGTTTTAGTTATTAATTAATTGAATTAATAATTAAAATCATTTTATTTCTAATTAATATGTGATATGGGCCTTAGTGGAGAAAAAGGCCCATTAAGGAATTAAAGGGAAAAGAAAAAAGAAAAGAAAAGGGGGGGGAGGCGCCATGGGCCCTAGGGCCCATGAGGGGTGCGCCCCCTCTCCCCCCTTGGCCGGCCAACTCCCCCCTAGCAAAGGTTTTAGTCCCACATTGCTAGGGGAGGAGGGTTGACTCCCTTCCCCAGCCTATATAAAGACAGGCAGGGTGCACATAATTAATACACAGAAATTCGTGAGAAAATAAATATAACTCCGAATTGAGATCGGTTTTCTCCGGTCTCCTCCCCTCTCTGGTCTCTTCCATGGTGGGCTCCCTAGTGTGAGCCTGTAGTGGAATTGAGACCTCTATGCTAGAATCGGAGGCCGTCGTGCTGCCGAAGTTCCGTCCGGAGGTCTGCTTCCGCCCCCTCCGCTGGATCGGAGAACGGAGGTCGTCATCGAGTCTCGTACGTGTGCGAGTACTACGAGGTGCTGCACGTCTGGCACTACACCCATACGGGTGCTCAACATAGCCAGGGGCTGTGAAACTTGATCGGCTACATCAACCATGTTTGCGGGAACGTTTCCCGCGCAACGGACTACACCCCGAGGTATTTTATTTCCGCACTACTATCTGTTACGGTAATACGGCTAGCTAGATCTTGGGTTAAGGGAACGCTAGTTAGAAAATTTTGTGTTTTCTGCTGCGAACCCCAACATTATGACCCGCATATTTCAGTCACCTGGTGGGGTGTAAGTTAAAGCATCCGAGTAGATAGAAATTATGCACGTACTCACGGTCAAAGGAACGGTCTACTACGTTCTGTAATTACAACACTGAACCTTCATAAGATTGATCATGCTGTAATGCTTACTTTGGGTAATGTTCATCACATCACTCATCCAATGAGGTGACCTCATAGTCAAGAGACTTAATTGTCCATGATCGCGAAACCACGACCATCATGTTGACCATGAACTAGTTATTGATATAGAGGCGAACAAGGAACTCTGGGGGTTTCTATACCACACCTATATCATTGTTTCACTGATACAGTTCTAGCACGGTATGAAACTGGTTATGAACTTTCTTAGATATATTGGAATAATCATATATTATTTTCCTCTAGAGCATATATCCAACAGTCTCCCACTTGCACTAGAGTGCTAATAATCTAGCCGCATTTTCCCGATCATAACCATCTTATCACATAAGTGTTCATTGATCATGCTTGCTCATGGAAGAGGGTTCGTCAACGAACTGCACAATTTCAGATTCCTATGTTTCCTTTGCTACTGGCATAGGTGATAACCCTCAACTGTAGGGGATCGAGATAGTCTTCGCGGGCAAGATAACCCAATTTATTGATTCAACACTTGGGGACACAAAGAATACGTACAGGCTTTGACAATTGAGTTGTCAATTCAACCGCACCTGAAATAAACACTTGCTTGCACAAAGGTATTAGTAGCAACTGTGATATGGTGGTGGTAGTGGTGATGATAATAGTGGTGATAGTGACAGTGGAACAACAAAGGTAAACAACTAATAACCAGCAGAAGGAAAACACTGTAGGCTAGGGAGATGGATGGTTGGGCGCTGCTTGGATGAGAACGAACATGTAACAGATTCTAACTTGGGCAAGGCTCACAGAAGGCAAAGGATCATCTAGGCAAATATCAAACATCAGGCATGTATCCCAAGGTAGTTGTACGTGCTTGCAATAAGAACTTTGCACAACATCTTTTGCCCTACCCTCCCGCTACAAACAGGGCCAAAAGGAACTTAGGGAGATTAAGGTACTCCTGTCAAAGAGCACCGGAACAAAGCATTAACAATTCATGGATACACGGAATCCTCAAATTATAGTCCATCCCCTTTGGTGTCCCAAGCTGTCACCATTGGGATCGCCGGTTCCGGACTATAATAGGTGCATACAACTCATAAATAGGATCAAGAACACAACAAACTCAAGAAACAAAAGGGTGATCAGATCTGAAATCATGGCACTCGGGCCCAAAGTGACAAGCATTAAGAGCAACAAGTTGTAACAGAGATGATAAACACCAAGTAGATGATAGGCAACATGCCCCCAACAATCTGATTGAACTATTAAATGATCTAACTCATCCAATCCCTACCATCCCCTTTGCCTACAGCAGGGAATTACTTACACGTGAGAGGACAAGTCATGGAGGGGTGATGGAAAGGCGATGATGATGACGATGGCGATGATTTCCCCCTCACCGGAGGCCAATTCAGCCTCTAGATTAGCTCTCCGAGGAAGAATAGAGGGTTGCGGCGGATCCGCGATGAAGATTGGAAAAGTGACTTCTGTTCCGGGGATTTCTCGATGGGGGAATAAATAGGGCCAAAGTAGGGCACCAGAGGGTGTGGGACCCACCCAGGAGGGCAGGTGGCACGGCTAGGAGTTGGGCCGCGCCAGGCACCCTCCTGGCTGCCCCCTGGCTGCCCTGTGGCCCCCCTTTGGCCTGGTGGAAGCTTCCGGAACGCTGATTTTTTATATATTTTTGTGGCATTTTTCTAGCGTACCTAAATATCCAGAAACCTGCACAAAAGAAAACAGCACTGGTAGATCTGCTGAAAACAGCGTCAGTCCGGGTTAGTTTCGTTCAAATCATGCAAGAATGAAGGAAAAACAATAGCAAAAGTGTTTGGAAAAGTAGATACGTTTAGGACGTATCAACTCCCCCAAGCTTAGGTATTGCTTGTCCTCAAGCAATTCAGTTCAACGAACTGGACGCGACAAAGAAAACTTTGACAAACTCTTTTGCTTCATTAGATGTATATAAGCATGTACTACGAAAGAGTTTATCAAGTTTTGACATCATGCTACAAGGACAATGCACGAAGCAATCCTTCTTTCATGTAATCAGTCACAAACAAACGTAAAGTAAATAATATGCTGCTGAAAATCAATTCAAGATCACAATGCACATAGCATGAACATATCAGAGTGGTATTTCGCTAGCCTCCATGAGTGAAGCAAAACATAAATGCAGAAACTCCTTCGGAGTTTTAGAGGAGACTAGAACTCAGAACTCATAGTAAGAAACATCACAATCATGCAGAATACAATGTGGTACTTTGGGACAATGCATGTTACACTAAGAATGACAATTATGCTCTCATTGTTGGTGCTTTGGAGAAAGGAAGGTGGAGACTCTCGAACCGTGGCTTTTGATGGCGAGGTTGAAAACCCGTGAAAGGAAGCAAAGAATAAACATGTGCCAGAGCTCTTGGTTTTGAAAACAGAGATAAAACCCTTTTGAGAGGTGCAACTTTCCAGTCAACGGTGAACGGTAAAGGTCTCTCAATATCTCCCATGCCAACCATATTAATGCCTTTTGCTTACACATATTCCCGTATCCATAAATCCTTTGATGGTCTACGGAACCTTTTATTTGGCCTCAAGGATGGAAGGAGGGTATCGTTCCATCTATCATAAGCAGCATTTGGTCCATTGCACTCCATCATGAAGTATGGGGGAGGTGTAACTCTCATATATTTTTTCTTGACTAGTTAAAACTTCCGTCAAAATATTTTTGGCATGAAAGATACTGATTTCCCCTCACCGCACCATGAGCTTGTACGGTTACAAAGGAGAAGCTTTTGAATAAATTTCGAGATGGCACATGAAAGTCTAAGTTAGGAGTGGCCGGTAAATACCACATATAGGTAGGTATGGTGGACTCAAATGGAACAACTGGGTTTAAAAAGGAGTTTGGAAGCACAAGAAGAATTTCGGTTGGTGCTGGAGGAAGGCTAGCAAAAGACGGGGAAGCGACCAACTAGTGAGCATAACAGTCATAATCATGCAGAGCGACAAAGCAACATTGAATCGGGCATGAAAAGGATATAGCTCACTCTAAAGTAAAAAGATCATCAAGGCAAAACAGACTTTTTGGTCTTAACATGCGTGAACATGTGCCAAGTCAATCCAAGAATCCCCCGGAGGGAAATACCACTTCAATATGCCACAGCATGAACAATGCAATGCATGTCAATCATTTCAAGCAACACATTATAAACTCTAGCTATTTGAGACTAACCACAAAAAAAGCATGAACCACTTGGAAAGCATTGTAAACATAGCACTATGTCGCTACAATCTGGTCTCTAATCATAAGTACAGGCATATGTACAAAAGTAGAAACAAAAAGAGTTCATACCGGCATTCTTTGTTGACTCCCTTCCTTCGATCTTCGTCATTACTGCCTTGTCACTTGCACGATCGAACGTAGGAAAGTATAATCAAATGCCATCACGGACTTGAGCTGAACTCTGAAAAAAAAATCAAACTAAAGAGCAAAGGAAACATATTTTTGGGTTTTTTAAGGTTTTAACGAAAGCAAGAGAAAGGAGAAATCTTTTTGGGTTTTTGCGAACTAAAAGAGCAAAGAAGAACAGGCAAAAACTTGCAAAAAGGATAAAAGCGAACCAATGGTAGATACAATGGAAAGGGGAGGAGAGCACGTACTCCCCCAAGCTTAGGCTTTTGGCCTAAGTTGGGCTCTTCTACTGCGGTCCCGAGGAGCCTCCTGCTCCTGGGTAGTACTGGTGCATCCATGGGTGGTAGGGGAAGTCGGGAGCATACACCGACGTCCTGGGATTCTCCCACGCGGAGGAGGAAGGTCCCGACCCCCATCCAGAGGAAGACCCTTCACCCCAGGGGGCGACGGTCTCCTCCTGGAATGGTGCATACACCTCGTGCTCCTCCTGAACGGGTGGATACACAACACGCTCCTCCTCATCTGGCTTGGCCCCCTCTGTGGGGTCGTGATACTGGTATCTCCCTGTGATCTCATCGAATTCGGCCACTGAAAATCGATATCCGTTCATGCGAGAAAAATCAAACACAAGTGGTGCAGGTTGACGGACAGTGCGTGTCACACCATCTTTGAACCGCAAAATATAATCAAGTGTAAAGCGGTCAGAGGCCTTAGTAACAAAGAAATGCCTTTTCATGGCAGCCAGGTCAAGACTAACAAATGGAAAGATAGCATCATCTAGGCGCGGTTCTCCTTGGAGAGACTGCAAAAGAAGTGTGGCATAGACGCCACCAAAAATGTCCCCCTTGCTACTGTTAGTAGCAAGGCGTTTCGCAATAAGAGAACCCACATGATGCTGATGCTTCCCTGAGAGATAATTTTCCATGATGGCAGTATCAGGCGTGGAAGTTCTGCTCGTGTTGTCTCGAGCCAACACTCCCCTAGCAATATAATAGGAGAAATACCTGAGGTGAGGAAACATAATGTTGGAGATCTTCTGCCGGTTGGATGGCCTCACTTCGGTGTTGCAGAATGAGTCGAGGAGGGTGTTAATTTCAACAGTCGGGATATTTTTCCTCTTATTCTTCTCGGCCAAGCTTGGCAAACCAAAAACTTCACAAAAATTTACTCATAGGCATGATCAGCAACCTTTCATAAAGTCGAAACACCACAGTATCATTGTCAGAATAAAATCTGAAACTGTTAACAAAAATAGCGGTGAGTGTCTCGTACTGTGGTACACGGCTTGTAACAAGCCGTGTCAAACCTGCATTCTCACACAGAGCATAAAATTCTTCTTTTATGCCGGCATTCTCCATAAAATCATCGCATGGAAATGCCATGGCCTTCTCGGGTAACACGTCCAACATCTCTACGGGTATGCTATCTTCATTGTAGCTTGCCCTTGTGGTAGAAGGCGAAGCTGCGGAACGCGTGACACGGCTAGAGTGCTCGGGTTTCTTCTTCCCAAGCCACTTCCCTAGTTTCTCCATTTCTGAAATTTTTAACAATTCACAAAAACGAAGATTTAAGCAAAACTAGTTTGGGCATAACATTCTACTTACTTAACCAAGGCTCAAACTAGCAGCAAAACTTGAAAAATAAATTTCTACACAAACATTTAAGCTTAAATAAACAGCACCAAGAACCACTAAATACTCACTAATGAAGCCACCAACTAGAAAACTAATTGGAGGGGTGAGGGAGTCACATACCAGGGAGCACTTGTTCCAAAAATCAGCTCAAACAAGTGGCTAAATGGAGAGATCAAAGGTACGTACTGAAGAGAAACAAGAACGAATAAACCAGAGGAAGAACTCGTGTTTTTGGGAATAAGGAGAGAGAGTGAGAGGAGAGATGCCACCAGGGGGCATGGGACCCACCCAGGAGGGTGGGTGGCGCGGCCAGGAGCTGGGCCGCGCCACCTGGCCTTCTGGCCTGGTGGTGGCCCCCCCTGGTCAGCCAAAGGTGCCCCCTGATGGATTTTTACCTGAAAACTTTGAATATATTTTTTTTGGAATTTTCTGGCCAACTTCACTGTAGAGAATTTTTCAAATTTCAAAAAGCTGCAAAAAACTTTCGTGAACTTGAGGCAAAAGTTAGAACAGGTGAAGTTTTAAACACAAAAACTTTGGTATAGAAATGAAAATAAAAACTAAAGGAAATGAAAACATAACAAGCTCAACTTTTTACCTATATAAAATTTGCTAGTTAGCAAGGTTGATCAAGTCTTACCAACACAACGGTGATATATAGCGCAGAAAGTCTCGCCTCTTATGAAGTGATCATTGCACTCTCACTTTAATGGACATTGTCCCCACCGTAAGTGTTTTGTATTTGTGGTATACATGTAGTGGACAATCCCATTCTCCAATCTTCGCGGTATCGATATTCTCAATGGAGTTAAGGCCATGCCTTTTGTCGATTTTCTTCGGAAAATACACCGTGTGTTCTTTGTCATTTACGTTGAAGGTAACCTTCCCTTTATTGCAATCAATAACGGCACCTACGGTGTTAAGAAAAGGTCTACCAAGGATAATGGCCATGCTCCCATCCTCGGGCATGTCAAGCACAACAAAATTAGTAAGTATTAAGCAATTGGCAACTTCAACAGGAACATCCTCACAAATACCGATCGGGACGGCCGTGGACTTGTCGGCCATCTGAAGAGACATATTTGTAGGAATTAGTTTCTCTAAACAAAGCCTTTTGTAGAGAGAGAGAAGGGCATAACACTCACTCCTGCACCAAGATCACATAAGGCAGTTCTAACATAATTATTCTTTATGGAGCAAGGAATGGTGGGTATACTTAGATCACCGAGCTTCTCAGGAATCTTGCCACTAAAAGAGTAGTTAGCAAGCATAGTAGATATTGCCTCATTAGGGACTTTTCTTTTATTAGTAACAATATCTTTCATATATTTTGAGTAAGGAGGAAATTTAATAGCATCAGTCAAAGGAATTTGAAGAAAAAGAGGTTTCATCCACTCACAAAACTTGTTGTAGTGCTCTTCTTCTTTGGATTTGACGGACTTGCTTGGGAAAGGCATGGGTTTCTGTACCCACATAGTTCTCGTTCCTTCCCGTGTCTCCTTGCAAGGAAGTCTTCTCTAGTATACTTCTTGCGCTTATCGGGTCCTTCTTCTTCACGAACCTCGGGTGGATCATTCTTTTCAGTATCTTTTTCAGGTTCAGCACCGTCTTCAGTCGTAGCATCGGATGTAGATATGCTGTTTGGATCCACAGCTTGTTCTTCTTCTTCTATAGGATCATTGGAATTGTCAGCTTCCTTGTGTTCCTTTTTCTTATTCTTCTTCTTTGGGGAGCTAACAATTTCTTTTTCCTGCACTTGAGAATCTTGCTCGATCCTCTTTGGATGCCCCTCTGGATAGAGAGGGTCTTGGGTGTGTGTGCCACCCCGGGTCTTTATACCGTAAGCTTATAAATTGTCCTGTTTGACATTATTAGCAAGAAAATCTTTTTGCACATTGGAAATTTGTTCAAGCTGAGTTTGAACCATATGAAAATGCTTCACAAGACATTTAACATCATTAACTGTTCTACCTAGATCATCAAGCAAACTTTTGATAGCAAGAGTATTATCATGCAACTGACCTTGTATCTTCTTAATGAAGTGATTCTGCTTCATAATAAAATTATCAAGCTCATCTAAACATTGGTCAGGAGGTTTACCTTTAGGTATGTCACTTGCATTGAAATCTAAAAGAGAGTGTACTTCTACATAGGTGGGTGAGTGGTAGGCTCACACAACTTCTCAATTGGAGGTAGATTCTTCACGTTGTTAGCTTTAATACCTTTCTCTCTTATGGAGTTATTTGCTTCTGGCATATCTTCCGGGCTTAGGACTAGCATGCCCCTCTTCTTTGGTGGTGGAGGTGGTTCAGGCACGGACCAATCTTCATGGTTTTTGGCAATTTTGCCCATCAATTCTTCTGCATCGTCCGGTGTTCTTTGCCTGAAAACACAACCAGCACAACTATCTAGGTAGGATTTAGACCCATCGGTTAGACCAGCATAAAATATATCAAGTAATTCATTTTTAGGGATTTCATGTCCCGGTCTAGCCTTTAGCAAACTGCAAAATCTCCCCCAAGCTTTAGGGAGATGCTCATCCTGCAACTGCTTAAAGTTATAAATTCTTTGTAAAGCAGCATGTGGCATATGAGCAGGAAAATACTTATCAACGAAAGATATAGCCATATCTTGAGGACTCTGAATGGAACCACATGGTAGTGCATCGTACCATGCTCTAGCATCTCCTTTCAAGGAAAAAGGAAGAAGCTTGGTCACATAAAAGTTCCGGATCCTTTCATCTGTGGTAAACAAGCCGCCCAACTTAGTGAGTTTGGTCAAGTGCCCGATGGCATCATCATTTTCTCTGCCATAAAAGGGATCAGCTTCAACTGTGGATATAAGTGAAAGGTCAACAGAGAAATCATAATCAGGATCAGTCATGCGTATAGGAGACGTAGCAAAAGTAGGATCAGGAGTAAACTTGTTCTTCAGGGAGTGTTTTCTAGCAACTTCTTTATAGTAGCAGGGTTGGAATCAGCACATTCATTAAGTTCCCTGCAAAAATCATCATGAAGTGTAATATAATCATCCTCAAGGAGTTTCTCCTTAAGGTCAGCAAAGTTATGAGTTTTCCCAATAGGAATTTGGATAACAGGAATTTCAACACCCGAGGGTCGGGCAGCAGCAGCAATCTGTTCTTCTATAAAAGAACCAAGTGAACCTGTAGTCTCAAAAGTAGTAGAAGCATCATCAAAAGTATCTGACATATTGCCAGACTCAGCAGAAGTAGCATGTAATTGAGGTGAATCAAACTGAATCATAACCGAAGGTGAATCAAGTTTAGCACTAGTGCAAAGAGCAGTACGTCGTCATGTACGGGATGGTAATATCGGAACTTTAGGGTCTCCTTTCTTACCCATAGTGGATAACGTGCAGCAGGTAGGATACTTCGAGTAGATATGTAAATAAAGCTATGGTCCCCGACAACGGCACCAGAAACAGTACTTGCTAACCCTCAACTGTAGGGGATCGAGATAGTCTTCGCGGGCAAGAAAACCCAATTTATTTATTCGACACTTGGGGACACAAAGAATACGTACAGGCTTTGACAATTCAGTTGTCAATTCAACCGCACTTGAAATAAACACTTGCTTGCACAAAGGTATTAGTAGCAACTATGATATGGTGGTGGTAGTGGTGATGATAATAGTGGTGATAGTGATAGTGGAACAGAAAAGGTAAACAACTAATAACCAGCAGAAGGAAAACATTGTAGGATAGGGAGATGGATGGTTGGGCGCTGCTTGGATGAGAACGAACATGTAACAGATTCTAACTTGGGCAAGGCTCACAGAAAGCAAAGGATCATCTAGGCAAATATCAAACATCAGGCATGTATCCCAAGGTACTTGTACGTACTTGCAATAAGAACTTTGCACAACATCTTTTGTCCTACCCTCCCGCTACAAACGGGGCCAAAAGGAACTTAGGGAGATTAAGGTACTCCTGTCAAAGAGCACCGGAACAAATCATTAACAATTCATGGATACACGGAATCCTCAAATTATAGTCCATCCCCTTTGGTGTCCCAAGCTGTCACCATTGGGATCGCCGGTTCCGGACTATAATAGGTGCATACAACTCATAGATAGGATCAAGAACACCACAAACTCAAGAAACAAAAGGGTGATCAGATCGGAAATCATGGCACTCGGGCCCAAAGTGACAAGCATTAAGAGCAACAAGTTGTAACAGAGATGATAAACACCAAGTAGATGATAGGCAACATGCCCCCAACAATCTGATTGAACTATTACATGATCTAACTCATCCAATCCCTACCATCCCCTTTGCCTACAGCAGGGAATTACTCACACATGAGAGGAGAAGTCATGGAGGGGTGATGGAGAGGCGATGATGATGACGATGGCGATGATTTGCCCCTCACCGGAGGCCAATTCAGCCTCCAGATTAGCTCTCTGAGGAAGAACAGAGGGTTGCAGCGGCTCCGCGACGTAGATTGGAAAAGTGTCTTTTGTTCCGGGGATTTCTCGATGGGGGAATAAATAGGGCCAAAGTAGGGCACCAGGGGGTGTGGGACCCACCCAAGAGGGCAGGTGGCGCGGCCAGGAGCTGGACCGCGCCAGGCACCCTCCTGGCTGCCCCTTGGCTGCCCTGTGGCCCCCCTTTGGCCTGGTGGAAGCTTCCGGAACGCTGATTTTTTATATATATTTTTGGGATTTTTCCAGCGTACCTAAATATCCAGAAACCTGCAGAAAAGAAAACAACACTGGTAGCTCTGCTGAAAACAGCATCAGTCCGGGTTAGTTTCGTTCAAATCATGCAAGAATGAAGGCAAAACAATAGCAAAAGTGTTTGGAAAAGTAGATACGTTTAGGACGTATCAATAGGTCAACTAGTTTGACATGCCACTCATTATCATATAATGGTTGGATATAAGTTTCGCGGGAGAGTGAGACTATTATTTCACAGTATTCCTCAGTGATCCTTTGGTTCAGTCTTCAGAAGACTTATCCATAGTCATATATACTGAGAAATACATTCGGCCAGAAGTCCAAACTTCTTACGCTAAACTTTTATACATACGTCTACTTTCTTTAAGTAGTATTATGTTTGTAGTGTCGTGAATCTTGCTCACATTTCTTTCATATCTTCGGTGATGTCTTTAATTCCATATAGACTCATAATATGGCTTGCAATTGTAATCTTGCATTACATTCAAGTCTATTATCTTTCTATACTTTACAGCACAGTCCTCAGTATTCCTCATATACTGAATTCATGGACTTTATTCAGATTCTGTGTTTTACTCCTAAAGCACATCGGAATCTGTTCTTCTTCCAAAAAAATTTGAGTCATTCTGTTGTTGGATTCACAATGCATATTATATGGTAGAATCATATGTCAAAGTACATATGAGATCACATGTCCTAGTACATGGTGCATCTCTATTCTTCCATCAAGACATTGCTTGTGATATTTGGATTTCATCCGTTATATAATTTCTAGCTACAAGAACCTGTTTCTTGTCTAGAAGATTATTCCAACTTTTCTTTGTTTCATCATACGTATCTATCGCTATAGATCTCAACATGTGATATGTTTAGTACTTCATATAAAGAAAGATTCTTGTAATCTTGCGTTATAACTACCTTATGTTATATATATATATATATATATATATATATATATATCATAATGCATATAAGTGCATATGAGACGATTCTCCATATACATATATCATTCGCATGTCCATATATACATACACGTGATCATTCTCCACATATGTCATAACATGCATGTCTGAGGTAATGATAATGCTCCCACTCAAATATATCCATCATATACTCATATATTTGTGGTTCAGCTTTCATCAAGTCATTGAATTGTTACTATGTCTTACATAATGACAATTCTCCCAAAGCTCCCACTCAGAAAATGCCCTCTGCATTCTAAGTTTCCGGAAGTCTTCAAAGCTCCCACTCAGTTTCATGAAACTGGAGGCCCACTCAATATCTTGGTCATTACAAAATCACTTGATCAAATCAAGGTTGAGGGTTCATATCTTGAGGTACTACAGTCCATACTTCTAACGAAATAAACCTTCATCATGCCCATTGCAATTCTCTTTCAAATCCCAATTTGACTGAGACGCAATTTCAGGCTATGGTCCATTGTAGTGTAAATGAAATATTTTATTCATTAAAGCGTTCCTGCGTTTCCGTAGTCAATCAATATTGAACTTTGGTCATAACAGTTCTATGAACCAAAATTATGCCTTATCCCTGTTACATTATTCTCAATAACCTTCCAGTTTATGAATAATATGAAATAACTGATTTATTTCACAGGACGTGAGCCATCCTTTATGTAACTCAATATTGTTTCATTTCTCCTCGTGTTCTAGGCTACCATCATTCCTTTGCGTTTCAAGCAATGTTATTAACTTTGTTTTATTAAGAAGACTCATGATTATTGTTCTGTACAGAACGTATTCATGACAACCTTCTAAATTCAATTAAGGCTTCAACTCATATACCAAGACTAATCGTCTTTGGCATATCCTTCCTTATAGTGTCATTACAGCGGAACACGCTTCTGTTGCAATACTCTGATATTCTGAAGGCAAGGTCCAATACCTTGGTCAAAGTTTCCATTATCTCCCATTGGATCCGTGTCGAGAGACTTCTTCTCGCACTACCAATCAAGAAACACAAATTTTTCTATTCGGGGAGAATAGGTAATTTCAATTCTTTTAGTTTTATCACAAAGAAATTCTTTCTTTAAGAAACCTTATAACACCATCAATTATGGAGCTATCTTGTCTCATTAGATTCAGGATGGTTTCCTATTCATGAAGTGGGTGTTTTTACTTAATGAATTAAACAACCTTGTTAGTTAATAATTTTAGTGCGAGGGGAAAGAACGTTTAGACCATACTACAGTTTAGTATGACTACCAATGGTTTAAGTGGTCTAGCACTTTAAACTTCCATCGTAATTTGTGGTACAACTTCCACAAGTCTCCCGTTATGTCAACTTTAATACCTATCACTCAGATCATAGCTTAGTGATTTTTATCCTTATATTCTTACTTCACACTGTGATTCCTGAATCTCAGTTTTATGATCTCAATTGAATACAATGTTCAATTAATCATATGAAGTATTTAATGATAACTCATGTGCCCATTTAGTACATCATTTATGTATAATAATTGGCACAAGTTCTACTTGCTAGAACCTTGTCATGGTCATATTTTGTAACGACCCGATTCACTAAAGAATCCAACTCTCTGTGCATTCTGTGCTAATCCCTGGATCAATAGCTAGCACACACATTACATGATGTAATATCAAGAATAAACCACATGTCATATATATTACATCGAAGATCCAGTATTACAATAAAGCATACCTGCATAGCTCAAGGCTGGCCTACAAATAAAATACAGCGGAAAACAATACAAGCTTCGTGGCATCCATCAACTCCACCGGCATAGTTGAGTATAGACATCGTAACCCTACATCGCATCACTTACTCGTCGTATACAATCCTGCAACACCGAAGGTTACAGCTCGAACACGGGTCAGTACATCTGATTTGTACGGCAAGTCACACGAAAAATTATATAACAGACCTACATCTACATGCAAGGATAAGTCAAAGGAAAGGCTTATGGTTTTATTTTTGCAGAAAGCTGATTTTTCCCTCACATACTACAACTAATCAATTTTAATTTATCTTACTAGTCCTAAGTATGGTTGAATCGGGCTACACCAATTCCAACCATCCCTTTATTAAAAGTTCCCTATCAAATTGTTATTAAGGTGAAATATCTGTCAAGACCATCCAACAACAATAATGCCCAGTTGCTCAAAGTTGTCCGTAACCGTGGACACGGCTAATCATGATCAGTTTTTACACTCTGCAGAGGTTTGTTGTCACATCCCAAAATTCTCCGAATTTTGGAATGTTAATAAATTAAATAGATAATGATTGTTTGATTGATGTGTATGTTTTTTCTCTGGGATTTAAAACTTTTGGGGTTTATTGAATATTAAAATGAGAGGGAATAAAATGACTTTCCCTAATATTCATCGTTGGTGTTTTGGAATTTATTATTTAAAAACAAAACCAACAAAACAAAATGAGAGAAAGTAATATGACTCCTTCAACATTTTAAAAGTTTGAAAAATGTTTTAAATTTTTATTGGAATTCTTTTAAAATATTTTTAAACATTTTTCCACACATGGCAGTTCGCTGGAGAGGATATAAAAGGACTTATCCCCATTTTTAAATTGGTTGGAAAATAGTTTAAAATATTTATGTGAGACTTTTTAATTTTACTTTGGAGTTATAAATATTTTCTAAAATTATTTTTGGAATTTATTTATGCTCTGGAAAAGTTTTTAAATCAATTTTCGGAGTTTTCGGTATTTTTAAAATGCCAGAAAAGTATTTAAAAATATTTAAAAATAAGTTGAAAAGTTTTTATTTTATTTTATTATTTTGTTCAAGCCAAAAATTCAATTTTATTATTTTAAAAATATTGGCGAAGACGGAATTTTAAAATAATTTTCCGTGATTTTTCTAATATTGTTTTGGGCCTAATGGGCCTGGTCTGTTTTTTTCCCAGCAGACCGAATTTGTTTTTATTTCGGATTTACAAAAAAAAAATAGGGATTAGGGGCTGGCTATAAATAGCCCGATTAGGGCTAAAATTTATTTTCGCCAGCGTTTATTAGGGTTAGCTAATCTAATCCGCGGGACCCGCCGCCGCCGACGTCATCGCCGGAGCTTAGCCGGAATTTTTGCCGTAGCATCGCCGGAGTGCGTTTTTGTTGCGTTTTCGAGGTAATTTTTCGCGAAGTACCGCCGTGCACCGCCGTCCCCGTGCTCGCCGGAGCACCGCTTGAGTACCCCGCCGCCTAGCCCGTCCCGCCGCCACCGCGCCGCCGCCGCGCCGCCCGCGCCATGGCGCCGCGAACTCCGGGCCGAGCCCGAGCCGCGCCCGCGCGCCCCCGTGCCCCGTGCGCCCCGCGCACCTGCGCGCCCGCCGCCCCGCCGGCGCAGGCCGCCGCCGCCGGCCGCCCGCTGGCCGGCCTCGCCCTGGACGGAGTTCCAAGCCGAGCAGCCATGGCTGCCTCTGCGTGCAGCCCGTGGTGAGGAAGAAGACCTGTAGAAAAAAAAGATTAGAAAACGGTTCGCAAAAAAAAAAGTTTTTTTTTTCAGATCTGGATCCAAAACCGCCTAGGGACCCGATCGCGTTTTTTGCAAAATTTTTATTTATGTATCAGTCCTTTTTGCAGTAGAACCCCCCGGTACCCCCGTTTTTCACCCGAAACCGTTTTTGCGACTACGTTTTAACCGTAACTCGGAATTGGGCGATTCCAGTTGCGTTGCGACCGTGTAGAAATTCTCTAGCCAGTAGACCTAGTGTTACAGAAGTTTGAAGTATTTAAATTTGGATCCCAAGCTGATCCAAATTTGGACTTCCGGCAGCCGTAACGTTTTAGCGGTGCACCCGTTTGCGCCGTTTCTTTTTGCGTTAGATCACTCGTGTCATGTACCTTCTGTTTGTATCATGTGTGCAAAAAAATTCACAAGTTTATTGATCTGTTTTAATTCAAATTCAATTCCATGTTGCAATTGCTATGACCTGTGTTGTAGTATTCCGTTTCACGTGATTCTTTTTGCATATTGAATCATACGAGACATCTTATCGGCAATATCCACATACCATTTATATTGCTATGATCTTTGTCTTTGATTTCATAATGCCTTGATCATATTTTTGTATCGACAAATCCTTATATGTTGACTCTCTCGAGTTCACATTCCACCGATCACCTTCGAGCACATCCACCCCTTTGCACTTCAAAACCTTTTTGTTTTGTTGCTAAAACTTTAGTGATTGTTTTGTTGATCTTATGTTTTGTCATTGTGGTGTGATTGCTTATTGAGTTCTTTCGTTGATGATAGATTGCTCGGAGTGTGACGAGTAGAGTTGACTGGAACGTGAGAGCGAAGATCTTCATCGAATGTATAAGGCAAGTGATACTTTGATCATACTCATACCTATATTTTCTATATGCATTATGTTAGGAAATACCACTCTATTGCATGATAGGTAGTTTACTTTACTGTTGCTGCAAAACCAGTTAGGATAGCCACATGTTTTGACTTGTCTACTGTAGATCAACCTAGCCGTGTTGTTACTTTATTGCTATGCTTTGTAGACGAGGTTGGGCTGTGAGAATTCATGGAGTGCATGTGAGCTATTTAATAAACTGTGTAGCAACTTTATAATAAATAGAAATCACTTCTGGACGGGCGGGTTGCATCCCGGTAGTTGTGGCTCGGTTGAGGACAATGCCGGGGTTAAATGCACCCAATGGTTTGTTTTGGTGGTGAACCGGGTGCGTCATGGTGTCTACCCTCTCACGCAGTGGGCGCCGTCCAGGCTCAAAAAGATCAGACATGCAATATTACTAGTAGCTTCCGTGTACAGCCACTGGCTATATGGGCTCTGGCTTAGATGAGTAAGTTGTGGGGAACCTGGCCCTGGTAGCTAGCGATGTAGAATTGTGTTAGGTGTACCGGCTACCAAAGGGTGGAGGCAACCTCTTCGGAAAGTCTTTGTCTCAATCTTCGGGTTGAGTCCAGTGGGGAACGTGTACAAACCTCTGCAGAGCGTATAAACTGATCATGATTAGCCGTGTCCACGGTTACGGACGAACTTTGAGCAACTAGTCAGTATTGTTGATGAATGATCTTGACAGATGAACACTTAATAATAATTTGGTTGGGACAAGAGTAGCGTGGGTTGTTGTGTGTTTCAGGTAGAACTCAACTTAAAATTTTGACTAGTTTAGTTCAGGAGAAAATTGGCTTTCTGCAAAACTAAACCATAAGCCTTTCCTTTGACTTACCTTGCATGTAGTTGTAGGTCCTTTATATAAACTTTTTCGTGTCACTTGCCGTACAAATCAGATGTACTGACCCGTTGTCGGGCTGTAACCTTCGGTGTTGCAGGTTTTTCAGACGATCAGTAAGGTGCGTTTAGGGGTTGCGAGTCTACACTCAGCATGTTCGCATGTGGCTGTTGATGGGACTCCACGTTATTTGTTTTTGCTTCCGCTATATTTATATTGAATCAGCTAGCCTTGAGCTATGCAACTTGTTATTTATTTACTCTGGATCATACGTTGTAATAATGATGCACTTGTACTTTGATATACATCTATTATACTGTGTGTGCCAGCGAGTTCGATCCAGGGACTGGCACTTGAACACAGAGACTTCAATTCGGTGTGAATTGGGTCGTTACAGATGGTATCAGAGCAGTGTGTTGACTGTAGGTTCGTGACCCTAGAAAATGGATAGAAAAGCCATAGGAACAAAAATATTTTATCACTCTTTGATCACTTACTCTCTTGACTAGTATTTCTCATCTATTATTCATCTTCTAAAACTTCTCATCTTATTTTACTACGAATACCCCTTGAGTTGCTTATACCTTGGAAGACAAGACATTTGAGAAGAACATCATCAACCTCGGGGATCAATTGGAGTTATGATTATCGGAACTAGAAGGAATAACCTACGGTGATCAATAAGTTTGACACTGTGAGAGGAATCTTTAAGATCAGCTTAGCTGAGAAGGATGAAACTTAGAATCAGACCACCACCTTTTATGTGAAGTTAGATGAACGAATTTCGAGTAGTATGATGAGATCGTATGTCTTGCACATATGACCTTACCCTAGGAGTTGTTTGTGTGCTTTGACTGTTGTGACTGTATTGTTTTTTTGTTATGTGTGGCCGTCGAACGTAGAGGTTTTTGCCGCTTTCTTGTTTGAGTGCATATGCTTGGTGTTACCTTAGTTTGTTTTCTTGTCGGTGTTTAGTTTTGCCCTAACCTTTGTCGTATGGGCTTAATAGATGGAGTATGAAGTAGGACTCGCCTTTTCTGGGGCGATGTCGAGACTGAAGGTGGAGCAATGGATTCGTAGAATGGAGGAGCACATGAAGATAAACAAGGTTGGGAGTGAAGACATGGTCCCCTATGCTGTCAAGTACTTTGTAGAAGAGGCTGCTACTTGGTGGAGAATGCACCAAGCAATTGACGAATCACGAAGGAAGATTACTTGGAAGGAATTGAAGGAATTTACAAAGATTTTGTTGGGATCCCGCCTTGTCACCCCGATGCAAAGGACGGTAACCCATAAGAGGATCCGTGCCTGTACAATTTGCGGTGAAACAGGGCACTCCGATGAAGGACACCAAGATGGATGTCCCTATTGTGAGGAAATTCACTCGGGTGAAGCATGTCCCACTGCACAAGTCACATGTTTCGTGTGTGAAGGGAATAACCATTACCCCGCTCAGTGTCAATTTTTCATCGTGACACAACAAGTGGTTCAACATCAAAAGGAAGAAATGAAGAAAGCTATCCAAGAATTGAAGGAAGCACCCGTGAAGAAGAAAAAGAAGGACCTTAGCCGCATTCATTGTTTTCGGTGCAGGAACATGGGACACTACCGCGATATGTGTCCAGAATTGAAGGGGAAGGAGAAGTCATGAACGCGGAAGCAAGGATGCTGACTTGAAGAAACTTATGTTTTGCGACTGGAGAATAGAATTTTCGTGGTGTGCACTAAGTGCACGATGCTACCCTTTTATGTTAGTTGGGATGTGTATCGATGCATGTTGCTATGGATTGACTAGATGTTTTATGTCTGATTGGTTTGTCAAGTTTTGTCTTGTACCCTGTGACCTGTTATGTCTTGTTTTAATTGATGTTGTGTGTGACCCTTTGTGTTTCTTCTTTGCGAGTAGAATAAGTTTACGTTACCTTAGACCCCTTATCTAATTAGTATGCTTCAAGACTAAAGAAGACACAACAACAAGAAGAATAACTTGACGAGTGACTCGACGATACGAAGATTCTTCGTCAATGCAAAACTGAAGCTGTCGTCATTGAAGACCTGAAGACTTGACGACCTGGAAGATTCAAGTTTCTACCGTTGGATCGTTTCTGTAAGCTGTCGTTTCTTGTTTTACCGACAGCTACGCATCAAAACTTATGTTTCAAAACTAGTGTGATGTTTGTATGGGTATCTCTCGCTATCTCTCTCTACCTCGCTATCTACATTCTGTTCCCTCTCACCTCAAACCCTACACTGAAGAAGCTGCTACAATTGCTGCAAATTTCAAGACTGGGATAAAGATGGATGCAACCGATGCTGAGTTCAAGGATAACCCACAGGTCCCAGGATCTTACGACAAGCAAGCACAATCTTGCCGAAGGAAGGAACTCTGGAGGAAGTGGTAGTCCACCAGTGCACGTTTATAATAGGCTACGTAAACCTGAGTGTTGTAAAGAAACGATAGATCTTTTGCTTGGCTTGCAGAACCATGGATTTATCTGGACCCAGTTCAAGATAAGGATGACTTCTGCAATGCTTGTGAGGATGACCAAGTGTTAGATTGCGAGATTCACTAAACCATATACAAGGTAATGATTTGGGTGCGAAATGGATTGATCACCATGACGACTACTCTTATTATTCGCTCTTGCTATGCGGGATAGTAATCTTGAGTGACTTACCTATAGCAGAGAGACGACGATGTTAAGCCTGAACCATAGAATGGTACGATGTGTGACCCCAGTAGAAGTGTGTCGTTTGTGTTATACGGTGAGGATGGACCAAGACCATTTGCTGCAGGTATCCCGTGGAAATATTCTTGTTGACCACCATGAGAAAATCGATAGTTGCTTAATATGGGCGTCTGAGCTGTCAGCCATGAAGTCTCAGTACTTGGAAGACCACTCTCTTGCTAAGGAATGGAAACCTCAAAGGAGGAATTCGTGAAACCTCGAAGACCGAAGGTGAAATCCTTACGAAAAATGTCATCGATGGATTAAGATACTTGAAGCCCACACTTGTGATGAAGAATTCAATGCCCCAACGGAGTATGAAGATTATGTGTGAGGAGCTCGCTAAGGGAGCAAGCTTTTGAAGACTAAGTCGCATTCCTTTTAAGGGTGGTAGCACCCTGGACCGTCGGAGGAGCGAATGACTGTCATGAAGGCCCGAACCCTAACCTTTCTTTCTAGCCTTCTCGAATCTCGAGGACGAGATTCCTTTTAAGGGTGGTAGTGTGTAACATCCCAAAATTCTCCGAATTTTGGAATGTTAATAAATTAAATAGATAATGATTGTTTGATTGATGTGTATGTTTTTTCTCTAGGATTTAAAACTTTTGGGGTTTATTGAATATTAAAATGAGAGGGAATAAAATGACTTTCCCTAATATTCATCGTTGGTGTTTTGGAATTTATTATTTAAAAACAAAACCAACAAAACAAAATGAGAGAAGGTAATATGACTCCTTCAACATTTTAAAAGTTTGGAAAATGTTTTAAATTTTTATTGGAATTCTTTTAAAATATTTTTAAACATTTTTCCACACATGGCAGTTCCCTGGAGAGGATATAAAAGGACTTATCCCCATTTTTAAATTGGTTGGAAAATAGTTTAAAATATTTATGTGAGACTTTTTAATTTTAATTTTGAGTTATAAATATTTTCTACAATTATTTTTGGAATTTATTTATGCTCTGGAAAAGTTTTTAAATCCATTTTCGGAGTTTTCGGTATTTTTAAAATGCTAGAAAGGTATTTAAAAATATTTAAAAATAAGTTGAAAAGTTTTTATTTTATTTTATTATTTTGGTCAAGCCAAAAATTCAATTTTATTATTTTAAAAATATTGGCGAAGACGGAATTTTAAAATAATTTTCCGTGATTTTTCTAATATTGTTTTGGGCCTAATGGGCCTTGTCTGTTTTTTTTCCCAGCAGACCGAATTTGTTTTTATTTCGGATTTACAAAAAAAAAAGAGGGATTAGGGGCTGGCTATAAATAGCCCGATTAGGGCTAAAATTTATTTTCGCTAGCGTTTATTAGGGTTAGCTAATCTAATTCGCGGGACCCGCCGCCGCCGACGTCATCGCCGGAGCTTAGCCGGAATTTTCGCCGTAGCATCGCCGTAGTGCGTTTTTGTTGCGTTTTCGAGGTAATTTTTCGCGAAGTACCGCCGTGCGCCGCCGTCCCCGTGCTCGCCGGAGCACCGCCGCAGTACCCCACCGCCTAGCCCGCCGCGCCGCCGCCGCACCGCGCCGCCACCACGCCGCCGCCGCGCTGCCAGCGCCATGGCGCCGCGAGCTCCGGGCCGAGCCCGAGCCACGCCCGCGCGCCCCCGTGCCCCGTGCGCCCCGCGCACCTGCGCGCCCTCCGCCCCGCCGGCGCAGGCCGCCGCCGCCGGCCGCCCGCTGGCCGGCCTCGCCCTGGACGGAACTCCAAGCCGAGCAGCCATGGCTGCCTCTGCGTGCAGCCCGTGGTGAGGAAGAAGACCTGTAGAAAAAAAAGATTAGAAAACGGTTCGCAAAAAAAAAGTTTTTTTTTTCAGATCTGGATCCAAAACCGCCCAGGGACCCGATCGCGTTTTTTGCAAAATTTTTATTTATGTATCAGTCCTTTTTGCAGTAGAACCCCCCGGTACCCCCGTTTTTCACCCGAAACCGTTTTTGCGACTAAGTTTTAACCGTAACTCGGAATTGGGCGATTCCAGTTGCGTTGCGACCGTGTAGAAATTCTCTAGTCAGTAGACCTAGTGTTACAGAAGTTTGAAGTATTTAAATTTGGATCCCAAGCTGATCCAAATTTGGACTTCCGGCAGCCGTAACGTTTTACCGGTGCACCCGTTTGCGCCGTTTCTTTTTGCGTTAGATCACTCGTGTCATGTACCTTCTGTTTGTATCATGTGTGCACAAAAATTTACAAGTTTATTGATCTGTTTTAATTCAAATTCAATTCCATGTTGCAATTGCTATGACCTGTGTTGTAGTATTCCGTTTCACGTGATTCTTTTTGCATATTGAATCATACGAGACATCTTATCGGCAATATCCACATACCATTTATATTGCTATACCAATCTTCGGGTTGAGTCCAGTGGGGAACGTGTACAAACCTCTGTAGAGCGTATAAACTGATCATGATTAGCCGTGTCCACGGTTACGGACGAACTTTGAGCAACTAGTCAGTACTGTTGATGAATGATCTTGACAGATGAACACTTAATAATAATTTGGTTGGGACAAGAGTAGCGTGGGTTGTTGTGTGTTTCAGGTAGAACTCAACTTAAAATTTTGACTAGTTTAGTTCAGGAGAAAATTGGCTTTCTGCAAAACTAAACCATAAGCCTTTCCTTTGACTTACCTTGCATGTAGTTGTAGGTCCTTTATATAAACTTTTTCGTGTCACTTGCCGTACAAATCAGATGTACTGACCCGTTGTCGGGCTGTAACCTTCGGTGTTGCAGGTTTTTCAGACGATCAGTAAGGTGCGTTTAGGGGTTGCGAGTCTACACTCAGCATGTTCGCATGTGGCTGTTGATGGGACTCCACGTTATTTGTTTTTGCTTCCGCTATATTTATATTGAATCAGCTAGCCTTGAGCTATGCAACTTGTTATTTATTTACTCTGGATCATACGTTGTAATAATGATGCACTTGTACTTTGATATACATCTATTATACTGTGTGTGCCAGCGAGTTCGATCCAGGGACTGGCACTTGAACACAGAGACTTCAATTCTGTGTGAATTGGGTCGTTACATTTGTACACTTTCCACACTGGACTCAACCCGAAGATTGAGACATAGTCTTTCAGAAGAGGTTGCCTCCACCCTTTGGTAACCAGTACACCTACCATATCTACATCAGCTAGCTACGAGGGCCAGGTTCCCCACAACTTACTCATCTAAACCAGAGCCCATATAGCCAGTGGTTGTACATGGAAGCTACTAGTCACACTGTCTGTCCGATCTTTTTGAGCCTGGACGGCGCCCACTGCGTCAGAGGGTACTCGCCATGACGCACCCAGTTCACCACCAAAACAACCATTCGGGAAGCATTTAGCCCTGGTCCCTCCTTATCCAAGGCATGAGCACCAGGATGCATTCCCTGCCCGTCCAGAGGTGATTTCTATTTAAGTTTGCTAGTCAAGTCATTAATCCTCACATAGCTCCATGATAACTCGACCAATCCCCGTCTACAAAGCAATAGCAGTATATAACAACCACGATCCTAGGGCGACAATGAAATACAAGGTCAGAGCATATGGCTATCCTAATAGGTTTAAATCATAACTAATATATAATCCTACACATGCATAGAGTGATAATTTGCTACATGCATAATAGAAAATATAGGCTGAGGTATGGTCAAAGTGTAACTTGCCTTTTCCATTCGGTGAAGATCTTCGCTCTCACGTTCCAGTCAACTCTACTCGTCACACTCCGAGCAAATCTATCACAAACGAAGGAACTCAAATAAGAAATCACATCACAAGGACAAACAAAATATCAACAAAACAAACACAAAGGTTTTAGCAACAAAACAAGCGGCTTGACACGGTACAAGTGTCGATGTGCTCGAAGGTGATCGGTGGAACGTGAACTCGAGAGAGTCAACGGATTATGATCAAGGCATTATGAAATCAAGGTAATGATCATAGAAATATGAATGGTATGTGGATATTGCCGATAAGCTGTCTCATATGATCCAATATGCAAAAAGAATCACGTGAAACGGAATACTACAACACAGGTCATAGCAAGTGCACAATTGAATTGAATTTGAATTTAAACAGATCAAGAAACTTGTAAATTTTTGTGTACACATGATATAAACAGAAGGTACATGGAACGAGTGATCCAACGCAAAAAGAATCACTCGATTTGGATCATCGGTATAAAAGATATGGCCTCCAGGATTTGAATTTGAATTTGAAATAAATTCAAATTCAAAAGTGTGCAAAGTGTGCAAAAACTTATACCATGATAAAGTACAGAACAATACGAGTGCATAGGAAAAGCTTTCACCTCGATCCGATTTACGGTGTAGAAGATATTGCGGACACGAGATCAGGGGGTTTCCTGCCAACAGGGACTTATCCACAAATAAAGTTTTTGCGAAAAACGCGATCGGGTCCCTGGGACCAGATCTGGCCGGAATTGGAGCTCCGGCGAAGGGCAGCACGTGCTCCGGCGAAGGGTGGCGGCTCCGGCCGGTGGGGAGACAAAGGGGGCGCGGCACGGGGTGGCCCGTCGGTGGCCGAGGCGTTGGCCGGTTCGGCCCGGCCGTGGGCGGCGGCATGGCCGTGGGCGCGTGGCGGGGCGGCCTTGCCGGCGACGGGCGCTCTGCTCCAACGAGCAGAGCCAGCGAGGCGGCGGGTGGCGCAGGGAGGAGGCGGGGTGGCGTGGCCGCGCACGGCGGCGGCGGCGGCGTCCAGCCCGAGCGGCGGCTCGTCGGCCATGGCGCTCCGGCGAGCTTCCCGGTGCGGCGACGCGGAGCCCGGCGGCGGCGGCCCGCGGGTCCCGCGGCTAGGGTTTTGGAAAGAAATAAAATAAAATAATTTTTCTGAAAAACTTATATAGCCAGAAAAAAAACAAAAACAAAAAAAAAACAATTCGGATCCTACACGGGCTGAATCTCACTCGTGGGCGGAAAAACATAATGGGCCGGCTGCAGTCTTTTTTTCTTTTTTTTTTAAACTCGAAACTTCAAACCAATGTTTAAAATCAACCGTAGCTCAGAAAAATACGAAACAAAAACCTAAATTCATCAAATAATTCAAAGAAAATTATGCAATGGACAAAATTCCAAAAAATAAAATAAATAAAAATAATGACATTTTTAAATGACTTTATTTACTTATTAAATATTCAAAAATCAACAAAAGGGTCAAATTATTATTTAAATAATTTCCAATCAATTTTTTCTGAAGAAGTCATTTTATCTTCTCTTAGTTATAATTATTTTCGAATGGAAAAATTATTTAAACAACTCCAATTAAAATAAATTTATATTTAAAACATTTCCAAACTTTCGTTTATATCGAAGGAGTCATATTACCTTCTCTCAATTTATTTATTGGATTTTTTTTAAATATTAAATTCCAAAAAATCTAACAATGAATATTAGGGAAAGTCCTTTTATTCCCTGTCATTTTAATATTCATTTTAAACTCTAAAAAGTTTTAAATCCTATTGGAAATAAATCATACCAAGCAAACAACCAGAATCTATTTACTTTATTAACATTCCAAAATTCAGAGAAATTTTGGGATGTTACACACTACCACCCTTAAAAGGAATCTCGTCCTCGAGATTTGAGAAGGCTAGAAAGAAAGGCTACGGTTCGGGTCTTCATGACAGTCCACCGATCCTCCGAAGGTCTAGGGTACTACCACCCTTAAAAGGAAAGCGACATGGTCTTCAAAAGCGTGCTCCTTCAGTGAGCTCCTCACACATAATCTTCATACTCCGTTGTTGCCTTGAATACCGTATCCCCAAAGGTGAGTCCTCCAAGTACTGAGACTTCCTAACAGACGGTCAGGCGCCAATACTAACCAACTATCGATAATATCTTGGTGGTCATCAAGAATACTTCTACGGGATATCTAAAGCAAATGGTCTTGGTCCATACTCACTGTGTAACACAAACGGTAATCTCCTACAGGGGTCACACATCATACCATTCTATGGCTCAGGTTTAATATCGTCGTCTCTCTGTTATAGGTAAGTCACTCAAGATTTACTATCCCCCATAGTAAGAGCAAATAATAAGAGTAGTCGTAATGGGGGCCAATCCATTACGCACCCAAATCATTACCTTGTACATGGTTTAGTGAATCTCACAATCTAACACTCGGTCATCCTCACAAGCACTGCAGAAAGTTCCTCTTGATCTTGAACTGGGTTCAGATAAGTCCATGGTTCTGCAAGCCAAGCAACAGATCTATCGTTTCCTCAACACTCAGGTTTGCGCAAACTGCTATAAAACGTATACTGGTGGACTACAACTTGCTCCATGGTCCTTCCTTCAGCAAAATTGTGCTTGCTTGTTGTAAGATCCTGGCACACGGGGTTAACTTTGAACTTGGCATTGGTTGCATCATCTTTATTCCAATCTTGACATTAGCATCCATTGTAGTAACTTCTTCAGTTTAGGGATGAGGATGAGGGGGAACAGAATCTAGATAGCGAGGTAGAGAGAGAGATAGGGAGAGATACCCATACAAACATCACACTAGTTTTTGAAACATAAGTTTTGATGTGTAGCTGTGGGTAAACCAAGAAATGACAGCTCACAGAAACGATCTAACGGTAGAAACTTGAATCTTCCAGGTCTTCAAGTCTTCAGGTCTTCGATGACGGTAGCTTCAGTTTTGCGTTGTTGAAGAAATCTTCGTATCGTTGAGTCACTTGCTAATTTATTCTTCTTTTGGTTGTGTCTTCTTCAGTCTCGAAGCATACTAATTAGATAAGGGGTCTAAGGTAACGTAAACTTATTCTACTCGCATAGAAGAAACGCAAAGCACCACACACAATATCAATAAAAGACATAACAGGGTCGAGGCCACAAGCAAAACTTAACAAAACAATCATGAACTAAAACATCCAGTTAATCCACAGCAAAACAATGCATCGATCCACAACTCCAGCTAACAATGAAAAGGTAACAACGTACACTTAGTGCACACCTACGAATTTCTATCCTCCAATTTCAAAACATAAGCTTCTTCAAGTCAGCATCCTTGCTTCCGCGTTCACATCTTCTCCGTTCCCTTCAATTTTGGACACATGCTGGCGTAGTGTCCCATATCCCTGCACCGGAAACACTAAATTCGGCTAATGTCTTTTTTTTCTTCACGGGTGCTTCCTTCAATTCTTGGATAAGTTTCTTCATTCCTTCCTTTTGATGTTGAATCACTTGTTGTGTCACGATGAAAAATTGACACTGAGCGGGGCAATGATTATCTCCTTCGCACACAAAACATGTGACTTGAGCAGTGGGACATTCTTCACCCAAGTGAATTTCCTCACAACAGGGACATCCATCTTGGTGTCCTTCATAGGAGTTCCCTGTTTCTCCGCAAATTGTACAGGCACGGATCCTCTTAAGGGTTACCGTCCTTTGCATCGGGGTGACGAGGCGGGATCCCAAAAAAATCTTTGTAAATTCCTTCCAAGTAATCTTCCTTCGTGATTCGTCAATCGCCTGATGCATTGTCCACCAAGTAGCAGACTCTTCTACCAAGTACTTAACAGTATAGGGGACCATGTCCTCACTTCCAACCTTGTTTATCTTCATGTGCTCCTCCATATTACGAATCCATTGCTCCACCTTCAATCCCGACACAGCCCCAAAAAAAGGCGAGTCCTACTCCATACTCCATCTATTAAACCCATACGACAAGGGTTAGGGCAAAACTATAACACCGACAAGACAACAACTAAAGATAACACCAAGCATAAGCACTCAAACAAGAAAGCGGCAAAAACACCTACGTTCGACAGTAACACATAACAACAAACAACACATTCACAAAAGTCAACACCCAAACAACACCTAGAGTAAGGTCATATGTGCAAGACATACGATCTCATCATACTACGCGAAATTCGTACATCTAACTTCACCTAAAAGGTGGTGGTCTGATTCTAAGCTTCATCCTTCTCAGCTAAGCTGATCTTAAGGATTCCTCTCGTAGTTCCATAACTTATTGATCACCATACGGTATTCTTCTGGTTCCGGTAATCATAACTCCAATTGATCCACGAGGTTGATGACGTACTTCTCAAAAATCATATCTTCAGGGACATAATCAAATCGAAAGGGTATTTATAATAAAACAAGACAAGAAGTTTTAAAAGATGAATAATAGATGAGAGATAATAGTGGAAAGAGTAAGTAATCAAACAGTGAAAAAATATTTTTCTTCCTATGGCTTTTCCTATCCATTTTCTAGGGTCACGACCTACAGTCAACATGGGATCTGATACTATCTGTAACGACCCGATTCACTAAAGAATCCAAGTCTCTGTGCATTCTGTGCTAGTCCCTGGATCAATAGCTAGCACACACATTACATGATGTAATATCAAGAATAAACCACATGTCATATATATTACATCGAAGATCCAGTATTACAATAAAGCATACCTTCATAGCTCAAGGCTAGCCTACAAATAAAATACAGCAGAAAACAATATAAGCTTCGTGGCGTCCATCAACTCCACCGGCATAGTTGAGTATAGACATCGTAACCCTACATCGCATCACTTACTAGTCGTATACAATCCTGCAACACCGAAGGTTACAGCCCGAACACGGGTCAGTACATCTAATTTGTACGGCAAGTCACACAAAAAATTATATAACAGACCTACATCTACATGCAAGGATAAGTCAAAGGAAAGGCTTATGGTTTTATTTTTGCAGAAAGCTGATTTTTCCCTCACATACTACAACTAATCAATTTTAATATAACTTCCTAGTACTAAGTATGGTTGAATCGGGCTACACCAATTCCAACCATCCCTTTATTAAAAGTTCCCACTCCAATTCTTATTAAGGTGAAATATCTGTCAAGACCATCCAACAACAATAATGCCCAGTTGCTCAAAGTTGTCCGTAACCGTGGACACGGCTAATCATGATCAGTTTTTACACTCTGCAGAGGTTTGTACACTTTCCCCACTGGACTCAACCCAAAGATTGAGACATAGTCTTTCAGAAGAGGTTGCCTCCACCCTTTGGTAGCCAGTACACCTATCATATCTACATCAGCTAGCTACTAGGGCCAGGTTCCCCACAACTTACTCATCTAAGCCAGAGCCCATATAGCCAATGGTTGTACATGGAAGCTACTAGTCACACTGTCTGTCCGATCTTTTTGAGCCTGGACGGCACCCACTGCGTCAGAGGGTACTCGCCATGACGCACCCGGTTCACCACCAAAACAACCATTCGGGAAGCATTTAGCCCTGGTCCCTCCTTATCGAAGGCATGAGCACCAGGATGCATTTTCTGCCCGTCCAGAGGTGATTTCTATTTAAGTTTGCTAGTCAAGTCATTAATCCTAACATAGCTCCATGATAATTCGACCAATCCCCGTCTACAAAGCAATAGCAGTATATAACAACCACGATCCTAGGGCGATAATGAAATACAAGGTCAGAGCATATGGCTATCCTACTAGGTTTAAATCATAACTAATATATAATCCTACTCATGCATAGAGTGATAATTTGCTACATGCATAATAGAAAATATAGGCTGAGGTATGGTCAAAGTGTAACTTGCCTTTTCCATTCGGTGAAGATCTTTGCTCTCATGTTCCAGTCAACTCTACTCGTCCCACTCCGAGCAAATCTATCGCAAACGAAGGAACTCAAATAAGCAATCACATCACAAGGACAAACAAAAGATCAACAAAACAAACACAAAGGTTTTAGCAACAAAACAAGCGGCTTGACACGGTACAAGTGTCGATGTGCTCGAAGGTGATCGGTGGAACATGAACTCGAGAGAGTCACCGGATAAAGAGTTGTTGGTACAAGATTATGATCAATGCATTATGAAATCAAGGTAATGATCATATCAATATGAGTGGTATGTGGATATTGCCGATAAGATGTCTCATATGATCCAATATGCAAAAAGAATCACGTGACACGGAATACTACAACGCAGGTCATAGCAAGTGCACAATTGACTTAAATTTTAATTTAAACAGATCAAGAAACTTGTGAATTTTTGTGTACACATGATATAAACAGAAGGTACATGGAACGAGTGATCCAACGCAAAAAGAATCACTCGATTTCGATCATCGGTATAAAAGATAAGACCTCCGGGATTTGAATTTGAATTTGAAATAAATTCAAATTCAAAAGTGTGCAAAGTGTGCAACAACTTATACCATGCTAAAGTACAGAACAATAAGAGTGCGTAGGAAAATGTTTCACCTCGATCCGATTTACGGTGTAGAAGATATTGTGGGCGCGAGATCAGGGTGTTTCTTGCCAACAGGGACTTATCCGCAAATAAAGTTTTTGCGAAAAACGCGATCGGGTCCCTAGGACCAGATCTGGCCGGAATTGGAGCTCCGGCGAAGGGCAGCATGTGCTCCGGCGAAGGGTGGCGGCTCCGGCCGGTGGGGAGACGAAGGGGGCGCGGCACGGGGTGGCCATGGGGTGGCCGAGGCGTTGGCATGGCCGTGGGAGCGCGGCGGCGCGGCCTTGCCGGCGGCGGGCGCTCTGCTCCGAAGAGCAGAGCCGGCGAGGCGGCGGGTGGCGCAGGGAGGAGGCGGGGTGGCGTGGCCGCGCACGGCGGCGGCGGCGTCCAGCCCAAGCGGCGGCTCGTCGGCCGTGGCGCTCCGGCAAGCTTCCCGGCGCGGCGGCGCGGTTTCCGGCGACGAGGGGCCCGGCGGCGGCGGCCCGCGGGTCCCGCAGCTAGGGTTTTGGAAAATAATAAACTAAAAGAATTTTTATAAAAAACTTATATAGTCAGAAAAAAAACAAAAACAAAAAAAAACAATTCGGATCCTACTCAGGCTCAATCTCACTCGTGGGCGGAAAAACGTAATGGGTCGGCTGCAGTCTTTTTTTCTTTTCTTTTTTAAAAAAAACTCGAAACTTCAAACAATTGTTTAAAATCAACCGTAGGTCAGAAAAATACGAAACAAAAACCTAAATTCATCAAATAATTCAAAGAAAATTATGCAATGGAAAAAATTCCAAAATAAAAATAAATAAAAACAAAGACATTTTTAAATGACTTTATTTACTTATTAAATATTAAAAAATCAACAAAAGGGTCAAATTATTATTTAAATAATTTCCAATCAATTTTTTTTCAAGAAGTCATTTTATCTTCTCTCAATTATAATTATTTTTGAATGGAAAAATTATTTAAATAACTCCAACTAAAATAAATTTATATTTAAAACATTTCCAAGCTTTCTTTTATATCGAAGGAGTCATATTACCTTCTCTCAATTTATTTATTGGATTTGTTTTAAATATTAAATTCCAAAAAAATCCAACAATGAATATTAGGGAAAGTCCTTTTATTCCCTCTCATTTTAATATTCATTTTAAACTCTAAATTTTTTTAAATCCTACTGGAAATCAATCATACCAAGCAAACAACCAGAATCTATTTACTTTATTTACATTCCAAAATTCGGAGAAATTTTGGGGTGTTACATATTTATTGCAGAGGTTCATAGATCGTGTATCTAATCCATCTCATGCAATCCAGCTATGACTTTCATTCGATAATGAATACACAAGTTAATAGATCATACATTTAATGAATTCATCAGTTATGAAATCACCTTATGCAATCAAATCTTTGACTTGGTGTATTCAAGACAACTTTATCATTAACATTGAATATTACTTGACAATAATAGCAGTATTATAAATGCTTTCTATCATAACATAAATCAAGACGTAATCAAAGTATAAGCACGCTATTATTAATTCATAAAGATGGAACAACTGACTTGTCTCATTACATGAATAACTTTGTCTCGCGAGATGCAAGACACACAACTAAGTGTTCATACTATAGTGATTACATAAGATTTATCTAATACTCTAAGTATCTCCTATGATAGATGTCTCTGCGGAACTTTCCGAACAATTCGGTGCCTCGGAACTTTTCCGTCTCACCTCCGAGACGATTTCGGAGTTCTCTCTTATATCTCCGGTAACTCCGATAGTTCCGAAAAGGTCTCCGATTTCATCGAGCCCTTAAGTGTGTTACCCTATGGTCCGAGAACACTCTATTCATGACCGAGATGAGGCTACGGTCAATGATCATCAGCGGGACCTGGATGCCCATAATGACCCCTTTGCATTCCGGATATCAAAACCGATTGGACCTTACCTCGTATACCATTCCCTTTGTCAGCAATACTGGATTGTTCCGAGATTGGATCAATGACATCCTATGTCTGGTTCAACCTCGTTATGACAAATCCTTATTCACTCGTTCCCATGATAATCATCCCCATGACCTAGTCACACGTTGTGCAACTTTATGGATGGAATATCACCGGGTGGGCCCTGACTATCTATCCATCACATGGATTGACAAATCCCGCTCTTGTAACAATACTCCTCAACATATCTCCATGGAATACCCAAGATACAACCGTTATGACCCGCATATTTCAGTCAGGTGGTGGGATGTAAGTCAAAGCATCCGAGTAGATAGCAATTATGCACGTACTCACGGTCAAAGGAACGTTCTACTACGTTCTGTAATTACAACACTGAACCTTCATAAGATTGATCATGTTGTAATTCTTACTTTGGGTAATGTTCATCACGTCACTCATCTAGTGAGGTGACCTCATAGTCAAGAGACTTAATTGTCCATGATCGCGAAACCACGACCATCATGTTGACCATGACCTAGTTATTGATATAGAGGCTAACTAGGAACTCTGGGGGTTTCTATACCACACATTTATCATTGTTTCACTGATACGGTTCTAGCAAGGCATGAAACTTGTTATGAACTTGCTTAGATATATTGGAATAATCATATATTATTTGCCTCTAGAGCATATATCCGAAAAATATAACTATGAACAGGAATGTAAACATGATAATTCAATACATATAATGGAATTGGACATAAAATAGATCAAAATGACATATTGAAATGCTCAATATAGGATGCATGATTAAAAAGATACAAGGCAGCAAAGTTTCAATGTTTCGCAAACATCAACACAAGGTTAACCGGTAGCTACTTTGGGAGATGATACAATCAACATGCAGCAGGCCAAAATGACAAGTGAAAGCATAGAACTGAATTAGCCATTATGCTTAACAGGATGCAGCAAGAATCACTCAATTCGGATGAACGGTTGGGACGCAACCGTCATCCGAAGTTGACACAAAATAACAGTTTCAGCAGTTTAGCAGCAATTAACAACGGGAAGCCCTGTTCAGCACACAATAACTACATCTAAAAAACCTCAAATCAAACAACTCACTAAGGACGAAAGTTAGAGCACATCATAGGAAACAATTTTCATTTTTGGGGCAACGTCATACGAGCTACAGATTAGTCGCAATTATCGTCGCAAAACTGATAACAGCAGCAGTACAAAAATGACTTGGCAGAATATGAAAAAAAAGGAAAAAAACAGGAGAAGGAAAAAAAAGAGGCCTCACCCTAGATGGGCCGAGGCCCAGCTGGCCGGCGGGTGGGTGACGATTAGCGACTGCTCGCCCTAGGCGAGTCAGCTACGCGGGTCGGGCAGGTCGGTCCCAGGCGGAGGTGGCGGCCCACGTGGCCGGCGGTGCGGCTGGATCGGCTGATCCCGACCGGGATCGGGTCGCCGTGGCCGGCGGCGTCCGTTCTTCGGCGAGGTCGGCGAGGGGGTTCCGGCGGGAAGCAGTGGAGGCGGAGGAGGCCGGAGGGAGCGCCGGCGGGGTCGCGGCGAGGTCCTCCAGTGGTCGTGGGGCGCGGCGCCGGGGTGGCGCAGCTCCCCGAGCTCGGCCATGGCGCGGTGGAGGCGCTGCACTTCGGCGGCCTGCAAGATGAGAGAGGAGGGGTGAGGAAGGAGAGGGGAAGGGGTGGCGCAGCAGGGGCCTCACCGGAGCGGCGCGGCTGCTCGCCGGCGCGCGGCGGCGGCGCCTTCACGGGTGGCTCGTCCCAGATCCGGGCCTGGGCGGGCCCTGCCGGTAGGATCCAGACCCTACGGGGCCCGGGCGCGGCTGGATCCAGCTGGAGGTGGGATAAGACCCCTTCGGGGCGACGTGGCTCAACCGGAGCCCTCTGATCGCCTGATCTGACGATCGGGAGCAGCCAGGGCTAGGGTTTCGGGATGTGGGGGTGTTTTTGGGCAGATCTGGGAAATCTCAGGGGGTGGCTACAAATTTGTATTAGGGGAAACCCTAGAAGGGCTAGGGAGAGGGTGGTCTTTATATAGGCTGGCCTCGATGTCAGTTTACGCAAACACCCTCGGGTTTTCTCCCTCGCGTCCGGTAATCCATGTTTCTGACCGCCGGGAGTGCATATGACCTCCGATTCGGGCGAAATCTTAAAGCACGCGTTCAGCGCGGAGCCCGTCGATTCTACCTCACTTCGATACCGTTCCGAGAATATTTTCCGGAGGCAATAAAATAACCCATTTAATTATTAAACGGGGTTTTTCGTTCCGTTGGCAATGGTTCGTCCTGTGCCGGAAATTGCGACGGTGCTCGAGTGAACCCGGTGTCGCAAAGGTCGTGTATCGTTTGGGAAAAAGGTTTGGTCCCGCATCCGATACGGGAAAGAAGGGGGATATTCACCTATTAATAAATCATCGAAGAAAATACTTCAAACAGTTCTAGCAATCAATAAAAATAAAGCAACAAATTTTTTTAATTTGGGTGAAAATCCCGGGATGTTACATATGGACCTTCATCCTTTCGATTATGTGTATCGACCTTGATCCTTTCGACTGCACATCCTAAATCACGCTGCAAACTGCGACCCTGCCATGCCAAAAAGTGTTTGTACGAGCGATGGCTTCTGCTGTCGAAATGGGAAAATTGAGCTAGCTAAAATAGAGCCTATCCCAGAGTTGATGAGGTTATGATCTACCGTGAATGCAGACTCTCAAAATTTCCGGGAGAACATCCGGTTCTTCAATAGCTATTTCTCATTCACAAGCCTTCGTGTCAGTCTAGACAATAACTACACGAACATGAGGTCTGGGGTGTACGCATTTCGGGTACATGGCACTATGTATCACAATGTATAGTCCTTCGGTCAAAGATCTCATCTAGAACATCTATACTTGTACTTCTACGACGACGACCCTAGCTTAAGCCATCGCAAGGAGGTCACAAATAAATTGGACAAGTGTGTTGTCCGCAAGTTAGTGGACATACTCACAGGAAACCCCTACTCCCAATAGTTTAGGAGTTTGGGTGCCCACAAGGACAACCTCGAGGAGTACCAAATAGACCTCAACACTGACCAAAAGCTAGATCAACGTAAATACATCAAACCATTGTCATTCGAGGTGGTTACGATCTGGATTTGAGGGCAATGACCTAGCAAGGAGGCTCGAATGCAACATTACCCTTTACAGTAAGAACAACTAGAAGTACGGTATAAGTGCTACAGAGGGCTACTATGACCCGCTCTATCCCCTCTTTTTTCCACGAGGGGAGCTTGGTTGGCATCCAAATATCCCCAAGCGTAATGTTCCTTGGGATCTTGCGCAACAACCAAGAGGAAACTGTGATGATGATTCAGGTTCGGATATTTGGTAGGCTTTTGCAAAAATAAATGTTTATCCTTCACATATGTTTCCTAACCTTATTTCTCGTCTTTTCATAGAGGGAAATAGTCGGTTGTGTCTTGTGTGTCTCTTCCAAGACTACTACTGTTACCGGCTACAAACACGCCCTGCAATATTCAACTCTATATTACACAGAGCACGCCTGTTCCAGTTGTGGGGTGTCGATATCTACATCAAGATTGAGGGTAGTAGACTGAAGTGGATCAGGGACCACCAGCCGGAGATATGTGTCGACCTATATAAAGGCATTGTGGATATCATCACGTCTGCGGAGACAAGAGCGAGAGCTGTTGGCATGAGGATCGTACTCCCAGGGACATTTCAAGGGGTCAACAGAGACATGAAGAGGAGGCATATGGATGCCATGGCACTAGTGTAGCTTTTAAATATCAGATAGCGGACTCATTGCGGATTGGGGTCGGTGTAGCGTAAAGCGGATTGCGGGGAATATTGCGGACGCTATGTATGCATAGCTCATGAAAAAATACCCATGAATATATAATTGTTGTGTATAATTCTATACTATTGACAAAAAGTGATATTTAAATGGAGAAATCATCATTTATATAAGAATATAATCTGCAGTGGACAATAGTTGATTTTTGCAACAATGCAAACAAGACACGTTTTCACAAATAAATTACACAACAGAATAAAACACATATAGCGGGCCATGTTGTGAATAATAAAGGTCCGGTGACGATACAGCTATTGCGGCCACAATAGCGAAAGTAGCGGAAGCTATATTAAAGCATGACTAGACATATGGGAAGCCTGATGTCTTCTTAACTATGATCTGCAATCCTAGCTGGGAGGAGATACTGAGTGAGATGCTACCTGCCAAGAAACCACAAGACCAACCAGATCTTGTCGTTCGTGTGTTAAACATGAAATGTTACAACCAATTAAATCAATACTTTGAATGTATAGGAAAATCACATCAAAAAATAGTATGATAGACCTAACAATATATGTAATTTGGCTGGTGCAAAGGTTCTATGTTCTAAGTGAGTCAAGAGTCAAGCTGTCAAGAGTCAAAGCCCTCCCATTAAAACAAGAAGTGTATAATCGGATGCATACTTGACATCTTGGACTGGGCAAATGCCTAGTGCTAAATTTTCAATTTGGAAGGGGGGCATGGGCCCCCTTTTGCGTCCACGAGATTCCGCCAGTGTGTGCAGCACAGGAGCAAGCATGGAAACGTTTCCTTTCCCATGTTGGACTAGGTTCATGCTGTCCTTGGCCTATCTGGATCCTGGTTTATACATACAAATTATTGAGTGGTTGTGGCTGAGTTTAGGTTTTTATTGCCGGAAACGAAACAGGTAATGTTATAACCTAAGAAGAATATGGTATAAATTTCATCAAGAAGGTTATGTATTATTTTTCCTAGGTACATTCAAATATCTAGAATTGACATACATGTGTTGCTTGTGTGTGCACACATTGTTAGTTCGTTATCTCTTTGCTATGAGTTTGCTAGCAGATTTTTTTGTGGTGTGAACTATCAACTATGGTGTGTTTCTACTAGAAGAGAAGTTTTTCATGATGTGAACTATGATGAATTATCGATATTTACTATTTAGGATGTCCAAATGCTAGAGCTTGGCTTCTTTTTTAGGTTGCACTTATGGTACCATACGATCATTGAGTTACAGTTGTTTTCTCTTTTTTACATCAATATATACGATGTGCTATAATATTTATTAACTATGGCTTGGAAATTGCGATTAGATAGCTACTCTTGCCCTCTATATTTTTCAGGAATGAGTTGTTTGCTAAGATGATCCGGATTGCACTTTTCTGAAATTATGTTATGCTCCTGCTCTTAGGAGATTAAGGTGTTGTGGTTTTTCTTGGTAAATGAGTGGCATGCTAAAACGTTGGTTGTTATTTCAGTGGTGACGAACAATAATAGAAAGAATTTTGTTGCTAAGATGGTGGGCTAAGTCATGGGTACAGAAGGGAAAGGCCCAGTTAATCGGGTGTTATACATGCATGTGATGAATTGTAAGCAAATTAGCTGACGGTTCTGTACTTGAGGTCTAACAAAAAGTAGATGCCAGTGTACTATTTTTCTGGTTACTTGATCGATGTGTTAGAGGCCATGGACTGTTTTGATGCTTACAAGATTTTGTTTGGGATTGTACTTGCAAAGTATACCCTGGTTAATAGCCTAGGAGGGATCTTGCTCAACAAATATACCCGACTTCATGATTGTCTTGCTGAGAAAATGCCTAGTGCTAAATTTTCAATTTGGAAGGGGGGGGCATGGGCCTCCTTTGGCCTCCATGAGGCTCCCCTAGTGTGTGCAACCCATGGGCAAGCGTGGAAATGTTTCCTTTCCCATGTTTGACCAGGGTTCATGGTGTCCTTGGCCTATCTGGATCCTGTCAACTGTGAGCACCTTTTCTTCTCTTTCAGTTCATGGTGATGTATTTTGTTGATACAATAGAAACGAAACTGCAAGTTGGAGGCAATCATAAATATGAGGTACACGTTTTTAGTCGATTCTAACTTCTTTTTAGGATTATTCTTGAGACGGTTATACTTTCCAATGACAATGCACTTCCCTTTTTAATGATCTTTGTGCTTCTAGTATGCATTTTTTTTCCTAGTAAATCTCAAAATTTTCATCGTTTCAAGTTCATCACAATATCCAAAGGATTTGCGACTAACTGTATTTCTGCTCGATCCCGTGTTTATACTTTGTAGCTCCTTTGGGTGGTTCTCATTGGCATCATCTTCGCACTAATCATACAGTCACTAGCAGCTAACCTTGGCGTGGTTAAAGGTACTAAAGGCGAATCGTAAGCATATAAAATGAAATTTAAGTTGTTGTAGCTAATGGATACGTTTATTATTCTAAATCAATCACCCGTGTGCAGGAAAGCATCTCGCCGAGATATGCGAGAGCGAGTATCCAAATCCTATGATGATCTACCTGTGGCTTCTTGTAGAGGTAGCAGTGATCGCCGCTAATATCCTGGAAGATTCGAGTCAATAGGCTGCCCATACTGCTCATTAATAAGTTGGCGTTTAAGTGACATATATTTGCTTGACCTTGTCATATTTAAGCTCACTGATAGCTACCGCCTAATAGCATATCTCCTACTGTCGTGTTATCCTAGCCCCCAGATGCCCCTCGTTCTGCTGTATTGCTAATGCACATGAACAGCGGGCATTCTTTCCTTCCTAATATATTTTCTTATACTTAGTCAAATGTACATCGTGTTAACCATATGAATTTTCATTAGCAAAATGATAACGCCCGCACGTGTGGTAGGAGGGTACCTGCCCGAATGCCCACACAACCACAGATCAGGCCACGTCAAGCATGCATGCACACACCGATAAAATAGATGATATCAGCGGATATTTTATGTTTTTCAAACTTAAATGTTTATCTCTTAAAAAACCTAATTAAAATTCCATTTTCACTGTTAAATACATTGCGACGAGGTCTTCAAAATGACATTCCATATTGATGAGACAAGGGTTTACAGGACTATGTATATGTTCAGCACCACCATGCCACCAAGGAGAAGACGAGTCAGGGCAGATTGACAAGACTAGCTATTTTGGAACTCCTGTATCCATCATGTTCCCTGTAATTTCTGTAAGACAAAACTTGATTCACCCATTATTTGTAGGAATAATAGATCAAAGTGAGGTGTCACAACCACAACTCAGCACTTATGTCACGCCGACATTTTCCTATTTTGAGTGGTTCTTTATGATGAACTCTTTTATTCTAGAATCACAAGAATACTGGGCGGTAAGCTTTTAGTTACTGGATCTGCAAGCATATTTATCGTACTTATTTTCTTAACATTAATTGTTTAATCTTGGATTTTATCTTTCACAACATGAAATTTGTTGTCAATGTACTTTCATGATGTATTTTACAAACTTAGAGCATCTTCAGCCCCGCCCCCAAGAGGCCCCCAAGCCGGCGCTATTTTCGCCGGATGGACGAATTTCGCCCAGTCGCGTCCCCAAGGGCCCAAATAGCGCCGGATTGGCCCAAAAGTGAGTGAAGCGATCCCAAGCCGCCCCCTGCGCGTTGGGGGGCTCTTGGGGGCATCGGATGAAAAGAAACAATGCGTGGGACCGCTGTGTCCGCGAGAGAGGATGCTTCTCCCGCTGTTTTCCTCCCTTTTCCTCCCTCCCACCCTTCTGCTCCCGCCATTTCCTCCAGATTTTCCCTCCATGCCACCGAAGAAGACGGGATATGTGCCCCCCTCCCCCCGCCGCGACGATGCACCACCGTTGGCCCCCAAGCAGAGGAAACAGAGAGCCCCCAAGGCCACGCCGGAGGGTTTGACGGACGGCGAGTGGAAGGTCGACCAAGAGCGCTGCTCGTGGTCGACAACCGACCGACGCAGGAGGCTCTATCGTGGGAATCTCAAGGCAGAAGTACGAAGAGTCGAACTTGACATGGGACCTTTGCTGCGAGGCGATTTCGTGGAGAAAGACGGCATGGACAAGAGACTCGGCGATTTACCCAGGTTTCAACCCCTCTTTGTCTCGATGTAAAAGCCTAATCTTGCTTCTTATTATTATGGGTCCCAACTCTCGAACAAAGAGTCGGTTGATTGATTACAAGAGAGTTGGCTCGTAAACTTAGTCTCGATGAGATCTAGGTTACGCCGACAAGTGTCTAGTCTTATCATAGGTTGAGATTGTTCTCTGACCCTGGATCCCATGGACCTCGTCTTATACAGGCGCCGGGTCCCGGGATTCCGCGAGTCCGACTCCGAAATGAGGTGGAGTCCTATTCTACTTTACAAATATGCTATGTACTATGCATGGTAAGTCGAATTCCTTCTACGTCTTCGATCTTCTTTCCTTGGCGCAGCCGGCCCGTGGCCGGGTCTTCTCTTGTGGGCCTTCCGTAGGTGAGTCGGCCCATAGATCTAATGCCGGGTTATGGGCTTGGTCTATCCCCCCGACATTAGCCCCCAGGATTGGTGTGATGCTTTATTCTTCACAACAATCTTCTTGTCACCATCGTGGTTGCCGACTCCCTGATTTGAACAAACTGACTTCCACCCCTTTTTAAGGTTTGCGGGGAGTCGATGTCAATCTTCTTGGTCTTTAAAGTTACCAGTCCCCGTTGATCCGGCTCATGTAACTGTACTGAATCACATTTCTTCGGTGTTCATACCCGGCTCTATTTTTTTAACAATAGATCCGACTTTTCCGTTTTTCTTGGAACCCTTGGACGGTTTCTATGCCCACTAGATTGGTCCCAGAAAATCGATGGATTTCCTTCCGTTAGACATTATCATGCGACGCCTCGGGTTATGGGACGGTTCCCTTTATAAAAAGGTTCACGTTCCCATCTGTCCTTTATATGCCATCCATACCACTTCTTCATCGTCTTCTTCCTCGAGCACTGAAGGTCCCGAGATCTATCTCCGTCGCGGCGTCAAGCTTTTCTTTCTTCAGTGATCTGTGAATAGAGGACTGGGGCCGTGCCATTCTCGCGCGTTAATCAAGTAAGTTCTCCATCCCCTACCTCTTGCTTCCAGTTTATTTGCTCATCGCCATTGTTCCGGATCTCCGAGCTTTTACTATTTGATAATCTGAGGCAGTTCTCAATGGTAGATCTCGATTTGGATGTGGGCGCATACGTTAGGATACCCCATACACCACTTTGCACCCATTACTCATTTGAGGAGATGCGATAGATCTGTATTTTTTAACTGTTTAGGGTTTTCCGTAGGCCGATAATCTGCTCGTATTTTTGTTTGATTTTCCTGAGCTCGGTAGATCTTTTCACATCACTGTGATTTGTGAAAATTGTTTGTGTAGTTGTTGTAGAGTCGGTTTTTGTCCGACTCCTTGAATTTCAACTGCCTAGTCGCCATGGAGTCGATTTCAGTCCGACTCCTTGGATTCTAATTAGGATTATCCATTGTTTGTCTTAGTCGGCTCAGTACATACTACCTTTTATCTTCTAGGTCCGACTCCTGTGCCATGGGCAAACAAGTTCCTGCCTCTAGAAAGCCGGCGGGCAAAAAGCCGCATGTCCCAAAGCCGCCGACTCAGAGAACAACAGTAGGAGTGAACTGGGCCAAGAGTCAAGTGACTGTAGATCAGTTAAATAAAATGGTGGCAGATGGAATCCTTCAGCCCCAAGATGAGATCAAGTAGCGGGTCCCTGGAGAAGAGACCCGGCCAGAGCCTAAGGAGGGCTCAGTTATAGTCTTTGCCGATCATGTGACCCGGGGATTTCGTCCTCCTGGGTCAAAAAAATCCAGAAGCGTGTTATACTGCTACAAGATGCACCCTCAGGACTTGAGTACTAACTCGGTGCTCAACATATGTCACTTTCAAGTGTTCTGCGAAGCTTATATGTGGATCAATCCAACTTTGAATTTGTTTGCCGAGTTCTATTACTGCAATCGGAAAACTGAATATAGCGGGGGTCCGGCTCTGGAATGTGTTGGAGTCACCATCCAGAAGCGGGCCAAGTCGATATTACCCGCTCCCCGGCTAATAAGCAAGGTGAAGTACGGGCAAAAGTCCTACTTCTACTGTACTTTGAAGGAGATCCCCGGTGAGCATCCTCTGCCCGGCTTTCGTGAGAGTCGACTGTTGTTCCATGATAGCTTGAATCTTTTTCCCAAAGACAGTCATCAAAGGAGAAATGAGTTGATCATTGTTCGGATGAAGGCTTTGATGGCCCATGGGCTCACTGGAAGGGAATTAACCCAGTGTTGGGTGGGTTGGCAAATCCAACCCCTCAGCATAAGGGACCGTCTTATGTGCAAATACACCGGGAAGGATGATCCCATGTGTTTTGCTCATAATGAGCTCTCTCTCGCGGAGTTGGTAAGAGCTTGCAAGAAATTTCTCCAGGAGCGTATCGATGACCTGAAGAAAGTCGGCATTGCTCCATTCTACAAAGATAATCCGGCTCCACTAGTATGTCTTTACCTATTTCTTTGACATGATTTTTGTTCAAGTGTTTTGATCTTTCGACTTCCGTGTTTCCAGGAGGAGGATCCATGGTGGAACGCTGGTCAGGATCTTGAGACTATTGCAAAGAGTCTGAGACATACGGTAGGAGTCGGATGCTTTTCCTTTTTTGTGGTAAACTTCTTCTCCTTACCTCTTTTGTTCTTTATAGGAGGACTCGGATGATCGTGAGGATGAAGAAGAAGATGAAGAGGAGTTACAGGATAAGGCTCCCCCTGTCGAGGCCAACTCTCAAAAGGAGAGTCAGAATGTGGATCCACCGGTATGTATCTTTCCCGGCTCCTTATAATTTAGTTGGTAGGATTTTTGTATCCTTATTATGTATCTTGTCTCATAGGCACAAGGATCGAAGAGGCGTACCCATAGTACCGACTCGGGGGACACTCTCTTAGTTGTGGAAAATGAACCTCGACGTGTTCGAGGGAAAACTGCTGATGCGTCGACTCTCTCTCGTAAGTCGGGAGATCTTAGGGATGAGCAGCCGCAAGCCGTCAATTCTTCTTCTGAGGGCTCATCTGTCCAAGCATCCATCTGTATCAACCGTGGGTGAGTGCCTTCGTTGTTATGCCGACTTTATCTGCTTATGTATATTTTCTGACGACTCGTGTCTCTTTTCTTTTGAGTAGTGATCGAATTGATCCTAAGGATTTGGCTGACTCTGAAGTTATGAAGGAGTCGGCAGTTTTGCCAGGAATTTTGCCAGAAACTATTGTTTTTGAGGAATTGAAGAAGGCTGGCTTGAATGAGTCGAGTCCTTCTGGTCTCTACAAGGATACTTCTCCCACCGCTGATATCAAGAAACCAGAGACTCAAACTGGAACTGTTGAAGCAGCTCCAAGTTCTACCCCGACTCCTTCGGAGAGGGTGATTGTTGATGATGAATTGATGATCACAGGGGCTCATCAGGGCGTCCCACCTGCTAAACCAGTGTTGACCAAAGTTGTGGATAGTAAAGAGCAGGTGGTGAGTCGGCCGCATGACTTGATTTCTGAGAAATCTTCTCTTGAGGAATTGTGTAGGAGGTCACTGGCTTGCACTACCGAGCAACATGACATAGTTCTCCAGCTCTGACAGCGCTATGAGGTATTTTTCTATGCTGTCTTTCTGATGTAGTGTCCGTAGCCCCCATAAACTAGCATGGTTGTTGGAGACCATGGTGGGCTATGTTTCTAGGGGAAATTGAGTTGTTACCATCATAATGTTGGATATGTGCCCTAGAGGCAAATTAATAAAGATATTTGTCACATATCTGTTTGTTCATAATACGTTATATATTGTGCTAGAACTGTATTAAGCGGAAACATTAATACACGTGTGATATATAACAACCTGGTCCCTAGTTAAACTTAGGCATACTAGCTCATTGGGCAATTGATGATCAAGGTTTCCTGATCATGAGAACATAATAGTCTATTGACAATGAGGTCATATCATTAGGAGAATGATGTGATGGATACACACCCACCTTAAGCATTGCAGTGTGATCAAGTCACATAAGTTCAGCATTGCGATGACTTAATAACATAGTGACTGAATGCTTAGACCGTGATGATCATACATAATTGCTATCTATTAGGATGCTTTGAGTGCATTAACTGTTACACTGAAACATGGTAACTGGAAAGGTGTATCTTGGGTATTCCAAAGTAGATATGTTGAGGAGTATGAAATATATCAGAGCGGGATTTGTCAATCCGAGTGACGGATAGGTACTCTGGGCCCACTCGGTTGTGTTGCATCAATAGCTTGCAAGCAAGTGACTAGGTCACAAGAGATGTAATATTCACAGACGAGTAAACATGTTATGTCGGAGACGAGGAAGAACTAGGTATTGGATACCGACGATCATACCTCGGACAAACATAGTACCAAAGCACAAAGGGATCAAGTCATATTGTTAACGGTTCAACAGCGATGAAGTTTATTCGATGGTAGCGTAGGGGCACATCAAGGATTGTAACCAGATCCCACATGATGTTCATTGGTCAGAGAGTGTCTCGATCATGTCTACTGTTTCCCGGACCGTAGGGTGTCACACTAAGGGCAATCGATGCATTAAGGATTGATTCGGGATCATCGGTGAAAAGAGAGAAAACACCGGAAATGTACCGGGAGGTGCCGGAAGCTGTTCCGGATATTTTGAAAGGTTCAAAATAATATATATTAATGTTTAAATATGTTTTATTATTTAATTGACAGAATTAAATGTTAAAAATGATTTAAATAATTAATTAAAAAGGTGAAAAGGTATTTGGGCCTTAAAAGGCCCATGAGGGGAAGGGGGAGCCTCCCCCCTTGGGTTTGGGGCCAAGGGAGGGGCCCATCCCCCTCCTAACCGCACCACTCCCCCCCCTTGGGGGTTTAGTCCCACATGGGGGAAGGGAAAGGGGTGGAGCCCCTCCTTGGCCTATATAAGGAGGGGTGGGGTGCCTTTTTCAACACAACATTGAGTTTCTCTCTCTATTTCTCCGACCTAGAGCGGACTCCCCTGGTTTGGAGTTTGCACCTAGTTGGGGGTTTCACCATCATCCATACGCCGTCGCGTTGCCGGAATCAGGATCCGGATCAATCTTCTTTCCGCTGCTCTTCTGGTTCGGAGCCCGGAGGGACGTCGGTTGCACCGTACGTGTGTAATCCCGCGAGGCACTACACGTGTGGTGCTACTTCATCGTCGGAGGTTCTTCAACACGACAGGGAGGTCGTAGGATCAGAGTCTACGCCAACCAAGTTCGAGGAACATTTCCCTCTTTCGGTCTTCAAAGGTATGAACACTGATTCCTTCCGTTACATACATCAACATAGCATAGATCTTGGGTTCGGGACTCGTAGGTAGGAAAAATTTTGTTTTCTGCGCCGATCCGCAACAGTGGTATCATGAGAAAGGCTATGTGTAGATGTATTGTACGGGTAGAACACATCTAGAATGTGGGCATCAATTCTCCAATTGTTACCCTCCCACGTGTACTCGTTTAGCGTTGCGGCAATGTCCTGATGAAGCGGACCCGACTAACCTTACGCGTTTACGCGAGATTGGTTCCACACTTGACATATGGCATGTACCATATAAGTGGCTGAGGGTGTCTGTCTCTTTAACATTAGCGACGCGAAGACGTTTGCAACGGAGGGCCCCGACAGGGGTGTAATAGAGACGACTGCAGGATTGGTGTTGTGGCTTGTTTTCGCAGGATAGAAAGCGGTTCTCTCTCGAAACCCCTTAGCAGCCACGTAAAACTTGCAAAAGATAAAGTAGAAGGCATTTTAACTTTAATTTGCATGTAAGGGGGGATCATAGCTTGTATGATTTACAGTTTTACTTCCTGTCTTGCTAATATGCTAGATATGCGACGATAGCATGATAGGATAATCTCTCTCAATACCATGATTGTATTCTCCCTTAGTGGGCACCGCCTGTAAGGATCTCTTTATGATAGGCAGGCCGTGACGATCGGGTGTCATACATACATTAGCGATCGCATGAGGTTGGGTTTGGCAAGCCTAGCATATGCAGATATGGCCTTGCTGAACAGCCATACACTAAGGTTCGACTGGCAGGCTTGACATATGTAGATATGAGCTTGGGATACGGATGATCGAAAGGTTAAGCATGAGTCATATAACAGATATGATTGGCATGATGGCCTACCTAGGGAGATGTGTCGTCGGACGTGTGATATTCGAGGACGATCATTCAAACTAGGATTATGTTAATCACTTAGTAAATTTGGAGAGATTTTTAACTAAGTGGGAGTTTTAGAATTAATTAAAATTGAACTCCAATTATGAACAAAGTCTAAATATGTGTTTTGCAAATAACCATTGTAAATGGCTGCACCTCTCCCCTCATTCAACTTAGGGTCATTCCTAGAGAAAGACAAACTGAAAACCGATGGGTCAAACTTCACCAACTGGTTCCGCACTTTGAGGATTCTCATCGTTCCCCTCAAGATGGCATACGTACTAGAGGTCGCGTTAGGTGACGAACCACCAGCAGACGCTAGTCAGGATGAGAAGAATGTCTACCTCTCCAAGACGGATGATTACAACCTTGTCCAGAGTGGAATGCTTTACTCCATGGAGGCTGAGCTGCAGAAACGCTTTGAGAGGATGGGTGCATATGAGATAATCACCGACCTCAAGGCCGTCTTTGCACCCCAAGCCAGGGCTGAACGTTATGAGGCTTCTGAAGCTTTCTTCTCAGCAAAGATGGATGAGCATAGCAGTGTTAGTGAGCACGTGGTCAAGATGTCTGGCTACGTTCAACGCTTGAATGCTCTGGAATGTCAGATTCCAGATGAACTTGCTGTTGATAGGGTGCTGCAGTCGCTGCCCCCTAGCTACAAAGGATTTGTGTTGAACTACAACATGCAGGGGATGACTAAGACCCCTTAGGAGTTGTTCTCCATGCTGAAAACTGTTGAGGTTGAGATCAAGAAGGAGCATGTTGTATTCATGGTCAACAAGACCGTTGAGTTCAAGAAGTCTGCCAAGAAGGAGAAGGGAAAGAAGGGAAGCCCGAAGAAGGGTGACAAGCCAGTTGTCACTCCTCGTAAGGCACCCAAACCTGGACCCAAGCCCGGCGTTGAGTGCTTCTACTGCAAGGGTGATGGTCATTGGAAACGCAACTGCCCCAAGTAACTAGAGGATAAGAAGGCTGGCAAGATTGTCAGAAGAGACAAAGGTATATTTGATATACACGCTATTGATCTTTTCTTAACAAGCGCTGGGAACAAATCCTGGATATTTGATACAGGATCTAGTGATCACATTTCTAACTCCTCTCAGGGGCTACGGAATAGGCGATGCTTGATGAAAGATGAAGTGATGATGCGCGTGGGAAACGGCTGCCGGATTGAAGTGGTGGCGGTCGGCACGAAGCATCTTAGTCTCCCTTCGGGATTAGTTTTGATTTTGAATAAGTGCTACTATGTACCCGCATTGAGTGTGAACATCGTTAGTGGTTCTTGCTTGAAGCGAGACCACTATTCTTTTAAGTCAGATACAATTGGTTGTGAGATTTATAAGGATGATGTGTTTTATGTTCACGCACGGGAGAAAAATGGCTTATTCATTCTTAATCTCGATTGTGATATACTTCATATTGATAATGTAGAGGCCAAAAGATTAAAACCTAGTGGCGAATAACACATGACGATGTGGCATTGTCGAATTCGTCATATTGGTGAAAAGAGCATGAAGAAGCTTCATGATGATGGACTTCTGGAGTCATTGGATTTTGGATCCCTTGACACATGTGAACCATGCCTTATGGGCAAGATGAAAAGGACTCCATTCAATGGAACAATGGAGCGTGCGGAACACTTGTTAGGGATCATACATTCAGATGTATGTGGACCTACGAACGTCCCCACACGCAACGGTCTTCGTTACTTCGTGACCTTCACAGATGACTTAAGCAGATATGGTTATATCTACTTAATGAAACATAAGTCTGAAACCTTTGAAAGGTTCAAGGAATTTCAGAGTGAGGTCGAGAATCAACTCGGGAAGAAAATCAAGCACCTTCGATCCGATCGAGGAGGCGAGTATTTAAGTCACGAGTTTGGCGATCATCTTAAGACTTGTGGCATCGTACCACAACTTACGCCGGCAGGAACACCTCAGCATAACGGTATTTCTGAGCGACGTAATCGAACTCTATTGGATAGCGTACGATCGATGATGTCTCATACCGACTTACCTGTGTCATTCTGGGGGTATGCATTAGAAATTGCCGCTTACATTCTTAATAGGGCATCGTCCAAATCCGTAAAGACAACACCATTTGAGGAATGGCATGGCAAGAAACCAAAGTTGTCTCACTTGAAGATTTGGGTTTGTGAGGCTTATGTTAGGAAACTTCAGCCTGACAAACTCGAATCAAAAGCGGATAAGTGCATCTTTGTGGGATATCCAAGGGAAACCGTTGGATACACCTTCTACAACCAGTCTGAGGGCAAAACGTTTGTCGCCAAGACTAGATGCTTTCTTGAGAAAGAGTTTCTTTCGAAAGAATTGAGTGGGAGGAAAATAGACCTCAACGAGATGATTGACCAATCACTCCAAGTGGAAGAAATGGCAATGAAAGTTGTTCCGGAACCATATTCCGTAGTGGGAGCTGAAGAGAACGGTCATCATGATATTCATAACGATCGTGACATACATGATGATCATGATCAAGATGAAGAGGATCCTATTGTACCCCGTAGGTCATCAAGAGCCCGAGTAAAAACTCAGTTTTATGGGCAACTTGTCAATGCAGTCATGTTAAATGAACCTGACGAACCTGCGAACTACAAAGAAGTAATGGAGGGACCCGAGTCCGAGAAATGGCTGGAAGCCATGAAATCCGAGATAGACTCCATGTATGCCAACAAAGTATGGACTTTGGTGGATATTCCCGAGGACCGAAATGCCGTCGAGAATAAGTGGATATTCAAGAAAAAGACTGACGCAGACGGAAACGTATCTGTCTATAAAGCTCGACTTGTCCCAAAAGGTTTCCGACAAATTCAAGGAGTTGACTTCGAAGAGACTTTCTCTCCCGTAGCGATGCTGAAGTCTATCCGGATATTGCTAGAAATTGTTGCCTATTACGATTATGAAATATGGCAGATGGATGTGAAAACCGCATTCCTAAATGGCAACATTGAGGAAGAGTTGTATATTGTACAACCGGAAGGTTTTATTGATCCTAAGGACGCTGGTAAGGTATGCAAACTTCAACGGTCCATTTATGGGTTGAAGCAAGCATCACGGAGCTGGAATCTTCGTTTTGATGAGGTGATCAAAGCTTTTGGATTTGTCCAAAATGAAGAAGAATTATGTGTTTATAAGAAAGCGAGTGGAAACTCTGTGGCATTCCTATGTCAGAGCCCTCTGTTAGGTATGTGCTAGGGTTAGCTAGTACCTTTGCATCATGCCAAAAATTTCAAAAAAAATCTTGGAAATCAATTTCAAAATCCAAATGGGAGAAGGAACACCCCCCAGATGAATTAATTCAAAAGGCCAGATAAAAATATTTTCCACAAATTCATGTTAGAGTTTTGAAAAGTCTTATAAATGAGTGTGATCACATATCAAGTGATGTGGGACCCATCCCATGCTCATAGATTTTTCAAATATTCAAACAGTACCTTGGAATTAAAGAAATACCCCTTTTTGATTTAAAATTCAAATCTTTTGAATTTTAAAAATGTTGAAAGTTTATGAGTGGCTAGTTTATTTCATTATGAGGCCACATAAAAGTTTTCAGCATTTAATAAAATGTTTAGCTATTTATTTTAGCTAAACAGAACAAATTACAGAAAAACAGAAAGGAAAGATTAACCAGAAAAGGAAAAGACTTACCTGGCGCCTGGGCGAAGTCGGCCCACCCCAGCCCAGCCGGCCCAAAAGGGCACGGGGGTCTTCTTCCACCTCCCGCGCCTCCAAGCTGCTCGGTGGAATGCCACCGAGCTAGCTGGTGACGCCACCTCGACGCCGAGTAGCTTCCGGCCCTCCCCGTGGCCTCTTCTCGCACCTGGACGCGCCTGGAGACGCCGTGAGTTCTTTCCGCCCCTCCCCAGTGCCTATCCTCCTCTCTCTCGCTGAACCCCACGAAGAACAGGACGCCGCCGTCGCCATAGCTTGAAGCCCGCGTGGCCAACGACGTCCCCGAGCTGCGTCGTGCTGTCCATCCTCCTCCTCCTCGTCGACTACGTCTCCCAGTGCAGCGAATCGAACTCGGAGCCCTCCTAGCCGCCGGAATCAAGCTCGAGCCGTCGCCGGACCCGAAGGACGCCTTTGTCGATTTCGTCGCCGTCGAGCCCTCCCAGCTCAAGCCGCCACCTCCGTCGAGTTCCTGGTGAGCAGGCGGTCCAAACCCCTCTCTCCCTGCCCCTCTTCGTTGTCTCCTTGACGATCCGCCATGGAAGCCGAAGTACCTCGCCGCCATGGATGAGCTCGAGGTCGCCCCTGTGCCCCTTCGTCTCAGCCAGAGCGCGCGTTTGGCTCCTGAGCATGTTAGCTTTCGAACGCGAGCGATTTCAGCCCGAACCGTGCACGGTAGCGTCGCCTGCGACTTCGCCGTGGTTCTGCTGCCGCCGGAGTCGTCGCCGTCGTCGATGCAGAGCTCCCCGTGGACCCCCGATGCCTCCAGAAGACGCGGACGACCTCCAGAAGCAAGCCGGTGCCCTCCGTTTCCCCTCCCGTGGACGGAATCGAGTTCCCGTGCAGCGCCGCCGTGGTCCAGTCGCCGGCGTCAAGCCGCCGGCGAGTCAGCGTTAACCCCCCCCCCCCGGCTAATCACGTAATTAGTGACCCCTGGGTCACTGACCAGTGGGCCCAGTGGCTTAATTAAGCCACTGGATTAATTTAACCCACGGGTTAAGTTAACCCAGCCACTGACAGGGTGGACCCACATGTCAGCCCCCCCCCCTGGCGTCAGCTTGACGTCAGCCTTACGCAGTAAATCGAATTAATGAATTTCCAGAGATTAAAAGAATTCCAGAAAATCCAGAAAATACCCCAAATTTTGGAAATTCATAGAAAATTCATATTAACTACAAATTGGACAAATAATATATGAAAAATGATCAGGAGAAAATTATCTTTCCAAATATGCAACTTTCAACTCTGTTTGAGTTGAAATTAAAATGGGACCAGTAGCATATGTCATTTGGTTTATTTGAATTTAATTCAAATTCAAATCACTTGATCTTGCAACTTGGACCATGGAATTATGATGTATTTTAACCACACATCAGAGGCACATCTTACACATTTGAAAATAATTCAAAATGATCAAACCATGTCACTTGCAACTTGACTAGGTTGAATTCAAGTGTGGAGTTTGAATTTGCATTTTAAATGCAATATATTTCACTTAAATGGAATTGCCTCACACATCAAAACTTATACAAGGCAAGCAAAACCCCATTGATCATGTCGATAAAATCCCACTTCCCTCTCATGTCTCGCTTATGCATTGTTTAGGATGATCACCATGCTTCGTTTCTACCGCATAGATGAACCCATTCCTTTGCATGACCTATCATTTTGTCACAGTAGTAAGCAAACCACAATCCTAGCAACTGTAGGAGTTGTTTGATATCATGTGGCCCCTGCAAATGTTACCGCTTATTGCATGCTTAGTATGATACCATGTTGTTACTGTGATGTGAGTCGGGATGGGAATGATCATGTTGATGATGGTAGAAAAGTGTTGGTGAATCGACCCTAATACAAGGTGAACGATGAGAGGCTGTGTAGGAGTACACGGTGGGTTGTCTCGTTGAACACCGCCCTAAGTCCGAGTTCTTGTGTGGTGATCCAAGATGAAGAGTACAACCACACATTGGGCTCACTGACCCCTCTCAACTTATTAACTCATCCCTTTCGAGGTCCAGATGTCGCAGTAGTTCGGAGTTCTGATAGGCTTGTGGCCTGGATGCTAAGTGAGAGAATGGCTCAACCGAGACCGGCTTATGAACCACGCACACATCGCTTGGGTCCACTTCAGTAAACCGGCCGGGTTCACGATTGTGGTAGCCAACCCAAGTAGGTGGCTTTCTTGGACTAGATAGGCTATGAGGTAACAGTTGTGGTGAGCATCCTCGCTGGCACCCCTTGAATGGTGTCGAGATCAAAGGCGGTAAATGATGGTCATGTGTGTGTAGCGGTACACCCTTGCAAGGTTAACAAAACTATTCGAATAGCCGCGTCCGCGGTTATGGACTACTTGGAAAGCTTAGCTTGATTATTAGATAACTTGAACCGGATACTTCTAAAATACACCAAGATAAGTGTGAGTGCTATGGCGTGCTTTCTCGTGGGAAGTCGAGGAAGGCACCATAGTGGTGTAATTGGTTGGTGAAAGTAGTGGACTCGTGTACGCTTCTTATCTCAAAGTCTGGTACTCGTAGTTCAGGATTAGCCAAGTCAAAGCTGGCATTTCTGCAAGTGAACCCCACCTCCCTTTACCTTGATACATGTGCATGAGTAGTATAGCTCCTATGTAAGTCTTGCTGAGTATGCCTTTGTACTCACGTTTGCTTAATCTATGTTTTAGATGACGCCACTGACCCCGAAGGTGGCTTCTTCATCGAGCTGGACGACTGAAGTTAAGCTAGTCTAGTCCCAGTCAGCAGACTGGTTCCCTCGTGGAGGGCTTTGTGTTTGAATAAGGCTTCTTAAGCCAATTTGTTAAACTTGTCTGTACTCAGACATAATTTGCTTCCGTTCTGTGTTGTAATGTTGGATCACATGTATGTGATCTCTGTGTGTACTCTATAAGAGTTATAGATAAAATGTACACTTTGTAGAGAATTGCAATGGTACCTACTGTTCATACAAGGCATGTGTGCTGCGTGTATGTTTATAACATGCATGTCTTTGTATGGGTTTTCGAGACCTTAGTTGTGTTCTGGCTGGCGGTCTTTCATACACCAAGTGGCCCTTAGATTGGCGCATCTTGGGGCATCGCGATGCGATTGCTCGAGACTCCGTCTCGTGCACACTTTGTGGTATGATCGAGCCCGCCCTAGACCCCGACTAAGTGATCGGGCTGGAGTAAGTCTATGTAAGAGTTTCGAGATAGTCGATAGTATGGTTGAGGCGACTTGTCTTTGAATATGGAAGTTCACCACCCATATCATTAGACTTGTGTGTGGACGATGAGGACCCATTGCAGTTGATTATCCGGCCTGGATGGGATGCCCCTCACGTACGATGCTTTCCGAGAATGTTCAGTGCTTGGCCTTGTCTGCTTAGACAAGTGGGTGCGGTTCTCGGCTCTCCATATGACTATGTCTTAACTGTACTTGCATACGCTAACCCCGGGTCCCGACAGACTTGGTATCAGAGCAGGACTGACTGTAGGACTAGTAGCCTTGGCCGAAGTTGAGTCTAGCTTGCTATAGTTATATAGTTACTCTGGGTATACAAGGGAATAACGTAAGGCTTCTTTTTTCTCCCTACCCCCTTCGTTCTGAGTTCTGAGTGACCCTCATCTTGTTCTACGGGAAGATAGGACTACGCTCTCCTCTGTCTGATTAGCACATCTCGTTGATTGCTTCCTTATAGCCGTAGGAAAGTTTTGTCAAGTTTTCTTAGCATTGTTGTAATGCTGATTTCTTACATCGTATTATGTAAGTGCTGTTAGCATATTGAAAGAAATTGTCATTTCTTACAATTACAGCCGTTATGCTGTCCGAGTCATTCCAGGTTTATCTCATAATCTGATGCATTTGCAAACTCCTTTCTGTTTCAGATGGCAGATCTTCCCCCTCGGAAGATTGTTCGTTTGACCAGGTGCCTCGGTGTGCGTGGCCATCCCGCCACGTTGATCGAGATGATGTCCTATGTGGGATATCGATGGTACCCTGAGTACACCATCGAGGAGCAGTTCCACGACTTCAACCAGACGCAGTTCCACTGCATTGTCCGGATCTACCCACACCACGTTGGAGTCACCCAGCCTATCCACTTTGGACATGGCATCGGCGTTACCGAGAACATGGCTGTGCAGGATGCTGCATATTCATGTATTACCCTGCTGAGAGAGGAGCACACCATGCTGAGAGAGACTTCATTCCTCTATATCCTTGCTGCACTTCCAGGAGAAGAGGGATATTACACCGGACTCTACTCAGATCACTCTGCAGAGGATCCAGCACTCCAGGTGACTGATAGGTTTGCTAGTGACAGAGATCGTGATGCACGCGCTCTCCGTTTCGAGCTCCACGCCACTCGAGTTCGTCTGTACCGAGCACTGACGCTCTTGGCACCCTTTGTGAGCGTGGGATCAGTTGAGTATGATGCGATCTATCCAGTGAGGACTCATATGCCATCTCGAGTTGCTTGGCCCGAGATTGGAGGCATTTTTCCACCCCGTGGTCCTTTTCTTCCACCCTACACTGGACCTAGGCCCCATCCTTGCCCAAATGGATATCAGTGTCCACAAGCCTCCGTGTTTTCCGATGGTCACCTCCAGCTACTGGGATACGCGGGTAACTTTTATGAGGACTACTATGGAGATGGAGATGAGTGAGACCGCCTGTGGTTTTACTTAGTGAGGATGTAGTAGTATCCTAGTAGATTGTAAACAAGGTGTCTAAGTTCCAGAGGCTTAGATAAATAATGTATAGGAAGTCAGAGTGCCTCTGAAGGATGTATCATCTTCATCACGTTTGTATTAGCTTAGTGCTTGTACTAAAACGATGTATGGCTTGTATGACAGCTTGTGAATATATGGCTTGTATGCTTTTATCACCATGTTCTCAAGATGATTACTTCCTTTTCTCTGTAATCCTTCCAGTACTTCAATACCTTGATTAGACTCTTGAAATCAACTCTGTTTGACTTTGGTTTTTCACCTTCAGGATGTCTCAAGGAACACGTGGCCAGGTTGGTCGTAACCAAGGTCGTGGGAACAACCAGGAGGAAGACAACCTTCCACCCCCACCCACGATGGCACAGGTTCTGATGGAGGTTGAGAGGAACCGCCGTGACTCTCACCACCTGCTGGAAGTCATCGCACGCAACACCACTCAACAGCGCAATGAGCTGGTGTCCTTGAACGACTTCATCCGGCTTCATCCCCCGGTTTTTAGTTACTCCACCGAGCCCCTTGACGCCGATGACTGGCTTCGCAGCATCGAGAGGAAGCTCCAAGCCGGTCATGTTGCAGATGGCGACAAGGTCAGCTACGCCACCTATCACCTCGAAGGTGCAGCAAGCTCTTGGTGGGAGAATTTTCTGAATATGCGCCCAGTTGGACCACCAGCATCTTGGGAGGAATTCTGTACGTCCTTCCGCGAGCACCACATCCCCAAGGGTCTCATTGACCGCAAGCGTGAGGAATTCTCTAACCTCACTCAAGGCAGAAGAACCGTGGACGAATTTAGTCGTGAGTTCAACCGACTTGCTCGCTATGCCTCTGAAGAAGTCTCCACCGACTCCAAGAAACAAGAGAGGTTCCGTCGTGGCCTCAACAGTGGACTCCGTCGCGAGCTCAACCTTCATGACTTTGCCACCTTCCAGGTCCTTGTCAACAAGGCCATCAAGGCAGAGGACATGAACACCCCCAATGATTTCCGCAAACATCCTAGAGATGACAATTCATCCAGTTCTGGCTCCCAGAAGCGCAAGATCTGGATTCCCAATAGCATGTTCCGCCAGAACAACCCACCGAGGCCATCCTATGTGGCGCCTCGTCCAATCACCCAGTTCCACCCAGCTCCACGAACTGTTTTCGGAGCTTGCTACAAGTGTGGTCAGGCAGGCCACTACTCTCGCGAGTGCCCCCAGAACCAGGTCCAGAACCAGAATGCTCCACCACGTGCCGGAGGCAACAACAACAACAATGGTCGTGGCAAGCCACCCCAGAAGGTCTTCACCACCAAAACCGCTCCTCCCGCCACTCGTGGACGTCTGAACCAGATTGCCACCGAAGAGACTGACGACACCACCGACGTCATTCTTGGTACGCTCCCAGTCAATTTTGTTCCTACTTCCGTTCTTTTCGACCCAGGATCATCTCATTCATTCATGTCGGAAAGTTATGCACTTCGCCATGAGTTACCCTTTATTGAATTGTCCACCCCGATGGTTATTCAAACTCTAGGGTCAAGATGGCAAACTAATAGAGTGAGCCATGGTAATCAGATTGCAATTGAGGGTTTAGTATTCCTTGCTTCACTCATAGCCCTCAAATCTTTAGACATTGATGTCATCCTTGGCATGGATTGGCTATCAAGACAGAATGCCTATCTGGATTGCAAAGGCAAATCCGTGAAACTCACCCACCCTTCAGGCCAAACAGTCAACTATACCTCACCCAGAACAAGAACCCAAGTGCATTCCTTGAATGTACTTCCCCTTCCCAAACTTGAAGATATTCCGGTGGTTTGTGACTTCCCGGATGTCTTTCCTGAAGAGCTGCCGGGCATGCCACGCGACAGATGTGTAGAATTTATAGTGGATCTTGTTCCCGGAACCGCACCAATTTCCAAACGCCCATATAAAATGGCCCCACATGAGTTGGCTGAGCTAAAAACCCAACTTGATGCTTCGTTGGCAAAAGGCTTCATCCGCCCTAGCTCATCGCCATGGGGTTGTCCCGTTCTGTTCGTAAAGAAGAAAGATGGAACAGAAAGGATGTGCATAGACTATCGCCCGCTAAATTTAGCGACGATAAAGAACAAATACCCACTGCCCAGGATCAATGATCTCTATGATCAACTTGCACGATCCTCCGTCTTCTCCAAGATGGATTTAAGATTAGGTTATCATCAGATCAGAATCCGAAACGAGGACATTCCCAAAACGGCTTTTACTACTCGTTATGGTCTTTACGAGTACACCGTCATGTCCTTTGGTTTAACCAATGCCCACGCCACATTCTCACGCTTGATGAATTCGATCTTCATGGAGTACCTAGATAAATTTGTTGTGGTTTATCTTGATGATATTCTCATCTACTCGAAGAACGAAGAAGATCATGCCGAACACTTAAGGCTGGTATTGATGAAGCTTAGAGAGCATCGCCTGTACGCTAAATTCTCCAAGTGTGAATTCTGGCTACCAGAAGTGACCTACTTAGGCCACGTGATTTCTGCAAAAGGCATTGCTGTGAATCCCGAGAGAGTTCAGGCCGTCCTTGACTGGACTCCACCTGAATCGGTTAAGCAAGTTAGAAGTTTTCTTGGCCTAGACAGCTATTGTCGTCGCTTCGTCGAGAACTTTTCTAAACTTGCAAAGCCTCTAACTGAACTCCTCAAGAAAGATAAGAAATTCTTATGGACTTCCAAGTGCGAGGAAAGCTTTCAAGAGCTAAAAAGAAGATTGACTTCTGCACCCGTACTTGCACCTCCAGACACCAAAAGAGATTTCGAGATCTATTGTGACGCATCACGGCAAGGGTTAGGATGCATACATCTGCAAGATCGACATGTGGTAGCGTATGCTTCACGCCATTTGCGGCCACATGAAGAGAACTATCCTACCCATGACCTTGAACTCGCTGCCGTAGTTCATGCCCTAACAACTTGGCGACATTACCTCCTTGGTAATCGTTGTGAGATTTATTCCGACCACCAAAGCCTCAAATATATTTTCACCCAGCCAGATCTTAATCTCAGGCAAAGACGCTGGATTGAGTTGATAAAATATTACGACGTAGGAATTTCTTACACCCCAGGCAAAGCCAATGTCATGGCTGATGCACTAAGTCGTAAGTCGTACTGTAACAACCTCATGTTACAGCAGTATCAACCACTTCTTCATGAGGACTTTCGCAAGCTCAACCTTGAGATTGTTCCTCATGGCTATCTTTCAACCTTGGTGGCGAAACCAACTCTTGAGGATCAAATCATAGTTGCCCAAAGGCGTGCACGAGGTGTTCGCCGAATCAAGGAGAACATTGCAAGCGGAGTTGCTAAATGTTTCTCCACAGATAGCAAAGGAACGGTATTCTTTGAAAATCGTTTGGTAGTACCTAAGAATAAGGAACTAAGGCAACTCATCCTCAAAGAAGCCCATGACACACCCCTCTCGATTATCCTAGTAGCACAAAAATGTACCGAGATCTACGCCAGAGATTTTGGTGGACTAGGATGAAGAGATACATTGCTCAATTTGTTGCCGAATGTGATGCTTGTCGTCGCATTAAAGCAGAACATCAAAGACCTGCTGGTACACTTCAACCTTTGTCTATTCCCGAGTGGAAATGGGACAAAGTCGGTATGGATTTCATCACCGGCTTTCCAAGAACCCAGAAAGGAAACAATGCCATCTTCGTTGTCATAGATAGGCTTTCCAAAGTTGCTCACTTCCTTCCGGTTCGCGAGTCTATAACTGCTAGTCAGTTAGCGGACTTGTACATCTCCAGAATTGTATCCCTTCACGGTATTCCTTTGGGGATCAATTCTGATCGCGGTAGCCTTTTCACCTCTAGATTTTGGGGAAGTTTCCAACGTGCTTTGGGAACTCATCTCTCCTTTAGTACGGCTTTCCATCCTCAGTCTAGCGGTCAAGTCGAAAGGGTTAACCAAATTCTTGAAGACATGCTCAGAGCTTGTGTTATCTCATTCGGAAAGAATTGGGAGAATTCTCTTCCATTTGCCGAATTTGCTTATAACAATAGTTTTCAATCCAGTCTGAACATGGCTCCTTTTGAACTCCTTTATGGACGACGATGTCGAACACCACTAAACTGGTCTGAAACCGGTGAAAGACAATTCTTTGGACCGGATATGATCAAGGAAGCAGAAGAGCAAGTTCGCATTGTTCGTGATCAATTGAAAGCAGCCCAGTCTCGTCAGAAAAGCTACTATGATCGTCATCATAGGCAAGAGAGCTACAATCTGGATGAGAAGGCTTACCTTCGGGTTACTCCTCTGAAGGGAACCCAACGTTTCGGTATCAAAGGCAAGTTGGCCCCACGTTACATCGGACCTTTCCGCATTATTGCTAAACGTGGAGAAGTTCCCTACCAACTTGAACTACCGCCGCACCTCTCCCGAGTACATGATGTATTCCATGTGTCCCAACTCAGGCGTTGCTTCAAGGACCCCATCCGCGAAGTCGACCATGAAACGCTTGATCTCCAAGATGACCTTTCTTATCGAGAATACGCCGTTCGTATTCTTGATTCAGCAGAGCGTGTCACTCGTCGTCAGAAGATTAGGTTTCTGAAAGTGCAATGGCCACACCACTCTGAAAGAGAAGCCACATGGAAAAGAGAAGACCGTCTCCTTACCGAGTATCCCTCCTTCCTCCCGCGGACTTCTGAATCTCGGGACGAGATTCTTTTGAGTGGGGGCGAGTTGTCAGAGCCCTCTGTTAGGTATGTGCTAGGGTTAGCTAGTACCTTTGCATCATGCCAAAAATTTCAAAAGAAATCTTGGAAATCAATTTCAAAATCCAAATGGGAGAAGGAACACCCCCCAGATGAATTAATTCAAAAGGCCAGATAAAAATATTTTCCAAAAATTCATGTTAGAGTTTTGAAAAGTCTTATGAATGAGTGTGATCACATATCAAGTGATGTGGGACCCATCCCATGCTCATAGATTTTTCAAATATTCAAACAGTACCTTGGAATTAAAGAAATACCCCTTTTTGATTTAAAATTCAAATCTTTTGAATTTTAAAAATGTTGAAAGTTTATGAGTGGCTAGTTTATTTCATTATGAGGCCACATAAAAGTTTTCAGCATTTAATAAAATGTTTAGCTATTTATTTTAGCTAAACAGAACAAATTACAGAAAAACAGAAAGGAAAGATTAAACAGAAAAGGAAAAGACTTACCTGGCGCCTGGGCGAAGTCGGCCCACCCCAGCCCAGCCGGCCCAAAAGGGCACGGGGGTCTTCTTCCACCTCCCGCGCCTCCAAGCTGCTCGGTGGAATGCCACCGAGCTAGCTGGTGACGCCACCTCGACGCCGAGTAGCTTCCGGCCCTCACCGTGGCCTCTTCTCGCACCTGGACGCGCCTGGAGACGCCGTGAGTTCTTTCCGCCCCTCCCCAGTGCCTATCCTCCTCTCTCTCGCTGAACCCCACGAAGAACAGGACGCCGCCGTCGCCATAGCTTGAAGCCCGCGTGGCCAACGACGTCCCCGAGCTGCGTCGTGCTGTCCATCCTCCTCCTCGTCGTCGACTACGTCTCCCAGTGCAGCGAATCGAACTCGGAGCCCTCCTAGCCGCCGGAATCGAGCTCGAGCCGTCGCCGGACCCGAAGGACGCCTTTGTCGATTTCGTCGCCGTCGAGCCCTCCCAGCTCAAGCCGCCACCTCCGTCGAGTTCCTGGTGAGCAGGCAGTCCAAACCCCTCTCTCCCTGCCCCTCTTCGTTGTCTCCTTGACGATCCGCCATGGAAGCCGAAGTACCTCGCCGCCATGGATGAGCTCGAGGTCGCCCATGTGCCCCTTCGTCTCAGCCAGAGCGCGCGTTTGGCTCCTGAGCATGTTAGCTTTCGAACGCGAGCGATTTCAGCCCGAACTGTGCACGGTAGCGTCGCCTGCGACTTCGCCGTGGTTCTGCTGCCTCCGGAGTCGTCGCCGTCGTCGATGCAGAGCTCCCCGTGGACCCCCGATGCCTCCAGAAGACGCGGACGACCTCCAGGAGCAAGTCGGTGCCCTCCGTTTCCCCTCCCGTGGACGGAATCAAGTTCCCGTGCAGCGCCGCCGTGGTCCAGTCGGCGGCGTCAAGCCGCCGGCGAGTCAGCGTTAACCCCCCCCCCCCCCCCCCGGCTAATCACCTAATTAGTGACCCCTGGGTCACTGACCAGTGGGCCCAGTGGCTTAATTAAGCCACTGGATTAATTTAACCCACGGGTTAAGTTAACCCAGCCACTGACAGGGTGGACCAACATGTCAGCCCCCCCCCCTGGCGTCAGCTTGACGTCATCCTGACGCAGTAAATCGAATTAATGAATTTCCAGAGATTAAAAGAATTCCAGAAAATCCAGAAAATACCCCAAACTTTGGAAATTCATAGAAAATTCATATTAACTCCAAATTGGACAAATAATATATGAAAAATGATCAGGAGAAAATTATCTTTCCAAATATGCAACTTTCAACTCTGTTTGAGTTGAAATTAAAATGGGACCAGTAGCATATGTCATTTGGTTTATTTGAATTTAATTCAAATTCAAATCACTTGATCTTGCAACTTGGACCATGGAATTATGATGTATTTTAACCACACATCAGAGGCACATCTTACACATTTGAAAATAATTCAAAATGATCAAACCATGTCACTTGCAACTTGACTAGGTTGAATTCAAGTGTGGAGTTTGAATTTGCATTTTAAATGCAATATATTTCACTTAAATGGAATTGCCTCACACATCAAAACTTATACAAGGCAAGCAAAACCCCATTGATCATGTCGATAAAATCCCACTTCCCTCTCATGTCTCGCTTATGCATTGTTTAGGATGATCACCATGCTTCGTTTCTACCGCATAGATGAACCCATTCCTTTGCATGACCTATCATTTTGTCACAGTAGTAAGCAAACCACAATCCTAGCAACTGTAGGAGTTGTTTGATATCATGTGGCCCCTGCAAATGTTACCGCTTATTGCATGCTTAGTATGATACCATGTTGTTACTGTGATGTGAGTCGGGATGGGAATGATCATGTTGATGATGGTAGAAAAGTGTTGGTGAATCGACCCTAATACAAGGTGAACGATGAGAGGCTGTGTAGGAGTACACGGTGGGTTGTCTCGTTGAACACCGCCCTAAGTCCGAGTTCTTGTGTGGTGATCCAAGATGAAGAGTACAACCACACATTGGGCTCACTGACCCCTCTCAACTTATTAACTCATCCCTTTCGAGGTCCAGATGTCGCAGTAGTTCGGAGTTCTGATAGGCTTGTGGCCTGGATGCTAAGTGAGAGAACGGCTCAACCGAGACCGGCTTATGCACCACGCACACATCGCTTGGGTCCACTTCGGTAAACCGGCCGGGTTCACGATTGTGGTAGCCAACCCAAGTAGGCGGCTTTCTTGGACTAGATAGGCTATGAGGTAACAGTTGTGGTGAGCATCCTCGCTGGCACCCCTTGAATGGTGTCGAGATCAAAGGCGGTAAATGATGGTCATGTGTGTGTAGCGGTACACCCTTGCAAGGTTAACAAAACTATTCGAATAGCCGCGTCCGCGGTTATGGACTACTTGGAAAGCTTAGCTTGATTATTAGATAACTTGAACCGGGTACTTCTAAAATACACCAAGATAAGTGTGAGTGATATGGCGTGCTTTCTCGTGGGAAGTCGAGGAAGGCACCATAGTGGTGTAATTGGTTGGTGAAAGTAGTGGACTCGTGTATGCTTCTTACCTCAAAGTCTGGTACTCGTAGTTCAGGATTAGCCAAGTCAAAGCTGGCATTTCTGCAAGTGAACCCCACCTCCCTTTACCTTGATACATGTGCATGAGTAGTATAGCTCCTATGTAAGTCTTGCTGAGTATGCCTTTGTACTCACGTTTGCTTAATCTATGTTTTAGATGACGCCACTGACCCCGAAGGTGGCTTCTTCATCGAGCTGGACGACTGAAGTTAAGCTAGTCTAGTCCCAGTCAGCAGACTGGTTCCCTCGTGGAGGGCTTTGTGTTTGAATAAGGCTTCTTAAGCCAATTTGTTAAACTTGTCTGTACTCAGACATAATTTGCTTCCGTTCTGTGTTGTAATGTTGGATCACATGTATGTGATCTCTGTGTGTACTCTATAAGAGTTATAGATAAAATGTACACTTTGTAGAGAATTGCAATGGTACCTACTGTTCATACAAGGCATGTGTGCTGCGTGTATGTTTATAACATGCATGTCTTTGTATGGGTTTTCGAGACCTTAGTTGTGTTCTGGCTGGCGGTCTTTCATACACCAAGTGGCCCTTAGATGTGCGCAGCTTGGGGCATCGTGATGCGATTGCTCGAGACTCCGTCTCGTGCACACTTTGTGGTATGATCGAGCCCGCCCTAGACCCCGACTAAGTGATCAGGGTGGAGTAAGTCTATGTAAGAGTTTCGAGATAGTCGATAGTATGGTTGAGGCGACTTGTCTTTGAATATGGAAGTTCACCACCCATATCATTAGCTTGTGTGCGGACGATGAGGACCCATTGCAGTTGATCATCCGGCCTGGATGGGATGCCCCTCACGTACGATGCTTTCCGAGAATGTTCAGTGCTTGGCCTTGTCTGCTTAGACAAGTGGGTGCGGTTCTCGGCTCTCCATATGACTATGTCTTAACTGTACTTGCATACGCTAACCCCGGGTCCCGACATCCTAGTACTATATGTGGATGACATATTATTGATAGGGAATGATGTGAAATTTCTAGAGGGGGTAAAGGAATATTTGAATGGACAATATTTCATGAAGGACCTAGGTGAAGCTGCATACATATTAGGCATTAAAATCTATAGAGATAGATCAAGACGCCTATTAGCACTGAGTCAGAGAACTTACCTTGAGAAGATATTGAAGAGGTTCAATATGGATAACGCCAAGAGAGTCCTCTTGCCCGTTATGAAAGGAATTAAATTGAGTGTGACTCAATGCCCAGCAACAGCAAAAGAAAGGGAGGAAATGTCCTCAAAGCCCTATGCCTCAGCCATAGGTTCTATCATGTATGCTATGTTGTGTACTCGACCACATGTGGCCCTGGCGGTTAGTCTGACTAATCGTTTCCAAAGTAATCCTGGAATGGATCATTGGATTGGAGTGAAGAACGTCCTTAAGTACTTACGAAGAACCAAGGATCTGGTTCTTTTCTATGGAGGATGTGAAGAAGAGCTCGCCGTAACAGGTTACGTCGATGCCAATCTTGGTACTGATCCCGATGACTCAAAATCCCAGACGGGACACGTGTTTATGTTGAATGGTGGTGCGATTAGCTGGAGGAGCGGAAAGCAGTCAGTCGTCACGCAATCTACGATGGAGTCGGAGTACATTGCCGCTTGCGAAGCGTCAAATGAAGCGCACTGGCTGAAGAAGTTCTTCATCGAGCTTGGCGTATTCCCTAGTTGCACTGACCCTGTTACCATTTATTGCGACAATACGGGTGCCATTGCTAACGCAAGGGAGACGAGGACTCACTCTAAAGCCAAGCATATTCACCGGCGTTTCCATGTGACGCGGGACTACGTCAAGGATGGTCATACTAGGATTTTCAAAATACATACGGATCTGAATCCGTCAGACGAAATGACTAAACCTCTTCCACAAGCCAAGTTTGAACAACACCGAGAGACTATTGGTGTTAGATACATACCTAATGTAAACTAGTGTAATTTGTACTCTAGTGCAAGTGGGGGACTGTTGGATATGTGCCCTAGAGGCAAATTAATAAAGATATTTGTCACATATATGTTTGTTCATAATACGTTATATATTGTGCTAGAAATGTATTAAGCGGAAACATTAATACACGTCTGATACATAACAACCTGGTCCCTAGTTAAACTCAGGCATACTAGCTCATTGGGCAATTGATGATCAAGGTTTCCTGATCATGATAACATAATAGTCTATTGACAATGAGGTCATATCATTAGGAGAATGATGTGATGGACACACACCCACCTTAAGCATTGCAGTGTGATCAAGTCACATAAGTTCAACATTGCGATGACTTAATAACATAGTGACTGAATCCTTAGACCGTGATGATCATACATAATTGCTATCTATTAGGATGCTTTGAGTGCATTAACCGTTACACTGAAACATGGTAACTGAAAAGGTGTATCTTGGGTATTCTGAAGTAGATATGTTGAGGAGTATGAAATAGATCAGAGCGGGATTTGTCAATCCGAGTGACGGATAGGTACTCTGGGCTCACTCGGTGGTGTTGCAGCAATAGCTTGCAAGCAAGTGACTAGGTCACAAGAGATGTAATATTCACAGACGAGTAAACATGTTATGTCGGAGACGAAAAAGAACTAGGTATTGGATGCCGAAGATCGTACCTCGGACAAACATAGTACCAAAGCACAAAGGGATCAAGTCATATTGTTAACGGTTCAACAGCGATGAAGTTTATTCGATGGAAGCGTAGGGGCACATCAAGGATTGTAACCAGATCCCACATGATGGTCATTGGTCAAAGAGTGTCTCGATCATGTCTACTGTTTCCCGGACCGTAGGGTGTCACACTTAAGGGAAATCGACGCATTAAGGATTCATTCGGGATCATCGGTGAAAAGAGAGAAAACACCGGAAATGTACCGGGAGGTGCCGGAAGCTGTTCCGGATATTTTGAAAGGTTCAAAATAATATATATTAATGTTTAAATATGTTTTATTATTTAATTGAAAGAATTAAATATTAAAAATGATTTAAATAATTAATTAAAAAGGTGAAAAGTATTTGGGCCTTAAAAGGCCCATGAGGGGAAGGGGAGCCTCCCCCTTGGGCTTGGTGTCAAGGGAGGGGCCCATCCCCCCTCCTTGCCGCACCACTCCCCCCCCCCTTGGGGGTTTAGTCCCACATGGGGGAAGGGGAGGGGGTGGAGCCCCTCCTTGGCCTATATAAGGAGGGGTGGGGGTGCCTTCTTCAACACAACATTGAGTTTCTCTCTCCCTATTTCTCCGACCTAGAGCGGAGTCCCCTGGTTTGGAGTTTTCACCTGGTTGGGGGTTTCACCATCATCCGGACGCCGTCGCGCTGCCAGAATCGGGATCCGGATCGATCTTCTTTCCGCTGCTCTTCTGGTTCGGAGCCCGGAGGGACGTCGGTTGCACCGTACGTGTGTAATCCCGCGAGGCACTACACGTGTGGTGCTACTTCATCGTCGGAGGTTCTTCAACACGACAGGGAGGTCATAGGATCATAGTCTACACCAACCACATTCGAGGTACGTTTCCCTCTTTCGGTCTTCAAAGGTATGAACACCGATTCCTTCCGTTACATACATCAGCATAGCATAGATCTTGGGTTTGGGACTCGTAGGTAGGAAATTTTTTGTTTTCTGCGCCGATCCCCAAAACATAAGTCGGCATAACACCCTTGTAGAATTGTAAGTATAAATCACTTTTGAGTTGTAGCCCCCATGAGTCTGTGAGATATGATTATATCTCACCGGGTTAAAAATTGGTTTGAAGGTGTAGCCCCCAAGTGGCTGGTTGGGCAGCGTGTCTAAGAAGATACTTAGTGATTTTTTGTTTTTGATAGGCTCTTGCCTTGTAAATCGGCAATGATGCTTGTCAGGTGGAGGATACTTATAGAGCCGAGGTGGACAAGCGTGAACAAGCTGAAAATCAAGTCGATCGTCTTCTTGATGAGATAAAGAAGAAGGATGATGAACTAAGTTAGGCTAAAGCCGAATCTACTGAAGTTGAAAGCGCTTTGTCAAAGCACTGGTAGAAAGAGGCCCATTTGTCCCGGTTCCAGAGGCCTATTTGTCCCGGTTCCAGAACCGAGACTAAAAGGTCGTAACTAATGCCCAAAACCTTTAGTCCCGGTTTTCCCACGAACCGGGACAGATGGAGCTCCACGTGGCCTCTACGGCTTGATCAGGAAGAAGGGCCTTTTGTCCCAGTTGGTAACACCAACCTGGACCAAAAAGCTTCCACGCGTCAGCTTTTCAGGGGCTGGGTGTCAGAACCCTCTGTTAGGTAATGTGCTAGGATCAAAGTACTCTTGCATCATGTCAAAATTTCAAAAGAAATTCTTGAAATCAAAAATCAAAAGCAAAGTGGGAGAAGGAACCCCCCCCCCCAGATGAATTAATTCAAAAGGCCAGATAAAAATCTTCTCCAAAATTTCATGTTAGATTTTTGAAAAGTCTTATAAATGAGTGTGATCACATATCAAGTGATGTGGGACCCATCCCATGCTCATAGATTTTTCAAATATTCAAACAGTGCCTTGGAATTAATCAATTACCACTATTTGATTTAAAATTCATATCATTTGAATTTTAAAAATGTTGAAACTTTATAAGTGGCTAGTCTATTTTATTATGAGGCCATATAAAAGTTTTCATCATTTAATAAAATGTTTAGCTATTTTATTTAGCTAAACAGAACAAATGTCAGAAGTGAAAACAGAAAGAAAAAGAAAAAGGGCTTACCTCAAAGAGGCCCAACTAGTTCCCCAGCCGGCCCAGCCCACCTCCCCTCCCTGTCGTCTTCCTCAGGCAGCCAGGCAACTGCGTGCCCGGCATGCCGAGGCCGCCGCCGTGCCTGGCCACCTGCTGCTTCCCCCGTGCCACATCTTCACGTCTGGACGCATCCTGGAGCCATCCTGATCCATTCCCCCCCTCCTCATCGTCTTCCCCTTCCTTCTGCGCCCGATTTCGTCGCCGCCCGTAATCCGTGGAGCACGCCGCCGTCTTCACGCGGCCACCGTCGACGAGAGGCCTCTACGCCAAGTCCAACCGCTTCGCCGTCGTCTACAACCCCACCGTGCAGAAGGAATTGGAGCCAGACGCCCCCAAGAACTCGCTAGCTTCATCGTCTTCGTCTCCGGCCGCCGTGGATCGACCTCGAATTCCGGCAGCACCAGGGCCTCCCCCAGCACGCCGTCTGCACCGTTGAGCTCAGAGTGAGCTTCTCACCGTTTTCCCCAACCTAGCACCGCCCCTTTCATCCTGTTTGCTGCTACACCATGCGAGCAGAAGCTCGCCGCCGCCATGGACGACGGCGAGGAGGTTCCCGTGCCTCTCCGTTCCGTCCGAGTTGTCCATCGTGTTCCTAGACCTCCCAGGAGCACGACGCACTTACGCCTACGTCTGGACGGGCTCTGCAGTGACGATTGCTTCAAGGCCGTGGCTCTGCCGCCGCCTTCGCTCGTCGCCGGCATCACTCCGGTGCCCCCCGGTGGCGTTGCTGTGCTCTAGGTGATGCGGACGAGCTCGGGCTTTCGTTTGGTGGTCTCAGCGCACCAAATGGTGGCCGGAGCCGCCGTTTCGTGCGTCGCCGCCGCGTCGGATGGTCGTCTGCGACTTGCCGCCGGTGAAGTCCACGTGCGCGGCGTGTTTAAACGTTAACCACCCCCCTAATGACCCCCTGAGCCAATGACAAGTGGGCCCAGTGGCTTAATTAAGCCACTGGATAATTTAACCCAGCGGATTAATTCAACCAGGCACTGACAGGTGGGACCCCCTTGTCAGCCCCCCCCCCCTGACGCCAGCTTGAAGTCAGCATGACGCAATAATGAATTTCCAGAAAATCAAATTGAATTAAAGAAATTCCAGAAATTCCAGAAAATACCCCAAACTTTGGAAATTCATAGAAAATTCATATTAACTCCAAATTGGACAAATAATATATGAAAAATGATCAGGAGAAAATAAGCTATCCAAAAATGCAACTTTCAACTATGTTTGAGTTGATTTTAAAATGGGACCAGTAGCATATGTCATTTGAATTATTTGGAATTAATTCAAATTCAAATCAAATGCTTTTGCAACTTGGACCATGGAATTATGCTATATTTCAACCACACTTCAGAGGCATATCATACACATTTCCAAAAGGTTCAAATTGATCAAACCATGTCACATATAACTTGACTAAGTTTGAATTCAAATTGGAGTTTGAATTTGCAATTCAAATTGCAATATACTCCATTTAAATGGAATTGCTTCACACAACAAAGCATTTACATCAAGTTCCAACCTTTCATCATGTGATTGTGCATTGTTTTACTTTGCTACTTTGCTTGTTGTTTGTCGAGTAGAGGTGGGACCGGAGCAGGAGGCTGCCCCCTTCGCTGAAGACCCAGAACCCGAACCTCGTCAGCAAGGCAAGCAAACCCCCATTGATCATGTCGATAAAATCCCACTTCCCTCTCATGTCTCGCTTATGCATTGTTTAGGATGATCACCATGATTCGTTTCTACCGCATAGATGAACCCATTCCTTTGCATGACCTATCATTTTGTCACAGTAGTAAGCAAACCACAATCCTAGCAAATGTAGGAGTTGATTGATATCATGTCGCCCCTGCAAATGTTTATCGCTTATTGCATGCTTAGTATGTTACCATGATGTTACTGTGATGTGAGTCGGGATGGTAGTGATCATGATGATGATGGTAGAAAAGTGTTGGTGAATCTACCCTAATACAAGGTGAACGATGAGAGGCTCTGTAGGAGTACACGGTGGGTTGTCTCGTTGAACACCGCCCTAAGTCCGAGTTCTTGTGTGGTGATCCAAGATGAAGAGTACAACCACACATTGGGCTCACTGACCCCTCTCAGCTTACTAACTCATCCCTATCGATGTCCAGATGTCGCAATAGTTCGGAGTTCTGGTAGGCTTGTGGCCTGGATGCTAAGTGAGAGAACGGCTCATCCGAGACCGGCTTATGCACCACGCACACATCACTTGGGTCCACTTCAGTAAACCGGCCGGGTTCACGATAGTGGTAACCAACCCAAGTAGGCGGCTTTCTCGGACTACATCGGCTATGAGGTAACAGTTGTGGTGAGCATCCTCGCTGGCACCCCTTGAATGGTGTCGAGATCAAAGGCGGTAAATTATGATCATGTGTGTGTAGCGGTACACCCCTGCAGGGTTATCAAAACTATTCGAATAGCCGCGTCCGCGGTTATGGAGTACTTGGAAAGCTTAGGTTGATTATTAGATAACTTGAACTGGATACTTCTAAAACACACCAAGATAAGTGTGAGTGCTATGGCGTGCTTTCTCGTGGGGAAGTCGAGGAAGGCACCATAGTGGTGTAATTGGTTGGAGAAAGTAGTGGACTCGTGTACGCTTCTTACCTCAAAGTCTGGTACTCGTAGTTCAGGATTAGCCAAGTCAAAGCTGGCACTTCTGCAAGTGAACCCCACCTCCCTTTACCTTGATACATGTGCATGAGTAGTATAGCTCCTATGTAAGTCTTGCTGAGTACGACTTTGTACTCACGTTTGCTTAATCTATGTTTTAGATGAGACCACTGACCCCGAAGGTGGCTTCTTCATCGAGCTGGACGACTGAAGACCAACTAGTCTAGTCCCAGTCAGACGACTGGTTCCCTCGTGGAGGGCTTATGTTTAAATAAGGCTTCTTAAGCCATTTTTTAAACGTGTCTGTACTCAGACATAATTTGATTTCGTCTGTGTTGTAATGTTGGATCACATGTTTGTGATCTCTGTGTGCACTCTATAAGAGTTATCAATAAAAATGTATACTTTGTAGAGAATTGCAATGGTACCTACTGTTGATACAAGGCATGTGTGTTGCGTGTATGTTTATATCATGCATGTCTTTGTATGGGTTTTCGAGACCTTAGTTGTGTTCTGGCTGGCGGTCTTTCATACACCAAGTGGCCCTTAGATGTGCGCAGCTTGGGGCATCGCGATGCGATTGTTCGAGACTCCGTCTCGTGCACACTTTGTGGTATGATCGAGCCCGCCCTAGACCCCGACTAAGTGATCGGGCTGGAGTAAGTCTATGCAAGAGCTATGATATAGTTGATAGTATGGTTGAGGCGACTTGTCTTTGAATATGGGAGTTCACCACCCATATCATTAGACTTGTGTGCGGACGATGAGGACCCATCTCAGTTGATCATCCGGCCTGGATGGGATGCCCCTCACGTACGATGCTTTCCGAGAATGTTCTGTGCTTGGCCTTGTCTGCTTAGACAAGTGGGTACGGTTCTCGGCTCTCCATATGACTATGTCTTAACTGTACTTGCATACGCTAACCCCGGGTCCCGACACTGGGGTTTTGTTTTTTCAGATGGGGGGGGATTGAGAGTTTCGTAGGGTTAATTTAGGGGTTTGTGTTAGCTAGCTAATTAATAGAGAGAGGTTTACTCTCTTATCTCCGTGCTTGGTCGACGCTACATACTATACGTATAGATAGGACTTGGTCGACATGCTAGCTAGCTAGTAAGAAAATGAAGGAATTAAACCATTAAGTACAGAAGATCATCATGAACATATACAGAGAGAAGTGATCGACATCTCCTTCTCCGAGATATAGTTCGAACAACAACTTTTCGTATACCTATTCGACGATACTAGCTACATATATATTATATAACTTCTCTTACAATACCCTAATTAAGCTGTGATATTAAGTTCCATATGGTATTCTCCGCCTTTCTTGATGACGTGGTCAACAAAGAATCCTGTCAATTCCTCTTGAATTGCTATTATGCGATCTTGTGGTAGGAGTTCTTGCTGCAGCTCCCAAATATAATTCGAAGAAGGGGGTCAATACAGATATATGAATGAAACTCAACACAAATCATGGTAAAAAAAATAAAATTATGAATATTATTGCTTACACACTTTAAATTGTTCTTTAGAGTAGCCGGCATTCTTAGAGATCGTCGCGTTGTATATGTACTCGCAAATGTAGTACCCACAAAGATAAGTCCCTTCTTCCTGCCACAACCACTTTACAAGAAATAGAGGTCAATCAAACTGATAATCAATCATTATATAAATGGTTTTGATGAAACTATGGAATCAATATAATGGGAGATGCGCGGAACTAGCTAGTAGTTCTTACTTTCGGGTTTGAAAATTCCAGATCCTTCGGCAGTCCTAGAGCTTTTTTAGTGAACTGTATCCAAAACCTGTCAGACATAAAAATAATTATTATCTGATATCAGAAAATGAACAAAGTTGTCGAAATGGTGCGATAATGATCGATTGAACTTACTTCTTAAGCATTTCAGTGATGACCGCATACGTCTCGGGATCTTTTCGTCTTGAGTCTAAGATGCTTACTACTCCCTCCTCAAGCATAATCTCTACGATAATAAAGTGGAAGTTGCGCATGCATGCATAACTCATCAATTACATTACTATAACCTTGAGTAAATAAGGAAAACTGAATATGCACAGTAACACTCACTTGATGTTGTAAGGCCAGATTATTTTTTGTTCGTTTTGATGTTGAAGCAAAGATTGTAGCAAGTTGGCCTCGGCTAGTTTGGGAAATGCTGCAATCTCAAAATGATTAAAGAGATTTAGTTTAATGAACCCAATATTATAGATTTGTCTTTGCTTGCATTCCACGATCTTCAATCTGCATGATATAGTGAATTATATGTACATGCAATGAAAGAGCTGAGCTATATATATATATAAAGACTTAATTAAAGAAGTAGTACTTACAGACAGTAGCAAGTGACGATTACTTTATCGATGAACTTTTGATTGTAAAGCTGGAATAACTCCTCAAATGGAACCGGCAACAAGTCAAGTCCAACGAGGTCCTTCTTGTCTTTAACCATAACCATCATATTATCGTACTCAGATTTTTTGCAGACGTTCATGTACCACTGATGTAATCTTCGCATCATAGTTGGTAGCTGTTCAATAGGTGATCTGACTAGAGGATACCCGTACCGGTATGTGTATTCGTCCACTACCTCCAGTGGATCAAAATGTGTATCGTCGGGCAGGTAATCACCAGGTTTGGTACCGGGCACCATCTCGTCCGCCAGGTAATCATCAGGATTGGTACCGGGCACCATCTCGACCGGCAAATTTGCGACGACGATATCGCTAGATACCTGCAGCGGGGGGCACGATTTGTTCGCCTGTTCACCGAGCTGGGGAATTGTTTTCCCTATTGCAATTTGTTTTTCTCTCCTTTAGTCAGTTGCAGTGGTTCCAAGCCGGCGCGCTTCTTGCGCTTTCTTTTTCAGAGTGCGGACGTAGTTGTCATCCAGCGGAGCCGGTGTTGGTCGCTTCAGGTCATCCAAAGTGCGCTTATCTTTTGCCTCATCTATCTTCAGAGGCGGAGGTGGTTTTTTATTTTTCAAACAGGCATCCACTTCGGCTTGAACGTTCTTCGCGGTTTTCTCCAAGCTCTTCTCGTATGGTAACTTCTCAAGAGGCTTGACAGATGATGGGCCATATTTGTATCACTTCCCGCCACTGGTTGTACTGCTAGACACCGGAGCGACGACGATTCTTTTCCATTGTTGTTTAAGATCAGGCGCCGGAGCATCGGAGCGGCGGCGGCGGCTCTCTTCTGCTCTTGCTGACGAGGTGAAGGAGGAGGTGGGCTGCTCGGACGCGCAGACGCGGGCGGAGAAGGAGGCGGAGGAGGAGGCGTGCATTGATCACTCGCCGGAGGAGGACGCGGAGAAGTAGGCGTGCCCTGATCACTCGTCGAAGGAGGAGGTGGGCCCTTACTCGCCGGAGGAGGAGGCGTGCCCTGATCACTCGTCGGAGGAGGAGGCGGTCCCTTACTCGAATGAGGCGGAGGAGGAGGCGGGGCCTTACTCGCAGGAGGAGGAGGAGGAGGAGGCGGAGGCTCCGTCCATTTCGGAAGCTTGATGAATTCTTTATGCCACAGACATGAAGTCCTCAGAGCATTCTCCAGGAGAGTTCCATCTTCGCTGGTAGGGTAGTCAAGGTCGAGCTCCTCATATCCCTCCACTATTTCATAACAGCATAGCCCTTTGGAATCGGACGTCAGTGAAAAGTTCTGTTGGGTCGAGGAGGTGCAACATGGCCGATAGCCACCATTGGTTTGAAGTGCATCAATGGTTTCATAAGGTGGCAAACTTGCGCCTCCGTGATTTCATCCACGGGGTACCTGGGAGCCGTCAAATCAGGCTGCAAAATGAGCTCGGTGGAAGCCACACTGCTTCTACGCTGAGATGGCGGGGTCGCTTCTAGGGTAGCTTCGTCAGCTCGATGCCTCTCCTCTAGCGCTTGTACTCTTGCATGCAGCTTCTGCTTATCGCTGAGCTCATATTTCCTCTTCCTCTCCCTGCTTCTGTAATTTCCTGCATCGTCAGGAAACCCATGCTTCCACGAAACGGATCCTGGCGTGCCTCGTGTTCGTCCTGGGTGCTCAGGATTCCCGAGGGCCTTTGTGAGCTCGTCGTTCTCTCTGTCGGGAACGAACGTCCCTTCCCGCGATGAGGCGAATAATTACCGAAGCTTTTCTACTTGTAGGTTCAGTTTTTCTTTCATCCAAATGCACTTCCCTGTTTCAGGGTGCAAGGTTCCCCCAACCCCGAAGAACCAATTCCTTCCACGCTCTGACCAGTTCAATTTCTCTGGTACGATCCCTTTATCAACAAGGTCCTTTTCAGCCTTGTCCCACAACGGTCGGGCTTTGAGGTATCCACCTGACCCCGTGTGATGGTGATGCTTCCTCTTTGTAGCATTTAGCTTGTTTATCGCTGACATCTTCTTACTCTTCTCCTATGTCTTGTGGGCCAAAAATGCGGGCCACTGTTCTCTTATCTTCTCAAATCGGCCCTCGAATATTGGAGTCTTTTTTTTGTCGACAAACGTTGTTTTCAACTCATTCTTCCACCTCCTGAATAGATCCGCTGTCGGGACCCGGGGTTAGCGTATGCAAGTCCAGTTAAGACATAGTCATATGGAGAGCCGAGAACTGCACCCACTTGTCTAAGCAGACAAGGCCAAGCACTGAACATTCTTGGAAAGCATCGTACGTGAGGGGCATCCCATCCAGGCCGGATGATCAACTGAGATGGGTCCTCATCGTCCGCACACAAGTCTAATGATATGGGTGGTGAACTCCCATATTCAAAGACAAGTCGCCTCAACCATACTATCGACTATCTCAAAACTCTTACATAGACTTACTCCAGCCCGATCACTTAGTCGGGGTCTAGGGCGGGCTCGATCATACCACAAAGTGTGCACGAGACGGAGTCTCGAACAATCGCATCGCGATGCCCCAAGCTGCGCACATCTAAGGGCCACTTGGTGTATGAAAGACCGCCAGCCAGAACACAACTAAGGTCTCGAAACCCCATACAAAGACATGCATGTTATAACATACACGCAGCATACATGCCTTGTAACCATTGCAATTATCTACAAAGTGTACATATTTATTGATAACTCTTATATAGTGCACACAGAGATCACATACATGTGATCCAACATTACCTTACAAACGGAAGCAAATTATGTCTGAGTACAGACAAGTTTAACAAATGGCTTAAGAAGCCTTATTTAAACACAAAGCCCTCCACGAGGGAACCAGTCGTCTGACTGGGACTAGACTAGTTGGTCTTCAGTCGTCCAGTTCGATGAAGAAGCCACCTTCGGGGTCAGTGGCGTCATCTAAAACATAGATTAAGCAAACGTGAGTACAAAGTCGTACTCAGCAAGACTTACATAGGAGCTATACTACTCATGCATATGTATCAAGGTAAAGGGAGGTGGGGTTCATTTGCAGAAGTGCCAGCTTTGACTTGGCTAATCCTGAACTACGAATACCAGACTTTGAGGTAAGAAGCGTACACGAGTCCACTACTTTCTCCAACCAATACACCACTATGGTGCCTTCCTCGACTTCCCTACGAGGAAGCACGCCATAGCACTCACACTTATCTTGGTGTGTTTTAGAAGTATCCGGTTCAAGTTATCTAATAATCAAGCTAAGCTTTCCAAGCAGTCCATAACCGCGGACGCGGCTATTCGAATAGTTTTGTTAACCTTGCAAGGGTGTACCGCTACACACACATGACCATCATTTACCGCCTTTGATCTCGACACCATTCAAGGGGTGCCAGCGAGGATGCTCACCACAACTGTTACCTCATAGCCGATCTAGTCCGAGAAAGCCGCCTACTTGGGTTGGTTACCACTATCGTGAACCCAGCCGGTTTACCGAAGTGGACCCAAGTGATGTGTGCGTGGTGCATAAGCCGGTCTCGGATGAGCCGTTCTCTCACTTAGCATCCAGGCCACAGACCTACCAGAACTCCGAACTATTGCGACATCTGGACATCGAAAGGGATGAGTTAGTAAGTTGAGAGGGGTCAGTGAGCCCAATGTGTGGTTGTACTCTTCATCTTGGATCACCACACAAGAACTCGTACTAGGGCGGTGTTCAACGAGACAACCCACCGTGTACTCCTACACAGCCTCTCATCGTTCACCTTGTATTAGGGTCGATTCACCAACACTTTTCTACCATCATCAACATGATCATTCCCATCCCGACTCACATCACAGTAACAACATGGTATCATACTAAGCATGCAATAGGCAGTAACATTGCAGGGGCCACATGATATCAAACAACTCCTACATTTGCTAGGATTGTGGTTTGCTTACTACTGTGACAAAATGATAGGTCATGCAAAGGAATGGGTTCATCTATGCGGTAGAAATGAAGCATGGTAATCATCCTAAACAATGCATAAGCGAGACATGAGAGGGAAGTGGGATTTTATCGACATGATCAATGGGGGTTTGCTTGCCTTGCTGACGAGGTTCGGGTTCGGGGTCTTCAACGAAGGTTGCAACCTCTTGCTCCGGTTCCACCTTTATTCGACAAACAAAGCACGAACTAGCAATCAATATGAATGCAATGCTCAAGAACATGAATGAATGTTGAAACTTGAAGTATAAGTTTTGATGTGTGAGGCACTTCCATTTAAGTGGAGTATATTGCATTTGAAATGCAAATTCAAACTCCACATTTGAATTCAACATTAACCAAGTTGTATGTGATATGGGTTGATCATTTTGAATCATCTTCAAATGTGTATGATATGCCTCTGATGTGTGATTGAAATGTAGCATGTTGCCATGGTTCAAGTTGCAAAAATATTTGATTTGAATTTGATTTAATTCCATTTAAATCAAATAGCAAATGCTACTGATCACATTTTAAATTCAACTCAAACAGAGTTGAAAGTTGCATATTTGGAAATATAATTTTCCCCTGATCATTTTTCATATATTACTTGTCCAATTTGGAGTTAATATGAATTTTCTATGAATTTCCAAAGTTTGGGGTATTTTCTGGAATTTCTGGAATTTCTTTAATTCAAATAATCTCTGGAAAATCATTTAAATTGATTTATTGCGCAAGTGCTGACGTCAGGGGGGGCTGACATGTGGGGTCACCTTGTCAGTGACTGGGTTAATTAACCTGTGGGTTAAGTTAATCCAGTGGCTTAATTAAGCCACTGGGCCCACTGGTCAGTGACCCAGGGGTCACTAACTGGGTGCTTAACAGGGGGGGTTAGAGCTGACACGCCGGCGGCTAAACGCCGGCGACTGGACCGCGGCGGCGCTGCACGGGGAGGACGAATCCGGCCACGGGAGGGGAAACGGAGGGCACCGGCTTGCTCCTGGGGATCGTCCGCGTCTTCTGGAGGCAACAGGGGGTCGCGGGGTGGTCGGGAGCGACGACGGCGACGTCCTTGGCGGCGACAGAACCACGGCGAGGTCGTAGTCGACGTTGTAGTGCAAGACTTGAGGCGATTCGGGGCGCGTTCGAACGCTGGAATGTTCAGGAGCCAAACGCACGCACTCGGGGTTCACGATGAGCACTGGAGCGAGGAGGACGACGACCATGGCGGCGACGAGCTCCTGCGTCCATGGCGGAATTGTCTAGGGGGGATTGAGGGGCCGCAAGATTAGGGGTTCTGCTCACCAAGAGGTGGTGAACGCAACGGCGCAGGCGGTGGAGACGGAGAGGCTTCAACGACGACGAATTCGCCGGAGTTGGCTTGCGGGTCCGGCGGCAACGTGGAGAAGATTCCAGCGGCTACAGAGCGTCCGAGCTCGATTCCTTCTGCACGGAGTCAAAGTCGAGGATGGCGAGGAGGATGGACAGCACGGCGCAGCTCGGGGGCGTCGTTGGCCACGCGGGCTTCAAGCTATGGCGACGGCGGCGTCCTGTTCTTCTCGGGGCTCAGCGAGAGAGAGGAGGATAGGCACTGGGGAGGGGGGAATGAGCTCACGGCGTCTCCAGGGCGCGTCCAGGTGCGAGAAGAGGCCACGGGGGGGCCCTGGAAGCTCCTCGACGACGACGTGTCGTCCCCGGCTAGCTCGGTGGCATTCCATCGAGCAGCTTGGAGGCGCGGGAGGGGGAAGAAGACCCCGCTGCCCCTGTGGGCCGGCTGGGCTGGGGTGGGCCGGCTTCGCCTGGGCGCCAGGTAAGGATTTCTGATTTCTTTTCTATTTCTCTTTTCTGACATTTGTTCTGTTTAGACAAATAAAATAGCTAAACATTTTATTAAATGCTGAAAAATTTTATGTGGCCTCATAACAATATAGACTAGCCACTCATAAATTTTCAACATTTTTAAAATTCAATTAATTTGAATCTTAAATCAAATAGGGGTATTTCTTTAATTCCAAGGCACTGTTTGATTATTTGAAAAATCTATGAGCATGGGATGGGTCCCACATCACTTGATATGTGATCACACTCATTTATAAGACTTTTCAAAAATCTAACATGAATTTTAGGAGAAGATTTTTATCTGGCCTTTTGAATTAATTCATCTGGGGGGGTTCCTTCTCCCATTTGGATTTTGAAGTTGATTTCCTTTGAAAATTTGACATGATGCAAGGTTACTTGATCCTAGCACATTACCTAACAGAGGGTTCTGACAACTCGCCCCCACTCAACAGAATCTCGTCCCGAGATTCAGAAGTCTGCGGGAGGAAGGAGGGGTACTCGGCACTGAGACGGCCTTCTCTTTCCCACGTAGCTTCTCTTTCAGAGTGGTGTGACCATTGCACTTTCAGAAACCTAATCTTCTGACGACGAGTGACACGCTCTGCTGAATCAAGAATACAAACGGGGTATTCTCGATAAGAAAGGTCATCTTGGAGATCAAGCGTTTCATGGTCGACTTCGCGGATGGGGTCCTTGAAGCAACGCCTGAGTTGGGACACATGGAATACATCATGTACTCGGGAGAGGTGCGGAGGTAGTTCAAGTTGGTAGGCAACTTCTCCACGTTTAGCAATAATGCGGAAAGGTTCGATGTAACGTGGGGCCAACTTGCCTTTGATACCGAAACGTTGGGTTCCCTTCAGAGGAGTAACCCGAAGGTAAGCCTTCTCATCCAGATTGTAGCTCTCTTGCCTATGATGACGATCATAGTAGCTTTTCTGACGAGGCTGGGCTGCTTTCAATTGATCACGAACAATGTGAACTTGCTCTTCTGCTTCCTTGATCATATCCGGTCCAAAGAATTGTCTTTCACCGGTTTCTGACCAGTTTAAAGGTGTTCGACATCATCGTCCATAAAGGAGTTCAAAAGGAGCCATGTTCAGACTAGTTTGAAAACTATTGTTATAAGCAAATTCGGCAAATGGAAGAGGCTTCTCCCAATTCTTTCCGAATGAGATAACACAAGCTCTGAGCATGTCTTCAAGAATTTGGTTAACCCTTTCGACTTGACCGCTAGACTGAGGATGGAAAGCCGTACTAAAGGAGAGATCAGTTCCCATAGCATTCTGAAAGCTTCCCCAAAATCTAGAGGTAAAAAGGCTACCACGATCAGAATTGATTTCCAAAGGAACACCATGAAGGGATACAATTCTAGAGATGTACAAGTCTGCTAACTGGCTAGCAGTTATAGACTCGCGAACCGGAAGGAAGTGAGCAACTTTGGAAAGCCTATCTATGACAACGAAGATGGCATTGTTTCCTTTCTGGGTTTTTGGAAAGCCGGTGATGAAGTCCATACCGACTTTGTCCCATTTACACTCGGGAATAGACAAAGGTTGAAGTGTGCCAGAAGGTCTTTGATGTTCTGCCTTAATGCGACGACAAACATCACATTCGGCCACAAATTGAGCAATGTCTCTCTTCATCCTAGTCCACCAAAATCTCTGGCGTAGATCTCGGTACATTTTTGTGCTACCGGGATGAATTGAGAGGGGTGTGTCATGGGCTTCCTTGAGGATGAGTTGCCTTAGTTCCTTATTCTTAGGTACTACCAAACAATTTTCAAAGAATACCGTTCCTTTGCTATCTGTGGAGAAACATTTAGCAACTCCGCTAGCAATGTTCTCCTTGATCCGGCAAACACCTCATGCACGCCTTTGGGCAACTATGATTTGATCCTCAAGAGTTGGTTTCGCCACCAAGGTAGAAAGATAGCCATGAGGAACAATCTCAAGATTGAGCTTGCGAAAGTCCTCATGAAGAAGTGGTTGATACTGTTGTAAGATGAGGTTGTTACAATACGACTTACGACTTAGTGCATCAGGCATGACATTGGCTTTGCCTAGGGTGTAAGAAATTACTACGTCGTAATCTTTTATCAACTCAATCCAGCGTCTTTGCCTGAGATTAAGATCTGGCTGGGTGAAAGTATATTTGAGGCTTTGGTGGTCGGAATAGATTTCGCAACGGTTACCAAGGAGGTAATGTCGCCAAGTTATTAGGGCATGAACTACGGCAGCGAGTTCAAGGTCATGGGTAGGATAGTTCTCTTCATGTGGCCACAACTGGCGTGAAGCATAAGCTACCACATGTCGATCTTGCAGAAGTATGCATCCTAACCCTTGCCGTGATGCATCACAATAGATCTCGAAATCCTTTTTGGTGTCTGGAGGTGCAAGTACGGGTGCAGAAGTCAATCTTCTTTTTAGCTCTTGAAAGCTTTCCTCGCACTTGGGAGTCCATAGGAATTTCTTATCTTTCTTGAGGAGTTCAGTAAGAGGCTTTGCAACTTTAGAAAAGTTCTCGACGAAGCGACGGCAATAGCTGGCTAGGCCAAGAAAACTCCTAACTTGCTTAACCGATTCAGGTGGAGTCCAGTCAAGGACGGCCTGAACTCTCTCGGGATTCACAGCAATGCCTTTTGCAGAAATCACGTGGCCTAAGTAGGTCACTTCTGGTAGCCAAAATTCACACTTGGAGAATTTAGCATACAGGCGATGCTCTCTAAGTTTCATCAATACCAGCCTTAGGTGTTCGGCATGTTCTTCTTCGTTCTTCGAGTAGATGAGAATGTCATCGAGGTAAACCACGACGAACTGGTCCAAATACTCCATGAAGATCGAGTTCATCATGCGTGAGAAAGTGGTGGGGGCATTGGTTAAACCAAAGGACATGATGGTATACTCGTAAAGACCATAACGAGTAGTAAAAGCCGTTTTGGGAATGTCCTCGTTTCGGATTTTGATTTGATGATAACCTAATCTCAAATCCATCTTAGAGAAGACAGAGGATCCTGCAAGTTGATCATAAAGATCATTGATCCTGGGCAGTGGGTACTTGTTCTTTATCGTCGCTAAATTTAGCGGGCGATAGTCTACGCACATCCTTTCTGTTCCATCTTTCTTTGTTACGAACAGAACGGGGCAACCCCATGGCGATGAGCTAGGGCGGATGAAGCCTTTCTCCAACAAAGCTTCGAGTTGGGTTTTAAGCTCAGCTAACTCATGTGGGGCCATTTTGTATGGGCGTCTAGAAATTGGTGCGGTTCTTGGGGCAAGATCCACTATAAACTCTACACATCTGTCGGGTGGCATGCCCGGCAGCTCTTCAGGAAAGACATCCGGGAAGTCACGAACCACCGGAATATCTTCAAGTTCGGGAAGGGGAAGTACATTCAAGGAATGCACTTGGGTTCTTGTTCTGGGTGAGGTGTAGTTGACTGTTTTTCCTGAAGGGTGGGTGTGTTTCACGGATTTGCCTTTGCAATCCAGGTAGGCATTCTGTCTTGATAGCCAATCCATGCCAAGGATGACATCAATGTCTGAAGACTTGAGGGCTATGAGTGAAGCAAGGAATACTAAACCCTCAATTGCAATCTGATTACCATGGATTACTCTATTAGTTTGCCATCTTGACCCTGGAGTTTGAATAATCATTGGGGTGGACAATTCAACAAAGGGTAACTCATGACGAAGTGCATAACTTTCCGACATGAATGAATGAGATGCTCCTGGGTCGAAAAGAACGGAAGTAGGAACATAATTGACTGGGAGCGTACCAAGAATGACGTCAGTGGTGTCGTCAGTCTCTTCGGCGGCGATCTGGTTCACACGCCCACGAGTGGCGGGAGGAGCGGGTTTGGCGGTGTAGACCTTCTGGGGTGGCTTGCCACGACCATTGCTGCTGTTGTTGTTGCCTCCGGCACGGGGTGGAGCATTCTGGTGCTGAAGCTGGTTCTGGGGACACTCACGAGAATAGTGGCCTGCCTGACCACACTTGTAACAGGCTCCGAAAACAGTTCGTGGAGCTGGGTTGTTTGGCGGAGCTGGGTGGAACTGGGTGGGTGGACGAGGCGCCACATAGGATGGCCTCGGTGGGTTGTTCTGGCAGAACATGCTGTTTGGGATCCAGATCTTGCGCTTCTGGGAGCTAGAACTGGATGAACCATCATCTCTGGGGTGTTTGCGGAAATCGTTGGGGGTGTTCATGTCCTCTGCTTTGATGGCCTTGTTGACAAGGACCTGGAATGTGGCAAAGTCATGAAGATTGAGCTCACGACGAAGTCCCGTGTTGAGGCCACGACGGAACCTCTCTTGTTTCTTGGAGTCGGTGGAGACTTCTTCGGTAGCATAACGAGCCAGTCGGTTGAACTCACGACTAAACTCATCAACGGTTCTTCTGCCTTGAGTGAGGTTGCAGAACTCCTCACGTTTGCAGTCCATGAGACCTTTGGGAATGTGGTGCTCGCGGAAGGACGTGCAGAATTCCTCCCAAGATGCAGGTGGTCCAACGGGGCGCATATTCAGAAAGTTCTCCCACCAAGAGCTAGCTGTACCTTCGAGGTGATAGGTGGCATAGCTGACCTTGTCACCAGTTGCAACACGGCCTGCTTGGAGCTTCCTCTCGATGCTGTGAAGCCAGTCATCGGCGTCAAGGGGCTCGGTGGAGTAACTAAAAACCGGGGGATGAAGTCGGATGAAGTCGTTCAGGGACACCAACTCATTGCGCTGCTGAGTGGTGTTGCGAGCAATGACTTCCAACAGATGGTGAGAGTCTCGGCGGTTCCTCTCGACTTCCATCAGAACCTGTGCCATCGTGGGTGGGGGTGGAAGGTTGCCTTCCTCCTGGTCATTCCCACGACCTTGGTTACGACCAACCTGGCCACGGGTTCCTTGAGACATCCTGAAGGTGAAAAATCAAAGTCAAACAGAGTTGATTGGAAGAGTCTAAACAAGGTATTGAAGTACTGGAAGGATTACAGAGCAAAGGAAGTAATCATCTTGACAACATGGTGATAAAGCACACAAGCCATATATTCACAAGCTGTCATACAACCAATACATCGTTTTAGTACAAGCACCAAGCTAATACAAACGTGATGAAGATGATACATCCTTCAGAGGCACTCTGACTTCCTATACATTATTTATCTAAGCCTCTGGAATCTTAGACACCTTGCTTACAATATACTAAGATACTACTACATCATCACTAAGTAAGACCGCAGGCGGTCTCACTCATCTCCATCTCCATAGTAGTCCTCATAAAAGTTACCTGCGTATCCCGGTAGCTGGAGGTGACCATCGGAAAACACGGAGGCTTGTGGACCCTGATATCCATTTGGGCAAGGATGGGGCCTAGGTCCAGCGTAGGGTGGAAGCAAAGGACCACGGGGTGGAAAAATGCCTCCAATCTCGGGCCAAGCAACTCGAGAAGGCATCTGAGTCCTCACTGGGTAGATCGCATCAAACTCAACTGATCGAACGCTCACAAAGGGTGCCAAAAGTGTCAGTGCTCGATACATACGAACACGGGTGGCGTGGAGCTCGAAACGGAGAGCGCGTGCATCACGATCTCTGTCACTAGCAAACCTAGCAGTCACCTGAAGTGTTGGATCCTCTGCAGAGTGATCTGAGTAGAGTCTGGTGTAATATCCCTCTTCTCCTGGAAGTGCAGCAGGGATATAGCGGAAAGAAGTCTCTCTCAGCAAAGTGTGCTCCTCTCTCAGCAGTGTCATACATGAGTATGCATCATCCTGCACAGCCATGTTCTCGGTAACGCCAATGCCATGTCCAAAGTGGATAGGCTGAGTGACTCCAACGTGGTGCGGGTAGATCCTGACAATGCAGTGGAACTGCGTCTGGTTGAAGTCGTGAAACTGCTCCTCAACGGTGTACTCAGGGTACCACCGATATCCCACATAGGACATCATCTCGATCAACGTGGCGGGATGGCCACGCACACCGAGGCACCTGGTCAAACGAACAATCTGCCGAGGGGGAAGATCTACCATCTGAAACAGAAAGGAGTTTGCAAATGCATCAGATTATGAGATAAACCTGGAATGACTCGGACAGCATAACGGTTGTAATTGCAAGAAAAAGACAATTTCTTACAACATGGAAACAGCACTTACATACGATGTAATAAAACAGGGAGCATAACCACTCTAACAAACCGATCACAACTTTCCTACGACTATGAGGAAGCAAACAACGAGATGGTCTAATCAGACAGAGGAGAGCCTAGTCCTATCTTCCCGTAGAATAAGATGAGGGTGACTCAGAACTCAGAACGAAGGGGGTAAGGAGAAAAAAGAAGCCTTACGTTGTTCCCTTATATACCCAGAGTAACTATATAACTATAGCAAGCTAGACTCGACTTCGGCCAAGGCTACTAATCCTACAGTCAGTCCTGCTCTGATACCAAGTCTGTCGGGACCCGGGGTTAGCGTATGCAAGTACAGTTAAGACATAGTCATATGGAGAGCCGAGAACCGCACCCACTTGTCTAAGCAGACAAGGCCAAGCACTGAACATTCTTGGAAAGCATCGTACGTGAGGGGCATCCCATCCAGGCCAGATGATCAACTAAGATGGGTCCTCATCTTCCGCACACAAGTCAAATGATATGGGTGGTGAACTCCCATATTCAAAGACAAGTCGCCTCAACCATACTATCGACTATCTCAAAACTCTTACATAGAATTACTCCAGCCCGATCACTTAGTCGGGGTCTAGGGCGGGCTCGATCATACCACAAAGTGTGCACGAGACGGAGTCTCGAACAATCGCATCGCGATGCCCCAAGCTGCGCACATCTAAGGGCCACTTGGTGTATGAAAGACCGCCAGCCAGAACACAACTAAGGTCTCGAAAACCCATACAAAGACATGCATGTTATAACATACACGCAGCATACATGCCTTGTATGAACAGTAGGTACCATTGCAATTCTCTACAAAGTGTACATATTTATTGATAACTCTTATAGAGTGCACACAGAGATCACATACATGTGATCCAACATTACCTTACAAACGGAAGCAAATTATGTCTGAGTACAGACAAGTTTAACAAATGGCTTAATAAGCCTTATTTAAACACAAAGCCCACCACGAGGGAACCAGTCGTCTGACTGAGACTAGACTAGTTGGTCTTCAGTCGTCCAGCTCGATGAAGAAGCCACCTTCGGGGTCAGTGGCATCATCTAAAACATAGATTAAGCAAACGTGAGTACAAAGTCGTACTCAGCAAGACTTACATAGGAGCTATACTACTCATGCATATGTATCAAGGTAAAGGGAGGTGGGGTTCACTTGCAGAAATGCCAGCTTTGACTTGGCTAATCCTGAACTACGAGTACCAGACTTTGAGATAAGAAGCGTACACGAGTCCACTACTTTCACCAACCAATTACACCACTATGGTGCCTTCCTCGACTTCCCACGAGAAAGCACGCCATATCACTCACACTTATCTTGGTGTATTTTAGAAGTACCCGGTTCAAGTTATCTAATAATCAAGCTAAGCTTTCCAAGCAGTCCATAACCGCGGACGCGGCTATTCGAATAGTTTTGTTAACCTTGCAAGGGTGTACCGCTACACACACATGACCATCATTTACCGCCTTTGATCTCGACACCATTCAAGGGGTGCCAGCGAGGATGCTCACCACAACTGTTACCTCATAGCCTATCTAGTCCAAGAAAGCCGCCTACTTGGGTTGGCTACCACAATCGTGAACCCGGCCGGTTTACCGAAGTGGACCCAAGCGATGTGTGCGTGGTGCATAAGCCGGTCTCGGTTGAGCCGTTCTCTCACTTAGCATCCAGGCCACAAGCCTATCAGAACTCCGAACTATTGCGACATCTGGACATCGAAAGGGATGAGTTAGTAAGTTGAGAGGGGTCAGTGAGCCCAATGTGTGGTTATACTCTTCATCTTGGATCACCACACAAGAACTCGTACTAGGGCGGTGTTCAACGAGACAACCCACCGTGTACTCCTACACAGCCTCTCATCGTTCACCTTGTATTAGGGTCGATTCACCAACACTTTTCTACCATCATCAACATGATCATTCCCATCCCGACTCACATCACAGTAACAACATGGTATCATACTAAGCATGCAATAGGCAGTAACATTGCAGGGGCCACATGATATCAAACAACTCCTACATTTGCTAGGATTGTGGTTTGCTTACTACTGTGACAAAATGATAGGTCATGCAAAGGAATGGGTTCATCTATGCGGTAGAAACGAAGCATGGTAATCATCCTAAACAATGCATAAGCGAGACATGAGAGGGAAGTGGGATTTTATCGACATGATCAATGGGGGTTTGCTTGCCTTGCTGACGAGGTTCGGGTTCGGGGTCTTCAACGAAGGTTGCAACCTCTTGCTCCGGTTCCACCTCTATTCGACAAACAAAGCACGAAGTAGCAATCAATATGAATGCAATGCTCAAGCACATGAATGAATATTGAAACTTGAAGTATAAGTTTTGATGTGTGAGGCAATTCCATTTAAGTGAAGTATATTGCATTTGAAATGCAAATTCAAACTCCACATTTGAATTCAACATTAACCAAGTTGTATGTGATATGGTTTGATCATTTTGAATCATCTTCAAATGTGTATGATATGCCTCTGATCTGTGATTGAAATGTAGCATGTTGCCATGGTTCAAGTTGCAAAAATATTTGATTTGAATTTGATTTAATTCCATTTAAATCAAATAGAAAATGCTACTGATCACATTTTAAATTCAACTCAAACAGAGTTGAAAGTTGCATATTTGGAAAGATAATTTTCTCCTGATCATTTTTCATATATTATTTGTCCAATTTGGAGTTAATATGAATTTTCTATAAATTTCCAAAGTTTGGGGTATTTTCTGGAATTTCTGGAATTTCTTTAATTCAAATAATCTCTGGAAAATCATTTAAATTGATTTATTGCACAAGTGCTGACGTCAGGGGGGGGCTGACATGTGGGGTCACCTTGTCAGTGACTGGGTTAATTAACCCGTGGGTTAAGTTAATCCAGTGGCTTAATTAAGCCACTGGGCCCACTGGTCAGTGACCCAGGGGTCACTAACTGGGTGCTTAACAGGGGGGGTTAGAGCTGACACGACGGCGGCTAAACGCCGTTGACTGGACCGCGGCGGTGCTGCACGGGGAGGACGAATCCGGCCACGGGAGGGGAAACGGAGGGCACCGGCTTGCTCCTGGAGGTCGTCCGCGTCTTCTGGAGGCAACAGGGGGTCACGGGGTGGTCGGGAGCGACGACGGCGACGTCCTTGGCGGCGACAGAACCACGGCGAGGTCGTAGTCGACGTTGTAGTGCAAGACTTGAGGCGATTCGGGGCGCGTTCGAATGCTGGAATGTTCAGGAGCCAAACGCACGCACTGGGGGTTCACGATGAGCACTGGAGCGAGGAGGACGACGACCATGGCAGCGACGAGCTCCTGCGTCCATGGAGGAATCGTCTAGGGGGGATTGAGGGGCCGCAAGATTAGGGGTTCTGCTCACCAGGAGGTGGTGAACGCAACGGCGCAGGCGGTGGAGACGGAGAGGCTTCAACGATGACGAATTCGCCGGAGTTGGCTTGCGGGTCCGGCGGTAACGTGGAGAAGATTCCGGCGGCTACAGAGCGTCCGAGCTCGATTCCTTCTGCACGGCGCAGCTCGGGGACGTCGTTGGCCACGCGGGCTTCAAGCTATGGCGACGGCGGCGTCCTGTTCTTCTCGGGGCTCAGCGAGAGAGAGGAGGATAGGTACTGGGGAGGGGGGGAATGAGCTCACGGCGTCTCCAGGGCGCGTCCAGTTGCGAGAAGAGGCCACGGGGGGGGCCTGGAAGCTCCTCGACGACGATGTGTCGTCCCCGGCTAGCTCGGTGGCATTCCACCGAGCAGCTTGGAGGCGCGGGAGCGGGAAGAAGACCCCGCTGCCCCTGTGGGCCGGCTGGGCTGGGGTGGGCCGGCTTCGCCTGGGCGCCAGGTAAGGATTTCTGATTTCTTTTCTATTTCTCTTTTCTGACATTTGTTCTGTTTAGACAAATAAAATAGCTAAACATTTTATTAAATGCTGAAAAATTTTATGTGGCCTCATAACAATATAGACTAGCCACTCATAAATTTTCAACATTTTTAAAATTCAATTAATTTGAATCTTAAATCAAATAGGGGCATTTCTTTAATTCCAAGGCACTGTTTGATTATTTGTAAAATCTATGAGCATGGGATGGGTCCCACATCACTTGATATGTGATCACACTCATTTATAAGACTTTTCAAAAATCTAACATGAATTTTTGGAGAAGATTTTTCTCTGGCCTTTTGAATTAATTCATCTGGGGTGGTTCCTTCTCCCATTTGGATTTTGAAGTTGATTTCCTTTGAAAATTTGACATGATGCAAGGTTACTTGATCCTAGCACATTACCTAACAGAGGGTTCTGACATCCGCCATCTTCTTAAGAGCATGAGCCTTGACCTTTTGCTCTATAACTGGCTTTTTCGGATGCTCCTCTTCCGGTAGGGTGAAATTTGCCTTCAGCGCGGTCCAAAGATCATCTTTCTGTCTATCTATGACAAAAGACACTTCAGGGTCTCCGCCCTTCGGCTTATTCCATTGGTGGATGGTGATCGGGATCATGTCCCTAAGAAGAACCCCGCACTGAGCAGAAAATGCTTCCTTGGTCTGGCTGGGTTCAATCGGTTGGCCATCTGTACTAATGTTGTTGATCGTGAACCTTTCATCCGAGCGTAACCTTTTCTTCGGGCCTCGTCTCGTTACCGAGGTTTGGCTCGATCCGAATCCGGAGGGCTAGAAAAGAAGAAAGAAGAGAGTTAAATGTGTACATACCATGTTGAGTTTGTGTCAAATATTGTGTACTAGAGTTGGGTAACATTGGACTTGGAGTTGTAGTGTGGGTAGGATACGTGTAGTGTTGGACTCGGACACGTTGTATCCTTGGGCTCTCATATAATGAGAGGCATCCCACGGTTGTAACCTATGCCAACATAATAGCACAGGCACACAGGGGGAGCCGGTGGCGTGTGCCGGCGTGTCCGGGTGGCCGGAGTGCGGTATTGTAGCGGTGTCATGGGGAGGAGCGCCCATAGTCAAGCCCCGGAGATGTAGCCGATGTTCGGTGAACTTCGTTAACAAATCTCTGTGTCATGCCTCGTGTGATTTCTTGGTCCTAGGATGATCTACTACCCGCTGCGAATCTATTCTAACAAGTGGTATCATGAGCAAGATTCGATTGAAGTTGATCTAGAGGACGGAAGAGCGATTGGAAGATCGGCATGAATTTTTTGCGTACAGCAGCGGCGCGGTGCAAGGACGCTGGTCGGCGGAAGTCTAGTGCAAGACTCCGTGAGGGCAGCATTCGCCAAGGTGGAGTTTGTTGAGTTTGTGTCGAATATTGTGTACTAGAGTTGGGTTACATTGGACTTGGAGTTGTAGTGTGGGTAGGATACGTGTAGTGTTGGAGTCAGACACGTTGTATCCTTAGGCTCTCATATAATGAGAGGCACCCCACGGTTGTAACCTATGCCAACATAATAGCACAGGCACGCAGGGGGAGCCGGCGGCGTGTGCCGGCGTCCGGGTGGCCGGAGTGCGGTATTGTAGCGGTGTCATGGGGATGAGCACCAATAGTCAAGCCCCGGAGATGTAGCCGATGTTTGGTGAACTTCATTAACAAATCTCGGTGTCGTGCCTCGTGTGATTGCTTGGTCCTCGGATGATCTACTACGCGCTGCGAATCTATTCTAACATACCAAAACAATTAATGCATCAATTAATATATATACCTCGACGGACTTTGCAACAGCTCCTTCCTCCGTTCGCTCGGAGCCGTCATCACCGTCTCCTTCCTCCGTTCGCTCACACTAGCCATCATAAGCATGTCCTTCCATCTCCATTGTTCGATCACCGGCGCCTGCTTCACCATCTTCTTCCAGACCATCAGTGTCGTTCAGAAACGATAAGACATCACCTCCTTCCCAGACGACGTCGCCCACTAACAACGGTTCTAACAACGGTCCTTCGCGGATGATTTCCCCCAACAAATCTTCTTCTTCTAAGTTTCTTGGATGATCGTCCATAATTTCTGCAAAATAAATCTATATAATTAAGATGGAGCCCGGAGCCAGACACCCGTGCAACCAATGTCTGATGGAAAACGTGACATGACGCCCGGAGCTAGACACCCGCGCAATTGATGTCTGATGGAAAACGTGACATGACGCCCGGAGCCTGACACCCGTGCAATTGATGTCTGATGGAAAGCGTGAGGATAAGCCAAAAAAAAACCTTGACCCCTCGACCCCTCGACGACCCTCGACCCATCGACGACCCCTCGACCCATCGACGATCCTCGACCCATCGACGACCCTCGACCCCTCGACCCATTGACGATCCTCGAACCATCGACGACCCTCGACCCATCGAAGACCCCTCGACCCATCGATGATCCTTGACCCATCGACGACCCTCTACCCCTCGACAACCCTCGACCCCTCGACCTGCATCGACGATCCTCGACCCATCGACGACCCTCGACCCCTCGACCCCTCTCGTTGACCATCGACCCTCTACCGGCCTAGTTCCCGACCCTCGACGCCCGGAGAGAGAAACTCATGCAACCAATGTCTAATGGAAAAAGTGTGAGGAATTCGGCTTTTAAAAAGACTCTGAATCAAAAAAAGTTCAACATGAAAGTTCTTTATCTCCCCAAGCACTACAACTTTGATTTTTTGTGTTTTTACATCATAGGAACATATGTGTCCTCTCAAAACTTAAACGCGATCCCATTATCATGCATATGTCAAATTGCTCAAGTTTTTCAATTGAAATTTTGCACGTGTCAAACCGCTCAAGTTTTTCAATTGCAAATTTGCATACACCATTATTGCAACAATTAATACATAAATCTTTTTTAAAAAAATTCAAAATTTGTAAAATACATAATTATTTTGCAAATTTTCATTTAACAGTGGAATCATCTAGCAAGAACATTTAACATTGGCATCGTCTAGCATCAAAATTGTATTTAACAATAGAGAAAATTTTAACATTGGCATCATGCATCTAGCATAAAAGTTGAGGAGGGGTCGATCAGTCGCGCCTCGTCTTGCTCCTCTCGGCCGCAAGAGTCGCCTCACCGGGGTCGTCGGCCGCCTCGTCGGACTGGACGCACCGGCGCACTACACTACCTGCGGCGGCGGCGACGCGCGGGGAGGAGGGGGTCTCAATTTCTTCTTCTCCTCTTTTTTTTCTTCCTCTCTCCCTCTTCTTCTCCTCTCCTTATTTTTCTTTTTCCCTCTCCTTCTTTTTCTTCTTCATTCTTCCTTCTTCCTCTTTTCTTCTCCCCCCAACACTAGAACATTTTAACTTAGTAAAACTGAGACTTATAAAACAGAAAAAATTGAGATGAACAAAAAAATTCTTTTTATTTTCATTTTGTCTGTTTTTTATTTCTTCTTATTTTCCTTTTTCCCTCTCCTTTTTTTATTTCTTCTTCCTTCTTCCTCTTTCTTCTCATGTATGTGTTGGGGCCGCAGGCCACACAGCACGCCACGGCCATGGCCATGGTCGTGGCCGGCGACGACCAGTAAAGCAGCGCAGGGGCGGGCTGGCGCGCGGTGAGCAAGCGGCGACCAACGGAGGCGCACACGGGAGTGGGGCTCCGATCCCGTCCATGGAGTACCGGCGGCGAGCACGTACAAATAAAATGGACAGGAAAGGGAGGGAATGGGGGGTGGGGCTCACAGCGACGGCGGGGGCGGCGGGCGGGAAGGACTTGGGGGAGCACGGCGACAATGGGGGCAGCGGTCGGGAAGCCTGACGGCGTCGGTGTCTTCTCCGGCGTCGTCGGGGGCAAATGGCGAGATGAGGAACTGAAAACTTCTAAGTGCCAGTTATTTAGTCAGAGCATTGGTCTCGGTTCGTAGCACCAACCGGTACCAATGCCCCCCTTTGGTTCCGGTTGGTGGAACCAACCAGGACCAAAGGTCTCTTTTCAGCAGCCCAAAAGGGCGGGAAACAAAGACCTTTGGTTCCGGTGAGTGCCACCAACTGGGACCAATGCCCCCCTTTAGTTCCGGTTGGAGCCACCAACCAGGACCAAAGGCCTTGTGCCGCGGTGCGGTAGGATGTTTAGTCCCACCTCGCTAGTCGAGGGACAGCCGGAGTGGTTTATAAGCGCTGATGCGCGTACCACTTCGAGCTCCTCTCAACCGCAGGCTTTCGGTCCTACACTGTTACTGCTTGCCAGTGGGCCTTCTGGGCCTACTGCGGGCATGGATCTTGTCCCATTAGTGGGTTTCTAGTCGTATCCAGGCCGTGTCAGCCTAGTAGGTGGCATTATTTTTCTCTGAAAAAGGACCTTTAGTCCCGGTTGGTGCCTCCAACTGGTACTAACGGCCTCTCCCACCGTAATTAACCACTAACTAACCCTTTAGTACCGGTTGGTACCCAGAAACGGTACTAAAGGTCCCCTGTAACCAACTAAGTTTAGTACCACCTCGCTAGCCGAAGTGAAGTTAGACCTGTTTATAAGCACAGCTCCGCGTCGACTTATCGTAGCATAACAAGTTCAATAAAGGCCGTACACGGAGAAATTCATCTGTATCCGGTACTCTGTCCGAGAGAAATTCGGACGGACCTCGGTTGGTTGGCAGATTTGCCAGATGTGCCCACGAGGCGTGGGCAGTCTGAAAACCCGTATGGGACGAAAATCCCGTACGGGTATTTCAGACGGTCCACGCCTGGTCGGTAGACTTGCCAGATCTGTCAACCAGGCGTGGACCGTCTGAAATTCGCCTTGACAGAGTACAGGATATGGAGTATTCTTCCGTTGACATCCTATAATGAAATTGCTATAATTTTTTGTTTTTGTTTTCCAATCAAACAAAACACAAGGTTTCCCCTGCATACAGCCCGACGGTGGCTCATGAGTGAAATCATATCAAATGCACCGTCGGACATATGCAGAGTATCCGAATGATTTGTATTTGGTCGATGAAGTGAAAGATTTCTAGCTAGATATATATAAGATCAACAAAACACACGATTTCGCCTGCATGCAGCCCGAAGGTGGCTCATGAGTGCAAGCATATCAAATGCACCGTCGAACGTATGCAGGAGAATACGAACGGTTTGTATTCGGCCGATGAACTGGGTGTCGAACATGTCCTAGAGGTGGCCTATATATATAGGCAACGACAAGCCTGATCCAACGGCTCACAAGCCTGATCCAACGACTCATAAGCGCTTGAAAGAAACACGCGATCCGTGTGCTTCTTCCTGATTGGTTCGATCCAACGGTTCAGAAGCCTGATCCAACGACTCACAAGCGCTTGAAAGAAACACGCGATATGTCTGCTTCTTCCTGATTGGTTGGATTCAGAATCGTGTACGGTTAAAAGCGCGTGGAAGAGGACTCTGCTAGTTCTCTTCTCATGCACTCTTTCCCCTTCCGCGCCACCGCCACCATGCCGCCCCGCCGCCAAATCCACCCCCTCTACCACGGTGTCCGCGGGCTCGGCACGTTCTACCATGCTCGGCGCGTGTCTTAAGTTTGCTGCGTCGCCTCCACCATGCCACCATATGTTCTAGGTTTCCCGCGCAGAAGAAATAAAGCCACATTCTAAAATTTCAACCCTTTCTGATATCATTTGCTATTTTTCATGCATTTAATGATTTAGTTTGAGCTAAATGACCCTGAAATTGGAAAGCACTACAATTGAACTCAGAAAAGGTTGAAACTTGGCATGGTATCATCATTTGACCCACATAACATGTGTGCAAAAGTTGAGAGGGTTACGTCAAAAGATGGATGCACTTCATGTACAAACTGGACCATCTCTTTCGAAGTACGAGGGTTTCAGACGAAAACTCATCTGTTACAAAGGCATTTCATCTTTCTAAACTTATTTGAACTCAAGACTTTTTGTGCATTAAATATGCACCATTAAAAGCCACATACTAAAATTTCAAACCTTTCTGACTTCATTTGCTATTTTTCATGCATTTAATGATTTATTTTGAGCAAAATGACCCTGAAATTGGAAAGCACTACAACTAAACTCAGAAAAGGTTGAAACTTGGCATGGTATCATCATTTGACCCACATAACATGTGTGCAAAAGTTGAGAGGGTTACGGCAAAAACTGGATGCACTTCGTGTACAAACTGGACCATCTCTTTCAAAGTACGAGGGTTTCAGACGAAAACTCATCTGTTACAAAGGCATTTCATTTTTCTAAAATTATTTGAACTCAAGACTTTTTTAGCATTCAATATGCACCATTAAAAGCCACAAACTAAAATTTCAACCCTTTCTGACTTCATTTGCTATTTTTCATGCATTTAATGATTTATTTTGAGCTCAATGGCCCTGAAATTGGAAAGCACTACAACTTAACTAAGAAAAGGTTGAAACTTGGCATGGTATCATAATTTGACACACATAACATGTGTGCAAAAGTTGAGAGGGTTACGGCAAAATCTGGATGCACTTCGTGTACAAACTGGACCATCTCTTTCGAAGTACGAGGGTTTCAGACGAAAACTCATTTGTTACAAAGGTATTTCATTTTTCTAAACTTATTTGAACTCAAGACTTTTTTACATTCAATATGCACCATTAAAAGCCACATACTAAAATTTCAACCCTTTCTGACTTCATTTTCTATTTTTCATGCATTTAATGATTTATTTTTAGCTAAATGACCCTGAAATTGGAAAGCACTACAACTAAACTTAGAAAAGGTTGAAACTTGGCATGGTATCATCATTTGACCCACATAACATGTGTGCAAAAGTTGAGAGGGTTACGGCCAAAACTGGATGCACTTCATGTACAAACTGGACCATCTCTTTCGAAGTACGAGGGTTTTAGAGGAAAACTCATCTGATACAAAGGCATTTCATTTTTATAAACTTGTTTGAACTCAAGACTTTTTTTGCATTCAATATGCACCATTAAAAGCCACAAACTAAAATTTCAACCCTTTCTGACTTCATTGGCTATTTTTCATGCATTTAATGATTTATTTTGAGCTAAATGACCCTGAAATTGGAAAGCACTACAACTTAACTCAGAAAAGGTTGAAACTTGGCATGGTATCATAATTTGACCCACATAACATGTGTGCAAAAGTTGAGAGGGTTACGACAAAAGCTGGATGCACTTCGTGTGCAAACTGGACCATCTCTTTCGAAGTACGAGGGTTTCAGACGAAAACTCATCTCTTACAAAGGTATTTCATTTTTGTAAACTTCTTTGAACTCAAGAATTTTTTGCATTCAATATGCACCATTAAAAGCCACATACTAAAATTTCAACCCTTTCTAACTTCATTTGCTATTTTTCATGCATTTAATGATTTTTTTTGAGCTAAATGACCACGAAATTGGAAAGCACTACAACTAAACTCAGAAAAGGTTGAAACTTGGCATGGTATCATTATTTGACCCACATAACATGTGTGCAAAAGCTGAGAGGGTTACGGCAAAAACTGGATGCACTTCATGTACAAACTGGACCATCTCTTTCGAAGTACGAGGGTTTCAAACGAAAACTCATCTGTTACAACGGCATTTCATTTTTCTAAAATTATTTGAACTCAAGACTTTTTTTGCATTCAATATGCACAATTAAAAGCCACAAACTAAAATTTCAACCCTTTCTGACTTCATTTGCTATTTTTCATGCATTTAATGATTTATTTTGAGCTAAATGGCCCTGAAATTGGAAAGCCCTACAACTTAACTAAGAAAAGGTTGAAACTTGGCATGGTATCATGATTTGACCCACATAACATGTGTGCAAAAATTGAGAGGGTTACGGCAAAATCTGGATGCACTTCGTGTACAACTGGAACATCTCTTTCGAAGAACGAGGGTTTCAGACGAAAACTCATCTGTTACAAAGGTATTTCATTTTTCTAAACTTATTTGAACTCAAGACTTTTTTGCATGCAATATGCACCATTAAAAGCCACATACTAAAATTTCAACCCTTTCTGACTTCATTTGCTATTTTTCATGCATTTAATGATTTTTTTTGAGCTAAATGACCCTGAAATTGGAAAGCACTACAACTAAACTCAGAAAAGGTTGAAACTTGGCATGGTATCATCATTTGACCCACATAACATGTGTTCAAAAGTTGAGAGGGTTACGGCAAAAACTGGATGCACTTCGTGTACAAACTGGACCATCTCTTTCGAAGTACGAGGGTTTCAGATGAAAACTCATCTGTTACAAAGGCATTTCATTTTTCTAAACTTTTTTGAACTCAAGAATTTTTGTGCATTCAATATACACCATTAAAATCCACATACTAAAATTTCAACCCTTTCTGACTTCATTTGCTATTTTTCATGCATTTAATGATTTAGTTTGAGCTAAATGACCCTGAAACTGGAAAGCACTACAACAGAACTCAGAAAAGGTAGAAACTTGGCATGGTATCATCATTTGACCCACCTAACATGTGTGCAAAAGTTGAGAGGGTTACGGCAAAATCTAGATGCACTTCGTGTACAAACTGGACCATCTCTTTCGAAGTACGAGGGTTTCAGACGAAAACTCATCTCTTACAAAGGCATTTCATTTTTCTAAACTTATTTGAACTCAAGACTTTTTTTGCATTCAATAAGCACCATTAAAAGCCACAAACTAAAATTTCAACCCTTTCTAACTTCATTTGCTATTTTTCATGCATTAATTGAATTATTTTGAGCTAAATAACCCTGAAATTGGAAAGCCCTACAACTTAACTTAGAAAAGGTTGAAACTTGGCATGGTATCATCATTTGACCCACATAACATGTGTGCAAAAGTTGAGAGGGTTACGGCAAAAGCTTCACGCACTTCGTGTACAAACTGGACCATCTCTTTCGAAGTACGAGGGTTTCAGACGAAAACTAATCTGTTACAAAGGAATTTCATTTTTCTAAACTTATTTGAACTCAAGATTTTTTTGCATTCAATATGCACCATTAAAAGCCACATAATAAAATTTCAAACCTTTTCACTTCATTTGCTATTTTTCATGCATTTAATGATTTTTTTGAGCAAAATGACCCTGAAATGTGAAAGCACTACTACTAAACTCAGAAAAGTTTGAAACTTGGCATGGTATCATCATTTGACCCACATAACATGTGTGCAAAAGTTGAGAGGGTTACGGCAAAAACTGGATGCACTTCGTTTACATACTGGACCATCTCTTTCGAAGTACGAGGGTTTCAGACGAAAACTCGTCTGTTACAAAGGCATTTCATTTTTCTAAACTTATTTGAACTCAAGACTTTTTTTGCATTCAATATGCACCATTAAAAGCCACAAACTAAAATTTCAACCCTTTCAGACTTCATTTGCTATTTTTCATGCATTTAATGATTTATTTTGAGCTAAATGACCCTGAAATTGGAAAGCACTACAACTTAACTCAGAAAAGGTTGAAACTTGGCATGGTATCATCTTTTGACACACATAACATGTGTGCAAAAGTTGAGAGGATTACGGCAAAAACTGGATGCACTTCGCGTACAAACTGGACCATCTCTTTCGAAGTACGAGGGTTTCAGACGAAAACTCATCTGTTACAACGGCATTTCATTTTTCTAAAATTATTTGAACTCAAGACTTTTTTTGCCTTCAATATGCGCCATTAAAAGCCAAAAACTAAAATTTCAACCCTTTCTGACTTCATTTGCTATTTTTCATGCATTTAATGATTTATTTTGAGCTAAATGGACCTGAAATTGGAAAGCACTACAAGTTAACTAAGAAAAGGTTGAAACTTGGCATGGTATCATAATTTGACCCACATAACATGTGTGCAAAAGTTGAGAGGGTTACGGAAAAATCTGGATGCACTTCGTGTACAACTGGAACATCTCTTTCGAAGTACGAGGGTTTCAGACGAAAACTCATTTGTTACAAAGGTATTTCATTTTTCTAAACTTATTTGAACTCAAGACTTTTTTGCATTCAATATGCACCATTAAAAGCCACATACTAAAATTTCAACCCTTTCTGACTTCATTTGCTATTTTTCATGCATTTAATGATTTATGTTGAGCTAAATGACCCTGAAATTGGAAAGCACTACAACTAAACTCAGAAAAGGTTGAAACTTGGCATGGTATCATCATTTGACCCACATAACATGTGTTCAAAAGTTGAGAGGGTTACGGCAAAAAATGGATGCACTTCGTGTACAAACAGGACCATCTCTTTCGAAGTACGAGGGTTTCAGACGAAAACTCATCTGTTACAAAGACATTTCATTTTTCTAAACTTTTTTGAACTCAAGAATTTTTGTGCATTCAATATACACCATTAAAAGCCACATACTAAAATTTCAACCCTTCCTGACTTCATTTGCTATTTTTCATGCATTTAATGATTTATTTTGAGCTAAATGACACTAAAATTGGAAAGCACTACAACTGAACTCAGAAAAGGTTGAAACTTGGCATGGTATCATCATTTGACCCGCATAACATGTGTGCAAAAGTTGAGAGGGTTACGGCAAAAGCTATATGCACTTCGTGTACAAACTGGACCATCTCTTTCGAAGTACGAGGGTTTCAGACGAAAACTCATCTCTTACAAAGGCATTTCATTTTTCTAAACTTATTTGAACTCAAGAGTCTTTTTGCATTCAATAAGCACCATTAAAATCCACAAACTAAAATTTCAACCCTTTCTGACTTCATTTGCTATTTTTCATGCATTAATTGAATTATTTTGAGCTAAATAACCCTGAAATTGGAAAGCCCCAAAACTTTACTTAGAAAAGGTTGAAACTTGGCATGGTATCATTATTTGACCCACATAACATGTGTGCAAAAGTTGAGAGGGTTACGGCAAAAGCTTGATGCACTTCGTGTACAAACTGGACCATCTCTTTCGAAGTACGAGGGTTTAGACGAAAACTAATCTGTTACAAAGGAATTTCATTTTTCTAAACTTATTTGAACTCAAGATTTTTTTGCATTCAATATGCACCATTAAAAGCCACATAATAAAATTTCAAACCTTTTTGACTTCATTTGCTATTTTTCATGCATTTAATGATTTTTTTGAGCAAAATGACCCTGAAATGTGAAAGCACTACAACTAAACTCAGAAAAGTTTGAAACTTGGCATGGTATCATCATTTGACCCACATAACATGTGTGCAAAAGTTGAGAGGGTTACGGCAAAAACTGGATGCACTTCGTTTACATACTGAACCATCTCTTTCGAAGTACGAGGGTTTCAGACGAAAACTCGTCTGTTACAAAGGCATTTCATTTTTCTAAACTTATTTGAACTCAAGACTACATTTTTTGCATTCAATATGCACCATTAAAAGCCACAAACTAAAATTTCAACCCTTTCAGACTTCATTCGCTATTTTTCATGCATTTAATGATTTATTTTGAGCTAAATGACCCTGAAATTGGAAAGCACTACAACTTAACTCAGAAATGGTTGAAACTTGGCATGGTATCATCTTTTGACCCACATAACATGTGTGCAAAAGTTGAGAGGGTTACGGCAAAAACTGGATGCACTTCGTGTACAAACTGGACCATCTCTTTCGAAGTACGAGTGTTTCAGACGAAAACTCATCTGTTACAAAGGCATTTCATTTTTCTAAAATTATTTGAACTCAAGACTTTTTTTGCATTCAATATGCACCATTAAAAGCCACAAACTAAAATTTCAACCCTTTCTGACTTCATTTGCTATTTTTCATGCATTTAATGATTTATTTTGAGCTAAATGGCCCTGAAATTGGAAAGCACTACAACTTAACTAAGAAAAGGTTGAAAGTTGGCATGGTATCATAATTTGACCCACATAACATGTGTGCAAAAGTTGAGAGGGTTACGGCAAAATCTGGATGCACTTCATGTACAAACTGGACCATCTCTTTCGAAGTACGAGGGTTTAACAGGAAAAGTCATCTGATACAAAGGCATTTCATTTTTATAAACTTGTTTGAACTCAAGACTTTTTTTTCATTCAATATGCACCATTAAAAGCCACAAACTAAAATTTCAACCCTTTCTGACTTCATTGGCTATTTTTCATGCATTTAATGATTTATTTTGAGCTAAATGACCCTGAAATTGGAAAGCACTACAACTTAACTCAGAAAAGGTTGAAACTTGGCATGGTATCATAATTTGACCCACATAACATGTGTGCAAAATTTGAGAGGGTTACGGCAAAAGCTGGATGCACTTCGTGTGCAAACTGGACCATCTCTTTCGAAGTACGAGGGTTTCAGACGAAAACTCATCTCTTACAAAGGTATTTCATTTTTGTAAACTTCTTTGAACTCAAGAATTTTTTGCATTCAATATGCACCATTAAAACCCACATACTAAAATTTCAACCCGTTCTAACTTCATTTGCTATTTTTCATGCATTTAATGATTTATTTTGAGCTAAATGACCATGAAATTGGAAAGCACTACAACTAAACTCAGAAAAGGTTGAAACTTGGCATGATATCATTATTTGACCCACATAACATGTGTGCAAAAGTTGAGAGGGTTACGGCAAAAACTGGATGCACTTCGTGTACAAACTGGACCATCTCTTTCGAAGTACGAGGGTTTCAGACGAAAACTCATCTGTTACAAAGGCATTTCATTTTTCTAAAATTATGTGAACTCAAGACTTTTTTTTCATTCAATATGCACCATTAAAAGCCACAAACTAAAATTTCAACCCTTTCTGACTTCATTTGCTATTTTTCATGCATTTAATGATTTATTTTGAGCTAAATGGCCCTGAAATTGGAAAGCACTACAACTTAACTAAGAAAAGGTTGAAACTTGGCATGGTATCATAATTTGACCCACATAACATGTGTGCAAAAGTTGAGAGGGTTACGGCAAAATCTGGATGCACTTCGTGTACATCTGGAACATCTCTTTCGAAGTACGAGGGTTTCAGACGAAAACTCATCTGTTACAAAGGTATTACATTTTTCTAAACTTATTTGAACTCAAGACTTTTTTGCATTCAATATGCACCATTAAAAGCCACATACTAAAATTTCAACCCTTTCTGACTTCATTTGCTATTTTTCATGCATTTAATGATTTATTTTGAGCTAAATGACCCTGAAATTGGAAAGCACTACAACTAAACTCAGAAAAGGTTGAAACTTGGCATGGTATCATCATTTGACCCAAATAACATGTGTTCAAAAGTTGAGAGGGTTACGGCAAAAAATGGATGCACTTCGTGTACAAACAGGACCATCTCTTTCGAAGTACGAGGGTTTCAGACGAAAACTCATCTGTTACAAAGACATTTCATTTTTCTAAACTTTTTTGAACTCAAGAATTTTTGTGCATTCAATATACACCATTAAAAGCCACATACTAAAATTTCAACCCTTTCTGACTTCATTTGCTATTTTTCATGCATTTAATGATTTATTTTGAGCTAAATGACCCTGAAATTGGAAAGCACTACAACTGAACTCAGAAAAGGTTGAAACTTGGCATGGTATCATCATATGACCCACATAACATGTGTGCAAAAGTTGAGAGGGTTACGGCAAAAGCTATATGCACTTCGTGTACAAACTGGACCATCTCATTCGAAGTACGAGGGTTTCAAACGAAAACTCATCTCTTACAAAGGCATTTCATTTTTCTAAACTTATTTGAACTCAAGACTCTTTTTGCATTCAATAAGCACCATTAAAAGCCACAAACTAAAATTTCAACCCTTTCTGACTTCATTTGCTATTTTTCATGCATTAATTGAATTATTTTGAGCTAAATAACCCTGAAATTGGAAAGCCATACAACTTTACTTAGAAAAGGTTGAAACTTGGCATGGTATCATCATTTGACTCACATAACATGTGTGCAAAAGTTGAGAGGGTTACGGCAAAAGCTTGATGCACTTCGTGTACAAAATGGATCATCTCTTTCGAAGTACGAGGGTTTAGACGAAAACTAATCTGTTACAAAGGAATTTCATTTTTCTAAAATTATTTGAACTCAAGATTTTTTTGCATTCAATATGCACCATTAAAAGCCACATAATAAAATTTCAAACCTTTTTGACTTCATTTGCTATTTTTCATGCATTTAATGATTTTTTTGAGCAAAATGACCCTGAAATGTGAAAGCACTACAACTAAACTCAGAAAAGTTTGAAACTTGGCATGGTATCATCATTTTACCCACATAACATGTGTGCAAAAGTTGAGAGGGTTACGGCTTAAACTGGATGCACTTCGTTTACATACTGGACCATCTCTTTCGAAGTACAAGGGTTTCAGACGAAAACTCGTCTGTTACAAAGGCATTTCATTTTTCTAAACTTATTTGAACTCAAGACTTTTTTTGCATTCAATATGCACCATTAAAAGCCACAAACTAAAATTTCAACCCTTTCAGACTTCATTTGCTATTTTTCATGCATTTAATGATTTATTTTGAGCTAAATGACCCTGAAATTGGAAAGCACTACAACTTAACTCAGAAATGGCTGAAACTTGGCATGGTATCATCTTTTGACCCACATAACATGTGTGCAAAAGTTGAGAGGGTTACGGCAAAAACTGGATGCACTTCGTGTACAAACTGGACCATCTCTTTCGAAGTACGAGGGTTTCAGACGAAAACTCATCTGTTACAAAGGCATTTCATTTTTCTAAAATTATTTGAACTCAAGACTTTTTTTGCATTCAATATGCACCATTAAAAGCCACAAACTAAAATTTCAACCCTTTCTGACTTCATTTGCTATTTTTCATGCATTTAATGATTTATTTTGAGCTAAATGGCCCTGAAATTGGAAAGCACTACAACTTAACTAAGAAAAGGTTGAAACTTGGCATGGTATCATAATTTGACCCACATAACATGTGTGCAAAAGTTGAGAGGGTTACGGCAAAATGTGGATGCACTTCATGTACAAACTGGACCATCTCTTTCGAAGTACGAGGGTTTAACAGGAAAACTCATCTGATACAAAGGCATTTCATTTTTATAAACTTGTTTGAACTCAAGACTTTTTTTTCATTCAATATGCACCATTAAAAGCCACAAACTAAAATTTCAACCCTTTCTGACTTCATTGGCTATTTTTCATGCATTTAATGATTTATTTTGAGCTAAATGACCCTGAAATTGGAAAGCACTACAACTTAACTCAGAAAAGGTTGAAACTTGGCATGGTATCATAATTTGACCCACATAACATGTGTGCAAAAGTTGAGAGGGTTACGGCAAAAGCTGGATGCACTTTGTGTGCAAACTGGACCATCTCTTTCGAAGTACGAGGGTTTCAGACGAAAACTCATCTCTTACAAAAGGTATTTCATTTTTGTAAACTTATTTGAACTCAAGACTTTTTTTCATTCAATATGCTCCATTAAAATCCACATACTAAAATTTCAACCCTTTCTGACTTCATTTGCTATTTTTCATGCATTTAATGATTTATTTTGAGCTAAATGACCCTGAAATTGGAAAGCACTACAACTAAACTCAGAAAAGGTTGAAACTTGGCATGGTATCATCATTTGACCCACATAACATGTGTTCAAAAGTTGAGAGGGTTACGGCAAAAACTGGATGCACGTCGTGTACAAACTGGACCATCTATTTCCAAGTACGAGGGTTTCAGACGAAAACTCATCTGTTACAAAGGCATTTCATTTTTCTAAACTTTTTTGAACTCAAGAATTTTTGTGCATTCAATATACACCATTAAAAGCCACATACTAAAATGCCAACCCTTTCTGACTTCATTTGCTATTTTTCATGCATTTAATGATTTATTTTGAGCTAAATGACCATGAAATTGGAAAGCACTACAACTAAACTCAGAAAAGGTTGAAACTTGGCATGATATAATTATTTGACCCACATAACATGTGTGCAAAAGTTGAGAGGGTTACGGAAAAATCTGGATGCACTTCGTGTACAACTGGAACATCTCTTTCGAAGTACGAGGGTTTCAGACGAAAACTCATCTGTTACAAAGGTATTTCATTTTTCTCAACTTTTTTGAACTCAAGACTTTTTTGCATTCAATATGCTCCATTAAAATCCACATACTAAAATTTCAACCCTTTCTGACTTCATTTGCTATTTTTCATGCATTTAATGATTTATTTTGAGCTAAATGACCCTGAAATTGGAAAGCACTACAACTAAACTCAGAAAAGGTTGAAACTTGGCATGGTATCATCATTTGACCCACATAACATGTGTTCAAAAGTTGAGAGGGTTACGGCAAAAACTGGATGCACGTCGTGTACAAACTGGACCTTCTATTTCCAAGTACGAGGGTTTCAGACGAAAACTCATCTGTTACAAAGGCATTTCATTTTTCTAAACTTTTTTGAACTCAAGAATTTTTGTGCATTCAATATACACCATTAAAAGCCACATACTAAAATGCCAACCCTTTCTGACTTCATTTGCTATTTTTCATGCATTTAATGATTTATTTTGAGCTAAATGACCCTGAAATTGGAAAGCACTACAACTAAACTCAGAAAAGGTTGAACCTTGGCATGGTATCATCATTTGACCCACATAACATGTGTTCAAAAGTTGAGAGGGTTACGGCAAAAAATGGATGCACTTCGTGTACAAACAGGACCATCTCTTTCGAAGTACGAGGGTTTCGGACGAAAACTCATCTGTTACAAAGACATTTCATTTTTCTAAACTTTTTTGAACTCAAGAATTTTTGTGCATTCAATATACACCATTAAAAGCCACATACTAAAATTTCAACCCTTTCTGACTTCATTTGCTATTTTTCATGCATTTAATGATTTATTTTGAGCTAAATGACCCTGAAATTGGAAAGCACTACAACTGAACTCAGAAAAGGTTGAAACTTGGCATGGTATCATCATTTGACCCACATAACATGTGTGCAAACGTTGAGAGGGTTACGGCAAAAGCTATATGCACTTCGTGTAAAAACTGGACCATCTCTTTCGAAGTACGAGGGTTTCAAACGAAAACTCATCTCTTACAAAGGCATTTCATTTTTCTAAACTTATTTGAACTCAAGACTCTTTTTGCATTCAATAAGCACCATTAAAAGCCACAAACTAAAATTTCAACCCTTTCTGACTTCATTTGCTATTTTTCATGCATTAATTGAATTATTTTGAGCTAAATAACCCTGAAATTGGAAAGCCCTACAACTTTACTGAGAAAAGGTTGAAACTTGGCATGGTATCATCATTTGACCCACATAACATGTGTGCAAAAGTTGAGAGGGTTACGGCAAAAGCTTGATGCACTTCGTGTACAAACTGGATCATCTCTTTCGAAGTACGAGGGTTTAGACGAAAACTAATCTGTTACAAAGGAATTTCATTTTTCTAAACTTATTTGAACTCAAGATTTTTTTGCATTCAATATGCACCATTAAAAGCCACATAATAAAATTTCAAACCTTTTTGACTTCATTTGCTATTTTTCATGCATTTAATGATTTTTTTGAGCAAAATGACCCTAAAATGTGAAAGCACTACAACTAAACTCAGAAAAGTTTGAAACTTGGCATGGTATCATCATTTGACCCACATAACATGTGTGCAAAAGTTGAGAGGGTTACGGCTTAAACTGGATGCACTTCGTTTACATACTGGACCATCTCTTTCGAAGTACGAGGGTTTCAGACGAAAACTCGTCTGTTACAAAGGCATTTCATTTTTCTAAACTTATTTGAACTCAAGACTTTTTTTGCATTCAATATGCACCATTAAAAGCCACAAACTAAAATTTCAACCCTTTCAGACTTCATTTGTTATTTTTCATGCATTTAATGATTTATTTTGAGCTAAATGACCCTAAAATTGGAAAGCACTACAACTTAACTCAAAAATGGTTGAAACTTGGCATGGTATCATCTTTTGACCCACATAACATGTGTGCAAAAGTTGAGAGGGTTACGGCAAAAACTGGATGCACTTCGTGTACAAACTGGACCATCTCTTTCGAAGTACGAGGGTTTCAGACGAAAACTCATCTGTTACAAAGGCATTTCATTTTTCTAAAATTATTTGAACTCAAGACTTTTTTTGCATTCAATATGCACCATTAAAAGCCACAAACTAAAATTTCAACCCTTTCTGACTTCATCAGTCTTCACTTTTTTCTTGGCTTGTGTCCTTTGCTTATTGCGCCGCAACCATGGACATTCTTCATCGCTTAACAGGGTGCTTGGATCAGCCTTGAATTTGAAGGGGGTAATTTCATGAAACTTTTCATAATCTCCTGACTTGTCTGTCTTTCCCTCCAATCCCACGATATCTCTTTTTCCTGAAAGAACTATGTGGCGCTTTGGATCATTGTATGATGTATTCGCTTCCATATCTTTTCTTTTTCTCTGTTTGGTAGACATGTCCTTCACATAGAAAACCTGCGCCACATCATTGGTTAGGACGAATGGTTCGTCTGTGTACCCAAGATTGTTCAGATCCACTGTTGTCATTCCGTACTGTGGGTCTACATGTACCCCGCTCCTGACAGATTGACCCATTTGCACTTAAACAAAGGGACCTTAAAGTCATGTCTTTAGTCAAGTTCCCATATGTGTATAGTTTTCAACACGATCTTTAGGAACATAAGGTAAATGCATCCCATCACATTGAGCCTTGATAAGAGCAAAATTCTCCGGAATTGGAGATTTCAAAAGGATAATAGGACACTCAAGTGTGGGTGAAATAGCAACAATTTCATGCTTACCATAAAGAACTATAGCAAGTTCATATTTGCAAGCATAATCCATATTGGCATCATGGCCATCAACAAAGAAAGTATCAAATTATTCAGAAAGGGATGTATCAAGTGAGTCCTCAGAATCATGGGATTCCTCATCAAAGCAATCATTAGCCTCTTCTTGGGCAGCAAACAAATTATTTTTAAAATCCTCAATATAACCATTGGAAATGTAATTCTCGAAGAAACAAGCAAGAACTGCAAAGTTTTCGGACTTGTGAATAGTATCATGATACTTTTCAATCAAAGAAGCAATCTCATAAGCACCTTTAAAAGCAACAAACTCTTCAATCTTTTCAACATCAAAGTAATCATAAACACCTTTAGCATAAGAAGATAAGATCTCATTTTCATTGAACTCACATTTGAAAGGAAGGTGTTTATGATCTATATTAGAACAACAAGTAAAATCATAAATGTGGCACAAAAGTTTAGCATGGAAACAAGAAACATGTATTTGATCCCATAAGTGTTTCCCTTTCTGAGATAGGCGGTGCCGCGTATAATGAACATGCTCATCCAATGATTTTCCCTCAACCAAGTCGGTTGGATTTTTAGCGCAAGCACAAATTGATCGAAGACGATCCAAGTGAAACATGTGAAACGTGTCCATCCTACCATATTTGGGTGGCTCCACACCCATTGTAAAGATAACATCAGTAGGCAGAGAAAGACAAGGATAAAAGGTAGCAACTATTTTTTTTGGCTTTTCATATAAGACACAAAGATAAAAACTGAAAGGTAAACTAAAAAGACTAAAAAGTAAAGGTAAAAGGTAGTGGTCAACTCCCCTATCTTATCACTCGGATTCCCGGCAACGGCGCCAGAAATTTGCTTGATACGTGAGAGAGGATAATTGCTTCTCGCCCTTTTTTGGTTACCGCAAGTGGAAGGTGAGATGCAGCGTAGCGGCAAGTTTCCCTTGGTGAAGATACCAAGGTTTTAATATTGTCTCCCGTAGGACTCCGGCAATGATAAGTAGGTGGCAAGGGAACAATGGCACCGAATAAGACAAAAGTTGTTTCCTTGACCTGGACCTGCACACGACACAAATAACTTTGCTCCCAACGAAGTTCAGAGAGGTTGTCAATCTCTCCGGTCTTGTTGTTTACAAAGGATCAAAACACAAGGGATAATGATAATGATAGCAAATGAAAGTAAAAGCAGAAAAGTAAATGAGCGTGTAAACAGTGATGAGAATATGGACCGGGGTCCCGTGATGTTCACTAGTGATGTCTCTCTCCCAAAAGACGCTAAAGCTGCTATGCGAGGTAAACAAATTACAGATGTGCAATTGACAGGCTTATAAACGCACAACAATGCTAACTATGTTACAAAGAAAGGAAAAGGCTCAAAAGCATGGGCAGTACGCCAAAATAAGTAGACCGAAATCCAACTGCATCTACTACTAATCATCCACCTTGAGATATCTATCCAGAACATCTCGCTGGTATTAAGCTGCGAGCCCCACCCAAAGTGTAAACCCAAAGCAACAGACAACTGCATTAAGAAGAACTTTGCCTAAAGTAAACAATCCTTGCAACCGCGGTTACAAGCACCGTTGTTTTTCCCCTTGTGGCAACAACACATCCCCTAGAATCATGTTTCTGTCACTCAAGCGTGCCATCAGGGGGCATGAACCCACAATCGAGCATAACGTTCCCGCTTGGAGTCAGTACCTACTACTTGGACAAAGAAATAAACAACAACGGAGAACATGCAAGAATTACTTAGGAACAAAAATATAAAAGATAAGAACCAAATATATTACTCTATCACAATCTGAACATAATCTCATAATCCATCAGATCCCACCAAACTCAACATAGCAACAGCAGAAAGATTACATATGTGCCTCGATCATGTAGGGAAGCTCATGAGGTCTAAACCATAACAAAGAGGGGATGAGAACATCACATAGCTACTGATCACGGACCCATGGTCCAAAGAAAACTACCCGCGGCACATCCGGGAAGCGTCCATGGTGAAGGGGAAGCTCGCGGAGGTCGATCCTCCCTCTGGAAAGGTGCCGGGAAGAAGTCTACTGGCGCTCCCGATCTTGGAAGCGCGGCGGCGGCGGAACAGATGCGAGATCGCGAAAAGGGGTCTCCTTTCTCGGAAGTTTCATATCACGGGGAATATATAGGCGAAGGGGGGCAGCCAGGGGGGCCACCAGGACTCCAGGCGCGGCCAATCCCTAGGTCGCGCCAGGTGGCCGCCTGGGCACCTGGTGGTGGCCCCCCGGCCCTCCTTCGGGGTTCTGGAGGCTTCCGATGCGCTGATTTTTTATCTGATTTTCCCGAATTTTTGGAGCACTTTTAATGTGGGGGAAACTTGGAATAAAAAAATAGCAGAAAACAGAAACTGGCACTGGGGTGCACTGAGTTAATAGGTTAGTCCAAATATGATTAAAAGTGTATGAAAGTGTATCTAGATCATAGCAATATCACACAAAACATGCATGGAGCAAACAGAAATTATCGATACATTTGGGACGTATCACAAGCCCCCCGCTTCGCCTTATCAAAGCAATATACATGCTCAGAGCCGATAGAGGGTTGATCAAGCCCCCAGGTCTCTAAGAAAGGTGTAAAAATATGTAATTTATGATGCGATATGATATGTCATGATGTCATGTGATGCAATATGGTGCAATGCGAAAATATATGAAGATATTGTAAATAAGGAAGTCGATGATGAGTCGACTTTATGGATAAATGTGGCGAGAGCCGGTTGCGATTTGAAAATCGACTTTATTTATGGCGAGAGCCGGTTGCGATTGAAAATCGACTTTATTTATGGCGAAAGCCGGTTGCGATTTGAAAATCGACTTACATATTTAAGTGTGGCGATAGCCTAGTGTGACGGTGATAGCCTAGTGTGATGGCGATAGCCTAGTGCGATGAGAATCGACTTATGTTAAGGACAAGAAATGAATACCCAACTCTTTATTGTGGGCGGGTCCATGTTCTCGATCTCTTGTAGTAGCATGAGCCGACAGGGCCGCCATCATACTGGTTTACCTTTTGGATGCTTTCCTCAATTAGGCTTCTGTAATCTTGCATGAAGGAGCACTGACCCCAGGTGTGGTTGGCAGGGCGACCGGGTTTAGAGTGCTTTGGGAAATCTTCTTGGATGACTTGCGCGCATTCCCGGTATCTTACTTCCTGCTGTGATGGCTATCGTGACTCGGGGAATGATTGTCACCGTGTTTTTTCAGGTGGCGTTTGCGCTTGTTGCGCATCTGGCTTTGATTTGGGACTCTCCCGTATCTTGCTTCATTGGACTCGTCATAGCTGAGGACAACGTCTACGAGTCCCCTCAGGTCTTCGGCTACTTTAATACGCTTCAACGCGTTGGTTATAGGTGTGAGCCGGTGGCTTATCGACTCTTGGGGGTCGTTGTGCTGTAATTGCTATGAGAGTCGTTCTTGAGCTTCTGCGAGGTTTTGATGTTCCCAAACTATCTCTTTTTGCAGCCTCGTGGTTTTTTCCTTGTACTCCTCTAGTTCCTGGTCAGGATCGGCTCTGTTTCAGCTCAATCGCTGCCACACGTTGGTGGTTTGCGTGTTTGAGTCGTCTGATAGATTCTGGATATCATCGGCTTTGTAAGCCGGGCTCTTATCTTCTGAAGAGTGTCGTCGTCTTTGATCGTCTGTTGCAAAAACGACTCCTCCCGAGGGGACTTGAGATAGGGAGAGTCTGGATTGTACTCCTCCGGGCAAGATCCGAGTCCTCCTCTTTTAAGGGATCGAATCGACCCGGTGTCTTCATACTAGTCCTCTTCTTGGTATGAGTCGGATTCAGAAAGATTTTTTGTGTCGCCGTGAGTCGGGATTTTAACGGCGTGTTCCGGCTCTAGGGACCCACCAATAAATCCTATGAAGGCATGATGGGGAGCGGTATTTAGCCGACTCATACCTTGAGGGTCGCTTGTTTGCTGATAGGTGGCCGCCGCGTTTTTCAGGCCATAGGGCATGGCGGAAGGACGGCTCGAGGTCTCCGTGAAAGCTTCAGGATCCGGCTCTGGTTCAGATCTATCAGTTTGGCCAATGAAGATGTGGATGGATCCGTTTTGGACCCGAAATCCTGATTCAATGGAATCGGCTTCAGGGCCCCAGGTCGAATCATCAATGCAGATCTTTCCTCGCCGGGTTTTGGTGATCCGTCCAGCGACGAATCTCTCCATGGTGGGCGCCAACTGTCGTGGGAAAGTCACGGCAGATGTTCGAAGAGTCGAACTTGACATGGGACCTTTGCTGCGAGGCGATTTCATTGAGAGAGTCGGCATGGACAAGAGACTCGACGATTTACCCAGGTTTCAGCCCCTCTTTGTCTCGAGGTAAAAGCCTACTTCTTCTTATTATTATTATGGGTTCAGACTCTCGAAAGAAGATTCGGTTGATTGATTACAAGAGAGTCGGCTCGTAAACTTAGTATCGATGAGATCTAGGTTACGCCGACAAGTGTCTAGTCTTATCTAGGTTGAGATTGTTCTCTGGCCCTGGATCCCATGGACCTCGGCTTATAAAGGCGCCGGGTCCCGGGATTCCGCGAGTTCGACTCCGACACGAGGTGGAGTCCTATTCTGAGGGGGAAAACAGTAGGGTATTACCCCAGTGCAGCTTTTAAATTATTAATAAAACAAGTAAGTACAAAATTCAAATACAAGGGATTCATAGCTTGAGATAAGCCATGAAAAGAAAACTAAGTTACATTGTCAAGCCATTCTTTGAATGACTCAGCATACTTGGCTTTGATTCTATATCTTAAAAGCTTTATCTCAGAGAAATAGTGTTCCTTCCAGTGCAACATGGAAGGGTTCTTGTTCCTGAAGATTTTGTCATTTCTAACCATCCAGATTGCCCAGGCAGCAGTGATGATCATCTCCATGAAGAAAGGCACCTGAAGCTCCAGTCTGATGTCATCAAAAGCTTCCAGAATAGATGAATTTCTTGTTCTGTTTGGGAAGATAAAGTCCCAGCATTGGGCAGCAAAAGGGCAGCTCCAGAACAGTCGATGCAGAGTTTCTTCCACCTGGCAGCCAAGAGTTGCACAATTGTATGTTTGTAATGGGAAAGTCTTCCTCCTGAGAAGGTTTCTGGTGTTTAACCTGTCATTCAGTAGAAGCCAGAAAAAGACCTTATGTTTAGGTTGACAACTGTTGTTCCAAACCCAATTAAAATGGGGAGGTACCCCTCTGTATCCAAGCATGACCTTGTAAGCTTTAGCAGCACTGAAATTATGATTGCCCCATATGTAGGTCCACTGGTCTTTCCTCCCAGCATTGTTCTGATGATAAGTGACACAGAAGGAGTCAATGACAATCAATTCTTGTAGTGCTTGAGTGGAGATAGGATGAAAGAACAGGTCCTCAATGTAATCAGTCTCCATGAATTTCTTAACAGAGATTAGCTGATTTCTTGCAGATTGAGGTGGAGTCCTATTCTACTTTACAAATATTCTATGTACTATACATGGTAAGTTGAATTCCTTCTACGGCTTCGATCTTCTTTCCTTGGCGCAGCCGGCCCGTGGTCGGGTCTTCTCTTGTGGGTCTTCTGTAGGTGAGTCGGCACATAGGTCCGGGATGCGACGGCCGTCACAAATAAGAACCTGGAGGGCATCCAAGAGGCAGAGGTGGTGGAGGAGAAGAAGCTCAAGGCCATCCAAGAGGCGATGGCTCGGGCGAGCGGCGCGCCGCTGTTCCGCCCCCAACACAGTAGAGCGTCTCCTCGCCCGCCGGAAACTTCTCGCCATCGACGCCTTCGGCATGGGGGCGTACACGCCGTCGCCTGACCACAGCGGCTTCGGTCGCCAACTCGCCGGCCTACGCGTCCACGTCGTCGCCGTCCCTGCGCCGTGGAGCCATCCCCTACGCAGCGGAGATGGAGGACATCATCACCGCCAGCTCCCAGGCGTACGCCGCCGCCGGCGCCGGCTTCACCCGGGAGGGAGATGGGGCCGAACAGGGGGCGTCGAGGAGGACGCCGAAGAAGAGACCCAGGAAGTGCTGGAGGAACCCGAGGAGCCGGAACAGGCCGCCGCCAAAGGAAAGAAGAAGAGGAAATACGGCGAGGTTCCGCTGAACCGCGTCAAGTGGACTCCCAAAGAAGACGAGTGTCTGGCCGAGGCATGGAAGACGGTGAGCTTGGATACCATCACTGGCGCCAACCAGAACGATGACACGTACTGGACGAGGGTCAAGGTGGCGTTCGACGAAAGGAAGATGGTCGACCCCTATTTCAGCGGCGTCTACATGGAGCGCGGCCCGAAAGCCATGGCCTCCCACTGGTCGGCCATCCAGGCGGCGTGCAACAAGTGGCACGACATCTAGGAGGAGGTGCATGCCCGGCCGGAAAGCGGCGCAAGCAACGACCAAAATGTACGCTCTCGTCTTGAACTCGTCGTGAACTCGTCGTGCAAATCGCGCTCATGTTTTGCATGTATCGTGACGACAATGGCGTCGAGTTTAAGTTCATCTCCGTCTTCAGCCGGCTCGAGTTATGCGCAAAATGGAAAGAGATCCGCCTCCAGCTCTCGAAGACCAAGAACGGCGTCTACGACCCAGACGGGCCGCCACCGGCAGCGTCCGAGGACCGCCCTTCGGAGGGAAACAAGAAGGCGAAAGCGTCGAAGGCGGCGGCGTCGACTGCCGAGCGGCTGCAATCGGCCATCGAAAAGTGCATCGCCGACGTCGTAAGCAACGCCGCAATCAGGGAAGAGAAGGCCCAGGCGAGGTGGTCTGAGTTGCTGACGAAGCAAGACGCCAAGCTCGATCTTCTCAGGAGGAGCGCCGCCGCAAAGAAGAGGAACACCGACCTCACGTTTCTGGCGACGATGGCGACGATGGACCTGGTGATGATGGACACGCCAGTTAAGGAGTGGTTCGTCTCCGAGCGCGCCAAGATCTTGGCTCAAATGGTGCCGCCCGTGACCACGCCGCATGCACCGTCCACTGCCTCGCCTACGCCGACTGCGACACCGTCTCCCAGGAGCACGCCGTCCACTCCAGACATGTCGTCCACGCCAGACAAAGAACTCGGCGAGCCACTGGCGTCGGCCGTCCACCTCGACGGCCCACTTTGAGGCACCTATCGGTCCACGTTTGGTTTCACGCGTAGATCATGTCGCCTGTGGCATGTTTGATCGCCGAAACTTGGCATGTTGATCGTCGAACCTTGCAATTTTTTGAAGCGGGAAGATAAGTTTTCGAAATTCGCCGTATTGTTTGGGGCCGACCTTGGGGCCGCGGCTGAAAAGGCGATCGCACATAGCCACTTTCATCGACCGAGCGTCCCGAAACGACGCTAAAACAACACCGAAAAATGACTTGGGGCCGAACCTATAGAGATACTCTTAAGAACCTAAACAAGTTTAGAAACTAGAACTATAGTACAATGACGTGTGTGCGGGCACGTGCAGATCCCGTCTAACTGTAATGGAAAATCATTTCCAGAATCTTGGGACCGGCGTACCATCCACCCAAACTACCCGATAATATCTCCCGCAAATTCCCCCAAACGCGGCCACCATTCCTTCCCCATATTTCCACGACTCTCTCGCCACCAGCCCTCTCGTCGCCCGCGGCGGCGGGGCCGGGCGGTGGCGCGCAGCCGTTGACCCGATGACCGGCGGAGGCGGCGGAGAAGACAGCCCCCCGCCGCGGCGGCGCCCCCTCACGGTGCTCCCCCTCGTTGCGCTCATCTTCTACGACGTCTCGGGCGGCCCGTTCGGCATCGAGGACTCGGTCCGCGCCGGCGGCGGCGCGCTGCTCCCGCTACTCGGCTTCCTCATCCTCCCCATCCTCTGGTCGCTCCCCGAGGCCCTCATCACCGCCGAGCTCGCCTCTGCCTTCCCCACCAACGCCGGCTACGTCGCCTGGGTCTCTGCAGCCTTCGGTCCCGCCGTCGCCTTCCTCGTCGGCTTTTCCAAGTGGGCCTCCGGCACGCTCGACAACGCGCTCTACCCGGTGCTCTTCCTCGACTACCTCCGCTCCAGCGGCCTCGCCCTCGCGCCGCCGCTCCGCTCGCTCGCCGTCTTCGGCCTCACCGCCGCGCTCACCTTCCTCAACTACCGCGGCCTCCACCTCGTCGGCCTCTCCGCGCTCTTCCTCACCGCCTTCTCGCTCTCCCCGTTCGTCGCGCTCACCGTGCTCGCCGTCCCCAAGATCCGCCCTTCCCGCTGGCTCGCCGTCAACCCCAAGGCCATCGACCCGCGCGGATACTTCAACTCCATGTTCTGGAACCTCAACTACTGGGACAAGGCCAGCACGCTCGCCGGCGAGGTCGACGAGCCGAAAAAGACGTTCCCCAAGGCGGTCTTCGGCGCCGTGGTGCTCGTCGTCGGCGCGTACCTCATCCCGCTCCTGGCCGGCACCGGCGCGCTGCCGTCGGACACCGCGGCCGAGTGGACGGACGGCTTCTTCTCCGAGGTCGGGCAGAGGATCGGCGGGCCCTGGCTGCGCGTGTGGATCCAGGTCGCCGCCGCCATGTCCAACATGGGGCTCTTCGAGGCCGAGATGAGCAGCGACTCCTTCCAGCTCCTCGGCATGGCCGAGATGGGCATGATCCCCGCCATCTTCGCGCGCAGGTGATGATCAACTCGAAATCTAATTTTCTTTTAAGAAACCAAAAAAATCTGAACTTCCCGCGATGGATGGATAGATCGCGACACGGAACGCCGACGTACAGCATCCTGTGCTCGGCGACGGGGGTGGTGGTGCTGTCCTTCATGAGCTTCCAGGAGATCATCGAGTTCCTCAACTTCCTCTACGGCCTCGGCATGCTCGCCGTCTTCGCGGCCTTCGTCAAGCTGCGCTTCAAGGACCCGGACCTGCCCCGCCCGTACCGGATCCCGCTCGGCTCCGTCGGGGCCGCCGCAATGTGCGTCCCGCCGGTCCTGCTCATCGGCACCGTCATGTGCCTCGCGTCGGCCAGGACCTTCGTCGTCAGCACCATCGTGGCCACCGTCGGGGTCGCCGCGTACTTCGGCGTCGAGCGCCTCAAGCGCAGCGGCTGGGTAGAGTTCTTGACTCCCGTGCCGGCCGACAGCTTCCTCGGATCATCGTCGTCCGACGATGCCGCCGACGCCGCCGATGTCGAGGATGTCCGCGCCGTCCTCCTCCCCGGCGACGGTCCTGCCACCGACGAGGAAGTTGCCGGCAAGGCCGAATAGTTTGTACCTGCAGACATATGTACGTACACACTTGTTGTAGAGTAGTAGGTTCAGTAAAACACCAATTTATTGCTGGTGATAGTGTTCATCTTATTTTTTTAGTGGGATAGTGTTCATCATATCATAGCAGTAGCTTCATGTTTGGGATTTTCATTGTATGTAAACATTTGAGCTCTGTAGCAGAGAATGGTAGTACAATGATTTTTAATTGAGTGGGCTGAAATTGTTTTTCTTGACCAATCGTGCATGAAGATTGTGCTGCAGCCATCTACCATTTATACTCTGCATATGAGCATGTCTGACTGGCAGCAAACATGTCCATTCCGCTATTTCAAAGCCTATTTATAGAAGTTCTCATGGGTTATCGTGAGTCACCTGAATTTATTTATTTTGGTGAAAGTCGATTTTGCCAAGGAAGAAATACGAAGACCGTGGAGAAGAGGCCGAAGTCGAAAATGATGAAATAAGCGGTGGGAAGCTGCTATGTCGCCGGCAAGGCCGAGCTAGGACCTGGTCGGAGACGAATACAGTGCTGCGAGCTGTGATGTCCCAAGCAAAGGCCAAGAAGTAGTTTGGCAGTTGCGATGTGCATATGCGGTGGCTTGTCGAAAAAATCGCGGGGAGAGGTTTAGAGAGATGGCCGATGGGGTTTGATGGCGGTAACATGGTGATGGGTGATAATAAGGGAGGGAGAGGTGGCGAGGCAGACAGATCCGGCGATGGTTGGCGGTTCAAATGAGGGAGGAGTCTGGATGTAGAGGATGAACCAAAAGGTGTTCGATGATGATCATGGTTTGTCACATGGGTTAGAGGTCAGTGGCGGAGCTTGGGTTGAATTGTAAAAAGGGGGAAGGGGGGGGGGGTGTGGACAATATCCATTTGGTACCAATTTTCCTTGACATGTCACATATGGTCCAAATACTGAGGGACATAACAGAAATTTCTCATGGGTTAGGGGTGGGGTTACAGCCTAGGTTGCAGGTTGGCCCTGAGAAGCCCCGCCACTGTTAGTGGTGATGTTCTGTAGGAACTTAGCTATGCTAGATGGGCGGCGTGGCTGGATTTTTGCCCCATGGCTGAGATTTAATGTCGGATCTTTAAATCGTGGGTTTTTCAGTGGTGTCGATCATAGCCTTTTCTTCTTTGTTAGTCTGGTGTTTGGATTGACATATTTCCCTTATGAAAATCAATGGAAAGGAGCATGTGTCCACTTTAAAAAAAGATCCAATTGCCAAAAAAGTTATCTACACCGAAATAGTCAGATGAATTACAAATAGCCAGTTTTTCTCTAACTGACTTCAGGCTTTCACAGCAAACCAATAGAGAATGAAAACTTCATTTTCATATATTACCTTCGATCCATATTAATGGACTTAACTTTGTCTAAATTCGTATGTATTTAGTTATGAATTTAGACAAAGTTAAATCTATTAATATGAATCGGAAGGAGTATATAAACGATAATGAAAGCAGTATAAAAACCATGTTGTGTTGTAGTGGCAACAATGGCAGCGGACTAGCTGTGATGTTCTAGTATAAATCACACACGTGGCTCGTGTAGATGGACCACGGATAATTCCGATGCCAATTGGATCGTACGTGCAAGTATAGTAGTAGTACAATCAATGTCACGATCGGCTTGTTGGAGAGAGGACAGAAACGTGCCTCGCGTGGTGGCTCAAGCACGCACGTCTTCGTCTTCAGATTCAGAGGGATCAGCGAGTGCTGGCGGATCCCACGGGTTGGTTGTTGAACCAACCAACCGTTCACGTGGTTTTCAATCCTCCGTTCAAGTTCCTGTGGGGTATTTCATATGAAAAGAAGATGGTACTCTGAGTGCGAATTTCTGGGGGCAGAGCTACACGTAGCCCTTTATTTTGAAAAATCGTAAAACATATTTAAAAGTTTTAAAAAAATAAAAAAAAATCTATAAAAATTTATATGTATTTCGTATGAACATGTTAAATTTGGCTTGAAAATATTGTAATATGAAGTCTGCACAAAAAAACAAAATTTTAGCCCAAAACCAACAACAAAAAGGCCCATTTAAAATCAAATATTTGTCTTTTTTTCATACGCCACATGTGAAAGTATAATGGTATAAAAATTTGCACATATGTCATATACATATGTATATATATTCATAAAAAAATTTAATATTTTTTAAATAATATAAAATATATTTTATGACTTATTTAAACTAAAGGGTTACGTGTAGGTTGGTCTACGTTGGCATTATCCGATGTTACTGTATCCTTCTTTGTGAGGTTTTGGCATTGTGGCTTCCGTAAACGACAGTACGTGCCACTTGTTGTGCACTAGGTTTAGATGTTTGATTGAACACAAGTTGTGTTTGCTCGGCAAAGTGCGGATGAATGAATTGCGATGCGGTCAGCTTCGCTCTTCGGTAAAGTTGAACCAATCTTCTGTACGACTCAACTTAGGCCAGTTTAATCCTAATCACTAAGAACATCTCCAACAGGCACGTTTAACGTGTCCGCACGTCAAAAAAGGTTCATATAGCGTGGGGGGCAAAAGCAAGCGCTTTAGCACATGCGCTAAACGAGCATGCGTGTGATCTGTAAATCAGCCCAGCGCGCTGACTTCAAGCTCTGTATTTGGGGCGCACTTTCCAGCGCGCTGGGCAACCATAACAAATCGTGCGAACGCAATCGCCAATTTCCCGCTTGCGCTCCTCTCCACGCCCGTTTCGCGCCACCCCCGGCGATGGACACCATCGACAACCCTGTCATTCCTACGTACTCGCGCGATTCCTCTCTCGTTGGCGCGGGCGGAAACCCTAGCGCTCGCGCGACGGCCGGCTTCGCCTTCGGCGCCGCACCGGCTCCGTCCACCCTTCTCGCGCGCGGGTTGTTCATGGCGCCTCGGACGAGCTCCGTTGGTAGCAGCGCGTCGGCAGCCGCGGCGAATCCGCGCAGCGCGCTCGGCAAGCGAAAGATTGCGCGGCGGCGGCGACGATAACACTTCAAAAGAAGAAGGAAAATGGAGATAGCGTGGCGAAGCGGAAGAAGAAGCCCTCCTCGCGTCCGAGCGAGCATCCGCAGCCCCCTCCTCCTCCGCCGGAAGCGCCGGAGTTGCCATTCGTTGAGCCGACGGCCGACGCGCACCAAGAGTTCGACGAAATGCCCACAAGGTATAATTTTTTATGTTCTCTTTTTAGCTCAATGTGAACATTTGGACCGATGATGTTTATTCAAATCTTCTAGTATGGCCAATGATGCATATTTGTCAACTATGAATGTTGGTTCCAACAATTGGTCTCAAATCAATGAGATGCATGAAGATGATCATGAATTCGAAGTGGATGAGGAGGGTGAGGGTTTGGTCGGTGCACGGACGAAAGGAAGGTCCTCCAACTACACTGTGGAAGAAGACATTTTTCTATGCAAGACATGGTTGAATGTGTTTATGGATGTCACCGTTGCAACGGATCAAACTAGAGATACATATGGGTCTAGGATGAAGGAGCACTTTGATGCACAAAATATGAGTGCAATTGAACGCACCACTAGATCTCTTCGTTCCCGGTGGTCGTTGAACGACGATTTTCAAAAGTGGGCGGCGGTTGGCAAGCTCAACCCGAGTGGTACTACTAATAGAGATAGGGTAAATACCATTTCTTATGCTTGTTCATGCTTCATCTTTTGTGTTCCTAGTTGTACTAACTTTTTCTTTTGTTTGTAGCTAAATATTGCGCAAAACTTGTTCCGAGGAGAAGACCAAAAGGGCAAGGATGAGAATGTCAAGAAAGGAAGGGTACTAACTTTTTTTATCCCCATTGCTTTGAGGTGGTGAAAGATGAAGAGAAATGGAAAACCCGTGATGGCCTAGAGGTGCCAAGGAAAAGCAATACAACTATTGATGTGGTGGTCTTCGATGGTGAGGATGATGCATCAAGTGAAGAGGGCAAGAAGAGCCCAACTCCAAACTCGATTGCCTACTCCAAGTTAATAAGACCAAATGAAGGAAAGCAAGCAAAAGAAAAGAAGAAGAAGGGAGGAGATATTGAGCTAAAAAATGCTATGGACGCAATTGTGAAGGCAAGAAAGGAAGCAAATGAGGATAGGAGGATGGCAAGGAGCCAAGTGACGGCAGCCGAGGAAAGGAGGTTGGCGGCCGAGGAGAGGAGGGTGGAGGCCGAGGAGAGGAAGGTGGCGTTGGAGGAGAATAAATTGGCCATGGAGAAGCATGCTAAATTCTTAGAATATGAGAAGTTTATCTTCTTCATGGACACATCAAACTTCGATGGAAGGCAAAGGGAGTACATCAACCTTTGTCGTGATTAAATCTTGATCCAAAAAAGATTGATAGGCTTGGGAGGCATGGGTAGAGCCATGGGAGGCATGGGCACCATGGGTAGAGCCATGGGGGGCATGAGTTTTGGATCTCTCATGGGAGGCATGGGAGCACCTCCGAGACAATGGCTTCCGGTGTGCCTCAAATGCATTCGATTGATGGCTTTGGCGAGAGTCTTCCCAATGTAGACGATGCACGTGACAACGCCGATGAGGAGGAAGTCGAGTCCGATGATGGTGAAGAGGAGGAGGAGGAAGATGAGAAGCATGAAGATGATACATGATTTGTTTGTATGAACTCTAAAATTTGCATCATTTTGTTTGTCGTGAAGTGATTTCGAACTATGCAATATTTTGCTCGTGGTCCAGTGATTCTGAACTATGAATGAACTCTAAAATTTGTTTGCATCTTTGATATGTTGTTCCAACTAAATTTTGCTATGTTGCTCTGCGTGCGCGCTGGATACAACACCTGCTGAAGGGCTACATCGGTGCTCTAAATTCTAGCGCGTCCGAAAGAGCACTCCCGCTGGCGCACGCGCAAAAACGCCATTCTCGCGTTGTAAACAGTTTAAGCGCGCGGCGCTGGACCGCGCCTATTTGAGATGCTCTAAATATTCAACAAGTTTTCAACTAAAAAAATTCATCCCATTTAAAAAAAATTCAAATTCAAATATTGAAAAACAAAATATCATTTCAAACCGATGAAATTTGTTAGATTCCAATATATTTACAACCACGGAGCAATTTAACAGGTTCAAGCTATCAAAAAAAAAAACTAAGCTGTGCAAGGTACCAGATGGTCACCTCGTAGACAGTAACGTAGCTAGGCGGTTCCAGCCTGGAATTTCCATGTAGCCTATACATAATACATTAAATGGACTTCTTAAAATTAAGTACAACATGTATATGAATATTTTAGTGTTGGACCACCCTGCAATATTGCGCTGGCTATGCCATTGCTCGTAGGGATGGCCTTCAAAGCCACTAACACTTCCGTTGTCGTTTCTGTCATCGTCCAGGCTTATACCCATGTCATCGTTTTCATCGTCGTGATCATCCTTGCTGAAAATATGCCTTAAAAGGTAATAATAAATGTTACTATCTTTGATCCATAATGCGTGTTGTACTTTTGAACAAACCCTAGTTCAAAACTATGATAGTTATTTTGGTTCGGACAGAGTACTATCTATTTCTACGTTTATAATTAATATTTATATTTCTATGACATAATTGCAATTATCTTAAATGTGAGATTCAAAGGAAACTTATATGATGCCTCCCTTTACCTTCACATCGCTCTACACCGACCACCCCACAATGCGTGGAGCACATCGTCAAGGGCGGCCATGGCGGAGGGCGAGTATGTAGTTGGACCACCACATACATGTGGTTGTGGACGAGGCAATGTCACGCGAGCAGATAAAGACCACATGGTTAGAGAGAAGTGAGGTTTCGATTCATCTTCTCGGAAACTACGGATTATTTCTTCCATCTTACTGAAGGAAATGTGCAAAGATTTTCTAAGTTCAAAAGCAAGACACGCGCACAACTATTAAACCATAGAAATTTTATCATTGGCATGTTCTTATGTTGTTGCAAAAAGTTGAAAGCGTCGATCGGTATGAGAATCACCGCCTAACTGAAGTCGATCATCCTATGATCCGATGGGAGTCTTGGATCTTAGCACCGAATTCCGCCGCGAGAGCCGAAGCTAATAATTATAAAAGTTTTCATAACATGATATTTCATTTTGTGGATCGTCTTATTATGTTTCTTGCTAGTCATACAAAGAGACATGTAGTGCACCTAGAAAACATAAAAGGTTTCTAAGAGCGATGCCTCCAAGAAGGAAACAATGTACAAGTGTCATCATCACCCGATCCAAGATCTTATATTTTCATCCCGTAGAAAGTTCGAGCTCTCAAAAAAATACCTCCAACAAGGCAGTTGCTAGGCATAACTGATAGGTCCAAAATGTATCAGTAATATTTGCTTATTTCATGACATTGCTACATGCTTATATCATATTTTTACATCATTTTTAGATAATTTTTGAAACTAACCTACTGATAAGATGCCCAGTGCCAGTTTCTATTTTCTATTGTCTTTTTGTTTTAGAAATTCTGCATAGAAAATATTCTCTGAAATCGCTAAAAATCTAAAGAAGATTTTTTTATCTCCAAGACGAAGACAACCAGACAAAGGAGACCCGAAGGAGGGCCACAAGGGGAGGAGGCGGCTAGGGGCGCGGATACCTCTGGTCGCGTCCTCAACCCATCTAGGGGTGTGGGATCACCCTCGCTTCCCTTTCACCTATATATTGGTTTTAACCTAAAACGATCGGGAGAGGAGGAAATTTTACCGAAGCCATCGTCGTGCTATTGTTACCTCGAAATTCCAATCTAGGGTTTTTGGAGCCCTGCTCCAGCACCCCGCCCGAGGGGAAGATCATCACTGGAGGCCTCACACCACCATGCTAGCCTCCCGGGTGATGTGTGAATAGTCAACCCTTGGACTATGGGTCCATATATTAGTAGCTAGATGGTTGTCTCTCCCCATGTGATTCATTGATCTATACCTTGTGAGTTGCCTAACATGATCAAGGTCATCTTTATGTAATTTCTATGTTGTGTTTGCTAGAATCCAATGGATTATGAGATTATGTTCAGATTATTCATGCTTTTGATATGATATTTATTATATGTTCTTTGAGTATTCTTGCATGCTCTTCCTAATGCGTTATTACTTTGACCAAGCGCTGGCATATATCTCCAAGAGGGAGTTTTGTGCTTGATAGTAGGTTCATGCCTCCTCGTTGAAAGGGCATGTACCCTCATGTTTGGTTTTGGTAATTTATGACAATCTATATGGACTAATGGTTTGCTTAAGTTATACTTTAACGGTTTGTCCATAGGCAACTCTTGAAGATCATATGTTGGCTTCAAGGATGAAAGGAGAAGATTATGTGATGACCAAGGTGTTAATCATGGAGTTATCCAAAGATTGGTCATGTGAGAGTTGAGCATATTGTAAGCATGTCTTGAAGAAGAAGATTGTGTGAAAATTCATGTTTACCTCAAGACATCATCTTAATGAGGAATGTTGGAAAGACTCATGGTTGATCAAGACGAAGCACAAAGAGTGGAATCAAGTTGATCAACGCACAAAGCATAGAATATGTACTTAGTGGGATCATGTGATCTCACAGTATGGTAAGCATTGTCCATTACGCTTTGTGTACTAACCCATGGTCTATGTGTTTGGTGTATCTATGTTGGGTTAGGTATCTTTCCACGGGCTTGCGTCAACAGGAAGATTTCATATAGTCCAAGAGAGGATGGAATCAAGTGGTGATGGCCATCAAGGTTGTTGTGTGGAAGTACAAGAGGAGCATCACAAAGATATCATATGCTTGGAGCTTTCCGACCATTAGGTGATAATGGTCTTGTGAAGATGTGCCTAAAAGAGGCTCACCCATAATGAAGTATGGGGGAACAATCTACTAGTCTTCATCAAGCCGGCGGAATCAAGAATTTTGTTCCAACTTGAGGCGGGCATGATCGTCATCATCAAGCTCAAGTGGATTATGCACAAGGCAAAGGTTTGACCTTGATAGGTTTCTAGTTTACCGCTCTCATGGTATTAGTTAGGAGACCAGGTTATAGGCTAGGACGCATCATTCGTGGAGAGCTCAAACCTTTGCATACTTGGCATCATCTTTATTGGTTCTTGTTTGGTTTTTCTCTTTGTGAGTTTTAGAGCTTGTGGTCTTCTTCATGACAAGCTCTTGTTCATCGAAAATGGATTTCATATGCATCTTCTCTTATGTTTTTCGATGTTGGAGATGTGCCGGTTCTTCTCGGTTAGAGGTTCCAACCCTCTATTTGTTTGACATTTATCCCTAGCCTCTTCTAAATATTTCTATCAAGCTTGAGTTTGCCTCAATCGGAGTTCATTTGCAGAAGTTATGGTTGTTTCGGTGTTCCTGTTTTGGCAGTTTTGGCTTGGCTGGAAGAAGATTATTTATGTGTGCAAAGGACTTCCAATAATATCTCCTTGTGTTCAAGCCCTGTTACCCCCGTGCACACGGACTTGGGGCCATGCACACATGCTCTGTGCCCCATGCACAGGGGATGGCGTGACTTGAACTCAGGCTGTTGATTTCTCTGCGGTAAGGCTCGTGCACATGGGGTCCCGTTCACATGGGGTTACACTGGATTTTGACTCTAGACCCCATGCACACAGGGTCCAATGGGCAGATCTCGCCTACCATGACCCAAGTGCTATAAATACCCCCTTCTTCTTCCTCCTTTTACAACGGTTCTTGAGAAAGTTTCCCCCCACCATTGTTGACCTCTTGGAGATTGTGAAAGCTCAAGAATGATCAGAGGGGGAGGGGGTGAATGATCACTTCTAAAAATTCTACGGAACTTAGAAGGAATTCATGCAAACTTTGAAGGACTAATAGAATCTCGAAGTAATTGCAGTATCGAAAGTCATGCATGGATCAACAGGATTGGGGACGAGGGGAAACATCGAAAGCAAACAGGCAACCGAGTAAATATAGAAGGTAAATACGAGTAAGAAAACGAGTCTGACACTGCGATGTTTGGTAAACTAGTTCACACTCTGCAAAGTGCTACGTCTGGTTGGAGGGACTGGTGATTGAACACCTGGAGCAAAACTCTCTCCGTCCTATTCTCCAGCGCAACAAACTCCTCGAGCTTGTCCAGTTTTCACTCTGGGTAGATGATTCAGGACATCTCCGAAACCTTTACAAACTTCCTTCAGCAGTGACAATTACTCTTCGACTGCTTTGCAGGCGACGCCTTACCGTCTAGGAGACTTTCAGTTCTCCAAGATAAAAATATCAGCTAATATCAACCTAAGTCTCTGTGAATTTCTCAACTCAGTTTGGACTTGGGTTTTGGTTTTCACTCGAAATCTTTCTCGGGATGCTCGCAACACTTCTGTCTCAGAATATTCAGTGGAGCAACCAACCGAAAATGCCGGGTGGGTGCGGGGTATTTATAGGTGGCGATCCCGATGGGTGAAATAACTGAAGTGACCCGATGCAACCGCTTAATGCGTGTCCACAACGGTCGGATGTTCAATCACTACGCAACTTTTCTTGCGGAGAAAGTAAGCTAACTTACCAAACGAGTTCTCTCGAAGGCACCAAGTGCGATGACTTTTCCTTCAAGCTATTACTCGACTCAGTAAGATTTCTCTCTGTAGGCTTTTTGGGTTTTAAGTTGAGTAGATCAAGTTCACTTCGACTAAGATCTCAACTAGCAAACCCCTCTTGATAGTACGATTTTTCCTACGACTCAAGAAAGTAAAGAGAACTAGTAAAAAGACTAAGTCTTCGTCCAACTTCAGCTTTCTCCTCGTTGCGCTTTTACTCGAGAGCATCTTCTTTCTCGACGACATTTTTGGGGGTCGTTTTCCTTCAAAGGCTTCAATAATGAATTGCAGATTCGCTGAAGTGAATTGTCCTTCGACCTTCTACCAGCAAACTCCATTCTTTCGGAACCTAAGTATCTGTTTATACTCAAAAACAATATTAGTTACTCTACTGCTTTGTCCAACAATCTCCAAAACCTTCGGGGGAAAAACTTGCTCTTACAATCTCCTCCTTATTGGACGATTGTTGACAAAACAGGCATCGATAAATAATTGTAATGTACCGCAAGCATAGCAGATAGATATCTTACGGTAAAAACAATAGTTGATAGACCTACTTAGAGTTTGTTACAACCAAATCGAATAGGAATCGAATGTTTGTTGAAACTACTTAGAAACAGAAAGTTCAAAGTTAAGTGATCAAAAAGTGAAGCAAATCACTTAACCCCGATAGCGAACTATTTCTTCGATGCCACTACATCTCCCCCTTTTTGTCACAACGAACAAAAAGTTAGAGAATAGGGCCGAGAGAATTCCTACTCGCTAGAGCACCGCTGACGACGTCGAGAATATTCGGCGAGCGTGGGAGGATGTCGGATGGGGTGACTGCCACGGGGAGTTATCTTCGTCCAGAAGAATCCAACTGTGATTCTGGAGGGGTCTTGGGGCTTCGAGGTAAAGGAGAGTAAACTCTCGCTGTGCGCCTTGGTTCTTCGTCGGGGTCAGAGTCAGAGGAGACAGTGTCCAGATTGATATGATAATAATCTTCGATGTTGAGGACATCCCTGTTCTTCGGCAACAGTGGTATGGTTGAATCTGGGAGATTGACCCTATCATCATTCATCCATTGCCTTTGCAGATGCGGAGGAAATTCTTCGAACCCGCAGTGCTGCAGCTGACCGAGAGAATTGAACTTGCGCAGACCTTTCCATTCTCTGCGAAGACATTCACGAAGAAGTTGATTGTTATTCATGGTGATGTTGCGCAGGTGGTTGATCTCAGTCATCATCTTCTGTTTCTGCACGAAATCTTGGTCGATGTAGTGCTAAAACATCTGGTGGGTGCGAAGTGAAACTTCCATGTGATGAACTGGCTTGATGAACTTCGAGAGAATATTGCGTTCAGTCATATGTTCCCTTATGCCAGTGTGCTCCGCAAATGGATCATTGGGTCGAGCAGCAATCTACAAAACTTCTCTAACAGGTGGAGTGAAATTCTTCCGGTAAATTGACACGGGGAATGGCACATCCCGAGAGTAATTGCAGATAGCCATGAGCCAAGGTGCATATGGCTTGTGAGCATTGTGATCATCAGCACACGAGACCATTGTACGAAAGAAATAGTCCTCAAAATCGAAGGGATGACCATGCACTAGCTTCATAAGTGGGAGTTGCACATCGGTGGGAATGACAAAGTCATCGTGCACATCAAGCATGGGCATCAAAGTCTTCGATAGAATATAAAGTCACAAGATTTGGCTTCGAAGATTAAGTGCTTTGGCTTCAGCTCAGCAGGATAGTGATCTCCTACGACATCTGGATTCATCAATTGAGAAAATTCAGCAGGAGTCGGGGTAGGCAGATCATGCAGCTTGTGTGGTAATCCTTCGAAACGAGGCAAATTGATCACATCCAGAAATTCATCGACAGACATGTGAAAAACTTGGCCTTGAAGCATGAAGTCAAATTTCCAAGTTCTCGAATCATTGTGATCGCATGTGACATATAATGTGGCATAGAACTGTTTGATAAGCTCAAGATTATATCCATTGTCGAGAGAAAACATCTTGTGGGCATGAAGACCATCAATTGTTTCAGCAACATTCTCGAAATAGGTGGTGGCATACACCCAAGGCAGATCAAGATATTGATGTTGAAAAATTCTCGCCTTGTTGTATAGCACACGAGTGTAATAGATGGCCTGCTCTTTGGTCCAAAACCGAAGAGAATAAATGTTTCTTGGTTTCTCATAGGGATTGGGCCCGAAGAAAAATGGTTTGTGTTCACGCCGCTTGAATATAGGGCCTCCACGAGGAACATCTGGGCGGAACAGAGGCAACATTTCTCTCGGATGAGCTGAATGCAGGAACTCATCGACAGGAAAAACTTCAGCTGCATTCTCTGGCATTTGCAGGATTGGAGTAGCAGCTCTAGGTTGATATGGAACATTGATAACATCCTGAGATGGAATATCAGCAGGGGCATTTTCCTTGGCTTGCTCTTCGACAGCATCTCCTTCGTTGGCATGCTGGGCTTGTTCAGCCTTTTCAGTTTCCATTGCTTCAATATCTGCATCAAGCTGTCAAAAGCATCTACCATTTCTTCATTCGAGGAAGTGGATGAGGATGAGGAGCTATCATCAGAACTCTGGTCGCCCGAGCCATCTTCTTCGGCATCATCCTCATCATTTGCAGGCGGTGCCTCTTGGCGAGAGGAAATGGTGGTAACATCCACCTGTTCTTCTTCGTCTTCTTGCAAGGTGTCGACAGATGAGTAATCCTTCTAAACAGATGGAATGGGAGCGGGAACTTCTTGCTCGACCTGAGCATTCTGCTCGGTCTCAATATGAGTCTGGGGCTCAGCAGCTGGGGTGGATGAGGGAGTAGCTTGTCGGGGTGGTGAAGGGGCGGGTGGTGGCGATGGAGATTTTGGTGGAGTTGGTTGGCGAGTTGGAGGAGTTTGCACTCGTGGTGGAGGGGGTTGTTTGGTAGGGTGCAGTTTCTTGTCGTGCTGGTGCATCATCGACTTCGACAGTCTTCTTCTTCTTCGCTGTCTCTGGCATCCCACGCCCATAGGATGGGTAACATTCTTCTCGGTGGACTTTCTCTTTCGAGATTGTTGCTCGGTAAGGGCAGCATTATGTTCCCTGCACATGTCGGTCACAATCTGTCTGACCTTGTCATTGATAGCAGAGATGTTTTCTTTCTGAGCTCTCCTCGATTCAGCAAGGGTTGCGAGCTTGGTCTTGAAAAACTTGCGAGATTCCATGTCCTCAGTTTCTTCTCGAAGTTGATTTGTATAGAAGGTTTCCTTCTCGCGGTCCTTGCGGTCCTGGGCAAGATATCCATCCCATCGAAGCATGTATCGAGCCACACGTTCTTGAATTTCCTCGGGAACAACGTCCTTGAGTGTGACTTGTCTGGGTGTGGTGGCCATTCGCCAAAGAATATTTGAGATGTTTGTTGCATCTCATACAGCCTTGTTACTGGAATCTCCTTCGTTGGAGCTTTCTTCATCTGCTCGAGGGCCAGACGCAGCAGGTGCAGCTGGGGTAGCAGGTTCCTGAGCAGCACGAGGAACTGGAGCTGCCTGTGGCTTCAGCCTAGCCTCCTTGGCTTTCTTTTCGGCCTCCTTGGTGGCCTTGGCAGTAGCTAATGGTTTTGTTACAACGCTTGGGGCAATAGCTTTCTCCTTCGAAGCTCCAGCATCCTCAACATTCTTCTTCACAACACTAGCGGCTGCAACTTTTTCCTTCGTGACTATGGGAGTCACAACTTTCTCGGTGGCACTAGGGGCCACAACCTTTTCTATCGGTGCACTGGGGGCAGGGTTTTTCTCAAGTTGAAGTCGATACTTATCAGATACAAACTGCAATATGCCTAATTGTTTGGCAACTGCAACTTTCTTTTCTTCGGGCTGGCCGTAAAAGTTCATCAATTTAGCCTTCTCCAAATCCTTGGCCTCGAGAGCTTTCTGCTTGGCCAGTCTCTCCTTTCTCTGTAGCAGAGTCTCATCTTCTTTGGCCACAGCCGCTTGCTTGCCCTTGGACTTAGCCGAGGGTTTTGATTGTCGAGGGGGAGCGGTGGCAAGAGGTGGATCCGTGACTAAGTTTGTGGTGTCAATAGTTGCTCGAGGAGCCGCAACAGATGGCTCCTGGATCCTTATGCCCTTATGGCCTGGTTTCTTCTTCGAAGCTAGAGGAGGATGATCTTCTACATCTGCCTCAGTACCTAGGTCTTTTTGTTCTGTACTGGCTTCTTCTTCGTCAGAAGTTGCTTCAAGTGGTGAAACAACAACGACCTTTTTCTGGCGCTTGGCAGATTTCTTGCCAACCTTCGACTTGGTACTGGGACAAATGTCTTCGTTGCCAGCAGCAGCAGCAGCTTTTCTGCCTTTGCTTCCTTTCGCTTTTCTGCTCGTTCAGCTCGAGCAGCAACCAGATCTTGAAAATCTACGTGAGTCTTCAAGGTAGATGGGTGAGCATTAGGTGGAGGAGGGGGTCTATTTGCTCGAGTCCATCCTGGCTTCAAGGATTTGACATCAGACCAGGGGTTCTTCAACGCAAATATTCTCTCCCATCGAGGGATAATAGCTTTGTACTCATACCAACGAAGAGCTTGAAGTCTTTGAAGTTCTTGCAGTCTATTATCTCTCGTTCTGGCATCTTCAACATAGCCTTCAGGCGTTCTTAGTTTCTTCTCGATTATCAGATCCTCAAACAGGCCTTCTGAATTGTTGGTTATTTTAGTTCGGCCTCCTAGACGTTTGGGCTGCCTGATATTTCCTGCGTTTCAGACATATTCCTGCGAAACAGATAGGTACGAGGGAAAAATAGGCAAGATATGAACATGTACCAGATATTTTTCGAAGAAAATTATTTTGAACGCAGTAATCATATAGAGGGATTTATCTTTGAAGCAGATTTTCATACGAGTGATAACCTAGATTTCCATCGAATGCAAGTCTAACGAATAACTGGTATGAATAAGGTGCTCAAAGCGTAAATCTATCGATATGAATCTGAGAGATTTTCCTAAGTGAGAAATTCCACGGGACGAGGGATTTCTTACCTGGATTGGATGGGAATTCGATAGGAAACGATAGAAACAGATTTCCCAAAGTGCAACGATCCAAACGGATCAAACAGACTTAATAAACGAAACGAAAATCAAGAACAAATCTGGACTTCTATGAATAGAACAGAGGGAATCGAGTCCAGCGCCTCACATACCCTAACTCGGTGATGTGTGGCGGCTACGGTGGCGCAGATGATGATCCTCGTCAGCGGGAATTCCTCCGGCGGCGTGCTTCCGGCAGCAAAGCGGCGGAGTCGTCGGCGGCGGCGAGAGGAGCACGGCGGCGCGCAAGAGCTCGGGGTGCGAGAAGGGAAGATACGAAGTCGCGGAAGTGTGAGGTCCAATCCGGTGGGGTGGATCGGTATTTATAAGGGGTGGTCTGACATAACTGTGATATCTGATCCAACCGTGTAGATCTCGCGTCTCTCCGAATTCAACCGACGGATTTTGTGGCGGAAATCGCGGGAAAATCCCAATAAATCGAAAGAAAGTTGATCCACGTCCGAGAACAAACTCATCGAACATCGAGTGATAAAATAGATAAAAGTTTGATAGATTTTCCTTCGGAATCAATGACATTCAAAGGTAATCTAATCGAGTACAAATATACATGTTCACGAGAGAAAAAGCATAGAGAGGGTAGGGGCAGAATAGAGGGAAAACAGGGTCCGATACTTAATCAATCGGAGAGAAAAAACGATAGGAAACTCGGAATGACAAGTGTATAGGACAAACACCCAACGAACAAATACCAAAAACGAAAAGAAACACACAAGAGAAAAAACAAAAGTAGAGTACTAAAAGTAAGTAATGTACATATACTACAAGGTATAGATAGTATTGATCTTACTGCACGTTGCGTGAGTCTAGAATATTTAACTCACACCTCAGTGCACAGAACCTTTTCTCATCCAAGGGCTTCGTAAAGATATCAGCCAATTGATCCTCGGTGCGGACATGACTGATAACAATATCTTCTCGCTGAACGTGATATCAAATAAAATGATGACGAATATCAATATGCTTCGTTCAAGAGTGTTGCATAGGATTGTGGGCAATTTTGATAGCACTCTCATTATCACATAGCAGAGGAATTTTCTTCACGAGAATACCGTAATATTTCAGCGCTTTCTTGAGCCACAGAATTTGAGTGCAGCATGAACCAACAGCAATTACTCGGCTTCAGTTGTAGAGATTGATACACAATTCTGTTTCTTCGAAGCCAACAGACAAGACATCTACCGAGAAAATGACATGTGCCTGAGGTAGATTTCCAGTCGACACGATCACCAGCTCAGTCAGAATCAGAATATCCAATGAGATCAAACTGACCACCTTTGGGATACCATAGTCCCAAGGTAGGTGTGTGTGTGTGCAAGATATCGAAGAATTCACTAGACAACAATATGATGTGATTCTTTTGGATTTGCCTGAAAACGAGCACACATACAAACTGATAACATAATCAGGTCTAGATGCACAAAGGTAAAGAAGCGAACCAATCATCGAGCGATATTTCTTTTGGTCGAAAGGTTTTCCCTTCTCATCTGCATCTAGGTGAACATTCGTAGGCATTGGTGTATTGATAGTTTTGCAATTGACAAGATCAAACTTCTTCACGCAATCTCTGAGATACTTCTCTTGTGATATAAATGTGCCATTCTTCTATTGACGGATTTGAAGTCCGAGAATGAACTTCAATTCACCTATCATAGACATTTCGTATTTCTTCGACATCATTCGAGCAAATTCTTCGCTGATATCAGGGTTAGTACAGCCAAAGATAATATCATCGACGTAAATTTGACACACAAAAAGATCATTTTTTTATGCACGAGTAAAAAGGGTCGGGTCTGTTGTTCCTGGTTTGAAGCCCTTCTTCAGCAAAAAATCCTTGAGCGTTTTATACCAAGCACGAGGTGCTTGCTTTAACCCATAGAGGGCCTTGTGCAACCTGTACACCATATCAGGATTCTTCGGGTCTTCAAAACCTGGTGGCTGCATAACATACACTTCTTCTTCGATTTCACTGTTAAGAAATGCACTTTTGACATCCATTTGATATAGCAATATACCATTATAATTTGCAAAAGCAAGCATGACACGAATGGATTCAAGTCGAGCAACTGGAGCATAAGTCTCACCGAAATCAATACCTTCGATTTGGGTGTAGCCTTGTGCAACCAGTCGAGATTTATTCCTTACCACAATACCATCTTCATCTTGCTTGTTGCGAAAAATCCACTTAGTGCCAATGATATTATGCTTCTTGGGATCAGGTCTTTCGACAAGGGACCAGACTTTATTTATCAAGAGCTGATTTAGTGCCTCGAGCATGGAAGTCATCCAGTCTGAGTCCTTCATGGCTTCATCAAATTTCGACGGTTCTAGCATAGATACAAATGAGAAATTTCCACAGAAGTTAGCTAAACGAGTACGAGAGCGAGTGGTGGGACGACCTGGTTGACGAATCTGTTCGAGCATTGAGTCGACGTCCACTCTTCTTCGAACTCGAGATAATACTCCTTCGTTATCTTGTGGAACCGGTTGTTCTACTGGATCAGCTTGGCCTTTGGGATCAGCTTGTCCTTCGGGATCATTTCCTTTGGGTTCAGCCTGTCCTTCGGGTTGAGCATTTTCTTCGTTCAAGTGTTCTCCTTCGTCCCGTTCCTCGTTGTTTTCAGGATGTTGATCTCCAGTGCCCCGGGCTATGTGTGGGAACGTTGGATCATCACCATCCTTGTTAACTTGACGAGCATTTCCTTCGACAGGACGAATATCTCCAATTTCCATGTACCTGATCACTTCATCCAAAGGTGGTTCATCTAGGTTAAGAGTTAATTGCTCCTTTTGAGGGCCGTTAGTTTCATCAAATCGAACATTTACAGTTTCTACAACTTTGCCTAGATGAGAGTTGTATACTCTGTAAGTGTGAGAATTCGAACCATAACCTAATAGAAAACCTTCGCGTGCCTTTGGGGTAAACTTGGAGCTATGATTCATATCTCTGATATAACATGGAGCACCAAAAACTCTGAGATATGATACATTTGGCTTTTTAGCAGTGATAAGCTCATGTGAAGTTTTCTTCAAATATTTGTGCAGATAAACCTTGTTGATGATATGACATGCAGTGTTAATTGCTTCGGCCCTGAACCTGATAGGAGTCTTGTATTTAGCAAGCATTGTTCAGGCCATTTCAATAAGAGTTCGGTTCTTTCTCTCGACCACACCATTTTTTTGCGGTGTATAAGCAACCGAGAATTGATGATTAAAGCAATATTCATCAATAAATTCTTTGATATGAGTATTTTTGAATTTTGTACCATTATCACTTTTGATATGCTTGAGAGATGGTTCATACTCAGTCTGTGCTCTCTTAGCGAAAGTTCTGAAGATCTCGACAACTTTGCTCTTGTCATCTAGAAATAAAACCCAAGTATACCGAGATAAATCATCAACAATACCTAGACCATACTTGTTGCCTCCAAGACTAGCATAATTTTGAGGACCAAATAAATCCATGTGAAGAAATTCAAGTGGACGAGTAGTTTTCATGATAGTCTTCGATGAATGATGTTTCTTGGCAATCTTTCCAGCTTCATAGGCACCGCATAGACGATCTTTTTCGAATTTCACATTATCAATTCCAACGATATTCTTCTTCGAGATAAGAGTTTGAAGATTTTTATCCCTGCATGACCAAGTCTTCGATGTCATAACCAACCAGATTGGCTTTAGCCATTAAGCATGTGGACACAGCAGGCCCCGAAGAGAAATTGACAATATAAAGATCATCGTTGCGATATCCTTCGAACACGAAGGAATAATCATCCTGTGAAAACACAACACAACGAGAAGCAGAGAACAATACAAGCATACCCATATCACAAAGTTTCGATATAGACATAAGATTATATCCGAGAGATTGAACAAGCATAACTTTGTCAATATGCTTATTTTCATTGAAGGTAATTGATACGTCCCAAACGTATCTATAATTTCTGCTTGCTCCATGCATGTTTTATGTGACTTTGCCATGTTTTGCTTGAACTTTCATACACTTTTGAACCTATTTGGACTAACCTATTAACTCAGTGCACCCAGTTGCCAGTTTCTGTTTTCTGCTGTTTTTGTATTTTAGGTTTTCCGGCCATTAAAAGTGCTCCAAAAATTCCGGGAAAAATATATAAAAAATCAGCGCAACAGAAGCTTCCGGAATCACCAAGAGAGGGAAGGGGGGCTACCACCAGGCAGCCAGGAGGGCAGGTGGCGCGGCCCCACCCTGGGCCGCGCCAGGGACCCTCCTGATTGCCTCGTGGGTCCCCTCGACGCCCCCTTCGCCTATATTTACCCCTCGGGGTGGAAACCCCTAATACGGACTCCTCTTTCGCGATATCGCCTCTGTTCCACCGCCGCCGCCGTTTCAAGATCGGGGCTGCCTGGAGAAGCTGCTTCGGCACCCTGCCGGGAGAAGCTACCCCCTCCGGGAGACCCTCCATACCCATGGACGCCCCCCGTATGTACCGTGAGTAGTTTACCTTGGACCATGGGTCCGTGACCAGTAGCTATGTGATCTATCTCTCCCCCTTTTGTGCTTCCACTTTCGAGTCCTCGTGAGCTGCCTCACATGATCGAGGCATCTATGTAATTTCTGCTGTTGCTATGCTGAGTTTGTTGGGATCTGATGGATTATGAGACTATGTTCAGATTGTGATGAGTAATATATTTGGTTCTTCTCTTTTATATTTTGTTCTTGAGTAAATTCTTGCATGTTCTCCGTTGCGGTATTTTCTTTGGCCAAGTATTTTATTTGCAACTCCAAGAGAGAGCGCTATGCTCGATTGTGGGTTCAGCCCCTTGATGTCTAGCTTGAGTGACAGAAACATGAGACTAGGGGATGTGATGTTGCCACCAGGGATAAAACAACGGTGCTTGTACCTGCGGGTGCAAGGATTGTTTACTTTACGCAAAGTTCTTTTAATGCAATTGTCTGTTGCTTTGAGTTTACACTTTGGGTGGGATTCACAACTTAATACTAGCGAGATGTTCTGGATAGATATCTCAAGGTGGATGATTCGTAGTAGATGCAGATGGATTCCGGTCTACTTACCTTGGCGTACTGCCCATTGCTTTTGAGCCCTTCCTTTCTTTGCAGCATGGTTAGCATTGCGGTGCCTTCATAATCCTGTCAATATCCCAACTGTGATTTTTTTACCTCGCTAGCACTTTTATCGTCTTTTGGGAGAGAGACATCACTAGTGAAAATCACGGGACCCTGGTCCATCTTCATATTATTGTTCACACCCTCAATTTACTTTCAGCTTTTTACTTTCCTTTGCACCTTTTATCTCTTGCGTTGATCCTTTGTAAACGACAAGGCCGGAGGAATTGACAACTCCTCTGTACTCGTTGGGAGCAAAGTTATTTGTTGCTGTGTGCAGGTCCACGACAACACCCTAGTCAGGAAGCAATTTCTGGCGACGTTTCCACCTACTTGTATCTCCTGGGTCCTACTGGTTCGATAACCTTGGTATCTTCACCGAGGGAAACTTGCTGCTGCACTGCATCTCAAACCTTCCACTTGGGGTAACCAACGAGGGGCGAGAAGCCATCAAGCAAATTTCTGGCGCCGTTGCCGGGGACTCAAGTCTAAGATAGGGGAGTTGCACACTATATTTTACCTTTGCTTTTTAGTCTTGTTAGTTTACCTTTCAGTTTTTACTTTTGTGTCCTTAATCAAAAATACCAAAAATACCTGCTGCTACTATGGGTTCCAATGAAAACACTAAGTTGTGTGACTTCACTAGTCACAACAACAGTGACTTTATCTGCACTCCTATTGCTCCACCTGCCACTTCAGCACCTTCTTATGAGATTAAACCTGCTCTGCTTAACCTTGTCATGAAAGATCAATTCTCAGGAGCAGGAGAAGATGCTGCCTTGCACCTAAACAACTTTATCGAGCTCTGCGACATGCAGAAGTACAAGAAAGTGGATGGAGACATCGTCAAGTTGAAGCTTTTTCCTTTCTGTTTGAGAGGAAGAGCCAAGGAGTGGCTACAATATTTTCCCAAGAACAGTATCGGTTCTTGGAGCAAATGCAAAGATGCTTTTATAGGGAAGTACTATCCCCCTGCTAAAATTATTCACTTGCGGAGTAACATTATGAATTTCAGGCAATTGGATAATGAACACATTGCCCAGGCTTGGGAACGTATGAAGACGCTTGTCAAGAACTGCCCCACACATGGATTGACTACCCGGATGGTTATCCAGACTTTTTATGCAGGCTTGAACTTCACCTCGCGGAACCTGTTAGATTCGGCCGCGGGAGGAACTTTTATGTCAACCACGATTGGTGCTTCCACAAAGCTACTTCATGAGATGATGCTGAGCTACTCCCAATGGCACACCGAGAGATCTCCAACCGGTAAGAAGGTAAACTCTGTCGAGGAGATCTCCTCTTTAAATGAAAAGGTTGACCTTATCATGTCTCTACTTACCAAGCAAGCTCCTATTGATCCTCAGAATGTTCCTTTAAATTCTTTGGTTGCTCAAGAACAAATAGATGTGAACTTTATCTCTAGAAACAACTTCAATAATAATGCTTATAGGAGTAATTTTGGTAGCAACAATCCTAGGCCTTTCCCATCCAACAACTATGAGAACAACAACGCTTATCCTAGCACCAAAAACTCCACCACTGAACTAGAGAGTATGCTTAGAAACTTTATCACTACCCAAAAATCCTTCAACAAGAATGTGGAAGAAAAACTAGTTAAACTAGATAATCTTTGTTTGAAGGTAGATAACTTAGCCCTTGATGTTGAGATGTTAAAAATTAGAACCTCTCCCCTTGAGGAGAGTAAGGTCACTCCTATTAATGCTATCCAGTTACAAATCAATGAAAATATTAGGATGATGGCTAAACTCAAAGAGAGATGGGCTAGAGAAAAGGAGGAAGAAGAGAGAATTAAGAGCCTTCCTACCTACCACACAGTAGCTACTATCCAAGTAGTTGAGGATGTCCAAACTATTAGCACCCATCACACCCCTAGTCCCACTAGACCTATCAATGGTGATGCTACCACCTCAACCATAGATGAAGAACCTCTATGAACATAGAGGCTTTCAAACAAGTGAACCTAAATGATATCACTACCTCCTTGATAGATAGTAGTGACCTAGACTTTGACAACTGCACTTTACCTGAAGTTATTGGTTTCCTACACAAGATGTCTAGAGACCCCACACTAGCACACTCAATCTTGCCTTCATAGAGCATATCACTAATGCTCTAATCAAAGTTAGGGAGGAGAAGCTTAGACTAGAAGCCTCCATACCTAGGAAGCTAGAAGATGGTTGGGATCCTATGATAAAAAATTAAATTGAATAACTTCTCTTGTTATGCTCTTTGTGATGTTGGAGCAAGTACCTCTGTTATGCCCAAAAGAATGTATGATATGCTTGAATTGAAACCTTTTGATCCTTGTTCTTTTGGTGTTCGTCTTGTTGATTCTTCCATAAAGAAACCTTTGGGGAAGATCGACAATGTTCTTATCATTGTCAATGACAATTATGTTCCCGTTGATTTTATTATTATGGACATTGAATGTGAACCTTCTTGTCCAATTATTTTGGGACGTCCTTTTCTTCCCACAGTTGGTGCTATCGTTGACATGAAAGAGGGAACTATCAAATTCCAATTCCCTCTCAAGAAAGGGATGGAACATTTCCCTAGGAAAAAGATTAAGTTACCTTTTGAGTCCGTCACACGGGCTAGTTATTCTCTTGAAAAGACTTAATCTTCTGCTTTAAGCCTAGATAATGGCTCTAAAGAAGCGCTTCCGGGAGGCAGCCCGCAACGAATTTAGGTTTTTATTTTTGCTTTATTTCTGTTCTTAGTGGTCTTGATGATTGTTAATACTGTAGCAACATCATTGTATCTTTACTTTTCAAGCTTTGTGCCAAGTTTAGCCTCATACGGCAAGGGAAGTAAAAGTTGTGACATGCTGTCCAAAAAACAAATTGTGTCCTCGTGACTAGAAAAATCAGAGAAAAATCCCAGTTCATCTTTTTGAGCTGAATTTTTTACACAACGTGATCTATACAATTACGAAACTTCCGTATGTTCCGAGTTTTTGATTTGAGTTGCAGAAGTACCCCTAAAAAATTCGTTTCTATCTGATGTTCTATTTTTCATAGATTCTGCAACGTTTTGTCTCTCTTCACTTTTGCAAACCTTAAGCTTGCTTTTTTTTGCAAAAACCTTTTGGCAATCTTGGGAAACAGTATATCTTCAAGTTTATCTTTATTTCCAGTAGAGGAAAATTTCTTTTATTAGGGTACTAACCTCTCTAATCAGCCTACAATGAGTTATGTATGAAGGGAGTTTTCAAGTGCGCGATGGAGGATGATGAAAGAAGATTCAGGAGGGTCAAACGCTCAAGCTTGGGGATGCCCATGTGCACCCCCAATAAATATTCAAGGAGACTCAAGCGTCTAAGATTGGGGATGCCCCCGTGCATCCCCTTCTTCATCAACAATTATCAGTTCGTCTCTCGTTGCACTATATTTTTATCACTTCATGCATTATGTGCTATTCTTGGAGCGTCTCGCTCTTAGGTTTTGTTTTTAGTTTTCTTTAGCTTTGTTTGCTGTAGTAACAAGTTAGACCCCAACTTACTCTTTTTTGTGGGAGATATTCACGCTCCGCTTGAACTAGAACTCCTCATAGGATTTGCATTCTTATTCTTTTAGCTGTGAGCTGTTCTTTTTCTTTTCTTAGTCGCTGTTCTGTTTAGTTGTAGTGCTTTAGTTTTTCTAGAGCTTTTCTTTTTGTCTTAGGTTGAACTTTCTATAGGTTGCATGTTTTATCTTGTTAGAGAGTTTGCCTGTTGCATTGAGTTCTGTGTCTTGACTGAAAGTAGGTAGTTAAAGTTGCTGTTCTCTTTGTAGTAGTAACTTGCAATAGTTTTGAGGTATTGACTAGAGTAATGTTTGAACTTATGGTGTCAAGAGCTCTTGCCTATTAGTGATAGATGTCGTATTTTGGGCAATCCGTGTGTTTTTCGAAAACCAAAAACCCCTGTTGAGAACTCTAGCTACTAGATGGATCACTAACCTCTGGAGGGTTCGAATATTAAAGTACACCCACGTACCATGAGTCGAGGATGCGCAAGGATAACCAAACCCCCATACACTCCTCCTCGGGGTACCTGTCTCTTTGTGAACCTCCTGATTAGATTGAGAGTTACTGATAATAAGTGCATGAGTTCTTCGAACTAATGTGAGTATTCGAAAGTTGACACTTCCACCCACCTATACTTTTTCTAGCCTCTTCAGTACCGTGCATTGCCTTTTCTCACCTCGAGAGTTGGCGCATACTTCGCCGGTGCATCTAAACCCTTGGCACGATACACTCTGTCATCATAAGCCTCCTTATATCTTTCCTCAAAACAGTCACCATACCTACCTACAAGGCATTTCCATAGCCTTTCCGAGATACATTGCCATGCAACATCCACCTTCTCATGACTTGATCTTCATGTCATACATGCTACTTGCTTGATCGATGAGCCGCATGCTAGTTGGTGATGTGCGAGGTGATGATAGTGATTTCTCGCCCTTCGTTGGTGAGCCCCAAGTGGAAGGCGTGATGTAGCACATCAGCAAATTTCCCTCAGTAAAGATACCAAGGTTTGTCTCCAGTAGGACTCCAGAGATGATAAGTAGGTGTCAGCGGCGCAACTGATGCGGACCTGCACACAAACACAAATAACTTTGTTCCCAACGAAGTTCAGAGAGGTTATCAATCTCTCCGGTCTTGCACACAAACACAAATAATTTTCTCGGGTATGGTAGTGGAGGTGTTCTTCGTAACATGACGTTTCTACAATACTTATATGTGAGATCGAGTATATTCTAAATATATATCTCCAAAATTATGAAACAACAATTGGATTTCTTATCCATGCCATATTCTTATAGGGCATTGTTTCAACAGTCATATGACGGTGCTCTATTTAGTTCGTAAGTGGTTTCTCTAAAGCGTTAAGCAGTATAGTGAATGGGAGTGTGGTTTAAGTACATCACCGACCTCACCATGTCATGCTGGAATTCAGGGTAGTAAACAATTTTAATTCCAATATGTCATATAGGGCTTGGTTATGTGTCATGATACTCCGTAGCTATACGGGTTTTCAGGTGACGCTAGTTTATGAACTGACTTCATACTGTCGGGACCCGGGGTTAGCGTATGTAATTCCGATCACAATGCAATCACATGGAGAGCCGAGAGCCGTACCCACTTGTCTAAGCAGACAAGGCCAAGAACAGATCACTCTCGGTAAGCATCGAACGTGAGGGGCATCCCATTCAGGCCGGATGATCAACTGAGATGGGTCCTCAACGTCCGCTCACAAGTCTAATGCTTATGGGTGGTGAATCCCATACTCATAGACAAGTCGCCTCAACCATGTTATCGATTGAATCATAACCCTTACATAGACTTACTCCAGCCCGATCACTTAGTCGGGATCTCGGGCGGGCTCAATCATACAACAAAGTGTGCCACGTGACAGAGTCACGAGCAATCGCATCGCGATGCCCCAAGCTGCGCACATCTAAGGGCCACTTGGTGTATAAAAGACCGCCGGCAAGAACACAACTAAGCTATCGAACCCCACACTAAGACATGCATGTTATAAACATACACGCAGCATACATGTCCAGTGTAAACAGTAGGTAATCACAACATGAACTCTACAAACTCAGTCTTTATAACTTCTGCTAAACAGAGCAGGCATAGTAGTTGTATTACAAGCAGAGAGAACATGTTTGTGATCCAACATTACATCAAACATCAACGGAAGAAAATTATGTCTTAGTAAAGACAAGTTTAACAAATGGCTTAAGAAGCCTGAAAGAAAAATACAACGACCCTCCAGAGGGCACAGGCTGCTGCCTGGAACTATACGACATTGGTCCACGTCGAGCTCGAGGTAGAGGCCACCATCAGGGTCAGTGGTCTCGTCTCTAAAACATAGAATAAGAAAACGTGAGTACAAAGTCGTACTCAGCAAGACTTACATAGGAACTATACTACTCATGCACATGTATCAAGGTAAAGGGAGGTGGGGTTTCACTTGCAGAAGTGCCAGCTTTGACTTGGCTAGTCCTGAACTACGAGTACCAGAGAGAGGTAAGAACGTACACGAGTCCAAGTAATAGTCTCCAATCAATACTCCACTATGGTGCCTTCCTCGACTTCCCCACGAGGAAACACGCCATATCACTCACACTTATCTTGGTGTGTTTTAGAAGTATCCGGTTCAAGTTATCTATGATCAAGTAAAGGTCTCCAAGTAGTCCATAACCGCGGACACGGCTATCCGAATAGTTCATTAACCCTGCAGGGGTGTACTGCTACACACACGCCTCATCATTTACCGCCTGGGGATGGACCCTTCAAATGAGTACCGGCGAGGATGCTGCCACGACACTTCACTCACGGCACCATCTCTAGTCCTAGGGAGTCGCCTATTTGAGTTGGGACCACAATCGGAATCCGACCGATTGTTCCGATGCGGACTCAAACGTTGTGTGACCGCCATCAAGCTCAACTCGATCATGATCACTTGATTCAACGTGCCCACAACCTACGCCAACCACTTACCTTGGTTCCACCTGCTTGAGATCGTTAAAGGGCGAACTACTTGCGACTCCTGGACTGGTCCGGGGTGAGGTACTAGGCCGAGAGGGGTCAGTGAGCCCAATGTGTGGTCGTACTCTTTGTCTTGGATAACAACACAAGAACTCGGGCTTGAGGCAGTGTTCAACGAGACAACCCACTGTGTACTCCTACACAGCCTCTCATCGTTCACCTTTGTTTAGGGTAGATTCACCAACACGTTACCACCATCATTCACATGATCACTACCATCCCGACTCACATCAAAGTAGCCTCAGGTAACAACTCTAAGCATGCAATAAGCTGTAACAGTTGCAGGGGCCACATGATATCAACCAACTCCTACATCTGCTAGGATTGTGGTTTGCTTACTACTGTGACAAAATGATAGGTCATGCAAAGGAATGGGTTCAACTAGCAGTAGAACGTATCATGGTGACATCCTAAACATGCATTTGCGAGAATGAGAGGGAACTGGGATTTTATCGACATGATCAAAGAGGGGGTGCTTGCCTTGCTGACGATCATGAGGTAACACTCTTCTGACGTGAGGTTGAACTCGTCTCCGAGATCAACTCTACCGAGAAGATGCAATCACCGAAGCACTGGAAGTAAAGCACAATCAAGATAATACCATGCACATTCAATATGCAAAACATAGCATGGCAATGTGCTGATGTGACCTATGTTTGAATTGCCACATTTTAATTGAAGTTGATTTGAAAAGTAAATTCAAATTCAAACTCCAAATGTGATTTAAATTTGGTCAACTTGCATTTGCTAAAGTTTGTTCATTTTAAACCAAAAGATCATATGTGTGAAATGCTTCTGAAGTACAAGTGATGAGTGGTGCATTTCAATGGTTGAAGTTGGAATAATTTTTAAATGAATTTGAAATAATTCCAATTAAATCAAATAGCAAAAGCTACTGATCCCTTTTTAAGATCAACTCCAACATAGCTGAAAGTTGGAAATTTGGCTGGTCAGCACTGCATCATGCTGGCGTCATGCTGGCGTCGGGGGTTTGACTGGTCAAACTGTCAAAAGGGGCCCACCAGTCAGTGTCAGTGGGTTAAGCCAGGGGGTTATTTAACTTAATCTAATCTAATTAGAGGCTTGGCCCCACATGTCACTGGGCCTGGGGGGGGGGGGGTTAAGCTGGTCATTAGGGCTAATGGCCGGCGGTTAGACGCCGGTGGCCTGGGCCACGGCGGCGCTCTGCCGGGGTGTGGTTTCGGCCACGGGGGAAGAGGCTGGGGGCACGGGCAGGTTGCTCACGTCGTCGCGCGTCTCCTGGAGCAAGCCGGGGACCTCGAGGAGGCCCTGGGCCACGACTACGACGACGAGAGGCGGCGGCCGGCTACTGACTCCGGCGAACTCGCGCTGCAGAACACGGGGGAGAGATCTAGGAGGGGGAAAACGAGCGGGAGCTCACGAGGAGGATGATGACGTGCTCGGGGAAGCCGGAGAGGGACTGGACGTGGCGAATTCGTCGACGACGTCCACGGTTGCCGGCGGCGAACTGGAGAAGATGGCGTCGTCGCTGGGGCCTCCGGGCTCGATTCCGCGTGTGGGGAGACGAAGACGTCGGCGGTGAAGGCTCTGGACAAGCTGGCTTGGCGAGCAGAGGCCGTTGGCCACGCGGGCGCACGTCGGCGGCGAGACGAACTCCTCGGGCTTGCGCGGAACAGACGAGAGGGAGAGGGAGACGAACTGGGAGAGGGGGGAGAAGGACCTGGAGTCTCCAAGGCGTCGTCCAGCGCGAAGGAGAGAGAGAGGGGGGGGGGAGAGCAGGAGGTGGCGAGGCGGCCGGCGCATGCTCGCCACCGAGCAGCATCGGGGCCAGGGGAGGAAGACGACAGGGGAGGTCCCCCTTGGTGGGCTGGGCCGGCAAGGCTGGAAGGCCAGGTGGGCTTCGCCCGTGGGCGAGGGGTAAGTCTTCTCTGTGTTTTCTTATTTTCTTTTCTGTTATTTGTATTGCCCTTTAAAATAAATAGCTAGGGCATTTATAAAAATCCCAAAACAATTTTATAAAACCTAGGTGACTATATAGAAGTCAACCCCAAGTTTTGGGAATTTTTGAAATTCAATGTATTTGAATTTCAATTCAAATAAGCAATTTATTTAATTTCCAAGCCACCTTTTGGATTATTGAAAAATCTATGAGCATGGGATTAATCCCAAATCACTTTAAAAATGATTCCACTCATTTTTAGGATTTTTCAATACATTCAAAAGAATTTTGGAAAAAGATTTATTTCTGGCCTTTTTATAAAATTCATTTAGGGCTTTTCTTTTCCCCATTTCCTTTTCTTTTGCAATTTTTTTCAAGATGCAAAAATGCAAGCTAGGTTAAACACAAACCTAATTTGGGGTTCTGACACATACACTCAATGATGTTTGCTAAATTCTTTAACTCATTTATTTTATGATCAGATCGTCAAATTTTGATCTATGTGTGATGATGATTCTCTTTGTGTTGAAAAAGTTTTGAACTTATTCAAAATTTCAGATATTATGTCTTGTCTAAATATCGGTATATCTATACAAGTCATTATGACAAAGTTTTATGTAAAGTACTGTTTATTGGTTCTTCACACATCGATGTGTGTTATTACCAATAGTTTACTAAACACTTGAACAATTCATTTAATCAATTATTTTGTCGATTAGAAAAACATTGCATGTGTCAAATGACTCAAAGTCAAGAGATTGAATGACTTCATCGATATGAAGCTTCCGCATGCTCTTTGTTCTAATGCGACTAAGTCATTTACGCTATAACAATTTTAGCATTATCATCATATAACTTAATTTATTTAGCAATCAAGAAAATAGACATAACATCAAGATTTCAACTTAAGTAATTCACCACGAAGGGTGAAATTCAGAAAGCATTAACTTTGAACAACCATAATTCAAACCATGGATACGGCATCCACTGTGTAGACGACATAATATGATATTAATGATTTACACAACCTCTGAATCGAATAACTTTTATTTAAACTCTAAGATAAATCTTGATAGACGAACGCCGACGGCCTTGGGTGACTTGGGCACCACTTCCGACGCAGATTTGCACTTCATTCGTTCTTCTCCTTTGAATTCTGAGAATTCCCTGTATCGATTTGCGAACCATTAGCAATCGATATGGTATCAATTATACATATGAAGGTGAAATAATGAAATTGTCTATTAACTTAGTATAACTTATTTATACCTTTGGTGATCAGACCACTTTTCAGATCTCCTAGATACTTCTTGCAATTCCTCTTCCAGTGCCCCTTGTTCTTGCAGTAGTGACACTCAGAATCTTTAGTTGGGCCGTTCTTGGTCTTTACCTGAGCTTTGGTCTTACCACTGCTCTTAGCATTTCTACCTTTGCCCTTATTCTTGAAACTGGTAGTGTTCATCACATCCAACACGAGGCTTGGATCCTTCTGCATAGATGCTTCCGCGGTCTTAAGCATACCGAACAATTCATCTGTCATGATAAAGTCGTTGTAAGACGGGGGGAGTAACGCAAGGAGAATGTTAGTGCCGAGTGTCGTAGGGATCGCAAATCCCAGAGCACTCAGCCTCTGTGCGTAACCAACAAGTTTGATCACGTGCTCGCTTATGGAGCTACCTTCTGCCATCTTGCATTCCCACATCTGCTTCGTTATCTCGTAACGTTCAGTTCTAGCCTGCTTCTGTAAGTGCATCTAGTGCCCCCTTTGAGGTTTTGGAGTATTTGATGACAAAACGATTAAGGGACTGATATGTTTGTGAGTATACACAGGAAACAGTCCCTAAGGACACTACTAGGGAATAGCCTTATGGTGGCGCACTATTTTTGAGTTTAGTGGCGCATTAGGGATGCGCCACTAACTACAAGCCACTAATAAGGGCTTAGAGGTGGCGCATTCTGGATGCGCCACCCCTAAGGCCCTTAGGCGTGGTGCATCTCAGAATGCGCCACCTCTAAGATCTTAGGGGTGGCGCATTCTGGTATGCGCCACGCCTAAGGGCCTTAGGGGTGGCACATTCACAGTGCGCCACTAAATCCTGACAATATGCGCTACTAAATAATTACAGAAAACAAAAAAAAGAATTACATAAAAGAATAAAAGAATTACAGATATTTTTATTATATTACAGAAATGCAAAATACAATATAACAATGAGGCCAACAATTATTGATACAAAAGAATTGCAATATAATTTTTATTACAAAGGTTTAGAGGCCAACAAGATTCACAAGATTACATTCCATCACAAAATTACAATGAGTCCAACAATTATTGAAAACCGAAAGCTACTTTCGTCATCATATCTTGTTTGCTCTTCAACCTGCACAAAAAAAATCTTTAGAGGTCACATCCATATGAATCATACCAAAGGAGAACAAAGCAATCTAGCATCTATTCTTATCAACAACTTAAAGCAAGTCGATGAATGGTGAAAAGCATGCACATATGCATAAAAATGCATATGCAGTGACCGTTATACACAAAGAGCACCAAGAGTATTTGACACTACGTACCATCTACTACACAAAGAGTACATCCAAATTACATCCAAATTACACAAAGAGTACATTCAATTGTTCTGACTCGGCTCGGGGAATGGGCGGCATCCTTCTTTCGTCATGAAAGGCCTTGTGTCACGCAGGGCCTTTAGGCGGACTTCTATCTCCCCATTGGATGGTGCAATGTTCGATTGGAAGATCGACCCTCTCATTTGTACTTCATGACGGATGATAGTCGCCATCTGCGCTTGGATGTGAAAGAACTCCTCCTTCAGATTTGCATCGGCGATTTCCGCCTTCCTTTCGGCCCACGCTCTGAGATGACTTGGCAGCGTAAGGTTGCGTTGTTCCTGTACAATCGCCCTCATGTGATGAAGGGCGTAGTACGCATCCCTCACACTGCCAGCCGGCTGCTTGACGCACGGGAACTACGTTACGTGGTTGAACACGTTCACGCCAGGCTGATTTTTCCTGAACTTGTGCTTCATGATCTTGCCTCCGGCTTTTATGTAGCCGACGAGAGCATCATCCAAAACTCTCATGATATACTTGTAATCTTTCTTCTTCACACTCCCCGAATCTAAATACACGGCATGCGAGTGTTGCGGTGAAAAGCAGATGAGCACGCAGTCTTGATCCTCACTGCATAATTAAAACAATCCAAAAGGAATGTTGGAAGAGGACAATGGAAAGATAAGAAAGCATATATGCTACGGAGGCGAGCGAATGACTTACTTGGGAGAGTAGGTCATAAGAAATGAATCTTTGTCGGCAATCTGTAGCATGAAGTCTGTGATGTACCCCGCCTCAAGAGCCGCGTCCCCGTCGTCTTTGTCGGCAATCTGTAGCATGTAGAAGGGGTCCAATATCGCGACGCTCGGGGTCTTATCTCTCCTGATACTCATAGAAAGGCTGAGCGAGAACAGACGGATAAGGCTATGGTCCAGCCGCTTGAGATGGTACAAATTGAAGATCTCCGAAAATCGCAGGATTATCATATCCGCGGGGATAGTGTTGATGAAGCCCATGTTGAGTGGCACCTTGGCCATGAAAATCGGGTACGAGGGATTCTCTTCTCGAAGAAGAATCTTCTCTAATGCCATAATACTATGATGCACACTCTGCATATCCGAAGTTGCAAGGTCCAGCATGTCCTTAGGTAGCATCGCCCTACCAGCCACATGGATTTCAAACGAGAGATCCTTGGGTCTTGGTGGCCCGTCCTGAGCCCGGATCGGCATCGAAGGTTGGCTACTAGAAGTGATGCTCTTCTTTCTTTTCCGTCCCTTCTTATTTTCTGATTTTGAGCAGTCACCGGCCTTTATCTGCTCAGTGGCCGCCTTATGGAGTGTGGACGGGCTGAGAATAGATCTTGTGGCATCTACTTGAGGCTCGGTGAAGGCGCAAGCTGCTGGAGACATGTCCTGAGAAGCAGCGAAGAGACGCGTGGAGCAAGCAGGCTTCGCCGCAGGATCAGCTGGACCGCGAGCTTCCTCGTCATGATGATAGGCTCCTTCAGCAGGAGGCATGAATAAGTCATCAGCATCATACAAAGTATTGATGAACTGGTCGGCGCTGATATCATCATCAAGATCATCGTCTTCTTGTTGTGCGCCGATGGGATCATGTGGCGCCGACACGATGACTAGCGGTGTTGTCCTAGTTGTGGTGCCCCTTTCCCCCGTCATTAAACGCATTTGACTCTTCGGCCATAGGCATATTTGGTTGAAACAGTCACTGAGGACTGCCGGCTCGTCCTCATCGTATCCGGGGGGTTGAATGGGAGGTTCAACTCTCTTGTAGCCCGAAATCACGAGAGAGATTTGAACCCTATGCATCTCCGATGCCATCGGCATATTGTGCATGATTCGATTTTGTGGTTGAATGATTTTACCTTTGGCAACATCCTTCAACTCGCCGTCCACGACTTGTAATAGAATGCATGGAGTGTCCTCCTGCGAAAGAGATATATATATATATATATATGCATGTACGGCATCAGAGAGATTCCACTAAAAAAGGCAAGGAGATGAAGTCCTCGTTTGAGTTGCAGACGCTTATAGTTACCTTGAGGGCGTCGAGGTCGGCTAGTGAAGAGGCCCCGCCGTCAGAGACCCCGCCGATGACGGCGGGCATGCAAGAGACGGAGAGCGCGCTGCCTCCCGTGGCGTCGGTCGCCCTATTTGCGCTGCCGCCGGGTGCATTATTGTTATGCCCCGGTTGCTCGATCGTGGCCGGAGGAGTTACCATCACGTCCGGCGTCGCCGCCGCGGTGTTGGCGGCCGGAGTCACCAATACGCCGGGAGTCGGTGCGGGAGCCACCACTACAGCCGCAGTCGGGGCTGCAGGCGCCGCGGGGCCCGAGTTGCTGCCGGCCATGCTGGGGACTGGTATGGGCCCTTGTCCACCACGCGCTTGCCAATTCGCGAGCGACTGCATCATATCTGGAAGGAGAGCGTTCATTGTCTTCGTCACTTCGTCCTGGACAAGCTGCGGAAGCATGTTCACCTTCTCCTCTAGTCCACGAACATAAGCGGCATCTTCTTCGGTCCTTCTCGCCTTGCGCCCCCTCGAACCGGACTGCTCCGCCGATTTTCCATAATATTCGGACCAATTTAGGTCCGCACCAAAGCCGACCACACGGCCGGCTGACGATGGCTTCGCCGTCACGTCGTCAACCTTCTTGACCTTGTTCATCGCCCTGTTAAAGGCTTAACCGACGACTCCTGCGATGAGGAGATTTTCATTTCCGCTTGCTGCAAAAATAATGTGAAACGTTAAGAAATTGTGAACTTCACTCGAGAATTCAATCGACAAGGTCGCGCGGTAAACTACTTACCACGGCAGTCGTAAACTCCTGAATCTTAGGATCGATAATTATTTTCGAGGTTGCTTTTTCCTTATAGCTCCGGGCCCTCACAAAGAATTCGGTCTGCGGATCATCTTTGTATTGCTGGAAGGGGTTAGGTATGCCCGCAGCAGCGTACTCGGCATCCTCCTTGTCCCATTTAGGCTTGGAACTTTTGTAACCACCGGCTCCGAGACGGTGGTTACCTATGTCCTGCGACCGCATGGCCTTGCCCTTTGCACTCGCGGCCTTGGCTTGCTTGGACTCACACCTAGCCTTGAAAAGGTTGTAGGTAGCTTCGTGGATCAACGACTCTTTCTCCTTGAGCTCCTCCCAGGTTTTGTTCTTTTCAAAAATTGCCCTCTTCACCCGGGTTTTCCAACTGGACAAGGCCTTGCTCATCTTCCTGAGGGCCCATGTGTTTACTTTGTTCCCTCTGAGTTTGGTGTTATCGTACGGCTCCAGAAACTTGTATCGTCCGTGCAGCTTGTTGATAAGAAGCTGAAAATAATGAATATTCTCACGAATCCTGAGGTTAATCGTGGTGATCGGCACGGTGTTGCGGAGGATCGCCGCGACTTGACTGCCGTACCCTTCCGAAAAATGTTCGGGCTCTTTAGGAATACCGACGGCGGTCACAACAGTAAACTCTTGCCTGATGACGCCGACCTTGGTCGGTTTCCGATTCCTCTTCTTTGACTGGGTACCATCTGTGTTGGAGCCACCGGTCCCATCATCCTCGCCGATGTTCCTCTCGCCGTCTGTCGTACCGGCCTCCTCCTCCAAGTCATCATCCGATGAGTCGGACTCCGACTCTATCTCCTCCTCATACTCCTCCTCGCCCGGAGGTACTTCCTCTTCTCTCTGCTCCTCGACCTCCTCCTGGGAGTATTCCCAAAATTGCTTCCTTTTTTCTCCCGACTAAGAAGAAGGACCGGCGTCAGCTCCGGTCGACATGTTTGCACTAGTACAATATTAAGAAATGAAACTACTTAATTAATTAGCACAATAAATAAATGCAAATACTCTCATGTTAAGAAAAATAGCAATGGTCATGCACGAATTCACGGAAAAATTCGGCATGACCTTTGCTCTTTTTCTTAACATGAGAGTGCCCCATTCTCAACCGAAACGGAAGTTAATCAACATTTCGGGAGAAAGGGGATAATGATTTGTACCTGCACAACATATATATATATATATAGTAGATCTATAGTAGATCTATAGTAGATATTCAAACAGTAGATAAAAACTGTGAATAAAAATGCTGAGATGAGGGAATCTTAATGCATTGAAAATTGTTAAGAAAAGATTATACACAACTACAACCTGAAGATCAAGCACATCCGAAGCGACAACGACACTGATTTCAAGAACTTCGGTGTGGAAGAATTCCTCGACGACTTGGGAATCACTCATGAATTCTCTGCGCCTTACACTCCTCCGCAAAATGGAGTTGTTGAGAGGAAGAACCGAACCCTCATCGAGATGGCTCGCATGATGCTGGCTGAGTACAACACTCCACTCAAGTGTTGGGCTGAAGCAATCAACACTGCATGCCACATCGTCAATCGAGTGTATCTTCACAAGTTCTTCAATAAAACATCATATGAGCTAATGGTCGGTAAGAAACCCAATGTGAGTTACTTCAAAGTATTCGGTGCACCTTGCTGCATTCGTGATCCTCATCACCAGTCCAAATTTGCACCCAAAGCATGCGAGGGTTTCATGCTTGGTTATGGTATCAACTCGCACACCTACAGAGTCTTCAATATCAGTCATTATAAAATTGTTGAGACTTTAGATGTGCGGTTCGATGAATCTGACGGCTCGCAAAGAGAGCACCTGCCACCTGATTTAGATGAAGCTCCACCTGAAGAACAGATCAAGAAGATGGGTTCTGGTGATATAATTCCTGTGGATCATCCTGAAGAAACGCACATACCTCCTGCTCCTGAAGAACATCCAAATCCTGATGCAAATAATCCTGATGACGATCCTGATCCTGAGGCTCCTGATACCCCTGAAGCTCCTGAAGCACCTAAAGCAGATGCAAATGAATCTGATAGCAGTGACGAAGATGCGCCTCAAGATCATCTTTCTCGTCTTCCTCGCGTGGCGAATGAAGTTCAAGTGGACAGAATCCTCGCCGACGTCAATCTACCAGGTCCTCTCACTCGTGCAAGAGCTAATCGTATAGCTAACTTTTGTGGGCATTTCTCATTTGTATCAATTTTAGAGCCCACCAAAGTTACTGAGGCATTCCAAGAAGCAGAATGGATTCAGGCGATGCAAGACAAACTTCTTCAGTTAAACTGAATGATGTTTGGGAGTTAGTCAAACATCCTGATCCTCGAGTTCATAATGTCATCGGCACGAAGTGGATCTACCGCAACAAACTCGATGAAGATGGATAAGTAATCAGAAACAAAGCTCGTCTCGTAGCACAAGGATACACAAAAGTCGAGGGGATCGACTTTGGTGAAACCTTCGCTCCTGTTGCTAGACTTGAGTCCATTCGTATTATGCTTGCATTCGCTAACCATCATAATATCAAGTTATATCAAATGGATGTGAAAAGTGCTTTCCTCAATGGTAATATCGAGGAAGAAGTATATTTTGCTCAACCCCCAGGCTTTGAAGACGCAAACAAACCTGATATGGTGTACAGATTGAAGAAAGCCCTCTATGGACTGAAGCAAGCCCCTCGGGCTTGGTATGACACACTAAGGGACTTCCTCATCAGCAAGGGCTTCAAATCTGGTTCCCTCGATCCAACTCTTTTCACAAAACGATATGATGATGCATTATTCATATGTCAAATTTATGTTGATGACATTATATTTAGATGCACTAACAAGGAATCCAGTGAAGAATTTGAATTCTTGATGAGTGAACAGTATCATATGTCCGTGATGGGCGAACTGAAGTTCTTCTTAGGGCTTCAAATTCGTTAACAATGCAACATCATCTTCATCTCTCAGGAGAAGTACCTCAAGGAGTGCCTGAAGAAATTCGGGATGCAAGACTGCAAGTGTATCAAGACACCAATGCCTACAAATGGGAAACTTGGCCCTGATGAAAATGGCAAGGACTACGATCAAAAGGTATACCGCTCCATGATAGGTTCTCTGCTATATCTATGTTCATCTAGGCCTGATATAATGTTTAGCGTTTGCATGTGTGCCCGATTCCAAGCGGCACCTAAGGAATCGCATCACCAAGTGGTGAAACGAATTCTTTGATATTTGGCTCACACCACGTCGCTAGGCTTATGGTATCCAAAAGGCACACAGCTAGATCTCGTTGGGTACTCAGACTCAGATTATGCTGGAGATCGAGTGGATCGGAAGTCTACCTCAGGAACATGTCATTTCCTCGGACGTTCTCTGGTGTGCTGGTCATCGAAGAAGCAGAACTGCGTCTCCCTCTCCACTGCTGAAGCTAAATACATTGGTCCTAGTGCTAGCTGCTCACAACTTGTTTGGATGAAGCAAACTCTGAAGGACTACGACATCAAACTGAAGAAAGTACCACTACTATGTGACAATGAGAGTGCCATCAAGATCTCTCCGAATCCAGTACAACACTCGAGGACGAAGCACATTGAAATTTGGTATCACTTTCTTCGGGATCATGTATTGAAGGAAGACATTGTCATCATCCATGTGAAGACTGAAGACCAACTTGCTGATATATTCACTAAGCCTTTGGATGAGAAGCGATTTAGCACTCTGAGGTGTGAGCTAAATATCTTAGATTCCTCAAACGTCCATTGAATGGGCACACATCCTAACGCTTAAACAATATTGAAGAATCCTGATGTACAACACATGATGCGTCGTACTCCTCAATTCATGAGGAACTACCTTGCTAAGTGTGAAGAAATTAACGTGGAATTGACTCAAGATCCATACGACATTTGTATGGTATCAAGTGTCTCATTCCCTATAAGGTGGGTAGCGCCACCGCCCAAATTCCTCAGGATTTATTGATCCTCAGTTTCCTCAGTTGAATTCTTCATCCTGATGATTAATGTGTTTGTCCTCAACAGCGTTCACCTATAGTTATTGTTCTTCAGCATTTGCTTCTTCATCTAGGTGAACGTGATCGGACCCGTCCCTCTGTGCTCACTTATCCATTCTTTCTATCTCATATGCGTTCGTCTGGAAATCATGTATTCCTCAGCCTGAGACCATTTCTCTTCATCCTCAGCCTGAGACCATTTATCTTCATCCTCAGCCTTTGTCCTCAGGTTCCCAAAATTGAGGATTATCATTTATGGTTTTCCTTAATTTGTTGCAATTTTACCGCACGTCGTGCTTATCCACCATTATGATAACTACTGAGGATCCCAACCATCAGGGGCAATCTTGTCCACAAATATCGCAACCCCTCAGCTTTCACCCCTCTATAAATAGCCATCCACCCCACGGTCATTCCCCCCCACCTCTCCTCTCCCTCTCGCGCCGCCGCCCTTGAGCTCCTCAAGCTCTCGTGCTACCATCGCCAGAGTTCTCCGTCACCGGGGAAGACTGACTCGTGGTTCCTCAGCATTTGCCTTAGTACTGGTACGCTTATTCCTCAGTTGCTTATTCCTCAGTACTGTTGTGTCCTCTAGAACCCTCCAATCCTCAACAGTATTGCTAGCTTTCTGAGACCTATACCTATGCCTCATTATTTTTCTTTCCTCGGCCTATTCCTCATGAACGCATATAACCGTACCCCACTTCCCTCGCAACTTAATTCTATCACAGGTACATGTCTGCCGAGGAATCGTATGGTTCTCATAGTCTCACTTCATTTGAAGCTCAGCTCGAACGTACCATTCCCCAGTCTCCACCACTGAAGAAAATGGCTCCTCGTCGTAAGCTCACTGATACCGCTAAAGACTTGCCTCCTGAGCTCTATGAGAAACTGAAGACTCCCGAACATGAAACTGCGAATGAACGAAAGAAAAGGGTTCATAAAATCACGCGGGAATGGGCTAAACGATGGGCTGCATATGAATGGATCAATCCTGAGCATGAGGAATCGTTCGCAGTCAATCCACCACTGAAGACTTTGAGCATCAAGGCTCGTCCTCCTCCTGCACCGGGTGTTATTCCTCATCCTTCAACCCTGAGGACCCGTGATGACTTCCCTGATGCTTATCAGCGTTATCTCAAGCGAACGGCACATCTCGCTCGTGATCTGGCCCGTGACTTAGCTTCCTTAGTGCAGATACCACCTCAGGCACAGCCTCAACCTCGCCCACAACTACCGGCTAAGCATCGCAAAAAGGCACCTGGCATCAAGCCCTCAAAGAAGTCCTCAACACACCCTCCTGCTCTGAGTTCTTCATGCGAACGCACGGACGGTGCTGCCCCTGCCTCAAGAATCCGTACGGATGAATCTGGCAGTGCTCCTGAGGCCTCAACCACAATGCCTCAGCCTCAGCTGAAGACCAAAACTATTCTTCAACGCGGGCCCCGACCCTCACCAAAGAAAACTGCTATGCGAGGCGCCATTCATCATACTCCTCAGAGTTCTAATGATTAAGATGAATTTGAAGATCTGGCCGGCTTCGTAGCAACTGAAGAACAGAAGATGGAGTATGTGTGTGCTGCAGCGAGGCGCAAAGCTGAAGCAACTGGGTCTGAAATCCCACTTCTCCTCGATCCCAAGAAGATCCTGGAGTACATTGAAATTTGGTCAGTCAAGCCTGATACTCCTCTTGATGACTTGGACATACCTAAGGACATCAAGTTCTACGTTCAACAACTCCTCATCAATGAGATACATCAACGTGATCTTCAGAAACAACTGAAGGCCCAACTGAAGAAAGTCCTTAGTGACTTTAAAAAGAAACCTGTTACGGATGTTACTCCTCAGGAGTTCATCGAGCATCAATGTGAGGTTCATCGCCTCAACACTGAGTATGCCGCCAATTGTGCCTACATCGGAAAATCCAAGGAACGGATGTCTCAACAGATGGACAAGTTGTTGAAGCTTCGACAACCCGCTGCCTCTGTACCCCCTACTGCCTCAGCCGCTACTGATACTGAGTCTGCGGATCCCACCAAAGGCCTGAAGCGCCTGCCTGATGCGCAACCCTCAACTCCACCAGCTGCGAAGAAGCCCACACTGGGGCCCACGGTTGAGGAGCCAATTGATGCTACACCACTCTCCTCTGCTCCTCCGGTATCTAATGCTGCTGAGACCACAACTCATTCCCCTGCTTCTCACACTCCACCCACAAATCTTCAGCGCAACATCATTGTCTTCACTCCACCAACTGCTGCCACACCCATTGTTCCAACACCTCAGTGCCCACCTCCCCCAATTATCACTGAGATTGAAGACATGGATGTGGATATTATGGATCATTGTACTCCTCGTGTCCATGATGAGGAATTTGAGCTGGCAAACTCCCCCACTCATACAATCTTGTCCCCAGAGCCTCACTCCCCCACTGTGACCGAGGTGCTTCCTGATACCTCTCTGCGGTCTGAAGAATCTGTTGGTGAATCGTCCTCAACTTCTGATGCTGATGAACCTGAAGCCACAAGTGCACCCCCAATACTACTGCTGATACTGATGCTTCGGCTACAACAACTGCTGAACCTGAGACTGACCCCCCGTAGCTGAAGCCGAGCACAGCACAAATGCTGACACTGAGGCTGCACCTGATCGCACTGAGGATCGACAAGTTACATCGCCCTCAGCACCTGCAACTTCACCAAAACTTGTTCCTGAGTCGCATGCTGAAGACCATGCCTCTCCACACCCGCCACCATCTGCTTCAGCCTCACCAGTTCATCAAGAGACTGCCTCAGCCATATCTCTATGCCCGAAGCAGAAGAAGCCATTCTATCGCAATCTTGAAGCTGATGCACATCCAACCTTCAACACTGATGCATTCTTCAAAGCTATGAGCTTCTTTCAAGCTGGGATCCAGAATCCGTATAAATCTTCTCCGCGCAACAAGCTCCTGAGGTTCCGGACGGCTACTCAGAAGAACTATTATGCCTTAGTCCTCTACATGGCACAAAAGGTGTTTCCTCATAAAAATATTCCTCATTTGGATATGGAGAACATCCCATGCTTCAACAATGTGCTGCAGGACTTGTATCATGCCAAGCTTGGCCTCAAACAACCTCCAATTCCTGAGATTAGGCCTCCACGTCAGTTTACCAAGAGCAAGACACCACCTTTGGCGATGGACTCCTTTCTTCAGCTCAGGAATTCTCGCCAGAAGAAGTTGAAGACACTGCGGCCTGTCCTCACACTGCAACGGCGTGCCTTCGACCTGATGCTCAGCCCCGAGGCACTATTTTTGGGACGTTAGCAGTAGTCTCTCCTTTTTTTTCATTTAATGATAATGGGGGAGAAATTTAGTTGTCTTCAAGAGGGTTCGTATGGGGTTCCTCAGTTACAACTCTCGTTCTTTTGGTCATTTTTGTAATGAGTTGTATACTGATATTTTGTGGTTGGTTTCTGATACTTTTAAGTGACCTCATGATATTTCTCAAGTTTATCTATTACTCATGACATTCCTCAGTAACCACCGTATACTCAGCGCTATGTTTGATTCCTCAAATTATTCCATATGATGCACTGTTTCAAACAATCCTGGATATAGGGGGAGCTCCTCATGTTTTTTTCAAAAAATGTATCAAGTCTTCAAAACATGCATATCCTCAGGGGGAGCATCTCTATATCCGGAAACAATGAATTTTTTTTCTTCAAGTCTTTCCTCAAAACTATTTATTTTATCCCGTTGAAGCTTTAACCTAATTATCATCAAATCACCAAAAAGGGGGAGATTGTAAGTGCATCTAGTGCCCCATTTGAGGTTTTGGAGTATTTGATGACAAAACGATTAAGGGACTGATGTATTTGTGAGTATACACAGGAAACAGACCCTAAGGATGAGGTTAACCACCGTTGTCGACCCCCCAAAATGTTGAGGAACAAGGGAGAAATCGGTGTGTTTCCTGAAGACTGAAGTTGTGCGAAATCCTGAGGAATCAGGATCCTGAAGCGTTCAGCTGAAGCTGAAGCAGTACCTGATCCTGAAGTGTTCGGCTGAAGCTGAAGCTGTACCAGATGCTGAGGACATTCACGTTGAAGACTTAGTCTTCGCTAAGACTTGTTATACTTCTTGAGTCGTAGGAAAACACCGCACTGTTGGAGGGGTTGAGGAAAATGAGTTCTGTATTTCTGAGGAAGTGCTCAATTAGAAATCCTGAAGGAAACCCAGAGAAATCTCCTGAAGGAAACTCGGAGACGATGTTCTTCAGGACACTGAGGAGTTTGTCTTCGGTTGAGGAGTCAGGAAACTGCCAGCGCAGTTTGCCTGAAGAAAGAGAGAGAGAGAGAGATTCCGACCGTGCCACGTGTCACGTGGTGAGCGCTGGTACCGATCCAGCCAACGGTCCGAAGGGTGGGCATGGAAGTAATTTCATGCACGGGCATTTATGTCCTTTCACCTGGGGTTGCTCCGCGGCTATAAATAGCCACCCCCAGCCCCATTTGTGTGTTGGCTGCTCCGAGAGAAAAACTGACACTTGTCATTTGAGAGCAACCCACCTCTGAGTATACTGAAGAACCTAAGTGAGGAAAACCACCAGCCTGAGTAGTTGAGCATTTCCGAGGAAGTTGGCTCGAGTGATCCGAAGCTTTTTACACTTGAAGACTGTGATCTTCCAGCCGGTGTAGAAGTCTTCAGTCTGAGGAAGTCAAGATGCAATTGTGACTTCCCTGAGTGACTGAGTCTGTGAAGGTTTCAGAAGTCTACCTTGAAGACTCACCTGAGTTATTGGACGGAGTCCGAGGACTTTAGTTCAAGGAGAATAAGGTGAAGACTATGTCTTCTGAGTTCAATCTCAGCCTCTCCAACCAGACGTAGAGTTGTCACAGCAACTCGAACTGGTTCATCAAGTGTTCATCTTCAGTGCCCTGGTGCTATTTCTTCAACCTTAGTATTATGTTTATGCACTGATGACTTATCCTGATGCCTTACTTTGTGAGTTCACTCTGTACCGATTCCTCAGTTCGCGCTTCAATCTCACCTTACCTATGCAATAGGTTGTTTTCCATTCATGCTAGTGCTTTTGTGGTAGCCTTTTCACCTCTAGATTCTGGGAAAGTTTTCAAAATACTATGGGAACTCATCTCTCCTTTAGTAAAGCTTTCCATCCTCAATCTAGCGGTCAAGTTGAAAGGGTTAATCAAATCTTGGAAGACATGATCAAAGCTTGTGTTATCTCTTTCGGAAAGAATTGGGAGAACTTCCCTTCGCCGAATTTTCTTATAACAATAGCTATCAATCTAGTCTGAACAGGGCTCCCTTTGAATTCCTCTATGGCCAACGATGTCGAACACCCCTAAACTGGTCAGAAACCGGTGAAAGACAACTCTTTGGACCGGATATGATCAAGGAAGCAGAAGAGCAAGTTAGCATTGTTCGTGATCAATTGAAAGCCGCTCAGTCTCGTCAGAAAAGCTACTATGATCGTCATCATAGGCAAGAAATCTACAATCTTGGTTAGAAGGCTTACCTTCGGGTTACTCCTCTGAAGGGAACCCAAAGATTCGGTATCAAAGGCAAGTTGGCCCCACGTTACATCGGACCTTTCCGCATTCTAGCTAAACGTGGAGAAGTTGCCTACCAACTTGAACTACCTTCGCACCTTTCCCGAGTACATGATGTATTCCATGTGTCACAATTCAGGCGTTGCTTTAAGGACCCCATCCGCGAAGTCGACCATGAAACGCTTGATCTCCAAGATGACCTTTCTTATCGAGAGTACCCCGTTTGTATTCTTGATTCAGCAGAGCGTGTCACTCGTCGTCAGAAGATCAAGTTCCTCAAAGTGCAATGGTCATATCACTCCGAGAAAGAAGCAACCTGGGAAAGAGAAGACCGTCTCCATGCCGAGTACCCCTCCTTCCTCCCGACGACTTCTGAATCTCGGGACGAGATTCTTTTGAGTGGGGGCGAGTTGTCAGAACCCCAACTTGGGTAAGTTCTAGGATTTGAGTGCCCCTTTGCATCACGTGAAAATTTCAAAATAAATTCAAAAATGGGGAAAAGAAAAGCCCTGAGAAATTAAATCAAATGGCCAGATAAAAATCTTTTTCCAAAAATCATTTGAACATTTGGAAAATTCCTATAAATGATGGTGATCATTTCAAAAGTGGTTTGGGTTCATTCCCATTCCGATGGTATTTTCTAAAATTCAAAATGTGCCTTGGAAATTAAATTTGACCCTTATATGAATTGAAATTCAAATGTATTGAATTTCAAAAATGCCCAAATCCTAAAAGTGACTAGCTACTGGCCACCTAAGATTTATAAAAATATTTGGGCATTTAATAAAAATGCTCTGCTATTTATTTGGAGAAAAACAAAGCAAAGAAAAATAGAAAACAGAAAGCAGACACAGAGAAAAAGAAAAAGAAAACCGAGCCCACTTACCTGGGCCTCGGGCCCAACTAGGTGAACCGGCCCAGCCCACCTGGCCCTCCCTTGTCGTCTTCTTCCCGGCGACAGAGCAGGCAGCTCGCCGCCGTGGCGAGCATGCCCGCGTCCGCCGAGCCACCTAGGCCTCCCCTAGTCTCTTCTAGGCGCCACGGAACACGCCGCGATGCCCCTCATCCTTTCCCCTCACTCTTTGGACCTCCTCCCCCTCTCCCTTCGCTGTTCCGCTCACCGCCCGAAGCCCACGCCGGAGCGCGCCGCCGCGCCTTCGTGGCCACCGTGCTCGTCATCGTCTCCCCAAGCGCGGAATCGAGCCCAGAGGACCCGAGGACGTCGCCATCTCCACCGAGTCGCTGCCGGCCGCCGTGGTTTCCCCCGCCGAATTCGCCGTAGCCGCATCCCTTCCGGCCTCCCCGACCACCTAAACGTGCTCAGGGTGAGCTTCCCCTTCGCCCCAGACCCTTCCCGCTCCTTCCCGTGCACCAAGTCGCCGTTGCTGTTCTCCAGAGCTCCGGCCGCCGCGCCATTTGTAGTCGCCGCCGCCCCAGAGCCCCTGGCGTTCTCCAGCATAGCGCATCAGACGCGGGAGCACGCGGGCTCCATTTTTGTAGCCACCCCGTGCCCTCCCGTGGCCATTTGGGAACTCCGGCAAGGCGCCGCCGTGACCCGTGGTCACCGGCGGTTAGCCGCCGGCTGGTTTGGCCATTAGGGCCCTTAATAACCCCCTGGGGTCTATGACAGATGGGGCCCCAACCCTTAACCCCTCTATTAGCTCTAATTAAAACGGGGTTAACCCCCACTGTCACTGACAGCAGGGCCCCACTGGTCAGCCCCCTGCTGACGCCATGCTGATGCAGTGCTGACGCAGTAATTGGATTAAAGGAATTAAAAGAATTCAGAAATTACAGAAAATAGTATAAACTTCCAAAAATCATAGAAAATTTATATGAACTCCAAAGTGGACAAATAATATATGAAAAATGATCCGCAGAAAATAATCTATCCAAATATACAACTTTCAGCTATGTTTGAGTTGAATTTAAAATGGGACCAGTAGTAAAATGGGACCAGTAACTTTCAGCAGAAAAATGAATTTAAAATGGGACCAGTAGTTGGTTTAACTTGAATTAATTCAAATTTAATTCAAATGCTTTTACACTTTGAACCATTGCAATGCAAACATGATCACTTTTACATCAGAGGCTTATTACACACATGATCACATGGTTTTCAAATAACAAACAATAACATTTGCAATTTGGTTAAATTGAAATTTATATGTGGAGTTTGAAATTGCATTCCAAATGAAATACACTTCATTTAAATTGAATTTGCTACAAACCAGCACCATTCACATCATGGACAACATAATCATGTGATTGTGCATTTCAATTCAAAGTTGTCCCCCCTTTGTTGATGATTGTGCCGGTAACAGCTTTGCCTAGACGGTGATCACCCCGAAGGAGAAGACCACCGTTAAGACCCGTGTATCGTCAGCAAGGCAAGCAAACCCCCATTGATCATGTCTATGAAATCCTACTCCCCTCTCAGTCTCGCTTATGCATGTTTAGGAGATCACCGAGACACGTTCTTTCGCATAGTTGAACCCATTCCGATGCATGACCTATCATTTTGTCACCGTATTAAGCAAACCACAATCCTAGCAGATTTAGGAGTTGAATGATGAGCATGTGGCCCCTGCAATTGTTACTGCTTTTTGCTGCTTAGTGATACAATGAGGATGTTATGATTGTGAGTCGGGATGGAATGAACACAGTGATGCTGATGATAACGTGTTGGTGAATCCACCCCTAAACAAAGGTGAACGATGAGAGGCTGCGTAGGAGTACATAGTGGGTTGTCTTGTTGAACACTGCCCTAGGCCCCGAGTTCCTGTTTTGTGATCCAAGACAAAGAGTATGACCACATGTAGGGTTTTATGGGAGCCCCATTTGGCCTCTAAACGTACCTGATCCGGTCCAGGAGTCACACTAGATTCGGGCTTTCCATTTGACTTATGCATAGATATGTGGGTGGACCTGTGAGGCAGCGAAACCATTTGTCAAAGGTGGCGTCTCGGTCCCTTACATTATCTGAGTCCGTTTCGTGGAACCGACCGGAATCTCGAGCGGTGAAAAACTCAGGTAGTCGACTCCTGGATTAGAGAAGGTGATGTGAGGGTAGTGCCTTGGTTTCATCCACGTTCGACACCCGCTTGAAGGGTGACAAGAACAAGACGATAAGTGATGACACGCGTGTGAAGATGTACACCCCTGCAGGGTTAATAAACTATTCGAATAGCCGTGTCCGCGGTTATGGACTACTTGGAGACCTCTACTTGATCATAGACAACTTGAATGGATACTTATAAAACTCGCAAGATAAGCGTGAGTGCTATGGCGTGTTTTCTCGTGGGTAAGTCGACGAAGTAACCATAGTGGTGTATTTGTTGGAGACTTGGTAGTGGACTCGTGTACGCTTCTTACCTCAAGTCTGGTACTCGTAGTTCAGGACTAGCCAAGTCAAAGCTGGCACTTCTGCATGTTGAACCCCACCTCCTTTACCTTGATACTTGAGCATGAGTAGTTTAGTTCTGATGTAAGTCTTGCTGAGTACGACTTTGTACTCACGTTTGCTTATTCTATGTTTTAGATGAGAACCCGGACCCCGATGGATTCACCTTCGTGAAGCTCGACGTTGACCTTGGTAGTATAGTTCCAGACAGCAGTCTGGTCCCTCGTGGAAGGGCATGTTTGTTGAACAAGGCTTCTCTAAGCCATTTGTTAAACTTGTCTGTACTCAGACCTAATTTTCTTCCGTTGTATGATGTAATGTTGATCACAGACATGTGATCTTTGTATGCTCTATGTGTAAGTCAATAAAGAAGTACTTTCTAGAGTTATGTGATGATACCTGCTGTTCATACTAGGCATGTGTGTTGCGTGTATGTTTATAACATGCATGTCTTAGTATGGGTTTTCGAGACCTTAGTTGTGATCTGGCTGGTGGTCTTTTATACAACAAGTGGCCCTTAGATGTGCGCAGCTTGGGGCATCGTGATGCGATTGTTCGTGACTCTGTCACGTGCACATTTTGTTGTATGATCGATCCCGCCCTAGACCCGACTAAGTGATCGGGCTAGAGGACGTCTATGTAAGAGTTAGGATCCAATCGAAAACATGATTGAGGCGACTTGTCTATGAGTATGGGATTCACCACCCATAAGCATTTAGACTTGTGAGCGGACGTTGAGGACCCATCTCAGTTGATCATCCGGCCTGGATGGGATGCCCCTCACGTTTGATGCTTTCCGAGAGCGTTCTGTTCTTGGCCTTGTATTCTTAGACAAGTGGGTACGGCTCTCGGCTCTCCATGTCATTGCATCGTGACTGGAATTACATAACCTAACCCCGGGTCCTGACACCGGCACCCTGCCGGGAGGAGGAACCCCCTCCGGGAGACCATCCATAGCCATGGAAGCCTCCCGGATGTGCCGTGAGTAGTCCCCCTTGGACCATGGGTCCGTGACCAGTAGCTATGTGATGTACCTCTCCCCTCTTTGTGCTTCCACTTTCGAGTCCTCGTGAGCTGCCTCACATGATCGAGGTACTTTTGTAATTTCTTATTTTGCTATGCTGAGTTTGCTGGGATCTGATGGATTATGAGACTATGTTCAGATTGTGATGAGTAATATATTTGGTTCTTCTATTTTATATTTTTTTCTTGAGTAAATTCTTGCATGTTCTCCGTTGCAGTATTTTAATTTGGCAAAGTAGTTTTCTTGCAACTCCAAGGGGGAGAATTATTCTTGATTGTGGGTTCAGCCCCTTGATGTCTAGCTTGAGTGACAGAAACATGAGACTAGGGGATGTGCTGTTGCCACCAGGGATAAAACAACGGTGCTTGTACTCGCGGGTGCAAGGATTGTTTACTTTACACAAAGTTTTTTTAATGAAGTTGTTTGTTGCTTTGAGTTTACACTTTGGGTGGGATTCGCAACTTAATACCAGCGAGATGTTCTGGATAGATATCTCAAGGTGGATGATTCGTAGTAGATGCAGTTGGATTTCAGTCTACTTACCTTGGCGTGCAGCCCATTTCTTTTGAGCCCTTCCTTTCTTTGCAGCATAGTTAGCATTGCGGTGCCTTCATAATTCTGTCAATTTCCCAGCTGTTATTTGTTTACCTCGCTAGCACTTTTATCGTCTTTTGGGAGAGAGACATCACTAGTGAAAATCACGGGACCCTGGGCCATCTTCACATTATTGTTTACACCCTCAATTTACTTTCAGTCTTTACTTTCAGTTGCCACTATTATTATCTCTTGCGTTGATCTTTTGTAAACAGCAAGGCCGGAGGAATTGACAACTCCTCTGTACTCGCTGGGAGCAAAGTTATTTTTTTCTGTGTGCAGGTCCTGTCAACTCCCTAGCTAGAAGCCAATTTCTGGCGCCGTTGTCACCTTCTTGTATTTCTGCGAGTCCTACTGGAGACAAACCTTGGTATCTTCACCGAGGGAAATTTGCTGCTACGCTACATCTCACCTTCCACTTGGGGTAACCAACGAGAAGTGAGAGAACTATCCTCACCGTATCAAGCTAATTTCTGGCGCCGTTGCCGGGGACTCCAGTCTACAAGATAGGGGAGTTGCACACTATCTTTTATCTTTGCTTTTTAGTCTTGTTAGTTTACCTTTTAGTTTTTACTTTTGTGTCCCTTATCAAAAATACCAAAAATAGCTGTTACCTTGTCAGTAGTTACCACTATGGCTGGTCCTTTTGCCTTTGGTGAGGAAGAAGTACTTACCTTTACTCAAAGAGGTGGTGAAAGTTTGAAAGATGCTTGGTATAGAATTAATGGTTCTCAAAAAAGAGCCACCAAGAAGCAATCCACTACTATCTTGCTTAGAAATTTTTATGTTGGGATCACTTCTTGGAATAGATTTCTTTTAGACACTGCTATCAATGGGAACTTCATAGAGGCCCCAGTTTGGGAAGCCCTTAATGTTATTGAAAATCTTGTTGGAAGTCTCCCAGTTGTTAGTATTAAGGAGGACATTACTTTAGCTCACATTATGAGAAAACTTGAAAAAATAGAGCTAGAGATGCCAAGTATTGATAGGGTGAATGAGTTGGATCGTAAGATTCAAGGGAAGTTGAATAGGCTAGATAACTCCATGCAGAAAATTGTCAAAACATTGGACACTATCAAATCCCTTGATGAGAAGCCTTCTAGGATAGAAAAGATTGAGGAAGTTATTGAAACTCTAGGAACTACCTTTTCCTCAATCAAAACCAAAAAGGATGAAACTCTGGCAAAAAAGGAACCTAAGTTCGTTTACGTCCCCAAGGTTCCTCGAGCTAAAGCAAACACACCCATTGCCATGAGAGTTGAAACGGTGAAAACTTTGGAGGAGACACCTATCTTTAACTTTAATGAAACTCCAATTGATTTCCATCCTTTTGATTTTATTCCAAGAATCATTTTCATTCGTCCTTTATTTGAGAAACCTATTAAGACTAGTTGTACTATTGAAGAGCTTTTTGATGATCGTAATGATGGTTCAATGGATACATCTTGATCTTCTGCTTTAAGACTAGCTAATGGCTCCAAAGAAGCGCTTTCGGGAGGCAGCCCGCAACGAATTTAGGTTTTTCCTTTTGCTTTTCTTCTGTTCTTAGTGGTCTTGATGATTGTTACTACTGTAGCAACATCATTGTATCTTTACTTTTCAAGCTTTGTGCCTTTTATAGCCTCATACGACAAGGGAAGTGAAAGTTGTGACATGCTGTCCAGAAAATAGATTCTGTCCCCGTGACTAGAAAAATCCCAGTTCATCTTTTTGAGCTGAATTTTTTACACAGCGTGCTCTATACAATTACTAAACTTTCGTATGTTCTGAGTTTTGTGATTTGAGTTGCAGAAGTATCCCTAAAAAAATCTTTACTACCTGCTGGTCTGTTTTTCACAGATTCTGTCCTTTTTTGCCTCTTCTTTGTTTTGCAAACCTTAAGCTTGATTTTTCTTTGAAAAAACTTTTTGGCAATCTTGAGAAACAGTATCCCTTCAAGAATATCTTTATTTACAGTAGAGAAAAATTATTTTATTATGGGTACTAACCTCTCTAATCAGTCTACAATGAGTTATGTATGAAGGGAGTTTTCAAGTGCGCGATGGAAGATGATGAAAGAAGATCTTGGAGTGTCAAACGCTCAAGCTTGGGGATTCCCATGTGCACCCCCAATAAATATTAAAGGAGACTCAAGCATCTAAGCTTGGGAATGCCCCCGTGCATCCCCTTCTTCATCAACAATTATAAGTTCGTCTCTCATTTCACTATATTTTTATCACTTCATGCGTTATGTGCTATGCTTGGAGCGTCTCGCTCTTAGATTTTATTTTTAGTTTTCTTTAGCTTTGTTTGCTGTAGTAACAAGTTAGACCCCAGCTTACTCTTTTGTGTGGGAGACATACATACTCCGCTTGAACTAGAACTCCTCATAGGATTTGCATGCTTATTCTTTTAGCTGTGAGTTGTTCTTTTTCTTTTCTTAGCTGCTGCTCTGTTTAGTTGTAGTGCTTTAGTTTTTCTAGAGATTTTCTTTTGTTTTAGATTGAACTTTCTATAGGTTGCACGTTTTATCTTGTTAGAGAGTTTGCCAGTTGCACTGAGTTTTGTGTCTTGACTAGAAGTAGGTAGTTGAAGTTGCTATTCTCTTTGTAGTAGTATCTTGCAATAGTTTTGAGGTAATAAATAGAGTAATGTTTGAACTTTTGGCGTCAAGAGCTCGAGCCTATTAGTGATAGATGTCGTATTTTGGGTAATCCGTGTGTTTTTAGAAAAACAAAAACCCCTGTTGAGAACTCTAGCCACTAGATGGATCACTAACCTCTGGAGGGTTCGAATATTAGAGTACACTCACGTACCATGAGTCGAGGATGCACAAGGATAACCAAACCCCCATACACTCCTCCTCGGGGTACTTGTCTCTTTGTGAACCCCCTGATTAGATTGAGAGTTACCGATAATAAGTGCATGAGTTCTTCGGACTAATGTGAGTATTTGAAAGTTGACACTTCCACCCAGCTATACTTTTTCTAGCCTCTTCGATACCGTGCATTACCCTTTCTCACCTTGAGAGTTGGCGCATACTTCGCCGGTGCATCCAAACCCTTGGCACGATACACTCTGTCATCATAAACCTTCTTATATCTTTCCTCAAAACAACCACCATACCTACCTACAAGGCATTTCCATAGCCTTTCCGAGATACATTGCCATGCAACATCCACCTTCTCATGACTTGATCCTCATGTCATACATGCTACTTGCTTGATCGATGAGCCGCATGATAGTTGGGCCTTGCCCTAATCATTGCTACATGACGCGCTAGTATCATTGCATATCCTGCTATCCTGGCAGAGGCATACATTTGCATCATGATAGTTATATCTTCTTTATGTGAGTACTTTTGTAAAGAGTGAAAGATCTCCTATATTCTTGTAAAATATAGATTGTTTCCCCTAAAGTGAGGAAAAGATCCCAAAGAGGACAAAATCAAAAGATCCCAAAGAGGACAAATGAGAGTTAAATAGAAAGAGCCATTGAGGCCACCAAAAAAATACAAAAAATAGAAAAAAGAGAAAAAGAAAAAATAAAAAGAGAGAAGGGGGCACACTACTATTCCTTTTGAGAGATCCACACTAGTACTTCATCCTCTATCCCTTGTACTCCATAGAGATCATCATCATGCATATAGCTATGTGGGGACCTTCACACTATAGAACTTGGCTTGTATATTCCAATGATGAGCCTCCTCAAACGAGCTCTAGGTCTTCTTGAGCAAGCAAGTTAGATGCACCCCCACTAGTTACCTTGGAGAGCTTTTAGCTCACATGTGCATCCGTTGCATGGAAATCCCTACTCCTCACATCATATCTATCATATGGCCTTCTCTCGCCTATGATTGTCCTCATTGATGTGAGCCTTTCACACCTTTTTATCTTCGTCCTCCACCTTCTTTCTTCTTTAGCCTTTTAGGTGTCAACTTTATTGCTTACGCTCATCCATTGCATGAGTGCTCAAAATATCGAAAGGGAGTGGATCAGTTTGACTTGTACCTGGCTAGTGGTCTGGGGACGAGTCAAGATAAGAATCCAAAGGAGACCAACTGTGAAACTTTAGTAGATAGTTGTTCTCAACAACCTTATTTTTTCTCTCGTATTTCCCTATCCCTTGCTCACACACAAACACCATCTGGAGACATTCGAGTCATGGACAGCGAGAGCTCTTGCACCATTTGTTCGTTTGTTGCTTGTGTCAATGCTAATATAGACTCTTGCTTGTTAAGACTTGAATTGAATTGCATGCTTTGATTGCTTTACTTAAAAGTCCTTTATGGTTGTGTGGCATGTCACCACAGAAATTATGCTTGTTATCATTTACCTACTCGAGGACGAGCAGGAATTAAACTTGGGGATGTTTATACGTCCCAAACGTATCTATAATTTCTGCTTGCTCCATGGATGTTTTGTGTGACTTTGCCATGTTTTGCTTGAACTTTCATACACTTTTGAGCATGTTTGGACTAATCTATTAACCCAGTGCACCCAGCTGCCAGTTGCTGTTTTCTGCTGTTTTTGTATTTCAGGTTTTCCGGCCATTAAAAGTGCTCCAAAAAATCCGGAAAAATCAGATAAAAAATCAGCGACCCGGAAGCTTCCGTAATCACCAAGGCAGCGGAGGGGGGCCACCACAGGGACTCCAGAAGGGTCCCTGGCGCGGCCCCACCCTAGGCCGCGCCAGGGGGCCTCCTGACTGCCCTGTGGGTCTCCTCGACACCCCCTCCGCCTATATTTAGCCCTCAGGGGTGGAAACCCCTAATATCGATCTCTTTTCCGCGAACTCGCCTCTGTACCGCCGCCGCCGCCGTTTCAAGATCGGGGCTGCCTGGAGAAGCTTACTCGGCACCCTGCCGGGAGGAGGAACCCCCTACGGGAGACCATCCATAGCCATGGACGCCTCCCGGATGTGCCGTGAGTAGTCCCCCTTGGACCATGGGTCTGTGACCAGTAGCTATGTGATGTACCTCTCCCCTCTTTGTGCTTCCACTTTCAAGACCTCGTGAGCTGCCTCACATGATCGAGGCACTTTTGTAATTTCTGCTGTTGCTATGCTGAGTTTGCTGGGATCTGATGGATTATGAGACTATGTTCAGATTTTGATGAGTAATATATTTTGTTCTTCTCTTTTATATTTTTTTCTTGAGTAAATTCTTGCATGTTCTCCGTTGCAGTATTTTACTTTGGCCAAGTAGTTTGCTTGCAACTCCAAGAGGGGGCGTTATGCTTGATTGTGGGTTCAGCCCCTTGATGTCTGGCTTGAGTGACAGAAATATGAGACTAGGGGATGTGCTGTCGCCACCAGGGATAAAACAACGATGCTTGTACCCGCGGGTGCAAGGATTGTTTACTTTACACAAAGTTCTTTTAATGCAGTTGTCTGTTGCTTTGAGTTTACACTTTGGGTGGGATTCGCAACTTAATACTAGCGAGATGTTCTGGATAGATATCTCAAGGTGGATGATTGATACATGCAAAACATATCGATAACTTCTGCTTGCTCCATCCATGTTTTTTGTGATATTGCTATGATCTAGATACACTTTCATACATTTTTGATCATATTTGGACTAACCTATTAACTCAGTGCACCCCAGTGCCAGTTCCTGTTTTTTGCTGTTTTTCTATTTCAGTTTTCCCCCATATAAAAAGTGCCAGAAAAATTTGGGAAAATTCAGATAAAAAATCAGCGTGACGGAAGCTTCGAGAAGAGCCTGGGAGGGGCCAGAGGGGAGCCAGGGGGGCCCAGGCGGCCACCCGGCGCGGCCCCACCCCTGGCCGCGCCAGGGGGCGCCTGGGGCCCCTGGTCCACCTCTGGCTGCCCCCCTTCGCCTATTTATCCCCCGTCATGGGAAAACTCCAGAAAGAGAACCCTATTCCGCGAACTCGCCTCTGTTCCGCCGCCGCCGCGCTTCCAAGATCGGGAGCACCAGAAGACCTCTTCCCGGCACCCTACCGGAGGGAGGATTGACCTCCGGGAGTCTCCTCTCCACCATGGATGCTCCCCGGATGTCTCGTGAGTAGTTTTCCTTGGACCATGGGTCCGTGATCAGTAGCTATGTGATGTTCTCCTCCCCTCTTTGATCTTCATTGTTTAGACCTCGTGAGCTGCCCTACATGATCGAGGCACCTTTGTAATATTTCTGCTATTGCTATGTTGAGTTTGATCGGATCTGATGGATTATGAGATTATGTTCAGATTGTGATATAGTAATATATTTGGTTCTTATCTCTTGTATTTTTGTTCCTAAGTAATTCTTGCATGCTCTCCGTTGCTGTTTATTGCTTTGGCCAAGTAGTAGGTAGTGACTCCAAGAGGGAGCGTTGTGCTAGATTGTGGGTTCATGCCTCCCCGATGACCTGCTTGAGTGACAGAAACATGAGTCTAGGGGATGTGTTGTTGCCACAAGGGGGAAAACAACGGTGCTTGTAACCGCGGTTACAAGGATTGTTTACTTTACGCAAAGTTCTTTTTAATGCAGTTGTCTGTTGCTTTGGGTTTACACTTTGGGTGGGGCTCGCAACTTAATACCAGCGAGATGTTCTGGATAGATATCTCAAGGTGGATGATTAGTAGTAGATGCAGATGGATTTCGGTCTACTTATTTTGGCGCACTGCCCGTGCTTTTGAACCTCTTCCTTTCTTTTGTAGCATAGTTAGCATTGCGGTGCGTTCATAATCCTGTCAATTGCCTTTCTGTAATTTGTTTACCTCGCATAGCAATTTTTATCGTCTTTTAGGAGAGAGACATCACTAGCGAACATCACGTATCCCGGTCCATATCCTCATTATTGTTTCCAAGCTATATTTAATTTTCTTCATTTACTTTCAAGTTGCTATCATTATCCCCTTGCGTTTTGTCATTTGTGAACAACAAGACCGGAGAGATTGATAACCTCCCTGAACTTCGTTGGGAACAAAGTTATCTGTGTCTGTGTGCAGGTCCGCGTCAGTTGCACCGCTGACACCTACTTATCATCTCTGGAGTCCTAATGGAGACAAAGCTTGGTATCTTTACTGAGGGAAAACTCGCTGCTGTACTGCATCACGCCTTCCACTTGGGGCCTACCAATGAAGGGCGAGAAGCCAATAAGCAATGATTCGTTGAAACATGTCTCTGTGCATTTTGTGCTAGTCCCAGGATCAATAGCTAGCACACACATTACATGATGTAATATAAAAAATAAACCACATGTCATATATATTACATCGAAGATCCAGTATTACAATATAGCATACCTTCATAGCTCAAGGCTAGCTTATAAATAGAATACAGCGGAAAATAATAGAAGCTTCATGGCGTCCATCAACTCCACAGGCATAGTTGAGTATAGACATCGTAACCCTACATCGCATCACTTACTCATCGTATACAATCCTGCAACACCGAAGGTTACAGCCCGACAACGGGTCAGTACATCTGATTTGTACGACAAGTCACACGAAAAAGGATATAACAGACCTACATCTACATGCAAGGATAAGTCAAAGGAAAGGCTTATGGTTTTATTTTGCAGAAAGCTGATTTTTCCCTCACATACTACAACTAATCAAATTTTAATTTATCTTGCTAGTCCTAAGTATGGTTGAAACGGGTTACACCAATTCCAACCATCCCTTTATTAAAAGTTCCCACTCAAATTCTTATTAAGGTGAATTATCTGTCAAGACCATCCAACAACAATAATGCCTAGTTTCTCAAAGTTGTCCGTAACCGTGGACACGGCTAATCATGATCAATTTTTACACTCTGCAGAGGTTTGTACACTTTCCCCACTGGATTCAACCCGAAGATTGAGACATAGTCTTTCAGAAGAGGTTGCCTCCACCCTTTGGTAGCCGGTACTCCTATCATATCTACATCAGCTAGCTACCAGGGCCAGGTTCCCCACAACTTACTCATCTAAGCCAAAGCCCATATAGCCAGTGGTTGTACATGGAAGCTACTAGTCACACTGTCTGTCCGATATTTTTGAGCCTGGACGGCGCCCACTGCGTTCAGAGGGTAGTCACCATGACACACCCGGTTCACCACCAAAACAACCATTCGGGAAGCATTTAGCCCAGGTCCCTCCTTAGCCAAGGCACGAGCCCCAGGATGCATTCCCTGCCCGCCCAAAGGTGATTTTTATTTAAGTTTGCTAGTCAAGTCATTAATTCTCACATAGCTCAATGATAACTCAACCAATTCCCGTCTACAAAGAAATAGCAGTATATAACAACCACGATCCTAGGGCGACAATGAAATACAAGGTCTAAACATATGGCTATCCTACTAGGTTTAAATCATAGCTAATATATAGTCCTACACATGCATAGAATGATAATTTGCTACATGCATAATACAAAATATAGGCTGAGGTATGGTCAAAGTGTAACTTGCCTTATACATTCGATGAAGTTCTTCGCTCTCGCGGTCCAGTCAACTCTACTCGTCACACTCCGAGCAAATCTATCGCAAACGAAGAAACTCGAATAAGCAATCACAACACAACAAGACAAACAAAAGATCAACAAACCGACACAAATGTTCTAGCAACAAAACAAAAGACTTGACACGGTACAAGTGTCGATGTGCTCGAAGGTGATCGGCGGAAGTGAACTCGAGAAACAGATAAAGATTCATCGGTAAGTAGTTGTGACCATGGACATTTATGAATTCAAGGTGAATATCATGCCCACATGAAAAGTGTATGAATCTTACCGACAACATGTCTCAAATGATCCGATATGCCTAAAGAATCACGTGAAACGGAATACTACAACGTATGTCATAGCAGGTTCAAGTTTGATTTGAATTTGACTTTCAACAGATCAAGAAACTTGTGAAATTTTGTGTACACATGATATAGACAGAAAGTACATGACACAAGTGATCCAACGCAAAAATAATCACTCGATTTGGATCAACGGTATAAAAGATATGGCCTCCGGCAATATGAATTTTGAATTTGAAATAACTTCAAATTCAAAAGTGTGCAAAGTGTGAAAAGTTGATTACATGCTAAAGTACAGAACAACTCGAGCGTGTAGGAAAAAGTTTCACCTCAATCCGACGCACGCTGAAGGAGATATTGCGGGCGCAAGAACGGGGTCTTTTCTACAAAAAGGACCTATCCGCAATTAAACTTTCTCCAGAAAAAGCGATCGGGTCCCTGTTACCAGATCTGACCGGAGAAACTCCGGCGAGGGCGGTTTCCGGCGAGCTCCGTTTTCCGGCGAGGTGGGAGGCGGTGGAGGCGACGTGGGAGGCGGTGGAGGCGGAGTGGGGCGCGGGGAGGCCGGCTGGCGCGGCGGGGAGCTCCGGCGCGGGCGGCGCTGCTCTCCGGCGAGGGAGAGTTGCCGGCCCGAGGCGCGGCTGCGCCTCTGCTCCAGTAAGCTCCAGTGGGGGCAGTCGGCGCTGGGGGCGGGGAGGTGGCCGGTGGCGGGGCGGCGTGGGAGGTGTGCGGGGCGGCGGCCGGCGAAGTCCGGCGAGTCGTGAGGCCCGGAGGCGGCGGCCGCCTGCGGGTCCCGTGGCTAGGGTTTTTTTTATTGGAAAGAAAAGAAAAGAAATAAAAAGAAAAAAAATCTAATTCCTATATATAGGCTGAGAGGGAAAAACGAAAAAAAATTCCTATATAACTGGCTCCGACTCGGACTCTAATGCGCTCGTGGGCGGAGACAAACTACTGGGCCGGGCTATGATTTTTTTTCTTTTTCTTTAAAATCGAAACTTCAAACAATAAAATAAAATCAACCGCAAATCTAAAAAATATGAAATAAAATTCTAAATTCATCAAATGATACAAAGAAAATTATTTAATGAATACACTTTCCAAAAAGGAAAATAAAAATAAAAACATTTTCTCAATACTTTATTTAAATATAAAATACTTTGCATAAATCAAATAAAATCCAATAAATTATAAAAAATATTTTTACTTGGTCAAAAGCATTGCCAAACCATTTCTAAATAATAAAATATAAATATTAAAATTGTTTCACCAATAAATAATTTGGTAAAATAAGAATATCCCATTGGAATACTTTTCCAACTCTTTTAAAATATTTAATAAATCATTTCACTGAAATAAAAGCACTCTTAGCATTATAAAATTCCTAAAATAATTTTAGAGTTATTTATAGTACTCATATTAAATTTTAAAAACTTTAAAGTAACATCCTAAATATTTTCCAACTTTATTAAAAAGGGGATAAGTCATTTTATATCCTGTCAAATGAATTTCCTTGATTTAAAAATGTTTTGAATATTCAGAAGAATTTCAATAATGATTTAAAATTTTTTCCAACCTTTTAATATGTTGAAGGAGTCATATTAACTTCTCTCATTTTGTTTTGTTGGTTTTGTTTTAAATAACAAATTCCAAAAACACCAGTTATGAATATTAGGGAAAGTCCTTTTATTCCCTCTTTTTTTTTAATATTCAATAAACTCCAAAAAAATTAAATCCCAGAGAAAATCAAACACATCAAGCAAACAATCATTATCTATTTAATTTTATTAACATTCCAAAATTTGGAGAATTTTGGGATGTTACAGGCGTACTGTCCATTGCTTTTGAGCCCTTCCTTTCTTTGCAGCATAGTTAGCATTGCGGTACCTTCATAATTCTGTCAATTTCCCAGCTGTGATTTGTTTACCTCGCTAGCACTTTTATCGTCTTTTGGGAGAGAGACATCACTAGTGAAAATCACGGGACCCTGGTCCATCTTCACATTATTGTTTACACCCTCAATTTACTTTCAGCCTTTTCTTTCAGTTGCCACTATTATTATCTCTTGCGTTGATCTTTTGTAAACAGCAAGGCCGGAGGAATTGACAACTCCTCTGTGCTCGTTGGGAGCAAAGTTATTTGTTTCTGTGTGCATGTCCTGTCAACTCCCTATCCAGAAGCCAATTTCTGGCGCCGTTGTCACCTTCTTGTATTTCTGCGATTCCTACTGGAGACAAACCCTGGTATCTTCACCGAGGGAAATTTGCTGCTACGCTACATCTCACCTTCCACTTGGGGTAACCAACGAGAAGTGAGAGAACTATCCTCACTGTATCGGTTGCCCCCATTTGCAGCAAGCTTCTCTTTTTTCAAGTATCGGTCCTAAGCTAAAAGCATTGTTGTTGCGGGCCATCTCTCTACAACGATATAAACATATTGATTTAGACATGGTTCAAAATTAATTGCATTAATCTTAACAAGTTTAATCTAATGCTCCCACTAAAACCAATATCTCTCTATAATTGATCTTAGGGTAATCAAGATCCGGATCAATACACCTGCCACCGGTGTAACACTCAACCATGGAGGAGATCAACCCGGTAGGTCTAAGAAAACCAATCATAACCAATTTATGACTCTTGTATTATTCTTTCGACACTTGTGCTCCGATCTCAGATCCGATAAGCTAGAACGTCAAGACAACCAAGCGCTATTGCTGTGGAGACAACTAAATCCACCCGCCTCTTTGTAACCTTTCCGTTGGTACTCGTGTGACACGACGCACCTCGGGTGGCGTTTATTACAGACGGTTGCACGGTTGGGAGAGCATGAACTTCTTGATATTTTAAGAGAGATCTACCTATTAAAACACGACTACTTGCGCATTCAAACAGGCAATGAAAAGGATTAACATCACAGGCAAGTTAATGTATGTGATATGGTATAGCCCTTTTATTCAAGAAGATCCAAGCACCATGCTTTTCTTTCTTCATCTTCTTTTGGCGGAGAGCATCACCTCCACTCACGACATGTCGTCAAGCACCATGACGTATGATCATCATATTCATGTAGATACTACAATTATTGCTAGCATCTATTCTACTAAAAGAAATTTACATGAAGTTTGGCACGCAGGCCAAATAAATGACAATCATATGGCTCCAGCCATCATGCCGTACCATGACATGCAAGTCATGCAAATTTAACATGTACAAAGAATAATTATCTCATACAACTTTTATCATGACGAAGACTATACCACATCACATGTTCCTGCAAAAACAAGTTAGATGTTCTTCTACTCGTTCTTTGCATCTTTAACGTGGCTACTAGGGTTTGCATGGCAAAACATTTTGCTAGCTACGTAACCACATAAAGCACAATCTTCAAGTTGCTAGATTAACACTCGAGGCGTATCAACCATGAGAGTACAATTTAATATCATGACCCATACTGAACAATTGTCAATACGCGTGATCCCCGTGCTAGATCAACAATCTAACACGCCCCTTTTGTTACACAAATTCTCCACACCAAAAGCAACACCCAAATCATCTTCGCGCGACCAGCATACTCAGGAGCAGCATAGAAGGACCCCGAGGGGCAAGATGTTTGTAACAAAATCAAGCAATACAGGAGGGATCAACTTGTGCAATCACTACTAGGGAATAGCCTTTTAGTGGCGTCCTTTTTTTCCCTTTAGTGGCGCATTTCAAATGCGCCACTAAGGACAAGCCACTAATAAGGCCTTAATAGTGGCGCATTTCAAATGCGACACCCCTAAGAATCTTAGGCGTGGCGCATGATGGCTTCTCGCCCCTCGCTGGTTACCCTAAGTGGAAGGTTTGAGATGCATTGCAACAAAAAGTTTCCCTCGGTGAAGATACCAAGGTTATCGAACCAGTAGGACTCAGGAGATACAAGTAGGTGGCAACATCGCCAGAAATTGCTTCTTGACTAGGGTTTTTTCGTGGACCTGCACACAACAACAAATAACTTTGCTCCCAACGAGTACAGAGGAGTTGTCAATTCCTCCGGCCTTGTCGTTTACAAAGGATCAACGCAAGAGATAAAAGGTGCAAAGGAAAGTAAAAGCTGAAAGTAAATTGAGGGTGTGAACAATAATGTGAAGATGGACCAGGGTCCCGTGATTTTCACTAGTGATGTCTATCTCCCAAAAGACGATAAAAGTGCTAGCAAGGTAAACAAATCACAGTTGGGCAATTGACAGGATTATGAAGGCATCGCAATGCTAACTATGCTGCAAAGAAAGGAAGGGCTCAAAAGAAATGGGCAGTACGCCAAGGTAAGTAGACCGAAATCCATCTACATCTACTACGAATCATCCACCTTGAGATATCTATACAGAACATCCCGCTGGTATTAAGTTGCGAATCCCACCCAAAGTGTAAACTCAAAGCAACAGACAACTGCATTAAAAGAACTTTGCTTAAAGTAAACAATCCTTGCACCCGCAGGTACAAGCACCGTTGTTTTATCCCTGGTGGCAACATCACATCCCCTAGTCTCATGTTTCTATCACTCAAGCTAGACATCAAGGGGCTGAACCCACAATCGAGCATAATGCTCTCTCTTGGAGTTTCAAATAAAATACTTGGCCAAAGCAAATACCGCAACGGAGAACATGCAAGAATTTACTCAAGAACAAAATATAAAAGAGAAGAACCAAATATATTACTCATCACAATCTGAACATAGTCTCATAATCCATCAGATCCCAACAAACTCAGCATAGCAACAGCAGAAATTACATAGACGCCTCGATCATGTGAGGCAGCTCACGAGGACTCGAAAGTGGAAGCACAAAAGGGGGAGAGAAAGATCACATAGCTACTGGTCACGGACCCATGTCCCAAAGGAAACTACTCACGGTACATACGGGAGGCGTCCATGGCTATGGAGGGTCTCCCGGAGGGGGTAGCTTCTCCCGACAGGGTGCCGGAGCAGCTTCTCCAGGCAGCCCCGATCTTGAAACAGCGGCGGAGGCGGAACAGAGGCGAGATCGCGAAAAAGGAGTCAGTATTAGGGGTTTCCACCCCGAGGGGTAAATATAGGCGAAGGGGGGGGGGGCGTCGAGGGGACCCACGAGGCAGTCAGGAGGGTCCCTGGCGCGGCCTATGGTGGGGCCGCGCCACCTGCACTCTTGGCTGCCTGGTGGTGGCCCCCCTTCCCTCTCTTGGTGATTCCGGAAGCTTCTGTTGCGCTGATTTTTTATATATTTTTCCCGGAATTTTTGGAGCACTTTTAATGGCCGGAAAACCTGAAATACAAAAATAGCAGAAAACAAAAACTGGCAACTGGGTGCACTGAGTTAATAGGTTAGTACAAATAGGTTCAAAAGTGTATGAAAGTTCAAGCAAAACATGGAAAAGTCACACAAAACATCCATGGAGCAAGCAGAAATTATAGATACGTTTGGGACGTATAAACATCCCCAAGTTTAATTCCTGCTCGTCCTCGAGTAGGTAAATGATAACAAGCATAATTTCTGTGGTGACATGCCACACAACCATAAAGGACTTTTAAGTAAAGCAATCAAAGCATGCAATTCAATTCAAGTCTTAACAAGCAAGAGTCTATATTAGCATTGACACAAGCAACAAACGAACAAATGGTGCAAGAGCTCTCGCTGTCCATGACTCGAATGTCTCCAGATGGTGTTTGTGTGTGAGCAAGGGATAGGGAAATACGAGAGAAAAAATAAGGTTGTTGAGAACAACTATCTACTAAAGTTTCACACTTGGTCTCCTTTGGATTCTTATCTGGACTCGTCCCCAGACCACTAGCTAGGTACAAGTCAAACTGATCCACTCCCTTTCGATATTTTGAGCACTCATGCAATGGATGAGCGGGAGCAAGAAAGTTGACACCTAAAAGGCGAAACAGAAAGAAGGTGGAGGAGAAAGACAAAAAAGGTGTGAAAGGCTCAAATCAATGAGGACAATCATAGGCGAGAGAAGGCCATATGATAGATATGATGTGAGGAGTAGGGATTGCCATACAATGGATGCACATGTGAGCTAAAAGCTCTCCAAGGGAACTAGTGGGGGTGCATCTAACTTGCTTGCTCAAGAAGACCTAGAGCTCGTTTGAGGAGGCTCATCAATGGATTATACAAGCCAAGTTCTATAGTGTGAAGGGTCCCCACATAGCTATATGCATGATGATGATCTCTATGGAGTACAAGGGATAGGAGATGAAGTACTAGTGTGGATCTCTCAAAAGGAATAGTAGTATGACCCCTTCTCTCTTTTTTTTTCTCTTTTTCTCTTTTTTATTTTTTATTTTTTTGGTGGCCTCAATGGCTCTTTCTATTTAACTCTCATTTGTCCTCTTTGGGATCTTTTGATTTTGTCCTCTTTGGGATCTTTTGATTTTGTCCTCTTTGGGATCATTTCCTCACTTTAGGGGCAATACTCTATATTTTACAAGAATATAGGAGATCTTTCACACTTTACAAAGGTACTCACATAAAGAAAATGTAACTATCATGATGCAAATGTATGCTTCTGCCAGGATAGCAGGATATGCAATGATACTAGCGCGTCATGTAGCAATGATTAGGGCAAGGCCCAACTAGCATGCGGCTCATCGATCAAGAAAGTAGCATGTATGACATGAAGATCAAGTCATGAGAAGGTGGATGTTGCATGGCAATGTATCTCGGAAAGGCTATGGAAATGCCTTGTTGGTAGGTATGGTGGCTGTTTTGAGGAAAGATATAAGGAGGCTTATGATGACAGACGTATCGTGCCAAGGGTTTGGATGCACCGGCGAAGTATGCGCCAACTCTCGAGGCGAGAAAGGGCAATGCACGGTTGTAACAGCCCACATGTAATAAACTATCAACACCATGTAATTTACTTTCTCTGTTGGACTTGTAACTTGGCATGGTGGAGGTTTATGTCATTTCATGTGGTGATTTAAATTGGCCTTGAGAATGGAGTCATGTTGAGTTGTTTTCCTTTGCATCCAAAGTGGTTCAAGAAGGGCAGTCATGGAATTTTCCTTGTCACATGCTCACTTCACTTGACCCCAAACTTGGCCTAACCAGTTCATTTGCTATTGCAAGGGTTTTAAAACCCTCAAGACATTTTTTCCACCACCAAAAACAGTAGCCCTAGTTCAAAGTGTTTTTGAATTCAAAAACAGGGCCACATTTTTGTTGTTGCGAGAATTGGTCAAACCAATTTTGAGAAATCTAGAAAAATGCAAGGATTAAGAATTTCAAACTCATGGAATTTTGAACCTTCTATTTTTCTCTCAAAAACTCTTCAAAGTCCTTTTCTATTTAATTTTAAATAGGAAAAGGTACTGTTTTGCTTTTGGGGATTTTTCACTGCATGCAAAAATGATCAAACCAATTTTGGATGATCAATCTTCTTTTTAGGGGATTTTGGAAAATATTTGGAATATTTTTCCTTGCCCCTATCTTTTTATTTTTCTTTTTTTTCTCTCTGCTGCTCTTTTTCTTTTGGATAAAGGGCCCTGTTCCTCCCTTTTCACCTCCAGCCCAGCTGGGCCGCCTGGAACCAGCCCACCTGGAGCCGCCCGTTTCTTTTCTTTTTTTCCCTCTCTCTCTCTGCCAGCCAGACGCCACCTGTCATCCCCCTCCTCTGCTTTCTCCCCCTCACGCACATGGCGCCCGTGGAGGAGAAGCCCTCCTTCGTCCACGTCGCCTCTCCCCCCTCTCCTATATAGGATCCCCTCCTGGCTCCCCCAAAACCCTAGCTCTTTCCCCCCTCGAACGCCGCCGCCGCCTCTCCCGTTCCCCTTCCTCAGGCTTTCCGTCCGGAGCCGCCATGGACAGGAGGTCCATGGCCTGAGCTCCCTGCGCAGCACGACCCCGTCGTCGTCCACGACGTCGACCAGGACACCGGCGACCTTCCTCGCGAGCCCGTTCGAGCCGTCGTGCCCCGCTGTGAGCTTCATCCCCTCCCCTGTTCCGCTAGCCTTCGTCTCCGCCGTGTTTTTCCGGTCCGGTGTAGCTCCAGTTCGTAGCGCGGCGAGGTCAGCTTAGCAGTAAAACGGGTTCATGGCACATCCGTCTCCGACCGGCAGCGAGCGTTGGGGCCATGGTGCTCTGCAAGAGATGGGATCAACGCCGAAGCCCTCGCGCGCACACGACTGCAGTCTGAACTTCGTCAGACAGGGGACAGGTCGCCCCCTTTCTTCAGTCGTGCCTCGAATTGCTTCGATCCAGCGTGATGAAGATCACCGTAGGCATGACGGGGACGGTGCAGCGTTGCTTCACCTGATCGGAGCCCTGGATCAACTCCAACGGGGGCAAGATCCCTCCTTCCGCCGTCTGCTGTCGACTGAACCCGAGTTCAGTTTCGTGTTCAGTTCAGCAAGCGACTAGTAGCTAGATCATCTTCAGTGCGACCTGCCTTCTGTCGAGATCCGATCAGTAGCCGAGGTGGTCGAGCGCTTGGACTCGTAAGCGCGTGGTGCGGGTTCGAATCCCCCCTGGGTCGATTAAAACCCAAGTTTTTGCGCCTTTTGCAGCGTGACCGTGGTAGCAACTGGGCTTGGCCCATTAGGTGCTAGCGCGCCAGCAGCGGGGAGCAACAGCTGGGCTGCTAGCCGAAGCCAGCCCATGTTGGCTGGACTGCCCCTTTTTTTTTTACTTATTCTTTTCTTTTCTGATTTAAATTCAATTTGAATTTGAATTTCAAATTCAAATCTGAATTTGTCCAAGTTGTCAAACAGGGGCATGCCATATATGAATTTTGGGTATTTTTGAGCAAGGAGTTGCATGGTGATGATGATTTGTTCATCTGAACCTTTTAAAAATTCATGAGGTGCAATTTTGCACTCAGCCCCCTGAACTTCAGCTGAATTTGCAACTGCCATTGCAAATTCAAACTGAGACATTTCATATATGTTTTTCGGGTTATTTTCCGCAAGGAGTTCAGTAGTGATGATTTCGTGATGTGTTGTGCAACTTCTGAGACAAGGTGTGATCACCTGGTTCAGAAGTTTTCTGATCTGTCTGTCTGCAGCATTTCAACTTCAGTGCATTTGAAATGTTATTCATCTGATCTTTTCAAGTCTGTTCCAAGTCATCTTTTCCCTCAAGTCAGCCCCTAACATATTGTCATATGCATAGTGGCTGGCCTCAAACCTCTGTTGCACCTTCCATGTGTCTATTTCACCGACACTACTTCGTCTCCGGAATCATTGTTTTACTTTCATGTTATTTAAATTCTTGTAATGCTTGTTGATCATGTCATGCTATCAAGCTATTTACACCTAGGTTAAGGCTCAGACCAAAGCCATTGCAATGTAAATAAAATGCATATGAAAGTGATGACTTGTCGTCGTCACCTTCATTTAAACTTGACTAGACAGGGTCATACCATGTAAATAAAACTTGAACATACCATTCTTGTTTGAGTTGCTTCAGTTGCTTACTTGTGTGCCTTTTTCTTGCCGGTATCTTACGTTAGCACCTGAGACCGCCGAGGAGACTTACGTGGAGCTGTCCGACACCGAGCCCAAGGGTACCGTGAGTGCTGCTTCGACTACCTTACCAGGCAAGGGGGAGATCTGTGTCATTACTTTATAACTTTCTGCTCATGCCTAGATGTAGATCTAGAACGTTGCTGTTTGATCCTATCTACCTTATATGCCATGTTTAAACCCATACAGCCATGATCCCCACATCCCAGCAAACCTTGGTTCTGCTAAGTTACTGCTGCTCAGCCATTGCTTAGTATGGATAGAAAACTTGCTGCTTACCCTATACATTTATGGTTGGGATATCATGTTATAAAAGAAGTTGGTTGATATTTATTATTGTTAAATGAATGTTAATTTATATTTGACGAAAGGTGGAAGGCTGGACTATTCCCGTCTGGTGCTTTGTTCCATTTGAGTCACCTAGGACCCGAGTTCCGGGTATTGTGTTTCTTGACGAGCGTGCCTAATCGTGTGTGGGGTTTTATGGGGCCCCCTTGTCTTACCTACCTAGCTTCATACATTCTAGTGGTGGCCCAAGCTGTTTTACATTTGCAACGTGTGTGTGCTGGTTGGATCCCCAGTTGTTTCCAAACCAAACCAGGGCCAGGAGGACATAGTTTCTTGGCTGGCCCAAAACTGACCGGCGAGGGCCCGGTCCCCATGTGAGGCTTCACCGGCAACCCAAACCCTGTCGATACGGAAGAGGCCGATCCGAGAGCGTGGCCAGCTCCCAGATTGGATGTCGACTCCCCGGGGGGCCACCCGGATATGTGTGCTGTTAGTTAGAGGGACTCTGACGTTCCGGAGTTTCAGGCGCTTACCTAGCCAAATGGAAACCGGGCGTACATGCGACGTCTATAACGAACAGTTGGTACACCCCTGCAGGGTAAATCTTTTCGAAAAGCCGTGTCCGCGGTTATGGACTACTTGAGACCTACTCCTTGTTCCTAGAATAACATCAATGTTAAACATGCTATAAAACTTGACAAACCGTGTGCGTGCCTTGGTTGTCTTTCTTCGTCCAGGGGGGACCGAGAGAGAAACGAGGTTGTGTTATGTTTGCGTAAGTAGGTGGATAGTTGACTTACGACACGTTGTCAACGTACCTTCTTGGACCTCACCTCTATTCTGATAGAACGTGTAGCCACCATATATGCTAGTGCGGCTGCAAACTGTCTATATCTTTACCTTACCTGTAGCGTTAGTTATTCCGTAATGATATGTTCTCACCCCCGTTTACCTTTCTGCCTTTACCGCTTTGCCTGATCAGCTGCTGCAGTGGACTAATATCTGGACCCCAGCACTGGACGATACTTCGTGGAGGTGCCCCCGGAGGATGACGACGAGGACGACTACATCGACCAGTAGGATCCTTAGTCGGGTTCAGACGTTCCCGAGGGTGGATTTATGTGTAGCCCTCTCTAGGGCAATTTGGATTTTGACCGTACCCGGTCCATACTTTGCTTCCGCTTGATGTACTGATGAGATGTATTCATGAGAATGTTATATTATTAGACAGTGGCGTTGTATGCCCTGCTCTATTTTATTCCATATGTATTTCCTTTTCTTGTAGAGTTGTGCTTATATACTTGTTGTCGAGAATCCGGCAGCGACACGAGTGTGAGTGTCGTGCGCCGGTGGCTTTTGATGCGCTTCTAACTACGACCGGACGCGAAAGCGACTAGTTAGAGTTAGTACCGCATCAGGGGCCTTACAACGGTACCGAAGAGGCGAATACTCACATTAGTCCGAAGAACTCATGCACTTATTATTGGTAACTCTAAATCTAATCAGGAGGTTCACAAAGAGACAGGTACCCCGAGGAGGTGTGTATGGGGGTTTGGTTATCCTTCCGCATCCTCGACTCATGGTACGTGAGTGTACTCTAATATTCGAACCCTCCAGAGGTTAGTGATCCATCTAGTAGTTAGATTTCTCAACAGGGGTTTTTGGTTTTCGAAGAACACACGGATTGCCCAAAATACGACATATATCACTAATAGGCAAGAGCTCTTGACACCATAAGTTCAAACATTACTCTAGTCAATACCTCAAAACTATTGCAAGTTACTACTACAAAGAGAATAGCAACTTTAACTACCTACTTTCAGTCAAGACACAGAAATGTAAAAAGATAAAACATGCAACCTATAGAAAGTTCAACCTAAGACAAAAGAAAAGCTCTAGAAAAAAACTAAATCACTACAACTAAACAAAACAACAGCTAAGAAAATAAAAATAACAGATCATAGCTAAAAGAATAAGCATGTGATGGATTTTCGCCCTTCGTTGGTTACCCCAAGTGGAAGGTTGAGATGTAGCGCAGCAGCAAGTTTCCCTCGGCGAAGATACCAAGGTTTGTCTCCAGTAGGACTCCAGAGATGATAAGTAGGTGTCAGCGGCGCAATTGACGTGGACCTCCACACAGACACAGATAACTTTGTCTAGAGAAGTTGTCAATCTCTCCGGTCTTGTTGTTCACAAAGGGTAAAACACAAAGGATAATGATAGCAATTGAAAGTAAAAAGCAGGAAAGTAAATAAGCGTGGAAACAGTAATAAGGATATGGACCGGGATACGTGATGTTCACTAGTGATGTCTCTCTCCCAAAAGACGATAAAACTGTTATGCGAGGTAAACAAATTACAGAAGGGCAATTGACAGGATTATGAACGCACTGCAATGCTAACTATGCTACAAAAGAAAGGAAGAGGCTCAAAAGCACGGGCAGTACGCCAAAATAAGTAGACCGTAATCCAACTGCATCTACTACTAATCATCCACCTTGAGATATCTATCCAGAACATCTCGCTGGTATTAAGTTGCGAGCCCCACCGAAAGTGTAAACCCAAAGCAACAGACAACTGCATTAAAAAGAACTTTGCGTAAATTAAACAATCCTTGTAACCGCGGTTACAAGCACCGCTGTTTTCCCCCTTGTGGCAGCAGCACATCCCCTAGACTCATGTTTCTGTCACTCAAGCGTGTCATCGGGGGGCATGAACCCACAATCGAGCATAACGTTCCCTCTTGGATTCACTACCTACTACTTGGCCAAAGCAATAAACAACAACGGAGAACATGCAAGAATTACTTAGGAACAAAAATAGAAGAGATAAAACCCAAATATATTACTCTATCACAATCTGAACATAATCTCATAATCCATCAGATCCCATCAAACTCAACATAGCAATAGAAGAAATATTACAAAAGTGCCTCAATCATGTAGGGCAACTCACGAGGTCTAAACCATGAAGAACAAAGAGGGGAGGAGAACATCACATAGCTACTGATCACGGACCCATGGTCCAAGGAAAACTACTCACGAGACATCCGGGGAGCATCCATGGTGGAGAGGAGACTCTCGGAGGTCGGCCCTCCCTCCGGCAGGGTGCCGGGAAGAGGTCTTCTGGTGCTCCCGATCTCGGAAGCGCGGCTGCGGCGGAACAGAGGCGAGTTTGCGAAATAGGGTTCTGTCTTCGGAGTTTCCCCGTGACGGAGAATAAATAGGCGAAGGGGGGCAGCCAGAGGTAGACCAGGGGCCCCAGGCGCCCCCCTGGCGCGGCCAGGGGTGCGACCGCACCGGGTGGTCGCCTGGGCCCCCTGGCTCCCCTCTGGCCCCACTCGGGCTCTTCGCGGAGCTTCCTGTATGCTGATTTTTCCTGTATTTTTCCCGGAATTTTTCTGGCACTTTTTATATGGGGGAAAACTGAAATAGAAAAACAAGAGAAAACAGGAACTGGCACTGGGGTGCAATGAGTTAATAGGTTAGTCCAAATATGATCAAAAGTGTATGAAAGTGTATCTAGAACCTAGCAATATCACACAAAACATGCATGGAGCAAGCAGAAATTATAGATACGTTTTGGACGTATCAACATCCCCAAGCTTAATTCATGCTCGTCCTCGAGTAGGTAAATGATAACAGCATAATTTCTGTGGTGACATGCTAGAAACCATAAAAGAACTTTGAAAAGTAAAGCAATCAAGGTTAGAGATTCAATTCAAGTCATAACATGCAAGAGTCTATATTAGCATTGAAACAAGTAACAAAAGAACATTAGGTGCAAGAGCTCTCGCTGTCCGTGACTCGAATGTCTCCAAATGGTGTTTGCGTGCAAGAAGGGGGATAGGGAATACGAGAAAAAATATATTTTTGTGTTGAGAACTCAATCTACTAAAGTTTCACACTTGGTCCTCTGTGGAATCTTATCTTGACTCATCCCCAGACCACTAGCCAGGTACAAGTCAATTTGATCCACTCCTTTTCGATATTTTGAGCACTCATGCAATGGATGAGCGTAAGCACGAGAGTTGACACTTAGGATGGCAAAGAGAGAAATATGGTGGAGGAGGAAGACAAAAAAGGATGAGAAAGGCTCACATCAATGAGGACAATCATAGGCAAGAGATGCCCAATGATAGATATGATGTGAGGAGTAGGGATTGCCATGCAACGGATGCACATACGAGCTAAGAAACTCTCCAATGGAACTAGTGGGGGTGCATCTAACTTGCTCGCTCATGAAGACCTAGAGCTCGTTTGAGGAGGCTCATCCTTGGAATATGCAAGCCAAGTTCTATTGTGTGAAGGTCCCCACATAGCTATATGCATAACGATCATCTCTATGGAGTACAAGGATATAAAGGGAGTACTAGTGTGGATCTCACAAAAGGATAGTAGTGTTGCCCCTTTCTCTATTTTTATTTCTTTTTTCTCTTTTTTCTATTTTTTGTATTTTTTTGTGGCCTCAATGGCTCTTTCTATTTAACTCTCATTTGTCCTCTTTGGGATCTTTTATTGTGTCCACTCTGGGATATTTTCCTCACTTAAGGGCAACACTCTATTTTACAAGAAGGTAAAGGAGATCTTTCACACTTTACAAGGTACTCAAAATCATAAATAAGATGTAACTAACATGATGTATGCAATGTATGTTGCTGCCAGTGTAGCAGGAACATGTATGACATGAAGATCAAGTCATGAAGAGGTGGATGTTGCATGGCAATATAACTCGGAAAGGCTATGGCAATGCCTTGATAGGTAGGTATGGTGGCTGTTTTGAGGAAAGATATAAGGGGGCTTATGATGACAGAGCGTATCATGCCAAGGGTTTGGATGTACCAGCGAAGGTGGACGCCAATTCTCGGAGTGAGAAGAAGGCAATGCACGGCACAGGAGAGGCTAGAAAAATATGGGAAGGTGGAAGTGTCAACTTTCAATACTTACATTAGTCCGAAGAACTCATGCACTTATTATGGGTAACTCTCAATCTAATAAGGAGGTTCACAAAGAGACAAGTACCCCGAGGAGGAGTGTATGGGGGTTTGGTTATCCTTGCGCATCCTCGACTCATGGTACGTGAGTGTTCTCTAATATTCGATCCCTCCAAAGATTAGTGATCCATCTAGTAGCTAGAGTTCTCAACTAGTTTTGTAGGTTTTGAAAATACACACGGATTGCCCAAAATACGACACCTATCACTAATAGGCTAGAGCTCTTGACACCAAAAGTTCAAACATTACTCACATCAATACTTCAAAACTATTGCAAGTTACTACTAGAATTAAATAGCAACCTCAATTACCTACTTTCAAGACAATACACAACTCAGTGCAACAACCAACTCTCTTTAACAAGATAAACATGAAAACTAAAAAGAGTTCCAGCAAAAAACTAAACAAAAGCCAAGGCTCTTGCTAAAGACAAACTAAGACTAAAACTAAACATGGCAGTAGCTATGAAAAGATAAAGAACACACAACAGCAAAAAGATAAGCAGGAAAAATCCTATGATGTGTTCTAGATTTTGAAAGTGGAGCGTGTTTCTCTCCCACACAAAGTAAGACGGGATCTAACATGTTATGAACAGCAAGCAAAGCTAAAGAAAACTAAAAACAAAACCTAAGAGCGAGACACTCCAAGCATAGCACATAACGCATGAAGTGATAAAAATATAGTGAGACGAAGGACGAAATGATGATTGTTGTTGGAGAAGGGGATGCACGGGGGCATCAACAAGCTTAGACGCTTGAGTCTCCTTGAATATTTATTGGGGATGCATGGGGGCATCCCCAAGCTTGAGCGCTTGACACTCCTGGATCTTCTTTCATCATCTTCCATCGCACACTTGAAAACTCCCTTCATACATAACTCATCATAAGCTGATTAGAGAGGTTAGTACCCTTAAGAAATTAATTTTTCCCCACTGGATATAAAGATATTCTTGAAGAGCTACTATTTCTAAAGAGTGCCAAATTTTTTTTGCAAAGAAATAGCAAGCTTAAGGTTTGCCAAAGTTAGGAGAGACAAAATGTGGAAGAATCTATGAAAAACAGAACAGTAGGTAGTAAAGAATTTTTTAGGGATACTTCTGCAACTCAAATCAAAAAACTCAGAACATACGGAAGTTTCGTAATTGTATAGAGCATACTGTGTAAACATTTCAGCTCAAAAAGATGAACTTGGATTTTTATGGAATTTTTCTGGTCACGAGGACAGAATCTGTTTTCTGGACAGCATGTCACAACTTTTACTTCCCTTGCCGTAAGAGGCTATAACTTGGCACAAAGCTAAAAAATAAAGATACAATGATGTTGCTACAGTATTAAAAATCATCAAGACACAACAAAAGAAAAAATAAAAACCTAAATTCATTGCGGGCTGCCTCCCGAAAGCGCTTTCTTTTATGCCTTTAAGCTAGGCATGATGATTGTAAAAGGTGCTCTCATAAGAATAAGAATTTGAAGCAAAAGAGAGCATCAAGAAACAAATATGAAACACATTTAAGCCTAACCCACTTCCTATGCATAGGCATCTTGTAAGAAAATAAGTCAAAGAAGCACAAAGTGACATGCATAGAAAGGTGGAACGGGAACATCTTCAAAACTTTCAACATAAAGAGAGGAGTTTTAGTAATATGGAAGTTTCGACAACCAAACTTTCCTCTCTCAAAATAATTTTCAGTAGTATAATGAACAACATCAATAATATAACTATCACATAAATCATGTTGTTCATGAACTGCAAGCACACGTGTATAGTTTTCAACACGGTCTTTAGGATTATAAGATAAATACAACCCATCACATTGAGCCTTGATAAGAGCAAAGTTCTCCGGAGTTGGAGATTTCAAAAGGATAATAGGACAATCAAGTGTGGTTGCAATAGAAACAATTTCATGCTTAACATAAGGAACTATAGAGAGTTCATTTTTGTTAGCATCATCCATAGTGGCATCTTGGCCATCAACAAAGCAAGTATCAAAATTTTCAGAAAGGGATATTTCAAGTGACTCCTCGGAATCATGGGATTCCTACTCAAAGCAATCATTGGCCTCTTCTTGGGCAGCAAACATTTTATTTATAAAATTCTCAATATAAGAATTGGAAGTATAATTCTCGAAGCAATAAGCAAGAAATGCAAAGTTTTCAGACTCGAAAATAGTATCGTGATACTTTTCAATCAAAGAAGCAATCTCATAGGCACCTTTAAAAGAAACAAACTCTTCAATCTTTTCAACATCAAAGTAATCATAAACACCTTTAGCATAAGAAGATAAGATCTCATTTTCATTAAACTCACATTGGAAAGGGAGGTGTTTATGATCTATATTAGAACAGCAAGTAAAATCATAAATGTGGCACAAAAGTTTCATGGCAATAAGAAGTTTGTATTTGGTCCCATAAGTTTTTCCCTTTCTCAGATAGGCTATGCCGCGTATAATGAGCATGCATATCCAATGATTTTCCCTCAACCAAGTCGGTTGGGTTTTTAGCGCGAGCACAAATTGATCGAAGACGATCCAAGTGAAACATGTCCATCCTTCCATATTTGGGTGGTTCAGCACCCATGGTGAGGATAGCATCACTAGGCAAAGCAAGACAAAGGAAAAAGGTAGAAACTATTTTTGTGGTTTTTCAAATAACACACAAAGGCAAAAGCAAAAACTGGAAAGGTAAACTAACAAGACTAAAAAACAAAGGTAAAGGGTAGTGTGCAACTCCCATATCTTAGCACTCGGAGTCCCCGACAACGGCGCCAGAAATTCGCTTGATGGCTTCTCGCCCTTCGTTGGTTACCCCAAATGGAAGGTTGAGATGTAGCGCAGCAGCAAGTTTCCCTCGGTGAAGATACCAAGGTTTGTCTCCAGTAGGACTCCAGAGATGATAAGTAGGTGTCAGCGGCGCAACTGACGTGTACCTGCACACAGACACAGATAACTTTGTTCCCAATGAAGTTCAGAGAGGTTGTCAATCTCTCCGGTCTTGTTGTTCACAAAGGATAAAACACAAAGGATAATGATAGCAATTGAAAGTAAAAAGCAGGAAAGTAAATAAGCGTGGAAACAGTAATAAGGATATGAACCGGGATACGTGATGTTCACTAGTGATGTCTCTCTCCCAAAAGACGATAAAACTGCTATGGAGGTAAAAAAATTACAAAAGGGCAATTGACAGGATTATGAACGCACCGCAATGCTAACTATGCTACAAAAGAAAGGAAGAGGCTCAAAAGCACGGGAAGTACGCCAAAATAAGTAGACCGTAATCCAACTGCATCTACTACTAATCATCCACCTTGAGGTATCTATCCAGAACATCTCGCTGGTATTAAGTTGCGAGCCCCACCCAAAGTGTAAACCCAAAGCAACAGACAACTGCATTAAAAAGAACTTTGCGTAAAGTAAACAATCCTTGTAACCACGGTTACAAGCACCGTTTTTCCCCCTTGTGGCAACAGCACATCCCCTAGACTCATGTTTATGTCACTCAAGCGTGTCATCGGGGGGCATGAACCCACAATCGAGCATAACGTTCCCTCTTGGAGTCACTACCTACTACTTGGCCAAAGAAATAAACAGCAACGGAGAACATGCAAGAATTACTTAGGAACAAAAATATAAGAGATAAAAACCAAATATATTACTCTATCACAATCTGAACATAATCTCATAATCCATCAGATCCCATCAAACTCAGCATAGCAATAGCATAAATATTACAAAAGTGCCTCGATCATGTAGGGCAGCTCACGAGGTCTAAACATGAAGAACAAAGAGGGGAGGAGAACATCACATAGCTACTGATCACGGACCCATGGTCCAAGGAAAACTACTCACGAGACATCCGGGGAGCATCCATGGTGGAGAAGAGACTCCCGGAGGTCGGCCCTCCCTCCGGCAGGGTGCCGAGAAGAGGTCTTGTGGTGCTCCTGATCTCGGAAGCGCGGCGGCGGAACAGAGGAGAGTTTGCGAAATAGGGTTCTGTCTTCGGAGTTTCCCCGTGACGGAGAATAAATAGGCGAAGGGGGGCAGCCAGAGGTGGACCAGAGGCCCCAGGAGCCCCCCTGGCGCGGCCATGGGTGGGGCCGCGCCGGGTGGCTGCCTGGGTCCCCTGGCTCCCCTCTGGCCCCACTCGGGCTCTTCGCGAAGCTCCTGTACGCTGATTTTTCCAGTATTTTTCCCGGAATTTTTCTGGCACTTTTTATTTAGGGGAAAACTGAAATAGAAAAATAGCAGAAAACAGGAACTGGCACTGGGGTGCACTGAGTTAATAGGTTAGTCCAAATATGATAAAAAGTGTATGAAAGTGTATCTAGAACCTAGCAATATCACACAAAACATGCATGGAGCAAGCAGAAATTATAGATACGTTTTGGACGTATCAGCATGCAAATCCTATGAGGAGTTCTAGTTCAAGCGGAGCGTGAATATCTCCCACACAAAAGAGTAAGTTGGGGTCTAACTTGTTACTACAGCAAACAAAGCAAAAGAAAACTAAAAACAAAACCTAAGAGCGAGACGCTCCAAGAATAGCACATAATGCATGAAGTGATAAAAATATAGTGCAACAAGAGACGAACTGATAATTGTTGATGAAGAAGGGGATGCACGGGGGCATCCCCAAGCTTAGACGCTTGAGTCTCCTTGAATATTTATTGGGGGTGCACATGGGCATCCCCAAGCTTGAGCGTTTGACCCTCCTGAATCTTCTTTCATCATCCTCCATCGCGCACTTGAAAACTCCCTTCATACATAACTCATTGTAGGCTGATTAGAGAGGTTAGTACCCCAATAAAATAATTTTCCTCTACTTCAAATAAAGATTTCCAGGAAGAGCTACTGTTTCCCAAGATTTCCAAAAGGTTTTTGCAAAGAAAAAGCAAGCTTAAGGTTTGCAAAAGTGAAGAGAGACAAAACGTGGAAGAATTTGTGAAAAACAGAACAGCAGATAGAAACGAATTTTTAGGGGTACTTCTGCAACTCAAATCAAAAAACTCAGAACATACGGAAGTTATTTAATTGTATAGAGCACGCTGTGTAAAAAATTCAGCTCAAAAAGATGAACTGGGATGTTTCTCTGATTTTTCTAGTCACGAGGACAGAATATGTTTTCTGGACAGCATGTCACAACTTTTACTTCCCTTGCCGTATGAGGCTAAACTTGGCACAAAGCTTGAAAAGTAAAAATACAATGATGTTGCTACAGTAGTAACAATCATCAAGACCACTAAGAAAATAAGAAAAGCAAAAAGAAAAACCTAAATTCGTTGAGGGCTGCCTCCCGAAAGCGCTTCTTTAGAGCCATTAGCTAGGCTTAAATATTATAGAAGATGCTCTCACAAGAATAAGAATTTTGAAGCAAAAGAGAGCATCAAGAAGCAAATATGAAACACATTTAAGCCTAACCCACTTCCTATGCATAGGCATCACGTAAGAAAATAAATCAAAGAAGCACAAAGTAACATGCATAGGAAGGTGGAACAAGAACAACTTTGAAAGTTTCAGTTTAGAGAGAGGTGTTTCTGTCACATGGAAGTTTCTATAACCAAACTTTCCTCTCTCAAAGTAATTTTCAGTAGTATCATGAACAATATCAAGAATATAACTAGCATATAAATCATATTGTTCATGACCTACAAGCACACGTGTATCGTTTTTAACACGGTTTTTAGGATCATAAGATAAGTGCAACCCATCACATTGAGCTTTGATAAGAGGAAAATTCTCCGGAGTTGGAGATTTTAAAAGGATAATAGGACACTCAAGTGTGGGTGCGATAGAAAAAATTTCATTCTTAACATGAGGAACTATAGAAAGTTCATCTCCGTAAGCACCATCCATAGTGGCATCACGGCCATAAGCATAGAAGGCATCAACTTCATCAAAAAGGGATATTTCAAAAGAATCCATAGGATCATAATACTCATATAAGGTAAGATTCAAAGAGTTACTCTCATTAGAAGGTAGACATGGATGGCTCCATCCTTCCTCCTTTTGTTCGTCACTCTCCTCCTCTTTTTCATCCAAGGATCTTTCAGGTTCATAAATTTCTTCTTCCATAGAGTCCTGCAAATCATTAGTCTCTTCCTCTGGGGGAGAGATTCTCTCAAGATGATCAGTAATGTAATAATTTTCATCGTAATTTTCCAAACAATAGTTAAGTATAGCAAGACTCTCAGATTTGTAAGGGGCATCATCAATATTTTTAAGAAGAGAAGTAATTTCATAGGCACCCTTATAAGCAACAAATTCTTCTATTTCCTCTGCATCATAAAAATTATAGTTTCTCTTAGTATAAGAAGCTAAGGTTTCATCATCATTGTACTCAAAATGGAAAGCAAGGTGTTTGTGCCTCATAAAGCAAGAAGATTCATCCCTGCAGAAAGATATATTATATGTTGGGCACAAGTTTCTAGCATAGTCATACAACTGGTGTATTTGTTTCCATAAGTGTATCCCCTTTTGAGACAGGCGGTGTTCCTTGTACCACTTTTGTTGATCCTCGGTAAATCCTCCATGCCAATAAGATATAGTTTCAAAGAAGTTAGACATTGATTGGCAAGTAAGGAACTAGACATACTATTATTATTTTTGTTGATTTTTGATAAAGGACACGAAGATAACAACTGAAAGGTAAACTAACAAGACTAAAAAGCAAAGGTAAAAGATAATGTGCAACTCCCCTATCTTGTAGACTTGAGTCCCCGACAACGACGCTAGAAATTTGCTTGATGGCTTCTCGCCCCTCGTTGGTTACCCCAAGTGGAAGGTTTGAGATGCAGTGCAGCAGCAAGTTTCCCTCGGTGAAGATACCAAGGTTATCGAACCAGTAGGACTCAGGAGATACAAGTAGGTGGCAACATCGCCAGAAATTGCTTCCTGACTAGGGTGTTGTCGTGGACCTGCACACAGCAACAAATAACTTTGCTCCCAACGAGTACAGAGGAGTTGTCAATTCCTCCGGCCTTGTTGTTTACAAAGGATCAACGCAAGAGATAAAAGGTGCAAAGGAAAGTAAAAGCTGAAAGTAAATTGAGGGTGTGAACAATAATGTGAAGATGGAACAGGGTCCCGTGATTTTCACTAGTGATGTCTCTCTCCCAAAAGACGATAAAAGTGCTAGAGAGGTAAACAAATCACTGTTGGGCAATTGACAGGATTATGAAGGCACCGCAATGCTAACTATGCTGCAAAGAAAGGAAGGGCTCAAAATCAATGGGAAGTACACCAAGGTAAGTAGACCGAAATCCATCTACATCTACTACGAATTATCTACCTTGAGATATCTATCCAGAACATCTCGTTGGTATTAAGTTGCGAATCCGACACAAAGTGTAAACTCAAAGCAACAGACAACTGAATTAAAAGAACTTTGCGTAAAGTAAACAATCCTTGCATCCGCAGGTACAAACACCGTTGTTTTATCCCTGGTGGCAACAACACTTCCCCTAGTCTCATGTTTCTATCACTCAAGCTAGACATCAAGGGGCTGAACCCACAATCGAGCATAACGCTCTCTCTTGGAGTTACAAATAAAATACATGGCCAAAGAAAATACCGCAACGGAGAACATGCAAGAATTTACTCAAGAACAAAAATATAAAAGAGAAGAACCAAATATATTACTCATCACAATCTGAACATAGTCTCATAATCCATCAGATCCCAACAAACTCAGCATAGCAACAACATAAATTACATAGATGCCTTGATCATGTGAGGCAGCTCACGAGGACTCGAAAGTGGAAGCACAAAAGGGGGAGAGATTGATCACATAGCTACTGGTCACGGACCCATGGTCCAAGGGAAACTACTCACGGTACATACGGGAGGCGTCCATGGCTATGGAGGGTCTCCCGGAGGGGGTAGCTTCTCCCGGCAGGGTGCGGGAGCAGCTTCTCCAGGCAGCCCCGATCTTGAAACGGCGGCGGCGGCGGAACAGAGGCGAGATCGCTAAAAGGAGTCTGTATTAGGGGTTTCCACCGCGAGGGGTAAATATAGGCGAAGGAGGGCGTCGAGGGGACCCACGAGGCAGTCAGGAGGGTCCCTGGCGCGGCCCATGGTGGGGCCGCGCCACCTGCCCTCCTGGCTGCCTGGTGGTGGCCTCCCTTCCCTCTCTTGGTGATTCCGGAAGCTTCTGTTGCGCTGATTTTTTATATATTTTTCCCGGAATTTTTGGAGCACTTTTAATGGCCGGAAAACCTGAAATACAAAAACAGCAGAAAATAGAAACTGGCAACTGGGTGCACCGAGTTAATAGGTTAGTCCAAATAGGTTCAAAAGATTATGAAAGTTCAAGAAAAACATGGAAAAGTCACACAAAACATGCATGGAGCAAGCAGAAATTATAGATACGTTTGGGACGTATCAGCGCATTTCTGAAATGCGCCACTAATAAGGCCTTAGGGGTGGCGCATTTCTGAAATGCGCTATGCCTAAGATTCTTAGGGGTGGCGCATTTTAAAGATGCGCCACCATTAACTTTTTTTGAATTTTGAATCTGGATCTGGATTACAATTTTTTCTCGTTTTTTTGCTCGTTTTTTCTTTGAATGATTTGTCCCGTTCATCTAGCCACTTGGTTTACTCATTTTTATTATGTGTCCCGTTCATCTAGCCAATTTTGAATCTTGCAGGATGGAGGAGATGAGAAGGAGGGGAGGAGGAGGGCGCCATGGAGAAGGTGGAGAGGAGGAGATGGTGGAGGAGAGGAGGATAAGAATGAAAAGGTAAGGAGGAGAAGGAAGCCGGACGGGTTATATATACCCTTATTAGTGGCGCATATTGCAAAATGCGCCACCCATAAGAACCTTAGGGGTGGCGCACCTAGCAAAATGCGCCACTAATAAGTTTTGATTTTTTTTCAATTTTTTGGCCTCCAGATCTTCAAACGCCCGTAACTTTTTTTCTGATAATTTTTGAGGATTCTAAAAATGTTCAACGGGGATCCCCCCCGGTTGAATTTGGATATAACTTTTCGAGTAGATGATTTTTCATATAAAAAACTTTTTCATCAGAGGTCGTATGCAAAAGTTATGCCCATTTTACAAAATTCTCGAGAGATTTTGCAAAAAAAGTCGAAATTCATATTTGTAAAATTTCCTAAAAACTAGACCACATATCACATGGGAAACTTATTTTTTATTTATTTTTTTGACATTTCTATCATTTCCTTTTATTTTTTTAAACTGAAAAGGTGGTCCACGGGGGGGGGGGGGGGGGGTGTATTTGTGTGTTGAGAATTTTCCCTCACATTTTTTGCTTAGTAGTGGCGCATATGCAAGATGCGCCACCCCTAAGAGCTTATGGGTGGCGCATTCTTAATATGCCACTAATAATTCCTTAGGGGTGGCGCATTTCCCAGAATGTGCCACCCATAAGCTCTTAGGGGTGGCGCATTTCCAGAATGCGCCACCTATAAGGTTCTTGGGGGTGGCGCATTTCTCCAAATGCGCCACGTATAAGAGGATCCAGGGATTTCCCACCCTTAGTGGTGGCGCCACCTATAAGAGCTTATAGGTGGCGCATTTTTAACCAGTGCGCCACCCCTTACAACATAGTGGCGCATTACATAAAAAATGCGTCACTAATAAGGTTTCCATGTATAGCTATTTCTCTAGTAGTGAATTAGAGGGGAAGCAACTAGAAGATTCAGTTTAGATCTATTATCAAAAAACCACGCACAATGAAAATTTTGTGCAATGCCCGTTCATCACTATGAACTCTAGATCCAACCTGCATCTATTACTAGAACTAGCTCTCATACCACTGTGGGGATTCGGAGTAGAAAACAAAAAAAATTGGCACTACGATGCCAAACCCAAGAACAGATCTAGGAAGATGCAGACAAGGATAGCGATCTTATTACCTTTTTCAACTGTTCAACGGATGCACTCTCGCAGCGGAAGATGTTGATGGAGAGTTGGAGAAACTTGAAGAAGAACAATCCCACGAACAGATCTAATCCACGTGAAGTCCCTCGAACAAAGATCGATAGCACGATCTCTCTACGATTGATCCACACGTACTGTGTAGATGATCCGGCAAGGCTCCGCCGCCCAGAGCTCGGCGCCACCGGAGTAGAGAGGAGGGAGGAGCAGCCCTTCGGGGTTATGGTGGAGATTAGATCTAAAGAGAAAGAGAGTGGGGGAAGCCCTTCGGCAAATATCAATCTAATTGTGTGTTGAAGGGGTGCCCCATCTCATCTATTTATAGGGGAGGGGGATGGGAGGCCACCTTGGAGGAGGGGGCTGCCCTAGGGGGTGCGCCCTAGGGTTTCCCCTCCCTTAGGGCTGCGCCAAGGGGGGAGAAAGCTTCCTGGAAGCTCCCTCCCAAGCGCCTCCCCCTCTTGGGCCCCTTTGGCCCATGTGCTCCCTCCCCACTTGGGCCTTCCAAGTGAGAGGGAGCCCATTGATATTATATTCAATATATTAATTCCAAAACCTTTTGGAAATACATAATAAGTGAATATTTAATATATCTAGACCAACTCGGAATTTTTCTGGCCCTCCGGTTTTACCCGGTTTTCTTATAACTATTCCCGGTACCTTACCGGGTCTCCGAAACGATTCTGGTTTTCTCATCGATCATAACCTGATCACTCCGAGACTTTCGCGGTGTGATAAATACATGCTCCTATCACTATAGTACTCAACAGATCAACTACCCTTAAGTGTGTGACCCCATAGGTTCGGTAGGATACGGACATGAACCGGAAACTTATTTTCCCGCGGAACAATAACCGATAGCGGAGCCATGGACACCCATAAAGGTTCCCGCACCTACACGAATATAAATTCGAGTGAACCATATGCTTAATATGCCAGTCCTATTTGCTTGACGATACTATACAAAACCTGAGGTGAGATCTTTTAGGTATCCGCATGATTAACCATTAACCATTATACCAAGTCATCCTCCTTCTTGTTTTGTTCCATTTTTCTCATTTAGTATTCCGGTATCCCTTGTGATCAATTCCCAGTATCTGGCCAGACGATGTTGGATACCGTAATACTGAGAGGGCCCAAAGAAGTATCTCTCCATCGTTAGAGGAGCAAATTCCCAACTCGAATAGTTAAGTCCCTTGACACACTTTCAGGTGTGAGTGATCAAAGTCGTTATTGCCACGTCTGCTACGGGTGGTGTTGGGACAGAGTCAAAACCCACCCTCCGGTATGAAGTTACGAAACATTCTTATGGTCATTAAGGACACATGCATATTAACTTTAGATAATTTTACTTAAAACATGGAAACGATGTGATCTCAAAGTAAATCATACAATTGGGTCGGTTTAGCACCCTTGTTCTAGCAACAATGTGCTCCCATGTGTTACCGGCATTTTCAATGCCCTATGAACAGGAAAACATGTCATCCATAACACACGGGTTAGTCCTAGAGGCAGACTAAGAACACTTTGTGTTTATACTCCACACCTGCATATGGGTTTTCCTCCGAAGGCAGTTAACATGCTACTTGGCAAACCTCCGCATAGGCCATTGCAGTTATAGCATAGACATATAAACATTAATAATGAACCTGGAATTATAATAATACAATTTATTATTGCCTCTAGGGCATAATTCCAGCAAGATTTTCCCTGCATAGAATGGTTAGGGGGCAGTTTTTCTACGAGAGATTTGCGAACACAAATCTGTCGATTATAGAAACCATTCTTCGGAGGAGTACGAACGAACTCAGCCAAAAATTTCCCTTCCTGATCTTTGATAAGCTTGTAGTCAGAATCAAGTGATTCATCAACAATAACCTTATCAATTTTGCAGTTGAAACCTGAAAGGTTAGCAATGTCAATAGGCTTTTCTTTTGCAAGAACCCAGACAGTTATAGGATACTGCTCGAGCTCGCAGTAGGTGCCATCAGGGTTGAGTTTCCTCTTGAATCCAACACCTTCCTTTCGAGGATTTCTATGAAGAAGAGCCTTATTTAGGATATCACATAGGTAGTGGTGTCCCTGAACACTTTTGAACATGCATGTATCAAATAAAATTTTCAACCCGAGGAGTTCCTTGGTAACAGCAGAAATTTCCACGACCGAGGGGTTAGTATCATCAATGACAATAGGTTCCTTTCCTTTCGATTGCTTAGAAATAGACTCGGTTTTACTTCGTTCCAAACAAGTTAAGCAAGGTGAAGTAGAGTCATTTTTAGTTTCTGAGCCTTGTTGAGAAATGAGAGTGAGATTGACATTTTCCAATTCTTCATGAGCCTCTCTCAGTTTCTCGAGAGCCATTTTCCTTTGAAGGAATTCATAGGTTAGCTTCTCGTAGCCCACTGAGAGAAGATCATGCCGAGAGGAGAGTTCATCATACTTTTCTTTCAGAGCAGCATGCTCATTCGTCAAAGTTTGACCTTTCTCAATCTCATTGATCAACAAATTCTCAGATTTTTGAATAGTTTCACTCGGAGAATCTAGTTCATCTTTTTGGACAGAAGTAATCTCAGCAAGTTTGGCATAGCTTATCCTAGAGTGACTTTCATAAGCAGATCAATCGGAAGTATCGTAGGAATTCTTAGAAGAGGATACCTTTGCCTTGGCCATGAAGCAGTAGGCTAGAGTTTCATCTTCAATGCTTTGGTTGGTGAAGAATGAACTCGATGTCTTGTTCGAAGAAAATGCTAGATCAGCAACACCATCAGACTCAGAACCAGAACCAGATCTTGAGTTTGATTCAGCTTCGGTCCCAGAGGCTTCATCTTCAGAGTTCATCTCTTTACCCAGATAGGCCTTGGCACGGTGAGAATTCTTACGTCGAGAGGAATGTGATTTCGAGGAAGAACTCTCTCGATTCTTGTGATACTTCTTCTTCTTGTCATCATCAGAATCATCTTTCTTGTCTTTTCTGGACTTTGAATCATATCTCTTCGACTCATACTTTTTTGCTCGATCGGTGTGACTTGCTAGACGAGTTTCTGTGAGAATGCTTGGATCTATGTTCAATTTCCCAGAGAGGAAAATCAGCGATGAAATGACCTGGCTTCTTACAATTGTAACAACAATTATCTTTCGCTGAAGAGTTTCTCAATGATGATCGATGCTGTGATGAATTGCTTGAATTTCTAGAGGATTAGTTTTTCTTCGGTGAAGAGGAATTCCTTCTCTGGAAGCGGTTGAATCTTTTCATTATCAGTGCCAAATCTTTTCCAATATTCTCGGGTCATCAGAGGCACCTCCAGATTCAGAACTAACTTCAGGAGAGGAGTGATGTGAGGCTTTGGCCTTGAGAGCATGAGATTTTCTTAGAGTTCCATTGACATCACGGTTTTCTTCTTCTTCCATCTCAAAGGTGGTAAGTCTCTCGAGAATATCAGCAACGACAAGATTTCTGAAATCAGTCCTTTCCTTGATCATCAGCACAATGTGATCGAAGGGAATCATCAAGAGAACGAAGCAAATTCCTAACAATAATGTGACTAGTGATTAATACGTCCCAAACGTATCTATAATTTCTTCTTGATCCATGCATGTTTTGGGTGTTATTGCTACGTGTTTACTACATTTTCATATCTTTTTATAACATATTTTGGAAATAACCAATTAATGGTTGCAAGAGTGCAAAAGTTCTTGTTTTTGTACTTTATGTGTAGGAATTACTTGGATAAAGGAAAAATCATAAAAAGGAGCCTAGTAGGAGTTGGACTCTAACTCTCCCGAAATCTGTCCCCACCAGACAGGTTTTAAAGATTGCGTCGGAAACGCCAGAAGACGACCTCAAACGGAAAAACTTAAAACTACAAAGTTGTAGATTTTTTTTTTCCGGTGGATCTGGATAAATTATTTATCTCAACCAAAGTTCGGATGCTCCATCTGGCCCCGAAATACCGAAGACTTAATCTGGATGACGGGAATCCGAGAGTCAACATAAAGAGAGGAAACCTAGGTCAAAGGGCACCAGGAATATCCCTCCCCCTTGGAAGCCGTCTTGAGGGGGAGATCCATCTACAAACCAGCACCATCTCCAAGGAAGAAGAAGGGGGCCAAGGGCCTCTTCCCCCAAGGGTCGTGGCCGCCGCCACCGTCACCTTCACCACCTCCGGACCGCACCTCTCCATCAACATCTCTCTCTTTCTCACCATGTCTAAGTGTGAGTAGTTCTCCTCGGGGCTGAGGTTTCTACCAGTAGCTATGTGGTCAATTTTCTCTCCCATGATGTGATCTTCATTGTGATCATAGGCTATGTTAATCTAGGATGATCCCATGATGTTTCCCCTTCTTCTATGTATTGGATTTGATGTACTCACTTGTATTTATCTAGTATAACCCCCGAGACCAAGGTGACAATGGTCTATTGGACATGGATTAGAAAAATATTTTCATGAGTGATTTCCTCTTTTGTGTGTTGATTGAAGATTGAGAGTCTCTTGGTGCTTGTCTTTGACTATCCTTGAGATATGTTGTGGTGATTGTGGTACTCTCTTTGGATGGCCGCGGTGACATTGGGAAATCCATAGATTGAGAACTACGAACTTTGAGGTGTGATTTTGTATCCCTACATAATTCTTGTCCTCTCTTGACCACAAAGGAATGACCTCCGAGTGCGTCTCCATTCCATGTTTTATGGTAAATATCATGTGATTAGACTATGTTAATGTTGTTGGGAGTTGCCACTAGTGAAAGTATGAATCCTAGGCCTTGTTTCCACCATTGTTACACCGTTTTTGCTCACTTTTTTCACATATTTGCTTGCTGCACTTTTTATTACAGATTTATATTACCTTGTTTTGCCACACCGATCACCAATGTTTTACCATCTCTTCGCTGAACTAGTGCACCTATGCAACTCCTAGTTGTATTAGGTGTGTTGGGGACACAAGAGACTTTTTGTATCTTAATTGCAGGGTTGCTTGAGAGAGACCATCTTCAACCTCTACTTCCCTTAGTTCGATAAACCTTAGGTCATCCACTTGAGGGAAATTGCTGTTGTCCTACAAACCTCTGCACTTGGAGGCCCAACATAGTCTACAAGAATAGAAGCGTGCGTAGACATCAGTGATATCTTCAGCATCGAGGGAAATTAGCTCATTTGATAAGGCGGTGAGTCTGCTGTAAATAGAGTTGACCTTTTCTTCCTCGTGCCTCTTGAACAATTAGAATTTGCTTCTGAGAGTGTAAATGCGAGTATCTTTCTGAGTACAGACACCTTCACCAATCTTCTCGAGATAGTCCCAGACACCTTTGGTCGTAGGAATATTCTTCACCTCATGGTATTTTTCTGGAGTCAAATGATTTGTGATGAATACCCAGACTTCGGAATCAAGAGCCATATTCTTTGCCTCAGCAGAAGTGATGGCACTTTTTTCCTTGAAAGAAACTCCATTCTTGACAATTTCCCAAGCAGCAGAATTGATGGCCATGATGTTCCTCTTCATTATTGTCCTTCCAATAAGGATAGTCCTTCCCATTGTAAATAGGAATCGGTTCGCCCGAGCAAACAACTGCAAATGACATTCTTGACAACACTCCAGGTGGTTAGACCAAAATACGCAGAGCATAGGGAGTGCCTAGCTCTGATACCAATTGAAAGCTCAAGAATGATCACAGGGGGAGGGGCTGAATGATCACTTCTAAAAATTCTACGGAACTTAGAAGGAATTCATTCAAACTGCGAAGGACTAATAGAATCTCGAAGGAATTGCAGTATCGAAAGTCATGCATGGATCGAAAGGATTGGGGACGAGGGGAAACATCGAAAGAAAATAGGCAACCGAGTAAATAAAGAAGGTAAATACGAGTAAGAAAACGAGCCTGGCACTGCGATGTTTGGTAAACCAGTTCACAGTCTGCAAAGTTCTACGTCCGGTTGGAGGGACTGGTGATTGAAAACCTGGAGAAAAACTCTCTCCGTACTATTCTCCACTGCAAGAAACTCCACGAGCTTGTCCAGTTTTCACTCGGGGTAGTTTATTCAGGACATCTCCGAAACCTTTACAAACTTCCTTCAACAGTGACAATTACTCTTCAACTGCTTGACAGGCGACGCCTCACCGTCTAGGAGACTTGCGGTTCTCCAAGATAAAAAGATCGGCTAATATCAACCTAAGTCTCTGTGAATTGCTCAACTCAGTTTGGACATGGGTTTTGGTTTTCACTCGAAACCTTTCTCGGGAAGCTCACATCACTTATGTCTCAGAATATTCAGTGGAGCAACCAACCGCAAATGGCAGGTGGGTGCGGGGTATTTACAGGTGGCGATCCCGATGGGTGTAATGACTGAAGTGACCCGATGCAACCGCTTGACGCGTGTCCACAACGGTCGGATTTTCAATCACTTCACAACTTTTCTTGCAGAGCAAGTAAGATGACTTACCGAACGAGTTCTCTCTCGAAGGCACCATGTGCGATGACTTTGCCTTCCAGCTATTACTCGAATCAGTAAGATTTCTCTTTGTAGGGTTTTTGGGTTTTAAGTTGAGCAGAGCAAGTTCACTTCGACTAAGATCTCAACTAGCAAACCCCTCTTGATAGTACGGTTTTTCCTACGACTCAAGAAAGTAAAGAGAAACTAGTAAAAAGACTAAGTCTTCGTCCAGATTCAGTGACGAGGGGGTGACCCCACGACTCCTGCGTGTGAGGATACCTGGTGCATACGAAGATAGAAGGCCTGACAGAAGCCTCGACGGGTCCACGACTGGCCCACTCAAAGCACTGATGTAGGAGTCCGCGACCAACATGGAAGTCAAGACTTGGCGTCCAAGCCGAAACTAGTTTAGGAAATCGTACTTGTAACCTGAGGTGGACTTCCCGAGACCCGTCCTATTATATAAAGGCTGGGAGGGGTGACGGCTCAGGACAATCCAATCTACAATCGACACCTCCGGTCTTGAGCGAACTCACCTTTTCCTCCACTGTAATCGCCCCTCGCATAATACAATCGAGCAGGAAATGCTTCTCCTGTTAGCCGACAAGTATCGCCAACCTGTTCCTTCTCTACGATCTAACCCAGGGTCCCTGACCATGGGATTTACCGAGGCTGATCCCCGTCAATTGGCGCCATCTGTGGGAACTACACAGGTTGGAATCACGATCTCGGCAGTCCCATCTTCAGCAAGTCACAACTCAAGAGCTCGAGCAAGATCCAATCCACTCGAAGAACTCAAGTTCATCGCAAACCTCTCCATCGCACCACCAAGATCGCTCGGCCCGCAGTTAGGCCAGTTCGATATTTTGGAGACTACCAAAGTCGTCACCGGCGGAAAAGAACTCGACGACTCAAAAGACAAGCGCAAGCCATGACCACGAAGCCAGCCAAGACACTGGAACAAGTACAAGAAATATGCAAAGAAATCCCACTCGAGGAACCGCAACGTGTCACAACAGCTTTGGACTCCACTTGAGCACCCGCCGCCACCCGGAGACCCGCCACGGGACACGACTACGACTCCGAAACTTAGTCCAACGAGTACTATGACCCATATCATAGACCAGATGAGTTCGCCAAGTTTATTCAGAACCACTCGATCAACGACGGAATAGAGGTTGACCCAAGGTTTCACTCCCGTTCAGAAGACCACTCGCAGTCATTCCTAGTCGCAAGAAGAAGAAGGCACACCGGCTACAGAAGCTCACAGCCAAAGAACACCTGGATGGACCCTGCACAATCCACTGTTTCGAAGACGACTGGGGGCGCCTTAGAGCAGGCCACACCTTAATAGATTGTCGTCTGTTCACCGAACTCTCCAACAGCCTCAAGGAAGAGAAGCAACGCAAAGCCAAGCGGGCTCGAAGAAACGCGCAGCCGCCAACACCCAATACAGAAGAGCAATACCCTTCGTCTCATGGACGGGTCTGCATGATCCAAGAAGGTCGATCCTCAAAAGAAAAATGTGATGCCCACATCCTGCAGACCAGATAAGTTGAGGACCTAAAAACAGCAGAAACCTACCATCTGTATGGCACAGAGACCAACATTACTTTCTCACAAAGAGACCACCCACCCGCAATTACATGGCCAGGGCACGCACCACTGGTCCTCGAAGCCCAAATCGATGGTTACGACATCGACATAATTTTCATGGATGGGGGCAGCAGTTTAAACATAATCTTCACCAGCACCTTGCGCAAGATGCTGATACCGCGATCAGTATGGAAGAAGCCAGGTGTCACACTATACGGCGTAGTTCCAAGTGAAGCGGCCTCCTCCCTCGGAACAATTGAGCTCGATGTCGTCTTCGGCGGCAAGGGCAACTTCGCAAGAAAAGTCCTCGAGTTCGAAGTACTCGACTGGTAGTCCCAATACCACTCCATACTCGGGCGGCCCGCATTCGCTCAATTTATGGCGGTCCCGCACTACGCGTACCTCAAGCTCAAGATGCCAGGACCCTCAGGGGTCATTACAGTCAATGGAAGATTTATCAAATCAGACCAATGCGACCGAGATTTTCACGAAGTTTCTGACACGTTCGGAGCTCAGCAGCAGCTCGAAGAAATAGCCATGGTGACAGACAAGAGCATTTTTCCACTGGCAAGGAGAAGCGAATCAAAAGAATTTACTCGCGACTTCAGCATCGACAGCAACACAGTCACCCATCAGGTGCACCCAACGGACTCAGACAAGACGGTCCGAATCTACGCTCATCTCCTAGAAGAACAAGCATCTGTCTTTATGGTTTTCCTTCGCGAGAAGTGGGAAATTTTCGCCCGGTGCCCGGCTGACATGCCCGGAATACCACAAGAGTTCGCGGAACACGCACTACACATACATCCAAACACCAAACCAGTAAAGAAGGCGTTGCGCATATTTTCTGAACCCAAGCGCAGAGCCATTGCAGAAGAAGTAAATCAACTACTCGACGTGCAATTCATCCGGGAGACGAAGAAGGCCACCTGGATCGCAAACCCAGTCTTAGTACCTAAAAAGTACACCGATGTACTACGCATGTGCGTTGACTATGGGCCCGTCAACAAACACTGCCCAAAAGACCACTTCCCTCTGCCAAGGATAGGCAGATAATCGACTCTACCGCAGGATGCGACCTCCTGTCTTTCCTCGACGCCTATTCAGGATACAACCAAATCTGGATGAAGGAAGAATACGAAGAACACACCTTGTTCATCACACCCTATGACGTATTCTTCTATAGGACAATGCCTTTCGGACTGAAAAACGCCGGAGCCACTTACCAACGGATGATGCAAGCATGCTTAAGAGACCAAATCGGCAGAAACGTCCAAGTCTACGTCGACGACATCGTCAACAAAACTTACAGTGCAAACACGCTACTCGACGACCTCCGTGAAACCTTTGCAGCTCCCAACAGATACAGAATCAAGCTCAACCCAAAAAAGTGTGTGTTCGGCGTCCCAGCCGGAAAACAGCTCGGATACATGGTCTTTTCCCGAGGAGTCGAAGCAAACCCTGAAAAAGTGCAAGAAATCGCCAAGATGCAAGAGCCGGTGAACATCAAAGGCGTACAACAACTCATAGGAAGACTCGTAGCACTGAGCCGCTTCATCAGCAGGCTGGGAGAAAGGACTCTACCATTCTATCAGTTGCTGAGAAAAGGAGAGAAATTCGAGTGGACTGAAGAAGCTCGAAACGCATTCGCAGACCTAAAACAGACCCTCTCGACACCACCAATCCTGGCGGTGCCCAAGGAGCGAGAACCTCTCTACCTCTACATAGCGGCACACAACAGCGTAGTCAGCACGGCGCTCGTCGTCGAGCGCGCGGAAGAAGGCAAAGTCCAGAGCATACAAAGGCCAATCTACTACCTCAGCGTGGTCCTCACAAAATCTAAGCAGCGGTACCCATACTACCGGAAGCTCGTATAAGCCATCGTCATGACTTCAAGGAAAGTAACACATTACTTCAACGAGCACCTCATCACGGTTGTGAGCAGCGCACCGTGTTGGATATATGCTCTAGAGGCAAATAATATATGATTATTCCAATTTATCTAAGCAAGTTCTTAACCAGTTTCATACCGTGCTAGAACTGTATCAGTGAAACAATGATACAGGTGTGGTATAGAAAACCCCAGAGTTCCTAGTTAGCCTCTATATCAATAACTAGTTCATGGTCAACATGATGGTCGTGGTTTCGCGATCATGGAAAATTAAGTCTCTTGACTATGAGGTCCCCTCACTGGATGAGTGACGTGATGAATATTACCCAAAGCAAGCATTACGGCATGATCAATCTTATGAAGGTTCAGTGTTGTAATTACATAACGTAGTAGACCGTTCCTTTGACCGTGAGTACGTGCATAATTGCTATCTACTCGGATGCTTTGACTTACATCCAACCACCTGACTAAAATATGCGGGTCACAACGGTTGTATCTTGGGTATTCCGTGGAGATATGTTGAGGAGTATTGTTACAAGACCGGGATTTGTCAATCCATGTAATGGATAGATACCCGGGGCCCACTCGGTGAGATTCCATCCATAAAGCTGCAGCGTGTGACTAGGTCACGGGGATGAATATCATGGGAACGAGTGAATAAGGATTTGTTTAGAACGAGGTTGAACCAGACATAGGATGCCATTGATCGAATCTCGAAAACAATCCAGTATCGCTGACAAAGGGAATGCTATACGACGTAAGGTCCAATCGGTATTGATATCCGGAATGCACAGGGGTCATTATGAGCATCCAGGTCCCGCTGATGATCATTGACCATAACCTCATCTCGGTCATGACTGGAGTGTTCTCGGACCATAGGGTAACACACTTACGGGCTCGATGAAATCGGAGACCTTTTTGGAACTATCAGAGTTACCAGAAAATAAAGGAAGCAGCACCAGAAAAGTTTCGTGTTGACCCGAAGGAGTTTCGGAGTGAGCCGGACGGTGTTCCGGAGCACCGGGAGAAGGAATAATATTTTTTTGTTATTAATTAATTCAATTAATAATTAAAAACATTTTATTTATAATTAAAAAGTGCTATGGGCCTTATTTATAAAAGAGGCCCATTAGGGGAAATAAAAGGGAAAAAAGAAAAAAGAGAGAGAGAGGGAGGCGCCATGTGCCCTAGGGCCCATGAGGGGTGCGCCCCCCCTCCTCCCTTGGCCGGCCACCTCCCCCTAGCAAGGGACTTTAGTCCCACCTTGCTAGGGGAGAGGGGTTGACTCCCTCCCCTCTGCCTATATATAGATGTGCAGGGTGCACATATTTAATACACATAAATTCGTGAGAAAATAAATATTACTCCGAATTGAGATCGGTTTTCTCCGGTCTTCTCCCCGTCCTCGTCTCTTCCACGGTGCCCCCCTTGTTTGGGGCCTATAGTGGGATTGAGGCATATCTGTTACACGTAGGCCGTCGTGCTGCCGAAACTCTGGTTCTAGAGGTCTACTGCCGCCACCTTCGCTGGATCGGAGAACGGAGGTCGTGATCGAGTCTCGTACATGTGCGAGTACTACGAGGTGCTACACGTGTGGCACTACACGCATCAGGGTGCTCAACATAGCCAGGGGGTTGTGAACCTTGATCGACTACATCAACCACGTTTGCGGGAATGTTTCCCGCGCAACAAACTACACCCCGAGGTATGTTATTCCGTAGTCCTTTCCGTTGCGGTAATACGGCTAGCTAGATCTTGGGTTATGGGAAACGCTAGTTAGGAAAAATTTGTGTTTTCCGCTGCGCACCCCAATAGTGGTATCATGAGCTAGGTCTATGCTTAGTATTACTGCACGGAAAGAACACATCGGGGATGTGGGCGTTGATTCTATGATTGTTACCCTCCCACGTGTACTTTTTCACATCTGCGGCATTGTTTGATGAAGCGCCCCCCGGCCAACCTTACGCGTACTCTTACGCGAGTCTGGTTCCACGCTTGACATGAGGCTTGTACCGTATAAAGTGGCTCTGGGGGTGTCTGTCTCTCTACTTTAGCGTACGTGGCATATGCAACGGAGGGCCCCGTACGGGGTGTAATAGAGAAAATCGTATGGTTGACGTTGTGGTTGACTCGTAGGTTAAAACCTGTTTAACTATAAAAGCCCTAGCAGCCACGTAAAACTTGCAATATACAACTAGATCGTCTAAACTTTGTATTGCTAAGTGGGGGCTATCGTTTGTTTGATTGTGATGTAGTGGTAGCTTTGCTATATGTTACTAGTAAGTAGTAAACGTCATCATGACAAAACAAACTCAAATGGAGACACTGTAGACTTAGAGTTGCCATAGCTTAGACATCTTAAAACCTGCTAGTATAGGATACACGACGGTATCATGTGATAAGATGATCCCTTAAAAAACCCAAACACAAGTATTTTACCAAAGTGTGCACCACATGGAAGGATCTCCCATATGGCCGACATTCCGTACATATCGGGTGTCACACATATTAAACGGCGTTCGCATGAGGTTGGGTTCGGAAAGCCTAGCATATGCAGATATGGCCTTGTTGAGCAGCATATAACATGGAGGTTAATTTGGCGAGCCTAGCATATGAAGATATGGCCTCGGAATACTAGAGATCGAAAGATCGAGCATGAGTCACAATATACAGATAATGTGATCGCACAAGTTGTTGTCTACCTTTTAAACTGACCCGTCGGCCGTGTGTTATTCGAGGGCGGGCAGTGAATCTGGATCATGTAATCACTAAAACTTCTTAGGTATGATTGTTTTAGTGCGAGATCATTTATAATATGATTATATGAACTCATTGTTGTGAACTAGTCTTAATTGTGTTCCTTGCAATTATGTTTGTAGAAAATGAATGCACTAGAGCAACGTGAATTATGTTTCTTCATGGAGGGTGAAAGACTTATATTAGATGGGTCAAACTTTGCTGACTGGTACTCACGCCTTAGGACTTCGCTCAAAAGAGCAAACATCTTGTTCACAATCAAAATGCATGTGGAAGAACATCCGGACGACGATGTTGGCGATTAGGAGATACTTGATCATTATGCTCGCCGACAGAAGTGCTCCGTAGTCAGGAATGTCATGATTTTCAGCATGTCAGAGGATTTGGGTATTCAGTTTCAGGACACTGGCTCATATGACCTGATGGACACGCTAAATACAATGTTCATACGTGAGTTCAGAATTGCCAGATTTGAGTTAGAAAGCAAGTTTCTATCTACAAAGATGGAAGAACACACAAGCCTTGATGATCACTTAGACAGGATGCATGAGATGTACCTGACCCTGGTGGAGGACTATGAATATTGGACAATGAATGAAACCACCACAGAAGAGTTTGCAATAAACACGTTATTGCAGTCGCTTCCTCCGAGTTATGGTGATTATGTTCATAGCTATGTCGAAAGTGGAGCTAAAATGAGTCTCCAGAACTTCATGACTAATCTCTTGGCTGCAGTCATTGCTCCTATCGAGGATGCATAAGTCATGGATGGAGAAGGTATATACTTGATATACTTTATAAATGTTTGTTCCCTTATGCAACACTTGCAGTTAATGAGTATCTGATACTTATTTTGTTTTATGAAAACAGGACCCGCCGTTGCATGGACGGGAAGAGGTGAAATCAAGGATTGATGGATATCAAGTCAGTTGATGGCCAGCATGGATTCCGCCGAGACATCTATCATAGGAGATACTTAAAGTATTAGATAAATCTTATGTAATCATTATAGTATGAACACTTAGTTATGTGTCTTGCATGTCGCGAGACAAAGTTATTCATGTAATGAGACAAGTCAGTTGTTCCATCTTTATGAATAAAAGTGTGCTTATACTTTGATTACGTCTTGATTTATGTTATGATAGAAAGCATTTATAATACTGCTATTATTGTCAAGTAATATTCAATGTTTAATGATAAAGTTGTCTTGATTATAACAAGTCAAAGATTTGATTGCATAAGGTGATTTCATAACTGATTAATTCATTAAATGTATGATCTATTAACTTGTGAGTTCATTATCAAATGAAAGTCATAACTTGATTGCATGAGATGGATTAGATACACGATCTATGAACCTCTGCAATAAATATGACCATGACAAGGTTCTAGCAAGCAGAACTTGTGGCAATCATTATACATAAATGATGTACTAAATGGGAACATGAGTTATCATTAAAGACTTCATATGATTAATTGAAAGTTGTATTCAATTGAGATCATGAAACTAAGATTCAGGAATCACAGTGTGAAGTAGAATATAAGGATAGAAATCACTACGCTATCCGAGTGATAAGTATTAAAGATGACATCATGGGAGACTTGTGGAAGTTGTACCGCAAATTACGATGGAAGTTTAAAGTGCTAGACTACTTAAACCATTCGTAGTCATAGTAAACTGTAGTATGGTCTAAACGTTCTTTCCCCTTGCACTAAAATTATTAACGAAAAAGGTTGTTTAATTCATTAAGTTAAAACACCAACTTCATGAATAGGAAAACATCATGAATATAATGAGACAAGATAGCTCCATAATTGATGGAGTTATAAGGTTTCTTAAAGAAAGAATTTCTTTGTGATAAAGCTACAAGCAATTGAAATTACATATTCTCCCCGAATAGAAAAATTTGTGTTGCTTGATTGGTAGTGCGAGAAGAAGTCTCTCGACACGGATCCAATGGGAGATAATGGAAACTTTGACCAAGGTATTGGACCTTGCCTTCAGAATATCAGAGTATTGCAACGGAAGCGTGTTCCGCTGTAATGACGCTATATAAGGAAGGATATGCCAACAACGATTGGTCTTGGTATATGAGTTGAAGCCTTAGTTGAATTTAGAAGGTTTTCATGAATACTTTCTGTACCGAACAATAATAATGAGTCTTCTTAATAAAACAAAAGGAATAACGTTGTTTGAAACGCAAAGGAATGATGGTAGCCTAGAACACGAGGAGAAATGAAATAATATTGAGTTACATATAGGATGGCTCACGTTCTGTGAAATAAATCGGTTATTTCATATTCTCAACAAATTGGAAAGTTATTGAGAATAATGTAATGGGTATAAGGCATAATTTTGGTTCATAAAACGGTTATTACCAAAGTTCAATGGTGATTGACTGCGGAAACGTAGGAACGCTTTAATCAATAAAATATTTCATTTACACTACAATGGACCATAGCCTGAAATTGCGTCTCAGTCAAATTGGGATTTGAAAGAGAATTGCAATGGGCATGACGAAGGTTTATTTCGTTGGAAGGATGGACTGTAGTACCTCAAGACAGGAACCCTCAACCTTGATTTGATCAAGTGATTTTTTGTGAATGATCAAAATATTCAGTGGGCCTGCAGTTTCATGAAACTGAGTGGGAGCTTTGAAGACTTAAGGAAACTTAGAATGCAGAGTGCATTTTCTGAGTGGGAGCTTTGGGAGCATTGTCATTATGTAAGACATAGTAACAATACAATGACTTGATGAAAGCTAAACCACAAATATATGAGTATATGATGGATATATTTGAGTGGGAACATGATCATTATCTCAGACATGCATGTTATGACATATGTGGAGAATGATCACGTGTATGTATATATGGACATGCGAATGATATATGTATATGGAGAATCGTCTCATATGCACGTATATCAATTATGATATATATATATATATATAAACATAAGGTAGATATAACGCAAGATTGCAAGAATCTTCCTTTATATGAAGTACTAAACACATCACACGTTGAAATCTATAGTGATAGATACGTATGATGAAACAAAGAAAAGTTGGAATAATCTTCTAGACAAGAAACATGTTATTGTAGCTAGAAATTATATACCGGATGAAATCCAAATATCACAAGCAATGTCTTGATGGAAGAATAGAGATGCACCATGTACTAGGACATGTGATCTCATATGTACTTTGACATATGATTCTACCTTATAACATGCATTGTGAATCCAACAACAGAATGACTCAAAAGTTCTTGGAAGAAGAACAAATTCCGATGTGATTTAGGAGTAAAACACGGAATCTGAATAAAGTCCATGAATTCAGTATATGATGAATACTGAGGACTATTCTCTAAAGTATAGAAAGATAATAGACTTGAATGTAATGCAAGATTACATTTGCAAGCCATATTATGGGCCTATATGGAATTAGAGACATCACCAAGGACATGAAAGAAATGTGAGCAAGATTCACGGCACTACAAACATAATACTACTTAAGAAAGTAGACGTATGGATAAAAGTTTGGCGTAAGAAGTTTGGACTTCTGGCTGAGTGTATTTCCCAATATATGTGATGCTAGATAAGTCTTCTGAAGACTGAACCAAAGGATCACTGAAGGATATTGTGAAATAATAGTCTCACTCTCCCGCGAAACTTATATCCAACCATTATATGATAATGAGTGGTATGTCAAAAGGGGTTGACCTGTACCAGTTGCAAAGGAAACATACGAATCTGAATTGGTGCAGTTTCGTTGACGAAACTTCTTCCATGAGCATGCATGATCAATGAACACTTATGTGATAAGATGGTTATGATCGGGAAAATGCGGCTAGATTATTAGCACTCTAGTGCAAGTGGGAGACTGTTGGATATATGCTCTAGAGGCAAATAATATATGATTATTCCAATATATCTAAGCAAGTTCATAACCAGTTTCATCCCGTGCTATAACTGTATCAGTGAAACAATGATACAGGTGTGGTATAAAAAACCCTAGAGTTCCTAGTTAGCCTCTATATCAATAACTAGTTCATGGTCAACATGATGGTCGTGGTTTTGGGATCATGGACAATTAAGTCTCTTGACTATGAGGTCACCTCACTGGATGAGTGACGTGATGAACATTACCCAAAGCAAGCATTACAGCATGATCCATCTTATGAAGGTTCAGTGTTGTAATTACAGAATGTAGTAGACCGTTCCTTTGACCGTGAGGACGTGCATAACTGCTATCTACTCGGATGCATTGACTTACATCCCACCACCTGGCAGAAATATGCGGGTCATGACGATTGTATCTTGGATATTCCGCTAAGATATGTTGAGGAGTATTGTTACAAGAGCGGGATTTGTCAATCCATGTAATGGATAAATACTCGGGGCCCACTCGGTGAGATTCCATCCATAAAGCTGCAGCGTGTGACTAGGTGACGGGGATGAATATCACGGGAACGAGTGAATAAGGATTTGTTCAGAACGAGGTTGAACCAGACATAGGATGTCATTGAACGAATCTCAGAAACAATTCAGTATCGCTGACAAGGGGAATGCTATACGATGTAAGTTCCAATCGGTATTGATATCTGGAATGCACAGGGGTCATTATGGGCATCCAGGTCCCGCTGATGATCATTGACCGTAGCCTCATCTTGGTCATGACTGGAGTGTTCTCGGACCGTAGGGTAACACACTTAAGGGCTCGATGAAATCGGAGACCTTTTCGGAAGTATCGGAGTAACCGGAGAATAAAGGAAGCAGGACCGGAAAAGTTCCGTGTTGACCCGAAGGAGTTTCGGATTGAGCCGGAAGGTGTTCCGGAGCACCGGGAGAAGGAATACTATGTTTTAATTATTAATTAATTGAATTAATAATAAAAAACATTTTATTTATAATTAAAAAGTGCTATGGGACTTATTTATGAAAGAGGCCCGTTAGGGGAAATAAAAGGGAAAAAAGAAAAAGAGAGAGAGAGGGAGGCGCCATGGGCCCTAGGGCCCATGAGGGTTGCGTCCCCCTCATCCCTTGGCCGGCCACCTCCCCCTAGAAAGGGACTTTAGTCCCACCTTGCTAGGGTAGAGGGGTTGACTCCCTCCCCTCTGCCTATATATAGATGGGCAGGGTGCACATATTTAATACACAGAAATTCGTGAGAAAATAAATATTACTCTGAATTGAGATCACTTTTCTCCGGTCTTCTCCCCTTCCTCGTCTCTTCCACGGTGAGCCCTCCTTGTTTGGGCCCTATAGTGGGATTGAGGCATCTCTGCTACACGGAGGTCATCGTGCTGCCGAAACTCTGGTTCCGGAGGTCTACTTCCGCCACCTTCGCTGGATCGGAGAACGGAGGTTGTCATCAAGTCTCGTACGTGTGCGAGTACTACGAGGTGTTACACATGTGGCAATACACCCATCCGGGTGCTCAACACAGCCAGGGGGCTGTGAACCTTGATTGACCACATCAACCAAGTTTGCGGGAACGTTTCCCGCGCAACGGACTACACCCCGAGGTATGTTATTCCGCACTCCTTTCCGTTATGGTAATACGGCTAGCTAGATCTTGGGTTATGGGAAACGCTAGTTAGGAAAAATTTGTGTTTTCCGCTGCGCACCCCAACACACCGCTCGCAGACATCCTTAACAACCCTGGAGCAACAGGCCGGGTCGCCGAGTGGAACATCAAGCTCAGCCCCCACGACCTGCAGTTCAAACACCCAATGGAAATCAAGGCCCAACTAATCCCATACTTTCTGGTCGAGTGGATAGAGGTGCAAACACCTGGCCCTCCAGACCTCTCCAACTCATGGACGATCTTCTTTGATGGATAAAAAATACATCAAGGAGCCAGAGCAGGCATCGTATTAATCTCGCCCAAAGGAGCTAAACTTAAATACGTGCTCCAGATCAACTTCAGCAAGGCCTCAAACAACGAAGCAGAATACGAGGCACTACTCCATGGCATGCGCATGGCAAAAGCTTGCGACGCCACCCGTCTCACAATCTACGGCGACTCCAACCTCGTCGTGCAGCAATCCATGAGGGGCTGTGAAGCAGTCGCAGACAACATGATAGCTTACAAGAAGCTCTACAACACTCTAGAAGGAGGATTCGACGGCTGCGAGCTAAACTACGTCACCAGAGCAAATAACACAGGAGAAGACGAGATCGCAAACATTGGATCAACTCGAAGACCAATTCCCCCAGGTGTTTTCCTCAAAAGTATCAGGCAGAGATCAATCAAAACCAAGGCACTCGCGCCAGAAGCAGCCGCAGAGGATGACAGCACAAGTGAACCAGCAAAAGTGGCGGCTGCAAACTCAACCGCTTATGAAAGCAACAATGCAGTCGCGGAGGCAGAGCCAGATGCACCTGAGGGCACAGCTTGGACAAAACCATTCCTTAGATTCCTAATTCAAGTCACCTTGCCGCATGATGTTGTAGAAGCCCGACGCATTAGTCGGCGATCTAAAGCATTCACAGTAATAAACGGAAAGCTCTACAAGCGTAGAATTTCTCAAGTCCTCGAAAAGTGCATCAAGGAAGAAGACGACAAGGCTCTGTTGCTCGAGATCCACGAAGGCACTTGCGGGCACCACGCGAGCAGTCGGGAACTCGTTGCCTAAGATTTTCGAGCAGGTTTCTACTGGCCAACCGCAATGCTAAACGCGGAAGACATCGTGCGGCGCTGCATCGCCTGTCAAAAATTCGCCAGCAGGCCACACGCTCCAGCATCTGAACTCAAAACCATACCACTATCCTGGCCGTTCGCCACTTGGGGACTCGACATGGTGGGTCCACTCAAGAAATCCTCAAAAGGAGGTCAAAGACATCTCCTAGTGGAAGTGGAAAAGTTTACCAAGTGGATTGAAACAGTACCAATCACCAGCTCAACAACCCGCACGGCAGTCAACTTCATAAATTCCATCATCTTCCGATTCGGAGTACCACACAACATCATCACAGATAACGTTACAAACTTCACAGCAGCAGAATTTCAGAACTTTTGCGAAGATTTGGGCTTCAAGATCAACTACGCATTAGTCGCGGACCCGCAGTCCAACGGCCAGGTGGAAAAGGCAAACGGCTTAGTCCGTGGAGGAATAAAAAAGAGACTCCTCACACCACTCGAACAGGCCGCATGCAACTGGGTAGAAGAACTCCCTGCAGTCCTGTGGAGCCTGCACACCACCCCCAACACCTCAACCCTGTACACACCCTTTTTCATGGTATACGGGGCGGAAGCTGTGGTGCCACACGACCTAAAGTCCGGAGGATACGAAGAGGAAGAGGCAAAGGAAGCACTCCAGGAGGATAAAGACATCGCAGACGAAGCAAGGGACATAGCTATAGCAAGGTCAGAAGGATACCAAGAAAAACTATGCACGTACCAAAGCAGCCGCTTGTGGACAAGAACTTTCCGCAAAGGAGATCTTGTCCTGCGTCTAATACAAGAAAAAGTCCACAAGCTTGCCCCGTAGTGGGAAGGACCCTTCATAATCTTGGAGGTCATAGGAGGAGGAGCATACAGGCTGAAGAACCTAAAGACCGACGAAGACGTGGGAAATCCGTGGAACGTGGAAAACTTGCGCCTGTTCTACCCATAGTCTACCCATAGGCACTCTCGGCAGTATCGGCAGTAGCCTCGATCGGAAACCCATGTTAAAACTCGAGGCAATAAATGAGGTGTTGCCCAAATAATACTACTTAAAGCACTCGGGGGCTCGAGCACAGACTCCCCTTGAGAGATGCTATTTTCGCTTATGCGACGCTACCTAAAGCACTCGGGGGCTCGAGCACAGACTCCCCCTGAGAGACGCTATTTTTTCTTACGCGACGCTACTTAAAGCACTCGGGGGCTCGAACACAGACTCCCCCGAGAGGCACTATTTTCGCTTACGCGACGCTACTTAAAGCACTCGGGGGCTCGAACACAGGCTCCCCTTGAGAGACGCTCTTTTCGCTTACGTGATGTCACTTAAAGCACAAGGGGGCTCGAGCACAGACTCCCCCTGAGAGACGCTAATTTCTCTTACGCGACGTTACTTAAGTTACTTAAGTAAACCCAGGGACTGGAGCAAAAGACTTCCCTCGAGAGACATCACTTCACCCACACCATTTTGAACAGAAGCCTCACTCAAAGTTTTCGCATCAGCACAGTCTATTTTCCAAAGATAAAGGACAAAGCAGACATCGGATAAAGCAATTTACTAAGTCTTCACCCGATCACAAGTGATCACCTAAAGACTCGGGGGCTACTCCCATCGGGAGCGCTGCCGCGCACCCGACGAAATTTGGAACAATAGTACAGACATAAGAAGGGCCATCTTGAACGAGTAAAGCTCAAAGTCTACGTCCGACTCTTCAAGTCGAACGTCGCCTCGGGGGCTACTCCCATCGGGAGCGCTGCCGCGCACCCGATAGTAATACAAAGGACTCGAAGACAGTCTTCCATTACAAAGGACTCGAAGACAGATTTCCTTTACAAAGGACTCGAAGACAGTTTTCCATTACAAAGGACTCGAAGACAGTTTTCCATTACAAAGGACTTGAAGACAGTCTTCCATTACAAAGGACTCGAAGACAGTTTTCCATTACAAAGGACTCGAAGGATGTTTCCATTACAAAAGACCCAAAGAGCATCATCACAGACAAAGTAAGAACTAAGCCTGCGAAGAGCAACTCGCCTCCTTCCTGAGACTGGTGACCTTGCCTATCGGCGCACCCGCTTGACTGATGGCTTGACATCCGAGCTCTCCCTAGAACTAGAAGAGAAAGCACCACCAGGAGAGGAGTTGGCGGATGAAGAAGTTGAAACTGAAGCACCAGAACCAGTGTTGCTCGAGTCCTCCCAGTACGGATCCAGACGATTGCCACTGGCATCAAACGCACGGACGACGAGAGTATCTTCGGCATCAAAAACGACAACAAAGGCTATCCTTATCGCGCAAATTCAGCCGTCGCGAAAAAGACCTCCTGCCAGATCCAAGAAAAATCATGAACGAATCATTAACCTCCAGCTCCACCCAAGAGGGATATCGAGCACACCCTTGAAGCTGGAGCCACAGACCCCTCAAATTGAGCTCAGAAATCATGGAGGAAAATGAGAACGGAAGAGGGATCCGAGTAGCAGTCCGGCTAAGAACACGCAGAAGGAAGTCGTAGCGCGAAACACCCTCCTCCACGCAAGAAGAGGAAGGCGTCGTCGTAGCTCCACGACATCCACCGCGCGAAGAATGAGGCGTGCTGCCGCCACGGCCGCGCCGGCCACGACCTCGGCCAAACACACTGCCACCACTCTTGGGCGCCGTATCAAGAAGAAGAAGAAGAAGAAGAAGAAGAAGGGAAAGATGGGAGAAGAAAAGATGCTGAGCCTAAGAAAACAACAGGAGGTATGTATAGCGCAGCCCAGGGGCAAGCAAGGAAAACACGCAGAAACCAAGACGACATCATAATTAATTCAAGACCAACACACTAGACGCTATGACTTCCGAGGCTAGATTCCATTTCACATCAAAGCGAAATTCAATAAAGGACGCATCAAATTTTGCATGTTTCCCATACACGCCTCAGAAACCCAACAGGCAGCAGCAGCGCAGGACTACAACGCAACGTCCAAGATGCCATTATGGTTGTTCAGAAGATGTGACGGACCGGAGACTAAGCGTTTTCATCACAATGGTCACCAAAGGCATCATTATGATGCTTATCCTCGCGTCATTCCAAGAAGGACGGTTTCAAAATAAAAAAAATTGGTAATATCAAACATGGTAAAGATTCCCTATCTCTAGATGCCAAATTTTTTTTACATTGTTCCAAAAATTTCACTCCCATCGGGAGCACCCTGCCATTACTAACAACAGCGCAAGTTTCAAACTACGAGATTGTGGGTAACCATTTTTCCCCTACCAAGACGTGCTCGAGTGACCACTCGCACCAATAGTAATTGATGCATCTACAGAGTTTCGGGTGCTCCCTCACCCAGAAGGCAATGATGTGCTCCAGTAACAACTCGCACCAACAAAACGACGCATCTCCAGAGTTCGGGTGCTCCCTCACCCAGAAGATGACGAAGCATTCAAGTGGCTACTCGCAAGACTGAACTAATAGCCGACGGGACAATCTGCCCATGCACTCGATGACTTTCCGAGTGGGTGCATTCTTATCGACTCCTCGCCCGAGCTCGCAAAAGTTCCGCGAGTGACTACTAATAGTCCACTTGATCTGTTTATTCCAAGTGGGTGTATCTCTAATTGGGCTCCGCGCCTCTATGAAAAATGATGACTGGGCTGCGACTCGCCGTACCCCAGATGCCGCGCAAGCTTAGCACGTAGGTAAGACCCCGCTGCGCAGTCGGCCGGGCTGGGACTTTCCACCGTGCGACTTCACTCCCGATGTTTTCCATGCGCTTGCATGAAGAAAGACGAGCCGATAACGGACGCGTTAAGGATGTTTGATGGGACCGACGGCATTCATCATGTAAGGCATGCAGCGGCATGGACTTTGCTAGACATCGGTCGTTTCCAAGTTCATGTCGAGGGACACGGGCTTGATTGGGCAACTGAGGTATTTTCTACTAGCGAAATTCACGAAGGCTCGACCAGTCGACTACCTTGGGCCCTTTCAGTTTATCATCCCTAAACACTTTTACGGCCAAACAACCAACGACTCACAGCCGCACTGCGCACATGAATACAATTGACTATGGATTCGAGTCCATGCGCGACTCTTTGAGTCCCCCAGGCACTCGGGGTCTACTGACGATGGGGTGACCCCACGACTCCTGCGTGTGAGGATACCTGGTGCATACAAAGATAGAAAGCCTGATAGAAGCCTCGACGGGTCCACGACTGGCCCACTCAAAGCACTGACGTAGGAGTCTGCGACCAACATGGAAGTCAAGACTTGGCGTCCAAGCCGAAACTAGTTTAGGAAATCGTGCTTGTAACCTGAGATGGACTCCCTGAGACCCAGCCTAGTATATAAAGGCTGGGAGGGGTGACGGCTCAGGACAATCCAATCTACAATTGACACCTCCGGTCTTGAGAGAACTCGCCTTGACCTCCACTGTAATCGCCCCTCGCATAATACAATCGAGCAGGAAGTGCTTCTCCTGTTAGCCGACGAGTGTCGCCAACCTATTCCTTCTCTACGATCTAACCCAGGGTCCCTGGACATGGGATTTGCCGAGGCCGATCCTCGTCATTCAGCTTTCTCCTCATTGCGCTTTTACTCGAGAGCATCTTCTTTCTCAACGACATTTTTGGGGTCGTTTTCCTTCAAAGGCTTTGGTAATGAACTGCAGCTTCGCTGCAGTGAATTTTCCTTCGACCTTCTACCAGCAAACGCAATTCTTTCGGAACCTAAGTATCTGTTTATACTCGAAAACAATATTAGTTCCTCTATTGCTTTGTCCAACAATCTCCAAAACCTTCGGGGGAAAAACTTGCTCCTACAAATTGCTTTCTCGCTATTCCTCCTTAGATTCTGGCATCTTTTTGAGGGAAAAGAGAGAGGAGATCTAGATCTATATTTCCACCATTATATCTCTCCTCTAAGTGAGGGGAACCTTGTGGATCTAGATCTTGGAGTTCTTGGTGTTTCTCCTTGTTCTTCCTCTCATATTCCTCCATAGCTTTTGTTGCTTTGGTGGGATTTGAGAGCGAGGGACTTGAGCACTTCGTGTGTTCTTTCCATTGCATTTGGTGCATCGGTTTGAGTTCTCTTCGCGGATTCATTGTAGTGGAAGTTGAGCATTGAAAATATATGTTACTCTTGAGTGCTTTGGCACTCTAGAGTTTGTTCCTCTTGGGTGTTTTGGCCCCTAGAGGCTTGGTGTTGTAGCGGAGCTCAATCATTGTGGTGTACAGATTCGGGATGCTATGGGAGCCTCCAATTAGGTTGTGGAGATTGCCTCGAGCAATTGTACGGGTAAGGTGACTTCCCCCAAGGGTTGCCAATTGTACGGGCTTAGTGACCGCCCTCAAGTGTCTGATACGTCCCAAACGTATCTATAATTTCTGCTTGTTCCATGCACTTTTATGTGACATTGCTACATCTTTTGTACACTTTTATATCATTTTACACATATTTGGACTAACCTACTAACTCAGTGCACCCAGTGCCAGTTTTTGTCTGCTGATGTCTTTAAGTTGCAGGTTATTACCCTAATTTTCAGAGCACCAAAAATTCCAGAAAAAGCATATAAAAAATCAGCAAGACAGAAGCTTCCGGAGTCCTGAAGGGGGACCAAGGGGGGCCCACCTGGCGCCCAAGCGGGCAGGTGGCGCGGCCACTCCCTGGCCGCGCCACCAGGGCGCCTGGATCTCTGGCCCACTCCTGGATCCCCTCTTTGGCCTATGGTACCTCTTCGTCCAGGAAACCCTCGAGGAGAACCCCGCATCACGAAATACCTCTCTGTTCCGCCGTCGTCGCGCTTCCAAGATCGGGAGCACCAGAAGACTCCTTCTCGCCACCCTGCCGGAGGGAAGAAGGACCACCGGGATCTTCTCCACCACCATGGACGCTTCCCGGATGTGCCCTGAGTAGTCCCCCTTGGACCATTGGTCCATGACCAGTAGCTATCTGATGTCTTCTCTACAATCTTGTTCTTCAATTCTTAGCCCTTGTGAGCTTCCCTACATGATCAAGGCATGTATGTAATTTTCCTGGTTTTGCTATGCTGTGTTTGCTGGGATCCGATGGATTATGAGATTATGTTTAGACCGTGATGAGTTATATATTTGGTTTACCTTTTATATTTTATTCTTGAGTAATTCTTGCATGTTCTCCGTTACTTTTTATTACTTTGGCCAAGTAGTAGATAGTAACTCCAAGAGGGAGCATTTATGCATGATTGTGGGTTCATGCCCCCCGATGTCTAGCTTGAGTGACAGAAACATGAGAATTGGGGATGTGATGTTGCCACCAGGGAGAAAACAATGATACTTGTAACCGCGGTTGCAAGGATTGTTTACCTTACGGATAGATTGGTAATGCAATTGTCTGTTGCTTTGAGTTTATACTTTTGGTGGGACTCCCAACTTAATACCAGCGAGATCTTCTGAATATATATCTCAAGGTGGATGTGAGTAGATGCAGATAGATTTCGGTCTACTTGTCTTGGCGTAATGCACATACTCTCAAGCCTCTTACTTTCTAGTAGCATAATTAGCATTGCGGTGCGTTTATAATTCTATCAATTGCCCAACTGTAATTTGTTCACCCAACTTAGCTATTTTATCGTCTTTTAGGAGAGAGACATCACTAGTGAACATCATAGGACCTCGGTCCATATTTCCACCACTATTTACACCTCCACTTTATTAATGCTTTTACTTTCCGTTGCAATTATCACTATCATTATCACCTTGCGTTTAATCCTTTGTAAACAACAAGGCCGGAGAGATTAACAACCTCTCTGTATTCGTTGGGAGCAAATCTATATGTTGTGTGTGTAGGTCCACGTTAACCTCATCTTCATCTGATAACTGATGGCGTGGAAGTGGATAATGGCTTCTCGCCCTTTGTTGGTTACCCCAAGTGGAAGGTGAGATGTAGGATAGCAGCAAATTTCTCCTATATAGAGGATAGGGTTTGTCTCCCATAGGACTCCGACAATGATAAGTAGGTGGTTCGGCAAGTGATGCGTCGTATGAAAAGAATCACTTGCTTCTCCTGGACCTGCACACGACACAAATAACTTTTCTCCCAACGAAGTTCAGAGAGGTTGTCAATCTCTCTGGTCTTGTTGTTTACAAAGGATCAAAAACACAAGGGATAATGATAATGATAGCAATTTAAAGTAAATACTGAAAAGGAATAAGCGTGTAAACAATGATGAGAATATGGACCGGGGTCCCGTGATGTTCACTAGTGATGTCTCTCTCCCAAAAGACGATAAGACTGCTATGCGAGGTAAACAAATTACAGACGGGTAATTGACAGGATTATAAAGGCACCGCAATGCTAACTATGCTACAAAAGAAAGGAAGAGGTTCAAAAGCATGGGCAGTACGCGAGAATAAGTGGACCGAAATACATCTGCATCTACTACTAATCATCCACCTTGAGATTTCTATCCAGAACATCTCGCTGGTATTAAGTTGCGATCCCCACCCAAAGTGTAAACCCAAAGCAACAGACAACTGCATTAAAAGTAAATTTGCGTAAAGTAAACAATCCTTGCAACCACGGTTACAAGCATTGTTGTTTTCCCCCTTGTGGCCACACCACATCCCCTAGACTCATGTTTCTATCACTCAAGTGTGTCATCAGGGGGCATGTACCCACACTCGAGCATAATGTTCCCTCTTGGATTTACTACCTACCACTTGGCCAAAGCAATAAACAGCAACGGAGAACATGCAAGAATTACTTCGGAACAAAAATACAAAAGATAAGAACCAATTATATTACTCTATCACAATCTGAACATAATCTCCTAATCCATTAGATCACATCAAACTCAGCATAGCAAAAGCAGTGCCTCGATCATGTAGGGCAGCTCACGAGGTCTAAACCATGAAGAACAAAGAGGGGAGGAGAACATCACATAGCTACTGATCATGGACCCATGGTCCAAAGGAAACTACTCACGGCACATCCGGGAAGCGTCCATGATGGAGGAGAAGCTCCCGGAGGTCGATCCTCCTTCCGGCAGGGTGCCGGGAAGGGTCCTAACGGTGCTCCCGATCTTGGAAGCGTGAAGGCAGCGGAACAGAGGCGAGATCGCGAAAAAGGGTTCTGTCTTCAGAAGTTTCCCGTGACGGAGATTAAATAGGCGAAGGGGGCAGCCAGGCAGGCCACCAGGAGTCCGGGCGCCCCCCTGGCGCGGCCAGGCCCCTAGCCGTGCTAGGTGGCCACCTGGGCACCTGGTGGTGGCCCCATTTCCCTCCTTCGGGGATCTAGAAGCTTCCGGTACGCTGATTTTTTATCTGATTTTTCCTGGATTTTTGGAGCACTTTTTATATGGGGGAAAACTGAAATAGAAAAACAACCGAAAACAGAAACTGGCACTAGGGTGCACTGAGTTAATAGGTTAGTCCAAATATGATCAAAAGTGTATAAAAGTGTATCTAGATCATAGCAATATCACACAAAACATGCATGGAGCGAGCAGAAATTATCGATACGTTTGATACGTATCAACATCCCCAAGCATAATTCCTGTGGTGACATGTGATGGTACGATTTCTCGCCCCCTCGTTGGTTACCCAAAGTGGAAGGTTGAGATGTAGATAGCGGCAATTTCCCTTAGCGAAGATGATAAGGTAGACTATCGAACCAGTAGGACTCCAACAGATACAAGAAGGTGGTGAAGTGAACAATGGCGTCGTTTACAACCGAGGTTGCTAACTTCACCTGGACCTGCACACACAACAAATAACTTTTCTCCCAACGAGTACAGAGGAGTTGTCAATTCCTCCGGCCTTGTTGTTTACAAAGGATCAAACGCACGGGATAATAATGATAGTGATAGCAACAGAAAAGTAAATAAAGCAGTAAAAAAATAGTGGGTGTAAACAGTATTGGAAATATGGACTGGGGTCCTATGATGTTCACTAGTGATGTCTCTCTCCCAAAAGACGATAAAATAGCCATGCGAGGTAAACAAATTACAGCTGGGCACTTGACAGGATTATGTGCGCAAACCAATGCTAACTATGCTATAAAGAAAGGAAGAGGCTCAAAAGCATGGGCGGTACGCCAAGACAAGTAGACCGAAATCCATCTGCATCTACCTACTAATCGTCCACCTTGAGATATCTATCCAGAACATCTCGCTGGTATTAAGTTGTGAATCCCACCCAAAGTGTAAACTCAAAGCAACAGACAACTACATTAAAGAACTTTGCGTAAAGTAAACAATCCTTTTACCCACAAGTACAAGCATCGTTGTTTTCCCCCTTGTGGCAACAACACATCCCCTAGACTCATGTTTCTGTCACTCAAGCTAGTCATCAGGGGGCATGAACCCACAATCATGCATAACGCTCCCTCTTGGAGTCACTACCTACTACTTTGCCAAAGGAATAAATAGCAAAGGAGAACATGCAAGAATTACTCAAGAACATAAATATAAAAGAGGAGAATCAAATATATTACTCAAACACAATCTGAACATAGTCTCATAATCCATCGGATCCCAGCAAACTCAACATAGCAACAGCAGAAAGATTACATATGTGCCTTGATCATGTAGGTCAGCTCACGAGGTCTACTGATCATAGACCCATGGTCCAAGGTGGTCTACTCACGGTTCATCTGGGAAGCATCCATGGTGGTGGAGAAACTCCTGGAAGTGGTTCCTCCCTCCGGCAGGGTGCCGGGAAGAGGTCTCCTGGTGCTCCCGATCTTGGAAGCGCGGCGGCGCGAAACAGAGGTGAGATCGCAAAAAAGGGTTCCTCTCTCGGGGGATTTGCGTCACGAAGAATATATGGGCGAAGGGGGGCAGCCAGGGGGGACACCAGGTGTCCAGGAGACCCCCTGGCGCGGCCCCACCCCAGGGCGCGCCGGGAGGGCGCCTGGGGCACTGGTGGGTCCCTCTGCCCCACCCTCGATGATTCCCGAAGCTTCCGAAGCGCTGATTCATTTTATTGGATTTTTCCCGAATTTTTGGAGCACTTTTAATATGGGGGAAAACTGAAATAGAAAAACAACAAAAAACATGAACTGGCACTTGGGTGCACCGAGTTAATAAGTTAGTCTTAATATGATCAAAAGTGTATGGAATTTCATCAATAACATAGCAATATCACACAAAAGAGGCATGGAGCAAGAAGAAATTATAGATACGTTTTGGACGTATCAACATCCCCAAGCTTAATTCCTGCTCGTCCTCGAGTAGGTAAATGATAAAAAAAACATAATTTCTGTGGTGACATGCTAACAACCATATAAGAACTTTTAAGTAAAGCAATCAAGGCATGTAATTCAATTCAAGTCATAACAGGCAATAGTCTAAATTTAGCATTGAAACAAGCAACATAAGAACATAAAGGTGCAAGAGCTCTCGCTGTCCGTGACCCGAATGTCTCCAAATGGTGTTTGCGTGCAAGAAAGGGGATAGGGATATACGAGAAAAAAGTATTTTTGTGTTGAGAACTCAATCTACTAAAGTTTCTCACTTGGTCTTCTTTGGAATCTTATCTTGACTCATCCCCAGACCACTAGCCAGGTACAAGTCAAAATGATCCACTCCTTTTCGATATTTTGAGCCCTCATGCAATGGATGAGCGTAAGCAAGAAAGTTGACACTTAGGATGGCAAAGAAATAATATGGTGGAGGAGGAAGACAAAAAGGGTGTGAAAGGATCACATCAATGAGGACAATCATAGGTGAGAGAAAGCCAAATGATAGATATGATGTGAGGAGTACGGATTGCCATGCAACGGATGCAGATGTGAGCTAAAGTAAGCTCTCCAATGGAACTAGTTGGGGTGCATCCAACTTGCTTGCTCAAGAAGATCTAGAGCTCTTTTGAGGAGGCTCATCCTAGGAATATGCAAGCCAAGTTCTATAGTGTGAAGGTCCCCACAAGATATAAGAGTGAGTACGAGTGTGGATCTCTCAAAAATAATAGTAGCGTTCCCCCTTCTCTCTTTTTATTTCTTTTTCTATTTTTTTGTATTTTTTTGGTGGCCTCAATGGCTCTTTCTATTTCTCTCATTTGTCCTCTTTGGGATCTTTTGATTTTGTCCTCTTTGGGATCTTTTCCTCACTTTAGGCGCAACACTCTATAAATTACAAGAAGTATCGAAGATCTTTCACACTTTACAAAAGTACTCATATCATAAAGAAAATGTAACTATCATGAAGTATGCAAATGTATGCCTCTGCCAGTGTAGCAGGATATGCAATGATACTAGCGCGTCATGTAGCAATGATTAGGGAAAGGCCCAACTAGCATGCGGCTCATCGATCAAGCAAGTAGCATGTATGACATGAAGATCAAGTCATGAGAAGGTGGATGTTACATGGCAATGTATCTCGGAAAGGCTATGGAAATGCCTTGATAGGTAGGTATTGTGGCTGCTTTGAGGAAGGATATAAGGGGGTTGATGATGACAGTGCGTCTCATGCCAAGGGTTTGGATGTACCGGTGAAGGTGGAGGCCTACTCTCGGAGTGAGAAGAAAGCAATGCACGGCACAGGAGAGGCTAGAAAAATATGGGAAGGTGGAAGTGTCATCTTTCGAATAATCACATTAGTCCGAAGAACTCATGCACTTATTATCGGTAACTCTCAATCTAATAAGGAGGTTTCACAAAGAGAAAAGTACCCCGAGGAGGAGTGTATGAGGGTTTGGTTATCCTTGCGCATCCTCGACTCATGGTACGTGAGTGTACTCTAATATTCGATCCCTCCAAAGAGTAGTGATCCATCTAGTAGCTAGAGTTCTCAACTAATTTTGTAAGTTTTGAAAATAAACACGGACTGCCCAAAATACGACATCTATCACTAATAGGCTAAATCTCTTGACACCGAAATTCCAAACATTACTCAAAACAATACCTCAAAACTATTGCAAGTTACTACTACAAAAGAATAGCAACCTCAATTACCTACTTCAAGTCAAGACACAAACTTAGTGCAACAGGAAAACTCTCTAAACAAGATAAACATGAAAACTCAAGAGAGTTCCAGCAACAAACTAAACAAAAGCTCTTTAAAAAGATAAGCATGAAAACTAAGAGCTAAACATGGCAGTAGCTATGAAAGATAAAGAACACACACAGCAAAGATAAGAAATGAAGATTCATATGTTGTGTTCTAGATTTTGAAAGTGGAGTGTGTTTCTCTCCCACACAAAGAAAGTTGGGTTCTAACTTGTTATGAACAGCAAGCAAAGCTAAATAAAACTAAAAATAAAACCTAAGAGCGAGACGCTCCAAGCATAGCACATAACGCATGAAGTGATAAAAATATAGTGAAACGAGAGACGAACTGATAATTGTTGATGGAGAAGGGGATGCATGGGGGCATCCCCAAGCTTAGACGATTGAGTCTCCTTGAATATTTCTTGGGGGTGCACGGGGGCATCCCCAAGATTGAGCGCTTGACATTCCTGAATCTTCTTTCATCATCTTCCCTCGCACACTTGAAAACTCCCTTCATGCATAACTCATCATAATCTGATCAGCGAGTTTAGTACTGTAAGCCCCGATATGCGGTACTGTTCTAGATCTAGATGTTTCCATCCAGATCCGGGGACGAAGCACATATCGGTCCCACGGCGACATATGACATAGTCATATGCCCCGGATTTCCAACATGATATCACAACATTACAGATACAAGGATACAACATCTCATACAAGCGGCATACAACTGCCTTAAATACAATAAAACATCGGAAGATACATGTCTGGGTACAGACTACAAGCAAATGCCTAGTAGCAAAGAGAAAACATCGATCCCCATAACCACACGGGTCCAGGCCCTCCGCCGGGATCCGCCTAACTAGTCGTCCTCGAGCCTCCACGTGAAACGTCAATCACCATACTTGTTGTCGATCAAGAACCCTGAAAAGAGTTTGGGGGTAGTATCATGAGTACAGAAGTAATCAGCATCCAACTGTAGTGGTCATCTGACCCAGCAAGGACTTCATCACTCGTCATTCTAAGACAACTAGTAGTTTACGGTAAGGAAGGGGTAAGTGGTGAGGTTGCTGCCGCACTAGCATTTATGAAGTGGCTAACGATCTAGAGAGTAAGATAAGAAGCCAAGCATTGGACGAGGAATCGCCTCCAACAAGTCTTTCTATCAACTACTTACGCAAGTATAACACCTATCCTATCCTTGTCTTCCTCTTCGCATCCCGACGAAGAAGAAGAAGTCAAGGCACACAAACACGTTGATCAAGTTATATTAAGATTATCTAAGTTGTTGTTGTCTATGAACAAGGAGTAGGTCTCAAGTCGTCCATAACCGTGGACACGGCTTCTCGAAAAGATTTAACCCTGCAGGGGTGTGCCAACTGCCCATTACAAGGCTCCGCACGCACGCCCATCTCTCTCAGTTGCTACCCATCACAGGCAACCATTTTATGATTTAGTTCCAAGAGATCCTAAACGACAGGTCCCTCTCACTACTGGAATCTGCTCGTTTGCCATGTGTGTTCTCTTTGCCGTCTGCATTTCCTCGGGGCGGACGGCAAAGAGGGTCTTTGCCATCAGCCCCGGACTAAAAAGATCGGCTGACGGTAAAGAGTGCTTTGGCGTCTGTTTTTATTTTCACGCATGGCAAAGAGTGCTTTGCCGTCTGTTTTATTTTTCACGCATGGCAAAGAGTTCTTTACCGTCTATTTTTTTGTCACGTATGGCAAAGAGGACATTTGCCATCTGTTTTTATATGGCGGACGGCAAAGACAACTCTTTTCCATCTATTTTTTTTGCAGAAGGCAAAGATAGTTCTAGGTGAATATTTGTATCACTTTCAAAAAAAATTTGAAGATTCAAATAATGCTTAAATAATACTATAAAATTTAGTGTGGTGTTCTTTTATGATTCTTAGAAGATCTGGAAAAAATTTCAAGTTATTTTGAAATTTTTATAATGGTTATTTTATTAATTATTATAGGGTAAAGAAACACAAACGTGTACTGGTTTTCTATTGGCTGGAAACAAGTCTCGCGGATCGATGACGTGGCATAAAATGGATCTCACCAACCGCATCCCATTAGCCCATGCATCACGCACGTCCACAAACCTCTCTCTCTTATTCTCTACCTTATCTTCTTCCCTTCCACAAACCTCCCTGCACCGCACGCATCAGCTCAACCTCCTCTCCTTTCTTGCCTCGCTGGCGATGGCTTTCTTTTCCTTCCCCTCCTCGCCGGTCACGCCGCCCCGCCTGCTCTGCCCGCAGCCGCCCGCCCGCTCCGCCCTCGGCTGCTTGCCTCGTCGGCCGTCCCAACTCGCTCCACCGGCCGCCTACCCCGTCGCTTGCCCTGTCGAGCCGCACGCCCAGCCGGCAACTCTGGCCGAGCCCCGCCGTGCTGCGCCGGCCATCCGGGCTCCGGCCGAGCCTCGAGACACCGGCCGCCCACCACCATCGGTTGTCCCACGCCCCGGCCTCGCCTTTGCCAGTCATACCGCGCCCGGTCCACTGCTCGAGCCACTGGACGCCTCCCCTCGACCCGTCGCGCCTCGCCGGACGCCTCGCCACGTCCCAGGCCTCGCCTCGCCAGACTTCCATCTCGCCAGCTCGTCGGTACTGCGTCGCCGGACAATAGCAGCCCCCCATCTCGTCAGACTTGCCGGGCAGCAGTGTTTTGTTTGCTTGGACTCGTATGACAGTAGCGTAAGGAGCAGGACAGGTGCAGCGGCGTGTAGCTGTTGTTCCGCTATTTTTTTTATAACAGAAATTTCTTTTCCGTCTGGTACAATATTAGTAGACGGCAAAGCCTTGGCGAACCCACCTACGAACATAGTACATGTATCCTTTACTTTGCCTACAGCTAGAAAAAAAAAGACAGCAAACATCTTTGCCGTCCGTCGATAATATGCAGACGGCAAAGAACCTCTTTGCCGGATAAATTGCTGATGAGTGCTTTGCCGTCCGCCGGCAGACGACAAAGGGCTTTGCCGTCCGCTTTTCCTAGGTTTGCCGACCGCCATGGCAGACGGCAAACGTCAAAATTCCAGTAGTGTCTAGCTAACAACGATCAAATCCGGGTGGCCCCCGGTGAGTCGACACCCAACTCAAAAGCCGGCCGCGCTCTCGAATCGTCCGCTACCGTCTGGATGAGGTCGGGTTAGTTGCCCAAAAATATGTGGACAACCCCCTAGCTCCATGGGGTGGACCAACAAGAGAAACCATGTCTCCACTGGCCCGGGTTGTTTGAAAACTACTGGCGTACGACCAGCACACACACGGTTTCAAAAGGTAAAATCAGCTTGGGCCACCACTAGAAATGCCTGAAGCTAGATAGGTAAGAAAAGGGGACCCCATAAAATCCCACATGCGGTTAGGCACGCTCAGTCTTAAAACCAATACCCAGAACTCGGATACTAGGTGACTCGAATGGAACCAAGCGTCGGGGCGGGATAGCCTAGACCTTCCATCCTTCGTCGAATATAGTCAACATTATAATAATCATATCATCAACAACAATATAATAATGTGATATCCCAAACCAAGGAGTAACAGGGTAACATCGTAGCATCCTAAGCATGCATACTAAGGAGGGGTTGAGCAACGAGAAATAGTAACATAACAGTACAAGGTTTGCTGGGAAGGGACATGGCTGTATCGGTTTGAAAGAGGCTGTAAACATGTGGTAGGATCAACCGTCGAACCTAACCTAGACTACCATGCAAACCGCTGGTTGAAATAGAATGGATCATAAGTAATGTATAGTCCTTGCCTGTTGATAAGTCGGGTTCCGAAGGTGTAGTGGATTGCAAGCTCGCATCGTCTCTGAGAGGTACCCGCGGAAGCACACAATACAATAAACACTGGAAAACAATCAACGAGCAAGCACTCTATTACTACGGGGAAAACACGAGCAAGCATCAACAAGAAGGCAACACGAGACATCGCACCTACCGTCGACAGCAGTTACTACAGGTTAAGTGGAGTACTCGTCACACACGACGAATACCGCACGTTTACGGTGGTTCAAGTTGCTTAGCTACAGGTAATCAACCAACGGTTATTAACATGGCAACTCAAGCAAGCATGGCATAGCACACAAACATATCAAGAGGTGAATCACAAAGTAAACTATCTATACTAGTCAATTTAAGTGAGGCACAATCCTATACATGGCATAACAGTAAGTGTCGCACGATGATTAAAACATTTGGTACTGTTCTGTCAGAACCCTCTGTTAGGTAATGTGCTACGATCAAGTAACCTTGCATCATGTCTTTTTTCAAAGGAAATCAAAAATCAAAATCAAAAAGGGAGAAGGAACCCCCCAGACGAATTAATTCAAAAGGCCAGATAAAAATCTTCTCCAAAAATTCATGTTAGATTTTTTAAAAGTCTTATAAATGAGTGTGATCACATATCAAGTGATGTGGGACCCATCCCATGCTCATAGATTTTTCAAATAATCAAACAGTGCCTTGGGATTAAAGAAATACCCCTATTTGATTTAAAATTCAAATTATTTGAATTTTAAAAATGTTGAAATTTTATAAGTGGTTAGTCTTTATTATTATGAGGCCACATAAAAAATTTCAGCATTTAAAAAAATGTTTAGCTATTTTAATTGGCTAAACAGAACAAATGTCAGAAAAGAAAAATAGAAAAGAAATCAGAAACCCTTACCTGGCGCCCAGGCGAAGCCGGCCCACCCCAGCCCAGCCGGCCCACAGGGGCAGGGGCGTCTTCTTCCCCGTCCCTCGCCTCCAAGCTGCTCGGTGGAATGCCACCGAGCTAGCTGGGGACGACACGTCGTCGTCAAGGAGCTTCCAGGCCTCCCCGTGGCTTCTCCTCGCACCTGGAGACTCCCCGCAGCCTCCGCAGTCCATTCCCCCCCTCCAGAGCTTCCTCCTCCTCCTCCCGTGCTCGAATCCGTCGCCGCCCGAAGCCTCACCGGAGCGCCGTCGAGCCCCCGCGTGGCCACCGTGCCCTAGAGCTCAAGCCAGCAAGTCCACCGTGCTCCTCGTCCTCGACTTAGTCTTCAAGCAGAATCTGGAGCCCTAATTCCTCCCCGAGCCGACGCCATCGTCTTCAACCTCTCGCCGGACCCGCGAGCTCGCCGCCGTCGATTCGCCGCCGTTGAAGCCTCCCCAAGCTTGCCGTTGCTTCCGTTCGAACCGCGGTGAGGTACTGAGTGTTTCCCCTAAGCTTCCAGCACCCCGCGACCTCTCTATCCGTTTTCGCCATGGATGCCGAAGCACGTCGCCGCCATGGACGACGATGAGGTCGCCCCTGTGCCCCATCATCGCGTCCAGCGCGCGCGTTTGACTCCCAGTGACTCTAGCTTTCGAACGCACACGAGCTCAGCCCAATCCGTGCCCCCTAGCCTCGACTACGACCTCGCCGGTTCTCTGTTTCCGCCGGAGTCGTCGCCGTCGTCGCTCCCGACCTCCCAGTGACCCCCTGTTACTTCCAGACGACGCGGAAGACCTCCAGGAGCAAGCCGGTGCCCTCCGTTTCCCCTCCGTTTCCAGGAGCCACTTGGCTAATGACCCCCTGGGTCACTGACCAGTGGGCCCAGTGGCTTAATTAAGCCACTGGATTAATTTAACCCACGGGTTAGTTAACCCAGTCACTGACAAGGTGACCCCACATGTCAGCCCCCCCCCCCCCTGACGTCAGCACTTGCGCAATAATTCAGTTAAATGAATTTCCAGAGATTATTTGAATTAAAAGAATTCCAGAAATTCCAGAAAATACCCCAAACTTTGGAAATTCATAGAAAATTCATATTAACTCCAAATTGGACAACTAATATATGAAAAATGATCAGGAGAAAATTATCTTTCCAAATATGCAACTTTCAACTCTGTTTGAGTTGAATTTAAAATGTGATCAGTAGCATTTGCTAATTGATTTAAATGGAATTAAATCAAATTCAAATCAAATAGTTTTTCGACTTGAACCATGGCAACATGCTACATTTCAATCACACATCAGAGGCATATCATACACATTTGAAGATTTTTCAAAATGATCAAACCATATCACATACAACTTGGTTAATGTTGAATTCAAATGTGGAGTTTGAATTTGCATTTCAAATGCAATATACTCCACTTAAATGGAATTGCCTCACACATCAAAACTTATACTTCAAGTTTCAACATTCATTCATGTGCTTGAGCATTGCATTCATATTTATTGCTACTTCGTGCTTTGTTTGTCGAATAGAGGTGGAACCGGAGCAAGAGGTTGCAACCTTCGTTGAAGATCCCGAACCCGAACCTCGTCAGCAAGGCAAGCCAACCCCCATTGATCATGTCGATAAAATCCCACTTCCCTCTCATGTCTCGCTTATGCATTGTTTAGGATGATTACCATGCTTCGTTTCTACCGCATAGATGAACCCATTCCTTTGCATGACCTATCATTTTGTCACAGTAGTAAGCAAACCACAATCCTAGCAAATGTAGGAGTTGTTTGATATCATGTGTCCCCTGCAATGTTACTGCCTATTGCATGCTTAGTATGATACCATGTTGTTACTGTGATGTGAGTCGGGATGGGAATGATCATGTTGATGATGGTAGAAAAGTGTTGGTGAATCGACCCTAATACAAGGTGAACGATGAGAGGTTGTGTAGGAGTACACGGTGGGTTGTCTCGTTGAACACCGCCCTAGTACGAGTTCTTGTGTGGTGATCCAAGATGAAGAGTACAACCACACATTGGGCTCACTGACCCCTCTCAACTTACTAACTCATCCCTTTCGATGTCCAGATGTCGCAATAGTTCGGAGTTCTGGTAGGTCTGTGGCCTGGTTGCTAAGTGAGAGAACGGCTCATCCGAGACCGGCTTATGCACCACGCACACATCACTTGGGTCCACTTCGGTAAACCGGCCGGGTTCACGATTGTGGTAACCAACCCAAGTAGGCGGCTTTCTCGGACTAGATCGGCTATGAGGTAACAGTTGTGGTGAGCATCCTCGCTGGCACCCCTTGAATGGTGCCGAGATCAAAGGCGGTAAATGATGGTCATGTGTGTGTAGCGGTAAACCCTTGCAAGGTTAACAAAACTATTCGAATAGCCGCGTCCGCGGTTATGGACTGCTTGGAAAGCTTAGCTTGATTATTAGATAACTTGAACCGGATACTTCTAAAACATACCAAGATAAGTGTGAGTGCTATGGCGTGCTTTCTCGTGGGGAAGTCGAGGAAGGCACCATAGTGGTGTATTGGTTGGAGAAAGTAGTGGACTCGTGTACGCTTCTTACCTCAAAGTCTGGTACTCGTAGTTCAGGATTAGCCAAGTCAAAGCTGGCACTTCTGCAAGTGAACCCCACCTTCCTTTACGTTGATACATGTGCATGAGTAGTATAGCTCCTATGTAAGTCTTGCTGAGTACGACTTTGTACTCACGTTTGCTTAATCTATGTTTTAGATGATGCCACTGACCCCGAAGGTGGCTTCTTCATCGAGCTGGACGATTGAAGACCAACTAGTCTAGTCCTAGTCAGACGACTGGTTCCCTCGTGGAGGGCTTTGTGTGTAAATAAGGCTTCTTAAGCCATTTGTTAAACTTGTCTGTACTCAGACATAATTTTCTTCCGCCTGTGTTGTAATGTTGGATCACATGTATGTGATCTCTGTGTGAACTCTATAAGAGTTATAAATAAAATGTACACTTTGTAGAGAATTGCAATGGTACCTGCTGTTCATACAAGGCATGTGTGATGCGTGTATGTTTATAACATGCATGTCTTTGTATGGGTTTTCGAGACCTTAGTTGTGTTCTGGCTGGCGGTCTTTCATACACCAAGTGGCCCTTGGATGTGCGCAGCTTGGGGAATTGTGATGCGATTGCTCGAGACTCCGTCTCGTGCACACTTTGTGGTATGATCGAGCCCGCCCTAGACCCCGACTGAGTGATCGGGCTGGAGTAAGTCTATGTAAGAGTTTTGAGATAGTCGGTAGTATGGTTGAGGCGACTTGTCTTTGAATATGGGAGTTCACCACCCATATCATTTGACTTGTGAGCGGACGATGAGGACCCATCTCAGTTGATCATCCGGCCTGGATGGGATGCCCCTCACGTACGATGCTTTCCGAGAATGTTCAGTGCTTGGCCTTGTCTGCTTAGACAAGTGGGTGCGGTTCTCGGCTCTCCATATGACTATGTCTTAACTGTACTTGCATACGCTAACCCCGGGTCCCGACAGACTTGGTATCAGAGCAGGACTGACTGTAGGACTAGTAGCCTTGGCCGAAGTCGAGTCTAGCTTGCTATAGTTATATAGTTACTCTGGGTATATAAGGGAACAATGTAAGGCTTCTTTTTTCTCCTTACCCCCTTCGTTCTGAGTTCTGGGTCACCCTTATCTTATTCTACGGGAAGATAGGACTAGGCTCTCCTCTGTCTGATTAGAACATCTCGTTGTTTGCTTCCTCATAGCCGTAGGAACGTTGTGATCGATTTGTTAGAATGGTTATGCTCCCTGTTTTGTTACATCGTATGTAAGTGTTGTTTCCATGTTGTAAGAAATTGTCTTTTTCTTGCAATTACAGCCGTTATGCTGTCCGAGTCATTCCAGGTTTATCTCATAATTTGATGCATTTGCAAACTCCTTTCTGTTTCAGATGGCAGATCTTCCCCCTCGGCAGATTGTTCGTTTGACCAGGTGCCTCGGTGTGCGTGGCCATCCCGCCACGTTGATCGAGATGATGTCCTATGTGGGATGTCGGTGGTACCCTGAGTACACCGTTGAGGAGCAGTTTCACGACTTCAACCAGACACAGTTCCACTGCATTGTCCGGATCTATCCGCACCCCGTTGGAGTCACTCAGCCTATCCACTTTGGACATGGCATTGGCGTTACCGAGAACATGGCTGTGCAGGATGCTGCATACTCATGTATGACACTGCTGAGAGAGGAGCACACTTTGCTGAGAGAGACTTCTTTCCGCTATATCCCTGCTGCACTTCCAGGAGAAGAGGGATATTACACCGGACTCTACCCAGATCACTCCGCAGAGGATCCAGCACTCCAGGTGACTGCTAGGTTTTCTAGTGACAGAGATCGTGATGCACGCGCTCTCCGTTTCGAGCTCCACGCCACCCGTGTTCGTCTGTATCGAGCACTGACACTTTTGGCTCCCTTTGTGAGCGTGGGATCAGTTGAGTTTGATGCGATCTATCCAGTGAGGACTCAGATGCCTTCTTGAGTTGCTTGGCCCGAGATTGGAGGCATTTTTCCACCCCGTGGTCCTTTGCTTCCACCCTACGCTGGACCTAGGCCCCATCCTTGCCCAAATGGATATCAGGGTCCACAAGCCTCCGTGTTTTCCGATGGTCACCTCCAGCTACCGGGATACGCGGGTAACTTTTATGAGGACTACTATGGAGATGGAGATGAGTGAGACCGCCTGTGGTCTTACTTAGTGATGTTGTAGTAGTATCATAGTATATTGTATGCAAGGGTCTAAGTTCCAGAGGCTTAGATAAATAATGTATAGGAAGTCAGAGTGCCTCTGAAGGATGTATCATCTTCATCACGTTTGTATTAGCTTGGTGCTTGTACTAAAACGATATATTGTTTGTATGACAGCTTGTGAATATATGGCTTGTATGCTCTATCACCATGTTGTCAAGATGATTACTTCCTTTGCTCTGTAATCCTTCCAGTACTTCAATACCTTGTTTAGACTCTTCAAATCAACTCTGTTTGACTTTGGTTTTTCACCTTCAGGATGTCTCAAGGAACCCATGGCCAGGTTGGTCGTAACCAAGGTCGTGGGAATGACCAGGAGGAAGGCAACCTTCCACCCCCACCCACGATGGCACAAGTTCTGATGGAGGTCGAGAGGAACCGTCGTGACTCTCACCACCTGTTGGAAGTCATTGCTCGCAACACCACTCAGCAGCGCAATGAGTTGGTGTCCCTGAACGACTTCATCCGACTTCATCCCCCGGTTTTTACTTACTCCACCGAGCCCCTTGACGCCGATGACTGGCTTCGCAGCATCGAAAGGAAGCTCCAAGCAGTCCGTGTTGCAACTGGTGACAAGGTCAGCTATGCCACCTATCACCTCGAAGGTGCAGCTAGCTCTTGGTGGGAGAACTTTCTGAATATGCGCCCCGTTGGACCACCTGCATCTTTGGAGGAATTCTGCACGTCCTTCCGCGAGCACCACATTCCCAAAGGTCTCATGGACCGCAAGCGTGAGGAGTTCTGCAACCTCACTCAAGGCAGAAGGACCGTAGATAAGTTTAGTCGTGAGTTCAACCGACTGGCTCGTTATGCTACCGAAGAAGTCTCCACCGACTCCAAGAAACAAGAGAGGTTCCGTCGTGGCATCAACACTGGACTCCGTCGTGAGCTCAATCTTCATGACTTTGCCACATTCCAGGTCCTTGTCAACAAGGCCATCAAAGCAGAGGACATAAACACTCCCAACGATTTCCGCAAACACCCTAGAGATGATGGTTCATCCAGTTCTAGCTCCCAGAAGCGCAAGATCTGGATCCCAAACAGCATGTTCCGCCAGAAAAACCCACCGAGGCCATCCTATGTGGCGCCTCGTCCACCCACCCAGTTCCACCCAGCTCCGCCAAACAACCCAGCTCCACGAACTGTTTTCGGAGCCTGTTACAAGTGTGGTCAGGCAGGCCACTATTCTCGTGAGTGTCCCCAGAACCAGCTCCAACACCAGAATTCTCCACCCCGTGCCGGAGGCAACAACAACAACAACAATGGTCGTGGCAAGCCACCCCAGAAGGTCTACACCGCCAAAACCGCTCCTCCCGCCACTCGTGGACGTGTGAACCAGATTGCCGCCGAAGAGACTGACGACACCACTGACGTCATTCTTGGTACGCTCCCAGTCAATTATGTTCCTACTTCCGTTCTTTTCGACCCAAGAGCATCTCATTCATTCATGTCGGAAAGTTATGCACTTCGTCATGAGTTACCCTTTGTTGAATTGTCCACCCCAATGATTATTCAAACTCCAGGGTCAAGATGGCAAACTAATAGAGTAAGCCATGGTAATCAGATTGCAATTGAGGGTTTAGTATTCCTTGCTTCACTCATAGCCCTCAAGTCTTCAGACATTGATGTCATCCTTGGCATGGATTGGCTATCAAGACAGAATGCCTACCTGGATTGCAAAGGCAAATCCGTGAAACTCACCCACCCTTCAGGCAAAACAGTCAACTACACCTCACCCAGAACAAGAACCCAAGTGCATTCCTTGAATGTACTTCCCCTTCCCGAACTTGAAGATATTCCGGTGGTTCGTGACTTCCCGGATGTCTTTCCTGAAGAGCTGCCGGGCATGGCACCCGACAGATGTGTAGAGTTTATAGTGGATCTTGCCCCAGGAACCGCACCAATTTCTAGACGCCCATATAAAATGGCCCCACGTAAGTTAGCTGAGCTTAAAACCCAACTGGAAGCTTTGTTGGAGAAAGGCTTTATCCGCCCTAGCTCATCGCCATGGGGTTGCCCCGTTCTGTTCGTAACGAAGAAAGATGAAACAGAAAGGATGTGCGTAGACTATCGCCCGCTAAATTTAGCGACGATAAAGAACGAGTACCCACTTCCCAGGATCAATGTTCTTTATGATCAACTTGCAGGATCCTCCGTCTTCTCTAAGATGGATTTGAGATTAGGTTATCATCAAATCAAGATCCGAAACGAGGACATTCCCAAAACGGCTTTTACTACTCGTTATGGTCTTTACGAGTATACCGTCATGTCCTTTGGTTTAACCAATGCCCCCGCCACTTTCTCACGCATGATGAACTCGATCTTCATGGAGTATTTGGACCAGTTCGTCGTGGTTTATCTCGATGACATTCTCATCTACTCGAAGAACGAAGAAGAACATGCCGAACACCTAAGGCTGGTATTGATAAAACTTAGAGAGCAACGCATGTATGCTAAATTCTCCAAGTGTGAATTTTGGCTACCAGAAGTGACCTATTTAGGCCACGTGATTTTTGAAAAAGGCATTGCTGTGAATCCCGAGAGTGTTCAGGCCGTCCTTGACTGGACTCCACCTGAATCGGTTAAGCAAGCTAGGAGTTTTCTTGGCCTAGCCAGCTATTGCCGTCGCTTCGTCGAGAACTTTTCTAAAGTTGCAAAGCCTCTTACTGAACTCCTCAAGAAAGATAAGAAATTCCTATGGACTCCCAAGTGCGAGGAAATCTTTCAAGAGCTAAAAAGAAGATTGACTTCTGCACCCGTACTTGCACCTCCAGACACCAAAAAGGATTTCGAGATCTATTGTGATGCATCACGGCAAGGGTTAGGATGCATACTTCTGCAAGATCGACATGTGGTAGCTTATGCTTCACGCCAGTTGCGGCCACATGAAGAGAACTATCCTACCCATGACCTTGAACTCGCTGCCGTAGTTCATGCCCTAACAACTTGGCGACATTACCTCCTTGGTAACCGTTGTGAGATTTATTCCGACCACCAAAGCCTCAAATATATTTTCACCCAGCCAGATCTTAATCTCAGGCAAAGACGATGGATTGAGTTGATAAAAGATTACGACGTAGTAATTTCTTACACCCCAGGCAAGGCCAATGTCATCGCTAATGCACTAAGTCGTAAGTCGTATTGTAACAACCTCATGTTACAACAGTATCAACCACTTCTTCATGAGGACTTTCGCAAGCTCAATCTTGAGATTGTTTCTCATGGCTATCTTTCTACCTTGGTGGCGAAACCAACTCTTGAGGATCAAATCATAGTTGCCCAAAGGCGTGCACGAGGTGTTCGCCGGATCAAGGAGAACATTGCTAGCGGAGTTGCTAAATGTTTCTCCACAGATAGCAAAGGAACGGTATTCTTTGAAAATCGTTTGGTAGTACCTAAGAATAAGGAACTAAGGCAACTCATCCTCAAGGAAGCCCATGACACACCCCTCTCAATTCATCCCGGTAGCACAAAAATGTACCGAGATCTACGCCAGAGATTTTGGTGGACTAGGATGAAGAGAGACATTGCTCAATTTTTTGCCGAATGTGATGTTTGTCGTCGCATTAAGGCAGAACATCAAGGACCTGCTGGTACACTTCAACCTTTGTCTATTCCCGATTGGAAATGGGACAAAGTCGGTATGGACTTCATCACCGGCTTTCCAAGAACCCAGAAAGGAAACAATGCCATCTTCGTTGTCATAGATAGGCTTTCCAAAGTTGCTCATTTCCTTCCGGTTCGCGAGTCTATAACTGCTAGCCAGTTAGCAGACTTGTACATCTCTAGAATTGTATCCCTTCATGGTGTTCCTTTGGAAATCAATTCTGATCGTGGTAGCCTTTTCACCTCTAGATTTTGGGGAAGCTTTCAGAATGCTATGGGAACTCATCTCTCGTTTAGTACGGCTTTCCATCCTCAGTCTAGCGGTCAAGTCGAAAGGGTTAACCAAATTCTTGAAGACATGCTCAGAGCTTGTGTTATCTCATTCGGCAAGAATTGGGAGAAATCTCTTCCATTTTCCGAATTTGCTTATAACAATAGTTTTCAATCTAGTCTGAACATGGCTCCTTTTGAACTCCTATATGGACGACGTTGTCGAACACCTTTAAACTGGTCAGAAACCGGTGAAAGACAATTCTTTGGACCGGATATGATCAAGGAAGCAGAAGAGCAAGTTCGCATTGTTCGTGATCAATTGAAAGCAGCCCAGTCTCGTCAGAAAAGCTACTATGATCGTCATCATAGGCAAGAGAGCTACAATCTGGATGAGAAGGCTTACCTTCGGGCTACTCCTATGAAGGAAACCCAACGTTTCGGTATCAAAGGCAAGTTGGCCCCACGTTACATCGGACCTTTCCGCATTATTGCTAAACGTGGAGAAGTTGCCTACCAACTTGAACTACCTCCGCACCTCTCCCGAGTACATGATGTATTCCATGTGTCACAACTCAGGCGTTGCTTCAAGGACCCCATCTGAGAAGTCGACCATGAAACGCTTGATCTCGAAGATGACCTTTCTTATCGAGAATACCCCGTTCGTATTCTTGATTCCGCAGAGCGTGTCACTCGTCGTCAGAAGATTAGGTTTCTGAAAGTGCAATGGTCACACCACTCTGAAAGAGAAGCTACGTGGGAAAGAGAAGACCGTCTCAGTGTCGAGTACCCCTTCTTCCTCCCGCAGACTTCTGAATCTCGGGACGAGATTTTGTTGAGTGGGGGCGAGTTGCCAGAACCGTCTGTTAGGTAATGTGCTAGGATCAAGTAACCATGCATCATGTCTTTTTTCAAAGGAAATCAAAAATCAAAATCAAAAAGGGAGAAGGAACCCCCCAGATGAATTAATTCAAAAGGCCAGATAAAAATCTTCTCCAAAAATTCATGTTAGATTTTTGAAAAGTCTTATAAATGAGTGTGATCACATATCAAGTGATGTGGGACCCATCCCATGCTCATAGATTTTTCAAATAATCAAACAGTGCCTTGGGATTAAAGAAATACCCCTATTTGATTTAAAATTCAAATTATTTGAATTTTAAAAATGTTGAAATTTTATAAGTGGTTAGTCTTTATTATTATGAGGCCACATAAAAAATTTCAGCATTTAAAAAAATGTTTAGCTATTTTAATTGGCTAAACAGAACAAATGTCAGAAAAGAAAAATAGAAAAGAAATCAGAAAACCTTACCTGGCGCCCAGGCGAAGCCGGCCCACCCCAGCCCAGCCGGCCCACAGGGGCAGGGGCGTCTTCTTCTCCGTCCCTCGCCTCCAAGCTGCTCGGTGGAATGCCACCGAGCTAGCTGGGGACGACACGTCGTCGTCGAGGAGCTTCCAGGCCTCCCCGTGGCTTCTCCTCGCACCTGGAGACTCCCCGCAGCCTCCGCAGTCCATTCCCCCCCCTCCAGAGCTTCCTCCTCCTCCTCCCGTGCTCGAATCCGTCGCCGCCCGAAGCCTCACCGGAGCGCCGTCGAGCCCCCGCGTGGCCACCGTGCCCTAGAGCTCAAGCCAGCAAGTCCACCGTGCTCCTCGTCCTCGACTTCGTCTTCAAGCAGAATCTGGAGCCCTATTTCCTCCCCGAGCCGACGCCATCGTCTTCAACCTCTCGCCGGACCCGCGAGCTCGCCGCCGTCGATTCGCCGCCGTTGAAGCCTCCCCAAGCTTTCCGTTGCTTCCGTTCGAACCGCGGTGAGCTACTGAGTGTTTCCCCTAAGCTTCCAGCACCCCGCGACCTCTCTATCCGTTTTCGCCATGGATGGCGAAGCACGTCGCCGCCCTGGACGACGATTAGGTCGCCCCTGTGCCCCATCATCGCGTCCAGCGCGCGCTTTTGACTCCTAGTGACTCTAGCTTTCGAACGCACACGATCTCAGCCCAATCCGTGCCCCCTAGCCTCGACTACGACCTCGCCGGTTCTCTGTTTCCGCTGGAGTCGTCGCCGTCGTCGCTCCCGACCTCCTCGTGACCCCCTGTTACTTCCAGATGACGCGGAAGACCTCCAGGAGCAAGCCGGTGCCCTCCGTTTCCCCTCCCGTGGCCGGAATCGTGATCCCCGTGCAGCGCCGCCGTGACTCCAGTCGCCGGCGTTTAGCCGCCGGCGAGTTAGCCAACCCCCCCCCCCCCCTGTTAATTACTTGGCTAATGACCCCCTGGGTCACTGACCAGTGGGCCCAGTGGCTTAATTAAGCCACTGCATTAATTTAACCCACGGGTTAGTTAACCCAGTCACTGACAAGGTGACCCCACATGTCAGCCCCCCCCCCCCCTGACGTCAGCACTTGCGCAATAATTCAGTTAAATGAATTTCCAGAGATTATTTGAATTAAAAGAATTCCAGAAATTCCAGAAAATACCCCAAACTTTGGAAATTCATAGAAAATTCATATTAACTCCAAATTGGACAAATAATATATGAAAAACGATCAGGAGAAAATTATCTTTCCAAATATGCACCTTTCAACTCTGTTTGAGTTGAATTTAAAATGTGATCAGTAGCATTTGCTAATTGATTTAAATGGAATTAAATCAAATTCAAATCAAATAGTTTTTCAACTTGAACCATGGCAACATGCTACATTTCAATCACACATCAGAGGCATATCATACACATTTGAAGATTTTTCAAAATGATCAAACCATATCACATACAACTTGGTTAATGTTGTATTCAAATGTGGAGTTTGAATTTGCATTTCAAATGCAATATACTCCACTTAAATGGAATTTCCTCACACATCAAAACTTATACTTCAAGTTTCAACATTCATTCATGTGCTTGAGCATTGCATTCATATTTATTGCTACTTCGTGCTTTGTTTGTCGAATAGAGGTGGAACCGGAGCAAGAGGTTGCAACCTTCGTTGAAGATCCCGAACCCGAACCTCGTCAGCAAGGCAAGCAAACCCCCATTGATCATGTCGATAAAATCCCACTTCCCTCTCATGTCTCGCTTATGCATTGTTTAGGATGATTACCATGCTTCGTTTCTACCGCATAGATGAACCCATTCCTTTGCATGACCTATCATTTTGTCACAGTAGTAATCAAACCACAATCCTAGCAAATGTAGGAGTTGTTTGATATCATGTGGCCCCTGCAATGTTACTTCCTATTGCATGCTTAGTATGATACCATGTTGTTACTGTGATGTGAGTCGGGATGGGAATGATCATGTTGATGATGGTAGAAAAGTGTTGGTGAATCGACCCTAATACAAGGTGAACGATGAGAGGCTGTGTAGGAGTACACGGTGGGTTGTCTCGTTGAACACCGCCCTAGTACGAGTTCTTGTGTGGTGATCCAAGATGAAGAGTACAACCACACATTGGGCTCACTGACCCCTCTCAACTTACTAACTCATCCCTTTCGATGTCCAGATGTCGCAATAGTTCGGAGTTCTGGTAGGTCTGTGGCCTGGTTGCTAAGTGAGAGAACGGCTCATCCGAGACCGGCTTATGCACCACGCACACATCACTTGGGTCCACTTCGGTAAACCGGCCGGGTTCACGATTGTGGTAACCAACCCAAGTAGGCGGCTTTCTCGGACTAGATCGGCTACGAGGTAACAGTTGTGGTGAGCATCCTCGCTGGCACCCCTTGAATGGTGTCGAAATCAAAGGCGGTAAATGATGGTCATGTGTGTGTAGCGGTACACCCTTGCAAGGTTAACAAAACTATTCGAATAGCCGCGTCCGCGGTTATGGACTGCTTGGAAAGCTTAGCTTGATAATTAGATAACTTGAACCGGATACTTCTAAAACACACCAAGATAAGTGTGAGTGCTATGGCGTGCTTTCTCGTGGGGAAGTCGAGGAAGGCACCATAGTGGTGTATTGGTTGGAGAAAGTAGTGCACTCGTGTACGCTTCTTACCTCAAAGTCTGGTACTCGTAGTTCAGGATTAGCCAAGTCAAAGCTGGCACTTCTGCAAGTGAACCCCACCTTCCTTTACCTTGATACATGTGCATGAGTAGTATAGTTCCTATGTAAGTCTTGCTGAGTACGACTTTGTACTCACGTTTGCTTAATCTATGTTTTAGATGATGCCACTGACCCCGAATGTGGCTTCTTCATCGAGCTGGACGATTGAAGACCAACTAGTCTAGTCCCAGTCAGACGACTGGTTCCCTTGTGGAGGGCTTTGTGTTTAAATAAGGCTGCTTAAGCCATTTGTTAAACTTGTCTGTACTCAGACATAATTTGCTTCCGCCTGTGTTGTAATGTTGGATCACATGTATGTGATCTCTGTGTGTACTCTATAAGAGTTATAAATAAAATGTACACTTTGTAGAGAATTGCAATGGTACCTGCTGTTCATACAAGGCATGTGTGCTGCGTGTATGTTTATAACATGCATGTCTTTGTATGGGTTTTCGAGACCTTAGTTGTGTTCTGGCTGGCGGTCTTTCATACACCAAGTGGCCCTTGGATGTGCGCAGCTTGGGGCATCGCGATGCGATTGCTCGAGACTCCGTCTCGTGCACACTTTGTGGTATGATCGAGCCCGCCCTAGACCCCGACTAAGTGATCGGGCTGGAGTAAGTCTATGTAAGAGTTTTGAGATAGTCGGTAGTATGGTTGAGGCGACTTGTCTTTGAATATGGGAGTTCACCACCCATATCATTTGACTTGTGTGCGAACGATGAGGACCCATCTCAGTTGATCATCCGGCCTGGATGGGATGCCCCTCATGTACGATGCTTTCCGAGAATGTTCAGTGCTTGGCCTTGTCTGCTTAGACAAGTGGGTGCCGTTCTCGGCTCTCCATATGACTATGTCTTAACTGTACTTGCATACGCTAACCCCGGGTCCCGACATGTTCTGTCCTAAAATATATTTTAGGTTGGTTAACAACAGCAAAAAATAGCATAAACACAAAGTACACGAAAAACTAATCAAGTTACATATAAAGAACACTCCAAACGGAGTTACGGTTAAAAAGATACAAGCAAAACGAGTTACGGGCACAAACTTCCAACATCACGAAGCACACTTTAGAGCAATGCATAAATAGGTTAATCAATGCAAACATGCTCAAAAATGATATGAAACTAAAGTATACATGGCAGGGAAGGCATGGCAAAAGGAATCATGCAAAAATGCATCATAGATCAAAAGATATTAAGCAAACAACATGGCATCGTGACGTTACAGACTTAGAGAAAAACAGAGGTGGCTGTCAAAAACAGAAGCATAGCAACTTTGGAGCTCAATAAATAAATGAACAGAAAGCATATCATGACAATGCAATACATGTAATGAAAGTAGACATGATGCTTATCAATATTCAATTGGAATCACTCAATTCCGATGTACGGTTGCGAAGCAACCGTCGCCCGAAGTTTCAATCAAGCAACAATTTTCAGACAGTTTAACAGCAACAGTTGCAATTAACGATCTGATGCCCTGTTTAGCACACAATTACACAATCAAGATGACCTCCAATTCAAATGCTCACAAAAGATGAATTGAAGTGCACATGAAACTAAGCAACTTTCATTTTGGGGGCACGTTCATCGGAGCTATGGATCAACGGGAAATCACATTACAAAACGGGATCAGCAGCAAAATATCTCCAGACTTAGAAAATTTGCGGGGGTCTTGAAAAAAAAACCTCATGGGCCAGGCCCATCTGGCCTGGAGGAGCTGGGAGGCCTGGAGGCCGGCTCGGGCTGCAAGGGCTTGGTGGGCCGGCTGGGGCGCCGAGGCCCACGTGGGCGCGAGCAGCAGCGGCGGCTGGATCGACCCCGATCCAGTCCCGCACGGGTGGACGGCGGCTGTGCTCCGGCAGCCACGCCGGCGAGGGCGGGGGCACTGCTCCAGGGGGCGCGCGGCGGCGACCTTCGTCGCGTGGAGGAGGCAGGGGGCGCGAGGACCTCCAGTGGCCGTTACGCGAGGCGGATCGAGCCCCTGGCTCAAGGTCCTTGCGGCCATGGTGGGGCTGGGCGCGGCCTCCTGCCGGCGATGGACTGCAAGGGGAGGAGAGGAAAGTGAGTTAGGGGAGAGGGAGAAGGAGAGCTGCAGAGGGAGGAGGAGGCGACCGGGGTGGCTCCACGTCAGCTGGCCGGCGAACGGCGGAGCGGCGGCTGCCGGCGTGGTGGCGGGCGGCTCGGGCGACCTCGGCCCAGATCGGGCCCGAGGCGGCGGCGGCGAGGGCCCTGCGGGGCCCGATTTCCCGATGGAGGCAGTTGGGACTACGTGGAGCATCTTGGGCCATAGATCTGGAGATCTGACGGCTGGGATCATCTGAGAGGTCAGGGTTTCGGGATTTTGGAGGATCTGGGGCAATTTTTGTGGCAAAACTGAGGGGGTGGCTGCCATTTTCCATTAGGGTAAACCCTAATTGGGTGGTGGGAGGATGGTGGTCTTTATATAGGGCTGGTTGGCTAGCCAATTGACTCAAACGCCCCCGGTACCCCTCTCGCGTGTCCGGTGATCGCGTTCGTGACCGCCGAGACTCCGTACGGACTCCGATTCGGACGAAATTTCGACCTACGCGCTCAGCGTGTCGAGCCCGTCGATCGTACCTCACTGCGGTGACATTCCGACAACATTTTTCAGCGCCCCAATAAAATAATCCGTCTATTAAATAAATGGGGTTTCAGTTGCCTTGGCTGCAGCTGGTCTGGTGCGGTGTTCGCGACGGTGATTGGGTGAAACCCGGTGTCGCAAAGGTCGAGTGATGGGGTGGCAAAGGTCGGTCTCCATCCAGTACGAGATCAGACGGGGGAAATAATCGCCGGTCGATAAATCAGGGATGCAAACACCGCAAACAAATCAGACAACCAAACAATTCACGCAGAAAACAAAAATTTTAATTTTTGTGAAAACTGGGCTGTAACAATACAACACCACCAACAAGGGATCTCGTCCTGAGATCCTAGACGGTCCGGGTGAGAGGGGAAGAGAAAAGAGAGACGACAGTCTTCAACACCACCAACAAGGGACTCTGCTCCATGTCGATGTCGAGCTTCCGTCGAGAAACTTTCCGCAGAGAGACGACATCGTCGGAAAAACGAAATTGTCAGTGTCAAGAGGACGAACGACATCTAAAACCTGGTCAAAGGATAGTGTTTTTCGACGCAAGTCGTGAAAACACCGGGCAAAAGGAGGGAGGGCAAAGGACGACCCAGATGTTATCTGAAACCGGAGAAGCTAAAGGTACTACAGGAATTCCCACCTGAGCTCGGAATCGAGACAATACGCTGCAAACAAGGCATTGTAACGATTCCGAAACTCCACACACTCGAGATCCTAAAGTTTGAAGGGGATAAGGCGAGAATCAAAAATGTTACGTCACTTGTCTTGACCAGAGCAAAGGTAAGGAGTAAAAAGATCCTACTCTCCAACAACTAACTTAGTAACTACAAAATAGTTTTTGTCTAGACTCGACTTCGGCAAGAGAAGGGATCCTACGGTCGGTAAGGCTCTGATACCAAGTTGTAAGGCCCGATATGCGGTACTGTTCCAGATCTAGATGTTTCCATCCAGATCCGGGGACGAAGCACATATCGGTCCCACCGCGACATATGACATAGTCATATGCCCCGGATTTCCAACATGATATCACAACATTACAGATACAAGGATACAACATCTCATACAAGCGGCATACAACTAACTTAAATACAATACAACAGCGGAAGATACATGTCTGGGTACAGACTACAAGCAAATTCCTAGTGGCAAAGAGAAAACATCGATCCCCATAACCACACGGGTCCAGGCCCTCCGCCGGGATCCGCCTAAGTAGTCGTCGTCGAGCCTCCACGTGAAACGTCGATCACCATACCTGTTGTCGATCAAGAACCCTGAAAAGAGTTTGGGGGTAGTATCATGAGTACAGAAGTACTCAGCATCCAACTGTAGTGGTCATCTGACCCAGCAAGGACTTCATCACTCGTCATTCAAGGACAACTAGTAGTTGACGGTAAGGAAGGGGTAAGTGGTGAGGTTGCTGCCGCACTAGCATTGATGAAGTGGCTAACGATCTAGAGAGTAAGATAAGAAGCCAAGCATTGGACGAGGAATCGCCTCCAACAAGTCTTGCTATCAACTACTTACGCAAGCATAACACCTATCCTTTCCTTGTCTTCCTCTTCGCATCCCGACGAAGAAGAAGCAGTCAAGGCACACACACACGTTGATCAAGTTATATTAAGATTATCTCAGTTGTTGTTGTCTATGAACAAGGAGTAGGTCTCAAGTCGTCCATAACCGTGGGCACGGCTTCTCGAAAAGACTTAACCCTGCAGGGGTGTACCAACTTCCCATTACAAGGCTTCGCACGCACGCCCATCTCTCTCAGTTGCTACCCATCACAGGCAACCATTTTATGATTTAGTTCCAAGAGATCCGAAACGAAAGGTCCCTCTAGCTAACAACGAACAAATCCGGGTGGCCCCCGGTGAGTCGAAACCCAACTCAAAAGCCGTCCGCGCTCTCGAATCGGCCTCTACCGTCTGGATGAGGTCGGGTTAGTTTCCCAAACAGATGTGGACAACCCCGTAGCTCACAGGGGTGGACCAACAAGAGAAATCATGTCTCCGCTGGCCCAGGTTGTTTGAAAACTACTGCCGTACGACCAGCAGACACACGGTTTCAAAAGGTAAAATCAGCTTGGGCCACCACTAGAAATGCTTGAAGCTAGATATGTAAGAAAAGGGGACCCCATAAAATCCCACACGCGGTTAGGCATGCTCAGTCTTAAAACCAATACCCGGAACTCGGATCCTAGGTGACTCGAATGGAACAAAGCGTCGGGGCGGGATAGCCTAGACCTTCCATCCTTCGTCGAATATAGTCAACATTATAATAATCATATCATCAACAACAATATAATAATGTGATATCCCAAACCAAGGAGTAACAGGGTAACATCGTAGCATCCTAAGCATGCATACTAAGCAGGGGCTGAGCAACGAGCAATAGTAACATAACAGTACAAGGTTTGCTGGGAAGGGACATGGCTGTATCGGTTTGAAAGAGGCTGTAAACATGTGGTAGGATCAACCATCGAACCTAACCTAGACTAGCATGCAAACCGCTGGTTGAAATAGAATGGATCATAAGTAATTTTTAGTCCTTGCCTGTTGATAAGTCGGGTTCCGAAGGTGTAGTGGATCGCAAGCTCGCATCGTCTCCGAGAGGAACCCGCGGAAGCACACAAGACGATAAACACTGGAAAACAATCAAAGAGCAAGCACTCTATTACTATGGGGCAAACACGAGCAAGCATCAACAAAAAGTCAACACGAGACATTGCACCTACCGTCGAGAGCGGTTACTACAGGTTAAGTGGAGTACTCGTTACACACGACGAATACCGCACGTTTACGGTGGTTCAAGTTGCTTAGCTACAGGTGATCAACCAACGGTTATTAACATGGCAACTCAAGCAAGCATGGCATAGCACACAAACATATCAAGAGGTGAATCACAATGTAAACTATCTATACTAGTCAATTTAAGTGAGGCACAATCCTAAACATGGCATAACACTAAGTGTCGCACGATGATTAAAACATTTGGTACTGTTCTGTCCTAAACCATATTTTAGAGTGGTTAACAACAGGAAACAATAGCATAAACACAAATTACACGAAAAACTAATCAAGTTACATATAAAGAACACTCCAAACGGAGTTACGGTTAAAAAGATACAAGAAAAACGAGTTACGGGCACAAACTTCCAACATCACGAAGCACACTTTAGAGCAATGCATAAACAGGTTAATCAATGCAAACATTCTCACAAATGAGATGAAACTAAATTATACATGGCAGGGAATGCATGGCAAAAGGAATCATGCAAAAATGCATCATAGATCAAAAGATATTAAGCAAACAACATGGCATCGTGACGTTACAGACTTAGAGAAAAACAGAGGTGGCTATCAAAAAAAGCAGCATAGCAACTTTGGAGCTCAATAACTATATGACCAGCAAGCATATCATGACAATGAAATACATGTAATGAAAGTAGACATGATGCTTATCAATATGCAATTGGAATCACTCAATTCCGACGTACGGTTGCGAAGCAACCGTCGCCCGAAGTTTCAATCAAGCAACAATTTTCAGACAGTTTAACAGCAACAGTTGCAATTAACGATCTGATGCCCTGTTTAGCACACAATTACACAATCAAGATGACCTCCAATGCAAATGCTCACAAAAGATGAATTGAAGTGCACTTTCATTTTGGAGGCACGTTCATCGGAGCTACGGATCAACGGGAAATCGCATTACAAAACGGGATCAGCAGCAAAATATCTCCAGACTTAGAAAATTCGCAGGGGTCTTGAAAAAAAACCTCATGGGCCAGGCCCATCTGGCCTGGAGGAGCTGGGAAGCCCGGAGGCCGGCACGGGCTGCAAGGGCTTGGTGGGCCGACTGGGGCGCCGAGGCCCACGTGGGCGCGAGCAGAAGCGGCGGCTGTATCGTCCCCGATCCAGTCCCGCACGGGTGGACGACGGCTGTGCTCCGGCAGCCACGCCGGCGAGGGCGGGCGGCGCAAGGCGGGGGCGCTGCTCCAGGGGGCGCGCGGCGGCGGCCTTCGTCGCGTGGTGGGGGGCGGGGCGCGAGGACCTCCAGTGGCCGTGAGGCGAGGCGGATCGAGCCCCTGGCTCAAGGTCCTTGCGGCCATGGCGGGGCTGGGCGCGGACTCCTGCCGGCGACGGCCTGCGAGGGGAGGAGGGGAAGGTGAGTTAGGGGATAGGGAGAAGGAGAGCTGCAGAGGGAGGAGGAGGAGACCGGGGCGGCTCCACGTTGGATGGTCGGCGAACGGCGGAGCGGCGGCTGCCGGCGTGGTGGCGGGCGGCTCGGGCGACCTCGGCCCAGATCGGGCCCGAGGCGGAGGCGGGGAGGGCCCTGCGGGACCCGGTTTCCTGGTGGAGGCAGTTGAGACTACGTGGAGCATCTTGGGCCACAGATATGGAGATCTGACGGCTGGGATCATCTGAGAGGTTAGGGTTTCGGGATTTTGGAGGATCTTGGGCAATTTTTGTGGCAAAACTGAGGGGGTGGCTGCAATTTTCCATTAGTGTAAACCCTAATTGGGTGGTGGGAGGCTGGTGGTCTTTATATAGGGCTGGTTGGCTGGCCAGTTGACACAAACGCGCCCGGTACCCCTCTCGCGTGTCCGGTGATCGCGTTCGTGACCGTCGAGACTCCGTGCGGACTCTGATTCGGACGAAACTTCGACCTACGCGCTCAGCGCGTCGAGCCCGTCGATCGTACCTCACTGCGGTGACATTCCGACAACATTTTTCGGCGCCCCAATAAAATAATCCGTTTAATAAATAAACGGGGTTTCCGTTCCGTTGGCTACAGCTGGTCTGGTGCGGTGTTCGCGACGGTGATCGGGTGAAACCCGGTGTCGCAAAGGTCGAGTGTCGGGGTGGCAAAGGTCGGTCTCCGTCCGGTACGAGATAATAGGGGGGAAAATAATCGCCGATTGATAAATCGGGGATGCAAACACCGCAAACAAATCAGACAATCAAACATTTCACGCAGAAAACTAATTTTTTATTTTTTGTGAAAACTGGGCGTTTACAAGTACCCACAATAAAATAATTTTTCCTCTACTGGAAATAAGTATATAATTGAAGAGATACTGTTTCTCAAGATTTCCAAAAAGTTTTTGCAAAGAAAAAGCAAGCTTAAGGTCTGCAAAATGAAGAAAAGGAAAAACATGACAGAATCTGTGAAAAACATACCAGAAGGTAGTAAAGAGTTTTTTAGGGATACTTATGCAACTCAAATGAAAACACTCAGAACATATGAAAGTTCCGTAATTGTATATATCACGCTGTGTAAAAATTTGAGCTCAAAAAGATGAACTGGGATTTTTCCCGTCACGAGGACAGAATCTGTTTTTTGGATAGCATGTCACAACTTTCACTTCCCTTGTCATATGAGGCTATAAATGGCACAAAGCTTTAAAATTAAAGATGCAATGATGTTGCTATAGCAGTAACAATCATCAAGACCACTAAAAACAGAGGAAAACCAAAAAGGAAAACCTAAATTCGTTGCGGGCGGCCTCCCGAAAGCGCTTCTTTAAAGCCATTAGCTAGGCTTAAAGATTATAGAAGATGCTCTCAAAACAATAAGAATTTTGAAGCAAAAGAGAGCATCAAGAAGAAAATATGAAACACATTTAAGCCTAACCCACTTCCTATGCATAGGCATCTCGTAAGAAATTAAATCAAAGAAGCACAAAGTGACATGCATAGGAAGGTGGAACAAGAACAACTTTGAAAGTTTCAGTTTAGAGAGAGGTGTTTTTGTCACATGGAAGTTTCTATAACCAAACTTTCCTCTCTCAAAGTAATTTTCAGTAGTATCATGAACAACATCAAGAATATAACAATCACATAAATAATATTGTTCATGACCTACAAGCACACGTGTATTGTTTTCAACTTGGTTTTTAGGATCATAAGATAAATGCAACCCATCACATTGATCTTTGATAAGAGGAAAATTCTCCGGAGTTGGATATTTCAAAAGGATAATAGGACAATCAAGTGTGGGTGCAATAGAAACAATTTCATGTTTACCATAAGGAACTATAGAGAGTTCATTTTTGTTAGCATCATCCATAGTGGCATCTTGGCCATCAACAAAGCAAGTATCAAAATTTTCAGAAAGGGATATTTCAAGTGAGTCATCGGAATCATGGGATTCCTCCTCAAAGCAATCATTGGCCTCTTCTTGGGCAGCAAACATTTTATTTTTTAAATCCTCAATATAAGAATTGGAAGTATAATTCTCGAAGCAATAAGCAAGAACTGCAAAGTTTTTGGACTGGTGAATAGTATCGTGATACCTTTCAATCAAAGAAGCAATCTCATAAGCACCTTTAAAAGCAACAAACTCTTCAATCTTTTCAACATCAAAGTAATCATAAACACCTTTAGCATAAGAAGATAAGATCTCATTTTCATTGAACTCACATTGGAAAGGGAGGTGTTTATGATCTATATTAGAACAGCAAGTAAAATCATAATTGTAGCACAAAAGTTTAGCATGGCAATAAGAAACATGTATTTGATCCCATAAGTGTTTCCCTTTCTGAGATAGGCGGTGATACACGAGATAACTTCTCGCTCCTCGTTGGTTACGCCAAGTGGAAGGTGAGATGTAGCGTAGCGGCAAATTTCCCTTAGCAAAAATTCTAAGGTTGAGTATCGTCCAGGAGGACTCCAACAGATACAAGTAGGTGGTGAAGTGAACAATTGGCGCCGTTGAAAATCTAAGGATTGCTAACTTCACCTGGACCTGCACACACAATAGATAGCTTTGCTCCCAAAGAGTACAGAGGAGTTGTCAATTCCTCCGGCCTTGTTGTTTACAAAGGATAAAACACACGGGATAATAATGATAGTGATAGCTATGGAAAAGTAAATAGTGAAAGTAAATTGATAGTGTAAATAGTGGTGGAAATATGGACCGGGGTCATATGATGTTCACTAGTTATGTCTCTCTCCCAAAAGACGATAAAATAGCCATGCGAGGTAAACAAATCACAGCTGGGCAATTGACAGGATTATGTGCGCAAACCAATGCTAATTATGCTAAACAGAAAGGAAGAGGCTCAAAAGCACGGGCGGTACGCCAAGACAAGTAGACCGAAATCCATCTGCATCTACCCACTAATCATCCACCTTGACATATCTATCCAAAACATCTCGTTGGTATTAATTTGCGAATCCCACCCAAAGTGTAAACTCAAAGCAACAGACAACTGCATTAAAGAACTTTGCGTAAAGTAAACAATCCTTGCACCCGCAAGTACAAGCACCGTTGTTTTCCCCCTTGTGGCAACAACACATCCCCTAGACTCATGTCATCGGGGGGCATGAACCCACAATCATGCATAACGCTCCCTCTTGAAGTCACTACCTACTACTTGGGCAAAGCAATAAACAGCAACGGAGAACATGCAAGAATTACTCAAGAACATAAATATAAAAGAAGAGAATCAAATATATAACTCAATCACAATCTGAAAATAATCTCATAATCCAGCTGATCCCAGCAAACTCAGCATAGCAACAGCAGAAAGATTACATATGTGCCTCGATCATGTAGGGCAGCTCACGAGGTATAATTCATGAAGAACAAAGAGGGGAGGAGAAAATCACATAGCTACTGATCATAGACCCATGGTCCAAGGTGGACTACTCACCGTTCATCCGGGAAGCATCCATGGTGGTGGAGAAGCTCCCGGAGGTGATTCCTCCCTCCAGCAGGGTGCCGGGAAGAGGTCTTCGGGTGCTCCCGACCTTGGAAGCGCGGCGGCGGCGGAAAAGAGGAGAGATCGCGAAAAAGGGTTCCGTCCCCGAGGGTTTCTCGTCACGGGGAATAAATAGGCGAAAGGGGGCAGCCAGAGGTGGGCCAGGGGCTCCAGGCACCCCCCCTGGCGCGGCCAGGGGTGGGGCCGCGCCCTCTGGCCTCCTGGGGCCCCCCTGGCTCCCCTCTGGCCCCCCTCGGGCTCTTCGCGAAGCTTCCGGTACACTGATTTTTCCTATATTTTTTCCGGAATTTTTCTGGTACTTTTAATAAGGGGAAAACCTGAAATAGAAAAACAACAGCAAACAAGAACTGGCACTTGGGTGTACTGAGTTAATAGGTTAGTCCAAATATGATCAAAAGTGTATGGAAGTTCATCAATATCATAGCAATATCACACAAAAGAGGCATGGAGCAAGCAGAAATTATAGATACGTTTTGGACGTATCAGGCGGTGCCGCGTATAATGAGCATGCTCATCCAATGATTTTCCCTCAACCAAGTTGGTTGGATTTTTAGCGCGAGCACAAATTGATCGAAGACGATCCAAGTGAAACATGTCAAACATGTCCATCCTACCATATTTGGGTGGCTCCACACCCATTGTAAAGATAGCATCAGGAGGCAGACGAAGGTAAAGATAAAAGGTAGCAACTATTTTTTTGGTTTTTCATAAAGACACAAAAGCAAAAGCAAAAACTGGAAAGTAAACTAACAAGGCTAAAAAGGAAAGATAAAAGATAGTGTGCAACTCCCCTATCTTGAAGAGTGGAGTCCCCGGCAATGGCGCCAGAAATTGCTTTTGATGGTACGATTTCTCGCCCCCTCGCTGGTTACCCAAAGTGGAGGGTTGAGATGTAGATAGAGGCAATTTCCCTTAGCGAGGATGATAAGGTAGAGTATCGAACCAGTAGGACTCCAACAGATACAAGATGGTGGTGAAGTGAACAATGGCACCATTTACAACCGAGGTTGCTAACTTCACCTGGACCTGCACACACAGCAAATAACTTTGCTCCCAACGAGTACAGAGGAGTTGTCAATTCCTCCGGCCTTGTTGTTTACAAAGGATCAAACGCACGGGATAATAATGATAGTGATAGCAACGAAAAAGTAAATAAAGCAGTAAATAAATAGTGGGTGTAAATAGTATTGGAAATATGGACCGGGATCCTATGACGTTCACTAGTGATGCCTCTCTCCCAAAAGACGATAAAATAGCCATGCGAGGTAAATAAATTACAGCTGGGCAATTGACAGGATTATGTGCGCAAACAAATGCTAACTATGCTATAAAGAAAGGAAGAGGCTCAAAAGCATGGGCGGTACGCCAAGACAAGTAGACCGAAATCCATCTGCATCTACCTACTAATCATCCACCTTGAGTATCTATCTAGAACATCTCGCTGGTATTATGTTGCGAATCCCACCCAAAGTGTAAACTCAAAGCACATCCCCTAGACTCATGTTTCTGTCACTCAAGCTAGTCATCGGGGGGCATGAACCCACAATCATGCATAGCGCTCCCTCTTGGAGTCACTACCTACTACTTGGCCAAAGCAATAAATAGCAACGGAGAACATGCAAGAATTACTCTAGAACAAAAATATAAAAGAGGAGAATCAAATATATTACTCAAACACAATTTGAACATAATCTCATAATCCATCGGATCCCAGGAAACTCAGCATAGCAACAGCAGAAAGATTACATATGTGCCTCGATCATGTAGGGCAGGTCACGAGGTCTAATCCATGAAGAACAAAGAGGGGAGGAGAACATCACATAGCTACTGATCAAAGACCCATGGTCCAAGGTGGACTACTCACGGTTCATCCGGGAAACAGCCGTGGTGGTGGAGAAGCTCCCGTAGGTGGTTCCTCCCTCCGGCAGGGTGCCGGGAAGAGGTCTCCTGGTGCTCCCGATCTTGGAAGCGTGGCGGCGGCGGAATAGAGGAGAGATCGCGAAAAAGGGTTCCCGTTCCGGGGGTTTCACGTCACGGGGAATATATGGGGAAGGGGGGCAGATAGGGGGGCCACCAGGGGTCCAGGCGGCCCCCTGGCGCGGCCCCACCCTAGGGCGCTAGGAAGGCACCTGGGGCCCTGGTGGGTCCCCTCTCTCCCCCCTCGGTGATTCCCTAAGCTTCCGTATCGCTGATTTTTTATTGGATTTTTCCCGAATTTTTGGAGCACTTTTAATATGGGGGAAACCTGAAATAGAAAAACAGCAGAAAACAGGAACTGCCACTGGGGTGCACTGAGTTAATAAGTTAGTCCAAATATGATCAAAAGTGTATGGAAGTTCATCAATATCATAGCAATATCACACAAAAGAGGCATGGACCAAGCAGAAATTATAGATACGTTTTGGACGTATCAACATCCCCTAGCTTAATTCCTGCTCGTCCTCGAGTAGATAAATGATAAAAGCATAATCGACCGCCTGCAAGTTCAAGATCGCCTCCCAAGTGCATTGATAGCGGTCGGGGCACTCCCTAAGAGGGTGGCCAGAAGGAGCAGGCCTCCCAGTTGTGCATTTGTGGTGGCGGCGGGGCGTGCTGGGGCGGCGGAAAGTTGTTTCAGTGGGTGGAGAGAGAGTGGATGACTGGGACCGCACGGGTCTCATTAAAAAGTACTGGTCAAAGGGGCCATCGATGATCCGTTGAGGCTTCCAGGCGGGTTCGGAGCGGTTATGAACGGACGCACATGAACGTGTTGACGATCCACCTTCTGTCCACAAGAACCCAAATCCATTTTAAATTTAGACGTGATATGGGTCGCAGTGAACCAAAAACGAACCACGGTACGTCTACATTCCCGTATTGAACCACGTTTTTTAATCGTGCGAACCAAAAAAATGCTAATGAACCAAACACCAAAGCGGATCAGATGGCCTGTCGCGTTGGAGTTTCCCTTAGGTGCCGGTGACTAAAAATAGAGAGAATTCCTTATTTGGCCATTTTAAAAACTTGCTTTCCTTTTTGACCCAATTTTTTTCTTCCCATTTTAAAATCCAAACTTTATTTTGTTCCCAATGTGACATTTTCTTTAGTTTTTGGCTAGTAACAATGTCAAGCCTGAGATAAAAAGATAATTTTACCCATAGTGTCTTATGCACGTCTTCTTTGCATTTGCATATAAAAAATCTGATCATACACTGCATTAGGTCTAAATGGTCTTATTCTCTCAAAATCAATACCGTTACTAGACAAAATCGATGAAAATGTCACACAAGGAAGAAAATGAAGTTTGAATGTCAAAAAAGAAAAAAAGTTCTTTAGATAAAAAAGAAAATATATACAGTATTAAAAAAGGGCCAAATAAAGAATTATGTCCTAAAAATAGAATAATGATACACACCGCATGTTCGGCCAGCCTTCTCCCGCCCGAACACCTAATTACCACGCGCACCAATTTTAAGCATCCATACATGCATAGCGAGCTTTTGCGTTTTTTTGTTTTCAAAAAGTTTTATCTTTCAAATAAAAATTATAAATAAAATTCCGTTTTCACCATTAACTCCGTCGCTACGAGATCTTCGAAACTAGATGTCATATTGATATGTTTCGATAACTTTTTTTGGACCAAAAGTTGTCATGTTGTTTACACCGAAATTGCCATACTGTTTACACTAAAGTTGCCATGCTTTCTTTCATCTATTTTTTCTTATGGATTTAAAGCTACCATTGTATTTTAACGCCTTTTGACTCATTGCCGATGACCGGGAAGAGCAGCGATGATGCTCAGTGGACCCCGAGCAAATATCTGAAGTGGGGGGAGGTGTGCGCGACATGATGGTCTCCTAGGTTACGAATGCGTTGAGGAGATCCGACGCATCTCAACGCGTGACGGTGGGGGAGGGGACATGGATTGGGGGGGTGGAGAGTTTGTCAACGGTGTGGAATAGACTTGGCAATTTCTATTCATAGGACATGGAAATTTCTATTCATAAGACATGGCAATTTTTATTCGCAGGACTAGCGTCTATAACTTGAAGTTGCCACCCTCAGATAACTAAACTTGCCATAAAAAACATTAGATATTGCCATGTACTCGTGTCACGCATGTGGTAGTTATCAGCATCCCAAGTTTTTTATCTACCTGTAACAGCCCAGATTTCACAAAAACTAAAAAAAATTGTTTTCGGTGTGAATTGTTTGATTGTTTGATTTTTTTTCGGTGTTTGCATCCCCGATTTATCGATCGGAGATTATTTTCCCTCCTCTTATCTCGTACCGGACGGAGACCGACCTTTTCCACCCTGACACTCGACCTTTGCGACACCGGGTTTCACCCGATCACCGTCGCGAAAACCCGCACCAGACCAGTCGTAGCCAACGGAACGAAAAACCCCGTTTAATAAGTAATTAGGATATTTTTATAGCGCGCCAGAAAGTGTTCTCGAAACGGTTCCAGTGTGAGGTGAACGCCGCCGGCTCGACGCGCTGATCGCGCAGTTCCAAGTTTTACCCGAATCGGAGGTCCTGCGGACCCCCGGCGGTCAGAAACGTAAACACCGCGCGCGCGAGAGAAAAACCGGGGATGTTTTTGCAAACTGCCAGCCAACTGGGCTATATAAAGACCACCACTCCCCCACCCCTTTCTAGGGTTTCCCCTAAGCCAAAATTGCATCAACCTCCCCAGAAAATCCTCAAAATTTTCCCTCTAGCCCCAAATTCCCGAAATCCTACCCGAAACCCTCGATCTGGACCGTCAGATCCAGATCGGAGGGCTCTCAGCCGTCCACGTGGCCTCCACAGCCAACCCTAGTCGATCCGGGCCGCGCGCCGCCGCCAGCCTGTGGACGCCGGCTGCCTCCACTGCCGCGCCGTCCGCATCTCCGGCGAGCCACCGCGCTGACCTGCCCTGGTGAGCCTCCCCTCCCGCGTCGCCCTTCTCCTATTCCCTCTCACCTCCTCTTCTCCCCTACAGCAGGGCGCCGCCGCCATGGAGTCCGAGGCCGGCGAGCCCGACCTCGAGCTTCCACCTGAGACCGTCGCCGGCGACCGCCCAACGGCCAGATCCGGCCACCACCTCCGCTCCCGCGCCCGGGTCCGTCGTCTCTTGGCCTCGCATGCCCCCCGGACCACGCCACCGCTCGCCGGCAGTCTCCTGCGCCGCCAGTCACCGGCGCACCCTGGATCAGGATCGGGACGAGCCCCTGTCCCCAACCGCCTGGACCACCAGATGGGCCGGCCCAACTCCTCCCTCCCAGCAACCCACCTGAGACCGTCGCCGGCGACCGCCCAACGGCCAGATCCGGCCACCACCTCCGCTCCCGCGCCCGGGTCCGTCGTCTCTTGGCCTCGCATGCCCCCCGGACCACGCCACCGCTCGTCGGCAGTCTCCTGCGCCGCCAGTCACCGGCGCACCCTGGATCAGGATCGGGACGAGCCCCTGTCCCCAACCGCCTGGACCACTAGATGGGTCGGCCCAACTCCTCCCTCCCAGCAACCCAGCGCCCAGGCCCAGCAGCACGGCATGCGCCCTCCGTCGCCCTGGGCGAGATTTTTCTGATCTGCGCCCACCTCCCTGAGCTGGGCCAAATGCCCATGGTGAGCTCCCTTCGGTTTTCTCTTTTATTTCTTTATTTCCTGTTGCGAGTTGGGCCAAGCCTAGTAACAGCAGCTTTCGGCCCGTTAGATGTTATTTTTCTAGTTTATTTATTTTGCAAATTGTATTAATTTCTGCGGTGCCCGTATCTTTTCACCGGTAGCTCCGATGGAGACGCTTTCTGCATGAAAGTTACTCTGTTTTGCGCGTAGATTAATAAAATGTGCTCTTTTGTCATATTTGACTTTGTTTACATGTTGTTTTGCTGCTATTTACACTTCTTGCGACTGTAAACTGTAATCTGCCATAACTTTTTATCCGTTGCTCTGATTAAAATGTTTCTTATATGTAACTTGATTAGTTTTTCATGTACTTTGTGTTTATTCTATTGTTCATTGTTGTTAACCAACCTAAAATATGTTTTAGGGCAGAACAGTACCAAATGTTTTAATTGTCGTGGAGCACTTAGTGGATGCCATGTTTAGGTTGTGCCTCACTTAAATTGACTAGCATAGATAGTTTATCTTATGCTTCACATCTTGCCATGCTTGAGTGAGATGCCATGTTAACAACCTTTGTTGGTCACATGTAGCTAAATAACTTGAACCATTCTGAATGTGCGGTATCGTCGTGTGTGACGAGTACTCCACTTAACCTGTTAGTAGCCGCTCTCGACGGTAGGTGCGATGTCTCGTGTTGCCTTCTTGTTGATGCTTGCTCGTGTTTGCTTCGTAGTAATAGATGCTTGCTCATTGATTGCTTTCCAGTGTTTCCTTCCTGTGTGCCTCCCGCGATTACTCTCGGAGATATTGCGAGCTTGCGATCAACTACACCTTCGGAACCCGACTTATCAACAGGCAAGGACTATACATTACTTATGATCCATTCTATTTGAACCAGAGCTTTGCATGCTAGTCTAGGATAGGTTCGATGTTTGATCCTACCACATGTTTACAGCCTCTTTCAAACCGATACAGCCATGTCCCCTCCTAGCAAACCTTGTAATGCTATGTTACTATTGCTCGTTGCTCAGCCCCTGCTTAGTATGCATGCTTAGGATGCTACGATGTTAACCTTTTACTCCTTGGTTTTGGGCTATCACATTATTATATTGTTGTTGATGATATGATTATTATAATGTTGACTATATTCGACGAAGGATGGAAGGTCTAGGCTATCCCGCCCCGACGCTTTGTTCCATTCGAGTCACCTAGGATCCGAGTTCCGGGTATTGGTTCTAAGACTAAGCGTGACTAACCGCCTGTGGGATACTTTGGGGTCCCCTTTTCTTACCTACCTAGCTTCAAACATTTCTAGAGGTGGCCCAAGCCGATTTACCATTTGCAAACCATGCATATATATCTGTCGGGTCGCTCCTAGCAGATATCTTTTAAAATAACTTGGGCCAGTGGAGACATGGTTTCTCTGTTGGTCCACCTGATCAGCTAGGACACGGCCTCATGTGAGAATTACCGGCAATCCAACCTGCGTCAGCCGGAAGAGTCCGATCCGAGAGTGCGAACGGCTTTTCGATTGGGTGTCGACTCCCCGGGGGCCACCCGGATTTGTTCGTTGTTAGCTAGAGGGGCCTGTCATTTTGGATCTCTCGGAACTAAATCATAAAATGGTTGCCTATGATGGGTAGCAACTGAGAGAGATGGGCGTGCATGCGGAGCCTTCTAATGGGCAGTTGGTACACCCCTGCAGGGTTAAATCTTTTCGAGAAGCCGTATCCACGGTTATGGACGACTTGAGACCTACTCCTTGTTCATAGACAACAACAACTGAGATAATCTTAGTATAACTTGATCAATGTGTGTGTGCCTTGACTGCTTCTTCTTCGTCGGGATGCGAAGAGGAGGACAAGGATAGGATAGGTGTTATGTTTGCGTAACTAGGTGGATAGCAGACTTGTTGGAGGCGATTCCTCATCGAATGCTTGGCTACCACTACTAGAGAAATGGCTTATGGTGGCGCCCTTTTTTAGCCTTTAGTGGCGCATTATGGATGCGCCACTAAGGACAAGCCACTAATAAGGGCTTAGGGGTTGCGCATTCTGGATGCGCCACCCCTAAGACCCTTATGGGTGGCGCATTTCAAAATGCGCCACCCCTAAGACCTTATGGGTGGCGCATTCCAGAATGCGCCACCCATAAGGTTCCTTAGGGGTGGCGCATTTCAGATGCGCCACTAACTGTACAAGATATGCGCCACCAAATATTTATTACAGAAAACAAAAAAAATCAATTTACAGAAAAAGAAAACAAAATACAAAAACAATTACATAAATGGAATAACAGAAATTATTACATAAATAGAAGCATTGCAGAACTAGAGAAAGCATTACATGTTTTCGAGTATTGTTTACAAGTATCGAATACAAGTTATTACAAATGAAATAAAAGAAAACCCTAAAACTAATCTTCGAGTATTGTTTTCTTCACTCCATCTTGATAATGTTGATCATTTTGATCGATCTGTTGCAGCAAATAAGTGAGTGTGAATAACAATGGCATCAATGACCACATTTATCGTTTAAGCATATAGGAAGATACATACACACAACACAACTTTAATAAGAACTGTTCAGCTAAACTAGTAGCATAGCCAAAATGATGCATGATACATTTATACAAAGATGGAAAAGTGTTTGTGCAATAGAGATAAAGTTATTTAGAACACAAATCATCAATATTGTTCGGAACTAACAACGCTAAGCATTAAACAATGTAGCATGAAATTCACATCGATCTTCATCACTTGAGACCCGACTCAGGGAATGGGCGGCATCCTTCTTTCGTCATGAAAGGCCTTGTGTCACGCAAGGCCTTTAGGAGGGCTTCTATTTCCCCATTGGATGGTGCAATGTTGCTGTGGAAGATCGACCCCTTCATCTGTACTTCATGACAGATGATAGTCGCCATCTCCCCTTGGATGTGAAAGAACTCCTGCCTAAGATTTGCATCAGCGATTGCCGCCTTCCTTTCGTCCCACTCTTTCAAATGACTTGGCAGCGTAAGGTTTCGCTCTTCCTGTACAATCGCCCACATGTGATGGAGGGCGTAGTACGCATCCCTCACACTGCCAGTCGGCTGCTTGACGCACGGGAACTGCGTCACGTGGTTGAACACGCTCACGCCAGGCTGATTGTTCCTGTACTTGTGCTACACAATCTTGCCTCGGGCTTCTTTGTAGCCGGCGAGAGCATCATCCAAAACTCTCATGATATACTTGTAATCTTTCTTCTTCACACTCCCCGAGTCTAAATACACGGCATGCGTGTGTTGCGGTGAAAAGCAGATGAGCACGCAGTCTTGATCCTCACTGCATAATTAAAACAATCTAAGAGGAATGTTCGAAGAGGACAATGGCAGAAAGCTAGGAAAGCATATATGCTACGGCGGCGATCGAATGACTTACTTGGGAGAGTAGGTCATGAGAAATGAATCCTTGTCGGCGTTCTGTAGCATGAATTCTCTGATGTACCCCGCCACAAGAGTCGCGTCCCCATCGTCCCTCAAGATGCTTTCACGCATGTAGAAGGGGTCCAATATCGCAACGCCCGGGGTCTTATCTCTCTTGATACTCATAGAAAGACTGAGCGAGAACAGACGGATAAGGCTATGGTCCAGCCGCTTGAGATGAAACAAATTGAAGATCTCTGAGAACCGCAGGATTATCATATCCGCGGGGACATTGTTGATGAAACCCATGTTGAGTGGCCCCTTGGCCATGAAAACTGGGTATGAGGGATTCTTCTCTCGAAGAAGCATCTTCTCTAATGCCATAACACTATGATGCACACTCTGCATATCCGAAGTTGCAAGGTCGAGAATGTCATTAGCTAGCATCGCTCTACCCGCCACATGGATTTCAAAAGAGATATCCTTGGGTCTCGGTGGCCCGTCCTGAGCCCTGATCGTCATCGGAGGTTGGCTGCTCGAAGCACCCTTCTTTCTTTTCCGTCCCTTCTTCTTTTCTGATTTCGAGCACTCTGCACCGGCCTTTATCTGCTCAGTGGCCGCCTTATGGAGTGTGGACGGGCTGAGAATAGATCTCATTGTGGCATCTACCTGAGGCTCGGTGAAGGCGCAAGCTGCTGGAGACATCTCCTGAGAAGCAGCGAAGAGACGCGTAGAGCAAGCAGGCTTTGCCGCAGGATCAGCTGGACCGCGAGCTTCCTGGTCATGTTGATAGGCTCCTTCAGCAGGAGGCCTGAATAAGTCATCAGCATCATACAAAGTATTGATGAACTGGTCGGCGCTGATATCATCATCAAGATCGTCGTCTTCTTGTTGTGCACCGATGGGATCATGTGGCATCGACACGACGACTACCGGTGTTGTCCTTGGTGTGGTGCCCCCTTTCCCCGTCATCAAACGCATTTGGGTCTTCGGCCAAAGGCATATTTGGCCGAAACAATCATTGAGAACTGCCAGCTCGTCCTCATCGTATCCGGGGGGTTGAATGGGAGGTTCCACTCTCTCTTAGCCCGAAATCACGAGAGAGATTTGAACCCTATGCATCTCCGGTGCCATCGGCCTATTGTGCATCACTCGATTTTGGGGTTGAAGGATTTTACATTTGTCAACATCCTTCAACTCGCCGTCCACGACTTGTAGTAGAATGCATGGAGTGTCCTCCTATGAAAGAGACATATGCATTTAGGGATCAGAGAGATGCCAGTAATAAAAGGCAAGGAGATGAAGTCCTCGTTTGAATTGCGGACTCTTATAGTTACCTTGAGGGCGTCGAGGTCGGCCAATGAAGAGACCCCGCCGACGACGGCGGGCATGCAAGAGACGGATGGTGCGCTGCCTACCGTGGCGTCGGTCGCCCTTTTTTCACTACCGGCGGGTGCATTAGTATTATGCCCCGGTTGCTCGATCGTGGCTGGAGGACTCACCATCACGTCCGGCGCCGGCGTCGCGGTGTTGGCGGCCGGAGTCGGTGCGGGAGCCGTATCGGTGCGGGAGCCAGAGTCAGTGCGCGAGCCGTGACTGCGGCCGCCGCGGTGCCCGAGTTGCTGCCGACCATGCTCGGGACCGGTATGGGCCCTTGTCCACCACATGCTTTCCAATTCACGAGTGATTGCATACTATCAGGAAGGAGGGCGCTCATCGTCTTCGCCACTTCGTCCTGGACAAGCTGCGGAAGCATGTTCACTTTATCCTCCAGTCCATGAACATAAGCGACGTCTTCTTCGGTCCTTCTCGCCTTGCGCCCCCTCGAACCCGACTGCTCCGCCAATTTCCCATAATATTCGGACCAATTTAGGTCTGCACCAAAGCCGACCACACGGCCGGCTGACGATGGCTTCGCCGACACGTTCTCAACCTTCTTAACCTTGTTCATCGCCCTATTAAAAGTGGTGTCCCACGGGCCGGCCAGCTTAATAGACGAGCCCTGCGATGAGGCCGCGGCGAATTCATCTTCCTGCACAAAGAATGTGAAACACTAAGAAGCCGAACTTCAGGAACTAGAATTCAATCGACAAGGAAGTCACGTGGTGAACTAATTACCACAGCAGCCGTAAACTCCTGAACCTTAGGATCGAGAACTATGTTTGAGGTTTCTTTGTCCTTATGGCTCCGGGACCTCACAAAGAATTCAGTCTGTGGATCAACTTTGTATTTCTCAAAGGGGTTAGGTAGGCCCGCAGCGGCATACTCGGCATCCTCCTTGTCCCATTTAGGCTTGGAATGTCTGTAACCACCGGCTCCGAGACGGTGGTTACCTATGACTTGGACCCGCATCGCCTTGCCCTTTGCACTCTCGGCCTTGGCGTCCTCGAACTCACACCTAGCCTTGAAAAGGTCGTAGGTAGCTTCGTCGATCATCGGCTCATTCTCCTTGAGCTCCTCCCAGGATTTGCCGTGCTCCATAATTACCTCCTTCACCTGGGTTTTCCTACTGGAAAAGGCTTTGCTCATCCTCCTGAAGGCCCATTTGTTTACCTTGTTCCCTTTGAGGTTTTTGTTGTCGTACGGGTCCGGGAACTTGTATTGTCTGTGCAACTTTTCGAGAAGGATCTGACAATAATGAGTGTTGTCACGACTCCTTAGGTTTATTGTGGTGATCGGGACGGTGTTCCGGAGGATCGCCGCGACTTGACGGCCGTACCCTTCCGAGAAACGTTGGAGCTTGGTAGGAATCCCAACGGAGGTCACAACGGTAAACTCTTTCCTGATGGTGCCGACCTTGGTTGGTTTTCGATTCCGCTTCCTCGACTGGCTACCATCTGTGTTTGAGCCACCGGCATGATCATCCTCGTCGGCGGTGTTCCTCTCCCCTTCCTCCATGTCATCATCCTCCGATGAGTCGGACTCCGACTCTATCTCCTCCTCATACTCCTCCTCGCCCGGAGGTACTTCCTCTTCTCTCTGCTCCTCAACCTCTTCCTGTGAGTATTCCCAAAATTCCTTCCTTTTTTTCCCGGCTGAGAAGAAGGACCGGCGTCGTCTCCGGTCGACATGTTTGCACTAGTAAAATATTAAGAAATGCAACTACTTAATTAATTATCACAATAAATAAATGCAACTACTCTCATGTTAAAAAAATAGCAAAGGTCATGCACGAATTCACGGAAAAATTCGGCATGACCTTTGCTATTTTTCTTAACATGAGAGTTCCCCATTCTCAACCGAAACGGAAGTTAATCAACATTTCCGGAGAAAGGGGATAATGATTTGTACCTGCACAAAAAAAATGCCTACATATAGGCACAAACAACATATATATAGTGTAGAACAGTACATATTCTAGCAATGCACTAAACAGTGCATAAAAATATTGATAAGAAAAGCATCTTGTCAATGCACTAAAAAACATCATTTAAAAACAGAAATCTCCCTAACTAGTCACTTCACAAAATTTATCTACAAAATTTATATACATCCATTTATCTACAAAAGTTTTCATTAAGCTATAAACTTCATTTTGTCTGAATTTATCTATACTACTTGCAAGTTCTACTTTCCAACACCTAAAACAATAACAGATCATTGCTTCCTTTTCTCTCTTCTTAATTTATTAAAACAGACCCTACACATGTGTTTTGCTATACATATTTAGTTTTGAAATGTAAATCATTTTAGTTTCAAATTTCCATCTCAGCATTGTAATTGTAAATCACTTTAACAATCCAGTACTTGCTTTTAGTACATATATAACACACTAAAATTCTCTATCTATGTTCCCCTCTAGGGTTTGCAAAAAATTGCCCTCTATTCCCCTCTGTTCTCTATCTAAATTCCCCTCTATTCTTTAGGGTTTGCAAAAAATTGCACTGATCCAAAGTCCTACCCATACCGATACAAAGTCCTATCACTTCATCAAATTGCACTATCCTAGGCATGAACAATTGCACTATCACTTCATCAAATGCCAAACCCTAGGAATCAAAATCCCCAAAGGGATTGTACACAGAGGATAGGAGGAGAAGATGAACAGGGAAGGGGCAGGGGATGTACCTGAGAAGTAGACGGTGGGGAGGGGTCACTGGTTTAGGATCGTACAGCGAGGGCGGCTTCAGTGGCAGCCGGCGGCGCGGGGCGGGTATGGTGGCGCCCAGGGGCGGCGGCGACGACTTCTGGTGACCGTGGATGGGGGCACGGGGGCGGTTCCAGTGGCAGCTCCGGTGGTGGCCGGAGAGGGCGGCGTCGATGGGGCAGGCGGTGGCGGCGAGGAGAGGAGAGAGAGGGGGGCAGAATGGTGGTGTGCATGGGAAAAAGGGTGGGCTCAATGGAGGTTAACTCTTAGGGGTGGCGCATTTCGCCAAAATGCGCCACCAAGTGGTTTTATATGCGTGGCGCATTTTGCAAAAATGTGCCACGCATAAGAGACCACTTGGTGGCGCATTTTGGCAAAATGCGCCACCCCTAAGCACCCTTAGTGGCGCATTTCGGCTGAATGCGCCACCCCTAAGCATCATTTCATCTTTTTAATTAAATTTTAACCATTTCATTTTTTGCGGACTGACCATTTCATTTTATTTGCGGGCTGGCTATTTCTTCTTTTTTGCGGGCTAACTATTCCATTGCTTCGAAATTTTTGTACTAAATACAAAGACGGAACCAATCCATGCATTCTAGTTGAATAGAATCATGACACTCCATCCGTTATGCGAACCAAATACCCCCTAAGATAGATAAATAGCAAAGAATCATTTTTAAGGAGTTAGGCATGATGCTTCAATTTTGTATCATCGACATTCATACACTTCAAAATATATGATCCAAACATAAGATTGTGATCATCAATTAAAAAGTGCAGATTAAATCCATGCGTACACAAAGTGATCATGAATTACAAAATATTTTCTTAAATTTGGAGCTAGCTATCTAGCTAGCTAGCGTTTCCTCACGATCTTCTTCTTGCCCTTCTTTGTCGTGGTTGAATAATTTAGGCCCGGGACGCCTTCACTTTTCCTCTTGAACGGGAGACCTTTCTTTGGTAGGGTTGTGGTGTATGTATCCTGAGCGGCGTAGTCATCTTCCATCTTCGGGTCGCCGTACTTGTCAAAGTCTTGCTCGTTGGCGACTCCATCCATTCCGATGATGTTTCTTTTGCCTCTCCTCACTACAACCACTACAAGGATACCCCCTATAAAGCAACGGAAATTCTACAACATGTTGACTATATGTTGCAAAATTTATAATAGATACGCCCTATAACCGTTGAAGCATATGCGTTGCGGGTTTTTACCTCATGACCTTGTCATACCCTAAAAAACCCGTAATATATACGATAAAAATAAACAGAGGAAAAGATATATAGAGAGAGAGAGAGAGATGAGCGAGAAACAGAGCCCCTGATTCCCCTCATCTCTCCCAAGTCGCCGCCACCCATCGCCTCGTCTCCCTCCTCCAACCCACCTCGCCGCCGGCCGTCCCCCTTTCCTTCTCCTACCTTGTATCTCCAGCAGATGCCGGATCTGCCACATCCCCCACCCATCCACCCATCCCGCGTCCCATCTCTTTCTATTTATCTCCCTTCACTGAGTTCTTCGTTGCGCTACCTGCGGCGGCTGATTCAGGCGACATCCGGCCAATCCCGTCACTGCGAAGCACATCCCGAGGCCACTCTCGCACCGCGGCACTCTCCCATCTAACTAGATTCGGTGCTCGTGGCCACCAAAGCCCACCCGCCACCCTCAACCTTGGCTAGGGTTTCAGGCATCGGCTTTGGCGCTGGTGGCCATGTCGCCCTCCTCTCGTCCAGTGTGTGCATCTCCTCCCCAGGGCTTTGTCCACTCCCTCTCTCCCTTTCTCTAACCTCTGCTCCTGTTCTTCTATAGCCGTCGAACTGCTGCCTGGAGCCTCCGCTGGGAGTGGTTGTTGCTGCCGTCTCACCTCATGGAGCTGCTGCGTCGAGCCGTCAACTGCGTTTTCTTCTCTCCTGGCCAATGTCGCACAAGGTAGCAGGGTTCGCGGCGAGAAATCTAGGCAAGTTTCCTGCTGCGTTCATCCTTTGCAGATCTTTTCTTTTACAGTGTAATATGGAATATGGCATATGCAGGACACAAACTTCTCCATTGATTGATTGGAAATGACTTACATTGTAGCATAAATTACTTGTAATTTTAAGGGCTCTCCTCTCCATATTTTATTTATAATTACGTGTAGTCTGAAACTCTGAATGTAATGCAAACTCTGAATATAATGACACTAACTGATCCATTGATTGATTGCAAGGAACCCGTGGAAGGTGAGGCAAAGGCAAAGCCGTAGCTAGTGTGCAGCTCGTCATCTCTGTGGTATTGTAAGCAATCACTGTCATGGACAAGCTCGCTGGAATCAAGACAGGTGAGCACATCAATATTCAGGCGCCTATTTATTCTTGCAAAATTAGAAAGGGGGGTTGGGGTATCATTTCCTTTTCCCTAATTTTCTAATCTGTAGGGAAGTGATATAACGACGAACGCATCAGCAAGAAGTGATGGTTCTCCTGATCTGCCTTTTATTGGTATCTTCTAAGGCATCCCGTAACACAAACATATCATTTCGCGACAGAGATATTTAGAAATTGCAACTTCGTGAGATTCTAAACCTGAAGGTATTGTGCTTCTCCTTTTATTTACCTGCTCCAGAATACTCCTATAGAGGCAAATAGGAGCACATATATTCGTATGCCATCTATTTCATTGTTTGGGTGCAATCTGTGCCTTTTAGTGGTATCTTCTAAGGCATCCCGTAACAAAAACATATCATTTTGTGACAGAGATATCTAGTTCACCATTAAAATTGCAACTTCGTGAGATTGTAAACCTGAATCTATTGTGCTTCCCCTTTATTTACCTGCTCGAGAATACTCCTATAGAGGCAAATAGGAGCACATATATTCGTATGCCATCTATTTCATTGTTTGAGTGCAATCTGAACCCTGTAGGCAGTAGGCTGCCAAAGCTACAAACATTATTGTTTATGAATAATAATGTTGATCTCTATATGGTTCTGATATGAAAAAATAAAGATGAATCACTAATGTATATATTATGTCAAAGAAACTACTGTACCTAGATAACTTAATTAATAACATAACTAGTTTCGAATGGGGGTAATCAGATCCAATGTTCCGGAGTTCTTCTATCAAATATAAATCGATAGATTACAATTGATTTTCATGTACAACTGCAGTGCAAGTCTGATGTAATATTTACACCATGTCGGTGCCAAATGTTTTTTACTTGGTTACACTACTGAAATTGAGCTGAATTACACTTCACTAATTTTGTAGCTATATGCGAGTCTTCCACTATTTTTTTACAGTTTCTCAATTAGGTAGACTTATCATTAATATTTTTTTATTACAGTTCGTTAGAATACATGTTATGCTCACCAATAAGTTATTGGTACTATTGTCTTCGAACATTGCATATCTTAAGATATGGCAAACCAAACTTTATCAACATGCTAGAGAATCCTTGAAACTTTGTGGTGCTATCACCAATTTAATTTGAGCATACATATACAACTCTTAATTCTGGGTGATCAAAATGCAGATCATTTAAGATACTAAGTGATGTCTTGCACTTCACTGTGTTGTTTTACATATGCTTATATATTTATGCATGTTTATGTAACCAAGTCCCATCAAAATATATTGTAAGCGATTCTTGCAGCAACACACGAGGTATCTTCTAGTAGTTGTCAATAATCATGTCTTTTTCGCTTTCCTCTTATGGCTAGCATCTATCTATATGGCACTTGTGAAAACTGAATTTTTGGTATGGAGACGCAAAAACAATGGTACTCTTGGTAATGTAGAAAAACCAAAGATTGCAGGCCTTCAATATTCGTATTTGGTTAATATTCTACCTCTATCATTACTTGCATCATGTCAAAGCATTGTTTCTTAATAAAACATTTTGATATTTTCCTTGTAGATTCAAAAGATATATGGATGATTATATCGGTGTGTGGCAAGTATACTGCAATGATGATGATGTTCCAGTTCATGATGATGATGATGATGGATGCGTTTAGAATTAGTTAAGTTATAGGGATGTTATTCCTGTTGGATGATTTTGTTGGTTAAGTTGTATGGGATGGTGATGGATGCTTTCAGATTAAGTTTCACTATAAAACTATTTAGATTATGAATCACATTTGGATGATGATTCTCCTGTAATATCCACTATTGTAATTCAATAGTACTATTAAAAATATATGATTTCTTCCTCTTCATGAGTATATTCTCTTATTTTTTTCCTTAGTTCATGTACATAATTATCATTATTATGTGGAGCATTAATTCAATTCATGGAAATATATATATATATAATAATAATAATAATAATAATAATAATCAAATTATATATGTATAAACACCTGAAGAGTTCTAAATTCTTTGTTGCCAAATATGATATTAGGATTCCTATACATAAAGCACCAACATATAGAGGTGTTGTAAAAGTCGTTTTTATGTGTTGTGGTTTTGCAATGGTCCCTTTTACCAACGGCAGCATAACCGTTGCATTATACACCAGCAACACTGGATAAGGCTACGCATTTCAAACCGTTGGTAAAGACACTAGCAACACATATATAGACTTTTAGATACGGAAAAAAGCGTTGCTATAGGAGGGGTCCTGTTGTAGTGAACGCGGCTCGGCTTTGATGGGTCGGTAATGAAGAAGCATTGGTCCACTTGGCTAGCCAGTACCCATGGCTCATTTTTCGCGGTGACGTTTGCGCCCGCAGACTTGGATTTGGCTTCGGGTATAACCATGGTGGTGAAGTACCGGTCTTCTTTTACGACGCTCTTGGCCCATCTCACACGGAACATCGACACCTTCTCTGCACAGTAGTCGAGCGCCCATATGTCCTCGATCCTTCCGTAGAATCTTTCCTTGACATCATCGGTGTAGAATATCCCCGTTACCCCTGAGTTCTGGTAATCGCAGTTATTGTCCTTTTCCTCCGTGTAGAATGTGTAGCCGTTGATATCATACGCTTGATAGGCCATCAGGTTGCGTGCGGCACCCTGTGACAAGGTGAATATCATCTTTTCATCCTCGGAAGCGTTCCTGAACCAAGTCATGAAACCGGAGTTGTGCTCTTTGATTAGCCGTGGATCTCGGTCCGTTATCTGCAGGCCCTGGTCACTGTACTTCTTCCTGATTACATCCTTGTGCTTTATTATCCAAGGATCGACCAGCTGGATGTGTTGTAGCGCGACTAGGCTTTCTCTTTCAAAGTCGATGCCTCGACCCTCGAAGTTGACATGCATTGCGCGGCTTCCCTCCTGGTGACCACACCCATCGATCCTGCCAAAGTGCTTGTTGACGGGCACACCAATAGGGTTCTCGGTGTTGAGATAATTCATGCAAGAATAGATGCACTCTTCGGTTAGAAAGCCCTTCGCTATGATTCCATCTGGACGGGACCTGTTACGAACGTATTTTTTGATGTGTCCATTCATCCTTTCAAACGGCATCATGCTGCGCAGAAACGCAGGCCCGAGTTGGACGATATCCTCCACGACATGGATCAGCAGATGCACCATAATGTCGAAGAACGCGGGCGGGAAATAGATCTTAATCTCACATAGTATGAGCACGATCTCCTCCTGTAGCCTTTTGAGTTGTGTAGCGCAAATCGACTTCCGAGAGATGACGTCAAAAAAGTTGCAAAGGCCAAAAAATGTTTTACGGACGTGCTCTTCCATTATCCCACGAATCGCAACCGGGAGAATCTGCGTCATCAGCACGGCACAGTCGTGAGATTTCATCCCGCTGAAACGTTGCTTCGCCTCGTCTAGGTATCTGCTTATCTTCCCCGCGTAGCCGTTCGGAAATTTTACTCCTATGAGGCAATGGATAAATCGCTTGATCTCCTCCTCGCACAGAGTGAAGCATGAAGGGGGGAAGTGAGCAATACCGGTCTTCTTCTTGGTCGCCCTTTTTCGTTTGCGAGAGTTTTGCATTTCCGTATCCTCTTCCTCCTCTGGCTCATCATCGTCGTCACTAGGGGGGTGAAGTTCCCTCCTGATTCCCATAAATTTCAAGTCATTCCTTGCTTTTGGCCCGTCCTTGGTCTTCTCCGGCATGTTGAGCAGCGTGCCAAACAAGCTCTCGCACACGTTCTTTGTGATATGCATGAGATCAGGGCTATGAGGACTGTGGAGGAGACTCCAGTATTCCAAATCCCAGAAAACAGACCTCGCTTTCCATACCCTCATCAACGGCTGAGTCTTCTTTTTTTTCTTTCCCGGCGCGGGGCACTCTTTCCAAGTTTTCAGCAAGTTGTCGATTTCTTTGCCGCTCCTTCGAGCTGGGGTGCTCGGAGCTCCTCGCTTCCATCGAACAGATGTCCCTGTTTTCTCCACGCGTGTTTCTTGGGAAGCCACCTCCGAGACCCCTGGAACACGGTTTTTGAATATCCGGGATCTTTTGGTAGCTGGCGGTACGTTGTATTATCCATGCGCCTAACGCATGCACAGAATCCTTGGACCACCTGCCCTGAGAAATATTCGTATCCGAGATAGTCGTGCACCGTCGTGATCACCGCGGCTTTCATTGGGAAATGTTCTTTTGCCGCGGCGTCATACGTATTGACTCCGTCTTTCCATAACGTTTCTAGCTCCTCTTTCAACAGCTGCAGATATAGATTGAGGTCCGTACCTGGTTGTTTTGGCCCTTGAACTAGCATACACATTGTTATGTACTTTTTCTTCATGCACTTCCAGGGGGGAAGGTTGTATATGCATACAAACACGGGCCAGGTACTGTGTGTGCTGCTCTGGCCGCCAAACGCATTGACTCCATCGGCGCTCACACCAATCCTGAGGTTCCTTGGTTCTTTCCCAAAATCTGGGTATTCGAGGTCCAACGCAGTCCATTGGCTACCATCTGAAGGGTGCCTCAGTATTTCCTCCTTTTTCGGATCCAGGGGGAAAGGGTCATCCTCTTTTAGCTTCTTTCTATCTGCGTGCCAGGTCATGAGCTTTGCTTCCTCGGGATCAACGAAATACCTCTGCAGAAGAGAAGTGATCGGAAAGTACCATACCACTTTTCTAGGAACTTTCTTCCCTCTCTTGTATCGACTAACACCGCACACCGAACATGTGGTTTTATCTTCTTGCTCACCCCGATAGATCATGCAATCATTTATGCAGACGTGGTATTTAACGTGCGGAAGATCGAGAGGGCAAAGGACTTTCTTGGCCTCAGCGATACTAGTTGGGCACGTGTTGCCCTTCGGAAGACGATCGTGCCAGAATGACATGTTATCATCGAAGCTTTCGTCGGTCCATTTGTGTTTTGCCTTCATCTCCATAGCCCCCCAAGTGTTACATTCAAGCGGGTACCCCCGTCGTTGCGTCCTTCGTACAACTTCGTAATCGCATCTTTCTCGAGTTGCGCCATCTTGGCCTTCTCTCTAGCCGCACCTCTTGCGTTCACCGCCTCTTTGACAAGCAGCTCTTGAACATGAGGGTCCCGCACCCAGCTTGAATCCTCATGTCCGGCATCTCGATCTTCATGATCTGCTTCGGCATTTTCTTCATGATCATGTACGGGATGCTCTTCATCTTCTCGCCCGCCGTTGTTGTCTGATTGCCCTTCCTCATTTACTGGCGCATAGACGTCCTCCTCCTCACCAGCTTCATCACTGATCCACCGCGTGTAGCCATCCATCAAACCTTTACGCTTCAGGTGTCTTTCCAATATTCTGGAATCAGGCTCTGTCACGCACTGCAGTTTGCATCTCCGACACGGACATCTTATATCTGTCCTATTATTCCGTAGAATGTCGTTTGTCGCACATTGCATCCACCTAGTCACGGTGATATCGCTCAGCATCTCGTGGACCATGATTGCCTGCGTGCACAGAGAGCAACACAATTATATATCACGGTTGTCGCCGGAAAAATTTGGCATGACCTTCCCTAATAATGCATGGGAGCATGCGGAGAGTGCACAAGAAATTTGCCAAAACGGAAATGAATCAACATTTTGGCAAAACATTGGCAACTCAAGATTCACATATATATCAAACCACCATAAGCTTCACATATACACTTCACATATACATCAAACCACCATAAGCTTCACATATACATCAAACCACCTCAATTTTTCACATATACATCAAACCACCTCAAGCTTTCACATATACCTCAAACCACCACAAGCTTCACATATATACTTCACATATACATCAAACTCAAGATTCACATATACATGAAACCCCAAGCTAATAAAGGGAATTATGGGTGATAAATGGAAGAAAAGAGTTGGGGAGGAGGCCCACTTACTTTAATATGAAACAAAGTAGATTTCAAGCCAAGTATGGGATGGATAAATGGAAGAAATGAGGTGGGGAGGAGCACAAAACCGAATAGAGCTAGGTGAGAAGAGTAGATCTAGTTTGAGAAGTGTGTGGAGTGAATGAGAGGTGGTAGGTGGGGTGGAGTAGATAAGGGTAGCTCCACACTTAGGGGTGGCACATATTGCATGTCAGTGGTGGCGCATATTGGAAATGCGCCACCCCTAAGAGCTTAGGGGTGGCGCATTTACGATATGCGCCACCCATAAGCTCTTAGGGGTGGCGCATCAGCAATATGCGCCACCTATAAGGTTCTTAGGGGTGGCGCATTATTCCAAATGCGCCACATATAAGAGGATCCAGGGCTGGCCCACCCTTATGGGTGGCGCATTTTACAATATGCGCCACCTCTAAGATCTTAGAGGTGGCGCATTTTTAACCAGTGCGCCACCCATTACATCCTAGTGGCGCATTACACTGAAGATGCGCCACCAATAAGATTTCCATGTATAGGCTTTTCTCTAGTAGTGTTCTTATCTTACTCTATAGATCGTTAGCCACTTCATAAATGCTAGTGCGGCAGCAACCTCGCCACTTACCCCATCCTTACCGTAAACTACTAGTTGTCCTAGAATGACGAGTGATGAAGTCCTTGCTGGGTCATTTGACCACTACAGTTAGATGCTGAGTACTTCTGTACTCATGATACTACCCCCAAACTCTTTTCAGGGTTCTTGATCGACAACAGGTATGGTGACCGACGTTTCACGTGGAGACTCGACGACGACTAGTTAGGAGGATCCCGACGGAGGGCCTGGACCTGTGTGGTTATGGGATCGATGATTTTCTCTTTGCCAGTAGGCATCTGATTGTAGTCTGTTCTCAGACATGTATCTTCCGTTGTTGTATTGTATTAAAGCAGTTGTATGCCGATTGTATGAGATGTTGTATCCTTGAATCTGTAATGTTGTGATATCATGTTGGAAATCCGGGGCATATGGCTATGTCATATGTCGCGGTGGGACCAATATGTGCTTCGACCCCGGATCTGGATGCAAACATCTAGATCTGGAACAGTACCGCATATCGGGCCTTACAACTTGGTATCAGAGCCTTACCGACCGTAGGATCTCTTCTTTGGCCGAAGTAGAGTCTAGACAAAAACTATTTTGTAGTTACTAAGTTAGTTATCGGAGAGTAGGAATCATTTTACTCCTTACCCTTGCTCTGGTCAGGACCAGTGCCGTAAGTGTTTTACTCTTGACTTATCCCCCTTCAAACTCTAGGATCTCGAGTGTGTGGAGTATCGAAATTGTTACAATGCTTTGCTTGGGAAGTATTGTCTCGATTCCAAGCTCAGTTGGGAATTCCTGTAGTACCTTTAGCTTCTCCGATTTCGGGTATCATCTGGGTCATCCATTGCCATCCATCCTTTTGCCGGTGTTTTCACGACTTGTGTCGAAAACACTATCCATTGGTCCAGTTATCGTTGTTGTTCTTCCTTTTTATCTCCCGATGGTTTCGTTCTCCGATGTTACCATCTCCCTGCGGAAAGTTTCTCGACGGAAGTTCATCGTCGGCATGGAGCAGATCCCTTGTTGGTGGTGTTGAAGATCGTCGTCTCTCTTTTCTCTCCCCCCCCCCCTCTCCGCCGGATCGTCCTGGATCTCGGGACGAGATCCCTTGTTGGTGTTGTTGTATTGTAACAACCCAGATTTCAAAAAAATTAAAAAAAATTGTTTTCGGTGTGAATTGTTTGATTGTTTGATTTTTTTTTCGGTGTTTGCATCCCCGATTTATCGATCGGCGATTATTTTCCCTCCTCTTATCTCGTACCGGATGGAGACCGACCTTTGCCACCCTGACACTCGACCTTTGCGACACCGGGTTTCACCCAATCACCGTCGCAAAAACTCGCACCAGACCAGTGATACGTCTCAAACGTATCTTCTTTTCCAAACACTTTTGCTATTGTTTTTCCCTCATTTTTGCATGATTTTGACGAAACTAACCCGGACTAATGATGTTTTCAGCAAAACTGTCTGTATGGTTTTATTGTGCGCAGGAAAATGGATTTTTTGTCAGAACCCTCTGTTAGGTAAAGTGCTAGGATCAATTTCACTTTGCATTCAGGAAAGAAATCAAAGGAAATTCAATTTCAAAATCAAAATGGGAGAAGGAACCCCCCCCCAGATGAATTAATTCAAAAGGCCAGATAAAAATCTTCTTCAAAAATTCATGTTAGATTTTTGAAAAGTCTTATAAATGAGTGTGATCACATATCAAGTGATGTGGGACCCACCCCATGCTCATAGATTTTTCAAATATTCAAACAGTGCCTTGGAATTAAAGAAATAACCCTATTTGATTTAAGATTCAAATTATTTGAATTTTAAAAATGTTGAAACTTTATAAGTGGCTAGTCTATTTTATTATGAGGCCATATAAAAATTTTCAGCATTTAATAAAATGTTTAGCTATTTTATTTAGCTAAACAAAACAAACTACAGAAAAGAAAAACAGAAAAGGAAAACAGAAACCCTTACCTATCGCCTAGGCGAAGCCGGCCCACCCAGCCCAGCCGGCCCAAAAGGGCACAGGGGTCTTCTTCCCCGTCCCGTGCACCCAAGCTGCTCGGTGGAAAGCCACCGAGCCAGCCGTGGGTGCCACGTCGCTGCCGAGAGCTTCCAGGCCTCCCCGTGGCCTCTTCTCGCGTCCTGGAGACGTCTCGCAGCCGCCCCAGTTCATTCCTCCCCTCCAGCGCGACTCCTTCCTCCTCCTTCGCCGATTTCTTCCTCCACCCGAGAGCGCCGCCGCTCGCCGTCGTAAGATCTCGCGGCCAACGACGAAGAGGAGCCCGGAGACCTTGTCCATCCTGCGCAGCACCGTCGACTACCCCGATCTGGAGAAGATGGCCCCTTAATCGAGCTCGTGGACGACGCACGCTTCACCGAGACGTCGCCGGAACCGCAAGCCCCCGACGACGAATTCGTCACCGTCGCGCCACCAATCGCCCCGCCGTCTGCACCGTTGAGCTCAGGGTGAGCTTCTCCCCGTTTTCCCCAAGTTATCGCGGCCCCTCGCACCCTCTGTACCATTCCACCATGAGAGCCGAGCACGGCCTCCGCCATGGATGAGCTCGAGGTCGCCCCTGTGCCCCTCCGTCTCAGCCAGAGCGTGCGTCGTGTTCCCCTCCACCCCAGCATCTCAACGCGCTACTTCCCGTCCATTTTGATGCACCGAATCGACGGCTGCTTCTAGACCGAGCCACGGCCGCCGCCAAAGGTCGTCGTCGGCGCAGCTCCGGTGCCCCCAAGGTCCCCCGAGTTCACCACAAGACGCAGACGAGCTCGAGGAGCCGTCCCATGCTCTCCCCGTGCCAATTGGTGGCCGGGAGCACCCTCCCTGTGCAGCGCCACCGCGTCTGTGACGCCGGCGTCTAGCCGCCGGCAGGCCAGCCGACGTGGCCATGGTTAGGGCCTTAACCCCACCTGGGTTAAGTGACCCTAGGTCACTGACCAGTGGGCCAAGTGGCTTAATTAAGCCACTGGATTAACTTAACCCACGGATTAAATTACCCAGCCACTGACAGGTGGGACCCCCTTAACAGCCCCCCCTGACGCCAGCACTGACGCAATAAATCATTTTAATGAATTTCTAGAGATTATTTGAATTAAAGAATTCCAGAAATTCCAGAAAATACCCCAAACTTTGGAAATTCATAGAAAATTCATATTAACTCCAAATTGGACAAATAATATATGAAAAATGATCAGGAGAAAATTATCTTTCCAAATATGCAACTTTCAACTATGTTGGAGTTGATTTTAAAATGGGACCAGTAGCATATGTCATTTGAATTTTTTGGAATTAATTCAAATTCAATTCAAATGATTTTGCAACTTAAACCATGGAATTATGCTACAATTCAACCACACTTCACAGGCATGTCATACACTTTTCCAAAAGGTTCAAAATGATCAAACAATGTCACATGTAACTTGGTTAATTTGAATTCAAATGTGGAGTTTGAATTTGCAATTCAATTTGCTATATACTCCATTTAAATGGAATTGCTTCACACATCAAAGCATGTACATCAAGATTCAAACTTCCATCATGTGTTTGTGCATCGTATTTACTTTGCTACTTTGCTTGTTGTTTGTCGAGTAGAGGTGGAACCGGAGCAGGAGGCTGCCCCCTTCGTTGAAGACCCAGAACCCGAACCTCGTCAGCAAGGCAAGCAAACCCCCATTGATCATGTCGATAAAATCCCACTTCCCTCTCATGTCTCGCTTATGCATTGTTTAGGATGATCACCATGATTCGTTTCTACCGCATAGATGAACCCATTCCTTTGCATGACCTATCTTTTTGTCACAGTAGTAAGAAAACCACAATCCTAGCAAATGTAGGAGTTGGTTGATATCATGTGGCCCCTGCAATTGTTATCGCTTATTGCACGCTTAGTATGATACCATGTTGTTACTGTGATGTGAGTCGGGATGGTAGTGATCATGTTGATGTTGGTAGAAAAGTGTTGGTGAATCGACCCTAATACAAGGTGAACGATGAGAGGCTGTGTAGGAGTACACGGTGGGTTGTCTCGTTGAACACCGCCCTAGTACGAGTTCTTGTGTGGTGATCCAAGATGAAGAGTACAACCACACATTGGGCTCACTGACCCCTCTCAACTTACTAACTCATCCCTTTCGATGTCCAGATGTCGCAATAGTTCGGAGTTCTGGTAGGTCTGTGGCCTGGTTGCTAAGTGAGAGAACGGCTCATCCGAGACCGTCCTATGCACCACGCACACATCACTTGGGTCCACTTCGGTAAACCGGCCGGGTTCACGATTGTGGTAACCAACCCAAGTAGGCGGCTTTCTCGGACTAGATCGGCTATGAGGTAACAGTTGTGGTGAGCATCCTCGCTGGCACCCCTTGAATGGTGTCGAGATCAAAGGCGGTAAATGGTGATCATGTGTGTGTAGCGGTACACCCCTGCAGGGTTAACAAAACTATTCGAATAGCCGCGTCCGCGGTTATGGACTGCTTGGAAAGCTTAGCTTGATTATTAGACAACTTGAACTGGATACTTCTAAAACACACCAAGATAAGTGTGAGTGTGATGGCGTGCTTTCTCGTGGGAAGTCGAGGAAGGCACCATAGTGGTGTAATTGGTTGGAGAAAGTAGTGGACTCGTGTACGCTTCTTACCTCAAAGTCTGGTACTCGTAGTTCAGGATTAGCCAAGTCAAAGCTGGCATTTCTGCAAGTGAACCCCACCTCCCTTTACCTTGATACATGTGCATGAGTAGTATAGCTCCTACGTAAGTCTTGCTGAGTACGACTTTGTACTCACAATTGCTTAATCTATGTTTTAGATGATACCACCGACCCCGAAGGTGGCTTCTTCATCGAGCTGGACGACTGAAGATCAAGCTAGTCTAGTCCCAGTCAGACGACTGGTTCCCTCGTGGAGGGCTTGTGTTTAAATAAGGCTTCTTAAGCCATTTGTTAAACTTGTCTGTACTCAGACATAATTTGCTTCCATTTGTGTTGTAATGTTGGATCACATGTTTGTGATCTCTGTTTTCACTCTATAAGAGTTATCAATAAAATTGTACACTTTGTAGAGAATTGCAATGGTACCTGCTGTTCATACAAGGCATGTATGCTGCGTGTATGTTTATAACATGCATGTCTTTGTATGGGTTTTCGAGACCTTAGTTGTGTTCTGGCTGGCGGTCTTTCATACACCAAGTGTCCCTTAGATGCGCGCAGCTTGGGGCATCGCGATGCGATTGCTCGAGATTCCGTCTCGTGCACACTTTGTGGTATGATCGAGCCCGCCCTAGACCCCGACTAAGTGATCGGGCTGGAGTAAGTCTATGTAAGAGTTTTGAGATAGTCGATATTATGGTTGAGGCGACTTGTCTTTGAATATGGGAGTTCATCACCCATATCATTAGACTTGTGTGCGGACGATGAGGACCCATCTCAGTTGATCATCCGGCCTGGATGGGATGCCCCTCACGTACGATGCTTTCCGAGAACGTTCTGTGCTTGGCCTTGTCTGCTTAGACAAGTGGGTACGGTTCTCGGCTCTCCATATGACTATGTCTTAGCTGTACTTGCATACGCTAACCCCGGGTCCCGACATTTTTGGACGTCCCAGAAAAATACCAGAAAATCCACGCACCCGAAGGAGCCAGATGCCAGAAGTGGGACCAGAAGGGAGCCCAGGGGTCCCCAGGCGCCCCCCTGGCGCGGCCAGGGGTGGGGCCGCGCCCTCTGGCCGCCTGGGGGCCTCCCCCCTCCTGTGGTTCCCTACCGATGCTCCTATTTATTCCCGTGACGCGAAAACCCCAGAACAGAAGTCGTTTTCCCAATTCTCGTCGCGGAGCTGCCGCCACCCTCTGTTCTTCTCCGGGAGGGCTAATCTGGAGGTTGTTTTGGCCTCCGGAGAGGGGAGATCATCGCCATCTTCACCACCATCACCACTCCATCCTCCCTCCATGACTTCTCCATCCATGTGTGAGTAATTCCCTGCTGTAGGCAAAGGGGATGGTAGGGAATGGATGAGTTAGATCATGTAATAGTTTATCAGATTGTTGGGGGCATGTTGCCTATCATCTAGATTGTTGTTTATCATCTTTGCTTCAACTTGTTGCTCTTAATGCTTTTCACTTTGGGCCCAAGTGCCATGATTTCAGATCTGAACCCTTTATTGTTTCATGAATATATTTGTGTTCTTGATCTTATCTATGAGTTGTATGCACCTGTTATAGTCTGGAACCGGCGATCCCAATGGTGACGGCTTGGGACACCAAAGGGGATGGACTATAATTTGAGGATTCCGTGTATCCATTGATTGTTAATGCTTTGTTCCGGTGCTCTTTGACAGGAGCACCTTAATCTCCATAAGTTCCTTTTGGCCCCGTTCGTAGCGGGATGGTAGGACAAAAGATGTTGTGCAAGTTCTTATTGCAAGCATGTACAACTACCTGTGGGATAAATGCCTGTTGATTGATTTATGGCTAGATGATCATTGCTTTTCTGTGTGCCTTGCCCCAAGTTAAATACATGATGTGACTTATCCATGCAGCGCCCAACCATCAATCTCCCTAGCCTACAGTGCTTTTAATTCTGCTGGTTACTAGTTGTTTACTTTCGTTGTTTTACTATTACTGTTGCTATCATCACTTCCATATCGCAGTTACTATTAATACCTTGTTGCAAGTAAGTGTATCTCAGGTGCGGTGGAACTGAAAGCTCCACTGTTAAAGCTTGTGGATATTCTTTGGCTCCCCTTGAGTCGAATCAATAAATTGGGTTATCTTACCCGCGAAGACTATCTCGATCCCCTGCAATTTTGGGTTATCAAGCCTGTTTTCTGGCGCCGTTGCTGGGGAGCATAGCTTTATTCACAAGTCTACTTGAAGTATTTTACGTGCTGCAATTTATCCTCTATGGGTAAGAAAGAAGACTCCAAGGTCCCAATCTTACCATCCTGTACGAGAAAAGGTACTGTTCTAAACACTAGTGCTACACTTGATTCACCTTAAGTTATGAGTAAGTTTGCTTCACCTCCACCACATGATGCCTCTACTGAATCTGTTACTATGTACGATACTTTTTGTTGGGGTTCACAGCAGAAAACACAAATTTTTCTAACTAGCGTTCCCATAACCCATGATCTAGCTAGCCGTATTACCGTAACGGAAAAGAGTGCGGAAATAACATACCTCGGGGTGTAGTCCGTTGTGCGGGAAACGTTCCCGCAAACGTGGTTGATGTCGTCGATCAAGTTTCACAACCCCCTGGCTGTGTTGAGCACCCGGATGGGTGTAGTGCCACACGTGTAGCACCTCGTAGTACTCGCACACGTACGAGACTCGATGACGACCTCCGTTCTCCGATCCAGCGAAGGTGGCGGAAGCAGACCTCCAGACGGAGCTTCTGCAGCACGAAGGCCTCCGATTCTAGCAGAGAAGCCTCAATTCCACTATAGGCTCACACTAGGGAGCCCACCGTGAAAGAGACAAGGGAGGGGAGAAGACCGGAGAAAACCGATCTCAATTCGGAGTAATATTTATTTTCTCACGAATTTCTGTGTATTAAATATGTGCACCCTGCCCATCTATATATAGGCAGAGGGGAGGGAGTCAACCCCTCTCCCTTAGCAATGTGGTACTAAAGTCCCTTTGCTAAGGGGGGTGGCCGGCCAAGGGGGGGAGGGGGCGCACCCCTCATGGGCCCTAGGGCCCATGGCGCCTCCCCCCTTTTTCCTTTTTCTTTTTCCCTTTTATTTCCCCTAATGGGCCTTTTGTCCACTAAGGCCCATTGCACATATTAATTAGAAATAAAATGATTTTAATTATTAATTCAATTAATTAATAACTTAAACATAATATTCCATCTCCCGGTGCTCCGGAACACCTTCCGGTTCACTCCGAACTTGTTCGGTTCAACACGGTACTTCTCCGATGTCGTTTCCTTTATTCTCTCGTTACTCCGATGGTTCCGAAAAGGTAGTGTGTTACCCTACGGTCCGACAACACTCCAGTCATGACCGAGATGAGGCTACGGTCAATGATCATCAGCGGGACCTGGATGCCCATAATGACCCCTGTGCATTCCGGATATCAAACACCGATTGGACCTTACGCCATATAGCATTCCCTTTGTTAGCGATACTGGATTGTTCCGAGATTCGATCAATGACATCCTATGTCTGGTTCAACCTCGTTCTGAACTAATCCTCATTCACTTGTTCCCATGATATTCATCCCCATGACCTAGTCACACTGTCGAGGATCGGCCCCGGCAAGTCCCATGGTTAGGGACCCTGGGCTTGTTGGAGAAGACACAGGTTGGACGATAAGATCGTCGGCAAACAGGAGGATACACTTCCTACTCGATATATTGATTGTGGAGGAGTTACAGGGGATGCCAAGGCAGATGCACTCTAGGCTAGGGTTACAGGCGATGTCTCTCTCTTTATGCGTTGCCCCTCCTGGCCTTTATATAGTAGACCAGGTCTCGGGGAATCAATCTACAATTACGGGAAATCTAACCCTAGCTTGTACGGCAAGTCCCTGCACCTTCCTTGTCAGTCGAGGACTCCCAATGTCGGTGCCATCTAGCGGGCCAAGGTGAATCCGGCGGTAGCTCCGTGGGCCTTCAATGACACCGGGTAGGCCCATTAGTAGGAGTCGTGGGGTCACCCCTCGTCAGTAGCCCCCGAGTGCCTGGGGGACTCGAAGAGTCACGCAGGGACTCGAGTTCGTCTTCATACGTCTGTGGCTTGTATGCGCGGTGCACCCGCGGTCGCTGGCAGCATGGTGGCCATGACAAAACCTGTTTCGAGGGATGTTAAGCAGAAAGGGCCCAAGGAGTCGACGGATCGAGCCTTGGTGAATTGCGCTAGTGGAAAATACCACGATCGCCCAATCAAACCCATGTCCCTCGACATGAGCTTGGGATACTGGAGCATAGCAAAAGTCCGGCCGCTTCAGGTCTTACAGTGTTCATTTGCCGCCAGCTGGTTGCGTAGCCTAAGGCGCGTCCGCCCGGCTTTATACTTCATGCGCAGCGCATGGAAAGGTTGGGAGTGAAATCGCTCTTCGGCAAGTCCCAGCCCGGCCGAACTTCGCAGCGGGGTCTTACCTACACGCTAATCTTGCGTGGCATCTGGGCACAGTGTGTCGTGGTTCCAGGAATAGGTGTGTTTTTGAGGCGCGGAGCCTTATAGCATTTCACCCACTTGGAACAAATCATCAAGTGAGCTGTTCACTCATCTCACTCGCGGAGCTTGTTTCGAGTGCTCAGGCGAGGAATCCTTCTGCGAGTAATTAGTCGAAAGTTGTTTGAGTTTCTTTCAGAGGTGAGGGAGCACCCGAGACTCTCAAGGGTGCGAGTGGTCACTCGAGCACCTTGTGGGTCCATAGGTGAGGGAGCACCTGTAACTCTAGTGCGTGCGAGTGATCACTCGAGCACCTTGTTGATCTTCAGATGAGTGAGCACCTGGTGACTCTCGAGATGGGATCCTCCCGATGGGAGTGAGATTTTTTTGCTTTGTTGGAAAAAGATCTGATAAAATCTCTAGGCGTCGGTAGCGTACCTTATACGCTTTGCCTGTGACAAGACGTTGGCGTGGTCTTCTGCTGTTTTTTGACCACTGTAGCCTGCCGTAGGAAACGACCTGGTGTGGTCCCGCCGAAATTTTCGCATTTGTGCGATTATGGTCCTCTTTTTCGTGCGTCGTGCGCGCTGTTGTTACTGCGCCAGTTGAGCTTTCCATGCATTGCGCCCCTCGTGGGATCGTGCCACGTTTACTAGGTAGCAGGGGTTAACGGCGATCCTCTGTGCTAGGCTCCGGGGTTAAATAGGTTTGCGGCTGGGTAAACTTTAGGTTTTTACCCAGCCGTTGCTTTCCCCGTCTTCTTCTTGCCTTCTCCAGTTCTCGAGTTTTTCCTCTTCCTCTGCTTTGATTCCTCCTCGACCTCTATGACCAAACGTTCTCGTGCTGCCGCGGAACCAATCAAGATGTCTGGCGGTTGGGAACCATCGACCTTTGATGCTTCAGATCTGGCACGTCTGGTTTGCCGATGGCGTAGTGGTCGAGGGTGAGGCGCGTTTGCCGGGGGATGAGCCAATCCCTGCTTCTGCGTCAGATGAGCGGGTATGCTTCCAATCTTACTTCCCCCGTGGGTTTGCTCTTCCGCTGCATCCATTTGTGCGGGGCTTGTTGTACTCCTATCGCATCCAGTTGCATGATTTGACCCCGAACGGGGTTTTGCACATTGCCTGTTTTATCACTTTGTGCGAGCCGTTCCTGGGTATTTACCCGCATTGGGGGATCTCGAGGCGTCTCTTTAGTGTGAAGAGGACCAACTCCGAGTATGTTGTGGGTCGGATGAGCATCTCTATTGGGGATAAAGACTCATATTTTGATCTGGAGAAGATTGACTCGGTTAGCGGGTGGCGGCGGGGCTGGTTTTATCTGAAAGACCGTTGCGTGACCGGCCAGCGTTTTGGCCTTGCTCCTTTTAATCCAGCCGCTCGAGTAGTGAGGCAGGCGTCTTGGTCTCATTCGCTGACTGCTGCGGAATCAACTGAGCTGACTCCCTATCTACATAGGATTTCTTTGCTGAAGGATGAATTGTCTGGTGGGGAGCTTATCTCTGTTTTCGTGGGGAGAAGAGTTCAGCCGCTGCAACATCGTGCCTCTCCTATGTGGCAGTATCTGGGTCCTGCTGACCCGACCAGGTGCTCGCCTGAAGATTTCGAGTCTGGCGAGCTTCTCACCCGACTCCAATGGGTGACCAAGTACTCGAGTGACTCTGAGATGCGTCTTGCGCGCCCATACTCTGCTGAAAACCCTCCTCCTCGGGTTTGTGACCGCGTCGCCTTGCCTGTGTTTGTGCGGTTGCTTATCTGCTGACTGTTGTTTTTATTGCGTGCTGTAGGGACATGACCCTGTGCTGCGTAATCCTCCTCAGCCGGAGGATGCTGATATCCTCGAGGAACCTAATGCCTCTGCTGCCGAAGGCGTTGCTCGGTCCGCCGGGATGGGGCCCATGATCGTTGAATCTGGGGACAGCTAGGATTCAGGCCCTTTTCGTGTGAAGCGGTCCTGCCCCGGGAGTTTTGGGGATCGTGATACTGCTGCTCCCGTAGCTCCAGCTGCTGATCTGCCTTCTGCGCCTGCGGCTCCAAAGAGAAACCGGCTGTGGCGCACTCGCCCTGCGCAGAGTGGGTAAGTGTTTTCCATGGTTTTGTACATTGTTTGCTTCTTGCTTCTGCATCTGATGGCTGGTTTGTAGTGTTGCGACTCTTCTGGCTGCTTCGAGTAGCAGTGCGGCCATCGTGGATCTGAAGTCGACGGACTCGGCAGCTGTTCATTGTCATGATGTCCCTGCTACTCCTGTTGGTCGGTCTTCCCCTCCGGCGACTGCCGCGGAGGCGGGTGCCATCCTTGTCGCACCTTCTTCGGGTGCGCCTGTTGGTGGGGCTTCTGACGTTAAACCTGCCGAGCTGGGTCCTCCTTTCTTTGGTCGCTTCGATCTTGCAGCTGAAGATAAAATCCGTGCCTTTGACCATTTTTCTGCTATGGTAGGCTTCTATTTTGTGTTCTTTTTCATTGGGAGCACGGCAGTGCTCCCGATAGGAGTAGCCCCCGAGGCTGTGAGCAAGCGCGTGCGGTTGCTTACAGTCTCATTTTCCTTACTGCGTTTTGACGTTTGTTTACAGCCTGTCTTCCAACACTGTGAGCGCCTGATCATTGATGCTGAACGGTGGAAAAGGTCTCATGATTCTGCCCAGGATGCTTTAACTACCATGGATGGTGCGACTTCCTCTTAGGCTATTTGGAGTGGAGCTTTTCCACGTTTTATTGCGCTGACTTTTTCCTTGTGGTTGGATGCACGTCAGGTCGTCGCCGGGCGGCCGAGAAGCGGGCCGACAAGGTTTCTCGAACTTCTTCCCACTTGCAGGAAGCTTTGTCTTCAAAAGAGGTGGAGCTGCACGAGCAGCATGAGGAGCTCGTTCGCCTTCGTCAAGCTGAGGGGGCATATGAGCAGATGGAGTTCGCGGAGGGCAAACGCCTTCGAGTGCTGGCGGACCGACTTACTCGTAAGTGTGGATCATGTACTTTTCCTTCTGTTACATTTTTCTCCTTTTTGTTGACGTTCCATTGCTTGTTGGCAGCTACTGCAGGTTTGAAGCCGGTCGAAGTTGCTGCCTCGGGGTCTGGCGTTCTGAAGGGGGCTGCGGATGCTCTTGCGAGTGTTGTTGCTGCTGTCGAGGGTGTTTGTGGTCGTGCCTCTGATCTTCTTCGCCGTGTTCATGAGCACCTGATGCCAGATGCTTCGAAGGTGCCCGAGGGCCTGGATGCTCTCGTGGCTGCGTTTGGTCCGGAGGGGAAGTGCGTGGGGGAGTTGGTTGCTGACAGCTTGGTGAGTGTCTCTTCTACGGCTCTTGTTGTCCTTATGGGGCACGGAATTTCTATTGACGAATCCTTGGTTGAGACCATCCCGGGCTACTCGCCGGAGCTGCTTGGGCGTGCTGATCAGCTTGCTCTTCTGCTGCAAAAGGCTGTGGACGCCCAGATTAATCCTACTGTGGGTGAGGGAGGGTGGCGGTAGTATTATTGTTGAGACTTCATCTGTAACGCGCGACTCTGCTGTGGCTGTTGCTTGTCGGCTGTCTTTATCTATCTTGACTTTTCTTAGCTTGTCCCTTCTGGTGTTTGATGCTTGTGCTTTTGTTTGTGGTAGGACGCTCCGGGTGTTCTTCGTCCTTGGAATTCATTGAAGGATGACGCTCGCGAGGGTGCCTACGATTCTGTTTGCTTGCGATTGAGGAATGCCGAGCGGGAGATTGTGCAGCTGAAGGCTTCTGTGGATGTCCATCGGTCTCGACGAGAGCGTGCCGAGGCTATGATTGAAGATCTTGCTTCGTGGGTTGCCAGTCTAGCTGATGTTCTGCGGGGTGAGTTTTGCTTTTGCTTGATTCTGCGAGTCCTCCTCGTGCTTTAGTCTTGACTGTAGTTGCTGTTTCTTTGGTGAAGTCCTGGTGGGGAGGTCCCGAGATGAAGAGGCGGCCGTGCATTCTGAGATGTCGCGCTTGGAAGATCCTGTTGTGCGAGCCAGGCACCCCTTTTGGGCAGATGGGGCCCGTGCTCGTTCTTTTGCTTTGCTGCGTCTTCGCGTCGAGCAGGTTCCGTTGGCGTTGAGGTACTGCCAGCGGGTGCTGGGTGGCATTCATGCCCAGTTTTATCCGTTGGCAGTTGTCCCTTCCAGGCTTGAGACGTTTTGCCGCTTCTTTACCCAACCTGCCGAGCTGCGTCGCGTGATGGACCACTTGATTCGAGCGGGAGCTCGGGTTGCTTTAGGTTTTGACCATAGTCACTGGCCTGGTGTAGATCTCGGAGAGGTTGTACGGGGTCCTCCGGGTGGTAGGGCTCAGTCGATGGACGGTCATTATGCAGCCGTTGGCGAACTTGCAAGTCGTGTTGTAGCGCGCGTCGTTGAAGAGAGCGACCGTAGTTTAGGCGCTCATATTATGGCCAAGCAGGAGCCATCCGATTAGTTGTCTTGTTTTTGTCTTCCTCCCTTGCTTGAATGTGCTCTGTGGAAGATGGCTTGGGGAGGGACTGTTACTCCCGGGGTGGCTGCTTCGGCGAGCCTCCGAGTGCCGGAGTTTATTTTTGTGCCGCGATTGCGGGAGACGATTCGAGGGGTGGCTGCTCCGTCGAGCCCCCGAGTGCCGGAGTTTATTTTTGTGCCGCGATTGCGGGAGACGACTCGAGGGGTGGCTGCTTCGGCGAGCCCCCGAGTGCCGGAGTTTGTTTTTGTGTCGCGATTGCGCGAGACGACTCGAGGGGTGGCTGCTCCGTCGAGCCCCCGAGTGCCGGAGTTTATTTTTGTGCCACGATTGCGGGAGACGACTCGAGGGGTGGCTGCTTCGGCGAGCCCCCGAGTGCCGGAGTTTGTTTTTGTGCCGCGATTGCGGGAGACGACTCGAGGGGTGGCTTCTTCGGCGAGCCCCCGAGTGCCGGAGTTTATTTTTGTGCCGCGATTGCGGGAGACAACTCGAGGGGTGGCTGCTTCGGCGAGCCCCCGAGTGTCGGAGTTTGTTTTTGTACCGCGATTGCGGGAGACGACTCGAGGGGTGGCTGCTCCGTCGAGCCCCCGAGTGCCGGAGTTTATTTTTGTGTCGCGATTGCGGGAGACGACTCGAGGGGTGGCTGCTTCGGCGAGCCCCCGAGTGCCGGATTTTGTTTTTGTGCCGCGATTGCGGGAGACGACTCGAGGGGTGGCTGCTTCGGCGAGCCCCCGAGTGCCGGAGTTTATTTTTGTGCCGCAATTGCGGGAGACGACTCGAGGGGTGGCTGCTTCGGCGAGCCCCCGAGTGCCAAAGTTTGTTTTTTGTGCCGCGATTGCGGGAGACGACTCGAGGGGTGGCTGCTTCGGCGAGCCCCCGAGTGCCAAAGTTTGTTTTTTGTGCCGCAATTGCGGGAGACGACTCGAGGGGTGGCTGTTTCGGCGAGCCCCCGAGTGCCAAAGTTTGTTTTTTGTGCCGCGATTGCGGGAGACGACTCGAGGGGTGGCTGCTTCGGCGAGCCCCCGAGTGCCAAAGTTTGTTTTTTGTGCCGCGATTGCGGGAGACGACTCGAGGGGTGGCTGCTTCGGCGAGCCCCCGAGTGCCAAAGTTTGTTTTTTGTGCCGCGATTGCGGGAGACGACTCGAGGGGTGGCTGCTTCGGCGAGCCCCCGAGTGCCAAAGTTTGTTTTTTGTGCCGCGATTGCGGGAGACGACTCGAGGGGTGGCTGCTTCGGCGAGCCCCTGAGTGCCAAAGTTTGTTTTTTGTGCCGCGATTGCGGGAGACGACTCGAGGGGTGGCTGCTTCGGCGAGCCCCCGAGTGCCAAAGTTTGTTTTTTGTGCCGCGATTGCGGGAGACAACTCGAGGGGTGGCTGCTTCGGCGATCCCCCGAGTGCCGGAGTTTATTTTTGTGGGGGATACTTGAATCACGCTTTTCCCTATTGTCTCATACAGTAAGTCTGGAAAAAATAAAAGGAGGGAGGTTCCGTTGAAGACGGATACCTTTTATCTGCTGTAAGTGGCCTTGATGGCCGGTAGCTTTGTTGCCTGGCGCTTGTGTCCATCTGCTGGTTCATCGTCTACGGGAGGTTTTCTTCTGTGGCTCCTGTGGTGCCATCGTTTTGATGGGTTATGAAGGCTTCTGCTAACTTGTGGAATTCCTTGTCGCATCTGTCGGATCTGACAAAGCTTCCATTGATTGTAATGACACCATGTGGCCCTGGCATTTTCAGCTTGAGGTAGGCGTAATGAGGTACAGCCATGAAGTGGGCGAAGGCTGGTCGCCCGAGGATTGTGTGGTATTGCGACTTCCAGTTGACCACCTCGAAGTCCAATATCTCTTTGCGAAAGTTGGTCGCGCACCCGAAGACCACTTCTAGGCTTATTCTTCCCATGGGATAAACTGCTTTGCCTAGTACGATCCCGTGGAAAGTCGTTCCTGAGGGCTTCAGGGCGTTGCTTTGGATCAACATGTCGTCGAGCGTTCGGGTGAATATGATGTTGATTCTGCTGCCGCCGTCCATGAACACGTGGGACATGTCGTAGTTCCCGATCCGCGCCTCCAGTACTAGTGCTGCGTGTCCTGGTCGGGGGACAACTGGTGGGTGGTCGTCTCGGGAAAAGGTTATCTCTGTTTCTGACCCGCGCAGGTATTCTGGGACCGCTGGGTGTGCGGATGTCGCCAGGAAGACTTGTCTAGTTACTTGCTTCTGCTGGCGGTTGGAGGGCCTTCCTTCTTGTATCATATAAATTCTTCCGTGAGCTTCTGGGTATTGGTCTTCATCCGGTGTCCTTTGTCTCTCTTGGATGGAGGCCACCTGCCTCGTCGGCAACGGAGGGGCTGGTGGCGCGTTGTGGGCGACTGGCCCGATTGCTATGCTTGCGAGAGGTTTCCCTGCAGGGGCCGCGGGGCGGTTCTTCTCTTCTGCTAGCTCGTTGAAGCTTCTGCAGTTCCTGAGGGTGTGGGATGATCTTATTTCTCCTCGCTCGTTTCTGAATCCATGTATGGTGCATGGGCTGTCGAGCTGCTCTTTTGCCGTTCTAGGCGCTCGTGTGCCGTCCCGCGGTTGCTTTGGCCACCATTCGCGTTTCTGCGATTGAGGCTCGTCTTCCTGGTTCTCTCTGTTTGGCTGTCTGTTGTCGTCGCGTCGCCGCCCGTTTCGGTCGTTTGGGAAGCCGGCAGCAACCATGTTGGGTCCTCGGTCGTCGTAGAATTGTCGCCTTGGCCGTTTCCTCCTTCTATTGCCTCCTCTGTCTCCGTTGTAGTCGTATTCGTGCTCTGATCGTGCTACGAAGGTTTCAGTTTCGTTACGGACGGAATCTTCGCCGTCTGCCCAGCTGTTGGCTAGTTCCAGTAGTTTTGCGAGTGTGCAGACTTTCATTTGCCCCAGCTGCTCCTTGAACTCAATGCGATGTAGGCCTCTTCTGAAAGCGTCGATTGCGCTCTCGTCTGATATATCTTCTGTGGAGTTTTTGAGGATCGTCCACCGCTGGATGTACGCCCTCAGGATCTCCCTTGTTCCTTGTTTGCACGCTCGCAGCTCCTCGAGTGATGCCGGCCGTTTGTAGGTTGACTTGAAATTCTCGATGAAAGCGGCGCGGAACTGTCTCCAGGAGCTGATGGACCCGCGCCGTAGGTTTTTGAGCCAGTGCCGCACGGAGCCCTCGAGCATCAACTGTATGTACTGCATTGCTGTGATGTTGGTTCCGCGCTGGAATTTGACCGCAGTTAAGTAGTCTTCAAGCCATGCCTCTGGTTCTTCAAGTCCGTTGTACTTTAGTGTCGTCGAGTTGAGCTTGAATCCGTTTGGCATGCGTGTCTCGCGTACGGTTCGGGTGAAGCATAGTGCTCCGCATGGCTCGGTTTCTTCTTCGGAAGCTTCCTCGTCGGAGTATTCTTCGCGCGCCGCGCGTCGCCGCCTGCCGCGGTTGACTCTGCTCTGGGTGATGTCGTCACGTGCGTCTCGCCGAGTGATGCGGTGTGCGCGGCTGTCGTCGCCGTCGTCGCGCCTTCTGCCCCTGTTTGGGTTCCCGCGCCTGTCGTCGTCATCGTCGTTATTGTCGTCGTTGTCGTCGTCGTCAGGGTCGCTAGGTTCCCTGTCTGGTGTCCGCTCGCGGGCCTGCCGCCTGGTGCTGGGGTTTTTGGGTGCTGAGTTGTCGATGGCGTCCTTCATTATTTGTAGGGCGATCGAGGTGTAGCGGTCTGATTTCCCTTTAGAGCTTGTCCGGGCACGAGATAGGTAGTCCTGGGCGCTTATGAGTGCCTCCGCTGGTGTGAGGGGCTCCTCGTCGCCGTCATCCTCTTCTAGTTTGAAGTCGTCGTCGAGTTTGCGGATCACTCTCTCCCTTTCCGATTTCCGTAGGTTGTTGACTTTTGATCTGTCGCGGGTAGGGGAGCGGCGACTGCTTCTGGCAGGTTGTCGGCGACTGCTTTTCCTCTCGAGTTCTTCTCTTTCCTGCGCTTCCATGGCCTGGCGCCATCGTTGCGTCTGTTCTCCCGCTAATTTAGTGTACGCTCTTAGTTTGTCTCTTGTGGCGTTTCTTGGCAGCATCCTGCCGAGTTTGACTGCTTCCTGTACCATCGCTATGGTTTCCTTGGGTAAGATGATTTTCTCTTTTGGTGGTGCGGCTTTCTTGGCGGCTGTGGCCTGTTGTCTGCCTCCTGGTGGCTGAGCGATCGGGCCGAGCGGCTGCCTTGGCTGCAGGTTACTTGCTTGGTTGCCAGGTGTCTGTCCCGCTGGGACTTTCGTTGGTATGCTTCCTGGATTGCCCAGTTGCACGACCATCCGGGCTTCCTTGGCGGGTCTTGCTGCTCCGCTGGTATTCTGCATGTCCCGCGGAGCACTCGGGTTTTCAACTTGCCCGTTGATTCCTGGTGGTGGTGCGTCGACTTCCGCCATGAACACTTGCGAGGGTGTTCCGGTCGCTCCTCTGCTGGCTTGCGCGTCGGTGCTTATCCATGCTAGGGGCCTGTCCGAGGGACGGCGAGTGCTATGATGCTCGGTGCCGAGTGCTCGGCTGCTATTGGTCGGTGTGTTGGCCGTGCAGGTGACGTCCGCCTCGTCTGCTGCTGTAGGTGCTTGAACGTCGTCGGTTAGGCGGAGACTTCCCCAGTGGTTGATGTAGATCCGTTATTCTTTGAAGATCAGATCGACGCAGGACTGCAGATCCGTGAAGACTAGCTTCAGGGCCGGGAGGTGGGCCGTGAACCCTAGGGACTCGAACAGATTGGATCTCGCCTGAATCTTCGAGCTGGCGAGCGTTGATGATAGTGAGACCGCCGAGATCGCGTTCCCAACCTGTGTAGTCCCCACGGTCGGCGCCAATTGTCGAGGATCGGCCCCGGCAAGTCCCATGGTTAGGGACCCTGGGCTAGTTGGAGAAGACACAGGTTGGACGACAAGCTCGTCGGCAAACAGGAGGATACACTTCCTGCTCGATATATTGATTGTGGAGGAGTTACAGGGGATGCCAAGGCAGATGCACTCTAGGCTAGGGTTACAGGCGATGTCTCTCTCTTTATGCGTTGCCCCTCCTGGCCTTTATATAGTAGACCAGGTCTCGGGGAATCAATCTACAATTACGGGAAATCTAACCCTAGCTTGTACGGCAAGTCCCTGCACCTTCCTTGTCAGTCGAGGACTCCCAATGTCGGTGCCATCTAGCGGGCCAAGGTGAATCCGGCGGTAGCTCCGTGGGCCTTCAATGACACCGGGTAGGCCCATTAGTAGGAGTCGTGGGGTCACCCCCTTGTCACACACGCTACAGCTTTATGGATGGAATCTCACCGAGTGGGCCCCGAGTATCTATCCATTATATGGATTGACAAATCCTGCTCTTGTAACAATACTCCTCAACATATCTCCACGGAATACCCAAGATACAACCGTTATGACCCGCATATTTCAGTCAAGTGGTGGGATGTAGGTCAAAGTATCCGGGAAGATAGCAATTATGCACGTACTCACGGTCAAAGGAACGGTCTACCACGTTCTGTAATTACAACACTGAACCTTCAAAATATTTGATCATGCTGTAATGCTTACTTTGGGTAATGTTCATCACGTCACTTAACTAGTGAGGTGACCTCATAGTCAAGAGACTTAATTGTCCATGATCGCGAAACCATGACCATGAACTAGTTATCGATGTAGAGGCTAACTAGGAACTCTGGGGGTTTCTATACCACACCTGCATCTGTAACATCCCAATTCTCCGAATTTTGGAATGTTAATACAATTAAATAGATAATGATTGTTTGATTGATATGTTTGATTTTCTCTGGGATATAAACTTTTTGGAGTTTATTGAATATTAAAAAGAGAGGGAATAAAAGGACTTTCCCTAATATTCATAATTGGTGTTTTTTGAATTTATTATTTAAAACAAAACCAACAAAACAAAATGAGGGAAGGTAATATGACTCCTTCAACATATTAAAAGGTTGGAAAATGTTTTAAATCATTATTAGAATTCTTTTGAATATTCCAAACATTTTTCAACTCAAGGAAATTCATTTGAGAGGATATAAAATGACTTATTCCCTTTTTAATAAAGTTGGAAAATATTTAGAATATTATTTTAAAGTATTTAAAATTTATTTTGAGTATTATAAATAACTCTAAAATTATTTTAGGGATTTTATAATGCCAAGAGAGTTTTTATTTCATTAAATGATTTATTAAAAGAGTTGAAAAAGTATTCCAATGGGATATTTTTATTTTACCAAATTATTTATTGGCATGACAATTTAAAATTTTATACTTTATTATTTAGAAATGGTTTTTCAATGCTTTTGACCAAATAAAAATATTTTAAATGGTTTATTGGATTTTATATGATTTATGAAAATTATTTTATATTTAAATAAAGTATTTAGAAAAGGTTTTTATTTTAATTTTCCTTTTTAGAAAATTTATTCATTTCATAATTTTCTTTCGATTATTTGATGAATTTAGAAATTTATTCATATTTTTCTGATGAGTATTTATTTTTCTACAATTGTTTGAAGTTTCGGTTTTTGAAGAAAAAGGAAAGTCCGTAGCCCGGCCCAGTAGTTTGTCTCCGCCGCGAGCGTAATGCGAGCCCAACTCGGACCCGATTTTATTTTTTCCCTCTGTCTATAAATAGATTTTGGAAAATCTATTTTCCTCTTTTCCTTTTTCTCTTATAAAAAAAACCCTAGCAAAACCGGCAGGACCCGCCGCCGCCACGTCGCCGGTTTCCGCCTCGCCGGACTGCACGCCGAGCCGCCGCCGTCTTCTCGCCGGAGACGCGCGCCCGCGCCGGCCGCCGCCCCCACCCGTCACGGCGACCGCGCCGCCGCCCTGGAGCCGCACCCTCCCGCGCCTCCCCCGCCCGAGCCGGCCACTGCCGCCGCCTAAGCCAGCCAAGCTCGTCGGAGCAGTGCCGCCGCGCCGCCTGCACGCCAAGCCGCCGCGCCTCCCGCGCTGGACGCCGCCACGGCCGGCCGCGCCCCGAGGCCGCGTCCTCACCCAGGCCGCCGGCAACTTCTCGCCGGTGCCGCCTCGCCATCTCCCCACGTCGCCGGACCACCGCGAGCCTCGCCGGAGGTAAACCCCGATCCTGATCTGGTCAACTGCCGCCAGGGACCCGATTGCTTTTTGTGAAGTTATTTTATTTGCGCACAGGTCCCTGTTGGCAGAAAACACCCCGTTCTTGCGCCCGCAATATCTTCTACACCGTAAGTCGGATCGAGGTGAAACTTTTTGCTACGCGCTCGTTTTGTTCTGTACTTTTGCATGGTATAAACTTTTGCACACTTTGCACACTTTTGAATTTGAATCTATTTCAAATTCAAATTTCGGGGGTCATATCTGGTAAACCGTTGATCCAAATTGAGTGATTCTTTTTGCGTTGGATCACTCGTTCCATGTATTTTATGTCTATATCATGTGTACACAAAAATTCATAAGTTTATTGATCTGTTTAAATTCAAATTCAATTCAATTTTGCACTCGCTATGACCTGTGTTGTAGTGTTCTGTTTCACGTGATTCTTTTTGCACATTGGATCATTTGAGACATCCTATCGGCAATATCCACACACCATTCATATTTCTATGATCTTTACCTTGAATTCATGATGCCTTGATCATAATCTTGTATCGACAACTCTTTATCCGTTGACTCTCTCGAGTTCACGTTCCACTGATCACCTTTGAGCACATCCACACCTCTGCACTTCAAAGCTTTTGTTTTGTTACTAAAACCTTTGTGATTGTTTTGTTGATCTTATGTTTTGTCCTTGTGGTGTGATTGCTTATTGAGTTCTTTCGTTGACGATAGATTGCTCGGAGTGTGACGAGTAGAGTTGACTGGCACGTGAGAGCGAAGATCTTCATCGAATGTATAAGGCAAGTGATGCTTTGACCATACTCATACCTATATTTTCTATATGCATTATGTTAAGAAATATGACCCTATTGCATGATAGGTAGTTTATTTTACTGTTGCTGCAAAACCAGTTAGGATAGCCACATGTCTTGACTTGTCTACCGTAGATCAACCTAGCCGTGTTGTTGCTTTATTGCTATGCTTTGTAGACGTGGTTTGGGTTGTGTAAATTCATGGAGTGCATGTGAGCTATTTAATAACTTGTGTAGCAACTGTTTAATAAATAGAAATCACCTCTGGACGGGAAGGGAGTGCTTCCTGGGGGCTCGTTCCTTATCTAAGGTCGAGACCAGGTTGTACCCCTAATGGTTGGTTTGGTGGTTGACAGTACGTCATGGTGCTACCCTCTGAACGTAAGTGGGCGCCGTCTAGGCTCAAAAAGATCAGACATACTTGGTGACTAGGAGCTTCTATGTACAGCCGCTGGCCATATGGGCTCTGGCTTAGTTGAGTATGATGTAGGAAGCCTCTCCCATGCAAAGCTAGCAGATGTAGATGTGATAGGTGGTACCGGCTTGCCGTTGGGTGTAGGTGACCTCTTCTGAAAGACTTCGTCTCAATCTTCGGGTTGAGTCCAGCGGGGAAAGTGTACTAACCTCTGCAGAGTAAAAACTAATCATGATTAGGCGTGTCCCCGGTTATGGACATCCTTGAGCTACTAGACATTACTGTTACTGGAGGATCTTGACATATGAATCACCATAATAATTTGAGTGGGCAAGACTAAATAAAGGGTGTGGTTTTGGAACTGGTGTGCCCAGTTCGTTCTTGAGTAGTAAGTTCAACTTAAAATTTTGACTAGTTTAGTTCAGGAGAAAATTGGCTTTCTGCAAAACTAAACCATAAGCCTTTTATTTGTTTTACCTTGCATGTAGTTGTAGGTCCTTTATATAAACTTTTCCGTGTCACTTGCCGTACAAATCAGATGTACTGACCCGTTGTCGGGCTGTAACCTTCGGTGTTGCAGGATTTTATACGACGAGTAAGTGATGCGTTGTAGGGTTACGATGCTATACTCAACTGTGTCGGTGGAGTTGATGGACGCCACGAAGCTTTTATTGTTTTCCACTGTATTTTATTTGTAAGCTAGCCTTGAGCTATGCAGGTATGTTTATTTGTAATACTGGATCCTCGATGTAATATATATATGACATGTGGTTTATTCTTGATATTACATCATGTACTGTGTGTGCTAGCTATTGATCCAGGGACTACCACAGAATGCACAGAGACTTGGATTCTTAGTGAATCGGGTCGTTACAGCATCATTGTTTCACTGACACAGTTCTAGCACGGTATGAAACTGGTTATGAACTTGCTTAGATATATTGGAATAATCATATATTATTTGCCTCTAGAGCATATATCCAACAGTCTCCCACTTGCACTAGAGTGCTAATAATCTAGCCGCATTTTTTCGATCATAATCATCTTATCAGATGTTCATTGATCATGCATGCTCATGGAAGAGGTTTGTTCAACGAACTGCACCAATTCAGATTCGTATGTTTCCTTTGCAACTGGTACAGGTCAAAAGCTCTTTTGACATACCACTCATTATCATATAATGGTTGGATATAAGTTTCGCGGGAGAGTGAGACTATTATTTCACAGTATCCTCCAATGATCTCTTGGTTCAGTCTTTACAAGACTCATCCTTAGTCATATATACTGGGAAATACACTCAACCAGAAGTCCAATACTTCTAACGCTAAACTTTTATCCATACGTCTACTTTCTTAAGTAGTATTATGTTTGTAGTGCCGTGAATTTTGCTCACATTTCTTTCATGTCTTTGGTGATGTCTCTAATTCCATATAGACCCATAATATGGCTTGCAATTGTAATCTTGCATTACATTCAAGTCTATTATCCTCTCTATATTTTAGAGTACAGTCCTCAGTATTCCTCATATACTGAATGCATGGACTTTTATTCAGATTCTGTGTTTTACTCCTAAAGCACATCGGAATCTGTTCTTCTTCCAAGAACTTTTGAGTCATTCTGTTGTTCGATTCACAATGCATGTTATATGGTAGAATCATATGTCAAGAACATATAAGATCACATGTCCAGTACATGGTGCATCTCTATTCTTCCATCAAGACATTGCTTGTGATATTTGGATTTCATCCATTATATAATTTCTAGCCACAAGAACCTGTTTCTTGTCTAGAATATTATTCCAACCTTCACTTCGTTTCATTATCCGTATCTTAATCTACTCATATAGATTTCAACGTGTAATGTGTTGGTATTTCATATAAAAGAAGATTCTTGCAATCTTGTATTTTATTTGCCTTATGCTCTATATATATCATAATGCACATATGTATATAATACGATTCTCTATATACACAATCAATGCATATCCATATATATACATATGATATCATTCTTCACACATATCAATGCATATATGTTTGAGACAATGATCATGCTCCCACTCAAATATATCCATCATATACTCATATATTTGTGGTTCAGCTTTCATCAAGTCATTTTATTGTTCACTATGTCTCACATAATGACAAAGCTTCCAAAGCTCCCACTCAGAAAATGCCCTCTGCATTCCAAGTTTCCGGGAAGTCTTCAAAGCTCCCACTCAGTTTCATGAAACTGCGGGCCCACTCAATATTTTGTTCATCACAAAATCATTTGATCAAATCAAGGTTGAGGGTTCCAGTCTTGAGGTACTATAGTCCATCCTTTTAACGAAATAACCTTCGTCATGCCTATTGCAATTCTCTTTCAATCCCAAATTTGACTGAGATGCAATTTCAGGCTATGGCCCATCGTAGTGTAAATGAAATATTTTATTGATTAAAGCATTCCTACGTTTCCGTAGTCAATCACCATTGAACTTTGGTCATAACCAAATAATGCCTTATGCCCATTACATTTTTCTCAATAACTCTCCAGTTTGTCGAGAATATGAAATAACCGATTTATTTCACGGGACGTGAGCCATCCTATATGTAACTCAATATTATTTCATTTCTCCTCGTGTTCTAGGCTACCATCATTCCTTTGTGTCTCAAGCAATGTTATTCTTTATTGTTTTATTAAGAAGACTCATGATTATTGTTCTGTACAGAATGTATTCATGACAACCTTCTAAATTCAACAATGGCTTCAATTCATATACCAAGATCAATCATCAATGGCATATCCTTCCTTATATAGTGTCATTACAGCGGAACATGCTTCTGTTGCAATACTCTGATATTCTGAAGGCAAGGTCCAATACCCCGGTCAAAGTTTCCATTATCTCCCATTGGATCCGTGTCGAGAGACTTCTTCTCGCATTACCAATCAAGCAACACACATTTTGCTATTCGGGGAGAATATGTAATTTCAATTGCTTGTAGTTTTATTACAAATAAATTCTTTCTTTTAAGAAACCTTATAACACCATCAGTTATGGAGCTATCTTGTCTCATTAGATTCGGGATGGTTTCCTAATCATGAAGTGGGTGTTTTAACTTAATGAATTAAACAACCTTATTCGACAATAACTATAGTGCTAGGGGAAAGAACGTTTAGACCATACTATGGTTTAGTATGACTACGAATGGTTTAAGTATTCTAGTACTTTCAACTTCCATCGTAGGTTGTGGTACAACTTCCACAAGTCTCCCATTATGTCAATATCAATACTTATCACTTCGGATCATAGTGTAGTGATATGTATCCTTGTATTCTCACTTCTCACTGTGATTCCTGAATCTCAGTTTTATGATCTCAATTGAATACAACTTTCAATTAATCATATGAAGTCTTTAATGATAACTCACGTGCCCATTTAGTACATCATTTATGTATAATGATTGGCACAAGTTCTACTTGCTAGAACCTTGTCATGGTTATATTTATTGCAGAGGTTCATAGATCGTGTATTTAATCCATCTCATGCAATCAAGTTATGACTTTCATTCGATAATGAACTCACAAGTTAATAGATCATACATTTAATGAATTCATCAGTTATGAAGTCACCTCATGCAATCAAATCTTTGACTTGTTATAATCAAGACAAATTTATCATTAAACATTGAATATTTCTTGAAAATAATAGCAGTATTATAAATGCTTTCTATCATATCATAAATCAAGATTTAATCAAAGTATAAGCACACTTTTATTCATAAAGATGGAACAACTGACTTGTCTCGTTACATGAATAACTTTTTCTCGCGAGATGCAAGACACACAACTAAGTGTTCATACTATAATGATTACATAATATTTATCTAATACTCTAAGTATCTCCTATGATAGATGTCTCGGCGGAATCCATGATGGCCATCAACTGACTTGATATCCATCAATCCTCGATTTCACCTCTTCCCGTCCATGCAACGGCAGGTCCTGTTTTCATAAAACAGAATAAGTATCAGATACTCATTTACTGCAAATGTTGTATAAGGGAGTAAACATTTATAAAGTATATCAAGTATATACCTTCTCCATCCACGACTTCTGCATCCTCGATAGGAGCAATGTCCGCGGCCAAGAGATCAGTCATGAAGTTCTGGAGACTCATATTAGCTTCTCTTCCGACATAGCTATGAACATAATCACCATAACTCGGAGGGAGTGAGTGCAATAGCGTGTTTATTGCAAACTCTTCTGTGGTTCTTTCGTTCATTGTACAATATTCATAGTCCTCCACCAGGGTCAGGTACATCTCATGCATCATGTCCAAGTGATCACCAAGGCTTGTGCGTTCTTCCATCTTTGTAGATAGAAACTTGCTTTCTAACTCAAAACTGGCAACTCTGAACTCACGTACGAACATTGTCTTTAGCGTGTCCATCATGTCATATGAGCCGGTGTCCTGAAACTGTATGCCCAAAACCTCTGACATGCTGAAGATCATGACATTCCTGACTACGGAGCATTTCTGTCGGCGAGCATAATGATCAAGTATCCCTTGATCGCCAACATGATCGTCCGGATGTTCTTCCACATGAACTTCTATTTTAAACAAGATGTTTGCTCTCTTGAGCGACGTCCTAAGGCGTAAGTACCAGTCAGCAAAGTTTGACCCATTTTCTTTAAGTCTTTCACCATGTAAGAAGGAAACCATTTCAAGGTACTGGGTACTATCCATTTTCTACAAACATAATTGCAAGGAACACAATTAAGACTAGTTCACAACAATGAGTTCATATAATCATATTATAAATGAGATCGCACTAAAACAATTCATCCCTAGGAATTTTTAGTGATTACATGATCCAGATTCACTGCCCGACCTCGAATATCACACGGCCGATGGGTCAGTTTCAAAGGTAGACAACAACTTGTGCGATCACATTATCTTATATGTACTGTGACTCATGCTCGATCTTTCAATCTCTAGTATTCTGAGGCCATATCTGCATATGCTAGGCTCGCCAAATTAACCTCCATGTTATATGCTGCTCAGCAAGGCCATGTCTGCATATGCCAGGCTTGCTGAACCCAACCTCATGCGAACTCCATTGAATATGTAGGACAACTCCGGTATGTACGGAGCATCAAGCCATATAGGAGAACCTTCCAGGCGGTGCACACTTCGGTAGAATACTTGTGTTTGGCTTTGTTAAGGGATCATCTTATCACATGCTACCGTCGTGTATCCTATACTAGCAAATTTTAAGATGTCTGAGCTATGGCAACACTAAGTCTACAGTGCCTCCATTTTAGTTTGTTTTATGATGACGATTACTACTTACTGGTAACACATAGCAAAGCTATCGCTACATCACAAACAAACGAATGATAGCCTCCACTTAGCAATACAAGGTTTAGACGGTCTAGTTGTATATTGCAAGTTTTACGTGGCTGCTAGGGCTTTCATAGTTAAACAGGTTTTAACCTACGACTCAACCACAACGTCTACCATACGATTGTCTCTATTACACCCCGCACGGGGCCCTCCGTTGCAAATGCCACATCCGCTAAAGTAGAGAGACAGACACCCCCCCAGCCACTTTATACGGTACAAGCCGCATGTCAAGCGTGGAATCAGTCTCGCGTAAGCGTACGCGTAAGGTCGGTCGGGGGCCGCTTCATCATACAATGCCGCAGATGTGAACAAGTACACGTGGGAGGGTAATAATCATACAATCAACGCCCACATCCCCGATGTGTTCTATCCGTATAGTAATACTAAGCATAGACCTAGCTCATGATACCACTATTGGGGTTCACAGCAGAAAACACAAATTTTTATAACTAGCGTTCCCATAACCCAAGATCTAGCTAGCCGTATTACCGTAACGGAAAAGAGTGCGGAAATAACATACCTCGGGGTGTAGTCCGTTGCGCGAGAAACGTTCCCGCAAACGTGGTTGATGTAGCCGATCAAGTTTCACAGCCCCCTGGCTGTGTTGAGCACCCGGATTGGTGTACTACCACACGTGTAGAACCTCGTAGTACTCGCACACGTACGAGACTCGATGACGACCTCCGTTCTCCGATCCAGCGAAGGTGGCGGAAGCAGACCTCCGGACGGAGCTTCGGCAGCACGACGGCCTCCGATTCTAGCAGAGAAGCCTCAATTCCACTATAGGCTCACACTAGGGATCCCACCATAAAAGAGACAAGGGAGGGAGAAGACCGAAGAAAACCGATCTCAATCCGGAGTAATATTTATTTTCTCACGAATTTATGTGTATTAAATATGTGCACCCTGCCCATCTATATATAGGCAGAGGGGAGGGAGTCAACCCCTCTCCTTTAGCAATGTGGGACTAAAGTCCCTTTGATAAGGGGGGTGGCCGGCCAAGGGGGGGGGGCGGGGGCGCACCCCTCATGGGCCCTAGGGCCCATGGCGCCTCCCCCCTTTTTCCTTTTTCTTTTTCCCTTTTCTTTCCCCTAATGGGCCTTTTCTCCACTAAGGCCCATTGCACATATTAATTAGAAATAAAATGACTTTAATTATTAATTCAATTAATTAATAACTAAAACATAATATTCCATCTCCCGGTGCTCCGGAACACCTTCCGGTTCACTCCGAACTTGTTCGGTTCAACACGGTACTTCTCTGATGTCGTTTCCTTTATTCTCTGGTTACTCCGTTGGTTCCGAAAAGGTCTCCGATTTCATCGAGCCCTTAAGTGTGTTACCCTACGGTCCGAGAACACTCCAGTCATGACCGAGATGAGGCTACGGTCAATGATCATCAGCGGGACCTGGATGCCCATAATGACCCCTGTGCATTCCGGATATCAAACTCATATTGGACCTTACGTTGTATAGCATTCCCTTTGTCAGCGATGCTAGATTGTTCCGAGATTCGATCAATGACATCCTATGTCTGGTTCAACCTCGTTCTGAACTAATCCTCATTCACTCGTTCCCATGATATTCATCCCCGTGACCTAGTCACACGCTGCAGCTTTATGGATGAAATCTCACCGAGTGGGCCCCGAGTATCTATCCATTATATGGATTGACAAATCCCGCTCTTGTAACAATACTCCTCAACATATCTCCACGGAATACCCAAGATACAACCGTTATGACCCACATATTTCAGTCAGGTGGTGGGATGTAGGTTAAAGCATCCGGGAAGATAGCAATTATGCACGTACTTACGGTCAAAGGAACGGTCTACCACGCTCTGTAATTACAACACTGAACCTTCACAAGATTTGATCATGCTGTAATGCTTACTTTGGGTAATGTTCATCACGTCACTTAACCAGTGAGGTGACCTCATAGTCAAGAGACTTAATTGTCCATGATCGCGAAACCACGACCATCATGTTGACCAAGAACTAGTTATCGATGTAGAGGCTAACTAGGAACTCTGGGGGTTTCTATACCACACCTACATCATTGTTTCACTGACACAGTTCTAGCACGGTATGAAACTGGTTATGAACTTGCTTAGATATATTGGAATAATCATATATTATTTGCCTCTAGAGCATATATCCAACACTTTTGATGATGCTTCTACTACTCTTGATGATATTGGTTCACTTAGTCACGCTCTTGAGAAACAGATTGCTGTTGTTGCCAAGAAATCTGGGATTGAAATTCCCGATACTTGCTATCCTTTTGATGGGACTTACACTTATCCCGATTTGAGTAAACTCAAGGAGAGACTGCTTGATGATGATTATATTACACTTGATGATGATTTATGCAGGGAGCTAACAGAGTTTGACGACTCTGACCCTGATGCTATTAAGAAGCTGCTCGAGAAACATTCTCTGAAGAGCAAGACCGTACCTGATCCTACTTTTGCAACGTCTCCTATATGCATCAATGATCCTGATTATAATTTCTCTGTTGATCTTTCACTTATATCTATGGTGGAATCTGACCCCTTTTATGGCAGAGAAAATGATGATGTTATTGCACACCTGACCAAACTCACTGAGTTAGGTGGCTTGTTTACTACAGATGAGAAGATACGAAACTTCTATGTTACTAAGCTTTTTCCTTTTTCCTTAAAGGAAGGTGCTAAAGCATGGTACGATGCACTACCATGTGGTTCTATTAGGAGTCCTCAAGACTTAGCTCAGTCTTTTGTTAATAAGTATTTTCCTGCTCATATGCAATATGTTGCTTTACGAAAAATTTATAACTTTAAACAGTTGCAGGATGAGAACCTCCCTAAAGCTTGGGGGAGGTATTGCAGTCTGATCCAGGCTAGACCGAGACATGGAGTCCCTAAGAATGAATTAATTGATATATTTTATGCTGGTCTAACTGATGAATCTAGATCCTATTTGGACAGTTGTGCTGGTTGTGTTTTCAGGAAAAGAACACCAGACGATGCAGAAGAATTAATGGGCAAGATTGCCAAGAACCACGAAGATTGGTCTGTCCCTGAACCACCTACACCACCAAAGAAGAGGGGCATGCTTGTCCTGAGCCCCGAAGACATGCAAGAAGCTAAGAAGTCTATTAAAGAGAAGGGTATTAAAACTAAAGACGTGAAGATTCTACCCCCATCGAGAAGTTGTGTGAGCCGACTACTCACCCTCCTATGGTAGAGGTACACTCTCTTTTAGATTTCAATGCAAGTGACATTCCTCATGGTAAGCCTCCTGATCAATGTTTAGATGAGCTTGATAATTTTATTATGAAGCAAAATCACTTTAATGAGAGGATACAAAGTCAGTTGCATGATAATTCTCTTGCTATCAAAATTTTGCTTGATGTTCTAGGTAAAACAGTTAATGATGTTAAATGTCTTGTGAAGCATTTTCATATGGTTCAAACCCAGCTTGATCAAATTTCTAATGTGCAAAAAGATTTGCTTGCTAATAATGCCAAACAGGATATACAGGCCTTCGGGATTAAAACCCGAGGGGGAACTAGCACTCAAGATCCTCTCTATCCGGAAGGGCATCCTAAGAGGATCGAGCAAGATTCTCAAATACAGGAAGAAGAAATTGTTAGCTCTCCGAAGAAGAAGAAGAAGCACAAAGAAGCTGACAATTCCAATGATCCAAATAGTATATCTACCTCTGATGCTGAGACTGAAGACGGTGCTGAGCCTGAAAAAGATGGTGAAAAGGATGATCCACCCGAAGTTCGAGAAGAAGAAGCACCCGACAAATGCAAGAAATACACTAGAGAAGATTTTATCGCAAGAATACATGGGAAGGAACAAGAACCACGGGTGTAGAAACCCATGCCCTTTCCAGGTAAGTCTCTCAAAACTAAAGAAGAAGAGCATTACAATAAGTTTTGTGAGTGGATGAAACCTCTTTTTCTTAAAATTCCTTTGACTGATGCTATTAAGTTACCTCCTTATTCGAGATATATGAAAGATATTGTTACTAATAAAAAAAGTTCCTAATGAAGCAATATCTACTATGCTTGCTAACTACTCTTTCAGTGGCAAGATTCCTGAGAAGCTTGTTGATCCAGGTATACCCACCATTCCTTGCTCCATAAAGAATAATTATGTCAGGACTGCTTTATGTGACCTTGGAGCAGGAGTGAGTGTTATGCCCTTTTCTCTTTACAAGAGACTATGTTTAGAAAAACTAATCCCTACAGATATCTCTCTTCAAATGGCTGACAAGTCAACAGTCGTTCCCATAGGCATTTGTGAGGATGTTCCCGTTGAAGTTGCTAATTGTTTAATCCTTACTGATTTTGTTGTGCTTGACATGCCCGAAGTTTGGAGCATGTCTATTATTCTTGGTAGACCTTTTCTTAACACCGCAGGTTCTATTATTGATTGCAATAAAGGAAAGGTTACTTTCAATGTGAATGACAAAGAACACACGGTGTATTTTCCGAAGAAGATTGACAAGAGGCATGGCCTCAACTCTATAGAGAATATAGAGACCGTGAAGATTGGAGAATGGGATTGTCCTCTACATGTGAACCACAAATACAAAACCATCATGGTGGGGACAATTTCCATTAAAGTAAAGGTGCAATGATCACTCATAAGAGGTGAGACTTTTTTCTCTATATATCGTCGGTTCGTTGGTAAGACTTGATCAACCTTGCTAGTGAGCATGTTTTATATAGGTAAAAAGTGGAGCTTGTTATGTTTTCATTTGCTTTAGCTTTTATTCTCCTTGCTGTACCAAGTTTATATGTTTTTGAAACTTCAAAACTCTAATCACTGCTTCAAGTTTTCAGAAAGTTTCGCAGCTTTTTGAACTTCGAAAAAATTTCAACAGTGAAGTTGTCTGAAAAATTCCGGAAAAATTATATTAAAAATTTCCATGCCAGGAGTGACCCAGGGGCACCTGGGGCTGACCAAGGGGGGCACCAGTGGCCCAGGCGGCCAGCTGGCGCGGCCTGGCCCCTGGCCGCGCCCGCAGGGCGCTTGGGGCCCACAGGGCAGCCGGCCAGGTAAGTCTTCTTCATCCTCCCTTCTCTCTCTCCAAAACATGAGTTCTGCACTTTGTTCTTGCGTTCCTGCTGCTCTCCGTCCAGAATTTCGATCTCTCTCTATGACCCATCATTTGAGCTAAGATTTTGGGCAAATACTCCCTGGTATGTAACTCCTTCACCCCTCCAATTAGATTTTTGATTGGTGGCTCATTTGTGAGTATTTAGTAGCTCTTGGTGCTGTTCATATGAGCTTGCATGCATGTGTAGAAATTTATTTTCCAAGTTTTGATGCAAGTTTATACCTTAGGTAAGTGAGTAGAGTAGTTTGCCTCAACTCACTTTGTTTAAATCCTTGTTTTGTGAATTTTAAAAATTTCAGAAATGAGTTTCTTTGGAAAAGCAAAGGGGTGGCTTGGGAAGAAGAAGCCCGAGCGCTCCGATCGAGTCACTAGAGCTGCAGCTTCACCCTCAGCAGTCAGGTTTTGTGATATAATAGGTGTGTCGAACGTTGGTCAGATAGCTAAGATGACCATGCAACCTTTCGGGTTGAGGACCCTCTTCAACTCCCTTTGCTGCCAGGAGGAGACCGACATTCGGCACACGAAGATTTCCAACATTTTGTTTCCACACCTCAGGTATTTTGCATATTTTGTTGCTAGACGGGTGTTAGCTCGTGACAACACGAGCAACGGTTCTGCACCAGACTTCGCTCTATATGCGAACGCCCTCTCTGGTAAGAATGAGTATAACGTGGGTGCCTTGATTGCTCAGCGTGTTGTTACGAATAGTAACAAGGGCGATTTATAAGGTGGCGTTTACGCCACACTTATCCTTGAGTCTCTTGAGCGCACCCCGCATCCTGATGATGTTCCCTTTTCATACGTGAGTCTCGGTCTTGCGGCTATGAAGAGGCATAAGTTTATTACCATGACTTCCCAGTTTGATAACCTTGATTATATTTTGAGGTTTGAAATGACTATTACTCGTGAGATCCGTCTACCTGCACCCCTTTTCTTTGATAACACTCGCAGGAACGGATGGTCCTTCAACGAAATTCAGTTCGATGAGTTCATGGCTAATTACCAGCCGCATAACCCCATGGACGGGGTTGTGCCCGATGAGGAGGAGCATGGTGAGTTCCCACCTTTCCAGGGAGAGACCTTCACCGAGCATGGCGAGGGATCTTCTTCCGCTTGGAGCGCAGGACCTTCCTCATGGGAGGATCCGAGGACTTCGGTGTACGCACCGGAGGGCTCATACGACTCCTGGACTTACCCCGGAGCAGGAGGCTCCTGGGGGAAGTAGCTGATACCAACTTAGGCCAAAAGCCTAAGCTTGGGGGAGTACGTTCCCTTCTCACCTTTCCATCGCATTATCCGTTTTCATTTTGTTCGCTTTGATCTTTTCGAACTTCTTGCTCGTTCTTATTTGTTCTTTTATTTTGCAAAAACAACAAAAAGATTTCTCTTTACTTTTCTTAATTTTTTTAAACCTTTGAAAAAATCCAAAAATATTTTATTTTCTCTCTTTAGTTTGCTTTTTTGCAGAGTTCAGCTCGAGTCCATGATGGCATTTGCACTTGACTATATTTCCTACGTTCAATCGTGCAAGTGACAAGGCAGTAATGACAAAGATCGACGAAGGGATGCAACAAGGAAAACCGGTATGAACTCTTTTTGTTTCTACTTTTGTACATATGCTTGTACTTATGATTTAGAGACCAGCTTGTAGCGACATAGTGCTATGTTTACAATACTTTCCCAGTGTTCATGCTTTCCTTGTGGTCAATCCCAAATAGCTAGAGTACATGGTGTGTTGTTGAAATGATTTACATGCATTGCATTGTTCATGGTTTGGCATACTTAAGTGGTATTTCCCTTTGGAGAATTCTTGGATTGACTTGGCACATGCTTATACATGTTTATGACTAAAGAAGTCTACTATGCCTTGATGATCTTTGAATTTCAGAATAGTCATATCATTTTCATGCCCAATTCAATGTTACTTTGTCGCTCTGCATGATTATGACTGTTATTGCTCTCTAGTTGGTCGCTTCCTAGTATTTTGCTAGCCTTCGATCGCACTAAGCGGATTTCTGCTTGTGCATCCAAAATCCTTGAAACCAGTTTTTCCATTTGAGTCCACCATACCTTCCTATGTGGTATTTACCGGCCATCCTAACGAATACTTTCTTGTACCATCTTGAAATTATTGAGAAGTATTCCTGTTTTGTGCCTTTGTTTTAGCTCATGAGGAAGTAGTAGGTAATTCATGACCATCTTATGTTAGACATGTTTTATCCCGGGATTGCGTGTCTAATCTGCAAACCCCAATACGAGGAGGGACTGGCATGAGTGCGCCCAGCTCACAAAAGATAATCACAACCAACAAACCCTCCTTCACGCTTTGTCTATGAGAAATCAGAAAACTTTGGCAGTGATAAACAAAGGAGATTAAGGGGATGTGATCGTCTCCATCTTGGGAGCCGTTCCTCAAAACATGTCTAGCGTAAGAGGCGATTGAGTTGTCTACTAGCATTCGTTGACGAAACATGCATATCCCAAAACACCTTTTTATCTCTGTTTTCAAAACCAAGAGCTCTGGTACAAGTTTAGTCTTTGCTTTCATCCACGGGTTTTCAACCTTTCCATAAAACTCCACGGTTCGAGAGTCTCCACCTTCTTTCTTCAAATCACCAACTAGGAGAGCATAATTGTCATTCTGAGTGTAATGTGCATTGTCCCAAATTATTACATTGTCTTTTGCATTATTGTGGTATTATTTATTCTGAAGTTCTTAGTTCTAGTCTCCTTTAAAACTCAGGAGGAGTTTCTGCATTTATGTTTTGCTTCACTCATGGAGGCTAGCGAAATACCACTCTAGTATGTTCAAACTTTGTGCATTGTAATCCTCTCTTGATTTTCAGTAGCATATTATTTGCTTTTAGTTGTTTTTGATTGATCACTTCAGAGAAGGATTGCTTCGTGCATTGTCCTCATAGCATTGTTTTGATACTTGCTAAATTATTTTTGTAGTACATGCTTATATACATCTATTGAAGCAAAAGAGTTTGTCAAAGTTTTCTTTGTCGCGTTCAGTTCGTTGTACTGAATTGCTTGAGGACAAGCAATATGCTAAGCTTGGGGGCGTTGATACGTCTCAAACGTATCTACTTTTCCAAACACTTTTGCTATTGTTTTTCCCTCATTCTTGCATGATTTGGATGAAACTAACCTGGACTAACGTTGTTTTCAGCAGAGTCGTCTGTATGGTTTTATTGTGCGCAGGAAAATGGATTTTTGGACGTCCCAGAAAATTATAGAAAAATACTAGAAAATCCACGCATCCGAAGAAGCCAGATGCCAGAAGTGGGACCAGAGGGGAGCCCAAGGGTGCCCCAGGCGCCCCCCTGGTGCGGCCAGGGGTGGGGTCGCGCCCTCAAGCCGCCTGGGGGCCTCTCCCCTCCTCAGGTGCCCTACCGATGCTCCTATTTATTCCCGTGACGCGAAAACCCCGGAACAGAAGTCGTTTTCCCAATTCTCGTCGCGGAGCCGCCGACACCCTCTGTTCTTCTCCGAGAGGGCTAATCTGGAGGTTGTTTTGGCCTCCGGAGAGGGGAGATCATCGCCATCGTCATCACCATCACCACTCCATACTCCCTCCATGACTTCTCCATCCATGTGTGAGTAATTCCCTCTTGTAGGCAAAGGGGGTGGTAGGGATTGGATGAGTTAGATCATGTAATAGTTTATCAGATTGTTGGGGGCATGTTGCCTATCATCTAGATTGTTGTTTATCATCTTTGCTTCAACTTTTTGCTCTTAATGCTTGTCACTTTGGGCCCGAGTGCCATGATTTAAGATCCGAACCCTTTATGTTTTCATGAATATATTTGTGTTCTTGATCTTATCTATCAATTGTATGCACCTGTTATAGTCTGGAACCGACAATCCCAAAGGTGACAGCTTGGGACACCAAAGGGGATGGACTATAATTTGAGGATTCCGTGTATCCATTTATTGTTAATGCTTTGTTCCGGTGCTCTTTGACAGGAGCACCTTCATCTCCTTAAGTTCCTTTTGGCCCCGTTCGTAGAGGGATGGTAGGACAATAGATGTTGTGCAAGTTCTTATTGCAAGCACGTAGAACTACCTGTGGGATACATGACTGTTGTTTGATTTATGCCTAGATGATCATTGCTTTTCTGTGTGCCTTGCCCCAAGTTAAATACATGATGTGACTTATCCATGCAGCGCCCAACCATCCATCTCCCTAGCCTACAGTGCTTTTAAATCTGCTGGTTACTAGTTGTTTACTTTCGCTATTTTACACTTACCGTTGCTATCATCACTTCCATATCGGAGTTACTAATAATACCTTGTTGCAAGTAAGTGTATCTCAGGTGTGGTGGAACTGACAACTCCACTGTTAAAGCTTGTGGATATTCTTTGGCTCCCCTTGAGTCGAATCAATATATTGGGTTATCTTACCCGCGAAGACTATCTCGATCCCCTGCAGTTGTGGGTTATCAACCAGCCGTAGCCAACGGAACGAAAAACCCCGTTTAATAAGTAATTGGAATATTTTTATAGCACGCCGGAAAGTGTTCTTGGAACGGTTCCAGCGTGAGGTGAACTCCACCGGCTCGACGCGCTTATCGTGTAGTTCGAAGTTTTACCCGAATTGGAGGTCCTGCGGACCCCTGGCGGTCAGAAATGTAAACACCGCGCGCGCGAGAGGAAAACCGGGGATGTTTTTGAAAACTGCCAGCCACCTGGGCTATATAAAGACCACCACTCCCCCACCCCTTTCTAGGGTTTCCCCTAAGCCAAAATTGCAGGCACCTCCCCAGAAAATCCCCAAAATTTTCCCTGTAGCCCCAAATTCCCGAAATCCTACCCAAACCCTCGATCTGGACCGTCAGATCCAGATCGGAGGGCTCTCAGCCGTCCACGTTGCCTCCACAGCCAACCCTAGTCGATCCAGGCCGTGCGCCTCCGCCAGCCCGTGGATGTCGGCTGCCTCCACTGCCACGCCGTCCGCGTATCCGGCGAGCCACCGCGCCGACCTGCCCTAGTGAGCCTCCCCTCCCGCGTCGCCCTTCTCCTATTCCCTCTCACCTCCTTTTCTCCCTGGCAGCAGGGCGCCGCCGCCATGGAGTCCAAGGCCGGCGAGCGCGACCTCGAGCTGCCACCTAAGACCGTCGTCGGCGACCTCCCAACGGCCAGATCCGTCCACCACCTCCACTCCCGCGCCCGGGTCCGTCGTCTCCTGGCCTCGCATGCCCCATGGACCACGCCACCGCTCGCCGGCAGGCTCCTACGCCACCAGTCGCCGGCGCCCCCTGGATCGGGATCGGGACGAGCCCCCGTCCTCAACCTCCTGGACCACCAGATGGGCCGGCCCAACTCCTCCCTCCCAGCGGCCCAGCGCCCAGGCCCAGCAGGGCGGCCTGCGCCCTCCGTCTCCCTGGGCGAGATTTTTCTGCCCTGCGCCCACCTCACCGAGCTGGGCCAAAGTCCCATGGTGATCTCCCTTCTGTTTTCTCTTTTATTTCTTTTTTTCCTGTTGCGAGTTGGGCCAAGCCTAGTAACAGCAGCTTTCGGCCCGTTAAATGTTTTTTTTCTATTTTCTTTATTTTGCAGATTGTATTAATTTATGCGGTGCCCGTATATTTTCACCGGTAGCTTCGATGGAGACGCTTTCTACATGAAAGATGCTCCATTTTGCGCGTAAATTAATAGAATGTGCTATTTTGCCATGTTTGACTTTGGTTACATCTTGTTTTGCTGCTATTTACACTGCTTGCCACTATAAACTGTAATCTGCCATAACTTCTTATCCATTGCTCTGATTAAAATGTTTCTTATATGTAACTTGATTAGTTTTTCATGTACTTTGTGATTATGCTATTGTTCGCTGTTCTTAACCAACCTAAAATATGTTTTAGGGAAGAACAGTACCAAATGTTTTAATTGCCGTGGAGAACTTAGTGGATGCCATGTTTAGGTTGTGCCTCACTTAAATTGACTAGCATAGATAGTTTATCTTATGCTTCACCTCTTGCCATGCTTGAGTGAGATGCCATGTTAACAACCTTTGTTGATCACATGTAGCTAAATAACTTGAACCATTCTAAATGTGAGGTATCGTCGTGTGTGACGAGTACTCCACTTAACCTATTAGTAACCGCTCTCGACGGTAGGTGCGATGTCTCGTGTTGCCTTCTTGTTGATGGTTGCTCGTGTTTGCTTCATAGTAATAGAAGCTTGCTCATTGATTTCATTCCAGTGTTTCCTTCCTGTGTGCCTCCCGCGGTTACTCTCGGAGACGTTGCGAGCTTGCGATCAACTAAACCTTCGGAACCCGACTTATCAACATGCAAGGACTATACATTACTTATGATCCATTCTATTTCAACCAGCAGTATGCATGCTAGTCTAGGATAGGTTCGATGTTTAATCCTACCACTTGTTTACAGCCTCTTTCAAACCGATACAGCCATGTCCCCTCCCAGCCAACCTTGTACTGCAATGTTACTATTACTCGTTGCTCAGCCCCTGCTTAGTATGCATGCTTAGGATGCTACGATGTTACCCTGTTACTCCTTGGTTTTTGGCTATCACATTATTATATTGTTGTTGATGATATGATTATTATAATGTTGACTATATTCGACGAAGGATGGAAGGTCTAGGCTATCCCGCCTCGACGCTTTGTTCCATTCGAGTCACCTAGGATCCGAGTTTCGGGTATTGGTTATAAGACTGAGCGTGCCTAACCGCATGTGGGATACTATGGGGTCCCCTTTTCTTACCTACCCAGCTTCAAACATTTCTAGAGGTGGCCCAAGCCAATTTACCATTTGCAAACCATGCATATATATCTGTCGGGTCGCTCCTAGCAGATATCTTTTAAAATAACTTGGGCCAGCGGAGACATGGTTTCTCTGTTGGTCCACCTGATCAGCAAGGACCCGTCCTCGTGTGAGAATTCTTGGCAATCCGACCTGCGTCAGCCGGAAGAGTCCGATCCGAGAGTGCGGACGGCTTTCGGATTGGGTGTCGACTCCCCGGGGGCCACCCGGATTTGTTCGTTGTTAGCTAGAGGGACCAATCGTTTCCTATCTCTCGGAACTAAATCATAAAATGGTTGCCTATGATGGGTAGCAACTGAGAGAGATGGGTGTGTGTGCGGAGCCTTGTAATGGGCAGTTGGTACACCCCTGCAGGGTTAAATCTTTTCAAGAAGTCGTGTCCACGGTTATGGACGACTTGAGACCTACTCCTTGTTCATAGACAACAACAACTGAGATAATCTTATTATAACTTGATCAACGTGTGAGTGCCTTGACTGCTTCTTCTTCGTCGGGATGCGAAGAGGAGGACAAGGATAGGATAGGTGTTATGTTTTCGTAAGTAGGTGGATAGCAGACTTGTTGGAGGCGATTCCTCATCAAATGCTTGGCTTCTTATCTTACTCTATAGATCGTTAGCCACTTCATAAATGATAGTGCGGCAGCAACCTCACCACTTACCCCATCCTTACCGTAAACTACTAGTTGTCCTAGAATGACGAGTGATGAAGTCATTGTTGGGTCATTTGACCACTACAGTTCGATGTTGAGTACTTATGTACTCATGATACTACCCCCAAACTCTTTTCAGGGTTCTTGATCGACAACAGGTATGGTGACCAACGTTTCACGTGGAGACTCGACGACGACTAGGTAGGCGGATCCCGGCGGAGGGCCTGGACCCGTGTGGTTATGAGATCGATGTTTTTCTCTTTGCCAGTAGGCATCTGATTGTAGTCTGTACTAAGAAATGTATCTTTCGCTGTTGTATTGTATTAAGACAGTTGTATGCCGATTGTATGAGATGTTTTATCCTTGTATCTGTAATGTTGTGATATCATGTTGGAAATCCGGGGCATATGGCTATGTCATATGTCGCGGTGGAACCGATATGTGCTTCTTCCCCGGATCTGGATGGAAACATCTAGATCTGGAACAGTACCGCATATCGGGCCTTACAACTTGGTATCAGAGCCTTACCGACCGTAGGATCTCTTCTCTGGCCGAAGTCGAGTCTAGACAAAAACTATTTTGTAGTTACTAAGTTAGTTATCGGAGAGTAGGAATCTTTTTACTCCTTACCCTTGCTCTGGTCAGGACCAGTGCCGTAAGTGTTTTACTCTCGACTTGTCCCCCTTCAAAATCTAGGATCTCGAGTGTGTGGAGTATCGAAATCGTTACAATGCTTTGCTTGGGAAGTATTGTCTCGATTCCGAGCTCAGGTGGAAATTCCTGTAGTACCTTTAGCTTCTCCGATTTCGGGTATCATCTGGGTCATCCATTGCCCTCCATCCTTTTGTCGGTGTTTTCACGACTTGCATCAAAATCACAATCCTTTGATCCGGTTATCGTTGATGTTCTTCCTTTTGATCTCCCGATGGTTTCGTTCTCCGATGTTACCATCTCCCTGTGGAAAGTTTCTCGATGGAAGTTCCTCGTCGGCATGGAGCAGATCCCTTGTTGGTGGTGTTGAAGATCGTTGTCTCTCTTTTCTCTCCCCCCTCTCCCCCGGATCGTCCTAGATCTCGGGACGAGATCCCTTGTTGGTATTGTTGTATTGTAACAGCCCAGATTTCATAAAAATTAAAAAAAATTGTTTTCGGTGTGAATTGTTTTATTGTCTGATTTTTTTTCGGTGTTTGCATCCCCGATTTATCTATCGGCGATTATTTTCCCTCCTCTTATCTCGTACCGGACGGAGGCCGACCTTTGCCACCTTGACACTCGACCTTTGGGACACCGGGTTTCACCCGATCACCGTCGCGAAAACCCGCACCAGACCAGCCGTAGCCAACGGATCGAAAACCCCGTTTAATAAGTAATCGGGATATTTTTATAGCGCGCCGGAAAGTGTTCTCAGAACGGTTCCAGCGTGAGGTGAACGATGCCGGCTCGACGCTCTGATAGCGCAGTTCGAAGTTTTACCCGAATCGGAGGTCCTGCGGACCCTCGGCGGTCAGAAACGTAAACACCGCGCGCGTCAGAGAAAAACCGGGGATGTTTTTGCAAACTGCCAGCCACCTGGGCTATATACAGACCACCACTCCCCCACCCCTTTCTAGGGTTTCCCCTATGCCAAAATTGCACCCAACTCCCCAGAAAATCCCCAAAATTTGCCCTCTAGCCCCAAATTCCCAAAATCCTACCCCAAAGCCTCGATCTGGACCGTCAAATCCAGATCGGAGGGCTCTCAGCCGTCCACGTGGCCTCCACAGCCAACCCTAGTCGATCCGGGCCGCTCGCCGTCGCCAGCCCGTGGACGCCGGCTACCTCCACTGCCGCGTCGTCCGCGTCTCCGGCGAGCCACCACGCCGACTTGCCCTGGTGAGCCTCCCCTCCCGCGTCGCCCTTCTCCTATTCCCTCTCACCTCCTCTTCTCCCCTGCAGCAGGGCGCCGCCGCCATGGAGTCCGAGGCCGGCGAGCCCGACCTCGAGATGCCACCTGAAGCCGTCGCCGGCGACCTCCCAACGGCCAGATCCGGCCACCACCTCCGCTTCCGCGCCCGGGTCCGTCGTCTCCTGGCCTCGCATGCCCCCCGGACCACGCCACCGCTCGCCGGCAGGCTCCTGCGCCGCGAGTCGCCGGCGTCCCCTGGATCGGGATCTAGACGTGCCCCCATCCCCAACCACCTGGACCACCATATGAGCCGGCCCAACTCCTCCCTCCCAGCGGCCCAGTGCCCAGGCCCAGCAGCGCGGCCTGCGCCCTCCGTCGCCATGGGCGAGATTTTTCTGCCCTGCGCCCACCTCACCGAGCTGGGCCAAAGGCCCATGGTGATCTCCCTTTGGTTTTCTCTTTTATTTATTTATTTTCCTGTTGCGAGTTGGGCCAAGCCTAGTAATAGAAGCTTTCGGCCCGTTAGATGTTTATTTTCTTTTCTAGTTTATTTATTTTGCAGATTGTATTAATTTTTGCGTTGCCGTATCTTTTCACCGGTAGCTCCGATGGAGATGCTTTCTACATGAAAGTTGCTCCGTTTTGCGCGTAAATTAATAAAATGTGCTCTTTTTCCATGTTTGACTTTGTTTACATGCTGTTTTGCTTCTATTTACACTCCTTGCCACTGTAAACTGTAATCTTCCATAACTTTTTATCCGTTGCTCTGATTAAAATGTTTCTTATATGTAACTTGATTAGTTTTTCACGCACTTTGTGTTTATGCTATTGTTCGCTGTTGTTAACCAACCTAAAATATGTTTTAGGGCAGAACAGTACCAAATGTTTTAATTGTCGTGGAGCACTTAGTGGATGCCATGTTTAGGTTGTGCCTCACTTAAATTGACAAGCATAGATAGTTTATCTTATGCTTCACCGATTGCCATGCTTGAGTGAGATGCCATGGTAACAACCTTTGTTGATCACATGTAGCTAAATAACTTGAACCATTCTAAATGTGCGGTATCGTCGTGTGTGACGAGTACTCCACTTAACCTGTTAGTAATCGCTCTCGACGGTAGGTGCGATGTCTCGTGTTGCCTTCTTGTTGATGCTTGCTCGTGTTTGCTTCGTAGTAATAGATGCTTGCTCATTGATTGCTTTCCAGTGTTTCCTTCATGTGTGCCTCCAGCGGTTACTCTCGGACACGTTACGAACTTGCGATCAACTACACCTTCGGAACCCGACTTATCAACCGGCAAGGACTATACATTACTTATGATCCATTCTATTTCAACCAACGGTTTGCATGCTAGTCTAGGATAGTTTGATGTTTGATCCTACCACATGTTTACAGCCTCTTTCAAACCGATACAGCCATGTCCCCTCCCAGCAAACCTTGTACTGCTATGTTACTATTGCTCGTTGCTCAGCCCCTGCTTAGTATGCATGCTTAGGATGCTATGATGTTACCCTGTTACTCCTTGGTCTTGGGCTATCACATTATTATATTGTTGTTGATGATATGATTATTATAATGTTGACTATATTCGACGAAGGATGGAAGGTCTAGGCTATCCCGCCCCGACGCGTTGTTCCATTCGAGTCACCTAGGATCCGAGTTTCGGGTATTGGTTCTAAGACTGAGCATGCCTAACCACCTGTGGGATACTATGGGGTCCCTTTTTCTTACCTACCTAGCTTCAAACATTTCTAGAGGTGGCCCAAGCCGATTTACCATTTGCAAACCATGCATATATATCTGTCGGGTCGCTCCTAGCAGATATCTTTTAAAATAACTTGGGCCAATGGAGAAATGGTTTCTCTGTTGGTCCATCTGATCAGCTAGGACCCCGGCCTCATGTGAGAATTACCGGCAATCCGACCTGCGTCAGCCGGAAGAGTCTGGTCCGAGAGTGCAGACGGATTTTGGATTGGGTGTCAACTCCCCGAGGGCCACCCGGATTTGTTCGTTGTTAGCTAGAGGGACCTGTCGTTTCGGATCTCTCGGAACTAAATCATAAAATGGTTGCCTATGATGGGTAGCAACTGAGAGAGATGGGCGTGCGTGCGGATCCTTGTAATGGGGAGTTGGTACACCTCTGCAGGGTTATATCTTTTCGAGAAGCCGTGTCCACGGTTATGGACGACTTGAGACCTACTCCTTGTTCATAGACAACAACAACTGACAGAATCTTATTATAACTTGATCAATGTGTGTGTGCCTTGACTGCTTCTTCTTCGTTGGGATGTGAAGAGGAGGACAAGGATAGGATAGGTGTTATGTTTGCGTAAATAGGTGGATAGCAGACTTGTTGGAGGCGATTCCTCATTGAATGCCTGGATTCTTATCTTACTCTATAGATCGTTAGCCACTTCATAGATGCTAGTGCGGCAGTAACCTCACCACTTACCCCATCCTTACCGTAAACTACTAGTTATCCTAGAATGACGAGTGATGAAGTCCTTGCTGGGTCATTTGACCACTACATTTGGATGCTGAGTACTTTTGTACTCATGATACTACCCCCAAACTCTTTTCAGGGTTCTTGGTCGACAACAGGTATGGTGACCGACGTTTCACGTGGAGACGCGACGATGACTAGTTGGGCGGATCCCGGCGGAGGGCCTGGACCCGTGTGGTTATGGGATCGATGTTTTTCTCTTTGCCAGTAGGAATCTGATTTTAGTCTGTACTCAGACATGTATCTTCCGCTGTTGTATTGTATTAAGGCATTTGTATGCCAATTGTATGAGATGTTGTATCCTTGTATCTGTAATGTTGTGATATAATGTTGGAAATCCGGGGCATATGGCTATGTCATATGTCGCGGAGGGACCAATATGTGCTTCATCCCCGGATCTGGATGGAAACATCTAGATCTGGAACAGTACCGCATATTGGGCCTTACAACTTGGTATCAGAGCCTTACCGACCGTATGATCCCTTCTCTGGCCGAAGTCGAGTCTAGACAAAAATTATTTTGTAGTTACTAAGTTAGTTATCAGAGAGTAGGAATCTTTTTACTCCTTACCCTTGCTCTGGTCAGGACCAGTGCCGTAAGTGTTTTACTCTCGACTTATCCCCCTTCAAACTATAGGATCTCGAGTGTGTGGAGTATCGAAATCGTTACAATACTTTGCTTGGGAAGTATTGTCTCGATTCCGACCTCAGGTGGGAATTCCTGTACTACCTTTAGCTTCTCCGATTTCGGGTATCATCTGGGTCATCCATTGCCATCCATCCTTTTGTCGGTGTTTTCACGACTTGCGTCGAAAACACTATCCTTTGATCTAGTTATCGTTGTTGTTCTTCCAATTGATCTCCCGATGGTTTCATTCTCCGATGTTACCATCTCCGTGCGGAAAGTTTCTCGACGGAAGTTCATCGTCGGCATGGAGCAGATCCCTTGTTGGTGGTGTTAAAGATCGTCGTCTCTCTTTTCTCTCCCCCCTCTCCCCCGGATCGTCCTGGATCTCGGGACGAGATCCCTTGTTGGTGGTGTTGTATTGTAACAACCCAGATTTCACAAAAATTAAAAAAAATTGTTTTCGCTGTGAATTGTTTGATTGTCTGATTTTTTTTTCGGTGTTTGCATCCCCGGTTTATCGATCGGCGATTATTTTCCCTCCTCTTATCTCGTACCGGACGGAGACCGACCTATGCCACCCTAACACTCGACCTTTGCGACACCGGGTTTCACCCGATCACCGTCGCGAAAACCCGCACAAGACAGCCGTAGCCAACGGAACGAAAAAACCCCGTTTAATAAGTAATCGGGATATATTTATAGCGCGCCAGAAAGTTTTCTCAGAACGGTTCCAGCGTGAGGTGAACGCCGCCGGCTCGATGCGCTGATCGCGCAGTTCAAAGATTTACCCAAATTGGAGGTCCTGCGGACCCTCAGCGGTCAGAAACGTAAACACCGCGCGCGAGAGAGAAAAACCGGGGATGTTTTTGCAAACTGCCAGCCACCAGGGCTATATAAAGACCACCACTCCTCCACCCCTTTCTAGGGTTTTCCCTAAGAAAAAATTGCAGCCACCTCCCCAGAAAATCCCCAAAATTAGCCCTCTAGCCCCAAATTCCCTAAATCCTACCCCCAAACCCTCGATCTGGACCGTCAGACCCAGATCGGAGGGCTCTCAGCCGTCCACGTGGCCTCCACAGCCAACCCTAGTCGATCCGGGCCGCACGCCTGTTGGAATTATGCCCTAGAGGAAATAATAAAATGTATTATTATAATTCCAAGTTCATTATTAATGTTTATATGTCTGTGCTATAACTGCAATGGCCTATGCGAAGGTTTGTCAAGTGCATGTTAACTGCCTTCGGAGGAAAACCCATATGCAGGTGTGGAGTATAACCACAAAGTGTTCTTAGTCCGCCTCTAGGACTAACCTGTGTATTATGGATGTCATGTTTTCCTGACATAGGGCATTGAATATGCCGGTAATACATGGGAGAACATTGTTACCAGAACAAGGGTGCTGAACCGACCCAATTGTATGATTTGCTTTGAGATTTCATCATCATTGTATTATGAGTTAAATCATCAGATGAGTTGACATTTTCATGTATCCTTATAGACCATGAGAATGTTAAGTACCTACATACCGGAGGTGGGGTTTTGACTCTGTCCTAACACCACCCGTAACAGGCGTGGCTATAACGGATTTGCTCACTCACACTCGAAAGTATGTCTAGGGACTTGATGATTCAAGTTGGGATTTGCTCCTCCTTCTCAGGAGAGATATTCTTTGGCCCCTCTCGGTATTACATATCCACCAACATCCGGCCGGATACTTTGTGAATAGATCACATGGGATACGGAATACGTGGACGAGAAAAAGAACAAAACCGATATGAGGATAATTGGTATAATGATTAATGAGTTGATCATGCGGATACCTATATAATCTCACCTCATGTTATGTAAAGTATCGTGAAGCAAAGGGATTGGCATGTCAACCAGAGGTTCACTTGAATTCATATTCGTGTAGGTGCGGGAACCATTATGGGTGTCCATGGCTCCGCTATTGGTTATTGATCCGAAGAAAGTCAGTTTCCGGTTCATGTCCGTATTCTACCGAACCTATGGGGTCACACACTTAAGGGTAGTAGATTTGTTGAGTACTAGAGTGATAGGAGCACAAGTATAACACACCGGAAAAGTTTCAGAGTGATTGAGATTTAATCGGAGAGAAAAATCGGAACCGTTTCGGGGCACCGGTAAAGTACCGGGAAGAGTTTTGAGAAAAACCGGAAGGCCGGAAAAGTTCCAGGATGTTCTAAATATGTTTAATATTTATTTATTGTGAATTCCCAAATTGTTTTGGAATTAATAAAATATATTTAATGTCAATTGCCCCCCTCTCACTTGGAAGGCCCAAGTGGGGAGGGAGCACTTGGACCAAGGAGGCCCAAGAGGGGAGGCTCCTAGGAGGAAGCTTCCTCCTAGGGGAGGAAGCTTCCTCCCCCCCCTCCTTGGCGCCCCACCAAGGGGGAGGGAAACGCTAGGGCGCCACCCCTAGGGCTTCCCCCTCCTCCAAGGTGGCCTCCCCTCCCCTCCCGCTATAAATAGATGAGGAGGGGACACCCCCAAGGACACAAAATTTGTTCTTTTGCCTCAGGGCTGCCCCTCCTCTCTCCTCTCTTGTAGATCTGATCTCCACCATATCTCAAAGTGCTTCTCCTCCCTCCTCTATACTTCGGAGGCGCCGAGCTCTGGACGGAGGAGCCCTACCGGATCTACTACACCGTACGTGTGGATCAACCGTAGAGAGATGGTACGTTCGAGGGACTTCTAGATCTGTTCGTGGGGTGTCACACGGATCAGATCTGTTCGAGGGATTGCACCACGTAAATCTTCCCCAACTCTCCATCAACTTCTTCCGCTGCGAGATAACTACTGTTTGAACGGTTGTTAAGGTAACAAGATCGCTAACTGTGTTTGCATCTATCTAGATCCAATCTTGGGACTTGGTTTCGTAGTGCCAATTTTTTTTGTTTTCTACTCCGAATCCCAACAGCGGTATCATGAGCTAGTTCTAGTAATAGATGCAGGTTCGATCTAGAGTTCATACTGATGAACGGGCATTGCACAATTTTTTTTATTGTGCGCGGTTTTTTATAATAGATCTAAACTGAATCTTCTAGTTGCTTCCCCTCTAATTGCACAAGTTGATCCCTCTTGTATTGCTTGATTTTCTTACAAACATCTTGCCCCTCGGGGTCCTTCTATGCTGCTCCTGATATGCTGGTCGCCCGAAGATGATTTGGGTCTTGCTTTTCGTGTGGAGAAATTGTGTAACAAAAGGGGCGTGTTAGATTGTTGATCTAGCACAGGGATCACGCGTATTGACGATTGTTCAGTATGGGTCATGAGATTAAATTGTAGTCTCATGGTTGATATGCCCCGAGTGTTAATCTAGCAACTTGAAGATTGTGCTTTATGTGGTTACTTAGCTAGCAAAACATTTTGCCATGCAAACCCTAGTAGCCACGTGAAAGAAGCAAAGAACGAGTAGAAGAACGTCTAACTTATTTTGCAGGAACATGTGATGTGGTATAGTCTTCGTCATGATAAAATTTGTATGAGATTATTATACTTTGTACATGTTAAATTTGCATGACTTTAATGTCATGGTACGACATGATGGCTGGAGCCATATGATTGTCATTTATTCGGCCTGCGTGCCAAACTTCATGTAATTTTCTTTTAGTAGAATAGATGCTAGCAATAGTTGTAGTATCTACATGAAGATGATGATCATACATCACGGTGCTTGACGACATGTCGTGCATGGAGGTGATGCTCTCCGCCAAAAGAAGATGAAGAAAGAAAAGCATGGTGCTTGGAGCTTCTTGAAGAAAAGGGCTATACCATATCACATACATTAAATTGCCTGTGATGTTAATCCTTTTCATTGCATGTTTGAATGCGCAACTAGTCGTGTTTTAATATGTAGATCTCTCTTAAAATATCAAGAAGTTCGTGCTCTCCCAACCGTGCAACCGTCTGTAATAAACGCCACCCACGGTGCGTCGTGTCACACGAGTACCAACGGAAAGGAAACAAAGAGGCGGGTGGATTGAGTTGTCTCCACAGCAATAGCGCTTGGTTGTCTTGACGTTCTAGCTTATCCGATCTGAGCTCGGAGCACAAGTGTCGAAAGACTAATACAAGAGTCATAAAATGGTTATGATTGGTTTTTTTAGACCTACCGGGTTGATCTCCTCCATGGTTGAGTGTTACACCGGTGGCAGGTGTATTGATCCGGATCTTGATTACCCTAAGATCAATTTTGAGAGATATTGGTTTTTGTGGGAGCATTAGATTAAACTTGCTAAGATTAATGCAATTAATTTTGAACCATGTCTAAATCAATCTGTTTATATCGTTGTAGAGAGATGGCCCGCAACAACAATGCTTTTAGCTTAGGACCGATGCTTGAAAAAGAGAAGCTTGCTGCAAATGGGGGAAACTATGCGGACTGGTTCCGTAATCTTGGGTTTGTCCTCAAAGTTGCTAAGAAGGACTATGTTCTCAAAGAAGCTCTCCCAGCCGCTCCCGCTGAGGATGCATCACAGGACGATAAGAACGTCTATGCAACTAAAGTGGATGACCACACCGCAGTACAATGCTTAGTGCTTACGTGCATGGATACAGAGCTCCAGAAACGTTTTGAGAACTTCACCGTTTTTGACATGATGACACAACTGAACGCTTTGTATCTGAAGCAGGCTAGAACTGAACGTTACGAAATAACGAAGCAGTTGTGGGAATGCAAGATGGAAGAAGGTAGCTCCATAAGCGAGCACGTGATCAAACTTGTTGGTTACGCGCAGAGGCTGATTGCTCTGGGATTTGTGATCCCTACGACACTCGGCACAGACATTCTCATTGCGTCACTCCCCCCGTCTTACAACGGCTTTATCATCAATTACAACATGAATAGGCTTGACAAGACCACAGATGAATTGTTCGCTATGCTTAATACTGCGGAAGCATCTATGCAGAAGGATCCAAGCCACGTGTTGGCTGTGATGAAAACTACCAGTTTCAAGAAGAAGGGCAAAGGCAGAAATGCCAAGAGCGGTGGTAAGACCAAAGCTCAGGTAAAGACCAAGAATGGCCCAACTAAAGATTCTGAGTGTCACTACTTCAAGAACAAGGGGCGCTGGAAGAGGAATTGCAAGAAGTATCTGGGAGATCTGAAAAGTGGTCTGATCACCAAAGGTATAAATAACTTATACTGAGTTAATAGACTATTTCATTATTTCACCTTCATAGGTATAATTGATACCATATCGATTGCTAATGGTTCGCAAATCGGTACAGGGAATTCTCAGAATTCAAAGGAGAAGAACGAATGAAGTGCAAGTCCGCGTCGGAATTCGTGCCCAAGTCACCCAAGGCCGTCGACGTTCGTCTATCAAGATTTATATTAGAGTTTAAATAAAAAGTTATTTGATTCAGAGGTTGTGTTAAACATTAATATCTTATTATGTCGTCTCACAGTGGATGCCTTATCCACGGCTTGAATAATGGTTGTTCAAAGTTAATGCTTTCTGAATTTCACCCTTCGTGGTGAATTACTTAAGTTGAAATCTTGATGTTATGTATATTTTCTTGATTGCTAAATAAATTAAGTTATGTGATGATAATGCTAAAAAAATTGTAGCATAAATGACTTAGTCGCATTAGAACAAAGCGCATGCGGAAGCTTCATATCGATGAAGTCATTCAATCTCTTGACTTTGAGTCATTTGACACATACAATGTTTTTTTAATAGACAAAATCATTGATTAAATGAATTGTTCAAGTGTTTAGTAAACTATTGGTAATAACACATATCGATGTGTGAAGAACCAATAAACAGTACTTTACATTAAACTTTGTGATAATGACTTGTATAGATATACCGATATTTAGACAAGACATAATATCTGAAATTTTGAATATGTTCAAAACTGTTTCAACACAAAGAGAATCATCATCACACATAGATCAAATATTTGACGATTTGATCGTAAAATAAATGAGTTAAAGAATTTAGCAAACATCATTGAGTGTATGAAGTCAGTTCATAAACTAGCATCACCTGAAACCCCGTATAGCTACGGAGTATCTTGACGCATAACCAAGGCCTATATGACATATTGGAATTAAAATTGTTTTCTACCCTGAATTCCAGCATGACATGGTGAGGTCGGTGATGTACTTAAACCACACTCCCATTCACTATACTTCTTAACACTTTAGAGAAATCATTTACGATCTAAATAGAGCGTCGTCATATGACTGTTGAAACAATGCCCTATAAGAATATGGCATGGATAAGAAATCCAATTATTGTTTCATAATTTCGGAGATATATATTTATAATATACTCGATCTCAAATATAAATATTGTAGAAACATCATGTTATGAATAACACCTCCACTACCATACCCCGAGAAAATTGTTTATCGAGGGACATGGGATTTTTTCTTGAGAAAATATCTCTCTTGAAACTATTAAGTGGGAGGACTAATAGCTTGATAATTATTACATTGAATCATTTGGTTCTACAGAATGGAACTCGAAATTTGATCTAGAGATAAATTCTGTGACCAAACCAGAAATTCCTACATCTGATGAAAAGGAATGATGAAACTCTGAAATGTGTTCCAGAGATGAAATGATCAAGTCTGATGTTGTATCACACAGCTTTATTCACATTGAACCAATGTAGTTCTGAAGTGTGATAAACCTGTGAACTACAAGACCCCATGACGGGCACTAACTCCACTATATGGCTTAAACACCATAAAAACGAAATGAAAGCTACCCACCAAAATCAAGTTGAGAACTTGGTAAAACCCTCCTAAGGATACCTGATCATTAGAGTGGATTGGTTTATCATAGATATGAACATAGACGATAGCTTCATCATTGATAACGCTCAACTCATCGCAAAATAAGTTTTCTGATAGAGTTCAAAAGGTTCACTACAATATGCGTAGTGATGCAAATGTTCATATGGAAAATTACTGATAATCGCGGCATACTTCCGAAGTATGACATATGGATTTTTCTTCTGAGAAAAATTAAACAAAGGGTGTATGCATGATACAGCCTGAAAGGATTTAATGATCTATACGATATTAGTAAAAGTGAGAATGCTTCAAAGATTAGTCCATAGTTGAAGCAAATATCACAGGGCTGGAGTAATAGTTTTTGATGAAGTTATAAAAGTTATTATTTCATCAATAATCATATAAGATATGGAATTAAGTGGGAGCACGATTCTAATCATATATGTGAATATCATATGAGTGATTGAGAATAAATATTTTAGCAAAATAAAGCACTTAGGTATTGGATGTCCTGAAAGTGCAACAAGCACCAAAGTAAATCTAAATAGTAGATTAGTTCTCTTGAAGTACCTCAGATGAAGAAAGGTTCTATGAGGAAGACTAAAGAGTTCATTACAAATAGATGAAAGAAAGTTTCATAATGATTTGTAATATTCTTAATCGGTCTGTAGCTAAGTAGCAAAATAGGATGTTGAAAATTGTTTTTCAAGCTAAGGCACATAGCGGGATTCCTACAACGTAGATGTGAAATATGGCAACTCGGTAAGTTGCATAGGAGGGTATTTGGATCAGGAACACCATCATAGTGAATGGCATAGTTCCGAACGCTTGATCTACACAAACCATATTTTGATATGAGCATCATGATCAAAGCAAAGTAAGCTAAGAGCTCACTGTAGTCCAAACATGTTGAACGATAATGCCCTATCTTTAAATACTTCATAAAGTATGAAGGGGTACATTAAGATATGAAGGATTGAGACGAGCCTAAAAGCGTTAAGCTCAGTGACGAAGTCTATACCACAAGCGAGCATGAAGACCAAAGTGCCATTGGTCTGAGCAAACCATGCAACTAGATTATTGTCTCTAGTGCAAGTGGGAGACTGTTGGAATTATAACCTAGAGGAAATAATAAAATGTATTATTATAATTCCAAGTTCATTATTAATGTTTATATGTCTGTGCTATAACTGCAATGGCCTATGCAGACGTTTGCCAAGTGCACGTTAACTGCCTTCGGAGGAAAACCTATTGGATATGTGCCCTAGAGGCAAATTAATAAAGATATTTGTCACATATCTGTTTCTTCATAATACGTTATATATTGTGCTAGAACTGTATTAAGCGGAAACATTAATACACGTGTGATATATAACAACCTGGTCCCTAGTTAAACTCAGGCATACTAGCTCATTGGGCAATTGATGATCAAGGTTTCCTGATCATGAGAACATAATAGTCTATTGACAATGAGGTCATATCATTAGGAGAATGATGTGATGGACACACACCCACCTTAAGCATTGCAGTGTGATCAAGTCACATAAGTTCAGCATTGCGATAACTTAATAACATAGTGACTCAATCCTTAGACCGTGATGATCATACATAATTGTTATCTATTAGGATGCTTTGAGTGCATTAACCGTTACACTGAAACATGGTAACTGAAAAGGTGTATCTTGGGTATTCCTAAGTAGATATGTTGAGGAGTATGAAATAGATCAGAGCGGGATTTGTCAATCCGAGTGACGGATAGGTACTCTGGGCCCACTCGGTGGTGTTGCATCAATAGCTTGCAAGCAAGTGACTAGGTCACAAGAGAAGTAATATTCACAGACGAGTAAACATGTTATGTCGGAGACGAGGAAGAACTAGGTATTGGATACCGACGATCATACCTCGGACAAACATAGTACCTAAGCACAAAGGGATCAAGTCATATTGTTAACGGTTCAACAGCGATGAAGTTTATTCGATGGAAGCGTAGGGGCACATCAAGGATTGTAACCAGATCCCACATGATTGTCATTGGTCAAAGAGTGTCTCGATCATGTCTACTGTTTCCCGGACTTTAGGGTGTCACGCTTAAGGGCAATCGATGCATTAAGGATTGATTCGGGATAATCGGTGAAAAGAGAGAAAACACCGGAAATGTACCGGGAGGTGCCGGAAGTTGTTCCGGATATTTTGAAAGGTTCAAAATAATATATATTAATGTTTAAATATGTTTTATTATTTAATTGACAGAATTAAATATTAAAAATGATTTAAATAATTAATTAAAAGGGTGAAAAGGTATTTGGGCCTTAAAAGGCCCATGAGGGGAAGGGGGAGCCTCCCCCCTTGGGCTTGGCGCCAAGGGAGGGGCCCATCCCCCCTCCTAGCCACACCACTCCCCCCCCCTTGGGGGTTTAGTCCCACATGGGGGAAGGGGAGGGGGTGGAGCCCCTCCTTGGCCTATATAAGGAGGGGTGGGGTGCCTTTTTCAACACAACATTGAGTTTCTCTCTCTCTCTCTTTCTCCGACCTAGAGTGGCCTCCCCTGGTTTGGAGTTTGCACTTGGTTGGGGGTTTCACCATCATCCGGACGCCGTCGCGCTGCCAGAATCGGGATCCGGATCAATATTCTTTCCGTTGCTCTTCTGGTTCGGAGCCCGGAGGGACGTCGGTTGCACCGTACGTGTGTAATCCCGCGAGGCACTACACGTGTGGTGCTACTTCATCGTCGGAGGTTCTTCAACACGACAGGGAGGTAATAGGATCAGAGTCTACGCCAACCACGTTCGAGGAACGTTTCCCTCTTTCGGTCTTCAAAGGTATGAACACCGATTTCTTCCGTCACATACATCAGCATAGCATAGATCTTGGGTTCGGGACTCGTAGGTAGGAAAAATTTTGTTTTCTGCGTCGATCCCCAACAAAACCCATATGCAGGTGTGGAGTATAAACACAAAGTGTTCTTAGTCTACCTCTAGTACTAACCTGTGTATTATGGATGTCATGTTTTCCTGACATAGGGCATTGAATATGCCGGTAATACATGGGAGCACATTGTTACCAGAACAAGGGTGCTAAACCGACCCAATTGTATAATTTGCTTTGAGATTTCATCATCATTGTATTATGAGTTAAATCATCAGATGATTTGACATTTGCATGTATCCTTTTAGACCATGAGAATGTTAAGTAACTACATACAGGAGGGTGGGTTTTGACTCTGTCCTAACACCACCCGTAACAGGCGTGGCTATAACGGCTTTGCTCACTCACACTCGAAAGTATGTCTAGGGACTTGATGATTCAAGTTGGGATTTGCTCCTCCTTCTCAGGAGAGATATTCTTTGGGCCCTCTCAGCATTATGTATCCACCAACATCCGGCCGGATACTTTGTGAATAGATCACATGGGATACGGAATACGTGAACGAGAAACCGATATGAGGATAATTGGTATAATGATTAATGAGTTGATCATGTGGATACCTATATAATATCACCTCATGTTTTGTAAAGTATCGTGAAGAAAAGGGATTGGCATGTGAACCAGAGGTTCACTCGAATTTATATTCGTGTAGGTGCGGGAACCATTATGGGTGCCCATGGCTCCACTATTGGTTATTGATCCGAAGAAAGTCAGTTTCCGGTTCATGTCCGTATTCTACCAAACCTATGGGGTCACACACTTAAGGGTGGTAGATTTTTTGAGTACTAGAGTGATAGGAGCACGAGTATAACACACCGGAAAAGTTTCTGAGTGATTGAGATTTAATCGGAGAGAAAAACCGGAATCTTTTCGGGGCACCGGTAAAGTACCAGGAAGAGTTTTGAGAAAACCGGGTAAAACCGGAGGGCCGAAAAAGTTCCTGGATGGTCTAAATATGTTTAATATTTATTTATTGTGAATTCCCAAATTGTTTTGGAATTAATAAAATAGATTTAATATCAATGGGCCCCCTCTCACTTGGAAGGCCCAAGTGGGGAGGGAGCACTTGGACCAAGGAGGCCCAAGAGGGGATGCGCCTAGGAGCAAGCTTCCTCCCCCCTTCCTTGGCGCCCCACCAAGGGGGAGGGAAAACCTAGGGCTCCACCCCTAGGGCTGCCCCCTCCTCCAAGGTGGCATCCCCTCCCCTCCCACTATAAATAGATGGGAGGGGCCACCCCAAGGACACACATAATTTGTTCTTTTGCCTCAGGGCTGCCCGTCCTCTCTCCTCTCTTGTAGATCTGATCTCCACCATATCTCGAAGTGCTGCTCCTCCCTCCTCTCTACTCCGGAGGCGCCGAGCTCTGGACGGCGGAGCCCTTCCGGATCTACTACACCGTACGTGTGGATCAATCGTAGAGAGATCGTACGTTCGATCTTCGTTCGAGGGACTTCTAGATCTGTTCGTGGGATGATACGTCCAAAATGTATCTATAATTTCTGCTTGCCCCATGCATGTTTTGTGTGATATTTCTATGATCTAGATACACTTTCATACACTTTTGATCATATTTGGACTAACCTATTAACTCAGTGCACCCCAGTGCCAGTTCCTGTTTTCTGCTGTTTTTCTATTTCAGTTTTCCCCCATATAAAAAGTGCCAGAAAAATTCGGGAAAATTCAGATAAAAAATCAGCGTAACGGAAGCTTCGAGAAGAGCCTGGGAGGGGCCAGAGGGGAGCCAAGGGGGGCCCAGGCGGCCACCCGGCGCGGCCCCACCCCTGGTCGCGCCAGGGGGCGCCTGGGGCCCCTGGCCCACCTCTGGCTACCCCCCTTCGCCTATTTATCCCCCGTCACGGGAAAACCCCAGAAGCAGAACCCTATTCCGTGAACTCGCCTCTGTTCCGCCGCCGCCTCGCTTCCAAGATCGGGAGCACCAGAAGATCTCTTCCCGGCACCCTGCCGGAGGGAGGATTGACCTCCGGGAGTCTCCTCTCCACCATGGATGCTCCCCGGATGTCTTGTGAGTAGTTTTCCTTGGACCATGGGTCCGTGATCAGTAGCTATGTGATGTTCTCCTCCCCTCTTTGATCTTCATTGTTTAGACCTCGTGAGCTGCCCTACATGATCGAGGCACCTTTGTAACATTTCTGCAATTGCTATGTTGAGTTTGATCGGATCTGATGGATTATGAGATTATGTTCAGATTGTGATAGAGTAATATATTTGGTTTTTATCTCTTATATTATTGTTCCTAAGTAATTCTTGCATGTTCTCCGTTGCTGTCTATTGCATTGGCCAAGTAGTAGGTAGTGACTCCAAGAGGGAGCGTTGTGCTAGATTGTGGGTTCATGCCCCCCCCCCGATGACATGCTTGAGTGACAGAAACATGAGTCTAGGGGGTGTGCTGTTGCCACAAGGGGGAAAACAACGGTGCTTGTGACCGCGGTCACAAGGATTGTTTACTTTACGCAAAGTTCTTTTATTGCAGGTGTCTGTTGCTTTGGGTTTACACTTTGGGTGGGGCTCGCAACTTAATACCAGCGAGATGTTCTGGATAGATATCTCAAGGTGGATGATTAGTAGTAGATGCAGATGGATTTCGGTCTACTTATTTTGGCGTACTGCCCGTGCTTTTGAACCTCTTTCTTTCTTTTGCAGCATAGTTAGCATTGCGGTGCGTTCATAATCCTGTCGATTACCCTTCTGTAATTTGTTTACCTCGCATAGCAGTTTTATCGTCTTTTGGGAGAGAGACATCACTAGCGAACATCACGTATCCCGGTCCATATCCTCATTACTGTTTCCAAGCTATCTTTACTTTTCTGCTTTTACTTGCTATCATTATCACTTGTGTTTTACCCTTTGTGAACAACAAGACCGGAGAGATTGACAACCTCTCTGAACTTCGTTGGGAACAAAGTTATCTGTGTCTGTGTGCAGGTCCACGTCAGTCGCGCCGCTGACACCTACTTATCATATCTGGAGTCCTACGGGAGACAAACCTTGGTATCTTCACCGAGGGAAACTCACTGCTACACTGCATCACGCCTTCCACTTGGGGCTCACCAACGAAGGGCCGGAAGCCGCTTAGCATGGGGCGTCACACGGATCAGATCTGTTTGAGGGATTGCACCGCGTCAATCTTCCCCAACTCTCCATCAACTTCTTCCGCTGCGAGAGAACTACCGTTTGAACGGTTGTTAAGGTAACAAGATCGCTAACTGTGTTTGCATCTATCTAGATCCAATCTTGGGACTTGGTTTCGTAGTGCCGAAATTTTTTGTTTTCTACTCCGAATCCCAACAGCGCCGCCGCCAGCCCGTGGACGCCGGCTACCTCCACTGCCGCGCCGTTCGCGTCTCCGGCGAGCCACCGCGCTGACCTACCCTGGTGAGCCTCCCCTCCCGCGTCGCCCTTCTCCTATTCCCTCTCACCTCCTCTTCTCCCCTGCAGCAGGGCGCCGCTGCCATGGAGTCCGAGGCCGGGGAGCCCGACCTCGAGCTGCCACATGAGACCGTCGCCGGCGACCTCCCAACGGCCAGATTCGGCCACCACCTCCGCTCCCGCGCCCGGGTCCGTCGTCTCCTGGCCTCGCATGCCCCCCGGACCACGCCACCGCTCGCTGGCAGGCTCCTGCGCCGCCAGTCGCCGGCGTCCCCTGGATCGGGATTGGGACGAGCCCCCGTCCCCAACCGCCTGAACCACCAGATGGGACGGCCCAACTCCTCCCTCCCAGCGGCCCAGCGCCCAGGCCCAGCAGCGCGGCCTGCGCCCTTCGTCGCCCTGGGCGAGATTTTTCTGCCCTGCGCCCACCTCACCGAGCTGGGCCAAAGGCCCATGGTGAGCTCCCCTCGATTTTCTCTTTCATTTCTTTTTTTCCTGTTGCGAGTTGGTCCAAGCCTAGTAACAACAGCTTTCGGCCCGTTAGATGTTTTTTTTCTTTTCTAGTTTATTTATTTTGCAGATTGTATTAATTTTTGCGATGCACGTATCTTTTCACCGGTAGCTCCGATGGAGACGCTTTCTACATGAAAGTTGCTCCGTTTTGCGCATAAATTAATAACATGTGCTCTTTTTCCATGTTTGACTTTGTTTACATGATGTTTTGCTGCTATTTATACTGCTTGCTCCTGTAAACTGTAATCTGCCATAACTTTTTATCCGTTGCTCTGATTAAAATATTCCTTATATGTAACTTGATTAGTTTTTCATGTACTTTGTGTTTATGCTATTGTTCGCTGTTGTTAACCAACCTAAAATATGTTTTAGGGCAGAACAGTACCAAATGTTTTAATTGTCGTGGAGCACTTAGTGGATGCCATGTTTAGGTTGTGCCTCACTTAAATTGACTAGCATAGATAGTTTATCTTATGCTTCACCTCTTGCCATGCTTGAGTGAGATGCCATGTTAACAACCTTTGTTGATCACATGTAGCTAAATAACTTGAACCATTCTAAATGTGCAGTATCGTCGTGTGTGACGAGTACTCCACTTAACTTGTTAGTAACCGCTCTCGACGGTAGGTGCGATGTCTCGTGTTTCCTTCTTGTTGATGCTTGCTCGTGTTTACTTCGTAGTAATAGATGCTTGCTCATTGATTGCTTTCCAGTGTTTCCTTCCTGTGTGCCTCCCGCGGTTACTCTCGGAGACGTTGCGAGCTTGCGATCAACTACACCTTCGGAACCCGACTTATCAACAGGCAAGGACTATACATTACTTATGATCCATTCTATTTCAACCAACGGTTTGCATGCTAGTCTAGGATAGGTTCGATGTTTGATTCTACCACATGTTTACAGCCTCTTTCAAACCGATACAACCATGTCCCCTCCCAGAAAACCTTGTACTGCTATGTTATTATTGCTCGTTGCTCAGCCCCTGCTTAGTAAGCATGCTTAGGATGCTACGGTGTTACCCTGTTACTCCTTGGTTTTGGGCTATCACATTATTATATTGTTGTTGATGATATGATTATTATAATGTTGACTATATTCGACGAAGGATGGAAGGGCTAGGCTATCCCGCCCCGACGCGTTGTTCCATTCGAGTCACCTAGGATCCGAGTTCCGGGTATTGGTTCTAAGCCTGAGCGTGCCTAACCGCCTGTGGGATACTATGGGGTCCCCTTTTCTTACCTACCTAGATTCAAACATTTCTAGAGGTGGCCCAAGACGATTTACCATTTGCAAACCATGCATATATATCTGTCGGGTCGCTCCTAGCAGATATCTTTTAAAATAACTTGGGCTAGTGGAGACATGGTTTCTCTGTTAGTCCACCTGATCAGCTAGGACCCTGCCTCATGTGAGAATTACCGGCAATCCGACCTGCGTTAGCCGGAAGAGTCCGATCCGAGAGTGCGGACGGCTTTTGGATTGGGTGTCGACTCCACGGGGGTCACCCGGATTTGTTCGTTGTTAGCTAGAGGGATCTGTCGTTTCGGATCTCTCGGAACTAAATCATAAAATGGTTGCCTATGATGGGTAGCAACTGAGAGAGATGGGCGTGCGTGCAGAGCCTTGTAATGGGCAGTTGGTACACCCCTGCAGGGTTAAATCTTTTCGAGAAGCCGTGTCCACGGTTATGAACGACTTGAGACCTACTCCTTGTTCATAGACAACAAAAACAACTGAGATAATCTTATTATAACTTGATCAATGTGTGTGTGCCTTCACTGCTTCTTCTTCGTCGGGATGCGAAGAGGAGGACAAGGATAGGATAGGTGTTATGTTTGCGTAAGTAGGTGGATAGCAGACTTGTTGGAGGCGATTCCTCATCGAATGCTTGGCTTCTTATCTTACTCTATAGATCGTTAGCCACTTCATAAATGCTAGTGCGGCAGCAACCTCACCACTTACCACATCCTTACCATAAAATACTAGTTGTCCTAGAATGACGAGTGATGAAGTCCTTGCTGGGTCATTTGACCACTACAGTTGGATGCTGAGTACTTCTGTACTCATGATACTACCCCAAACTCTTTTCGGGGTTCTTGATCGACAACAGGTATGGTGACCGACGTTTCACGTGGAGACTCGACGACGACTAGTTAGGCGGATCCCGGCGGAGGGCCTGGACCCGTGTGGTTATGGGATCGATGTTTTTCTCTTTGCAAGTAGGCATCTGATTGTAGTCTGTACTCAGACATGTATCTTCCGCTGTTGTATTGTATTAAGGCAGTTGTATGCCGATTGTATGAGATGTTGTATCCTTGTATCTGTAATGTTGTGATATCATGTTGGAAATTCGGGGCATATGACTATGTCATATGACGCGGTGGGACCGATATGTGCTTCGTCCCCAGATCTGGATGGAAACATCTAGATCTGGAACAGTACCGCATATCGGGCCTTACACTACCAATGGCAAACTATTTCCTTTTTGTTTCCATGGAAAATTTAACATATCTTTCGCCATGGCAATTTAACATCTCAACGTGTGACGGAGGGGGAGGGGACATGGATCGAGGGTGAAGCGTTTGTCGACGGTGTATTGCTGCTCTGGCGGCGACTCTTTTTTGTGCCCATGGCAATTTCTATTATAGAACATGGTAGTTTATATTTATAGAACATCGTAATTTCTATTCATAGAACATGTCAATTCTTATTCATACGACATGGCAATTTCTATTCATAGTACATGGCAATTCTTATTCGCAGGACTAGCGTCTACAACTCAAGTTGCCACCTCACATAACTAAACTTGTCATCAAAAACATCAAAGATTGCCATGTACTCGTCTCACACATGTGGTAGTTATTAACATTTCCATAAAAACGTGCCACAAGTGTGGGTGGAAAGATGGCAAACCCAAACGCTTTGGTGACAACTTTCACACATGTGAGATGACAACTTCTGCTAAAACATGACAATTTCACTAAATACATGGTAACTTTGGCTAATAATTGTCATCTACGTACACCTAAAATTAGCATCTAAAAAACGTGTTGGCGGAAGTGCCTCCGATATACGGAAATTTTATTGATAGGACAGACAATTCTTATTCATAGGACATGGAAATTTTTATTCATAAGACATGACAATTCATATTCGCAGGACTAGCGTCTACAACTTGAAGTTGCAACCCTCACATAACTAAACTTGCCATAAAAAACATCAGGGATCGACATGTACTCGTGTCACACATGTGGTAGTTATCAGCATTCTAAGTTTTTTTTATCTACTAATGACAAACTATTTCTTTTTTGTGTCCATGACAAATTTAACATATCTTTCGCCATGGCAATTTAAGATGTATTTTTGCCATGATAAAATAAACATGTGTTTACCGAAGGTAAGTTTATAAAGTTTTATTTTATGAATTACGACAAATTTAAACGTTGAAGAAAAATTACAAAAAACGTAGTTGAAGCAAATGATGGTAATTTTAGTGCAAACGGCATGGCAATTTAAGTGCAATAGACATGGCAATTTTTAACCCGAAAAAAAAGTTGTTGAAACATATCGATATGGGATCTAGTTTCGAAGATCTCGTCGCGACGAAGTTAATGGTGAAAACAAAATTTTATATATAATTTTTATTTAAAAGATAAAACTTTTTAAAAACAGAAAATAGAAAAACTGACACTACATGCAACTGCTTCTAGTGTTTGGGCGTTCGGTACCAGCCCATAGGTCATGACTGTTGGGAAACTGTTGGGCCGAAGGAAGAGGGCAACGGCCCGACTCGGCCAGCTCCTCTCCTTTGACCGAACGTTTTCCCACTTAACTTTAGTTGGGCACTTATCTTCTACCTTTACCCCCTATATAAACAGAGGAAAAGCACCCATTGTACAGGTTGTTGATCAATGAATAATAAAGAGAGCTCTACCACTACATCTTTGTGTCCTTTTACTCTTCTGCATTGTGTGATGATTGCGCCTTAGACTCCTTCGCCTACGATGTACACCCTCGGGACCGGCCGGTCGACAGAGGTTGTACAACACGTTATCAGCACGAGCCTCTTCGTCGAGCCCGCGTCAAGCCTGCATCGAGCAGGCTTACATCGCCCCATCGTCAAAGGTATAGCCACGATCTGACCGCAAAAATGGATTCTGCTCACGATTGTCTTTGCGTCTGTGGTAATCTTTAGATCATAGATCGAAGGTGTGGTTTTTTTCCTCTGAGAGCAGAGTGTACGCGGAACATGCACAGACCCCGCTGGTCACAGCTAGCCGCCGCCGCATGCCTGCTGCACGCGTGCACATGCTGCACCGCAGACAAGGCCGTGCCCGCAGCGACGTCGTGGCGCACGCGCAGGCCGCATCGCCATGCCGAGCGCCCCGGTCGAGCCCGTCGTGCCGCGCCGCCTGTTGCGGCTGCGTACAGTGCCGCCCCGGCCGCATCCGCAATCGCCGTGCCGCGCTGCACCACCGGCCACGCCGGCCGCACCCGTGCTCGCCGGACGGGCCGCGCCCGCCGAGCGGAGCTGCATCGCCCGGGCTGCGGCCGCCGGCCTCGAGCCCCTTCATGGCCAGCCGCCACCGCGACCTGAGCCTCTGGCTCGGTCTGCGCGTGAGGCACAGCCTAGGGCTCTTGGTTGGCCACGGCTGGCCCCTGCTAGGCCCTTCGGGCCACTTTTGGCCCACTAGGCGAAAAAGAAGTCTTTAGAATAATCTGTTTTAGCTTAAATGCAAAATTTAGGCTTAAAATATATCTCGAAAATTCAGATTTTGGACTGTTTTGTGTGCTTTACATGCTACATATGTATATATGTTTTTGTTATATTCCGCATTGTTGTAGATTAATTGTTTAGCAGTTTTAATCTCCAGTACGACATATAATCGCATATTTTTAAATATTGAAACGTTATTTTGATGAATAAAATGTACCACCTCATTTTTACGCTGTGGATTACCTGATGTATCCCTTAATACTCGCGTAAAACTCTAAAGACCGAAATCAATAAACCGGAAACTTATCGAGTTGTCCCATAAGTGGTCTTTTAACCCACCGATCATTCGACGTGTAGATCATCCTCGGGTCCGAGTGATCCTAGAGGATGATAGGCTTGTGGACCCAGATGGTCTTTGCCAGTTCTCATGTGAATGTGTGGGCAATGTATGGATAGGATAGCCCACCTTATCATGGAGGTCATCCTCGAGTCGGTGATTGGCTTGGAGACTCAGATGGTCCCCGCCACTCCTAGCGTGCATGCCCAGTTATTGCATTTTCTTCAACTCCACCTCTGAGGTACCATGCTACATGCGTACATGACAACACAAAGTGTCCTAGCCTTTTAGATCGCTCTCACTATGTGGTCCGAGAGGTTAGAGCACTTTGTTTGTCCCCATAGAGAGTAGGAATAGAACCATTATTGGGCAACCACATGGGCATGTCTACATTGTCCAGGGGGAGCATCATCGGATCATATGGCGGCACCTTATAAGTTCCCATGGTAGATCCATTGGCGCCCCCCCCTCGACACACTAACTCGATGTTGATGTTATCCTGGCAAAGAGTCTCTCTCCTATCTGGAGACACTTAGCCGACTTGACATCTCGGCTAGAGTGAATGCCTATCTCATTTACTCGCATAGTTTCCCGTTTGTTTATAATTTCACATTTATCTCCGGTGGGTTGTACTTTGTCCGAGCAAAACCTTATTCATCACTTGCCGACTGGATGGTGCATCCATTTATTCCTTTATTTAATCATGATAGCTTGTTATGTTCTAAAATATGTGCATTTTATTATTTATGTAGCTTCTTCCTCGCTACATCATATTAATTAGATGTCATATTTAGAACGCGTGTGCCACCCGATTGGAGGGAATGTGCCATGTTGATAGCGGAACCACTAATACCATTTTATGAGAAACCTAGTACCTTGAGTCTATTAAAATAAACTCCGAGAAGTATTGTAACAACCGCCTGTTGCGGTTTGAACATATTTAGCTCCAGATGAGCCATCCCGATACTTCCTATGGGGACAACGACGATCATTGATATTGCCTTGTTGTACCCGGAGTCGACTCATACTCTTTTGAGCTTTAAAAGGCATCCACGCTGATGGTTTCCACCTTGAGGCCACTGATTACTATGGTCATGAGTGCATACTCATCACCAAGCGAGATGCAAATGGTAAACACGCTATCGAAAGGCTTCCTCCGTTCGACATAGGGTTATACTACACCAAGATTGTAGCGCACCCCCATGTACACTGCCCTTAAAAATTTGTTTTAGAAGCTCTGAACTATTCTACCTGAAGCATGATAGGTTAGGCCACCCGGTCTTAGGATGATGAGAAACATAATTAACAACTCGGATGGCCATAATGTTAATGTAAAATTTTCCCGAATCCTGATGATTTCGTATGCTCCGCATGCGCTACGGGGAAATTAATCACTAGGCCACCCCCCCTTAAAAGTGAAGGATGAAATCCCTGCGTTCTTGGAACGTATCCAGGGATATATGCGGTCCAATTCAGCCCCTTTTGGGGCTGTTTAGGTACTTCATAGTGCTCATCAATGCTTTCTCTAAATGGTCCAATGTTTGTCTGCTGTCAACAAGGGACCATGCCTTTGCGAAGTTGATCTCACAGATCATACAAATAAGGAATAGATTTTCCGTATCATCGTATTAAGTCCATTTGCATGGACAACACCGGTGAATTTACTTCAAAGGCATTCGATGATTATTGATGGCAATGAGAATCAAAGTCGAGCACTTCGTACCGCATTCCCACACACAAAATGGACTTGCGGAGGCATTGATTAAAAGAGTTAAATTCATTGCCAGACCGCTCCTTCAGGGTTGTAATTTACCAACTACATGTTGGGGTCACGCCGTGTTACACGCGACTAATCTCATCAACTTTCGACCATAGGCCTACAAACATCCACTCTCCTATGCAGCTTGCGCAAGGGTTGGCACCGAAAATTTCCCACCTTCATAGGTTCGGTTGCCAGGTATATGTACCAATACCGCCCCTTTGGCGATTAGCTCTGGGTTCGCTCCGTAAGTCGGGGATATATGCTGGTTATGAAACTTCGTCCATAATCAGGTTTTTGGACCCCGCGACAGGTGACTGTCATACGACCCTCTTTGCAGATTGCATTTTGACGGGGATCTTTTCCCGACTTTAGGGGAGATAATCAACCCTTTGATGATAAAAGTCGTGAAATCTCGTCGCAAGCCACTGGGATCCACGCTCATGACCCGCGCACTGCTGAGACTAATAGAGAAGTCCAAAATATAATAGTTTTGCACTCATTAGCGAATCAACTGCCTAATCATTTAAGTGACCTAAAGACTATGACAAAGTTGCATGTGCCTGCGCGCAATGCACCGGAAAGGGTTGAAATACCAAAGAAAAAAAAATGGTATACCCGCTCCCGTCCTTAGGCCTAAAAGGACGAGGAATCCGGTTCCTCAAATCCCAAGTACTCGGGGACGCCCGAAGAAAAAGGATAAGAGGGATTTATCGTGGTCTGCCCCAGAAGAGGCGAGCCAGTTGAGACCTGGCACAAGTACGGAAGTTTCAGTGCACGAAATTTCAAACTTGAATTTTCCTATATTGGAAATACCCAGCGAAGATGTGTGCGCACACATCGGAGCGGGAAAGCTAAAGGACCTTGATCCTGGATTGGGAAATCCGGTAGAGGAAGGGAATGCGCCTGATGCACCCCATGACGTAATGGCCATTAACTATGTTAATTTGGGCGAGTCAATTAATCGAGCCATGGCAAATGTCGGCATTTATTTTGCCAAGAAAATTGCCTCAATCATAGATCTTGACCCTGAAAAGGTCGGATTCGAAAGATTGGGAGAAGGCAATAACTACTGAGTTAGTTGCTCTCAACAAAAGAGAGGTGTTTGGACCCTGTTTGTTTAAACTCCTCCCCACATACGCCCTGCTGGCCATAAGTGGGTTCTGTTTGTAAGAGGAACGAAAATAACAAGGTAGTATGGTACAAAGCAAGGCTCGCTGATCAAGGTTTCCCTCAGCGACCAGGTGTCGACTATGAGGAAACTTACTCCCCTGTCATGGATGGAATTACCTTTAGATACTTGATCTCAATGGCAGTAAACTTGGACTTGAAAATGGAACTTATGGATGTTGTCACCACTTACCTATATGGTAACTTGGATTCAAACATATGTATGAAGGTACCCCGAAGGTATCCCTGTCTGGAACTAAGACAGAGCAAATAGAAGATTATACACGAGCAATGAAGATTGCCCATGTGTTTTTATACGGAGATCACAAGATGGTTTCTGTATTATCTCGATGTACGTGGACGATTTAAATATAATCGGTACACCTGAGGATGTTGAGGAAGCGAGTTTCTACCTGATGTCGGAATTCGAGATGAAAGACTTAGGCAAAACCAAGTTCCGCCTAGATCTGCAACTTGAGCTTTCCCCTGCTGGGATTCTAGTGCACCGGTCTTCCTACACCTAGAAGGTGTTGGAAAGATTTGGTTTTGACAAAGCATATCCTTCCAAGACTCCGATGATTTGGAGATCTTTACAGTAAGATAAGGACCCGTTCAGGCCTAAGGAAGAGGGGGAGGAAATTCTATGTCCAGAATTCCCCTACTTGAGTGCAGTTGGCGCACTCATGTACCTCGCAAATTGTACACGGTCGGACATTGCCTTTGCCGTCAATTTGCTTTCTAGGTACAGTTCTGGGCCTACCAATGGACATTGGAAAGGCATTAAGGACGTCTTCCGTTACCTGTAAGGGACCAAAGATCTTGGGTCATTTTAGCAAAGAAATCATGGCCTCTCGGTTGTAGGCTATGCTGATACTGGGTACTTGTCGGACCCCCATACTTCCAAGTCTCAGACTGGATATGTTTTTCTTTGTGGTGGAACTGCAGTTTCCTGGAAATCGTCTAAACAAAGTCTTGTATCGACTTTGACGAACCACTCGAAAATCATAACATTATATATGAAGCATCACGAGAATGTGTATGGCTTCGTCGGATGATCGGCCACATCCAGGTGACATGTGGACTGAACATCATCCAAACCCCCACTATTATCTATGAAGATAATGACGCTTGTGTTACACAAGTTCAGACGAGTTATGTGAAGAGCAATCCCACGAAGCATATCAATCCCAAGTTCTTCTATGCACATGGGTTGCAAAAGTTGAACGAAGTAAGGATCTTGCATTCTAAGTCGTGTGAAAATCCTGTTGATTTACTCACTAAGTCATTACCGACATCATCTTTTAAGAGATGTGTGTATGGAATCGGTATGATGAGACTTAGAGAGATGCAAGGTTCAGGGGGAGAAACTTCACAAACTCATCGTAAAATCTTGATCTCGATGATCGAGTACTCAACTTAGCGGTTGAGTGGATTGTACTCTTTTTCCCTTGAGTGAGTTTTCCAGATGTTTCTCACACGAGGGTTTTAACGAGGCAATTCGTGCAACTCAGCAACGTATGCTATGTGCTCTTTCTCCATATTTTTCCCACTGGGTTTTTCGGAGTTTTTGAGTCATGGATATACGGTTAAGTACCCAAGGGGGAGTGTTGGGAAACTGTTGGGCCGAAGGAAGAGGGCAACGGCCCGACTCGGCCAGCTCCTCTCCTTTGACCGAACGTTTTCCCACTTAACGTTAGTTGGGCACTTATCTTCTACCCTTAGCCCCCTATATAAACAAAGGAAGAGCACCCATTGTACAGGTTGTTGATCAATGAATAATAAAGAGAGCTCTACCACTACATCTTTGTGTCCTTTTACTCTTCTGCATTGTGTGATGATTGCGCCTTGGACTCCTTCGCCTACGATGTACACCCTCGGGACCTGCCAGCCGGCAGAGTTTGTACAACAGTGACGCCCGTCGTATATCACGACCCTAAAAATAAGTTAAAGCCTGGGAATGGTCTGGTGTGGAACCATAGTTTTAATTTGGTTTTCCTAGTGGGCAGATTTGGTTTGGTTGAAATGGGCTGACTTCCTATTGTAATTTGGTTTAGTTTGGATTTTATAAATTAACAGATTAGATTGGTTTGGTTTGGACTGGGAAAATTTGGTCTCAAACCGTTTAAGTCAATGGATAAAGACCGGTTTACCGATCAGTTTGATCTCTCACGTCAGGCATGACTAGCGTCTAACATTAGGTTCAGCTGCCGGCCGCCGGCCTCCGTTGTTGCCTCCCCCGACCGTCTGCGGCCTCCGCTGCTGCCTCGCCGTCCGTCGGCGGCCTCTGCTGCTGCCTTCGCCGTCCGCCGGCGGCCTTCACTGCTGCCTCCGCCGTCCGCCGGCGGCCTTCACTGCTGCCTCCGCCGACCGTCGCCGGCCTCCGCTGCTGCCTTCGCCGACCGCCGCCAGCCTGCCCTGCTGCCTTCGACGTCCACCGCTGCCCTCCGCTGCTGCCTCCGCCGACTGCCGCCGCACTCCGTTGCTGCCTCCGCCTCCCTACTGAACATGCATCAATGGCGTGTGCATCTGTTGTTGTTTATGGTCTGAAACTTTGGGCTCAAACTAGTTCTAAGGAATGGACTGGATTGGTGTGGCTTAAAAACACCAGCAGTTTGGTTTGGTTTGGATTGTAGCACATATAGTTTGGTTTGGGTTGGTTTGATTGATGAATTTGTACATGCATGGATTGGTCTGGATTTAGTTTGGATTACAAACTTTTCCCAGGTTTACCCCTAACCGGAGCTTGAATGCTCTTCCCGTTTCCAAACACCCCCGCCTCCACGAGACACGGAGGCACCACCGGCCGGCGCCGCCATCGTCCGTCCATCGCTACCGTCTCCGGCGACAGGTAAGCTGCCCTCCCCACCTCATCTCGCAAATCCACTCTGTCGCATAGCATCCCCTGATATAAGTGCGCTTCGCAGCTTGCTCCTCCTCACTCCCCACCGGTGGCGGCATGGATTACCCCAAGCGCACCGCGAGCGCCGGCCTACCCGACGACTCCTTGGTGGAGATCCTCGCGCGCGTACCTGCGAGAACCGTCTCCCTCTCCAAGTGCGTCGCGAAGGCCTGGCGCGACCTCATCGAAGACCCCCTCCACCGCAAGAAGCTCCCCCAAACCCTAGAAGGTTTCTTCTTCATTGACAGGGAGAACTATGGGTCGGATATCAGTTTCACCAATCTGCTTTCGACATCTCCACCTCTCCAGATCGACCCTAACCTCTCCTTCCTGAAGAAATCGCCCGGGATTCAGATCCTCAGATTCTTGGATTCATGTAACGGGCTCCTCCTCTTCGAGCACAAAGAGAAGCCATGGCCATTTAGCCTATTGGGCTATGTCGTGTGCAACCCCGCAACGAAGCAGTGGGTGGAGGTGCCCAGACCTCCGCTTCGGTTGTATGTTCGGCGCCCAGAAACTTACAACTATTTGGTTTTTGATCCGTCCGTCTCCTCTCACTTCCAGTTGGTCAAGTTCGAGTGGCAATTTTCAGGCTTGTTAGTTTATGATGATGAAGACGATGATGGTGAAGAGAAGTTTTCCCCGACATCAGTGCGCCTCTACTCCTCTGAGACTGGTAAGTGGACTGACAAGCAAAGCCAACGGAGTCCAATCCAAAGTGATGGGGACAAGCATGATTTGGAAGGATGGCGTCTTCAGGGGAGCTCAGTACTTCGGAGCTCCTGTTGTGCTGTTCTGAACAGCATGCTGAATTTCACAATCTCGGATCAGATTGCTGTTGTTGATGTGCATGGGGTGACAGAAAATATCATCCCAGTGCCGAAGATGGCTGAGAGGAGCCATTGGCCGAATCCTGGTTATGTTGCTCAATCACAGGGGCGCCTGCATTACATCAATCAATCTGATGCTCAACTGTCCATCTGGGTTCTTGAGAACTACGAGACGCAAGACTGGGTCTTGAAGCATACTGTGAGCTTTACCAAGCTGTTTAGAAAAAGGAGTCGCACAGGCAGCAAAAATCACTACAGTGTGGTTGCCATGCATCCAGATGGAAATGTGGTTTTCATTGTTAAAGATCGGAACCAAAAACTAATATCATATGACATGGACCATAAGACAGTGAGTGTCATCGGGACTTTAGAAAATGATACTTCAGCTATGCACATTGTACCTTATGTTCCCTGTTTCCTTGAGCCACTGGCACTCCCAATCAAGCAATGAATTTGCTGCATCAATCTACGCAGAAGTTAGCAACTTGATTAGATCTAGTAGAATTAGGTTATATACTCTGACCGTGCTTGGATGTATGTTTCTCATGCTTTTGCTCTAAGTAATAGTTCAAGGCAGTTGAGACATTCCTGTAAGGTAGCTTCGTGTTGAATAACTGATAATTCTGATGTTAAATTTTAATGCTTCAAAATGCTGCCTCTTATGTCTCCGTGATGATAATTGTCTTACATGGCCCTGTTAGTGAGTACTGACTGACTTTCTGTTTCCTAAGACCTATGTATGTTTTTAGAAACCACTGGGATTCTGGTTATGTTTATATGTGATGTATGAATGTACATATCTTCTATATATTGCATGCTGCAAGTGATGGAAACACTTAGACTGAATGTTTAAATTAACATTAAAGGCTGCCCAGTTTCTTTTGAAGGACAATTGGTACCTAGTAGATATTGGATAGATGATGGTGGTTTCCACACCACCATGGCACCATGTAACCCCTCACGAAATTTGCTTGATCCCCAATCCCAGTCTGGTCCACACTGAATCCATCACAAAACTCAGCTTCATCCAAAACCCATGGCTTGGTCCATCCAGATCTCCAACCACCTGTAGGCTGATGCATTCAATTATGGAGAAGGAGGTGTGGGCATGTGGCCGGTCTACCAACCGGCACCAGGGAGGCCGGAGTACGGCAACTCACGGAGAACAAAAAAGCTGTCTCAATTGCTGAAAACCTAGCGAAAAACCTAGGGTTTTGACATCCTCCGGCGGCGCCGCAGCCGTCGAGAGTTTACTCTCGCTGATCGATCGTGCTACAAGATTAGATTTGCGGGGAGGTTGTTCTCCTGTGCTTGGTTACCTCTCGGTCCTTGCAGGGTTTAACTTCGACCTAGGGTTCTCTGGCGGCGATCGCCATGGATAAAGGAAAACACAGTGGATTGGCGGGAGGATCAAAACCGGTTGATGATCTGCTCAATAGGCTGACGTTGCATGAAGAAGGAGAGGAGGACTTCGTGTGGGAAGATGAAGTTGCTACCGAGGCGGAAAAGGTTAGATGGCTAGCGATGGCTAGGGTTCATACCTTTAAGGGTTTTAGCCCTAGCGCTCTGTATGCAGATATGCGAGCGGCATGGAATCCAGCAAAGGATGTGAAGTGGCAAAGGGTGGAAGACAATCTCTTTACAGTTCAGTTTCACTGCTTGGTGGATTGGAATAAAGCCATGAACCTAGGGCCATGGCTATTCAGAAGTCAGGTTGTACTGCTGGTGGAATACGACGGATACACAAACCCAAGAACCATGAAATTGGACAAGATGGCAGTCTGGGCTAGAATTATGAAGCTGCCAGATAACTTTCTGAAAGAACCAATAATTCGGGGTATGTGCAGAGCGATGGGAAAAATCAGTGAGGTTCAAACCACTTTGCCAACAGGATTTGCGGGTGAATTCACCAGGATAAGGGTGGAGTTGGATGTGAATAAAAGACTGATGAGGTTTGTATCTATCACAAAGAATGGGAAAAAAGAGTGGTATCAAGTCAAATATGAGAAATTGCCTGTCTTTTGTGGAAACTGCGGCCTCCTGGGTCACTGGCATGAGGAGTGCGGAGATGGTGTTTATGAAACGGAAAAGTTGGAATGGGGAACATTCATACTTGCAGATGGTGGCCGAGGTAGAGGACGGGGCAGAGGTGGAGGAAAAGGCTATGGGTACGAAAACAATGATGCAAACCAAACATATGATGATGACGCTAGTGGTCATGGCCGAGGAAGGGGAGGCTTTGGAGACTTTGTTGTGGGAAGAGGAAGTGGTCGTGGTGACCTAGATGATCGCAGATATGTTGACTGGAGGTGGAATAGCACCTACAATTTACAACAGAACGTCCAAACTGAAGATGGAGTTGAAAACAGGAAACAAGTGGAGAACACACAGAAGGTGCAAGCAGCGGTGAACCAGGATGTACTGATGGAAGATCTGAGCTCGCTGGGGAAGAGATTGGCAATTGACTCTGTGATGTCAGAACAGGGGACTGCCGATCCCATGATACCAATATCTAATGCACTAGTTCCGGCTGGAAACACATCAAGTATGATAGGTAAGTTTGATGGTGTGTCCGATGATGGTACCAAACCACTACCGGATACACCACAGAAGAGTTTTAACAAGAAGAAATCAAGAGGTAATGATGGGGAAGCAGTGAACCTTAGCAAAAATGAGAGATCGGCGGCCTCCTGTGAGGAGGACCGCCGGGAGCAATGAAACTCATAAGTTGGAACTGTCGGGGTATCTTAGGAGCCCCGATAGTTCGATTGTTGCTGGATTTTCAGCGGCGACATGAACCCGATGCGTTGTTTTTGTCTGAGACGCATTTGGATGTTGATAAGGCAGAAACCCTGAGAAAAAAGCTGAAGATGGATCACATGATTGTGTCTGCTAGCCCGGATGGCAGAAGAGGTGGATTGTTGCTGCTCTGGAAGAAGGAGGTTAGGATCTACTCCCGGACAGCTACGTTGGATTACATTGACGTGATAGTAGAAGAGGATAATGATGTTCAATGGCGGCTAACAGGAATATACGGAGAACCGAGTTGGGATAATAAAGATAGGACATATCAAATACTCCATGACCTTGATATGCAGTCAAGCTTGCCTTGGACAGTCATTGGGGATTTTAATGAGATCCTTTTTACCCATGAAAAGGACGGTGGAGTTCCTAGATCACAGCCCAGGATGCAAGCTTTTAGGGATGCTCTCTCTGATTGTGGACTGGAGGATCTTGGGTATGTGGGAGATATCTTTACATGGTTTCGAGGGGGGCTAAGAGAGAGGCTTGATCGCGCAGTGGTTAATGGTGATTGGTCAATCATGCATCCCTTTGCGGGACTCTGTAACCTGGAGATGGGCAAGTCAGATCATCGACTGCTGTTGCTGGATACAAATTATCTGGATGGAGTAGCTACGGCGAGACAGTCCTATCCGCGAAAATTTGAGGCCCGATGGCTGGCTAAGGAAACAGTGGAAGAAGTAGTAAAAACAGCATGGAGGAAAGCTGCTGACAGTACGCGAGGCACGGCGATGTCGGTCAAGCTATCAATGGTACATAAGGATCTGCACAAGTGGGATAGAACGGTTCTGAAGGAGCCGAGGACTCGGCTGCGGAATGCTCAGAAAGAACTGGAGGAGACCATGCAAGCAATTCCCACGATGGATACGCGTATCAGGAAGAAAGAGCTAGCGCTCCTGGTCGAAAACCTGCTGGATCAGGATGAAATTTACTGGGCTCAAAGGGGGAAAGTAAGCTGGCTCCGGAAGGTAGACAGGAATACAACTTATTTCCACCAACAAGCTTCAGCCCGCAGAAGGAGAAACATTATAAAAAAAACTAAAGAATGATGCGGGAGTCTGGGTGGAGGGCAATGAAAATCTGAAGCCTCTGATAAGCGAATACTTTAAAGGTCTGTTCAAATTTGATGCCAGACCAGTGTCGGAGGATGTTCTTCAGACTGTAAAACCAGTGGTGTCTCAGAGTATGAATGAACCATTAAGAGTTCATTCATACTCTGAGACACCACTGGTTTTACAATACTAGATATGAACAAGGCTTATGATCGAGTGGAATGGTCTTTCCTGGAGAAAATGATGCGTAAATTGGGGTTTGACGAGGGGTGGATCCAGATGATCATGGAGTGTGTCTCTTCGGTTTCATATACTGTGAGATTTAACAATACTAAATCTGAGGAATTTAATCCCACAAGGGGTCTTCGTCAGGGGGATCCCCTATCCCCATATCTGTTCTTGCTTTGTTCAGAAGGCCTGTCAAGCTTGTTAGCGCATGAACAGGAGATCAGAGGGCTGGATGGTGTGATAGTCTGTAGAAACGCCCCTCCTATTTCACACCTTCTATTTGCTGACGATTCATTGATCCTTATGAAAGTGGATAGCCATAATGCTAGCACCCTGAAAAGGATCTTGGATCTCTATTGTGACAGTTCGGGTCAGATGGTTAGTACTGCAAAGTCCATTGTTTTTTTCAGTCCTAATACTAACGTTCTTGTCAGGGAGAATGTGTGCAGAGAATTGAATATTCTTACGGAGGCGCTGACAGATAAATACCTGGGGCTGCCAACTATGGTGGGTATGGATAAGAGTGATTGTTTTCAGCACCTAGTTGAGAGGGTATGCCAAAGGATAAAGGGGTGGAAGGAGAAAACTTTATCAATGCAAGGGAAGGAGATCATGGTAAAAGCAGTGGCCCAAGCCATCCCTTCTTATGCTATGTCAGTGTTCAAGCTTCCAAAAAGTATTTGCAAGTCAATTACTGATGAGATCTCTGGATTTTGGTGGGGAGATAATGAGAATAAGAAGAGAATGCATTGGTTTTCTTGGTGGAAATTGTGTGTTCCGAAGAGAAGAGGGGGTTTGGGATTTAGAGACTTACACAACTTTAATCTCGCTATGCTAGCGAAGCAGTGTTCACGCCTAATCCAAAACCCAGATTCCTTATGTGCACAGGTTTTACGAGCAAAATATTACCCAGACGGGGATATCCTGAAGGTGGGGCCGAAGAAGGGATCGAGTTTTACATGGCAAAGCATTGTATCTGGGATACAAACTTTCAAACGAGGTTGCATTTGGAGGGTAGGGTCAGGTGCCAGCATCAATATTTGGACAGATCCGTGGATCTCTGCAAGCCCCTCGAGGAAAATTATCACTCCCAGGAATAATACTCTGTTAAGCAAAGTGTCGGAGTTAATCGACCCGGTTACAGATTCTTGGGATGAGGAGCTCCTGAGAGATAATTTCTCTGTTGTCGATGTCAATAGAATTCTACAGATCCCACTAAATCCTTTTTCGGAGGACTTTATTGCTTGGCATTATAGCAAATCGGTTTGCTTCACAGTGAGATCGGCTTATCATGTGGAATTTGGACACCAACATGGAGGTGCTGGTATAGCTGGTCAAGCTGGTTCCAGAATTAATCCAGTATGGAAGGATATATGGAAACTCTCTATTCCTGGAAAAATCAAACATTTTGTTTGGAAAGTGTTGAATGGTGTACTTCCCTGTTTCATCACACTGGCTAACAGACACATAAAATGTCAAACGAACTGCCCTGTTTGTCAGGTTGGAGGAGAGGATATCCAGCACCGCTTGTTTCGGTGTTCGAGGGCAGCGAGTATATGGAAGGAAATTGGCCTACAACAAGAAGTAAACGAGTCAATGGGACACAACAGATTGGGGGAAGTCAGCCTTGAAGTCTTGGAAAATGCAAAAGGGAGAAAGCATGAAATACCAACTGTAGAACTGGCTATGGTCACAGCATGGTACATATGGTGGTAGCGGCGGCAAACCCAAAGAGGACAATCAGTCCCTTCGGTGGAGAGGACTGTCATCTCTATCAAGGTTCTGGCCACTAATTTTGTTAGATCCTGCTTGGCAAGAACTATCCCCCGGAAGTATGATCATATGTGGAAGAAGCCCATCTCGGGAGTGACCAAGATAAATGTGGATGCTGGGTTCATCGAGGAAAATATGATGGGATCAAGTGGAGCAATAGCGCGTGATAACCATGGATAGTTTTTGGGAGCTGCAAACTGGTTCCTACCACACGTCAGCTCTGCGCTATCTGCTGAAATGCAAGCTATAAGGAACGGGTTATACCTTGCGGTTCACCTCGGTTGCAACAAGGTAATCATCGAATCAGATTGCTCAAACGCTGTGGATGCTGTCACTCAAGATGATATGTACATGGGCCAAGACTCAGCTGTCATTATGGAGTGCAAAGCTTTGTGCTTGGATTTTGGAGAAGTTTCTTTCACTTACTGCCCGAGAAAAGCAAACCAAGTGGCGCATGAACTGGCGAAGGAGGCTGGCACATCGAAAACTTCGAGCACTTGGGTTGATCTTCTACCTGACTTTATTTCTCTTTCGGTTGTAAATGATCTATCAGTTGTGTGAGGAATAAAGTCTTATTTACTGTCAAAAAAAAAACTCACGGAGAACAATCTGTAGCGACAATTGATTGTTAGATTAATCATATCCTCTGTTGTTTAAGTGTTTTTTTTCTTCTTTCAATTTGTTGGCCATGCCCTGAACACTATTGTCTCCTTGATCTGCTGGGCACAGCGGTCAGCAGAAGTATGGGAGTCAAGAGCAGGGCGCAGCGAGCGCTTCTGTGTGTACGCTGCTGCAGCAGAAAGTGTATATCCTTGATTTTCTCTCGCTGCTATTCCTCTGCTTTTTGGATTGGAGTTCCACCACTAGAGCAATAGACCGACAAGGTCTCCGCACACAATCCTCCGGGATGTCTGTGTAGCAAGGAGGTGATATCGTGCTCAACTGCGTTCTTGTGATTTTCATTTGTTTTGGATTTTTATGTGTGTTTTGAACAGTATCCATGGGGTTATGTTCCGTGACTCCCCTGTTCCCACCCATCTCCGAGGCTGCTCGAGGAGGTTTCGGGAAAAAAATACGTATAGGTGCGATGAACTCTAGAACCACAAATGTTATGCCTTCCAATTCTAGTTATAGATTTTGGATTTAGTACTGCGTATATGCCCATCTAAAAACACTACTGTGCAAGTCTGGCCCTGATATTTTGTTTACACTAGAAACATATTGATTGTTCAGTACTACTGACTGAAGGTTTGCATGTATAAATAAGACTGATAGTTCTGATTGTTTGTAATTTTTAGACAAAATTTCAGGTATGTTTCCTTCTTGTTGTATTTCTATCAACAACAAAAAAGGAGAAGCCACAGTTTAAATCTCTAGAGTGACATTAGAGTCAGCTTGCTTCAAGAAGGCAATGTGTTCTCACAAGTTGTTATTTACGGTAAATTAAGAGGCTTAGAAGTAGAGTTAAGGGAAAAAAAGATTACAAGCAGTGGAATATCATGTATTTGCTGTCATATTTAGAGCTCCAGTTCTGAGCATTGTTTCTTAAAGGATGAGATAATTGATATTTATATATAATATGTGTTTATAACAATGTACATTGTCTCATTCTTTGGTTCTCATAAATTTTTCTCTACAAATTTTAAAGCTTCAGTTCAGATTTCTGATATGTGCATTGTGTTGCTAAATTCGCAAACAATTTATAGTGAATAAGAACCATATAGTGCAGAAATAAGGTTTGCAGGGATAAGGTTAGATGGGCAGTCAAATTGCAAATGTGAATATGAGTAGCTTCTACATGCACACCGATATGAATTTCACAATTGTTAGGTCATCCTTTTGCTATTATTTCATGCATGAGTTGTTTTCGTAAGTTAATTTATATGCTGGTCTTGGTCTGCATCATTCGAGGGTACTGGTTTTTAGCCCTCTGGACAAATTGGCAGGCTATTCTATAGAAGCATGTTAGTCAGATTCATGACATGACTAAAAAGAACTGCATCGCTAAATGCATCCATGAAAAACTCAAAACTAAATTCATTAATATGTTGTTTCATAGTGCATCCATGAACTGCTTATGCCATACATGTTACTTTTAAATTTTGATTTACAAAGTTAAGTGACCACACTTTGCCTGTATGATCAGGAGAGAGGGTTACAAGAGTGTTGGTTGCAACATCGATGAAAAAAATGCCATGTATGCTGGACCTTGCTACAGGTTGTTTGCTACTCTACCACTAACAAGTGATAATTTTTTTCTCAAATTGTGCCAGTTTATTCCGAGCTTTATGTGATGTCATTCTTAGTTCCAAAGGCGAGAAACTATGAATGTGAATATATCTTCAATTTACTCGTATGTTAATGCCACTTTTTCTCATTCAGTTTCTCCCTTATGATTTTCTTAGCAGATTAAGTTAATTTTGTTGACATCCTGAGTATTTGTTGTTGGGATTTGGGATGATGGTTGCAGGCAATTTCTCTATTTATAGAATTTAGTCACATAGATGGTCGTACACACAAAATCTGGCAATGACTACTAATATGTAATGAATTTTTCAGTATAGTTAATTAATGCATCATGCCATGAATCTGTACATATAGAAATTCCATTGGTGTCCATACCAATGGTCTTTTATGTAATTTTTTAAAATATAGGAGTTTGAAAATCAACATTATACATCATTTGAAAATTCAATAATAATAAGCATTCAAAAATAAATAATAAAATGACAACTCTTAAATACAAACGGCGCAACAAAGCGCGCTTTTCCATCTATGTAAAATGAAACTGGCTGTTAACACTTTACAACAGTGTACAGTTCTAGAGGGTGGTATTGACTGCAAAAATGCTCAAACCTACTGTTCTGAGCTTGGAAGATAAATCTATCTGCGTTGATGGAAAACTGTCCATTTCCTTGGTTTCGTTTAACATTTGTCTTGCTGCTCTAGGTCTTCAAGCTTCAGAGCCTGCCCATGGAGCATCAGCCTTTCATGATCCTACATGCCAAGATATATTAACTTAACTCAAGTGGAGAGGGGCCTAGTTTTTCAGGAAATTTTGCAAGGGATACTGTCATAGTGATTGAACTGAGTTTGCAGAAATAATTGTATGTTGTTTGCCAGCTTCTGAGCAAATGATAAATTTTCAGCACGATTAGTTTGATGTTGGACCAGCTTGATGCTGCAAGACATCTAATCCATCTACTCTATCTACTATATATACTAAAACACAATACAGATGAAAAGTAGAAAAATATCTTGAAAATTCCTTTAAAAAGCATAAATGTCTAGCCATCTAGTATACTAGAAGTGCAATGCGCGCTTTGCCGCGCCGTTTACACTTTTGAATTGTATATGATTTATTTTTATGTGTTAGTTTTTTAAGTTTTTAATTTCTGTGTTGTTTGGATGAATCTTTCTTATCGTTTGATCGGAAGATAATTTTTAATGTGTACACACGATGGAGTTTACTATATTGTTGATCATGTGTCTTATGATGATACTAAATTTATCGTAGGCATTATTTTCTTCTCGTCAACCGAGACTCACGCCACCTATTTTTTATTAAGAAAGCACATTCATCGAAATATTTCATCATAAAGCTAAGGTAACAATTTAATAAAATTTGTATCCAATTTTAAACTAAAGACCTCAACTGAACGAGAAAACTTCAAAATTAGAAAGTTTAGTAAAGTTAAAAATATATCAGTTCTAAAACGCCAAGTAACGTTAAAAAGGTATCAAGTAATTGCGTCTATCATAATTAAAAAAAATTGAACAACATCTATTGCATGAACTAAATTGTTTGATTGTGAAATAGATAATTATTTACTATAGTACCAACGTACAAAACATAAAAAAAATGTCATTCATTTTTTGTAGAAAAAATAAATGTTAATAATGTTCATGTAAAAAAAACTAACAAAAAATAAAAGGAAAATAACCGTTTACATACATGACCAAGGGTTATGACCAAGTCAAAAATGAGTTTTCAATTGACTCCCATGAACATCCATCCCTAGGAAGCTAAAAAGAAAAATAAAATAATAGTTTACATACATCGCCAAGGGGTATGACCAAGTCAAAATTGAATCATCAATTAATTCTCATGACTTCTACCCCTAGGGGGTTTAGTATATTAGAAGATTTGTGAACCCTTGTTATTAAACGTAGAATTAAGGGACTAGATTTAATTTAAGAATGGGGTGAGTTCCTATGGGTCTCTGCAGGTTCTTGACTAGGAGCCGTTTGGTTTGGAGATTTAGATTCAATCGCTCTTTCATGAAAAAAAAATCCCAGCAGCTGTATCCACAATATGGGTCTCGTCGAGCGCACATAAGAAGGAAAGATCCAGAGCATACAGAGGCCGATCTACTACCTCAACATGCTCTTGAAAAAATCCCAGCAGCTATACCCGCACTACCAGAAGCTACTACTGACCATCATCACGACCTCAAGAAATGTGTCGCACTACTTCGACGAACACCCCATCACAATCGTGAGTAGCGCACCACTCGCAGACATCCTCAACATCCCCGGAGCGACTAGGCGAGTAGCCGAGTGGAACATTGAGCTCAGTCCGCGGGACCTGCAATTCAAGCACCCGACAGCAATCAAGGCCCAAGTACTCCCAGATTTTCTGGTCGAGTGGACGGAGGTCCAGACACCAGGCCCCCCGGACCTATCGAACTCATGGAAAATGTTCTTCGATGGGTCCAAAAGACAGCAAGGAGCCGGAGCAGGAGTCGTTCTGGTTTCCCCCAAAGGAACCAAGCTTAAATACGTCCTCCAGATCAACTTCAGCCACGCCTCCAACAACGAAGCCGAATACGAGGCACTGCTCTACGACATGTGTATGGCCAAAACATGTGGTTCCACTCGCCTCGTAATCTACGGAGACTCCAACCTCGTCGTCCAGCAGGCGATGAAAGATTGCAATGCAGTAGCCGACAACATGGCGGCCTATCAGAAGCTCTACAACGCGCTCGAAGGGAGTTTAGACGGCTACGAGCTCAATTATATCCCCAGAGAAAACAACACAGAAGCTGACGAACTAGCAAACATCGGCTCGACTCGAGGACCAGTACCACCCGGCGTATTCCTTGAAAGAATCAGCCAGAGATCCATCAAGGAGAAACCAGCAGCAACAGAGGCAGCTGTAGATGACGACACCACAGGGCCAGCACAAGTGGCATCAGCAAGTCCGATCGAAGGCAACAACAGCCAAGAGGTCAAACCTACGGATCCAACAGCACTCGAAGGACCAACATGGACAAAACCGTTCCTCCGATTCCTAATCGAAGGCACACTACCGCAAGATGTCTCAGAAGCTCGGCGCATCAGCCGCCGATCCAAGGAATTCACATTCATCAACAGACAGTTATACAAGCGAAGCATCACCCAGATACTTCAGAAGTGCATCGACGAAGAAGACGGCAAAGCCCTACTGCTCGAAATCCACGAGGGCACCTGCGGACACCACGCGAGAAGCCGAGTACTCGTCTCCAAAGCATTCCGAGCAGGGTTTTACTGGCCCACTGCGATGAAAAACGCAGAAGACATCGTACGACGTTGCATCGCCTGTCAAAAATTCGACAGCAGACCGCACGCCCCAGCCTCAGAACTCAAGACCATACCACTGTCATGGCCCTTCGCCACCTGGGGACTCGACATGGTGGGCCCACTCAAGAAATCATCAAAGGGAGGAAGAACTCACCTGCTAGTAGCAGTCGACAAGTTCACCAAATGTATCGAAGCAGTGCCCATCACCAGCTCCACAACCCTCACGGCAGTGAACTTCATCAAATCAATCATCTTCAGGTTTGGGGTGCCGCACAACATCATCACGAACAACGGCACAAACTTCACAGCGGCAGAATTCCAGAACTTCTGCGAAGAACTGGGCATCAAAATCAACTACGCGTCAGTCGCACACCCGCAATCCAACGGCCAGGTGGAAAAAGAAAACGGCCTAGTATGCAGAGGACTAAAAAAGAGGCTCCTCGCACCACTCGAGAAGGCCGCGGGCAACTGGGTAGAAGAACTCCCTGCAGTACTATGGAGTCTACGCACCACCCCAAATACTGCAACTCAGTACACACCTTTCTTTATGGTGTACGGGTCGGAGGCAGTGCTACCACATGACCTCAAATTTGGGGCTCGACTTATTTGCGGAGAAGTCGAAGACGATGCTCCACCAGCTTCTTCTCCTGCTCCACCAGCTTCTTCTCCAGCTCCACCCGAGCTGCCGGCGAAGATGACGCCGCTGCCTCCAATTCTACAAGGTCGCCTGGCGCGCCCGCTTGATTGGTGTCTTGACGTCAAGGTCCTCTTCAGAGCCGGAGGAGGAAGCAGTTGAAGATGGCTAAACATCAGCACCCGAAGAATCACCGGAGGAGGAAGCAGTTGAGGAATCGGGCGAAGGATTCCTCTACCCGCCAGAACCATCACTGCTTGTCTCCGGCCAGTACGGATCCATGCGGTTGCCGCTCGGATCAAAGGCGCGGATGTCAAGAGTGTCTTCGCCATCAAAACGGCAACAAAGAGTGTCACCATCACGCAAGTTCAACCGACGAGCAAAGGATTTCCAGCCAAAGCCAAGAAAAATCAAGCGGGAACTATCGATCTCCAACTTAACATAAGAAGGAGATCGAGCGCACCCCTGAAGATGAAGCAGCAAGACATCAAGGCTACGTTCAGAAACAAGGGCAGAAAAAGAAGAAGGAAGCAGAATGCGAGCAGCGTTCCGGCCACGGACGCGCAGGAGGAAATCATAGCGCCAAAAACCCTCCTCTGAAGAAGAGGAGGAAGGCGTCGACGGTGCACCACGACAACCACCGCGAGAAGAACGCGGAGTACGACCACCGCGACCACGGTGAACCTGACCGCGGCTAGTCGTACCTGTACCTCGCTTTGGCCCCATGAGAAGATGAAGAAGAAGAGAAAAATGGGTAGAGGATGAACACTACTGCGAGATGAACAAAAGGGGGCTATTTATAGACAAGCCCAAGAGCATGCAGAAGCCCAGACAACGGAAGCAATTAATTCAAAGACCAAAGCATGCTGGGCGATTCGAATTCCGAGACAAAGATGCCTTCACACGGGCGGCACTGTGCGCTGGACGCGTCAAATCTCGCGCGTTTTCAATGCGCGCCTCGATAACTCAACAGGCGGCTGCAGCACGCCACCAAAAGCCATCATTATGACCGGTCATGAAGACATGACGGTTAGCAGCCAGAGCATCTTTGACGGTCCTCCAACAAGGAGATAGTTATCTTCACCAAACAAGAGGTAAATCAAAGGGGCAGTGAGCAGAAGAGACAACTTGCAAGCACCGTTTCTTACATAGTTTAAATACCTTTTTCAAATATATCTAACTCCCATCGGGAGCGTATCCACCCATGAGAGTTTTTGGGTGCTCCCTCACCTAGAAGTAAAAACGTGATCGAGTGATTACTCGCACCCATGAGAGTTTTCGGGTGCTCCCTCACCTAGAAGTAAAAGCGTGCTCGAGTGATTACTCACACCCATGAGAGTTTCGGGTGCTCCCTCACCACGACGCAAGATGAGAAGACCTGCACTCACCAGATCGAGCGGTCCCGGAGTATTGGGTGCTCCCTCACCCCAAAATCAAAAGCGATATTCGAGTGATTACTCGCACAACTCTATATACTCAAGCACTCGACGACCTCCCGAGAAAATATCCCTCTACGTTACTCCTCGCCCGAGCACTCGGTGAAGCTCCGCGAGTGACCGCTAAAACAGCTCACTTGGTTGTTTATTCCAAGTGGGTGCATTATCTACTAGGCTCCGCGCCTCAATAAAAATACATATTCCTGGAACACGATACACTGTGCCCAGATGCCACGCAAGCTTAGCGTGTAGGTAAGACCCCGCTGCGCAGATCGGTTGGGCTGGGACTTGCCGCAAAGCGATTTCACTCCCAGCCTTTTCCATGCGCTTGCATGATAGAAAAAGCCGGGCGGACGCGCCTAGGCTACGAACTTTACTAGCGGAAATTGATCACTGTAAGACCTGCAGCGGCATGACTTTTGCTAGACACCAGTGTTCCAAGCTCATGTCGAGGGACATGAGTTTGATTGGGCTACTGCGGTTTTTTCCACTAGTGCAATTCACCAAGGCTCGACCAGTCGACACCTTGGGCCCTTTCATCTTAGCATCCCTCGAAACAGGTTTTGTCATGGCCCCAGACTGCCAGCGACCCGCGGTTGAACCGTGCATACATCAGAACGACGCAAGAATATACTCGAGTCCCTGCGCGCCTCTTCGAGTCCCCCAGGCACTCGGGGGCTACTGACGACGGGGTGACCCCACGACTCCTACAGATGAGCCTACCCGGTGTACCCGAAGACAGAAGGCCCACAAAGATGCCGCCTGGGCCCAGCCTTGGCCCACTAGGGGGACCGACGTAGGAGTCCGCGACTCATAAGGAAGGAGTAAACTTGCCGTACGAAACAAGATCTTGGTTAAGGAAACCTCATCTGTAATCCAGGACGGACTCCCCGAGACCTAGCCTAGTATATAAAGGCTAGGAGGGGAGACGTCAAGACCAACCAATACACAATCTGTAACCCTAGCCTTGTGCGCATTAGCCTCGGCTTCCCTGTAATCGCCATCTCCGATCAATAATATCGAGCAGGAACGCATCCTCCTGTTAGCCGACGAGCTATCGTCCAACCTGTGCCTCTCATGACTAACCCAGGGTCCCTGACCGTGGGATTTACCGGGGTACATCCCCGTCAGCCTATTTATTCCCCGTCACGGGGAAACTCCAAAGACATAACCCTATTTCGCAAACTCGCCTCTGTTCCACCACCGCAGCGCTTCCAAGATCGGGAGCACCGTCAGGACCCTTCCCGGCACCCTGCCGGAGGGAGGATCGACCTCCGGGAGCTTCTCCTCCACCATGGACGCTTCCCGGATGTGCCGTGAGTAGTTTCCTTTGGACCATGGGTCCGTGATCAGTAGCTATGTGATGTTCTCCTCCCCTCTTTTTTCTTCATGATTTAGACCTCGTGAGCCGCCCGACATGATCGAGGCACATATGTAATTCTTCTGCTGTTGCTATGCTGAGTTTGATGGGATCCGATGGATTATGAGATTATGTTCAGATCGTGATAGAGTAATATATTTGGTTTTTATCTCTTATATTTATGTTCCTAAGTAATTCTTGCATGTTCTCCGTTGCTGTTTATTGCTTTCGCCAAGTAGTAGGTAGTGACTCCAAGAGGGAACGTTATGTTCGATTGTGGGTACATTCCCCCTGATGACACGCTTGAGTGACAGAAACATGAGTCTAGGGGATGTGCTGTGGCCACAAGGGGGAAAACAACAGTGCTTGTAACCGCGGTTGCAAGGATTGTTTACTTTACGCAAAGTTCTTTTTAATGCAGTTGTCTGTTGCTTTGGGTTTACACTTTGGGTGGGGCTCGCAACTTAATACCAGCGAGATGTTCTGGATAGATATCTCAAGGTGGATGATTAGTAGTAGATGTAGATGGATTCCGGTCTACTTATTTTGGCGTACTGCCATGCTTATGAGCCTCTTTTTAAGAGAAAAGTTTTGCCCCCATGAGTTTTGGATATTGTTGGACAAAACAGTAGAGGAACTAACAAGTTTTCTAGTGTAAAACAGATGGTTAGGTTCCTGAAGTTATAGGTTGGTGCTAAAGCTTCAAGGAAGATTTACATATTCACTGAAGCACATCCTCTGGAGCGAAGCTCATCATGGATGTCGACCCCCCAAAGAGATAAGGAATCCTAAAGCACGTCTCATCGAAGGAGATGGTCAAGATGGCGCAAGACTTAGTAGTTTTTGCGTAGTTCTTTTTCAGTTCTTTGAGTCATAGGAAAAACCGTACTATCAAGAGGGGTTTAGTAAATGTACACCTAAGTTTTTGGTGAAAAGACTCAGATCGAATCCAAACCTGTGAGAAGCCAAAGATGAGAAATCTCATGTGCACTAGGTAATGCTTCACCAGCGAAGACTATGTTCTTTCGGCTCCTGAAGCTTAACCAAGTCCATGAGTCAGCTTTACTTGTTCCGCAAGTAAAGTTGCGCATTGATTAGAAATCCGACCGTTGTGGACAGTTGTTAAGCTGTCGCATCGGGTCACTTCAGTCATTTCGCACCTAGGGATCGCCACCTATAAATAGGCCACCGCCGCCCTCATTGGCGGGTGGCTGCTCCAAGATTATTCACTGACAGATAAGAGAGAGAGCACCCCACCGAAGCCAAACTGAAACCATGCACTGAAGCATAAGCTAATGATTTGAGTTGATTCACTATGAATTAGGAAGAAGTTTGCTAGCCTTGTTATCTTGGAGAACTGCAATTCTAGATGGTTAGAGAGTTGTTCCTCAGAGAGCGAAGAGTTATAGTTGCCTCGAAGTATAGTTTGTCAAAGGTTTTGGTGATTCCCTCAATAATGAACCACGAGTGAAGAACTGGCCAAGCTCGAGAAGATTGGTGCAGTGGAGATACGGACGGAGAGAGGTTAGCTCCTGTGTTCAATCACAAGTCCCTCCAACCAGACGTAGCACTTTGCAGAGTGTGAACTGGTCGACCAAACATTGCCGAGGCAAGAGTTCGTTTTACATTCCGCACTTATATTCAGTATTGCAATTGATTTTGTGATTTGATTCAATGCAATTGATTCGATGCTTTTGATTCGCTATGTTGTGCTTCACTCTAGTTCTTCTTCACTGGCTATCTTCCTGTTGAGTTACTTTTGCTGCTAAGTTATGCTTCACTTCAAAGTTTCATGCGAAAATTTGAAGTGATCATTCACCCCCTCTCCCTCTGATCACATACTTGGTCTTTCAATTGGTATCAGAGCTAGTCACTCTTTGTTTGGATTAACCTCCGTGAGTGTTTGCAAGTATGTCATTCGCAGCTATACGCTCCGAGGAACCCGTTCCCACTTACAATGGGAAGGATTACCCTTATTGGAAGGACAAGATGATGAGGAATATTATTGCTATCAATCCGGCTGGTTGGGAAATTGTCAAGGATGGAGTTATCATCAAGGAAAAGAAAGATATCACTGCTGATGAGCTCAAATGTATGGCTCTTGATTCTGAAGTCCGAGTATTCATCACAAATCACATTTCTGCCGAGAAGTACCTGGAAGTGAGGAACATTGCCTCTGCCAAAGGTGTTTGGGATTATCTTGAAAAGATTGGTGAAGGTGCTTCGACACAGAAAGATGCAAGAATTGATACCCTTCGAAGCAAGTTCTATCTATTCGCTCGCAAGGACGGTGAGAAAGTTGTAGCTATCTACAACAGACTCACCATTCTCTCCAGTGAGTTGGTTTCCCTTGGTGCTCCTGATATTACTGATCATCTGGTGGTCAGACAATTGCTTCGATCCCTTGATGAATCCTTCGAGCATCTCATACTGATGATAAAGGAAAGGACTGATTACAAGAATCTGAGTCCCGCAGATATTCTTGAGAGACTCACCACCTATGAAATGGAACAAGAAGAGAAACGTGATGTCAATGGAACTCGAAGAAGATCACACGCGCTAAAGGAAAAAGCTTCACGCCACTCCTCGCCTGAACCCAGTTCTGCTTCAGGTGTCGAATCAGATGACCCGTCTGGGATTGGAAAGGACTTGGCTCTTATAACGAAGCGCTTCAATCGGCTCCAGCGAAGACGTTCATCTTGTCCGAAGAAAAGCTATCCTTCATGTCACTCAAGCAGTTCCTCCCACCGTTCGTCCTCAAGAAGCTCTCCTACTAAAGACAATTGCTGCTTCAAGTGCAAGAAACCAAGCCACTTTATTGCTGATTTCCCTATGTGGGAAATTGAATACAAGTCAAAGCATTCGCACAGAGATTCCTCAAGCAAGCATCACAGATCTTCCAAAAGCTATGAGTCAAAGAGGCATGAATCTGGTTCTCGAAGAGAAAATAAGAAAGATTCTGATGATGACAAGAAGAAGAAGTACCATAAGAAGTGTGAGGGTTCTTCGTCGAAGACTCACTCGTCTCGTCGAAGCAGTTATCACCGTGCCAAGGCCTATCTGGGTAAGGAAATGGACTCTGAAGAAGAAGTCTCTAGGTCCGAAGCTGAATGGGTTCAAGGTCTGGGTCTGGGTCCGAATCAGATGGTGTTGCTGGTTTGGCATTCGCTTCGGCAGGTGCTTCAGCCAAAGCTTCGAGCTCCTTCTTCACCAACAACAGTAGTGAACACGAGACTCCCGCCTACTGCTTCATGGCCAAGGCTAAGGTATCTTCATCCAAAGTTTCATATGATACTTCAGATTTCTCATCCTATGAAAGTGACTCTAAAATGAGCTATGCTAAACTTGTTAAACTGGCTTCTAAACAACAAGATGAATTAGAATCTCTAAGCAAAACCATTGAAAAATCAGAGGTCCTGTTGATTGATGAGATGGAGAAAGGTCAAACTTTGACTAATGAGCATGCTGCTCTGAAGGAGAAGTTTGATGAGCTTCAGCCTTAGCATGATTTTCTTTCAGCTGATCATGAGAAGCCCACCTATGAATTCCTTAAAAGGCAGGTGGCTCTCGAGAATCTGAAAGAGGCTCATGAAGAACTTGAAAGTATCAATCTCTCTCTCATGGCTCAACAGGGTTCTGAAGCTAAACCTGATTCTGATTCACCATGTTTAACCTGCTTAGAGCGAAGCAATACTGATTCTAGGGGTAAAGAACCTATGTTTCCTGATGCTACTAATGCCTCGAATGAGCAAAATCCTGCTGTTACCGAGGAACTCCTCAGGTTGAAAAACTTATTTGAAACAGGCATGTTCAAAAGTGTGCAAGGTCACCAGTACCTTTGTGATATCCTGAGGAAGGCTCTACTTCACAGGAATCCCAGAAATGAGGGTGTTGGTTTCGAGAGGAAGCTGAAACCTGATGGCACTTACTGGGAACCTGAGCAGTATCCTAAGACTGTTTGGGTCCTAGCGAAGGAGAAACCCATTGATATTGATAACCTTTCAGGTTTTCACTGCAAAATGGATAAATCTATTGTAGATGAATAACTTGATTCAGACTACAAGCTCATTAAAGATGAACAGGGAAAGGTTACAGCTGAGTATGTTGGTACTCCTCCTAAGAATGGCTTCTACAAGAGGCAGATATGGGTGCGGAAAGCACTTGTGGAAAAATTACCTGCTAACCATTCTATGCAGGGAAAGTCTTCGGTGCCACCGAAGCATTTCTATTCTCTAGAGGAGAGAAATGATTCGCTGGTCCCTGAAGCAAACGTTCCACAGAAAGAGTACTACCGCACTGGTCGTCATACTTATCGTCACCGAGATAACAATACTAAGACTGCCTATGATCACACTTACCCTAACCCCCTTAAGAGGAACTTTGTTTATGGTGTACTTGATGGACCTCCATGTCGTTATAATCCTGTTCGTTATGAAGCTAATGCTTCATCAAGTGCTCCATTGCCTGCTAAGTCACCTGCTCGTTTGTGGGTGATTAGGAAGAACTAATTCTTCTGCAGGGCTATATCTCCGGTGGATCCGAATGGTTCATGGATAGTGGTTGCACAAATCATATGACCGGAGACAAATAATTGTTCACCGAAGACAAGTTCACTGAATCTTCACAGAAATACATACCATCGGTGACAACAATAAGGGTAAAGTTGTTGGTTTGGGTAAGGTTGCTATATAAAAGATAAACATATTGGTAAGGTTATGCTTGTCCAATCTCTTGGATACAATCTAATGCCTATATCAAAGCTATGTGATATGGGTATGCTTGTTCTATTTTCTTCTTCGTGTTGTGTTTTCATAGGATGACTACACGTTTGTCTTCGAGGGTTACCGAAAAGGAGATTTATACATTGTTGATTTTTCTTCGGGCCCTGATGTATCCACATGCTTAATGGAAAAAGCTTCATCTGGATGGTTATGGCATCGTAGACTTGATCACGCAGGAATGCGAAATCTTCAAGTCCTAGCGAAGAAAAAACATGTTATTGGCCTTACCGAAGTAAAATTCGAGAAGGACCGTCTCTGCAGTGCCTGAGAAGCGGGAAAGATTACTAAGAAACATCATTCAGCAAAGACAATCATGAACACTACTCGTCCTCTTTAAGTGCTTCATATGGATCTCTTCGGTCCTCAAAATTATGTTAGCCTAGGAGGAAATAAGTATTGCCTAGTGATTGTTGATGATTTCTCTCGTTATACTTGGGTTTTCTCTTGGATGACAAGAGAAAAGTTGTTGATATATTCACGTCATTCGCTAAGAGAGCTCAAATTGAATATAATTCGAAGCTGAAGCATATCAGAAGTGATAATGGAACTGAATTAAAAAATACTCATATTGAGGATTTTCTTGATGAATATGGCTTCACTCATGAATTCTCTGCAGCTTATACACCGCAGCAGAATGGTGTTGTTGAAAGGAAGAATCGTACTCTTATTGAGATGGCCAGAACAATGCTTGCTGAATACAAGACACCCATCAGGTTCTGGGCCGAAGCAATCAACACTGCATGCCATATCATCAACAAGGTTTACCTTCACAAGTTTCTGAAGAAAACTTCACATGAACTTATAACTGGTAACAAGCCTAATGTGTCTTACCTTAGGGTATTTGGTGCTCCATGTTTTATTAGAGATATGAATCATAGCTCTAAATTTGCCCCTAAGGCGCATGAAGGTTTTCTTCTAGGTTATGGCTCAAATTCTCACACTTACAGAGTGTATAACTACTTTGGGAAAGTTATGGAAACTGTAAATGTGAGGTTTGATGAATCTAATGGCTCTCAAAAGGAGCATTTTCCTCATGATCTAGATGAACCTCCACTTGATGAAGTGATCCGGTCCATGGCTATTGGAAAGATTCGCCCTGCCGAAACAAATCCTCTTCAAGCTAACATGGATGATGATGATCCAATGTTCCCACACCTAGCCCGGGGCACTGGAGATCAACATCCTGAAGCTAATGATGAACAGGTCGAAGAAGAGCAAGGGAACGAAGAAAATGCTGATCCCGAAGGAAATGCTGAAGCTGAAGGTGAAGCAGATCCTGAAGCTGAAGCAGATCCTGAAGCAGAAGCTGAGCCTGAAGCAAACGATACTACTTTATCACGAGTCCGGAGAAGAGTTGATGTTGATTCGATCCTCGAAGACATTCGTCAACCAGGTCGTCCCACTACTCGATCTCGTACTCGTTTGGCTAACTTCTGTGGATTTTTTTTTCTTTTGTTTCCATGCTAGAGCCTTCAAAATTTGATGAAGCCATGAAGGATCCAGACTGGTTATTCGCTATGATGGAAGAACTTCACCAGTTTGAAAGAAACAAAGTTTGGTCTCTAGTTGTAGACCTGATCCCACGAAGCACAATATTATTGGCACTAAGTGGATATTTTGCAACAAGCAAGATGAGGATGGTATTGTGGTAAGACAAAAGGCTATACTGGTAGCACAAGGGTACACCCAAATCGAAGGCATTGATTTCGGTGAAACATATGCTCCAGTAGCCCACCTTGAATTCATTCTGTTATGCTTGCTTTTGCTAACCACAATAACATATTGCTATATCAAATGGATATCAAAAGTGCTTTTCTTAATGGTGAGATAGAATAAGAAGTGTATGTTATGCAGCCTCCAGGTTTCGAAGACTAAAAAAATCCTGAGATGGTGTACAAGCTTCACAAAGCTTTGTATGGACTGAAGCAAGCACCTCGTGCTTGCTTTGAAACTTTGAAGGATTTCCTCCTGAAGAAAGGCTTCAAACCTGGAACTACTGACCCCACTATTTTCACTCGATCATATAACAATGATCTATTTGTGTGTCAGATATATGTAGATGATATTATTTTTGGCTGCACTAACACTGAAATCAGCGAAGAATTTGCAAGGATGATGTCGAAGAAATATGAGATGTCCATGATGGGTGAACTGAAGTTTTTCCTTGGACTTCAGATTCGACAACAGAAGAATGGCTCCTTTATTTCACAAGAAAAGTATTTGATGGATTTCCTGAAGAAATTTGGACTTACTGATTGCAAGACTATCAAAACTCCCATGCCAACCAATGGTTTTCTTGATGCTGATGAGAAGGGGAAACCCTTCGATTAGAAGAAGTATCGATCTATGATAGGTTCTCTCTTTTACTTTTGTGCATCTAGACCTGATATCATGCTATCAGTTTGTATTTGTGCTCGTTTTCAGGCCAATCCGAAGGAATCACATCATACTGCTGTAAAGCGAAGTCTTCAGTATCTAGCACATACTCCTTCATTGGGACTTTGGTACCTCAAAGGAACCCAGTTTGATTTGATTGGATATTCTGATTCAGATTGGGCTGGTGATAGAGTTGATAGTAAGTCTACCTCAGGCACATGTCATTTCCTTGGTAGATCTCTTGTGTGTTGGGCTTCAAAGAAGAAAAACTATGTCTCAATATCTACTGCTGAAGCCGAATACATTGCTGCTGGCTCATGCTGCACTTAGATTCTTTGGCTTAAGCAGACGCTGAAAGATTATGGTATTTATGTGAAGAAAATCCCCTTGCTGGGTGATAATGAGAGTGCTATCAAAATTGCACACAATCCTGTGCAACACTCTCGAACGAAGCATATTGATATTCGCCATCATTTTCTTCGAGATCATGTTCAGCGTGAAGACATTGAGATCATTCATGTCAGAACTGAAGATCAATTGGCAGACATATTCACGAAGCCATTGGACGAGAAAAGGTTTTGTGCATTGAGATGTGAGCTAAACATCCTAGACTCACACAATGTTAAGTAAGATCGAAACTTTTCCCTTGTATATATTCACCTTCGTTGTGTGTTTGTTTAGTTTTGATTGTGTTTTTCTTCGTCCTTGTTTAAGTGTTTAGCTTCGTTCGCCACTTGCTTCCAGTTCTATGTTGTTCTTATTCGCTTTGTTTGTCCCCTGTGCTTATCACTTTTAGCTTCGTTGTTGTTTTTCTTCGACGTGATAAGTTTCGGACCCTATCCCCTCCACTCTAATTCTCTCCCAATCTTTTCTGTCTTGAATGGTTAAGCACATTGGAAACGGAAAGCATATTGCTTCGAACATCATTGAGTTCCGAATCAATTGCTTCCAACTTTATCAAAGTTTTTGCTCTCGGTCAAGAGTTATTCTTCGACCGTTGAGTCCCCGTATTGTTCGGTCCGATGAGCTTCTCTCACGAACCGCCACTTCATCCCCACTGTAGAATCGGAAGAGACAATCGCAGGGAGCCGTCCGATGCGATCTAACTGCCTAGTCAGATCGTCCACTATATAAGGCAATCCCTCCCCTGCGAACCGCCACCCCACTCATTCCTCTCCTCCGATCCCCATCTTCTTCCTCGAGTTCGCCGACGAGCTCCCGCCCCCGACGTCGACTGCGCCGCTTAACTGCCGGACCGCCGTCGCCGTGGACATTCCCGCTGTCGAAGAGCACTTCTTCGCCGCTCATTGTCGCCGTAACCGCTCCGCGTCACCAAGTTAGGGTAAGCTGGGCTCTCCGATCCAACTTCCCCTCCGTGTTCTTCTTTTACAGTTGGATCTGAGTTCTAGGGTTTGTTTGTGTCTTTCTAGGGTTGCTTGATCTTTTTGAGATCATTGTCACTGGGAAACTTGTTTGTAGCATCAAAAGAATCCCATCGATTCAGGTCAGTCTTAGGGTTAGATCTATTTGCGATTGAATTAAGTTAGAACTTGTTCTTGGATTTGTTCTAGCCTAATTCAACACCAGATATGCATCTGATATTGGTTTTGCCCTGAATTCCTGTCAATTTTTTTTGGTCGAAACCTTTGCCTATGCTTATCCATCCCCATTCTCTTTTCCCTCTCTTCTGTTATTCTATTCACAGGATGTCTGATGAAGAGGCTGCCTTCGGTGATGAATCACCTATTGTTGATGGACTTGAGAACATCCCTGATCCTCCAAGGCAGAAATGCAAAGGAGGAAAAACAAAGGATGTTAACAATGCCCGAGGAATTCCCGAATCCATTCGCGAGAAAATGGGCTATGACACTCCGCCCGGCGAATCAGATCACATGAGAAATATTCGCTTGCAAAAGATTCGCCGATACTGGGCGATTCGGTGGTACAAGTACAAGAGCATTCCTAATTGGAAGTGGGCCATGCAGTTCGCCTTCAACCCACCATACCAGTACACTTCTACTATGTGTGGTCAGTATACTGCTGAGAATCGAAGGAAATACTACCCCAAGCCACCAAAGGTCCCTCACCCCAATTCTCTCAAGACACCTGATGACTACCCCAAGGAGCAAGAAAGACTCGCTCTTCTTGCTGAGAAGAAAAGACTTAAAGATGATAAGAAAGCCAAAGCACTCGCTGATGAAGGCAATGCTGATGAGGCTGGTACATCGAAGCCAAAAAAGCGCAGGCTGAGGAAACCAATTTCTTCACCGCCGCCTACACTCTCAAATGAAGACAGAGCTCATGCTGCTGCTAATGATGCTTCTGTCGCACATCTTGAGGATTCCATTCATGAGGATCCTTCTGCTGATGCTGACGACAAATCTGAGCATACCCCTATTGCTCGAAATCCTAAGAGGCAAAAGCTTCGGAAGTCTCTGAAGAAAAAGGCTAGAGAGAAACCGCCTGCTTCGAGAGGCATAAGAATTCAAGACCCCACAGATCCTCCTGCTCCGCGGCCACAAATTGACTTAACTCGTTTGGTCGTAGAGGCTCCACTGGCTTCAAAGCCCCCTCGCCGTCTGGTCCCAGCAGAACAAAGGACCAAAGAGAGGCATGACCCATTGAAGCAGAAGCCTGCTGGTCATCCCGAAGCTGCTGCTCCTGAGACTGTCAGAGCATCGAAAGCTTCAAAGCTGAAGTCAACTGTTGCAAAGCCTGGCCAAACTTATGCCCAGGTTGGCACCAAGAAAATGTCTGAATCTGAACTTGATCGTGCTGAAGATGAAAGACTATACAATGCTGTCAAATCCCAAGCTAAGGCTGACAAAAAATCTCAAGTGAAGGAAAAGGCTGACAGAGAAGCTGCCTTGCTTGAAAAGAAAAGGAAGGATTTGGAGACGACAAATCAAAAAGTTGAAGCGAAGCGTAAGCTCGCCGAAGTAAAGGAGAAAGAAGCTAAGGCTGCTGCCGAAGCTAAATAGCTCAGTGAAGCCGAAGCCAAGCGCAAGGCAACACTAAATACGTTGAGAACGAGGCAAGCCGAGAAAGCTGCTCGTGCTGCACAAAAGGAGGCTGCTGTGGACATGACTCCCAAAGACATTGCTCCGAAGAAAGCCACAACACTTGCCCCCGAAGCTCCAGAAGAAGCTGAACATAGTCACCACAACTTCCCTGATCCAAGAGAAGGTGAACTATGAGATTGTTTAAGCCTGCATCAGGCTTTCTGCCAGAGAGCTGAAGCTGTTGACGTTGGAAATGTGTACATTTCACCAACTATCACGGCTATGATTGAAAATCTTTACAATCAACTGAGGGACTTGCATGCTAGGGACAGGGCTGAAACTGCCAAGGTATTGAAGTTCAAGAAGAAAGCCAACAAAGAATCTGACGAAGACTTCAAGGCTGAAGCCGAAGCTGCTTCAAAGAAAATTGCTGATGTCAATGAGACGACTAAGCAAAACATTCAAGTATAGCAAGGCAAGATTAAATCTGCTATTGAAGAGTGTTGCAAGTCTCACAATGCTTCGGTCATGGCACTTGACTCCAAGAAGCGTGAAGCAGTGCTCAAGCAACTTGCTTCTCCTCTTCCCAAGCTGCGGCCAAGAAAGCGACGTTTAATCACTGATGCAGCAGATGAAGTTGATGAAGTAAACTCCCATCCCCCTGAGAAAATACCAAGAAATGCTTCACCCCCTCGATGCACGATGATATGAATCCCCTCTCCACCTGCAAATCCACCTGCTCCCGAAGCCGTTCCACCTCGTGCTCCACCTCCACCTCAAGCTGCTCCACAACCTTCGTACCATGACAATTTCGAACCACAACCTTCCCCCCCATTCTCATGACAAGCCTGCTCCTTCGAGAGATTATTCTTCGGCTCACTCTTCGGATGAGTCCGAAGAAGAAGAAGAAGTTGAAGAACATGCTGTTCCAGAATATCCCGAAGCCAATGCCACTGCTGTTGAAGCAAATGAATTAGCCATTATGACTCAACCACAAGAACGAGCTTTAGGTGCTCGAAGGCCGGCGTCCCATTGCACTCCTGCCCAGGTGTCACAACCCCAAGTTAGCTATATGCTAGGGTTAGCAAGTCACTTTGCATCATGTTAAAAATTTCAAAAGAAATCAATTGAAATCAAATTCAAACTCAAATGGGAGAAGGAACACCCCCCAGATGAATTAATTCAAAAGGCCAGAAATAAATCTTCTCCAAAAATTCATGTTTGATTTTTGAAAAGTCTTATAAATGAGTGTGATCACATACCAAGTGATGTGGGACCCACCCCAAGCTCATGGATTTTTCAAATATTCAAACAGGACCTTGGAATTAATCAAAAACCCCTATTTGATTTAAAGTTCAAATAATTTGAATTAAAAAAATGTTCAAACTTTACAAGTGGCTAGCCTAGTATATTGTGAAGCCACATAAAAAGTTTAAGCATTTAATAAAATGCCTAGCTATTTATTTAGCACAGCAAAACAAAATAGCAGAAGAAAAACACAAAAGAAAAAGGAAAAAGGAAACTTACCTGGCCATTTCGGCCCAACTCATCGCCCCCCTGGCCCAAGCCCACCTGGACCCCTTGTCGTCTTCCCCCAGCGCGGCAAGCACCTCGCTGGAGGGCATGCCGACGCCGGCGGCAGCTGCTAGCCTGCCTGGTGCCCCCAAGCCTTATCCTCGCGCCTGGAGACGCCCAGCTCACTCCCGGATCCATTCCCCTCCTCCATAGCTTCTGCCCCTTCCTCCCTTGCTCGATTTCGCCACCGCCCGAAGCTTCACCGGAGCCCCCCCGCCGTAGAAGACGTGGCCACTGCGAGCTAGAGCTCCTGAAAGTTTGTCCAGGAGCTTCCACGCCTTCGACTCCGTCGCCATGCAGCAGATCAAGAGCCTGGAGCCACCGTAGCCGCCTAAATCGCGATCGCGCCGTCACCGGACCCGCAAGACCTCGCCGTTGAATTCGTCGCCATCACGCTGCCGTTTGCCTCGCCGCCTGCTCTGCTGAGTTCCTGGTGAGCGCGGGATCAAAACCCCTAACCTTTCCCCCTCGATTTCGTCCTCTAGCCAGATCCGCCATGGAAGCCGACGAGCTCCGTCGCCATGGACGACGGCGACACCGCTCTAGTTCCCCTCCGTCTCGTCTAGCGCGCGCACCACGTTCCCCATCCCCGCAGCTCCACAACGCGCTAGGCCACACCCTTTTTAGTGCACTGTGGCGTCGACTTCTTCAAAGCCGAGCCACAGCAACCGCAAGAGCTCGTCGCCGGCATCACTTCGATGCCCTCCGGTGACGCTGCTGTGCTCTGGGTGATGCACACATGCTCGGGCTTCTGTTTGGTGGCCTCAGCGCACCAAATGGTGGCCGGAGACGCCCTCCCCTGTGTCGCCACCGCCTCGGTTGGTCGCCGGCGTTGAGCCGCCGGCAAGGCTGATGTGTCCGGTGAGTTTAACTCGCTAACTGATCCCCCTGGGCCACTTACATGTGGGCCCAGGCTGCTAATTAACCCCTGGTTAGTTTAAACTAACCGGGTTTTTCAACCCAGCCACTCACCAGGTGGCCCCACACGTCAGAACCCCCCCTGACGCCAGCATGACATCACAGTGACGCAGTAAATTTTTATTTGAATTAAAACAAATCCAGAAAATGGGCAAAAAATATGCAAAACTTTGGAAATTCATAGAAAATTCATCCTAACTCCAAATATAGCAAATAATATGTCTAAAATTATTAGAAAAATTCAAGGAATCTGAATATGCAATCTGTTTTTATGTTTGACTAAGTTTTATTGGGTGAACAGTGGCAACAAGGTATATGGATTCCTTTTAAATTCAAAATGGAGTTTGAATTTGCAATTCATTTGCAATATACTCCATCTAAATGGAATTGCCTCACACATCAGAAGCATGCAAACCAAGTTTCAACCATCAACCATGTGCTTGTGCATTGTATTTACTTTGCTACCTTGTTTGTTGCTTGTCGAGTAGAAGTTGAACCGGAACAGGAGGCTGCCCCCTTCGTTGAAAATCCCGAGACTGAACCTCGTAAGTAAGGTAAGCAAACCCCCATTGATCATGTCGATAAAATCCCACTTCCCTCTCATGTCTCGCTTATGCATTGTATAGGATGATTACCATGCTACGTTTCTACCGCATAGATGAACCCATTCCTTTGCATGACCTATCATTTGTCACAGTAGTAAGCAAACCACAATCATAGAAAATGTAGGAGTTGGTTGATATTATGTGGTCCCTGCATTTGTTACTGCTTATTGCATGCTTAGAGTGATACAATGTTGTTACTGTTATGTGGGTCGGAATGGTAGTGATCATGTTGATGTTGGTGGAAATGTGTTGGTGAATCTACCCTAATACAAGGTGAACGATGAGAGGTTGTGTAGGAGTACACAGTGGGTTGTCTCGTTGAACACCGCCCTAAGTCCGAGTTCTTGTGTGGTGATCCAAGATGAAGAGTACAACCACACATTGGGCTCACTGACCCCTCTCAACCTATTAACTCATCCCTTTCGATGTCCAGATGTCGCAGTAGTTCGGAGTTCTGGTAGGTTTGTGGCCTGGCTGCTAAGTGAGAGAACGGCTCAACCGAGACCGGCTTATGCACCACGCACACATCATCTAGGTCCACTTCGGTAAACCGGCTGGGTTCACGATAGTGGTAGCCAACCCAGGTAGGCCGCTTTCTTGGACTAGATTGGCTATGAGGTAACAGTTGTGGTGAGAATCCTCGCCGACACTTCTTGAATGGTGTCGAGTACAAAGGATGTAACTGATGATAATGTGTGTGTAGCGGTACACCCCTGCAGGGTTGAAAAAAGTATTCGAATAGCCGTGTCCGCGGTTAAGGACTGCTTGGAAAGCTTAGCTTTATTATTAGACAACTTGAACTGGATACTTATAAAACTTACCAAGATAAGCGTGAGTGCTATGGCGTGCTTTCTCGTGGGGAAGTCGAGGAAGGCACCATAGTGGTGTAATTGATCTCGAGCTCGACGACTGAAGACCAAGCTAGTGTAGTCCCAGTCAGCAGACTGGTTCCCTCGTGGAGGGATTTGTGTTTAAATAAGGCTTCTTAAGCCATTTGTTAAACTTTTCTGTACTCAGACCTACTTTTCTTCTGCTTGTTCATTGTAATGTTGGATCACAGACTTGTGATCTCTGTGTGCACTCTGTGAGAGTTATCAATAAAATGTATACTTTGTAGAGAATTGCAATGATACCTGCTGTTCATACAAGGCATGTGTGCTGCGTTTATGTTTATAACATGCATGTCTTTGTATGGGTTTTCGAGACCTTAGTTGTGATCTGGCTGGCGGTCTTTTATACACCAAGTGGCCCTTAGATGTGCGCAGCTTGGGGCATCGCGATGCGATTGCTCGAGACTCTGTCTCGTGCACACTTTGTGGTATGATCGAGCCCACCCTAGACCCCGACTAAGTGATCGGGCTGGAGTAAGTCTATGTAAGAGTTATGAGATAGTCGATAGTATGGTTGAGGCGACTTGTCTGTGAATATGGGAGTTCATCACCCATATCTTTAGACTTGTGTGCGGACGATGAGGACCCATCTCAGTTGATCATCCGGCCTGGATGGGATGCCCCTCACGTACGATGCTTTCCGAGAACTTTCTGTGCTTGGCCTTGTCTGCTTAGACAAGTGGGTACGGTTCTCGGCTCTCCATATGACTATGTCGTAGCGGGAATTGCATACGCTAACCCCGGGTCCCGACAGACTTGGTATCAGAGCAGGACTGACTGTAGGATTATCAGCCTTGGCCGAAGTCGAGTCTAGCTTGCTTTAGTTATATAGTTACTCTGGGTATATAAGGGAACAATGTAAGGCTTCTTTTTTTCTCCTTACCCTCATCGTTCTGAGTTCTGAGTCACCGTCATCTTGTTCTACGGGAAGATAGGACTAGGCTCATCTATGTCTTACTAGAACATCTCGTTGTTTTCTTCCTTGTAGCCGTAGGAAAGTTGTGTTCCGTTTACTAGCGATGTTGTGCTTCCTGATTTCTTACGTCGTATGTAAGTGCTGTTTTCATGTTGTAAGAAATTGTCTTTTCTTGCAATTACAGCCGTTATGCTGCCCGAGTCATTCCAAGTTTCTTCATAATCTGATGCATTTGCAAACTCCTCCTCGACAGATTGTTCGTTTGACTAGGTGCCTCGGTGTGCGTGGCCATCCTGCCATGCTGATCGAGATGATGTCCTTCATTGGATATCGATGGTACCCTGAGTACACAGTTGAGGAGCAGTTCCTTGACTTCAACCAGACCCAGTTCCACTGCATTGTCAGGATCTACCCGCACCACACTGGAGTCACTCAGCCTATCCACTTTGGACATGGCATTGGCATGACCGAGAACATGGCTGTGCAGGATGCTGCATACTCATGTATTACCCTGCTGAGAGAGGAGCATGCACTGCTTGCAGGATCACCTTTCCGCTATATCCCTGCCGCACTTCCAGGAGAAGAGGGGTATTACACCGGATTGTACACAGATCACTCCCTGGAGGAAACTTTGCTTCAGATCACTGCTCGGCACGCTTGTGATAGAGATCGTGATGCACGTGCCCTTCGTTTTGAGCTTCACGCCACCCGTGTCCGTCTGTATCGAGCACTTACACTCCTGGCTCCTTTTGTGAGTGTTGGATCAGTGGAGTATGATGCTATCTACCCAGCTAGGACACAGATGCCTTCTCGAGTTGCTTGGCCCGAGATTGGAGGCATTTTTCCACCCTGTGGTCCTCTGCTTCCACCCTACGCTGGACCTAGGCCCCATCCTTGCCCAAATGGATATCAGGGTCAACAGGCCTCCGTGTTTTCCGATGGTCACCTTCAGATACCGGGTTACGCGGGTAACTTTTACGAGGACTACTATGGAGATGGAGATGAGTGAGACCGCCTGTGGTCTTGGTTTAGTGAGGATGTAGTAGTATATTTAGTATATTGTACGCAAGGTGTTCTAAGTTCCAGAGGCTTAGATAAATAATGTATAGGAAGTCAGAGTGCCTCTGAAGGATGTATCATCTTCATCACTTTTGTATTAGCTTGGATCTTGTACTAAAACGATGCATGGTTTGTATGACAGCTTGTGAATATATGGCTTGTATGCTTTTATCACCATGTTGTCGAGATGATTACTTCCTTTGCTCTGTGATTCTTCCAGTACCTTCAATACCTTGTTTAGACTCTTCCAATCAACTCTGTTTGACTTTGGTTTTCACTTTCAGGATGTCTCAAGGAACCCGTGGCCAGCTTGGTCGTGCCCATGGTCGTGGGAATGAACCGGAGGAAGGCAATCTTCCACCCCCACCCACGGTGGCTCAGGTTCTGATGGAGGTGGAGAGGAACCTCCGAGACTCTCACCATTTGCTGGAGGTCATTGCCCGCAACACCACTCAGAAGCGCAACGAGTTGGTGTCTTTGAATGACTTCATCCCCCGGTTTTCAGCTACTCCACTGAGCCCCTTGACGCCGATGACTGGCTTCGCAACATCGAGAGGAAGCTCCAGGCAGGCCATGTTGCGGATGGTGACAGGGTCAGCTATGCCACCTACCACCTCGAGGGTGCAACTAGCTCTTGGTGGGAGAATTTCCTGAACATGCGTCCCGTTGGACTGCCCACAACTTGGGATGAGTTCTGCACTTCATTCCGTGAGCACCACATTCCAAAGGGTCTTATGGACCGCAAGCGTGAGGAGTTCTGCAACCTCACCCAAGGCAGGAGGACTGTTGATGAGTTTAGTCGTGAGGTCAACCGACTTGCTCGTTATGCTACTGAAGAGGTCTCCACCGACGCTAAGAAGCAAGAGAGGTTCCATCGTGGACTCAATTCTGGACTCCGTCGTGAGCTCAACCTACATGACTTCTCCACCTTCCAGGTCCTTGTCAACAAGGCCATCAAGGCGGAGGACATGAACACCCCCAATGACTTCCGCAAGCACCCTAGAGATGATGGTTCGTCCAGTTCAGGCTCTCAGAAGCGCAAGATCTAGATCCCCAACAGCATGTTTCGCCAGAACAACCCACCGAGGCCATCCTATGTGGCGCCTCATCCACCAGCTTCGTTCCACCCAGCTCCACCGAACAACCCATCTCCCCGCACTGTCTTTGGAGCCTGCTACAAGTGTGGTCAGGCAGGCCACTACTCCCGCGAGTGTCCCCAGAACCAGCTCCAGAATCATAATGCTCCACCCCGTGCCGGAGGTAACAACAATGGTCGTGGCAAGCCACCCCCGAAGGTCTACACCACCAAACCCGCTCCTCCCGCCACTCGTGGACGTGTGAATCAGATTGCCGCCGAAGAGATTGACGACACCACTGACGTCATTCTTGGTACACTCCCAGTCAATTTTGTTCCTACTTCCGTTCTTTTCGACCCAGGAGCATCTCATTCATTCATGTCGGAAAGTTATGCACTTCATCATGAGTTATCCTTTATTGAACTGTCCCCCCCAATGATTATTCAAAGTCCAGGGTCAAGATGGCAAACTAATAGAGTAAGCCATGGTAATCAAATTGAAATTGAGGGTTTAGTATTCCTTGCTTCACTCATAGCCCTCAAGTCTTCAGACATCGATGTAATCCTTGGCATGGATTGGCTATCAAGGCAGAATGCCTACCTTGATTGCAAAGGCAAATCAGTGAAACTAGCCCACCCTTCAAGCAAGACAGTCAACTACACCTCACCCAGAACGAGAACCCAGGTGCATTCTTTGAATGTACTTCCCCTTCCCGACCTTGAAGATATTCCGGTGGTTCGTGACTTCCCGGATGTCTTTCCTGAAGAGCTGCCGGGAATGCCACCCGACAGATGTGTAGAGTTCATAGTGGATCTTATGCCCGGAACCGCACCAATTTCCAGACGCCCATACAAAATGGCCCCACGTGAGCTAGCTGAGCTTAAAATCCAACTTGAAGCTTTGTTGGAAAAAAGGCTTCATCCGCCCTAGCTCATCGCCATGGGGTTGCCCCGTTCTGTTCGTAACGAAGAAAGATGGAACAGAAAGGATGTGCGTAGACTATCGCCCGCTAAATCTAGCGACGATAAAGAACAAGTACCCACTTCCCAGGATCAATGATCTTTATGATCAACTTGTTGGATCCTCTGTCTTCTCCAAGATGGATTTGAAATTAGGTTATCATCAAATCAAAATCCAAAACGAGGACATTCCAAAAACGGCTTTCACTACTTGTTATGGTCTTTACGAATACACCGTCATGTCCTTCGGTTTAACCAATGCCCCCGCCACTTTCTCGCGCATGATGAATTCGATCTTCATGGAGTACCTAGATAAATTTGTTGTAGTTTATCTTGATGACATTCTCATCTTCTTGAAGAACGAAGAAGAACATGCCGAACATCTCAGGCTGGTATTGATGAAACTCCGAGAGCATCGCCTGTATGCTAAATTCTCCAAGTGTGAATTTTGGCTACCAGAAGTGACCTACTTAGGCCACGTGGTTTCTGCAAAACGCATTGCTGTGAATCCTGAGAGAGTTCAGGCCGTCCTTGACTGGACTCCACCTGAATCAGTTAAGCAAGTTAGGAGTTTTCTTGGCCTAGCCAGCTATTGCCGTCGCTTCGTCGATAACTTTTCTAAAGTTGCAAAGCCTCTAACTGAACTCCTCAAGAAAGATAAAAAATTCCTATGGACTCCCAAGTGAGAGGAAAGCTTTCAAGAGCTAAAAAGAAGATTGACTTTTGCACCCGTACTGGCGCCTCCAGACACCAAAAAGGATTTCGAGATCTTTTGTGACGCCTCACGGCAAGGGTTAGGATGCATACTTCTGCAAGATAGACATGTGGTAGCTTATGCTTCACTGCAGTTGCGTCCACATGAAGAGAACTATCCTACCCATGATCTTGAACTCGCTTCCGTAGTTCATGCCCTGACAACTTGGCGACATTACCTCCTTGGTAATCATTGTGAGATTTATTCCGACCACCAAAGCCTCAAATACATTTTCACCCAGCTAGATCTTAATCTCAGGCAAAGACGTTGGATTGAGTTGATAAAAGATTACGATGTAGGAATTTCTTACACCCCAGGCAAAGCCAATGTCATGGATGATGCACAAAGTCGTAAGTCGTATTGTAACAACCTCATGTTACAACAGTATCAACCACTTCTTCATGAGGAATTTTGCAAGCTCAATCTTGAGATTGTTCCTCATGGCTATCTTTCTACCTTGGTGGCGAAACCAACTCTTGAGGATCAAATCATAGTTGCCCAAAAGCGTGCACGAGGTGTTCGCCGGATCAAGGAGAACATTGCTAGCGGAGTTGCTAGATGTTTCTCCACAGATAGTAAAGGAACGGTATTTTTTGGAAATCGTTTGGTAGTACCTAAAAATACGGAACTAAGGCAACTCATCCTCAAGGAAGCCCATGGCACACCCCTCTCGATTCATCCCGGTAGCACAAAAATGTACCGAGATCTACGCCAGAGATTTTGGTGGACTAGGCTGAAGAGAGACATTGCTCGATTTGTTGCCGAATGTGATGTTTGCCGTCGCATTAAGGCCGAACATCAAAGACCTGCTGGCACACTTCAAACTTTGCCTATTCCAGAGTGGAAATGGGACAAAGTCGGTATGGACTTCATCACCGGCTTTCCAAAAACCCCGAAAGGAAACGATGCCATCTTCGTTGTCATAGATAGGCTTTCCAAAGTTGCTCACTTCCTTCCAGTTCACGAGTCTATAACTGCTAGCCAGTTAGCGTACTTGTACGTCTCTAGAATTGTGTCTCTTCACGGTGTTCCTTTGGAAATCAATTCTGATCGTGGTAGCCTTTTCACCTCTAGATATTGGGGAAGCTTTCAGAATGCTATGGGAACTCATCTCTCCTTTAATACATCTTTCCATCCTCAGTCTAGCGGTCAAGTCGAAAGGGTTAACCAAATTCTCGAGGACATGCTCAGAGCTTGTGTTATCTCATTCAGAAAGAATTGGGAGAAGTTTCTTCCATTCGTCAAATTTGCTTATAACAATAGTTTCCAATCTAGTCTGAACATGGCTCCTTTTGAACTCCTATATGGACGACGATGTCGAACACCCCTTAACTGGTCAGAAACCGGTGAAAGACAATTCTTTGGACCGGACATGATCATGGAAGTAGAAGAGAAAGTCTGCATTGTTCGTGATCAATTGAAAGGAGCCCAGTCTCGTCAGAAAATCTACTATGATCGTCATCATAGGCAAGAGAGCTACAATCTGGATGAGAAGGCTTACCTTCGGGTTACTCCTCTGAAGGGAACCCAACGTTTCGGTATCAAAGGCAAGTTGGCCCCACGTTACATCGGACCTTTCCGCATTCTTGCTAAACGTGGAGAAGTTGCCTACCAACTTGAACTACCCCCGCACCTTTCCCGAGTACATGATGTATTCCATGTGTCACAACTCAGGCGTTGCTTCAAGGACCCCATCCGCGAAGTCGACCACGAAACGCTTGACCTCCAAGATGACCTTTCTTATCGAGAATACCCCGTTCGTATTCTTGATTCCGCAGAGCGTGTCACTCGTCGTCAGAAGATTAAGTTTCTGAAAGTGCAATGGTCACACCACTCTGAGAGAGAAGCCACATGGGAAAGAGAAGACCGTCTCCGTGCCGAGTATCCCTCCTTCCTCCCGCAGACTTCTGACTCTCGGGACGAGATTCTTTTGAGTGGGGGCGAGTTGACACAACCCCAAGTTAGGTATGTGCTAGGGTTAACAAGTCACTTTGCATCATGTTAAAAATTTAAAAGAAATCAATTGAAATCAAATTCAAACTCAAATGGGAGAAGGAACACCCCCCAGATGAATTAATTCAAAAGGACAGAAATAAATCTTCTCCAAAAATTCATGTTTGATTTTTGAAAAGTCTTATAAATGAGTGTGATCACATATCAAGTGATGTGAGACCCACCCAATGCTCATGGATTTTTCAAATATTCAAACAGGACCTTGGAATTAATCAAAAACCCCTATTTGATTTAAAGTTCAAATAATTTCAATTTTAAAAATGTTCAAACTTTACAAGTGGCTAGCCTAGTATATTGTGAAGCCACATAAAAAGTTTCAGCATTTAATAAAACGCCTAGCTATTTATTTAGCACAGCAAAACAAAATAGCAGAAGAAAAACAGAAAAGAAAAAGGAAAAAGGAAACTTACCTGGCCATTTCGGCCCAACTCATCGCCCCCCTGGCCCAAGCCCACCTGGACACCTTGTCGTCTTCCCACAGCGTGGCAAGCACCTCGCTGGAGGGCATGCCGACGCCGGCGGCAGCTGCTAGCCTGCCTGGCGCCCCCAAGCCTTATCCTCGTGCCTGGAGACGCCCAACTCACTCCCGGATCCATTCCCCCCCTCCATAGCTTCTGCCCCTTCCTCCCGTGCTCGATTTCGCCACCGCCCGAAGCTTCACCGGAGCCTCTCGCCGTAGAAGACGCGGCCACTGCGAGCTAGAGCTCCTGAAATCTTGTCCAGGAGCTTCAACGCCTTCGACTCCGTCGCCATGCAGCAGATCAAGAGCCCGGAGCCACCGTAGCCGCCTGAATCGCGATCGCGCCGTCACCGGACCCACAAGACCTCGCCGTCGAATTCGTCGCCATCATGCTGCAGTTTGCCTCGCCGCCTGCTCTGCTGAGTTCCTGGTGAGCGCGGGATCAAAACCCCTAACCTTTCCCCCTCGATTTCGTCCTCTAGCCGAATCCGCCATGGAAGCCGATGAGCTCCGTTGCCATGGACGACGGCGACACCGCTCCAGTTCCCCTCCGTCTCGTCTAGCGCGCGCACCACGTTCCCCATCCCCGAGCTCCACAACGCGCTAGGACACGCCCCTTTTAGTGCACTGTGGCGTCGACTGCTTCAAAGACGAGCCACGACAGCCGCAAGAGCTCGTCGCCGGCATCACTCCGGTGCCCCCCGATGACGCTGTTGTGCTCTGGGTGATGCACGCATCCTCGGGCTTCTGTTTGGTGGCCTCAGCGCACCAAATGGTGGCCGGAGACGCCCTCCCCTATGTCGCCGCTAACTCGGTTGGTCGCCGAGGTTGAGCCTCCGGCGAGGCTGATGTGTCCGGCGAGTTTAACTCGCTAACTAACCCCCCTGGGCCACTTACATGTGGGCCCAGGCTGCTAATTAACCACTGGTTAGTTTAAACTAACCGAGTTTTTCAACCCAGCCACTGACCAGGTGGCCCCACACATCAGAACCCCCCCGACGCCAGCATGACATCGCAGTGACAAGGTAAATGTTTATTTGAATTAAAACAAATCCACAAAATGGCAGAAAATATGCTAAACTTTGGAAATTCATAGAAAATTCATCCTAACTCCAAATATAGCAAATAATATGTCTAAAATTATTAGAAAAAATTCAAGGAATCTGAATATGCAATCTGTTTTCATGTTTGACTAAGTTTGCTTGGGTGAACAGTGGCAACAAGGTATATGGATTCCTTTTAAATTCAAAATGGAGTTTGAATTTGCAATTCATTTGCAATATACTCCATCTAAATGGAATTTCCTCACACATCAGAAGCATGCAAACCAAGTTTCAACCTTCAACCATGTGCGTGTGCATTGTATTTACTTTGCTACCTTGTTTGTTGTTTGTCGAGTAGAAGATGAACCGGAATAGGAGGCTTCCCCCTTCGTTGAAGATCCCGAGACCGAACCTCGTCCGCAAGGCAAGCAAACCCCCATTGATCATGTCGATAAGATCCCACTTCCCTCTCATGTATCGCTTATGCATTGTATAGGATGATTACCATGCTACGTTTCTACCGCATAGATGAACCCATTCCTTTGCATGACCTATCATTTTTCACAGTAGTAAGCAAACCACAATCCTAGCAAATGTAGGAGTTGGTTGATATCATGTGGCCCCTGCATTTTTTACTGCTTATTGCATGCTTAGAGTGATACAATGCTGTTACTGTTATGTGAGTCGGGATGGTAGTGATCATGTTGATGTTGGTGGAAATGTGTTGGTGAATCTACCCTAATACAAGGTGAACGATGAGAGGCTGTGTAGGAGTACACAGTGGGTTGTCTCGTTGAACACCGCCCTAAGTCCGAGTTCTTGTGTGGTGATCCAAGATGAAGAGTACAACCACACATTGGGCTCACTGACCCCTCTCAACCCATTAACTCATCCCTTTCGATGCCCGAATGTTGCAGTAGTTCAGAGTTCTGGTAGGTTTGTGGCCTGGCTGCTAAGTGAGAGAACGACTCAACCGAGACCGGCTTATGCACCACGCACACATCATCTGAGTCCACTTCGGTAAACCGGCCGGGTTCACGATAGTGGTAGCCAACCCAGGTAGGCGGCTTTCTTGGACTAGATCGTCTATGAGGTAACAGTTGTGGTGACCATCCTCGCCGACACTTCTTGAACGGTGTCGAGTACAAAGGCGGTAACTGATGATCATGTGTGTGTAGCGGTACACCCTTGCAGGGTTAAAAAAACTATTTGAATAGCCGCGTCCGCGGTTGAGGACTGCTTGGAAAGCTTATCTTGATTATTAGACAACTTGAACTGGATACTTATAAAATTTACCAAGATAAGCGTGAGTGCTATGGCGTTCTTTCTCGTGGGGAAGTCGAGGAAGGCACCATAGTGGTGTAATTGATTGGAGATGTAGTGGACTCGTGTACGCTTCTTACCTCAAGTCTGGTACTCGTAGTTCAGGACTAGCCAAGTCAAAGCTGGCACTTCTGCATTTGAACCCCACCCCCTTTACCTTGATACATGTGCATGAGTAGTATAGCTCCTATGTAAGTCTTGCTGAGTACGACTTTGTACTCACGTTTGCTTATTCTATGTTTTACATGAACACACTGACCCCGAAGGTGGATTCTTCCTCGAGCTCGAGGACTGAAGACCAAGCTAGTGTAATCCCAGTCAGCAGACTGGTTCCCTCGTAGAGGGCTTTGTGTTTAAATAAGGCTTCTTAAGCCATTTGTTAAACTTGTCTGTACTCAGACCTACTTTGCTTCCGCTTGTTTGTTGTAATGTTGGATCACAGACTTGTGATCTCTGTGTGCACTCTTTGAGATTTATCAATAAAATGTATACTTTGTAGAGAATTGCAATGATACCTGCTGTTCATACAAGGCATGTGTGCTGTGTGTATGTTTATAACATGCATGTATTTTATGGGTTTTCGAGACCTTAGTTGTGATCTGGCTGGCGGTCTTTTATACACCAAGTGGCCCTTAGATGTGCACAGCTCGGGGCATCGCGATGCGATTGCTCGAGACACTGTCTCGTGCACACTTTGTGGTATGATCGAGCGCGCCCTAGACCCCGACTAAGTGATCGGGCTGGAGTAAGTCTATGTAAGAGTTATGAGATAGTCGATAGTATGGTTGAGGCGACTTGTCTGTGAATATGGGAGTTCATCACCCATATCTTTAGACTTGTGTGCGGATTATGAGGACACATCTCAGTTGATCATCCGGCCTGGATGGGATGCCCCTCACGTACGATGCTTTCCGAGAATGTTCTGTGCTTGGACTTGTGTGCTTAGACAATTGGGTACGATTCTCGGCTCTCCATATGACTATGTCTTAGCGGGACTTGCATACGCTAACCCCGGGTCCCGACACCAGGATACTCAACTGGACTCCAACTACCCGCGTTAAACTTTTCCAATTTTTCTGGGTGTTGGTACTTCAGCAAGACATGGGCCAGAATTCGATGTCGAAGCGCATCGCCAGAAGCTTCGCTTCTTTGCCACAAGACCATATGATTCGCCCAGGACAACTGATGACCTTTGATTCTGGACTGCTGAACAACAGATCCTATACACGAAGATTTATTGCCAGAAAGGTGTTCTGTTTTGGTACAAGTACCTGGACATGCGAAGCCTTTCGTCTGCAACGTGCTTCCAGAATATCATGGAAACTATCGAAGCACATAATCTGACAAGTCTGTTTGCAATGGAGACACCATTCAACTCTGAATTAATCAAGCAATTTTATGCCACCTTGTATGTATCTGGAAATCCTGATGATACTGATATTTGGATACTGCAGTGGATGATTCAAGGCAAAGTATTTTGCATGCACTCTCACGAGTTCATGGAAATCATCAATATCCCTCAGCATACTGGCAAGTTAGCAAAGGTCCATTTACTTCCTGATCCTACAAATGATGAATTTGCTTCACTCCTGGATCCCGAAGTCACTAGTGACCACATGCCAGAAAACATTCGCCCGAAGCATCTGGTTTTCATATCAAAGACTTGGTTTTATATCTTGTCTCATTCCTTGATGCCTCTCAGCACTGCCTTTGATGAATCAAACATTCACTATCATGTCCGTCATGCACTGCTGAAGCTCACCCATGGCCATGTGTGCGACTTCGAGGACTGTTTTCTTCGCTACATGGTTCAAGCTGCTGAACTGGTCCATCAATTGAAGCCTTATGCTCCCTGGCTCCAAGCCATATACAATTATGGACGCAGTGAAGATTTTGTTGCCAGACATCACCTGAAGCTGTTCTGTCCTCCTGTGCGCGATACAATGAATATCTCCAGAAGGCCAAATGATCCATTTGCCACTTATGTTGGAGTCAGTGAACATGTAAATGAAAGGAATATGTCGAAGTCTTTCCAGAAGGAAGCTGTAACAGCCCAGATTTCACAAAAATTCAAATTTTTGTTTTCGGTGTTAATTGTTTGATTGTCTGATTTGTTTGCAGTGTTTGCATCTCCGATTTATCGATCGGCGATTATTTTACCACCTCTTATCTCATATCGGACGGAGACTAACCCTTGCCACCCTGACACTCGACCTTTGCGACACCGGGTTTCACCCGATCACCGTCGCGAAAACCGACACCAGACCAACCGAAGCCAGCGGAACGAAAACCCCGTTTAATAATTAAACGGGTTATTTTTATAGCGCGCCAGAAAGTGTTCTCGAAACAATTCAAGCGCGAGGTGAATGCCACCGGCTCGATGCGCTGATCGCGCAGTTCGAAGTTTTACCCGAATCGGAGGTCCTGCGGACCCCCGGCGGTCAGAAACGTAAACACCGCGCGCGCGAGAAAAAAAACCGGGGATGTTTTTGCAAACTGCCAGCCACCTGGGCTATATAAAGACCACCACTCTCCCACCCCTTTCTAGGGTTTCCCGAAGCCAAAATTGTAGCCACCCCATCACTTTTGCCCCCAAAATACCCCATTTTCGCAACGCTAGCCTTCCTTGCGATCTGGACCGTCGGATCGGCTGATCCAACGGCCCAGATGCGCCCCAGCCTCCACCTACCTCGCACCAACTGCCCGCGGGCAGCAGCAGCCGCCGTCGGCAGCAGGCTGGAGCGCTCCCCTCCTCCTTCTCCTTCAGCCGCGCCGCGCCTCCTCCTCTCCTGTCTCACCTCCTTCTTCCCTTCTCGTCGCAGGTCTCCTCCGTTGCCAGCCATGGCCATGCCACCGCCCTGGTTGACCTCGCCGCCGGGCGCCTCGGAGGTCGCCGCTCGTCGTCTTCCTTCCTGCCAGCGGCCACACCCAGCGTCGGATCTAGCCGGCGAGCCACCGGATCGGGACATTGTGCCATCCCGATCGCCCCCTGCTCGACGCGCCGCCGCGCGCCTCGCCGCTGGCCCACCGGCGCCAAGATCTGACCTGGATCGGAGCCATCCGCCACCAGCCGGGCCTCCCCAGCGTCGTGGGCCCGCGAGGCCCACTAGCAACCCAGCAGGAGCCAGCGGCCCAGCTCCAGCCATGCCGATTTGGGCCGAACCCATGGTGGGAGCCCGAGTCCCTTTTTTCGGTGTCTTTTTCTTTTTCCAAAATTTTGCTAAGTCTGTAAATACTTGCTGCTGTTTCAGTTTTGCGCCGTAGTTTGCGAGTAAACCGTAGCACGAATCGCGTTGCGCCCAAAATGAAATTTGTTTAGAACTGTGTGTACTTCAGTTCATATTTTGTGAGCATTTTTATTTGAGGCCGTCTTGATGTTGTTATTCATTGTTTAAGTGGGCATCAAGCTGTTAACTGCTAATATTTCCTGTTAGTGTGCTGCTGCTGTTATTTTATTGCAAGTTTGCATGATGGTTGTGACACATCCATGAGGCCTATTGCACTAATTCTTGTTGCATACGGTTAAGCATCATGTCTACTTCAATCCTATGCAATCACTTGTCATGTTTGCATGATGTACCTATATTAGTTCTTTCTCCAAAGTGGTGAACCTGATGTTATGTGCTGCCGTTGATATAAAGTTGCTACTTTGCTGCCCTATATCTTTTTAACCGTGCATCCTATTGAGCATTGCAATATGCCATTTTGATCTATGCCGTGTCTACTTCCATTATATGTATTGCATTGTCATGTTAGCATTTCTGGTCATAGTTAGTTTTAGCTCCAAAGTTGCTATCCTGCTGTTGTTGACAACCACCTCTGTTTTTCACTAAGTCTGTAACTTTCCGATGCCATGTTGCATGCTTAAGATCTTTTGATCTATGATGCCTATGACCTTGATTCTTGTTTTTACCTGATCATCATCATTCCTACTCCATGATCATATATTGCTATGTCATGTTGCTGCACATTTGCATATAGATTTGCCCCTGTTTATATAGCATGATGATAACAGTTTCTGCCCTGTTTTCCTGATGTTCACTAAGTCCTTGACCAGTAATGTTTTATAGCTTTTTGTGTTGCTTATAACTAGTGAACCATGATGCCTATTTGCATGATTCCTTTTGCCATGCCTTCCCTGCCATGTCTAATTTAGTTGCATATCATTTGTGAGCATGTTTGCATTCATTATCCTGTTTATGCATTGCTCTAAAGTGTGCTTCCTGATGTTGGTGGATTGTGTCCGTAACTTGTTTTGCTTATATCTTTTTAACCGTAACTCCGTTTGGGGTGTTCTTTATATGTAACTTGATTAGAATTTCATGTACTTTGTGTTTATACTATTGTTTTCTGTTGTTAACCAACCTAAAATATGGTTTAGGACAGAACAGTACCAAACACTTAAATTATCGTGGAGCACTTAGTGTTATGCCATGTTTAGGTTGTGCCTCGCTTAAATTGACTAGCATAGATAGTTTCATTTATGCTTCACCTCTTGTCATGTTTGTGTGCTATGCCATGCTTGCTTGAGTTTCCATGTTAAAAACCTTTGTTGATCACCTGTAGCTAATCAACTTGAACCATCATAAATGTGTGGTATCGTCGTGTGTGACGAGTACTCCACTTAACCTTCTAGTAACCGCTCTCGATGATAGATGCGATGCCGTAGTGCGTTGTATCGTGTTGTCTTCTTGTTGATGCTTGCTCGTGATTGCTTCGTAGTAATAGATGCTTGCTCGTGGATTGCCTTTTCTAGTGTTTCCTTCTTGTGTGCTTCCGCGGGTATCTCTCGGAGACGTTGCGAGCGTGCGATCGACTTCACCTTCAGTTTCGTCTTCTCATCAGGTAAGGGGGAGCATATATCATGCTTATAACTTTCAGCTCACTCGCTCCTAGGTGTAGGATAGAACGATTTCTTGATCCTACCTTTTTATATGCATGCCTCTCAAATAAACCCAAACAACCATGTCCTCCACATCCTAGCAAACCTTGTTCGGCTATGTTACTATTGCTCGCTGCTCAGCCACTGCTTAGTATGCATGATAGGATGTTACCAACTATTATCCTGTTACTCCTTGGATTGGGCTATCACTTTATTATATTGTTGTGTATGATATGATAATTATAATGTTGACTATGTTCGACGAAGGATGGAAGGTCTAGGCTATCCCACCCCGACGCTTTGTTCCATTCGAGTCACCTAGGATCCGAGTTCCGGGTATTGGTTTTAAGACTGAGCATGCCTAACCGCGTGTGGGATTTTATGGGGTCCCCTTTTCTTACCTACCTAGCTTCAAACATTTCTAGTGGTGGCCAAGCTGATTTACCATTTGAAAACATGCATATATGTCTGTCGGGTCGCTCCTAGCAGATATCCTTTAAAATAACTTGGGCCAGCGGAGACATGTTTTCTCTTGTTGGTCCACCCCAGGGAGCTAGGGGGATGCCCACATAGTTTGGGTAGCTAACCCGACCTCGTCCAGACGGTAGAGTCCAATTCGAGAGCGCGGCCAACTTTTGAGTTGGATGTCGACTCACCGGGGGCCACCCGGATTTGTGCTTTGTTAGTTAGAGGGACCTGTCGTACCGGATCTCTCGGAAATAAATCATAAAATGGTTGCCTATGATGGGTCTCAACTGAGAGTGATGGGCGTGCGTGTGGAGCCTTGTAATGGGCAGTTGGTACACCCCTGCAGGGTTAAATCTTTTCGACAAGCCGTGTCCACGGTTATGGATGACTTGAAACCAACGTCTTGTTCATAGATAACATCAACTGAATCATAACTATAACTTGATCAACGTGTGTGTGCCTTGACTGCTTCTTCTTCGTCGGGATGCGAAGAGGAGGACAAGGATAGGATATGTGTTATGCTTGCGTAAGTAGTTGATAGCAAGACTTCTTGGAGGCGATTACTCATCGAATGCTTGGTTCTCATCTTACTCTAAAATAGACCGTTAGCCACTCATATATTGCTAGTGCGTCGGAAACCCGACCACTACCCCCATCTCACCCGTGAGAAGTTAGTTACAAGACTTTGATATATTCTCACCCCTTTCTTTTCTTTTCCCTTTTATGTTTTGCCTGGTCGTCCGCTGCAGTTGATTGCTACCTCGACTCTTCTTCTGGATGCCTTCGCGGAGACTCGACGACGACTATTTAGGCGGATCCCAGCGGAGATCCTGGACCCGTGCGGTTACGGGAATGGTGTGTTTTACCTTTGCCACTAGGAAATTGAATGTAGTATGTACTCAAACATTTATCTTCCGCTGATGCAATGTATCTAAGGCAGTTGTATGTCTATTGTATGAGATGTTGTATCCATGTAGCTGTAATGTTGTGATATCATGTTGGAAATCTAGGGCATATGGCATTGTCATATGTCGCGGTGGGACCGATATGTGCTTCGTCCCTGGATCTGGGTGGAAACATCTAGATCTGGAACTTACAACTTGGTATTAGAGCCTTACCGACCGTAGGATCCCTTTTCTGGCCGAAGTCGAGTCTAGACAAAACTATTTTGTAGTTACTAAGTTAGCTATCGGAGAGTAGGAATCTTTTTACTCCTTACCTTTGCTCTAGTCAGGACAAGTGTTGTAAGTGTTTTAATCCTGACTTATCCCCCTTCAAACTCTAGGATCTCAAGTAAGTTGAGTATCAAAATCGTTACAATGCTTTTCTTGCAGTGTATTGTCTCGATTTCGATCTTAGGTTTGGGAAATTCCGATCTTAGGAGACACTTCTGGAGATGCTTCTTCTTCGGGCGAAGACCGTCAGCGGGGTCCCCGGGTTGCAGCCGATGCGTAAATACTCTTGGTCTACATCTCAACCTTTTGTCCAATCATTGATAAAAATAGGGAGAATGTAGCATCGATTGAGTTTAGATTCGCTGCGGGGTTTAAGGGTTCTGATTCGATCTTTTGTGTGCTAAGTTCCAACAAACTTTCCATTCACTTCGATTGGGTTGTAACTTAAGTTTTACTTCGTCTGTGTACTGCTACATGTTATGTGTTAATAACTCCCTGCTTGCAAGTTGCTCTCGTATATTTTGTCTTGCAGGTGGTTATTTCTATTAAGTTCGCAGGTCATTGAATGATTGCATATTCTTCAAGACTAAAATCTTTAAAATGCAATTGATTCACTAAAATATGTTTTAAGCTCCCCACCAAAGACTTCCTCCATCAGGCATTTACTTCGATTATATAAATCTTTGATGCTTGCATTCATGGGGAGTCAAAAGCTTCATATCTTAGATTTTTCCCTCAACTCAACTCAAAATTTCATATTCTTATCGATGCCTGTTTTATCAACAATAGTCCAAACATGGGGAGATTGTAAGAGCAAAGTTTTGCCCCCATGAGTTTTGGATATTGTTGGACAAAATAGTAGAGGAACTAACAAGTTTTCTAGTGTAAAAAAGATGGTTAGGTTCCTGAAGTTATATGTTGGTGCTAAAGCTTCAAGGAAGATTTACATATTCACTGAAGCATATCCTCTGGAGCGAAGCTCATCACGGATGTCGACCCCCCAAAGAGATAAGGAATGCTGAAGCACGTCTCATCAAAGGAGATGATCAAGATGGCGCAAGGCTTAGTAGTTTTTTCATAGTTCTTTTTCAGTTCTTTGAGTCGTAGGAAAAACCGTACTATCAAGAGGGGTTTAGTAAATGTACTCCGAAGGTTTTGGTGAAAAGACTCAGATCGAATCGAAACCTGTGAGAAGCCAGAGATAAGAAATCTCATGTTCTTTCGGCTTCTGAAGCTTAACCAAGTCCGTGAGTCAGCGTTACTTTTTCCGCAAGTAAAGTTGCGCTTTGATTAGAAATCCTACCATTGTGGACAGGTGTCAAGCTGTCGCATGGGTCACTTCAGTCATTTTGCACCTAGGAATCGCCACCTCTTAATAGGCCACCCCCACCCTCATTGGCGGGTGGCTGCTCAAAATTATTCTCTGACAGATAAGAGAGAGAGCACCCCACCGAAGCAAAACCGAAACCCATCCACTGAAGCATAAGTCCTATTGATCTGAGTTGATTCACTATGACTTAGGAAGAAGTTTTCTAGCCTTGTTATCTTGGATAACTGCAATTCTCCTAGACGGGTAGAGAGTTGTTCTTCAGAGAGCGAAGAGTAATTGTTGCCTCGAAGTCCAGTATGTCAAAGGTTTCGGTGATTTCCTCAATAGTCAACCACGAGTGAAGAACTGACCAAGCTCAAGGAGATTGGTGCAGTGGAGATACGGACGAAGAGAGGTTAGCTCCTGTGTTGAATCACAAGTCCCTCCAACCAGACGTAGCACTTTGCAGAGTGTGAACTGGTCGACCAAACATCGCCGAGTCAAGAGTTCGTTTTACATTCCGCACTTACATTCAGTATTGCAATTGCATCTGTGATTTGATTCAATGCAATTGATTCGATGCTTTTGATTCGCTATGTTGTGTATCACTCTAGTTCTGCTTCACTGTCTACCTTCCTGTTGAGTTAATTTTGCTGCTAAGTTATGCTTCACTTCAAAGTTTCATGCGAAAATTTGAAGTGATCATTCACCCCCTCACCCTCTGATCACATACTTGGTCTTTCACTCTTCCTTTCTTTTGTAGCATACTTAGCATTGCGGTGCATTTATAATCCTGTCAATTGCCCATCTGTAATTTGTTTACCTCGCATATAAGTTTTATCGTCTTTTGAGAGAGAGACATCACTAGTGAACATCACGGGACCCCGGTCCATATTCTCATCACTGTTTACAAGCTTATTTCTTTTTCAGTATTTACATTCAGTTGCTATTATTATCATTATCTCTTGTGTTTGATCCTTTGTAAACAACAAGACCGGAGAGATTGACAACCTCTCTAAACTTTGTTCGGAGCAAAGTTAATTGTCTTGTGTGCAGGTCCGCGTCAGTTGCGTTGCTCACACCTACTTATCATCGCCGGAGTTCTACGGGAGACAAACCCTATCCTCTACATAGGGGAAATTTTCTGCTTTCCTACATCTCACCTTCCACTTGGGGTAACCAACGAAGGGCGATAAGACATTATCACTTCCACGCCATCAAGAAAATTTCTGGAACCGTTGCCAGGGACTCCGAGTGATAAGATAGGGGATTTTCCCACTACCTTTTACCTTTACTTTTTAGTCTTGTTAGTTTACCTTTCTGATCTTTGTGTCTTATATCAAAAATCACAAAAGAATTATTTATCTTGCTGTTGGTAGTCCTCCTTGTTTAGATGAACATGTTAGGACTTGGTGCTTTGCGGGAATCGGAAGTTCTCGATTTCCGTCAAAGGGATGGAGAAAATATGAAGAAGGCATGGTACGGAATTTCTGAAGCACATAAAAGAATTATTCCTTGGATACCTATAAAAATTGTGCGTAGGAATTTTTACCATGGTCTTTTTAAGTGGTGTAAACACTCTCTTGATATTATAGCAGAAGGAGACTTATTAGAGTGTGATGAAGCTAGAGATCTTGATATTTGGCATAGTCTATCTAGTTATTTTGTTTATGATTGTAGTATTGATACTGTTATATATAGACGTGCCACTATCAAAAAGAGGATGGATGCTCTAGATTTGAAGGAAATAGAAAAACTTAAGTCCAAAAAGAAAGAAATGTTGGAGATAGATGATGATTGGGAGCCCTTTGTTAGGATTAGTGTAAGAACAAGTTTTGCCCCCGAAGGTTTTGGAGATTGTTGGACAAAGCAGTAGTGGAACTAATATTGTTTTCGAGTATAAACAAATACTTAGGTTCTGAAAGAATGGAGTTTGAAAGTAGAAGGTCGAAGGACAACTCACTTCAGCGAAGCTGCAGTCAACTACCGAAACCTTTGAAGGAAGACGACCCCCAAAAATGTCGTTGAGAAAGAAGACACTCTCGAGTAAAAGCGCAACGAGGAGAAAGCTGATGCTGGATGAAGACGTAGTCTTTTGACTAGTTTCTCTTTATTTTCATGAGTCGTAGGAAAAACCGTACTATCAAGAGGGGTTTGCTAGTTGAGATCTTTGTCGAAGTGAATCTGCTCTGCTCAACCTAAACCCACAAAAAGCCTACCGAGAGAAATCTTACTGAGTCAAGTGAATAGCTCGAAGGCAAAGTCATCGCACTTCGTGCCTTCGAGAGAGAACTCGTTCGGTAAGTCAGCTTACTTGTTCCTCAAGTAAAGTTGCACAGTGATTGAAATCCGACCGTTGTGGACACGCGTCAAGCGGTTGCATCGGGTCACTTCAGTCATTTCACTCATCGGCATCGCCACGTATGGATACCCCGCACCTACCCGCCATTTCGGGATGGCTGCTCCACTGAAGATTCTAAGACAGAAGTACTGCGAGCATCCCAAGAGAAGTCGAGAGAAAACCAAAACCCAAGTCTGAATAGAGTTGAGAAATTCACAGAGACTTAGATCGATATTAGCCGATCTTTTTTATCTTGGAGAACTGCAAGTCTCCTAGACGGTTAGGCGTCGCCTGTCAAGCAGTCAAAGAGAAATTGTCGCTGCTGAAGGAAGTTTGTAAAGGTCTCGGAGAGGTCCTGAATCCTATACCACGAGTGAAAACTGGACAAGCTCGAGGAGTTTGTCGCAGTGGAGAATAGGACGGAGAGAGTTTTTCTCCAGGTGTTCAATCACCAGTCCCTCCAACCAGATGTAGCACTTTGCAGAGTGTGAACTGGTTTACCAAACATCGTCGTGTCAGGCTCGTTTTCCTTCTTGTATTTACATTCAATATTTACTCGTTGCCTGGTTGCCTTCGATGTTTTCCTTCGCTCCCAATCCTTTCGACCCATGCATGTCTTCCGATACGGTAATTCCTTCGAGATGCTTGTAGTCCTTCGTAGTTTTCATGAATTCCTTCTAAGTTCCTTAGAATTTTTAGAAGTGATCATTCACCCCCTCCCCCTCTGATCATTCTTGAGCTTTCAATTGGTATCAGAGCTAGGCACTCCCTACGCTCTGCGTATTTTGGTCTAACCACCTGGAGTGTAGTCAAGAATGTCGTTTGCAGCTGTTCGCTCGGGGGAACCGATTTCTATCTACAATGGGAAGGACTATCCTTATTGGAAGGAAAAATGAAGAGGAACATAATGGCCATCAACTCTGCCGCTTGGGAAGTTGTCAAGAATGGTGTAAATGTCAAGGACTAAAGTGCTATGACCCCTGAAGAGGCAAAGAAGATGTCACTCGATTCTGAAGTCCGGGTGTTCATCACAAACCATTTGAATCCAGAAAAATATCATGAGGTCCAGAATATTTCTACGGCCAAAGGTGTCTGGGACTATCTCGAGAAGATTGGTGAAGGTGTCTCTACTCAGAAAGATGCTCGTATTGACACCTTCGAAGCAAATTCTATCGATTCAAGAGGCACGAGGGAGAGAAATTTAACTCCATATACAACAGACTCACTGCTCTATCAAATGAACTGATTTCCCTCGGTGCCGAAGACATTACCAGTCGGATTGTTGTCAGAACTTTGCTCCGTTCTCTTGATGATTCCTTCGATCACATTGTGCTAATGATCAAGGAAAGGACTAATTTCAAGGATCTTGTTGCCGCTGATATTCTCGAGAGACTCAACACATTTGAGATGGAAGATGAAGAAAAGCGAGATGTCAACGGAACTCGAAGAAAATCTCATGCACTCAAGGCCAAAGCTTCACATCACTCCTCTCCTGAAGCCAGTTCTGAATCTGGAGGTGCCTCAGATGACCCCGAGAATATTGGAAAAGATCTGGCACTGATAATGAAAATATTCAACCGCTTCCAGAGAAGGAATTCCTCTTCACCGAAGAAAAACTACTTCTCCATACATTCAAGCAATTCATCACAGCATCGATCATCATCCAGAAACTCTTCAGCGAAAGATAACTGCTGCTACAAGTGCAAGAAGCTAGGTCACTTCATTGCTGATTGTCCTCTCTGGGAAATTGAACATAGATCAGAGCACTCTCATAGTAACTCTTCGAGCAAGTCACACAGATCGAGCAAAAACTATGAGTCGAAGAGATATGGTTCAAAGTCCAGAGAAGACAAGAAAGATGGTTCTGATGATGACAAGAAGAAGAAGTATCACAAACATCGAGAGATTTCTTCCTCGAAATCACATTCCTCTCGACGCAAGAGGTCTCACCGTGCCAAGTCCTATCTAGGTAAAGAGATGAACTCTGAAGATGAAGCCTCTGGTTCCGAAGTTGAATCAAACTCAAGATTTGGTTCTGGTTCTGGTTCTGAATCTGATGGTGTTGCTGGTCTAGCTTTTTCTTCGAACAAGACTTCAAGTTCATTCTTCACCAACCAAATAATTGAAGATGAATCTCCAGCTTACTGCTTCATGGCCAAGTCTAAGGTCTCATCTTCTAAGAATTCCTACGATACTTCTGATGGATCTTCTTATGAAGGTCACTCTAGGATAAGCTATGACAAACTTGCTAAAATTGCTTCTATCCAACAAGATGAACTAGATTCTCTAAGTGAAACTATTCAAAAATCTGAAACCTTGTTGATCGATGAGATTGAGAAAGGTCAAACTTTGACGAATGAGCATGAAACTCTGAAGGAAAAGTATGATGAAATTTCCTCTCGGCATGATCTTCTCTCAGTGGACTACGAGAACCTAACCTATGAATTCCTTCAAAGGAAAAGGGCTCTCGAGAAACAGAGAGAGCATGAAGAGTTGGAGAATGTCAATCTCACGCTCATTGCTCAACAGGGCTCAGAAGCTAAAGATGAATCTACTTCAGCTTGCTTGACTTGTTTGGAACGAAGTAAAATTGAATCTATTTCTGAGAAATCGAAAGGAAAAGAACCTATTGTCATTGATGATACTAACCCCTCGAACGAGGAAACTGTTATCGAGGAACTCCTCAGGTTGAAAGATCTATTTGATACATGCATGTTCAAAAGTGTTCAGGGACACCAGTACCTATGTGATATCCTAAAGAAGGCTCTCCTTCATAGGAATCCTCGAAAGGAAGGTGTTGGTTTCGAAAGGAAACTCAACCCTGATGGCACCTTCTGGGAGCCGGAGCAGTATCCTAAAACTGTCTGTGTTCTGGCGAAAGAAAAGCCGATTGATATTGCTAACCTTTTAGGTTTCAACTGCAAAATTGATAAGGCTATTGTCGATGAATCACTTGATTCTGACTACAAGCTTGTCAAAGATCAGGAAGGAAAGGTGTCTGCTGAATTCGGTGGTACTCCTCCGAAGAATGGTTTCTATAAGCGACATATTTGGGTTTGCAAATCACTCATAGAAAAACTGCCCCCTAACCATTCTATGCAGGGAAAATCTTCGGTACCACCGAAACACTACTATTATCTCGAGGATAGAAATGAACCCTTGGTTCCTACTTCAAATGTTCCCCAGACGGAATACTATCGAGTTGACAGAAATGTTTATCGTCATCGTGACAATAACGACAAAATTTCTTTTACCTACCAGTACTCTAACCCCTCTCCGAGGAATTATGTTTATGGTGTGCTTGATGGCCCCCCTCGCAAATATGATCCTATTCGCTATAATACCGCTGCTTCATCTAGCACTTCCATGCCTTCTTAGTCACCTGCTCGTTTGTGGGTGGTTAAGAAGAACTAATTCTTCTGCAGGGCTATGTCTCCGGTGGATCCCAATGGTTCATGGATAGTGGTTGTACAAATCATATGACTGGAGACAAAGATTTGTTCACCGAAGACAAACTTACTGAATCTTCTCAGAGATACATTACCTTCGGTGACAACAACAAAGGAAAAGTACTTGGTTTGAGTAAGGTTGCAATATCGAAGGATAAGCATATTGACAAGGTTATTCTTGTTCAATCTCTAGGATATAATCTCATGTCTATCTCAAAACTCTGTGATATGGGTGTGCTTGTACTGTTTTCTGCTTCTTGTTGTGTTGTCTTTTCACAGGATGATTACTCCTTCGTGTTCGAAGGATATCACAAAGGTGATCTTTATATTGTCGATTTCTCTTTGGGGCCTGCAGTGTCCACATGCTTAATGGCTAAATCCACATCTGGTTGGTTATGGCATCGAAGACTTGGTCATGCAGGAATGAAAAATCTTCAAACTCTCATCTCGAAGAAAAATATCGTTGGAATTGATAATGTGAAATTCGACAAAGATCGTCTATGCAGTGCCTGTGAAGCAGGAAAGATTGCCAAGAAACATCACTCAGCAAAGACTATCATGACTACTACTCGTCCTCTTGAATTGCTTCTGTCCTCAAAATTATGCTAGCCTTGGAGGTAACAAGTATGGTCTGGTTATTGTTGATGATTTCTCTCGATATACTTGGGTTTTCTTTCTAGATGACAAGAGCAAGGTTGTTGAAATTTTCAAAACTTTCGCAAAGAGAGATCAGATTGAATATGAATTATCTCTCAAGCATAGCAGAAGTGATAATGGTACATAATTCAAAAACACTCATATCGAAGAATTTCTTGATGAATATGGCTTTACTCATGAATTCTGGGATGCTTATACACCACAACAACATGGTGTGGTCGAGAGAAATAATCGAACTCTTATTGAAATGGCCAGAACAATGCTTGATGAATACAAGACTCCAATCAGGTTCTGGGCCGAAGAAATTAACACTGCATGTCATATCATCAACAAGGTTTATCTGCACAAATTTCTGAAGAAAACTTCACATGAGCTTATCACTGGTAAAAAGCCAAATGTTTCATATCTCAGGGTTTTTGGTGCTCCATGTTATATCAGAGATATGAATCACAACTCCAAGTTTTCCCCAAAGGCACACGAAGGTTTTCTCCTAGGTTATGGTTTGAATTCTCAAATTACAGAGTTTACAACTCTCATCTTGGAAAAATTGTAGAAACTGTAAATTTTCGATTTGATGAAACTAACGGCTCTCAAAAGGAGCAATTACCTCTTAACCTAGATGAACCACCTTTGGATGAAGTTATCAGGTACATGGCTATTGGAGATTCGGCCCGTCAAAGGAAATGCACATCAAGTCAACAAGGATGATGATGGTCCAATGTTCCTACACATAGCCCGGGGCGCTGGAGATCAACATCCTGAAGTTAATGATGTACGGGTCAAAGGAGAACGCATAAACGAAGAAAATTCTCAACCCGAAGGTCAAGCTGAATCCGAAGGAAATGATCCCGAAGGACAAGCTGATCCTGAAGGCCAAGTTGATCCCGAAGAACAACCGGATCCTCAAGCTGTTGAAGGAGCTTTATCTCGTGTTCGAAGGAGAGTTGAAGTCGACTCAATACTCGAAGAGATTCGTGTACCAGGTCATCCTACCACTCGCTCTTCCACTCATTTAGCTAACTTCTGTGGAAATTTCTCGTTTGTATCCTTGCTAGAACCAACAAAATTCGATGAAGCCATGAAGGACTTAGACTGGATGACTACAATGCTCGAAGAACTTAACCAGTTCGAGAGAAATAAAGTCTGGTCCTTGGTCGATAGACCTGATCCCAAGAAGGATAATATCATTGGTACAAAGTGGGATTTTCCGCAACAAGCAAGATGAATATGGTATAGTTATCAGGAATAAAGCTCGAGTGGTTGCACAAGGTTACACCCAAATTGAAGGTATTGTTTTTGGTGAGAATTATGCTCCAGTTGCTCGACTTGAATCCATTTGTGTCATTCTTGCTTTTGCCAATTACAATGGTATATTGCTATATCAGATGGATGTAAAAAGTGCATTTCTTAACGGTGAAATCGAAGAAGAAGTATATGTTATGCAGCCACTAGGTTTTGAAAACCCGAAGAATCCTGATAAGGTGTACAGGTTGCACAAGGCCTTATATGGGTTAAAGAAAACACCTCGTGCTTGGTATGAAACTCTGAAGGATTTCCTTCTGAAGAAAGGCTTCAAACCAGGAACAACTGACCCGACTCTTTTTACTCGTGCATACAAAAATGATCTTTTTGTGTGTGAAATTTATGTCAATGATATTATATTTGGCTGTACTAACCGTGATATCAGCGAAGAATTTTCTCGTATGATGTCGAAGAAATATGAAATGTCTATGATGGGTGAATTGAAGTTCTTTCTCGGACTTCAAATCCGTCAACAGAAGAATGTGACGTTTATCTCTCAAGAGAAGTATCTCAGAGATTGCCTGAAGAAGTTTGATCTTTTCAATTGCAAAACTATCAAGACTCCAATGCCTACGAATGTTCACCTAGATGCAGATGAGAAGGGCAAACCTTTCGATCAGAAGAAATATCGCTCGATGATCGGTTTGCTTCTTTACCTTTGTGCATCTAGACCTGACATTATGCTATCAGTTTGTATGTGTGCTCGTTTTCAGGCAAATTCGAAAGAATCACATCATATTGTTGTGAAGCGAATTCTTCGATATATGGCTCATACACCTACTTTGGGACTGTGGTATCCCAAAGGTGCCCAGTTTGATCTCGTTGGATATTGTGATTCTGCCTGGGCTGGTGATCGAGTCGACAGGAAATCTACGTCAGGCACATGTCATTTTCTCGGTAGATCTCTTGTCTGTTGAGCTTTGAAGAAACAGAATTGTGTATCTATCTCTACGACTGAAGCCGAGTATATTGCTGCCGGCTCATGCTGCACTCAAATTATGTGGCTCAAGAAAATGCTGAAAGATTATGGTATTCTCGTGAAGAAAATTACATTTCTATGTGATAAGGAGAGTGCTATCAAAATTGCCCATAATCCAGTGCAACACTCTCGAACGAAGCATATTGATATTCGTCATCATTTTCTTCGAGATCACATTCAGCGAGAAGATATTGTTATCATCCATGTCCGCGATGAAGATCAATTGGTTGATATCTTTACGAAGCCCCTGGACGAGAAAAGGTTCTGTGCACTTAGATGTGAGTTAAACATACTGGACTCACGCAACATGCAGTAAGATCATAACTATCGGTACTTTGCATTATATGTTTACTTTCTAGTAGTAGTTTACTTTCGTTGGTTTTTTAGTTGTGTTTCTTTTACGTTTTTTTGTTTTTGTTCGTTTGGTGTTGTCCTATACACTTATCACTCCGAGTCTTCTTATTGTTTGTTTTCTCTCGGATTGATTAAGTATCAGACCCTGTTTTCCCTCTATTCTATCCCTACCCCATCTCTGGTTTTCTCTCGTGAACATGTATATTTGTACTCGTGAACTTTTATATACTTTTATACTCGATGTTCGATGAGTTTGGTCTCGGACGTGGAACAACTTTCTTTCGGTTCGTTGGGATTTCCCGCGATTACCGCCACAAAATCTATCCGTTGAATTCCGAGAGATGCGAGATCTGCGCCGTTGGATCAGATTTGACGGTTATGTCAGACCCCACCTCTATAAATACCGATCCACCCCACCGGCACAAACCTCTCATTCCATCAATTTCGTCTCTCCCACTTCGCACCCAAGCTCTCGCGCGCCGCCGTGCCGACTTCGTCGCCGCTGATTCCCTCGTCGCTTCACTGCCGGAAGGAAGTTGCCGGAGGCTTTCCCGTCGATGAGGATCTTCATCCGCGCCATCGTAGCCGCCGTACATCACCAAGTTAGGGTATGCACGGCTCTGGACTCGATTCCGATCTCTTTTGTTCATTGATCCCTAGTTTTGTTCTTGATTTTCTCTAGTTTTATTAGGTCTGTTTGATCCGGTCGGATCATTGAACTTGGGGAAATCTGTTTCTAGCGTTCTCTGTCGATTTCCCATCCGATCTAGGTAAGAAATCCCTCGAAATTTCTCACTTAGGCAAATCTCATAGATTCATATCGATAGATTTACGCTTTGAGCAATTCTTTCATACCAGTCCTTCGTTAGATTTGCACCCGATGAAAATCTAGCCTAGCACTTCCATGAAAATTTGCTTCAAGATAAATCTCTCTATATGTTTACTGTGATCAAAATGTTTTTCCTCGAAAGCGCTCGGTACATGTTCACAACTTTCCTATATTTCCCTCGTACCTATCTTTTTCGCAGGAAAATGTCTGAGAACGAAGGAAACTTCAGGGAACCCAAGCGTGTTGGAGGCCGTACTAAAATCACCAACAATTCCGAAGGCCTGTCTGAGGATTTGATTATTGAGAAAAAGTGAGAACGCCTGATGGCTCAGTGGAAGATGCTCGTTCGAGAGAAAACAGACTGAAAGAGATTCGAAGGCTTCAAGCGCTTCGATTGTATGAATACAAGGTTATTATCCCTCGTTGGAAGACACTATTTGCGCTGAAAATCCCATGGTCTGATGTCAAGACATTGAAGCCCAAGTGGACGAAAGAAAATAGACCTCCTCCTCTGCCCAATGCTCATACATCCACTCTCAAGACCTCTGCTGATTATAAAGAGTTGGTTGCTGCTCGAGCTACACGAGCAGAAAAACGTAAGGAAGCCAAGGCCAGGAAGGCTGCTGCTGAGGGCAACGAAGGAGTTGCCGAGGATGTTGGTCCAAGCTCCAAGTCAAAGGCTGGCAAGAAATCAGCCAAGTGAAAGAAAAAGGTCGTTGTGGTTTCTCCACTAGAGGCAACTTCTGACAAAGAAGAAGCGAGCACCGAAAGACAAGACCCTGGCACAGAGGCAGATGTCGAGGACATTCCTCTGAAGAAGAAGCCAAGCAAGAAGGGCATCAGGATCCAGGAGCCAGATGCTGAGGCTCCTCGAGCAACAATTGACATGACTAATTTAGTCACTGATCCGCCAATTTCCTCTACTCCCCCAGTCCCAACTCGCAGACAAAAACCCTCGGCCAGGTCGAAGGGAAAGTAAGCCCAAGTGGATGAAGACGATGAGACCCTGATCCAGCGAAAGGAAAGGCTAGCCAAGCAACAAGAACTTGAAGCACAAGACTTAATTAAGTCCAAGCTTCTTAACTTTCATAGTTAGCCCGTGGATAAGAAGGCAAAGGTTGCACAGTAGTTTGGCATATTGCATCTGTTCAATGAAAGATACAGACGCCAGATCGAAGGTATTCCAGCCCCCAGTGCTCCGAAAGACAAGTTCGTGGCCCGTAGTGCCACCGAGAAAGTGGTGACTCCCACAGTCACGAAGGCAAAGGATGCAACCCCCAGTGTTGCGAAGAAAATTGCTGAGGCCACTAGTGCCTCGAAGGAGAAAGCTGCGGCCCCAAGTGCCGTTACAAAACCTGTCGCTGCTGCAAAGGCCACCAAGGAGGTCGAAAGGAAAGTTAAGGAAGCTCGCCAAAAAACCCAAGAAGCTCCAATACCTCGTGCTGCTCCGGCACCCGCTGCCCCTGCTGCACCTGCTGTGTCCGTCCCTCGTGCCGATGAAGAAATATCCAACGAATGAGATTCTGCTGCCATTTCTGCATGGGATGCAACTCAGATCTCGAACATTCTTTGGCGAATGGCCACCACCCTGAGCAAAGTGACTCCCGAGGATGATGTTCCTCCTGAGATCCAAGAACGAGTAGCTCGCTACATGATTCGATGGGATGGATATCTTACCCAGGATTGCAAGGACACAGAACAAGAAATATTTTATTCAAAGCAGCTTCGAGAAGAAACCAAGGACCTTGAATCTCAACAGTTTTTCAAATCCAAGCTTGCTACACTTGCTGAATCCAAAAGAGCTCAGAAGGAAAATATCACCGCTGTCAACGAAAAGGTTCGACAGATAGTGAGCGATGTATGCAAGGAGCACAATGCCACCCTCTCCAAGAGACAGTCTCGAAAGAGAAAGTCCCCTGCCCCATCCTTTGTGCGTGGGACGCAGAGATCGAGAAAATATCAAAGAAGAAGAAGACTGCGGAGGTCGATGCTGCACCGTCTCGACAAGAAACTGCACCAACCCCCGCCAAACAACCCACTCCACCCCGTACAAAAACACCACCACCTCGCCAAGCCTCCCCTCCACCTCGGCAACAAACTCCACCTCCACGCCAACCCACTCCATCAAAAGCTCCATCACTGCCCCTTCACCACCTTGAGAAGTCATTCCCTCTTCCACCCCAGCTCCAGATGTGACTGGGAAAAATGCTCAGGTCGAGCAAGAACCACCTGCCTCAATTCCATCGGTGCAGAAGAATTATTCCTCTACCCAAACACTGAACGAAGGAGAAGATGCACACGTGGATGTTACCACGGTTTCATCCCGTCAAGAGGCACCGCCTGCTCCAGAAGAGGCTGCTGCCGAAGAAGAAAGTTCTTCTAACTCTAGTTCATCCGATGGCTCCTCATCCTCCTCAAGTTCTTCGAACGAAGAAATGCGATGCTTTTGCACAACTTGATGAAGACCTTGATGCTATGGAGACTGAGGAGGCCGAGCAAAAAGATAATGCCGACAAAGGAGATTCCATCGATGAGCAGGCCGAGGAAAATGCTCCTACAGCTATCCCAGCTCAGGATATCATAAATGTTCCATCATCTTTACCTCGCCCTGCTGAGCCATTTCTACAAATGCCAGAAAATGCAGCTGAAGTATTCCCAGTTGATGAGCTGCTGCACTCTGCGCGTCCACGAGAAATGCTGCCTTTGTTCCGCCCCGATGTTCCTCGAGGAGGTCCTATCTTCAAGAGGCGGGAACACAAGCCATTTTTCTTCGGGACCAATCCCTACGAGAAGCCAAGGAATGCATATTCTCTTCAGTTTTGGACCCAGGAGAAAGCCATCTATTACACTCATGTGCTTTACAACAAGGCTAGAGTTTTCCAACATTAGTATCTTGATATGCCTTTGGTGTATGCCACATCATGTTTCGAGAATGTTGCTGAAACTATTGATGGTCTTCATGCTCACAAGATGTTTGATCTCGACTGTAGCTACAATCCAGAGCTCATCAAGCAATTTTATGCCACTCTGTATGTCACTGGTAATCCTGAAGACTCGAAGACTTGGAAATTTTATTTTATGATTGAAGGCCAAGTGTTCCACATGACCGTTGATGAATTTCTAGACATCATCAATTTACGTCGTTTCGAAGGATTACCACACAAACTGCATGATCTGCCTGCTCCAACTCCTGCTAAATTCTCCTCGCTGATGAATCCAGATGTCGTAGGAGATCACTACCTAGTTGAACCGAAGCCCAAGCACTTATTCTTCAAAGCCACGTCCTGGTTCTATATTTTGTCGAAGACTTTGATGCCAATGCTCGATGTGCACGATGATTTTCCCATCCCCAATGATGTGCAACTTGCTCTGATGAAGTTAGTCCATGGTCATCCCTTCGATTTTGAAGACTACTTCATTCGCAAGATGGTTTCCTGTGCTGATGATCACAATTCTCACAAGCCATATGCACCCTGGTTGATGGCTATTTGCAATTACTCTCGGGACGTGCCATTCCCCGTATCATTTTACCCCAAGATTTTTACTCCACCAGTAAGGGAAGTGTTGCAGATTATTGCTCGACCCAACGATCAATATGCTGAGCACACAGGCATCCACGCCAATATGACGGAGCGCAATATTCTCTCGAAATTTATTAAGCCAGTGCATCATATGGAAGTATCCCTTCGGTCTTAGCAAATGCTTCAACATCATATCGACCAAGATTTCTTGCAGAAACAGAAGATGATGGATGAAATAAACCATTTGCGCAACATTACAATGCACAATAATCAGCTTCTGCATGAATGCCTTTGCGGGGATTGGAAAGGTCTGCGCAAGTTTAATACCCTTCATCAACTGCAGCGTTGTGGATTCGAAGAATATCCTCCGCATCTAAACAGGCAATGGACAAATGATGATCGTGTCAATCGACAAAATTCTACCATTCCATTGCTGCCAAAGAACAGGGACGTGATAAGTGTCGATGACTTATATCACATCACGGTGAATACCGATTCCTCCAACTCCGACAAAGATGAAGCACATCGACGCCAAGCGAGAGTTTACTCTCCACTCCCTCGAAGCCCCATGACCCCGCTGGAATCGCCAAAGGAATCTTCTAGAGATTATCATTCCTTCAGGATGAAGATTACTCCTCCAGGCGGTCGCCCCATTCATCGCCTTTCGACGCGTGCAGAATCTTCTCGCCGTCGCTCGCGCAGCTCCAGCGAGTAGGCATTTCTTTCGACCCTATTCTCTCGACTTTTTGTATGTTGTGACAAAAAGGGGGAGATTTAGTGGCATCGAAGAAATTTAGTTTGCCACCAGGGTTAAGGGCTTTGCTTTTTTGTCGTTAAACTTTTGAAATTTGAGTTTCTGAGTAGTTTCAACAAACATTCGATTCATATTCGATCTGGTTGTAACTAACTCTAAGTAGGTCTATGAACTGCTACCTTACCGTAAGATATCTATCTGCTATGCTTGCGATACTTAAACTTTTGCAGGAAGTTATCTTTCATAAAAGTACACAGGTTATCGAGGAGATTGCATATTTCTCATTAATATTATTTGGATTGCAATCTTGCTCGCTAAGATTATGATGTTTTTTCCTCGACTCAATTCTTGTCAAAAGTGCACTTCACTGTAAATTTATATCTTCCGTGCACACATCAAGGGGGGGGGGGTATTTCATCGATCTTAGCACTGGTTTATCATCGAAAACTCAAAACTTTCAAATTATTTATCGATGCCTGTTTTTTCAACAATCGTCCAAAAAGGGGGAGATTGTAAGAGAAACTTTTTCCCCTGAAGGTTTTGGAGATTGTTGGACAAAGCAGTAGTGGAACTAATATTGTGTTCGAGTATAAATAGATACTTAGGTTCTGAAAGAATGGAGTTTGCAAGTAGAAGGTCGAAGAACAACTCACTGCAGCGAAGCTGCAGTCAACTACCGAAACCTTTGAAGGAAGACGACCCCCAAAAATGTCGTCGAGAAAGAAGACACTCTCGAGTAAAAGTGCAACGAGGAGAAAGCTGAAGATGGATGAAGACGTAGTCTTTGTACTAGTTTCTCTTTATTTTCTTGAGTCGTAGGAAAAACCGTACTATCAAGAGGGTTTGCTAGTTGAGATCTTTGTCGAAGTGAATCTTCTCTGCTCAACCTAAACCCACAAAAAGCCTACCGAGAGAAATCTTACTGAGTCGCGTGAATAGCTCAAAGGCAAAGTCATCGCACTTTGTGCCTTCGAGAGAGAACTCGTTCGGTAAGTAAGCTTACTTGTTCCTCAAGTAAAGTTGCATAGTGAATGAAATCCAACCGTTGTGGACGCGCGTCAAGCGGTTGCATTGGGTCACTTCAGTCATTTCACTCATCGGGATCGCCACCTATAAATACCCCGCACCTACCCTCCATTTCGGGCTGGATGCTCCACTGAAGATTCTAAGACAGAAGTACTATGAGCATCCCAAGAGAAGTCGAGAGAAAACCAAAACCCAAGTCTGAACATAGTTGAGCAATTCACAAAGACTTAGGTCGATATTAGCCAATCTTTTTATCTTGGAGAACTACAAGTCTCCTAGACGGTTAGGCGTCGCCTTTCAAGCAGTCAAAGAGAAATTGTCGCTGCTAAGGTAAGTTTTTAAAGGTCTCGGAGAGTTCCTGAATCCTCTACCACGAGTGAAAACTGGACAAGCTCGAGAAGTTTGTCGCAGTGGAGAATAGGACGGAGAGAGTTTTGCTCCAGGTGTTCAATCACCAGTCCCTCCAACCAGACGTAGCACTTTGCAGAGTGTGAACTGGTTTACCAAACATCGTTGTGTCAGGCTCGTTTTCCGTCTTGTATTTACATTCAGTATTTACTCGTTGCATGGTTGCCTTCGATATTTTCCTTTGCTCCCAATCCTTTCGACCCATGCATGCCTTTCGATACTGTAATTCATTCGAGATGCCTGTAGTCCTTCGTAGTTTGCATGAATTCCTTCTAAGTTCCTTAGAATTTTTAGAAATGATCATTCACCCCCTCCCCCTCTGATCCTTCTTGAGCTTTCAATTAGTATCTCTAAACAAGACTTCTTTGCTTTTTGTGATATTGGATCCATGGTTTCTACCATGCCAAAATTAGTTTATGATTCTTTGAAACTAGATATGGATAAATTGTCGTCTTATCATGAACATGCTAATGGAGATATTTCAGAGGTTAAAGGAAAGGTAAAAGAAGTCCAAGTTACATTTCTTCATAGGATTGCACTGATGGATTTCTTCGTCATGGAGCCAAACCAAAGCAACATTGTGCTTGGAAGGAACTTCTTCTGAGCCATAAAAGGCTTCATTGATATTGGTAACGGGTTCATACGCTTACGCAGTAAGGCGAAAGGTAAGTACCTATTTCCTAGGAAGGAGAAGAATGAGCTTATTGAAAATCAATTTGAAGGTTTTTACAATTCCGACGATCTTGGAGACCTTTGATTCTTCTTTTGCCTTATGCCTAGCTTAAAGGCGTAAAAGAAAGCGCTTGTTGGGAGGCAACCCAAGATGTTTTTACTTCTGTTTTTAGTGGTCTTGATGATTTTTACTACTGTAGCAACATCATTGTATCTTTATTTTCAAGCTTTGTGCCAAGTTATAGCCTCATATGACAAGGGAAGCGAAAGTTGTGACATGCTGTCCAGAAAACAGATTCTGTCTTCGTGTTGGGAAAAATTGGATCAAATCACCAGTTCATCTTTTGAGCTGAATTTTTTACACAGTGTGCTCTATACAATCACGGAACTTTCGTATGTTCTGAGTTTTTTTATTTGAGTTGCAGAAGTACCCCTAAAAAATTCTTTACTACCCGTTGTTCTGTTTTTCACAGATTCTGCCACGTTTTGTCTCTCCTAACTTTTGCAAACCTTAAGCTTGATTTTTCTTTGCAAAAACCTATTGGAAATCTTGAGAAACAGGAGATCTTCAAAAATATCTTTATATCCAGTGGGGAAAAATTACTTTATTAAGGGTACTAACCTCTCTAATCAGCTTATGATGAGTTATGTATGAAGGGAGTTTTCAAGCGTGCGATGGAAGATGATGAAAGAAGATCCGGGAGTGTCAAACCCTCAAGCTTGGGGATGCCCCCATGCATCCCCAATAAATATTCAAGGATACTCAAGCTTCTAAGCTTGGGGATTCCCCCGTGCATCCCCTTCTCCGTAAAAAATCATCAGTTCGCCCTTCGTCTCACTATATTTTTATCACTTCATTTGTTATGTGCTATGCTTGGAGCGTCCCACTCTTAGGTTTTATTTTTAGTTTTCGTTAGCTTTGCTTTCTGTTCATAACAAGTTAGACCCCGTCTTACGTTGTGTGGGAGAGAAACACGCTCCACTTTCAAAATCTAGAACACATCATAGGATTCTTCATGCCTATCTTTTTACTGTTATGTGTTCTTTATCTTTTCGTAGCTACTGCCATGTTTAGTTTTAGTCTTAGTTTGTATTTAGCAAGAGCCTTGGCTTTTGTTTAGTTTGTTGTTGGAACTCTCTTTAGTTTTCATGTTTATCTTGTTAAGAGAGTTTGTTGTTGCACTGAGTTGTGTCTTGTTTTGAGAGTAGGTAATTGAGGTTGCTATTTAAGTTTAGTAGTAACTTGCAATAGTTTTGAGGTATTGATGTGAGTAATGTTTGAACTTTTGGTGTCAAGAGCTCTAGCCTGTTAGTCATAGGTGACGTATTTTGGGCAATCCATGTTTATTTTCTAAACCTGCAAAACTAGTTGAGAACTCTAGCTACTAGATGGATCGCTAATCTTTGGAGGGATCGAATATTACAGTACACTCACGTACCATGAGTCGAGGATGCGCAAGGATAACCAAACCCCCATACACTCCTCCTCGGGGTACTTGTCTCTTTGTGAACCTCCTTATTAGATTGAGAGTTACCGATAATAAGTGCATGAGTTCTTCGGACTAATGTAAGTATTGAAAGTTGACACTTCCACCTCCTCATATTTGCTGGCCTCTCCCGTGTCGTGCATTGCCTCCTTCTCACTCCGAGAGTTGGCGCCCACCTTCGCCAGTACATCCAAACCCTTGGCATGATACGCTCTGTCATCATAAACCTCGTTATATCTTTCCTCAAAATAGCCACCATACCTACCTATCAAGACATTCCATAGCCTTTTCGAGATATATTGCCATGCAAAATCCACCTCTTCATGACCTTATCTTCATGTCATACATGTTCCTGCTACACTGGCAGCGACATACATTGCATACATCATGATAGCTACATCTTCTTTATGATTTGAGTACCTTGTAAAGTGTGAAAGATATTCTATACCCTCTTGTAAATTAGAGTGTTGCCCTTAAGTGAGGAAAAAATCCCAAACTGTACAAAATAAAAGATCCCAAAGAGGACAAATGAGAGTTAAATAGAAAGAGCCATTGAGGCCACCAAAAAATACAAAAAATAGAAAAAAGAGAAAAAGAAAATAAAAAGAGAGAAAGGGGCAATACTACTATCCCTTTTAAAGATCCACACTAGTACCCCCTCTTATCCTTGTACTCCATAGAGATGATCATGCATATAGCTATGTGGGGACCTTCACACTATATAACTTGGCTTGCATATTCCAAGGATGAGCCTTCTCAAAAGAGCTCTAGGTATTCATGATAGAGCAAGTTAGATGCACCCCCACTAGTTCCATTGGAGAGATTTTCAGCTCATATGTGCATCCGTTGCATGGCAATCCCTACTCCTCACATCATATCTATCATTTGGCCTTCTCGCCTATGATTGTCCTCATTGATGTGAGCCTTTCTCACCTTTTTGTATTCCTCCTCCACCATATTCTCTCTTTGCCATCCTAAGTGTCAACTCTCGTGCTTACACTCATCCATTGCATGAGTGCTCAAAATATCGAAAAGGAGTGGATCAAATTGACTTGTACCTGGCTAGTGGTCTGGGGACGAGTCAAGATAAGATTCCAAAGAAGACCAAGTGTGAAACTTTAGTAGATTGAGTTCTCAACAAAAATACTTTTCTTCTCGTATTCCCTATCCCCCTTCTTGGACGCAAACACCATTTGGAGACATTCGAGTCACGGACAGCGAGAGCTCTTGCACCTAATGTTCTTTCGTTGCTTGTTTCAATGCTAATATAGACTCTTGCATGTTATGACTTGAATTGAATCACATACCTTGATTGCTTTACTTTTCAAAGTTATTATCCGGTTGCTAGCATGTCACCACAGAAATTATGTTTATTATCATTTACCTACTCGAGGACCAGCAGGAATTAAGCTTGAAAATGTTGATACGGCTCAAACGTATTGATAATTTCTGCTCGTTCCATACATGTTTTGTGTGATATTGCTATGATCTAGATACACTTTCATACACTTTTGATCATATTTGGACTAACCTATTAACTCAGTGCACCCCAGTGCCAGTCCCTATTTTATGTTGTTTTTCTATTTCAGTTTTCCCCCATATAAAAAGTGCTCCAAAAATCCGGGAAAATTCAGATACAAAATCAGCGTGTCGAAAGCCTCCAGAATCCCGAAGGTGCCAACGACGGCCACCTGGCACGGCCAGGGGCCTGGCCGCGCCAAGGGGGCGCCTGGACCCCTGGTGGACCCCTGGCTCCCCCTTCTCCTATTTATTCTCTGTCACGGAACCTTCCAAAGACAGAACCCTATTTTGCAATCTCGCCTCTGTTCCACCGCCGCCGCGCTTCCAAAATCGGGAGCACCGTCAGGACCCTTCCCGGCACCCTGCCGGAGGGAGGATCAACCTCCGGGAGCTTCTCCTCCACCATGGACGCTTCCCGAATGTGCCGTGAGTAGTTTCTTGTGGACCATGGGTCTGTGATCAATATCTATGTGATGTTCTCCTCCCCTATTTGTTCTTCATGGTTTAGACCTCGTGAGCTGCCCTACATGATCGAGGCACATATGTAATCTTTTTGCTTTTGATATGCTGAGTTTGATGGGATTTGATGGATTATGAGATTATGTTCAGATCGTGATAGAGTAATATATTTGGTTTTTATCTCTTATATTTTTGTTCCTAAGTAATTCTTGCATGTTCTCCGTTGATGTTTATTAATTTGTCCATGTAGTAGGTAGTGACTCCAAGAGGGAACATTATGCTCGATTGTGGGTACATGCCCCCTGATGACACGCTTGAGTGACAAAAATATGAGTCAAGGAGATGTGTTGTGGCCACAAGGGGAAAAACAACGGTGCTTGTAACCACGGTTGCAAGGATTGTTTACTGTACACAAAATTCTTTTTAATGTAGTTTTCTGTTGCTTTGGGTTTACACTTTGGGTGGGGCTCGCAACTTAATACCAGCGAAATGTTCTGGATAGATATCTCAAGGTGGATGATTAGTAGTAGATGCAGATGGATTTCGGTCTACTTATTTTGGCGTACTGCCCATGCTTATGAGCCTCTTCCTTTCTTTTGTAGCATAGTTAGCTTTGCGGTGTGTTTATAATCTTGTCAATTGCCCATCTGTAATTTTTTTACCTCGCATAGAAGTTTTATAGTCTTTTGGGAGAGAGACATCACTAGTGAACATCACGGGACCCCGGTCCATATTCTCATCACTGTTTACAAGCTTATTTCCTTTTCAGTATTTACTTTCAGTTGCTATCATTATCATTATCTCTTGTGTTTGATCCTTTGTAAACAACAAGACCGGAGAGATTGATAACATCTCTGAACTTCGTTGGGAGAAAAGTTTATTGTGTTGTGTGCAGGTCCGCGTCAGGTGCGCCGCTGACACCTACTTATCATCGCCGGATTCCTACGGGAGAAAAACCCTATCCTATACATAGGGGAAATTTGCTGCTATCCTACATCTCATCTTCCACTTGGGGTAACCAACGAAGGGCGAGAAGTCATTATCACTTCCACTCCATCACATGACAGATGCAATGCTAACGGTGTTCTAATATAGTGTTAGTTGCGATGCTCGGAGCGTAAAATCATCAGGGGATTATTTACTAGGTCAACGTGATTACCAGACAGTGCAACCGGCGGGGGAAGGTTCCATGTGCGGTATGTTAGAGGGGTGTGGTGGGGGTATGGGTAGCGTATCCGTATTTTTTGTATTTTTCTGATCAATTTTCATGTATAAAGTTTTTCCATCTGAGTTACGGTTTAAAAGATATTGAATTTCAAAGTTTCAATCAATTTAAATCATTTTTGGAATTACTTTTATTATTAATCCAACATTATCCAGAACAGTGAGAGTTGACTGGTCAATCCTGACCAGTGCACTGGTCAGCCTCACAGTGTTAATAAATCTTTTAATTAAATTTATATATCCACTAGGCCCACATGTCATACACTGATTAACCTACTAATTCTTTTTATTAGTTAAACCTGCCAGTGCGGCCCACATGTCATAGGCACATGTTTAAATTAAAAATTAATTAATCTAGTGGTTAATTTAAAAGGGAAGGGCCCACAAATCAGTCTAACAGGGGTTTTATTTTCTATTTACTTTAAATAGAGGGGATTAGCCGGGGTGGGGTCCAATGTCAGTGGCCTATTAGGCCACTAATCACCTGCTGACAGTGACTGGGGGCTCGCCGACGACGAGAGTACTCCGACGAGGTCGCCGTTTTGGCCGATTTCGACGGACGTTTGGTGCGTGGCTGGGCTCGTTCGAGAGCTGGTGTCCTCCTGTGTCGATCTATGGTGGAGTTGGTCCGAACGGTCACCGGAATCGGGACTGGCGATGACCGTGGCGGCGGCTGTTTTCTGGCCGAGGTGGGGACTTGGTTCCAAGGCGAATTTGCGTGCGTGAAGTGGTCGAGCTAGCCCAGTAGGACACCGGATGCACGTAGGTGCCAACGACGCGTACTGGGACGCACGGGAGCACACACACAACCAGCCATGGAGGCGACGACGACTCCCATGGAAGATGCAAGCACGATGCGAGGGGGAAGCTAGAGGGGTTGGCGACGACGGCATGAATCACATAGAGCCTGCAGATGTGCTCAGACTGCGCGGGGAGGGCTTGGTGCGGCGATAATTCGTCTGCAATCCCCGGTGGCTCGAGATTGAAGACGACGGTGATTGCTTGCGTGTAGGGCGTCCCGGATCGGCTTCTTCTGCAGGTTGACGAGGTCATCGATGGCGAGTACGGTGGACATCTTGGCTCGGTGATGGTACAATTTCTCGCCCCCTCGTTGGTTACCCAAAGTTGAAGGTTGAGATGTAGATAGCGGGAATTTCCCTTAGCGAGGATGCTAAGGTAGAGTATCGAACCAGTAGGACTCCAAGATCGACAAAAAGGTGCTAAAGTGAACAATGGCGCCGTTCACAACCGATGTTGCTAACTTCACTTGGACCTGCACACACAACAAATAACTTTGCTCCCAACGAGTACAGAGGAGTTTTCAATTCCTCCGTCCTTGTTGTTTACAAAGGATCAAACGCACGGGATAATAATGATAGTGATAGCAATGGAAAAGTAAATAAAGCAGTAAATAAATAGTGTGTGTAAACAGTGTTGGAAATATGGACCGGGGTTCTATGATGTTCATTAGTGATGTCTCTCTCCCAAAAGACGATAAAATAGCCATGCGAGGTAAACAAATTACAACTGGGCAATTGACAGGATTAGGTGCGCAAACCAATGCTAACTATGTTATAAAGAAAGGAAGAGGCTCAAAATCATGGGCGGTACGCCAAGACAAGTAGACCGAAATCCATCTGCATCTACCTACTAATCATCCACCTTGAGATATCTATCCAGAAAATATTGCTAGTATTAAGTTGCGAATCCCACCCAAAGTGTAAACTCAAAGCAACAGACAACTGCATTAAAGAACTTTGCGTAAAGTAAACAATCCTTGCACCCGCAAGTACAAGCACCATTGTTTTCTCCCTTGTGGCAACAACACATCCCCTAGACTCATGTTTCTATCACTCAAGCTAGTCATCGGGGGGCATGAACCCACAATCATGCATAACGCTCCCTCCCCGCGCATGTCAGAACCCTAAATTAGGTTTGTGTTTAACCTAGCTTGCATTTTGCATCTTGAAAAAAATTGCAAAAGAAAAGGAAATGGGAAAAAGAAAAGCCCTAAATGAATTAAATAAAAAGTCCAGAAATAAATCTTTTTCCAAAATTCTTTTGGATGTGTTGAAAAATCCTAAAAATGAGTGTGATCATTTTAAAAGTGATTTGGGATTAATCCCATGCTCATAGATTTTTCAAAAATCCAAATAGTGGCTTGGAAATTAAATAAATATTGTATTTGCAATTGGAATTAAATAAATATAATTCCAATAATTCTAAAACTTTGTGAGGTGACTTATATGTGTGTAATTAGCTCACATAAAAGTTTTTAGAATTTATTAAAATGATTTGGTTTTAAAATCAAATCAAAACAAAATAAAAGAAAACAAATAAAAAGAAAACAAAAGAAAAGGGCAGAGCCCACCTTACCTGGCCCAGCCTGGCTAGAAGCCGGCCAAGCCCACCAGGGGCAGGGTCGTCTTCTACCCGTGGCCAGGCAGGCAGCTCGCCGCCGTGGCGAGCGTGCCCACGCCATGCCACCTCCTGCTTGGCCCCCCCCTTCGTCGTCTGCTGTCGCCGTGGACGCCTGGAAGGCTCCAAGCCATCTTCCCCCCTCACTGGTTCGTTCCTCTCCCTCTCTCGCCGAAATCGCGCGCACACCCGAGAGCTTGCCTCGCCGCCGTCGTGCCCGCGCGTGGCCATCGGCCTCCTCCCGCGCCGCCACCTTGTCCAGAGGCTTCCTCGGTGAATTCTCCTTCGAATTGCAGGTCCAATCGAAGCTGAGGAGCCCCAGGGACGACGCCCGCATTGCCACTTCCCCGCCGGCCGCCGAGGAGCTCGAGCTCCAATTCGTCTCCGCCGGGCCTCCTTCGACCCCGCCGTGGCCACCATTGGAACCGGGTGAGCTCTACGCTCCGTTTCCCCCCAGCCGTGCTTCTTCTCGTGCCCCCTGCCGCCTTTTGCCATGACCAGGAGCTTCAGCCGCCGCCTTCGTCGTCGTGGACGTGACCCCGAGCGCCCCCTTGACCCCCACTTGCTTCATTGGATGCGAAAGCCCGCGAGGCATCTGCCAGTGCCCCTTGCCCCCTCTCCCGTGCCCTCCAGCCAACTCCGGCGAGGTCTCTGACCAGCCGCCGGCCAGCCCGAGCCTAAACCACCTCCCCTCTCTCTCTGACCAGTGGGCCCAAGGCCATTAACCCTAATGACCTAGCTAACTGACCCACTTAACCACTGACTTGTGGGGCCAGGCCCCCTAATCTAATTAGAGTTAGTTAGTTAACTCTCTGGTTAACCCAGAGAGGCTGACAGGTGGGGCCGCCCTGTCAGTTGACTGGTCAAACCCCCTGACGTCAGCATGATGCAGTGCTGATGCAGTAAAGAATAAATCAATTTAATTAATTACAGAAAATTCCAGAAAATAAGCAAAACTTTTAAATTGAATATATTTTAAACTATAACTCCAAATTCAAAGTGTAATATATGAAAAATTATCAGGAGAAAATCCTCTATCCAAATAACCAAATTTCAACCATGTTTGAAATGTTTACAATAAGGGATCAGTAGCATTTTGCTATTTGGCTCTTTTGTATTAAATCAAATAAATTACTATGATCATTCTAACTTGAACCAATGCATGGCAATACACATCACTTACACTTCAGAAGCATTTCACATACATGAACACTTGGTTTACAATGAACAAACTTTAGCAAATGCAAGTTGACCAAATTTGAATAACACTTGGAGTTTGAATTTGAATTTACTTTTCAAATCAACTTCAATTAACATGTTGCAATTCAAACATAAGTCACATCAGCACCTTGCCATGCTTTGTCTTGCATATTGATTGTGCATTGTATTATCTTGATTGTGCTTTACTTCCAGTGCTTCGGTGATTGCTTCTTCTCGGTAGAGTTGATCTCGGAGACGAGTTCAACCTCACGTCAGAAGAGTGTTGCATCGTGATCGTCAGCAAGGCAAGCACCCCCTCTTTGATCATGTCGATAAAATCCCAGTTCCCTCTCATTGTCGCAAATGCATGTTTAGGATGTCACCATGATACGTCCTACCGCTAGTTGAACCCATTCCTTTGCATGACCTATCATTTTGTCACTGTAGTAAGCAAACCACAATCCTAGCAGATGTAGGAGTTGGTTGTTATCTTGTGGCCCCTGTAACTGTTACAGCTTATTGCATGCTTAGAGTTGTTACTTGAGGCTACTTTTTTATGAGTCAGGATGGTAGTGATCATGTGAATAATGGTGGTAACGTGTTGGTGAATCTACCCTAAACAAAGGTGAACGATGAGAGGCTGTGTAGGAGTACATAGTGGGTTGTCTCGTTGAACACTACCTTAAGCCTGAGTTCTTGTGTTGTTATCCAAGACTAAGAGTACGACCACACATTGGGCTCACTGACCCCTCTCGGCCTAGTACCTCACCCCGGACCAAGTCCAGGAGTCACAAGTAGTTCAAGCTTTAAACGATCTCAAGCAGGTACACCAAGGTAAGTGGTGGACGTAGGTTGTGGGCACGTTGAATCAAGTGATCATGATCGAGTTGAGCTTGATGGCGGTCACACAACGTTTGAGTCCGCATCGGAAAAATCGGCCGGATTCCGATCGTGGTCCCAACTCAAATAGGCGACTCCCTAGGACTAGAGATGGTGCCGTGAGTGAAGTGTCGTGGCAGCATCCTCGTCGGTACTCATTTGAAGGGTCCATCCCCAGGCGGTAACTGATGAGGCGTGTGTGTAGAAGTACACCCCTGCAGGGTTAATGAACTATTCCAATAGCCGTGTCCGCGGTTATGGACTACTTGGAGACCTTTACTTGATCATAAACAACTTGAATGGTTTAAAACTTGCCAAGATAAGTGTGAGTGCTGTGGTGTGCTTCCTCGTGGGGAAGTCGAGGAAGTAGCCATAGTGGTGTATTGGTTGGAGATTGGTTACTTGGACTCGTGTACGCTCCTTACCTCTTTCTGGTATTCGTAGTACAGGACTAGCCAAGTCAAAGCTGGCACTTCTGCAAGTGAAACCCCACATCCCTTTGCCTTGATACATGTGCATGAGTAGTTTAGTTCCTATGTAAGTCTTGTTGAGTACGTCTTTGTACTCACGTTTGCTTATTCTATGTTTTAGAGATGAGACCACTGACCCTGATGATGGCCTCTACCTCGAGCTCGACGTGGACCAGGTCGTATAGTTCCAGACAGCAGCCTGTGCCCTCTGGAGGGTCGATGTACTTTTCTTTCAGGCTTCTTAAGCCATTTGTTAACCTTGTCTTTACTAAGACATAATTTGCTTCCGTTGTTGTTTGATGTAATGTTGGATCACAACCATGTGATCTCTTCTTGTAATACAACTACTATGTCTGCTCTGTTTAGCAGAAGTTATAAAGACTATGAGTTTGTAGAGTTCATGTTGTGATTACCTGCTGTTTACACTGGACATGTATTCTGCGTGTATGATTATAACATGCATGTCTTAGTGTGGGGTTCGATAGCTTAGTTGTGTTCTTGCCGGCGGTCTTTTATACACCAAGTGGCCCTTAGATGTGCGCAGCTTGGGGCATCACGATGCGATTGCTCGTGACTCTGTCACGTGGCACACTTTGTTGTATGATTGATCCCGCCCGAGATCCCGACTAAGTGATCAGGCTGGAGTAAGTCTATGTAAGGGTTATGATTCAATTGATAACATGGTGGGATTCACCACCCTTAAGCATTTAGACTTGTGAGCGGACGATGAGGACCCATCTCAGTTGATCATCCGGCCTGGATGGGATGCCCCTCACGTTCGATGTTTACCGAGAGTGATCTGTGCTTGGCCTTGTCTTCTTAGACAAGTGGGTACGCTAACCCCGAGTCCCGACAGACTTGGTATCAGAGCAGGACTGCCTATAGGATTATCAAACCTTTGGCCGATGTCGAGTCTAGCATTCTATAGTTATATAGTTACATTGGGTATAAGGGAACAACGTAAGACTTCTTTTTTCTCCTTACCCCATCGATCTGAGTTCTGAGTTAACCTCATCTTATTCTACGGGAAGATAGGACTAAGCTCATCTATGTCTTACTAGGATATCTCGTTGATTGCTTCTTGGTAGCTGTAGGAGTGTTGTGGTCTTCCAGAGTCATCATTCCATAGTGTTTCTGTGGAAGTGATGTCCGTTATTCTGTAGGTTGTCTCAATTTCCATCCCGGTGCAGCCGTTATGCTGTCCGTTTGTGACTTCGATGCTGTTGCATTATAGTCTTGTTATCTTAGCATAGAATTGTGTCCTAAATCCTATTCTGTTTGTTGATTCTTATCACACAGAATGTCAAGTGAAAATCAAGGTATTGACCCCAGTCCCGGTAACATAGACGATGAAGAACCTCCACCACCAACCTCAACGGCAGAAATCATGATGGAGGCTGAGCAGAATCATCGTGATCAGACACGTTTTCTCGAGCGCATTGAGCAAAACACTTCTCGTCAGCGTCATAGTGTTGTTACCATCCAGGACTTCATTCTCCTCAACCCGCCAGTATTCCGATGTTCTTCCGAGCCCCTTGATGCCGATGATTAGCTTCGTTCCCTCGAGCGTAAACTTGAGACAACCCATGTTGCTCCAGGTGACCGTGTGCTATTCGCGGCATACTTTCTGGAAGGTGCTGCTCTTCAGTGGTGGGAGAACTTCGTGGCAATGCAATCAGTTGGTCATGTGGTGACTTGGCAAGAGTTCTGTGATGACTTCCGAGGATATCATATTCCATATCAGCTGATGGAGCGCAAGAGAGAACAATTTTGCAATCTGACCCAAGGAAAGATGTTTGTTCATGAGTATAGGACTGAGTTCACTCGTCTAGCACGTTATTCCCAAGAAGAAGTATCCACCGATGCCAAGAAACAAGCAAGGTTCCGCAAGGGACTTAGCCCCGTCCTTCGTCATGATCTGAATCTTCACGAGTTTGTCAACTTCAGGGACTTGGTCGACAAATCCTTCAAGGCAGAGCATGGAAATGATTTGTATGAAGAGTCTCGCAAGCGTGATCGTGATTTTGCACAATCTTCTGGCCCAGTTTCTCGGAAACGCTGTGCATGGATTCCCTTCAATGACGTCAGTCGTGCTGTAAGTGCTTCTAGACCACCAACCACCATATATCGTCCACCTAAACCCAATCTTCCTCCTTGGAATTTTGTTGGACAATCAAGTGGTCAAGTTCCTTTCATTCCACGTGGTGTTTGTTTCCAATGTGGACAATCAGGCCACAATGTTCGAGAGTGTCCTCAAAATCATGTAGCCACCGCACCTAATCCAAAGCAAGCTTTTCGTCGTGGTAAGCCACCACCCAAAACGTCCAATGTCAAGCCTCCTGCCTATGAATATGGTTATGTGAATCATGTATCCATTCTAGATTCCCACAAGTCAACCGATGTTGTACTCGGAACCCTTCCTGCCAATTCCACCCCAGCTTCGGTTCTTTTCGACCCAGGAGCATCTCATTCATTCATATCCCAGGATATTGCACTGTCACATGACATCTCTTTTTTGATGTTATCCACCCCCTTAGTTGTGCAAGCCCCTGGGTCCAGATGGCACACCACCATGGTGAGTCATGAAAATGAAGTTGCTATTGAGGGTTTAGTATTCCTTTCCTCACTTATACCCCTCAAGTCTTCAGACATTGATGTGATCTTAGGTATGGATTGGTTATCAAGACAGAATGCTGTTCTTGATTGTAAAGCCAAGTCAGTGAAACTAACCCATCCATCAGGCCAGACAATCAAATACACCTCACCAAGCTCTAAAACCCAGGTGCATTCTTTGAATGTGCTTCCTCTTCCAGATCTTGAAGATATTCCGGTGGTTCGTGACTTCCCGGATGTCTTTACAGAAGAGCTGCCAGGCATACCACCTGACAGATATGTAGAGTTTGTGGTAGATCTTATCCCAGGAACCGCCCCAATATCCAGACGGCCATATAGAATGGCCCCACGTGAGTTAGCTGAGCTCAAAATCCAACTTGAAGCTTCGTTGGCAAAAGGCTTCATCCGCCCTAGCTCATCGCCATGGGGTTGCCCCGTTCTGTTCGTAACGAAGAAAGATGGAACAGAAAGGATGTGCGTAGACTATCGCCCGCTAAATCTAGCGACGATAAAGAACAAGTACCCACTGCCCAGGATCAATGATCTTTATGATCAACTTGATGGATCCTCTGTCTTCTCCAAGATGGATTTGAGATTCGGCTATCATCAAATCAAAATCAGAAACGAGGACATTCCCAAAACGGCTTTTACTACTCGTTATGGTCTTTACGAGTACACTGTCATGTCCTTTGGTTTAACCAATGCCCCCGCTACATTCTCGCGCTTGATGAATTCGATCTTCATGGAGTATTTAGATAAATTTGTTGTAGTTTATCTTGATGACATCCTCATCTACTCGAAGAACGAAGAAGATCACGCAGAACATCTTAGGCTGGTATTGATGAAACTTAGAGAGCACTGCCTTTATGCCAAGTTATCCAAGTGTGAATTGTGGCTACCAGAAGTGACCTATTTAAGCCACGTGATTTCTTCAAAAGGAATTGCTGTCAATCCCGAGAGAGTTCAGGCTGTCCTTGAGTGGACTCCACCTGAATCGGTTAAGCAAGTTAGGAGTTTTCTTGGCTTAACAAGCTATTGTTGCCGCTTCGTCGAGAACTTTTCTAAAGTTGCAAAGCCTCTAACTGAACTCCTCAAGAAAGAGAAGAAATTCGAATGGACCCCCAAGTGTGAGGAAAGCTTTCAAGAGCTAAAAAGAAGATCGACTTCTGCACCCGTGCTTACGCCTTCAGACACCAAAAAGGATTTCGAGATCTTTTGTGATGCCTCACGGCAAGGGTTAGTATGCATACTTATGCAAGATCGACATGTGGTAGCTTATGCTTCACGCCAGTTGCATCCACATGAAGAGAACTATCCTACCCATGATCTTGAACTCGCTGCCGTAGTTCATGCCCTGACAACTTGGCGACATTACCTCCTTGGTAATCGTTGTGAGATCTATTCTGATCACCAAAGCCTCAAATACATATTCACCCAGCGAGATCTTAATCTCAGGCAAAGACACTGGATAGAGTTGATAAAATATTATGACTTAGGATTTTCTTACACTCCAGGCAAAGCCAACGTCATGGCTGATGCACTAAGTCGTAAGTCGTATTGTAACAACCTCATGTTACAACAGTATCAACCACTTCTTCATGAGGAATTTCAAAAGCTCAACCTCGAGATTGTTCCTCGTGGAACTCTTTTCAACTTGGTGGCGAAACCAACCCTTGAGGATCAAATTATAGTTGCCCAAAGGCGTGCACGAGGTGTTCGCCGGATCAAGGAGAACATTGCTAGCGGAGTTGCTAAATGTTTCTCCACAGATAGCAAAGGAACGGTATTCTTTGGAAATCGTTTGGTAGTACCTAAGAATAGGGAACTAAGGCAACTCATCCTCAAAGAAGCCCATGATACACCCCTCTCAATTCATCTCGGTAGCACAAAAATGTACCGAGATCTACGCCAGAGATGTTGGTGGACTAGGATGAAGAGAGAAATTGCTCAGTTCATTGCTGAATGTGATGTTTGTCGTCGCGTTAAGGCAGAACATCAAAGACCTGCTGGTACTCTTAGACCTTTGTCTATCCCCGAGTGGAAATGGGATAAAGTCAGTATGGACTTCATCACTGGCTTTCCAAAAACCCAGAAAGGAAATGATGACATCTTCGTTGTCATTGATCGACTTTCAAAAGTTGCTCACTTCCTTCCAGTTCGAGAGTCTATAACTGCTAGCCAGTTAGCGGACTTGTATGTCTCCCGAATCGTGTCACTTCACGGTGTTCCTTTGGAAATCAATTCAGACCGTGGTAGTCTTTTCACTTCTCGATTTTTGGGAAAGTTTCCAGAATGCTATGGGAACCCACCTCTCCTTTAGCACCGCTTATCACCCGCAGTCCACTGGTCAAGTAGAAAGGGTCAATCAAATTCTCGAAGACATGCTCAGAGCTTGTGTTATCTCTTTCGGAAAGAAATGGGAGAATTCTCTTCCTTTTGCCGAATTTGCGTATAACAATAGTTTTCAATCTAGCTTGGGCATGGCTCCTTTTGAATTTCTCTATGGACGGAAATGTCGAACACCCCTAAACTGGTCAGAAACCGGTGAAAGACAATTCTTTGGACCGGATTTGATTCAGGATGCAGAAGAGCAGGTTCGCATTGTTCGTGAGAAATTGAAGACAGCCCAGTCTCGTCAGAAAAGCTATTATGATCCTCATCATAGGGAAGAAAGCTATAATCTGGATGAGAAGGCTTACCTTCGGGTTACTCCTCTGAAGGGTACCCATCGCTTCGGTATCAAAGGCAAGTTGGCCCCATGTTACATTGGTCCCTTTCGCATTCTCGCTAAACGTGGAGAAGTTGCCTACCAATTGGAACTACCCCCTCACCTCTCCCAGGTTCATGATGTCTTCCACGTCTCTCAACTCCGGCGTTGCTTCAGGGACCCCATCCGCGAAGTAGACCACAAAACGCTTGATCTCCAAGATAACCTTTCATATCAAGAGTACCCTGTTCGTATTCTTGATGAAGCCGAGCGTAACACCAGACGTCAGAAGATCAGATTCTTCAAAGTGCAGTGGTCACATCATTCATAGAAAGAAGCCACCTGGGAACGAGAGGATCGTCTACGAGCTGAGTACCCCACACTCTTCCCGACGACTTCTGAATCTCGGGACGAGATTCTTTTGAGTGGGGGCGAGTTGTCAGAACCCTAAATTAGGTTTGTGTTTAACCTAGCTTGCATTTTGCATCTTGAAAAAAATTATAAAAGAAAAGGAAATGGGAAAAAGAAAATCCCTAAATGAATTAAATAAAAAGGCCAGAAATAAATCTTTTTCCAAAATTCTTTTGGATGTGTTGAAAAATCCTAAAAATGAGTGTGATCATTTTAAAAGTGATTTGGGATTAATCCCATGCTCATAGATTTTTCAAAAATCCAAATAGTAGCTTGGAAATTAAATAAATATTGTATTTGCAATTGGAATTAAATAAATATAATTCCAATAATTCTAAAACTTTGTGAGGTGACTTATATGTGTGTAATTAGCTCACATAAAAGTTTTTAGAATTTATTAAAATGATTTGGTTTTAAAATCAAATCAAAACAAAATAACAGAAAACAAATAAAAAGAAAACAAAAGAAAAGGGCAGAGCCCACCTTACCTGGCCCAGCCTGGCTAGAAGCCGGCCCAGCCCACCAGGGGCAGGGTCGTCTTCTACCCGTGGCCAGGCAGGCAGCTCGCCGTCGTGGCGAGCATGCCCACGTCGTGCCACCTCCTGCTTGCCCCCCCTCGTCGTCTTTCGTCGCCGTGGACGCCTGGAAGGCTCCAGGCCATCTCCCCCCCTCGCTGGTTCGTTCCTCTCCCTCTCTCGCCGAAATCGCGCGCACACCCGAGAGCTTGCCTCGCTTCCGTCGTGCCCGCGCGTGGCCACCGGCCTCCTCCCGCGCCGCCACCTTGTCCAGAGGCTTCCTCGTTGACTTCTCCTTCGAGCTGCAGGTCCAATCGAAGCTGAGGAGCCCCAGGGGCGATGCCCGCATCGCCACTTCACCGCCGGCCGCCGAGGAGCTCGAGCTCCAATTCGTCTCCGCCGGGCCTCCTTCGACCCCGCCGTGGACACCATTGTAACCTGGTGAGCTCTACGCTCCGTTTCCCCCCAGCCGTGCTTCTTCCCGTGCCCCCTGCCACCTTTTTCCATGACCAGGAGCTTCAGCCGCCGCCTTCGTCGTCGTGGACGTGACCCCGAGCGCCCCCTTGACCCCCCACTTGCTTCGTTGGATGCGGAAGCCCGCGAGGCATCTGCCAGTGCCCCTTGCCCCCTCTCCCGTGCCCTCCAGCCAACTTCGGCGAGGTCTCCGACCAGCCGCCGGCCAGCCCGAGCCTAAACCACCTCCACTCTCTCTCTGACCAGTGCGCCCAAGGCCATTAACTCTAATGACCTAGCTAACTGACCCACTGACCCACTGACTTGTGGGGCCAGGCCCCCTAATCTAATTAGAGTTAGTTAGTTAACTCTCTGGTTAACCCAGAGAGTCTGACAGGTGGGGCCGCCCTGTCAGTTGACTGGTCAAACCCTCTGACGTCAGCATGATGCAGTGCTGATGCAGTAAAGAATAAATCAATTTAATTAATTACAGAAAATTCCAGAAAATAAGCAAAACTTTGAAATTTAATATCTGTTAAACTATAACTCCAAATTCAAAGTGTAATATATGAAAAATTATCAGGAGAAAATCCTCTATCCAAATAACCAACTTTCAACCATGTTTGAAATATTTACAATAAGGGATCAGTAGCATTTTTCTATTTGGCTCTTTTTTATTAAATCAAATAAATTACTATGATCATTCTAACTTGAACCAATGCATTGCAATACACATCACTTACACTTCAGAAGCATTTCACATACATGAACACTTGGTTTACAATGAAGAAACTTTAGCAAATGCAAGTTGAAAAAATTTGAATAACACTTGGAGTTTGAATTTGAATTTACTTTTCAAATCAACTTCAATTAACATGTTGCAATTCAAACATAAGTCACATCAGCACCTTGCCATGCTTTGTTTTGCATATTGATTGTACATTGTATTATCTTGATTGTGCTTTACTTCCAGTGCTTCGGTGATTGCTTCTTCTCGGTAGAGTTGATCTCGGAGACGAGTTCAACCTCACGTCAGAAGAGTGTTGCATCGTGATCGTCAGCAAGGCAAGAACCCCCTCTTTGATCATGTCGATAAAATCCCAGTTCCCTCTCATTCTCGCAAATGCATGTATAGGATGTCACCATGATACGTCCTACCGCTAGTTGAACCCATTCCTTTGCATGACCTATCATTTTGTCACAGTAGTAAGCAAACTAAAATCCTAGCAGATGTAGGAGTTGGTTGTTATCTTGTGGCCCCTGCAACTGTTACAGCTTATTGCATGCTTAGAGTTGTTACTTGAGGCTACTTTGTTGTGAGTCGTGATTGTAATGATCATGTGAATGATGGTGGTAACGTGTTGGTGAATCTACCCTAAACAAATGTGAACGATGAGAGGCTGTGTAGGAGTACACAGTGGGTTGTCTCGTTGAACACTGCCTTAAGACCGAGTTCTTGTGTTGTTATCCAAGACTAAGAGTATAGGAGAAAGGGGGCACCGAGGGGGGCCACCAGGCACCCAGGAGGTTGTCTGGCGCGGCCAGGAGGGGGGCCTCGCCAGGCACCCTTCTGGCTTCCTGGTGGATCCCCTCACCTCCTCCTTCGCTGATCCCCAGTCAATCTCCAAAAAAATGCTCCCCGTAAAATTTCATCGCATTTGGACTTGATCTGATTAAGCAACTTGGTATCCACTTTTTACCGCTGAATTCTGGTTCTGCTGCTTCAGCACCGGAAAGTTGTAAACTGTGTAAAATAAGCCAAAAAACATAAGAACAATACTTTAAAGTGGAATATATCGATGAATAGGGTGAAATCACAATATAAAATAGTGATGCTTTTTGGACGTATCAACTCCCCCAAGCTTCGACCTCGCTTGTCCTCAAGCGATTGGTGAGATCGGTAAACCTGTCCACAAGTTTAGAGAGTGAAGTGTCGATAACAGAATACGAACAAGAATCATCAAGATTCCTCACCAAACTTAAACATCCTCAACAGCAACCTCAACTCATAAGGTCCTTATGAGAAAGTGGTAACAATTATAACAAAGTAGGACCTAGAAAACTCATCAAATCATGACAAACATAGCCTTGGTCAAGGAACAACTAATAACTTTTACTTTTGTTCTTTCACTTATAATGGAACAGTTGAAGCTTTTGAAAGAACATGCTATTAGTCAAGAAGTGCACATGTCAACACAAAGGAGGATGTTTACTAAGCATAAGCTTTTGTAAACAACTCACTTATCAAAACATAATGTCAACAAAGATGTGACATGCTAGATTTCAATGCAACTTTATATGCAAGCATCTTTATCAACATCAAATGTCTGTTCTCTCTTAAGAAAGAAGGAAGTAGGAAGGACTGACTCAGCACAAAATAAAGATAAACCCCGTGCAAAAGGGTAAGCAGGGAAAACTTATGTGCCATCTCTAGATCAAACAGAATAAAAACAAACTTTGGGAGGTGCATGATCCATCAACGACTGCTTATAGATAACTCACTCACTTCATGATTTGGACAAGTTTCGAGGAACGGCTCCCATGTGGGGATGATCACATCCCCTTGGATTCCTTTGTTTATCACTCGTAAAAGGGCGAAGGAACTTGTGTGTTAGTATTTATCTTTTACGAGCTGGGCACTCATGCCAGTCCCTTCTCGTATTAGGGGTTTGCAGATTAGACATGCAATCCCAAGATAAAACTTGTCCAAATTAAGAAGATCATGGGTCACCCACCACTTCCTCATGAGCTGAATCAGCGGCACAAAACATAAGATTTTGAACATCTAAAGATAGCACATAAATTATATACTTTAGGAGTGGTAGTGAAATACCACAAGTAGGAAGGTATGGTGGACTCAAGTGGAAGAAGTTGGCTTCAAGGTGTGGAAGTACAAACAGAATTCCGCTTAGTACAGAGTTTTGGCTAGCAAGGCTTTGAGAGAGCAGACAATTGATTACAACTTAGATGCAAGCAATACAAAGCATAAACATTACAACTAGCATGAAACATCAAGTTGTCTTCCTTGTCAACATAACACTTCAAGCATAATAACACAAAGGTTTTGGCTATGTCGTTACTTTGAGAAAAACATGCTTGTTGTTATGACCAAAGCTATACTTGCCAAGATTAAGTAAAGTTTTCGAAGCCATACCTGATATAAGGTCAATACTCCCCATAAGAATCAGCTCATAATGTCGCTTGCGTGAAGAGAATACCAAGTGCGGCGAAGAAACCAATAGACTTCTCATTAATATTCCTTCATAGACGACTCCACACTCACGGATACAAAGCTCTCCACAAGAGGAGTGATAGACCTCAAAGCAACACCTACTTCATAAAGTGACCTCCCTAGACATGATACGACTCTACTTGACTCCTAAAGAAAAAGATAAAGATACCGGGCACTCCCCCAAGCTTGGAACAAGCTAAGGGGGTGCCATTACCCGAGGAGTTTTACTCCTCATTCTTGTTCTTCTCAGTCAGGTACTCCTTGGCGAAGCGCTTCCATGGCAGTTGAAGACCGCGCTCCACCATCTTCTTGAACTTGAAGACCTCATGTTCCATCTCCTTCAGCCGATCTTCGGTGCTCCCCTCTTTGACTGGTCCCTCCAGATCTTCCTTGCGGAGGACACCGTCCTCCACACGAAGGACCTGGGGGTGCTTCTTCACCTCTGCGAGATAAGGGTTGATGACGTTGACGACGAACTTGTCCTTGGGGGAACTTGGAGAAGCCATGGCACCTAGATCTGCTGAAAGTTTTCCTGGCAGAAACTGACCGAGAAAGAAAACACGCGAAATCGAGAGATACGGTGCCGGGACTATCCGGGCAAATATATAGCAAAAATTTCTGCAACAGAAGGAAGGTTTCAAGCCTAGGTGGAGTCGGAGACGGAGTCCAAGGCAGCCAGGAGGGTGCCTGGCGTGGCCAGGAGTGGGGCCGCACCGGGGGGCCTCCGGGAATCCCTGGAGCTCCTCTCCGGCTCCACTCGGGATTGGAATTTTCCTAATTTCGCAAAAACTCTGAAAAGTTAACTTTTATTGACGTTCGCGGTGTTTTCTTACCATAATTCATACCTTTTCTAATTCTTCTCCTGCCGGAGTCTGAAACGGGGCTGCAACATGTTCTTCATGAGTACTTGTATATATCATGTTTGCATCCACATTAATTGGATCACCTTCCATATAATGTTTGAGTCTTTGTCCATTCACAACTTGAGGTTTGGTGCCTTCGAAATTATTGATCTTGATTGCACCCGACCGATATACTTCTTCGATATGAAAAGGTCCTTCCCATCTGGAAAGTAGTTTACCTGGAGAAAACCTGAAACGAGATCTAAACAACAAAACTTTATCACCAACATTAAATTCACGTTTCAGAATTCTTTTATCGTGCCACTTCTTTACCTTTTCCTTGAACATTTTAGCGCTCTCATAAGCTTCACTTCTCCACTCATCTAGAGAAGTCAAGTTCATGAGACGCTTTTCACCAGCTAACTTTGGGTCAGCATTCAGCTCTCTGACAGCCCAGAAAGCTTTATGCTCTAACTCTAATGGTAAATGGCAAGCCTTGCCATAGACCATCTTATACGGAGACATGCCCATGGGGTTTTTGTAAGCAGTTCTATACGCCCACAAAGCATCTCCTAACTTCTTTGACAAGTCCTTTCTAGAACTGTTTACTGTTTTCTGCAAGATCAACTTGATCTCCCTATTGGTAAGCTCAACTTGCCCACTAGTTTGAGGGTGGTACGGTGATGCAATCCTATGATTGACATCGTACTTGGCTAGAGCTTTCCTAAAAGCTCCATGCGTGAAGTGTGACCCTCCATCTGTCATGAGGTACCTTGGTACTCCAAACCTAGGAAAAATTAAATCTTTGAGAATTTTCAAAGATGTCTTGTGATCAGCACTCTTAGTGGGGATTGCTTCAACCCACTTGGTTACATAATCAACAGCAACTAAGATGTGTGTGTACTTGTGTGAAGAAGGAAAAGGACCCATAAAATCCAAACCCCAGCAATCGAAAGGTTCGATTACTAGTGAGTAATTCATAGGCATCTCATTTCTCCTGCTAATGTTACCAACTCTCTGACACTTATCACAAGATAGAACGTACCTTCGGGCGTCCTTAAAGAGAGTAGGCCAATAAAAACCTGATTGTAAAACTTTATGTGCGGTCCTTTCACCGGCATGGTGTCCTCCATAGGGACTATCGTGACATTGTCGAAGAATGTCCTGCTGCTCGTGCTCCGGTATACACCTTCTTACGATCCCATCCACACCTTCTTTATAAAGATGTGGATCATCCCAAAAGTAGTGCCTCAAATCCGTGAAGAATTTCTTCCTCTGCTGAAATGTGAAACCTGGAGGCAAAAACTTTGCAACGATAAAATTAGCATAATCTGCAAACCAAGGGTCGGAATGAGATTGTACTTCTACAACCGCAAGTTGTTCATCTGGGAAACTGTCGTTGACTGGAATAGGATCGTGCGGGATATCTTCCATCCTTGAAAGATTATCCGCCACCGGATTCTCTTCTCCTTTTCTATCGACAATCTACAAATCAAATTCTTGAAGAAGGAGTACCCACCTAATGATTCTTGGTTTGGCATCCTTTTTCTGCATAAGATACTTAATGGCAGCATGGTCAGTATGAATAATAACTTTAGAATCAACAATATACGGCCTAAACTTATCACAAGCAAACACCACTGCCAAGAATTCCTTCTCGGTAGTAGCATAATTCTTTTGAGCACTATCAAGTGTTTTTCTGGCATAGTGGATGACATTCAACTTCTTGTCAACCCTTTGTCCTAAAATAGCTCCAACAGCAAAATCACTAGCATCACACATAATTTCAAAGGGCAAATTCCAGTCAGGTGGTTGTACTATAGGAGCGGTTATCAAGGCTTTCTTAAGAGCTTCAAAAGCTTCCTTGCAATCTTCATCAAATACAAAAGGGGCATCCTTCTGGAGAAGATTGGTAAGGGGTCTCAAGGTCTTAGAAAAGTCCATGATAAATCTTCTATAGAAACCAGCATGACCTAGAAAACTACGAATACCTTTAATGTCCCTTGGATAAGGAATCCTTTCAATAGCTTCAATTTTTGCCTTGTCCACTTCAATTCCCCTCTACGAAATCATGTGTCCAAAACTATCCCTTCGTTAACCATGAAATGACACTTCTCCCAATTGAGCACCAAATTTGTTTCTTCACATCTCTGCAAAATTTTATTAAGATTGGGGAGACAGTGGTCAAAGGAGTTTCCATAGACGGAAAAGTTGTCCATGAAAACTTCTACAATCTCCTCACAGAAACCATGAAATATTGCAGACATACACCTCTGAAAAGTAGCAGGTGCATTACACAAACCAAAAGGCATACGCCTATAAGCATAAGTACCGTAAGGACACGTGAAAGTGGTCTTCTCTTGATCCGCGGTGTTGACGTGAATCTGGGAGAAGCCAGAGTGCCCATCAAGATAGCAGAAGTGGGTGCTTTTAGACAACCGCTCGAGCATATGATCAATAAAGGGCAAAGGATAGTGGTCCTTCCGGGTGGCCTTGTTCAACTTCCTGAAATCAATACACATTCTATATCCAATAATAGTCCTCTGTGGTATTAGTTCATTTTTATCTTTAGGAACAACAGTCATACCTTCTTTATTAGGAACACAATGAATGACACTTACCCACTTACTATCATCTATAGGATAGATGATACCTGCGGCTAGAAGTTTGAGAACCTATGTCCTAACCACGTCCTTCATCTTTGGGTTCAACCGTCGTTGATGATCAACAACCGGTTTAGCATCGGGCTCGAGATTGATAGTATGTTGGCAAATGGATGGACTAATTCCCTTGATATCATCAAGAGTATAGCCAATAGCACCTCGGTGTCTGCGGAGTGTCTCCAATAATCGCTCTTCTTTATACCCTGAAAGGTTAGAATTGATAATAACAGGATATACTTTCTTTTCATCTAAATAAGCATACTTGAGCGTATCGGGTAGTGGTTTTAGGTCGAACACCGGGTCTTCTTTCGGTTGCGAGAGGATTCCTAAAGGTTCAACCGGGAGGTTGTGCTTCAGGATGGGAGTTTGTCTTAAAAATATTTCTTCTAGTTCATCCCTCTCTTGCATATGTATATCATTCTCGTGGTCTTCCATAAATTGCTGCAAAGTGTCATTAGGAGGAATAGCAATGGAAGCAATTTCTTCAATAATTTTGTCATTACTTGACAGGTCAAGACCACGAGGCTGCTTAGAAAACTTAGAAAAATTAAATTCATACGGCTCACTGTTGAACTCAACAGAAACTTTACCTTTCTTGCAATCTATTATAGCTCCGCAAGTGCTGAGGAAGGGCCTACCAAAGATAATAGGGCAAAAACTATCTTGCACTGAACCAAGTACAAGAAAGTCTGTAGGATATTTTACCTTCCCGCAAAGTACTTCAACATCTCTTACAATCCCAACTGGAGAGATTGTTTGTTTATTTGCAAGATGGATAGTGACATCTATGTCCTCGATCTCACACGGCTGAATCTCGTGCATGATCTCTTCATAAAGTGTGAAGGGAATAGCGCTGACGCTAAATCCAAAATCACATAGCCCATAGTAATTATGATCTCCTATTTTGACAGATACAACTGGTGTACCTGAAATTGGGCCTTTTTTCCTGGCTGTGACAATGTTAGTCGCAACAGCACAAAAACTAATAGTGGATTGTTCGATATCACTGGTTACCAGATCCTTGACCATTGCAACTTGAGGCTGGACCTTGATCATGTCCTCAGGTTCGTCAGTGGTCCTTCCATTCTTGTTTAGAATACCTGTAACAAAAGAGTGCTCCTTTATCCTGGAGGGGTAAGGAGGTTGTTCATACACAACTGCAGGTAAAACAGGATCAGTAACATTAATCTCAATTGGTGACTCCTTGAAAGGTTTATGATGTTGATTCTCCTTCTTCCTGGAAGAATCAATATGAGAAGCAAAATCCTTGCAAAAGTCAACCATTAGCTGGGAATCAAGACCAATTTCAGAGCAAAAGGTATTAAAGTAATCAGTCTTCACATAACTCTCAATTTTGTCATGCTCATAGTTTATAGCGGGTTCAATACCTTTATCAATTTCCCAGTCTTCAGTGTTCTTCTGGATCCGTTCTATAAGATCTCATTTTTCTTCCATACTTCTGGTCTGGAATACCCCACTAGAGGAGGCATCCAACATCTCCTTGTCCTGACGAGAAAGCCTGGCATAAAAATGTGTAAGTATAATTTCCTTGGGGAGCTCATGGTTTGGGCATTTGAGCATCAGGGACTTCAGTCTCCCCCAAGCTTGAGCGATGCTCTCTCCGTCGCGAGACCAAAAATTGTAGATGTAGTTCCTGTCTTGGTGAATTTCACGAAGAGGATAAAACTTTGCATAAAAGAGAGACATAAGCTCTGGCCATTCAAGCAGATCAGAGTTATCGAGTAGATTATACCAATCTGAAGCTTTATCTTTGAGTGATATGGAGAATAGTTTCTTCATGACGAACTCCATCGTCACACCTGCAAGCTTAAATAAAGAATATAATTGTGATAAATATAGCAGGTGTTCTCCCGGATGTCCTTCTCCTCTATAACGATTAGCCAAGACATAATCAACAATACCAGATGGTATTTTATAGGGCACAATTTCAGTAGGGGTAGGAGTGACCACCATAGTCGTGGGGCGGCTCCTTACCAGCAACGAACCAACAGCAGAAGATTCCATAAGGACTGAAAGTAACAATAGAAAATAAAAGTTCCCTTACCGGCTTCACTTACCAATAGCGCTACACTCCCCGGCAACGGCGCCAGAAAAGCTCGTTGATGGAGGAGAAGTTAATAGGTTTAGTGGGATCGCCTCCCCCGTTAACCGCGCCAATAAACGATTCTTGATAACCCACAAGTCTAGGGGATCAATTGTAGCTTTTCGATAAATAAGGATGTCGATCCCAACGAGGAGCAAAAGGTACTGATAAGTGACACTGGATAAGGAAAAGGTTGCAAACACTCAAAGGTAAATATTTAGGGGGTTTTGGTTTAAGCAACAGAAAATTAAAAGACAGGCAAAGTAAACAGGGTAACTGAGGAGTAGCAAGTGGCCCAATCCTTTAACAAGGATAAGCCTAGGAACTGAACTTATAAAAGCTAAAGCGTTCTCGAGAAAACACGGGAGAGATAGTCATGTCACTTTCACCATACTCCGCCAAGTAATATGTATCGTGTTGATAAGTGTCGGTGGGTGGATCAATGCTAGTACACCTTATAGACTAAGATAAGTGTACTCTTATGATTACACACCTTGCAAGCATCCGCAAATACAAGGTAGTAATTAAGGCATAAGCCTAACCACAGCATTACGATCAAGGATCTATAACTCCCTTGTGCGAAAGTCTGCGAACTGGGGTTAAGGTTTCTGTCACTCCGGCAACCCACCATAAGCGTCCTTTGTGCACAATGTATTCCTCTAGGCCCATGAAAGATGAAGTGTTATGTGTTCGACTCACATAACACCACTAGAGAAATAACAACACAACTTAAGTATCAAACAACACATAATACTTCAACATCATATGACTACTAACAACTAGACTTCTCCCATGTTCTCAAGAACTAAAGTAACTACTCACAAGACATAAAAGTGATCATGATCAGAGGTGATAGATGGGTGATAAAAAATCTGGACACAATGATATTTCTCCAACAAAACTCAATAGCATTCACCACAAAGTAGTAATCAACACCAACAGAGTAGAGAGGATAGGTAGTACGGATTACAACACAAGTTGCAATTGTGAGATGAGATGGGATGGAGATGGAGATGGTGCTGATGTTGGGGATGATGTTGATGATGATCTCGATGATGCCCGTGACGATGATGATGATGATGGCGACGATCTCCCCTTCCGGGAGGTGATCTCCCCGCCGGAATCTGCCCGCCGGAGATGGCTTTTCTCCTCTGTAGGTTTCCGCCCCGTGGCGGAGGCGAAACGAGAAAATGACTCTTGTTTAGGGGTTTCCACCCCAGGGGTTTATATAAGCGAAAGGGGGCACCGAGGGGGGCCACCAGGCACCCAGGAGGGTGCCTGGCGCGGCCAGGAGGGGGGCCGTGCCAGGCACCCTTCTGGCTGCCTGGTGGGTCCCCTCACCTCCTCCTTCGGTGATCCCTAGTCAATCTTCATAAAAATGCTCCCCGTAAAATTTCATCGCATTTGGACTTGATCTGATTCAGCAACTTGGTATCCACTTTTTACCGCTGAATTCTGGTTCTGCTGCTTCGGCACCGGAAAGTTGTAAACTGAGTAAAATAAGACAAAACAACATAAGAACAATATTTTAAAGTGGAATATATCGATGATTAGGGTGAAATCACAATATAAAATAGTGATGCTTTTTGGACGTATCAACGGGCTACGAACCAAACCCGATCCCACGCCTCCCCACGCCTCCTACCTTCCTCTCCTCACACCGGCCACCTCCCCCTTCCCCATCCCACGCCCCAATCCCACCTAGCTTCTTCCATCCGGATGGCACCGCCCCACCTCCATCCTGTGCCGCCCGCTGGAGCACTCCGCCGTCGGGATCCGCTCCCTGCCTTCACCTGCGATTCCACCGCCAGATCCGATCGGCATTCATGGCCGAACACGGACTCCATCCGTTGAACACGGCGGCCACCACCGGCCCTCAACAGATGTTCTTCGGACACCAGAGGTGGCGGCTTCATCTACGCATCGACCTCGCGGAGGTGTCGTCGTGCTCGTGGGCCAAGCCACTGCATCATGGCCGACGACGAGATCCTGCTGACGGCGGATCTGGCGCATGGGAGCATGGTGCCTCCTCCCGCCGCCGGCAGCATGGTGCCTTGCCCCAACTTCTGGCGCGGCATCGAGCCTCTGCAAGGAGGCAGCTAGTCGTTCCTGCCTATTTGTGGTTATTATCCCCTGATTAGAAGACGGGGGAACAATCTTTTGAATGAAATAGCCGGAAATTCTTACAGTACTTCTTTGTCGGATTTCACAGGAGGGTTCTTCTAACATTACGACGACAAGCTCCGGCGCCCAATCCCTTGTCGTCCACCAACTTCCAGAGCGGCCGGTGCAGCACGCCGTGGAAACGCCGGAGGAAGCATCCCTGGACCAGGGCCGACCGCTGTTTCCCCAAGCAGCTTCCCTGCAGTACGCCGACCGAAGCAGTGTAGTCCGGAAACCGCAGCCGTTCAGTGCAGTCTGGAAAATGGCGACTGCGTGCCCATTCCATGGAGCCATACTGATTCGTGGTTCTCTACCATATGGGCCTTTTCAGCCTTCTTCCTCGTAATTTTTCTCTACTCCAACTCTCGGTAGATATGCACCTGAGAAAAACAAGATGCAGACTGGGATGGACACAAAGAATCTTGGCTGTTAGCCCGTGCAGATAGTTGATTTTTTTTGCTGCTTAGTTAACCTTTTTTTATTTGCAAAAGAATACGAACAACAAAAATAGAGGAAAAAGTGCACTGCAATATGTGGTTCTCTTGCAGTTTATCACGTTTAAAATGAAAATACGCTGCAGCAGATCATTGTTTTCCTTACGGTTCGGGTTATTTTTTTCAGATGAGGAACTAGCATAAAAATAGACCCAAGAAAAAACATTGCAGTTCGTCTCGGATATTTTTTTTAAGTGCGTTTCACTTGTTTTCATCGCTGCGGCGATCCTTTCTCTCCCAGCTCACTATGTTGCTTTTTTGATGCAACTCACTCTGTTGTGGCGTGTATGTATTAAAAAACAAGTGGAAAATTTACTTGCCCAAAATGACAAAAAACGTAATTCGGTTCACTTTCGAAAGTGATGTGGTTCATTTTCGAAAGTGATGTGGTTCATTTTCGAGAGTGATGACGTTCACTTGTGCCTGATGAAAGTGCAATAATGTTACGAAAACCAAAAAAAATCATGCAGTTTGCGCTTGGTGTTTTGATGCAATACACTGAAAAAAGTTGCAGCGCGCTTGGTGTTCTGATGCAAATTACGGGATAATTATATGTGAATTACAAGAAAGAAAAGATGAAGCTCAATTGTGAAGCCGAAATGCAGTGCGCTTAACAGTCGGATGCGGTTCACTCACTTGGTCGATTTCGGATCCGCGAAAAACACGTGTGTTCTGTTTGGCGAGAATGCAGTGCGCTTGTCTGTCGGATGCGGTGCTGTTGCCCGGTGAATGCAGTTCATGTCGTCGTTTACGGGTCTGTGAAGAACGGAGTTCCGCGATTTACTAAAATCGACACAACTTTTAAACCGTAAGGAATTAGAGGATGTGTTTTACATAAAAATGGAGCGCCTCAACGATATCTATCCAACGGTGTATCAATTTCATCAATCGGACGAACGAATCAAACGAATTTAAACAAAAACTCCCGCTGTCCAAAAGAGGGCAGCAACACCGTTTTTCAAATTACTTCAAAACCGTGTGTAATATGGAAAATTATTCAACATATGGGTTAATCTAATACTCTAGACGAATCCAACGGTATATCATACGCATCGATCGGACAAGCAGTTAAAAAGTTCTACTCTCTACAAGATCCGCCGACGAAAAACAGAGAATGCGCGTTTTTTTGCGGCTAGATTTCTCTCAAATCCGTTGCGAATTAGACAAAGTGTTATGCATATGGATGAAGAGCCTGATCGATGTCTTTCCAACGGTATATCATTTTCATCATTCCGACGAACGGTTTAAGAGAAATCGCGAAAAAACTGCAGCTGTGAAAGTGGGTCACCACACCATTTTCGAATCTGCTCTTAATCCGTGAAGAATCGGGGGAAGTTTTCAACATACGGAAGATGCTCATTTTCCATACGAATCCAACGGTGTATCATACGCTCAATTCCGACTAGCGGTTAAAAAGTTATCGCGAAAATACTGCAGGAGGTTCGTTTTTAACCGAGCTGCAGTGCTCCGAATTCAGCAGTGCGGGTCTCTTTGCGAAAATACTGCAGTTCGGAATGTTGTCAGAATAGTTATTCTGACATCGATGTAAGAATATACCGCATGTATATATATATATATAATTATATATATATATATGTGTTAATTTCATATTTTTAACAAACTTTTTCGTGTCATATAATGATGGGCATGAAGCAAATAGAGAAACTTAATATTAATTTCATATTTTTAACTATTTTGTGTCATATAATAATGGACATTACGACTTGGCACAAGTGGTAAGCTACCTCAAAAAATGGACATGGAAGCAAATAAAGGGGAAACTTAAACATCAATAATTAATAGTGTTACCAGTGAAACTTATTATGTTCTAAATTTGTAATATCTTATCTGTTTAGGTGTTCATGAAGGGCTTCATGCAAATGATTGACTAATTTTAAAGGTAATATATATACACACACACACTAATGTACATGGGTTTAATACTCCATTTTTCTGTAAGCTTATGTGGCCTGGCAGTCTAATTTCTTTCTAGGCCTGAGTACCTTTCCTAAATGCGCTATTTACTGAAACTGAACGACGGGTGCTTCTCATTCTAGGTTGAAGGTTGTGGGTTGGCCGCCCATGCAAAACTAATGGAGGAACATGATGGCGGCGAACCTCCCTGAGAGATAGGTGGGAGAGGAGGGCGAGGAGGACAGGGTGGTCACCACGATACTGTGACGGTTTCATCCACGCTATACCTACAACCATTTGTTCCCTGCTAATAGCAAGTACACACCATATTATGACAGTTTTATCAATTATCAGTTATCACTACACAATATATCCTGCAGTTTCATATGGAGTCCAGTCTTCATATGAAGGTATTACCTTGGAATCAGACAAGTTTTTTTAAGTTTGTTGACATGGACTCATCACAGAATGTACAATTCTGGAGAAGACAACTTGTTCAAATTAACTTGTTGGCAGCATTAACTATCCACACTTTTATTGTTCAATACTACAGATTATTGGTATGCAAACTAGGTTTGACAAAAAAAGGAAGGTTGTAACGAAATATTTTTGACAATCAATATGATGTCTATCAAGAGTCAAACACAAGGCAAAGTCCCAGGGGGCAAAAATGAAATGGGCGCCCGGAAACCATTTGATGTCATTACTATAAGAGCAAGTTTTGCCCCCGAAGGTTTTGGACATTGTTGGACAAAGCAGAAGTGGAACTAATATTGTTTTCGAGTATAAACAGATACTTAGGTTCCGAAAGAATGGTGTTTGCATGTAGAAGGTCGAAGGACAACTCACTGCAGCAGAGCTGCAGTCATCTACCGAACCCTTTGAAGGAAGACGACCCCCTAAAAATGTAGTCGAAGAAAAAGTCTCTCTCGAGTAAAAGCGCAACAAGGAGAAAGCTGAAGCTGGTCGAAGACTTAGTCTTTTTACTAGTTTCTCTTTATTTTTCTTGAGTCGTAGGAAAAACCGTACTATCAAGAGGGGTTTGCTAGTTGAGATCTTAGTCGTAGTGAATTTGCTCTGCTCAACCAAAACCCACTAAAGCCTACCGAGAGAAATCTTACTGAGTCGAGTGAATAGCTCGAAGGCAAAGTCATCGCACTTCGTGCCTTCGAGATGGAACTCGTTCGGTAAGTCAGCTTACTTGTTCCTCAAGTAAAGTTGCGCATTGATTGGAATCCGACCGTTGTGGACACGCGTCAAGCTGTCGCATCGGGTCACTTCAGTCATTTTACCCATCGGGATCGCCAACTATAAATACCCCGCACCTACCCGCCATTTCGGGCAGGCTGCTCCACTGAAGATTCTAAGACAGAAGTCTGTGAGCATCCCAAGAGAGATTCATTGAGAGAAAACCAAAATCCCAAGTCTGAACTGAGTTGAGCTATTCACTATGACTTAGGTTGAGATTAGACGATCTTTTTATCTTGGAGAACTGCAAGTCTCCTAGACGGTTAGGCATCGCCTGTCAAGCAGTCGAAGAGAAATTGTCACTGCTGAAGGAAGTTTGTAAAGGTCTCGGAGATGTCCTGAATCATCTACCACAAGTGAAAACTGGACAAGCTCGAGGAGTTTGTTGCCGTGGAGAATAGGACGGAGAGAGTTTTGCTCCAGGTGTTCAATCACCAGTCCCTCCAACCAGACGTAGCACTTTGCAGAGTGTGAACTGGTTTACCAAACATCATCGTGTCAGGCCTGTTTGTCTTTGATGTTTTCCTTCGCTCCCAATCCTTTCGAGCCATGCATTACTTTCGACACTGTATTTCCTTCGAGATGCCTTAGTCCTTTGCAGTTTGCATGAATTCCTTCTAAGTTCCTTAGAATTTTTAGAAGTGATCATTCACCCCCTCCCCCTCTGATCATTCTTGAGCTTTCAATTGGTATCAGAGCTAGGCACTCCCTACGCTCTGCGTATTTTGGGCTAACAACCTGGAGTGTTGTCAAGAATGTCGTTTGCAGTTGTTCGCTCGGGGGAACCAATCCCTATCTTCAATGGGAAGGACTATCCCTATTGGAAGGACAAAATGAAGAGGAATATCATGGCTATCAACTCTGCCGCTTGGGAAGTTGTCAAGAATGGTGTAACTGTCAAAGACACAAATGCCATCACTCCTGAAGAGGCAAAGAAGATAGAGCTAGATACTGAAGTCTGGGTCTTCATTACAAATCATCTGATTCCCGAGAAATATCATGAGGTCAAGAATATTCCTTCGGCCAAAGGTGTTTGGGACTATCTCGAGAAGATTGGTGAAGGTGTCTCTACTCAGAAAGATGCTCGTATTGACACCCTTCGAAGCAAGTTTTATCATTTCAAGAGGCACGAGGGAGAAAAAGTTAGCTCCATATACAGCAGACTCACTGCGCTGTCAAATGAACTGATTTCTCTCGGTGCCGAAGATATTACCAATCGGATTATTGTCAGAACTTTGCTCCGTTCCCTTGATGATTCCTTCGATCACATTGTGCTGATGATCAAGGAAAGGACTGACTTCAAGGATCTAGTTGCCGCTGATATTCTCGAGAGACTTAATACCTTCGAGATGGAAGAAGATGAAAAACGAGATATTAATGGGACTCGAAGAAAATCTCATGCACTGAAGGCCAGAGCTTCACATCACTCCTCTCCTGAAGCTAGTTCTGAATCGGGTTGTGCCTCAGATGACCCTGAGAACATTGGAAAAGATCTGGCACTGATAATGAGAAGATTCAATCGCTTTCAGAGAAGGAACTCCTCTTCACCGAAGAAAAACTATTCTTCAAGACATTCAAGCAATTCATCACAGCATCGATCATCATCCAGAAACTCTTCAGCAAAAGATAACTGTTGCTATAAGTGCAAGAAGCCAGGTCATTTCATTGCTGATTGTCCTCTCTGGGAAATTGAACACAGATCAAAGCATTCTCATAGAAATTCTTCAAGAAAATCTCACAGATTGAGAAAAAACTATGAGTCGAAGAGATATGATTCAAAGTCCAGAAAAGACAAGAAAGACGGTTCTGATGATGACAAGAAGAAGAAGTATCACAAGCATCGAGAGGGTTCTTCCTCGAAATCACATTCCTCTCGACAAAAGAATTCCCATCGTGCCAAAGCCTATCTGGGTAAAGAGATGAACTCTGAAGATGAAGCATCCGGTTCCGAAGCTGAATCAAACCCAAGATCTGGTTCTGATTCTGGTTCTGAATCTGATGGTGTTGCTGGTTTAGCATTTGCTTCGAGCAAGACTTCAAGTTCATTCTTCACCAACCAAAGCAGCGAAGATGAATCTCCAGCTTAATACTTCATGGCCAAGGCTAAGGTATCCTCATCTAAGAATTCCTACGATACTTCTGATGGATCTGCTTATGAAAGTAACTCTAGGATAAGCTATGCCAAACTTGCCAAAATTGCTTCTATCCAACAAGATGAGCTAGATTCTCTAAGTGAAACTATTCAAAAATCTGAGACTTTGTTGATCGATGAGATTGAGAAGGGTCAAACTTTGACGAATGAGCATGCTGCTCTGAAGGAAAAGTATGATGAACTTTCCTCTCGTCATGATCTTCTCTCAGTGGACTACGAGAAGCTAACCTATGAAGTCCTTCAAAGGAAAATGGCTCTCGAGAAACTGAGAGAGGCGAATGAAGAGTTGGAAAGTGTCAATCTCACGCTCATGGCTCAATAAGGCTCAGAAGCTAAAAATGAATCTACTTCACCTTCCTTAACCTGTTTGGAACGAAGTAAAATTGAGTCTATTTCTGAGAGATCGAAAGGAAAGCAACTTATTGTTATTGATGATGCTAACCCCTCGAATGAGGAAACCATTACCGAGGAACTCCTCAGGTTGAAAAATTTATTTGAAACATGCATGTTCAAAAGTGTGCAGGGACACCAGTACCTATGTGATATCCTACGAAAGGCTCTTCTTCACAGGAATCCCCGAAACGAAGGAGTTGGCTTCGAAAGGAAAATCAAACCTGATGGAACCTACTGGGAACCCGAGCAGTATCCTAAAACTGTCTGGGTTCTTGCGAAAGAAAAGCCCATTGATATTGCTAACCTTTCAGGTTTCAGTTGCAAAATTGACAAAGCTATTGTTGATGAATCACTTGATTCTGACTACAAGCTTGTCAAAGATCAGGAAGGAAAGGTGTCGGCTGAATTCGTTGGTACTCCTCCGAAGAATGGTTTCTATAAGCGACAGATTTGGGTTCGCAAATCTCTCGTAGAAAAACTACCCCCTAACCATTCTATGCAGGGAAAATCCTCGGTACCACCGAATCACTACTATTCTCTCGATGATAGAAATGAACCCTTGGTGCCTGCTTCAAATTTTCCCCAGAAGGAATACTATCGTGTCGATAGAAATGTTTATCGTCATCATAACAATAACACCAAAGTTGTTGTTACTCATCAGTACTCTAACCCCTCGTCGAGGAATTATATTTATGGTGTGCTTGATGGTCCAGATAGACAATGCAATCCTGTTCGCTATAATATTGCTGCCCCATCTAGCTCTTCCATGCCTTCTAAGTCACCTTCTCGTTTGTGGGTGGTTAAGAAGAACTAATTCTTCTGCAGGGCTATGTCTCCGGTGGATCCGAATGGGTCATGGATAGTGGATGTACAAATCATATGACTGGAGACAAAGATTTGTTCACCGAAGAAAAACTCACTGAATCTTCACAGAGATACATTACCTTCGGTGACAACAACAAAGGAAAAGTAATTGGTTTGGGTAAGGTTGCTACATCGAAGGATAAGCATATTGATAAGGTTATGCTTGTTCAATCTCTTGGATATAATCTCATGTCTATCTCAAAACTTTGTGATATGGGTATGCTTGTACTGTTTTCTGCGTCTCGTTGTGTTGTCTTTTCACAGGATGATTATTCCTTCGTGTTCGAAGGATATCGCAAAGGTGATCTTTATGTCGTCGATTTTTCTTCGGGACCTGCAATGTCCACATGTTTAATGGCCAAAGCCACTTCTGGTTGGTTATCGTACCGAAGACTTGGGCATGCAGGAATGAAAAACCTTCAAACTCTTATCTCGAAGAAGAACATCGTTGGAATTGATAATGTTAAATTCGTTAAAGATCGTCTATGCAGTGCCTGTGAAGAAGGAAATATTGCCAAGAAACATCACTCAGCAAAAACTATAATGACTACTACTCAACCTCTTGAATTACTTCATATGGATTTATTCGGTCCTCAAAATTATGCTAGTCTTGGAGGTAACAAGTATGGTCTGGTTATTGTTGATGATTTCTCTCGATATACTTGGGTTTTCTTTCTAGATGACAAGAGCAAGGTTGTTGAAATCTTCAAAACCTTCGCAAAGAGAGCTCAGACTGAATATGAATTATCTCTCAAGCATATCAGAAGTGACAATGGTACAGAATTCAAAAACACTCATATCGAAGATTTTCTTGATGAATATGGCTTTACTCATGAATTCTCGGCTGCTTATACACCTCAACAAAATGGTGTAGTCGAGAGGAAGAATCGAACACTTATTGAAATGGCCAGAACAATGCTTGCTGAATACAAGACTCCTATCAGGTTCTGGGCCGAAGCAATCAATACTGCATGTCATATTATCAACAAGGTTTATCTGCACAAGTTTCTGAAGAAAACTTCACATGAACTTATTACTGGTAAAAAGCCAAATGTTTCATATCTCAGGGTGTTTGGTGCTCCATGTTATATCAGAGATATGAATCACAGCTCCAAGTTTGCCCCAAAGGCTCACGAAGGTTTTCTCCTAGGTTATGGTTCGAATTCTCACACTTACAGAGTTTACAACTCACATCTTGGCAAAGTTGTAGAAACTGTAAATGTTCGATTTGATGAAACTAACGGCTCTCAAAAGGAGCAATTACCTCTTAACCTGGACGAACCACCTTTGGATGAAGTTATCAGGTACATGGCTATTGGAGTTATTCGACCTGTCGAAGGAAATGGGCGTCAAGCAAACAAGGATGATGATGGTCCAATGTTCCCACACATAGCCCGGGGCGCTGGAGATCAACATCCTGAAGCAAATGATGTACAGGTCGAAGGAGAACGCGAAAACGAAGAAAATGTCCAACCCGAAGGACAAGCTGAACCCGAAGGACAAGCTGATCCCGAAGGCCAAGCTGATCCCGAAGGACAACTGGATCCACAAGACGATGAAGGAGTTTTACCTCGTGTTCGAAGAAGAGTGAACGTCGACTCAATTCTCGAAGAGATTCGTTTACCAGGTCGTCCCACCACTCGTTCTCGTACTCGATTAGCTAACTTCTGTGGAAATTTCTCATTTGTATCCATGCTAGAACCATCGAAATTTGATGAAGCCATGAAGGACTCAGACTGGATGACTGCAATGCTCGAAGAACTTAATCAGTTCGAGAGAAACAAAGTCTGGTCTCTTGTTGATAGACCTGATCCCAAGAAGCATAATATCATTGGTACGAAGTGGATTTTTCGCAACAAGCAAGATGAAGATGGCATTGTGGTAAGGAATAAAGCTCGACTGGTTGCTCAAGGCTACACCCAAATCGAAGGTATTGATTTCGGTGAGACTTATGCTCCAGTTGCTCGACTTGAATCCATTCGTGTCATGCTTGATTTTGCCAATTATAATGGTATACTGCTATATCAAATGGATGTCAAAAGTGCATTTCTTAACGGTGAAATCGAAGAAGAAGTATATGTTATGCAGCCACCAGGTTTTGAAGACCCAAAGAATCCTGATAAGGTGTACAGATTGCACAAGGCCCTATATGGGTTAAAGCAAGCTCCTCGTGCTTGGTATGAAACACTGAAGGATTTTCTTCTGAAGAAGGGCTTCAAACCAGGAACAACTGATCCGACTCTTTTTACTCGTGCATACAAAAATGATCTTTTTGTGTGTCAAATTTATGTCGATGATATTATTTTTGGCTGTACTAACCCTGATATTAGCGAAGAATTTGCTCGTATGATGTCGAAGAAATATGAAATGTCCATGATGGGTGAATTGAAGTTCTTTCTCTTTCTCGGGCTTCAAATCCGTCAACAGAAGAATGGGACTTTCATCTCTCAAGAGAAGTATCTTAGAGATTGCCTGAAGAAGTTCGATCTTGTCAGTTTCAAAACTATCAAGACTCCTATGCCTACGAATGTTCATCTAGATGCAGATGAGAAGGGCAAACCTTTCGATCAGAAGAAATATCGCTCGATGATCGGTTCACTTCTTTACCTTTGTGCATCTAGACCTGACATTATGCTATCAGTTTGTATGTGTGCTCGTTTTCAGGCAAACCCGAAAGAATCACATCATATTGCTGTCAAGCGAATTCTTCGATATCTGGCTCACACACCAACTTTGGGACTTTGGTATCCCAAGGGTGCCCAGTTTGATCTCGTTGGATATTCTGACTCTGACTGGGCTGGTGATCGAGTCAACAGGAAATCTACCTCGGGCACATGTCATTTTCTCGGTAGATCTCTTGTCTGTTGGGCTTCGAAGAAACAGAATTGCGTATCTATTTCTACGGCTGAAGTCGAGTATATTGCTGCCGGTTCATGCTGCACTCAGATTTTGTGGCTCAAGCAAACGCTGAAAGATTATGGTATTCTTGTGAAGAAAATTCCATTGCTATGTGATAACGAGAGTGCTATCAAGATTGCTCATAACCCTGTGCAACACTCTCGAACGAAGCATATTGACATTCGTCATCATTTTCTTCGAGATCACGTTCAGCGTGAAGATATTGTTATCAGCCATGTTCGCACCAAAGATCAATTGGCTGATATCTTTACGAAGCCCTTGGATGAAAAGAGGTTCTGTGCACTAAGGTGTGAGTTAAACATATTGGCCTCACGCAATGTACAGTAAGATCATAACTATCGGTACTATGTATTATATGTTTTCCTTCTATGTTGTTTACTTGCGTTATTTTTTCTATCGTGTTTCTTTTTCGTTTGTTTTTGTTCATTTGGTGTTGTCCTATACACTTACCACTCCGAGTTTTATCACTGTTTTCCCCTCGGATTGAGTAAGCATCGGACCCTGTTTTCCCTCTATTCTATCCCTACCCCATCTTTGCTTTTCTCTCGTGAACATGTATATATGTACTCGATCAAGATTCCCTTCGAATGTCATTGATTCCGAAGGTAAATCTATCGAACGTTTATCTACTTTTATACTCGATGTTCGATGAGTTTGGTCTCGGACGTGGAGCAACTTTCTTTCGGTTCGTTGGGATTTTCCCGCGATTACCGCCAAAAAATCCTTCCGTTGAATGCGGAGAGACGCGAAATCTGCGCCGTTGGATCAGATCTGACAGTTATGTCAGCCCCCCTCCCTATAAATACTGATCCACGCCACCGGCTCAGACATCGCAATTTCCTCGACTTCGTCTCTCTGCTCCCGAAGTTCTCTCTCGCGCGCCGCCGTGCTGCTCGTCGCCGTCGACTTCCTCGCCGCTTTGCTGCCGGAAGGAAGCCGCCGGAGACCTTCCCGTCGACGAGGAACTTCATCCGCGTCGCCGTAGTAGACGTACATCACCGAGTTAGGGTATGCACGGCTCTAAGACTCGATTCCAATCTTTGCTGTTCATCGAGTCCTAGATTTATTCTTGTTTTTCTCTCTTTTTCTCAGGTCTCTTTGATCTGTTTGGATCATTGAATCTTGGGAAATCTGTTTCTAGCGTTTTCTGTCGATTCCCATCTGAGCTAGGTAAGAAATCCCTCGGATTCTCTCACTTAAGCAATTTCCTCAGAAACGTATCGATAGACTTGGTTGCACAATTCGTTCATACAAGTTCTTCGTTAGATTTACACCCGATGGAAATCTAGCCTAGCACTTGCTTGAAAAACTTGCTGCAACACATGCTTACCGATAAGTTTACTACTTTCAAAATGATTTTCCTCGAAAACCACTGGTACTTGTTCACAACTTTCCCATATTCCCTCGTACCTATCTTTTTCGCAGGAAAATGTCTGGGATCGAAGGAAATGTCTGAGCACCCAAGCGTGTAGGAGGCCGAACAAGAATCACCAACAACTCTGAAGGATTATCAGAGGAGTTGATCATCGAAAATAAGTTAAGAACGCCTGAAGGTTCTGAGGATGAACGTACGAGAGAAAACCGTCTGCAAGAGATTCAAAGACTTCAAGCGCTTTGTTGGTATGAGTACAAGTCTCTTATGCCACGCTGGGAGAGGCTGTTTGCTATGAAAAATCCTTGGTCTGATGTCAAATCTTTAAGGCCAAAGTGGACGAAAGATAATCGACCACCTCCTCCAGCTGATGCTCATCCATCCTCTCTGAAAACTCCTGCCGATTTTCAAGAGTTGGTTGATGCTCGGGAAGCACGAGCACAGAAAAGAAAAGAAGCCAAAGCCAAAAAGGAAGCTGCTGCTGAGGGTACCTTGGATGTTGGCCCTAGTGCCAAATCGAAGGCTGGCAAGAAATCAGCCAAGCGAAAGAAAAGGGTGGTAATTGTCTCGCCACCAGATGCAAGCTCCAACGATGAAGCAAATTCAGATGATCAAGACCTTGGTACAGAGGCTGATGTCGAGGACATTCCTCTGAAGAAGAAGCCGAGCAGTAAAGGCATTAGGATCCAGGAGCCAGCTGCACAGGCTCCTCGAGTAAATATTGACTTGACCAACTTGGTCACTGATCTGCCCATTTCATCGGCTCCACCTGTTCAAGCTCGCCAACCAAAACCTTCGGCCAAATCGAAGGGAAAGCAAGCTCAAGTTGCTGAGGATGAAGAAACTCTTGTTCAACGTAGAGATAGGCTGGCAAAGCAAAAAGAGCAAGAAGCAAAGGACTTGACAAATTCCAAGCTCGTGAACTTTCACAGCCAGCCCGAGCATAAAAAGGCCCGGGTTGCTCAACAACTAGGCATTTTACATTTGGTCAGTGAAAAGTATCGTCGAAAAATTGCTGAAGGCAAAAATCCTGATGCACCGAAAGAAAAGGTCGTGGCCCCCAGCGCCACCGAGAAAGTTGTGACTCCCACAGTCACGAAGGAAAAGGTTGCAGCCACAAGTGCTGCGAAGAGAAATTCTGAGGCCCCAAGTGCCACGAAGGATAAAGTTGTGGCCCCTAGTGTCGTCACCAAACCCATTGCTGCTGCCAAGGCCACCAAGGAGGCCGAGAAGAAAGCCAAGGAGGCTAGGCAAAAAGCTCAGGCTGTTCCAGTTCCTCGAGCCGCACCAGTTCCAGCTCCTGCACCTGTTGCACCTGTTGTTTCCGGCCCTCGTGCCGATGAAGAGAGTTCAAACGAAGGAGATTCTGGCACCCATGCTCCTTGGGATGCTGCTAATATTTCTCATATCCTCTGGAAGATGGCTACCACACCGAACAAAGTCACTGCTGAGGATGATGTTCCTGCTGAGATCCAAGAGCATGTTGCTCGATACATGATTCGCTGGGAAGGGTATATCACCCAGGATCGCAAGGACAAGGAGCAAGTGAATTTTTACTCCAGACAACTTCAAGAAGAAACCGAGGACATTGAGTCTCAAAAGTTTTTCAAATCCAAGATTGCCACCGCTGAAGCATTCAGAAGGGCTTAGAAGGAAAACCTGACCGCTGTGTATGAAAAGGTTCGACAAATTGTGTCGGTTGTATGCAAAGAGCACAATGATGCCATGTACAAGAGACAATCTCGTAAGAGAAAGTCTGCTGCCCCAACCTCTGTGCGTGGGACGCCAGAGATCGAGAAGAATGCAAAGAAGGCCAAGTCTACCGAGGTCGTTGCTGCATCAGCACGACAGGAAACTGCACCAACCCCCACCAATCAACCAACTCCTCCTCGTGAGAAAACTCCACCTCCACCTCGCCAAGCCACACCTCCACCTCGCCAAGCCACACCTCCACCTCGTCAACAAACACCTCCACCTCGTCAACCATCACCACCAAAATCCTTGTCGCCACCACCAAAACCATCATCACCACCGAACATTATTCCATCAACCACCCCAGCCATCGAGACCCAAGTCCAAGCAGAGACCAAGCAACTTGCTCAGGTCGAGCAAGAACCTCAAACCCCCATCTCCTCTGCTCAGAAAGATTATTCCTCAACACACACTCTGCATGAAGGAGAAGACGCTGATGTTGACATCACGACAGTTTCCTCTCGTCACGATGTCATCGAAGGACATAGTTCTGGAGATGACGGTTCAAGTGACAGTTCTTCCTCCTCCTCATCAAGTTCCTCCAACGAAGAAATGGTTGATGCATTCGCACAACTAGACGAAGATTTGGAGGACATGGAAACTGAAGAGGCCGCTCAGAATGCTAATGCCGACGAAGGAGTTGCCGTCGAAGCGCAGGCCGAGGAAAATGCTCCTGCAGCCATCCCAGCTCAGGACATTGTCAACATTCCATCTTCAATTCCTCGCCCTGCTGACCCAGTTTTCCAAATGCCAGACAATGCTGCCGAAGTTTTTCCTGTTGATGAGCTGCTCCATTCTGCTCATCCGAGAGAAATGTTGCCCCTGTTCCGCTCAGATGTTCCTCGAGGAGGCCCCATCTTCAAAAGGCGCGAACACAAGCCATTTTTCTTCGGGACCAATCCCTACGAGAAGCCCAGAAGTGCATATTCTCTTCGGTTTTGGACCCAAGAGCAAGCCATTTATTATACTCGTGTGCTGTACAACAAGGCTAGAGTGTTCCAACATCAATACGTCGATATGCCTTCGATGTACTCCACTTCATGTTTCGAGAATGTTGCCGAAACGATTGATGGTCTGCATGCTCACAAGATGTTTGCTCTCGATTGTGGCTACAATCCCGAGCTTATCAAGCAATTTTATGCAACGCTCTATGTCACTGGTGATCCCGAGAACTCGAAGACGTGGAAATTTGATTATATGATTCAAGGCCAAGTATTTCATATGACTGTCGATCAATTTCTGGGCATCATTAATTTGCCTCGGTTCGAAGGATTACCACATAAGATTCATGACTTACCTGCTCCAACTCCTGCTGAATTTTCGACAATCATGAATCCAGATGTCGTAGGAGATAACTATCCGACTGAGCCGAAGCCAAGACACTTAGTTTTTGAAGCAAAGGCATGGTTTTATATTCTTTCGAAGACTTTGATGCCAATGCTCGATGTGCACGATGATTTTCCTATTCCCAATGACGTACAACTTGCTTTGTTGAAGTTAGTCCATGGTCATCCTTTCGATTTTGAAGACTACTTCATCAGAACTTTGGTGTCTTGTGCTGATGATCACAACTCCCACAAGCCGTATGCACCATGGCTGATGGCTATCTGCAATTACTCTCGGGACGTGCCATTCCCCGTGTCAATTTTCCCGAAGATTTTCACTCCACCTGTTAGGGAAGTGTTGCAGATTGTTGCTCGACCCAACGATCAATATGCTGAGCACACTGGCATCCGCGCAGATTTGACCGACCGTAATGTTCGCTCGAAGTTTATCAAGCCAGTGCATCACATGGAAGTTTCTCTTCGGTCCCAGCAAATGCTTCAACATCACATCGACCAAGATTTCATTCAGAAGCAAGCTTTGATGGACGAGATTAATCATTTGCGCAATATTACCATGAACAACAATCAGATGTTGCGTGAATGTCTTCGCCGAGATTGGAAAGGTCTGCGGAAATTCAATTCCCTCGGTCAACTTCAACGATGTGGCTTCGAAGAATATCCTCCCCATCTAAACAGAAATTGGACTAATGATGATCGAGTCGATCGCCCGGATCCCAATATGCCTCGGCTGCCGAAGAATAGAGATGTACTCAGTGTTGATGACTATTACCACATCACTTTGGACACCTTCTCCTCCGACTCCGAAAAAGATGAAGCCCCTCGACGTCCAGAAAGAGTTTATACTCCACACCCTCGAAGCCCCAGGACCCCACCGGAATCGCAGCTGGAATCTTCTGGAGATCAACACTCTTTTCGCACGAAGATCACTCCTCCAGGCGCTCGCCCAATTCGTCGTGCTCCATCGCTCGCCGAATCTTCTCGACGTCGCTGGAGCCGCCACAGCGAGTAGGGATTTCTTTCGACCCTATTCTCTCGACTTTTTGTACGTTGTGACAAAAGGGGGGAGATGTAGTGGCATCGAAGAAATTAGTTTGCCTTCGGGGTTAAGGGCTTTGCTTTTCATTCGACAAACTTTTGAAATTTGAGGTTTTTTGAGTAGTTTCAACAAACTTTCGATTCATATTCGATCTGGTTGTAACTAACTCTAAGTAGGACTGTGAACTGCTACTCTTTTTTGTAAGACATCTATCTGCTGCTTGCGATACTTAACCCTTTTGCAGGAAGTTATCTTTCATATAAGTTCACAGGTCATTCGAGGAGATTGCATGTTTCTCATTGGATATTATCTGGAATGCAATTTCACTCGCTAAGATTATTGATGTTTTGCCCTCGACTCTATTTGTCAAATATGCATTTCACAGGAAACTCTTATCTTCCGTGCATACATCAAGGGGGAGTATTTCATCGATCTTAGCACTAGTTTATCATCGAAAACTCAAAACTTTTTCAATTATTTACCGATGCCTGTTTTGTCAACAATCACCCAAAAAGGGGGAGATTGTAAGAGCAAGTTTTTCCCCCGAAGGTTTTGGACATTGTTGGACAAAGCAAAAGTGGAACTAATATTTTTTTCGAGTATAAACAGATACTTAGGTTCCGAAAGAATGGTGTTTGCATGTAGAAGGTCGAAGGACAACTCACTACAGCAGAGCTGCAGTCATCTACCGAACACTTTGAAGGAAGACGACCCCCTAAAAATGTAGTCGAAGAAAAAGTCTCTCTCGAGCAAAAGCGCAACGAGGAGAAAGCTGAAGATGGTCGAAGACTTAGTCTTTTTACTAGTTTCTCTTTATTTTTCTTGAGTCGTAGGAAAAACCGTACTATCAAGAGGGGTTTTCTAGTTGAGATCTTAGTCGTAGTGAATTTGCTCTGCTCAACCAAAACCCACTAAAGCCTACCGAGAGAAATCTTACTAAGTCGAGTCAATAGCTCGAAGGCAAAGTCATCGCACTTCGTGCCTTCGAGAGAGAACTCGTTCGGTAAGTCAGCTTACTTGTTCCTCAAGTAAAGTTGCGCATTGATTGGAATCCGACCGTTCTGGACACGCGTCAAGCTGTCGCATCGGGTCACTTCCGTCATTTTACCCATCGGGATCGCCAACTATAAATACCCCGCACCTACCCGCCATTTCGGGCAGGCTGCTCCACTGAAGATTCTAAGACAGAAGTCTGTGAGCATCCCAAGAGAGATTCATCGAGAGAAAACCAAAATCCCAAGTCTGAACTGAGTTGAGCTATTCACTATGACTTAGGTTGAGATTAGCCGATCTTTTTATCTTGGAGAACTGCAAGTCTCCTAGACGGTTAGGCGTCGCCTGTCAAGCAGTCGAAGAGAAATTGTCACTGCTGAAGGAAGTTTGTAAAGGTCTCGGAGATGTCCTGAATCATCTACCACGAGTGAAAACTGGACAAGCTCGAGGAGTTTTTTGCAGTGGAGAATAGGACGGAGAAAGTTTTTATCCAGGTGTTCAATCACCAGTCCCTCCAACCAGACGTAGCACTTTGCAGAGTGTGAACTGGTTTACCAAATATCGTCGTGTCAGGCTCGTTTTCCTTGATGCTTTTACATTAAGTATTTACTCGTTGCCTGTTTGTCTTCGATGTTTTCCTTCGCTCCCAATCCTTTCGAGCCATGCATTACTTTCGACACTGTATTTCCTTCGAGATGCCTTAGTCCTTCGCAGTTTGCATGAATTCCTTCTAAGTTCCTTAGAATTTTTAGAAGTGATCATTCACCCCCTCCCCCTCTGATCATTCTTGAGCTTTCAATTACCATTCCTTTTTATCCATTGTTGATGTTTTGTAACATTATTTCATTCTGTTGATGCGAGTTCTTGCGTGTGTATATGGTAACCCACAACTGCAGGGATCGAGATAGTCTTCGCGGATAAGAATAACCCAATTTATAGATTCGACTCAAAGGGAGCCAAAGAATACCCACAAGATTTAACAGTGGAGTTGTCAATTCCACCGCACCTGAGATACACTTACTTGCAACAAGATATTAATAGTAACTATAATATGGAAGTGATGATAGCAACGGAAATAGTGGTGGTTAAATAGCGACAGTAAAATAGCAAAAGCAAACAACTAGTAACCAGCAGAATTAAAACACTGTAGGCTAGGGAGATGAATGGTTGGGCGCTGCATGGATAAGGCACATCATGTATTTAACTTGGGGCAAGACACACAGAAAAGCAATGATCATCTAGGCATAAATCAAACATCAGGCATGTACCCCACAGGTAGTTGTACGTGCTTGCAATAAGAAGTTGCACAACATCTTTTGTCCTACCATCCCGCTACGAACGGGGCCAAAAGGAAATTATGGAGATTAAGGTGCTCCTGTCAAAGAGCACCGGAAGAAAGCATTAACAATCAATGGATACATGGAATCCTCAAACTATAGTCCATCCCCTTTGGTGTCCCAAGCTGTCACCTTTGGGATCGCCGGTTCCGGACTATAACAGGTGCATACAACTCATAAATAGGATCAAGAACACAAATATATTCATGCAAACACATAGGGTTCAGATCTGAAATCATGGCACTCGGGCCCAAAGTGACAAGCATTAAGAGCAACAAGTTGAAGCAAAGATGATAAACAATAATCTATATGATAGGCAACATGCCCCAACAATCTGATAAACTATTACATGATCTATCTCATCCAATCCCGACCCCTTTGCCTACAGCAGGGAATTACTCACACATGGATGGAGAAGTCATGGAGGGAGGATGGAGTGGTGATGATGATGACGATGGAGATGATCTCCCCTCACCGGAGGCCAAAACAGCCTCCAGATTAGCCCTCCCGGAGAAGAACAGAGGCTGGCAGCGGCTCCGCGGCGTGAATTGGGAAAACGACTAATGTTTCGGGGTTTCTCCGTCACGGGAATAAATAGGAGCCTAGGTAGGGCACCCGAGGAGGGGGGAGGCCCCCAGGCGGCCAGAGGGCGCGGCCCCACCCCTGGCTGCGCCAGGGGGGCGCCTGGGGCCCCCTTGGCTGCCCTCTGGTCTCACTTCTGGCACAGTGGCCCTTCGGATGCGTGGATTTTCTGTGATTTTTCCTGGAATTTTCTGAGACACCTAAAAATCAATTTTCCTGCGCACAATAAAACCATACAGGAAGCTCTGCTGAAAACAGCGTTAGTCCGGATTAGTTTCGTCCAAATCATGCAAGAATGAGGGCAAAACAATAGAAAAAGTGTTTGGAAAATTAGATATGTTTGAGACGTATCAACTCCCCCAAGCTTAGCATATTGCTTGTCCTCAAGCAATTCAGGACAACGAACTGAACGCGACAAAGAAAACTTTGACAAACTCTTTTGCTTCAATGAATGTATATAAGCATGTACTACGAAAAGAATTTAGTAAGTATCAAAACAATGCTATGAGGACAATGCACGAAGCAATCCTTGTTTCAAGTGATCAATCACAAACAACTAAAAGTAAATAATATGCTACTGAAAATCAAGACAAGATTACAATGCACAAAGCTTGAACATACTAGAGTGGTATTTCGCTAGCCTCCATGAGTGAAGCAAAACATAAATGCAGAAACTCCTCCGGAGTTTTAAAGAAGACTAGAACTAAGAACTTCAAAATAAGTAATACCACAATCATGCAAAAGACAATGTAGTACTTTGGGACAATGCACATTACACTCAGAATGACAATTATGCTCTCCTAGTTGTTGCTTTGAAGAAAGAAGGTGGAGACTCTCGAACCGTGGAGTTTGATGGAAAGGTTGAAAACCCGTGGTTGGAAGCAAAGATTAAACTTGTACCAGAGCTCTTTGTTTTGAAAGCAGAGACAAAAAATGTTTTGGGAGGTGCATGATTCGTCAACGAATGCTAGTAGACAACTCAATCACCTCTTACGCTAGACATTTTTCGAGGAACGGCTCCCAAGATGGAGACGATCACATCCCCTTAATCTCCTTTGTTTATCACTGCCAAAGTTTTCTGATTTCTCATAGACAAAGCGTGAAGGAGGGTTTGTTGGTTGTGATTATCTTTTGTGAGCTGGGCGCACTCATGCCAGTCCCTCCTCGTATTAGGGGTTTGCAGATTAGACATGCAATCCCGGAATAAAACATGTCAAACATAAGACGGTCATGAATTACCTACTACTTCCTCATGAGCTAAAACAGAGGCACAACACCGGAGTGCTTTTGAATGATTTCGAGATGGTACAAGAAATTATTCGTTAGGATGGACGGTAAATACAACATAGAAAGGTATGGTGGACTCATAAGGAATAACTGGTTTCAAGGATTTTGGATGCGCAAGCAGAAATCCGCTTAGTGAGAGCGAAGGCTAGCAAAAGACTGGGAAGCGACCAACTAGAGAGCAATAACAGTCATAATCATGCAGACCGACAAAGTAACATTGAATTGGGCATGAAAATGATACTACTATTCTGAAACTCACAGATCATCAAGGCATAGTATACTTTTCAGTCATAAACATGTGTAAGCATGTGCCAAGTCAATCCAAGAATTCTCCAAAGGGAAATACCACTTCAGTATGCTAAACTATGAACAATGCAATGCATGTAAATCATTTCAACAACACATTATGTACTCTAGCTATCTGGGATTAGCCACAAGGAAAGCAAGAACACTGGGCAAGCATTGTAAACGTAGCACTATGTCGCTACAAGCTGGTCTCTAAATCATAAGTACAAGCATATGTACAAAAGTAGAAACAAAAAGAGTTCATACCGGTTTTCCTTGTTGCATCCCTTTCGTCGATCTTCGTCATAACCGCCTTGTCGCTTGCACGATTGAACGTAGGAAAATATAATGAAGTGCAAATGCCATCACGGACTCGAGCTGACCTCTGCTACAAAGCAAACTAAAGAGAGAAAATAAAATATTTTTGGATTTTTCAAAGATTTAGCTAAAGAAAAAGAAAAGAGAAATCTTTTTGTTGTTTTTGAAAAATAAAAGAACAAAGAAGAACGGGAAAAAACTTCGAAAAGATCAAAGAGAACAAAATGAAAACGGATAATACAATGGAAAGGCGAGAAGGGAACGTACTCCCCCAAGCTTAGGCTTTTGGCCTAAATTGGTAGCAGCTACTTCCCCCAGGAGCCTCCTGGTCCGGGGTAATGGTAAGTCCAGGAGTTGTATGAGCCCTCCGGTGCGTACACCGAAGTCCTCGGGTCCTCCCATGAGGAAGGCCCTGCGCTCCAAGAGGAAGAAGACCCCTCGCCTTGCTCGGTGAAGGTCTCTCCCTGGAAAGGTGTGAACTCACCATGCTCCTCCTCATTGGGCACAACCCCCTCCATGGGGTTATGCGGCTGGTAATGAGCCATGAACTCATCGAACTGAATCTCGTTGAAGGACCATCCGTTCCTGCGAGTGCTATCAAACAAAAGTGGTGCAGGTAGACTGATCTCATGAGTAATGGTCCTTTCAAACCTCAAAATAAAATCAAGGCTGCCAAACTGGGAAGTCATGGTAACAAACTTATGCCTCTTCATAGCTGCAAGATCGAGACTCGCGTATGAAAAGGGAACATCATCAGGATGCGGGGTGCGCTCAAGAGACTCAAGGATAAGTGTGGCATAAATGCCACCATATAAATCGCCTTTGTTACTATTCGTAACAAGGCGCCGAGCAATCAAGGCACCCACATTATACTCATTCTTATCAGAGAGGGCGTTCGCATAAATAGCAAAATCTGGTGCAGAGCCAATGCTCGTGTTGTCATGATCTAAAACCCCTCTAGCAACAAAATACGCAAAATACCTGACGTGTGCAAACTGAATGCTGGAAATCTTCGTACGCCCAATGTCGATCTCCTCCTGGCAATAAAGGGAGTTGAAGAGGGTCCTCAACCCGGAAGGCTGCATGGTCATCTCCGTTGTCTGACCAACGTTCGGTACACCTATTATATCACAAAACTTTGCCAAAGACATGGTAATGAGATCATTATAAAGTTTGAACTCAATGGTTCCAGCATCATGGTTATAACAAAAACTGTTACCAAAGAAGGAGGTAAGCTTTTTGTATTGTACCACATGGCATAATGCTAGCCGTGTCAAACCTGCATTGGCACAAAGGCCATAAAATTCCTCCTTAATTCCCGCAGCTGTAAGAAAATCATCGCACGAATACATCATTGCGCATGCTGGACTTGTGTCTTCCAACAACTCCAGGGGCACATGATCTTCATTGTAGCTCACCCTAACTGCTGAGGGTGAAGCTGCAGCTCTAGTAACTCGATCGGAGCGCTCGGTCTTCTTCTTCCCAATCCATCCTTTTGTTTTTCCAAAGAAACTCATTTCTGAAATCTTTTACAATTCACAAAAACAAGGATTTAAACAACGTGAGTTGAGGCAAACTACTCTACCCACTTACCTAAGGCATAAACTTGCATCAAAACTTGGAAAATAAATTTCTACACATGCATGCAAGCTCATATGAACAACACCAAGAGCTACAAAATACTCACAAATGAAGCCACCAATCAAAAATCTAATTGGAGGGGTGAAGGAGTTACATACCAGGGAGTATTTGCTCAAAATCCCAGCTCGAATGATGGGCTGTAGAGACAGATCAAAAATCGCCTCCAAGAACAGCAAGAACGCAAGAACTGGAGCAGAACTCGTGTTTTTGGAGAGAGAGGAAGAAGGGGGAAGAAGACATACCTGGAGGTGGGGCTTGTGGGCCCCAGGCGCCCTGTGGGCGCGGCCAGGAGGCAGGCCATGCCAGTTGGCCGCCTAGCCCACTGGTGGCCCCCCTGGTCAGCCCCAGGTGCCTCTGGGTCACTCACGGCATGGAAATTTTAATTTTAATTTTTCTGGAATTTTTCTGACTACTTCACTGTTCAAAAAAATTCGGAGTTCAAAAAGCTGCGAAACTTTCTGAAAACTTGGAGCAGTGATTAGAGTTGTGAATCTTAAAAAACATATAGGCTTGGTACAGCAAGAAATATAAAGCTAAAAGAAATGCAAACATAATAACTTCTAGTTTTTACTTATATAAAACTCATCTAATAGTAAGGTTGATCAAGTCCTACTACCAAACTAGCAATACATAGAGTAAAAAGTTTCACTTACTATGAGGCATTCATGGTACCTTCACTTTAATGGATATTGTCCCCACCATAATAGTTTTGTATTTGTGGTGCACATGTAGAGGACAATCCCACTCACCAATCTTCACGATCTCGATATTCTCTATAGAGTTGAGGCCATGCCTTTTGTCAATCTTCTTCAGAAAATACACCGTGTGTTCTTTATCATTCACATTAAAAGTGACCTTTCCTTTATTGCAATCAATAATAGCACCTACGGTGTTAAGAAAAGGTCTACCAAGAATAATAGACATGCTCCCATCCTCGGGCATGTCAAGCACAACAAAATCAGTAAGGATTAAACAATTAGCAACTTCAACGGGGACATCCTCACAAATACCTATGGGAACGGCTGTTGACTTGTCAGCCATCTGAAGAGAGATATCTGTAGGGATTAGTTTTTCTAAACATAGTCTCTTGTAAAGAGAAAAAGGCATAACACTCACTCCTTCTCCAAGATCACATAAAGCAGTCCTGACATAATTATTCTTTATGAAGCAAGGAATGGTGGGTATACCTGGATCACCAAGCTTTTCAGGAATCTTGCCACTAAAAGAGTAGTTAGCAAGCATAGTAGATATTGCTTCATTAGGAACTTTTCTTTTATTAGTAACAATATCTTTCATATATCTCGAATAAGGAGGTAACTTAATAGCATCAGTCAAAGGAATTTGAAGAAAAAGAGGTTTCATCCACTCACAAAACTTATTGTAATACTCTTCTTCTTTAGTTTTGAGAGAGTTACCTGGAAAGGGCATGCGTTTTTGCACCCATGGCTCTCTTTCCTTCTCATGTCTTCTTGCGATAAAGTCTTCTCTAGTATATTTCTTGCGTTTATCGGGTGCTTCTTCTTCTCGAACTTCGGGTGGATCATTATTTTCAATATCCTTTTCAGGATCAACACCGTCTTCAGTCTCAGCATCGGAGGTGGATATACTATTTGGATCATTGGAATTGTCTGCTTATTTGTGCTTCTTCTTCTTCTTCGGAGAGTGATACGTCCAAAACGTATCTATAATTTCTGCTTGCTCCATGCATCTGTTGTGTGATATTGCTATGATATTGATACACTTTCACACACTTTTGATCATATTTGGACTAACCTATTAACTCAGGGCACCACAGTGCCAGTTTTTGTTTTCTGTTGTTTATTTTATTTCAGGTTTTCCCATTACTTAAAGTGCCAGAAAAATTCCGGAAAAAAATATATAAAAAATCAGTGTTCCAGAAGCTTCCTTGCCCCTGAAGGAGAGCCAGAGGGGGCCCACCAGTCGCCTAGGTGGCCAGTGGGCGCGGGCCAGGGCTTGGCCACGCCGGGAGGGCACGTGGGTGACTGGTGGACCCCCCCGGTGCCCCCCTTTGGCCCTTATTTTTACTCGCGTCGCGACAACCCTGATTCTAGACCCCTTTTCTCCAGAAGCAATTCCGATTTCCGCTGCCATCGCCAACAAGCTTCAGGGGACCAGAATTCCTGTGTCGGCACCCTGCCGGGACGGGGAAGTGCCCCCGATTTCATCTCCATCGATGTTGCTTCCTCCCTCCATGATGCGGGAGTAGTTCCTCCTCGGGGCTAAGGTTTCTAACAGTAGATATGTGTTCTTCTCTCTCCCCCATGATGTGATCTTCGTTGTGATCATAGGCTATGTTAATCTAGGGTGATCCCATGATGTTTCCCCTTCTTCTATGTATTGGATTGATGTACTCACTTGATCTTATCTAGTATAATCCCCGAGACCATGGTGACAGCGGTCTATTGGACGTGGGTTAGAAGAATATTTTCATGAGTGATTTCCTCTTTTGTGTGTGGATTGAAGATTGAGAGTCTCTTGGTGCTTGTCTTTGACTATCCTTTAGATATGTTGTGGTGATTGTGGTACTCTCTTTGGATGGCCGCGGTGACATTGGGAAATCCATAGATGAGAACTACGAACTCTGAGGTGTGCTTTTGTAGCCCTACACAATTCTCTTCCTCTCTTGACCACAAAGGAATGACCTCCGAGTACGTCTCCATTGCATGTTTTATGGGGAATATCTTGTGATTAGACTATGTTAATGTTGTTTGGAGTTGCCACTAGTGAAAGTATGAAGCCTAGGCCTTGTTTCCACCATTGCAATACCGTTTGTGTTCACGTTTACCACTTGTTTCCTTGATGCACTTTTTATTACAGATTTATATTACTTCGTTTTGCCACACCTATCACCTATATTTTACCATCTCTTCGCCGAACTAGTGCACCTATACAACTTCTAGTTGTATTAGGTGTGTTGGGGACACAAGAGACTTCTTGTATCTTAATTGCAGGGTTGCTTGAGAGAGACCATCTTCAACCTCTACTTACCTGAGTTCGATAAACCTTAGGTCTTCCACTTGAGGGAAATTGTTGCTGTCCTACAAACCTCTGCGCTTGGAGGCCCAACATAGTCTACAAGAATAGAAGTGTGCGTAGACATCAAGCTATTTCTGGCGCCGTTGCCGGGGAAGTAAGTGTTTGAAGGTATATCTTTAGATCTTGCAATTAAATCTTTTCGTTTCTTGTTTTTATTTTCACTAGTTATGTTTATGGAAAACCGCACTTTTAGTCCGCTTCTTGGGGAAGGCCGCTTTACCACACCCGTGGTAGAGAAGTCTCCTCCACGTATTGAATGTATCCCGGTCCAAATACCACTTGCGATAATTTAAATAATTAGGAATGATTGTTATGATGGAACAGTCAATCCTAGTATTCATTTGTTGAAACTTACAGAACTTTGTGAGTTGTTTAAGATTTCAGGTTTGACAAGAGGTGAAGTCATGAAGAAATTATTTGCCTTGTCACTAAAAGGAAAATCATTGGAATGGTATAGGCTCCTAGATGATTCTCACCTACGGGATTGGGAAGAGATCCAGTCTCTCTTTTACTCTAAGTTTTATCCTCTTCATGAAGTACATGAGAATAGTAATTATGTTAATAATTTCTATCCTCATGACGGAGAGAGCATAGCTCAAGCTTGGGGGAGACTGGAAACTTTAATGCTAAAATGTCCTAACCATGGGCTCCCCAAAGATATCATTATTACTAATTTTTATGCAAGGCTCTCTCGACAGGATAATGACTTGCTCGATGCTTCCTCTATGGGTTCTTTCACAAACGAAAAGATTAACGCTAAATGGGAAATCCTTGAAAGAATTCAACGCAACACTGAAGATTGGGAGATCGATAAAGGTAAAGAGTCAGGTATAATTTATGAGTATGATTGCATTAAGTCCTTTGTTGAAACTGCAAGTTTTAATAAGTTTAGTGCTAAGTTTGGGCTTGATTCTCAACTCCTTGTTGATTTCCTCAAATCTTTTGCTTCACATCTTAATATTCCTAAGGAAGATTGGATCAAGCATCATGAACCTTTTAAAGATATTTGCAAAGGAAATAAAATTGTTCATGATGATTGCAACATGCATGATCCAATTCCTGAAAATGAAGTTTTATATAAGCATGTTAATTTTTGTGGAGTGTATATACCTTGTGAAAGTCCTATGATTGAAGAAGAGAAGTATTGTAAGCAACATAAGCATGAAAGAACAATCACTTGGGTCAAAGCTTTAAATGAAATTGCTAGAGAATTGTGTGACCTTTATCCTTTTACTTGTGAACTTTGTGGTATTGAGGGTCACTTTAATTTTCAATGCATGAACTTTCAAAACATAACTGTTAACCAGTTGTGTGATAACATGATCACCCCTGATCTTTATGATGAACTTATGTTATTTTTGATGTGTGAAGAGTTATCAGAAAAGACTTCTAGGCTAGATGTTAATGCCTTAGGAATAAACAACACTTTGCAAAATTGCCATCTCTATTGTGTTGTTAATTGCCATGAAAATGATTACATAAGTAAGATTAGAAAGGAGGGAACTTTACCAAAGTATAAAAATGTCTCTTATATTTGTACTAATAAAAAGGAGAGTTTCTCCCAAGTTTCCCCTATTGTTTCTAATGATAAACCAGGATATATGGAGAAACTTCATCTCCAACCACTCCCTCCTAAGGTGAAGAAGAAGAAAAAGAAGAGGAGGAGGAGGAAGAGGAGCAAGAAGGAAGAAGAATGGGTATCAACCTGGCCTGAGCATATTCCTCGCATCAATTTTTATCCTAACGAATATAAATTTATGGAGGATGGTGAGCTTGATTGCATTCATTATTATCCTGATGTTAAGTCCGTAGGCACTATTGAAGATGATTTTGATTATGATATGCATGTTGCTTATTGTGATTGGGAAGATAATGATAATGCCACTTATGATCTTGAAAATCTTTTTGGTGCCAACTCTGAAAATGATGATATAGAAAGCTCTAAGCTTGGGGATGATAGGATTGCAAGTCCTTTACCCATTAGTGATGTGGTAATTGATAATTCTTTTGATAGTAAGAATAAAGACAACATGTTTACAAATATAGTTGCTAGCAATGATAATGCTCTTCTCTACTATGATGATGTTATAACTCCTTTCTATAGTGATTGTCAAGGTACCTATGACATAAGGAGAAATTATCCTTATGAAACTTGTCATAATCATGGAGGGGATTACTCCCTTGCTGAACACCATCTTCCTAATACACAATTAATCTATAGTGTACAAGTTGTTTATGATAGTCCTACTCCCACTATTACCAATGAGAAAGATTATGGTTATGTGGAGAGTAAGAGTACCTTTTTGCATGTGGATCATGGTAACAATGCTTTATGTGATACTTACATTGTTGATTTTATTCATGATCCCACTGAAAATTATTATGAGAAGGGAACACATGCTTATAGATATTTCAATAATATCAAGTTCTCTCTCTTTATGTTGAAGGTTTCGAAGCTGCACTTTTTTTGCCTTCCTATGCTTATTGCTTTGTGCTTCAATGAATTATTCTATTGCAATATTCCTATGCATAGGAAGCATGTTAGGCTTAAATGTGTTTGGTATTTTCTTCTTGATGCTCTTTTGTTCTTCAACTCTTATTCCTACGAGAGCATCATTAAAGTCTAAAGCCTAGCTAATGGCTTTAACGAAGCGCTTTCGGGAGGCAGCCCGCAATGAATTTAGGATTTCCTTTTTGTTTTTATTCTATTTTTAGTGGTCTTGATGATTGTTACTACTGTAGCAACATCATTGTATCTTTACTTTTCAGGCTTTGTGCCATTTATAGCCTCATATGACAAGGGAAGTGAAATTTGTGACATGCTGTCCAGAAAACAGATTCTGTCCTCGTGAATAGAAAAATCACAGTTCATATTTTTGAGTTGAATTGTTTACACAGCGTGCTCTATACAATTACGAAACTTTCGTATGCTCTGAGTTTTTTGATTTGAGTTGCATAAGTATCCCTAAAAAAAATATACAACCTGCTGGTCTGTTTTTCACAGATTCTGTCTTGTTTTTCCTTTTCTTCGTTTTGCGAACCTTAAGCTTTCTTTTTCTTTGCAAAAACTTTTTGGCAATCTTCTTTTCAAGAATATCTTTATTTCCAGTAGGGGAAAAATTATTTTATTATGGGTACTAACCTCGCTAATCAGATTATGATGAGTTATGTATGAAGAGAGTTTTCAAGTGTGCGGGGGAAGATGATGAAAGAAGATTCAGGAGTGTCAAGCGCTCAAGCTTGGGGATGCATGATATGGGGTGGCCCGATCTTCTCAGTAAGCGGACGGTGAATATGAGGGCGATGATAGATAACTTGTATGTAGCCAATGAACTCTCCTTGCTAGATCCCTGTTGCCAATGCGACAGCTCTCTACCCTTTGGATATTCACAACTTCACACACTTGCGCAACGTAGCCGTCGACCACGAGACGGTAATTTGCAATCTACTAATCCCCAGTGGAACAATAGATCACACAGAACTTGCAGTAGAAGAACTTCAGATCGATACGAATTGAAGTCTTAATGATTCAAGAGGAAAGCTTGAAGCTATTCTCAATATCTAGGGTTTATCTAAACGTGGTCTAACCCTAAAACTCATGGGAGCTGGGTATTTATAAGCTAGGGGGATACAAGAGCCGCAGCCCGTCTGATCTGCGCGTAGGCAGTTTCGGACGTCCGATGGGTTTCGGACGTCCGTCACGTCGGACGTCCGAAACATGTCGGAAATCCGACTCTGGCGGTGAGGTGTCCTGGATTGGGAGTTCTTCTCGAGGACCTTCATGTCGGACGTCCGTCATATGTCGGACGTCCGATGCGTTGGACGTCCGAATCCTGTCGGAAATCCGGCTTCGGTTTTGGAGGTCTTCTGGATACGGAGGTCGCCATCCTTCTCGCTAATGTCGGACATCCGAAATGGGTCGGACGTCCGAAAGTTGGAGCATGTCTCATCTTCTCCTCCTTCTGGATCCTCGTCTTCGTCATGATTCCTGATTATGCAAACATACAAAGATTTAGGCAGTATAAAGTTCTTATTACATAATATATAAGAATCTATTAAGAGCGAGTTCACCTGTTGTTCTATCAACTTTGCACGAGCTCTTGTAATAGGTCCAATTCTGATTTCATCATCCTTCTTATTTGTTGAATCAACTTGTTCTTCATGACGAACTGGAGATGTGTTGGTAGTAGGGATGTCCTCATCATCTCCCCCCCCCCCTTCAAAAGGCGTCGACCTCGACGCTCCAAGGTCATCTCCCATGTATGGTGATAAATCAGCAATGTTGAAACTGTTGCTAGCGCCACCAAACTTGGCAATGGGAATATCAATCGAGTAGGCATTGTCATTGATCTTGGCTAACACCTTGTAAGGACCAGCACCACGTGGCTTCAACTTGGAATCCCTCATCCCTGGAAATCTATCCTTGCGCAAATGTACCCAAACCATATCGCCAGGTTGAAAAAGAACTTTCTTCCGGGACTGGTTCCTCGCAGCAGCAACATTCTTGCCTTGCTTCTCAATAGCCTCTCGGGTCCTCTCATGGATCTTCTTTACATAATCTGCTCGTTTGGATGCCTCCATATTAACTCGTTCCTGCAATGGAAGAGGCAGCAAATCAAGAGGTGTAATAGGATTAAAACCATAGACCACTTCAAAAGGACAAAGGTGAGTAGTAGTGTGTACTGCCCTGTTATAAGCAAATTCAACATGTGGCAAACACTCCTCCCATTCGCGCAGATTTTTCTTGATCATAGCTCGCAATAATTGTGACAATGTTCTATTGACCACCTCCGTTGACCATCAGTTTGGGGATGACATGTAGTACTGAACATCAACTTTGTTCCCAACTGTCCCCAAAGTGTCTTCCAGAAGTAGCTCACAAACTTTACATCCCTGTCAGAAACAATTGTCTTGGGCACTCCATGCAAGCGTACAATCTCCCTGAAAAACAGGTTAGCAACATGCGACGCATCGTCGCTCTTATGGCAAGCAATAAAATGTGCCATCTTGGAAAATCTATCCACTACCACAAATATACTATCATGACCATATTTAGTGCGTGGCAATCCTAACACAAAGTGTTGGAAATATGCCCTAGAGGCAATAATAAAATGTTATTATATATATTTTTCCACGTTCATAATTAATGTTTATATTTCTGTGCTATAATTGCAATGACCCTGACTGTGAGATTCAGAAGAAAACTCATTTGCATGTGTGGAAATGTAAACACCAAGAGTTCCTGGTTTAGCCTCTAAGACCAGCTCATGTGCTAACTGATGATTACGTTTTCTTAATCATGGACATTGTTCTTGTAACAAGGATGTCAGTAGCAATGGGAACATATTGTTAGCAGAACAATGATGTTGAACCGACCCCAGTATTGAATGATATACTTAGAGATCACATCGTAACTACGTTATAAGTCATATCATGAAATGTTTTCATATACGTAATTCCTTAGACCATGAGAGTATTGAGTTGCTTCACACAGGAAGACATGCTTTGGTTCTTAGATGAATCCTCCCGTAAATGGGAAGTAGTAAAATAAGTTCTGGGTATGTCAGATGGTGTGGCTAGTGACTGTGATAGTTCAAGAATGGGATTTGCTCCTTCACGATGAAGAAGATATTCACTTCGGGCCCACTCGGTATGACGGTATCCATTATAGTCTGGCCAGACGCATTGTGATTCAGTCACGGGGATACCGGAATACGATAACGAGAAAAGGGACAAACGAGCAAAGAGGATAACGAGTGGCTTGTGTTTAAAAGTTGTTACACATGGGTGCCAAACTTCTCTCCTCTAACTTTGTCATATATCGCGAAGCAAAGGGAATGGTACATGACTAAACATAATGGTTCACTCGAAGTTTCTTCGTGTATGTGCGGGAGTCAACATGGGTGTCCATGGCTCCGCTGTTGATTATTGGCTATTGACAAAAGGCTGTTGACCTATGTCCGGAAGATGTTTTGAGTCATGTCCGCATTATACCGAACCTATTGGGTCACACACTTAACGAGCAGTAGTCTGTTAGAATACTAGTATGGTAGAAGGTTTAGTGGAAGCAAAGCAGAATAGTTCATATGGGTACCGGAAGTAGTTCCGGAGATTTATGGAATTGTTCATAAGGGCACCAGAAGTAGTTCTGGGTATTTAAGGTTATGTCCGGATAACTCTGGAGTAGTCCCAGGTGGTTCCGGAACATATGAGAATGGTACTGGGGAAGTCCTGGATCAACCGGAATAGTTTCTGGATAATCGCTGGGCGTCCCGACAACCTTCGCGGTCATCGGGTGGCTTAAACTGTAACTCGGATGGTCTTGGAAACTATCCGGATGGCTCTGGAACGTCCGAGAACGGTCTCGGAAGGTCCTGGAAGTGCTCCAGAAGTGTCCGGAATGTCCCGAAACGGTCCCGGTATGTCCCGGAAGGTCCCGGAAGCTTCTAGAAGGTCATGGAAGGTTCCGGAAGGTTCCGGGCTGTACCACCCACTCCCCTGCGCCCCTAGCCTTGGGGGGAAATCCACCTAGGCTTCCCTGGCCGGCCAAGGGGTGGGGGGCGCACCAAAGGGAAGGAATCCTCCTCCAGGTGGAATTACCAAATCACATTATGGCAGGTTTCCGGTGGGAAGGTGTGGGAAGGTTTGGAAGGCTTGGGAGTCCAAGTTGGACTCCCAATCCTCCTTGGGCTGCGCCCTAGACCTCCTGGCCACCTATATAAGGTGAGCCAGGGGGAGGGGGAGAAACACACAATCAATCCCCAAGGCCTATGCGCCACCCTCCCTCCTCTAAACCCCGTTGCTCCACTTTTAGACCCCGGTTTAGACGCTGTTCTAGATCGGAATCCGTTAGGGTTTTCTCCCTCTAGTTTTCTCGGTGGCGTTCATCTCTGGACGGCGGAGCGCTGCTGGATTGCTGCTACGGGATGTGTGGATACTAATGGAGGGGTCGTACCTTCGACCCTTCTTCGAGGAGCTTGTTCATGGGACTTGTCCGTGGGACTAGATCGCGGGACTTATTCATGCGATTGATCGAGGGACTGTTCCTGGGAGAACTTGCGAGATCTACTTCCACTACGTCCACGAGCTTCACCAACTCTACTTCCGCTACATCGGTTGGTGAGCCATGACCTAAAACCTTGTATGCAATCTTCTTGGATGATCTTGGGTTCTTGATTCGTAGGCCGAAATTTTTTTGTTTTGTACTACGTTTCCCAACAGTGGTATCAAAACGATCCTTGATTAGATGCATGTTTAGGTAGATCATATGTTGATATGAGGCATTGATTTTCTTGTTTGCTTCCCTATCATGTGATCTTTTCTTTGCTCGACGGCATGATGTGATTTTGCTACAAGGTTTGAGTTTTGCCATGATCCCTCTATGCTGCTCTTAGTATGCTGGTTGCCTTGATCATGGACTACATCAAATTCCTTGGATCTCATCCTAGTATTGCTATAGAAAATTTTACATGAACGGGCTTGTGGATTTTATGAACTCAAATCCACACGGGGGTCACGCGTTTAACGAAGTTTGGCTTGTGGCATTAGTTGCTACACGCACCCCGTATGTTAAACTAGCAACAAAAGAAGTATCGTGTTTTTGTTTTGTCTAGGGTTTCTCGTTTGCCTTGTAAACCTGCTTAACAACCACGATAAAAGTTGCAACAACCCGTGTAGATGGAGATCTAACTCGTTTTTGCAGAGTATGCATGTGATGTGGTATAGCCTTCAAGATTTGCAATGTGTTTGTATGAGATGCTATATGTTATGTAATATTTATTCGCGACCTGCGTGTCGTGGTACGGCATGATGACTGGAGTCATATGATTGTCACTTAATTATGGCCTGCGTGCCAGAACTGTTTATTAGCTCGAGGCAAAGCAATAGATAGATGCAAGGTGATGATCTACGATGCGGAGGTGGACCCCGACGCACATGCCAGAAGCCGTGGTGTTGGTCCCGGCACCAAGGACAAAGTTGGTGGACACGGTGACTTCAACCACGACGACGTGAAGACAATGAAGACTTCACGAAGCAAAGGGCTATACTATATCACATAATTTTATGAACTGCCTGTGATGTTTATCCCTTTGATGCACCCTTGTTTGATGCGCGGTAGTCGTGTTTTATTAGGGTGATCTCTCGCAAAACAATATCAAGTTGATAGTGTTCTCCCAACTGTAGCACCGTCTATACTATGTTTCACACCGGAGCAGGTCATGTCACATGGGTGCACACGGTGTGACGCATAAAAGACGGGTGTGTTAAAAGAACACACAGCACATTACACTTGGTTATCTTGACGGTTTGGATAAAAGTTTGCTACCGGAACACGCCCATCGAAAGATGAACAAGAATCACCTTTGGCGTGATTGGCAAGTTGGCCTACCGGTCCAGTCTAAGTCATCAGTGATGTCACATCAATGGCGGACGATTGGGTTGGATCTTGAATCACTCCAGCATCAATTACGAGAGATATTGATCTGAGTGGGAGCACACTAAGTAATTAAATTGATTAATCACAAGTGCAACTTAATTATGAACAAAGTCTTAGTATTTGCATTATCGTTGTAGAATAATGGCTCGCGTTACCACCTTCCCAATTGATTTTGATTAACTGTTTTATCTGGTAAAAACTTTATGATTGGTACCGTATTGTGAGGACTATCCTCAATAGTGTCGAGAAGGAGCTTGTCCTATCGCAAATTTTTGATGCTCTCCCGCTGATGCTATGGATGATGTGACTTATGTCCATAATCCAAAATGCTAGAATTCCACCACAGCTAAGTGCATTGTCTTCACCACCATGAAACCCGAACTTCGAAAAGTTTGGGATAGTTATGTTATATTCATGGAACTGAAAAATAGTTTTTCAGTAGTAAGACAATTAATGTTGGATATAAGATATCTGGTACAATGTATGATTGTAAGCATTAGTGAAAATGTTCACTGTGCTCTAAATAAAACTGATAAGTGTGGGATCCAGAAGAACACCGATCATATGATGATGAGAATTAAGGGAAAGGAAGTCCAAAGGATGTTAGTAAGACTGACACGCCGGATAGTCCATGGCATGCGCCACCCTTGATCATATGTGATCTTCTGTGAGTAGGAGTGACATTGGAAATAGAACTATGATACGTATAAAGGCAAAACGAAAGAAGACTGGAATAACCAGCTCAGAAATGAAAGTCATACGAAGTTATAGATGAATTCATTGCTGGTCAAGAGATGTAATTCTTGGGAATCATGATTAAGCAGTTAATTGTGGATTCTGTATATTGTGATTAAACAGTTGATCACCGGAATATCACATCGATTGCATATTGTTGCAACTCGATACAAGAAATACTATGGCTTTTATGACTAGCTAATGATGAGTTTTGACACACTTAGGAACACGGTAAAAGGTTTACTATACCGTGTGTTGACTCTATGATTATCTTCATAATTCATTTTAGAGTTGAGTAAATTGTTACTACACTTTAGCCTTGTTGCAAAACATCATTTTTGAATCATGTTTATTGCAAGAGAGTTGTTCAAAGCTATGAATAACATAAAGGCCATACTTCTATTGTGAATAGGTTGTATGTTATGAATCTTGATGATAATGCTAAACATCCATAACACTGACGCTAAACGTCGCAAGACTGACAGAAATACCACACAGATGTGGCACTGCCGTTTATCACAAGTGAAATAAAATGCATGTAGAATTTCCATAAGTGATGGACTTTCGAGTCATATGATTATGAATCACTTGACGCTTGCGATCTTTGTATCGAAGTAATGTGACTAAAACACCGTTGATAGGTCATACATGAACGGGCAACTAAACCATTGGTAATCATACATGATGATGTGTGTAGTCTAATAAGTATAGTTGTATGTAGTGGATTCCCTATCTTCACTCATGAGTTGAAGTGGATATGTGGATATCTGTTCAATAGAGACATACGTCTGAAATCTTTGAAATGTTCAAGGAATTTTAGAGTGAAATAGAAATTCATTGTAACGAGAAAATAAAGCTTCTGCAAATTAGATTGTAGAAAGTAATATTTGAGTTACAAGTTTAGCGAACGTCTGATGAGTTGTGAAGAAGTATCATAACTTGCGTCCACTATGAGTAAAGTGTTCGAGAGATGTAATCAAGCCATGTATGACACGGTAAGATCAAATATGACGTTTATCAATTTGCCATTATACTTATTAAAGTTATGCGTTAGTGACTACGGCTTTTACACTGAAAAGAGCATCATCAAATCTGTTGAAATGACACCATATTAGATGTGGTATGGACTATTAAAACCATGTTGTCTTTTCTTAAAATTTGGGTATATGAGGCATATGTTTGACATACTCAAAACCCCAAATCAGATAAGTGCTACTTTGTTAAGGTTATGCCAAAAGTTTTGGTATTCCTCTATCACTACACAAAAGCAAAACTGTTTGCTGTTAAGAACAATGTGTTTTGAAGAAAAATAGTTTCTTACAAAAAGGTGAGTGGGAGGATAGTGCAACTTGTCAAAGATTGTTGAATCTTCAGAGAAGTGCGCAGCTGAACCACACAGGTTAGACAAAACTCGTACAAACATTCATGATATGTAAAACGAGATATTGTTGTTCGACAATGATAAACCTGTGATATACAAAGAAGCGTTGATGGGCCCTGACTCCGGGATTTGGCTAAATGCCAAATAATCCGAGATAGTATCCATGGAAGTAAGTCAAGTTTTGAACTTGGTAGACCCTCGGAAAGACTAAAAGTCTGAAGAATATATATATGGATCTATAATTGATTCAGATGAAATTGTTTTATCCATAAAGCTCAACTCGTTGGAAAATTGTTTTCTAGCAAGTTCAAAGGTTGACTACGGCGAAATAGTGTCGACCATAGAAATGCTTTAGTCAGTTCGGGTTATATTAGCAATTACTACATATCTCATTTATAGGATATGGTAGAATGAACGTCAAAACAAAGTTCCTACACGGAAATATAACAAAGGACGTATATGTGATACGACCGGAATGTTTTGTCGATTCAAAGGATGCTAAAATAGATGCAAGGCTTGGATATCCAGTGATGGACTGAAGCTAGCATAATGGAGTTGGAATTTTCGTTGTGATGAAATTGCCAAAAGAGTTTGTTTTCATCAGGAATAACGAAGATGCTTGAATATTCAAGAAAGTAAGTGGGAGCTGAATAATATTTCTAAAACCTTATGTATATGACATATTGTTGATTAGAAATGATATAAATTTCTTGACACAAATAAGGACTTTATTGAAAATAGTTTTCAGCTGAAGTACTTGGGCTAATATAGCATTAGTATTGAGCGCAGTGATCTATGAAGATAGTAAGTGCCTGATCATGCTAAAGCCAACACTGCATATTGACATGATACTAAAGTAGTTTAGTATGAAAACGCCAGGAAGGATGTTCTTGACGAGGTCACGGTGAAAAGTTGTTTGCGGAAATCGGTGTTCATGAACATTGATAAGCAAAACACATGAATTGAATTTCACTCACATGTGTGTTTGGATTAATCATGTACACCATAATATGTAAAACGACCAGATATGTCCAACGCTCCAAAAGGTTGTGAGCAAGATACCAAAGTGATCAATATGTTGATCATTGGACAAGCAGTGAAAAGTTAAACTTATGATAGATAAGATATGTTTCTCAGAAAATGGAGATAATGAAGAGCTCGTTGTAACAAGTTACACCAGCTGAATTTTGATGTAAACAGTTACACCAATTCAGTCTTCATACTTACTCCGATCGATTTTCGATTTTAATTGGGATTATGTGTTTCACACGTAAGGGTGGCACAGTATGGAGGAACTATGTCAAGTTCGATACTGTGGCGAATTCTATAACAGAGGCTAAGTATATTGTTGCTTAAAGAAGTAACAAGGAGGGTATTTTGAATCATAAATTCATTTATGAACATGGTATGGTTTCCTAGATGCTTGAAGCTCATGGAACATTGACGAATGATTTCATGACTTATTCTAAAGGAACCAAGGTCCTGCCAAATGATTCAAACATATACAAAGCTAAACTGATAAAATTAGTGAATTTTATGATAGCGTGAAAACGCGAAGATATGCAAGATACAAACGGGCCTGAAACGTCAGATCCGAAGATGAGGTCTATACCACAAATGAAGCATTTCTTACACCGGTATGCCATAGGTGTAAAGTGCTCAAGCACTGACAATATTATTGACTCTAGTGCAAGTGGGAGACTGTTGGAAATATGCCCTAGAGGCAATAATAAAATGTTATTATATATATATTTCCACGTTCATAATTAATGTTTATATTTCTGTGCTATAATTGCAATGACCCTGACTGTGAGATTCAGAAGAAAACTCATTTGCATGTGTGGAAATGTAAACACCAAGAGTTCCTGGTTTAGCCTCTAAGACCAGCTCATGTGCTAACTGATGATTACGTTTTCTTAATCATGGACATTGTTCTTGTAACAAGGATGTCAGTAGCAATGGGAACATATTGTTAGCAGAACAATGATGTTGAACCGACCCCAGTATTGAATGATATACTTAGAGATCACATCGTAACTACGTTATAAGTCATATCATGAAATGTTTTCATATACGTAATTCCTTAGACCATGAGAGTATTGAGTTGCTTCACACAGGAAGACATGCTTTGGTTCTTAGATGAATCCTCCCGTAAATGGGAAGTAGTAAAATAAGTTCTGGGTATGTCAGATGGTGTGGCTAGTGACTGTGATAGTTCAAGAATGGGATTTTCTCCTTCACGATGAAGAAGATATTCACTTCGGGCCCACTCGGTATGACGGTATCCATTATAGTCTGGCCAGACGCATTGTGATTCAGTCACGGGGATACCGGAATACGATAACGAGAAAAGGGACAAACGAGCAAAGAGGATAACGAGTGGCTTGTGTTTAAAAGTTGTTACACATGGGTGCCAAACTTCTCTCCTCTAACTTTGTCATATATCGCGAAGCAAAGGGAATGGTACATGACTAAACATAATGGTTCACTCGAAGTTTCTTCGTGTATGTGCGGGAGTCAACATGGGTGTCCATGGCTCCGCTGTTGATTATTGGCTATTGACAAAAGGCTGTTGACCTATGTCCGGAAGATGTTCTGAGTCATGTCCGCATTATACCGAACCTATTGGGTCACACACTTAACGAGCAGTAGTCTGTTAGAATACTAGTATGGTAGAAGGTTTAGTGGAAGCAAAGCAGAATAGTTCATACGGGTACCGGAAGTAGTTCCGGAGATTTATGGAATTGTTCATAAGGGCACCAGAAGTAGTTCTGGGTATTTAAGGTTATGTCCGGATCACTCTGGAGTAGTCCCAGGTGGTTCCGGAACATATGAGAATGGTACTGGGGAAGTCCTGGATCAACCGGAATAGTTTCTGGATAATCGCTGGGCGTCCCGACAACCTTCGCGGTCATCGGGTGGCTTAAAATGTAACTCGGATGGTCTTGGAAACTATCCGGATGGCTCCGGAACGTCCGAGAACGGTCTCGGAAGGTCCTGGAAGTGCTCCAGAAGTGTCCGGAATGTCCCGAAACGGTCCCGGTATGTCCCGGAAGGTCCCGGAAGCTTCTAGAAGGTCATGGAAGGTTCCGGAAGGTTCCGGGCTGTACCACCCACTCCCCTGCGCCCCTAGCCTTGGGGGGAAAGCCACCTAGGCTTCCCTGGCCGGCCAAGGGGTGGGGGGCGCACCAAAGGGAAGAAATCCTCCTCCAGGTGGAATTACCAAATCACATTATGGCAGGTTTCCGGTGGGAAGGTGTGGGAAGGTTTGGAAGGCTTGGGAGTCCAAGTTGGACTCCCAATCCTCCTTGGGCTGCGCCCTAGACCTCCTGGCCACCTATATAAGGTGAGCCAGGGGGAGGGGGAGAAACACACAATCAATCCCCAAGGCCTATGCGCCACCCTCCCTCCTCTAAACCCCGTTGCTCCACTTTTAGACCCCGGTTTAGACGCTGTTCTAGATCGGAATCCGTTAGGGTTTTCTCCCTCTAGTTTTCTCGGTGGCGTTCATCTCTGGACGGCGGAGCGCTGCTGGATTGCTGCTATGGGATGTGTGGATACTAATGGAGGGGTCGTACCTTCGACCCTTCTTCGAGGAGCTTGTTCATGGGACTTGTCCGTGGGACTAGATCGCGGGACTTATTCATGCGATTGATCGAGGGACTGTTCCTGGGAGAACTTGCGAGATCTACTTCCACTACGTCCACGAGCTTCACCAACTCTACTTCCGCTACATCGGTTGGTGAGCCATGACCTAAAACCTTGTATGCAATCTTCTTGGATGATCTTGGGTTCTTGATTCGTAGGCCGAAATTTTTTTGTTTTCTACTACGTTTCCCAACACAAAGTCCATACTAATATCTTCCCAAGGTGTGGTACGAGCCGATAGTGGAGTATACAAACGTGAGGCTTCAGCTTCGACTTGGATGTGTTGCATACAATACAGCGTCGAACAAACCTGTCCACATCACGCCTCATCCTGGGCCAATAAAAATTATCAGCAAGCATGAGTAATGTCTTCTCACGCCCAAAGTGACCCATCAGCCCGCCTGCATGTGATTCCTGCAACAATAGCAAACGCACAGAATATTCTGGAACACAAAGTTTGTTAGCTCGAAACAAAAATCTATCATGGATGTGGAACTTGTCACAAGCATTCCGAAGCAAACACAAACGATATGGTTCAGCAAAATCATGATCAGTTGCATATAAATCACACAAACTCTCTAATCCAGGAATTTTAACATCAAGATGTGTCAATAACATGTTCTTCCTAGAGAGAGCATCAGCAACAACATTATCTTTTCCTTTCTTATATTTGATGATGTAAGGAAAAGACTCAATGAACTCAACCCACTTAGCTAAGCGTCTATGCAAATTAGATTGAGCTTTCAGATATTTCAAAGCTTCATGATCAGAATGTATGATAAATTCGTTTGGCCACAAATAATGTTGCCAAACCTCAAGAACTCTAACAAGTGCATACAATTCTTTATCATAAACAGGATAATTCAATCTAGCACCAGAAAGCTTCTCACTAAAATAAGCTATAGGTCTACCTTCTTGCATCAAAACACCACCAATGCCTATACCACTAGCATCACATTCAACTTCAAACTGCTTAGTAAAATCTGGTAACGTAAGTAAAGGTACAGAAGTAAGCAAACGTTTCAAGTCATCAAATGCAAGGTCTTGGGCAACGCCCCAAACAAAAGGCACACCTTTCTTAGTCAATTCATTCAACGGTGCAGCAATAGTACTAAAGTATTTCACAAAACATCTATAAAACCCAGCAAGACCGTGAAAACTTCGTACTTGGCTAACATTCATGGGAGTAGGCCAATTTTGAATTGCTTCAATTTTAGAAGAATCTACTTCTACCCCATGCTTAGATACAACAAAACCCAAAAATATGACCTTATCTTTTGCAAATGTACACTTCTCAAGATTAGCATATAATTTAGAATCACGCAACACTTGCAAAACTTGTCTAATATGATCAGCATGTTAAATTCATTGCGGCTGTAAATAAGTATATCATCAAAATACACAACCACAAAATGTCCAATAAACTCCCTCAAAACATGGTTCATTAATCTCATGAAAGTACTAGGAGCATTAGTAAGACCAAAAGGCATAACTAATCACTCATATAAGCCGAACTTAGTTTTGAAAGCAGTTTTCCATTCATCCCCTTCTTTCATCCTAATTTGATGGTATCCACTACGCAAATCAATTTTAGAGAAAATAGCAGCACCACATAATTCATCAAGCATATCCTCTAAACGTGGAATGGGATGACGATAGCGAATAGTGATGTTATTAATAGCTCTACAATCTACACACATACGCCATGTACCATCTTTCTTAGGAACCAAAATAACAGGAACAGCACAAGGGCTAAGGCTGACACGAATATACCCTTTATCCAGAAGCGCTTGTACTTGTTGCTGAATTTCCTTCGTCTCTTGGGGGTTTGTCCTATATGGTGCCCGGTTCGGAAGAGTTGCACCCGGTATAAGATCAATCTGGTGCTCAATACCACGCAAGGGTGGTAATCCTGCGGGAACCTCCGCCAGAAACACATCATCAAAATCCTGCAAAACAGTAGCCACACCAGGAGAAATAGGATGGTTATCATTAGAAACCAAAACCTCGCCTTTATACATGAGGACAAGAGGTATGGCTGTAGGATCCGCACTAAATTCTCGCATGTCTTCTTTGGTGGCTAATGTAAGCAAACTAGTCTCTCTCACACTTGTCGTTATATTATCACTCACAGTCATTACATTGTTCTCTCGTGTTGTTTCTACATTCACCTCTACCGTCTGACGAGACTCATTCACAATTTGCTGTGGGGACATAGGATGGAGATTAACTTTCTTTCCCTTGAACTCCAAATGATATGTATTGGCTCGACCATTGTGTTTGACATGGTGATCATATAACCACGGCCGACCCAATAAGAGATGGCAAACTGTCATAGGCACCACATCAAAATCGACGGAATCCTTGTATGGGCCTATCTCAAAATTTACGCGCACCATGTGATTTACCTTCATCTCACCACTGTGACTCAACCATTGGACATAATAAGGATGCGGGTGAGGTGAGTATTTCAGATTGAGCTTGGCACATAACTCCTTGCTTGCGAGGTTGCGGCAGCTACCTCCATCAATGATCACTTTGCAAGCTTTGTTGGGACCAACAAGTGCCTTGGTTTGGAAAAATTACAGCGCTGAGAATCAACATGTGGCTGCACTGTAAGAGCACGTTGTGACACAACAATGGTAGGAGCATGCGATGGAAAAGCATCCATGCCTTCTTCACTATGATATCCCTCGTCATCGAATGCGGAAGGATCTTCATCATCACCAGTTTCATACTCGCCAGTTTCTTGATTCACAAACATGACCTTTCTGTTCGGGCAATCTCTCTTGAAGTGACCCGGATTACCGCAAGCATGACAAGTGATCTCGCGATTGCGAGCTGTAGACATGTTGGAGCCTGCACTAGTGGCAGGGGCAGCTGGCTTCTTATCCATAGAACCATTGGAGGCTGGCTTGGAAACTGAAGAAGAAGCTCGAGTATTGGCACCATAATTCTCCATAGGCGCGGATGTCCTTGGAGAAAATCTGCTAGATGTGGAGTATCTTGACTTCAGTTGTGCCTCTTCTGCAAGCTGGGATTCAGCCTCCCTTGCAAGATGCAATAAATCATTCATATTATAGTATTGGTGATGCCGCACAATACTCTTGATAGTAAATTTCAGCCCATGGAGAAAATGTTGCATAGTCATCTCAACCTCTTCGCGAACTCGCGCACGTTGCAACAACATCTCCATCTCCATATAGTATGCATCAACGGACATAGTACCTTGCTTCAATTGTTGCAATTTATCAAAAACTGTCCGTAAGTAATTTGTGGGAACAAACCGAGCTTTCATGGTCGCCTTCATGTCACGCCATGTACGAATAGGCTGGCCATTGGTTTCTTGTATCTCGGTCAACACACTCTCCCACCAACGCAAAGCATAACGGTCAAACTCGGAAGAAGCAATCTTGATCTTCTTGTCCTCCGGATAATCATGCAAACGCCATAATTTTTCCATCTTAAGCTCCCATGTGAGGTATTCTTCCACATCCGTGGACCCTTCAAATTTGGGGATATTAAACTTGGGCTTGCTCAAGACATCTTCTTCCTGAATGGGTATACGGCGCGCACCAAGACCAAGTGGAGGTTGGCGAACCGGTCCTTGAAGACCACGCCCACGTCCTTGAATGCCCCTCAAATCAGCATTGTCACCATGGACACTACCATCATCTTCCTGAGCATCAAGTTGGCGTTGTACCATAGCTGCTTGTATGCCATTGACAGATGTTGTCATTTGTTGTAGGCTCTGCTGGATAACAGCAAGTTGTTGTTGCATAGTGGTGACTGCAGCGTCAGTCGCGTCCACTTTCAGTTGTACCGCTTGAACATTTGTATCAATTGCATCAGCGGATTTAGTAAACATCCCAGTCAAGTGATCACAGAGACCTTCATATGCCTCCCATGTAACTGGCGCATCCTTGTCCTGTTTCTGCATCACATCAAAACCACTTTGAGACATGATTAGTAGGTTAGTGCACTAAATCAAAATCTTTTGGTGGACACTCACAACTCACTCAAAACTGACAAGAAAAGGTGAATCTTACCGTTCCAAAGTGAATAGTAATGCGTACCCGTTCGGATGGAGGACTAGTGCACGGATGTGATGAAGTGAATACCCGAGTAAAAGAGTGAACACACGACAAAGCAGGATATATGTGGTGGAGCTATAGGTATGGTACCCTAACTACACCGAAGTCAAGTCCTAGTGCTGATCGTGTGATACAAACCCAAAGAAAACTCACACAGTGGAGACAAACGAAAGACAGGCCTCTCAAAAGATCACCACTATGATATGTCCTTTCTAACACTTGTATAACTCTTTGCACTCTTTTATAACTCTTTTTTTGATCACACTTCTTTCTCTCTTTTTTTTTGAACCTTTTCTCTTTTTCTCTTGTTTTTTTTTGACACTATTCCAAACTGGACGAAATTGCTAAGTACTGCTACAGTATTTTGATTTTTCTACAGTAACTTTTCTCTTTAGGCCACAATATGTCGCACCGCGGAGAAATTTTCGGGAAGGACACACGAAACAGCAAACTAAAACAATGACTCCGATGCAATCTAAGTTATGGCAAAAACTAGAAACCCTAATATTTTTGTATGGCTTTTTCTGGATAGGACGAAAACAAAAACGATCGAATAGATGGATTTGGTGGATGCTTACCGAGGAAACACTGGAAATCTGATACCAAGATGATATGGGGTGGCCCGATCTTCTCAGTAAGCGGACGGTGAATATGAGGGCGATGATAGATAACTTGTATGTAGCCAATGAACTCTCCTTGCTAGATCCCTGTTGCCAATGCGACAGCTCTCTACCCTTTGGATATTCACAACTTCACACACTTGCGCAACGTAGCCGTCGACCACGAGACGGTAATTTGCAATCTACTAATCCCCAGTGGAACAATAGATCACACAGAACTTGCAGTAGAAGAACTTCAGATCGATACGAATTGAAGTCTTAATGATTCAAGAGGAAAGCTTGAAGCTATTCTCAATATCTAGGGTTTATCTAAACGTGGTCTAACCCTAAAACTCGTGGGAGCTGGGTATTTATAAGCTAGGGGGATACAAGAGCCGCAGCCCGTCTGATCTGCGCGTAGGCAGTTCTGGCGGTGAGGTGTCCTGGATTGGGAGTTCTTCTCGAGGACCTTCATGTCGGACGTCCGTCATATGTCGGACGTCCGATGCGTCAGACGTCCGAATCCTGTCGGAAATCCGGCTTCGGTTTTGGAGGTCTTCTGGATATGGAGGTCGCCATCCTTCTCGCTAATGTCGGACATCCGAAATGGGTCGGACGTCCGAAAGTTGGAGCATGTCTCATCTTCTCCTCCTTCTGGATCCTCGTCTTCGTCATGATTCCTGATTATGCAAACATACAAAGATTTAGGCAGTATAAAGTTCTTATTACATAATATATCAGAATCTATTAAGAGCGAGTTCACCTGTTGTTCTATCAACTTTGCACGAGCTCTTGTAATAGGTCCAATTCTGATTTCATCATCCTTCTTCTTTGTTGAATCAACTTGTTCTTCATGACGAACTGGAGATGTGTTGGTAGTAGGGATGTCCTCATCAATGCCCCCATGCATCCCCAAGAAATATTCAAGGAGACTCAAGCGTCTAAGCTTGGGTATGCCCCCGTGCATCCCCTTCTCCATCAACAATTATCAGTTCGTCTCTCATTCCACTATATTTTTATCACTTCATGCATTATGTGCTATGCTTGGAGCGTCTCGTTCTTAGGTTTTATTTTTAGTTTTAGTTTTCTTTAGCTTTTCTTGTTTTTCATAACAAGTTAGAACCCAGCTTTCTTTGTGTGGGAGAGAAACACGCTCCACTTCCAAAATCTAGAACACAACATAGGACTTTTCATGCTTATCTTTGCTGTGTGTGTTCTTTATCTTTTTCATAGCTACTGTCATGTTTTGCTCTTAGTTTTCATGTTTATCTTTTCAAAGAGCTTTTATTTAGTTTGTTGTTGGAACTCTCTTGAGTTTTCATGTTTATCTTGTTTAGAGAGTTTTCCTGTTGCACTGAGTTTTGTGTCTTGACTTGAAGTACGTAGTTGAGGTTGCTATTCTTTTGTAGTAGTAACTTGCAATAGTTTTGAGGTATTGTTTTGAGTAATGTTTGGACTTTTGGTGTCAAGAGCTTTAGACTATTAGTGATAGATGTCGTATTTTGGGCAATTCGTGTTTATTTTCAAAACCTACAAAACTAGTTGAGAACTCTAGCTACTAGATGGATCACTACTCTTCTGAGGGGTCAAATATTAGAGTACACTCATGTACCATGAGTCGAGGATGCGCAAGGATAACCAAACCCCCATACACTCCTCCTCGGGGTACTTGTCTCTTTGTGAAACCTCCTTATTATATTGAGAGTTACCGATAATAAGTGTGTGAGTTCTTCGGACTAATGTGAGTATTCGAAAGTTGACACTTCCACCTTCCCATATTTTTCTAGCCTCTCTTGTGCCGTGCATTGCTTTCTTCTCACTCCGAGAGTTGGCGTCCACCTTCGCCGGTACATCCAAACCCTTGGCATGATACGCTCTGTCATCATAAACCTCCTTATATCCTTCCTCAAAACAGCCACCATACCTACCTATCAAGGCATTTCCATAGCCTTTCCGAGATATATTGACATGCAACATCCATCTTCTCATGACTTGATCTTCATGTCATACATGCTACTTGCTTGATCGATGAGTCGCATGCTAGTTGGGCCTTGCTCTAATCATTGCTACATGATGCGCTAGTATCATTGCATATCCTGCTACACTGGCAGAGGCATACATTTGCATACATCATGATAGTTACATTTTCTTTATGATTTGAGTACTTTGTAAAGTGTGAAAAATCTTCTATACTTCTTGTAATATATAGAGTTTTGCCCCTAAAGTGAGGAAAAGATCCCAAAGTGGACAAATTAAAAGATCCCAAAGAGGACAAATGAGAGAAATAGAAAGAGCCATTGAGGCCACCAAAAAATAAAAAAATAGAAAAAAAGAGAAAAAGAAATAAAAAGAGAGAAGGGGCACACTAATATTCCTTTTGAGAGATCCACACTCGTACTCCCTCTTATATCTTGTACTCCATAGATATTATCATTCATGCATATAGCTATGTGGGGACCTTCACACTATAGAACTTGGCTTGTATATTCCAATGATGAGCCTCCTCAAATGAGCTCTAGGTCTTCTTGAGCAAGCAAGTTGGATGCAACCCCACTAGTTCCATTGGAGAGCTTACCTTAGCTCACATGTGCATCCGTTGCATGGCAATCCCTACTCCTCACATCATATCTATCATTTGGCTTTCTCTCGCCTATGATTGTCCTCATTGATGTGAGCCTTTCACACCTTTTTGTCTTCCTCCTCCACCATATTCTCTCTTTGCCATCCTAAATGTCAACTTTATTGCTTACACTCATCCATTGCATGAGTGCTCAAAATGTCGAAAAGGAGTGGATCATTTTGACATGTACTTGGCTAGTGCTCTGGGGACGAGTCAAGATAAGATTCCAAAGAAAACCAAGTGTGAAACTTTAGTAGATTGAGTTCTCAACACAAAAATACCTTTTTCTCGTATATCCCTATCCCATTTCTTGCACGCAAACACCATTTGGAGACATTCGAGTCACGGACAGCGAGAGCTCTTGCACCTTTATGTTCTTATGTTGCTTGTTTCAATGCTAATATAGACTCTTGCTTGTTAAGACTTGAATTGAATTGCATGCTTTGATTTCTTTACTTTCAAAGTTCTTATATGGTTCCTAGCATGTCATCATAGAAATTATGCTTGTTATCATTTACCTACTCGAGGACGAGCAGGAATTAAGCTTGGGGATGTTGATACGTCCAAAACGTATCTATAATTTCTGCTTGCTCCATGCATCTTTTGTGTGATATTGCTATGATATTGATACACTTTCATACACTTTTGATCATATTTGGACTAACCTATTAACTCAGGGCACCACAGTGCCAGTTTTTGTTTTCTGTTGTTTATTTTATTTCAGGTTTTCCCATTACTTAAAGTGCCAGAAAAATGTTGCTTCCTCCCTCCATGATGCGGGAGTAGTTCCTCCTCGGGGCTAAGGTTTCTAACAGTAGCTATGTGTTCTTCTCTCTCCCCCATGATGTGATCTTCGTTGTGATCATAGGCTATGTTAATCTAGGGTGATCCCATGATGTTTCCCCTTTTTCTATGTATTGGATTGATGTACTCACTTGATCTTATCTAGTATAATCCCCGAGACCATGGTGACAGCGGGCTATTGGACATGGGTTAGAAGAATATTTTCATGAGTGATTTCCTCTTTTGTGTGTGGATTGAAGATTGAGAGTCTCTTGGTGCTTGTCTTTGACTATCCTTTAGATATGTTGTGGTGATTGTGGTACTCTCTTTGGATGGCCGCAGTGACATTGGAAAATCCATAGATGAGAACTACGAACTCTGAGGTGTGCTTTTGTAGCCCTACACAATTCTCTTCCTCTCTTGACCACAAAGGAATGACCTCCGAGTACGTCTCCATTGCATGTTTTATGGGGAATATCTTGTGATTAGACTATGTTAATGTTGTTGGGAGTTGCCACTAGTGAAAGTATGAAGCCTAGGCCTTGTTTCTACCATTGCAATACCGTTTGTGCTCACGTTTACCACTGTTTTCCTTGCTGCATTTTTTATTACAGGTTTATATTACTTCGTTTTGCCACACCTATCACCTATATTTTACCATCTCTTCGCCGAACTAGTGCACCTATACAACTTCTAGTTGTATTAGGTGTGTTGGGGACACAAGAGACTTCTTGTATCTTAATTGCAGGGTTGCTTGAGAGAGACCATCTTCAACCTCTACTTACCTGAGTTCGATAAACCTTAGGTCATCCACTTGAGGGAAATTGTTGTTTTCCTACAAACCTCTGCGCTTGGAGGCCCAACATAGTCTACAAGAATAGAAGCGTGCGTAGACATCAGAGAGCTAACAATTTCTTCTTCCTGTATTTGAGAATATTGCTCGATCCTCTTCGGATGCCCTTCTGGATAGAGAGGATCTTGAGTGCTAGTTCCTCCTCGGGTTCTAATCCCGAAGGCATGTATATCCTGTTTGGCATTATTAGCAAGCAAATCTTTTTGCACATTAGAAATTTGATCAAGCTGAGTTTGAACCATATGAAAATTCTTCACAAGACATTTAACATCATTAGTTGTTATACCTAGAACATCAAGCAAGCTTTTGATAGCAAGAGAATTATCATGCAACTGGCTTTGTATCTTCTCATTAAAGTGATTTTGCTTCATAATGAAATTATCAAGCTCATCTAAACATTGATCAGGAGGCTTACCATGGGGAATGTCACTTGCATTGAAATCTAAAAGAGAGTGTACCTCTACCATTGGAGGGTGAGTGGTAGGCTCACACAACTTCTCAATAGGGGGTAGATTCTTTACGTCTTCAGTTTTAATACCCTTCTCTTTAATATACTTCTTCGCTTCTTGCATATCTTCGGGGATTAGGACAAGCATGCCCCTCTTTTTTGGTGGTGGAGGTGGTTCAGGGACGGACCAATCTTCGTGGTACTTGGCAATCTTGCCCATTAATTCTTCTGCAGCATCCGGTGTTCTTTTCCTGAAAACACAACCAGCACAACTGTCCAAATAGGATCTAGCTTCATCAGTTAAACCAGCATAAAATATATCAATTAATTCATTCTTAGGGACTCCATGTCCCGGTCTAGCCTGGATCAGACTGCAATACCTCCCCCAAGCTTTAGGGAGGTTCTCATCCTGTAACTGTTTAAAGTTATAGATTCTTCGTAAAGCAGCATGTTGCATATGAGCAGGAAAGTACTTATCAACAAATAAGTGAGCTAATTCTTGAGGACTCCTAATGTAACCACATGGTAGTGCATCATACCACGCTTTAGCACCTTCCTTTAAAGAGAAAGGAAGAAGCTTAGTAACATAGAAGTTTCGTATCTTTTCATCTGTAGTAAACAAGCCACCCAACTCAGTGAGTTTGGTCAGGGTTGCAATAGCATCATCATTTTCTCTGCCATAAAAGGGGTCAGCTTGAACCATAGATATAAGTGAAAGATCAACAGAGAAATTATAATCAGGATCATTGATGCATATAGGAGATGTAGCAAATTTAGGATCAGGAATGGTCTTGTTCTTTAGGGAGTGTTTTTCGAGAACCTTCTTAATAGCATCAGGGTCAGAGTCGACAAACTCTGTTAGCTCCCTGCATAAATCATCATCAAGTATAATATAATCATCATCAAGGAGTCTCTCCTTGAGTTTACTCAAATCAGGATAATTGTAAGTTCCATCAAAAGGGTAGCAAGTATCGGGAATTTCAATTCCAGATTTTTTTGCAGCAACAGCGATCTGTTTCTCAAGAGCGTGACCAAGTGAACCAATATCATCAAGAGTAGTAGAAGCATCATAAAAATTATCGGATATAGTAACAGATTAAGTAGAAGCATCATGTGGTGGAGGTTAAGCAAACTTACTCATAACTGAAGGTGAATCAAGTGTGGCACTAGTGTTCAGAACAGTACCTTTTCTCGTACGGAATGATAAGATCGGGACCTTGAGGTCTTCTTTCTTACCCATAGCGGATAAATTGCAGAACGTAAAATACTTCAAGTAAACTTGTGAATAAAGCTATGCTCCCCGGCAACGGCGCCAGGAAAACAGGCTTGATAACCCACAACTGCAGGGGATCGAGATAGTCTTCGCGGGTAATAATAACCCAATTTATAGATTCGACTCAAGGGGAGCCAAAGAATACCCACAAGCTTTAACAGTGGAGTTGTCAATTCCACCGCACCTGAGATACACTTACTTGCAACAAGATATTAATAGTAACGGTAATATGGAAGTGATGATAGCAACGGAAATAGTGGTGGTGAAATAGCGACAGTAAAATAGCAAAAGCAAACAACTAGTAATCGGCAGAATTAAAACACTGTAGGCTAGGGAGATGGATGGTTGGGCGCTGCATGGATAAGGCACATCATGTATTTAACTTGGGGCAAGGCACACAGAAAAGCAATGATCATCTAGGCATAAATCAAACATCAGGCATGTACCCCACAGGTAGTTGTACGTGCTTGCAATAAGAACTTGCACAACATATTTTGTCCTACCATCCCGCTACGAACGGGGCCAAAAGAAACTTATGGAGATTAAGGTGCTCCTGTCAAAGAGCACCGGAAGAAAGCATTAACAATCAATGGATACATGGAATCCTCAAACTATAGTCCATCCCCTTTGGTGTCCCAAGCTTTCACCTTTGGGATCGCCGGTTCCGGACTATAACAGGTGCATACAACTCATAGATAGGATCAAGAACACAAATATATTCATGCAAACACATAGGGTTCAGATCTGAAATCATGGCACTCGGGCCCAAAGTGACAAGCATTAAGAGCAACAAGTTGAAGCAAAGATGATAAACAACAATCTAGATGATAGGCAACATGCCCCCAACAATCTGATAAACTATTACATGATCTATCTCATCCAATCCCTACCATCCCCTTTGCCTACAGCAGGGAATTACTCACACATTGATGGGGAAGTCATGGAGGGAGGATGGAGTGGTGATGATGATGACGATGGCGATGATCTGCCCTCAACGGAGGCCAAAACACTCTCCAGATTAGCCCTCCCGAAGAAGAACAGAGGGTGGCGGCGGCTCCGCGGCGTGAATTGGGAAAACGACTTCTATTTCAGGGTTTCTGTTGGAGATATTCCCTAGAGGAAATCATGTTATGATGTTATCTCCTTATGTATTCATGAGTTATTTGTATTGTCCTTGAACATCATCACTGATATGTATCAATAAGTATGTTACTTGTTTGTGAGACTATATATTCTATGATGATTGTTCTAATGGTCCCTAGTTGATGAGGTTCTGCGGACACATATCCTTGACTAGTATATGATTCGATTGATGACTATGTTTCACAAGTCATGAGCATGGAGATGCTACCGATAGTATGAACTTAGTGATGGGATCACTGAGTTGGACAGAGACCCACTTTGAGACGCAGCGAGATATTGTCATATGTTAGTCTAAATACAATGTATATGCCATGTCCTAGACCTGAGGTCCTCGCATGTTCTCGGGATGAGGAATGACTCACTTAGGGACTATCAAACGCTACACCGTAACTGGTAGTTATAAAGTTAGCTTACGGGTGAGTCATGATACATGTCGCGAGACATGGTTGATCAAGATGGGATTTTCCCCTCCACTTTGGAGAGATATTCTCTGGACCCTCTCGAGTGATAAGATTCAGATAGCATGGCCATGCGACATGGGTTAAGTGTTAACCCGGTTCAGGAATCTGTATCACAGTTTCGAGAAGAGAGGTTAAGCTATCACAAGGGTGACAAGTACTCGCCTTGAGCTTGACAACATATATCGTGAGGCAAAAGGAATGTTGCATATGACACTTTGTAATGGTTCGTCTTATGACTTTACGCATATATGGGAGTCGGCACGTTCTTCTAGGAACCACTACCGACTATCCAACCGGATGTGATTCGGGACGTGTCCATGTGTACGTGAACCTATAGGGTCGCGCGCTTAAGGGGAAAGGAGCCCATTCGGATGTGATCCGAATGGATTATGGATGGAGGTTCCGGATTGCCTCAAGGGTTGAGGCCATTCCACGGGCGCCTATATAAAGGCTAGGGCGAACCCCGAAGGGGTACAGGATAGACCACAACCCTAGCCGCCACTCCACCTCCAGGCCGAGCCGCCGGACCTAGCAGTCCGTCGCCCGGCGCTCCTCCTTGTACGTGTGCATCCCTTGGAGGCGCTGCACCTGCGGCGCTTGGACGAACTATTCGCGGGATCGGATCGCGGGACTCTGTTTGTGGGATCGGTACGAGGGATTGGTTCGAGGGATTCGAGGAGCAACCGCCGACGCACATCGCCAACTCTCCTTCCGCTATCGTGACTGCGCGTCTAGTGGTAAACCCTAATCTTGTAGTTCATCTCCAGTAGTAGTGATCTTGGTTGTGCGCGGTAGAAAATTTTGATTTAGCGCTAGCGTAGCGTACCGCGTGTTCCAACAGTGGTATCAGAGCCTCTGGTATTTGGTGGTGAATTCGTGATGAATTTTCATATAGAGTTTTGTAGATCAGATCGGTTTTGCATGTAAGTTTGAGGTTCTTGATTTCATGATCTGTCCCGAGGCGCGAGCTACTTAGGTCGTGCCACAACTTATCCCTAGAGGTCGGTTATCCTCCATTGGGATAGACAGTGTGCCGTAAACCCTATTGTCGCATGCGGATATCACTAGGTGATTGATCCGGGACACGGATCAGGACACGGCGTAGATATGATCTGCGCTGTCCAGAAATCTGTGAGCAGATTCGGTTCAGAGGCCATATCTTGGTCATATGAACTCCGATTGAGCTCCGTGACCTACCAAACGATGCAGAATGAAAAGATATGCAAAAGAGGTTTTAGTTAATTAGGTGATTTTTCGTAGACCTAATTTTACTAGTGCTAAAAGAGGTTTAGACGGCGGTAGAACGTCTAACTTGGTTTTGTAGGGTATGAATGTGATTTGGTATAGCCCATTGTGTATGTTATTATTCATGGCCTGCGTGTCATGGTTTTGACAACCGGCTGGAGCCATATGGTTGTCTCATTATTGTATTAATGACCTGTGTGTCAACTTGTGGAGCCATGTAATGTAATTTACTTTCATAGCTATTAGTTTGTAATAGCATAGTAACTTATGTAACACTTGGCGGTTGACACCATGGCGTGGCGATGGAGATCACCACGAGGACAACCGTACATGGAGATGGAGATCGCCATGGGAGGTTCGCGCACATGGAGATGGAGATCACCATGCGCTATGACAAAGGGGCTATACCATATCACTTGTATAAACTGCTTGTGAAAGTTTATCCCTTTATGCATCCTTCTTTGACATGGTAGATGTTTTAAGTAGGATGATCCCTCAAAGAATGTCAAGTAAATTTTGCCTCCCCAATTGCTGCACATCACATGTCATGTATGTTTAGTAGTAGGACTATAAAATTAGGGTGCTGCTAGATCTCCTTGGCGTGATGGGTTTGTGTCGGACACTTACACGCATAGCACTTGGTTAACTTGTCGAGGCTATCAAAACAGTTTTGGGCTTCGGGGCATAGTTGTTGGTGTGTATGTGATGCGCATCAACAAACAGGAGTCGTATGGTTGATGCGATTAGCAAGGAGTTGCTTATCGGTAGGTCGAGTCGGCTAGCAGTGATGCAAAAGCTCACTAGTCAATTCGCCCCATCGGATCCTGAATCACTTAGTGTCAACTAGAGGGATGTTGAACTTAGTGGGAGTAATTTTATTAAAGCGTTTAATATGAATTGCTCTTCATGAATACATGTCTTAGTATTTTGCATTTTATGTTGTAGATCAATGGCACCACCTGCTCTAGTTACCAAGTTTGCGTTGAAATCCATCCTCGAGAAAGATAAACTGAATGGAACAAACTTTACCACCTGGTATAGAAATCTGAGAATTGTTCTCAAGCATGATAAAAAGGAAAATGTTCTAGAGGAACCGCTTCCAGAGGAACCGGCTGATAATGCCACCGCTGCTGCTAAGAATGCCTATCAGAAACTCAAGGATGAGTCTACTGAGATCAGCTGCCTCATGCTGGCTTCTATGGAGCCCGAGCTGCAACAGCAGTTCGAAGACATTAGGGCTTTCGATATGATCGAGAGTCTTAAGGGCATGTTTCAGGTTCAGGCTAGGACCGAAAGATTCAACGTCTGGCGATCCCTGATGGATTGCAAGCTGAAAGAGGGTGATCCACTAAGCCCGCATGTCATCAAAATGATGGGATACATGCAAGCTTTGGATCGTCTTGGGCATCCGTTGACTCCTGAGTCAGCTACAGATACAATTATGGGTTCTCTTCCGCCAAGCTATAACTCATTCATTACGAACTTTCATATGCATGGCATGGAAAAGAAGCCCACTGAATTGCATGGGATGCTTAAGATAGCAGAGCAGGACATTAAGAAGGGCACACATCAAGTGTTGATGGTGCAGAACACGGCCAAGTTCAAGAAGTCATGGACCAAGAAGAAGGCTAACACAAAGGGAAAGGACAAGGATGTGATCCTGACTCCAGCCCAGGCGCCTAAGCCTGGACCTGACGCAGAGACCATTTGCTTCTATTGCAAGGAGAATGGTCACTGGAAGAGGAACTGCAACAAGTGGCTCGCCAGCAAGGGCAAGAGCAGTGGGAGTACGTCTTCTACAGGTACACTTGTTGTATATGTTATAGACATTTATCTTGCGGATATTTCTAATAGTTCTTGGGTATATGATACGGGATCAGTTGTTCACATTTGCAACTCGATGCAAGGACTAAAAAGAAGTAGAGATGTCGCAAAACGAGAAGTTGACATTCGCGTCGAGAATAAAGCAAGAGTTGTTGCATTAGCCGTCGGCACCATGCAACTTAATTTACCTTCTGGATTTGTAATGGAGCTTGATAATTGTTATTATGTTCCATCGTTAAGTCGAAACATTATTTCTGCCTCATGTTTGATGAGACAAGGTTATGAATTCATTATTAAGGACAATGGTTGTTCTATATATTTGAATAAGATGTTTTATGGCTTGGCGCCCGTTGTGAATGGGTTATTCATTTTGAATCTTGAAGGTGAATATGTCTATAATATAAATGCCAAGAGGCTTAAACATAACGATCTGAATACAACTTACTTTTGGCACTGTCGGCTTGGTCATATTAGTGAAAAGCGCATGAAGAAGCTCCATGATGATGGACTTTGAAATTCGTTTGATTTTGAATCATTCGAGACATGTGAATCGTGCCTACTCGGCAAGATGACCAAGACACCTTTTGCAAAGAGTTGCGAGAGGGCATCCGACTTGTTGGAACTCATACATACTGATGTGTGTGGACCAATGAGCACGACTGCTAGAGGTGGTTACCAGTACTTCGTGACTTTCACCGATGACTTGAGCAGATATGGATATATCTACTTGATGAGGCACAAGTCGGAAACCTTTGAAAAGTTCAAGGAGTTTCAAAATGAAGTAGAGAATCAACTCGGCAAGACGATCAAACTTATACGATCAGATCGTGGAGGTGAATATCTGAGTCAAGAGTTTGATGATCATCTCAAGAGTCGTGGAATAGTTCCACAACTCACTCCTCCTGGAACGCCTCAAAGAAATGGTGTATCGGAACGGAGGAATCGCACCTTGTTGGACATGGTTCGATCGATGATGAGTCAGTCAGATCTACCGTTGTCATTTTGGGGTCATGCTCTAGAAACTGCAGCTTTTACACTAAACAGAGTACCATCTAAATCCGTAGATAAGACACCATATGAGATATGGACTGGGAAGCGTCACAGTTTGTCTTTTCTAAAGATTTGGGTTTGTGAAGCGTTTGTCAAGCGACTTCAGTCGGACAATATCGCACCCAAATCGGATAAGTGCATATTCGTGGGATATCGAAGGGAAACCTTAGGGTATTACTTCTACAACCGACAAGAGGGCAAAGTGTCTGTCGCTCGACATGGTACCTTCCTTGAGAAAGAGTTTCTCACTAGGAAGGCTAGTGGGAGGACGGTGCAACTCGAAGAGGTTCGAGATAAACCACTCGGGGAAGACACGGCAAGTGATGCCATTATGGCAGAGCTAGTCAGTGAACCTGTGGTTGAAGTAGCACCTGCACCACGAAGGTCAGAAAGGCTGCGTAATGCAAGCAATGTATTGTTGTTGGACAACAATGAGCCTTTGACATATGCGGAAGCGATGGTGGATCCAGATTCTGAGTTATGGCTTGAGGCCATGAGATCCGAGTTAAAGTCCATGGATGACAATCAAGTTTGGAACTTGGTTGATCTTCCAAATGGTGCAAGAACCATTGAGTGCAAATGGATCTTTAAGAAGAAGACTGATATGGATGGAAATGTTCAAATCCATAAAGCTCGACTTGTCGCTAAGGGGTTTCGACAAGTTCAAGGAATTGACTACAACGAGACCTTCTCCCCTGTAGCGATGCTTAAATCAGTTTGGATTATTCTAGCTATAGTTGCCTATTTCGATTATGAGATATGGCAGATGGATGTCAAAACAGCTTTCCTTAATGGAAATCTAGAAGAGGACGTGTATATGATACAGCCCGAGGGTTTTGTCCATCCAGAGAATGCTACTAAGGTATGCAAACTTCAGAAATCCATTTATGGATTGAAGCAAGCATCTCGGAGTTGGAATATTCGTTTTAAAGAGGTTGTCAAATCGTTTGGCTTCATCGAGAACGAAAAGGAACCTTGTGTGTTCAAGAAGTTTAGTGGGAGCTCAATCGTATTTCTAATCTTATATGTGGATGACATATTACTGATTGGGAATGACATTCCAATGCTTGAAGCTGTCAAGGACTCATTGAAAAATAGTTTTGCAATGAAGGACTTGGGAGAAGCAGCTTACATTTTGGGAATCAAGATATGTAGAGATAGATCAAGGAGGCTTATTGGATTAAGCCAGTGTACCTATATTGACAAGGTGTTTAAAAGGTTCAACATGCATGAGGCTAAGAAAGGGTTCTTGCCTGTGTCACATGGCATTCATCTAAGCAAAACTCAGGGTCCATCGACTCCTGATGAGCAAAGACGCATGGATAAGATTCCGTATGCTTCGGCCATCGGGTCTATCATGTATGCTATGGTATGTACTCGTCCAGATGTTTCCTATGCTCTAAGCGCTACGAGCAGATACCAGGCTAATCCAGGCGAGAGCCACTGGACAGCAGTTAAGAGCATCCTAAAGTACCTGAAAAGGACTAAGGATATGTTCCTAGTTTATGGAGGTGAGGATGAGCTCGTTGTAAAGGGTTACACCGATGCTAGTTTCCAAACCGACAAGGATGACTTTCGTTCGCAATCTGGGTTATGTGTTCATTCTGAACGGAGGTGCAGTGAGCTGGAAGAGTTCCAAGCAAGAGATGGTAGCTGATTCTGCAACAGAGGCCGAGTACCTTGCAGCTTCTGAAGCTTCAAAAGAAGGTGTTTGGATAAGGGATTTCATTACCCTACTTGGTGTGGTTCCAGACTCGGCAAACCCGTTGGACCTCTATTGTGATAATAGTGGTGCCATCGCACAGGCCAGGGAGCCAAGGCATCACCAGAAATCCAAGCACCTAGAAAGGCGTTATCATCTCATACGAAAATTCGTAGATGATGGTAATATAAATGTATGCAAAGTACACACGGATGCAAACGTTGCTGATCCTTTGACAAAGCCTCTCCCGATGCCGAAGCATGAGGCGCACGTAAGAGCCATGGGCCTTAGATGCCTAACTGATTGACTCTAGTGCAAGTGGGAGACTGTTGGAGATATGCCCTAGAGGCAATCATGTTATGATGTTATCTCCTTATGTATTCATGAGTTATTTGTATTGTCCTTGAACATCATCACTGATATGTATCAATAAGTATGTTACTTGTTTGTGAGACTATATATTCTATGATGATTTTTCTAATGGTCCCTAGTTGATGAGGTTATGCAGACACATATCCTTGACTAGTATATGATTCGATTGATGACTATGTTTCACAAGTCATGATCATGGAGATGCTACCGATAGTATGAACTTAGTGATGGGATCACTGAGTTGGACAGAGACCCACTTTGAGACGCAGCGAGATATTGTCATCTGTTAGTCTCAATACAATGTATATGCCATGTCCTAGACCTGAGGTCCTCGCATGTTCTTGGGATGAGGAATGACTCACTTAGGGACTATCAAACGCTACACCGTAACTGGGTAGTTATAAAGGTAGCTTACGGGTGAGTCATGATACATGCCGCGAGACATGGTTGATCAAGATGGGATTTGCCCCTCCACTTTGGAGAGATATTATCTGGGCCCTCTCGAGTGATAAGATTCAGATAGCATGGCCATGCGACATGGGTTAAGTGTTAACCCGGTTCAGGAATCTGTATCACAGTTTCGAGAAGAGAGGTCAAACTATCACAAGGGAGACAAGTACTCGCCTTGAGCTTGACAACATATATCGTGAGGCAAAAGGAATGTTGCATATGACACTTTGTAATGGTTCGTCTTATGACTTTACGCATATATGGGAGTCGACACGTTCTGCTAGGAACCACTACCGACTATCGAACCGGATGTGATTCGGGACGTGTTCATGTGTACGTGAACCTATAGGGTCGCGCGCTTAAGGGGAAAGGAGCCCATTCGGATGTGATCCGAATGGATTATGGATGGAGGGTCCGGATTGCCTCAAGGGTAGAGGCCATTCCACGGGCGCCTATATAAAGGCTAGGGCGAACCCCAAAGGGGTACAAGACAGACCACAACCCTAGCCGCCACTCCACCTCCAGGCCAAGCCGTCGGACCTAGCAGTCCGTCGCCCGGTGCTCCTCCTTGTACGTGCGCATCCCTTGGAGGCGCTGCACCTGCGGCGCTTGGACGAACTATTCGCGGGATCGGATCGCGGGACTCCGTTCGTGGGATCGGTACGAGGGATTGGTTCGAGGGATTCGACGAGCAGCCGACGACGCGCATCGCCAACTCTCCTTCCGCTGTCGTGATTGCGCGTCTAGTGGTAAACCCTAATCACGTAGTTCATCTCCAGTAGCAGTGATCTTGGTTGTGCGCGGTAGAAAATTTTGATTTAGCGCTAGCGTAGCGTACCGCGTGTTCCAACAGTTTCTCCATCACAGGAATAAATAGGAGCCTCGGTAGGGCACCAGAGGAGGGGGGAGGCCCCCCAGGTGGCCAGAGGGCGCGGCCCCACCCCTGGCCGCGCCAGGGGGGCGCCTGGGGCCCCCTTGGCTGTCCTCTGGTCCCACTTCTTGCATAGTGGACCTTCGGATGCGTGGATTTTCTGTGATTTTTCCTGGAATTTTCTGACACCTAAAAATCCATTTTCCTGCGCACAATAAAACCATGCAGGCAGCTCTGCTGAAAACAGCGTTAGTCCGGGTTAGTTTCGTCCAAATCATGCAAGAATGAGGGCAAAACAATAGCAAAAGTGTTTGGAAAAGTAGATAGACGTATCAGTATAGAAGGTGGTAACTTAGAGGAAGAATGAAATAATTTGCCTCCGAGTAGTTTAAAATCAAACATAAATGTTTTTAAATAAAATATGCTTATCTCATTTGTACGTGTATTTTTTACCCAGTAGCAACGCACGTGCATCTTACTATTTTAGCCATTTTTAAAAGAAAAAAATAGGAGAACAGTAGTCACATTCCCTTTCTAGTGGTAGTAATTGAGGATTCCAAAAATAAGGATAACTAAAGTGCTTCGATAATGACAGCATCGGGCGAAAAAGCTAAGTTGTTGACAACAGACCCTCATATACACTTGTCCCTAATGACAATGCCGGTATATTTTTGTCGTAGCATCATAAGCGGCAGCTTATGATGTTAAAGTGAATCTATATGGTGTGAAGTAGAGCGATGGCAACAGAGCTTGAGCAAAGTTGTGGATCGAGATAAAAGACACATAAAGGATGTCAGCGTTTGTGTGGTGGAGAGAAATAAGATGTGTGTCGATAAAAAAGTATAACCAATGGAGAATGGGATGAAGCAGAAAAAATATGTTAAATATATTGCTTGTTGTTTCGTACTCCTTCCATTTCCATATGTAGTGTGCATTATTTTTTTGTTAAAGTTCCACAATGTAGTGCGTATAAGCTGTTTTTGACGGACACGGCTATTCTGGTCTCAGGACTATCTGGTCCTGATATCTTACACGTTCGTGGATATGTTGGGATCAGGAAAAGAAGGTGTGTCAGAAAAGGTATGAACAGTCACGTACGAGTGCATCCGTTTCGTGGAGGTCACGGAGATGTAGCCGGACCGTGGCTCAGAATATTAAAACGGAACATGATGTTTGGCCCAGGCCGCCTGTACGCTATCTGCTATCTAAGGGCACTCCCAATGCTAGTATCTTAGCACGATATCATAGGCATTTTGTTTATGTGGCATAGCACTTAATGAAGAAAGAGAGAGAGGTTGTATCTTAGCTAAGATACAACCCTTGCACGTGGTCATATGCAAAAAGCATTGTTAAACCAATCACATGTATACATGAGACCAAAATCATTAAATAAGATACAACCCCTAAGAAACAATGCATTGTGATGGTTGTATCTTAAGTTTTTATTAATCCTATGATATTGTGCTAAGATACAATGCATTGGGAGAGCCCTAAAGCAAGTAAACGTTTAGTTTTAGCAACCAAAAATGCTACAAATACGGATCTCCAACGAATGGTTTTGTTAGAAGATTTAAAAGAAAACTGGTCTTATTAATGATTCAGTTAAAAGTACGTGTATACACATAATCTTATTTGGATAAGAAAAACGTAAAACACATTTGAACAATTATTTGTTTGTTCCATTAATACCAAAAAAAAATCTGTTCCATTTTATATTATAAAGCAATCAACACCACAATACATTCAACCACACTGATACAAATGCATGCCAGATCCAAACCCAACACATCCCCAAGGTTAGATACAAAGATGTCGCGCACCACCACACTACTCCAACAACTCCCTTGAACTGCAAAGATGTGAAGCCGGACACGATGAAGCATGGACTCCAAATCGGTACCTCCAAAAAGGACATGACATCGTAGTGCCGCCACCGCCAGATCCAAGGGATCAAGTTTTCACCTGGAGTACGCGAAGGAGCAACCGTGACGGAGCCTTCAAAAAGGTTACAGCGTTCGCGAACGCCGCCACTATCGGCCTGGTAAAGACTAGGCAAGTTATGCACCCCAGCGCTCACACCCCTCCGCCACCACACTGTGTTGATCACCAACAACCATACCACCCAGTGTGGCCAAGATTGTCTGCCCGCACCCGAGCAATGTGCTTCGCCTATGAACACCACACCTCCCGTCGCCAAGGCTACCACCCTGCATCTAGACCACCCCAAGACCGGCCAAAGTGACTGGCTTTGGTTCGAGGGAACGCCCACAACCGATGGAACCACAACCCACATCCCGCCTTGATCACCGGACATGTCGTTGCGCACAGACGGACGAGGAACGGGGAGGAGGGGGAGCGGACGCATCGACAACCGGAACACCCCGTGCCGACGAGGGGTAGCCCTAGCATCGGCGCTGCCCATCCCTCCTACCAAGCTCGCCACCTCCCACCGCGGCGGTCGAAGCAGATTCACGCAAGGCCACCAATTTCGGCTAATCCATCGGCTAAGGGACCCCAGAGATAGTCGCCCGCCCCCAAAACTATTCGCCTGGGGAACTACCGCACCGCCAATGAAAGATCCAGCTAGATCTTAGGGAGCACGCTAACCACTATTGTGTCGACGACAGGCAGCCCTAGCATTTGCACTGTTCATCCGCCGTTGCCATGACGCTGATGGCACCCAGCTTCGATGCACCACCACGGTGCCGCACCCGCCACCATGCCACACCCAAAGCGGCCGCCCAGGCCTGTGCTGGAGGGCCCCACAGACGCCTACCATGAACGACATAAGCAGCCCCATAATCCTTCACTCCCACGACGCCGACGACATCTAGCTCCCGCGCGCCACCAACGCCGCATCCACCGCGGTCGCCCCGACCCGTGCCAGAGGCCCTCACCAACGCCTACCTTGAACGGCATAAGCAGCCCCACAATCCGCCACTGCCACGACGCCGACGCCACCCAGCTCCGGTGCGCCGCCCCGATATCGTGCCCGCCGCCAACGCCGCATCCAAGGCGACCGCCCCGACTCATGTCGGAGGCCTCCACCGACGCCTACCATGAATGGCATAAGGAGCCCCACAATCTGCCACTTCCACGCCGCCCCCCCCCCACCAAGCTTCGGTGCGCCGCCACTGTGTCGCGCCCGCCGCCAACCCCGCATCCAAAGCGGCGCTCATGCCGAAGAGTGGCCGCCTACTCTTGATCCAATCGGTCCTTTGCGCCATGCCCATCCATGCGATGCTCGCTCTCGACCTCCCGGCCAAGATGATCGCCGCCATGACCAAGATATGCCGTGGCTTCCTATGGTGCGGCCGTGCGGAGGCCCGAGGGTGTGACGCCCCAAAATCAGACCGTGTACAGTAATCATACACACAGGGTACACGACTGAGATTAGGGTGCCACGATGATAATATCACAGCACAACACTAAACACAAAAGGGTAAACAAATATATTACAATAGGGGGGGTCACGCGGACCCGAATATATAAGTCATACAAGCCATAATATCTGAGTACAGACATAGTTAGTCAAGTTTTGCCTTAAGAAGGCTAGCACAAATCACATCAGAGATACAGAACGAAAAGGCGAGGCCTCCTGCCTGGGATCCACAGTACTACTCCTGGTCAACGGGGAACTCGACGTCGTAGTAGGCACCTCCGGGGTACTCCTGCTCCTGAGCTCCAACGTCGGCTGCAGCGGCCGATCAGGCAAAACAGTAAAGGAAATAAAACAGGTGAGTATCTAGTATACCCGCGAGTCTTACGTCCGCTACTAAGCATTATGCATCTTATCAACGGAATGAAAAGGCTGTATTTAGTGGACTGAAGACAGAAATTTAGAGCAAGGGTAAGAAGCTAGGCCTAACGAAGACTAGCATCTTCCGACGATGTCTTGCAGCATGAGGTAAGAATCAGCCAACAGTTTATATAAATCATAAAGTAACAATGAAGCAGGAGTTGCTGCAACATTGAATAGTAATAAGTTGTAATAATTAACAATGCCTCCGAGCTCACCTCCTCGACATCCCCGCGAGGAAAAGAACCCGGAACCATACAGTTTAATAATAATAGTTTCTAGTGGTAAGATCCAGCTTCAGCATAAAGCGTCCTGTTACCGTGGACACGGCTATCGATAGATCAATTCTTCCCTGCAGGGGTGCACTTGTGTTACGCTACACGCACGGATCTCCAGGGTGGCGGGAACCTTGTTAGGGAACGCTCCACCGAGGCTATCCGACACTTCATAGCCCATCTTTCAAACTCCACAGAGAGGTCATCCGCCGGTCTAAATCCTAAGTACGACGGGCCTTGGACCCCAACCCGAACGTACTCCTGCACGGTGCGTGGCTAGCCGGTGAAGTTGAAGCAAATCCAAATAAGACACACCGCTCGAGCAAAAAGACAACACCACTTCCCGGCGCAGGCCGCGGTACTGCTGACGTCTGAAGAGTCCTCGGACGACACTAAGAAGCGGAGGAGCCCATAACTCGTAGTTCCCACGGGTAGGTAGTGCGTACATGGCATATAGCCAACTCAAGACATTCACTGAACCATTAGCATTTTAATTAACCTGCGGGACTACCGTTATCGTTGCCTCGACTTAACCGACCCGCGGACAACGACAGCAGCCAGGACCACCAGTACATCGGTGCCTGCCCCGTCGTCCCACCAAGTCACTGCGGTTACCAACAAGGTGAACCGTCTCCTTACCTTGTCTCGCGTGTGCTCCGGGAGGAGCTCGACTTTCGTGGGTTGGTAACTCTCGCGGCCAACGATCAGGGGCCAAGCACACCGGTACACTGGTCGTGCCCTCCCTATCGTCCCGTCGCAATACCTCTCGCGGACACCGTTGGGTCGCCCGACTTCTTACCTTTAAGGACAACCGTTTACAGGACCCTATGGCGGTAAGACAAAGTCAGCCTCGAGTGGAGTACAAGGATTACTCCTTGATAGCTCACACTTGAGGTGACTAGGCATAACCCAGATAGGGCCTTTGACGGTGTCTGCATTGTACCATACCTGTGTAGTTATAAATATTTGTATACGCATTCACTCCCCTGAGTGATCACGACTCTCTATCTAATCCTAGCTAACAATGCGCAGGGTTCACTGCTGAATAATGCATAATAATAATAGGCAGCATAGGATAAAGGAAGGCACATCAAGGGGCGACAAAAATCAGGCTATGCAATTGAATAGGATTGAAATCGTAGCAGCAGCAGTAACAATGCCTAGTGCAAGAGATGTACGGAAAGATAGGCAATATCTGGGGAAGAGAATGGCTCTGCTTGCCTGCAAGCTCGACGGTAGTAGTAGGGTCGTCGACGACGTAGTCGTACTCAGCAGCGGTGTAGTCGACGGCAGCAGCGGGGTCTACCGGAGATTAAAGGGGGGAAGAAATAATAAATACACAGCAATAATATACAACATATGCATGACATGACAGATGAAAAGTTAACGGTGTTCTAACGCAGTGCAATGGAATAGGCTCGGAGCGGGAATTCATCTGGGGATGAACTACCGGCTCCGGGTGATTACCGGACAGGGTGTCCGGAGGGGGAAAAGGATCAAGCCGGAGGTGTCGTGGTTACCGGAACAACATAAGGGGGGTGTATCCGTGCTATTTGAACCATTCCGGACAACTTTCGTGTTCGGAATAAATTCATCCGGGCACTCTATCAGTACCGGACAGTTTATCGGACAGACGGTCCGGAGGGGGAATGTTCGATGTTCGTGGTGTTAGAGGGGTGTGTTAGACATACGGATAGCGTATTCGTATTCGTTGTATTTTTTTGATCAACTTTCATGTATAAAGTTTTTGAATCCGAGTTACGGTTTAAAAGTTATTGAATTTCAAAGTTTTAAATCAATTTAAATGATTTTTCTGGATTTTCTTTTATTATTTATTTAAACATTATCCAAAATATTATCCACAACATTATCCAGAACAGTGCTGACATGTGGGACCCACATGTCAGCCTCTGTTATTTATAAATCATTTATCTAAATTAGAAAATGCCTCCGGACCCACATGTCAGTGACTCAACTTTTAATTAATTGGATTAACCTAAATCATTAGTTAATTAATTAGAGGGGACCCACCTGTCAGTGACTAAACTCGTGCTAACAGTTTTGTTAATTCTTAACAGGCGCTTAAGTGGGATGGGACCCACTGGTCAGTGGGCTATCAGCCCCTAATTAACTAACTCACACCGGGGCCCCACCTGGCAGCCTCACCGGAAGCTCACCGGAGGCTCGCCGGCGACGAGGTTGATGGCGACGATGCCACAGGGCACGGGGGGTCTCGTGGTTAGTCCCAATCGAACGGGGAGACGACGGGGCGGCGTTTGGTTGCGGTGGCGGGGGCTGGAAGTGGCCGGAGCGAGCACGGGCTCAACAATGGCGGAGGGGAGGTCTCGGGCTCCAATGGCGAACGCGTCCACGAGCCGAAAACGGGCGGTCCAGTGGGTGGAACTAACCCTACGGAGCACGGGGAGTATAACGGTGCCAAACGCGTGGCCTGGGGCGGCCTGTGTGCTCGACTACGACGACAAACGGCGGCGGGGAGCCTCTGCCCTAATGGCAGATCGACCCACGGGGCACGGGAGGGGGAACGGGGCGTTGCCGGTGGTAGAGGTGCTCACCAGGGACGTGTCGAGGCTGGTAGCTAGCTCGAGGGAGGTGCGAGGTGGCCGGAATTTGTCGCGGATCCCGCCGGAGCCGAAGACGAAGACGACGAAGTAGAGCTCGCCGTGGTGGACTAGGGCTCGATTCCTTGCGGGCCTTGATGAAGACGACGATGGCGCGGCTCCTGGACAACTCGGTGAGGCGGCTGGAGCGCGTTGGTCGCGCTTGGCCACGGTAATGGCGACGGCGGCCCTCGGCTGCTTTTCCCCGAGGCGCGAGAGAGGAGGAGGAGGGGAAGGAGAGGGGGAGTGTGTCCAGGGGGTCGGAAGCTTCGTTCTTATCGCGTCCATGGCGTCAGGGGGCAGTTGGAGGGCGGGGCCGGGCTGGCGGCGACGTGGCCACGGCGGCCGCCGTACGGGCAGGTGGGGGTGGTTGGAGGAGGAAGAAGACAAGGGGGAGTGGGCCTGGGCTGAGGTGGGCTTCGCCCCAGGCGAGTTATAGAGTTTTCCCATTTTCTGGTTTTCTGTTTATTTAAATTCTTTTCTGTAATTGATTTGTTAACCCTAGCATTTTTGAAAAACATAATTGGTGTTTGTAAATTAGTTTTATATATTACTGAGGTGCCACAAAAAGTGGTGCAGCAAAATAAATTCCTTAGGTATTTCTTTTAAGTATTAAATGCCCAAAGTAGGGGTTTTAACCTACTGTTTGAATTGTTTACAATTTTCTATAACTCCAAAAATTACCAAAGTTGTTCCAACATGGTTATAATGATTTTAGGAAATTTACAAAAATAGTTCCATGATTTTTGGAACAACTTTATTTGAGCACTTTTGTTTAATTTTCCATTTGAGGTTGTTTCATCTAGGGTTGGATTTCTTGATGAGAAAAATGCATTAGGCTTTGTGTTTTGATTACCAACCAGCATGGTTTGGAAAGAGAAGAAGCAAAGTTTGATTAGGGACAGGGAGTAACAGTGATTAGCAAACAGTGATAGTCAACAGTGATGATGATTACTGTTACAAGCATCTGAGGGTGTTACAAATCTCCCCCACTACAAGAATTCTCGTCCCGAGAATTTAAGTGGTAGCGAGGAAAAGATCGGGGTATTCATCGCGAAGGCGATCTTCGCGTTCCCAAGTGGCTTCATCTTCAGAATGATTCGACCACTGAACCTTGAGGAACTTGACGGTCTTGTTGCGGGTTCGACGCTCAGACTGATCGAGAATGCGGCTCGGATGTTCTCGATAAGTCAAGTCTTGTTGCAGCTCGATCATATCATGCTCCACTTCGCGGATAGGATCCTTGAAGCAGCGACGGAGTTGCGACACATGGAAGACATCGTGGACTTGGGAGAGGTTCGGCGGCAATCCCAGCCGGTATGCCACGGGTCCACTCCTGGAAAGGATACGGAACGGGCCAATGTAGCGAGGAGCCAACTTGCCCTTGATACCGAAACGATGAGTGCCCCTCATGGGAGTGACACGGAGGTATGCGTATTCACCAGGTTGATACTCCATTTCACGGTGTTTGCGGTCATAGTTGCTCTTCTGACGAGACTGTGCGGCCTTGAGATTTTCTTGCACAATGCGAACTTGTTCTTCAGCTTCTTGGACAAGATCCGGTCCGAAGTAGGGTCGTTCCCCAGTTCCTGACCAATTCAGGGGGGTTCGACATTTACGACCGTACAGAACTTCAAAGGGAGCCATCTTCAAGCTAGCCTGATAGCTATTGTTGTACGAGAATTCCGCGTACGGGAGGGCATCCTCCCATTTCATGCCGAAAGAAAGGACACAAGCGCGAAGCATGTCTTCCAGCACTTGATTAACTCGTTCAACTTGGCCTTGCGACTGGGGGTGATAAGCGGTGCTGAGATTCAGACGAGTCCCGAAAGCTTCCATGAAACTATTCCAGTATCGTGAGGTGAAAATGCTGCCACGATCTGAACTGATCTCCAACGGAATACCGTGGAGTGACACAATTCGACAGATATACAGGTGTGCCAACTGACTAGCAGTGATAGTCTCCTTGACTGGCAGGAAGTGAGCAATCTTGGAGAATCGGTCGATGACGACAAATATGGCATCGTTACCTTTCTGGGACTTAGGAAAACCGGTGACGAAGTCCATTTCGACTTTGTCCCACTTCCAATCAGGAGGAGGGAGTGGTCGCAACCAACCAGCGGGTTTCTGATGTCCGGCTTTGACGCGACTGCAAACGTCACATTGAGAAACATAGCGAGCGATATCTTGCTTCATGTACGGCCACCAGTACCGTTGACGAAGGTCTTTATACATCTTGGTATTGCCAGGGTGGATTGACAAGGTAGAGTTATGGGCTTCTTCCATGATATCCGGACCACAGTTAATGTGGGGCGGGCTCACAGGAACTACTAAGCGGCCCTTGAAGTACACAGTATCACCTTCATTAGCATCAATGGTAAAAGAGGAGGGCTTTCCTTCGGCGATGTCCTGCGTGATCTTCACAATGTCAGGGGCCAGAGATTGTCTACTCTTGATGAGGGCGTCGAGTTTTGACTCGAGAACCAGGTTATTGACGTAACCTCGAGGAACAATCTCCAAATTCAACTTGCGAAACTCTTCATACAGGAGTGGTTGTTGCACCTGAACCTCAAGTTCAGAGCAGTAAGCTTTGCGACTCAAGGCATCGGCCATCACATTAGCCTTGCCCGGGGTATACGAAATATCCATGTTGAAGTCGGCTATTGTCTCGAGCCATCGTTGTTGACGAAGATTCAGGTATGGCTGAGTAAACAGGTATTTCAGACTTTGGTGGTCGGTGTAGACCTCGCAACGATTACCGACGAGGTAATGTCGCCACAGCTTCAATGCATAAATTACTGCTGCCAATTCGAGATCATGTGTTGGGTATTTTTCCTCGTGAGTACGCAACTGACGAGAGCCATAAGCAATCACCTTGCGCTCTTGCAATAGGACACAGCCTAATCCTTGACGAGACGCGTCGCAATATATCACGAAGTCCTTCTGAGTATCAGGGGGAGCGAGCATCGGGGGAGAAGTTAGCTTGTCCTTGAGTGCTTGAAAACTTTCTTGACATTTATCTGTCCACTCAAACTTGACGCCTTTGTGAAGCAGATTAGTCAGAGGCCTGGCAATCTTGGAAAAATTCTCGACGAAACGGCGGCAATAACTAGCGAGCCCGAGAAAACTGCGGACTTGCTTTACGGTCTTGGGAGGGGTCCAGTCAAGAATAGCCTGGATACGTTCTGGGGTGACGGCAATGCCATCCTTGGAAATCACATGTCCAAGGTAGGTTACTTCGGGAAGCCAGAACTCGCACTTAGAAAACTTAGCGTAGAGTTTGTGTTCTCGAAGCTTCTCCAGTATAAGACGAAGATGTTCAGCATGTTCTTCTTCATTCTTGGAATATATCAAGATATCATCCAGATAAACCACGACGAACTGGTCGAGGTACTCCATGAAAATATAATTCATCAATCTGGAGAAGGTGGCTGGAGCATTGGTTAAGCCAAAGGACATGACGGTGTACTCGTATGAACCATAGCGAGTAATGAAGGCAGTCTTCGGAATGTCCTCATCACGAACTCGGATTTGGTGATAACCCAACCTCAAGTCGAGTTTAGAAAACACCTTGGATCCGGCAAGTTGATCATACAGATCGTTGATCCGGGGAAGTGGGTATTTATTTTGGATGGTGGCTTGGTTAATGGGCCGATAATCTTGGACCAATCGGTTTGTCCCATCGCTCTTCTTGACAAAGAGCGAAGGTGCTCCCCAAGCTGAGGAGCTGGGGCGAATGAATCCTTTCTGAAGTGCCTTGTCGATTTCCTCCTTAAGTTCAAGGAGTTCATGTGGCGGCATCTTGTAAGGACGCTTGGCAATAGGAACAGTGCCTGGCTTCAAGTCGATGACGAATTCAACATCTCGGATCGGGGGTATTCCCGGCAGTTCTTCTGGGAAGACGTCGGGAAAATCGCGAACGACCGGAACGTTCTCGATGCCTTCGAGGGGGGCGGCATTCAAAGCATTCATCATGAATATCTGGGTTTTAGCATTACGGGTAACTCGGGCGGTGTGGTTAACAATCCCACCGGAGGGGTGAAAAAGTTGGACAGACTTGGTGCCACAATAAAGTGCGGCATCATGGAATTTCAACCAGTCCATTCCGAGAATTAGGTCTATGGTGGAAGACATCAGGAGTATGGGGGAAGCATGGAATTCAATCCCTTCAATTTCAATGACGGTTTCGGGCACGATCTTGGTGGTTCGGCATTGGCCTATCGGGGTGCGGACAACCATCGGTGGGTTCATCTTTTCCAATGCGAAGTTATGCAACAATGCAAATGCTTCCGACATGAATGAATGCGACGCTCCTGTATCAAATAAAACAGTAGCAGGTACGGAATTAACGAGAAGGGTACCCATCACGGTAGCGGGTTGTTGCTGAGCTTCATCAACAGTGATGTTGTTCGCATGACCACGAGCATGAGCAGCAGACCCAGTATTATAGTTGGGGGTCCTGTTGTTGCCACGACCATTTCCACGGCCAGCGGGGTGAACTACCAGTTGCTTCTGTTTCAGGGGACACTCCCTGGAAAAATGCCCAGGTTGACGACACGTGAAGCATAATCCATCCTGAGGACGAAGTGGGGTAGCGTTGGGTGGTGCCGGCAGAGCTCTTGGCAACTGTGGTGGTGGAGGCAGACGGGGTGCATCATAAGACGGCCTTGGAGCAGGGACAGCTGAATGGGTCACACTGGTAGGGAGCCAGATACAACGCTTCTGCGTTGCGCCCGAAGATGAGCCAACGTCACGGTAGCGCTTCAGAGAGTTCTTATGCTCCATCTGGGCAGTCTCGACGGTGATAGCCTTGTTCACCATGGTGGCGAAGTTGGCGAAATCATGAACGGCAAGAGCGAGCCTGAGTTCTGGGTTGAGGCCACGACGGAACTTCTGCTGCCTGCGAGCATCAGTGGTGATCTCTCCCTCCGCATAGCGAGAGAGGTTGAGGAACTCGCGTTGATAGGCTTCAACAGTCATATCGCCCTGAGTGAGGTTACGGAATTCTTCCGCCTTGCGATCCATGATACCCTGAGGAATATAGCGGGCGCGGAAAGCAGACTGAAATTCATCCCAAGTGATGACTTCTTCGACTGGCAGGGAACGCTTGTGGGTGCTCCACCACTGAGCAGCGGCGCCTTTCAGATGATAAGACGCAAAGTTCACATAGTCGGCTGGATCGACATTAGCAGACTCCAGCTCGTGAGTGATGTCGCGAAGCCAGTCATCAGCATCCAGCGGCTGAACAGTGTTGCGGAACATAGTGGGGTTGAGGCGGGTGAAGTCGTGCAGAGTCACGGTGGCATGCTGATGGTGGTGCCCATTCTGATTCGGCTGGGGGAACTGAGCCATGATATTCTGCATGAACTGGCGATTCATCTCGAACTGCTGCATCATCGCGGCCATGTAATCCGGCGGCGGAGGTGGGTCGTTGGCAGCACGACCACGACCACGACCACGACCAGCCATCCTGCTAGAATTTAACAGGGGTATTTCAGAGATGAAAATTTAATGAGATACCGGAATCAAGCCTGAAGTAAAACGACAACGTAAAGGAGGCGTAGATATATGCAGTAGTAGTCACATAAGACATACACATTTTGCACACAGAGTCAATTGAAAATCGGGCAGCGTAACGTCGTAGAAATTAAGGAAAAAGGACTCTCTAGGCGGCGCGCAGACCGCGGTAAGGATTACACGACGCGACATAGATTCCACTATGTCAATCACGCCGCAAGAAAACTGTTGGCCACAGGAGTTGATGCCAGAGAACGCGCGGCCTGCCCAGAATGAGAATGGGATCCGCGGTCTGGGATCTGGCGTACGACGCCTGCAACACGACTCAATCAAAGGGGGATGCACCATAAAACGCCGGATGGAATCAAGAGAACGTGATCCTAATGTCAGACTTTTGTAAAACTTACCAGCAAGGATAAGAGAGTAGATTCCCAGAGCATAGGTAAGGAGAAAAGGATCCTATTACCATAGATGTCACACGTAGTGACATCGATGTGGGCCCGTAAGCCAAATATTAAGTTAGCCAAATAGTTTTTCAAAGTCTAGATTCAACTTCAACCAGGTAGTGGTGGGGTGGCTCCCTACAGGCAGTCGGCTCTGATACCAACTTGTGACGCCCCAAAATCAGACCGTGTACAGTAATCATACACACAGGGTACACGACTGAGATTAGGGTGCCACGATGATAATATCACAGCACAACACTAAACACAAAAGGGTAAACAAATATATTACAATAGGGGGGGTCACGCGGACCCGAATATATAAGTCATACAAGCCATAATATCTGAGTACAGACATAGTTAGTCAAGTTTTGCCTTAAGAAGGCTAGCACAAATCACATCAGAGATACAGAACGAAAAGGCGAGGCCTCCTGCCTGGGATCCACAGTACTACTCCTGGTCAACGGGGAACTCGACGTCGTAGTAGGCACCTCCGGGGTACTCCTGCTCCTGAGCTCCAACGTCGGCTGCAGCGGCCGATCAGGCAAAACAGTAAAGGAAATAAAACAGGTGAGTATCTAGTATACCCGCGAGTCTTACGTCCGCTACTAAGCATTATGCATCTTATCAACGGAATGAAAAGGCTGTATTTAGTGGACTGAAGACAGAAATTTAGAGCAAGGGTAAGAAGCTAGGCCTAACGAAGACTAGCATCTTCCGACGATGTCTTGCAGCATGAGGTAAGAATCAGCCAACAGTTTATATAAATCATAAAGTAACAATGAAGCAGGAGTTGCTGCAACATTGAATAGTAATAAGTTGTAATAATTAACAATGCCTCCGAGCTCACCTCCTCGACATCCCCGCGAGGAAAAGAACCCGGAACCATACAGTTTAATAATAATAGTTTCTAGTGGTAAGATCCAGCTTCAGCATAAAGCGTCCTGTTACCGTGGACACGGCTATCGATAGATCAATTCTTCCCTGCAGGGGTGCACTTGTGTTACGCTACACGCACGGATCTCCAGGGTGGCGGGAACCTTGTTAGGGAACGCTCCACCGAGGCTATCCGACACTTCATAGCCCATCTTTCAAACTCCACAGAGAGGTCATCCGCCGGTCTAAATCCTAAGTACGACGGGCCTTGGACCCCAACCCGAACGTACTCCTGCACGGTGCGTGGCTGGCCGGTGAAGTTGAAGCAAATCCAAATAAGACACACCGCTCGAGCAAAAAGACAACACCACTTCCCGGCGCAGGCCGCGGTACTGCTGACGTCTGAAGAGTCCTCGGACGACACTAAGAAGTGGAGGAGCCCATAACTCGTAGTTCCCACGGGTAGGTAGTGCGTACATGGCATATAGCCAACTCAAGACATTCACTGAACCATTTAGCATTTTAATTAACCTGCGGGACTACCGTTATCGTTGCCTCGACTTAACCGACCCGCGGACAACGACAGCAGCCAGGACCACCAGTACATCGGTGCCTGCCCCGTCGTCCCACCAAGTCACTGCGGTTACCAACAAGGTGAACCGTCTCCTTACCTTGTCTCGCGTGTGCTCCGGGAGGAGCTCGACTTTCGTGGGTTGGTAACTCTCGCGGCCAACGATCAGGGGCCAAGCACACCGGTACACTGGTCGTGCCCTCCCTGTCGTCCCGTCGCAATACCTCTCGCGGACACCGTTGGGTCGCCCGACTTCTTACCTTTAAGGACAACCGTTTACAGGACCCTATGGCGGTAAGACAAAGTCAGCCTCGAGTGGAGTACAAGGATTACTCCTTGATAGCTCACACTTGAGGTGACTAGGCATAACCCAGATAGGGCCTTTCACGGTGTCTGCATTGTACCGTACCTGTGCAGTTATAAATACTTGTATACGCATTCACTCCCCTGAGTGATCACGACCCTCTATCTAATCCTAGCTAACAATGCGCAGGGTTCACTGCTGAATAATGCATAATAATAATAGGCAGCATAGGATAAAGGAAGGCACATCAAGGGGCGACAAAAATCAGGCTATGCAATTGAATAGGATTGAAATCGTAGCAGCAGCAGTAACAATGCCTAGTGCAAGAGATGTACGGAAAGATAGGCGATATCTGGGGAAGAGAATGGCTCTGCTTGCCTGCAAGCTCGACGGTAGTAGTAGGGTCGTCGACGACGTAGTCGTACTCAGCAGCGGTGTAGTCGACGGCAGCAGCGGGGTCTACCGGAGATTAAAGGGGGGAAGAAATAATAAATACACAGCAATAATATACAACATATGCATGACATGACAGATGAAAAGTTAACGGTGTTCTAACGCAGTGCAATGGAATAGGCTCGGAGCGGGAATTCATCTGGGGATGAACTACCGGCTCCGGGTGATTACCGGACAGGGTGTCCGGAGGGGGAAAAGGATCAAGCCGGAGGTGTCGTGGTTACCGGAACAACATAAGGGGGGTGTATCCGTGCTATTTGAACCATTCCGGACAACTTTCGTGTTCGGAATAAATTCATCCGGGCACTCTATCAGTACCGGACAGTTTATCGGACAGACGGTCCGGAGGGGGAATGTTCGATGTTCGTGGTGTTAGAGGGGTGTGTTAGACATACGGATAGCGTATTCGTATTCGTTGTATTTTTTTGATCAACTTTCATGTATAAAGTTTTTGAATCCGAGTTACGGTTTAAAAGTTATTGAATTTCAAAGTTTTAAATCAATTTAAATGATTTTTCTGGATTTTCTTTTATTATTTATTTAAACATTATCCAAAACATTATCCACAACATTATCCAGAATAGTGCTGACATGTGGGACCCACATGTCAGCCTCTGTTATTTATAAATCATTTATCTAAATTAGAAAATGCCTCCGGACCCACATGTCAGTGACTCAACTTTTAATTAATTGGATTAACCTAAATCATTAGTTAATTAATTAGAGGGGACCCACCTGTCAGTGACTAAACTCGTGCTAACAGTTTTGTTAATTCTTAACAGGCGCTTAAGTGGGATGGGACCCACTGGTCAGTGGGCTATCAGCCCCTAATTAACTAACTGACACCGGGGCCCCACCTGGCAGCCTCACCGGAAGCTCACCGGAGGCTCGCCGGCGACGAGGTTGACGGCGACGACGCCACAGGGCACGGGGGGTCTCGTGGTTAGTCCCAAGCGAACGGGGAGACGACGGGGCGGCGTTTGGTTGCGGTGGCGGGGGCTGGAAGTGGCCGGAGCGAGCACGGGCTCAACAATGGCGGAGGGGAGGTCTCGGGCTCCAATGGCGAACGCGTCCACGAGCCGAAAACGGGCGGTCCAGTGGGTGGAACTAACCCTTCGGAGCACGGGGAGTATAACGGTGCCAAACGCGTGGCCTGGGGCGGCCTGTGTGCTCGACTACGACGACAAACGGCGGCGGGGAGCCTCTGCCCTAATGGCAGATCGACCCACGGGGCACGGGAGGGGGAACGGGGCGTTGCCGGTGGTAGAGGTGCTCACCAGGGACGTGTCGAGGCTGGCAGCTAGCTCGAGGGAGGTGCGAGGTGGCCGGAATTTGTCGCGGATCCCGCCGGAGCCGAAGACGAAGACGACGAAGTAGAGCTCGCCGTGGTGGACTAGGGCTCGATTCCTTGCAGGCCTTGATGAAGACGACGATGGCGCGGCTCCTGGACAACTCGGTGAGGCGGCTGGAGCGCGTTGGCCGCGCTTGGCCACGGTAATGGCGACGGCGGCCCTCGGCTGCTTTTCCCCGAGGCGCGAGAGAGGAGGAGGGGAAGGAGAGGGGTAGTGTGTCCAGGGGGTCGGAAGCTTCGTTCTTATCGCGTCCATGGCGTCAGGGGGCAGTTGGAGGGCGGGGCCGGGCTGGCGGCGACGTGGCCACGGCGGCCGCCGTACGGGCAGGTGGGGGTGGTTGGAGGAGGAAGAAGACAAGGGGGAGTGGGCCTGGGCTGAGGTGGGCTTCGCCCCAGGCGAGTTATAGCGTTTTCCCATTTTCTGGTTTTCTGTTTATTTAAATTCTTTTCTGTAATTGATTTGTTAACCCTAGCATTTTTGAAAAACATAATTGGTGTTTGTAAATTAGTTTTATATATTACTGAGGTGCCACAAAAAGTGGTGCAGCAAAATAAATTCCTTAGGTATTTCTTTTAAATATTAAATGCCCAAAGTAGGGGTTTTAACCTACTGTTTGAATTGTTTACAATTTTCTATAACTCCAAAAATTACCAAAGTTGTTCCAACATGGTTATAATGATTTTAGGAAATTTACAAAAATAGTTCCATGATTTTTGGAACAACTTTATTTGAGCACTTTTGTTTAATTTTCCATTTGAGGTTGTTTCATCTAGGGTTGGATTTCTTGATGAGAAAAATGCATTAGGCTTTGTGTTTTGATTACCAACCAGCATGGTTTGGAAAGAGAAGAAGCAAAGTTTGATTAGGGACAGGGAGTAACAGTGATTAGCAAACAGTGATAGTCAACAGTGATGATGATTACTGTTACAAGCATCTGAGGGTGTTACAGAGGGGGAAACTGTGCGGTGGCCTGGGAGACTGTGTGCAGGCCCAAATGGGCAGGTGGCTTGGGGATCCCCAACCTGCGGTGGCTAAATCGGGCGCTCCAGGCGCGATGGCCTTGGCTCCAGAGGACGGACAGGGGCAGACCATGGGCTGAGTTTTCCATCCAGATCCCTCCCCAGTCGAAGGCACTCTTCCATGCGGCCACACGGCTCACGCTCGGCGACGGCCGATCCGCTCTGTTCAGGGAGGACCGATGGCTGAGCGGCTTCAGGGTGGAAGACATATCCCCCCTGCTATACGCACGAGTCCCTGGGAGAATTCGCTCCAATATGACGGTGGCGATGGCCCTACAAGAGGACGGTTGGGCCCGGCAGTTCGGCCCCAACCTGGGGGCCGTGGAGCTGCAGCAATTCCTGCTGCTTTGGACGCACGTCCAGGAGGCCCAGTTGGTGGAGGACGCGGCGGATTCCATCTCGTGGTCCTGGGAGCGCGGAGGTGAGTTCTCGGCGCGGTCGGCCTATGCGGCCCTGTTCACTGGGATGGAGGTCTCGCCATGGGCGATATTCACGTGGAGATCCAGGGCTTCGCTACGATGTAGATTCTTCGCTTGGTTGGCACTCATGGGGAGGTGCTGGACGGCGGACAGATTGGCGCGTCATGGCCTGCCCCATCGAGCCGCCTGTCCCTTCTGCGACCAACATCAGGAGGACATGTCGCATATCATGGTGAGCTGCGCCTTCTCGCGGACGGTCTGGTTTGGCTTCCTCTCGGTGGCGGGCAGGGCGGTCCTAGTCCCTGGACCCCAGGACACTCTCCAGGTGTGGTGCACCCGCTGTGAGACATCGCCTCAGGCCGGGTCTCTAGTCCGGGCATACTGCATGCTCGGAATGTGGGAGCTCTGGAAGCACCGCAACAACATTGTGTTTGACGGTGAGACACCGTCTACCGTGCACGTCACCCAGCGGATCCGAGACGAGGCGAGAGCGTGGTCAGTTGCTGGGTTGCTCAAGGGCAACCAGAGAAGCACTGCGTGGGTTTGGGGCGAGTAATCTGTATTGGGACAAAGCTTGTAAGGTGGAGTATGCGCCGATGATTGGCGTTTGTAACCGCGGACTCGGGGCTCTTCCCCCCTTCTTCTTTAATGAATGATACGCATGCTCATGCGTATTCCAGAAAAAAAAAAAAAGGTCACCTCAAAAACATTGGAAGCTTAATTCATTTGAGATATTTGGGTCTACGGAATACAAATGTTAAGAACCTCCCAATCCAAATCAGGAAGCTAGAATATTTGCAAACGCTTGACCTAAGAGGAAGTGGGATAACAGAGTTGCCAGAAGCTATTGTTCATCTAAAACGACTGAGACACCTGGTTGGTCAGAGACTCAGATTGCCAGATGGGTTTGGCAACATGGAAGCTCTTCAAGAGCTTTGGGAGATCGATGGTTCCAAGAGCTCTATAAACTTTGGGAAGGATCTGCAGAATTTGATAGAGTTGAGGGTGCTAGGAATACATTTTGAGCATACTTGTGATGATGATGTGCAAATCAGTACAGCTCTCTGTAAGCTGGGGGAAAATAACCTTCGATCCCTACATATCATCAACACAGGTTGTGGTCCTCCTATGTGTTTCGCAGATCCATGGTGCTCTCCTCCGCGTCTTCTCCAGAAGTTTGTGTTGCAAGGTTATAGGACGACAATTTTCCCTCGTTCCCAAAGTGGATTAATCCCTCTCTCTCTGAACTCACCTACTTAAATTTTGGTGTTGATCAAATGCAAGGGAGAGACTTGCACATGCTCGAAGGTTTGCATGCACTTTGTGTGCTTTGTTTGTCTGCGGAGGAAATTCCTAAAGAAGGACTCTCAGTCAGCCGCTATGGATTCCAATCATTAAGGCATTTATGCTTCCATAATATATTTGGGCCAGGGTTGGTATTTAAAGAAGGAGCTATGCCGAAGCTCCAAAAGCTTTTCATTGCATTCGATGCAGATGAAGCACACTCTACATATGGTGGTATAGGTTTTGGCATCCAACACCTTTTGTCTCTTAACTACGTTGAAGTTAGCATTAACCGTTCTCCTGCAATGAAGTCTGCAAAGTATGTTATTGATAAGGAAGTTAAGCTTCTTACCAGCAACCCCCAGATTAGGTTTGTGTAGTGATGGATTGGCAGAAGATATGTCCGAAAGGTGATGCAGTGTTACTGGGGGGGGGGGGGGGGGGGGGGGGGGAATATCTGCAATGATTAGATTCATTTCAAGTACTATTCAAAGGTCATTCATTTCATCTTCGTCACCAGGGTTCATATGAAATTAAGTTCAGAAAGCCAGACATGTTCTTCATGATTTTGATTTCACAAGATGGAGAGGAACACAACATAAAGGCGACAGTTATGCACAGCAATTTGTTGATTTGTATGCTCAGTGTCATAGATTATACACTGCAGTAATTAACTGTGCCAGTCATTTCTCATACACTTAGAGTTTAGGTTTCCTTTCTGGTACTTGATAGAATTCATGATTTGAAATATGATGGCCCATCCACCCACCATCATAATGAGAAAAATCAAAGTGTGTAGGTATCTCCTGGTTGTTCCTTCTGTCACTCCTTTTCAGACTGTAGTTTACATGTATATATCTTGCTTTTGCAATGCATTCTTTATTTATGTTACCCTACTGAACAATGGCCAATTGAGTTGATGTATGCTTTTAGTTCTTATGACAGTTCTATCATACTGACCGTTGGCCTAGATGCTCTGCTCGTGACTTGGGATTTGTGTTGATTCATAGGGGGCTTATCACTGGAAGCATCCTTTGCTCATGTCAATGATTATGGTTTTGCTATCACTTTATTTCAGGCAAGATGGATCAGGACACTTATCAGGTCACCTAATTATCCAGCATTGTGTAAATCATGGCGTCAAACAATACAAGCAACTCGTACCAAGTCTTGATCGAAGAGGAGCCATTTGTTTTGTCTACTTACAACTCACAAGGTTACTGAAAAAGTTTCTTATGTAGATGTCAGTTTTTGTAGATCCCTTGGATCCACATCCCACAGCAGATTACTACATCTGCACTATGTTGTGTGCACGCGCGTGCTGTGTTGTAGCTATCATTATTCCGTGTGTATGTGCTAGATTGAGCTATTGTATTTCTTAGTAGGGCCGCAAATTTTGCGTTGACAACCTAGTTCGTTGATTTTCAGTGTCACTCTGTTATTTGACACTGCTAGGATGTATCCCAACCTCTACTGCTCTCGTATAAATATGTTTCTCTACACAACAGGAAAAAATGAGTACAAATTAATTCACCTTCTTGTTTGCTAATTCCTGTTGGCATCTGTTAAACGTGGGTCTTTATAATTATGGTACAAACAGACGGTGTATAATCTACATCGGGATGATGATATAGACATCTGAAATACTAATAAGAAAGAAGTTCAGTGCGTACCTAGATTTTGGATTGCGGTCTTGTGCAGATGAAGGTCGTCGGAGTATTTGGTCTCATCTCATAGCAAGGCAGCTCTAGCAGTATAGAATATAGATAGCAGACTTAGTCAAGTGACAGAGAATAGTACCAAACACAGTTGTATTACCGTCCATGGAGCCAATATGGCATGGCACTATGAATTCTCAAGAAATAAAAAAAATACAAGCACCATCAATGGGACTGAAGCACTGAAACTGCATCATAGACCACACGTGTCGCAGCTGAAGCACTGAAACTACACCCTCGATCGAACTTGAAACTGCGTCCTAAATCAAAATATACAAATACAACTAGACTATCATCACTCTGGGACTGGAAAAGCGGACATGCATTCACTATGCAGCCCATGACCTGAACAAAATTAGGGCCAGGAGAATCACTGCATTTATCATCAGCTGCACACAGGCCAATGTTTCAGCAAGAAACCACCAAAAACAGGAAGATAAGAGAAACTGCAGCAAACCACATCAAGGGAATGCAAACTTGGCACAGACAACCTCAAACCCCAATGACATAATGCATACCATGACAGTGCTACGGTAATGACAATCAGGGCAGTGATTTTTTTCCTGATGCCACATCTAAAAGCAACAGAACAAACAAATAAAAGATTGGAAAAATTCTGACCAGCTTCTCTTTACTGAAGAATCATTTCAAGATATGAACATTTACAGAAACACAAAAGTGTAAAGAGAAAGTAAAAGGCTGTTAGGTGACTCCAGTCTCCAGATCATTAGCTAGTGCTAGAATGACACAACCTCATGCTTGTGCATTCAACTGAGCAAAGGTGCTGTACTGTGCAGCAACCAAGCAACTGCATACGATCCTTGGCCTTCACTGTCCAGGAAAATTCGCCGGTGAAGAGAATGATCAAAGCAAAACTTGTGACTATTCACAAATGTACAAATTGGAGTTTTTGCTATCAGGCTGATTGACTATACTATACACAAAAGTTAAGTAACTGTAGCAGTTCAGGCAACAGTGTGTGAGAGTAATCCTTGCTTAGGAATTAAGTCAGTAGGTTCTAGAATGTACTAGTAGTACTGTAGGTAAAACTGGTAGAATGTACTAGTAGTACTATATGTAAATATTAGGCTAGATAGCAGTAGCAAACTCTGGTTAGCTGTAGAAAACTCTAGAAAGCTGGCTGTAGAAATCTGTGAGGTCCAAACAGACCTTGTACTCCTATATATACCCCCTATGTAATACAAGTTGTAGTAGCTTGAGCAGCATACAGAAAACACCTTCCCACATAGCCTAGTCTAACATTTGGTATCAGAGCCTGGTTGGTAAGGAGAGGAGAGGATCCTGAGAGATGTCAGCTCCACTTGAGCAGGGTGTTGCGGGCAGTGTGTCTGTGCAGTCGCGACGCCGTTCCCCTTCACCACCACCAAGACGACCGCGCCACCGTGACGCTGGAAGGCGCGAGGTTGTCGTCGAGCGCGTCGTGAAGGAAGTCGGCGGCGGCAATTACCCCATGCTGACGCGGACGAACTACACCGAATGAAGCCTCCTCATGAAGGTGAAGCTGCAGGCTCGGGGCATTTGGGATGCTATCGAGCTCGGCGCTGATGACTTCCACGAAGATCGAATGGCGCTGGAGGCCATCTTGCAAGCGGTGCCACCAGAAATGATTGCTGGTTTGGCTGTCAAGCGGACAGCGAAGGAGGCGTGGGAGGCGATTCGAGCCATGCGCGTTGGTTCAGACCGCGTACGGAAGGGCAAGGTGCAGCAGCTGAAGAAGGAATTTGAGATGATCTCGTTCCGCGACGGGAAGTCCGTTGATGATTTCGCGTTGCGCCTCACCAACCTCGTCACAAGCCTCGCCACGCTCGGAGCACCTATCGATGAAACTCAAGTCGTCGAGAAGTTCTTGCGAGTTGTCCCACCTAGGCTGTCGCAGATAGCCCTTGCAATCGAGACCCTCCTTGACACTACTGATATGTCGTTGGAGGAGGTTACTGGTCGGCTGAAGGCAGCAGAGGACTGTCTTGAGTCACCGGAGCCGCTGCGTGAGCAGGGCAAGCTTCTACTCACCGAGGAGCAGTGGCAACAAAAGATGAAGGAGCGCCAAGGAGGCAGCTCCTCCAGGCCTGCGCGGGGCAAGGCACAACAACGACGTCGGCCACCACGTAAGAAGAGTGGAGAAGGCGGCAACGAACGTGCAGCAGCTAGGGACTGCCAGCGCGATGACACATGCCGCAATTGTGACCGCCGTGGGCATTGGGCCAAGGACTGCTGAAAGCCCAAGAGAAATGAAAACAGGGCATACTTGGCCCAAGCAGAGGAAGATGATGAGGATCCTGCTCTCCTCATGGCACAGGTCAGCGAAACTACTCCTGCCCTGGCCTTGACGGTGCAGCAAAGTGAAGCTCCTGGCCATGTCATGAAGGTGCAACAAAGCGACGCTCCAGCTGCAGCCATGGTGGTGCAGCAAAGCGTCGCTCCAGCCCCAGCCATAGTGCTGAAGGACATGTCTACACCTCCAGAGCAAACCCCACTTCACATCGACGAACCGAAGGCAAAAGCCTACCTCGGGACGAGCAGCGACGACGAGCGACTCGAGGGCTGGTACCTTGACACCGGCGCCACAAATCACATGACGGGCCGTGGTGATGCCTTTGTTGAAATTGACCGAACAATCACCGGCACCGTCAGATTCGGCGATGGCTCAGTTGTCGAAATCAAGGGCGTCGGCACCATCATCTTCGCTGGCAGAAACGGAGAACACAAGGCTCTCAGCGGCGTCTACTACATTCCACGCCTGAAGAACTCGATTATCAGCATTGGTCAGCTTGACAAGAGTGACGCAAGTGTGCTGATCAGGAGAGGTGTGCTTCGCATATGGGACCAGCAAGGTCAACTCCTTGTTCGGGTTAGGCGCGGCCGGAATCGTCTCTGCGTCATCTATCTTGAGGTTGCCCGACCAATATGTCTCTCTGCACATCGTGATGATGTTGCTTGGCGCTGGCATGAGCGATTTGGGCATCTCAATTTTGATGTTTTGGAGAAAATGGGGCGCCTCGGCATGGCACGTGGGCTGCCACGGTTGGAGCATGTGGAGCAGTTTTGCGACACGTGCGTCATCACCAAGCATCGTCGCAGCTCATTCCCTCGGCAAGCAAGGTACCGCGCACTAGAGCTACTTGAGCTCGTCCACGGGGACCTCTGCGGTCCTATCTCGCCGGCAACCCCCGGAGGCCGGCGCTATTTTTTGTTGTTGGTGGATGACGCCACCCGTTACATGTGGGTGATGCTCCTGGCAGCCAAGAACAACGCACCGGAAGCCATCAAAAGAGTCCAGGCAGCAGCAGAAGCTCAAAGCGGACGCAAACTGCGTGTGTTCCGTACCGATAACGGCGGCGAGTTCACCTCGACAGAGTTTGCCGCCTACTGTGCTGATGAAGGAATCCAGCGCCACTTCTCCGCTCCGTACGCCCCGCAGCAGAATGGTGTCGTCGAGCGGCGGAATCAGACGGTGGTGGCAATGGCGCGTGCTTTGTTGAAACAGAGGAGTATGCCAGCAGAATTTTGGGGGGAGGCGGTGAGCACTGCTGTTTTCTTGCTAAACCGAGCTCCCACCAAATCTCTCACCGGAAAGACGCCTTATGAGGCATGGCATGGACGTAAGCCGGCTGTCCACTACCTTCTCACCTTTGGGTGTTTGGCGTATGTCAAGGAACAGGGGAACCTACGGAAGCTTGATGACCGCAGCTCTCCCGCTGTCTTCATTGGCTACGAGGAAGGAGTAAAGGCTTACAGGCTGCTGGACCCAACAACAAGGCGTGTCCGCATCGCCCGTGATGTTATCTTTGATGAAGAACATGGCTGGGATTGGGCAGCAGAAGGCAGCAAATACTCTGGCAGCCATTTTGACATAGAGTACATCATCAGGAAGCCCAGCCAGGTGCCCAGTTCAGGAGAAGACGAACCTGCATCATCGAGACATGCAGATCAAGGCACCTCAACCAGCGCACCGCCATCACCTCCATTTGCTCCAGCAAGTGCTGCAGCGCCAGCAACTCCAGAATTTGTCACGCCACCAGAAGATGATGATGATCGACTCGATGCTGCACATGGCGACACACCAGTTCGCTATCGCATGGTCGAGAATCTGATTGGAGGAGAAGAACCAGTGCCCGGGCTCGCACCGCGCAACCTCGACTCCGAGCTTCACTTGACCAGCACGGGGGAGCCGTGCTCATTTGAAGAAGCCGAGCGTGACAAGGCTTGGCAGGCAGCCATGCGCGAGGAAATCGAGGCGGTAGAGCGAAATAGGACATGGGAGCTCGTGGATCTGGCACACGGGCATCGACCAATAGGCCTCAAATGGGTCTATAAGGTGAAGAGAAATGAAGCTGGCAAAGTAATCAAACATAAAGCGAGGTTGGTCGCCCGCGGCTTTGTCCAACAAGCCGGCATTGACTTTGATGAAGTCTTTGCTCCCGTGGCTCGCATGGATTCAATCCAGCTGCTGCTTGCTCTGGCTGCCCAGGAGGGGTGGCCTGTCCACCACATGGACGTGAAATCAGCCTTTCTCAATGGAGAACTAAAGGAGGAAGTCTATGTGAAGCAGCCACCCGGTTTTGTCGTCCAAGGAGAAGAAGGAAAGGTTCTGCGGCTACGCAAGGCCCTCTATGGCCTGCGATAGGCACCACGGGCATGGAACGCGAAGCTTGATTGCACACTCAAAGAAATGGGCTTCAAGCAGAGCGAGCACGAGCATGCATTCTACCGACGCACCAATGGTGATACAACATTGCTCGTTGGAGTATATGTGGATGATCTGATCATCACAGGTTCATCCAAGGGAGCAATAGAGAGTTTCAAGGACGAGATGAAGACGAAATTCCAGATGAGTGACCTTGGATTGTTGTCATTCTATCTCGGAATTGAAGTCCAGCAGCACGGTGATGGCATCAGCCTATGTCAGGCACACTATGCCTCACGCATCCTTCAGCTGGGAGGAATGGAAGGTTGCAATTCTGCACACACTCCAATGGAGGAGCGGCTCAAGCTGAGCCGTGAGAGTACAGAAGAAAAGGTGGACCCTACGGAGTACCGACGGATAGTTGGCAGCCTTCGCTACCTCGTCCACACCAGGCCAGACCTGGCCTTCGCTGTTGGGTTTGTCAGTCGATTCATGGAACGACCCACGAAGGAGCACATGATGGTTGTGAAGAGAATTCTTCGCTACGTTGCTGGCACGACCCACTATGGTCTTCACTACAGGCGAAAGACAAAGGAGGCAGGACTGATTGGCTATAGCGATAGTGACCTCGCTGGAGACATTGACACCAGGAAGAGAACGAGTGGCTCACTATTCTTCCTCGGCAACTGCTTGGTAAGTTGGCAATCTCTCAAGCAAAGAGTCGTTGCTATGTCTTCCTGCGAGGCAGAGTATGTGGCAGCCACAACCGCAGCAACCCAAGGAATTTGGCTGGCTCGACTGCTTGGGGAACTTCAAGGAAGAAAAGCTGAGACAGTTGAGCTAAAGGTGGATAGCAAGTCTGCCATAGCATTAGCCAAAAATCCAGTCTTCCACGAACGCAGCAAACATATCGATCTTCGGTACCACTTCATCAGAGGATGCGTAGAAGATGGAAGCATCAGCATCAACTTCATCCAAACATTAGATCAGCTCGCTGACATTTTGACAAAATCGTTGGGGCGAGTGAAGTTTCAGGATCTGCGTTCGCGAATTGGGATGATCCAAATCAAGCCAAGCTTGAAGAGCAAGGATTAGGGGGAGAATTGTGAGAGTAATCCTTGCTTAGGAATTAAGTCAGTAGGTTCTAGAATGTACTAGTAGTACTGTAGGTAAAACTGGTAGAATGTACTAGTAGTACTATATGTAAATCTTAGGCTAGATAGCAGTAGCAAACTCTGGTTAGCTGTAGAAAACTCTAGAAAGCTGGCTGTAGAAATCTGTGAGGTCCAAACAGACCTTGTACTCCTATATATACCCCCTATGTAATACAAGTTGTAGTAGCTTGAGCAGCATACAGAAAACACCTTCCCACATAGCCTAGTCTAACACAGTGCGCATCGGCATTGGCTCAGTGAACACTGCTTGCAACACAAAACAGCTCAGGTTCAGACTTCAAGCCTGACAAAATAGCGATGTCAGTGAGACCTGGAAGTCTGAGATCAAGAAACTTGGTGTCCAATTCAAGCAGATTTTGCTCTTTCATCACAACAGAATCAGGGCAATCAGCAAACCCATGACAGCGATCATTGCATCTAGGCAGGTGCCACCTCATGTGGCCTCCCAACGCGTGCCCTGACCCAAATGACTTCCCACAGGCATTGCACTGGTGCCTCTTGACCTTCACTGCAGCTGAAAGATCAGCACACTTCATCTCAACTGAATTGTCGGTTTTTTGCTTCCTAAGCTCAGCATCTCCAGCAAGCACATGATCAAGCACATTCAGCTCTACCTCCTCAAGAACAATGGAGATCAAAGTGGTGTCCTCGGGAACATTGGCGATCAAATTGCTGTCCTTGTGAACATTGGAGATGCAGCTGTTTTCCTTCTCACATTGTCCAAAGCAATCCTCACAAGCTGAATTCTTGGGAATACTAGAGATCGATGTTTTGTCCTTGGCAACATTGGGGATCAAGTTGTTGTCCTTATCAAATTGCGGAGAGGAATTCTCATAAGCTGAACACTTGCGACCTTTTGGCTTCTTCAACTCAGGAGATCGAACCAGTAGATGATCAAAAGCATTCAGCTTCACATCCTTCGAGACATTGGGGGGTAAACTGTCCATATCTTCTGCATAGCAATCTTCATAGGCTGAAGTCTTCTTAGAATTCTCTGAAAGCAGAAGGAGGGTGACTGCAGCCTCCATATCATCAAAATTGAGTGCTGGTGCCCCCCTCTTTGACCGCTTGCGCTTCACAGGAGGACATAACAGGACATTGTAGCCACCGCCAGCAATGGACAGAGCTTCTTCTTCGACGGGCTTACTCAAGGCCTTCTTCTCCCTGTGCTCTCTCATGTGCTTCCTCAGAGAATCGCAGGCAGAGAACACCTCTGAGCACAGCTGACATTTTATTCCTGAGGACCGCAGCAAAGTCTCCTCATCACTTGGGCTCAGCAGCGACTCATGCAAGTCGACAAGTGTGGCAGGAGGGCTTGGTGTTCCCTTTGGCTGCTCCACGTTGCGCCAGTGGCGTGACATGTGGCCTCCAAGAGCCCTCCCTGAATGGAAGGCCTTATAGCACTTGTTGCACACATGCTTCCTCCGAGGTCTTCCTCGCGGTGCCATATCTAAAACCATTGCAAAGACACACTAAGTCAGAGCACAGAAAGATGAACTGAACATTAACTCACTAATTGCTGCAGTGCTTCTACTTTGAAGTATTCTATCACGGAAACTGCAGAAATGTTAACCCATATCTGTTAATTGGTTTTTCCCCCATCATTACGTAAACACAACATGTGGAGTGAAAGGAAGTTGCATTAGAACATTTCACCATATGTATAAAAATAAACTGTTCCATGTAACTGAAACAAATTGCAGAACTGCTCCACCACCACCACAGAAGCATAAGGAAGCGATAAATTTGCCTCTACTATTCAGAAAAAAATCCACAGTTTTGAAAACAAAAGGGGAGTTGAATCACAATCTACAGTCCAAACTGACGTCTTCCCTGACAGACTAATCAAAAGCACAAGTAGGTTTTCAGGGGGCGAAACGGCTTAGAAGATGCTGCTTTTTTGAAAGCACTGTGACACAAACATCCACGGTGTGACAATTTGAGCTTGAGGGAAGACAGTAACATGCGCTAGCAATGACAAGTTGCAACAACATGCGAAATTCTCACACCATCACGGGGTTTAACAAATACAGTACTATGAATCATCGCAAGGTCGCGCGGCAACTAATTAAGGACACGGTGATACGCTGCATTCAGCAGCACACATAGGCAATGGTACGCTCAGCTCACAGGTCCCTGCTTCTTTGGAGCATTTGCACAAACAGGGAGCCGGCATTTGATCATGCTACATTGCAGGAAATAGAAGAACGCACGGTAATAGCATAAAAAAAACTTGTGGAATGGGATGTGACTTATCACCTCGAGGCACGCACGACTTGCTGTCTCGTCAACCAGTGTGAGAAGGGAGCGGGATGGATTGCTCAGGGAATGAATGCAAGGGCCTGATCGAGCGCTGAAACGAGATTGCAGACGGAACGGATTAGACCACAGCCGAAGCAAACACAAACGAGTAATCCAAGGACAAGCACTGAACCACCCGAATCCCCCAAACCAGAGGCACCATTCGATCGAATTTGTAGAGGAATCCAACGGATTCGCCAACCATTCAATCAATCGAGAACCAGTAAGCGAAGATGGCCGAGCTCGGGAACCCACCTTAAACAGCTCCAACTCGGGATATTGCTTCTCGGAGAGGATGGAATCGTGGACCGTAGCAGCGCACTCTCCGTACGCTTCTCCGCGGCGGCGTCCTCCTCCGTCCTGCCCCCGGCACGGCGACGACGACGGCGGTGGCCCTTGTGGCGGGTGCGAGAGACAGCGCAAATGCGCGCGGGCGAGTGGCGGCCGGGGGGTAGTTATAGCCGGCAGCGTGCTAGGAATGTGGACCGGTCCCAGTACCAAGTTCATGATGGATGGATTCAGTTCAGGCGTCGCGCGCGTGAGAGAGCAGAGCAGAGGAGGGAGTCGCCGGCTTTTGGTTTCGGGGGCAGAGCAGACGAAGGACTCACTTGAGTCGAGAAAAGGAAGAGGATCCAGATTTATTGTTTGGAGCATCTTAAGCAGAAACGTTGAGGTACATGTAGTACGCGGTTCGCCTTGAAAAAACCACGCTGTACCAAAAAAAATTATACTTCTAGTATTACGTATTCCCTTCGTCCCATAATATAGTAACGTTTTTTGAGCTAGACGAATTCGTATATACGGATTGATGGTGGAATGACACATCTGTTAGACTTGCTTTGAAAGGCGTTTTAATGCTTTTTATGGAGGTTTGAACCGATGTATTGGGATCGTTTTTGTCATGGGTAGTGATAGACATCGGCCGACCGGTCCAAAAATTCGGTCGATCGCGTCTGGATCATCAGATTTCATTGTATGATTCGTTGGACAAGAGAAACGGTTCGTTTTCAAAAGCTTTTTCTTCCTCACGCAACACCTATGGCCTTCCGTATCTCGTGCGACACTCGCATCTTGCGCAGCTCGTTGGGTCCGTGCACTGCACCGCCTCTACCTCTTCACGCTAGATCTCGTCGCCCGGATTCGGGGCAACCAGTCCCGGACTTCATCCTCGTCGCGATTCTTCGGTTGAAGCTTATAAAAAAACCTGGTCGTACTCTCGCCCCATAAATTACCGCCAAATGTCTTCCAACCAGTTATCGACAGATGTGACGCCTATCTTGCCGGATGGTGTGCATTCCTTCTCTCCAGGGATGGACGTCCCATCCTTCTATCCGTGGTTTTTGACAGTCTCCCAACCTATTTCATGTTATGTTTCACACTACCAAAAAGTGTCCTGAAAAAAATTGATAAGCGTAGGAGGATTTTTTTTTTGGTCTAACGATGACTCCTTCTCAGAGGCAAAGTGTCTGGTAACCAAACAACGTACCTTTCGTTTCACTCCAATCAAACTAGAGGATATTCAAGCAACCAATCAACATCCAAATAATTATTTTTTGCCTGCATCTGCTCAACAGGCCTCCAGAAATGTGTATGTGATGCAGGCAAAAACAAAGATGATAACCAAAACACATCCACTATATATCCATGGTTGACATGTCACATTCAGTTGACTGAACTCCATCTCTGATGTTTAGCCTCACTCTCTCAAATGAATGAATGTATTTAGCACCAAAATAGCCATATCCTTTCGAGTGACAAAAATATAGATGGATATAGTAGTACTTCTTTCGATCCATATTACTTGTCCTAAAATTGATGTATTTATATTACTTATCCTAAAATTGATGTATCTATCACTAAAATGCATCTAGATACATCCATTTTAAGACAAGTAATATGGATCGGAGGGAGTAGTATTTGTGTGTCACATTCTCATATAAATGTACTTAGCATTAAAATACATCCACATACATTAGTTTAACAGCAAGTGGTAATATAGCTCGATATGATAATATTTTAATATCATAATTATAGAGATAATACTAGCATTTAAAAATATTATGGATCATATACAACAAAAAAAGAAAAATGCGCAAATGCGATGCCCTCGGCACGGCGACGACGGTGCCCCTTGTGGCGGGCGTGTGTGAGGGCGCAAATGCGCGCGGGCGAGTGGCGGCCTGCGGGTAGTTATAGCCGGCAGCGGGCTAGGAATGTGGACCGGTCCCAGTACCAAGTTCATGATCAATGGATTCAGTTGAGGCGTCGCGCGCGTGAGAGAGCGGAGCAGAGGAGGGACTCGCCGGCTTTTGGTTTCGGGGGGCAGAGAAGAGGAAGGACCTGGGTCGAAAAGGATGATCGAGATTTATTGTTTGGCCAGTAAGACCCCAAATATTGAACCCCAAATGCAGTACTTCTTCTAATTTATGGTTAAACTTAAATCTTAAAAAACATGAGTGCACTACGTCGTGAAAGTGAAATGGAAGGAGTATGTGGTTAGCCCCTACAAAAAATATGCAGTACGGCAACGAGTGTGGCGAAGCAAATACTTCATCCTGAACGGTATATTTCACAATTTTAATAAACATAGATAGTTCACGATACAAACTACGGGAGTATACGCCAAAGATCATTCCTACTTCACTACTTCATCATCTACTACATAAAAACTAGACACTAGAATGAGTTGTACCCAGAACGGCTCAAAGGTTAGGGGCGAAACGGGCGCACGCCGGTCTGTACTCCTCCATGGCGAAATCTAACACCATGTAACACCCCGGGTGTCACGCTACAGTGATCACGTTATCTAATGCCAAGTCATTATGATTTGCAAATGTTAATCACCCTTGATCATTCTTCAGGTCAAATGCAAACTCAATTGAATTTCAAAAACAAAAGTAAATATAAAAGGTGAACCAAAATTGGTGCAAGCATTTTTATTAAATTTCTAATATTCAGTATATCATGGTAATCTAGAAATGGGAATTTATAAAGTGTTTTAATAAAATAAACAATTAGAAACATAAGAAAAACAACCCTACTGGACCTTGTGAAATATAAATAAAATTTAAACTTTTTTATTTGAGACCCAAACTTTTTATAATAGTAAAATATAATACAAAATAAATATTAAGACCAGTAGCACATTTTACAAAAACTATTGCAAGCCAAAATAAATGTATGAAAGAAAACAAAATGGACTAAATAAAATAAAATGAAATGGCTCTATTTCTCGTCCTGGGCAAACTTTCCCACCTGGCCCAGCCCACCCCACACCTCTCTCCTTCTTCCTGTGTACAGGAGGCTGGTTGTGTGCGTGGCGTCCATCCACGCCCGCTATGGCTGATTTCCTCGTCGTGTCGGCCATCCACGGCCATCCCCTCGCGGATAAGAACGCACTGAGCCTTCCCCGAAACCCTAGCCGTCTCGTTCCCTTCCTCTTCCTCGCCCCTGCCTCCTCCCCGCATAGGAGCCGCCAAGGGCGCCGTCGATCCCGTGGCCACCGCCCACCACTCGGCGTCGCGAGGTGTCCAGAAGCTTCTTCATCTTCGTCCACTTCGACTACACATATTGGAACGAGCCGGGAGGCCCCGTGCGCTCACCATCGACGCCATCTTAGCCCACGGCCGCCACATCTCGCCGTCGAGTCCGTCGCACTCCGGCTACCCCGCGCTCTCTAACCACGTCCACAAGCGCCACTATGAGCTCCTTTGCCGATTCCCTCCCTTCCCCGGTCAATTCGTCGATGCTTAGCCGCCGTCCCCGTGCTCACCGTGTCCGTCATGGATGCGCCCGGCCGAGCGCTGCTCGCCATGGCCGCGCCCTGGCGTCCCTGCCCTGCGCCCGGCCGCGTCCTCCCGTGCGTGCACCCGCCCACGCTGACCGCGTGCCCCGGCTCGCCAGCTGCTGGCCACGGCCGTCCATGGTCGTGCGCATGCCTGCATGTTATGTGTGTGTGTGGTGTACGTGCGTTGTGTGTATGTGTGCAACGCGTGTGTGTGGTGTGTGTGTGCAGCCACGGCTGGCTGTGCCACCGGCTGGTCCGGCCGTGCCCAGTGCATCACTCTCTGTTGAAGTTGTCGCCGGCTGCTGCGTGCTGTCGCTGCAGTTCAGTTGTCACTAAAAATTGCCCTTTTAGACAATAGCTAATCCTACTAAGTATCCATCTAGATAGCAGTAAAAGTAGTGTCAAATGAATTCAAAAGTAGATAAAAATTATGCGTATGGAGAGTACACTGGATGTACTTTATTTTATCTCATTAGAACAAAGTCATTAGATGCACCGATTAATTCATAGAAAAATAAAAAATATGTAAAAATGTGTGATGAGCTAGTAGAATTAAGCTCGAGGCCATATGTGCAAATAAAACAAATTGAGTTCACTGATAAGTCTGATAAATCTCTGGAATTTGCAAATAGGTTCTCTGCCATCAATTGAAATTTAGATTAAATAAATCTATAAACAAAATAGTCTATGATAAGTGGGCCCAATGCCTCTAATTAATCTAAGAATTAAATTTAAATATGGATTAATCCCTATGCCTTTGACAAGCCTGGCCCACTGGTCAGGTTTGACCAGTCAACATAACTGTTTAGGATAATGTTGCTATTTATTAATAAAAGAAATTCCTGAAATTCTTTTAAATTGATTAAAACTTTAAAATTCAATATCTTTTAAACCGTAACTTCGATGAAAATAATTTATATATAAAAAATGATCAAAAATTATAACGAATACGGATACGCCACTTGTGTATCCACCACACCCCTCTAACATACCAAACACGGAACATTTTCCCTCCGGTTCATCTGTCTATCAAACGACCGGAGCCGGTAAAACTGTCCGGATGAAAATGTTCTGAACATGAAAGTTGTTCAGAATAAATCACCGAGCACGGATACACTATCCACATGTCTGTCAGTTGTCTCCAACACTGCAGACATGGAACCTTCCCCCTCCGAATCATTTGTCCGGTAATCAGCCGGTACCGATGGTCATCCCCGGATAAATTCCTGCTCCGGGAAAATCACCGAACACTGCGTTAGAGCCCCGTTGCTTTGTATCTTCTATGTCATACATTTGTATTGCTATTATTTTTGTGTATTTACTGCCCTCCCTTATTCTCCGGTAGACCCTGTTGCTGTCGCCGATGACACCGTTGCCGAGTACGACTACTTCGTCGACGATCGTACCCCTATAGTCGAGCTTCCAGGCAAGCAGAGCCATTCTCTTCCCCAGATATAGCCTATCTTTTCCGTACATTTCTTGCACTAAGCATATGCTGTTGCTGCTACGTTACAATCCTATTCAATTGCATAGCATGTTTTTGTCGCCCCTTGATGTACCTTCATTTATCCTATGCTGCCTTATAAATATATATAATATTAAACAGTAAACCCTGCGCATTGTTAGCTAGGTTTAGAATAGCGGGCTGTGATCACTCTGGTGAGTGAACGCGGATTACAAAATATTATAACTGCAACAGGTACGAATCAATATAGATGCCCTAGGGAACCTACAACGGCGAGACTCTGCCGAGTCGCTTCGAGTTTGACTTACGAGTGGAATGGACTCGTATTTCACTGTCGTCGGCTCAGTAGTGTAGCATCACCGGGGTGATACGAGGTTTACCTCTTTAGTTCATTCCGCTGATGTCTCTGTCGAACCTCTTCAAGTGTACCATCGAGGGTGATTCCTCCTGGTTTCACATGATGGTAGACACTCGAATCAACTGGTGTCCTTACAGGTAAGGAGTCGGGTGACCCCACGGTGCCCGCGCAGGGTATTGTATCGGAACGACAGGACGGGTTTATTCCACCGGTGTGCGGTGGGCCTGGTACTTGTTCGTGGTCGAGAGATATCCTGTTGTATGAAAGTCGAGCTCTACTAAGAGCACACGCGAGACAAGGTAAGGATACGATTCACCTTGTTGGTAACCACAAGAGTTGGTGGGACGTCAGGGCAGGCACCGATGTACTGGTGCTCCTGGCTGTTGTCGTTGTCTGCGACTCACCCAGAAAGGGGAACGATAACGGTTGTCCCGATAGATAATAATAAAATGCTTAACGGTTCAGGTTAATGACTTGAGAGGCCGCAAAGGCTTGTACGCACTACCTTCACGTGGGATTACGGTGTGGGCCCTCCGCGTTGTGGTATCGTTTGAAACCTCTGAAAGACGTCCAGTTCAGCATTGTGGCAGGGACGGATCACGCTGCGGCACTGATAACCCACAAGTGTAGGGGATCGCAACAGTCTTCGCGGGTAAGAGTAACCCAATTTATTGATTCGACACAAGGGGAGCCAAAGAATACTTATAAGCCTTAGCAGTTGAGTTGTCAATTCAACCACACCTGAAAAAGCACTAGACAAGATATAAGTAGCAACGGTGTGTTGACGGGTGTAGCCTTTAAGACTTCCCCAATCACCAACACCACAAAGTAGTAACAAAGTAGTAGGAGCAGCAAAGAAAGTAAAAGTAACAACGAAGGCAATGAAGGTGAAAGATGGACCGGGGTTCAAGGTTTCACTAGTGGTACCTCTCAAGAAAAAGAACAAGGTGCTGGGTGAACAAATTACAGTTGGGAAATTGACAGAATTGCACCAACTCTAGCCAAAGAACAAACTAGAGCATCCTAGTCTAAGAACCAAACGTAGGCATGTGTTCCGTATGTAGTTGTACGTGCTTGCAATAAGAACTTTGCACAACATCTTTTGTACTACCATCCCGCTACGAACGGGGCCACTTAAGGAACTTATGGAGTTTAAGGTGCTCCTGCGGCGGAGCACCGGAACAAAGCATTAACACTCTATGAATACATGTGATCCTCAAATTATAGCCCATCCCCTTTGGTGTCCCAAGCTGTCACCATTGGGATCGCCGGTTCCGGACTGTAATAGGTGCATACAACCGTAGATAAGATCTAGAACAACAATTATAATCATGCAACCATAACGTGCTCAGATCTGAGATCATGCTACTCGTGCACTAGTAACAAGCATTAAGAACAACAAATTGCAGCAACAATAATTCATAAACCTCTTAGGACTGAACAAGGTAACAATTCATCGGATCCCAACAAACACAACACCAATTACATCATATGGATCTCAATCATGTAGGGAACCTCATGAGAACATTGTATTGAAGATCTAGGGGGAGAGAATACCACATAGCAATTGCCAAGAACCCGTAGTCCAAGGAGGAACTACTCAAGAAGCATCATGGGGGAAGAAGAGTCGACGAAGATGGCCCCGGGGGCCAAGGCCCTCCCCGGCAGGGTGCCGGAGCAGGATCCTGGTGACCCCCGAAGCTATTTTTTGATGGCGGCGGAGATCGGAATCGCTTCTGGAAACATTACTTCGATATTAGGGATTTCCTCCTCGGGGGTAAAAATAGGGGCCAAAGGGGGCACCGAGAGGGGCCACCAGGCAGCCAGGAGGGTGCCTGGCGCGGCCTAGGGCTCGGCCGCGCCATGGACCCTTCTGGAGTCCTGGTGGTGGCCCTCCCTTCCTTCCTTGGTGTTTGCGGGGGCTTCCGGGACACTGATTTTTTATATAATTTTTCCGGAATTTTTGGAGCACTTTTAATGGTCGGAAAACCTGAAATACAAAAACAGCAGAAAACAGGAACTGGCAACTGGGTGCACTGAGTTAATATGTTAGTCCAAATATGATCAAAAGTGTATGAAAGTTCAAGCAAAACATGGCAAAGTCACACAAAACATGCATGGCACAAGCAGAAATTATAGATACGTTTGGGACGTATCAGGCGCTGGAATTCACCCTCCTCGCAACGACTCGGAGAGCGAGGGGTGATAGGCCCATGACCCCCTTTCCCTTAGGGTTGTAGACCGACAGGGACCTCTCTGATGAGCCGTAGGATGGGCCTCGGCGTGTCGGATAGCCTCGGTGGGGCATTCCCTAACAAGGTGTACGCCACCCTGGAGATCCGAGCGTGCAGGCTGAATAGTAGTGCACCCCTGCAGGGAGTTTGATCTATTCGAATAGCCGTGTCCACGGTAACATGACGCTTTATGCTGAAGCCAGTGCCTACTACTAAAAACTATTACTATTAAACTGTTGGTTCTGGTTTCTTTTCCTCGCAGGGAGTCAAGGAAGGGAACTCGGAGGCGTATATAATTATTAATTATTACAACTTACTATTATACAATGCTGCAGCAACTTCTGATGCATTGTTATTACATTTATGCTATTGAATTGTTGGTTGATCTCATCTTGTGCTACAAGACTCGTCAGAAGATGCTAGTCTTCGATAGGCATAACTTCTCATCCTTATTCTGATTTCTACCTTGCAGTCCATTATATACAGCCTCCCCTTTTCATTTGATACAAATGCATAAATGCTTAGTACCGGACGTAAGACTCGCGGGTATGCTAGATACTCACTGTTGGAAATATGCCCTAGAGGCAATAATAAAATGTTATTATATATATTTCCACGTTCGTAAGTAATGTTTATATTTCTGTGCTATAATTGCAATGACCCTGACTATGAGATTCAGAATAAAACTCACTTGCATGTGTGGAAATGTAAACACCAAGAGTTCCTGGTTTAGCCTCTAAGACCAGCTCATGTGCTAACTGATGATTATGTTTTCTTAATCATGTACATTGTTCTTGTAACAAGGATGTCAGTAGCAATGGGAACATATTGTTAGCAGAACAATGATGTTGAACCGACCCCAGTATTGAATGATATACTTAGAGATCACATCGTAACAACGTTATAAGTCATATCATGAAATGTTATCATATACGTAATTCCTTAGACCATGAGAGTATCAAGTTGCTTCACACAGGAAGATGTGCTTTGGTTCTTAGATGAATCTTCCCGTTACTGGGAAGTAGTAAAATAAGTTTTGGGTACATTGGATAGTGTGTCTAGTGACTGTGATAGTTCAAGATAGGGATTTGCTCCTTCACTATGAAGAAGATATTCACTTTGGGCCCACTCGGTATGATGGTATCCATTATAGTCTGGCCAGACGCATTGTGATTCAGTCACGGGAATACCGGAATACGATAACGAGGAAAAGGGACAAACGAGCAAAGAGGATAACGAGTGGCTTGTGTTCAAGAAGTTGTTACACATGGGTGCCAAACTTCTCTCCTCTGACTTTGTCATATATCGCGAAGCAAAGGGAATGGTACATGAGTAAACATAATGGTTCACTCGAAATTTCTTCGTGTATGTGCGGGAGTCAACATGGGTGTCCATGGCTCCGCTGTTGATTATTGGCTATTGACAAAAGGCTGTTGACCTATGTCCGGATCATGTCCGTATTATACTGAACCTATTGGGTCACACACTTAACGAGCAGTAGTCTGTTAGAATACTGGAATGGTAGAAGTTTTAGTGGAAGCAAAATGGAATAGTTCATACGGGTACCGGAAGTAGTTTCGGGTATTTATGGAATTGTTCATAAGGGCACCAGAAGAAGTTCTGGGTATTTAAGGATATGTCCGGATCACTCTGGAATAGTCCCAGGTGGTTCTGGAACATATGAGAATGGTACTGGGGAAGTCCTGGATCAACCGGAATAGTTTCCGGTACATCGGTGGACGTCCCGAAAACGACCGACGAACAGACGCAGGGCATCGAGCAGGCTAGACCGTAACCCGGATCATCCCAAAACCTATCCAGATAGTTCCAGAACGTCCGAAAACGGTCCCGGAAGGCCTTTGATGTGTTCCAGAAGGTTCCGGGATGTCCCAAAACCATCCCGGAAGGTCCCGGAATGGCCGAGAATGGTCCCGGCGGGTCCTGGAAGGTCATGGAAGGTTCTGGAAGGTTCCACTAGGTTCCGGACAGTACCATATGCGCCCCACCACCCTTAGACTTGGGAGTCAAGGCTCCCCATAGGGTCTGGCCGAAATTTGGCCCTAGTCCTATTAGGACTAGGCTTTCCAAAGTGGGAAGGACTCCTCACAAGGAAGGAGTCATAGGGGAAAGTTTTCCCACCAAGGGAGGAGTCCTGGAAGGACTCCACCCCCCTTATTTCGACCAAGGGCCCTGCTGTCCACCTATATAATGAGGGGAGGGGGTGGGGGCGCAGCACACTTGATCCCCAAGGCCTATGCGCCACCCTCCCTCCCTCTAAACCCCGTTGCTCCACAATTAGACCCCGGTTTAGACGATGTTCTCGACCGAAATCCGTTAGGGTTTTCTCCCTCTAGTTTTCTCGGTGGCGTTCTTTTCTGGACGGCGGAGCGTTGCTGGATTGTTGCTACATGATGTGTGGATACTGGTAGAGGGATCATAACTTTGATCCTTCTTCGAGGAACTTCTTCTTCTTCTTCCTCGGAGATCTGTTCGAGGGAATTGCTCGAGGGATTCGTTCGTGGGATAGATCGTGGGACGGATCGTGATACGCATCACGAGATCTACTTCCACCCGCTTCATCAACTCTTCTTCCGCTGCAACCGTTGGTGAGCAATGGCCTAAACATTGTATGCCATCTTTCTTGGATGATCTTGGGATCTTGATTCGTAGGCACAAATTTTTTTGTTTTCTACTACGTTTCCCAACAGTGGTATCATGAGCGATCCTTGATTAGATGCATGTTTAGGTCTAGATCATATGTGTGATATGAGGCATTGATTTTCTTGTTGCTTCCCTGTCATGTGATTTTTTCTATGCTTGATGGCAAGTTGAGGTTTTGCTACAAGGATTGAGTTTTCCATCGATCCCTCTATGCTTCTTTCAGTATTCTGGTTGCCTTGATCATGGTCTACATCAAACTCCTTGGATATCATCTTAATCTCGCAATAGAAGATTTAACATGGAGGGGCTTGTGGATTTTATGAACTCAAATTCACACGGGGGTCACGCATTGAACGAAGTTTGGCTTGTGGCATTAGTTGTTGCACGCACCCCGAACGTTAAACTAGCAACAATGAAGTATCGTGTTTGTTTTGTATAGGGAACAACGTTTGCATGTAACCTGCTAATCAACCACGATAAAAGTTGCAACAACCCGTGTAGATGGTGATCTAACTCGTTTTTGCAGAATGTGCATGTGATGTGGTATAGCCTTCAAGATTTGCAATGTGTTTGTATGAGATGCTATATGTTATGTAATATTTATTCGCGACCTGCATGTCGTGGTACGGCATGATGACTAGAGTCATATGATTGTCACTTAATTATGGCCTGTGTGCCAAAACTGTTTATTAGCTCGAGGCAAAGCAATAGATAGATGCAAGGTGATGATCTACGATGCGGAGGTGGACCCCGACGCACATGCCGGAAGTCGTGGTGTTGGTCCCGGCGCCAAGGAGAAAGTTGGTGGAGACGATGACTTCTATCACGACGACGTGAAGACAACGAAGACTTCACGAAGCAAAGGGCTATACTATATCACATAATTTTATGAACTGCCTGTGATGTTTATCCCTTTGATGCACCCTTGTTTGATGCGCGGTAGTCGTATTTTATTAGGGTGATCTCTCGCAAAACAATATCAAGTTGATAGTGTTCTTCCAACTCTAGCACCGTCTATACTATGTTTCACATCGGAGCAGGTCATGTCACATGGGTGCACACGGTGTGACGCATAACAGGCGGGTGTGTTAAGAACACACTGCAATTACACTTGGTTGTCTTGACGGTTTGGATAAAAGTTTGCTACCGGAACACGCCCATCGAAAGATGAACAAGAATCACCTTTGGCGTGATTGGCAAGTTGGCCTACCGGTCCAGTCTAAGTCATCATTGATGTCACATCAATGGCGGATGATTGGGTCGGATATTGAATCACTCCAGCATCAATTACGAGAGATATTGATCTGAGTGGGAGCGCACTTAATAATCAAATTGATTAATCACAAGTGCAACTTAATTATGAACAAAGTCTTAGTATTTGCATTATCGTTATAGAATAAATGGCTCGCTTTACCACCCTCCAGATTGATTTTTATTAACTGTATTTTCTGGTAAAAACTTTATGATTGGTACCATATTGTGAGGACTATCCTCAATAGTGTCGAGAAGAAGCTTTTCCTATCGCAAATTTTTTATGCTCTCCTGCTAATGCTATGGATAATGTGACTTACGTCCATCAAATCCAAATGGCTAGAATTCCACCACAACTAAGTGCATTGTCTTCACCACCATGAAAACCGAACTTCGAAACGTTTTGGATAGTTATGTTAAATTGATGGAACTGAAAAATTGTTTTCAGTAGTAAGACAATTGATGTAGGATATAAGATATCTAGTACAATGTATGATTGTAAGCATTAGTGAAAATGTTCACTGTGCTCTAAACAAAACTGATAAGTGTGGGATCCAGAAGAACACCGATCATATGATGATGAGAATTAAGGGAAAGGAAGTCCAAAGGATGTTAGTAAGACTCACACGCCGGAAAGTCCATGGCATGCGCCACCCTTGATCATATGTGATCTTCTGTGAGTAGGAGTGACATTGGAAATAGAACTATGATACGTATAAAGGCAAAGCGAAATAAGACTGGAATATCCAGCTCAGAAATGAAAGTCATACGAAGTTATAGATGAATTCATTGCTGGTCAAAAGATGTAATTCTTGGGAATCATGATTAAGCGGTTAATCTTAATTCTTGTATATTGTGACTAAACTGTTGATCACTAGAATATCACTTCAATTGCATATCGTTGCAAGTCGATGCAAGAAATACTATGGCCTTTATGACTAGCTAAATGATGAGTTTTGACACACACGAGAACACGGTAAAAGGTTTACTATACTGTGTGTTGACTCTATGATTATCTTCATAATTCATTTTAGAGTCGAGTAAATTGTTACTACACTTTATCCTTGTTGCAAAATATCATTTTGAATCATGTTTATTGCAAAAGAGTTGTTCAAAGCTATGAATAAAATAAAGGCCATACTTCTATTGTGAATAGGTTGTATGTTATGAACCTTGATAATAATGCTAAACATCCATAACATTGACGCTAAACGTCGCAAGACTAACAGAAATACCACAAGTGTGTGGCATTGCAGTTTGTCACAAGTGACACAACATGCATGAAGAATTTCCATAAGTGATGGACTTTTGAGTCATATGATTATGAATCACTTGACGCTTGCATAAATTGTCTAAAAGTAAATGTGACTAAAACACCGTTGATAGGCCATGCATGAACGGGCAACTAAATTATTGCAAATCATACATGATGATGTGTGTGGTCCAATAAGTGTAGTTGTGTGCAGTGGATTTTCTATCTTCACTCATGAATTGAAGTAAATATGTGGATATCTGTTCAATGGAGACATACGTCTGAAATCTTTGAAACGTTCAAGGAATTTTAGAGTGAAATAGAAGTGTATTGTAACAAGAAATAATGCTTCTGCAAATTAGATTGTAGAAAGTAATATTTGAGTTACAAGTTTAGCGAACGTCTGATGAGTTGTGAAGAAGTGTCATAACTTGTGCCTCCCGAAACACCACTATGAGTAAAGTGTTCGAGAGACATAATCAAGCCATGTATGACACGGTAAGATTAAACATGACGTTTATCAATTTTCCATTTTACTTATTAAGTTATGCGTTAGTGAGTACAACTTTTACACTGAAAAGAGCACCATCAAATCTGTTGAAATGACACCATATTAGATATGATATGGGAATGTTAAAACCATATTGTCTTTTTCTTAACATTTGGGTATATGAGACATGTGTTTGACATGATCAAAACACCAAATCAGATAATTGCTTCTTTGTTAAGGTTAATCCAAAAGGTTTGGTATTCCTCTATCACTACACCAAAGCAAAAATGTTTGTTGTTTAGAACGGTGTGTTTTGACGAAAATAGTTTCTTGCAAAAGAGTGAGTGGGAGGACAATGCAGCTTGTTAAAGATTGTTGAATCTTCAAATAAGTGCGCAGCTGAACCACACAGGTTAGACAAAACTCGTACAAACATTCATGATATGTAAAACGAGATATTGTTGTTCGACAATGATAAACATGTGATATACAAAGAAGCGTTGATGGGCCCTGACTCCGGGATTTGGCTAAATGCCAAATAATCCGAGATAGTATCCATGGAAGTAAGTCAAGTTTTGAACTTGGTAGACCCTCCGAAAGACTAAAAGTCTGAAGAATATATATATGGATCTATAATTGATTCAGATGAAATTGTTTTATCCATAAAGCTCAACTCGTTGGAAAATTGTTTTCTATCAAGTTCAAAGGTTGACTACGGAGAAATAGTTTCGACCGTAGAGATGCTTTAGTCAGTTCGGGTTATATTAGCAATTACTACATATCTCATTTATAGGATATGGTAGAATGAACGTCAAAACAAAGTTCCTACACGGAAATATAACAAATGACGTATATGTGATACGAATGGAATGTTTTGTCGATTCAAAGGATGCTAAAATAGATGCAAGCCTTGGATATCCAGTGATGGACTGAAGCTAGCACAATGGAGTTGGAATTTTCGTTATGATGAAATTGTCAAAAGAGTTTGTTTTCATCGGGAATAAACGAAGATGCTTGAATGTTCAAGAAAGTAAGTGGGAGCTGAATGATATTTCTAAAACCTTATGTAGATGACATATTGTTGATTGGAAATGATATAAATTTCTTGACACGAATAAGGACTTCATTGGAAATAGTTTTCAGTTGAAGAACTTGGGCTAATATAGAATTTGTATTGAGCACAGTAATCTATGCAAATAGTAAGTGCTTGATCATGCTAAAGCCAACGTTACATGTTGACGTGATACTAAAGTAGTTTAGTATGAAAACGCCAGGAAGGATGTTCTTGCCGAGGTCACGGTGAAAAGTTGTTTGCGGAAATCGGTGTTCATGAACACAGACAAGCAAAACACATGAATTGAATTTCACTCACATGTGTGTTTGGATTAATCATGTACACCATAATATGTAAAACAACCAGATATGTCCAGTGCTCCAAAAGGTTGTGAGCAAGATACCAAAGTGATCAACATGTTGATCATTGGACAAACAGTGAAAAGTTAAACTTATGAAAGATAAGATATGTTTCTCGGAAAAATGGAGAGAATGAAGAGCTCGTTGTAATGAGTTACACCAGCTGAATTTTTGATGTAAACAGTTACACCAATTCAGTCTTCATACTTACTCCGACCGATTTTCGATTTTAATTGGGATTATGTGTTTCACACGTAAGGGTGGCATAGTATGGAGGAACTGTGTTAAGTTAGATACTGTGGCGAATTCTATAACAGAGGCTAAGTATACTGTAGCTTAAAGAAGTAACAAGGGAGGGTATTTTGAATCATCAGTTCATTTATGAACATGGTATGGTTTCCTAGATGCTTGAAGCTCATGGAACATTGATGAATGATTTCATGACTTATTCTAAAGGAACCAAGGTCCTGCCAAATGATTCAAACATATACAAAGCTAAACTGGTAAAATTAGTGAATTTTATGATAGCGTGAAAACGCGAAGATATGCAAGATACAAACGGGCCTGAAACGTCAGATCCGATGATAAAGTCTATACCACAAATGAAGCATGTTTTACACCGGTATGCCATAGGTGTAAAGTGCTCAAGCACTGATAATAGTATTGACTCTAGTGCAAGTGGGAGACTGTTGGAAATATGCCCTAGAGGCAATAATAAAATGTTATTATATATATTTCCACGTTCGTAATTAATGTTTATATTTCTGTGCTATAATTGCAATGACCCTGACTATGAGATTCAGAAGAAAACTCACTTGCATGTGTGGAAATTTAAACACCAAGAGTTCCTGGTTTATCCTCTAAGACCAGCTCATGTGCTAAATGATGGTTACATTTTCTTAATCATGGACATTGTTCTTGTAACAAGGATGTCAGTAGCAATGGGAACATATTGTTAGCAGAACAATAATGTTGAACCGACCCCAGTATTGAATGATATACTTAGAGATCACATTGTAACAACGTTATAAGTCATATCATGAAATGTTATCATATACGTAATTCCTTAGACCATGAGAGTATCAAGTTGCTTCACACAAGAAGATGTGATTTGGTTCTTAGATGAATCTTCCCGTTACTGGGAAGTAGTACAATAAGTTTTGGGTACATTGGATAGTGTGTCTAGTGATTGTGATAGTTCAAGATTGGGATTTGCTCCTTCACGATGAAGAAGATATTCACTTTGGGCCCACTCGGTATGACGGTATCCATTATAGTCTGGCCAGACGCATTGTGATTCAGTCACGGGGATACCGGAATACGATAACGAGGAAAAGGGACAAACGAGCAAAGAGGATAACGAGTGGCTTGTGTTCAAGAAGTTGTTACACATGGGTGCCAAACTTCTCTCCTCTGACTTTGTCATATATCGCGAAGCAAAGGGAATGGTAAATGACTAAACATAATGGTTCACTCGAAATTTCTTCGTGTATGTGCGGGAGTCAACATGGGTGTCCATGGCTCCGCTGTTGATTATTGGCTATTGACAAAAGGCTGTTGACCTATGTCCGGAATATGTTCTGAGTCATGTCCGTATTATACCGAACCTATTGGGTCACACACTTAACGAGCAGTAGTCTGTTAGAATATTGGAATGGTAGAAGGTTTAGTGGAAGAAAAATGGAATAGTTCATACGGGTACCGGAAGTAGTTCCGGGTATTTATGGAATTGTTCATAAGGGCACCAGAAGAAGTTCTGGGTATTTAAGGATATGTCCGGATCACTCTAGAATAGTCCCAGGTGGTTCTAGAACATATGAGAATGGTACTGGGGAAGTCCTGGATCAACCGGAATAGTTTCCGGTTAATCGGTGGACGTCCCAAAAACGACCGACGAACAGACGCAGGGCATCGGGCAGGCTAGACCATAACCCGGATCATCCCGGAACCTATCCAGATCGTTCCGGAACGTCCGAAAACGGTCTCGAAAGGTCTTGGAAGTGTTCCAGAAGGTTTCGGAATGTCCCAAAACCATTCCGGAAGGTCCCGGAATGGCCGAGAATGGTCCCGACGGGTCCTGGAAGGTCATGGAAGGTTCTGGAAGCTTCTGGAAGGTTCCACAAGGTTCCGGACATTACCATATGCGCCCCACCACCCTTAAACTTGGGGGGCAAGGCTCCCCATAGGGGCTGGCCGAAATTTGTCCCTAGTCCTATTAGGACTAGGCTTTCCAAAGTGGGAAGGACTCCTCACAAGGAAGGAGTCATAGGGGAAAGTTTTCCCACCAAGGGAGGAGTCCTGGAAGGACTCCACCCCCTTATTTCGGCCAAGGGCCCTCCTGGCCACCTATATAATGAGGGGAGGGGGTGGGGGCGCAGCACACTTGATCCCCAAGGCCTATGCGCCACCCTCCCTCCCTCTAAATCCCGTTGCTCCACAATTAGACCCCGGTTTAGACGATGTTCTTGACCGGAATCCGTTAGGGTTTTCTCCCTCTAGTTTTCTCGGTGGCGTTCTTCTCTGGACGGCGGAGCGCTGCTGGATTGCTGCTACGGGATGTGTGGATACTGGTAGAGGGATCATAACTTTGATCCTTCTTCGAGGAACTTCTTCTTCTTCTTCCTCGGAGATCTGTTCGAGGGAATTGCTCGAGGGATTCGTTCGTGGGATAGATCGTGGGACGGATCGTGAGACGCATCACGAGATCTACTTCCACCCGCTTCATCAATTCTTCTTCCCCTACAACGTTGGTGAGCAATGGCCTAAACCTTGTATGCCATCTTTCTTGGATGATCTTGGGATCTTGATTCGTAGGCACGAAATTTTTTGCTTTCTACTATGTTTCCCAACACTCACCCTTGCTTTATTTCCCATTTTTGTTTTGCCTGATCGGTCGCTGCAGTCGACATTGGAGCCTTAGAGTCTAGGAGCGGGAGATCCCCGATGCCAACCACCGCAACGTGAAGATCCTCGACGACCAGGAGTAGTTTGGAGGTTCCCAGGCAGGAGGCCTTGCCTTTTTCGGTCGAGGGTGGATTTTGTGCTAGCCTTCTTAAGGCAACCTTGTATTCTTGTGCCTGTACTCACATACTATTGCTTCCGCTAACTTTGTGCTCTCGAGCTGTTGTATTCGAGCCCTCGTGGCCCCTGGCTTGTATTAAACAACTTGTATTGTTTTATTTGTAGAGTTGTGTTGTGATATCTCATCGTGAGTCCCTGATCTCGATCGTGTACCTTGCGTGTATGATTACTGTACACGGTCTGATTTCAGGGGCGTCACACACCACATGGGTCTTGGCGAAGCGTTCGGCTGCACGATCTTCTCCGTGGAGGATGGCATAGGTGGCGCGAAGTGCGATGGTGTACGAAGAGGTAATGAGAGTTGGATGAAGTGCACCCAAGCATGCTCGAAGGCATCCTCGTCGCCGACGCGGAAGAAGAGCATTCCGGGCCGATGACGCGATCGGCGCGACCACTGCGGGAGCGGCCGTTTCCTCCACAGCTGGACGGCCCTGGTGCACCCTCAGTATGTCCAAACCATCACGTCGTCGACAGTTACGTCCGCGAGCGCGACGAATACTGGACCACGACCTCGTTCCCGTCACCGGACACCCGAAGCACCGCACCGCCGCAGAGTCGCGTGCGGAAAGTGCCTGATGGTGACAAAAGGCTTGCACATCGATGTGAAGAGGTGGCGTTCCGCACGGACAAGCTCGCCATGCTGGCGGTGGACATGATACTGTGTATACGGGGTAGTTGTTAAGTCTTAATCATATCTCATGCACGTAACTAAACATCGTGTAGTGGAGATAATATAGTCGACCAAACAACGTACCTTCCGTTTTGCTTCAATCAAATTAAGGTATGCAAGCAATCAATCAACATGCAAATGATGTTTTTTTATCTACATCTGCTCAACCAAACCTGTAAAAACATGTATGTGATGCAAGCAAAAACAAAGATAACCAAACACATCCACTGTCTATCCTCCGGTTGACATATTATGGTCAGGCGACTGAACATGCTCCATCAGTGCTTAGCCTCATTCTATCAAATGAGTGTATTTAGTACTCCCTCCGATCCATATTAATGGACTTAAGTTTGTTTAAATACACATGCATTTAGTCTAAATACTTAACTAGATACATACAAATCTAGACAAAGTTGAGTCCATTAATATGGATCGGAGATAATATTAAAAAGCATCCTGCTTTGTCCTTTTGAGCAATAAATAGTATGAATGAATATAGTATATTCTTGTATCATGTTTTTAAATAGATGTATTTAACACTAAAATACATCTAGATACATTCGTTTAACACTAGGTAACATATATCAGCATAATACTATCATTATTTTAATACAGTATCATAATTGTACCGATAGTACTGTACTGTAGTATTTAAAAACATCACGGATCATATGCAGCAGAAATCTGGATCGCAAGGTGCGCGAGATTAGCCCGACGGGTTGGTCAGCCGAAGCTGGAATCGTTTAGCAAAAGGAAAGGAAATCACACAGTGGATCCTCTGGTTGACATATCACCATCAGGCGACTGAACATGTGCTGTTGGTCGGCCTCACAAACTGCACTGCTCGCTCTTACATAAACAATAACGCCGGCCCCAAATTCGTCAATGGCATCCTCACCGTCTCTCCACCTCCTCCTGGCTCTCGCGCTGCCCCTCTTCTCCCTCGCCGTCGCTGCTCCGGTGAGCCACCTCGTGACCCATCTCCCGGGCTTCGACGGCGCCCTGCCGTCCAAGCACTACTCCGGGTACGTAACCGTGGACGAAAGCAATGATGGCAAGAGGCTGTTCTACTACCTGGTGCTGTCGGAGCATGATCCGGCCGCCGACCCCGTCGTGCTCTGGCTCAACGGCGGCCCCGGCTGCTCCAGCTTCGACGGATTCGTCTACGAGAACGGTCTCTGTTCATCTTAGTATTTCTTATCATCTTATCTCGTCCGCAGAAGGATAGCTTCTTTTGTTCTGTTGTGATTTTGGGATGCCCTGATCGGTGATCGGAGCTCTGTTCTTTGTTCAGGTCCATTCAATTTCGAGCGTGGAAGCACTCCCGGTGGGCTGCCCAAGCTGGAACTCAATCCGTATAGTTGGTCAAAGGTAATCCGCACAAAGCAGCTATCTTTTTTTTTTTGAAAAAGAGGAGAACCCCCGGCCTCTGCATCAATCGATGCATGCAGCCATATTATTGAAATAAAAGCATAACAAAGTCTCCATGTCTATCAAAGCTCATAGTCTGAGCTTAAAACTGAAAACAACACGGAAAAGTGCCACATTCGGCGATAAAGAATAGACTACGATGCCTACACACCTAGCCTATTAATAGCTCGCCATCCAAATCGGTTGTAAATAGCCCGTGCTACCATCTCCCAACGGTTGCACCCAATAGCCAAAAGCTCCCTGAAGTCCGCATGAGTTAGTAACGACCACATACGGATCCAAGCTGTAGCTCTGAAGATAACCTGCAAAAAGTTTGTGAAATTTGTGCCATTAAAAATCAAGTCATTCCTAGTATTCCATATAGCCCAAAATAACGCACATATCCCTATCCGAATATGTTTGGCTAAGTGACTGTCCACTCCATTAAGCCACGTCCCAGATAACGTGTATATGCTAGTAGGAGGGGTTACGTTGAAAGCAATATGTATTGATCTCCATAATAATTTCGCAAGAGGACACTCGAGAAAGAGGTGTTGAATAGATTCATTATGATCACAAAAGCAACATCTAGTATTACCAACCCAGTTTCTTTTGGTTAGATTATCTTTAGTGAGAATAACTCCTTTGTGAACAAACCACATAAAGATTTTAATCCGAAGTGGAACTTTGATCTTCCAAAAGTCTAATGACCTCGACAGTGGCCCGGTGTCAATTAAGTCTAGATACATAGATTTCACTGAGAAGACTCCCGTCGTATTTAACTTCCAGTGAACTGTATCATCTCGGTCTGATAGTTGAACGTCCATCAACCTGCGGACCAGTTGCAGCCAAGAATCCCAACGTTCTTCTACTAAGGATCTCCTAAAATGAATATTAAGCGGTACCGAGCTTAATATTGTAGCAACATAATCCTTCTTACGTTGTACAATATTATACAAGGAAGGGTATTGCAAAGCCAAAGGTGTATCCCCTAACCATGTATCTTCCCAAAATCTGGTACCGTTGCCATTACCAACTAGAAATTTCACCCGCTGGAAGAAAGTAACCTTTGTTTTCATTAACCCCTTCCAGAATGGTGAGTCCGTTGGCTTCGCGGTAACTTGGGCCAAAGTCTTAGAGTGAAGGTACTTATTCCGCAATATTTGTACCCACATACCCTCGGTCTCAACAGATAGCCTGTATAGCCATTTGCTAAGCAGACATTTATTTTTCACTTCTAGATTTTCGATCCCTAAGCCACCCTGTTCCTTTGGTCTACAAATAATATCCCATCTAGACAATCTATATTTCTTTTTGGTCTCGTCACTTTGCCAAAAAAAAAGGGGGATCTATAGAAGTCTAGTCTTTTCCGTACCCCTACTGGCACTTCAAAGAAGGATAAAAGGAACATAGGCAAACTAGTCAAAACCGAATTGATCAGTACCAACCGGCCACCGTATGACATTAGCTTGCCCTTCCAGCAGCTAAGTCTTTTTTCAAACCTGTCTTCAATGCTTTTCCATTCCTTATTCGTTAAACGTCTATGATGAATTGGGATTCCTAGATAACTAAACGGTAGGGATCCCATCTCACAGCCAAACAATTTTCTGTATTCGTCTTGTCCCTCTTTCGCTCTCCCAAAGCAGAACAATTCACTTTTGTTGAAATTAATTTTTAGTCCAGACAATTGCTCGAAAAGGCACAACACAAGCTTCATATTCCTTGCTTTTGCCAAATCATGTTCCATGAATATTATTGTGTCATCCGCATATTGTAAGACGGAGACGCCCCCTCTACAAGGTGGGGAACGAGTCCTCCTACTTGGCCACATTCTTTTGCCCGTCCAATAAGGAGTGCCAACATATCTGCAACAATGTTAAATAGCACAGGAGACATGGAATCTCCCTGTCGTAACCCTTTATGTGTTTGGAAAAAGTGTTCAATGTCATCATTAGCCTTTATCCCAACACTGCCTTTCTGTATGAATGAATCTACCTGGGATCTCCAAGATTCATTGAATCCCTTCATACGTAAGGCTTGCTGTAAGAAGGGCCATTTGACCTTATCATATGCTTTCTGGAAATCCACTTTGAAGATAACACCATCTAGTTTCTTCGTATGAATTTCATGAATTGTCTCGTGCAAAACAACCACCCCTTCTAGGATGTGTCGTCCTGGCATGAAAGCAGTTTGAGTTGCTTGCACAACCGAATGGGCTATCTGGGTCAACCTATTTGTAGCAACCTTGGTAAAAAAATTGAAGCTAACATTAAGAAGACAGATCGGTCTGAATTGCTCAATGCGAATAGCCTCCACCTTTTTTGGCAACAAAGCAGTTATCTGAAAAACAAATAAAAATTGAGTTGGAGAACATAATTTATTCAAACAATTCTGAATACCATGGATGTCATTTCTTCACGATCTTCACACAGCAAGCACAATACTAGACCATGTTTGTAAAAATAGCGAATTATTTTATTCTATTCTATTTTTTCTCATTTTCCCGGTTTAAGTGTTTATATAGGTGCATGTGCACCCAGGTTCCCAACATACTATGGTGTGCTTCTGCCTTGCTAAACGATAGTGTGTAGGAAACTGATATTCTCGATCATGACTGTCTAACTAACTATGCATCTTACCAGAAGCCAAATTCATTTTTTAAATGCGTCTGAGAAAATGGGAAGTACGTATCTTTTTCCAATGCCAAGTGATTGAATAAATGCATCATTAATATAACTAGGTTTCAAGCATGTTGTACCTGGACTCACCTGCCGGCGTTGGGATGTCATACTCATTGAACAAATCGGATTACACAACAGGTGACGTGAAAACCGCACGAGATGCGCATACCTTCCTTCTGAAGGTAATCTCTGATTCAGTTGCGATAATTTACAGTGCATGATAGAAGAAACTGGATGCTGATTTTACTCCTTTTCGCAGTGGTTCGAGTTATACCCGGAGTTACAGTCGAACCCATTCTACATTTCCGGAGAGTCATATGCAGGGATATACATTCCTACACTAGCGGATGAAGTTGCTAAAGGTGGATATTTTGCCACTCACAGTGAGTAGATTGTTCATAGTTGATATTAGAAGTTTCTTACCTCTCATCTTTACGTCGTTACAGGGACACAGAAGGCTCTGAAGCCAAACATCAATTTCAAGGTCATTACCACTAACATTTTATTCGTCACCATTCAGTTGTGTGTGAGTTTACAGTCTGAGGTTAATGTTTGCATCCAGGGCTATCTAATTGGTAACGGAGCAACTGACGAAGACTACGATTTAAACTCTTTTGTGCCGTTTGCACATGGGATGGGTCTCATATCAACCGAATTGTTTGAGGTGTTTTGCTTCGTCTTGCTTCTGCATAATTGCCGGTGCCACAAGTAGTTCCATTTGTAAACAGATAACATAATTGAGTGTTTGCACTGTTTCAGGATGCCAGTGCTGCTTGCCATGGCACATTCTGGGGGAAAGTTGATGATGTGTGCCAAGATAAGATAGATAGAGTCCGTTGGGTAAGTCCATGTACCAGAACCCGTAAACTGACACGCAAATCCGCAACCTTCCAAATTCTGTAAAGCCTCAATTTGTGTTGTCGTCTGCAGGAACTGAAAGACCTGAACACGTACAACATTCTTGCACCATGCTACCACCACCCTGAAGTGCAAGAGGCAGCGTTCATGAACAGCAGCTTGCCATCAAGCTTCAGAAAGCTAGGTGAAACAGAGAGGCCTTTCCCAGTGAGGAAGAGGATGGCAGGGCTTTCATGGCCTCTTGGTCTTCCTGTGAGCAGCGGACGAGTCACCTTGTGGCCCGAGCTTGGTGGTAGATCACTTCCATGCACGGTATGCTAATTATATGTTGATATGGCAAAAAAGTTGTCAAAATTTTCATCGATTCTGATTGTGTAGGTCATTTACAATTTGTTGTTTTCATTTTCCATACACATACATCATTTCATAAGTATGGTTGGTACTCTCATTTATAATAGTTATATGTCCTCACAGAGTGATGAACTTGCTACTATATGGCTTGACGATGAAGATGTAAGAGCTGCCATTCACGCCAAACCGGTATGATGGTTGATTGGTTGGTGCGTGAAAAATTATTGTGAATTTAGTACTAAAATCTGCACTAATTAACTTCCTCTTGTTTCTGTTGGAAACAACCTTGATCGAATGACATATCAGAAAAGCTTAATTGGATCATGGGAATTGAATACTGCAAGAATAGACTACACTCATGATACAGGCAGCATGTTGAAGTATCACAAAAAGTTCACAGCTATGGGATATCGCGTACTTATTTACAGGTATGAGACACACCTGCAAGGCTGCAACTTGATCATTTGACAATGTCAACATCGAGTAACTTAATTCCCACAAAAGAAGACACCGATTAATTTATGAAATGAATTTACGGTGAAGGTTCAATGGGGAACAGGTTGAGCTAGTCTGGAATAATAAATTTTAATTGTCCAAGCAAAACAGAAATTATTTTTTTGTGTGTGAACTGTGAAGTCAAACTGACAGACTGGTTGTGCATAACACATTGCTGCTTCAGTGTATTGCTTAATTGAACGGACGAGAAAATAAAGTCATATTAGGATAGTGAAGCACAAATCTCACATCGTACCAAATTACTTCGATTCAATGTAAAGAATGTGAATATAACCTTCAGGAGAAAACAACGCTTTTAAAGTGTAGTCCTACTATTTACTGTGTGTAAACTGGTAAAGAGAATTTTCCTAGACTCTTGCTTGGTATTGTAAACCCAAAACCCTAGTTATTACAAAGTATGATACATATGCTTGACTTCTTGTTATTTTTATCGTTAAGCAGTATTAGTATTCATATAGCAGTATAATACACGAGATATTAGAAAGTATGATACATTCTATTGCAGATTTTTTACACTACGCGTCACACTTGGTCTTATTTTACAGCTCACAAGTGTGCAACTTTGTCACTTGTTAGTGCTCATAATTTTGTAATAAATTTGAAATGTGCAGTTTCCCCTTTTCTGGAACACAGCATGTGTATCCATGCTTAGCTTTGCATTTTCCGGTATGTCATCACTTTATTGAAGAAAAACAAAATGATGCCTAACTAATTTTGGGTTTGTAATTGCAGTGGAGATCATGATTTGTGTATCCCTTTCACTGGAACGGAAGCATGGGTTAGATCATTGGGCTACCGAGTTGTCGATTCATGGCGACCATGGCACTTTGGGGGTCAAGTTGCTGGGTATGATGTTCTACCATTTTTCTCTGCAACTCTACTTTTTTCTCCTTGATTATTTATCATTTACATATGTTTCTGGTTTAGTTATATGCCTGCCATGTGATGCGCCAATTGATAGATGATAAGAACTCTGTCTAACATAAATATCAGTCACTTAAAACCGAACACCCGCGGGATTTCAAAAGCAAACTAGATTAAGCAAAAGAGCTAAATGCATGCTTTAATCACTATACCGCCCATTTCCCCATTTCCCCGTCAGCGGCATGGTGTGAGTGCACAATCAAGCATAACGGTATGCACATGTATCTGAACTGATTTTAAGTCATTTCTTTTATGCCACTGCAGCTATACACAAGGCTATGATCACAATCTCACCTTCCTCACCATAAAGGTATGTTATCAAGCATTTAACTTCAGCTGGAGAATGTTGTAAAGACACATCTAGCATATTTTGATTGTCGTTTTCCATCTTCAATGACTTGCCCTATGCCGTGCCGAACCAAACTTAAATCACGAAGAGTTTATCATATGACTGAGGTTTTGTGACACGTTACCGTGTTTCAGGGATCTGGACACACTGTTCCTGAGTACAAGCCCAAAGAATCGCTGGCGTTCTACGCCCACTGGCTGGCTGGAGAAAAGATTTAAACTGATCCAAGTTAAAAGACCCTTTTTTCAGACATGTATATCTTGTTTTTTTTTCTAGCTGTATTTATTGTATATTTTGATAAAGACATTTTCACCCGTTTTCTGTGTCAAACCCAATACATAAACCAAGGCTCTGGTATATTTCCGGGTACATTCTCTTCCTGAGTGTTGGAAACGAACTGTCCTAATGTAACCGTTTCTCTACACCCAGAAATGCCACAAAAGCAGATGAAAATACACAAAGAACTGGACATCAACGTTCTACCAGAAAACATTACGCCAACGAGGATAAAACTTTTTTTTTTCGAAACGGAGGCAAAAGATTTGCCCCATCGATTAATTAAGAAGAAGAGAGTTGCCCAGTTAATTAACGGAAAACCGGGCGAAAACCGATACAGATTAGCCACATGTAAACTACTCACGAAGCATGCAACCCCGTACACACATGATCAACTTGACAACCATACCCAACACGCAACGACCCTCAGCCCTTACGCGGTTACAACATAAAGAAATCCACAACAAAAAGACATCAGCCAAATACCACGGGCACCCCCAAATCCACGAGCACATGTCATGCCGTAAGGACACCCCAAGATAACACAAGCTAGGCCATAAGGACACACCAAGAGTCAGATGACCAAACATCAAGCAGCTGCAGACGTCTTCCATGTGGCGTCACTCTTCTTACTTTTGCCCTTTAGAGCCTCCTCCACAATCGTCTTACCAGATCCAGGGCTAACCCTCTCCAAACGTTTGAGCAAGCTGTGAATCTCTAACTTGAAGAGAATCTCATTAACCTTGTCACGCGTGGATAACTGCTCAACGGTCACGTGAGAGTGGGTGATCGCGGCGTTGGATTCTCCATCATCCACTTGGGCGAGCGACTGACAGAGCTCCAAAGGATCAGACGTCAACACACCGCCCACCTCAACATCACCAACCACAGGTACCTCCAACACGATGGACTCATCCATATCATGCACATGAGGGGTCGAAGTGGGCACCAAATCCACATTTGAGTGCCCCTGCAAATGCACCTCCAATTTCTCACCCGACTGAGTTGAATCATTCCCCTCACATGAGGTCACCATGGAGTCCACCCCCATATGTTCCGCTGACAAAGGCAAAGTAGGGCCCAAACACAGCTCTGAAAGCTCAGGCATGATCTGCAGTATCGGAGCCACAACCATGGCGACGGTCTCACCCTCAACGGTAGACGTCACAGGGGTCAAGATAGAGGACGGTGAACTCTCCGCAGCACGAGGTGAGAAACAACCATATAGCTCTGAACTCTTGTCCTCCATAGAGCCAACATCAGTCTCCACAGAAGGACACACTGTCGTAGCGGTCTGCAGCACAGTCGACACAAGCGAGAGGTTGCTTAGAGCAGCCTCGGCCCTCTCCAGAAAGCTCCCAACACGCTCAAGCAGCTTAGCCTGAGCTGCTAGAGTAGACTGCAACAACATATCAGATGGCGGTGCCGAGCCAATGTGAGAAGAAACGACTGACGCCCAAGACCCACGATGAAGCGCCTTGGAAGGGAGCATGGGTTCCATTGGATCCACACAAGAAGCCGGAGCTCGACAATGCTTGGTGCCCAGATGAGACACTGGCGATGCAGCAACACACGCCAAAGTGCTGAGTGGACGCCAAGGATTGCGACACCCTCGTGCCAAATGACCATTCTTCAAGCAGCGGGAGCACCGCAAGGGATCTCTGCAAATTGCCGCACGATGCCCACGAGCAAGGCATCTGCAACACCTACCATACAGCCAAGTCGGGACGGGACGAGGCAACAACGTCGATGCCGACGATGCCGGAAGGCGTCGACCACGCCTAGGCTGCACCGCTTGCCATCCTTCACTCTCCTCCGTTTGATGCCTCACATACTGCTCAGTAGGTTGAGCGGCCAAGACGGAGCCTTTGGCGGCCAATGGAGTCAGCGGGGCCAACATCTCCTCTTCTTCGTCACTATCATCCTTCTTATCGGCTAGGGAGGCCCACGACACATGCCGCCTTGTGACCAGCTGTGCGGAGGGCGCCACCGTCGTCGCCTCCTTGGAAAGGAGCGTCACGCTCTGCCCTTGAATAGTTGGGTCGGAGCGTCGGAAGGCGAGGGCGTCAGCGGCGAGAGAGGCGGATGGAGCAGAGCACGGCGCGGAGCCGGCGGACAACCCTGCTGCAGTGGCTACCGCCATCGCTGCTGACGCGGCAGCCAGAGCAGCAAGTGGCAGGGAGCCGACGAACGGCGCCGCCGGAAAGGCTGCGGACGCCACACATTGAGCGGAGGAGGGGCAGCGAACGGCTCGGCAGGAGCGGCTGCCGCCGTCGCGGCCGACGCGGACGCGAGCCGAGGTCGAGAAGCCATGGCGCCGTCCCGCGCTGAAAAGCACACCGGCAGAGAGAGGGAGTGGAGAGGATCCCGGATCAGTATATATCCAAACTTGAGAATAAATCAATAGCAGGTTGCATTGTTTATTTCCGAGGTACCAACACAAAATTTACACAAGTGGACTGTCATTGTCTCTCGTGCAGAATTGGTACTTAAAATGACATCGAAAACACACTGAAGTTACTTATTGCGATCATCCTAACCCAGAAACATTTTTGCTGCAACAATTCATTTAAGGAAGGTATCTATGTCAGAGAAAAACAGCAGAGCCATCCCCAGGAAGCAATCAGCAACTTGTTACTGCAACCCACAAACAGATCTACATTACAGTAGCTCCATGTCAGCTGCAGTGGCTGAACCATTGGCGTAAACAGGGTGGAGAGTGTGCCCAGCTACAGGTTCGACATGAATCCATTTCCTGCCAGTCAGCTTATTCCGCTCAAACCGCACATGGCCTTCCTTCAGAGAGAAGAGAGTGTGATCCTTCCCCATGCCAACATAGTTCCCAGGATGGAAGCCGGTTCCTCTTTGTCGTACAATGATGTTTCCTGGTTCAACTTTCTGGAAAATAAAACTAGTGTAAATGTTGGAGAGCTGTATGAGATCGTTTTCCTTTTGTGCTATAATAACGATGTGACGATTACAACGAATATCAATGCTACAATGTATGTTATCATTAGAGCAGATGCCAAAATCTCAACAAGTATTAGCTATCTTCATGTAATTTCCGAAATTATTTATTTAATCTTGTTCAAGAAGAAACATCAACATAAGGAGCATCTGAAGATGGTACCTCTCCACCAAATTTCTTAACACCCAGATACTTGGGGTTAGAATCGCGGCCATTTTTTGTTGACCCCGCAGTCTTTTTTGTGGCCCAACGCCTAAAAACCAAGCCCATTCCCCCAGATGCCTCTGGAATTAAGTATGCACAAGAAAAGATTAGGTCACTTGTTAAAAAAAGGAAGAAGATACAAATTCGAAACTTCAATCACAAACTGCATAAAGCCTAAGCTCATCACCTGTTGAGCTAGTGTACACCGGAACATTTGAGATCAATTCTTTGATGTTTACTCTCCTGAAAACTGATGAGAGGGCCATCTTGCTTGCCAAAGTTTACCTGTAGTCACTATAAGTATTCTTTCAAACATAGACATTAAAATTGTACTGTGGACAAAAAACAAATTATACGCATGCATCTTGCCCTTTTCTGCATTCCATAGTGATTAGTTTTTACGTTAGATTGCTCTACTTTTAGTAAGCCAGATTGTCAACCTATAAGACTCCAAAAGGCCTCAACTAACCTAAGTTATGAAATGCTAGTCCTCTGGAGCTCGCCTGTTAACCTTTCCCCATTTGTGTGGAAATTTTGATTTAACTGAAAACTAGATGTAGTGTCAGTGATCCACGCATCGAAGTACAAAGCATATATAGTTTTGAACAAAACTAGAGAACATGTGTGTGTTTATCTTCAATACGAACAAAACAAACAAAAAAAAGACTCAAATGTTAAGTTCCTGAATTTAAGTGGTATTCATATGTATGGACAAAATTGGATCAGGAAAAACTGAATTCATAGTTTTATTCTAATAGAAGAATACTTTAGTGGTGATCAATACAATACAAGGAGCATACTCGCTCCAAATCAAATTGGCAGAAACATGTTATTCTTTTCCTCAGGTATCTAACCCACAAGGAAAATAAAGCTTAATGACTAATGGAACAGTAAAGTTCGGTTGGATGCAACATCAGGTCGGGCCGGTCCTGAGATTTCGGGGGCCCGGGGCGAAATCAAAATAATGTCGTTATAAAAATATATAAAAAAACATACACAAAGTTGATGATGTTGATGTTGATAGAAAATGGCGAACCGAAATCAAAATAATGTCGTTATAAAAAATATATAAAAAACATATACAAAGTTGATGATGTTGATGTTGATAGAAAATAGTTAGATACATACCTTCTCTCAATTTGCATCATTTAAGTGGTTTGTGTGTGCATTGCGGGTCTCGTCTCGGTAACTCGCTTCTTAACATGATCGCATGGGGAGATGTGATAGGGCGTATTCGAACAAGGTGCTTAGAAGATCAAACATTGGTCTCAAGCAACAGTCGATCACACAGAATATCAAGCCAAATTAGCTTTATTATCCAGCGAGCTAAATGTGCTCGCATGCGGTGATGAAAAAAATTAAACTTTTAGTATCGCGAGTATGAAGAAAAAGGTTTAAGTTATAAAATATAATCAACAAATAACAAGTCAAGACCAAAATAGCATATTAAAAATGCACATTACTAATCAAAGTTGATAGAATTACCAGCCTTCATTTTATAACTTAAGATCAACCTTTAGAAAATACATGAATTACGGATGCAGCGCTGGCTAGCCATGCCACTATTGGTTTTGTATTATATTATTTTGTTAGGTTTTTTTTCTTACTTTTAGTTAGCTAGGGTTGAGTTCGTCTCTGCACAGGATAAGCACACAAATATACATATCTATCGTATCGTCATTTCCATCCTCCAAAAAACAAGCCGATTCAGGGTTTTTCCTAGAGATTATTTTGAGGCAAATGTTTTTTCCTTGAGTAAAAGCCAATTATACCGTACACTTTCTCTACCCAGCCTGGTATGGGCCACCACTACTTAATTAAGCATCAAGTTTTGGGAAAGGCCCAAGCCCCAGATCGCACAACTTGGGGATAAAAGGCCCAAGCCCCAGATCGCTATTGGAAAAACGGTTGGCTTTCTTCCTGTGCGCTCCTTCCTCCTCAGATGTCAAAAGCTTGAGTGCTCTAATGGTGGCTCTCAGTCCTCGCACACATCTGGATGGGGCCCCTCCAGGTTTGGGGGCCCGGGGCGGCCGCCCCGTTCGCCCCCCCTCAGGGCCGGGCCTGATCAGGAATTGGTGGGAAAACTGCTTTGAATTGAGAAACTTTCAGGAGTTATCTACCTTGTGCTAACTGCCTTGCCTGTACCACTAACTATAACGAATATATTTAGGTTTCAAACTTGCTCAGAAGAACTAATGCTAAGTCAGTTATTTATGAACTCAAAATATAACATGGCATTTGCAGGACAGCATAGACCATTTTCTTTCTACGTATTACTGTAACAAAATTGGAATCCTCATTTCCCTTCATCTCCCCACAGTTATCAGTGAACGTCTTAAACTGACTGCAAATATCAGCGGTGGATATATCCAAGGATTTTGATGCACAACGGCCACATGTTGTTCAGGTAGTCCTGGATCTGAGGGGACGGGCGGCGGCGGCGGGCAGCAACAGCAGCGGCAGACGGCAGCAAGCCAGCAGACAGCAAGCAATTAAGGACGGGAGTACCGAGGAGAGGTGGAGGGGGAAGATACCTTGCTTACAGACAGGGAGAGAGCTGAGGGGACGGCCGGCGGGGGCGCAGGCGACGGGCGGCGGCGGCGGCGCGCTCGTGGACAGGCGTCGAGGGACTGGATCGAGTCAACTTCGTCGAGCGAGGGCTATACTGTCAGGAACCTGAGACCAGTCAAAGGTCATCCATCAAGTCTCAGCCTTCCGATCTCCATCGTGCGGCTGTGTACCGTTTTGCGGGAAGTCGCTCGTACCCCTCGCGTCGCTATTTGAATTTACAGTAGCTTTACTTTTCTCTCTGTACTAGCTTTTGTAATGGCTACTTATAGCTGGATCTCATGATGTGAGGCTCATCTCTTGTATCGGGTTAAACCTTAGCCGCTATGTCCTAGCTGGCCTGAGTAAAAGGCATATCTGGGCTCATTCCAGTTTCTCTCTGAATTTCCCCTCTACTTGCTGTGAATTCTCTCTTATTTGCTTCTCTGAATCCACTCTGACGAACATCTTCAGTCCCAAAGCTAGTTGGGACTAACAATTGGTATACAGAGCGAGCGATCCTTGGAGGCGTTAGGGTTTGGTGATTGGGGAGTTCGGATCTCTGGTAAAATCCTCCCTAATCACACCAAACTCCGGTGGCGGTGGCGGTGGCAGCAGCAGGCGGCGACCGGGAGTCGGTGAAATTCGGCACAAACAGGCACGGGATCTGGTTTCTGAAGAACACCTCTTTAGTGTAAAATCCCAACCCTCCCTCCCCTGTTCGGTGTGCTTTTTCGGAGGCGATTGGCGCGGCGGCGGTGTTGGCGGCGGCAGGATAAGCAGGGAAGTGGAAGGTTGCAGCTTTGTTGCCGTAAAATTCCCCCACTTTCGTTGGTGATCTGTTCGGGACAAGGTATACCAGCTCTCTGCTGCTTTGTAAATCCTTTTCCTGTTACCATGGGTGAACCTAGCGAGGACACAACGGTATTGGAGCTCAAATCACTCACCTTGGACATTGCTACTCTGCAACGACATCGCCAAGAAGACCAACAGGAGTTCGCGGAATTCTCCACAACAGTTGCCAATAGTTTGGTCAGTATTCAGACCAACTTTTATACAATTTAGGCCAATTTCGCCAAGCTGTTCTCTGTGGTGGATATCTCCAAGGGCAAGACTACAGAAAACCTCATTCCTAACACAACACCTTCAGCAGCTCAGGCAGGAAGTGTGAATCAAGACAAACCAAGATCTGGGTCATTGCCACTGATGCGCCAGATCCCTAAATTGGGCAAAACAAATGTGGTCGGTTCTGCTACTCTCTAGGATCACCAAGGAAGGGAACTTAATCTTGATGGCACCAGACCTCCACTCTACAGACACCCCAATACGAGCAATCCCAACCCACAAACACAGCAGGGGCAACAACAACAGTGGAATAACAACAGGGAGCAAGAAGTGGACCTTACTCAAGGACATCAATACCAGGGCAAAAACAGAAACAGAGGTCCCCTTATCATGGAGAACAATAGGCAAGTTCCAACAGTAAAATCAGCCAAGATGAATATTCAAGAATTTGAGGGAAGAGATGCTGACTCGTGGATCCAAAACATTGAACAATACTTTGATGCAGCCAAGACTCCACTAGAACAAAGAACAGAAATAGCAATCACTTACCTTAAAGGAGATGCAATCCAGTGGTGGAGAGGTACTGGTTACATAGCAACAAACCTGCCTTGGCACAGATTATGCAGACACCTTACAGACAGATTCTCTGAAAGTTCTCAATGTGACAATGTTAGACAGTTTCATCAGATAACTCAAACATCTACTGTCTCTGAATATATTAAAATATTTGAAGCAGCAATGAATTTGATGAGAAGAGATAATCCTGGCATACCCAATGATTATTACATCAACAGTTTCACTTCAGGGTTATCTGCAAGCATCCAGCACTACATCCAGTGCCACAAACCAAGTGATATGCAAACAGCTATGTGGATGGCTAGAAGAATGGAACAAGCAAATCCAGTCAGAACACATAAACCTAGTTTCCCTCAGCACAACTTCTTACCTCAACAGCCCAGACGACAAGTCCAGTTTGAACCCCCCCCCCCCAGGCCCAATAACGCTATACCAACAACAATCATTCAACAAGCTCGACTACAAGGCATTTGCTACAAATGCAAAGAACCTTGGTTCTTGGGTCAAAAGAAAGTTTGCAGGCTCTCACAAGAAAATCAAATACATACACTCCAGAGTGGACTCCCTGATAATGGTGAACTCATATATCTTACATGCTATGATGAGGAGGAGGAAACTGCTCCTCCTACTGAACTTCCTGAGGACCAACAGCAAGTCCTGCAAATTTCCATGCACGCCTTACATGGCCTCCCTTCTGCTAAGAACACATTTGCTGTTTCCATTCAAATGGGTTCCCAAAAAGGTATGGCACTGATTGACAGTGGGTCTACAACCACTTTCATAACTCCAGCCTTGGCCAAAGCTATTGGATGTGATCTAGTGTCCATCCCCAAAATAAAAGTGTTAGTAGCAAATGGACAACCAGTCTGGACTGAATTCATAACCGCCAATTGCCAGTATAACATTCAGGGTGAAAAGTTTGAACATGCCTTCAGAGTGCTACAGGTGGCTGGGTATGATGTAATCTTAGGAGCTGATTGGATCACTCAATTCAGCCCTATCCTAATGGATTACAAAAAGAGATTTATTAAAGCAACAATGCCTGATGGAAGATTTGTGAAATTTATAGATGAAAGCTTTCCTCTGAGTCCAGTACTCAAAGAGACTAACAATATTGCTCAAACTATGAAGAACTCAGTTTGTGGAGCTGTTATCATGATTCATCGAATGGCAGTACCTGGTATAGAACAACCCACAGTGCCCGAACCTGTGCAAGTTGTTCTTGGTCAATTCCCGGCACTCTTCAACGAACCCACCACTCTACCCCCCAAAAGAGCTTGTGATCACAGGATAACATTCCAACCTGATGCAAAAATCATAAACCAAAGAGCTTATAGAATGCCACATCACCAGAAGAATGTGGTGGAAGAAATAGTGAGAGACATGGTGAAGAAACAGATCCTCAGAAATAGTATGAGCCCATTCTCTTCACCTGCCCTGTTAGTGAAGAAAAAGGATAACTCCTGGAGATTGTGCAATGACTACAGGAAAATCAATGCACAAACAATTAAAAACAAATATCCTATACCAGTAATTGAAGAGTTACTGGATGAACTACAGGGAGAAACTATTTTCTTGAAGATTGACTTGAGAAGCGGCTACCATCAAATCAGAATGGCAGAAGAAGATATTGAAAAAACATCTTTTAGCACTCATGAAGGGCACTATGAATACTTAGTTATGCCGTTTGGCTTAACAAATGCCCCTGCAACATTTCAACAGCTGATGAATGAGATTCTTGCTCTATTTCTCAGGATCTTTGTACTGGTCTTCTTTGATGATATACTCATCTATAGCAAAAACCTCACTGAGCATGTGACACACCTGAAATTGGTCTTCCATGCTCTAGCAGATAATTCTTTCTATGTGAAACTGAGCAAATGCACCTTTGGGCAATCATCTGTGGAATACTTGGGACATATAATTACCGACCAAGGCGTAGCCACTGACCCCAGCAAGATTGCTGCAATCACCGCCTGGCCAACCCCCACAACTGTCACACACTTAAGAAGTTTCTTGGGACTAACTGGGTACTACAGAAGATTTATCAAGGGCTATGGGATTATCTGTAAACCTCTGTTCCAATGCTTAAAAAAGGAGGGATTCATATGGACAAACGAGCAGCAATCAGCTTTTGAGCAACTAAAACATACTATGTCCAATGCCCCTGTGTTGGCACTTCCAGATTATCAACAACCCTTCATTCTAGAAGCTGATGCTAGTGGTTATGGAGTGGGAGCAGTATTGATGCAGCAGGGAAGGCCAATTTCCTTTTTCAGCAAATCCATATGCCCAATTGCCATGACCTGGTCCACTTATGACAAAGAGGCCCTGGCCATTATAGAAGCTCTCAAGAAATGGAAGCATTATTTTGCTGCTACCTCTCTTATTATTAGAACTGATCAGCAAGCCTTGAAATATATCCAAGAGCAGAAACTCACCGAAGGAATTCAGCACAAATTGCTCATCAAACTGTTAGGATATGATTACAAGATTGAGTACAAACAGGGCAAAACAAACAAAGTGGCAGATGCTCTGTCCCGAGTCAAATACACTATACACTCACTATTGGGCAGCCAAGCAATCCCACTGTGGATCAAGGAAGTAATATCTTCCTATGAAGGCGATGACAAATGCAAGGAACTGCAAACCCAACTGGCAGTCACACCTAATGCTCTGCCCAACCACTCTTACAAACATGGAATCATGAGATACAAAAATAGGATAATGGTGGGCAACAACTATGACCTCAGGAAAAAACTCATTACAACACTGCATACATCTGAATTGGGTGGTCACTCAGGCCAGAGGGAATCCTATGAGAGACTTAAGCTTCTCTTTCACTGGCCAGGAATGAAGCAAGCCGTGATTGATTTCATTAAGGAGTGCCCCACCTGCCAGATCAACAAAACTGAACATGTACAATACCCTGGGCTACTACAGCCCCTACCAACTCCTGAATTTTCTTGGACACATATAAGCATGGACTTTGTCGAGGGCTTACCCATGTCTAACCACAAAAATCTGATCTTGGTGGTAGTAGACAGATTTACCAAATATGCACATTTCATACCTATGACACATCCCATCTTTGTCTCCTCTGTGGCCAAGGCATTCATTGATAACATCTTCAAGCTGCATGGACTACCCAAGGTGATTGTGACTGACAGGGATAGAATATTCACCAGCAATTTGTGGAAAAACTTGTTCAAAACTCTGAATGTCAAGCTCCACTTCAGTACTTCCTACCACCCACAAATAGATCCAAACCGAAAGGGTTAACCAATGCTTGGAAAATTATGTAAGGTGCATGGCATTCAACCAACCAACCAACAAAATGGAGCAACTGGTTGTCCTTGGCCGAATGGTGGTACAACACTAGCTTCCACACCGCTCTTCAGATGACACCATTCCAAGCGTTATATGCTACCCCCCCCCCCCCAACGATGATCGTGGAATCTTCCCTCTACCCCCCTGATGCCACTGACAGTTCTGTACTCACACCTGAAGAAATTGCTGCCCAAATCAAAGCAAACTTGGAAAAAGCTAAAGAAAGAATGAAACACTTTGCAGATACCAAGAGATCTGAACGAACTTTGGAAATTGGGGACATGGTGTACCTGAAACTGCAACCTTACAGACACACTTCCATGAGTATACATAGACACCTGAAGTTACACTCCAAGTACTATGGACCTTTCAGAGTCCTGGAGAAGCTGGGCTCTGTTGTGTATAGGCTACTACTACCTGAAGGCTGCCAGCTACACCCACCTTTCATGTCAGTCAACTGAAGAAGCATTTGGGACCAAATGTTGTGCCCAATGCACACCTTCATCTCCTGACACCAAAGGGCACAATCCTCATCGAACCTGAAGCATCGCTGCAGCACAAACTGATTCCCCGCGTGCAAGGTACGATCATCATTCCTTTTAGTAAAATGTTGATCAAGTGGAAGAATGTACCAGCTGAACAAGCAACATGGGAGGACGCCTCATTCATCCAGAAAATTTTCCCGGGCTTCCGTGCTTGAGGGCAAGCACATTCTCAAGGGGACAGAATTGTCAGGAACCTGAGACCAGTCAAAGGTCACCCATGAAGTCTCAGCCTTCCGATCTCCATCGTGCGGCTGCGTACCGTTTGGCGGGAAGTCGCTCGTACCCCTCGCGTCGCTATTTGAATTTACAGTAGCTTTACTTTTCTCTCTGTACCAGCTTTTGTAATGGCTATTTATAGCCGGATCTCAGGCTGTGAGGCTCATCTCTTGTATCGGGTTAAACCCTAGCCGCCATGTCCTGGCTGGCCTGAGTAAAAGGCGTATCTGGGATCATCCCAGTTCCTCTCTGAATTTCCCCTCTACTTGCTGTGAATTCTCTCTTATTTGCTTCTCTGAATCCACTCTGACGAACATCTTCAGTCCCAAAGCTAGCTGGGACTAACATATACGCCTCAAGGTAGTTTTTCATGGACCCCCCCCCCTAGCGAACGTATTTCAATTTATATTTTAACAGCGTGAAAACATATTTTGATTAATTTTTTAAAAATGTTGATCGCACGGCTTCCTAGTAAAAGTTTTTCATTTATATCTCTAAATGAATACATATTTTTATTGATTTTTTACGAATGTTGATCGCACATTTATAAAAAAATTATGCACTGTAAAAATATTCGCGCAACTTTAAAAATGTAGATAGCAATCAACAAAATTTTGGTGATATTTAAAATATATTAACTTGTTCAAAAATTGTCTCATGACATTTAAAATATATATCTATACAATGTAAAAGATATTTGCATAATTATAAAAAAGTTTAATCCATTCAAAAAATATATGTGATTTAAAAAAAATGAATATGAAAATTTTAAAATATGTTCATACAATGTTGTAGATGTTGATATATTTATCTATAGATTTGATCAAGCTCAATGATGTTTGACTTGGGAAAATTTAGCACTTCAAATATTTTGAAAGTGAGGGAGTAGTAGAACATTTATACCGACGGAATCTTTCATCCTTGTGGTACTGGTTTGTACTTGCACAAGCAGACGGGCCTCCGAAGGTGCGACGTACCGCCATCGGGACTAGGTATTAGTAAACTAGATGATACCCCGCGCGTTGCTGCGGGAATCAGTTGCAATATATTTTGAATGATTGATTGCATGAAACATGAATAGTTGAATTAATAGTATATAAACTAAAGTATAAAAATATATTTTATGTTTGTATTTTATTATTGTGCAGTTAAAAATATTTATTAAATATAAGTAATGTAATATAATGAAAAAAATCCATGCATGTTGAGTGAGGTCGCATGTGTCATTATATTGATGTATGCATGAGATTAACTAATAATGAAAAACTTGTTCTCATGCATATTGTGATGATGTGACATGTATGCATGTTAAAAGTGATGTAATATAATGGAAAAAATAATCCATGCATGTTAATGGAGGTTGCATGTATTATTAAATGGATGTGTGCATGAAATCAACTAATAATGAATAATTTGTTCTCATGCATATTATGGTGGGCCTTTGATGAGGTGACGTTCTTGCATGTTGAGATAGAAAAGATAGTGAGGATGATCTATTATAGTATTATAGATTTGTGCAGTGGTTGTATGCTGCATATGTGATCATCTGCCCCCTCAATGTCGCGTAAAAATATCTTGGTGAAGTAAACCCAAACATCTGAGACGTTTTTTCTTTCTATTTCTCGACTGCTCATGCTCAGCTGCTGGAGGAAGACAAATATTATAGGATGCAACGATTCAATGGCCAGGTGCACGGACATGAACAGTAAAATCAATTTAAATAATAATGAGAATGAAAAAACCGAGTTATGTTAGCATTCCAGATGCTCGAATACCGTATCTACCTGTAACCTTTTCAGGTGTTTGGACATTCAAGAAGCTTGTGCAAAAAATGAATATAAAAAGAATCTTTGAAAATGTGCACTATTTGGGATCAAACGTGCAAATATCACGAGATCCTCGAATGTGCAAATATCACGAAAATGTGCATGCTCCTTGGGCGTTCAAGCATCTTTGATGCCAAAAAACTGATTTTTTAATACTTTTACTATTTGTGCTTTAATTTATTTTTCATCATGTGTAGATGACCCCGGGTTCAAACGTGAATTACTAGATACTAGAAGGGTTGGGCGCGCTAGGCTGCGCCGTTGATGTTGTTGGATTTTTAAACAATTTTTATTCCCTTTATTTTAAATATAAATTGTATTAGTTATAAAAATAAATCTCTTTAAGTTTGACCAAATGTACACAAAAATATATCTATATTTATAATATCAAATTAGTATCATTAGATTTATCATGAAATGCATTTTTATATTTTATTATTTAGTTATGTGCATTTTACTCTTTTTTGGTTTTGAACTTGATCAAAGTTAAAGAACAATTGACTTTTCAAAAAACAAATACACCTTATATTTTGGAATTAGGAGAATATTTGGTTTGGCAAGTGGAAAGATATTGGAGTGTGTTATTTATTTACTTATAATGTGGGTTTTTATGGGCCTTTTATACTATGATTATGTGTTATCTGCTAATCAACTCAATTCATGAATATAGTTAATGCAGATAACACAGAATATAGTTGTGCTATAATATCGCCTTTTATGCACAAATATAGTTAATGAGGACCCTCCAACTCAGGCCCTGTTTGTTTCATAAGTCATAGGACTTTTTTAAGTCCCAACTTATAAGTCATAAGTCCCTACCTGTTTGTTTACATGGACTTATAAGTCCCGAGTCCCTTCCTGTTTGTTTACAAGGACTTATAAGTTGATGTTAGCACTAAAAAATCGTAATAATAAAAAACACTTGTTCACAGAACACTTGTTCATACAAACGAATTACAGAATAGTGCCAACCGAAATAACACTTGTTCATACAAACGATTAATAGTTGTTGATAACAACCAAAATAAGAGAGAGTACATAACAACCGAGAGTACATATCATTGTTGTTTCAAGGACCACAACCCATCAGGGACCCAAGCTCTGAATTGATTCATAGCAGCACTGTCCATCTCATTTGTTGAATCATTTGTTGTGGTCGTTGGCATAGACAATGGTACATAATTTTCATCTTCATCACACTTGTCGAACTCTATATCGGGGAGCTGACTTTGTCTAATAAAATTGTGCAGTGCAATGCAAGCCACAATGATTTTGCTTTGTTTCTGCTGTGGATAACTAGGCAAGTGAAACAAAATCCTCCACTTGTTCTTCAAGACTCCAAAACACCTCTCGATGACATTTCTAAGTGAAGAATGGGTGAAATTGAAGTGTTCCTTTTTCCCTCTAGGCATTGTGCCATCACGGTACTCCTGGAAATGATAGGTTAAACCCTTGAATGGTGCAAGATAACCTGGTCTATTTGGGTACCCTGAGTCCACAAGATAGAACTTATTAGGTGGAGGTTTTGGAAACTTGTCACCAAATCTGGATCGGGCATCATTGAAGACCCTCATGTCATGCACTGATCCTGGCCAACCAGCTAGGACAAATGTGAATCTCATATCAAAGTCACACACACACATCACATTCTGACTCTTCTCCTTATGTCTATTCCTATGTTGGGCAGCAGTGGAAACTGGTACCACAACTTGTATGTGTGTCCCATCTATTGCACCAATGCAATTATCCATAAACGGTGCATACTTTCTAGATCTTAATTTGGAATGCACAGTTCGGAATTGACGATCTACTGGCCTGATGATGTCTTTTGCAAGCTTGATCAGACATGCCAAAACCTTATCAAACTTCCTTACAATTGTCTCCAATGACCTAACAAATCTGTTTTCTGCTTGTCTTACAGATTGAGGGGAACCTACTATCCACAGAAACAGGCCTAGAGACTCAACTGATGACATTTTTTAGTGGACTTCAAACCATAGGAATCAACTAGCACACTATGCAATTTCTCAAACACTGGTCTGTGCATTCTAAACATGTTGTAACAGGCAGTTTCGTTGCCTAGTGTTGTCATAACCCAATCATGCCCAGTCTCTATTGGTACTCTTCTAGGTCCTTTGTTACAGTAAGAGTCCAAGTAGTACATACCAATCATGCAGGCCATTTGCACCATTCTTCTCTTTCTTTTTTGGTGCAAGAACAACATCAGTGCTTCATCATCACTGCTGCTCCCGTCAACACTGCTGTCATCATCCTGAAACATGCAAATATTAGTACAACTTCTTCATCATGCACCACCTCTTCAGCTTGAAAACATTAGTACATGCAAATGAAACACATTAAGATGCAATGATCATTTAACAAGGTCACACAACTCAGGTCCATTACATAGTTATATTATAAAAAGGACAAACAAGATAACTAGTTCACTAGTACAACTTCTTCATCATGCACCACCTCTTCAACCAAGCCAGTCTAGCCTCATTACTAGAAATGTTCTCAAATATGACTCTGTTTGCCTCATCTGCAAACAGTTGGGTTGCCATGAAGTACTCAACACTTGTTTCGTCTGCACCACATTGAACTGCCAACATTTGACAATGAGTAATGGATTCCTTAATGTTTAAAGATTTCTTCTCTCTTGCCTTGTCCTTTGCTTCCTGCCTTTTGTTTGCATATTCAGTGATCATGTCAGAAGTGTTCTCACTATTCATAGTATTGATGAGCCCTGTCATTAGTTTCACCATTGGGCTCTTGTGTTTCTTTCCTGGGCTTGAAGTTGACTGTTCACCACCGCTGCTTCCCCTCTTCCTGTTGGTGGTGCTCATTGGACTCTGTTCATTTCCATCATCGGCAGCATCATATTCTTCTTCATCATCTTCATCTAAGGGCACATAAGCTGATGATCCATCAACTGCCACACCTTGAAATAGCTCAATTAGCATATCCAAATACTCAGGATTGCCACCCTTGAATTTTCTGACATCTGGTCTCTCCTGCAACATTAGTTCGGTAATTAGGACAAGCCTGAATAATGTAACCAAGTGTGATCAATTCAGATGTAATTTGTAGAATAATGTATGTACCTTAATTATTATTTTCCACCACTCATTTGATGCAGTTATAGCTCCATCTCCAGTTCGGCCACAACCAGTTTGCTGCCCCAACCACACCCAAGCAGTATAGTAGCCCTTGAGTCTAGTTATGCAATTTTTGAATTGCTTCGTACTATGCAGGAGGCCAGCACGCTGATAATTTTTTTTCTTCATGTTACTGTAGGCTCTACTTGTCCAAACACCATTCACACAGTGCCCATCCCTAGCTTCCTCACAGGCGATGTTACAAAAAACAGTAATATGCGCGTCTGTCCAATCAGCCTTGGCAATGTTTTTCTAAACAAAAAATAACAAGTACACAATTCAAACAAAAATAACATGTACACAATTCAAACAAAACATAACAAGTACACACCATTAGCTAGCACAAAAAGAAGATGAATTTGCACCCTGAGACAAAAAATAGAACTATGTACACATTCAAAAATTTACCTCTCCAAAAGGATTGTTGTCATCTTCATATTCAAAGCCTTCATTCTCATCGACATCTTCTGAAGACGCAGCAGTTGACGACACACGTTGCTTCCCCGTAGTTTTTCCTCTACTGCCGGCCGATGAGGACCCATTGGCTCGACCTACACCGCGTCCGGTGACCTGGGACACGGTCCTCCCACGCCCTATGACGCCTCCCTCAACGGCAGTTGCCCCCGGTGCGACGAACGGACGCACGTGAGAGCCGGCTCGACCTTCGATGTTCAGAGACCGGCTGCGGCCTCCTCCGCCCTGGGGCACGAGCCTCCCACGTCCAGGTCCAACCGGAGGAAGGCCATGACCGGCCGACTGGTCGGCGAGGAGTTGCTGGTATGAGCCCAAGTTTGGGAAGATTTCGACGTTGTTGTTCAGGTCCAAGAATCCCATTCCCCTCCCGAGATTCCCGCCGGCGGATGAGCCCTCACTTCCCTGATGATGAGATGAAAACTGGGACAAGAAAGCCTGCTGGTGGTGCTCCTCCTCCTCATCGTCCATGTCGGCAGCAGATGAGGGGGGCGGCGGCGGCGGCGGTTGAGGGGCAGGGCGGCGGCATCACTTTGGGTCAGGGGCGGAGGCGCAGTATGGACAGGAGGAGGCGAACGAGGGGACGAGGAGGCGAACGAGTCGAACGGGGCGAGAAGGAGAGACGGAACGAGCGGTACGTGTACGTACATAAGTCCCAATAAGTTCCTCCCATAGAGTCTTTTTTAATAAGTTCCAAATCACCAATATAAGTCCCAATAAGTCTCCCCTGTTTGGTTTAGATGGGACTTATAACGACTTATTTAAGTCCCTAAACCAGTAAGTCCCTGGAAACAAACACCCTCTCAGTTGTGAGGATGTTGCATTTCTCAAAGGAGCAGGTTTATACATGATGTGATTGAACATCTGTCCTCAATGCGTGGATGGGTGCATGTGCAGATTCAAGAACAATGGTCACATGAACTGAAGACAATATGGATGATTGCAATCCTTGCCAAGTAAGATAATTCTATGACCATAGGATCCTCGGATGATAAGCACTCATTAAAAAATTGCTTGCTTGAGGTGGATTGGCTACTCAAAGGACCAACATGGACACCCGGACTATCTGCTAGATCTCCAAGATATCCCTGCAATGGTGAGAGATAATTTAATAAAAAAGAGTGTGTTAAATTATGATTTGCATTGAGCTGAAATATTGGCCCATTGTTGAGATAGTGTCACTGCCATTATAGTCACAATGAAACTGTTCATTATTGCCACTGTTGAGGTGTGGTATTGATTTGCTAAGAGGCTTGAGGGAGAGATTCTTTTCTGACAACAATGTAATCTGTGTGCAAGAGCGATGGTACACTGTCCTAACTGAATTTGGTCATTTACCTCTCAATGCCAATGTGAAGGCAAACAACAAGAAAATCAAAATTGAACATAAAGCCTGTTAGTAAATGAAAGCCCAAACCATACAATCTAATGTACCAATGAATAATCAGAGGTTCAACAACATAGAAGTTCGCAAGACTTAGCTTGACTAAGTTAAGTCTATAAATTTTGCAAGGCTTAGGTTTGCGAAGTGTACGCCTGTAACATATACTAGATGATACCCCACGCGTTGTTGTGGAAATTGTTAACAAATAATTTTATGTTTTTAAATATATGAAAATTTATCAAACTTAGTATAATTTAATGATTAAATCTTTTTTGAAATAAATATTATTTAGAGTATAAATCTACAAAAATTTGATGAAAAATCTGAAAATGAGTGTGATTTTGTTTTTATTAATTAATTACCTTGACAATATACCAGTGAAAGAATATGTGACGAAAACAACGTTGAGTGGAGAGAGTGAAGACATCACACTTAGCTAAACCTAAAACGATGATAGCAACTACATATGTGCATTCATTAAAGATTATCGCATACAAAAATAATATGCTTAACTCATAATTTTATTTTCTATAAAACGAAATCTATACTTCTTATAAAACAAAACCCCACTATAAATCATTTAATTTGTCTATCTCAACATGCAAGTTATCCACATCATCTATTCTCTTAGCCAATCAATTGTCCATGTCACCCACTTAGGTCATTTAAATTGCCTCTCTTCACATGCAAGCTATCCACATCATCAATTTCTTAGCCAATCAATTGTCTATGTCATCTCAACTAATATATTTATTAATATCTATATGCAATCTCCATATCAACCATCTTTTAATCATTTTATTGTCCACTCTAATAATTTTTAATACACACATATTTCGGTTGCATCTTCACTTAAACAACTTAATGTATCATACTTATATACTTTTTATTTATGCATATAATTTTCATAGCAATTCCCGCTGCAACGCGCGGGGTATACTTCTAGTTGTTTCTAAGTTGTTAGGTTTAGTGCATAAAAAATTGTGATAGGTTGCATGCGCATGCGGATTTAATAAAAGCATGTGCATAAAGAGTTAGTGGAAAATGAGTGGATCTACTTGATGACGTGGATAGCTTTTATGTCAAGAAAAATAAGTTAGTAAGGATGAACTATTTAGGTATTATAGATGTCACCTTAATTTTATCTGGCTCCTTTCCAGGTTCTGCCATATTTTTAGCACTGCGGTCTGTAAAGATTCTTAAATAGGTCCGTATAAACTACAATTGCAAGCCTTTACACCCATTTTTAGAAAGAAAATGTTTATATATCATTGAAAAACGCCTAGTTTCCTCATAGGCAATGAAAACATCATTCATTTTATATGTTTCGCTTCAAAAATCTCTTCGGTTGGCGGAAACTTAGCTTCAAGATACATTGAGTGAATTTAGTTTCTCAGAATTGTAGGAAAACGGCAGCGGCGTTGGCAGTTCGGTTGGATTATTGTTGAGTAGCAGGCTAGCAGCGATTGTAAAGTTGATGGAAATTTAACACCATGGGAAAGCCCACACTTTTGGTAGTGGCGCTGGCAAACACGATTCATTCGTACATGGATGAATCATATAAAACATTGCTGGTGAGTGAACAACTAAATTTTGAAACCGAGTGTACAAACGTACAATAAAATTTAGCACAACAATGTCTACAAGACTACAACTAATCTGCAGATGCACATGTTAAATTGGGGGTTTATCTAGCCCATGTACTTCTAAAGGTGTCTGGCGATGACGGGCCAACTGGCTGATGGTGAGGCGCCGTTGGGATCGGGTACGCCCTCTTCCCCTCCCTTCCCCGCCCATGCGCCACAACCAAGATGGTCGCCAGCGATGTGCGCGATCCGCACGCGCTCCCCGCTCCCCTCCGTGGACAGCGCCTCCCCTCCGCCCTCTTCCTCTGCAGTCGTCGCCGCTGTCGCACGTATCGCTGGATGGCCTTGCACAGTCGTGACGGATATGCTAGCTTTCACCAGGAAAGACCGCGTCCATCGGCAGGCTGCGTATGTACCATAAAGTCGCTGGCATAATAGGACCACAAAACGAGCCAGCGAAAGAATCCGATGACCAAGTCAAAATTGATGGACTGCAGCGACCTCAATTGATTCCTAGGAGTTTTACCCTTAGGGGCTTTAGTAAATTAGAAGATTATACCATCATCTTCTACTACGGAAATAATTTAGGCCTAATAAGATACATTACTAACATTTTTGTGGGGCTTTTCTAGGTTTTTCAATTGTTCTACGTACGAGACTAGCTCGAGCATAACTATCAATGCGGCGGTGGCGTTGTCATCATCATTATCATCATTGATCCCGAGTTGGGCTAGTTCTACAGCGAACTTTAAAGTGTGAAACTCTAATATTTTGTCCCCAAACTCATCTTTGGAGTCATGCTACATTGACAAGGATCATGCAAGTGTTGCACTGAAGTCTTGATCACACTGTATTCATGCAATAGATATGGGAAACACTTTGTATCTATAGTCTGATTCGATGCGATCGTCAGACCAATTTTTCGCCCTCGATTCTAAAGAAATCAAACGGTCAAGTTTTACTGCTTTTTATGTAAAAAAATAACCAATCGCCGCACCCCACGCATGTAGGGCTGCAAACGAGTCGAGTTCGAGCGAGTTGGAACTGGCTCAGCTCAACTTATATTAAAATTCGAGCGAGCTCAAACTTGGTCAAGCTCAAGCTCGAGCTATAGAGAATGGCTCGTACTCAGCTTGTAACGATCTCGAGACGATCTTGAGCTAAGAAAAAAGAGAAAAACTATATAATTTATAAGAAATATTTCAACTAGATAATGCACAACACGACATATGATAGCATTACAAATATACATGGACGAGCTAGCAACAGATCTGAATGAAGATGAACTAGGAACGAAAGAAAATGTACGTGCATATGGTTGGGATTTTATACACCGCTACACACACGGCTGGCAACACACCATATTAAAGTCTAAATTTTCTCTGCACTTAATTAAACTTCCATGTGTAGTGATAAATAAAATAGAAAAATTCTTGCATAGTATATATGGTAAAAAAATATTCTATTTCCATTTAATATATGGCATGCTCATTTAACATAAAGATATTATGCCGAGCTATCGAGTTAAAATCGAGCGAGCTAGTATTGGCTTAAGATCATCTTCTTTTACGATCGAGCTACATAAAATGTTCATACTCAGTTCACTTATGTTCGAGTCGATCTCGAGTCGAGCTAACAGCCGAGTCGATCTTGAGCGGCTCACGAGCCTCGAGCTTTTCTTGCAGACCTACACGCATGTGATCTCTCCTCTCCCCAATTCTCTCCCGACGGGTTCGTTGAGCACGTCTCGCTCACCTCCCGTTTTTCTCGCTGGCCAGATCCCTTTCTTCCCCTTTTCCCCCACGCACCTCCCTCCGGCAATACCACCGGCCGACTGCGCCCCTGCTTCTCTATCCATCCTCCTCGTCGAGCACCAAGGCCGGAGAACAAGCAGTGAACTCCGGTGTTTCCTCCCTCTTCTAAGTTCCTTTTGATGAGGACATCCCTACTACCAACACATCTCCAGTTCGTCATGAAGAACAAGTTGATTCAACAAAGAAGAAGGATGATGAAATCAGAATTGGACCTATTACAAGAGCTCGTGCAAAGTTGATAGAACAACAGGTGAACTTGCTCTTAATAGATTCTGATATGTTATGTAATGAGAACTTTATACTGCCTAAATCTTTGTATGTTTGCATAATCAGGTATCATGACGAAGAAGAGGATCCAGAAGGAGGAGAAGATGAAGGAATCTCCAACTTTCGGACGTCCGACACTTTTCGGACGTCCGACATCGGAGGCCAGGAGCTACGACGCCGCGATGACCTTGAGTTACAGAAGGGTTACGGAACTCCGACGAGTTTCGGACGTCCGACACGACGGACGCCCGACATGGAACGGACGTCCGACACGGAGATCTTCGCGATGGCTCCCGAGTACAGTACCGATACGGAAGTCCGACACGTTTCGGACGTCCGACGCATCGGACGTCCGAAACCCATCGGACGTCCGAAACTGCCTGCGCGCAGATCTGGCGGGCTGTGGCCTTGTATCCGGGTTTGACACCCCCATCTTATAAATACCGGAACCCCTGCGAGTTTTAGGGTTAGACCACGTTTAGATAAACCCTAGTTCTTGAGAATAGCTCCAAGCTTTCATCTTGAATCATATACTTCAATTCGTATCGATCTGAAGTGTTGCTACTGCAAGTTTTGTATGATCTGTTGTTCCACTGGGAATTAGTAGATTGCAAATTACCGTCTCGTGGTCGACGGCTACGTTGCTCAAGTGTGTGAAGTTGTGAATATCCAAAGGGTAGAGAGTTGTCGCATTGGCAACACGGATCTAGCGAGGAGAGTTCATCGGCTACATACAAGTTATCTATCATCGCCCTCATATTCACCGTCCGCTTACTGAGAAGATCGGGCCACCCCATATCATCTTGGTATCAGATTTCCAGTGTTTCCTCGGTAAGAATCCACCAAATCCATCTATTAGATTGTTTTTGTTTTTTTCCTATCCAGAAAAAGCCATACAAAAATATTAGGGTTTCTAGTTTTTCCATAACTTAGATTGCATCGGAGTCATTGTTTTAGTTTGCTGTTTCATGTGTTCTTCCCGAAAATTCCTCCGTGGTACGACATATTGTGGCCTAAAGAGAAAAGTTACTGTAGCATAACTGTAGCAGCACTGTAGCAATTTTCGTCAAGTTTGGAATAGTGTCAGAAAAATCAAAAAAAAAGAGAAAAGAGAAAAGATTCAAAAAAAGAGAAAGAAGTGTGATAAAAAAGAGTTATCAAAGAGTGCAAAAGAGATATACAAGTGCTAGAAAGGACATATCATAGTGGTGATCTTTTGAGAGGCCTGTCTTTCGTTTGTCTCCACTGTGTGAGTTTTTCCTTGGGTTTGTATCACACGATCAGCACTAGGACTTGACTTCGGTGTAGTTAGGGTGCCATACCTATAAGCTCCACCATATATATCCTGCTTTGTCGTGTGTTCACTCTTTTACTCGGGTATTCACTTCATCACATCCGTGCACTAGTCCTCCATCCGAACGGGTACGCATTACTATTCACTTTGGAACAGTACGATTCACCTTTTCTTGTCAGTTTTGAGTGAGTTGTGAGTGTCCACCAAAAGATTTTGATTTAGTGCACTAACCTACTAATCATGTCTCAAAGTGGTTTTGATGTGATGCAGAAACAGGACAAGGATGCGCCAGTTACATGGGAGGCATATGAAGGTCTCCGTGATCACTTGACTGGGCTGTTTACTAAATCCGCTGATGTGATTGATACAAATGTTCAAGCGGTCCAACTAAAAGTGGACGCGACTGAAGCTGCAGTCACCACTATGCAACAACAACTTGCTGCTATACAGCAGAGTCTACAACAAATGACAACATCTGTCACGGGCATACAAGCAGCTATTGTACAACGCCAACCTGACGCTCAGGAAGATGATGGTAGTGTCCATGGCGACAATGCTGATTTGAGGGGCAATCAAGGCCGTGGGCGTGCTCAAGGGCCGGTTCGCCAACCTCCACTTGGTTTTGGTGCGCGCCGTCTACCCATTCAGGAAGAAGATGTCTTGAGCAAACCCAAGTTTAACATCCCCAAATTTGAAGGTTCCACGGATGTGGAAGAGTACCTCACATGGGAGCTTAAGATGGAAAAATTATGGCGTTTGCATGATTATTCGGAGGACAAGAAGATCAAGATTGCTTCTTCCAAGTTTGACGGTTATTCCTTGCGTTGGTTGGAGAGTGTGTTGACCGAGATACAAGAAACCGAGGGCAGCCTATTCGTACATGGCGTGACATGAAGGCGACCATGAAAGCTCGTTTTGTTCCCACTAATTACTTACGGACAGTTTTTGATAAATTGCAACAATTGAAGCAAGGTACTATGTCCGTTGATGCATACTATATGGAGATGGAGATGTTGCTGCAACTTGCACGAGTTCGTGAAGAAGTTGAGATGACTATGCAACGTTTTCTCCATGGGCTGAAATTTAACATCAAGAGTATTGTGCGGCATCACCAATACTATAATATGAATGATTTATTGCATCTTGCAAGGGAGGCTGAATCCCAGCTTGCATAAGAGGCACAACTGAAGTTAAGATACTCCACATCTAGCAGATTTTCTCCAAGGACACCGTCTGCCGCGCCTATGGAGAATTATGGTGCCAATACTCGAGCTTCTTCTTCAGTTTCCAAACCAGCCTCCACTGGTTCTATGGCCAAGAAGCCAACTGCTCCTGCCACTAGTGCAGGCTCCAACATGTCTACAGCTCGCAATCGCGAGATCACTTGTCATGCTTGCGGTAATCCGGGTCACTTCAAGAGAGATTGCCCGACCAGAAAGGTCATGTTTGTGAATGAAGCAACCTGCGAGTATGAAACTGGTGATGGTGAAGATCCTTCCGCATTCGATGACGACGGATACCATAGTGAAGAAGGCATGGATGCTTTTCCGTCGCATGCTCCTACCATTGTTGTGTCACAATGTTCTCTTACAGTGCAGCCACATGCTGATTCTCAGCGCTGCAATTTGTTCCAAACCAAAGCATTAGTTGGCCCCAACAAAGCTTGCAAAGTTATCATTGATGGAGGTAGCTGCCGCAACCTCGCAAGCAAGGAGTTATGTGCCAAGCTAAATCTGAAATATTTACCTCACCCGAATCCTTATTATGTCCAATGGTTGAGTGACAGTGGTGAGATGAAGGTGAATCACATGGTGCACGTAAATTTTGAGATAGGCCCATACAAGGATTCCATTGATTTTGATGTGGTGCCTATGACAGTTTGCCATCTCTTATTGGGTCGGCCGTGGTTATATGATCGCCATGTGCAACACAATGGCCGAGCCAATACATATCATTTGGAGTTCAAGGGAAAGAAAGTTAATCTCCATCCTATGTCCCCACAGAAAATTGTGAATGAGTCTCGTCAGAAGATAGAGGTGAATGTCGAACCAACACGAGAGAACAATGTAATAGCTATGAGTGATAATATAACGAACAGTGCGAGAGAGACTAGTTTGCTTACTTTAGCCACCAAAGAAGACACGAGAGAATTTAGTGAGGATCCTGCAGCCATGCCACTTGTGCTTATGTACAAAGGCGAGGTGTTGTTTTCTAATGAGAATCATCCTCTTTCTTCTAGTGTGCCTACTGTTTTGCAGGATTATGATGATGTGTTTCCGGTGGAGGTTCCAGTGGGATTACCACCCTTGCGTGGTATTGAGCACCAAATTGATCTTATACCGGGTGCAACTCTTCCTAACCGGGCACCATACAGAACAAACCCCCAAGAGACGAAGGAAATTCAGCAACAAGTACAAGCGCTTCTGGATAAAGGGTATATTCGTGTCAGCCTTAGCCCTTGTGCTGTTCCTGTTATTTTGGTTCCTAAGAAAGATGGTACATGGTGTATGTGTGTAGATTGTAGAGCTATAAATAATATCACTATTCGACATCGCCATCCTATTCCATGTTTAGAGGATATGCTTGATGAATTGAGTGGTGCTGCTATTTTCTCTAAAATTGATTTGCATAGTGGATACCATCAAATTAGGATGAAAGAAGGGGATGAATGGAAAACTGCTTTCAAAACTAAGTTCGGGTTATATGAGTGGTTAGTTATGCCTTTTGGTCTTACTAATTATCCTAGTACTTTCATGAGATTAATGAACCATGTTTTGAGAGAGTTTATTGGACATTTTGTGGTTGTGTATTTTGATGATATACTTATTTACAGCCGCAATGAATTTGAACATGCTGATCATATTAGACAAGTTTTGCAAGTGTTGCGTGATGCTAAATTATATGCTAATCTTGAGAAGTGCACATTTGCAAAAGATAAGGTCATATTTTTGGGATATGTTGTATCTAAGCATGGGGTAGAAGTAGATTCTTCCAAAATTGAAGCAATTCAAAATTGGCCTACTCCCATGAATGTTAGTCAAGTACGAAGTTTTCACGGTCTTGCTGGTTTTTATCGACGTTTTGTGAAAGACTTTAGTACTATTGCTGCACCGTTGAATGAATTGACTAAGAAAGGTGTGCCTTTTGTTTGGGGCGTTGCCCAAGACCTTGCATTTGATGAGTTGAAACGATTGCTTACTTCTGCACCATTATTGCATTACCAGATTTTACTAAGCAATTTGAAGTTGAATGTGATGCTAGTGGTATAGGCATTGGTGGTGTTTTGATGCAAGAAGGTAGACCTATAGCTTATTTCAGTGAGAAGCTTTCTGGTGCTAGATTGAATTATCCTGTTTATGATAAAGAATTGTATGCACTTGTTAGAGTTCTTGAGGTTTGACAACATTATTTGTGGCCAAAAGAATTTATCATACATTCTGATCATGAAGCTTTGAAATATCTGAAAGCTCAATCTAATTTGCATAGACGCCTAGCTAAGTGGGTTGAGTTCATTGAGTCTTTTCCCTACATCATCAAATATAAGAAAGGGAAAGATAATGTTGTTGCAGATGCTCTCTCTAGGAAGAATATGTTATTGACACATCTTGATGTTAAAATTCCTGGATTAGAGAGTTTGTGTGATTTATATGCAACTAATCATGATTTTGCTGAACCATATCGTTTGTGTTTGCTTCGAAATGCATGGGACAAGTTCCACATCCATGATAAATTTTTGTTTCGAGCTAACAAACTTTGTGTTCCAGAAACTTCTGTGCGTTTGGTATTGTTGCAGGAATCACATGCAGGAGGATTGATGGGTCACTTTGGGCGTGAGAAGACACTACTCATGCTTGCTGATAATTTTTATTGGCCCAAGATGAGGCGTGATGTGGACAGGTTTGTTCGACGCTGCATTGTCTGCAATACATCCAAGTCCAAGCTGAAGCCTCACGGTTTGTATACTCCACTATCGGCTCCTAACACACCTTGGGAAGATATTAGTATGGACTTTGTGTTAGGATTGCCACGCACTAAATTTGGTCATGATAGTATATTTGTGGTAGTGGATAGATTTTCTAAGATGGCACATTTTATTGCATGCCATAAGAGCGACGATGCGTCGCATGTTGCTAATCTGTTTTTCAGGGAGATTGTACGCTTGCATGGAGTGCCAAAGACAATTGTTTCTGATAGGGATGTGAAGTTTGTGAGCTACTTCTGGAAGACACTTTGGGGAAAGTTGGGGACAAAGTTAATGTTCAGCACTACATGTCATCCCCAAACTGATGGTCAAACGGAGGTGGTCAATGGAACATTGTCACAATTGTTGCAGCTATGATCAAGAAAAATTTGCGTGAATGGGAGGCGTGTTTGCCACATGTTGAATTTGCTTATAACAGGGCAGTACACACTACTACTCACCTTTGTCCTTTTGAAGTGGTATATGGTTTCAAGCCTATTACACCTCTTGATTTGCTGCCTCTTCCATTGCAGGAACGAGTTAATATGGAGGCATCCAAACGAGCAGATTTTGTGAAGAAGATCCATGAGAAGACTCGAGAGGCTATTGAGAAGCAATGCAAGAATGTTGCTGCTGCGAGGAACCAGTCAAGGAAGCAAGTTTTATTTCAACCTGGAGATATGGTTTGGGTACATTTGCGCAAGGATAGATTTCCAGGGATGAGGGATTCCAAGTTGAAGCCACGTGGTGCTGGTCCTTACAAGGTGTTAGCCAAGATCAATGACAATGCCTACTCGATTGATATTCCCATTGCCGAGTTTGGTGGCGCTAGCAACAGTTTCAACGTTGCTGATTTATCACCATACATGGGAGATGACCTTGGAGTGTTGAGGTCGACGCCTTTTGAAGGGGGGGGGGAGATGATGAGGACATCCCTACTACCAACACATCTCTAGTTCGTCATGAAGAACAAGTTGATTCAACAAAGAAGAAGGATGATGAAATCAGAATTGGACCTATTACAAGAGCTCGTGCAAAGTTGATAGAACAACAGGTGAACTCGCTCTTAATAGATTCTGATATGTTATGTAATGAGAACTTTGTACTGCCTAAATCTTTGTATGTTTGCATAATCAGGTATCATGACGAAGAAGAGGATCCAGAAGGAGGAGAAGATGAAGGAATCTCCAACTTTCGGACGTCTGACACTTTTCGGACGTCCGACATCGGAGGCCAGGAGCTACGACGCCGCGATGACCTTGAGTTACAGAAGGGTTACGAAACTCCGACGAGTTTTGGACGTCCGACACGACGGACGTCCGACATGGAACGGACGTCCGACACGGAGATCTTCGCGACGGCTCCCGAGTACAGTACCGATCCGGAAGTCCGACACGTTTCGGACGTCCGACGCATCGGACGTCCGAAACCCATCGGACGTCCGAAACTGCCTGCGCGCAGATCTGACGGGCTGCGGCCTTGTATCCGGGTTTGACACCCCTAGCTTATAAATACCGGACCCCCTGCGAGTTTTAGGGTTAGACCACGTTTAGATAAACCCTAGTTCTTGAGAATAGCTCCAAGCTTTCATCTTGAATCATATACTTCAATTCGTATCGATGTGAAGTGTTGCTACTGCAAGTTTTGTGTGATCTGTTGTTCCACTGGGAATTAATAGATTGCAAATTACCGTCTCGTGGTCGACGGCTACGTTGCGCAAGTGTGTGAAGTTGTGAATATCCAAAGGGTAGAGAGATGTCGCATTGGCAACAGGGATCTAGCGAGTAGAGTTCATCGGCTACATACAAGTTATCTATCATCGCCCTCATATTCACCGTCTGCTTACTGAGAAGATCGGGCCACCCCATATCACCATTGGCTGGAATCGAAGGTTAGTGTTTCAATTGCCCCTGTGAGGGATGTTCCCATTATTTTAAAAATTCTAGTCCGTAGAGTTCTTCTCTGTTTCTCTTGGAATTGTATCGGATTTTGCTAACTGGACTACCTGATTGTGTACTTCGATTGCAGGAAGCACATAATAAGTTAGTTAGAAGCATCACGTCTTTTCACATGGCTATAGTGCAAGGGACAAAATCTTCATACTTTTGCTTGAAGTTCGTGTCACCATGGTAGATGGTGTGCTTCCTGACCACCATAGAAGCAAATCCTAAATTTAACGGAGACACATGTTCAATCATTGTGGAAACATTCCCTATGTTATTTAAATTAATATATTTGTTGTTTTTAATGGAAACAAATCTATATATGTATGGAAATAATTCTCTAGTCATTATACATAATGATCTGGAAGCAAAATATACATCTCTGGAAGCAAGGCGTCGTTATTTTTGTACCAAAGCCAAGTCTAATTTCTTTGGATTCAGATTCCAAATTCTATATGAAAGCAAACACCCATTCCCTTGGAGGCAAATTCCAAACTCTTTGGAAGAAAATTCCGATTTATTCGAAACCACATACTAGATTCATTGGAAGACAAGTTTCAATTAAATTTGTTTGAAATACTCTGTAACAACGGTAAAATAAATGTTTGATAGAATCATGTATTTGTAGTGTTGGACAAAAGGCATCTACATCGTGCTTAGACAATGCAAAATACATTGTCGCGTTGGACACAGATCCCACCAACATGAAATGATATCTTGATGATACGGAAGCAAATTTTCTAGCCGGTTGAAGAAAAATGAACTTGTATGCTTCCACCATTAATAGAACATATGGTGTGCTTCCTAATGAAAACTGGCCGGTGACATGCATCAGATGTACATATGAACATGGTGTGCTTCCACTGTTGCTGATTTTGAAGCACATAGGAAGCAGTCAGAACACAACTAGTGCTACCAACGCAGATTCTGGGGAGTTGTTGACAGTTTTTTTTTGCAATTAGTACACTACATGCAAACTAACTACCTAGACCCACGTCTCAAATCTAATGTTTCAGAATACTTCAATCTAACGATGCAACACTGGTCTGATGAAAAGCTAATTACCAGTAGTCTGATCGCTAGTGCTCCCCAATAGATATAGAACTATAATTAACATGCAAGAATAGAGTGCTATGATTAGGACATACTATAGAATCTTTATTATGTCAGCTTTTGTAAGCACTACTGGGCCTGTAATAATGTGGATTTGGATCTGTTTTATCTTTCATATGGATTCCTACTTTTGCAATGTAGCAGACTTGGATATGAACCATGATAAAAGTTTACATATTATGTCAGTACTACCCAGTTTTACAGTCCTGAGATTGCATTTATGCATTCACAATATGCAATATGGCAGTACTCAACACATTAACTTGCTCCATGAATAAGAACTGGAATATTCTCAACTGGAATGTCAGAGGCATCAATGATCCCAATAAATGGCTGGCTGTAAAGCATAAAATAGATGAAGCTGCAAGTGATATTATATGTTTCCAGGAAACTAAAAGAGAGGATATTGATCAGAGATACCTTCACAATTTTGCCCCAGGAAGATCAACAAATTTGATTATATACCATCCATTGGTGCATCAGGTGGTATTATAACCGCATGGAATGATTCAACATTTCATGGGGATACTCTCTTTAAGAATAATTTCTCAATATCAACGAGATTTACATCCAGAATTTACAATGAGCACTGGATTCTTACGAATGTATATGGGCCCTGTCAGGGTGCAGACATGCAAGACTTCTTAGAATGGATCCAGGGTGCAGACATGCAAGACTTCTTAGAATGGATCAGACAGATTGATATGCCTGATGATACTAACTGGATTGTGATGGGAGATTTTAACTACATCAGATACCCAGATAATAGAAACAGAACTGGAGGAAACATTAATGATATGCTCATGTTCAACGAAGCCATCAGCAATTTGGGTATCATAGAAATTCCTATAAAAGGGAGAGCTTTTACATGGAGCAATATGCAGACAACACCACTTCTTCAGAGACTGGACTAGGTTTTTACTTCTGAAGCTTGGACCATTAATTATCCAAACACAATGGTATACCCATTGGATAAACCAGTTTCAGATCATACTCCATCTATTATACAAATTGGTACATCCATTCCCAAAGCCAAAATTTTCAGATTTGAAAATTATTGGATGAAATTGGAGGGATTCAAGGACTTTGTCAAGGCAAATTGGGAGACACCTATCTCTAACAGAGACTCAGCAAAGACCATTACTGCTAAATTCAAAAGATTGAGATATGTGCTGAAAAAATGGGCAAAAAGAACCACAAATATTAAAGAAGCTATTACAATCACTGATCAGGTCATATTCTTGCTGGACACATTTTAGGAATTCAGAACACTCACAAATGCTGAATGGAATGGCAGAGAGATATTAAAACAACACCAGACACTCCTTCTCAATTTGAAAAAAATCTATTGGGAACAGAGAGCTACTATTAGATGGGTTAAATTTGGAGAAGCAAATTCCAAATACTTCAAGGCCAAGGCAACTATTAAGTACAGAGCCAACTACATTGCAAAGTTAAATGATGAGAATGAAAACACTTTCTCTGACCACATTAACAAGGCCAAGATTCTGTTTCAAGCTTTCAAAAACAGGCTGAGTACATCTGTGCCGACTTTCAACATGCTACAACTTGACACACTTATCACTCCATGTCAAGATGCAGCTGGACTGGATGACCCATTTTCCAAAGAAGAAATAGACCAAGTGATCAAAGAGATGCCCATGGACAAGTCACCTCGACCTGATGGATTCACCAATAATTTCATAAAACACTGTTAGGATATATTGGCTGAGGATTTTTACAAACTGATTGAGGATTTCTATACAGGGGATATAAATCTTAGAAGTATCAATTCCTCATTCATTGCCCTCATCCCCAAAAAGGACAATCCAATGTGTGCTAATGATTTTAGACTTATCTCCTTATTGAACTGCTCTCTGAAAATTATTACAAAACTGCTGGCAAACTGATACACGAGATAACTTCTCGCCCCTCGTTGGTTACCCCAAGTGGAAGGTTGAGATGTATATAGTGGCAATTTCCCTTAGCGAAGATGCTAAGGTTGAGTGTCGAACCAATAGGACTCCAAGATCGACAAGTAGGTGGTGAAGTGAACAATGGCGCCAAGGTTGCTTACTTCACCTGGACCTGCACACACAGCAAATAACTTTGCTTCCCAACGAGTACAGAGGAGTTGTCAATACCTCTGGCCTTGTTGTTTACAAAGGATAAAACGCACGGGATAATAATGATAGTGATAGCTACGGAAAAGTAAATACTGAAAGTAAATTGAAGATGTAAACAATATTGTAAATATGGACCGGGGTCCTATGATGTTGATACGTCCAAAAAGAATCACTATTTTATATTGTAATTTCATCCTATTAATTGGTATATTCCACTTTAAAGTATTGTTCTTATGTTGTTTCGGCTTGTTTTACACAGTTTACAACTTTTCGGTGCCGAAGCAGCAGAACCAGGATTCAGCGGTGAAAAGTGGACACCAAGTTGCTTAATCAGATCAAGTCCAAATGCGATGAAAATTTACGGGGATCGTTTTTATGGGAATTGACTAGGGATCACCGAAGATGGAGGTGAGGGGACCCACTAGGCAGCCAGAAGGGTTCCTGGCGCAGCCCCCCTCCTGGCCGCGCCAGGCACCCTCCTGGATGCCTGGTGGCCCCCTTCGGTGCCCCCTCTCGCCTATAAGACCCCCCATGGGGTGAAAACCCTAAATAGAGAAGAGTTTCCGTGTTTTGCCGCCGCCACGGGGCAGAAATCTACAGAGGAGAAAAGCCATCTCCGGCGGGCAGATTCCGCCGGGGAGATCACCTCCCGGAAGGGGAGATCGTCGCCATCATCATCATCATCATCATCATCATCGTCACGGGCATCATCGAGATCATCATCAACATCATCCCCAACATCAGCACCATCTCCATCACCATCCCATCTCATCTCACAATTGCAACTTGTGTTGTAATCCGTACTATCTATCCTCTCTACTCTGTTGGTGTTGATTACTACTTTGTGGTGAATGCTATTGAGCTTTGTTGGAGAAATATCATTGTGTCCAGATTGTTTGCCACCCATCTATCACCTCTGATCATGATCTCTTTTATGTCTTGTGAGTAGTTACTTTAGTTCTTGAGAACATGGGAGAAGTCTAGTTGTTAGTAGTCATATGATGTTGAAGTGTTATGTGTTGTTTGATACTTAAGTTGTGTTGTTATTTATCTAGTGGTGTTATGTGAGTCGAACACTTAACACTTCACCTTTCATGGGCCTAGAGGAATACATTGTGCACAAAGGATGCTTATGGTGGGTTGCCGGAGTGACAGAAACCCGAACCCCAGTTCGCACACTTTTGCACAAGGGAGTTATGGATCCTTGATCGTAATGCTGTGGTTAGGCTTATGCCTTAATTACTACCTTGTATTTGCGGATTCTTGCAAGGTGTGTAATCATAAGAGTACACTTATCTTAGTCTAGAAGGTGTACTAGCATTGATCCACCCACCAACACTTATCAACACAATACATATTACTTGGCGGAGTATGGTGAAAGTAACTTGGCTATCTCTCCCGTGTGTTCTCGAGAACGCTTTAGCTTTTATAAGTTTAGTTCCTAGGATTATCCTTGTGAAAGGATTGGGCCACTTTCTACTCCTCAGTTACCCTGTTTACTTTGCTTGTCTTTTACTTTTCTGTTGCTTAAACCAAAACCCCCTAAATATTTACCTTTGAGTGTGTGCAGCCTTTCCTTATCCAGTATCACTTATCAGCACCTTTTGCTCCTTGTGGGATCGACATCCTTATTTATCGAAAAGCTACAATTGATCCCCTAGACTTGTGGGTTATCGTTTATTGGCGCGGTTAACAGGGGAGGCATCCCAACTAAACCTATTAACTTCTCCGCCATCAGATGTTCACTAGTGATGTCTCTCTCCCAAAAGACGATAAAATAGCCATGCGAGGTAAAAAAATTACAGCTAGGCAATTGACAGGATTATGTGCGCAAACCAATGCTAATTATGCGATAAAGAAAGGAAGAGGCTCAAAAGCATGGGCGGTACGCCAAGACAATTAGACCGAAATCCATCTGCATTTACCTACTAATCATCCACCTTGAGATATCTATCCAGAACATCTCGCTGGTATTAAGTTGTGAACCCCACCCAAAGTGTAAACTCAAAGCAACAAACAACTGCATTAAAGAACTTTGCGTAAAGTAAACAATCCTTGCACCCGCAAGTACAAGCACCGTTGTTTTCCCCCTTGTGGAAACAACACATCCCCTAGACTCATGTTTCTGTCACTCAAGCTAGTCATCGGGGGGCATGAACCCACAATCATGCATAACGCTCCCTCTTGGAGTCACTACCTACTACTTGGCCAAAGCAATAAACATCAACGGAGAACATGCAAGAATTACTCAAGAACATAAATATAAAAGAAGAGAATCAAATATATAACTCAAACACGATATGAACATAATCTCATAATCCATCGGATCCCAGCAAACTCAGCATAGCAACAACAGAAAGATTACATATGTGCCTCAATCATGTAGGGCAGTTCACGAGGTCTAATCCATGAAGAACAAAGAGGGGAGGAGAACATCACATAGCTACTGATAATAGACCCATGGTCCAAGGTGGACTACTCACGGTTCATCCGGGAAGCATCCATGGTGGTGGAGAAGCTCCCGGAGGTGATTTCTCCCTCCGGCAGGGTGCCGGGAAGAGGTCTTCTGGTGCTCCCGATGTTGGAAGCGCGGCGGCGGCGGAACAGAGGAGAGATCGCGAAAAAGGTTTCCCGTCTCGGGGGTTTCACGTCATGGGGAATAAATAGGCGAAGGGGGGCAGCCAGAGGTGGGCCAGGGGCTCCAGGCACCCCCCCTGGCACGGCCTAGGGGGTGGCCGCGCCAGGTGGCCGCCTGGCGCCCCTGGCCCCCCTCGGCCCCCACTTTGGCTCTTCTGGAAGGTTCCTGTACGCTGATTTTTCCTATATTTTCCCGGAATTTTTCTGGCACTTTAAATAAGGGGGAAACCTGAAATAGAAAAGAAGCAGAAAACAGGAACTGGCACTGGGGTGCACTGAGTTAATAGGTTAGTCCAAATATGATCAAAAGTGTATGGAAGTTCATTGTGACCCCCCCCAAATCAGACCGTGTACAGTAATCATACATGCAAGGTACACGATCGAAATCAGGGACTCACGGTGAGATATCACAACACAACTCTACAAATAAAATGATACAAGCTGTTTAATACAAGCCAGGGGCCACGAGGGCTCGAATACAACAGCTCGAGAGCACAAAGTCAGCGGAAGCAATAGTATCTGAGTACAGACACAAAGTACAAGGTTGCCTTAAGAAGGCTAGCACAAATATAAACAACGATCGAAAAGGCGAGGCCCCTGCCTGGGAACCTCCAAACTACTCATGGTCAAAGGGGAAACTCGACGTCGTAGAAGGCACCCGGGATCTTCATGTCGCGGTGGTCGGCATCGGGGATCTCCTTCTCCTGGACTCCAAGGCTCCAACGTCGACTGCAGCGGCCGATCAGGAAAAACAATAAAAGGGGAAAATAAAGCAGGTGAGTATCTAGCATACCCGCGAGTCTTACGTCCTCTACTAAGCATTTATGCATTGTATCAAATGGAAAGGGGAGGCTATATATAGTGGACTGCAAGATAGAAATCAGAATAAGGGTAAGAAGCTAGGCCTAACGAAGACTAGCATCTTCCGACGAAGTCTTGTAGCATGAGGTAAGAATCAGCCAACAGTTTACATAAAGCATAAAGTAACAATGCAGCAGAAGTTGCCGCAGCATTGTATAATAGTAAGTTGTAATAATTAACAATGCCTCCGAGATCCCCTCCTCGACATCCCAGCGAGGAAGAAAACCCGGAACCATACAGTTTAATAATAATAGTTTGTAGTGGTAAGATCCAGCTTCAACATAAAGCGTCCTGTTACCGTGGACACGGCTATTCGAATAGATTAATCTTCCCTGCAGGGGTGCACTTGTGTTACACTACACGCACGAATCTCCAGGGTGGCGGGAACCTTGTTAGGGAACGCTCCGCCGAGGCTATCCGACACTCCGTAGCCCATCTTTCAAACTCAACAGAGAGGTCATCCGCCGGACTATATCCTATGTACGCGGGGCTTTGGACCCTAACCCTGACGTACTCCTGCATGGTGCGAGGCTGGCCGGTGAAGTTAAAGAAAATCCAAATAAGACACCACCGCGCGAGCAAATAAGACAACACCACTTCCCGGCGCAGGCCGCAGTACTGCTGACGTCTGAAGAGTCCTCGGACGTCACTACGAAGCAGAGGAGCCCATAACTCGTAATTCCCACAGGTAGGTAGTGCGTACATGGCATATAGCCAACTCAAGACATTCAATGAACCATTAGTCATTTTATTAAATTGCGTGACAATCGTTATCATTGCCTCGACTTAACTGACCCACGGACAACGACAACAGCCAGGACCACCAGTACATCGGTGCCTGCCCTGTCGTCCCACCAAGTCTCTGCGGTTACCAACAAGGTGAACCGTCTCCTTACCTTGTCTCGCGTGTGCTCCTGGAGGAGCTCGACTTTCGTGGTTTGGTAACTCTCGCGGCCAACGATCAGGGGCCAAGCACACCGGTACACTGGTCGTACCCTCACTGTCGTCCCGTCGCAATACCACTCGCGGGCACCGTTGGGTCGCCCGACTTCTTACCTTTAAGGACACCAGTTGGTTCGAGTTCCTACCATTAAGTGAAACCAGGCGGTATCACCCTCGATGGCACATTTAAAGAGGTTTGACAAAGACATCAGCGGAATGAACTAAAGAGGTAAACCTTGTATCATCCCGGTGATGCTACGCTACTGAGCCGACGAGAGTGAAATACGAGTTCGTCCACTCGTAAGTCAAACTCGAAGCGACTCGGCAGAGTCTCGCCGTTGTAGGTTCCCTAGGGCATCTGCATTGATCCGGACCTTCTGCAAATGTAATATATCGTTCCCTCGATCACTCCCAGAGTGATCACGGCCCGCTATTCTAAACCTAACTAACAATGCGCAGGGCTTACTGTTGAATAATGCATAAGTAATAATAGGCAGCTAGGATTAAAGGAAGGTACATCAAGGGGCGAAAAAATCAGGCTATGCAATTGAATAGGATTGTAATCGTAGCAGCAGCAGTAACAATGCCTAGTGCAAGAAATGTACGGAAAGATAGGCGATATCTGGGGAAGAGAATGGCTCTGCTTGCCTGGAAGCTCGATTGTAGGGGTACGCTCGTCGACGAAGTAGTCGATCACAGGGGGCATCAGCAGCGGACGTCGAGACTACCGGACAATAAGAGAGGGGGAAGAAACAATAAATACACAGCAATAATAGCAATACAAATACAATACATGGCGAACGCATTGTTAACGGTGTTCTAACGCAGGGCAAAGTGTTAGGCTCGAAGCGGGAATTCATCCGGGGATGAAATACCGGCTCTGGGTGATTACCGGACAGGGTGTTCGGAGGGGGAAGGGATCATGCCGGAGGTGTCGTGGACATCCGACCAACGTGTGGATGGTGTAACCGTGCTAGTTAAAACATTCCGAACAACTTTCGTGTTTGAAATAAATTCATCCGGGTACTTTAACAGTACCGGACAAATCATCGGACAGCCGGAGGGGGACGATTCGATGTTTGGTATGTTAGAGGGGTGTGGTTGTTATACGGATAGCATATTCGTATCCGTGGCATTTTTCTGATCAAGTTTCATATATAAATTATTTTCATCGGAGTTACGGTTTAAAAGATATTCAATTTCAAAGTTTAAATCATTTTATAAGAATTTCTGAATTTCTTTTAATATTTAAATCAACATTATCCATAAGAGGTTGACTGGTCAAACAGACCAGTGGGTCCTATCTGTCATAGAAACAACTATAATAAATTCATTTTATTTATTCAGATAATAAAGGGGGACCCACATGTTAGTGGAACATACTAGTTTTTATTGTAATTGAACTAACTAACTACAGGTGGGCCCTAGGTGTCATAGGGTGGGGTGTTATCTCTGTTTTAATTAACAGAGATATTACAGGCGGGGGGGGGGGGGGGTGCTGGCCCACTTGTAAGTGTCAGGAGGGGTGGGGTTAGGAGTTAGTTAACAGGGGATTAGCCCCACCGGTTGTTTAGCCCACGGCTTTGTTCGCCGGCGACAAGCCGTTGCACCGCGGCGAGCCACTCCGGCCAGGTGGGGCAGCAGCGAGGGGGAGGGGTGGTGTGGCGGCCGGCGGGGGTGCGGGCGTGGCCGGTGGTGGTGGTGCAAAAGCGGCAAGGCCGGCCAGCCGGGCCGCAACAAGGCGAGGCCGGCCACGCCGGTGCCAACAAGCAGGCACGCGGGCGCGCGCGGGCACGGATGGGTGTGCCCAGGACGCGGCCAAGGCGGGCACAGAGCGTGCATAGGAGGTCCAGTGCGCGACGAGCATGGGGCCCGTTTCCAAGGAAGCCCGGCGGTGGCCAGAGCCACGCCGGCAATGGGGAGGCGGCTTCTACGGGAGAATAACGAGCGCAACGAGGGGGATGCGGGGTGGAGGCTCACCAGTAGCCCGATGTCGTGGTCGGCGAAGCCGGAGGAGGGCGCTGGGTGGAAAATTCCGGCGAGGAAGACGACGACGACCGCGGAGAAATCAAAGACAAAGGCGTCGCCTCCAGAGCTCCCCGACCAAAATTGGCGCGCGGAGTCGACGTAGAGGAACCCGACGGAGCTCCCAGATAAGGTGGCGCGGGAAAGCGTCGTCGATGGCCGCGAGGACGACGGAGGCAGGCGACGGCCGCGGCGGACCCCTCGCTGGGAGGAGGCACAGAGCGAGGGAGAGGAGGGGAGGGTCAATGTTGCGCTAGGGTTAGGGCGAGGGGGCACAAGGGTAATACGTCCAAAACGTATCTATAATTTCTGCTTGCTCCATGCATGTTTTGTGTGATATTGCTATGATCTAGATACACTTTCATACACTTTTGATCATATTTGGACTAACCTATTAACTCAGTGCACCCCAGTGCCAGTTCCTGTTTTCTGCTGTTTTTCTATTTCAGTTTCCCCCCATATAAAAAGTGCCAGAAAAATTCGGGAAAATTCGGATAAAAAATCAGCGTGACGGAAGCTTCGAGAAGAGCCCAGGAGGGGCCAGAGGGGATCGAGGGGGACCAGACGGCCACCCGGCGTGGCCCCACCCCTGGCCGCGCCAGGGGGGCGCCTGGGGCCCCTGGTCCACCTCTGGCTTCCCCCCTTCGCCTATTTAATCTACGTCACGGGAAAACTCCAGGAGAAGAACCCTATTTCCGCGAACTCGCCTCCGTTCCGCCGCCGCCGCGCTTCCAAGATCGGGAGCACCAGAAGACCTCTTCCCGGCACCCTGCCGGAGGGAGGATTGACCTCCGGGAGTCTCCTATCCACCATGGATGCTCCCCGGATGTCTCGTGAGTAGTTTTCCTTGGACCGTGGGTCCGTGATAAGTATTTATGTGATGTTCTCCTCCCCTCTTTGATCTTCATTGTTTAGACCTCGTGAGCTGCCCTACATGATCGAGGCACCTTTGTAATATTTCTGCTGTTGCTATGCTGAGTTTGGAGGGATCTGATGGATTATGAGATTATGTTCAGATTGTGATAGAGTAATATATTTGGTTTTTATCTCTTATATTTTTTTCCTAAGTAATTCTTGCATGTTATCCATTGCTGTTTATTGCTTTGGCCAAGTAGTAGGTAGTGACTCCAAGAGGGAGCGTTGTGCTAGATTGTGGGTTCATGCCCCCCGATGACACGCTTGAGTGAAAGAAACATGAGTCTAGGGGATGTGCTGTTGCCACAAGTGGGAAAACAACGGTGCTTGTAACCGCGGTTACAAGGATTGTTTACTTTACGCGAAGTTCTTTTTCATGCAGTTGTCTGTTGCTTTGGGTTTACACTTTGGGTGGGGCTCGCAACTTAATACCAGCGAGATATTCTGGATAGATATCTCAAGGTGGATGATTAGTAGTAGATGCAGATGGATTTCGGTCTACTTATTTTGGCGTATTGCCCGTGCTTTTGAACCTCTTTCTTTCTTTTGTAGCATAGTTAGCATTGCGGTGCGTTCATAATCCTGTCAATTGCCCTTCTGTAATTTGTTTACCTCGCATAGCAGTTTTATCGTCTTTTGGGAGAGAGACATCACTAGTGAAAATCACGTATCCCGGTCCATATCCTCATTACTGTTTCCAAGCTATGTTTACTTTTCTGCATTTACTTTCAAGTTGCTATCATTATTCCTTGCGTTTTATCATTTGTGAACAACAAGACCGGAGAGATTAACAACCTCTCTGAACTTCGTTGGGAACAAAGTTATCTGTGTCTTTGTGCAGGTCCGCGTCAGTTGCGCCGCTGACACCTACTTATCATCTCTGGAGTCCTACTGGAGACAAACCTTGGTATCTTCACCGAGGGAAAACTGCTGCTGCACTGCATCTCAAACCTTCACTTGGGGTAACCAACGAAGGGCGAGAAGCCAATAAGCAAGAGTATTTCTGGCGCCGTTGCCGGGGACTCCGAGTGCTAAGTTAGGGGAGTTGCACACTACCCTTTACCTTTGTTTTTTAGTCTTGTTAGTTTATCTTTCAGTTTTTATCTTTGTGTCTTTTATCAAAATTTACAAAAAAATCTGCCACACTTGCTGCTACTATGGGTTCCACTGAAAACACCAAGTTGCGTGACTTCACTAGTCACAACAACCAGGACTTTATCTGCACTCCCATTGCCACACCTGCCACTTCAGCTACCTCTTATGAAATTAAACCTGCTTTGCTAAACCTTGTTATGAGAGATCAATTCTCTGGTGCTGGAGATGATGCTGCTTTACACTTGAATAATTTTGTTGAATTATGTGATATGAAAAAGTATAAAGAAGTAGAAGGTGATGTTGTTAAGCTCAAGCTCTTTCCTTTCTCTTTAAGGGGAGATGCTAAAATCTGGTTTCAATCTTTGCCTAGAAATAGCATAGATTCTTGGGATAAGTGCAAATATGCTTTTATAGGGAAGTACTACCCTCCTGCTAAGATTATCCAATTGAGGAGTAATATTATGAATTTTAAGCAATTGGATAATGAACACGTTGCCCAAGCTTGGGAACGAATGAAATCTCTTGTTAAGAAATGCCCTACACATGGTTTGACTACCTGGATGGTTATCCAGACTTTTTATGCAGGCTTGAACTTTACCTCGCGGAACCTGTTAGATTCGGCCGCGGGAGGAACCTTTATGTCAACTACACTTGGTGCTGCCACGAAGCTTCTCGATGAAATGATGACCAATTATTCCCAATGGCACACCGAACGCGCTCCAACAGGTAGGAAGGTAAATTCTGTCGAGGAAATTACCTCCCTCAATGAAAAAGTTGACTTAATTATGTCTCTACTTACCAAGCAACCCTCTATTGATCCTCATGATGTTCCTTTAAATTCTTTGGTTGCTCAAGAACAAGTAGATGTGAACTTTATTGCTAGAAACAACTTCAACAACAATGCTTATAGGGGAAATTTTGCTAGCAATCCTAGACCGTTTCCATCCAATTATGGGAACAACAACACTTACCCTAGCAACAAGAACCCCTCTTCTGAATTAGAAAGCATGCTTAGAGACTTTATCACTACCCAAAAATCCTTCAACAAAAATGTAGAGGAGAAATTAGCTAAAATAGATAATCTCTCTTTGAAGGTATAAAGCTTAGCCCTTGATATTGAGATGCTTAAAATTAGAACCTCCCCCCTTGAGGAGAATAAGGCCACTCCTATTAATGCTATCCAGTTACAAATCAATGAAAATATTAGGATGATGGCTAAACTTAAAGAAAGATAGGCTAGAGAAAAAGAGGAAGAGGATAGAATTAAGAGCCTTCCTACACACCACACAGTTGCCACTATCCAAATTGTTGAGGACACCCATACTATTAGCACCCAATGCACTCCTAGTCCCGTTGGACCTATTAATGGTGATGCTAATACCTCAACCGTAGAAAAAGAAACTCCTATGAACATAGAGGGTTTCAAACAAGTGAGCCTAGATGACACTACTACCACCTTTGATAGTAGTGATATTGATTTTGATAGTTGCACCCTCTCAGAAGTTATTAGCTTGTTACACAAAATGTCTAGAGACCCACACACTAGCACACTTAATCTTGCCTTCACGGAGCATATCACAAATGCTCTTATCAAATCTAGGGAGGAGAAGATTAGAGTAGAAGCCTCCATACCTAGGAAGCTAGATGATGGTTGGGACCCTATGATCAAAATTAAATTAAATAACTTCTCTTGCTATGCTTTATGTGATGTTGGAGCTAGTACCTCTGTTATGCCCAAAAGAATATTTGATATGTTTGAATAGAAGCCTTTTGAGCCTTGTTCTTTTGGTGTTCGTCTTGTTGATTCTTCCATAAAGAAACCTTTGGGAAAGATCGACGATGTTCTTATCATTGTCAATGACAAATATGTTCCCGTTGATTTTATTGTTATGGATATAGAGTGTGAACCTTTGTGTCCAATTCCAGAAAAATCCCAGTTCATCTTTTGGAGCTGAATTTTTTACACAGTATGCTCTATACAATTACGAAACTTCCGTATGTTCTGAGTTTTTTGATTTGAGTTGCAGAAGTGTCCCTAAAAAATTCTTTACTATCTGTTGTTCTGTTTTTCACAGATTCTGCCACGTTTTGTCTCTCCTTACTTTTTCAAACCTTAAGATTGATTTTTCTTTGCAAAAACTTTTTTTCACTCTTGAGAAACAGTAGATCTTCAAGAATATATTTATATCCAGTGGGTAAAAAATTATTTATTAAGGGTACTAACCTCTCTAATCAGCTTATGATGAGTTATGTATGAAGGGAGTTTTCAAGTGTGCGATAGAAGATGATGAAAGAAGATCCAGGAGTGTCAAGCGCTCAAGCTTGGGGATGACCCCATGCATCCCCAATAAATATTCAAGGAGACTCAAGCGTATAAGCTTGGGGATGACCCCGTGCATCCCCTTCTCCATCAACAAATCATCAGTTCGTCCTTCGTCTCACTATATTTTTATCACTTCATGCGTTATGTGCTATGGTAGGAGCGTCTCGCTCTTAGGTTTTGTTTGTAGTTTTCTTTAGCTTTGCTTTCTGTTCATAACAAGTTAGATCCCTTCTTACTTTGTGTGGGAGAGAAACATGCTCCACTTTCAAAATCTGGAACACATCATAGGATTCTTCATGCCTATCTTTTTGCTGTTGTGTGTTCTTTATCTTTTCATAGCTGTTGCCATGTTTAGTTTTAGTCTTAGTTTGTCTTTAGCAAGAGCCTTGGATTTTTTTAGTTTGTTGCTGGAAATCTTTTTAGTTTTCATGTTTATCTTGTTAAAGAGAGTTGGTTGTTGCACTGAGTTGTGTTTTGTCTTGAAAGTAGGCAATTGAGGTTAGTATTTAATTCTAGTAGTAGTTGCAATAGTTTTGAGGTATTGTTGTGAGTAATGTTTGGACTTTTGGTGTCAAGAGCTCTTGCCTATTAGTGATAGGTGTCGTATTTTGGGCAATACGTGTTTATTTTCAAAACCTACAAAACTAGTTGAGAACTCTAGCTACTAGATAGATCACTACTCTTCTGAGGAGTCGAATATCAGAGAACACTCACGTACCATGAGTCGAGGATGCGCAAGGATAGCCAAACCCCCATACACTCCTCCTCGGGGTACTTGTCTCTTTGTGAACCTCCTTATTAGATTGAGAGTTACCGATAATAAGTGCATGAGTTCTTCAGACTAATGTAAGTATTGAGAGTTGACACTTCCACCTTCCCATATTTTGCTAGCCTTTCCCGTGCCGTGCATTGCCTTCTTCTCACTCCGAGAGTTGGTGTCCACCTTCGCCGGTACATCCAAACCCTTGGCATGATACGCTCTGTCATCATAAGCCTCCCTTTATCTTTCCTCAAAACAGACACCATACCTACCTATCAAGGCATTTACATAGCCTTTCCGAGTTATATTGCCATGCAACATCCACCTCTTCATGACTTGATCTTCATGTCATACATGTTCCTGCTACACTGGCAGCGACATACATTGCATACATCATGATAGTTACATCTTCTTTATGTTTTGAGTACCTTGTAAAGTGTGAAAGATCTCCTTTACCTTCTTGTAAAATAGAGTGTTGCCCTTAAGTGAGGAAAAGATCCCAAAGTGGACACAATAAAAGATCCCAAAGAGGACAAATGAGAGTTAAATAGAAAGAGCCATTGAGGCCACCAAAAAATACAAAAAAATAGAAAAAATAGAAAAAGAAATAAAAAGAGAGAAAGGGGCAACACTACTATCCTTTTGAGATATCCACACTAGTACTCCCTTTATATCCTTGTACTCCATACATATGATCTTTATGCATATAGCTATGTGGGGACCTTCACACTATAGAACTTGCCTTGCATATTCCAAGGATGAGCCTCCTCAAACGAGCTCTAGGTCTTCATGAGCGAGCAAGTTAGATGCACCCCCACTAGTTCCATTGGAGAGCTTTTTAGCTCGTATGTGCATCCGTTGCATGGCAATCCCTACTCCTCACATCATATCTATCATTTGGCATCTCTTGCCTATGATTGTCCTCATTGATGTGAGCCTTTCTCATCCTTTTTGTCGTCCTTCTCCACCATATTTCTCTCTTTGCCATCCTAAGTGTCAACTCTCGTGCTTACGCTCATCCATTGCATGAGTGCTCGAAATATCGAAAAGGAGTGGATCAAATTGACTTGTACCTGGCTAGTGGTCTGGGGACGAGTCAAATTAAGATTCCAAAGAGGACCAAGTGTGAAACTTTAGTAGATTGAGTTCTCAACAAAAATACTTTTTTTCTCTCGTATTCCCTATCCTCTTTCTTGCACGCAAACACCATTTGGAGACATTCGAGTCACGGACAGCGAGAGCTCTTGCACCTTTTGTTCTTTTGTTACTTGTTTCAATGGTAATATAGACTCTTGCATGTTATGACTTGAATTGAATCTCTAACCTGGATTGCTTTACTTTTCAAAGTTCTTTTATGGTTGCTAGCATGTCACCACAGAAATTATGCTTGTTATCATTTACCTACTCGAGGACAAGCAGGAATTAAGCTTGGGGATGTTGATACGTCCAAAACGTATCTATAATTTCTGCTTGCTCCATGCATATTTTGTGCGATATTGCTATGATCTAGATACACTTTCATACACTTTTGATCATATTTGGACTAACCTATTAACTCAGTGCATCCCAGTGCCAGTTCCTGTTTTCTGCTGTTTTTCTATTTCAGTTTTCCCCCATATAAAAAGTTCCAGAAAAATTCGGGAAAATTCAGATAAAAAATCAGCGTGACGGAAGCTTCGAGAAGAGCCCGGGAGCGGCCAGAGGGGAGGCAGGGGGCCCAGGAGGCCACCCGGCGCGGCCCCACCCCTGGCCGCGCCAGGGGGGCGCCTGGGGCCCCTGGTCCACCTCTGGTTGCCCCCTTCGCCTATTTAATCTACGTCACGGGAAAAATCCAGGAGAAGAACCCTATTTCCGCGAACTCGCCTCTGTTCCGCCGCCGTCGCGCTTCCAAGATCGGGAGCACCAGAAGACCTCTTCCTGGCACCCTGCCGGAGGGAGGATTGACCTCCGGGAGTCTCCTCTCCACCATGGATGCTCCCCGGATGTCTCGTGAGTAGTTTTCCTTGGACCGTGGGTCCGTGATCAGTATTTATGTGATGTTCTCCTCCCCTCGTTGATCTTCATTGTTTAGACCTCGTGAGCTGCCCTACATGATCGAGGCACCTTTGTAATACTTCTGCTGTTGCTATGCTGAGTTTGGAGGGATCTGATGGATTATGAGATTATGTTCAGATTGTGATAGAGTAATATATTTGGTTTTTATCTCTTATATTTTTGTTCCTAAGTAATTCTGGCATGTTCTCCGTTGCTGTTTATTGCTTTGGCCAAGTAGTAGGTAGTGACTCCAAGAGGGAGCGTTGTGCTAGATTGTGGGTTCATGCCCCCCGATGACACGCTTGACTGACAGAAACATGAGTCTAGGGGATGTGCTGTTGCCACAAGGGGGAAAACAACGGTGCTTGACCCAAAGTTCTTTTTAATGCAGTTGTCTGTTGCTTTGGGTTTACACTTTGGGTGGGGCTCGCAACTTAATACCAGCGAGATGTTCTGGATAGATATCTCAAGGTGGATGATTAGTAGTAGATGCAGATGGATTTCGGTCTACTTATTTTGGCGTACTGCCTGTGGTTTTGAACCTCTTCCTTTATTTTGTAGCATAGTTAGCATTGCGGTGCGTTCATAATCCTGTCAATTGCCCTTCTGTAATTTGTTTACCTCGCATAGCAGTTTTATCATCTTTTGGGAGAGAGACATCACTAGTGAACATCACGTATCCCGGTCCATATCCTCATTAATGTTTCCAAGCTATATTTACTTTTCTGCATTTACTTTCATGTTGCTATCATTATCCCTTGCGTTTTATCATTTGTGAACAACAAGACCGGAGAGATTGACAACCTCTCTGAACTTCGTTGGGAACAAAGTTATCTGTGTCTGTGTGCAGGTCCGCGTCAGTTGCGCCGCTGACACCTACTTATCATCTCTGGAGTCCTACTGGAGACAAACCTTGGTATCTTCACCGAGGGAAAACTGTTGCTGCACTGCATCTCAAACCTTCACTTGGGGTAACCAACGAAGGGCGAGAAGCCAATAAGCAAGGGGCCTTATCCACGGGGCATGGTGGGGCAGGTGAGATGGGGGAGAGGGAGCAGGTGGAGGGGGCCATGGCGTGCGTGCCCTCATTCCATGGCTACAGCGGGGGGGGGGGGGGGGGGGGATGGGGACAGGGGGGTTGGTGGGAGGGAGAAGGAGGAGAGAGAGGAAGGGGGCGGCTGGGTTGGGCCCGGGGTGGCCTCGCCCCAGGCGCTAGATAGGGTGTTTTATTTATTTATTTTATTCCTTTCTTTTTGTTTTCTTTCTGTTTTATTTAGTTTAGCTACCAATCGAGTTTTGTAAAATATGGATATGGACCCATTAATTGTGTTGCTTATTATTGCAGTGTTCTAAAAAGTTTGAGACCAAACAAAAATCATTTTAACTTTGTTATATATTTTAACGGGTTAAATGGGGGCCTTTTAGCTACTGTTTCAATTGTTTAAAATAGTAAAATATTATGATAAATATTCTTAACCATGGCATATTGATCTACTAAATTTTAGGTATTTTATCAAAAAAATTGCACCATTTTTTTTGTTCATTTAAAAATTCCCACCTGTTTATTAAAATTACATGGCAACTTAATAATTCCCAAAGCTATTGTTTTTATTCCATTTATTATTCCCTAATATTACTATACCATTTTAATAAAACCCTAAACACTTAAGGTGACCTACTGATTATTTGCAACTATTAAAAGTGGTTGTATTACTTAGGGTTTACTATGATTTTCATTTTCATTTTGAATTCACTAGACATTTTGATAACCCAACACTGGTTTCATAATCATCATGGCCTTGGGATCATTCAAATGACTAGGGGGATTTGGTTTAACCATCACCAGGGTGATGGACATGCATCCACAATTCTTGGAGCAAATTTATAATCTGAAAATTTTATCAGGGTGAGAATCTGACAGAGCCATGATCAAAGGTGATCATGGTTTGATCATCAACAATAATGACCACTAACAGTGGAATCACTATAGTGATTACTGTTACTGATTCTGAGGGTGTTATATTCATCAATATCATAGCAATATCACACAAAAGAGGCATGGAGCAAGCAGAAATTATAGATACGTTTTGGACGTATCAACATCCCCAACCTTAATTCCTGCTCGTCCTCGAGTAGGTAAATGATAAAAGCATAATTTCTGTGGTGACATGCTAACAACCATATAAGAACTTTTAAGTAAAGCAATCAAGGCATGTAATTCAATTCAAGTCATAAAAGGCAAGAGTCTATATTTAGTATTGAAACAAGCAACATAAGAACATAAAGGTGCAAGAGCTCTCGCTGTCCGTGACTCGAATGTCTCCAAATGGTGTTTGCATGCAAGAAAGGGGATAGGGATATACGAGAAAAAGTATTTTTAAGTTGAGAACTCAATCTACTAAAGTTTCACACTTGGTCTTCTTTGGAATCTTATCTTGACTCATCCCCAGACCACTAGCCAAGTTCAAGTCAAAATGATCAACTCCTTTTCGATATTTTGAGCACTCATGCAATGGATGAGCGTAAGCAAGAAAATTGACACCTAGGATGGCAAAGAGAGAATATGGTGGAGGAGGAAGACAAAAAGGGTGTGAAAGGCTCACATCAATGAGGACAATCATAGGCGAGAGAAAGCCAAATGATAGATATGATGTGAGGAGTAGGGATTGCCATGCAACGGATGCACATGTGAGCTAAGGTAAGCTCTCCAATGGAACTAGTGGGGGTGCATCCAAATTTCTTGCTCAAGAAGACCTAGAGCTCATTTGAGGAGGCTCCTCATTGGAATATACAAGCCAAGTTCTATAGTGTGAAGGTCCCCACAGCTATATGCATGATTTGTGTGACTTTGCCATGTTTTGCTTGAACTTTCATACACTTTTGAACCAATTTGGACTAACCTATTAACTCACTGCACCCAATTGCCAGTTTCTGTTTTCTGCTGTTTTTGTATTTCAGGTTTTCCGGCCATTAAAAGTGCTCCAAAAAATCCGTAAAAATCAGATAAAATATCAGCGTCACGGAAGCTTCCGGAAACACCAAAGGAGCGAAGGGGGGCCACCATCAGAAGGCCAGGAGGGTCCCTGGCGCGGCCCTACCCTTGGTCGCGCCAGGAGGCCTCCTGGCTGCCTGGTGGGTCTCCTCGACACCCCCTTCGCCTATATTTACCCCTCGGGGTGGAAACCCCTAAGACGGACTCCTTTTTCGCGATCTCGCCTTTGTTCCGCCGCCGCCGCCGTTTCTAGATCGGGGCTGCCTGGAGAAGCTGCTCCGGCACCCTGCCGGGAGAAGCTACCCCCTCCGGGAGACCCTCCATGGCCATGGACGCCTCCCGTATGTACCGTGAGTAGTCTCCCTTGGACCATGGGTCCGTGACCAGTAGCTATGTGATATATCTCTCCCCTTTTTGTGCCTCCACTTTCGAGCCCTCTTGATCTGCCTCACATGATCGAGGCATCTATGTAATTTCAACTGTTGCTATGCTGAGTTTGTTGGGATCCGATGGATTATGAGACTATGTTCAGATTGTGATGAGTAATATATTTGGTTCTTCTCTTTTATATTTTGTTTTTGAGTAATTTCTTGCATGTTCTCCGTTGCGGTATTTGCTTTGGCAAAGTATTTTATTTGCAACTCCAAGAGAGAGCGTTATGCTCGATTGTGGGTTCAGCCCCTCGATGTCTAGCTTGAGTGACAGAAACATGAGACTAGGGGATGTGCTGTTGCCACCAGGGATAAAACAACGGTGCTTGTACCTGCGGGTGCAAGGATTGTTTACTTTACGCAAAGTTCTTTTAATGCAGTTGTCTGTTGCTTTGAGTTTACACTTTGGGTGGGATTCACAACTTAATACCAGCGAGATGTTCTGAATAGATATCTCAAGGTGGATGATTCGTAGTAGATGCAGATGGATTTCGGTCTACTTACCTTGGCATACTGCCCATTGCTTTTGAGCCCTTCCTTTCTTTGCAGCATTGTTAGCATTGCGGTGCCTTCATAATCCTGTCAATTGCCCAACTGTGATTTGTTTACCTCGCTAGCACTTTTATCGTCTTTTGGGAGAGAGACATCACTAGTGAAAATCACGGGACCCCGTTCCATCTTCACATTATTGTTTACACCCTCAATTTACTTTCAGTCTTTACTTTCAGTTGCCACTATTATTATCTCTTGCGTTGATCCTTTGTAAACAGCAAGGCCGGAGGAATTGAAAACTCCTCTGTACTCGTTGGGAGCAAAGTTATTTGTATCTGTGTGCAGGTCCAGGTGAAGTTAGCAACCCTCGGTTGTGAACGGCGCCATTGTTCACTTGACCACCTTCTTGTATCTCTGTGAGTCCTACGGGAGACAAACCCTATCCTCTACATAGGGGAAATTTGCTGCTACACTACATCTCACCTTCTACTTGGGGTAACCAACGAGGAGTGAGAACTATCCTCACCGTATCACTCATCGATCAAGCAAGTAGCATGTATGACATGAAGATCAAGTCATGAGAAGATGGATGTTGCATGGCAATATATCTCGGAAAGGCTATGGAAATGCCTTCATAGGTAGGTATGGTGGCTGTTTTGAGGAAGGATATAAGGAGGTTTATGATGACAGAGCGTATCATGCCAAGGGTTTGGATGTACCGGCGAAGCTGGACGCCAACTCTCGGAGTGAGAAGAAAGCAATGCACGGCACAGTAGAGGCTAAAAAAATATGGGAAGGTGGAAGTGTCAACTTTCGAATACTCACATTAGTCCGAAGAACTCATGCACTTATTATCGGTAACTTTCAATCTAATAAGGAGGTTTCACAAAGAGACAAGTACCCCGAGGAGGAGTGTATGGGGGTTTGGTTATCCTTGCGCATCCTCGACTCATGGTACGTGAGTGTACTCTAATATTCGACCCTCAGAAGAGTAGTGATCCATCTAGTAGCTAAAGTTCTCAACTATTTTTGTAAGTTTTGAAAATAAACACGGATTGCCCAAAATACGACATCTATCACTAATAGGCTAAAGCTCTTGACACCAAAAGTTCAAACATTACTCAAAACAACACCTCAAAACTATTGCAAGTTACTACTACAAAAAGAATAGCAACCTCAATTACCTAGTTCAAGTCAAGATAAAAAACTCAGTGCAACAAGCAAACTCTCTAAACAAGATAAACATGAAAACTCAAGAGAGTTCCAGCAGCAAACTAAACAAAAGCTCTTTGAAAAGATAAACATGGAAACTAAGAGCAAAACATGACAGTAGCTACGAAAAGATAAAGAACACACACAACAAAGATAAGCATGAAAAGTCCTAAGTTGTGTTCTAGATTTTGGAAGTGGAGCGTGTTTCTCTCCCACAGAAAGAAATATGGGTTCTAACTTGTTATGAACAACAAGCAAAGCTAAATAAAACTAAAAATAAAACCTAAGAGCGAGACGCTTCAAGAATAGCACATAACGCATGAAGTGATAAAAATATAGTGAAACGAGAGACGAACTGATAATTGTTGATGGATAAGGGGATGCACGGGGGCATCCCCAAGCTTAGACGCTTGAGTCTCCTTGAATATTTCTTGGGGATGCATGGGGGCATCCCCAAGCTTGAGCGCTTGACACTTCTGAATCTTCTTTCATCATCTTCCCTCGCACACTTGAAAACTCCCTTCATACATAACTCATCATAATCTGATTAGCGAGGTTAGTACCCATAATAAAATAATTTTTCTCTACTGGAAATAAAGATAATCTTGAAGGGCTACTGTTTCTCAAGATTGCCAAAAAGGTTTTGCAAAGAAAAAGCAAGCTTAAGGTTTGCAAATGAAGAAAAGGCAAAACAGGAAAAAATATGTGAAAAACAGACCAGCAAGTAGTAAAGAATTTTTTTAGGGATACTTCTGCAAGTCAAATAAAAAAACTCAGAACATAGAAAAGTTTCGTAATTGTATAGAGCACGCTGTGTAAAAAATTCAGCTCAAAAAGATGAACTGGGATTTTTCTCTGATTTTTCTAGTCACGAGGACAGAATATGTTTTCTGGACAGCATGTCACAACTTTCACTTCCCTTGTCATATGAGGCTATAAAAGGCACAAATCTTGAAAAGTAAAGATACAATGATGTTGCTACAGTAGTAACAATCATAAATACCACTAAAAACAGAAGAAAAACAAAAGGGAAATCCTAAATTCATTGCGGGCTGCCTCCCGAAAGCGCTTCTTTAAAGCCATTAGCTAGGCTTAATGAAAATAGATCAAGTCTTTTCAAGAAAATAACTAGCCCGTGTGACGAACTCAAAAGGCAACTTAATCTTTTTCCTAGGGAAGTGTTCCATCCCTTTCTTGAGAGGGAATTGGAATTTTATAATCCCTTCTTTCATATCAATAACAGCACCCACGGTGCGAAGAAAAGGACGTCCCAAAATAATTGGACAAGAAGGTTCACATTCAATGTCCATAATAGTAAAATCAACGGGAACATAATTATCATTGACAATGATAAGAACATCATCTATCTTCCCCAAAGGTTTCTTTACGGAAGAATCGACGAGACGAACACCAAAAGAACAAGCATCAAAAGGTTTCAATTCAAATATATCATACATTCTTTTGGGCATAACAGAGGTACTAGCTCCAACATCACATAAAGCATAGCAAGAGAAATTATTCAACTTAATTTTAATCATAGGATCCCAACCATCTTCTAGATTTCTAGGTATGGAGGCTTCTACCATAAGATTCTCCTCCCTAGCTTTGATGAGAGCATTAGTGATATGCTCCGTGAAGGAAAGATTAAGTGTGCTAGTGTGGGGGTCTCTAGACATCTTTTGAAGGAAACGAATAACTTCGGAAAGGGTGCAATTATCAAAATCAAGGTCACTACTAAGGTAACTATTTTTTTGATTTTTGATAAAGGACAGTAAAGCAAAAACTGAAAGGTAAACTAACAAGACTAAATAGCAAAGATAAAATATAGTGTGCAACTCCCCTATCTTGAAGAGTGGAGTCCCCGGCAACGGCGCCAGATATTTGCTTGATACACGAGATAACTTCTCGCCCCTCGTTGGTTACCCCAAGTGGAAGGTTGAGATGTAGATAGCGCCAATTTCTCTTAGCAAAGATGCTAAGGTTGAGTGTCGAACCAATAGGACTCCAAGATCGACAAGTAGGTGGTGAAGTGAACAATGGCGCCAAGGTTGCTTACTTCACCTAGAACTGCACACACAGCAAATAACTTTTCTTCCCAACGAGTACAAAGGAGTTGTCAATTCCTCCGGCCTTGTTGTTTACAAAGGATAAAACACACGGGATAATAATGATAGTGATAGCTACGGAAAAGTAAATACTGAAAGTAAATTGAAGATGTAAACAATATTGGAAATATGGACCGGGGTCCTATGATGTTCACTAGTGATGTCTCTCTCCCAAAAGACGATAAAATAGTCATGCGAGGTAAAAAAATTACAGCTGGGCAATTGACAGGATTATGTGTGCAAACCAATGCTAATTATGAGATAAAGAAAGGAAGAGGCTCAAAAGCATGGGCGGTACGCCAAGACAAGTAGACCGAAATCCATCTGCATCTACCTACTAATCATCCACCTTGAGATATCTATCCAGAACATCTCGTTGGTATTAAGTTGTGAATCCCACCCAAAGTGTAAACTCAAAGCAACAGACAACTACATTAAAAGAACTTTGCGTAAAGTAAACAATCCTTGCACCCGCAAGTACAAGCATCGTTGTTTTCCCCCTTGTGGCAACATCACATCCCCTAGACTCATGTTTCTGTCACTCAAGCTAGTCATCGGGGGGCATGAACCCACAATCATGCATAACACTCCCTCTTGGAGTCACTACCTACTACTTGGCCAAAGCAATAAACAGCATCCGGGAAGCATCCATGGTGGTGGAGAAGCTCCCGGAGGTGATTTATCCCTCCGGCAGGGTGCCGGGAAGAGGTCTTCTGGTGCTCCCGATCTTGGAAGCACGGCGGCGGAGGGATAGAGGAGAGATCGCGAAAAAGGGTTCCCGTCTCGGGGGTTTCACGTCACGGGGAATAAATAGGCGAAGGGGGGCAGCCAGAGGTGGGCCAGGGGCTCCAGGAGCCCCCTGGCGCGGCCTAGGGGGTGGCCGCGCCAGGTGGCCGCCTGGGCCCCCCTGCCCCCCCTCAGCCCCCACGTTGGCTCTTCTGGAAGGTTCCCGTACGCTGATTTTTCCTATATTTTTCCCAGAATTTTTCTGGCACTTTAAATAAGGGGGAAACCTGAAATAGAAAAGCAACAGAAAACAGGAACTGGCACTGGGGTGCACTGAGTTAATAGGTTAGTCCAAATATGATCAAAAGTGTATGGAAGTTCATCAATATCATAGCAATATCACACAAAAGAGGCATGGAGCAAGCAGAAATTATAGATACGTTTTGGACGTATCACAAACAGAGTGCAAAGAATCATCACCAAAATGATACATGCTAATCAATATGGTTTTATCAACAGAATAACTATCCAAGAATGTCTTGCTTGGGCATATGAATTCATTCATCAGTGCCATGCTTCAAAAGAGGAACTTATACTGCTGAAACTAGATTTTGAAAAGGCATTTGATATACTGGAACATAATGCCATAATAAGTATTCTGAAGGCCCATGGATTTGGTCCAAAATGGATCTCCTGGACACAAATGATCTTGGATTCTGGTAGTTCATCTGTTATACTCAATGGTGTGCCTGGGAAACAATTCAATTGCAAGAGAGGGGTGAGGCAAGGTGATCCACTATCACCATTACTGTTTGTTTGTCCTTGCTGCTGATATCCTGCAAACCATCATGAATGAGGCAACAGAGAAAAATTTGATTCTCCACCCTCTGCCACAGCACACTAGCAGGGATTTCCCCATCATACAATATACTGATGACACATTGCTTATTATGAAAGCAACTGCAACACAACTCCAACAGCTGTAGTGTATGATGGCATATTTCACTATGTTCACTGGCCTCAGAATCAACTATGAAAAATCCTCTCTGATCCCTATCAATATAGACTGCAATCGAGCTACTGCATTAGCTAATTTACTGGGGTGCAAAGTTGGGTCCTTTCCTCTTACATACCTTGGATTACCATTGAATAATTGCAAACCCAAGATTGAAGAATATGTTCCTCTTATGCAACGAATTGAAGAAGACTTGCTGGATGCTCTACCATGCTATCTCTAGCTGACAAACTGATCTTGCTCAAAGCAGTATTTACTAGCCTTCCCACATTTTACATGAGCACCCTCTATTTGCCAAAATGTGTGATTGAACAGATAAACAAATATCTTAGACACTGTGTCTGCAGGAAATATGGTCAGGATAACAAAGGGCCCTCCTTAATATCTTGGGATAAAGTTTGCATGCTGAAAGAAAATGGAGGACTTGGTGTCATAAATATACAGACCCACAATGACTGCCTGCTGATGAAATATCTTCACAAAATTTTCAACCATGAGGATATTCCATGGGTGAACATGATTTGGCAGACACACTATCCTAATGGGATTCTATCAACAGCACCTACAAGATCTTTCTGGTGGAAAAATATCCTTAAGCTCATCCCCCAGTTTAATAAATACTCAAGCATCATATTGGGAAATGGTAGAAGCACCAAAATATGGCAAGAGGATTGGGGAAAAGGCATTATCAAAGAAGTTTACCCTGAGCTATACTCATTCAACACTAGACCTCAAGCATCTGTGGCACAACTGGCAGCACAAACACCAGAGGAACATTTCTCCCTGCCACTAACTGAAATGGCTTTTAACCAGTTTCAGAGCCTCAAACAGATATTAGACTCCATACAATTCCAAGAGACACATGATTCAAGATTATATGCATGGAATAGTGATCAATTTGCTGCATCAAAAATGTATAAGGGCATATGCTCCCATCAGCATCAACCAAGAATTTTCAAGAAAATATGGAAGAATGCAGCAATGCTGAGATACAAAATATTTGTCTGGCTACTCATTCATGACAGAATAAATACTAGGAACTTGCTGAAAAGGAAGAAATTTCACATGCCATCACACAATTGTGTGCTATGCAATGCAAACCCAGAAGAAACACCTCAACATCTTTTTTGGGACTGTGATTTTGCACTGGACTGTTGGAATCAAATCACAAGTAGACAAAGAGGTTTCAACACAATAGAAGAGATAAATAATATGATCAACAATCTCCCAAATGGCATTGCTTGGGAAATTGTTATCATGGGATGCTGGAATATTTGGATGATCAGAAACAATTTCATCTTCAAGAACATAGACCCACAACACCACACATGGAGAACTAACATGAGAAAGTACTTGCAGCTGATTTTATACAGAATAAAAAGCAAGCACTATGACTTGCTTCAAGCTTGGATAGTTGAGAATTTATCATAAGCCGTGATTTTAGATAGAACAGGTATTGGCTAATTTTTTGAGGTTTTTCTGTTTCTCATGTAACATTGTAAATATTCCATATTAATAAATGATGTAGAACGATTGTTCTACAGCAAAAAAGCCTAAAAAAAGATGTTAACTTAATTAGAACTGAGTTACGGCATGCCGATGGAAGCAAACAAGTTAGAAATAGCTAGGCTTCACATTAGAACCTTCCATTTTTCATCAAGTTAATTGAATAACATACACACGAATATGGAATTCTTCATACGGACATCCACAGATTTCTTTTCAGAACATGTTATAGTACTAGTCTATACAAAGATAATATTATTATTTAGTTACCATCACACTGTACTTTCCTGAGGCGGTTGGAACAGTCGTTGGATTCAGGCAAGTCTTCCTCAAATACATGGCACAGGACAAACTCATCATACACAAACAAAAACCATTGGGGGTACAAATAGCATGTGTTTTGATAATGGATCTCAACAACCAACGAACATTCCTTGGAAGCATAGAAAAAGCAAACATTTCTTGTGGCACTTTAGATGATAATTTTTCGCAAATAAAGAACTTTCTGTGAAAATTGTCATTTTGGCTTGATGGGACTGGCATGCTTTGTACACATAAAGTACCGCATAAAATATTCACTGAATAGCATTGTCATTGCGAATTAAAGCGAATTGGTCAGATGGCTTGTGCCTATGACTCTAGTTACTCCTTCATTCAAATATACAGCGTTTGATGCAATTTTTTGAGTTTATCGTTGACCACTGCTTAAAGCAAACATATTACATGCATGAACACAAATCACATCCTTCAATTCGTATGTGAAAGAAGATTTTAATGATATAAGTTTTACATCATACAACACATATCTTACTAATCCCTCTATAGTTTATGTCGGGATCTTTTGGCTAGCGCTGAGACCATCAGAGGTCTCTTGACGCTGTCATGTGGACCTGTATTCTATGCCAATTTATTGTTACCGCTATGGGCTTTGTACCATGTTTTATGACTTGTGGGCCTGGGTGGGACCCATTTTCTTGGGCGCTCTTTAGGGCTAGCTTTTCTCTCTGTCTCTCTCTACACACACGATGGCTGCTCTTTCACTCTATTGCTTCGGCCATGCTAACCATTCGATTTTTTTTCTTCGGTCCTGCTGATGTATGGGTCCGCTGGTCAGTGTGTCTGTCGGTGTCGATTTATTGTTTCTACTAGCTATTTGGCTTTTTTCTGCTTCTACGTGTTTCTTAGAATATCTCTAACACTTGTTTTATTATAGAGTAGCAACGATATTTTAGTTGTTTGAAAGCGAAAAAACGCCTCCAACAACTACCTAAAACGCAATCGCATGCGAATCCTTTTTTGGGCTCTAAAAATGTTTGCCGTTGTAGGTTGTTGTAAAAAAATGAACTACATGAACCAATCAACCGTTTATGGGTGTGCCTATATCATTGCCTCCGACACAGTGATTGGCCCGAGGTTGACACCACCGCCGACTATGGGCTCCGCCTCTATGCGTAGGCATGCGGTCGTCGCCCTAATTGGCCCGTCGTTGGCAACACCGCCGTCTGTCGTCTCTGTTTGCAGGTTCTCATTCTGCTCGGTCCGCGGGCGCGCCTCCATCGTCGCGAGTGGCCCATCGTTGACACCGTCGTCATCTGTGAAGGCTCCTCCGCCGCTGCGATTAGGCAATCATCGATAACGTAGCCGTCTATGGGAGCACCTGTGCCGCCACGATTACGCCCGCGTTGACACCACCGCCGTAAGCGGTTGGGCTTTGGTCTGCCGCCTCTGTCCGCGCGCACCACGCGATTGGCCTTCCATACCAAAAATGCAAATAATGGATAGTTGTTAGAGACAACCATTACCGTAGCCAAAAAAGTTTGTGTGCTTATATTTTATTCTATGGTGTTTTTGCTGCCCTAAGATAGGACAACTGTTGAAGATTCTCTCAGATTTGTTCAGATTGGCTGGGGTTTGCATTCACCATTGTTGCCCTCCTAGGTGTTCCTTAAATGTGATCCGGCTGGTTGTTGTTGCTACTTTAAGTGTGCAGTCTTGATGGGTGTTTCTTCACATGTTATGCATATTATTAATTGATAATTCAATGTAGTTTACCCTGTTGTAGTTGTTTATTGAAATATGGTTCTTATTTATTTAGGCCTCTTTCTTGAGCTATCATGGTTGAAAGAGATGGGTATTCATCTTTGGCTGTTAGAAACGGCGTGGTATGTTATTCATATGTTTAAACTTGGAAGTATTTCATGAGCATTGGGAGCAAAACAGAATCATGGCAACAACTATCATATTTACGCTGAAATGTACAATATAGAAAGAGAAAATCGCATCCAGATTGTCGGGCGCAGCAGAGCGCGCCGTCTCATCTAGTCTTATCAATGGTCAAAGGCTGTCTCAAAAAGTGCATTACACCCTATATATTTGTATGAAGGAAGTAGCATTACATGGTTGAATTAATGTGATTCATGTTTTACATTATCACATACCTTGACAAATGAATCCTCGTTGATCACCAAGTAGATGTTCATGACCCAGTTGGTCTTGGTGGACCTATGTAGATTTTCCTCGTGGAAGTCAAGAGTCCTCTTGACCCCGACAAGTTTATGTCCACCACGGATCACCCTCCCCCAGTTCTTTCTTCCACTGTTTCTCCAAGACCCCGGTGTTTTGAGATAATCTAGAGACGTTGATCTGTGAGGTAGTAGTTTTGTATCCTCCGCCCCATGCATGCAATCCCTGCAAGTAATACCGTTGTTATTAATTGCACACAATTCCTACCAGATGACGAGTACTAGGAGGTAGGTATGCGTGATTTTAAATAGCACGATATAGCTTCGTTATAGCACGCTATAACATTTAGACGATGTCCAATTTTATAAATAGCACGCTACAATATCGGTATAGCATGCTATAGCGTTAAAAAAAGTCCATCGACAAAGAGGTTTAGCATGCTATTTAAACTATGAAGGTATGGCATGCCCGTAGAAGGCATATTATGAATTAAAGAAGTGCATACCAGGGAGTTCCCACTGGTTCATGGAAAGAAAGCGAGCGTTCACAATCGGAGTACGGCATGTCCGCACGGGCAAGAGGTAATATTTTGAGAGAATGGGCAACAGGTACTTCTGTATGAGTTCCACCTCTGTCGCGGATTTGGAAAAATGTTCTTTGTTTGCTTTGGTGTGATATTATAAATTTCGCGTTATAGAGAAATCACAAGTAGTGGTGAGGTGGAGTGGTTAGTCTTTGCGCCCCGCAAGTGAGATGTCAAGTTCAAGTCTTCTTGAGATACTTTTTCTCTTGGTTTTTATATGTGCATAGAACCTTGTACGAGGAATATGCCTTAATGGGTCGGCCCATGCAATTCGTATACAAGGTTCCGCATATTGGCACGAGGGACGTACTTTGAAAAATATAATCTTGCCCTTTGTTATAAATAGGTATGGGGTAATCTCAGCCGTAGATGTGTTTAGGGGGGGGGGGTTATCGAAGAAGTGTCTCCTAAATGAAAGCTCAAAGACTCAAAATCGATACCCAAAGACTCAAAATTATTGTGCACCTTTCAAAATAGACAACACGTTTTAATTCCTTAAGGTGAAGATTTGATGAATAATTATTGCATTTCCTTAATTTTTCATATCTCTAATTGTTATTTTTTGAATTTCCTTCGGCTTTCATTTTTTAGAGGTCAGTTTTTCTGTTTTAATGAACTTTTGTCTCTGAAATGTTGCATTTGCTTGAGTTTTTAGTTTGTGAGAAGGACAATTTTCCATTCCCTCAATATTTCATCTTTGAGGTGGACAATTTTTGCATTCCTCGAGCTTTCAATTGTCAGATGTACAATTTTTCATTTGCTCTAGCTTTAGTTTGAGATGGATAGTTTTTCTGAGTGAAATGCATAAAACCATCACATTAGTGTCTAAATTTACGAAAAACACCACTTTACGATTTTGGGCCATTTACATTTCAGCGCTTAACTTGAACTCACTACTCAAATTTGCCCCTAATTCTGAGGTGTGCCCAAATTTTCTCCTCCGCCGTTATGTGGCCTTATAGAAATGCCCTTCAGTGTCGTTTCCGTTTGGTCAAAGCGCTTTGACCGGTATCTCAGCGTTTACTTGACATTTTTACCCTTATCATCATGTGCCACTTACTTGTGGGACCTAAATACAGAAAAAGGAAAAAACTTTCACTCACCTCCTCTCTCACCTACATGTGGGACCAAGCCAAAAAAATCTCCCTCTCTCACATAATTATATGGAGCCATTAACTTAACACTAAACTGGGGCCCATTGGACGGTGAGCATTTAGCCAACTTAATCCACGTAGTAATTAAGTTAATTATTTTTTGCCAGAATTTCCGGATGTGGCCACGGCTGGCCGGGGAGTTTGCGGGAGTTCCTGATGTGGCGGCGCTAGAGGTGCCTGCCGACGTCGGGGAAGACCAGGATGGCCGGATCCGTTCGGTAGGAGGTAGATTGGGACGAGGGAAGGTGGGGTGGGGCGAGACGGAGCGCGCGACCTCGAGAGGAGGTCGACGGAGAGGTGGCGCGAGGTGTGAGGTTGGCATCAAGGGGCGGAGTGAGCTTGAGGTGTGCCGGATGTTGGATAATTAGGCAATAATTTCATGATTAATTCCAGAATATTAAACATGACTACACTAGCTACTAACATGTGAAATATGAACACACTAGATGTATTGATCAACATGAACAGTAGCAACACATACACGAACATATTCATAATAAACATATAGTTCGGAATACGCCGCACGTACCGAACGTTTGCAGAGGAGGCAGGCAAGTTCACCGCGGTGAGATCAGCGGTGAGGTTGTTGACGATGACGCTGTTGATGACAGGTCGAAGTAGATGACGCCTGCGGAGACGATCCGAAGCTCCAGCTGGAAGACGACCCGTGGTGGAAGCGGCGAGCAGTCGCGCAGAGCGCTTCCCAAAAACCTTATTCGCCCTCTCCCGTACAGGATCACAAAGGCGGCTGGTTTCGGAGACCTGCTCTCCCAAACGCCGGTGCACGCCGGCGCTCGGGATGAAGTAGACTATGGTGGCGGCGCAAGGCACGAGGTGTGGAAAACCTAGATTGGTTCTATATTTTCGGTGCAACGCAGCGGACGACAATATATAGAGCAGCTCGGGAAACCCTAGCGCGTACAAACATGGGCCGGCCACATCGCACACGTCACGTTTTGAGTCGGTTCAGTAGCCCACAATCCGGTAGCGACCCGGATAGGAAAAACTGTACGCGTACGCGAAAACTCATTTTTCCGAAGCAGCAAAAATATAGCCATCGGATCGGCTCATTCCCGCAACCCGCGGCGCGTCGTGACGAGACGGACGGCGGCGGCGGAGGAGGAGGAGTGCGTGATAGAGAGCCTTCTCTTTTTACTTGCACACCAAGTGTGTAAGCACGCCACCTTATAAAGAGGTGTATCTCTCTGGAAACTAGCGGGGTGGCACTAAACTTTAGCACCACATGCACCTCCAAAATTCTGCCATTGCACATGGGCCAATTTGAGATTTTCCAGGGTTGCTTATATGGGCTGCCCACTAATGGGCCCAATATTCTAACAATCCCCCACCAGATCTCAAATTCCCATTTAGAGATTTTGGCAAACCTCGATTCTTGTTTTATATACCAGTGTTTCAGCAAAGACTGTAAAGTTGAACTTTCGCCTATAACTTCAAGCTACATCTATCAGCAACTTGAACAATGGACGAACCTTGAATTGCAAGTTTGGTGTCAATAGACTTCACTCAAAGTCTTAACCAGTAGGTGGCTGCCAGTAGCCTACCCCGCGGGTGGAGCATATCCGTCATACTCCCTGGTCTCTTCATGAGTTTTCTAGAGATCACCCAAATCTCATAGACTGCGACGTTTAACAGTCAGACTCATATAGGTGTGTTCTTTCAAGGTCGCTCTGTAGGGCAGTACCTTTGCTATGAATAGCCAACAGAAGCACATTAAGGCATATTGCCAACCTGTCTTAAAGAATTTAAGAGTTATGCATCTCACATAGAGAGGGTTAGATAAAAACTCTCCTCAGTTACACCACTAGCTTCTTTTTCCCGGGTCCTAATTCACGGGATCTCCGATCACATAGGTTGGGTTACCAATATGGTGTAACGCTCATGGGTCTCAACCCCATCTCCTTCGATGCACTATCTATCACATTTCGTGATAGTCCCTTTGTAAAGGGATCTGCCAGGTTTTTGTCTGTTTGTATATACGAGACAGTTATTACTCTGGAGTTTCTCATTTTCCTGACAGACTTCAGTCGTCTTTTAACGTGTATTGATGACTTCGCATTATCCTTAGCACTGTTCACTTTTGTAATAACCGTTTGGTTGTCAAAGTTCATAAGGATGGCCGGTAATGGTTTCTCAACCACCGGCAAGTCCATCAAGAGCACACGCAGCCAATCTGCCTCAACAGAAGCTGTATCTAAAGCAGCAAGTTCTTCTTCCATGGTTGACCTCGTCAATATGGTCTGTTTGCAAGACCTCCATGATACTACGCCACCACCAAGAAGAAACACATATCCACTTGTGGCATAGAGCTCATCAACGTCTGAGATCCAGTTCGCATAACAATATCCCACAAGCACAGCAGGGTGCCCTGAATAGTGAATCCCATAACTCATTGTACCATTCAGATAGCGCATGACCCTTTCAAGTGCATGCCAATGATCAATACCCGGGTTAGACATGATACTGCTCAATTTGCTCACAGCAAAAGAGATGTCAGGTCTCGTTGCGCTCGCAGGGTACATGAGTGAACCAATCGCTTGAGAATATATTAGTTGATCTCTCGATTCTTTCTTATTCTTTCTGAGTGTTACACTGAGGTCATAGGGTGTTGGAGAAGGCTTGCTGTCTATAAAACCAAAGCGGTTCAAGACCTTCTCAACATAGTGTGATTGCGTCAACGTAATCCCACTCTCATCCCTAATCAGCTTAATGTTCAGGATCACATCAGCTTGTCCCAGATCATTCATATCAAAGATCTTTGATAGAAAAGACTTGAACTCATTTATCACTATCATGCTTGTTCCGAAAATTAGTATATCGTCAACATACAAGAATAATATAACACTATCGCCCCCACCATGGCGATAATAAACACACCTATCAGCCTCATTAATGACAAAGCCCGCAGAAGTTAGAGTTCTGTCGAACTTCTCATGCCATTCCTTAGGTGCTTGCTTCAGCCCATACAAAGATTTCAACAATTTGCACACCTTTCTTTCTTCACCTTTTACCACAAACACATCAGGCCGATCCATATAAATTTTCTCTTACAACTCTCCGTTAAGTAAAGTTGTCTTTACGTCCATTTGATGAACGATCAGACCATAGGAGGCAGCCAGGGATAGTAGTACTCGAATGGTGGTAAGTCTAGCAACAGGTGAATAGGTGTCAAAATAATCTTCGCCTTCACGCTAGGTGTAGCCCTTGGCTACAAGCCGTGCCTTGTACTTTTCAATCGTACCATCAGGCTTTAGCTTCTTCTTGAACACCTACTTACAACCCACAGGTTTACAGCCGTAGGGTCGTTCAGATAATTCCCACGTTCCATTAGAAAGAATCGAGTCCATCTCATTATGGACATCTTCTTTCCACTCATCCGCATCAGGAGATGCAAATGCCTCTGCAATGGTCGTAGGAGTATTGTCCACAAGGTACACAATGAAATCATCACCAAAGGATTTTTCAACCCTCTGTCTCTTGCTCCTCTTGGAAGCTTCATTGTCATCCTTCTCAAAGACTTCCTCAACATGTGGTTGTTCAGAAATATCAATAGGTGTACTATATTCAGCAAATATTTCAGAAGAAACTCTAGCAATGCTATGCATATCCTTCATAGGAAATACGTTCTCAAAAAATGTTGCATCATGAGATTCTAGAATAGTATCAACATGCATGTCAGGAACCTCATGTTTAACCACTAAAAATCTATAGCAGACGCTACGTTGTGCATAGCCTAGAAAGATACAATCCACTATCTTTGGTCCAAGTTTACGTTTCTTAGGAATTGGAACGTTGACTTTTGCTAAGCACCCCCAAGTGCGGAAATAAGAAAGTGATGGTTTTCTCCAAGACCACTCCTCGTAAGGTGTCTTCTATTTATTCTTGTTAGGAACTCTATTTAGGACATGACACAAAGTCAATAAAGCCTCCCCCCACCATGCCTTAGATAAACCAGCAGTGTCCAACATGGCGTTCACCAGGTCGATCAGCGTGCGGTTTTTCCTCTCAGCAACTCCGTTTGATTGGGGTGAATAGGGAGGCGTCCTCTCGTGAATAATACCGTGTTCCTTACAGAATTCATCAAACACATTGGAGAAATACTCGCCACCACGATCCGACCGAAGACGTTTGATCTTTCTCTCTAATTGATTTTCTACTTCCGCTTTATAGATCTTAAAGTAGTCTAAAGCTTCATCTTTAGTTTGCAACAAATAAACATAGCAGAACCTAGTAGCATCATCAATTAAAGTCATGAAATATCTCTTTTCACCTTTTGTCAACACACCATTCATCCCGCACAGATCAGAATGTACGAGTTCTAGAGGTGCCAGGTTTCTCTCCTCGACGGCCGTATGAGGCTTCTGAGGTTGCTTAGATTGCACACAACTATGGCACTTAGAACCTTTGGCAATGGCGAAAGTAGGAATTAAACTCATGCTGGAAAGTCTACTCATTAAACCAAAATTAAGATGACATAAACGAGAGTGCCAAACATTAGCATTTGAATCCACACTGCCACAAATAAGGGATTTACTGACTTATTACAAAAATCCGATAACGAAGAGCGGAACAAGCCTCCACACTCATAACCTTTATCAATAAATTGTCCAAACTTTGACGCTATAACTTTATTGGACTCGAAGACTAACTTAAACCCATCTCTGCAAAGAAGAGAACCACTAACGAGATTCTTGTTCATAGTTGGGACATGCTGCACGTTCCTCAGCTGCACGATCTTCCCCGAAGTAAACTTCAGATTTACCATGCCAACACCACGAACAGAAGAACGCGACCTATTCCCCATTAGGACGGTGGAATCTCGCTTGAACTGATAAGAAGTGAACATAGAGATGTCAGCACACAAGTGAACATTAGCACCCGTATCAATCCACCAACATGGAGATTGAAATACCGAAAGCACATACGGTAAATTACCATACCCATAAGTGTTGCTAGCGGTCACGACATTGACGTTCCTGGCCTTCTTCCCTTTCTTGTCTGCTCGATTTGGGCAGTCCACAGAGAAGTGGCCGAGCTCTCCACAAGTGTAGCACTCTAGCTCAGATTTGTTCAGCATCTTCTTCTTCTTCTTCTTGAAGGAAGTAGTCTTGTTTGGCATGTTGAAAGCAGGTTTGCACTTGGCCTTGCTCTTGCCGTGGTGAGGGTTTCTTTGCACCATATTGGCCATAGACTGACCTTCACCACCTTTCTCAGCAGTGTCCTTAGCCCGAGCTTTCTCCTCAACATCAAGAGACGCTATCAGGCTTTCGACCGCTATCTTCGTTCTCTTGTGTTTGAGGGCTGTGGCGAAGTTCCTCCATGAAGGAGGCAACTTTTCAATAATGCACCAGCCACAAACTTGTCAGGTAAAGCACACTTGAGGAGCTCACGCTCTCTCACAATGCAATGTATCTCATGAGCCTGCTCGACTACTCCACGGTTATTCACCATCTTGTAGTCGTGAAAGCTCTCCATGATGTACATCTCACTGCCTGCATCGGTTGCACCGAATTTTGCCTTCAGTGCATCCCAGAGCTCTTTGTCGTCTTCTATGTGCATGTACACATCACACAGACGAGCATCAAGAACACTCAGAACGCAGCCACGGAAAATAGTAGTGTCTTTCTTGAACTTATTCTGAGCTTCCTCAGATGGAGTTCCTCCAGAAGGACCATTATTAACTTCCCACACACCCATGGCCTCGAGCCAGAGTTGGCACTTAATCTTCCATCTCTTAAAGCCCATACCACCGGTGAAGCGATCAGGTTTCATTGCATCGGTATAACCAGCCATAGTTGAATCACGAAATTGCCTATAATTAGGTTTTTGGATTGTTGGATAATTAGGCAATAATTTCATGATTAATTCCAGAATATTAAACATGACTACAATAGCTACTAACATGTGAAACACGAACACACTAGATGTATTGATCAACATGAACAGTAGCAACACATACGCGAACATATTCATAATAAACATATAGTTCGGAATACGTCGCACGTACCGAACGTTTGCAGAGGAGGCAGACAAGTTCACCGTGGCGAGATCAGCGGTGAGGTTGTTGACGATGACGTTGTTGATGACAGGTCGAAGCAGACGACGCATGCGGAGACGATCCGCGGCTCCGGCTGGAAGACGACCCGTGGTGGAAGCGGCGAGCAGTCGCGCAGAGCGCTTCCCAAAAACCTAAGAACTCCACCTTATAAAGAGGTGTATCTCTCCGGAAACTAGAGGGGTGGTACTAAACTTTAGCACCACATGCACCTCCAAAATTCTGCCATTGCACATGGGCCAATTTGAGATTTTTCAGGTTTTCTTATATGGGCTGCCCACTAATGGGCCCAATATTCTAACACCGGATCCATGACGACGTTGAGCGAGGCGAGAACGAGAGGGGAGGGCCGGGGAACGCTAGCCAGGGCACCACGCGACGGCTCGACGGGAGGATGGATCCACCGGGATTGGATAAGAAGGGAGGAGGGGATAGGGCGGCCGCTCGACGGGAGGAGAGCCGCCGGGATTGGAGAAGAAGGGGATCAGGCAGGAGAGGAGAGAGGGAGAGAGGTGTGAGGCACCATTTTAATTTTTTTAGTTGGGTCCCTCATGTAAGTGACATAGAGGTGAGAGCAGACGTTTTTTCTTTTCTTTTTTCCATTGGGGTAGGTCCCACATGTAAGTGGCACATGAGGATAGGGTAAAAATGTCAAAGAAACGATAAGATGCCGGTCAATGTGCTTTACCCAGACAGAAACGGTATGAAATGAATTCTTTTATAACAGTAACAAGAAGGGATAATTTTCAGTTGCGCAAAAGGACTGAACAAGAAAGGTTCACTAACATACAAATAAGCCTCTAGCTTAAAGCACATGCCACAAAATTAAATATAGGCGTCACAATTATTCTTTAATGTTGAGTCTAGAGGATTGGATTCGTGACACAGTAATAATATAAATCAGTCTTCAAGAAAAAGAGATCATACATAGACCTTCCATTGCTTTCGACTCATATAGTTTCTATTGTTTCTGCAGCCACGGCTAAACGCATTGTCGTTGCATCGCCGTGGCTCAAGTCGATAATGGACATCATCGAGGAATCCAACCAATGAAGTACCTACAAAGACTTGTGAAAGAATAAATCTTGTGAATTGTCGCAATAGTAGATCCCCACATACAACTTAGATTGGTGATTGTGCCAAGCATATCAGCCGGAGATCATCCCAAGCTAGGAAGGTAGCCCCGCTAATATCGCTAGACCAAACAGACGATCTTGCTCACAAAGACTCAAAAAAAGATGATGTTGCCATCGTCGATATGCACATGGATCCACGCCAACGGATAACACAGATAACCAACTCCAACTTGTTGCCCACAAGAACAACGGGACTAAAAACTCCAAGGCTCCCGAGCAACATTGCACCAAACGCCACTGAGACATGATTGGAGATGGAGGACTTTTATTTGAGATGACACCACCATCATCATTGGAATGGTGTTATCTTGACTCCAAAATCTACTACACAAAGGACGAGAGAAGATGGATCCTCACCATCCATCCCTTGGCACCGGAGCAACGAACAGAGGAGAGAGGGAAGGGGAATAATTTTTTTATGACTAGTTTTTTTTTTCATGGAAGAACGTTTGAATCTTAATGTCCAAAACGAATGACTCCTACTCAATATCCCGCCCATAGACACCCATACCATCCTAAAATTAAATCTAGTCCCCTAATTCTACGTTTGATAACAAGGGTCCACAAAATAGATGCTAGGTAATAATGCTACGTTTGATAGAATAGATAGATAGATGTCTTGCAACATCAACAAGCTGGTCCAAAATCAAACTACTCGGTCTGAAAATCTTATCATTTGCTCAGAAGCTGGCAGACAACATACAATTGTTTCTGCAAACTCAGTTGAATCAGTATGACAGTATCCCTTGTAAAAATGCCTGAAAAACTCCATGTAGGCCCCTCTCCACTGGAATTGAGTTAATATATATTGGCATATGTAGGATCATGAAAGGGCGATGCTCCATGGGCAGGTTCTAAACTTGAAGATCTAGTGTAGCAAGACCTATGCTAAACGAAACCAAAGAAACGGACTGTGTTGGATCAACACAGATAGATGTGGCTCCCAAGTTCAGAATAGTAGGCTTGAGCACTGTTTACAGTCTATAGCACCCTCTAGAACTTTACACTGTTGTCAAGTGTCAACGGCCAATTTCATTTTAATATGGAACCGAGACATATATTCGTTGTTAGCGAAAAGGGAATACAGTAGTCTTCTACAGCCCTGCTAAACTAGACCCAAGCAATCAGCATCTACAAGCAGCCTCTGCTCTGGACAATGTCTGCTATTACAAGGTTCTATTTATATTTCAGCAGCATACAAAAGAAAAATTGGTGTGGAAACCACCATCATCTATCCAACATCTACTACTCCTTCAAAAGAAACTAGGCAGCTTTTATTCTTAATTTAAGCCTTCAGTCTAAGTACTTCCATCACGTACAGCATGCAATATATAGAAGATATGTTTGTTCATGCATCACATACAAACATAACAAGAACCAATTTCTCCTCAATCCATACACAGGCTTAGGAAACAGAAAGTCAGTCAATACTCATTGATAGGACCAGGGAAGAAGGGGTACTATGTAAGACAATTGTCAGCATGGAGACATAAAAGGTAGGAGCAGCATTTGAAGCATTAACACTTAACGTCAGAATTACAAGTCTTTCAACATGAAACTACCTTACAGAAATGTCTCAACTGTCTTGCACTATTACCTAGATCAAAAGCATGAGAAGGATACATCCGAGCACGGGCAGAATATATCACCTATTTCTACAAGATCTAACCAAGTTGCTAACTTAAGCATTAGATGGATGCAGCACATTCAGTTCTTATTTGGGAGGGCTAGTGGCTCAATGAAACAGGGAACATAAGGTACAACGTGCATAGCAAAAATATCCTTTTCCAAAGTCCCGATAACACTCACTAGCTTATGGTCCATGTCATATGATATTAGTTTTAGGTTCTGATCTTCAACAATGAAAACCACATTTCCATCTGGATGCATGGCAACCACACTGTACCCATTTTTGCGGCCTGTGCAACTCCTTTTTCTAAAAAGCTTGGTAAAGCTCACAGTATGCTTCAAGACCCAGTCTTGCGTATCATAGTTCTCAAGAACCCAGATGGACAGTTGAGCATCAGATTGATTGATGTAATGCAGGCACCCCTGTGATTGAGCAACATAACCAGGATTCGGCCAATGGCTCCACTCAGCCATCTTCGGCACTGGGATGATCTTTTCTGTCACCCCATGCACATCAAAAACAACAATCTGATCTGAGATTGTGAAATGCAGCATGCTGTTAAGAACAACAAAACACGAGCTCTGAAGTACTGAGCTCCCCTGAAGACGCCATCCTTCCAAATCATGCTTGTCCCAGTCACTTAGGATTGGAGTCCAGTCGCTTTGCATGCTAGTCCACTTACCAGTCTCAGAGGAGTAGAGGTGCACTGATGTCTGGGCCACCTCTTCACCATCATCATCTTCATTCTCCTCCTCATCATCATGCCGACGACTCATATAATCAGGAATATAAATATTAGGGTTATAACGTTGCGCATGACGAAGTCCCCAATAATCATCAATATAACGGTTGCCCTCCTCCTCATCATCATCATCATCCTCATCCTCATCCACCATGAAATCCTCCTCATCGACCTGCACCGACTGTCCAACCGCCCACCCGAACTGGACCAGGTGGAAGTGAGAGGAAACTGACGGATCAAAAACTAAATAGTTGTAAATTTCTGGGGCCCCAAGATCCTCCGGAAGGGGAGGCACCTCCACCCACTGCTTCGTTGCGGGGTTGCACACGACATAGCCCAATAGGCTATATGGCCATGGCTTCTCTTTGTGCTCGAAGAGGAGGAGCCCGTTACAGGAATCCAAGAAGCGGAGGGTCCCAATCCCGGGCGATTCCTTCAGGAAGGAGAGGCTAGGGTCGATCTGGAGAGGTGAAGATCTCGAAATCAGATTGGTGAAACTGATATCCGACCCGTACTTCACCCTCACAGTTCACCCTATCAATGCAGAAGAAGCCTTGTAGGGTTTGGGGGAGCTTCTTGCGGTGGAGGGGGTCTTCAATGAGGTCACGCCAGGCCTTCGCGACGCACTTGGAGCTGTAGACGGTCCTCGCAGGTAGGCGCGCGAGGATCTCCACCAAGGAGTCGTTGGGGAGGCCGGTGCTCCCGGTCTGCTTGGGGCAGTCCATGCCGCCGCCGGTGGGGAGGGAGAAGGAGCAAGCTGCGAAGGGCAGTGATATCAGGGGATGCGATGCGAGAGAGGAGATTTTGCGAGATGAGGTGGGGAGGGCAGCTTACCTGTCGCCGGAGACGGTCGCGATGGACGGACGATGGCGGCGCCGGCCGGTGGTGCCTCCGTGTCTCGTGGAGTGAGTTTGTTTGTTTGGCTCAGAGATTTGGAGACTGGGAATGGGAATTTAAGATAGGTAAGACTTAATATCCTTTGATTGGCTCAGGTATAAGAAAGTGGGAAGGGGAATTAAGAGGTTCAACTCCCTCAGATCTCTTCCTAGGAGACTCTGGTAATTTAAATGGGGATTGGAAATTGATGGGAAAAAATAACGTTTCGTTTAGTTAGACATGTACGTGAAGAACATACAATTGGGTGGTCTTTATTCTCGTCCCTAAGAGCATCTTCAGCCGTTCGCCCCCCTCCCTCCCCCCCTCCCCCGGCCCCCACGTTCGGCCGAATTCTACTAAAAGTTAGGCAAAATTGAACTGCGTCGCCCAGCGGGCGATGTTTCCTGACGCGTTCGCCGGATCGGCGCGCTCGGCCTCCGTCATGGAGGCGCGGATGGCCTCAACCCGCCGGTCGAAGGGAGCCCCACGAGGAACATGCGCTACCGAAACACCGTCGGCGCTGAGCACCCAACTGCGCGGCAGGCGCGTGTCCGACGGGCAGGGGTAGTCCGCCCTAGCAAGGAGGACGGCTTCGTAGACGGCGAGGGTGTGGCGGTTGGCCATGGGGAGAGGAGGAGGAGAGAAGAACGCGGCGAGAGGAGGGGGAGAGTGCGGCGTCTCTCGGCGAGTCCACTTCTTATAAAGGGAGGAGGCCTCACCGGGGCGGGACACGCGACGGCGCGGTCGTCGGACCGTTGGGCTACTCAAGGCGCCGCATTGATTCCCTGCGGCGGTGGCAGACGCGGGGAAGTCGAGGCGGGAGGATGAGGACGACGCGTGTTCTACACGCTGACACGAGGGCCGCTGCGCGGCGCGCGCGAAACGACCCGCGAGTTTTTCCTCTTTCGCGCCGTTTTGTTTCGTCCGGCGCCCCAAGCGACCCCAGCGCGTCGGGTCGGCTTGGGATCGCCGGACTCAACTTTGGCCCAATCGGGTGCTATTTGGGCCCATGGGGACACGACTGGGCGGATTTCGTCCGTCCGGTGCAAATAGCGCCGCCTTGGGGGCCTCTTGGGGGCGCGGCTGGAGATGCTCTAATCCCACGAATCAAATAGGGGCAGTTTACTCCCTCTTAAATTCCCTCTTTTAATTGCCTTTACATGCCAAACAAAGGAATGTGACTTAAAATCAATTTACCACCTCTAATCCCTTGGTAAACTCCCATCCATCAACTCCCATTCCCTCTCCCTCTACGTTACCAAACACGCTGGGAAATGGAGGAGGGAGTTGGGAAACGTCAAGAGCATCTCACTATCTATAAACTACTAGTAAGTTACACGTGCCTTGCACATGATAGTGAAGAGTGATAAGGTATCATTATACCACATTATAAGAAACAAACATATACATTTAGAATAATAAACGAATAAAATTTAAGATCATCATCTATCTCGTTCAAAATCAAACTGTAACGACATAATATTTGATGAAAACTTGTGTGAAATACATAAAAACAGTTGACTAATCCTTTTGCAAAGAAAGTTAGACTTTAGAAAGATGTTGTATTAGCTTTGAATCAAAACAAAACAAAACAAAATAAAAATAGATATCAATCCTTTTCAAATAAAAGCACATGGAAGAAATGAACTATGGAAGTGTCTAGAACAAGCGAGAAGTGTATGTGGAACATACATGAATGATTATTCTTTAACAGAGATACACTTGAAGAACTAAAATATGAAAGAGTCTAGAAAGAAGGAGAAGTGTCTTTGTTTCCAGGTTTGTGCATAAGCAGAAGTGTAGAACCTTCTGGATTGATACACATGGCAAAATCTAACGTGATAGAGAGAATATTCAACGGTCAAGACTACTCGGATTTGCCACATCTCAACCATTGGATCGACTTCATCCAATGACGGATATTCAAAGTTATTCCTACACTATATAGTGGTATAGATACCTAAAACTCAAGTATAAATGTATGGATATCTCAAAAAAAATATAAATGTACGGAGTATTATCAATAATTGTATAGATAGTTGAAGGTGTACTGTTTTTTCCAGTTTTTTCTTTAAATCTTAATCTTTACAGAACTTAACAAATGGACCATACATATCAATGGCTTAATTTTGTTTTCTTTCTAATTTTTGTCTGGTAGAGCTCCGACGAGGTGTGGTGGTGGTGACGAGACACCAACATCCGGCGAGGCTCGTCGTGGCGTGGCATAGATGGATGGCGAGGCGCGACAAGCGACAGTGGTGTGGTGAGACGTCAACGACCAGCAAGGCGCATCGTGGTGTAGTGTCGATGTACAGTGAGGCGCCACAACGATGCGACAATCGAGCACGAAGATGACGCGCAGTGGCGGCAGGATGACGGTTGTAATACCTCAAGATCAACAATATATTTCTTCATAATAAATTTTGCAAATTTATTTTTTTCACCCTTGTGAGAAACTTTGCTTAATTGTTCTTTACCAGAAATTCATGTGATAGAAAATTGCTTTCAAATTTGTTAGACCATTGATACCGGATGAAAATTTGTTAGATCATGGGAGTATCGAGTTACTTCACACAAAAATATGTACTTTTATTTTTATCAAAAATTACCCGTAACTCGATGGTCATAACAGTAAGTTACAGGTGCATTAGATGGTGTGGCTAGCGACTACGATAGCTCGAGACTGAGATTTGCTCCTCCAGATGAAGAGATGTTTACTTCGAGCTCGCTCGGTATGACGGCGGCATTCATTATAGTTTGATCAGGCATAGTGTAACATAGTCACGAGGATACCAGAATACGATAAAGAGTAAAAGAACAAACATGCATAAACGTTAACAAAGGTTTATGATCATGGTATCTATCCTACATGGTTTATATTTCTAAAGACAATCTCCAATTTCAAAGGAGAGAAGAGGGCTAAGTTTTTCAAAAGAACAAGAGAGCGCTAGGAGATGTGAAGCGTGCTTTTGGCGTTCTTCATTCTCGCTAAACTATTATTTATCACCTCATAAACCAATGTAGCATTGACACTATGTGAGAGATGATGATTTTTTGTACGATCATGCACAACATGATCATAAAGGATGAACATGGTGACGACATCTATGATAAAGGATGGTATTATCAGGGTGATTTGGTTGAGCCTGATTATGGAGCGGTAATATTTGCATAGTACATCTAGTTTTATCACGAAATACATAATCGGTTAACTCATGTTCAACTTTAAAATAATTTGGTTGAGCGTATGTTTACTCACACTGGAACCCAACAGTTTTATTTTGTCACTTTCTTCCAATTTATTTATTGAAATTTCAAATTCATTTGATCATAAACTATGTAATTTTTATTTATTTGGTTATAAACTATGTAACTTATTTTTTTAATCATGTACAATATTTCGTTTATTCCAACCAAAATTGTATAGAATGGCCAAATTAACAAATTGCTAAAAAGTCGAAGATGACGAATCAAATGGCTCACCCTGTTCGGTGCCATGTCCAAGAAAGGGTGGGCAAGGGTCGGAAGTATGTTGTAACACCCTCACTGTCATGTAACAGTAATCATTTTTCGAATGACCATTACTGTTGCTAATCATGCCTTGATCAACTTTGCATTTGATCATATCTGTAACAGCCCAAATTTCACAAAAATTAAAAATTTTGTTTTCGGTGCGAATTGTTTGTTTGCCTGATTTGTTTCGTATCGGACGGAGACCGACCCTTGCCACCCTGACACTCGACCTTTGCGACACCGGGTTTCACCGGATCACCGTCGCGAAAACCGCACGAGACCAGCCGCAGCCAACGGAACGAAAACCCTGTTTAATAAGTAAACGGGATATTTTATAGCGCACCGGAAAGTGTTTTCGGAACGGTTCCAACGCGAGGTGAACGCCGCCGGCTCGACGTGCTGATCGCGCAGTTCGAAGTTTTACCCGAATCGGAGGTCCTGCGGACCCCCGGCGGTCAGAAACGTAAACACCGCGCGCGCGAGAGAAAAACCGGGGATGTTTTTGCAAACTGCCAGCCCCCTGGGCTATATAAAGACCACCACACTCGCCCCCTTTCTAGGGTTTCCCTAGCCACAAAATTGCAGCCACCCCCTCCACTTTGCCCCCAATTTCGCATTTTTTCCCAAATTTTAGCCTCCCTGCGATCTGGACAGTTGGACCGGCCGATCCAACGGACCAAATCCACCCAACCGGCCTCCTCTCTCCTTTGTCTCTCTCCATGCCGCCGCCTCCATGTCGTGGAGCCGCGCGCCACCTCCGGCGAGCAAGCCGCCGGCAGCAGCCGCGCCCCGGCCACCTCCTCCTCTCCCTCGCGACCTCCTCCCTCTCCTCCTCTCACCCGGCCGCTCCCCGCGTAGGTACCTCGCCGCCGTCGGACGACGCCATGGACGGAGCCCGAGCCGGCGCTCGTGTCGCACCGCGCCGCTCCTGGCCTCCACCGGCGACGGGATCCGGCGGGATCCACGCCTCCACGCCCCTGCTCGCCGTCTCCCGGCCTCCCCTGCCATGCTGGCCTCGCCGGAGGCCGGCCTCAGCCGCCGAGGGCCGCCGCATCGGGCTCCATGGACGACGAGGCTCGGCCTCCCGAGCCGCTCGCCACCAACCGCCTGGACCGGCCAGGTGGGCCGGTTAGCCAGACTCCCCAGGCTGCCCAGCAACCCCAGCGCGGGCCAGCCGCCCCTCTCGCGCTCTCTGGCCAGGTGGGCCGAGGCCCACTAGGGGTGAGGCCTGAGCGCTCGTTTTTTTCTCTCTGCTGTTTTTTTTTCTAAGTCTGATGATAATCCGTCGCTGTATTCAATTCTGTACCGCGTGTATCGATCAAACCGTAGCTCGAATCGCGTTGCGCCCAAAAGATGAATTGTTTAGAATTGCGTGCTCTAGCTTTTATCTTTTGTGAGTTATTTGTTTTGAGGTTTTTTAGATATAGTTATTGCTGTTCAAATAGGGCTACCTGTCGTTAACTGCTGCTAAGTTGCTGTAACTGTTATTTTATTGCAACTTCGGGCGACAGTTGCTTCGCAACCGTACGTCGGAATTGAGTGATTCCTTTTGCGTTGCGTTAAGAATTGTTTCTAATTCAGTTTCATGCATTCACATGTCCTATTTGCTTGCTGCATGTTGATTGTATCTTGCTCCAAAGTAGCTACCCTGCTGTTAGTGTGCTGCTGTTTATATTTTGTTGCAACTTCGGTCGACGAGTGTGTCGCAACCGTTTATCGGAATTGAGTGAATCTTGTTGCATATTGTTAAGCATAATGTCTACTTCCGATATAGGTATTTCTATGCCATGTTGCTGCACTTTTTCATATAGATTTACCCCAGTTTATACAGCATGTGTGCATAGCTTGTCTTGCTTATATCTTCTTAACCGTAACTCCGTTTGGAGTGTGCTTTATATGTAACTTGATTAGTTTTTCGTGTATTTTGTGTTTATGCTATTGTTTGCTGTTGTTAACCAACCTAAAATATGGTTTATGAAATATGCTATTGTTTGCTGTTGTTAACCAACCTAATTAGGGCAGAACAGTACCAAAATCCTTTAATCATCGTGAGGCACTTAGTGTTATGCCCTGTTTAGGGTGTTGCCTCGCTTAACTTGACTAGTATAGGTAGTTTACTTTGTGCTTAACCTTTTGCCATGATTGTGTGACATGCCATGCTTGGGTGACTTGCCATGTTAATAACCGTTGGTTGATCACCTGTAGCTAAACAACTTGAACCACCGTAAACGTGCGGTATTCGTCGTGTGTGACGAGTACTCAACTTAACCTGTTAGTAACCGCTCTCGACGGTAGGTGCGATGTCTTGTGTTGCTTCTTGTTGATGCTTGATCGTGTTGCCTCGTAGTAATAGAGTGCTTGCTCGTTGTTTGCTTTCCAGTGTTTACCGACTGTGTGCTTCCACAGGTACCTTCGGAGACGATGCGAGCTTGCGATCAACTACACCTTCGGAACCCGACTTATCAACAGGCAAGGACTATACATTACTTATGATCCATTCTATTTCAACCACCGGTTTGCATGCTAGTCTAGCTTAGGTTCGATGCTTGATCCTACCACATGTTTACAGCCTCTTTCAAACCGATACAGCCATGTCCCCTCCCAGCAAACCATGTACTGCTATGTTACTATTGCTCGTTGCTCAGCCCCTGCTTAGTATGCATGCTTAGGATGCTACGATGTTACCCTGTTACTCCTTGGTTTTGGGATATCACACTATTATATTGTTGTTGATGATATGGTTATTATAATGTTGACTATATTCGACGAAGCATGGAATGTCTAGGCTATCCCGCCCCGACGCTTTGTTCCATTCGAGTCACTTAGGATCCGAGTTCCGGGTATTGGTTTTAAGACTGAGCGTGCCTAACCCGGTGTGGGATTTTATGGGGTCCCCTTTTCTTACCTATCTAGCTTCAAACATTTCTAGTGGTGGCCCGAGCTGATTTACCATTTGAAACCCCGTGTGTGTGCTTGGTGGATCCCCTTGCAATTTTTAAACAACCCGGACCAGCGGAGACATGGTTTCCCTATTGGTCCACCTTTGACCGGCGAGGGACCGAGGCCTCACGTGAGGCATCTCGGTAACCCAAACCCTGTTGAGACGGAAGAGTCCGATCCGAGAGCGTGGCCAGCTTTTGGATTGGGTGTCGACTCCCCGGGGGCCACCCGGATTTGTTCGTTGTTAGTTAGAGGGACCTGTCGTTTCGGATCTCTTGTAACTAAATCGTAAAATGGTTGCCTGTGATGGGTAGCAACCGAGAGAGATGGGCGTGCGTGCGGATCCTTGTAATGGGCAGTTGGTACACCCCTGCAGGGTTAAATCTTTTCGAGAAGCCGTGTCCACGGTTATGGACGACTTGAGACCTACTCCTTGTTCATAGACAACAACAACTGAGATAATTTTAATATAACTTGATCAATGTGTGTGTGTGCCTTGACTGCTTCTTCTTCGTCGGGATGCGAAGAGGAGGACAAGGATAGGATAGGTGTTATGTTTGCGTAGTAGTTGATAGCAAGACTTGTTGGAGGCGATTCCTCATCGAATTCTTGGCTTCTTATCTTACTCTCTAGATCGTTATCCACTTCATAAATGCTAGTGCGGCAGCAAGCTCACCACTTACCCCATCCTTACCGTAAACTACTAGTTGTCCTAGAATGACGAGTGATGAAGTCCTTGCTGGGTCAGATGACCACTACAGTTGGATGCTGAGTACCTCTGTACTCATGATACTACCCCCAAACTCTTTTCATGGTTCTTGATCGACAACAGGTATGGTGATCGACGTTTCACGTGGAGACTCGACGACGAATAGTTAGGCGGATCCCGACGGAGGGCTTGGACCCGTGTGGTTATGGGGATCGATGTTTTTCTCTTTGCCAGTAGGCATTTGATTGTAGTCTGTACTCAGACATGTATCTTCCGCTGTTGTATTGTATTTGAGGCAGTTATATGCCGATTGTATGAGATGTTGTATCCTTGTATCTGTAATGTTGTGATATCATGTTGGAAATCGGGGGCATATGGCTATGTCATATGTTGCGGTGGGATCGATATGTGCTTCGTCCCCGGATCTGGATGGCAACATCTAGATCTGGAACAGTACCGCATATCGGGCCTTACAACTTGGTATCAGAGCCTTACCAACCGTAGGATCCCCTCTCTGGCCGAAGTCGAGTCTAGACAAAAACTATTTTGTAGTTACTAAGTTAGTTATCGGAGAGTAGGAATCTTTTTACTCCTTACCCTTGCTCTGGTCAGGAAAAGTGTCGTAAGTGTTTTAATTCTTGCCCTATCCCCTTCAACCTCTAGGATCTCGAGTGTGTGGAGTTTTGGAATAGTTACAATGCCTTGCTTGCAGCGTATTGTCTCGATTCCGATCTCAGGTTGGGAAATCCTGTAGTACCTTTAGTTCTTCCGACTCTGGGTAAACATCTGGGTCATCCATTGCCATCCCTCCTTTTACCGGTGTTTTTACGACTTGCGTTGAAAAACACTATCCTTTTGACCAGGTTTAGCTGTCGTTCTTCCTCTTGACACTGACGGTTTCGTTTTTTCGACATTGTCGTCTCTCTGCGGAAATTTATCTCAACCGAAGTTCGACGTCGACATGGAGCAGAGTCCCTTGTTGGTGGTGTTGAAGATTGTCGACTCTCTTCTTTCCCCCTTCCCCTCTCCCCCGGATCGTCCTGGATCTCGGGACGAGATCCCTTGTTGGCGGTGTTGTATTGTAACAACCCAGTTTTCAGAAAAATTAAAAATTTTGTTTTCGGTGCGAATTGTTTGTTTGCCTGATTTGTTTGCGGTGTTTGCATCCCCGATCTATCGATCGACGATTATTTTACCCCCTCTTGTCTCGTATCGGACGGAGACCGACTCTTGCCACCCTGACACTCGACCTTTGCGACACCGGGTTTCATCGGATCACCGTCGCGAAAACCGCACGAGACCAGCCGCAACCAACGGAACGAAAACCCTGTTTAATAAGTAAAGGGGATATTTTATAGTGCGTCGGAAAGTGTTTTCGGAACGGTTCCAGCGCGAGATGAACGCCGCCGGCTCGACGCGCTGATCGCGCAGTTCGAAGGTTTACTCAAATCGGAGGTCCTGCGGACCCCCGGCGGTCAGAAACGTAAACACCGCGCGCGCGAGAGAAAAACCGGGGATGTTTTTGCAAACTGCCAGCCCCCTGGTCTATATAAAGACCACCACACTCCCCCCTTTCTAGGGTTTCCCTAGCCACAAAATTGCAGCCACCCGCTCCACTTTGCCCCCAATTTCGCATTTTTTCCCATTTTTGCCGAAATTTTAGCCTCCCTGCGATCTGGACCGTTGGATCGGGCGATCCAACGGACCAGATCCACCCAACCGGCCCCCTCTCAACTCTGTCTCTCTCCATGCCGCCGCCGCCTCCATGCCGTGGAGCCGCGCGCCACCTCCGGCGAGCAAGCCGCCGGCAGCAGCCGCGCCCTGGCCACCTCCTCCTCTCCCTCGCGACCTCTTCCCTCTCTTCCTCTCACCCGACCACTCCCCGCGCAGGTACCTCGCCGCCGTCGGACGACGCCATGGACGGAGCCCGAGTCGGAGCTCGTGTCGCGCCGCGCCGCTCTTGGCCTCCACCGGTGACGAGATCCGGCGGGATCCACGCCTCCACGCCCCTGCTCGCCGTCTCCCGGCCTCCCCTGCCGTGCTGGCCTCGCCGGAGGCCAGCCGCAGCCGCCGAGCGCCGCCGCATCGGGCGCCATGGACGACGAGGCTCGGCCTCCCAAGCCGCTCGCTACCAACCGCCTGGACCGGCCAGGTGGGCCGGTCAGCCAGACTCCCCAGGCGGCCCAGCAACCCCAGCGCGGCCCAGCGGCCCCTCCCGCGCTCTTTGGCCAGGTGGGCCGAGGCCCACTAGGGGTGAGGCCCGAGCGCTCGTTTTATTTATTTTTTCTCTCTGCTGCTTTTTTTTCTAAGTCTGATGATAATCTGTTGCTGTATTCAATTCTGCACCGCGTGTATCGATCAAACCGTAGCTTGAATCGCGTTGCGCCCAAAAGATGAATTGTTTAGAATTGCGTGCTTTAGCTTTTATCTTTTGTGAGTTATTTGTTTTTAGGTTGTTTAGATATAGTTATTGCTGTTCAAACAGGGCTACCTGTCGTTAACTGCTGCTAAGTTGCTGTAACTGTTATTTTATTGCAACTCCGGGCGACGGTTGCTTTGCAACCGTACGTCGGAATTGAGTGATTCCTTTTGCGTTGCGTTAAGAATTGTTTCTACTTCAGTTTCATGTATTCACATGTCCTATTTGCTTGTTGCATGTTGATTGTATCTTGCTCCAAAGTAACTACCCTGCTGTTAGTGTGCTGCTGTTTATATTTTGTTGCAACTTTGGTCGACGAGTGTGTCGCGAGCGTTTATCGAAATTGAGTGATTATTGTTTCATATTGTTAAGAACCATGTCTACTTCCGTTATAGGTATTGATATGTCATTTTTCTGCACTTTTGCATATAGATTTACCCCTGTTTATACAGCATGTGTGCATAGCTTGTCTTGCTTATATCTTTTTAACCGTAACTCCGTTTGGAGTGTGCTTTATATGTAACTTGATTAGTTTTTCGTGTACTTTGTGTTTATGCTATTGTTTTCTGTTGTTAACCAACCTAAAATATGGTTTAGGGTAGAACAGTACCAAATCCTTTAATCATCGTGAGGCACTCAGTGTTATGCCATGTTTAGGGTGTTGCCTCGCTTAACTTCACTAGTATAGGTAGTTTACTTTCTTCTTAACCTTTTGCCCTGATTGTGTGACATGCCATGCTTGGGTGCCTTGCCATGTTAATAACCATTGGTTGATCACCTGTAGCTAAACAACTTGAACCACCATAAACGTGCGGTATTCGTCGTGTGTGACGAGTACTACACTTAACCTGTTAGTACCCGCTCTCGACGGTAGGTGTGATGTCTCATGTTGCTTCTTGTTGATGCTTGATTGTGTTGCCTCGTAGTAATAGAGTGCTTGCTCGTTGTTTGCTTTCCAGTGTTTATGGACTGTGTGCTTCCACGGGTACCTTCGGAGACGATGCGAGCTTGCGATCAACTACACCTTCGGAACCCGACTTATCAACAGGAAAGGACTGTACATTACTTATGATCCATTCTATTTCAACCAGCGGTTTGCATGCTAGTCTAGGTTAGGTTCGATGCTTGATCCTACCACATGTTTACAGCCTCTTTCAAACCTATACAACCATGTCCCCTCCCAACAAACCATGTACTGCTATGTTACTATTGCTCGTTGCTCAGCCCCTGCTTAGTATGCATGCTTAGGATGCTACGATGTTACCCTGTTACTCCTTGGTTTTGGGATATCACACTATTATATTGTTGTTGATGATATGGTTATTATAATGTTGACTATATTCGACGAAGGATGGAAGGTCTAGGCTATCCCACCCCGACGCTTTGTTCCATTCGAGTCACTTAGGATCCGAGTTCCGGGTATTGGTTTTAAGACTGAGCGTGCCTAACCCGGTGTGGGATTTTATGGGGTCCCCTTTTCTTACCTATCTAGCTTCAAACATTTCTAGTGGTGGCCCGAGCTGATTTACCATTCGAAACCCCGTGTGTGTGCTTGGTGGATCCCCTCGCAGTTTTTAAACAACCCGGACCAGCGGAGACATGGTTTTCCTGTTGGTCCACCTTTGACCGGCGAGGGCCCGAGGCCTCACGTGAGGCGTCTCGTAACCCAAACCCTGTTGAGACGGAAGTGTCCGATCCAAGAGCGTGGCCAGCTTTTGGATTGGGTGTCGACTCCCCGGGGGCCACCCGGATTTGTTCGTTGTTAGTTAGAGGGACCTGTCGTTTCGGATCTCTTGGAACTAAATCGTAAAATGGTTGCCTGTGATGGGTAGCAACTGAGAGAGATGGACGTGCGTGCGGAGCCTCGTAATGGGAAGTTGGTACACCGCTGGAGGGTTAAATCTTTTCGAGAAGCCGTGTCCACGGTTATGGACGACTTGAGACCTACTCCTTGTTCATAGACAACAACAACTGAGATAATTTTAATATAACTTGATCAACGTGTGTGTGTGCCTTGACTGCTTCTTCTTCGTCGGGATGCGAAGAGGAGGACAAGGATAGGATAGGTGTTATGTTTGCGTAGTAGTTGATAGCAAGACTTGTTGGAGGCGATTCCTCATCGAATTCTTGGCTTCTTATCTTACTCTCTAGATCGTTAGCCACTTCGTAAATGCTAGTGCGGCAGCAACCTCACCACTTACCCCATCCTTACCGTAAACTACTAGTTGTCCTAGAATGACGAGTGATGAAGTCCTTGCTGGGTCAGATGACCACTACAGTTGGATGCTGAGTACCTCTGTACTCATGATACTACCCCCAAACTCTTTTCAGGGTTCTTGATCGACAACAGGTATGGTGATCGACGTTTCACGTGGAGACTCGACGACGACTAGTTAGGCGGATCCCGGCGGAGGGCCTGGACCCGTGTGGTTATGGGGATCGATGTTTTTCTCTTTGCCAGTAGGCATTTGATTGTAGTCTGTACTCAGACATGTATCTTCCGTTGTTGTATTGTATTTGCGGCAGTTATATGCCGATTGTATGAGATGTTGTATCCTTGTATCTGTAATGTTGTGATATCATGTTGGAAATCCGGGGCATATGGCTATGTCATATGTCGCGGTGGGACCGATATGTACTTCGTCCCCGGATCTGGATGGCAACATCTAGATCTGGAACAGTACCGCATATCGGGCCTTACAATATCCAAAAACCTTGTTGACTGATATTAAAAACAAAGTGCCAAATAAAACATTTTCCAAAAATTGTGCAAACAATTTTGTTAACTACATAAAAGTCAATAGACCATGTTAGTCCAACATTGGATATTTACTACATTGTTTAAATAAATCAAATAATTCAAATCAGTAGCAAAAGCAGCCCAAATGCCCATTTAATAATTATGTAAAATGAAGATAATTTTATAATGGCCCAAAATTTTTGTGGCACTGATATGGAGTGCAACATTAATATAGGAGCAAGTTACACATTTTATAAAAATGAAAAAGCAATTAAAACAATTAAAAACAGAAAGAGAAAAGAAAACAAAAAAGAAAGAAAAGAAAAACCTAATCTAACGCCAAGGGCAATAGGCCCACCCAACCGGGCCAAACCCCCTCTCCCCTTTCCCCCTCCCCTGTTCATCCGACCGTGACCATGGCGCACCCGACGCGGCCATCGTCACCGTCGAGCCATGCCACGTCCCCATGTTGCTACAGTCGTCGGGTCGCGCTAAATATCTCCCCCCGTACAAACTGGATCGAGATCCCAGCCCCATTGCCCCTCCCTCACCTCGCACTCGCCGGGGAAGAATCTCGCCTGGCGCAGCCGTCGCGCCCGCACGTGGCCAACGTCGACATCAGCCTGAACCAAGCTGTCCATCGTACTCGCCATCGACGACCTCGTCAACCTGCCGAAGAAGCCGAGACGGGACGCCCTACACGCAAGCAATTGCTGTCGTCTTCAACCTCGAGCCACCAGGGATTGCAGGCGAATTTCCGCCACACCGAGCCCTCCCCGCGCTGTCTGAGCACATCTGCGGGCTCTATGTGAGTCATGCCGTCGTTGCCAACCCCTCTAGCTTCCCCCCTCGCACTGTGCTTGCATCTGCCATGGGAGTCGTGCTCGTCGCCGCCATGGCTGATTGTGCGCACGCCCCCGTGCATCCCAGCACGCGCCGTTGGCACCCACGTGCATCCGGTATCATACTGGGCCAGCTCGACCATTTCACGCACACCAATTCTCCTTGGAACCAAGTCCCCGCTGACGGGGATCAACCCCGGTAAATCCCATGGTCAGGGACCCTGGGTTAGTCATGAGAGGCACAGGTTGGACGATAGCTCGTCGGCAAACAGGAGGACATGTTCCTGCTCGATATTATTGATGAGGGAGATGCGATTACAGTGGATGCCAAGGCTGGAGCGCTCAAGGCTAGGGTTACAGATGATATTGGATGCCTTTGGCGTCGCCCGTCCTAGCCCTTATATACTGGGCTAGGTCTCGGGGAGTTTATCTACGTTTACAGGTAAGCTTTCCTAACCCTAGCTCGCTCCGTACGACATGTCTTTGCACCTTCCTTGTGAGTCGCAAACTCCTATGTCGGTGCCAATTAGCGGGCCAAGGCGGGTCCAGGCGGATCTTCATGGGACTTCTATCTTCAGGGACACCGGGTAGGCCTATCCGTAGGAGTCGTGGGGTCACCCCCTCGTCAGTAGCCCCCGAGTGCCTGGGGGACTCGAAGAGTCGCGCAGGGACTCGAGTACATCCATTTGTCGGTCGTTTGTATGCGCGGTATAACCGCGGGTCGCTGGCAGTCTGGTGGCCATGAAAAAACCTATTTCGAGGGATGCTAAGCTGAAAGGGCCCAAGGAGTCGACTGGTCGAGCCTTGGTGAATTGCGCTAGTGGAAAATACCATAGTAGCCCAATCAAACCCACGTCCCTCGACGTGAGCTTGGAACACTGGTGTCGAGCAAAAGTCCTGCCGCTTCAGGTATTACGGTGTTCATTTGCCTCCAGTAATGTTCATAGCCTAAGGCGCGTCCGCCTGGCTTTTTCTATCATGGACAGCGCATGGAAAAGGTTGGGAGTGAAATCGCTCTTCGGCAAGTCCCAGCCCGGCCGAACTTCGCAGCGGGGTCTTACCTACACGCTAATTTTGCGTGGCATCTGGGCACAGTGTGTCGTGTTCCAGTAATGTGTATTTTTTAGGCGCGGAGCCTAATAGTATTGCACCCGCTTGGAACAAAACATCAAGCGAGCTGTTCACTTATTCACCCGCGGGGCTTGTTTCGAGTGCTCCAGCGAGGGGTTCTTCGCGAGTGGTCACTCGAATGCCATTTCGGCTCTTGAGGTGAGGGAGCACCTGAGACTCTTAGCGTCGTATGATCTTGGCGAATGCATGTTTGTCTTGTGTCGGGTTGAGGGAGCACCCGAGACTCTCGTGAGTGCGAGTGGTCACTCGAGCACATTGCTGACTTTTAGGCGGCTGCTCACCTGAGGCTCGGTTTTGAGTGCGTACGCTCCCGATGGGAGTTTAAATATATTTGAAAAAATGTGTTTAAGAAATCATCCTTGATATCTGTTGGTATTCTTCGCCGCTTGTCAGGATAACGATGCCTCTGTTTGATGGATGTCAGGGATGCTCCGCCAGTGAACCGTCACGTCTTCATGACCGGTCATAATGATGACCGTTGTGGCGTGCGGCGGGCGCTGGTTGAGTTTCCGATACGCGCGTGAATTGACACGTCTCACGCACAGTGCGTCCCGTGAGAAAGCATCTTGGTCTTGGAATCTGAGACGTCTGCGACGTTTGGTCTTTGAATTAATTGCTGCTGTCGTCTTGGCTTCTCTGTGCTGGGGGATTTTTGTTCTATAAATAAGCCTTTCTCTTCCACAGCGTTTCGCCTCTATCCAGCTTGCTGCTTTGCCTCTTCCTTCTTATCTTCTTCCTCTCATGGTTCCCAGGCGATGTGTTGGCCGTGGCCATGTTCGTCGTGGCCGTGGTGGCCGTACACCACGCTCATGCCGTGGTGGTCGCCATGGTACGGCGCCAATGCCTTCCTCCTCTCCCTTGGAGGAGGGATTCTGGCGCTATGATTTTCTTTTACGCGTTCGTGGCCAGAGCGCCAATCGCGTTCTTCTTCCCTCTGCTTTTTCCGCCATTGTCTCTGAACGTGGCTTAGATGGCTTGCTTCTGCGTCTTCAAGGGAGCTGTCGATCTCCTTCTTTTGTTGACTTGGAGGTTGATAGATCCCGCTTGATTTTTCTTGGTTCTGGTTGGAGTTTGTTTGCTCGGCGGTTGAATTTGCGAGATGGCGATATGCTCAGCTGTCGTTTTGACGGCGAAAGAACCGTCACTGTCCGCGCGTTCGACCCGAGCGGCAATAGCATGGATCCGCACTGGGAGGAGTCGAGCAGCGACAGCTCCACAAGGTCGACGAGTCCTACGCCTGCATCTTCTACAGCTCCATTTTCTGGCGACTCCTCAGGTGGTGATGCCGTCTCCATCAACTCCGAAGAGGACATCGACGTCAAGCCGTCGATCAAGCGGGCGCGCCAAGCGACCTTGTAGAACTGGAGGCGGCCTCATCTTCGCCGGCAACTCGGAGAAGAAGCTGTGCAGCCGGAGAAGAAGGCGTGCAACTGCAGCTGGAGAAGAAGCTGGTGGAGCAGGAGAAGAAGCTGGTGGAGCATCGACAAATAAGTCGAGCTTCACCGTTTTGTTATGTCATTGGCATCCTCTGCTAGCTTCCTTTTTTTCCTTTGTCTGTGGTGATGCCCTTTTACTAGAGTCGATTACCCCTCATGGGCACACATGTAGAAGTCTTAATTCCTTGGGTAATTCCCTCTTGTAACAGGAGCTGCCTTCTATCCAAATGTAGTTGAGTCCTTTTATACATTTATGGTTGAATTCAAGCTGTGGTTGAGATCTTGCTATAAACTGTGTTTTCGACTCCTGTGATGCCATGTCTTCGACTGCTTCTGATAGCGCAGAATGTCTTCGATTCCATCTGATAGCGCAAAATGTCTTCGACTCCATCTAATAGCGTGAAATGTCTTCGACTTCATCTGATAGCGTGAAATGTCTTCGACTCCTCCCGTGATGCACTGTCTTTAACTTTCTAGTGTGTTCTATCGGGTGCGCGGCAGCGCTCCCGATGGGAGTAGCCCCCGAGGCTACGTTTGAGTTGTAGAGTCAAACGTAGGCTTAAAACTTTGCGTATTTCCTCGCGGTTCAACTCTGGAGTAGTCCTCGAGTCTTGGTTGTTTGTCGTCCGGGTGAAAACTTGAAGATTGCTAACTTGGTGTTTTTGAATAGGACCGTAGCATGTCTCGGGGAATGCTTATGCCTGAGCCTCCGAGTTTTAAAGGTGAGCTCGCGTAGGTGGGGATAGCATCTCTCGGGGGAATTTTGCGCTTAAGCCCCCGAGTGCTTTGGTTAAGATCACGTAAGCGATGATAGCGTCTCTCGGGGGGATTTTGCTTAAGCCCCCGAGTGCTTTGGTTAAGATCACGTAGGCGATAGCGTCTCTCGGGGGGATTTTATGCTTAAGCCCCCGAGTGCTTTGGTTAAGATCGCGTAGGCGATAGCGTCTCTCGGGGGGATTTTATGCTTAAGCCCCCGAGTGCTTTGGTTAAGATCGCGTAGGCGATAGCGTCTCTCGGGGGGATTTTATGCTTAATCCCCCGAGTGCTTTGGTTAAGATCGCGTAGGTGATAGCGTCTCTCGGGGGGATTTTATTCTTAAGCCCCCGAGTGCTTTGGTTAAGATCGCGTAGGCGATAGCGTCTCTCGGGGGGATTTTATCCTTAAGCCCCTGAGTGCTTTGAGATGGCAGTATTTGGGCAACATTTATTTTATTGCGGTCGAGCGACTACATGAGTTGCCAGTCATGTCTGACCGATGGGGATTATGGATAGAACAGTCGCAAGTTTGCTACGTTCCATGGGTTACCCACGTCCTCGTCTGTCTTCGGGTTCTTCAGCCTGTAGGCGCCACCTCCGATGACTTCTGAGACTATAAATGGTCCTTCCCATTGGGGTGCAAGTTTATGGACCTTCTCTTGTATCAGCCGTAGGACTAGGTCACCTTTGTTGAATGTTCTAGTGCGCAAGCGACTGCTTTGGTAGGTGCGTAGCTTGTCCTGCTACCCCTCTGATTTTTCCAGGGCTGTATCTCTTGCTTCGTCAGATGTATCTTTGTCATCTTGTAATGCTTCTTCTGCTTCTTCTTCTTCGTACCCGGTGACCCGAGGTGCTCCGAACTTGAGGTCATGTGGTAGTACTGCCTCTGCCCCGTACACCATGAAGAAGGGTGTGTACTGGGTAGCGGTGTTTGGTGTAGTTCGTAGGCTCCATAGTACCGCGGGGAGTTCTTCTACCCAGTTGCCGGCGGCTTGCTCGAGTGTCGCGAGGAGCCGCTTCTTGATTCCCCCGCATACAAGGCCGTTTGCTTTTTCCACTTGGCCGTTGGACTGCGGGTGTGCGACTGATGCATAATTGATTTTGATGCCCAGTTCTTCGCAAAAGTTCTGAAATTCTGCGGCTGTGAAGTTCGTGCCGTTGTCCGTGATGATGTTGTGTGGCACTCCGAACCTGAAGATGATCGATTTGATGAAGTTGACAGCCGTGAGGGCTGTGGAGCTGGTGATGGGCACTGCTTCGATCCATTTAGTGAACTTGTCGACTGCGACGAGCAGGTGTGTCCTTCCACCCTTTGATGATTTCTTGAGTGGGCCCACCATGTCGAGTCCCCAGGTGGCGAACGGCCAGGATAGTGGTATGGTCTTGAGCTCTAAGGCGGGGGCGTGTGGCCTGTTGGCGAGTTTCTGGCAGGCGACACAATGTCGCATGATTTCCTCTGCGTTTTTCATGGCTGTGGGCCAATAGAACCCGGCTCGGAATGCTTTGGACACGAGTACTCGACTGCGCGCATGGTTCCCGCAGGTGCGTTCATGGATTTCGAGCAGTAGGGCTTTGCCGTCCTCTTCGTCGATGCACCTTTGGAGTATCTGGGTGATGCTGCGCTTGTATAGTTGTTTGTTGATCACCGTGAACGCCTTGGATCGTCGGCTGATGCGTCGTGCTTCGGCCACGTCTTGCGGTAGCGTACCTTCGATTAGGAATCGGAGGAACGGTTTTGCCCAGACAGGTCCTTCGAGCTCTGTCGGAGCTGTGCTGTCGGGTGTGCTGGTGCTTGTGCCTTCTGATGGGCTTGCTGCTGCCACCTGCGCCAGGTCTGTTGCGTCCTCGTTGTCCACGACTGCTTTAGGTGCTGCTGCCTGTACCTTGATGGATCTCTGGCTGATGCTTTCGAGAAAAAACGCCGGGTGGTATTGGTCCTCGGGTCGAACCAATGTTCGCGAGTTCGTCAGCTTCTGTGTTGTTGGCTGATGACCCTCAACATAGAGGGATCTATTGTAGCGTTTTCGATAAGTAAGAGTGTCGAACGCAACGAGGAGCAGAAGGTAGTAGCAAGTGACTTTGGTAAAGAGATAACTGCAAGCACTGAAAGATAACTTTTTAGGGGTTTTGTTGGTATAAGCGACAGGATAGTAAAAACGAGCAAAGTAAAAGGTACTGGAGAGTAAAGAGTGGCCCAATCCTTTATTAGCAAAGGAGAGGCCTAGCAACTGAACTTATAAAAGCTAAAGTGTTCTCGAGGACACACGGGAGAGGTAGTCATGTGCTTTCGCCATAATCCGTATCGGTACTATGTGCTGTGTTGAGAAGTGTTGAGTGGGTGGATCTATGCTAGTACACTCTCTAGACTAAGATGAATGTACTCTTATGATTAAACACCTTGCAAGCATCCGCAAATACAAGATAGTAATTAAGGCAAAAGCCTAACCATAGCAATACGATCGGTGATCCATTGTTCCCTTGTGCAAAAGCGTGCAAACTGGGGTTTAGGTTTCTGTCACTCCGGCAACCCACCGTAAGAATTCTTTATACACAATGCATTCCCCTAGGTCCTTGATAAGGCGAAGTGTTGAGTGTTCGACTCACACAACACCACTAGGAAAATAACAACACAACTTAAATATCAACCAACACATATTACTTCAACATCATATGACTACTGACAACTAGACTTCTCCCATGTCCTCAAGAACTAAAGTAACTACTCACAAGACATAAAAGAGATCATGATCAGTGGGGATAAATAGATGATAAACAATCTGAACACAATAATATTTCTCCAACAAAACTCAATAGCATTCACCACAAAGTAGTAATCAACACCGATAGAGTAGAGAGGATAGATAGTACGGATTACAACGCGAGTTGCAATTGTGAGATAAGATTGGATGAAGATGGAGATGGTGCTGATGGTGGGGATGATGTTGATGATGATCTCGATGATGCCCGTGACGATGGTGATGACGATGGCGACGATCTCCCCTTCCGGGAGGTGATCTCCCTGGCGGAATCTGCCTGCCAGAGATGGCTTTTATTCTCTGTAGGTTTCCGCCACGGAGCGGCGGCGGAACTCGGGAAACTCTCTTCTTTTTAGGGTTTTTGGACGATGAGGGGTATATAGGCCAGAGGGGGGAGCCGGAAGTGGCCCCGGGGGTCCAGGCGCCCTCCCGGCGCGACCGGGGGTGGGGCCGCGCCGGTGGCCGCTTGGGCACCCTGTGGCCCCCCTCTGGTTGCTCTTTTGCGTGCCTTCGTTATCCTTCTGGAAAACAGCCTCCGTTGATTTTCAGGTAATTTGGAGGTGCTCTTCTTCAGCAACTCATCGTCCACTTTTTACCCCTGAATCCTGCGTCTGCTGCTTCGGCACCGGAAAGTTGTAAACTGTGTAAAATAAGTCAAAACAACATAAGAATAGCATCATATCATGAAATATATCAATGAATAAGAAAGAATTACTATATAAAATAGTGATGCATTTTGGATGTATCAACTCCCCCAAGCTTAGACCTCGCTTGTCCCCAAGCGAATACTGAGCTCGGTAAACCTGTCCACGAGTTCAGAGAGTGAAGTGTCGATAAATAAAATACGGACAAGAAGCATCAAGGTTCCTTCATCAAACTCAAGCATCCTCAACAGCAATCTCAACTCATAAGGCCCTCATGAGAAAGTAATAACAATTATAATCAAAAGTAGGGCTGAGGAAACTCATCAAATTATGGCAAACATAACCTTGGTCAAAGGACAACTACAAACAATTTGAAACTTTTGAAAGGACATGTTAATAGTCATGAAGTGTAGATTCTAACACAAAGGAAGATGCTCGCTAGGCAAAAGCTTTCGCAAACAACTTACTTATCAAAAGATAAGGTCAACAAGGATACGACATGGCAAAACTTAATGCAGCTCTATATGGATGAATCCTCATCAACATCAAATGTCTGTTCTCTTAGGGGAAAGAAGGAAGTGGGAAAACCGACTCAACAAGAAGGTGGAAGAAAGCCTTGTTTAAGGGCAACCAGGGAAAACCCATGTGCTATCCTTAAATCAAACAGAATAAAAGAAATAGATTTTGGGAAGGTGCATAGTTTGTCAACGAATGCTAATAGATATCTCAATTACTTCTCAAGATGGACAAGTTTCGAGGAACGGCTCCCAAGTGGGGACGATCACATCCCCTTAATCTCCTTTGTTTATCACTGCCAGAGTTTCTGATTTCTCATAGACCAAGCGTGAAGGAGGGTTTGTTTGTCATATTATCTTTCGAGCTGGGCGCACCCATGCCAGTTCCTCCTCGTATTATGGGTTTGCAGATTAGACATGCAATCCCGGGGTAAAACTTGTCCAACTTGAGAAGATCATGAATTACCTACTACTTCCTCATGAGCTAAACAAGAGGCACAAAACAGAAGATTTTGAACATTTAAGGATAACACATAAATTCTATACTTATAGGAGTGGTAGGGGAATACCACGAATAGGAAGGTATGGTGGACTCAAATGGAAGGTAATGGTTTCAGGGTATGGATGCACAAGCAGAAATCTACTTGGCAAAGAGTTTGGCTAGCAAAGGCTTTGAGAGAACAGACAATTGATGCTAATTTAGATGCAAAACACATAAGGCATAAACATTAAGGTAAGCATAACACATCAAGTTGTCTTCCTTGTCAACATTACACTTCAAGAATAATAACATAAAGGTTTGGCTATGTCGCTACTTGAGAAAACATGCATGTTGTCAAGACCAAAGCTATGTTTGCCAAAATTAAATAAAGTTTTCAAAGCCATACCTGATATAAGGTCAATACTCCCCATAAGAATCGTCATATGAGGCCGATTGCGTGAAGAGAATATCGAGTGCAGTGAATAACAAATAGACTTGTCATTAATATTCCAATAAAGACGACTCCACACTCACGGATACAATCTCCCCACAGACGGAGTGATAGACCTCAATGCAAACACCTATTTCATATAATAAACTCCCTAGACATGATACGACTCTACTTGACTCTAAAAGACTAACATAAAGATAAAGAAACCGGGCACTCCCCCAAGCTTGGAGCAAGCTGAGGGGATGCCATTACCCGAGGAGATTTACTCCTCATACTTGTTGTTGTTGATTCTTCAAATCTTTGATGACACGACGAAGGTTTTTTTTCCTTCTCCAAGATCTCCACTTGCACCTTTAGTACACGGAAATCTTCACACAGTTGATTGGTGATGCGGTAGGCTTCGGAGATGGTAGAAATCGTACGTTGATCTTCGAGTGTAGGGGCCGTTCCTGAAAGGTTAAGATAAAGATCATAATAAGGTTGGACACTCCCCACCATGATGGGGTTGCTTGATCTTCCTCCTTGTGTTGATGGACCCCCTGGTTGCTGGGCGGTGACAATCTTGACTTCTTTTCTCACGGAACGCTCCATCTCCGCTCGCCTTGCAGCGATTTCTTCTTCTGTGGCCCAATCTATGTATTTCCCTTGGTTGAGGTCTTTCTGAACTTCACGTAGACGCCGTCCCATGAAGTCCTCTCCACTTGAGCCACAAGAAGACATCTCTAACAATAGCTTTTTACCCTGGCAGAAACAGATCGAAAAGAAAACACACAAAATCGCGAGATACGTTGCCGGAACGATCCGGGCAAATATATAGCAAAAATTTCTGCAACAAAAGGAAGGTAACGAGCCAAAGTGGTTCAGGGTGCCCAGGCGGCCTTCCGGCGCGGCCAGGGGGTAGGGCGCGCCAGGGGGGCGCCTGGGCCCCCTGGAGCTCGTCTCCGGCTCCACTTAGGCCTCGAATTTCCTAATTTTGCAAAAATTCATAATAAGGAACTTTTATGGCGGTTCACGATGTTTCCTTACCATAATACATACCTTTTCTTATTCTGCTTCTGTCGGTGTCTGAAACAGGACTGCAACATGTTCTTCATGAGTTGTTGTGCGTATTATATTTACATCAACATTGACGGGATCTCCCGCTATGTAATGCTTGAGTCTTTGCCCGTTCACAACTTGAGGTTTGGTGCCTTCAAAATTGTTAATCTAAATTGCACCAGACCGGTATACTTCTTCGATATGAAATGGCCCTTCCCACCTGGAAAGTAGTTTACCTGGAGAAAACCTGAAACGGGATCTAAATAATAAAACTTTATCACCAACATTAAATTCACGTTTCAGAATCCTCCTGTCATGCCACTTCTTTACCTTTTCCTTGAACATTTTAGCGCTCTCGTAAGCCTCACTTCTCCGCTCATCTAGAGAAGTCAAGTTCATGAGACGCTTTTCACCAGCTAACTTTGGGTCAGCATTAAGCTCTCTAACAGCCCAGAAAGCTTTCTGCTCTAACTCTAATGGCAAATGGCAAGCCTTGCCATAGACCATTTTATAGGGAGACATGCCCATGGGGTTTTTGTAAGAAATTATGTACGCCCACAAAGCATCTCCTAACTTATTTGACCAGTCCTTCCTATTCCTGTTAACTGTCTTTTGAAAGATCAACTTGATCTCTCTATTGGTGAGCTCAACTTGCCCACTAGTTTGAGGATGGTACGGTGACGCAATCCTATGATTGACATCGTACTTGGCTAAAGCTTTTCTAAAAGCTCCATGCGTGAAGTGTGATCCTCCATCAGTCATGAGATACCTAGGTACACCAAACCTAGGGAAAATTACATCTTTGAGCATTTTCAAAGATGTTTTGTGATCAGCACTCTCAGTGGGGATTTCTTCAACCCACTTGGTTACATAATCAACAGCAACTAAAATGTGAGTGTACTTGTGCGAAGAAGGAAAAGGACCCATAAAATCAAAACCCTAGCAATCAAAAGGCTCAATCACTAGTGAGTAATTCATAGGCATCTCATTCCTCCTACTAATATTACCAACTCTCTGACATTTATCACAGGCTAAAACATAATTTCTAGCATCTTTAAAGAGAGTGGGCCAATAAAAACCTGATTGGAGAACCTTATGTGTGGTCCTCTCACCGGCGTGATGTCCTCCATAGGGACTATCGTGACATTGCTTGAGAATGTCCTTCTGCTCGTGTTCCGGTATGCATCTTCTCACGATCCCGTCTGGACCTTCTTTGAAAAGATGAGGGTCATCCTAAAAGTAATGCCTCAAATCATGGAAGAACTTCTTCCTTTGCTGAAATGTTAAACCTGGAGGCAAATACTTTGCAACGATAAAATTAGCGTAATCTGCAAACCAAGGACCGGAAAGAGATTTTACTTTAACAACGGCAAGTTGTTCGTCTGGAAAACTATCGTTGACTGGGATGGGATCATGCGGTATATCTTCCATCCTTGAAAGATTGTCCGCCACAGGGTTGTCTGCTCCTTTTCTATCAACAATCTGCAAATCAAATTCTTGAAGAAGGAGTACCCATCTGATGAGCCTTGGTTTGGCATCCTTCTTTGTCATAAGATACTTAATGGCAGCATGGTCAGTATGAATAATAACTTTAGAATCAACAATATACTGCCTAAACTTATCACAAGCAAACACTACTGCTAAGAATTCCTTCTCAGTAGTAGCATAATTCTTTTGAGCACTATTAAGGGTCTTACTGGCATAATAAATAACATTTAACTTTTTATCAACCCTTTGTCTTAAAACATCTCCAACAGCAAAATCACTAGCATCACACATAATTTCAAAGGGAAAATTCCAGTCAGGCGGTTGTACTATAGGAGCGGTTATTAAAGCTTTCTTAAGAACTTCGAAAGCCTCCTTACAATCTTCATCAAATACAAAAGGAACATCCTTCTAGAGAAGATTAGTGAGGGGTCTTGAGGTCTTAGAAAAGTCTTTAATAAATCTTCTATAGAAACTAGCATGACCGAGAAAACTACGAATACCTTTAATGTCCCTTGGATAGGGCATCCTTTCGATAGCTTCAATCTTCGCCTTGTCCACTTCAATTTCCCTCTCGGAAATCTTGTGTCCAAGCACAATCCCTTCGTTAACCATGAAGTGGCACTTTTCCCAGTTTAGAACTAAGTTTGTATCCTCGCATCTCTGCAAAACTTTATTAAGATTGTGGAGACAGTGGTCAAAGGAAGTTCCATAGACGGAAAAATCATCCATGAATACTTCCACAATCTCCTCACAGAAACCATGAAATATTGCAGACATACATCTCTAAGAAGTAGCAGGTGCATTGCATAAACCAAAAGGCATACGCCTATAAGCATAAGTACCATAAGGACAAGTGAAAGTGGTCTTCTCTTGATCGACAGTGTTAACATGAATTTGAGAGAAGCCTGAATACCCGTCAAGATAGCAGATGTGGGTGTTTTTGGACAGCCTCTCAAGCATCTGATCGATAAAGGGCACCGGGTAATGGTCCTTCCTGGTTGCCTTGTTCAACTTCCTGTAATCAATACACATTCTATATCCAATAATAATTCTCTGAGGTATTAGTTCATTCTTATCATTAGGGACTACAGTTGTCCCTCCTTTCTTAGGAACACAATGAACTGGACTTACCCACTTACTATCGGCTATAGGGTAGATAATACCTGCGGCTAGGAGTTTGAGGATCTCGGTCCTCACAACATCCATCATCTTTGGGTTCAACCGTCGTTGATGGTCAACAACAGGTTTAGCATCGGGCTCGAGGTTGATAGTATGTTGACAGATAGATGGACTAATTCCCTTAAGGTCATCAAGGGTATAGCCAATTGCACCACGGTGTTTACGAAGTACTTCTAATAGTCGCTCTTCTTCATATCCTGAAAGGTTAGAGTTGATAATAACAGGATATACTTTCTTTTCATCTAAATAAGCATACTTGAGTGTATCGGGAAGAGGTTTGAGATCAAACACCGGGTCTTCTTTTGGTTTGGATAGAATTCCTAAAGGTTCAACCGGAAGGTTGTGCTTTAGGATTGCAGGTTGTCTCAAGAAGATTTCATCAATTTCATTTCTTTCCTGCATATGAGTATCATTCTCGTGGTCCTCCATGTATTGCTGCAAAGGATCATTAGGGGGAATAGCAATAGAAGCAATACTTTCAATAACTTTATCATCACTAGGTAATTCAGTACCACGAGTCTGCTTGGAAATCTTGGAAAAATTAAATTCATATGGCTCACCATTGAATTCAACAGAAACTTTACCTTTCTTGCAATCTATAATAGTTCCACAAGTTCTGAGAAAAGGTCTACCAAAAATAATAGGACAAAAGCTATCTTGTACTGAACCAAGTACGAGAAAGTCGGTAGGATACTTTACCTTTCCGCATAGGACTTCAACATCTCTCACAATCCCAATAGGAGAGATAGTAGCTTTGTTTGCAAGATGAATAGTAACATCAATCTCTTCAAGTTCACAGGGTGAAATCTCACTCATGATCTATTGATAAAGTGAATAAGGAATCGCGCTAGAACTTGATCCCAGATCGCATAGCCCGTAATAATTGTGATCTCCTATTTTAACAGATACAACTGGTGTACCTGAAATTAGGCTTTTATTCTTGGCTATGACAATGTTAGTTGAAACAGCACAAAAATTTATAATAGAATCTGAAACATCATTAGTAACTAAATCTTTAACCATAGCAACTTGAGGATCGACTCTGATCTGGTCCTCAGGTTTTCCTGTTCTTCTCTCACTTTTATTTATGATGCCTGTCACAAAAGAGTGCTCCCTTATTCTTGAAGGAAAAGGGGGCTGTTCATATATAACTGCAGGCAAAATAGGATCAGCAACGTGAATATCAATAGGCACTTCTTTGAAAGGCTTATGGTACTGATCCTTCTTCATCTTAGAAGAATCAATATGAGAGGCAAAGTTCTTACAAAAATCAATCATTAGATTGGAATCCAGACCAATCTTAGAGCAAAAGGTATTAAAATAATCAGTCTTCACATAGCTCTCAATATAATCATGCTCATAATTTATAGCAGGTTCAATACCTTTATCGATTTCTTAATCTTCAGTATTCTTCTGGATCCTTTCGATGAGATCCCATCTTTCTTCCACGCTCTTTGTCTGAAATACCCCGCTAGAGGAGGTATCCAGCCTTTCCTTATCCTGACGAGAAAGCATGGCATAAAAAATTGTAAGTATAATATCTTTGGGGAGCTTATGGATAGGACATTTGAACATTAGGGATTTAAGTCTCCCCCAAGCTTGAGCGATGCTCTCTCCGTCGCGAGACCTAAAGTTATAGATGTAATTCCTGTCTCGATAAACTTCATGAAGAGGGTAAAACTTTGTATAAAAGAGAGACATATGCTCTTCCCAATTAAGAGAATGTGAGTTATCGAGGAGCTTATACCAATCTGAAGCTTTGCCTGTAAGTGATACGGAGAATAATTTCTTCATAACGAACTCCAGTGACACACCTGCAAGCTTGAATAATGAACATAGTTGTGATAAATATAGCAAGTGTTCACCTGGATGTTTGTCTCCTGCATAGCGATTAGATAGAACATAATCGATAATACCAGATGGTATCTTATAAGGCACAATTTCAGCAGGCTCAGGAGTAACTACCTTAGTTGTGGGGCGGCTCCCCAAAAACAACGATCCAATAGTAGGGGTGTTCATAAGAAAATCAACAGCAAAACTAAAACAGAAATATAAAAACGTCCTTACCAGCTTCACTTACTAGTAGCGGTACACTCCCCGGCAACGGCGCCAGAAAACGTAGCTTGATGACCCTCAACGTAGAGGGATCTATTGTAGCGTTTTCGATAAGTAAGAGTGTCGAACCCAACGAGGAGCAGAACTTAGTAGCAAGTGACTTTGGTAAAGAGATAACTGCAAGCACTGAAAGATAACTTTTTAGGGGTTTTCTTGGTATAAGAGATAGGATAGTAAAAACGAGCAAAGTAAAAGGTACTGGAGAGTAAATAGTGGCCCAATCCTTTCTTAGCAAAGGAGAGGCCTAGCAACTGAACTTATAAAAGCTAAAGTGTTCTTGAGGACACACGGGAGAGGTAGTCATGTGCTTTCGCCATAATCCGTATCGGTACTATGTGCTGTGTTGATAAGTGTTGAGTGGGTGGATCTATGCTAGTACACTCTCTAGACTAAGATGAATGTACTCTTATGATTAAACACCTTGCAAGCATCCGCAAATACAAGATATTAATTAAGGCAAAAGCCTAACCATAGCAATACGATCGGTGATCCATTGTTCCCTTGTGCAAAAGCGTGCAAACTGGGGTTTAGGTTTCTGTCACTCCGGCAACCCACCGTAAGAATTCTTTATACACAATGCATTCCCCTAGGTCCTTGATAAGGCGAAGTGTTGAGTGTTCGACTCACACAACACCACTAGGAAAATAACAACACAACTTAAATATCAACCAACACATATTACTTCAACATCATATGACTACTGACAACTAGACTTCTCCCATGTCCTCAAGAACTAAAGTAACTACTCACAAGACATAAAAGAGATCATGATCAGTGGGGATAAATAGATGATAAACAATCTGAACACAATAATATTTCTCCAACAAAACTCAATAGCATTCACCACAAAGTAGTAATCAACACCGATAGAGTAGAGAGGATAGATAGTACGAATTACAACGCGAGTTGCAATTGTGAGATAAGATTGGATGAAGATGGAGATGGTGCTGATGGTGGGGATGATGTTGATGATGATCTCGATGATGCCCGTGACGATGGTGATGACGATGGCGACGATCTCCCCTTCCGGGAGGTGATCTCCCCGGCGGAATCTGCCTGCCAGAGATGGATTTTCTTCTCTGTAGGTTTCCGCCACGGAGCGGCGGCGGAACTCCGGAAACTCTCTTCTTTTTAGGGTTTTTGGACGACGAGGGGTATATAGGCCAGAGGGGGGAGCCGGGAGTGGCCCCGAGGGTCCAGGCGCCCTCCCGGCGCGGCCAGGGGTGGGGCCGCGCCAGGTGGCCGCCTGGGCACCCTGTGGCCCCCCTCTGGTTGCTCTTTTGCGTGCCTTCGTTATCCTTCTGGAAAACAGCCTCCGTCGATTTTCAGGTAATTTGGAGGTGTTCTTCTTCAGCAACTCAGCGTCCAGTTTTTACCGCTGAATCCTGCGTCTGCTGCTTCGGCATCGGAAAGTTGTAAACTGTGTAAAATAAGCCAAAACAACATAAGAATAGCATCATACATGAAATATATCAATGAATAAGAAAGAATTACTATATAAAATAGTGATTCATTTTGGACGTATCATTGGCCCTGGTGATGTAGTTGAGCTCGCAACCGTCGAAACTTCCTTTGAGTGCGTTGTAGAGATTTTGGTAGGCCGCCATGTTGTCGGCTATTGTGTCGCAGTTTCTCATCGTCTGCTGGACAACGAGATTGGAGTCCCCGTAGATTATGAGGCGAGTGGCTCCGCACGTTTTGGCCATGCGCATGCCATGGAGGAGTGCCTCGTATTCTGCTTCGTTGTTTGATGCGTGACTGAAGTTGATCTGGAGGACATATTTTTAGCTTTGCTCCTTTAGGGGAGATGAGCACAACTCCTGCCCCGGCTCCTTGTTGTCTCTTGGACCCATCGAAGAACATTGACCATGAATTTGATAGGTCTGGGGGGTCTGGTGTCTGAACCTCCGTCCACTCGACCAGGAAATCTGGGAGTACTTGGGCTTTGATGGCTGTTGGATGCTCGAACTGCAGGTCCCGTGGGCTGAGCTCAATGTTCCACTCGGTGACTCGTCCAGTCGCTCCAGGGTTGTTGAGTATGTCAGCGAGTGGTGCGCTGCTCACGATTGTGATAGGGTGCTCGTCGAAGTAGTGGGACACCTTTTTTAAGGTCATGATGACGGCCAGTAGTAGCTTCTGATAATGCGGGTACCGCTGCTGGGATTTGGTCAGGAGCATGCTGAGGTAGTAGATTGGGCTCTGGATTCTCTGGACCTTGCCTTCTTCTGTGCGTTCGACAACGAGCGCTGTGCTTACTACACTGTTACGTGCTGCCGCGTAGAGGTATAGCTTCTCTCCTTTGTTGGGTACCGCCAGGATTGGTGGGGTCGAGAGTGTCTTTTTCAGGTCCACGAATGCTTGGCGGGCTTCCTCCGTCCACTCGAATTTCTCTCCTTTCCTGAGCAGCTGATAGAAAGGCAGCGTGCGTTCTCCCAGCCGGCTGATGAAGCGGCTTAGGGATGCGAGTCTTCCAGTGAGCTGCTGTACTCATTTGACGTCGGTTGGTTCTTGCATTCGGGCGATGGCTTGGACTTTCTCAGGGTTTGCCTCGATTCCTCGGGCAGAGACCATATAGCCGAGTATCTTCCCCGCCGGTACGCCGAATGCGCACTTCTTTGGGTTGAGTTTGAATCTGTATTTGTTGAGCGTTGCGAAGGTTTCGCGCAGGTCGTCGAGTAGTGTGGCTGCTTTGTAGGTCTTGATGACGATGTCGTCCACATAGACCTGCACATTTCTTCCGATTTGCTCTTTCAGGCAGGCCTACATCATTCGCTGGTATGTGGCGCCTGCGTTCTTGAGCCCGAAGGGCATGGTCCTGTAGCAGAATACGCCATAGGGGGTGATGAACGATGTGTGCTCTTCGTCTTCTTCCTTCATCCTGATCTGGTTGTATCCTGAGTAGGCATCAAGAAAGGAAAGTAGATCGCACCCTGCTGTCCAGTCGATTATCTGATCGATTCTAGGCAGGGGGAAGTGGTCCTTCAGGAAATTCTTGTTGACTGGTCCGTAGTCGACACACATGCGCAACACGTTCGTGTCTTTCTTGGGCACCAGCACTGGGTTGGCTATCCAGGTGGCTTTCTCTGTTTCTCGGATGAACTGGGCGTCGAGTAACTGGTTGACTTCCTCTCCGATTCCTCTGCGCTTGGGCTCCGAGAATCGTCTCAGAGCTTGCTTCACCGGCTTCGTGTTTTGCTTGATGCGTAGGGCGTGCTCCGTGAATTCGCGTGGTATTCCAGGCATGTCGGCTGGGCACCAGGCGAATATTTCCCACTTATCTCGAAGGAAAGCGACGAGAGCCGTCGCCTGCTCCTCTGGTAGGTGGGCGTACACGCAGACTGTTTTGTCCGGGTCCGTCGGGTGCACTTGGTGAGTGACTGTGTCGTTGTCGATGCTGAATTCGCGTCCGTACTCCTTAGATTCGCTTCGGCTCACCAATGGGAAGGTACTCTTGTCCGTCACCATGGCTATTTCTCTGAGTTCTTGTTCGGCTCCGAATATGTCAGAGATTTTGTGAAAGTCACGGTCACATTGATCTGATTTTATGAAGCTTTCGTTGATTGTGAGGACTCCCATTGATCCTGGCATCTTGAGCTTGAGGTAGGCGTAGTGTGGAACCGCCATGAACTGCGCGAATGCTGGCCGTCCCAATATGGTGTGGTACTGCGATTGTCAGTCGAGTACTTCGAACTCGAGGACGTGCTTTGCGAAGTTGCGTCGGTTGCCGAAGACTACTTCAAGTTCGACAACTCCGAGGGATGTGGCTGCTTCTCCTGGGACTACCCCGTGTAACACGGTGATCAATTTCTTCCATACTGATCGTGGGATCAGCATCTTTTGCAGGGTGCTGGAGAAGATGATATTCATGCTGCTGCCTCCGTCCATGAAGACCCTATCCATGTCGTACCCTCCGATTTGTGCATCGAGCACGAGGGGCGCGTGCCCCGGTCTTGGGACTGCGGGTGGATGGTCGTCCTGTGAGAACGTGATGCTGGTCTCCGCATCATGTAGCTGGTAGACTTCGACTATATTTATGCTCTCGGCTGCTCTAGCTTGCAGGGTGTAGGCGTCGCGTTGTGCTTGCGGCACCCTTCTTGGATCATGAGCACCTATCCTTGCGGCAGGCTGTGACGTCCTTTTGGGCTTGAGGGCGGCGGTTGTTCGGGTCGCCGGTTGCGCTTGTCTTCTTTCTGCTTCTCCTTCTTGAGGTCGTTGGCTAGCTCGTTGAACAGGTGGAAGTCTCCCAAAGTGTGACCTGACCTGACGCATCTCTAGTCATCCTCGAAGCTGTGGATCGTGTAGGGTCCTGCTAGCTGTTCTCTAACCGTGAGTTTGCTAGATCCGGCGTGCCTCTTCCTTCTTGAGATTCTGAAGATTTGCTCGTGATCCTTCGGGTGTTCGTGGAAGCGAGGGTCGGTTTTGATTCCTCGACTCATATCTTGGTTCTTGATGAGGTTGGAGAATTAATCTGGCCTTCGATCTGGGTCAGAGTAATCGCCCACCGGTGTCTCGGAGTCGCTGTCCTGGCTGGCGGCGGGTGCTCGTGCGACGGCGTGTCGTCGAGTGGCCGTCGGTTGCAAGGCTGCGTGACATGGCTCGTTCCGTGGTTCCTCGCCGTAGATCTCTCGTGCGCGCCTTTTGGGTCGTTGATTCCTTCTTCCTTGGCGATGGTTCTGCTGATCGCTGGTTTCGATCTCGTAGTCATCATCTTGATGTGCGGCGGGTGCCCGGCGGCGGTGGTTGTCGAAAGATTTGCGAGTCCTCCGCTGCGCGTTGCGGTTCGTCGAGTGGGATTCCTTCATAGAGGCCTCTCACCGTTCTTCTGGGTCGTCGATTCCTTCGCTGCTGACGCAGCACTTGGCCATTACCGTAGTATCGGTCCTGGCACAGCTGTAGCCCGAGCGATCTTGATGGGGTGGCAGAGCTGTTCGCCGTGATCTTGGATCTTTCGAGTGGGCTAGATCTGGTCTTTGCCCTTGAGTTGTGGCTTGCTGAAGACGGGACCGCCGAGATCATGATCCCAACCTGTGTGGTTCCCACAAACGGCGCCAATTGACGGGGATCAACCACAGCAAATCCCATGGTCAGGGACCCTGGGTTAGTCATGAGAGGCACAGGTTGGACGATAGATCGTCGGCAAACAGGAGGACACGTTCCTGCTCGATATTATTGATGAGGGAGATGCGATTACAGTGGATGCCAAGGCTGGAGCGCTCAAGGCTAGGGTTACAGATGATATTGGATGCCTTTTGCATCGCCCGTCCTAGCCCTTATATACTGGGCTAGGTCTCAGGGAGTTTATCTACGTTTACAGGTAAGCTTTCCTAACCCTAGCTCGCTCCGTACGACATGTCTTCGCACCTTCCTTGTGAGTCACAAACTCCTACGTCGGTGCCAATTAGCGGGCCAAGGCGGGTCTTCATGGGCCTTCTATCTTCAAGGACACCGGGTAGGCCTATCCGTAGGATCGTGGGGTCACCCCCTCGTCACCCGCCCTGGACAGAAAACAGTCGCCGCCACGGTCATCGCCGGTCCTGATTTCAGCGACCGTTCGGACCAACTCCACCATAGATCAACGCGGGAGGACACCATCTCTCAAACGAGCACAACCACGCACCAAACGACCGTCGAAATTGGCCGGAATGACGACCTCGCTGGAGTACTCTCGTCGCCGGCGAGCCCCCAGTCACTGCCCGATGGGCCCGACCGGTCAGCAGGTGATTAGTGGCCTAATAGGCCACTGACAGTGGACCCCACCCCGGCTAATCCCCTCTGTTTAAAGTAAATAGAAAATAAACCCCCTATTAGACTAACTTGTGGGCCCTGCCCTTTTAAATTAACCACTGGATTAATTAACTGCTAATTTAAACATGTGCCTATGACATGTAGGCCCCACTGGCAGGTTTAACTAATAAAAAGAATTAATAGGGTAATTAGTGTATGGCATGTGGGCCCAGTGGATATTTAAATTTAATTAAAAGATTTATTAACACTGTGAGGCTGACCAGTGGGACCCACTGGTCAGGTTTGACAAGTCAACTCTCGCTGTTCTGGATAACGTTAGATTAATAATAAAAGTAGTTCCAAAAATGATTTAAATTGATTAAAACTTTGAAATTCAATATCTTTTAAACCGAACTCAGATGGAAAATTTTATACATGAAAATTGATCAAAAAAATACAACAAATACGAATATGCTACCCATACCCCACCACACCCCTCTAACATACCGCACATGGAACCTTCTCCCTCCGGTTGCACTGTCCGATAATCACCTGGACCTGGTAAATCATCCTCGGATGATTTTCCGCTCCGAGAATCGCAACTAACACTACATTAGAACACCGTTAGCATTGCAACTGTCATGCCATGCATATGTTTGCATATGATTGCTTTTATATTTACTGTTTCTCCCCCTTATTCTTCGGCAGACCCCGCTGCTGCCGCTGACTACACCGCTGCTGAGTACGACTATGTCGTCGATGACCGTACCCCTACCGTTCAGCTTCCAGGGAAGCAGAGCCATTCTCCTTCCCCACATATCACCTATCTTTTCCGCACATGTCTTGCACTAGGCATTGCTACTGTTGCTGCTACGTTGCAATCCTATTCTATTGCATAGCCTGTCATTGTCGCCCCTTGATGTACCTTCCTTTATCCTATGCTGTCTGTTATTACTTATGCAATATTCAACAGTTGGCCCTGCGCATTGTTAGTCAACTAAGATTAGATAGCGGGACGTGATCACTCTTGGGAGTGAGCGCGGATGCAACATAATATAACTGCACAGGTGCGGTACAATGCAGACACCGCCTAAGGCCCCTACCTCGGCTCTACCGAGCCACCATCAAGTGTGAGCCATCGAGGAGTAATCCTCGTACTCCACTCGCTGCTGACTCTGTGTAGCCATCCTAGGGTCCTGAACATGGTTGTCCTTAAAGGTAAGAAGTCGGGTGACCCAACGGTGCCCGTGAGTGTTATTGCGACGGGACGACAGGGAGGGTACGACCGGTGTACAGGTGTGCTTGGACCCTGATCGTTGTCCGCGAGAGTTACTAATCCATGAAAGTGAGCTCCTCCAGGATCACACGCGAGATAATGTAAGGAGTCGGTTCAGCTTGTTTGTAACCGCGTGCTTTGACGGGACGACAGGGCAGTCACCGATGTACTGGTGGTCCTGGCTGTTGTTCATTGTCCGTTGTGTTAAGTAGTCGAGCAACGATAACGGTTGTCTGTGAGATAATAAAAATGACTAAGGGTTCGGTGGATGACTTGAGTTGATTTATGCTTATACGCGCTGCCTACACGTGGGACAATGAGTTATGGGCTCCCCTGCTTCGTAGTCTCGTTCGAAGACTCTTCAGACGTCAGCAATGCTGCGGGCTGATTGCCGGGAAGTTGTTTTGTCTTTTTTCTCGAGCAGTGTGATTTGTATTTTCTTTTGCTTCACCAGCCTGTCATGCACCATGTAGGATTACGTTGGGGTTGGGGTCCAAAGCCCTGCGTACTTAGGATTTAGACCGTCGGATGGCCTCTCTGTTGAGTTTGAAGGATGGGCTACTTAGTGTCGGATAGCCTCGGTGGGGCATTCCCTAACAAGGTGTACCCCACCTTGGAGATCTGTGCGTTGTAGTGTAACACAAGTGCACCCCTGCAGGGAAGATTAATCTATTCGAATAGCCATGTCCACGGTAACATGACGCTTTATGCTGAAGCCAGATCCTACTACTACAAACTACTACTATTAAACTGTTGGTTCCGGGTTTACTTCCTCGCAGGGAAGTCGAGGAAGTGATCTCGGAGGCTTTGATAATTATTACAACTTACTATAATACAATGCTGCAGCAACTTCTGCTGCATTGTTACTTTATTCTTTATATAAACTGTTGGCTATTCTCTTCTCATGCTGCAAGAATCATCGGAAGATGCTAGTCTTCGATAGGCCTAGCTCCTTTTCCTTATTCTAGTTTTCTTCCATTCAGTCCACTATATATAGCCTCCCCTTTCCATTGATACAAATGCGTAAATGCTTAGTAGAGGACGTAAGACTCGCGGGTATGCTAGATACTCACCCTTGCTTTATTTCCCACCTTTGTTTTATATACCCGGATTGCTGCAATCAGACGCTGCCGCCCAGGAGGAGGAGTATCCCGAGGCGGCTACTACGACGTCGAGTTCCACGTTGACCAGGAGTTGCTCGGAGGTTCCCAGGCAGGAGGCCTTGCCTTTTCGATCTGTATCTCTGATTCTATTTGTGCTAGCCTTCTTAAGGCAAAACTTGACTAACTATGTCTGTACTCAGATATTATGATTGCATGACTTATGTATTCGGATCCTCGTGATCCCTGGTTTGTAACTTAAAGATTTATCTTATTTGTGTCTAGTGTTGTGCTGTGATATTCTCACCGTGGCACCTTGATTTCGGTCGTGTACCCAACGTGTATGATTACTGTACACGATTTGATTTTGGGGGCGTCACAAGTTCGTATCAGAGCCGACTGTCTGTAGGAAACCCCCTTCCCACTCCTTGGCGAAGTTGAGTCTAGTCTTTGCAAAACTATTTCATTAACACTGATTTTGTGGCTTACGGGCCCACATCACAAAATGGGTGGTATTAGGATCCTTTTCTTCGTACCTTTACTCTGGGATTCTACTATCTTATCCGTTTGGGAAATTTTTCTAACTCCGACATTAGGATCTCGTGGTCGCATCTACCCGGAGAGTTGGATTATCTACAAAATTCCCCGCCATTGCTATACTCGGTGTACTATCTTGTTCGTGATAACCCGTTGCTAATATTGGGTATCGACGTTGCGGTCGACATCATTAACAAGTTGACCGCTGTTGAGAGTTTGATAACCCACAACTGCAGGGGATCGAGATAGTCTTCGCGGGTAAGATAACCCAATTTATTGATTCGACTCAAGGGGGGCCAAAGAATATGCACAAGCTTTAACAGTGGAGTTGTCAGTTCCACCGCACCTGAGATACACTTACTTGCAACAAGGTATTAATAGTAACTGCGATATGGAAGTGATGATAGCAACGGTAACAGTAAAACAGCAAAAGTAAACAACTAGTCACCAGCAGAATTAAAAACACTGTAGGCTAGGGAGATGGATGGTTGGGCGCTGCATGGATAAGACACATCATGTATTTAACTTGGGACAAGGCACACAGAAAAGCAAAGATCATCTAGGCATAAATCAAAGTTCAGGCATGTATCCCACAGGTAGTTGTACGTGCTTGAATTAAGAACTTGCACAACATATTTTGTCCTACCATCCCGCTACGAACGGGGCCAAAAGGAACTTATGGAGATTAAGGTGCTCCTATCAAAGAGCACCGAAACAAAGCATTAACAATCAATGGATACATGGAATCCTCAAATTATAGTCCATCCCCTTTGGTGTCCCAAGCTGTCACCTTTGGGATCGCCGGTTCCGGACTATAACAGATACAAACAACTCATAGATAGGATCAAGAACACAAATATATTCATGAAAACACAAAGGGTCCAAATCTGAAATCATGGAACTCGGGCCCAAAGTGACAAGCATTAAGAGAAACAAGTTGAAGCAAATATGATAAACACCAATCTAGATGATAGGAAACATGCCCCCAACAATCTGATAAACTATTACATGATCTAACTCATCCAATCCCTACCATCCCCTTTGCCTACAACACGAAATTACTCACACATGGATGGAGAAGTCATGGAGGGATGATGGAGTGGTGATGGCGATGATCTCCCCTCTCCGGAGGCCAAAACAGCCTCCAGATTAGCCCTCCCGGAGAAGAACAGAGGGTGGCGGTGGCTCCATGACGAGAATTGGGAAAACGACTCTGTTCTGGGGTTTTCGCGTCATAGGAATAAATAGGAGTCCTGGTAGGGCACCAGAGGAGGGGGAGGCCCCAGGCGTCCAGAGGGCGCGGCCCCACCCCTGGCCGCGCCAGGGGGGGCGCCTGGGGCCCCATGGGCTCCCCTCTGGTCCCACTTCCAGCATCTGGCTCCTTCGGGTGCGTGGATTTTCTGGTATTTTTCTGGGAATATTCTGGGACGTCCAAAAATCCATTTTCCTGCGCACAATAAAACCATACAGGCAGCTCTGCTGAAAACATCGTTAGTCCGGGTTAGTTTCATCCAAATCATGCAAGAATGAGGGCAAAACAATAGCAAAAGTGTTTGGAAAAGTAGATACGTTTGAGACGTATTAACCCCCCCAAGCTTAGCATATTGCTTGTCCCTAAGCAATTCAGTACAACGAACTGAACGCGACAAAGAAAACTTTGACAAACTCTTTTGCTTCAATAGATGTATATAAGCATGTACTACGAAAAGAATTTAGCAAGTATCAAAACAATGCTATGAGGACAATGCACGAAGCAATCCTTCTTTCAAGTGATCAATCTCAAACAACTAAAAGCAAATAATATGTTACTGAAAATCAGGACAAGATCACGATGCACTAAGTTTGAACATACTAGAGTGGTATTTCGCTAGCCTCCATGAGTGAAGCAAAACATAAATGCAGAAACTCCTCCGGAGTTTTAAAGGAGACTAGAACTAAGAAATTTGAGAATAAATAATACCACAATCATGCAAAAGACAATGTAATACTTTGGGACAATGCACATTACACTCAGAATGACAATTATGCTCTCCTAGTTGGTGCTTTGATGAAAGAAGGTGGAGACTCTCGAACCGTGGAGTTTGATGGAAAGGTTGAAAACCCATGGAAGGAAGCAAAGACTAAACTTGTACCAGAGCTCTCGTTTTGAAAACATAAATAAAAAGTGTTTTGGAAGGTGCATGCTTTGTCAACGAATGCTAGTAGACAACTCAATCGCCTCTTACGCTAGACATGTTTCGAGGAACGGCTCCCAAGATGGAGACGATCACATCCCCTTAATCTCCTTTGTTTATCACTGCCAAAGTTTTCTGATTTCTCATAGACAAAGCGTGAAGGAGGGTTTGTTGGTTGTGATTATCTTTTGTGAGCTGGGCGCACTCATGCCAGTCCCTCCTCGTATTAGGGGTTTGCTGATTAGACATGCAATCCCGAAATAAAATATGTCTAACATAAGACGGTCATGAATTACCTACTACTTCGTCATGAGCTAAAACAGAGGCACAAAACAGGACTGCTTTTGAATAATTTCGAGATGGTACAAGAAAGTCTTCGTTAGGATGGCCGGTAAATACCACATAGGAAGGTATGGTGGACTCATATGGAAAAACTGGTTCTAAGGATTTTGGATGCACAAGCAGAAATCCGCTTAGTGCGAGCGAAGGCTAGCAAAAGACTAGGAAGCGACCAACTAGAGAGCAATAACAGTCATAATCATGCAGAGCGACAAAGTAACATTGAATCAGGCATGAAAATGATATGACTATTCTGAAATTCAAAGATCATCAAGGCATAGTAGACTTTTCAGTCATAAACATGTGTAAGCATGTGCCAAGTCAATCCAAGAATTCTCCAAAGGGAAATACCACTTCAGCAGGCCAATCCATGAACAATGCAATGCATGTAAATCATTTCAACAACACATTATGTACTCTAGCTATTTGGGATTACCCACAAGGAAAGCATGAACCCTGGGAAAGCATTGTAAACATAGCACTATGTCGCTACAAGCTGGTCTCTAAATCAAGAGTACAAGCATATGTACAAAAGAAGAAACAAAAAGAGTTCATACCGGTTTTCCTTGTTGCATCCCTTTCGTCGATCTTCGTCATTACTGCCTTGTCACTTGCACGATCGAACGTAGGAAATATATAATCAAGTGCAAATGCCATCACGGACTCGAGCTGAACTCTGCAACAAAGAAAACTAAAGAGAGGAAAGAAAATATTTTTTGATTTTTCAAAGATCTAAGGAAAGAAAAAGAAAAGAGAAATCTTTTTGTTGATTTTGAAAAAATAAAAGAACAAAGAAGAACGGGCAAAAACTTCGAAAAGATCAAAGCGAACAAAATAAAAACGGATAATACAATGGAAAGGTGAGAAGGACACGTACTCCCCCAAGCTTAGGCTTTTGGTCTAAGTTGGTAGCAGCTACTGCCCCCAGGAGCCTTCTGCTCCAGGGTAAGGGTAAGTCCAGGAGTCGTATGAGCCCTCCGGTGCATACACCGAAGTCCTCGGATCCTCCCATGAGGAAGGTCCTGCGCTCCAAGCGGAAGAAGATCCCTCGCCATGCTCGGTGAAGTTCTCTCCCTGAAAAGGTGGGAACTCACCGTGCTCCTCCTCATCGGGCACAACCCCCTCCATGGGGTTATGCGGCTGGTAATTAGCCAAGAACTCATCGAACTGAATTTCGTTGAAGGACCATCCGTTGCTGCGAGTGTTATCAAACAAAAGTGGTGCATGTAGACGGATCTCACGAGTAATGGTCCTTTCAAACCTCAAAATATAATCAAGGTTACCAAACTGAGAAGTCATGGTAACAAACTTATGCCTCTTCATCTCCGCAAGATCAAGACTCGCGTATGAAAAGCGAACATCATTAGGATGCGGGGTGCGCTCAAGAGACTCAAGGATAAGTGTGGCGTAAACCCCACCATATAAATCGCCTTTGTTACTATTCGTAACAAGGCGCAGAGCAATCAAGGCAACCACATTATACTCATTCTTACCAGAGAGGGCGTTCGCATAAATAGAGAAATCTGGTGCAGAACCACTGCTCGTGTTGTCACGAGCCAACACCCCTCTAGCAACAAAAAACGCAAAATACCTGAGGTGTGGAAACAAGATGATGGAAATCTTCGTGCGCCGAATGTCGGTCTCCTCCTTGAAGCAAAGGGAGTTGAAGAGGGTCCTCAACCCGGAAGGCTGCATGGTCATCTTAGCTGTCTGACCAACGTTCGGCACACCTATTATATCACAAAACTGTGCCAAAGACATGGTTATGAGATCATTATAAAGCTTGAACTCGACGGTTCCAGCATGATGGTTATAACAAAAACTGTTGACAAAATATGAGGTAAGCTTTTTGTATTGCACCACACGGCATAAAGCTAGCCGTGACAAACCTGCATTGGCACAAAGGCCATAAAATTCCTCCTTAATTCCTGCAGCTGTTAGAAAATCGTCGCACGGATACATCATTGCGCATGCTGGATTTGTTTCTTTCAACAGCTCCAGGGGCACATGATCTTCATTGTAGCTCACCCTAATTTTTGAGGGTGAAGCTGCATCTCTAGTGACTCTATCGGAGCGCTCGAGCTTCTTCTTCCCAAGCCACCCCTTTGCTTTTCCAAAGAAACTCATTTCTGAAATTTTTTACAATTCACAAAAACAAGGATTTAAACAAAGTGAGTTGAGGCAAACTACTCTACTCACTTACCTAAGGCATAAACTTGCATCAAAACTTGGAAAATAAAATTCTACACATGCATGCAAGCTCATATGAACAACACCAAGAGTTACTAAATACTCACAAATGAGGCCACCAATCAAAAATCTAATTGGAGGGGTGAAGGAGTTACATACCAGGGAGTATTTGCCCAAAATCTCAGCTCAAATGATGGGTTGTAGAGAGAGATTGAAATTTTAGACGGGGAGCAGCAGGAACGCAAGAACAAAGTGCAGAACTCGTGTTTTTGGAGAGAGAGAAGGGAGGAGGAAGAAGACTTACCTGGCTGGCTGCCCTGTGGGTCCCAGGCGCCCTGTGGGCGCGGCCAGGGGCCAGGCCACGCCAGCTGGCCGCCTGGGCCATTGGTGGCCCCCCCTGGTCAGCCCCAGGTGCCCTTGGGTCACTCCAGCATGGAAATTTTTAATATAATTTTTCTGGAATTTTTCTGACAACTTCACAGTTGGAAATTTTTCGAAGTTCAAAAAGCTGCGAAACTTTCTGAAAACTTGAAGCAGTGATTAGAGTTGTGAAGTTTCAAAAACATATAAACTTGGTACAACAAGGAGAATAAAAGCTATAGCAAATGAAAACATAACAAGCTCCACTTTCTACCTATATAAAACATGCTTACTATCAAGGTTGATCAAGTCTTACCAAGAAACCGGCGATGTATAGAGCAAAAAGCCTCACCCCTTATGAAGTGATCATTGGACCTTTACTTTAATGGACATTGTCCCCACCTTGATGGTTTTGTATTTGTGGTGCACATGTAGAGGACAATCCCATTCTCCAATCTTCACGGTCTCGACATTCTCTATAGAGTTGAGGCCATGCCTCTTGTCAATTTTCTTCGGAAAATACACCGTGTGTTCTTTGTCATTCACATTGAAAGTAACCTTCCCTTTATTGCAATCAATAATAGCACCTACGGTGTTAAGAAAAGGTCTACCAAGGGTAATAGGCATGCTCCCATCCTTGGGCATGTCAAGCACAATAAAATCAGTAAGGATTAAACAATTAGCAACTTCAACGGGAACATCCTCACAAATACCTATAGGAACAACTATTGACTTGTCAGCCATCTGTAGAGAGATATCTATAGGGATTAGTTTTTCTAAACATAATCTCTTGTAAAGAGAAAATGGCATAAAACTCACTCCCGCTCCAAGATCACATAAAGCAGTCCTAACATAATTATTCTTTATGGAACAAGGAATGGTGGGTATACCTGGATCACCAAGCTTCTCAGGAATCTTTCCACTAAAAGAGTAGTTAGCATGCATAGTAGATATTGCTTCATTAGGAACTTTTGTTTTATTAGTAACAATATCTTTCATATATCTTGAATAAGGAGGTAACTTAATAGCATCAGTCAAAGGAATTTGAAGAAAAAGAGGTTTCATCCACTCACAAAACTTATTGTAATGCTCTTCTTCTTTAGTTTTGAGAGACCTACCTAGAAAGGGCATGGGTTTCTGTACCCATGGTTCTCGTTCCTTCCCATGTCTTCTTGCGATAAAATCTTCTCTAGTGTATTTCTTGCGTTTGTCGGGTGCTTCTTCTTCTCAAACCTCGGGTGGATCATCCTTTTCACCCTCCTTTTCAGGCTCAGCACCGTCTTCAGTCTCAGCATCGGAGGTAAATATACTATTTGGATCATTGCAATTGTCAACATCTTTGTGCTTCTTCTTCTTCTTCGGAGAGCTAACAATTTCTTCTTCCTGTATTTGAGAATCTTGTGCGATCCTCTTCGGATGTCCCTCCGGATAGAGAGGATCTTGAGTGCTAGTTCCTCCTCGGGTTTTAATCCCGAAGGCCTGTATATCCTGTTTGGCATTATTAGCAAGAAAATCTTTTTACACATTAGAAATTTGATCAAGCTGAGTTTGAACCATATGAAAATGCTTCACAAGACATTTAACATCATTAACTGTTCTACCTAGAACATCAAGCAAACTTTTGATAGCAAGGGAATTGTCATGCAACTGACTTTGTATCTTCTCATTAAAGTGATTCTGCTTCATAATAAAATTATGAAGCTCATCTAAACATTGACCAGGAGGCTTACCATGAGGAATGTCACTTGCATTGAAATCTAAAAGAGAGTGTACCTCTACCATAGGAGGGTGAGTGGTAGGCTCACACAACTTCTCAATAGGGGTAGATTCTTCACGTCTTTAGTTTTAATACCTGATACGGTGAGGATAGTTCTCTCACTCCTCGTTGGTTACCCCAAGTGGAAGGTGAGATGTAGCGTAGCAGAAAATTTCCCTCGGTGAAGATACCAAGGTTATCGAACCAGTAGGACTCCAAGAGATACAAGACGCCAGAAATTAGGCGGTTGACATGGACCTGCACACAACAACAAATAAATTTGCTCCCAACGAGTACAGAGGAGTTGTCAATTCCTCCAACCTTGCTGTTTACAAAGGATCAACGCAAGAGATAATAATATTGGCAACTGAAAGTAAATTGAAGTTGTAAACAATAAGGTAAAGATGGACCGGGGTCCCGTGATTTTCACTAGTGATGTCTCTCTCCCAAAAGACGATAAAAGTGCTAGCGAGGTAAACAAATCACAGCTGGGCAATTGACAGAATTATGAAGGCACCTCAATGCTAACTATGCTGCAAAGAAAGGAAGGGCTCAAAAGCAATGGGCAGTACGCCAAGGTAAGTAGACCGAAATCCAACTGCATCTACTACGAATCATACACCTTGAGATAGTTATCCAGAACATCTCGCTGGTATTAAGTTGCGAATCCCACCCAAAGTGTAAACTCAAAGCAACAGACAACTTCATTAAAAGAACTTTGCGTAAAGTAAACAATCCTTGCACCCGCGGGTACAAGCACCGTTGTTTTATCCCTGGTGGCAACAACACATCCCCTAGTCTCATGTTTCTGTCACTCAAGCTAGACATCAAGGGGCTGAACCCACAATCAACCATAACGCTCCCTCTTGGAGTTGCAACAAATCACTTGGCCAAAGTAAAATACGGCAACGGAGAACATGCAAGAATTTACTCAAGAACAAAATATAAAAGAGAAGAACCAAATATATTACTCATCACAATCTGAACATAGTCTCATAATCCATCAGATCCTAACAAACTCATCATAGCAACAGCAGAAAATTACAAAGGTGCCTCGATCATGTGAGGAAACTCACGAGGTCTCAAAAGTGGAAGCACAAAGAGGGGAGAGATAGATCACATAGCTACTAGTCACGAACCCATGGTCCAAGGGGGACTACTCACGGTACATACGGGAGGCGTCCATGGCTATGGATGGTCTCCCGGAGGGGGTTCCTCCTCCCGGCAGGGTGTCGGGGCAGCTTCTCCAGGCAGCCCCGATATTGAAACGGTGGCGGCGGCGGTACAGAGGCGAGATCGCGGAAAAGAGATCGATATTAGGGTTTCCACCCCGAGGGCTAAATATAGGTGGAGGGGGGTGTCGAGGGGGCCCACCAGGCAGCCAGGAGGCCTCCTGGCGCGGCCTTGGGTGGGGCCGCGCCAGGGACCCTCCTGGTCTCCTGGTGGTGGCCCCCCTCCGCTACCTTGGTGATTCTGGAAGCTTCCGGGTCGCTGATTTTTTATCTGATTTTCCGGTTTTTTTGGAGCACTTTTAATGGCCGGAAAACCTGAAATACAAAAACAGCAGAAAACAGCAACTGTCAGCTGGGTGCACTGTGTTAATAGATTAGTCCAAATATGATCAAAAGTGTATGAAAGTTCAAGCAAAACATGGCAAAGTCACACAAAACATGCATGGAGCAAGCAGAAATTATAGATACGTTTGAGACGTATCAACATCCACAAGCTTAATTCCTGCTCGTCCTCGAGTAGGTAAATGATAACAAACATAATTTCTGTGGTGACATGCCACACAACCATATAAGTACTTTTAAGTAAAGCAATCAAAGCATGCAATTCAATTCAAGTCTTAACAAGCAAGAGTCTATATTAGCATTGACACAAGAAACAAAAGAACAAAAGGTGCAAGAGCTCTCGCTGTCCGTGACTCGAATATCTCCAGATGGTGTTTGCGTGCAAGCAGGAGACTGGGAAAAAGAGGGAAAAAGGTTGTTGAGAACAAGTATCTACTAAAGTTTCACACTTAGTCTCCTTTGGATTCTTATCTTGACTCGTCCCCAGACCACTAGCCAGGTACAAGTCAAACTTATCCACTCCCTTTCGATATTTTGAGCACTCATGCAATGGATGAGCGTGAGCAAGAAATTTGACACCTAAAAGGCGAAACAGAAAGAAGGTGGAGGAGGAAGACAAAAAAGGTGTGAAAGGCTCACATCAGTGAGGAAAATCATAGGCGAGAGAAGGCCATATGATAGATATGATGTGAGGAGTAGGGATTGCCATGCAACGGATGCACATGTGAGCTAAAAGCTCTCCAAGGGAACTAGTGGGGGTGCATCTAACTTGCTTGCTCAAGAAGACCTAGAGCTTGTTTGAGGAGGCTCATCATTGGAATATACAAGCCAGGTTCTATAGTGTGAAGGTCCCCACATAGCTATATGCATGATGATGATCTCTATGGAGTACAAGGGATAGAGGATGAAGTACTAGTGTGGATCTCTCAAAAGGAATAGTAGTGTGCCCCCTTCTCTCTTTTTATTTTTCTTTTTCTCGTTTTTCTATTTTTTGTATTTTTTGGTGGCCTCAATGGCTCTTTCTATTTAACTCTCATTTGTCCTCTTTGGGATCTTTTGATTTTGTCCTCTTTGGGATCTTTTCCTCACTTTAGGGGCAACACTCTATATTACAAGAATATAGGAGATCGTTCACACTTTACAAAGGTACTCACATAAATAAGATATAACTATCACGATGCAAATGTATGCCTCTACCAGGATAGCAGGATATGCAATGATACTGGCGCGTCATGTAGCAATGATTAGGGCAAGGCCCAACTAGCATGCGGCTCATCGATCAAGCAAGTAGCATGTATGACATGAGGATCAAGTCATGATAAGGTGGATGTTGCATGGCAATGTATCTCAGAAAGGCTATGGAAATTCCTTGTAGGTAGGTATGGTGTCTGTTTTGAGGAAAGATATAAGGAGGTTTATCATGACAGAGCGTATCGTGCCAAGGGTTTGGATGCACCGGCAAAGTATGCGCCAACTCTCAAGGTGAGAAAGGGCAATGCACGGTACCGAAGAGGCTAGAAAAAGTATAGGTGGGTGGAAGTGTCAACTTTCGAATACTCACATTAGTCCAAAAAACTCATGCACTTATTATCGGTAACTCTCAATCTAATAAGGAGGTTCACAAAGAGACAGGTACCCCGAGGAGGAGTGTATGGGGGTTTGGTTATCCTTGCGCATCCTTGACTCATGGTACGTGAGTGTTCTCTAATATTCAAACCCTCCAGAGGTTAGTGATCCATCTAGTAGCTAGATGTCGGGACCCGGGGTTAGCGTATGTAATTACGGTCACAATGCAATCACATGGAGAGCCGAGAGCCGTACCCACTTGTCTAAGCAGACAAGGCCAAACACAGATCACTCTCGGTAAGCATCGAACGTGAGGGGCATCCCATCCAGGCCGGATGATCAACTAAGATGGGTCCTCATCGTCCGCTCAGAAGTCTAAATGCTTATGGGTGGTGAATCCCATACTCATAGACAAGTTGCCTCAACCATGTTATCGATTGAATCATAACCCTTACATAGACTTACTCCAGCCCGATCACTTAGTCGGGGTCTAGGGCGGGCTCGATCATACAACAAAGTGTGCACGTGACAGAGTCACGAGCAATCGCATCGCGATGCCCCAAGCTGCGCACATCTAAGGGCCACTTGGTGTATAAAAGACCGCCAACCAGATCACAGCTAAGGTCACGAAAACCCATACTAAGACATGCATGTTATAATCATACACGCATCACACATGTCTAGTATAAACAGATGGTAATCACAACATGAACTCTACAAACTCAGTCTTTATAACTTCTGCTAAACAGAGCAGATATAGTAGTTGTATTACAAGCAGAGATCACATGTTTGTGATCCAACATTTCATCAAACATCAACGGAAGCAAATTATGTCTTAGTAAAGACAAGTTTAACAAATGGCTTAAGAAGCCTGAAAGAAAATACAACGACCCTCCAAAGGGCACAGGCTGCTGCCTGGAACTATACGACTTGGTCCACGTCGAGCTCGAGTTAGAGGCCACCATCAAGGTCAGTGGTCTCGTCTCTAAAACATAGAATAAGAAAACGTGAGTACAAAGTCATACTCAGCAAGACTTACATAGGAACTATACTACTCATGCACATGTATCAAGGCAAAGGGAGGTGGGGTTTCACTTGCAGAAGTGCCAACTTTGACTTGGCTAGTCCTGTACTACGAATACCAGAAAGAGGTAAGGAGCGTACACGAGTCCAAGTATCAAGTCTCCAACCAAAACACCACTATGGTTAATTCCTCGACTTCGCCACGAGGAAGCACGCCATAGCACTCACACTTATCTTGGCAAGTTTTATAAGAATCCGGTTCAAGTTATCTATGATCAAGTAAAGGTCTCCAAGTAGTCCATAACCGCAGACACGGCTATTCGAATAGTTCATTAACCCTGCAGGGGTGTACTACTACACACACGCCTCATCAGTTACCGCCTGGGGATGGACCCTTCAAGTGAGTACTGGCGAGGATGCTGCCACAACACTTCACTCACGGCACCATCTCTAGTCCTAGGGAGTCGCCTATTTGAGTTGGGACCACGATCGGAATCCGACCGATTTTTCCGATGCGGACTCAAACGTTGTGTGACCGCCATCAAGCTCGACTCGATCATGATCACTTGATTCAACGTGCCCACAACCTACGCCAACCACTTACCTTGGTTCCACCTGCTTGAGATAGTTAAAGGGCGAACTACTTGCGACTCCTGGACTAGTCCGGGGTGAGGTACTAGGCCGAGAGGGGTCAGTGAGCCCAATGTGTGGTCGTACTCTTAGTCTTGGATAACAACACAAGAACTCGGGCTTAAGGCAGTGTTCAACGAGACAACCCACTGTGTACTCCTACACAGTCTCTCATCATTCACCTTTGTTTAGGGTAGATTCACCAACACGTTACCACCATCATTCACATGATCACTACCATCCCGACTCACAATAGAGTAGCCTCAGGTAACAACTCTAAGCATGCAATAAGCTGTAACAGTTGCAGGGGACACAAGATAACAAACAACTCCTACATCTGCTAGGATTGTGGTTTGCTTACTACTGTGACAAAATGATAGGTCATGCAAAGGAATGGGTTCAACTAGCGGTAGAACGTATCATGGTGACATCCTAAACATGCATTTGCGAGAATGAGAGGGAACTGAGATTTTATCGACATGATCAAAGAGGGGGTGCTTGCCTTGCTGACGATCACGATGTAAGACTCTTCTGACGTGAGGTTGAACTCGTCTCCGAGATCAACTCTACCGAGAAGATGCAATCACCGAAGCACTGGAAGTAAAGCACAATCAAGATAATACAATGCACATTCAATATGCAAAACAAAGCATGGAAAGGTACTGATGTGACCTAGGTTTAAATTGTAACATGTTAATTGAAGTTGATTTGAAAAGTGAATTCAAATTCAAACTCCAAGTGTTATTCAAATTGGTCCAAGTTGCATTTGCTAAAGTTTGTTTCATTGTAAACCAATTGGTCATGTGTGTGAAATGCTCCTGAAGTGTAAGTGATCACCTTTGCATTGCATTGGTTGAATTTAGAATGATCATAGTAATTTATTTGATTTAATACAAAAGAGCCAAATAGAAAAATGCTACTGATCCCTTATTTTAAACATTTCAAACATGGTTGAAAGTTGGTTATTTGGATAGAGAATTTTATTCTGATAATTTTTCATATATTACACTTTGAATTTGGAGTTATAGTTTAAAAGATATTCAATTTCAAAGTTTAGGCCAATTTCTGGAATTTACTGAATAAATAATTTATTTAGGATTTACTGCGTCATGGTGACGTTAGTGATGACGTGGGGGGAGGGGCTGACCAGTGGGGTCCCTTTGTCAGCGTCACAGTGGTTAAAACCCGGTTTAATTAACCCCTGGTTAATTAGAGGGGGGCCCCGGGTACACCGGTCAGTGACGTGGGGGGGGGGGTTAGCTCGTGGCCGCCGGCGGCTCTGCCACGGCGGTGCCCTCGCCGGAATTGGCTAGAGGCCACGGGGAGGAAGAATAAGAGCACGGGGAGGAGGATTGAAGGCGCGCGCATTCGTCTGTGCCATCGGGGCAACGCGAGGAGGCCCGTGGCCATGGCTGCGACAAGGGGAGCGGCGGCCGTGGCCTCTGCTCATGGCGGACGACGACAGAGGGGTCGGGGAGAAGGACGGGAGGGGGTATTCGAGGCGCGGTGCTCACCTGAACACGATGAGAGGCACGGCGGGGCCGGAGAAGGAGCGGGTGGAGGGAAATTTGACGCCGGAGTCTTCGGTGGACGCGGCGACATGTTGAAGCTATCGTCGTCTCCGTTGCCTCTCGCTCCAAATTGGTGGCGCCGCTCGAACTGGTCATCACCGGGGAACCTCCTAGACAGCTTGATGCAACAAACGGGGCACGGTGGCCGCGCTAAACCTCGTCAGTGTTCCGGCGGTTCTCAGCTAGGGTTACGGGTTCGTGCGAGGGAGACGAAGGAGAGGACCAGAGGAGGGGCAAAGGGAAGCTAGGGCTTCCAGGCGTCCACGGGGGCAAGGAGATGAGGACGGGGGCCTCGCCACGTCGAAGCAGGAGGTGGAGGCATGAGCGTGCGCGTGCTCTGCCTTGGTGCCATCCTCCTGGCACGAGGTAGACGACAGGGGAGCTGCGGGCTGGGCTGGGCCAAGCCAAAGGCCAGGTGGGCCGAGGGGTAAGTGGGAGGTAGGTGGCCTTTGCCCCTTTTTTCTGTTGTTTTCTTTTTATTGTTTTCTGTTATTTGTTTTGCCCTTTAAAATAAATACTAGGGCATTTTATAAAAACCCCCAATTATTTTTATAAACTCTAGGTGACTTAGTATTAGTCAACCCCAAGTTTTGGGAATTTTTGAAATTCAAATTATTTGAATTTCAATTCAAATTATTTGAATTTCAATTCAAATAGGCATTTGATTTAAATTCCAAGACCCATTTGGACTTTTTGAAAAATCCATGAGCATGGAGTGGGACCCACTTCATATGAAAAGTGATCATGCCCATTTATAAGACTTTTCAAAATGTTCAAAGCATTTTTGGAAAAAGATTTTTGTCTGGCCTTTTTATTAAAATTATTTTGAGGCTTTTTGCTTCCCCAATTCTTTTTCTTTGCAAAATTTTTTAAGATGCAAAAATGCTAGCTTGGAAAAGCACAAACCTAAATTAGGGTTCTGAGACTAGAGTTCTCAGCAGGTGTTTTTGGTTTTCGAAAAACACACGGATTTCCCAAAATATGACATCTATCACTAATAGGCTCGGGCTCTTTACACAAAAAGTTCAAACATTACTCTAGTCAATACCTCAAAACTATGTCAAGTTACTACTACAAAGAGAATAGCAACTTCAACTACCTACTTCTAGTCAAGACACAAAACTCAGTGCAACAGGCAAACTATCTAACAAGATAAAACATGCAACCTATAGAAAGTTCAACCTAAAACAAAAGAAAATCTCTAGAAAAACTAAAGCACTACAACTAAACAGAGCAGCAGCTAAGAAAGGAAAAAGAACAACTCACAGCTAAAAGAATAAGCATGCAAATCCTATGAGGAGTTCTAGTTCAAGCGGAGCGTGTATCTCTCCCACACAAAAGAGTAAGCTGGGGTCTAACTTGTTACGAACAGCAAGCAAAGCTAAAGAAAACTAAAAATAAAACCTAAGAGCGAGATGCTCCAAGCATAGCATATAACGCATGAAGTGATAATATAGTGAAACGAGAGACGAACTGATAATTGTTGATGAAGAAGGGGATGCACGGGGGCATCCCCAAGCTTAGACGCTTGAGTCTACTTGAATATTTATTGGGGGTGCACATGGGCATCCCCAAGCTTGATTGTTTGACACTCCAATATATCATTTCATCATCTTCCATCGCGCACTTGAAAACTCCCTTCATACATAACTCATTGTAGACTGATTAGAGAGGTTAGTACCCTATTAAAATAATTTTTCCCTTACTGGGAATAAAGATAATCTTGAAGAGCTACTGTTTCTCAAGATTGCCAAAAAGTTTTTTCAAAGAAAAAGCAAGCTTAAGGTTTTCAAAAGTAAAGAGAGACAAAACGTGGCAGAATCTGTGAAAATCAGAACAGCAGGTAGTAAAGAATTTTTTAGGGATACTTCTGAAACTCAAATAAAAAAACTCAGAACATACGCAAGTTTCGTAATTGTATAGAGAACGTTGTGTCAAAATTTCAGCTCAAAAATATGAACTGGGATTTTTCTCTGATTTTCCTAGTCACGAGAACAGAATCTGTTTTCTGGACAGCATGTCACAACTTTTACTTCCCTTGTCGTATGAGGCTATAAAAGGCACAAAGCTTGAAAAGTAAAGATACAATGATGTTTCTACAGTAGTAACAATCATCAAGACTACTAAGAACAGAATAAAAGCAAAAAGAAAAACCTAAATTCGTTGCGGGTTGCCTCCCGAAAGCGCTTCTTTAGAGCCATTAGCTAGGCTTAAAGCAGAAGATCAAGTCTTTTCAAGAGAATAACTAGCCCGTGTGACGGACTGAAAAGGTAACTTAATATTTTCCTAGGGAAATGTTCCATCCCTTTCTTGAGAGGGAATTGTAATTTGATATTCCCCTCTTTCATGTCAATAACAACACCAATTGTGCGAAGAAAAGGACGTCCCCAAATAATTGGACAAGAAGGTTCACATTCAATGTCCATAATAGTAAAATCAACGGGAGCATAATTGTCATTGACAATGATAAGAACATCATCGATCTTCCCCAATGGTTTCTTTACGGAAAAATCAACAAGATGAACACCAAAAGAACATGGATCAAAAGGTTTCAATTCAAGCATATCATACATTCTTTTGGGCATAACAGAGGTACTTGCTCCAACATCACAAAGAGCATAACAAGAGAAGTTATTCAATTTGATTTTTATCATAGGATCCCAACCATCTTCTAGCTTCCTAGGTATGGAGGCTTCTAGTCTAAGCTTCTCCTCCCTAACTTTGATTAGAGCATTGGTAATATGCTCTGTGAAGGCAAGATTAAGTGTGCTAGTGTGGGGGTCTCTAGACATCTTGTGTAGGAAACCAATAACTTCAGGTAAAGTGAAGTTGTCAAAGTCTAGGTCACTACTATCTATCAAGGAGGTAGTGATATCATTTAGGCTCACTTGTTTGAAAGCCTCTATGTTCATAGAGGTTTATTCATCTATGGTTGAGGTTGTAGCATCACCATTGATAGGTCCAGTGGGACTAGGGGTGTGATGGGTGCTAACAGTTTGGACATCCTCAACTACTTGGATAGTAGCTAGTGTGTGATAGGTGGAAAGGCTCTTAATTCTATCTTCTTCCTCTTTTTCTCTAGCCCATCTTTCTTTGAGTTTAGCCATCATCCTAATATTTTCATTGATTTGTAACTGGATAGCATTAATAGGAGTGACCTTACTCTCCTCAAGGGGAGAGGTTCTAATTTTTAACATGTCAACATCAAGGGCTAAGTTGTCTACCTTCAAACAAAGATTATTTAATTTAGCTAGTTTTTCTTCCACATTCTTGTTGAAGGCTTTTTGGGTAGTGATAAATTCTCTAAGCATACTCTCTAGTTCCCATAAGTGGATGGAAACGGTCTAGGATTACTAGCAAAATTACTCCTATAAGCATTATTATTAAAGTTGTTTCTAGAGATAAATTTCACATCTACTTGTTCTTGAGCAACCAAAGAATTTAAAGGAACATCCTGAGGATCAATAGGAGCTTGCTTGGTAAGTAGAGACATGATAAGGTCAACCTTTTCATTTAGAGAGGAGATCTCCTCGATAGAATTTACCTTCTTACCAGTTGGAGATCTTCTGGTGTGCCACTGAGAGTAGTTCAACATTATCTCACCAAGTAGCTTTGTGGCAGCACCAAGTGTGGTTGACATAAAAGTTCCTCCCGTGACCGAATCTAACAGGTTCCGCGAGGTAAAGTTCAAGCCTGCATAAAAATTCTGGATAACCATCCAGGTAGTCAGTCCATGTGTGGTGCAGTTCTTGACAAGCTTATTCATACGTTCCCATGCCTGGGCAACGTGTTCGTTATCCAATTGCCTGAAATTCATAATGTTACTCCCCAATTGAATAATTTTAGCAGGGGGACAATACTTCCCTATAAAAGCCTCTTTGCATTTGCTCCAAGAATCGATACTGTTCTTGGGTAAGGATTGCAACCAGATTTTAGCTTCATCCCTCAAGGAGAAAGGAAAAAGCTTAAGCTTAACAATATCACCATCTACTTCTTTATACCTTTGCATATCACAAAGCTCAATAAAATTATTTAAATGCAAAGCAGCATCATCTCTAGCACCAGAGAATTGATCATTCATAACAAGATTCAGTAAAGCAGGATTAATTTCATAAGAAAGTGCTGAAGTGCCAGGTGGAGCAATAGGAGTGCAGAAAAATTCACTGTTGTTGTGACTAGTGAAGTCACACAACTTGGTGTTTTCATTGGAACCCATAGTAGCAGCAGGTATTTTTTATAAGGGACACAAAAGTAAAAAATGAAAGGTAAACTAACAAGACTAAAAAGCAAAGATAAAAGATAGTGTGCAACTCCCCTATCTTGTAGACTGGAGTCCCCGGCAACGGCGCCAGAAATTGGCTTGATACGGTGAGGATAGTTCTCTCACTCCTCGTTGGTTACCCCAAGTGGAAGGTCAGATGTAGCGTAGCAGCAAATTTCCCTCGGTGAAGATACCAAGGTTATCGAACCAGTAGGACTCCAAGAGATACAAGAAAGTGACAACGGCGCCAGAAATTAGGCGGTTGACGTGGACCTACACACAACAACAAATAACTTTGCTCCCAATGAGTACAGAGGAGTTGTCAATTCCTCCGGCCTTGCTATTTACAAAGGATCAACGCAAGAGATAATAATACTGGCAACTGAAAGTAAATTGAAGTTGTAAACAATAAGGTAAAGATGGACCGGGGTCCCGTGATTTTCACTAGTGATGTCTCTCTCCCAAAAGACGATAAAAGTGCTAGCGAGGTAAACAAATCACAGTTGGGCAATTGACAGAATTATGAAGGCACCGCAATGATAACTATGCTGCAAAGAAAGGAAGGGCTCAAAAGCAATGGGCAGTACGCCAAGGTAAGTAGACCGAAATCCAACTGCATCTACTACGAATCCACCTTGAGATATCTATCCAGAACATCTCGCTGGTATTAAGTTGCGAATCCCACCCAAAGTGTAAACTCAAAGCAACAGACAACTGCATTAAAAGAACTTTGCGTAAAGTAAACAATCCTTGCACCCGCGGGTACAAGCACCATTGTTTTATCCCTGGTGGCAACAACACATCCCCTAGTCTCATGTTTCTGTCACTCAAGCTAGACATCAAGGGGCTGAACCCACAATCAAGCATAACGCTCCCTCTTGGAGTTGCAAAAAATCACTTGGCCAAAGTAAAATACGGCAACGGAGAACATGCAAGAATTTACTCAAGAAAAATATATAGAAGAGAAGAACCAAATATATTACTCATCACAATCTGACTATGGTCTCATAATCCATCAGATCCCAACAAACTCAGCATAGCAACAGCAGAAAATTACAAAGGTGCCTCGATCATGTGAGGCGGCTCACGAGGTCTCGAAAGTGGAAGCACAAAGAGGGGAGAGATAGATCACATAGCTACTGGTCACGGACCCATGGTCCAAGGGGGACTACTCACGGTACTGTTGGGAGCCGGAGTAGAAAACAAAAAATTTCGGCACTACGAAACCAAACCCAAGAACGAAACTAGGAAGATGCAGACAAGGATATCGATCTTGTTACCTTTTTGCAACCGTTCAACGGATGCATTCTCTCGCAGCGGAAGATGTTGATGGAGAGTTGAAGAAGCGTGAAGATGAACTATCCCACGAACATATCTAATCACCGTGGATTCCCTCGAACAAAGAACGAACGCACGATCTCTCTACAGTTGATCCACATGTACGGTGTGAATGATCCGGCAGGGCTCCGCCGTCCAGAGCTCGGCGCCTCCAGAATAGAGAGGATGGAGGAGAAGCCCTTCGGGGATATGGAGGAGATTGGATCTACAAGAGAAAGAGATAGGGGGCAGCCCTTCGGCAAAATAGAACAACTTGTGTGTTGAAGGGGTGCCCCCGTCTCCTCTATTTATAGTGGGAGGGGAGGGGAGGCCACCTTGGAGGAGGGGGCAGCCCTAGGGGTGCCTCCCTAGGGTTTCCCTCCCCTTAGGGCCGGCCAAGGAAGGGGGGAGGAAGCTTCCTCACCTAGGAGGAAGCTTCCTCCTAGGGCGCCCCCCTTGGGCCTCTTTGGTCCAAGTGCTCCCTCCCCACTTGGGCCTTCCAAGTGAGAGAGGGGCCATTGGTATTAAATCTATTTTATTAATTCCAAATTTTTTTGGGAATTCACAATAAATAAATATTAAACATATTTAGACCAACCCGGAACTTTTCCGGCCCTTCGGTTTTACCCGGTTTTCTCAAAACTCTTCCCGGTACTTTACCGGTGCCCCGAAACGATTCCGGTTTTCTCTCTGATTAAATCTCAATCACTCCGAAAGTTTTCCGGTGTGTTATACTCGTGCTCCTATCACTCTACTACTCAACAAATCTTCCACCCTTAAGTGTGTGACCCCATAGGTTCGGTAGAATAAGGACATGAACCGGAAACTTATTTTCCCGCGGAACAATAACCGATAGCGGAGGCATGGACACCCATAACGGTTCCTGTACCTACATGAATATAAATTCGAGTGAACCACAAGCTTAACATGCCAGTCCTATTTTCTTCACGATACTATACAAAACCTGAGGTGAGATCTATTAGGTATCCGCATGATTAACCATTAACCATTATACCAAGTCGTCCTCCTTCTTGTTTTGTTCCATTTTCTCGTTTAGTATTCCGGTATCCCTTGTGATCAATTCACAGTGTCTGGACAGACGATGTTGGATGCCGTAATACCGAGAGGGCCCACAGAAGTATATCTCCATCATTAGAGGAGAAAATTCCCAACTCGAATCGTTAAATCCCTTGACACACTTTCAGGTGTGAGTGATCAAAGCTGTTATTGCCACGCCTATTACGGGTGGTGTTGGGACAGTGTCAAAACCCACCCTCCGGTATGAAGTTACAAAACATTTGTATGGTCATGAAGGACACATGCACATTAACTTTAGATGATTTTACTTATAACATGGAAACGATGTGATCTCAAAGTAAATCATACAATTGGGTCGGTTCATCACCCTTGTTCTGGCAACAATGTGCTCCTATGTGTTACCGGAATTTCCAATGCCCTATGAATAGGAAAACATGTCATCCATAACACACGGGTTAGTCCTAGAGGCAGACTAAGAACACTTGGTGTTTATACTCCACACCTGCATATGGGTTTTCCTCCGGAGGCAGTTAACATGCTACTTGGCAAACCTCCGCATAAGCCATTTGCAGTTATAGCACAGACATATAAACTTTAATAATGAACCTGGAATTATAATAATACAATTTATTATTGCCTCTAGGGAATAGTTCCAACAGTCTCCCACTTGCACTAGAGACAATAATCTAGTTTCATGGTTTACTCAGACCAATGGCATTTTGGTCTTCATGCTCGTTTGTGGTATAGACTTCATCACGGAGCTTAACGCTTTTAGGCTCGTCTCAATCCTATGTATCTTAATGTACCCCTTCATCTTTATGAAGTATTTGAAGATAGGGCACTATCGTTCAACATGTTTGGACTACAGTGAGCTCTTAGCTTACTTTGTTTTGATCATGATGCTCATATCAAAATATGGTTTATGCAGATCAAACGTTCGGAACTATGCCAATCACTATGATGGTGTTCCTGATCCAAATACCGTCCTATGCAACTTCCAGAGTTGCCATGTTTCACTTCTATGTTGTAGAAATCCCGCTATATGACTTAGCTTGAAAAACAATTTTCAACATCCTACTTTGCTACTTAGCTACAGACCGAAAAAGGAAACATATTACAAATCATTATGAAACTTTCTTTCATCTATTTGTAATGAACTCTTTAGTTTTCCTCATAGAACCTTTCTTCATCTGAGGTACTTCAAGAGAACTAATCTAATATTTAGATTAATTTGGTGCTTGTTGCACTTTCAGGATATTCAATACCTTAGTGCTTTATTTTGCTAAAATATTTATTCTCAATCTGACGAGGGGGTGACCCCACGACTCCTATGGATGAGCCTACCCGGTGTACCCGAAGACAGGAGGCCCACAAAGATGTCACCTGGGCCCAGCCTTGGCCCACTGGTGGCACCGACGTAGGAGTCCGCGAGTTATAAGGAAGGTGCAAACTTGCTGTACGGGACAAGATCATGGTTAGGAAACCTCATCTGTAATCCAGGATGGACTCCCAGAGACCTAGCCTAGTATATAAAGGCTAGGAGGGGAGGCGCCGAGATCAAGCAATACACAATCTGTAACCCTAGCCTTGTGCGCACTAGCCTTGGCTCCCCTGTAATCGCCATCTCCCATCAATAACATCGAGCAGGAACGTATCCTCCTGTTAGCCGACGAGCTATCGTCCAACCTGTGCCTCTCATGATTAACCCAGGGTCCCTGACCATGGGATTTGCCGGGGTACATCCCCGTCAATTGGCGCCGTCTGTGGGAACTACATAGGTTGGAATTACGATCTCGGCGGTTCCGTCCTCAGCAAGCCACAACTCAAGAGCAAGAACCAGATGCAATCCACCGAAGGAATTCAAGATCACGGCGAACATCTCCGCTGCCCCAACGAGATCGCTCAGCCCGCAGCCGCGCCAAGACCAGTATTATGGCGGCAACCGAGCCCACCGCCAACGAAGGAGAACTCAACGACCCAAAAGAAAGGCGCGAGGGTTCCACACAGAGATCCCGATCGACGAACTACAACATGAAGAGGAGGACCTGCCGACCACTCGACGACCCACCGCCACCCAGGTACCCGCCGCACAACAAGACACCGACTCCGAGCTCGAGATCAGCGATCGCCAAGATCATCGCCGACGAGGAAAAAATCAATGACTTAGAAGACATGCACGAGGATTCTACGAAGAGACCCCACTCGACGTGTCGAACTATACAGCTACGCGCTCGCCGGCCACCCGACGACCCGCCGCCTTGCGGACAGTCGCCGCCCGCCAGGACAGCGACTCTGAGACTCAGACTGGCGAATACTACGACCCAAACCGAAGGCCAGACGAATTCGCCAATCTCATAAGGAACCAGAATCTAAGCGAGGGGATCGAAATCGACCCGCGAGCTCACGAGCACCCAGCGGACCACGCGCTGTTCTTCCGAATCTCAAGGAGGAAACGGCATGCCGGATCCAGGAAGCTCACGGTCAGGGAACAGCTAGAAGGACCCTGCACGATCGACTTCTTCGAAGACGTCCGGGGATACATCAGATCGAGCCACACTCTGGGAGACTGCCGCCTGTTCAACGAACTCGCCGACAGCCTCAAGGAGGAAAAACAACAAGAATCCAAGCGCGCCCGACGAACCGAGCACTTGCCCACTCAAGGACAGGTGTACACGATCCAAGAAGGCAAGGTATCGCAAGCCCAACAGGACGCCTACACCCTGCAGGCCAGAGCAGCCGAGAACCTAAACACAGTCGAAGTCTACCAGCTACACAACACAGAAAAGAGCATCACGTTCAACCAGAGCGATGACCCGCCTGCAGTCCCAAGGCCGGGGCACGCGCCCCCGGTACTCGACGCCCAAATTGGAGGGTACGACATGGACATAATCTTCATGGACGGAGGTAGGAGCATGAACATAATCTTCGTCAGCACCCTACGCAAGATGCTGATCCCGCGATCAGTATGGAAGAAATCAAGCACCGTGCTATACGGAGTAGTCCCAGGAGAAGCAACCACTTCCCTTGGATTAATCGAGCTCGAAGTCGTCTTTGGCAGCAGACGAAATTCTGCAAGACACACCCTCGAGTTCGAAGTACTCGACTGGCAATCGCAGTATCACACCATATTGGGACGTCCAGTGTTCGCAAAATTCATGGCGATTCCGCACTACGCCTACCTCAAACTCAAGATGCCAGGATCCGCGGGTGCCATCACAGTCAATTGGAGCTTCACTAAATCAGAAAAATGCGACTGCGATTTCTACAAAGTCTCAGACACCTTCGGAGCCGAGCAAGAACTCTCAGAAACAGTCATGGTGACAGATAAAAGCATCCTCCCACTAGCAAGCCGAAGAGGGTCAAAAGAGTATGAACGGGACTCCAGGATCGACAGCGACACGGTCAACCACCAGGCGCACCCGACGGACTCAGAAAAAGCAGGCCGCCCCAGAATACCCTTCGGCCTAAACAACGCAGGAATAATACACTAGCGAATGATGCAATCATACATGAGAAACAAGGTCGGTGGAAACATCCAGGCCTACACAGACGAGATCATCACAATAATCAAAGAACTCGGACAAGAAGCAGACACAGAGGATGACAACACGGGTGAACCAGTGTAACATCCCAAAATTTCCCAAATTTTGGAATGTTAATTAAGTAAATTATATTAATGTTTGTCTGCTTGATATGTTTGACTTTTACTCGGATCTGAAACTTTTGCATTTTAATTGAATAATAAAATGAGAGGGAATAAAAGGACTTTCCCTGTTATTCATTTTAGGTGTTTTGGAATTTATTATTTAAAACAAATCCAACAAATTAAAATGAGAGAAGGTAATATGACTCCTTCATTATAAATGAAAGTTGGAAATGTTTTAGTGTGATTTATTTTAATTTAATTGGTGTTATTTAAATAATTTTCCATTCAAAAATAATAATAATATGAGAGAAGATAAAATGACTTCTTCAGAAAAATTGAGTGGAAATTATTTAAATAATTATTCGAGGTTTTTGTTGATTTTAAAAATATTTTATAACTAAATAAAGTCATTGGAAAAATGTTATTATTTTTATTTTTATTATTTTGGAAAATATGTCCATTGCATAATTTTCTTTAGATTATTTGATGAATTTAGAAATTTATTTCATATTTTTCTGATGTGTATTTATTTTTGTAATATTGTTTGAAGTTTCGGATTTAAAGAAATAAAACGGTACCCAGTCGGCCGAGTAACCCTTTCTCGCCGCGGGCGCAATTTGAGCCCGAGACGGATTTAAAAAAAATTCGGGCTATATAAGATTTCGAATTTTTTCTTTTTTGATTTTTTCAGAAACCCTAAATCGTCCGTGCCTCGATTTCCGTTTCGCGCCGCCGCTGGCGAACCTCGGTTTTAGTGTCCAGCGAACATCGGTTTCCGTGCTCGACGAACCTCGATTTCCGTGCCCGGTGAACCTCGGTTTCCGTGCCATCGCCACGTTAGCGGTACATCAGTAATTTTGTCCTGTAGCGAAAAGGACCTGTCTGCGACAGAAACTTTTATTTTATTCCCGAATAGGCCCTTTTTCACAGATTGCACCCTAGAACGGTTTAGGCTATATCTTTTAGACCGTATATCCGTTTTAGGTGATTCTTTTTGCGTTACGACCGTAGTGAAGTCTAGTTTACAGTAGGATACACTTTGCACTGTTACACTTTTCGAATTTGAATTTTGTACAGATTTAAATTCAATCTTCCGGTGACCGTGTCTTTTAAGCGGTGTATCCGTTTTCGCCGATTCCTGTTGCGTTGGGATTGTGGTGACTTGTAGTTATAGTTTAGATACTGTTTAGTTAGTTTTATTGATGTCCATTTGGTTCTTTTACTGTTGCATTGTTTATGTGTTGCATGTGTATTGAATGCATTATTGTTGATTGTGTAGATTGCCTGGAGTGTAGAAAGGATCAGAAATAAGTGTTAGAGTACTTCAACAACGGTCAAGGCAAGTTTCACTTTTGGTTATGCTTCACTGTTGATTATGCACATACTATGTTTCTATGCATGTGAAGGTCGTTATGTTATGCTGAAACCTGGTAGGATAGCCAGATGTTTCGATTGATCATTATATCCAACGTTGTTATGTTTTAGTATTTCTTGTGCTATGTGATTATATGCTTACTGTTGCAATGATAATCATGGGGGAATTATTGTGTTTTTCAAGTGTTGTGACAACATTATTATTAGTAAAATAGTAACTTGCAATTGAGGTACTGTAGAGTGGTATTGCATCCTGAGGGCTCTGTAATATTCACGTACGATGGTTGGTGTGTCATTGCAACCTGAGGGCTCTGCAATGTTCACTTGGTGTCTAGGTAGTGGCACTGTATCCTGAGGGCTCTACAGTGTTCATGATAGGGTGATGTTGCATCCTGAGGGCTCTGTAACAGTCACGAATGTGTTTGTAGTGGCATCGTATCCCGAGGGCTCTATGATGTTCACGAATAGGAGGTACGTGTGCTATTGTATCCTGAGGGATCTACAATACTCACGAAACCATGATCCCGAGGGCTCTCATGGCTGATAGGGTGATGTTGCATCCTGAGGGCTCTGTAACAGTCACGAATGTGTTTGTAGTGGCATCCTATCCTGAGGGTTCTATGATGTTCACGAATAGGAGGTACGTGTGCTATTGTATCCTGAGGGCTCTACAATACTCACGAAACCATGATCCCGAGGGCTCTCATGGCTGCCATTAGAAATCCTATGATCCTGAGGGCTCTCATAGGCGGTTTAGTTAGATATTGTCCTTTGTGGGTTGATATTAACTTAAGATGATAAAAATATTGAGTAGTAAGTAGAAGTAGTTGAATACCAACTTTATGTAAAACAAACCAAGCTTGATTTGTGTTATTGATTTGAAATTAGTTGTAGGATTGCTTTATCACTTGTGTTACTTACCGTACAAATCAGATGTACTGACCCGTGTTCGGGATGTAACCTTTGTGTTGCAGGTTTCTCAGAAGATTAGTGTGGTATGATAGGGTCACGAGTCTACACTCAGCATGTCGCTTGTGGATGTTGATGGGACTCCTCACTACTAGTTTTGCTTCCGCTATAGTTATATTGAAGAAGCTAGCCTTGAGTTATGCAAGTTGTTATTTGTTTTGAATTCTGGATCATACGATGTAATAACGATGCACTTGTACTTTGATATACATCTATTATACTTTGTGTGCTAGAGAGTTCGATCCAGGGACTAGCACTTGATCACAGAGACTCCGGTTCTAAGTGAATCGGGTCGTTACAACCAGCGCAAGTGGCAGCCGCAAACCCAATAGTTAATGAAGAAGCCAACAACGCAGTCGAGGAGCCAGAGCCAGCAGCACCCGAGGACCCATCTTGGAGAAAGCCACTCCTCAGGTTCCTAATCGACGACACCCTACCGCAGGATGTCGTAGAAGCAAAACGCATCAGTCGGCGTTCCAAAACATTCACAATAATCAACGGACAACTCTACAAACATAGAATTTCCCAGGTCCTACAAAAATGCATAGACGAGGAAGAAGACAAAACTCTACTACTGGAGATCCATGAAGGCACCTGCGGGCACCATGCCTGCAGTCGAGCACTCGTGGCAAAAGCCTTTCGAGCAGGAATCTATTGGCCAACAACCATGAGAAACGCAGAGGACATCCTGCGGCGTTGCATTGCCTGCCAAAAATCCGCCAGCAGACCGCACGCGCCAGCCTCAGAACTCAAAACCATACCACTATCATGGCCGTTCGCCACCTGGGGATTCGCCATGGTGGGCTCACTCAAGAAATCATCGAAAGGAGGAAGAAAACACCTGCTAGTAGCAGTCGACAAGTTCACCAAGTGGATCGAGGCAGTGCCCATTACCAGCTCTACAGCCCTCACGGCAGCAAATCTCATCAAATCAATAATCTTCAAGTTCGGGGTGCCACACAACATCATCACGGACAACGGTACAAACTTCACAGCGGCAGAACTCCAGAACTTCTGCGAAGAACTGGGCATTAAAATCAACTATGCATCATCCGCACACCCGCAATCCAACGGCCAGGCCACGGGCAATTGGGTAGAAGAACTCCCTGCAGTACTATGGAGCCTGCGCACCACCCCAAATACCGCAACCCAGTACACACCTTTCTTCATGGTGTATGGGTCGGAGGCAGTACTACCACATGACCTCAAGTTCGGGGCACCCCGGATCTCGGGATACGAAGAAGAAGAAGCAGAAGAAGCACTGCAAGATGACAAGGACACAACCCTAGCAAGGTCAGAGGGTACCAGGACAAGCTGTGCACTTACCAAAGCAGCCGCCTGCGCACCAGAACCTTCAATAAGGGCGACCTTGTCCTACAGCTCATACAAGAGAAAGTCCACAAGCTTGCCCCCCAATGGGAAGGACCGTTCATAATCACAGAAGTCATAGGAGGAGGCGCCTACAGACTGAAGAATCCGAAGACTGACGAGGACATGGGAAATCCATGGAACATAGCGAACCTACGCCTGTTCTACCCATAGTCCCCACCAGTCATGCTCATCTGGCAGCTCGTGTAAAATTTCGACACAATAAAACGATGTTGCCCAAATACTACCACCTCAAAGCGCTCGGGGGTTCGAGTACAAAACTCCCCCCGAGAGACGCTATCATCGCTCACGCGATCTTTACATCAAAGCACTCGGGGGCTTGAGTACAAAACTCCCCCCGAGAGACGCCATCGTCGCTCACGCGATCTTTACATCAAAGCACTCGGGGGCTCGAGTACAACCTCCCCCCGAGAGACGCTATCATCGCTCACGCGATCTATACATCAAAGCACTCGGGGGCTCGAGTACAAAACTCCCCCTGAGAGACGCTATCATCTATGTCGGAAGAGGTGAAAGCCTTCAGTTCTTTGAGTTCATGGTCAACCTCAGAGATTTAGAGGTTGAACCCATTGAAGGAGAAATTGTTGATGGAGAAGGTATATGTTTGATATACTCGTTATAAATGTTTGTTCCCTTATACAACATTTGCAGTTTAATAAGTATTTGATACTTGTTCTGTTTTATGAAAACAGGGCCTGCCGTTGCATGGACGGGAAGAGTTGCGATCCAGGATTGATGGCAACCAAGACAGTGGATGGCCACCAAGATTTCACCAAGACATCTATCATAGAATTATACTTAGAGTATTAGATAAATCTTTTGTAATCGATTAAGTATGAACACTTAGTGATATGTCTTGCATCTCGCAAGACAAAGTTATTCATGTTTTGAGACAAGTCAGTTGTTCCAGTTTGATGAATAAAGTGTGCCTATACTATGATTGCAATTGAGTTTATAATATGATAGAAGCATTTATAAAACACGATAATTGTCAAGTTATATTCAATGTTTAATGCTTGAGTTATTATGAATAACAATAAGGTCAAAAGTCAAAACTATACTAAATGCATGAGATGAATTCATAAATGATGAACTCATTAGATACTCGATCTATTAACTCATGAATTTATTATCAACCAAGATGACTAATGACGGAGTTCTAACAAAGTAGAACTTGCGCCAAACATTGTACATAAATGATGTATTGACCAAGCACATGAATAATCATTAAAGATGCTTCGCATGATTAATTGAACAAGGCATTCAATTAAGATCATAAATCTGAGATTACAGAATCACGGTGAAGTTGGATATAAGAATACAAATCACCATGATGTGATCAAAGTGATGAGTATTATAGTTGACATAAATGGGAGACTTGTGGAAGTAATACCACAAATTATGATGGAAGTTTAAAGTGCTCAAGCACCTAAAACCATTCGTAGTCATGCTAAAATGTAGTGTGGTCTAAATACATTCCCCTTACGCTAATGCTATTGAATGAACAAAGTTGTTATAATTTATTAAGTTAAAGCACCCACTTCATGAAATAAGGAAACCATTCTGAATTTAATGAAGCTGCTGATTCCATATGATGATGGTGTTAGAAAGTTTCTAGAAGTTTTATATGATATAACTTTCTTTGTATTAGAGTTGTGAGCAATTGTAAAACACACCTTCCCAAATAGAAAAACTTGTGTTGCTTGAATTGGTGAATGAGAAGATGGTTCTCAAGGGTTAAGCCAATGGGAGAAAAGTGAATTCTTTGACCAGGGTGATTGACCCTGCCTCCAGATAACAGAGTAACGCAACGGAAAACGTTCCACTGAAATGACTCCATGAGAAGAGGAAATATGCTATTGATGATGATCATGGTATATTAGTTAAAGCCTTAGTTTAAAAATAAGAAGATTGTCATGAATACGTTATGTACAGGACAATAATCATGAGTCTTCTTAAGTGAAACAAAAGGGACACTGCTCATAAATTACGAAGGATTGATGGTTACCTAGGAAACGAGGAGAAATGAAATCATATTGACTTGCATATGGGATGGCTCACATCCTATGAAATAAAGTAGTTATTTCACATTCCGAATAACCAGGAAGTTATTAAGAATGATGCAACACATAAAGGCATGATTTGGCACATAAAAGATGTTATGGCTAAATTCAATAATGATTGACTACGGAAGCGTAGTAATGCTAAATCAATATGGGTATTTAATTCACGAACACTATGAAGGGACCATAGCTTGAAATTGCATCACATTAAAATTGTGGAATTTGAAGAGAAGTAGCAATTGGCATAACGAAAGAATGTTTCGATAAGATGGACCATAGTACCTCAAGGCAGACACTCTCAACCTTGATTTGATCAAGTAATTTTGAAGTAATCAAAATATTGAGATGGACTGCAATTTCATGAAACTGAGTGGGAGGTTTGGAGACTTCCTGAAAACTTGGAATGCAGAGAGCATTTTCTGAGTGGAAGCTTTGGGAGCAATATTATTATGTCTGACATAATTAGAATAGAAACTTAATAAAAGCTTACTTACAGATATATGTCGGATATATTTGAGTGGGAGCACAATGTCAATTTCATATATATATATATATATATATATATATATATATATATATATACGATGATATATGTGAAAACAATCTCATATATATACGTTGATATACATGGAGATTAAGGCTAATAAGATGAAAGGATTACGAGAATCTTATATGAACGAAATACAGATGTGTCACACACTAAAATCTATAAGGATAGATTAGGACACGTGTAATGAACATCAAAAGGATTGGAATGATATCCTAAACAAGAAAAGGTTCTTGTGGCTAGGAATCATATAAAGGATGTAAAACCTTAATATCACAAAATAATGTTTTAATGGAAGAATAGGGATGCACTTTGTCTCAAGACATGTGATCCTATATGACATTTGACATATGATTCTACCATAAAACGGAAGTTTTGAATCCAATAATAGAATGACTCAAAGGTTCTTAGAAGAAGAACAGGTTCCGATGTGGTTGGTTGGAAAAACACAGAACCTGAGCAAAGTTCAAGCATTCAGTATCTGAAGAGAAACTGAGGACAATACTCTAAATGATAGAAAAGATAATAGACTTGAATGTAATACTGGATTACGATTGCAAGCCTCATTATGGGTCTATATGAATTAGAGATATCACCAAAAGGAATAGAAAGGAAATGTGAGCTATAATTTCACAAACCAAAACTCTACAAAATATAAATATCTACTTAAGGAAGTAGAAGGTTGAATAAAGTTTAGCGTAAGAAGTTTAGACTTCTGGCTGAGTGTATTTTTCAGTATACATGACTATGGGAGTCCTACGGACTAAAACCATTTTGTCATTAGAGAATACTGTAAAATAAGAAGTCTCACTCTCCCGCCAAACTTATAATTCAAGCATTATTAGATAATGAAGGGTATATCAAGCAAGTTGACCAATACCTGTTGCAAAGGAACATACGAATCTGAACGGGTACAGATCATTGACGAAACCTCTTCCATGAGCAAGCATGATCAATAAACACTTATATGATAAGATGACTATGCTCGAGAAAATATGCAGCTAGATTATTTGCTATCTAGTGCAAGTGGGAGACTGTTGGATATATGCTCTAGAGGCAAATAATATATGATTATTCCAATATATCTAAATAAGTTCATGACCAGTTTCATACAGTGCTGGAACTGTATCAGTGAAACAATGATACATGTGTGGTATAGAAACAACCAGAGTTCCTAGTCAGCCTCTCATGATGACTAGTTTATCGTCAGCTGATGATTGTGGTTTCACGATCATGGACAATCAAGTCAATTGACGGTAAGGTCACCTCATTGAATGAATGACGTGATGAACATTACCCAATGCAAGCATTGCAACACGATCAAATCATAAAAGTTCAGTGTTGTAATTACAGAACGTAGTAGCCTGTTCCTTTGACCGTGAGATCACGCATAATTGCTATCTTCTGAGGATGCTTTGAGTGCATTAACCGTCACACTGAAACATGGTGACCATAAAGGTGTATCTTGGGCTATCCGATGGGATATGTTGAGGAGTGTTGATTCAAGAGCGGGATTTGTCAATCCATATAATGGAAAGATACTTCATGGCCAACTCGGTGAGATTGCATCCATAAAGCTGCGCAGCGTGTGACTAGGTCACAAGGATGAATATCACGGAACGAGTGAATAAAGATTTGTCGGTAATAAGATATAACTAATGCATTGGATGCAGTTGATCGAATCTTGGACTAATCTAGTATCGCATGACAAAGGGAATGGTACACAACATGAACGGTCCAATCGGTTACTTCCGAAATACACATGGGTCATTATGGCATCCAGGTCCCGCTATTGATCATTGACCGTAGCCTTTGTCTCGATCATGACTGGAGTGTTCTCGGACCGTAGGGTAACACACTTAAGGGCTCGATGAATAACGGAGACCTATTTGGAACTATCGGAGTTACCGGAGAAGAGAGAAAGACGTACCGGAAAAGTTCCGTGTTGGTCCGAAGGTTGTTCGGAGTGAGCTGGAAGGAGTTCCGGATCATCGGGAGATGAAATAATATGTATTATTTATTAATTAAGTGAATTAATAATTAATAACATTTTATTTATAATTAAAAAGTGCTATGGGCCAGCTTTGTGAAAGAAGCCCATTAGGGGAATAAAGGAAAAAGAAAAAGGAGAGAGGGAGGGAGGCGCCATGGGCCCTAGGGCCCATGAGGGGTGCGCCCCCCTCCTCCCTTGGCCGGCCACCTCCCCCTAGCAAGGGACTTTAGTCCCACCTTGCTAGGGGAGAGGGGTTGACTCCCTCCCCTCTGCCTATATATAGATGGGCAGGGTGCACATATTTAATACACAGAAATTCGTGAGAAAATAAATATTACTCCGAATTGAGATCAGTTTTCACCGGTCTTCTCCCCTCTCTCGTCTCTCTCAAACCGGGGTCCCCTTGTCTGGAACCTGTGCTGGGATTGAGGCTTCTCCACTATACGCACGCCGTCGTGTTGCTGAATCTCTGGTTCCGGAGGTCTACTTCTGCCACCTTTGCTGGATCGGAGAACGGAGGTCGTCATCGAGTCCGTATGTGTGCGAGTACTACGAGGTGCTGCACGTGCGGCACTACCACCCAACAGGGTGCTAACACAGCCAGGGGGCTGTGAAAGGTTTACGACTTCATCAACCACGTTTGCGGGAACATTTCCCGCGTAACGGACTACACGCCGAGGTATGTTTCCGCAAGTCTTTCCGTTACGGCATTACAGCTAGATAGATCTTGGGTTAAGGGCGACGCTAGTTAGAAAAATTATTGTTTTCCGCTGCGAGACCCAACAGTTGCACCGGGTCACTTCGGTCATTTCACCATCGGGATCGCCAACTATAAATACCCCGCACCCACCCGCCATTTGCGGTTGGCTGCTCCACTGAATATTCTGAGACATAATAGTTGTGAGCATCCCGAGAAAGATTTCGAGAGAAAACCAAACCCAAGTCAAAACTGAGTTGAGCTATTCACTGAGACTTAGGTTGATATTAGCCGATCTTTTTATCTTGGAGATCTGCAAGTCTCCTAGACGGTTAGGCGTCGCCTGTCAAGCAGTCAAAGATTAATTATCACTGCTGAAGGAAGTCTGTAAAGGTTTCGGAGATGTCCTGAATCATCTACCCCTGTAAGAACTAGACAAAGTCGAGAAGTTTGTTGCAGTGGAGAATAGGACGGAGAGAGTTTTGCTCCAAGTGTTCAATCACCAGTCCCTCCAACCATACGTAGCACTTTGCAGAGTGTGAACTGGTTTACCAAACATCGCAGTGTCAGGCTCGTTTTCTTACTCGTACTTTCATTCTGTATTTACTCTATTGCCTGTTTGCCTTTGATGTTTTCCCTCGTCCCCATTCTCTCGACTTAGGCATGTCCTTCATTATTGCTATTCCTTCAAGATTCTCTTAGTCCTTCGTTGTCTGCATGTTTTCCTTCTAAGTTCTGTAGAATTTTAAAAGTGATCATTCACCACCTCCCCTCTGATCATAATTGAGCTTTCAATTGGTATCAGAACTAGGCACTCCCTACGCTTTGTGTATTTTGGTCTAACCACCTGGAGTGTGATGTGCGATATGATGATAGTGATTTCTCGCCTTTCGTTGGTAAACCCCAAGTGGAAGGCGTGATGTAGCACAGCAGCAAATTTCCCTCAGTAAAGATACCAAGGTTTGTCTCCAGTAGGACTCCGGAGATAATAAGTAGGTGTCAGCGGCGCAACTGACGCGGACCTGCACACAGACACGATAACTTTGTTCCCAACGAAGTTCAGATAGGTTGTCAATCTCTCCGTTCTTGTTGTTCACAAAGGATCAAACACAAGGGATAATGATAGCAATTGAAAGTAAAAGCAGAAAAGTAAATGAGCGTGTAAACAGTGATGAGGATATGGACCGGGATACGTGATGTTCACTAGTGATGTCTCTCTCCAAAAAGACGATAAAACTACTATGCGAGGTAAACAAATTACAGAAAGGCAATTGACGGGATTATGAACGCACCGCAATGCTAACTATGCTACAAAAGAAAGGAAGACGTTCAAAAGCATGGGCAGTACGCCAAAATAAGTAGACCGAAATCCAACTGCATCTACTACTAATCATCCACCTTGAGATATCTATCCAGAACATCTCGCTGGTATTAAGTTGCGAGCCCCACCCAAAGTGTAAACCCAAAGCAACAGACAACTGCATTAAAAAGAACTTTGTGTAAAGTAAACAATCCTTGTAACCGCGGTTACAAGCACCGTTGTTTTCCCCCTTGTGGCAACACCACATCCCCTAGACTCATGTTTCTGTCACTCAAACGTGTCATCGGGGGACATGAACCCACAATCGAGCAAAACGTTCCCTCTTGGAGTTACTACCTACTACTTGGGCAAAGCAATAAACAGCAACGGAGAACATGCAAGAATTACTTAGGAACAAAAATATAAAAGATAAAAACCAAATATATTACTCAATCACAATCTGAATATAATCTCATAATCCATCAGATCCTATCAAACTCAGCATAGCAACAACAGAAATATTACAAAAGTGCCTCGATCATGTAGGGCAGCTCACGAGGTCTAAACCATGAAGAGCAAAGAGGGGAGGAGAACATCACATAGCTACTGATCAAGGACCCATGGTCCAAGGAAAACTACTCACGAGACATCCGGGAAGCATCCATGGCGGAGAGGAGACTCCCGAAGGTCGGTCCTCCCTGTGGCAGGGTGCCGGTAAGAGGTCTTCTGGTTCTCCCGATCTCGGAAGCGCGGCAGCGGCGGAACAGAGGCGAGATCGCGAAAAAGGGTTCTCTCTTCGGAGTTTCCTCGTGACGGAGAATAAATAGGAGAAGGGGGGCAGCCAGAGGTGGACCAGGGGCCCCAGGCGCCCCCCTGGTGTGGCCAGAGGTGGGGCCGCGCCGGGTGGCCGCCTGGGCCACCCCTGGCTCCCCTCTGGCCCCACTCGGGCTATTCGCGAAGCTTCCTGTAAGCTGATTTTTCCTGTATTTTTCCCAGAATTTTTCTGGCACTTTTTATATGGGGGAAAACTGAAATAGAAAAACAGCAGAAAACAGGAACTGGCACTGGGGTGCACTGAGTTAATAGGTTAGTCAAAATATGATCAAAAGTGTATGAAAGTGTATCTAGATCATAGCAATATCACACAAAACATGCATGGAACAAGCAGATATTATAGATACGTTTTGGACGTATCAACATCCCCAAGCTTAATTCCTGCTCGTCCTCGAGTAGGTAAATGATAACAGCATAATTTCTGTGGCGACATGCTAGCAACCATAAAAGAACTTTGAAAATTAAAGCAATCAAGGTTAGAAATTCAAATCAAGTCATAACATGCAAGAGTCTATATTAGCATTGAAACAAGTAACAAAAGAACATTAGGTGCAAGAGCTCTCGCTGTCCGTGATTCGAATGTCTCCAAATAGTGTTTGCGTGCAAGAAGGGGGATAGGGAATACGAGAAAACATTTATTGGTTGAGAACTCAATCTTCTAAAGTTTCACACTTGGTCCTCTTTGGAATCTTATCTTGACTCGTCCCCAGACCACCAGCCAGGTACAAGTCAGTTTGATCCACTCCTTTTCGATATTTTGAGCACTCATGCAATGGATGAGCGTAAGCACGAGAGTTGACACTTAGGATGGCAAAGAAAGAAATACGGAGGAGGAAGACAAAAAGGATGAGAAAGGCTCACATCAATTAGGACAATCAATGGAACTAGTGGGGGTAGGCATTGCCATGCAACGGATGCACATACGAGCTAAGAAGCTCTCCAATGGAACTAGTGGGGGTGCATCTAACTTGCTTGCTCATGAAGACCTAGAGCTCGTTTTAGGAGGCTCATCCTTGGAATATGAAAGCCAAGTTCTGAAGTGTGAAGGTCCCCACATAGCTATATGCATAATGATCATCTCTATGGAGTACAAGGATATAGATGGAGTACTAGTGTGGATCTCTCAAAAGGATAGTAGTGTTTCCCCTTTCTCTCTTTTTATTTATTTTTCTCTTTTTCTTTTTTTCTTGTATTTTTTTGTGGCCTCAATGGCTCTTTCTATTTAACTCTCATTTGTCCTCTTTGGGATCTTTTATTGTGTCCACTTTGGGATCTTTTCCTCACTTAAGGGCAACACTATATTTTACAAGAAGGTAAAGGAGATCTTTCACACTTTACAAGGTACTCAAAATCATAAAGAAGATGTAACTATCATGATGTATGCAGTGTATGTCGCTTCCAGTGTAGCAGGAACATGTATGACGTGAAGATCAAGTCATGAAGAGGTGGATGTTGCATGGCAATATATCTCGGAAAGGCTATGGAAATGCTTTGATAGGGAGGTATGGTGGCTGTTTTGAGGAAAGATATAAGGAGATTTATGATGACAGAGCGTATCATGCCAAGGGTTTGGATGTACCGGCGAAGGTGGACACCAACTCTCGGAGTGAGAAGAAGGAAATGCACGGCACGGGAGAGGCTAGCAAAATATGGGAAGGTGGAAGTGTCAACTTTCAATACTTAAATTAGTCCGAAGAACTCATGCACTTATTATCGGTAACTCTCAATCTAATAAGGAGGTTCACAAAGAGACAAGTACCGCGAGGAGGAGTGTATGGGGGTTTGGTTATCCTTGCGAATCCTCGACTCATGGTACGTGAGTGTTCTCTAATATTCGATCCCTCCAAAGATTAGTGATCCATCTAGTAGCTAGAGTTCTCAACTAGTTTTGTAGGTTTTGAAAATACACACGGATTGCCAAAAATACGACACCTATCACTAATAGGCTAGAGCTCTTGACACCAAAAGTTCAAACATTACTCACATCAACACCTCAAAACTATTGCAAGTTACTACTAGAATTAAATAGAAACCTCAAATACCTACTTTCAAGACAAGACACAACTCAGTGCAACAACCAACTCTCTTTAACAAGATAAACATTAAAACTAAAAAGAGTTCCAGCAACAAACTAAAAAAAAGCCAAGGATCTTGTTAAAGACAAACTAATACTAAAACTAAACATGGAAGTAGCTATGAAAAGATAAAGAACACACAACAGCAAAAAGATAAGCAGGAAAAATCGTATGATGTGTTCTAGATTTTGAAAGTGGAGCGTGTTTCTCTCCCACACAAAGTAAGACAGGATCTAACTTGTTATGAATAGCAAGCAAAGCTAAAGAAACTAAAAATAAAACCTAAGAGCGAGACGCTCCAAGCATAGCACATAACGCATGAAGTGATAAAAATATAGTGAGACGAAGGACGAACTGATGATTGTTGATGGAGAAGGGGATGCATGGGGCCATCCCCAAGCTTAGACGCTTGATTCTCCTTGAAAATTTATTGGGGATGCATGGGGGCATCCCCAAGCTTGAGCTCTTGACACTCCTGGATCTTCTTTCATCATCTTCCATCGCACACTTGAAAACTCCCTTCATACATAACTCATCATAAGATGATTAGAGAGGTTAGTACCCTTAATAAATAATTTTTCCCCACTGGATATAAAGATATTCTTGAAGAGCTACTGTTTCTCAAGAGTGCCAAAAAGTTTTTTGCAAAGAAAAAGCAAGCTTAAGGTTTGCAAAAGTTAGGAGAGACAAAACGTGGCAGAATCTGTGAAAAACAGAACAGCAGGTGGTAAAGAATTCTTTAGGGATACTTCTGCAACTCAAATCAAAAAACTCAGAACATACGGAAGTTTCGTAATCGTATAGAGCATGCTGTGTAAACAATTCAGCTCAAAAAGAAGAACTGGGATTTTTCTGGAATTTTTCTGGTCACGAGGACAGAATCTGTTTTCTAGACAGCATGTCACAACTTTTACTTCCCTTGCCTTAAGAGGATATAACTTGGCACAAAGTTGAAAAATTAAGATACAATGATGTTGCTACAGTAGTAACAAACATCATGACACAACAAAAGCAAAAAGAAAAACCTAAATTCGTTGCGGGCTAACTCCCGAAAGCGCTTTCTTTTATGCCTTTAAGCTAGGCATGATGCAAAAAGAAGAATCAAGTTTTATCAAGAGAAAGAGAATAACTAGCCCGAGTAACGGAGTCAAAAGGTAACTTGATTTTCTTTCTAGGGAAGTGTTCCATCCCCTTTTTGAATGGGAATTGAAATTTTATATTCCCCTCTTTCATGTCAATAACCGCACCAACGGTGCGAAGAAAAGGACGTCCCAAAATAATTGGACACAAAGGTTCACACTCTATATCCATAACAATAAAATCAACGGGAACATAGTTGTCATTGACAATGATAAGAACATCGTCGATCTTCCCCAAAGGTTTCTTTACGGAAGAATCAACAAGAAGAACACCAAAAGAACAAGACTTAAAGGGCTTCAATTCAAACATATCAAATATTCTTTTGGGCATAACGGAGGTATTAGCTCCAACATCACATAAAGCATAGAAAGAGAAGTTATTTAATTTAATTTTGATCATAGGATCCCAACCATCATCTAGCTTCCTAGGTATGGAGGCTTCTACTCTAAGTTTCTCCTCCCTAGATTTGATGAGAGCATTTGTGATATGCTCCGTGAAGGCAAGATTAAGTGTGCTAGTGTGGGGGTCTCTAGACATTTTGTGTAGCAAGCTAATAACTTCTGAGAGGGTACAACTATCAAAACCAATATCACTACTATCAAAGGTGGTAGTAGTGTCATCTAGGCTTACTTGTTTGAAACCCTCTATGTTCATAGGAGTTTCTTTATCTTCGGTTGAGGTATTAGCATCACCATTAATAGGTCCAACGGGACTAGGAGTGCATTGGGTGCTAATAGTTTGGGTGTCCTCAACAATTTGGATAGTGGAAACTGTGTGGTGTGTAGGAAGGCTCTTAATTCTATCCTCTTCCTCTTTTTCTCTAGCCCACCTTTCTTTAAGTTTAGCCATCATCCTAATATTTTCATTAATTTGTAATTGGATAGCATTAATAGGAGTGGCCTTATTCTCCTCAAGGGGGGATGTTCTAATTTTAAGCATCTCAATATCAAGGGCTAAGCTTTCTACCTTCAAAGAGAGATTATCTATTTTTAGCTAATTTCTCCTCTACATTTTTGTTGAAGGATTTTTGGGTAGTGATAAAGTCTCTAAGCATGCTTTCTAATTCAGAAGAGGGGTTCTTGTTGCTAGGGTAACTGTTGTTGTTCCCATAGTTGGATGGAAACGGTCTAGGATTGCTAGCAAAATTACCCCTATAAGCATTGTTGTTGAAGTTGTTTCTAGCAATAAAGTTCACATCTACTTGTTCTTGGGCAACCAAAGAATTTAAAGGGACATCATGAGGATCAATAGAGGGTTGCTTGGTAAGTAGAGACATAATTAAGTCAACTTTTTCATTGAGGGAGGTAATTTCCTCACAGAGTTTACCTTCCTACCTGTTGGAGCGCGTTCGGTGTGCCATTGGGAATAATTGGTCATCATCTCATCGAGAAGCTTCGTGGCAGCACCAAGGGTAGTTGACATAAAGGTTCCTCCCGCGGCCGAATCTAACAGGTTCCGCGAGGTAAAGTTCAAGCCTTCATAAAAAGTCTGGATAACCATCCAGGTAGTCAAACCATGTGTAGGGCATTTCTTAATAAGAGATTTCATTCGTTCCCAAGCTTGGGCAACGTGTTCATTATCCAATTGCTTAAAATTCATAATATTACTCTTCAATTGGATAATCTTAGCAGGTGGGTAGTACTTTCCTATAAAAGCATCTTTGCACTTATCCCAAGAATCTATGCTATTCCTAGGCAAAGATTGAAACCAGATTTTAGCATCTCCCCTTAAAGAGAAAGGAAAGAGCTTGAGCTTAACAATATCACCTTCTACTTCTTTATACTTTTGCATATCACATAATTCAAGAAAATTGTTCAAGTGTAAAGCAGCATCATCTCCAGCACCAGAGAATTGATCTCTCATAACAAGGTTTAGCAAAGCAGGTTTAATTTCATAAGGGGTAGCTGAAGTGGCAGGTGTGGCAATGGGGGTGCAGATGAAGTCTTGGTTGTTGTGACTAGTGAAGTCACACAACTTGGTGTTTTCAGTGGAACCCATAGTACCAGCAAGTGTGGCAGATTTTTTTGTGATTTTTGATATAAGACACAAAGATAAAAACTGAAAGGTAAACTAACAAGACTAAAAAACAAAGGTAAAGGGTAGTGTGCAACTCCCCTATCTTAGCACTCGGAGTCCCCGGCAACGGCGCCAGAAATTCGGCTTGATGTGCAAGATGATGATAGTGATTTCTCGCCCTTCGTTGGTAAACCCCAAGTGGAAGGTGTGATGTAGCACAGCAGTAAATTTCCCTCAGTAAAGATACCAAGGTTTGTCTCCAGTAGGACTCCGGAGATGATAAGTAGGTGTCAGCGGCGCAACTGACGCGGACCTGCACACAGACACGATAACTTTGTTCCCAACGAAGTTCAGAGAGGTTGTCAATCTCTCCGGTCTTGTTCTTCACAAAGGATCAAACACAAGGGATAATGAAAGCAATTGAATGTAAAAGCAGAAAAGTAAATGACCGTATAAACAGTGATGACGATATGGACCGGGATACGTGATATTCACTAATGATGTCTCTCTCCCAAAAGACGATAAAACTGCTATGCGAGGTAAACAAATTACAAAAAGGCAATTGACGGGATTATGAACGCACCGCAATGCTAACTATGCTAGAAAAGAAAGGAAGAGGTTCAAAAGCATGGGCAGTACGCCAAAATAAGTAGACCGAAATCCAACTGCATCTACTACTAATCATCCACCTTGAGATATCTATCCATAACATCTCGCTGGTATTAAGTTGCGAGCCCCACCCAAAGTGTAAACCCAAAGCAACAGACAACTGCATTAAAAAGAACTTTGCGTAAAGTAAACAATCCTTGTAACCACGGTTACAAGCACCGTTGTTTTCCCCCTTGTGGCAACAGCACATCCCCTAGACTCATGTTTCTGTCACTCAAACGTGTCATCGGGGGGCATGAACCCACAATCGAGAAAAATGTTCCCTCTTGGAGTTACTACCTACTACTTGGCCAAAGCAATAAACAGCAACGGAGAACATGCAAGAATTACTTAGGAACACAAATATAAAAGATAAAAACCAAATATATTACTCAATCACAATCTAAACATATTCTCATAATCCATCAGATCCTATCAAACTTAGCATAGCAACAGCAGAAATATTACAAAAGTGCCTCGATCATGTAGGGCAGCTCACGAGGTCTAAACCATGAAGAATAAAGAGGGGAGGAGAACATCACATAGCTACTGATCACGGACCCATGGTCCAAGGAAAACTACTCACGACACATCCGGGAAGCATCCATGGTGGAGAGGAGACTCCCGGAGGTCGGTCCTCCCTCCGGCAGGGTGCCGGGAAGAGGTCTTCTGGTGCTCCCGATCTCGGAAGCGCGGCGGCGGCGGAACAGAGGCGAGTTCGCGAAAAAGGGTTCTCTCTTCGGAGTTTCCCCGTGACAGAGAATAAATAGGCGAAGGGGGGCAACCAGAGGTGGACCAGGGGCCCCATGCGTCCCCCTGGAGCGGCCAGGGGTGGGGCCGTGCCGGGTGGCCGCCTGGGCCACCCCTGGCTTCCCTCTGGTCCCACTCGGGCTCTTCGCGAAGCTTCCTGTACGCTGATTTTTCCTGTATTTTTCCAGGAATTTTTCTGGCACTTTTTATATGGGGGAAAACTGAAATAGAAAAACAGCAGAAAACAGGGCCTGGCACTGGGGTGCACTGGGTTAATAGGTTAGTCCAAATATGATCAAAAGTGTATGAAAGTGTATCTAGATCATAGCAATATCACACAAAACATGCATGGAGCAAGCAGAAATTGTAGATACGTTTTGGACGTATCAGAGTGTTGTCAAGAATGTCGTTTGCAGCTGTTCTCTCGGGCGAACCAGTTCCTATTTACAATGGGAAGGACTATCCTTGTTGGAAGGACAAAATGAAGAGGAACATCATTGCCATCAATTCTGCTGCTAGGAAAATTGTCAAGAATGGAGTCAAGTCAAGGATGAAAATGCTATCACTCCTGCCGAGGCAAAGAACATGGCTCTTGATTCCGATGTCTGTGTATTCATCACAAATCAACTGACTCCCGAAAAATGTCATGAGGTGAAGAATATTCCTACGGCCAAAGCTGTCTAGGACTATCTCGAGAAGATTGGTGAAGGAGTCTCTACTCAGAAAGATGCTCGCATTGATACTCTCCAAAGAAAATTCTATCGGTTCAAGCGGCATGAGGGAGAAAAAGTCAACTCCATCTACAGCAGACTCACTACCTTATCAAATGAGATGATTTCCCTCGGTGCTGAAGATATCACCGGTCACATGATTGTTAGAACTTTGCTTCATTCTCTTGATGATTCCTTCGATCACATCGTGTTGATTATCAAAGAAAGGACTGATTTCAGAAACCTTATTGCCGCTGATATTCTTGAGAGACTCACCACCTTTGAAATGGAAGATGAAGAAAAACGTGATGTGAATGGACCGCGAAGGAAAACTCATGCTCTCAAGGCCAAAGCCTCACGTCACTCCTCCCCTGAAGCTAGTTCTGACTCTACCAGTAATCTAACCCCTCACTGAGGAATTATAGTTATGGTGTGCTCGATAGTCCCCCTCGCCAATATGATCATGTTCGGTTTAATACCGCTGCTTCATCTAGCACTTCCATGCCTTCTCAGTCACCTGCTCATTTGTGGGTGGTTAAGAAGAACTAATTATTCTGCAGGGCTATGTCTCCGGTGGGTCCGAATGGGTCATGGACAGTGGTTGCACTAATCATATGACTGATACGTCCAAAATGTATCTATAATTTCTGCTTGCTCCATGCATGTTTTGTGTGATATTGCTATGATCTAGATACACTTTCATACACTTTTGATCATATTTGGACTAACCTATTAACTCAGTGCACCCCAGTGCCAGTTCCTGTTTTCTGCTGTTTTTCTATTTCAGTTTTCCCCCATATAAAAAGTGCCAGAAAAATTCGGGAAAATTCAGATAAAAAATCAGCGTGACGGAAGCTTCAAGAAGAGCCCGGGAGGGGCCAGAGGGGAGCCAGGGGGGCCAGGCGGCCACGCGGCGCGGCCCCACCCCTGGCCGCACCAGGGGGGCGCCTGGGGTCCCTGGTCCACCTCTGGATGCCCCCCTTCTCCTATTTAATCTACGTCACGGGAAAACTCCAGAAGAGGAACCCTATTCCGCGAACTCGCCTCTGTTCCGCCGCCGCCGCGCTTCCAAGATCGAGAGCACCAGAAGACCATGATTAGTAGTAGATGCAGGTGGATTTCGGTCTACTTATTTTGGCGTACTGCCCGTGCTTGTGAACCTCTTCCTTTCTTTTGTAGCATAGTTAGCATTTGCGGTGCGTTCATAATCCTGTCAATTGCCCTTCTGTAATTTGGTTACCTCGCATAGCATTTTTATCATCTTTTGGGAGAGAGACATCAGTAGTGAACATCACGTATCCCGGTCCATATCCTCATTACTGTTTCCAAGCTATATTTACTTTTCTGCATTTACTTTCAAGTTGCTATAATTATCCCTTGCGTTTTATCATTTGTGAACAACAAGACCGGAGAGATTGACAACCTCTCTGAACTTTGTTGGGAACAAAGTTATCCGTGTCTGTGTGCAGGTCCGCGTCAGTTGCGCCGCTGACACCTACTTATCATCTCTGGAGTTCTACTGGAGACAAACCTTGGTATCTTCATCGAGGGAAAACTGCTGCTGCACTGCATCTCAAACCTTCACTTGGGGTAACCAACGAAGGGCGAGAAGCCAATAAGCAAGAGTATTTCTGGCGCCGTTGCCGGGGACTCCGAGTGCTAAGATAGGGGAGTTGCACACTACCCTTTACCTTTGTTTTTAGTCTTGTTAGTTTATCTTTCAGTTTTTATCTTTGTGTCTTTTATCAAAATTTACAAAAAAATCTACCACACTTGCTGCTACTATGGGTTCCACGGAAAACACCAAGTTGTGTGACTTCACTAGTCACAACAATCAGTACTTTATCTGCACTCCCATTTCCACACCTGCCACTTCAGCTACCTCTTATGAAATTAAACCTGCTTTGCTAAACCTTGTTATGAGAGATCAATTCTCTGGTGCTGGAGATGATGCTTCTTTACACTTGAATAATTTTGTTGAATTATGTGATATGCAAAAGTATAAAGAAGTAGAAGGTGATGTTGTTAAGCTCAAGCTCTTTCCTTTCTCTTTAAGGGGAGATGCTAAAATTTGGTTTCAATCTTTGCCTAGAAATAGCATAGATTCTTGGGATAAGTGCAAAGATGCTTTTATAGGGAAGTACTACCCTCCTGCTAAGATTATCCAATTGAGGAGTAATATTATGAATTTTAAGCAATTGGATAATGAACACGTTGCCCAAGCTTGGGAACGAAGGAAATCTCTTGTTAAGAAATGCCCTACACATGGTTTGACTACCTGGATGGTTATCCAGACTTTTTATGCAGGCTTGAACTTTACCTCGCGGAACCTGTTAGATTCGGCCGCGGGAGGAACCTTTATGTCAACTACACTTGGTGCTGCCACGAAGCTTCTCGATGAAATGATGACCAATTATTCCCAATGGCACACCGAACGCGCTCCAATAGGTAGGAAGGTAAATTCTGTCGAGGAAATTACCTCCCTTAATGAAAAAGTTGACTTATTTATGTCTCTACTTACCAAGCAACCCTCTATTGATCCTCATGATGTTCCTTTAAATTCTTTGGTTGCTCAAGAACAAGTAGATGTGAACTTTATTGCTAGAAACAACTTCAACAACAATGCTTATAGGGGAAATTTTTCTACCAATCCTAGACCGTTTCCATCCAATTATGGGAACAACAACACTTACCCTAGCAACAAGAACCCCTCTTCTGAATTAGAAAGCATGCTTAGAGACTTTATCACTACCCAAAAAGCCTTCAACAAAAATGTAGAGGAGAAATTAGCTAAAATAGATAATCTCTCTTTGAAGGTATAAAGCTTAGCACTTGATATTGAGATGCTTAAAATTAAAATCTCCCCCCTTGAGGAGAATAAGGTCACTCCTATTAATGCTATCCAGTTACAAATCAATGAAAATATTAGGATGATGGCCAAAATTAAAGAAAGATGTGCTAGAGAAAAAGAGGAAGAGGATAGAATTAAGAGCCTTCCTACACACCACACAGTTTCCACTATCCAAGTTGTTGAGGACACCCATACTATTAGCACCCAATGCACTCCTAGTCCCGTTGGACCTATTAATGGTGATGCTAATACCTCAACCGTAGAAAAATAAAATCCTATGAACATAGAGGGTTTCAAACAAGTGAGCCTAGATGACACTACTACCACCTTTGATAGTAGTGATATTGATTTTGATAGTTGCACCCTCTCAGAAGTTATTAGCTTGTTACAAAAAATGTCTAGAGACCCCCACACTAGCACACTTAATCTTGCCTTCACGGAGCATATCACAAATGCTCTTATCAAAGCTAGGGAGGAGAAGCTTAGAGTAGAAGCCTCCATACCTAGGAAGCTAGATGATGGTTGGGACCCTATGATCAAAATTAAATTAAATAACTTCTCTAGCTATGCTTTATGTGATGTTGGAGCTAGTACCTCTGTTATGCCCAAAAGAATATTTGATATGTTTGAATAGAAGCCTTTTGAGCCTTGTTCTTTTGGTGTTCGTCTTGTTGATTCTTCCATAAAGAAACCTTTGGGAAAGATCGACGATGTTCTTATCATTGTCAATGACAAATATGTTCCCGTTGATTTTATTGTTATGGATATAGAGTGTGAACCTTTGTGTCCAATTATTTTGGGACGTACTTTTCTGCGCACCGTTGGTGCGGTTATTGACATGAAAGAGGGGAATATAAAATTCCAATTCCCATTCAAAAATGGGATGGAACACTTCCCTCGAAAGAAAATCAAGTTACCTTTTGAGTCCGTTACACGGGCTAGTTATTCTCTTTCTCTTGATAAAACTTGATTCTTCTTTTTGCATCATGCCTAGCTAATGGCTTTAAAGAAGCGCTTTCGGGAGGCAGCCCGCAACGAATTTAGGTGTTTCTTTTTTTCTTTTGTTGTGTCTTGATGGTTGTTACTTCTGTAGCAACATCATTGTATCTTTATTTTTCAGCTTTGTGCCAAGTTATAGCCTCTTACGGCAAGGGAAGTAAAAGTTGTGACATGCTGTCCAGAAAACAGATTCTGTCCTCATGACCAGAAAAATTCCAGAAAAATCCCAGTTCATCTTTTGGAGCTGAATGTTTTACACAGTATGCTCTATACAATTACGAAACTTCCGTATGTTCTGAGTTTTTTGATTTGAGTTGCAGAAGTGTCCCTAAAAAATTCTTTACTATCTGCTGTTCTGTTTTTCACAGATTCTGCCACGTTTTGTCTCTCCTTACTTTTTCAAACCTTAAGATTGATTTTTCTTTGCAAAAACTTTTTTGCACTCTTGAGAAACAGTAGATCTTCAAGAATATCTTTATATCCAGTGGGTAAAAAATTATTTATTAAGGGTACTAACCTCTCTAATCAGCTTATGATGAGTTATGTATGAAGGGAGTTTTCAAGTGTGCGATAGAAGATGATGAAAGAAGATCCAGGAGTGTCAAGCGCTCAAGCCTGGGGATGCCCCCATGTATCCCCAATAAATATTCAAGGAGACTCAAGCATATAAGCTTGGGGATGCACCCGTGCATCCCCTTCTCCGTCAACAAATCATCAGTTCGTCCTTCGTCTCACTATATTTTTATCACTTCATGCGTTATGTGCTATGCTTGGAGCGTCTCGCTCTTAGGTTTTGTTTTTAGTTTTTAGTTTTCTTTAGCTTTTCTCGCTGTTAATAACAAGTTAGATCCCATCTTACTTTGTGTGGGAGAGAAACACGCTCCACTTTCAAAATCTAGAACACATCATAGGATTCTTCATGCCTATCTTTTTGCTGTTGTGTGTTCTTTATCTTTTCATAGCTGCTGCCATGTTTAGTTTTATTCTTAGTTTGTCTTTAGCAAGAGCCTTGGCTTTTGTTTAGTTTGTTTCTGGAACTCTTTTTAGTTTTCATGTTTATCTTGTTAAAGAGAGTTGGTTGTTGCACTGAGTTGTGTTTTGTCTTGAAAGTAGGTAATTGAGGTTGCTATTTAATTTTAGTAGTAGCTTGCAATAGTTTTGAAGTATTGTTGTGAGTAATGTTTGGACTTTTGGTGTCAAGAGCTCTTTCCTATTAGTGATAGGTGTCGTATTTTGGGAAATCCGTGTTTATTTTCAAAACCTACAAAACTAGTTGAGAACTCTAGCTACTAGATAGATCACTACTCTTCTGAGGAGTCGAATATTAGAGTACACTCACGTACCTTGAGTCGAGGATGCGCAAGGATAACCAAACCCCCATACACTCCTCCTCGGGGTACTTGTCTCTTTGTGAACCTCCTTATTAGATTGAGAGTTACAGATAATAAGTGCATGAGTTCTTCGGACTAATGTAAGTATTGAGAGTTGACACTTCCACCTTCCCTTATTTTGCTAGCCTTTCCCGTGCCGTGCATTGCCTTCTTCTCACTCCGAGAGTTGGTGTCCACCTTCGCCGGTACATCCAAACCCTTGGCATGATACGCTCTGTCATCATAAGCCTCCCTTTATATTTCCTCAAAACAGCCACCATACCTACCTATCAAGGCATTTCCATAGCCTTTCCGAGTTATATTGCCATGCAACATCCACCTCTTCATGACTTGATCTTCATGTCATACATGTTCCTGCTACACTGGCGGCGACATACCTTCCATACATCATGATAGTTACATCTTCTTTATGTTTTGAGTACCTTGTAAAGTGTGAAAGATCTCCTTTACCTTCTTGTAAAATAGAGTGTTGCCCTTAAGTGAGGAAAAGATCCCAAAGTGGACACAATAAAAGATCCCAAAGAGGACAAATGAGAGTTAAATAGAAAGATCCATTGAGGCCACCAAAAAAATAAAAAAAATAAAAAAAGAGAAAAAGAAATAAAAAGAGAGAAAGGGGCAACACTACTATCCTTTTGAGAGATCCACACTAGTACTCCGTTTATATCCTTGTACTCCATAGAGATGATCTTTATGCATATAGCTATGTGGGGACCTTCACACTATAGAACTTGTCTTGCATATTCCAAGGATGAGCCTCCTCAAACGAGCTCTAGGTCTTCATGAGCGAGCAAGTTAGATGCACCCCCACTAGTTCCATTGGAGAGCATCTTAGCTCGTATGTGCATCTGTTGCATGGCAATCCCTACTCCTCACATCATATCTATCATTTGGCATCTCTTGCCTATGATTGTCCTCATTGATGTGAGCCTTTATCATCCTTTTTTTCTTCCTCCTCCACCATATTTCTCTCTTTGCCATCCTAAGTGTAAACTCTCGTGCTTACGCTCATCCATTGCATGAGTGCTCGAAATATCGAAAAGGAGTGGATCAAATTGACTTGTACCTGGCTAGTGGTCTGGGGACGAGTCAAGATAAGATTCCAAAGAGGAACAAGTGTGAAACTTTAGTAGATTGAGTTCTCAACAAAAATACTTTTTTCTCTTGTATTCCCTATCCCCTTTCTTGCACGAAAACACCATTTGGAGACATTCGAGTCACGGACAGCGAGAGCTCTTGCACCTTTTGTTCTTTTGTTACTTGTTTCAATGCTAATATAGACTCTTGCATGTTATGACTTGAATTGAATCTCTAACCTTGATTGCTTTACTTTTCAAAGTTCTTTTATGATTGCTAGCATGTCACCACAGAAATTATGCTTGTTATCATTTACCTACTCGAGGACGAGCAGGAATTAAGCTTAGGGATGTTGATACGTCCAAAATGTATCTATAATTTATGCTTGCTCCATGCATGTTTTGTGTGATATTGCTATGATCTAGATACACTTTCATACACTTTTGATCATATTTGGACTAACCTATTAACTCAGTGCACCCCAGTGCCAGTTCCTGTTTTCTGCTGTTTTTCTATTTCAGTTTTCCCCCATATAAAAAGTGCCAGAAAAATTCGGGAAAATTCAGATAAAAAATCAGCGTGACGGAAGCTTTGAGAAGAGCTCGGGAGGGGCCAGAGGGGAGCCAGGGGGGCCCAGGCGGCCACCCGACTCGGCCCCACCCCTGGCCGCGCCAGGGGGCGCCTGGGGCCCCTGGTCCACCTCTGGCTGCCCCCCTTCGCCTATTTAATCTATGTCACGGGAAAACTCCAGAAGAGGAACCCTATTCCGCGAACTCGCCTCTGTTCCGCCGCCGCCGCGCTTCCAAGATCGGGATCACCAGAAGACCTCTTCCCGGCACCCTGCCGGAGGGAGGATTGACCTCCGGGAGTATCCTCTCCACCATGGATGCTCCCCGGATGTCTCGTGAGTAGTTTTTCTTGGACCATGGGTCCGTGATCAGTAGCTATGTGATGTTCTCCTCCCCTGTTTGATCTTCATTTGTTAGACCTCGTGAGCTGCCCTACATGATCGAGGCACCTTTGTAATATTTATGCTGTTGCTATGCTGAGTTTGGAGGGATCTGATGGATTATGAGATTATGTTCAGATTGTGATAGAGTAATATATTTGGTTTTTATCTCTTATATTTTTGTTCCTAAGTAATTCTTGCATCTTCTCCGTGCTGTTTATTGCTTTGGCCAAGTAGTAGGTAGTGACTCCAAGAGGGAGCGTTGTGCTAGATTATGGGTTTATGCCCCCCGATGACACGCTTGAGTGACAGAAACATGAGTCTAGGGGATGTGCTGTTGCCACAAGGGGGAAAACAATAGTGCTTGTAACCGCGGTTACAAGGATTTTTTTTACTTTACGCAAAGTTCTTTTTAATGTAGTTTTCTGTTGCTTTGGGTTTACACTTTGGGTGGGGCTCGCAACTTAATACCAGCGAGATGTTCTGGATAGATATCTCAAGGTGAATGATTAGTAGTAGATGCAGATGGATTTCGGTCTACTTATTTTGGCGTACTGCCCGTGCTTTTGAACCTCTTCCTTTCTTTTGTAGCATAGTTAGCATTGCTGTGCGTTCATAATCCTGTCAATTGCCCTTCTGTAATTTGTTTGCCTCGCATAGCAGGTTTATCGTCTTTTGGGAGAGAGACATTACTAGTGAACATCACGTATCCCGGTCCATATCCTCATTACTGTTTCCAAGCTATATTTACTTTTCTGCATTTATTTTCAAGTTGCTATCATTATCCCTTGCGTTTTATCATTTGTGAACAACAAGACCAGAGAGATTGACAACCTCTCTGAACTTCGTTGGGAACAAAGTTATATGTGTCTGTGTGCAGGTCCGCGTCAGTTGCGCCGCTGACACCTACTTATCATCTCTGGAGTCCTACTGGAGACAAACCTTGGTATCATCACCGAGGTAAAACTGCTGCTGCACTGCATCTCAAACCTTCACTTGGGGTAACCAACGAAGGGCGAGAAGCCAATAAGCAATGACCGAAGACAAAGAGTTGTTCACCGAAGACAAACTGACTCAATCTTCTCAGAGATATATTACCTTCGGTGACAACAACAAAGGAAAAGTACTTGGGTTGGGTAAGGTTGCTATATCGAAGGATAAGCATATTGACAAAGTTATTCTTGATCAATCACTCGGATATAATCTTATGTCTATATCGAAACTTTTTGATATGGGTATGATTGTATTGTTCTCTGCTTATCGTTGTGTTGTGTTTTCACTGGATGACTATAGCTTTTTTTTCGAAGGATATCGCAAGGGTGATCTTTACATTGTTGATTTTTCTTCGGGACCTGTTGTTTCCACATGTTTAATGGCTAAGGCCACTTCTGGATGGCTTTGGCATAGAAGACTTGGTCATGCAGGAATGAAAAATCTTCAAACTCTTATCTCGAAGAAAAATATCATTGGTATTGACAATGTGAAATTCACAAAAGATCGTATATGCAGTGCCTGTGAAGCTGGAAGGATTGCCAAGAAACATCATTCGTTGAAGACTATCATGACAACTACACGCCCACTTGAATTGCTTCATATGGATTTATTTGGTCCTCAAAATTATGCTAGTCTTGGAGGCAACAAGTACGGTCTTGTTATTGTTGATGATTTCTCTCGATATACTTGGGTTTTCTTTCTAGATGACAAGAGCAAAGTTGTTGAGATCTTCAAAACTTTCGCTAAAAGAGAACAGACCGAGTATGAACTGTCTCTCAAGCATATCAGAAGTGATAAAGGTACTGAATTTCAAAATACTCATATCGAAGAATTTCTTGATGAATATGGCTTTACTCATGAATTCTCTGTTGCTTATACACCGCAACAAAATGGTGTAGTCAAGAGAAAGATAGAAATCTTATTGAAATGGCTAGAACAATGCTTGTTGAATACAAGAGTCCTATCAGGATTTGGGCCGAGGCAATTAACACTGCATGCCATATCATCAACAAGGTTTATCTGCACAAATTTCTGAAGAAAACTTCACATGAGCTTATCACTGGTAAAAAGACGAATGTATCATATCTTAGGGTATTTGGTGCTCCATGATATATCAGAGATATGAATCATAGCTCCAAGTTTGCTCCTAAGGCTCACAAAGGTTTTCTTCTAGGTTATAGTTCGAACTCACACACTTATAGAGTGTACAACTCCCATCTTGGTAAAGTTGTAGAAACTATAAATGTTAGGTTTGATGAAACTAACGACTCTCAAGAAGAGCATTTACCTCTTAATCTAGATGAACCACCTTTGGATGAAGTATTCAAGTCCATGGCAATTGTAGATATTCTTCCTGTCGAAGGAAATGCACATCAAGCCAACAGGGATGGTGATGATCCAATGTTCCCACACATAGCCCGGGGCGCTGGAGATCAACATCCTGAAGACAACGAAGAACAGGACGAAGAATAACCCATGAACGAAGAAAATGCACCCGAAGGACAAGCTGAACCCGAAGGACAAGCTGATCCCGAAGGTCAAGCTAATCTCGAAGGAGAACCGGCGCCACAAGAAAACGAAGGAGTACTATCTCGAGTTCGAAGAAGAGTGGACGTCGACTCAATGCTCGAAGAGATTCGTCAACCAGGTCGTCCCACCACTCGCTCTCGTACTCGTTTGGCTAACTTTTGTGGAAATTTCTCGTTTGTATCCATGCTAGAACCGTCGAAATTTGATGAAGCCATGAATGACTCATACTGGATGACTGCCATGCTCGATGAACTTAATCAGTTCGAGAAAAATAAAGTGTGGTCCCTTGTCGAAAGACCTGATTCCAAGAAGCACAATATCATTGGTACTAAGTGGATATTTCGCAACAAGCAAGATGAAGATGGTATTGTGGTAAGGAATAAAGCTCGAATGGTTGCACAAGGTTACACCCAAATCGAAGGTATTGATTTTGGTGAGACTTATGCTCCAGTTGCTCGACTTGAAACCTTCGTTTCATGCTTGCTTTTGCCAATTTCAATGGTATATTGCTGTACCAAATGGATGTCAAAAGTGCATTTCTTTACGGTGAAATCGAGTAAGAAGTGTATGTTATGCAGCCACCAGGTTTTGAAGACACGAAAAATCCAGATATGGTGTACAGGTTGCACAAGGCCCTTTATGGGTTAAAGCAAGAACCTCGTAGTTGGTATGAAACACTCAAGGATTTTCTTCTGAAGAAGGGCTTCAAACCAGGAACAACTGATCCTACTCTTTTTACTCGAGCATACACAAATGATCTCTTTGTGCATCAAATTTATATCGATGGTACTATCTTTGGCTGTACTAACCCTGATATCAACGAAGAATTTTCTCGAATGATGTCAAAGAAATACAAAATGTCAATGATGGGTGAATTGAAGTTCTTTCTCGGAATTCAAATCCATCAACAGAAGAATGGGACATTTATCTCTCAAGAGAAGTATCTTAGGGATTGCCTGAAGAAGTTTGATCTCGTCAATTGCAAAACTATCAAGACACCAATGCCTAAGAACCTGCACTTAGATGCAGATGAGAAGGGCAAACCTTTCGACCAAAAGAAATATCGCTCAATGATTGGTTCGCTTCTGTACCTTTGTGCATCTAGACCTGACATTATGCTATCAGTTTGTATGTGTGCTCGTTTTCAGGCAAATCCAAAAGAATCACATCATATTGTTGTCAAGCGAATTCTTCGATATCTTGCTCATACACCTACCTTGGGACTATGGTATCCCAAAGGCGCTCAGTTTTATCTCATTGGATATTCTGATTCTGACTGCGCTGGTGATCATGTCGACCGAAAATCTACCTTAGGCACATGTCATTTTCTCGGTAGATATCTTGTTTGTTGGTCCTCGAAGAAACAAAATTGTGTATCAATTTCTACGTCTGAAGCCGAGTATATTGCTGCTGGTTCATGCTGCACTCAAATTCTGTGGCTCAAGCAAACGCTAAAAGATTACGATATTCAAGTGAATAAAATTCCTCCGCTATGTGATAACGAGAGTGCTATCAAAATTTCTCATAATCCTGTGCAACACTCTCGAACGAAGCATATTGATATTTGTCATCAATTTATTCGAGATCACGTTCAACGAGAAGATATTGTTATCAGCCATGTCCGTACCAAAGATCAATTGGCTGATATCTTTACGAAGCCACTGGATGAGAAAAGGTTATGTGCACTAAGGTGTGAGTTAAACATATTGGACTCACGCAACGTGCAGTAAGATCAAAACCATCTATACTCTGCATTATATGTGTATACTTGTTTGCAGTAATTTACTTTCGTTGGTACTCGTTTGTGTTTCTTTTAGTTTCTTCTGTTTTTGTTCGTTTGGTGTTTGTCCTATACACTTATCATTCCGAGTTTTCTATCGTTTGTTTTACCCTCGGATTGTTTAAGTATCGGACTCTGTTTTCCCTTTATTCTATCCCTACCCTCTCTATGCTTTTTCTCTCGTGAACATGTATATTTGTACTTGATTAGATACCCTCCGAATGTCATTGATTCCGAAGGAAAATCTGTCGAACTTTTATCTAGTTTTTTTGTTTTTTTTTACTCGATGTTCGATGAGTTTGTTCTCGGACGTGGACAAACTTTCTTTCGGTTCGTTGGGATTTTCCCACGATTTTCGCCACAAAATCCATCCGTTGAATTCGGAGAGAGGCGAGATCTGCGTCGTTGGATCGGAGCCGACAGTTATGTCAGACATGCCCCTATAAATACCAATCCACCCCACCGGCTTATACCTCATTCCATCGACTTCGTCTCTCTCCCTCTCGCCCCCGAGCTCTTGCGCGCCGCCATGACGATTCCGTCACCATTGATTCCCTCGCTGCTTTGCTGCCAGAAGGAAGTCACCGGAGGCATTCCCGTCGACGCAGATCTTCATCCGCGCCGCCGTAGCCGCCGCACATCACCAAGTTAGGGTATGTGGTGCGCTGGACTCGATTCCTCTCTGTTTTGTTCATAGAGCTCATATTTGTTCTTGATTTTCCCATCTTTTTATTAGGTTTGTTTGATTCGTTTGGATCTTTGCACTTTGGGAAATCGGTTTCTAGCGTTTTCATTCGAATTCCCATCAGATCTAGGTAAGAAATCCCTCGTCCCGTGGAATTTCTAACTTAGACAAAATCTCTCAGATTCATATTGATAGATTTACTCCTTAAGCACTTTGTTCATACTAGTTCTTCGTTAGACTTGCACCCGATGGAAATCTAGATTAGCACTCGTATGAAAATCTGTCTCAAAGATAAATCCATCTATATGTTTGCTGTGCTCGAAAAGATTTTCTTCGAAAAATTTCTCTGGTACTTGTTCATATCTTGTCTATTTTTCCCTCGTACCTATCTTTTTCGCAGGAAAATGTCTGAGAACGCTGGAAACATGAGGCAACCCAAGCGTGCAGGAGGTCAAACCAAAATCACGAATAACTCTAAAGGTTTGTCTGAGGATTTGATCGTCGAGAAGAATCTCAGAACTCCAGAGGGCTCTGTTGAAGACGCCAGAATGAGAGATAATAGACTGCAAGAGATTCGCAGACTTCAACCTCTTCGTTGGTATGAGTACAAGGAAATTAGCCCTCGATGGGAAAGATTATTTGCCTTGAAGAATCCTTGGTTTGATGTCGCTGCATTGAAGCCAGGATGGACTCGGGAAAATAGACCCCCTCCTCCACCTAATGCCGATCCATCGACCATGAAAACCCCCGAGGATTATCAGGAACTGGTTGCTGCTTGAGCTGAACGAGCGGAAAAGAGAAAGCAGGCCAAAGCCAGAAAGGCTGCTGCTGCTGCTACAGGCACCGAGGGTGGTGCCGAAGAGGTTGGTCCAAGCACCAAGCCGAAGATTGCCAGAAAATCTGCAAAGCGCCAGAAAATGGTCGATATTGTCTCACCTCCTAAGGCTACATCTGAAGAGGAAGCTAGTACCAAGAAAAATGATCAAGGTACAGAGCCAGATGTCGAAGCTGATCATCCTCCTCCCGCCCCGAAGAAGAAACCAGGGCACAAGGGCGTAAGGATCCAGGAGCAAGCTACAACGGCTCCTCGAGGAACAATTGACATGACGAATCTAGTCACTGATCCTCCCCTTGCATCTGCTGCACCGGTAAACCCTCGGCAAGCAAAACCATCTACCAGTACCAAGGGAAAGCAAGCGGTTGATGCCGAAGAAAAAGAAACTCTGCAACATAGACAATTTGGGCTGGCCAAGCAAAGGGAACTCGAGGGCAAAGACCTGGAAAAGGCGAAGCTGGTGAACTTCTACAGCCAGCCCGAGGAGAAGAAAGCCATGGTTGCCAAGCAATTGGGGATACTGCATTTGGTTTCTGACAAGTATCGAGCTCAACTCGAGAAAAAGTCTGCCCCTAGTGCTGTCGTGGGAAAGTCACGGCAGATGTCCGAAGAGTCAAACTTACCTTTGCTGTGGGGCGATTTCGTGGAGAGACTCGACATTGACAAGAGACTCGGCGATTTACCCATGTTTCAGCCCCTCTTTGTCTCGAGGTAAAAGTCTACTCCTGCTTGCTATTATTATGGGTTCCGACTCTCGAAAGAAGAGTCGGTTGGACAATTACAAGAGAGTTGGCTCGTAAACCTAAACTCGATGAGATCTTGGTTACGCCGATAAGTGTCTAGTCCTATCTTAGGTTGAGATTGTTCTCCCTTGGTCCTGGATCCCATGTCGGGACCCGGGGTTAGCGTATGCAAGCCTCGCTACAACACAATCATATGGAGAGCCGAGAACCGTACCCACTTGTCTAAGCAGACAAGGCCAAGCACAGAACGTTCTTGGAAAGCATCGAACGTGAGGGGCATCCCATTCAGGCCGGATGATCCACTGAGATGGGTCCTCATCGTCCGCACACAAGTCTAATTGATATGGGTGGTGAACTCCCATACTCATAGAGAAGTCGCCTCAACCATACTATCGATTGTATTATAACCCTTACATAGACTTACTCCAGCCCGATCACTTAGTCGGGGTCTAGGGCGGGCTAGATCATACATCAAAGTGTGCACGAGACGAAGTCTCGAGCAATCGCATCGCGATGCCCCAAGCTGCGCACATCTAAGGGCCACTTGGTGTATAAAAGACCGCCAACCAGATCACAACTAAGGTCTCGAAAACCCATACAAAGACATGCATGTTATAAACATACACGCAGCACACATGCCTTGTATGAACAGCAGGTATCATTGCAATTCTCTACAAAGTATATACTTTATTGATAACTCTTACAGAGTGCACACAGAGATCACAAGCATGTGATCCAACATTACAACAGACAAGCGGAAGCAAAGTAGGTCTGAGTACAGACAAGTTTAACAAATGGCTTAGAGAAGCCTTATCTAAAAACAAGCCCTCCACGAGTTAACCAGTTGTTTGACTGGGACTACACTAGCTTGGTCTTGGTCTGAGTCTTCATTCTTCGAGCTTCGGGTAGAAGCCACCATCGGGGTCGGTGGGTTCATCTAAAACATAGATTAAGCAAACGTGAGTACAAAATCGTACTCAGCAAGACTTACATAGGAACTATACTACTCATGCACATGTATCAAGGTAAAGGGATGGTGGGGTTTCACTTGCAGAAGTGCCAGCTTTGACTTGGCTAGTCCTGAACTACGAGTACCAGACTTGAGGTAAGAAGCGTACACGAGTCCACTACATCTCTTCAACCAATTACACCACTATGGTTACTTTCTCGACTTCCCCACGAGAAGCACACCATAGCACTCACGCTTATCTTGCGAGTTTTAGAAGTATCCAGTTCAAGTTGTCTAATAATCGAGCACATCTCTCCAAGTAGTCCCTTACCGCGGACGCGGCTATTCGAATAGTTTTGTTAACCCTGCAGGGGTGTACTGCTACACACAAGAAACTATCAGTTACCGCCTTTGTACTCGACACCGTTCAAGAGGTGCCGGCGAGGATAATTCCCACAACTTTTACCTCACAGCCAACTCAAATTCAATGGAGACGCCTATCTGGGCTGGAATCCACATTGTGAACCCGGCCGGTTTATCGATGTGGTCCCAGAAGATGTGTGCAGGGTCCCAAGCCGGTCTGAATAGCCGTTCTTCCACATCGCGGACCGTGCCACAGACCTACCAGAACTCCGAACTAATGCGACTCATTGAACTGAGAAGGGGTGAGTTAGTAGGTTGAGCGGGGGTCCATGTGCCCAACATGTGGTAGTACTCTTCGTCTTGGATCACCACACAAGAACTCGGGCTTAGGGCGGTGTTCAACGAGACAACCCACTGTGTACTCCTACACAGCCTCTCATCGTTCACCTTGTATTAGGGTAGATTCACCAACACATTTCACTTTCATCAACACCATGTTTATCATCATCCCGACTCACATCATAAGCAACCTCATTGTACCACTAAGCATGCAATAAGAAGTAACAGTTGCAGTGGCCACATGATATCAACCAACTCCTACATCTGCTAGGATTGTGGTTTGCTTACTACTGTGACAAGATGATAGGTCATGCAAAGGATATGGGTTCAACTATGCGGTAGCAACGTTATCATAGTGATCATCCTAAACAATGCATAAGCGAGACATGAGAGGGAAGTGGGATTTTATCGACATGATCAATGGGGGTTTGCTTGCCTTGCTGACGAGGTTTCGATAACGGTATCTTCAACGAAGGGGGCAGCCTCCTGTTCCGGTTCCAGCTCTACTCGACAAACAACAACAAGGAAGCAATATAAATACAATGCACAAACACATGGTTGAAGGTTGAAACTTGATGTATATGTTTCTGATGTGTTTGGGAAATTCCATTTAAATGGAGTATATTGCAAATTGAATTGCAAATTCAAACTCCAATTTGAATTCAATTTAGTCAAGTTGCATATGACATTATTTGATCAAGTTAAACCATTTTGAAATGGTTATGATATGCCTCTGATGTGTGTTTGAATTGTAGTATGTTGATATGGTTCAAAATGCAAAAGCATTTGAAAAGAATTTGAATTAAATCCATTTAAATCAAATAGAAAATGCTACTGATCCCATTTTAAAATCAACTCAAACAAAGTTGAAAGTTGGATATTTGGATAGGTTATTTTCTCCTGATCATTTTTCATATATTATTTGTCCAATTTGGAGTTAGGATTAAAAAGTTATTGAATTTCAAAGTTTAATCTATTTTCTGGAATTTTCTGAATTAATTAAATCGATTTAAATCCTTTGCTGCGTCAGCCTGGCGCAGTGCTGACGTCAGGGGGCAGCTGACGAGTGGGGCCCTGCTGTCAGCCTTAGTGGGGTTAATCCCTGTTAGATTAAACTAACAGAGGGCTTTAGGGGGGGTCTAGGGCCCACTTTTCATGGACTCCAGGGGGGTATTAGCACGTGGTTAAGGCTAAGTGCCCGGCGGCTTGACGCCGGTGGCACTGGCCACGGCGGCGCCTCGCCGGAATCGGCTACGGGCCACGGGAAGGGGGACGAAGGGCATGGGCGTGCTCCTGGAGGTCGTCCGCGTCGAGTGGTGGCATCAGGGGCTCGGGGGAGGGTCTGGAGCTTGGCGGCGACAGAACCACGACGACATCGGGATCGCGCTCTGGAGCACTGTTTTGACCGGGGCTTGGTGCGTTGGATTGCTGCGAGCACCTGGAGCGTTGTAGGCTAGAAGGAGGAGGCGCTGGAGCACGGGAGTGAGCTCTAGGTCATCCATGGCGGTGACCTTCTCGGCTCTCATGGCGGTCGACGGAGGGGGCCCAAATTAAACACGGGGTTTTGGGGTTTCGAAGAGGGGCTCACCCCGAGGTGATTGGTGAAGACGGCGGGGCCGGGGAGGCAACAATGGTAACGAATTTGGCGGTGGTCTTCTCGGCGGCCGGCGAGAACTCGATGAAGAATCCGGCGGCTCGGGGTCGAATTGGCTCGCGATCTTCTGCACGGTGATGAAGACGAAGGCGGCGAGGAGGAAGGACAGCTTGGTGCGGCCTGGAGGTGACGATGGCCACGCGTTCTTCATGGCATGGCGACGGCGGCGCTCGGGTCATCGTCGGGCTCGTCGCAGGAGTGAGAGGGAGAGGCTCTGGAGGGGAGGAATGGAGGCGTGGCACTCGGGTTCGTCTCCAGGGGCACGTAGAAGGGCCGGGGAGGGCAGGTGGAGGCTGGGGAGACGACGCCGTGCCCGGCTGTCTCGGTGGCATTCCATCGAGCAGCTTGGAGGCGCGGGGAGGAAGACGACAGGGGAGGGGTCCAGGTGGGCTAGACTGGGCCAGAAGAGGTGGGCCTCGCCTAGGCGCCAGGTAAGTTTTCTGTTCTTTTCTTTCCTGTTTTCTTTTCTGTAATATGTTGGCCATGCTAAATTAAATAGCCAGGCATTTTAAAAAATGCTGAAACTTTTTATATGGCCTCATATTATAATAGAGTAGCCACTTATAAAGTTTGGCACTTTTTAAAAAATCAAATCATTTGAACTTTAATTCAAATGGGGGTTTAAATTTAATTCCATGCTCCTGTTTGAATATTTGAAAAATCAATGAGTATGGGGTGGGTCCCACATCACTTGATATGTGATCACACTCATTTATAAGACTTTTCAAAAATGCAAAAGGAATTTTTGGAGAAACTTTTTATCTGGCCTTTTGAATTAATTTCTCAGGGCTTTTCTTTTCCCCATTTTTGAATTTCTTTTTGAATTTTTCACATGATGCAAAGGGACTTGCTAATCCTAGCACATACCTAGCTTGGGGTTGTGACATCCCATGGACCTCGACTTATAAAGACACCGAGTCCCGGGATTCCGCGAGTCTGACTCCAATACGAGGTGGAGTCCTATTCTACTTTAAAAATATGTTATGTGATGTACAAGGTAAGTCGAATTCCTTCTACGGCTTCGATCTTCTTTCCTTGGCGCAGCCGACCCGTGGCCGGATCTTCTCTTGTGGGCCTTCCGTAGGCGAGTTGGCCCATAGACCTAATGCCGGGTTATGGGCTTGGTCCACCTCCCTCCCGACATTAGCCCCCAGGATTATTGTGATGCTTTAGTCTTCACAGCAATCTTCTTGTCATCATCGTGAATGCCGACTCCCTAATTCAGATAGACCGACTCTCTCTTCCTTTGAGTTTTACAAGGAGTCGGTATCTATTCTTTCTTTATTTCTTTGTTTTATCTTCCAACTTAAAAAATTCTGTTGACTTTTTTAGTCAAAGATCCAGTATGGTATTTATGGTCGCACTGCCCGAGACATCGGTTGGAGGCATTGATGTTGTAGTGGGAATCGATGAGTCTTTCCATAAATGTCATCTACCATAGGTAGTTCACCCATATCATTTATGGTATCGATTGATCTTCTCCTCATAACTTCCATAAATAACCATTGGGTGGTTTGCTTTTTGAGTGTCTGCATCTTTCTTCCTCCTCTTCTCCTTCTACTAGTTTTCCCATGGCACCCGAGCTAGAATCTCACGTTTTTTTGGCAGCCGACGAGCGTGGCTCCAGTGCAGGTGCTCGTGGTCGAGGCCGTGGCCGTGGTCGTGGTCGTGGGCGAGGTCGCGGGCGTGGCAGAGGTAGGGGAAGAAGTGCCTGTGCCACCTCTCCATCTGAATCTCGCCCTTCTTCTCCTGGGAGGGGTGAGTTCTTGATTCATATCTGAATGATTCATCGTTGGATCAAGCTTCCTGAGTCTTTTTCTCAGCTTGTGATTGACTCAAGGCCTTCGGGTCTTTGGCTCTGCTCTAAGGGATGTCCTCATGGGCCTGTTTGGGTAGCTGCTAGGTTTTCTAGCCATGACACTATGTTCTTTGAGAAAGGTTGGAAAACTTTTCTTCACTCCAGGAACATCTCAAGAGGAGACACCATTGTCTTCAGGTTTGATGGTGAAGATACCTTGTCGGCTAGAATTTTTGACTCAGATGGTGACCGAGCCTGCTACTACATGGAGAGTTCCAGCAGTAGCGATGAAGAACTCCTCAATGAAGGAGAAGTTCATATTTCTTCAACTGAAGATGAAGCCGACTCTGAAAATGATGACTGAAGCTATAGCTTTTTCTTAGTAGTATTTTGCCAAGTTTGGTTTTTACTTTTCTGTAAGACTCGGTTGTTTTGATGAATGAAAATTATGAATTTCCATCGAGTCCATAAGTCGGTTTTATTCCTGACTTTGAATGTTTTTTGCATAATGTATGAGAGCCGATATTTTTTTGACAATGTCTATATTTGTAGCCCCCTGAGTCAATTCAAAATAGCTATGTATCAGCAAACGAATCATAGGATAGATCGACTTGTAGCCCCCATGAGTTGGTGTGGTCACGCTTGCGTGTCGTACCGGGTCATACATATTTTTTGAAGTGTTACTCCGGAAGGGTTGGTATGATCATCATGGCATCGATCCAAATCTTCGAAGAAGAAATTTTCGAAGTGTTACTCCCCAAGAGTCGGTTTATGCATCTAGGTGTTGTACCAAGTTTTTGCTTGAGAAGAAAACTTTCGAAGTGTAGTTCCCAAGAGCCGGCATGAACATCATTGCGTCATGTCGGGTTTTTGAGAAGAGGTTTTTTAAGTGTAGTCCCCGTGAGTCGGTATATGCACCTGAGTGCTTGTGCGGGGTCACATAGGTCTAACTTTATCTGTGAGAATTTTTTTGTGATTATGCATGATGTTGTAAATGCAAGAATGTAATGTAAAGGCTAGAAGTCGACTTATACCTCATCTTCTCACGTTGAGAGACATTATTGGTTAATAAAGTCGAAACATCTCTGTAGGGCCGGCTTTTCAGTAACTAGCGTGCCCGACTCTTAGGACCAAATTCGACGAATGGTTTATGTAAACCTCGAAGTTTAGACCAACCGGTTGCGCATTAGTTATGGAAGCTCTAAACTGTACAGGCTGTACGGCGTAGCCAATTCATGTGTATGCCAGGATATCTTCGGTTTTTAAGAGTCGACGGGAACTATCAAACCCCCCTTTTACCCCTTATCAAAACAAACACATGTGAAGTTTTTACATGTATATGCCGGCTTTTTTTGGTAGGAGTCGATGAGTGTCATCAAGCCCCCCCCTTCTTTCACCTTATCAAAGAAATATACATGCTCAAAGCCGATAGAGGGTTGATCAAGCCCCCAGGTCTCTGAGAATTATGCAATTTATGATGCAATATGAAATGCGATACAATATAAATTTTCATATTGCATAATCTTTCATATTGTATATTTCTTTGATAAGCGTGGCGATACAATATGATTGCATAAGATTATGCAATATGAAAATTTATTTTATGCATAAGCGTGGCGAGAGCCGGTGCGACGAAGTCAACTTTATGGCGATAGCCTGTTTGCGACCAATAGTCGACTTTAATTATGGCGATGCCTAAATGCGATTTTAAGATTGAATTTATTAATTTGACTGAGATTCGGTTGCGATGAAAATCGACTTTATTATGCGGCGGTAGCCGGTTACGACAAATGTCGACTTATATACATATATGGCGAAAGCCAGAGGGACGAGTGTCGACTTTCGACAATATTTTCCTACTCTACTGGGGTGTAATATGGACGGAGTTATGCGATGTTCCACGGCCTGGCAGTCTCCTCCATCGAGGTGCGTGATTTTGCCTTCTCACGTATATCAACCAGGTAGTAGGATCCATTGTACAGGTTCTTGCTGACCACAAACGGTCCTTCCCATGGAGAAGACAACTTGTGCATTCCATCCTTCTTATGGATGAGGCGGAGCACCAAGTCACCTTCCTGGAAAGTCCGACTTTTGATGCGACAGCTATGATATCGTCACAAATCTTGTTGGTAGATAGCCGATTGAGCTGCATCTAGTTCTCGTTTTTCATCGAGAACGTCTAAGGCGTCCTGCCTAGCTTTCTCATTATCGGCTTCCACATAAGTTGTGACTCGTGGTGAGTCGTGACGAATGTCACTTGGGAGAATGGCTTCGGCTCCATAGCCCAGGAAGAAGGGCGTATATCCTGTTGACCTATTAGGAGTCATCCTGATGCTCCATAATACTGAGGGAAATTATTCCTCATAGCAACCCGACGTCCTCTCTAAAGGAACAAAGACTCGGGGTTTGATGCCTCGAAGCAAATCTTGGTTGGCTCTCTAGGCTTGCCCGTTGGTTTGTGGGTGAGCTACTGACGCAAGGTCGAGTCGGATGTGCTCTTTTTGACAGAATCGCTACATAATCCCCTCTGATAGGTTAGACCCATTATTAGTAATGATGCTATGGGGGTAGCTGAATATGTATATTATCTTTTTCAAGAATTTTAGTTTCGTCTCTGCGTCTCACTTGCTAACCGGCTCTGCCTCAACCCACTTGGTGAATTTGTCGACTGCCACCAGCAAATGTGTGTTCTTGTTAGGTGACCTTTTGAAAGGTCCCACCATATCAAGCCCCCACACCGCAAAGGGCCGAGTAATTGGGATCATCCTGAGTTCTTGAGCCGGCACGTGTGCTTGCTTTGCGTAGCGTTGGCATCCATCACACTTCCTGACTATATCCTCTGCATCTGCATGAGCTGTGAGCCAGTAGAATCCCTGTCTATAGGCTTTAGCCATCAGCGAACGAGAGCCGGCATGATGCCCGCAGTCTCCAGAGTGTATCTCATTGAGGATTTCTCTGCCTTCTTCTGGTGACACACATCTCTGAAAAAACGTCTTCAGGATTCGCCGATGTAGCTCACCATTGAGGATCACAAAAGATTTGCTTCTCCTGAAAAATTTTCTGGCTTCTACCTCATCAGCTGGTAGGATTCCCCGGGTCTTGTAGTTCAGATATGGTACAACCCATGAGGGGGTAGCATGTATTGCAGCCACCAGAGCCGGTTCTGGATCAGGCTCTGCTATGTCTTGCCCTGTTGGTATTTCCATGGACGACTTTGTTAGGACATCGAGGAACACATTTGGTGGAACCGGCTTTCGTTGAGAACCGAGCCGGGACAGGGCGTACGCAGCTTCGTTCAACTTGCGTTCCACGTAGTCCACTTGGTACCCAACAAAGAAACCGACTTGTTTTTCCACTTCACGTCGGTAGGCCGCCATGGTAGCATCTTTGGAGTTCCACCTTACTGACACTTGCTGAGAAACAAGGTCGGGATCACCATAGCATCAAATCCGGCTTATGTTAATCTCACGGGCCAACCGTAGTCCATGGAGTAGAGCCTCATATTCCGCTGCGTTGTTGGTGCAAGTGAACTGTAGCTGCAAGACATAGAAAAATTGTTCTCCTTTGTGGGAGGTGAGGACCACTCCGTCTCCTGATCCTTGGAGCTGCCGTCTCCCATCGAAGTGCATCGTACAATATTTAGTTATCAGCTTATCTAGAGGTTCTTGGATTTTGGTCCAGTCATTGATGAAGTTGACTAGTTCTTGGGACTTGATGGCCGTGCGTGGTTCATACTTGATGTGATAAGCCCCCAGCTCTATAGCCCACTATCCAATCCTTCCCGTGGCCTCACGGTTTTGGATGATATCTGAAAGTGGTGTTGAGCTGACTACAGTTATGGGATGCTCCTGAAAGTAATGTTTGAGCTTCCGGCTCGCCATGAACACACCAAGAACTAGCTTCTGCCAATGAGGGTAGCGTTGCTTCGACGAAGTCAAGACCTCACTAACATAATACAATGGCCTCTGCAGAGGGTGCTCTTTGCCGGCTTCCATACGTTCAACCACAACTACGACACTGACTGATCGGTTCTTGGATGAAATATAGAGTAGCATCGGCTCTTTTAGATTGGGAGCCGCGAGGATCGGGGCCTGGGAAAGTTGCTTCTTTAGTTCTTCCAGGGCTTGATCGGCTTCATCATCCCAGACAAATTTTTCCGACTTTCACAAGAGTAGGTACAGGGGGTTGCCTTCTCCCCAAGCCGGCTGATAAACCGACTTAGGGAAGCTACACATCCTGTGAGTCGTTGGACTCCTTTCACGGAGGCCGCTTCTGAAGAGCCATGATGGCATTGATCTTCTCCGGGTTTTCCTTGATGCCTCTTTCTGATACTATATGTACCCGAGGAGCTTTCCTGCAGGAACCCCGAAGGTGCACTTGGCCGGGTTTAACTTCATCTAGTACTTGCACATATTTTTGAAGGTCTCCTGGAGATCACTAATGAGTGAGTCGGCACATCTAGTACATAGGCGTGTACATTGCGCCCAATTTGCTCCTTGAGGCAGCTCTGCACCGTTCGCTGATATGTGGCCCCTGCATTCTTCAAGCCGAAAGGCAGAGAAGTGTAGCAGTATATCCCGAAGGGAGTGATGACAGCCATTTTCTCCTGGTCCTCGAGGGCCATCTTGATTTGGTGATAACCTGAGTAGGCATCGAGAAAACACAAGAGCTCGCATCCTGCAGTAGAGTCGATGATTTGAACGATGCGAGGTAGTGCGAAGGGATCCTTTGGGTAGGCCTTGTTTAAGTCGGTGTAGTCAATGCACATTCGCCATGTCCCGTTCTTTTTCAAAACGAGGACCGGGTTTGCAAGCCACTCCGGATAGAAAACCTCCATGATGAACACGGCGGCGAGGAGCCGGGATATCTCTTCCCCAATGGCGTTCCTCCTTTCATCATTGAAGCGACGAAGGAATTGCTTGATCGGTTTTAGTTTGGGATCAATATTTAGGTAGTGCTCAGCGAGTTCCCTCGAGTCACCTGGAATGTCAGAAGGTTTCCATGCAAAGATGTCCCGATTCTCACGGAGGAACTCGATGAGCGCGTTTTCCTATTTGTCAGATAGCTCTGTCCCAATGTTGAACTTCTTGGAAGCATCAGCATGGACATAGTCGACTTTCTTCGTGTCTTGAGCCGGATGGAACTTGGGGTTGTTGTTAGGAGTCGGTTTCTTCAGGATGGTGGTGTCTGCTGGGTCTACCTTCTCCTGGAATTCTGATAGGTCCTCTTTGGTGCAAGCCGACTCAGCAAACTTGACGTGTTGCTCGTCACACTCCGTGGCTCTGGACCGGCTCCCTTCTACTGTGATTGGGCCGAAGGGACCCGACATTTTTAGTTTCAGGTAAACATAGCACGGCCGAGCCATGAACCTCGCGTAAGTCGGTATGCCTAGGATGGCATGGTATGGGCTTTCGAGCTTCACCACCTCGTATGGTATGATTTCTGATCGAAAGTTCTCAGGAGTTCCAAAGGCTGTCTCCAGATAGATCTTGCCTATCGGTCGTGCCGAATTTCCTGGGACTATTCCATGGAACACGGTATTGGAGGTTTCCAGCATTTTGTGGGTCAGTCCCATCCTACGGAAGGTCTCGTAGTAAAGGATGTTAATGCTGCTTCCTACATCCATGAGTACTTTGTCCAATGTGTAGCATCCAATTTGTGGAGAAACTACCAAGGCTAGAGAACCCGGGTTTTCTATCACGGGAGGATGATCGTCCCTTGTCCAGGTGATTGGCTGCTCAGACCAGTTAAGCCACCTGGGACAAGCCGGTTCTGTGGCCACAGACATGGCGGCTCTTTGCTACAGCTTCCTGTCTCTCCGGCAGCTGGTGGTGGTGGTGAAGACATGGTAAGCTGAGTGGTCCTAAAGCTGCTTCGTGTTTTATTGGAATCCAGCGCGCCCCGATTGGTTTTGCTGTCCTCCTCCCTGGGATCCTTGGTACTGTGGTGCTGCGCCGGCTCCCTGCTGACCAAAGTTTTGGTTGTTACTGTTTTGACCGGCTCCACCACCCGACCCAAGGGGGCCCTGGCCTCCACGCCTTTGTAATTCCTTCATGAAGTTGCATTGTTCCCAAGTATGGCTGGCTGGACGGCCGGGTTTGCTATGCAACGGGCAAGGTATTTTCACAGCTTCTTCAAAAGTGACTGGCGGTTGGAAAGTTCTTTCCTGCTTGCCGCGGTAGTGGTTTCCCCCCTTCTTCTTCCTTTGGGAGCCGAAAGTTGTGTTGGCTACCAAGTCGGAAGTATTCTAATCGAGCCGTCATTTTCTTGGTTGATTCTGGTTCTGTGACCCCTTGCCATTATTCTTTTTACTCTGGGCGACTTTATCCTCTTCCGGATCGACATCTTTGGTTTTGTCAGACTCGGCATACTTGATGACCGCGTTCATGAGCTCTCCTATGTTGCTAACCGTCCTCTTGAGTCGGCCGAGCTTGTGTACTAGAGGCTCGAACTTCCAGTTTCTTTCCAGGACAATTACTGCTATCTGCGCAGTGATAGTATCCGAGGAATGGATTATATCTGCGACTCGTCGTGCCCAGCTTAGGGCCGACTCTCCTTCTTTCTGGACGCAGTGCTCCAAGTCGACTATTGTTGTGGCTCGCCGGCAAGTCCCTTGGAAATTCTTGATGAACTTCTCTCTGAGATCTGTCCAAGAGGTGATGGAATTCTCTGGGAGATTCTTGAACCATGTGCGAGCCGGCCCTTCCAACATCATCGTGAAGTATCGAGCGCATACCTCTTCTCCAGTGTGAAGCATATCCATGGCGAGGTCATAGGTTTCGATCCAAGCCGCCGGGTCCATGTCAGATGTGTAGTTTGGGATTTCGCGCGGCCCTTTGAAGTCTGGGGGCAAGCGTGTGTTCCTTAAAGCGGGTATTAGACACCGATTACCCACGGATCTGCTAACGTACTCGGTATTTGGTTCTTGTGGGGGAAGTTGGGCTGCCGGCTCTACACGTTGATTCGTGTTGGGAGCCGGTAGGTCCATGATCCCTAGTCCTCCCGGGGGGGTCAGAGGTACTCTATGGTGGCGCTGGCTGCCTGAGGCCGCTGGAGCCGGCGATTCTTCTTGCCAGCTCTTGCTTCGATATGGGGTTCCATGTATGTATGGGACTCCTTGTGAGTATTGGCCCTGTTGCGTGATCGCCGTTCTGAGGAAGTCAACAGCTGCATGGGCGGCACGATCTGCTGGGGTGTCTCCCTAAATTGGTGCATTGGCAAGGTACGGAGTTGCTGCCATGACATTGGCCATGGGGTTATTGAAGTGGCGGGGATGTGTATGGAAGCAATCTTGGCGTGGTGAGGGAACCGACTGTCTGGGAGGTGCGAATCCTGGGGGAGTCGACTGGTCAGGACTGTTGAATAGCATTCGCCCTTAGTAGTCGAGGGGGAATCGACTCGTGTATCTCTGCGGGCGTGTATAAGCGAGGCTCAGCCGCTGATCATCTATCAGATCCGACTCTCCCTGGAGGCGTGCGGCTTCCTGGACGAGTCGGGCTTGTGTTTCCATCATATGTTCTTTTTCGATGTTGGCCTCCGCTCGCAAGTCTGCTATCCGATCCCTGAGTTCGTTCACCCTTGTCTTCCAAGCCTCCTGATTCTCAAACGTCATCGGTACTGCCAAGGCCTTATTGAGGGAGGTTAGGGCGTCAGTGAGGGCTTGGGCTCTAGTAGGAACTTGTACCAATGGACGGGCTGTCGAGTCCCTATTTTCCCTAGGGGCCCCAGTGGCTGCCGACTCTGTGGCTTGGTTCTGAGTTTTTTGACTCTCCAGTCCTCCAATGTCGGCCATGAATACCGTGGCGCAGTAGGGAGGTTCATAGTGAGGATAATTCGTGTTACACTCTAGCATGCCAGTGCCGAGTTTGTTATTCCCTGTGGATCGGATGGACCCCTCATCGGAGAAGCTTCCTTCACTTGGATATGAGTCGGCATCAGTCAGTTCTTCCGAGGCGTCGTACATTGGGTACTTGAAAAAGCGCTCCGGCTCTTGAGACTCATCAATGAATCCGACGAAAGCGTCTTTGGAGCTGGCGTGTCGCCGACTCGAAGTCTCGACAGGTACTTCAGGATCTGGCTTTGGTTCAGATCCGTCTGTCCCGCCAATGAAGATGTGGATGGACCCGATCGGGACCCGATATCCTTATTCGACATAATCGGCTTCAGGGCCCCAGGTAGAGTCGTCGATGCAGAGCCTCCCGTGCCGGCTCCTGGTGATCCGTTCAGCGACGAATCCCTCCATGCGTTGCATATCTCCCTCCAGAATCTCAATGCCTGCGAGCGCAGGCCCCATGGTGGGCGCCAACTTTCGTGGGAAAGTCACGGCAAATGTCCGAAGAATAGAACTTAACATGGGACTTTTGCTGCGAGGAGATTTCGTGGAGAGAGTCTACATGCAAAAGAGACTCGACGATTTACCCAGGTTTCAGCCCCTCTTTGTCTCGAGGTGAAAGCCTACTCCTGCTTGCTATTATTATGGGTTCCGACTCTCGAAAGAAGAGTCGGTTGGACAATTACAAGAGAGTCGGCTCGTAAACCTAAACTCGATGAGATCTAGGTTACGCCAACAAGTGTCTAGTCCTATCTTAGGTTGAGATTGTTCTCCCTTGGCCCTGGATCCCATGGACCTCGGCTTATAAAGAAGCCGGGTCCCGGGATTCCGTGAGTCCGACTCCAATACGAGGTGGATCCCTATTCTACTTTACAAATATGTTATGTGTTGTACAAGATAAGTCGAATTCCTTCTACGTCTTCGATATTCTTTCCTTGGCGCAGCCGGCCCGTTGATACGGTGAGGATAGTTCTCTCACTCCTCGTTGGTTACCCCAAGTGGAAGGTGAGATGTAGCGTAGCAGCAAATTTCCCTCGGTGAAGATACCAAGGTTTGTCTCCAGTAGGACTCGCAGAAATACAAGAAGGTGACAACGGCGCCAGAAATTACTTCGGGCTAACGGCGCCAGAAATTGGGCGGTTGTCGTGACCTGCACACAGAAACAAATAACTTTGCTCCCAACGAGTACAGAGGAGTTGTCAATTCCTCTGGCCTTATTTTTTACAAAGGATCAATGCAAGAGATAATAGCGCAACTAAAAGTAAGAACTGAAAGTAAATTGAAGTTGTAAACAATGGTGTGAATATGGACCAAGGTCCCGTGATGTTTACTAGTGATGTCTCTCTCCCAAAAGACGATAAAAGTGCTAGCGAGGTAAACAAATCACAGCTGGGCAATTGACAAGATTATAAACGCACCGCAATGCTAACTATGCTACAAAAGAAAGGAAGAGACTCAAAAGCAATGGGAAGTACGCCGAGGTAAGTAGACCGAAATACATCTCCATCTAGTATGAATCATCCACCTTGAGATATCTATCCAGGACATCTCGCTGGTATTAAGTTGCGAATCCCACCCAAAGTGTAAACTCAAAGCAATAGACAACTGCATTAAAAGAACTATGCGTAAATTAAACAATCCTTGCACCCGCAAGTACAAGCACCGTTGTTTTATCCCTAGTGGCAACAGCACATCCCCTAGTCTCATGTTTATGTCACTCAAGCTAGACATCAAGGGGCTGGACCCACAATCAAGCATAACGCTCCCTCTTGGAGTTGCAACAAATCACTTGGCCAAAGTAAAATACGGCAACGGAGAACATGCAAGAATTTACTAAAGAACACAAATATAAAAGAGAACCAAATATATTACTCATCACAATCTGAACATAATCTCATAATCCATCAGATCCCAACAAACTCAGCATAGCAACACAGAAAATTACAAAAGTGCCTCGATCATTTGAGGCAGCTCACGAGGTCTCGAAAGTGAAAGCACAAAGAGGGGAAGAGTACATCACATAGCTACTGGTCATGGACCCATGGTCCAAGGGGGACTACTCACGGCACATCCGGGAGGCGTCCATGGAGATGGATGGTCTTCCGGAGGGTATTCCTCCTTCCGGCAGGGTGCCGAGGCAGCTTCTCCTGGCAGCCCCGATCTTGAAACGGCGGCGGCGGTACAGAGAGGAGAACAGGAATAGCAGATCGATATTAGGGGTTTCCATCACGGGGGGTAAATATAGGCCAAAGGGGGCACCGAGAGGGGCCACAGGGCAGCCAGGAGGCCTCCTAGCGCGACCTAGGGTGGGGCCGCGCCAGGGACCCTCCTAGTGCCCTGGTGGGTCCACCCCCTTCCTTCCTTGGTGATTCGGGAAGCTTCCGGGTCACTAATTTTTTATATAATTTTTCCGGGATTTATTTGGCACTTTTAATGGCCGGAAAACCTGAAATACAAAAACAGCAGAAAACAGGAATTGGCAACTGGGTGCACTGAGTTAATAGGTTAGTACAAATATGATAAAAAGTGTATGAAAGTTCAAGCAAAACATGACAAAGTCACACAAATCATGCATGGAGCAAGCAGAAATTATAGATACGTTTGGGAAGTATCAACATCCCCAAGCTTAATTCCTGCTCGTCCTCGAGTAGGGAAATGATAACAAGCATAATTTCTGTGGAGACATGCCACACAACCATATAAGGACTTTTAAGTAAAGTAATACAAGGATGCAATTCAATTAAAGTCTTAACAAGCAAGAGTCTATATTAGCATTGACACAAGAAACAGAAGAACAAAAGGTGCAAGAGCTATCGCTGTCCGTGACTCGAATGTCTCCAGATGGTGTTTGCGTGCAAGAAAGGGGATAGGGAATACGAGATAAAAAATATTTGTTGAGAACCACTATCTACTAAAGTTTCACACTTAGTCTCCTTTGGATTCTTATCTTGACTCGTCCCCAGGCCACTACTCAGGTACAAGTCAAACTGATCCACTCCCTTTCGGTATTTTGATCATTCATGCAATGGATGAGCGTGAGCAAGAAAGTTGACACCGAAAAGGCGAAACAGAGAGAAGGTGGAGGAGGAAGACAGAAAAGGTGTGAAAGGCTCACATCAAAGAGGACAATCATAGGCGAGAGAAGGCCATATGATAGATATGATGTGAGGAGTAGGGATTGCCATGCAACGGATGCACATGTGAGCGAAAATCTCTCCAAGGGAACTAGTGGGGGTCATTCTAACTTGATTTCTCAAGAAGACCTAGATCTCATTTGAGGAGGCTCATCATTGGAATATACAAGCCAAGTTCTATAGTGTGAAGGGTCCCCACATAGCTATATGCATGTATGATGATCTCTGTGGAGCACAAGGGATAGAGGATGAAGTACTAGTGTGGATCTCTCAAAAGGAATAATAGTTGATACGGTGAGGATAGTTCTCTCACTTCTCGTTGGTTACCCCAAGTGGAAGGTGAGAGGTAGCGTAGCAGCAAATTTCCCTCGGTGAAGATACCAAGGTTTGTCTCCAGTAGGACTCGCAGAAATACAAGAAGGTGACAACGGCGCCAGAAATTGGCTTCTAGCTAGGGAGTTGACAGGATCTGCACATAGAAACAAATAACTTTGCTCCCAACGAGTACAGAGGAGTTGTCAATTCCTCCTGCCTTGCTGTTTACAAAAGATCACCGCAAGAGATAATAATAGTGGCAACTGAAAGTAAAGACTGAAAGTAAATTGAGGGTGTAAACAATAATGTGAAGATGGACCGGGGTTCCGTGATTTTCACTAGTGATGTCTCTCTCCCAAAAGATGATAAAAGTGCTAGCGAGGTAAACAAATCACAACTGGGCAATTGACAGGATTATGAAGGCACCGCAATGCTAACTATGCTGCAAAGAAAGGAAGGTCTCAAAAGCAATGAGCAGTACGCCAAGGTAAGTAGACCGAAATCCAACTGCATCTAATACGAATCATCCATCTTGAGATATCTATCCATAACATCTCGCTGGTATTAAGTTGCGAATCCCACCCAAAGTGTAAACTCAAAGCAACAGACAACTGCATTAAAAGAACTTTGCGTAAAGTAAACAATCTTTGCACCCGCGGGTACAAGCACCGTTGTTTTATCCCTGGTGGCAACAACACATCCTCTAGTCTCATGTTTCTGTCACTCAAGCTAGACATCAAGGGGCCAAACCCACAATCAAGCATAATGCTCCCTCTTGGAGTTGCAGCAAATCACTTGGCCAAAGTAAAATACGGCAACAAAGAACATGAAAGAATTTACTCAAGAACAAAATATAAAAGAGAAGAACCAAATATATTACTCATCACAATCTGAACATAGTCTCATAATCCATCTGATCCAGCAAACTCAGCATAGAAACATAAGAAAGATTACAAAAGTGCCTCGATCATGTGAGGCAGCTCACGAGGTCTCGAAAGTGGAAGCACAAAGAGGGGAGAGGTACATCACATAGCTACTGGTCACGGACCCATGGTCCAAGGGGGACTACTCACGGTACATACGGGAGGCGTAAATGGCTATGGATGGTCTCCCGGAGGGGGTTCCTCCTCCCGGCAGGGTGCCGGGGCAGATTCTCCAGGCAGCCCCGATCTTGAAACGGCGGCGGCGGCGGTACAGAGGCGTGTTCGCGGAAAAGAGATTGATATTAGGGGTTTCCACCCCGAGGGCTAAATATAGGCGGAGGGGGGTGTCGAGGGGACCCACAGGGCAGCCAGGAGGCCCCTTGGCGCGGCCTAGGGTGGGGCCGCGCCAGGGACCCTTCTGGAGTCCCTGTGGTGGACCCCCTCCGCTGCCTTGGTGATTCCGAAAGCTTCCGGGTCGCTGATTTTTTATCTGATTTTCTGGATTTTTTGGAGCACTTTTAATGGCTGGAAAACCTGAAATACAAAAACATCATAAAACATCAACTGGCAGCTGGGTGCACTAGGTTAATAGATTAGTCCAAATATGCTCAAAAGTGTATGAAAGTTCAAGCAAAACATGGCAAAGTCACACAAAACATTCATGGAGCAAGCATAAATTATAGATACATTTGGGACGTATCAACATCCCCAAGCTTAATTCCTGCTCGTCGTCGAGTAGGTAAATGATAACAAGCATAATTTCTTTGGTGACATGCCACACAACCAAATAAGGACTTTTAAGTAAAGCAATCAAAGCATGCAATTCAATTCAACTTTTAAGAAGCAAGAGTCTATATTAGTATTGACACAAGCAACAAAAGAACAAAAGGTGCAAGAGCTCTTTTTGTCCGTGACTCAAATGTCTCCAGATGGTGTTTGCGTGCAAACAGGGGACTGGGAAAAAGAGAGAAAAAAGGTTGTTGAGGACAACTATATACTAAAGTTTCACACTTAGTTTCCTTTGGATTCTTATCTTGACTCGTCCCCAGACCACTAGCCAGGTCCAAGTCAAACTGATCCACTCCCTTTCGATATTTTGAGCACTCATCCAAAGGATGAGCGTGAGCAAGAAAGTTGACACCTAAAAGTTGTAAGGCCCGATATGCGGTACTGTCCAGATCGAGATGTTTCCATCCAGATCCGGGGACGAAGCACATATCGGTCCCACTGCGACATATGAAAAAGCCATATGCCCGGATTTCCAACATGATATCACAACATTACAGATACAAGGATACAACATCTCCTACAATCGGCATACAACTTCCTTAAATACAATACATCAGCGGAAGGTCTGAGTACAGACTACAATCAAATGTCTAGTGGCAAAAGAAAAACATCGATCCCCATAACCACACGGGTCCAGGCCCTCCGCCAGGATCCGCATAACTAGTCGTCGTCGAGTCCCCACGTGAAACGTCGATCACCATACCTGTTGTCGATCAAGAACCCTGAAAACAGTTTGGGGGTAGTATCATGAGTACAGAAGTACTCAGCATCCAACTGTAGTGGTCAACTGACCCAGCAAGGACTTCATCACTCGTCATTCTAGGACAACTAGTAGTTTACGGTAAGGATGGGGTAAGTGGTGAGGTTGCTGCCGCACTAGCATTTATGAAGTGGCTAACGATTTAGAGAGTAAGATAAGAAGCCAAGCATTCGATGAGGAATCGCCTCCAACAAGTCTGCTATCCACCTACTACGCAAACATAACACCTATCCTATCCTTGTCCTCCTCTTCGCATCCCGACTAAGAAGAAGTAGTCAAGGCACACACACGTTGATCAAGTTATATTAAGATTATCTCAGTTGTTGTTGTCTATGAACAAGGAGTAGGTCTCAAGTCGTCCATAACCATGGACACGGCTTCTCGAAAAGATTTAACCCTGCAGGGGTGTACCAACTGCCCATTACAAGGCTCCGCACGCACGCCCATCTCTCTCAGTTGCTACCCATCATAGGCAACCATTTTATGATTTAGTTCCGAGAGATCCGAAACGACAGGTCCCTCTAACTAACAACGAACAAATCCGGGTGGCCCCCGGGGAGTCGACACCCAATCCAAAAGCTGGCCACGCACTCGGATCGGACTCTTCCGTCTCAACAGGGTTTGGGTTACCGAGACGCCTCACGTGAGGCCTCGGGCCCTCGCCGATCAAAGGTGGACCAACAGGGAAACCATGTCTCCGCTGGTCCGGGTTGTTTAAAAACTGTGAGGGGGTCCACCAAGCACACACACGGGGTTTCAAATGGTAAATCAGCTCGGGCCACCACTAGAAATGTTTGAAGCTAGATAGGTAAGAAAAGGGGACCCCATAAAATCCCACTCGCGGTTAGGCACGCTCAGTCTTAAAAACCAATACCCGGAACTCGGATCCTAGGTGACTCGAATGGAACAAAGCGTCGGGGCGGGATAGCCTAGACCTTCCATCCTTCGTCGAATATAGTCAACATTATAATAATCATATCATCAAAAACAATATAATAATGTGATATCCCAAACCAAGGAGTAACAGGGTGACATCGTAGCATCCTAAGCATGCATACTAAGTAGGGGTTGAGCAACGATCAATAGTAACATAGCAGTACATAGTTTGCTGGGAGGGGACATGGCTGTATCGGTTTAAGAGAGGCTGTAAACATGTGGTAGGATCAAACATCGAACCTAACCTAGACTAGCATGCAAACCGCTGGTTGAAATAGAATGGATCATAAGTAATGTATAGTCCTTGCCTGTTGATAAGTCGGGTTCCGAAGGTGTAGTTGATCGCAAGCTCGCATCGTCTCCGAAGGTACCCGCGGAAGCACACAAGAGGGTAAACACTGGAAAGCAATAAACAAGCAAGCATCTATTACTACGAGGCAAACACGAGCAAGCATCAACAAGAAGGAAACACGAGACATCGCACCTACCGTCGAGAGCGGTTACTAACAGGTTAAGTGGAGTACTCGTCACACGCGACGAATACCACACGTTTACGATGGTTCAAGTTGTTTAGCTACAGGTGGTCAACCAACGGTTATTAACATGGCAACTCAAGCAAGCATGGCATAGCACAAAAACATGGCAAGAGGTGAAGCATAAAATAAAACTATCTATGCTAGTCAATGAGGCGCAACCTAAACATGGCATAACACTAAGTGCCGCACGATGATTGAAAACATTTGGTACTGTTCTGCCCTAAACCATATTTTAGGTTGGTTAACAACAACATACAATAGCATAAAAACAAAGTACACGAAAAACTAATCAAGTTACATATAAAGAACACCCCAAACGGAGTTACGGTTAAAAAGATATAAGCAAAACAAGTTACGGGCACAATCTGCCAACATCAGGAAGGACAGCTTAGAGCAATGCATAAACAGGATTATAAATGCAAACATGCTCAAAAATGACATGGAACCAAAGTAGACATGACAAGGAAGGCATGGCAAAAAGAATCATGAAAAAAGGCATCATAGATCAAAAGATATTAAGCATGCAACATGGCATCGGAACGTTACAGACTTAGAGAAAAACTGAGGTGGCTGTCAAAAACAGCGGGATAGCAACTTTGGAGCTCAATAACTATATGACCAGCAAGCATATCATGACAATGTAATACATATAATGTAAGTAGACATGATGCTTAACAATATGCAATTGGAATCACTCAATTACGATAAACGGTCGCGACACACTCGTCGACCGAAGTTGCAACAAAATATAAACAGCAGCACACTAACAGCAGGGTAGCTACTTTGGGTGAAGATACAATCATGATGATGCAAGAAATTATGGCATGTGAATGCATGAAACTGAAGTAGAAACAATGCTTAACACAACACAAAAGGAATCACCCAATTCCGACGAACGGTTGCAACACAACCGTCGTCCGAAGTTGCAACAAAATAACAGTTCAGCAACAACAGCACAGCTAACGATCTGGTACCCACTTCGACGCAGAATTAAATTATATAGACGGCCTCAAACGGAAAAACTTTCTACATACGAACGCTAGAGCACGCAAAACTGAGAAATTTCCCTTTTGGGCGCAACGCCATACGGGCTACCGATTACTCACAAATTACAACACAAACAGGCATCAGCAGCAAAATACACAGGACTTAGCAAAATCTGGAAAAAGGAAAAAAACAAACAGAAAAAAAGGAACCGGACCTCACCCAGTGGGCTCGGCCCAAAGCGGCCTGGGAGGCCGGCTTGAGTTGGGCTGGAGGCGCGCCTGCTGGGAGGTGGGCCGCGAGGCGTGTGGGCCGGCCCACCCACGCTAGCTCGTGGCGGCCGCTCGCTCCCGACCGGTTCGATCCCGAGCAGGGACGACCGCGGTGGCGGCGCTGCTCTCCGGCCAAGCTCTGACGGCCGGCGGTGGGGCGAGGTGGCGCAGGGCGCTAGGGGGGCGCAGGCGACGGATCCGCGACGGGGAGGAATCCGGTGACCCTCCAGGGTGGTGGCGACGCGGATCGGCCGCGAGGCGAGCTCGGCCCCGAGCTCCATGGCGCGGCGGCGTTCGGCCTCGTCGTCCATGGCCGCGACCTGAAAGGGGGAGGGGGAGGTGGTGAGACAGAGGAAGGAGGAGAGGAGAACGAGGGTGCGCAGAGGAGAGAAGGCCGGCCGGCTGGCTACTCGCCGGAGCGCGGAGCGGCGGCGGCGTGGAGGACGCAGGCGACGGAGGAGCTCCACGGGAGGCGGGCTTCGCGGGCCGCGGCGGCGGATCTCGGTCCCGCGGGGCCCGGACGTGGTCTGGCTGGCTGCTGGAGGCTACGTTGAGGCTTCTCAGCCCCAGATCTGAAGATCTGACGGCTGGGAGCTCCTGGGGGCTAGGGTGTCGGTTTGGGAGAGGGATTTGGGCAGATTTTGGGGATTTTGTGAGGGGGGTGGCTGCAATTTTTGCTAGGGTAAACCCTAGAGAGGGGTGGGAGTGTGGTGGTCTTTATATAGCCCAGATGGCTGGCAGTTTGCAAAAACATCCCCGGTTTTTCTCTCGCGCGCGCGGTGTTTACGTTTCTTACCGCCGGGGGTCCGTAGTACCTCCGATTCGGGTAAAACTTCGAACTGCGCGATCAGTGCGTCGAGCTGGCGGCGTTCACCTCGCGCTGGAACCGTTCCGAAAACACTTTCCGGCGCGCTATAAAAATATCTCGTTTAGTTATTAAACGGGGTTTTTCGTTCCTTTGGCTGCGGCTGGTCTCGTGCGGTTTTCGCGGCGGTGATCGGGTGAAACCCGGTGTCGCAAAGGTCGAGTGTCAGGGTGGCAAGGGTCGGTCTCCGTCCGATACGAGATAAGAGGGGGGGAATAATCGCCGATCGATAGATCGGGGATGCAAACACCGCAAAAAAATCAGACAATCAAACAATTCATAGCGAAAACAATTTTTTAATTTTTGTGAAAACTGGGCTGTTACAATACAACACCACCAACAAGTGATCTCGTCCGGAGATCTTGGACGATCCGGGGGAGAGGGGAGAAGAGAAAAGAGAGTCGACAATCTTCAACACCACCAACAAGGGACTGTGATCCATGTCGACGTCGAGCTTCCGTCGAGATACTTTCCGCAGGGAGACGACATCGTCGGAAAAACGAAACCGTCAGTGTCAAGAGGAAGAACGACAGCTAAAACCTGGTCAAAAGGATAGTGCTTTTCGACGCAAGTCGTGAAAACACCAGGAAAAAGGAGGGAGTGCAAAGGACGACCCAAATGATATCCGAAACCGGAGAAGCTAAAGGTACTACAGGAATTCCCACCTGAGCTCGGAATCGAGACAATACTTCACAAGCAAAGTATTGTAACGGTTCCGATACTACACACACTCGAGATCCTAGAGTTTTGAAGGGGGTAAGGAGAGAGTAAAACACTTACGGTACTTGACCTGACCAGAGCAAGGGTAAGGAGTAAAAAGATTCCTACTCTCTGATAACTAACTTAGTAACTACAAAATAGTTTTTGTCTAGACTCGACTTCGGCCAGAGAAGGGATCCTACGGTCGATAAGGCTCTGATACCAAGTTGTAAGGCCCGATATGCAGTACTGTTCCAGATCTAGATGGTTCCATCCAGATCCGGGGACGAAGCACATATCGGTCCCACCGCGACATATGACAAAGCCATATGCCCGGATTTCCAACATGATATCACAACATTACAGATACAAGGATACAACATCTCATACAATCGGCATACAACTGCCTTAAATACAATACATCAGCCGAAGGTCTGAGTACAGACTACAATCAAATGTCTAGTGGAAAAAGAAAAACATCGATCCCCATAACCCCATGGGTCCAGGCCCTCCGCCAGGATCCGCCTAACTAGTCGTCGTCGAGTCCCCACGTGAAACGTCGATCACCATACCTGTTGTCGATCAAGAACCCTGAAAACAGTTTGGGGGTAGTATCATGAGTACAGAAGTACTCAGCATCCAACTGTAGTGGTCAACTGACCCAGCAAGGACTTCATCACTCGTCATTCTAGGACAACTAGTAGTTTACGGTAAGGATGGGGTAAGTGGTGAGGTTGCTGCCGCACTAGCATTTATGAAGTGGCTAACGATCTAGAGAGTAAGATAAGAATCCAAGCATTCGATGAGGAATCGCCTCCAACAAGTCTGCTATCCACCTACTACGCAAACATAACACCTATCCTATCCTTGTCCTCCTCTTCGCATCCCGACGAAGAAGAAGCAGTCAAGGCACACACACGTTGATCAAGTTATATTAAGATTATCTCAGTTGTTGTTGTCTATGAACAAGGAGTAGGTCTCAAGTCGTCCATAACCGTGGACACGGCTTCTCGAAAATATTTAACCCTGCAGGGGTGTACCAACTGCCCATTACAAGGCTCCGCACGCACGCCCATCTCTCTCAGTTGCTACCCATCATAGGCAACCATTTTATGATTTAGTTCCGAGAGATCCGAAACGACAGGTCCCTCTAACTAACAACGAACAAATCCGGGTGGCCCCCGGGGAGTCGACACCCAATCCAAAAGCTGGCCACGCTCTCGGATCGGACTCTTCCGTCTCAACAGGGTTTGGGTCACCGAGACGCCTCACGTAGGCCTCGGGCCCTCCCCGGTCAAAGGTGGACCAACAGGGAAACCATGTCTCTGCTGGTCCGGGTTGTTTAAAAACTGCGAGGGGATCCACCAAGCACACACACGGGGTTTCAAATGGTAAATCAGCTCGGGCCACCACTAGAAATGTTTGAAGCTAGATAGGTAAGAAAAGGGGACCCCATAAAATCCCACGCGCAATTAGGCACGCTCAGTTTTAAAACCAATACCCGGAACTCGGATCCTAGGTGACTCGAATGGAACAAAGCGTCGGGGCGGGATAGCCTAGACCTTCCATCCTTTGTCGAATATAGTCAACATTATAATAATCATATCATCAACAATAATATAATAATGTGATATCCCAAAACAAGGAGTAACAGGGTGACATCGTAGCATCCTAAGCATGCATACTAAGCAGGGGCTGAGCAACGAGCAATAGTAACATAGCAGTACATAGTTTGCTGGGAGGGGACATGGCTGTATCGGTGTAAGAGAGGTTGTAAACATGTGGTAGGATCAAACATCTAACCTAACCTAGACTAGCATGTAAACCGCTGGTTGAAATAGAATGGATCATAAGTAATGTATAGTCCTTGCCTGTTGATAAGTCGGGTTCCGAAGATGTAGTTGATCGCAAGCTCGCATCGTCTCCGAAGGTACCCGCGGAAGCACTCAAGAGGTTAAACACTGGAAAGCAAGCAAGGAGCAAGCATCTATTACTACGAGGCAACACGAGACATCGCACCTAGCGTCGAGAGCGGTTACTAACAGGTTAAGTGGAGTACTCGTCACACGCAACGAATACCGCACGTTTACGATGGTTCAAGTTGTTTAGCTACAGGTGATCAACCAACGGTTATTAACATGGAAACTCAAGCAAGCATGGCATAGCACACAAACATGGCAAGAGGTGAAGCATAAAAGAAAAGTATCTATGCTAGTCAATTTAAGTGAGGCACAACCTAAACATGGCATAACACTAAGTGTCGCACGATGATTAAAAACATTTGGTACTGTTCTTCCCTAAACCATATTTTAGGTTGGTTAACAACAGCATACAATAGAATAAACACAAAGTACACGAAAAACTAATCAAGTTACATATAAAGAACACCCCAAACGGAGTTACGGTTAAAAAGATACAAGCAAAACAAGTTACGGGCACAATCTGCCAACATCAGGAAGCACAGTTTAGAGCAATGCATAAACATGATTATAAATGCAAACATGCTCACAAATGACATGGAACCAAAGTAGACATGACAAGGAAGGCATGGCAAAAAGAATCATGAAAAAATGGATCATAGATCAAAAGATATTAAGCATGCAACATGGCATCGGAACGTTACAGACTTAGAGAAAAACAGAGGTGGCTGTCAAAAACAGCGGGATAGCAACTTTATAGCTCAATAACTATATGAACAGCAAGTATATCATGACAATGCAATACATATAATGGAAGTAGACATGATGCTTAACAATATGCAATTGGAATCACTCAATTCCGATAAACGGTCGCGACACACTCGTCGACCAAAGTTGCAACAAAATATAAACAGTAGCACACTAACAGCAGGGTAGCTACTTTGGGTGAAGATAAAATCATGATGCAGCAAGCAATTATGGCATGTGAATGCATTAAACTGAAGTAGAAACAATGCTTAACACAACGCAAACGGAATCACCCAATCCGACGAACGGTTGCGACACAACCGGCGTTCGAAGTTGCAACAAAATAACAGTTCAGAAACAACAGCACAGCTAACGATCTGGTACCCACTTCGAAGCAGAATTAAATTATCTAGACGGCCTCAAACGGAAAAACTTTCTACATACGAACGCTAGAGCATGCAAAACTGAGCAATTTCCATTTTGGGCGCAACGTCATACGGTGTCGGGACCCGGGGTTAGCGTATGCAAGTCCAGTTAAGACATAGTCATATGGAGAGCCGAGAACCGCACCCACTTGTCTAAGCAGACAAGGCCAAGCACTGGACATTCTCGGAAAGCATCGTACGTGAGGGGCATCCCATCCAGGCCGGATGATCAACTGAGATGGGTCCTCATCGTCCGCACACAAGTCTAATGATATGGGTGGTGAACTCCCATATTCAAAGACAAGTCGCCTCAACCATACTATCGACTATCTCAAAACTCTTACATAGACTTACTCCAGCCCGATCACTTAGTCGGGGTCTAGGGCGGGCTCGATCATACCACAAAGTGTGCACGAGACGGAGTCTCGAACAATCGCATCGCGATGCCCCAAGCTGCGCACATCTAAGGGCCACTTGGTGTATGAAAGACCGCCAGCCAGAACACAACTAAGGTCTCCAAAACCCATACAAAGACATGCATGTTATAACATACACGCAGCATACATGCCTTGTACGAACAGTAGGTACCATTGCAATTCTCTACAAAGTGTACATATTTATTGATAACTCTTATAGAGTGCACACAGAGATCACATACATGTGATCCAACATTACCTTACAAACGGAAGCAAATTATGTCTGAGTACAGACAAGTTTAACAAATGGCTTAAGAAGCCTTATTTAAACACAAAGCCCTCCACGAGGGAACCAGTCGTCTGACTGGGACTAGACTAGTTGGTCTTCAGTCGTCCAGCTCGATGAAGAAGCCACCTTCGGGGCTATAGATTCAGCAAACGTGAGTACAAAGTCGTACTCAGCAAGACTTACATAGGAGCTATACTACTCATGCATATGTATCAAGGTAAAGAGAGGTGGGGTTCATTTGCAGAAGTGTCAGCTTTGACTTGGCTAATCCTGAACTACGAATACCAGACTTTGAGGTAAGAAGCGTACACGAGTCCACTACTTTCTCCAACCAATACACCACTATGGTGCCTTCCTCGACTTCCCCACGAGGAAGCACGCCATAGCACTCACACTTATCTTGGTGTGTTTTAGAAGTATCCGGTTCAAGTTATCTAATAATCAAGCTAAGCTTTCCAAGCAGTCCATAACCGCGGACGCGGCTATTCGAATAGTTTTGTTAACCTTGCAAGGGTGTACCGCTACATACACATGACCATCATTTACCGCCTTTGATCTCGACACCATTCAAGGGGTGCCAGCGAGGATGCTCACCACAACTGTTACCTCATAGCCGATCTAGTCCGAGAAAGCCGCCTTCTTGGGTTGGTTACCACTATCATGAACCCGGCCGGTTTACCGAAGTGGACCCAAGTGATGTGTGCGTGGTGCATAAGCCTGTCTCGGATGAGCCGTTCTCTCACTTAGCATCCAGGCCACAGACCTACCAGAACTCCGAACTATTGCGACATCTGGACATCGAAAGGGATGAGTTAGTAAGTTGAGAGGGGTCAGTGAGCCCAATGTGTGGTTATACTCTTCATCTTGGATCACCACACAAGAACTCGTACTAGGGCGGTGTTCAACGAGACAACCCACCGTGTACTCCTACACAGCCTCTCATCGTTCACCTTGTATTAGGGTCGATTCACCAACACTTTTCTACCATCATCAACATGATCATTCCCATCCCGACTCACATCACAGTAACAACATGGTATCATACTAAGCATGCAATAGGCAGTAACATTGCAGGGGCCACATGATATCAAACAACTCCTACATTTGCTAGGATTGTGGTTTGCTTACTACTGTGACAAAATGATAGGTCATGCAAAGGAATGGGTTCATCTATGCGGTAGAAACGAAGCATGGTAATCATCCTAAACAATGCATAAGCGAGACATGAGAGGGAAGTGGGATTTTATCGACATGATCAATGGGGATTTGCTTGCCTTGCTGACGAGGTTCGGGTTCGGGGTCTTCAACGAAGGTTGCAACCTCTTTCTCCGGTTCCACCTCTATTCGACAAACAAAGCACGAAGTAGCAATCAATATGAATGCAATGCTCAAGCACATGAATGAATGTTGAAACTTGAAGTATAAGTTTTGATGTGTGAGGCAATTCCATTTAAGTGGAGTATATTGCATTTGAAATGCAAATTCAAACTCCACATTTGAATTCAACATTAACCAAGTTTTATGTGATATGGTTTGATCATTTTGAATCATCTTCAAATGTGTATGATATGCCTCTGATGTGTGATTGAAATGTAGCATGTTGCCATGGTTCAAGTTGCAAAAATATTTGATTTGAATTTGATTTAATTCCATTTAAATCAAATAGCAAATGCTACTGATCACATTTTAAATTCAACTCAAACAGAGTTGAAAGTTGCATATTTGGAAAGATAATTTTCTCCTGATCATTTTTCATATATTATTTGTCCAATTTGGAGTTAATATGAATTTTCTATGAATTTCCAAAGTTTGGGGTATTTTCTGGAATTTCTAGAATTTCTTTAATTCAAATAATCTCTGGAAAATCATTTAAATTGATTTATTGCGCAAGTGCTGACGTCAGGGGGGGGGGCTGACATGTGGGGTCACCTTGTCAGTGACTGGGTTAATTAACCCGTGGGTTAAGTTAATCCAGTGGCTTAATTAAGCCACTGGGCCCACTGGTCAGTGACCCTGGGGTCACTAACTGGGTGCTTAACAGGGGGGTTAGAGCTGACACGCCGGCGGCAAAACGCCGGCGACTGGACCGCGGCGGCGCTGCACGTGGAGGACGAATCCGGCCACGGGAGGGGAAACGGAGGGCACCGTCTTGCTCCTGGAGGTCGTCCGCGTCTTCTGGAGGCAACAGGGGGTCGCGGGGTGGTCGGGAGCGACGACGGCGACGTCCTTGGCGGCGACAGAACCACGGCGAGGTCGTAGTCGACATTGTAGTGCAAGACTTGAGGCGATTCGGGGCGCGTTCGAACGCTGGAATGTTCAGGAGCCAAACGCACGCACTGGGGGTTCACGATGAGCACTGGAGCGAGGAGGACGACGACCATGGCGGCGACGAGCTCCTGGGTCCATGGCGGAATCGTCTAGGGGGGGATTGAGGGGCCGCAAGATTAGGGGTTCTGCTCACCAGGAGGTGGTGAACGCAACGGCGCAGGCGGTGGAGACGGAGAGGCTTCAACGACGACGAATTCGCCGGAGTTGGCTTGCGGGTCCGGCGGCAACGTGGAGAAGATTCCGGCGGCTACAGAGCGTCCGAGCTCGATTCCTTCTGCACGGAGTAGAAGTCGAGGATGGCGAGGAGGATGGACAGCACGGCGCAGCTCGGGGACGTCGTTTGCCATGCGGGCTTCAAGCTATGGCGACGGTGGCGTCCTGTTCTTCTCGGGGCTCAGCGAGAGAGAGGAGGATAGGCACTGGGGAGGGGGGGAATGAGCTCACGGCGTCTCCAGGGCGCGTCCAGGTCCGAGAAGAGGCCACGGGGGGGCCTGGAAGCTCCTCGACGACAACGTGTCGTCCCCGGCTAGCTCGGTGGCATTCCACCGAGCAGCTTGGAGGCGCGGGAGGGGGAAGAAGACCCCGCTGCCCCTGTGGGCCGGCTGGGCTGGGGTGGGCCGGCTTCGCCTGGGCGCCAGGTAAGGATTTCTGATTTCTTTTCTATTTCTCTTTTCTGACATTTGTTCTGTTTAGCCAAATAAAATAGCTAAACATTTTATTAAATGCTGAAAAAATTTATGTGGCCTCATAACAATATAGACTAGCCACTCATAAATTTTCAACATTTTTAAAATTCAATTAATTTGAATCTTAAATCAAATAGGGGTATTTCTTTAATTCCAAGGCACTGTTTGATTATTTGAAAAATCTATGCGCATGGGATGGGTCCCACATCACTTGATATGTGATCACACTCATTTATAAGACTTTTCAAAAATCTAACATGAATTTTTGGAGAAGATTTTTATCTGGCCTTTTGAATTAATTCATCTGGGGGGGGTTCCTTCTCCCATTTGGATTTTGAAGTTGATTTCCTTTGAAAATTTGACATGATGCAAGGTTACTTGATCCTAGCACATTACCTAACAGAGGGTTCTGACAACTCGCCCCCACTCAACAGAATCTCGTCCCGAGATTCAGAAGTCTGCGGGAGGAAGGAGGGGTACTCGGCACTGAGACGGTCTTCTCTTTCCCACGTAGCTTCTCTTTCAGAGTGGTGTGATCATTGCAATTTCAGAAACCTCATCTTCTGTCGACGAGTGACAGGCTCTGCTGAATCAAGAATACAAACGGGGTATTCTCGATAAGAAAGGTCATCTTGGAGATCAAGCGTTTCATGGTCGACTTCGCGGATGGGGTCCTTGAAGCAACGCCTGAGTTGGGACACATGGAATACATCATGTACTCGGGAGAGGTGCGGAGGTAGTTCAAGCTGGTAGGCAACTTCTCCACGTTTAGCAATAATGTGGAAAGGTCCGATGTAACGTGGGGCCAACTTGCCTTTGATACCGAAACGTTGGGTTCCCTTCAGAGGAGTAACCCGAAGGTAAGCCTTCTCATCCAGATTGTAGCTCTCTTGCCTATGATGACGATCATAGTAGCTTTTCTGACGAGACTGGGCTGCTTTCAATTGATCACAAACAATGCGAACTTGCTCTTCTGCTTCCTTGATCATATCCGGTCCAAAGAATTGTCTTTCACCGGTTTCTGACCAGTTTAAAGGTGTTCGACATCGTCGTCCATAAAGGAGTTCAAAAGGAGCCATGTTCAGACTAGTTTGAAAACTATTGTTATAAGCAAATTCGGCAAATGGAAGAGACTTCTCCCAATTCTTTCCGAATGAGATAACACAAGCTCTGAGCATGTCTTCAAGAATTTGGTTAACCCTTTCGACTTGACCGCTAGACTGAGGATGGAAAGCCGTACTAAAGGAGAGATGAGTTCCCATAGCATTCTGAAAGCTTCCCCAAAATCTAGAGGTAAAAAGGCTACCACGATCAGAATTGATTTCCAAAGGAACACCATGAAAGGATACAATTCTAGAGATGTACAAGTCTGCTAACTGGCTAGCAGTTATAGACTCGCGAACCGGAAGGAAGTGAGCAACTTTGGAAAGCCTATCTATGACAACGAAGATGGCATTGTTTCCTTTCTGGGTTTTTGGAAAGCCGGTGATGAAGTCCATACCGACTTTGTCCCATTTCCACTCGGGAATAGACAAAGGTTTAAGTGTGCCAGCAGGTCTTTGATGTTCTGCCTTAATGCGACGACAAACATCACATTCGGCCACAAATTGAGCAATGTCTCTCTTCATCCTAGTCCACCAAAATCTCTGGCGTAGATCTAGGTACATTTTTGTGCTACCGGGATGAATTGAGAGGGGTGTGTCATGGGATTCCTTGAGGATGAGTTGCCTTAGTTCCTTATTCTTAGGTACTACCAAACGATTTTCAAAGAATACCGTTCATTTGCTATCTGTGGAGAAACATTTAGCAACTCCGCTAGCAATGTTCTCCTTGATCCGGCGAACACCTCGTGCACGCCTTTGGGCAAATATGATTTGATCCTCAAGAGTTGGTTTCGCCACCAAGGTAGAAAGATAGCCATGAGGAACAATCTCAAGATTGAGCTTGCGAAAGTCCTCATGAAGAAGTGGCTGATACTGTTGTAACATGAGGTTGTTACAATACGACTGACGACTTAGTGCATCAGCCATGACATTGGCTTTGCCTGGGGTGTAAGAAATTACTACGTCGTAATCTTTTATCAACTCAATCCAGCGTCTTTGCCTGAGATTAAGATCTGGCTGGGTGAAAATATATTTGAGGCTTTGGTGGTCGGAATAGATTTCGCAACGGTTACCAAGGAGGTAATGTCGCCAAGTTGTTAGGGCATGAACTACGGCAGCGAGTTCAAGGTCATGGGTAGGATAGTTCTCTTCATGTGGCCGCAACTGGCGTGAAGCATAAGCTACCACATGTCGATCTTGCAGAAGTATGCATCCTAACCCTTGCCGTGATGCATCACAATAGATCTCGAAATCCTTTTTGGTGTCTGGAGGTGCAAGTACGGGTGCAGAAGTCAATCTTATTTTTAGCTCTTGAAAGCTTTCCTCGCACTTGGGAGTCCATAGGAATTTCTTATCTTTCTTGAGGAGTTCAGTAAGAGGCTTAGCAACTTTAGAAAAGTTCTCGACGAAGCGACGGCAATAGCTGGCTAGGCCAAGAAAACTCCTAACTTGCTTAACCGATTCAGGTCGAGTCCAGTCAAGGACGGCCTGAACTCTCTCGGGATTCACAGCAATGCCTTTTGCAGAAATCACGTGGCCTAAGTAGGTCACTTCTGGTAGCCAAAATTCACACTTGGAGAATTTAGCATACAGGCGATGCTCTCTAAGTTTCATCAATACCAGCCTTAGGTGTTCGGCATGTTCTTCTTCGTTCTTCGAGTAGATGAGAATGTCATCGAGGTAAACCACGACGAACTGGTCCAAATACTCCATGAAGATCGAGTTCATCGTGCATGAGAAAGTGGCGGGGGCATTGGTTAAACCAAAGGACATGACGGTATACTCGTAAAGACCATAACGAGTAGTAAAAGCCGTTTTTGGAATGTCCTCGTTTCGGATTTTGATTTGATGATAACCTAATCTCAAATCCATCTTAGAGAAGACAGAGGATCCTGCAAGTTGATCATAAAGATCATTGATCCTGGGCAGTGGGTACTTGTTCTTTATCGTCGCTAAACTTAGCGGGCGATAGTCTACGCACATCCTTTCTGTTCCATCTTTCTTCGTTACGAACAGAACGGGGAAACCCCATGGCGATGAGCTAGGGCGGATGAAGCCTTTCTCCAACAAAGCTTCCAGTTGGGTTTTAAGCTCAGCTAACTCACGTGGGGCCATTTTGTATGGGCGTCTAGAAATTGGTGCGGTTCCTGGGGCAAGATCCACTATAAACTCTACACATCTGTCGGGTGGCATGCCCGGCAGCTCTTCAGGAAAGACATCTGGGAAGTCACGAACCATCAGAATATCTTCAAGTTCGGGAAGGGGAAGTACATTCAAGGAATGCACTTGGGTTCTTGTTCTGGGTGAGGTGTAGTTGACTGTTTTGCCTGAAGGGCGGGTGAGTTTCACGGATTTGCCTTTGCAATCCAGGTAGGCATTCTGTCTTGATAGCCAATCCATGCCAAGGATGACATCAATGTCTGAAGACTTGAGGGCTATGAGTGAAGCAAGGAATACTAAACCCTCAATTGCAATCTGATTACCATGGCTTACTCTATTAGTTTGCCATCTTGACCCTAGAGTTTGAATAATCATTGGGGTGGACAATTCAACAAAGGGTAACTCATGACGAAGTGCATAACTTTCCGACATGAATGAATGAGATGCTCCTGGGTCGAAAAGAACGGAAGTAGGAACATAATTGACTGGGAGCGTACCAAGAATGACGTCAGTGGTGTCGTCAGTCTCTTCGGCGGAGATCTGGTTCACACGCCCACGAGTGGCGGGAGGAGCGGGTTTGGCGGTGTAGACCTTCTGGGGTGGCTTTCCACGACCATTGCCGCTGTTGTTGTTGCCTCCGGCACGGGGTGGAGCATTCTGGTGCTGAAGCTAGTTCTGGGGACACTCACGAGAATAGTGGCCTGCCTGACCACACTTGTAACAGGCTCCGAAAACAGTTCGTGGAGCTGGGTTGTTTGGCGGAGCTGGGTGGAACTGGGTGGGTGGACGAGGCGCCACATAGGATGGCCTCGGTGGGTTGTTCTGGCGGAACATGCTGTTTGGGATCCAGATCTTGCGCTTCTGGGAGCTAGAACTGGATGAACCATCATCTCTGGGGTGTTTGCGGAAATCGTTGGGGGTGTTCATGTCCTCTGCTTTGATGGCCTTGTTGACAAGGACCTGGAATGTGGCAAAGTCATGAAGATTGAGCTCACGACGAAGTCCCGTGTTGAGGCCACGACGGAACCTCTCTTGTTTCTTGGAGTCGGTGGAGACTTCTTCGGTAGCATAACGAGCCAGTCGGTTGAACTCACGACTAAACTCATCAACGGTTCTTCTTCCTTGAGTGAGGTTGCAGAACTCCTCACGTTTGCGGTCCATGAGACCTTTGGGAATGTGGTGCTCGCGGAAGGACGTGCAGAATTCCTCCCAAGATGCAGGTGGTCCAACGGGGCGCATATTCAGAAAGTTCTCCCACCAAGAGCTAGCTGCACCTTCGAGGTGATAGGTGGCATAGCTGACCTTGTCACCAGTTGCAACACGGCCTGCTTGGAGCTTCCTCTCGATGCTGCGAAGCCAGTCATCGGCGTCAAGGGGCTCGGTGGAGTAACTAAAAACCGGGGGATGAAGTCGGATGAAGTCGTTCAGGGATACCAACTCATTGCGCTGCTGAGTGGTGTTGCGAGCAATGACTTCCAACAGATGGTGAGAGTCTCGGCGGTTCCTCTCGACTTCCATCAGAACCTGTGCCATCGTGGGTGGGGGTGGAAGGTTGCCTTCCTCCTGGTCATTCCCACGACCTTGGTTACGACCAACCTGGCCACGGGTTCCTTGAGACATCCTGAAGGTGAAAAATCAAAGTCAAACAGAGTTGATTGGAAGAGTCTAAACAAGGTATTGAAGTACTGGAAGGATTACAGAGCAAAGGAAGTAATCATCTTGACAACATGGTGATAAAGCACACAATCCATATATTCACAAGCTGTCATACAACCCATACATCATTTTAGTACAAGCACCAAGCTAATACAAACGTGATGAAGATGATACATCCTTCAGAGGCACTCTGACTTCCTATACATTATTTATCTAAGCCTCTGGAATCTTAGACACCTTGCTTACAATATACTAAGATACTAGTACATCATCACTAAGTAAGACCACAGGCGGTCTCACTCATCTCCATCTCCATAGTAGTCCTCATAAAAGTTACCCGCGTATCCCGGTAGCTGGAGGTGACCATCGGAAAACACGGAGGCTTGTGGACCCTGATATCCATTTGGGCAAGGATGGGGCCTAGGTCCAGCGTAGGGTGGAAGCAAAGGACCACGGGGTGGAAAAATGCCTCCAATCTCGGGCCAAGCAACTCGAGAAGGCATCTGAGTCCTCACTGGGTAGATCGCATCAAACTCAACTGATCCAACGCTCACAAAGGGTGCCAAAAGTGTCAGTGCTCGATATAGACGAACACGGGTGGCGTGGAGCTCGAAACGGAGAGCGCGTGCATCACGATCTGTGTCACTAGCAAACCTAGCAGTCACCTGAAGTGTTGGATCCTCTGCAGAGTGATCTGAGTAGAGTCCGGTGTAATATCCCTCTTCTCCTGGAAGTGCAGCAGGGATATAGCGGAAAGAAGTCTCTCTCAGCAAAGTGTGCTCCTCTCTCAGCAGTGTCATACATGAGTATGCAGTGTCCTGCACAGCCATGTTCTTGGTAACGCCAATGCCATGTCCAAAGTGGATAGGCTGAGTACTCCAACGTGGTGCGGGTAGATCCTGACAATGCAGTGGAACTGCGTCTGGTTGAAGTCGTGAAACTGCTCCTCAACGGTGTACTCAGGGTACCACCGATATCCCACATAGGACATCATCTCGATCAATGTGGCGGGATGGCCACGCACACCGAGGCACCTGGTCAAACGAACAATCTGCCGAGGGGGAAGATCTGCCATCTGAAACAGAAAGGAGTTTGCAAATGCATCAGATTATGAGATAAACCTGGAATGACTCGGACAGCATAACAGCTGTAATTGCAAGAAAAAGACAATTTCTTACAACATGGAAACAGCACTTACATATGATGTAATAAAACAGGGAGCATAACCACTCTAACAAACCGATCACAACTTTCCTACGGCTATGAGGAAGCAAACAACGAGATGTTCTAATCAGACAGAGGAGAGCCTAGTCCTATCTTCCCGTAGAATAAGATGAGGGTGACTCAGAACTCAGAACGAAGGGGGTAAGGAGAAAAAAGAAGCCTTACGTTGTTCCCTTATATACCCAGAGTAACTATATAACTATAGAAGGCTAGACTCGACTTCGGCCAAGGCTACTAGTCCTACAGTCAGTCCTTCTCTGATACCAAGTCTGTCGGGACCCGGGGTTAGCGTATGCAAGTCCAGTTAAGATATAGTCATATGGAGAGCCGAGAACCGCACCCACTTGTCTAAGCAGACAAGGCCAAGCACTGAACATTCTCGGAAAGCATCATACGTGAGGGGCATCCCATCCAGGCCGGATGATCAACTGAGATGGGTCCTCATCGTCCGCACACAAGTCTAATGATATGGGTGGTGAACTCCCATATTCAAAGACAAGTCGCCTCAACCATACTATCGACTATCTCAAAACTCTTACATAGACTTACTCCAGCCCGATCACTTAGTCGGGGTCTAGGGCGGGCTCGATCGTACCACAAAGTGTGCACGAGACGGAGTCTCGAACAATCGCATCGCGATGCCCCAAGCTGCGCACATCTAAGGGCCACTTTGTGTATGAAAGACCGCCAGCCAGAACACAACTAAGGTCTCGAAAACCCATACAAAGACATGCATGTTATAACATACACGCAGCATCCATGCCTTGTATGAACAGTAGGTACCATTGCAATTCTCTACAAAGTGTACATATTTATTGATAACTCTTATAGAGTGCACACAGAGATCACATACATGTGATCCAACATTACCTTACAAACGGAAGCAAATTATGTCTGAGTACAGACAAGTTTAACAAATGGCTTAAGAAGACTTATTTAAACACAAAGCCCTCCACGAGGGAACCAGTCGTCTGACTGGGACTAGACTAGTTGGTCTTCAGTCGTCCAGCTCGATGAAGAAGCCACCTTCGGGGTCAGTGGCATCATCTAAAACATAGATTAAGCAAACGTGAGTACAAAGTCGTACTCAGCAACACTTACATAGGAGCTATACTACTCATGCATATGTCTCAAGGTAAAGCGAGGTGGGGTTCATTTGCAGAAGTGCAAGCTTTGACTTGGCTAATCCTGAACTACGAATACCAGACTTTGAGGTAAGAAGCGTACACGAGTCCACTACTTTCTCCAACCAATACACCACTATGGTGCCTTCCTCGACTTCCCCACGAGGAAGCACGCCATAGCACTCACACTTATCTTGGTGTGTTTTAGAAGTATCCGGTTCAAGTTAGCTAATAATCAAGCTAAGCTTTCCAAGCAGTCCATAACCGCGGACGCGGCTATTCGAATAGTTTTGTTAACCTTGCAAGGGTGTACTGGTACACACACATGACCATCATTTACCGCCTTTCATCTCGATACCATTCAAGGGGTGCCAGCGAGGATGCTCACCACAACTGTTACCTCATAGCCGATCTAGTCCGAGAAAGCCGCCTACTTGGGTTGGTTACCACTATCGTGAACCCGGCCGGTTTACCGAAGTGGACCCAAGTGATGTGTGCGTGGTGCATAAGCCGGTCTCGGATGAGCCGTTCTCTCACTTAGCATCCAGGCCACAGACCTACCAGAACTCCGAACTATTGCGACATCTGGACATCGAAAGGGATGAGTTAGTAAGTTGAGAGGGGTCAGTGAGCCCAATGTGTGGTTGTACTCTTCATCTTGGATCACCACACAAGAACTCGTACTAGGGCGGTGTTCAACGAGACAACCCACCGTGTACTCCTACACAGCCTCTCGTCGTTCACCTTGTATTAGGGTCGATTCACCAACACTTTTCTACCATCATCAACATGATCATTCCCATCCCGACTCACATCACAGTAACAACATGGTATCATACTAAGCATGCAATAGGCAGTAACATTGCAGGGGCCACATGATATCAAACAACTCCTACATTTGCTAGGATTGTGGTTTGCTTACTACTGTGACAAAATGATAGGTCATGCAAAGGAATGGGTTCATCTATGCGGTAGAAACGAAGCATGGTAATCATCCTAAACAATGCATAAGCGAGACATGAGAGGGAAGTGGGATTTTATCGACATGATCAATGGGGGTTTGCTTGCCTTGCTGACGAGGTTCGGGTTCGGGGTCTTCAACGAAGGTTGCAACCTCTTGCTCCGGTTCCACCTCTATTCGAAAAACAAAGAACGAAGTAGCAATCAATATGAATGCAATGCTCAAGCACATGAATGAATGTTGAAACTTGAAGTATAAGTTTTGATGTGTGAGGCAATTCCATTTAAGTGGAGTATATTGCATTTGAAATGCAAATTCAAACTCCACATTTTTATTCAACATTAACCAAGTTGTATGTGATATGGTTTGATCATTTTGAATCATCTTCAAATGTTTATGATATAGCTCTGATGTGTGATTGAAATGTAGCATGTTTCCATGGTTCAAGTTGCAAAAATATTTGATTTGAATTTGATTTAATTCCATTTAAATCAAATAGCAAATGCTACTGATCACATTTTAAATTCAACTCAAACAGAGTTGAAAGTTGCATATTTTGAAAGATAATTTTCTCCTGATCATTTTTCATATATTATTTGTCCAATTTGGAGTTAATATGAAGTTTCTATGAATTTCCAAAGATTGGGGTATTTTCTGGAATTTCTGGAATTTCTTTAATTCAAATAATCTCTGGAAAATCATTTAAATTGATTTATTGTGCAAGTGCTGACGTCAGGGGGGGGGCTGACATGTGGGGTCACCTTGTCAGTGACTGGGTTAATTAACCCGTGGGTTAAGTTAATCCAGTGGCTTAATTAAGCCACTAGGCCCACTGGTCAGTGACCCAGGGGTCACTAACTGGGTGCTTAACAGGGGGGGTTAGAGCTGACACGCCGGCGGCTAAACGCCGGTGACTGGACCGCGGCGGCGCTGCACGGGGAGGACGAATCCGGCCACGGGAGGGGAAACAGAGGGCACCGTCTTGCTCCTGGAGGTCGTCCGCGTCTTCTGGAGGCAACAGGGGGTCGCGGGGTGGTCGGGAGCGACGACGGGGACGTCCTTGGCGGCGACAGAACCACGGCGAGGTCGTAGTCGACGTTGTAGTGCAAGACTTGAGGCGATTCGGGGCGCGTTCGCACGCAGGAATGTTCAGGAGCCAAACGCACGCGCTGGGGGTTCACGATGAGCACTGGAGCGAGGAGGACGACGACCATGGCGGCGACGAGCTCCTGCGTCCATGGCGGAATCGTCTAGGGGGGATTGAGGGGCCGCAAGATTAGGGGTTCTTCTCACCAGGAGGTGGTGAACGCAACGGCGTAGGCGGTGGAAACGGAGAGGCTTCAACGACCACGAATTCGCCGGAGTTGGCTTGCGGGTCCGGCGGCAACGTGGAGAAGATTCCGGCGGCTACAGAGCGTCCGAGATCGATTCCTTCTGCACGGAGTAGAAGTCGAGGATGGCGAGGAGGATGGACAGCACGGCGCAGCTCGGGGACGTCGTTGGCCACGCGGGCTTCAAGCTATGGCGACGGCGGCGTCCTGTTCTTCTCGGGGCTCAGCGAGAGAGAGGAGGATTGGCACTGGGGAGGGGGGGAATGAGCTCACGGCGTCTCCAGGGCGCGTCCAGGTGCGAGAAGAGGCCACAGGGGGGGCCTGCAAGCTCCTCGACGACAACGTGTCGTCCCCGGCTAGCTCGGTGGCATTCCACCGAGCAGCTTGGAGGCGCGGGAGGGGGAAGAAGACCCCGCTGCCCCTGTGGGCCGGCTGGGCTGGGGTGGGCCGGCTTCGCCTGGGCGCCAGGTAAGGATTTCTGATTTCTTTTCTATTTCTCTTTTCTGACATTTGTTCTGTTTAGCCAAATAAAATAGCTAAACATTTTATTAAATGCTGAAAAAATTTATGTGGCCTCATAACAATATAGACTAGCCACTCATAAATTTTCAACATTTTTAAAATTCAATTAATTTGAATCTTAAATCAAATAGGGGTATTTCTTTAATGCCAAGGCACTGTTTGATTATTTGAAAAATCTATGAGCATGGGATGGGTCCCACATCACTTGATATGTGATCACACTCATTTATAAGACTTTTCAAAAATCTAACATGAATTTTTGGAGAAGATTTTTATCTGGCCTTTTGAATTAATTCATCTGGGGGGGGTTCCTTCTCCCATTTGGATTTTGAAGTTGATTTCCTTTGAAAATTTGACATGATGCAAGGTTACTTGATCCTAGCACATTACCTAACAGAGGGTTCTGACAACTTGCCCCCACTCAACAGAATCTCGTCCCGAGATTCAGAAGTCTGCGGGAGGAAGGAGGGTTACTCAACACTGAGACGGTCTTCTCTTTCCCACGTAGCTTCTCTTTCAGAGTGGTGTGATCATTGCACTTTCAGAAACCTAATCTTCTGACGACGAGTGACAGGCTCTGCTGAATCAAGAATACAAACGGGGTATTCTCGATAAGAAAGGTCATCTTGGAGATCAAGCGTTTCATGGTCGACTTCGCGGATGGGGTCCTTGAAGCAACGCCTGAGTTGGGACACATGGAATACATCATGTACTCGGGAGAGGTGCGGAGGTAGTTCAAGTTGGTAGGCAACTTCTCCACGTTTAGCAATAATGCGGAAAGGTCCGATGTAACGTGGGGCCAACTTGCCTTTGATACCGAAACGTTGGGTTCCCTTCAGAGGAGTAACCCGAAGGTAAGCCTTCTCATCCAGATTGTAGCTCTCTTGCCTATGATGAAGATCATAGTAGCTTTTCTGACGAGACTGGGCTGCTTTCAATTGATCACGAACAATGCGAACTTGCTCTTCTGCTTCCTTGATCATATCCGGTCCAAAGAATTGTCTTTCACCGGTTTCTGACCAGTTTAAAGGTGTTTGACATCGTCGTCCATAAAGGAGTTCAAAAGGAGCCATGTTCAGACTAGTTTGAAAACTATTGTTATAAGAAAATTCGGACAATCAGACAATCAAACAATTCATAGCGAAAACATTTTTTTTATTTTTTGTGAAAACTGGGCTGTTACAAAAGGCGAAACAGAAAGAGGTGGAGGAGGAAGACAAAAAGGTGTGAAAGGCTCACATCAATGAGGACAATCATAGGCGAGAGAAGGCCATATGATAGATATGATGTGAGGAGTAGGGATTGCCATGCAACAGATGCACATGTGAGCTAAAAGCTCTCCAAGATAACTAGTGGGGGTGCATCTAACTTGCTTGCTCAAGAAGACCTAGAGCCCGTTTGAGGAGGCTCATAATTGGAATATACAAGCCAAGTTCTATAGTGTGAAGGTCCCCACATAGCTATATGCATGATGATGATCTCTATGGAGTACAAGGGATAGAGGATGAAGTACTAGTGTGGACCTCTCAAAAGGAATAGTAGTGTGCCCCCTTCTCTCTTTTTATTTTATTTTTCTCTTTTTTCTATTTTTTTCTATTTTTGGTGGCCTCAATGGCTCTTTCTATTTAACTCTCATTTGTCCTCTTTGGGATCTTTTAATTTTGTCCTGTTTGGTATGTTTTCCTCACATTAGGGGCAACACTCTATATTTTACAAGAATATAGGAGATCTTTCACACTTTACAAAGGTACTCACATAAAGAAGATATAACTATCATGATGCAATATATGCCTCTGCCAGGATAGCGGGATATGCAATGATACTAGCACGTCATGTAGCAATGATTAGGGCAAGGCCCAACTAGCATGCGGCTCATCGATCAAGAAAGTAGCTTGTATGACGTGAAGATCAAGTCATGAGAAGGTGGATGTTGCATGGCAATGTATCTCGGAAAGGCTATGGAAATGCCTTGTAGGTAGGTATGGTGGCTGTTTTGAGGAAAGATATAAGGAGGTTTATGATGACAGAGCGTATCGTGCCAAGGGTTTGGATGCACCGGCGAAATATGCGCCAACTCTCAAGGTGAGAAATGGAAATGCACGGTACCGAAGAGGCTGGAAAAAGTATAGGTGGCTGGAAGTGTCAACTTTCGAATACTCACATTAGTCCGAAGAACTCATGCACTTATTATCGGTAACTCTCAATCTAATCAGGAGGTTCACAAAGAGACAAGTACCCCGAGGAGGAGTGTATGGGGGTTTGATTATCCTTGCGCATCCTCGACTCATGGTACGTGAGTGTACTCTAATATTCGAACCCTCCAAAGGTTAGTGATCCATCTACTAGCTAGAGTTCTAAACAGGGGTTTTTGGTTTTCGAAAAACACATGGATTGCCCAAAATACAACATCTATCACTAATAGGCTCCAGCTCTTGACACCAAAAGTTCAAACATTACTCTCATCAATACCTCAAAACTATTGCAAGTTACTACTACAAAGAGAATACCAACTTCAACTACCTACTTCTAGTCAAGACACAAACTCAGTGCAACAGGCAAACTCTCTAACAAGATAAAACATGCAACCTATAGAAAGTTCAACCAAAAACAAAAGAAAATCTCTAGAAAAACTAAAGCACTACAACTAAATAGAGCAGCAGCTAAGAAAAGAAAAAGAACAACTCACAGCTAAAAGAATAAGCATGCAAATCCTATGAGGAGTTCTAGTTCAAGCGGAGCGTGTAACTCTCCCACACAAAAGAGTAAGCTGGGGTCTAACTTATTACTACAACAAACAAAGCAAAAACAAACCTACAAAAGTAAAGAGCGAGACGCTCCAAGCATAGCACATAACGCATGAAGTTATAAAAATATAGTCAAACGAGAGAAGAACTGATAATTGTCGATGGAGAAGGGGATGAACGGGGGCATCCCCAAGCTTAGACGCTTGAGTCTCCTTGAATATTTATTGGAGGTGCACATGGGCATCCCCAAGTGACGAGGGGGTGACCCCACGACTCCTACGGATGAGCCTACCTTGTGTCCATGAAGGCAGAAGGCCCATGAAGATACGGCCTCGGCCCACTAGTTGGCACCGACGTAGGAGTCCTCGACTCACAAGGAAGGTGCGAAGACCTGCCGTACGGAGCAAGCTAGGGTTAGGAAAGTTTACCTGTACACGTAGATGAACTCCCCGAGACCTAGCCCGGTATATAAGGGCTAGGAGGGGCGACGCCAAAGACATCCAATCTCACCTGTAACCCTAGCCTTGAGCGCTCCAGCCTTGGCCTCCACTGTAATCGCATCTCCCCCAATCAATAATATCGAGCAGGAGCGAGCCTCCCTGTTTGCCGACGAGCTATCGTCCAACCTGTGCCTCTAATGACTAACCCAGGGTCCCTGACCATGGTATTTGCCGGGGTTGATCCCCGTCAATTGGCGCCGTCTGTGGGAACCGCGCAGTTTGGGAACGCGGTCTCGGCGGCCTCATCATCACCAGCGCTCATCGACTCGACGGCTCCGGGAAGATCCAACCTGTTCGAGTCCCTCGGATTCACGACCCACCTCCCGGCCCTCAAACCAGCCTTCACCGACCTACACTCTGGAGTCAATCTGATCTTCGGAGCATATCAGATCTACATCAACCATTGGGGTACCCTTCGCCTCATCGACGGCACCCGTGCGCCCACGGCAACACCTGCAGCAACGAACATAGCAGACACCACCCGCACGGACAACCTATCTAGCGGTTGTAGTTACGCACCCAACTCACGGCTCCACGGTGCTTACAACCGCTCGAGTGAAGCCCCAGCATGGAGAAGCACGACCGCACACATCAGCAAGGAAACGACAAGGGCACCCTCACAGGTGTTCATGGCAGAAGTTGGTGCATCAACGTCAGGTGACAACGGACGAGCCGACGAACTGGGCACTCGAGGAGACACTCCAACCACCAACAGGGCGGCTGGCCCCGGCCACAACAGTCAGATGGTCGTACATCTAGGAGAGCCGGGAACCATACCAAAGAAAGTCCCGGTGGAGCAAGGACCAAGCAATCAAAAAAGTAGTCAGCCGCTAAGCAACAAACAGAAAGCACCTGGCCAAGGCAGCCATCCATCACGCAGCAGGCAGCAAACCCCGGTTGCAGCGGCGGGCGAACCACCCAAAGAAAAAATATACTCGTCCAAGGAATCGATGGCAATGGTAAAGGAAGCAGTCGCCCGCGGCGGGTTACTACCACCAGATGCCTCAAGAGACGAGCTAAGGGTATACAACAAGCTAGCGGGAGAGCTAACCAAGCAGACGAGACAGTGGCGCCTAGCCATGGAGAAGCAAGCAAAAGCGGAACCCGAAAGGAAAAGCAGCCGCACACAATCTCCTAGAAGTGACTCGCCAGGCCACGACTCCCCCATCCGCAATAGATCGAAACTCAACAACATGCGGAAGACAGAAAGGGCGAGAGTAGTGCGGAAACTGGAAGACGACTTCAGGTCAGAGGAGGACGACGAAGAAGAAGAACCCCTCACTCCGGCAGAAGCACTCATAAGCGCCCAAGACTACCTGTCCCGTGCCCAGAAAAGCAGAAAGGGCAAAACGGATCGCTACACCTCCATAGCTGTGCAGATAATGAAGGACGCTATCGACGCCTCGGTACCTAAGAAATTCAGCGCAAAGCGGCAGACTCGCGAGCGGACACCGGACAGGGACCCCAGTTCACCAGACGACGACGACGACGACAGTAACGACGACAGACGCGGGCGCTCCGACAAGCACAAGAAACGCGACAGCGACAACAACGGCAGGCGCCGCAGCACTCGGCGAGATGCGCGAGACGACACCACACAGAACAGAGTCAACTGCAGCAGGCGAAGACGCGCAGCACGCGAGGAGTACTCGGAGGAAGAGGCTTCCGACGAGGAACTCGAGCCATGCGGAGCACTCTGATTCACACGTGCCATACGTGAGACACGTATGCCCAACGGGTTCAAACTGAACTCCACGACACTAAAGATCAACGAACTCGAGGAGCCGTAGGCATGGCTCGACGACTACCTAACAGTGGTCAAATTCCAAAGAGGAACCAATGTCACGGCAATGCAGTACGTACAGCTCATGCTCGAGAGCTCCGCTCGACACTGGATGAAAAATCTTCGGCGCGGATCCATCAGCTCCTGGAGCCAGTTCCGAGCAGCCTTCATAGAAAAATTCAAATCAACATACAAGCGATCAGCCTCATTCGAGGAGCTGCGGGCATGAAAACAAGGAACGAGGGAGGCCCTGCGAGCATACATCCAGCGATGGACGATACTCAAGAATTCAGCGGAAGACATCTCAGACGAAAGTGCGATCGACGCATTCAGGCGAGGTCTTCAGCGCGTTGAATTCAAGGAGCAGCTCATACAGATGAAAGTCCAAACACTCGCACGGCTGCTAGAACTAGCCAACAGCTGGGCGGACGGATAAGACTCCGTTCGTAATGAAACAGAAACCCACATTGCACGATCAGAGTACGACTACGACTACAACGGAGATAGAGGAAACGACAGAAGAAGAAAGCGACCCAGACGGAACTTCTACAATGACAGAGGACCTGACATGGTCGCCGCCGGTTTCTCAGACGACCGGAACGGCAGGCACCGTGATGACAACAGACCACAACGCCGAGACAACCCAGAAGACGAGCCCCAGGCTCAGAGACGAGAATGGAGGACAAGACAGCCATGCGACGGCACTCACGCATTCCGCTCCGCCAAAGAACAACTCGACGGACCGTGCTCTTTACACGGATTCAGAAACGAGCGAGGAGAGCTCAAATCATCCCACACCCTCAGGAATTGTCGAAGCTTCAACGAGTTGGCCGAGGAGAAAAGCTGCTCCGCGATCGCAGCAGCAAGACCACTCGCAAGCATACCAGTTGGGCCAGTCGCCCACGGTGCGCCACCAGCCCCCGTCTGCCAACAAGACAGGTGGCTGCCATCCAGGAACGGCAAAGGACGCCAGAAGAAGAAAACCAATACCCAGAAGCCCACGGGAGGATCTACATGATACAAGAAGGCAGACCTTCCAACAGGCAGCAGAATACAGTCACCAGACAAGTCTTCCTGGCAACCTCCGCACACCCGGCCGTCCCAGAGTACCTGCGCCGGTCGGAGACAGAAATCTCCTTCTCCCGGGACGACCACCCGCCAGTCGTCCCCCAACCAGGGCACGCCGCGCTGGTACTCGAGGCCAGAATTCATGGATGGCGGCAGCGGGATCAACATCATCTTCACCCGAACACTCGACGACATGCTCATCCAAAACAACGCACTCAAGTCCTCAGGCACAACCTTCCACGGGATCGTACCAGGAAAAGCAGTCTACCCCCTTGGAAGGATAAGCTTGGAGGTAGTCTTCGGGGATGCGACGAACTTCCGCAAGGAAACACTTGACTTTGAAGTGGTCGATTGGAAGTCGCAATACCACGCAATTCTCGGGCGGCCAGCTTTCGCTCGCTTCATGGCCGTACCCCACTACGCCTACCTCAAGCTGAAGATGCCAGGCCCAAACGGGGTCATCACAATCAGCGGCAGTTTCGTCAGATCCGACCGCTGCGACAAAGAATTCCACAAGATAGCAGAAGCATTCGTGGCCCACCAAGATAGCAGGACCACGGGACTCGCAGAAGAAGAGCTCCCGTAGAAGAAAAGGAACATCGCCCGAAGAAACCCAGCACTAGGAGACAAAGCTACCAGGACCTTAAAGCCACTACATCATCGCTCTAAAAGGAACCTACCCTCAACAGAGCCCGACTACTCTTTGTAAGGAACAGCAGGAAAGATATTACATAAATATTTTTCCACAAAATTACTCGGCACTCGGGGGCTCGCCAAAGCAGCCACCCCCCCCCGGGCCGTCCTCCGCAATCGCGGCAAATTAACCTGGCACTCGGGGGCTCGCCAAAGCAGCCACCCCCCGGGGCGTCCTCCGCAATCGCGGCAAATTAACCTGGCACTCAGGGGCTCGCCAAAGCAGCCACCCCCCGAGGCGTCCTCCGCAATCGCGACAAATTAACCCGGCACTCGGGGGCTCGCCAAAGCAGCCACCCCCCGAGGCGTCCTCCGCAATCGCGGCAAATTAACCCGGCACTCGGGGTCTCTCCAAAGCAGCCACCCCCCGAGGCGTCCTCCGCAATCGCGGCAAACTAACCTGGCACTTGGGGGCTCGCCAAAGCAGCCACCCCCCGAAGCATCCTCCGCAATCGCGGCAAATTAACTTGGCACTCGGGGGCTCGCCGAAGCAGCCACCCCCCGAGGCGTCCGCCGCAATCGCAGCACATTAACTTAGCCCTCGGGGGCTCGCCGAAGCAGCCACCCCCCGAGGCGCCCCACACAACTCCAGAAGCAGACGATATATACAATCAAGAAGAAACATATACAATGAAGGGAAGCACCTAATCCTTAGGCTCCAACTTCTCCATAATAAGTGCACCCAGATGGCGGTCGTTCTCTTCGCAAACTCGCCTCACATCCTGGTGCGCATGCCTATCTACGGCCACGTAGTGCTCATTCATCGGATGATCCCTACCACCTGGAGGACCCGCCACCACCTGAGCAAAATCCACCCCTGGCCAATGACTATGAACCAATCCCAAAGCAGCTCGGGCTCCAACACGAATTTGGTGATCCATCACTCGACGCAACTCGGCAGGCTGAGAAAATATGCGACAAAGCCTCTCAAGGGACGAAGGAACCACCTCCAACGGATAGAACTCAGCATGGATACCGCCCAATACCCGCTGGCAGTAGCTGAGAGCTTTCGTCACCCGCTCAACTCGGTGACGAAGCAACGCAAAAGCTCGAGCGCGAGCCCCATCTGCCCAAAAGGGATTGCTCACGTGCACACTAGGATCATCAAGCCGCGACATCTCCGACTGAACGGCCCTCTCTTCATCCCGAGTTCGCCCTGCCAGCACTTCGAAAGTCAAGAACTACGATCAAGACAGATGGCAAAAACCCACCAAACGGAATCAAGCAACCAAGAAGAGGCAAGACTCACCCCACAGGAGGTCGGACAACTTCACCACCCAAGAAGCAAGGCCCTCGACCACGGACTCAGCACGCTCGCGCCGAGTACGCTGAACGGCCACGGATCCCTTCAGTCGGACAATATCCCGCTCAGCATCCTTCAACCGCAAGCAAACGGACTCGTACGCACCCTCGCGAGCGTCATCCTTCAGCAAACTCCACAGACGAAGAACGCCCGGAGCGGCCTACCGCAGGATGAACAAAACAATTCAAAAATATCAAGAAAAACAGCCAAGCAGGCACTTAGATAGAAGCAACAAAAGATCAACCATCACAACAGAGTCACGGATAACAGACAAAAGTTTCAAAGTGGCGCAACACTACTGCGCCTCCCCCTCACCTACAACAGGGGGACCCTGAGCATCTACAACTTGTTGTAGGCGTTGAGCCAGCCTATCGGCTCGGTCGTCCTGCTCACCAGAATACTCCGGGATGGTCTCAACCAAGGAATCATCAAAAGAAACCCCATGCCCTATAAGGACGACAAGGGCCGTGGAAGAACCACTCACCACGCTCTCCGCCACCAGTTCCACCATACGTTGCCAATCCGGACCGAACGCAGCAACCCGAGCACCTAAGCCATCAGGCACCTTCGTGCCCTCCGGCATAAGGTGCTCGTGCGCAAGACCTACAACATTAGAAGCCCGGGCGCAGACGTCCTTGACCACCGCAACAGCATCGACAGCACCTTGGAGAATCCCAGACCCTGACGCAGCAACCTCCATCGGCTTTGCACCTACAACAGCTGCACAAAGCAAGGAAACGTCATCACATGAAGACAGAAGAAACAGCAATGGTTGAATGCCAAACTTACACACGAGCGAGCCCGCCAAGGCGCGAAGACGTTTGCCCTCGACTGCCTCCACCCGCGCACGCACATCCTCAGCCTGACGGAGGCGAACCAGCTCCTCATGCTGGCCATGCAATTCCACCTCCTTGGAAGCCAAGGAAGCCTTCAGAACGGAAACCGTCTTTTCCGCCTTCTTGGCTTGCTTCTCGGCAGCCTGGCGATGACCTGCAAGGCAAGACAGTACTCAGAACAAAGGACGAAATGCCCAAACAGCTCAGCAGTGCAAAACTCACCATCCATAGCAGATAAGGACTCCTGGGCAGAGTCATGGGCCCGTCGCCAACGCTCAGCATCAAGAACGAAACGCTCGCAGTGCTGGAAAACAGGCTGCAAGAACCAGGCAATCAGGTGCTTAGTAAAGACAAGACTACAAGCAACTGCAAACAGTTACTTCTAGCCTCGGGGGCTACTCCCATCGGGAGCACTGCCGTGCCCCCGATGTTAAAGCAACATAGACACGAATCATCTTACCAGCTTGGAGACATGGTCGAAAGCACGGGCTTTGTCTTCAATCGCCAGATCAAGACGACCAAAATATGGAGGACCAAGTTCAGTCGGCCTAGGCTCAGAAGAAACAGCACCAGGCGCCCCAGAAGAAGGTGCTCCGGGAGCTACACCCGCAGTCCAAACAACGGGAGTCGCCGCTGACCCAGATTGGCCAGCCGCAGTCGAGTGGTCCTCAAGACACTTGGCTGCTGCCCCAGAACTCGTCGACTTCAGATCGGTAGCAGCTGCGCTGGTACACGAAGCAGCCGGAGCAGGCGCAGCACTACAAATTAAAGCATTATCAGTCGCAAGTACAAGGAAAAGGAACGGGCACAAATCCAGCAGAATCTTACCCGATACGTGCAGCACGAGGACGCCCCAACCTCCCAAGCCTGGCCCTCTTGGGAGGAGGGGTCGGAGCAGCAGCCGAAGGGGAAGGCCCAGCAAGAGGAGCAGCAGGAGGGACATCGTCACCTAACGCAGCATGGTCTTCATCATCCAAGGGGCGCGACCGCTTCACACGGAAGGGACTCGAGTCCTCACTATCTCCAGTCTCCACTAGCACGATCTCATCATTGACAATCGGCGCAGCATTCTCAGCTGCGGAAGCATCAGGCTCTTCACGGATATCGGCATCTTCTGGCTGCGGAGGATTACACGGCACTGGAGCAAGGCCCTGCAAGGCAAGCAATGTCAAACAACAAAACAAAACGAAGTACTCGTCCAGCCAAATGAAGGAACATGGGCACCAACCGGCGGTGGAGGATGATCAGAAGCATATGGTAGGACAAGGCGCATCTCGGAAATACTCGAGCACTTGGTCACATGCTGAATACGAGCCAGCAAGGCATCAGGTTCTAGCTCCTCAGGCGAGCATCTCGTCGAGTCACCGAGTCCCTTGTACTGCCACATAGGGCAAGCTTGATGCTGCAACGGTTGAACTCGCCTCCCCACAAAAACAGAGATAAGTTGACCACCAGTCAAGTTATCCTTCAACACAGAAATTCTCTCCAAAAATGGAGTCAGTTCGGACGACTCCACCTCGGTCAAAGAATGAGACCACGAAGGCTGTCTGACCACTCGTGTGCCCGGATTGAAAGAAGCTAGACCAAATTGCTGACCAACAATGAAGCGATCCTCCAGATAAAACCAGCCTCTCCGCCAGCCACTAATGGAATCAATCTTCTCCAAGTCAAAATATGAATGTTTATCCCAATGGAGATACCCACCCGACCCACGGCGTACTCACAGTTCGTCCTTTTTACATTAAAAAGACGTCTCCAAAGACCCCAATGAGGGTAAATCCCCAGGAAGGCCTCACAAAGAGTGATGAAACATGCAATGTGTAAAATCCCATTGGGGGTAAGGTCATGCAACTGGAGCCGGTAGGAATACAGCAAGCCCCGAACGAAAGGATGTGGCGGAAGAGCAAACCCACGGTGGAAGAAAGCCTGGAAGCATACCCGCTCGTCCGCCGCCGGCGCCGGAATCGACTCATCGCCAGGAAGACGGGCATCAACCGCCACCACCATTCCATCAGCAACCAACGCATCCAGATCTTCAGCCCCGAACGTGGACCGCTCCCACTTGCCGGACATCTTGGCCGACTCGATGGCAGCACGGGAGCACTTGGACATAGATCTCACAGCAGCACGCGGGAAAGAAAAGATGAAGGCTCAGGAACACGAAGGAAAGCAGAGAAAGAGGAGGAATGCAATGGCTGGGTAAAACGTACAATTCACCCGGCCGCATGGTATTTAACTCAAAGAGCCTGGCAAGAAGGGCCACCGGCCAACCTTTTTCGCCCAGTATAACGTGCCACGATCCCGTACAGGGGCGAAAAGCATGGAAAATCCAACCGGCGCAGTAACAACACCGCCCACTACGCGCGCAAAAAGAGGACCATGATCGCGCGACGCGAAAATTTCGGCGGGACAACGCCAAGTCATTTCACACGACAGACCGCAGCAGTCAACAAATTGCAGAAGACCACGCCAACGTCATATCACAGCAAGGCGTACACAGTGCGCCATCAAGGCCCAGAGATTCCATCTTTCAGATCTTTTCCCCAAGAAAGAAAAACATCTTACTCCCATCGGGAGCGTACATCATACGAGTCCCGGGTGCTCCCTCACCTAAGGGTTAGCCACGTGCTCGAGTGAACACTCGCACTTATGAGAGTCTCGGGTGATCCCCAAACCCGACGAAAGACAAACAAACATTCTCCAAGACCATACGGCGCTAAGAGTCTCGGGTGCTCCCTCACCTGAAGAGCCGAAACGGCATTCGAGTGATTACTCACGAATAACCCCCCGACTGAGCACTCGAAACAAAGCTCCTCGGGTGAATGAGTGAACAGCTCGCTTGATGTTTTGTTCCAAGCGGGTGCAATGCTATAAGGCTCCGCGCCTCAAAAACACACATTCCTGGAACATGATACACTGTGCCCAGATGCCACGCAAGATTAGCGTGTAGGTAAGACCCCGCTGCGAAGTACGGCCGGGCTGGGACTTGCCGAAGAGCGATTTCACTCCCAACCTTTCCCATGCGTAGAGCACGATAGAAAAGCCGGGCAGACGCGCCTTAGGCCACACACATTACTGGCGGAAAATGAACACCGTAAGACCTGAAGCGGCCGGACTTTTGCTCGACACCAGTGTTCCAAGCTCACGTCGAGGGACGTGGGTTTGATTGGGCTACTGTGGTATTTGCCCTACTGCAATTCACCAAGGCTCGATCCGTCGACTCCTTGGGCCCTTTCAGCTTAGCATCCCTCGAAACAGGTTTTGTCATCGCCACCAGACTGCCAGCGACCCACGGATGAACCATGCATATTAATGAACGACAAATGAATGTACTCGAGTCCCTGCGCGACTCTTCGAGTCCCCCAGGCACTCGGGGGCTAATGACGAGAGGGTGACCCCACGACTCCTACGGATGAGCCTACCTGGTGTCCATGAAGGCAGAAGGCCCATGAAGATACGGCCTCGGCCCACTAGTTGGCACCGACGTAGGAGTCCTCGACTCACAAGGAAGGTGCGAAGACCTGCCGTACGGAGCAAGCTAGGGTTAGGAAAGTTTACCTGTACACGTAGATGAACTCCCCGAGACCTAGCCCGGTATATAAGGGCTAGGAGGCGCGACGCCAAAGACATCCAATCTCACCTGTAACCCTAGCCTTGAGCGCTCCAGCCTTGGCCTCCACTGTAATCGCATCTCCCCCAATCAATAATATCGAGCAGGGGAGAGCCTCCCTATTTGCCGACGAGCTATCGTCCAACCTGTGCCTCTCATGACTAACCCAGGGTCCCTGACCATGGGATTCGCCGGGGTTGATCCCCGTCACCAAGCTTGAGCGCTTGATACTCCTGAATCTTCTTTCATCATCTTCCCTCGCACACTTGAAAACTCCCTTCATACATAACTCATCATAATCTGATTAGCAAGGTTAGTACCCATAATAAAATAAATTTTCTCTACTGGAAATAAATATATTCTTGAAGGGATACAGTTTCTAAAGATTTCCAAAAAAAAATTGCAACGAAAAAGCAAGCTTAAGGTTAGCAAATTGAAGAAAAGGCAAAACAAGACAGAATTTGTTAAAAACAGACCAGCAGGTAGTAAAGATTTTTTAAGGATACTTCTGCAACTCAAATAAAAAAACTCAGAACATACGAAAGTTTTGTAATTTTATAGAGCACGCCTTGTAAAAAATTCAGCTCAAAAAGATGAACTGGAATTTTTCTATGATTTTTCTAGTCACGAGGACAGAATCTCTTTTTTGGACAGCATGTCACAACTTTCACTTCCCTTGTCATATGAGGCTATAAAAGGCACAAAGCTTGAAAAGTAAAGATACAATGATGTTGCTACAGTGTAACAATCATCAAGACCACTAAAAACAGAATAAAAACTAAAAGGAAATCCTAAATTCGTTGCGGGCTGCCTCCCGAAAGCGCTTCTTTAAAGCCATTAGCTAGGCTTAATGCAAATAGATCAAGTCTTTTCAAGAAAATAACCAGCCCGCATGACAGACTCAAAAGGCAACTTAATCTTTTTCCTAGGGAAGTGTTCCATCCCTTCCTCGAGAGGGAATTGGAATTTTATAATCCCTTCTTTCATATCAATAACTGCACCCATGGTGCGAAGAAAAGGACGTCCCAAAATAATTGGACAAGAAGGTTAACATTCAATGTCCATAATAGTAAAATCGACGGGAACATAGTTGTCATTGACAATGATAAGAACATCATCTATCTTCCCCAATGGTTTCTTTACGGAAGAATCGACGAGACGAACACCAAAAGAACAAGGATCGAAAGGTTTCAATTCAAATATATCATACATTCTTTTGGGCATAACAGAGGTACTAGCTCCAACATCACATAAAGCATAGGAAGAAAAGTTATTCAACTTAATTTTAATCATAGGATCCCAACCATCTTCTAGCTTTCTAGTATGGAGGCTTCTACCCTAAGCTTCTCCTCCCTAGCTTTAATGAGAGCGTTAGTGATATGCTCCGTGAAGGCAAGATTAAGTGTGCTAGTGTCGTGGTCTCTAGACATCTTGTGAAGGAAACGAATAACTTCAGAAAGAGTGCAATTATCAAAATCAAGGTCACTACTATCAAGTAAAGTGGTAGTGGTGTCCTTTAGGCTCACTTGTTTGGTAGCTTCTATAGTCATAGAAATTTCTTCTTCTACGGTTGAGGTCATAGCATCACCATTAATAGGTCATATGGGACAAGGGGTGCATTGGGTGCTAAGAGTTTGGATATCCTCAAGCACTTGGATAGTAGCAATAGTATGGTGTGTAGGAAGGCTCTTAATTCTATCTTCTTCCTCCCTTTCTCTGGCCCATCTCTCTTTAAGTTTAGCCATCATCCTAATGTTCTCATTAATTTGCAATTGGATAGCATTCATAGGAGTTACCTTCCTCTCCTCAAGGGGAGAAGTTCTAATTTTAAGCAATTCTACTTCGTGGGCTAAATTGTCTACCTTCGACGAGAGGTTATCTAGTTTGTTTAATTTTTCCTCTACACTCTTGTTGAAGGATTTTTGGGTAGTGATAAAGTTTGTAAGCATACTCTCTAATTCGGAAGTGGAGTTTTTGGTGCTAGGATAAGTGTTGTTGTTCCCATAGTTGTTGGAGGGGAACGGTCTAGGATTGCTACCAAAGTTACTCCTATAAGCATTGTGTAAGATCAAAGTTATGCCCCCATGAGTTTTGGATATTGTTGGACAAAACAGTAGAGGAACTAACAAGTTTTCTAGTGTAAAACAGATGGTTAGGTTCCTGAAGTTATAGGTTGGTGATAAAGCTTCAATGAAGATTTACATATTTACTGAAGCATATTCTCTGGAGTGAAGCTCATCATGGATGTCGACCCCCAAAAAGATAAGGAATCCTGAAGCACATCTCATCGAAGGAGTTGATCAAGATGGCGCAAGACTTAGTAGTTTTTTTGCAATTCTCCAAGAAGGTTAGAGTGTTGTTCTTCAGAGAGCGAAGAGTTATTGTCGCCTCGAAGTCCAGTTTGTCAAAGGTTTCGGTGATTTCCTCAATAATCAACCACGAGTGAAGAACTGACCAAGCTCAAGGAGATTGGTGCAGTGGAGATACGGACGGAGAGAGGTTAGCTCATGTGTTCAATCACAAGTCCCTCAAACCAGACGTAGCACTTTGCAGAGTGTGAACTGGTCGAACAAACATCGCCGAGTCAAGAGTTCGTTTTACATTACGCACTTACATTCAGTTTTGTAATTGCTTCAGTGATTTGATTCAATGCAATTGATTCGATGCTTTTGATTCGCTATGTTGTGCTTCAATCTAGTTCTGCTTCACTCTTTACCTTTCTGTTGCATTCATTCTGCTGCTAAGTTATGCTTCACTTCATAGTTTCATGCGAAAATTTGAAGTGATCATTCAGCCCCTCCCCCTCTGATACTTAGACTTTCAATTGGTATCAGAGCTAGTCACTCTTTGTTTGGATTAACCTCCTTGAGTGTTTGCAAGTATGTCTTTCGAAGCTATTCGCTCCGGCGAACCCATCCCTGTTTTTAATGGAAAGGACTACCCATACTGGAAGGACAAAATGAAGAGAAATATCATGACTATCAATTATGTTTCCTGGCAAGTTGTCTTATACAGAGTCACAGTCGCCGATAAGAATGCCATCACTCCTGAAGAAGCGAAGTTGATTGACCTTGATTCTGAAGTCTGGGTATTCATCACCAATCATCTGACGCCAGAGAAGTATCATGAAGTGAAGAATATCCCTTCCGACAAAGAAGATTGGTGAAGGTGTTTCTACCCAGAAAGAAGCCAGAATTGACACACTCCGAAGCAAATTCTATCGATTCAAGAGAAACGAGGGTGAAAAAGTCAGCTCCATTTATAGCAGACTCATTGCTCTTGCTAATGAGTTGATTTCCGTCGGTGCTGATGACATTACTCCTCACTCAGTTGTGAGAACTTTGCTTCACTCATTGGATGATTCGTTTGATCACATTGTGCTGATGATCAAGGAAAGAACTGATTTCAGACGTCTTGTTGCCGCTGATATTCTTGAGAGACTCAATACTTTTGAAATGGAAGAAGATGATAAACGTGACATTAATGGCTCTCGAAGAAGATCACATGCTTTGAAAGCAAAAGCTTCGCATCATTCTTCACCCGAAGTCAGTTCTGCTTCAGGTGTCGAATCTGATGATCCTACAAGCATTGGGAAAGATTTAGCATTGATCATGAGACGCTTCAACCGCTTCCAAAGAAAAGTTTTTTCTTCACCCAAGAAGAGTTATTCTTCAAGAAGCTCAAGTCACTCATCTCACCGCTCATCCTCAAGAAGCTCTTCATCGAAGGACAACTGCTGCTACAAGTGCAAGAAACCAGGTCACTACATTGCTGATTGCCCTCTGTGGGAAGCTGAGAACAAATCGAAGCATTCGCTCAGAGACTCCTCAACAAAGTCCCACAGATCCTCCAGAAGATATGAGTCCAAGAGACATGATTCCAGTTCGAGAAGAGAAAAGAAGAAAGATTCTGATGATGACAAGAGGAAGAAGTATCGTAAGAAGCGTGAGGGTTCTTCATCGAAGACTCACTCGTCTCGTCGAAGCAGCTCTCACCGTGCCAAGGCCTATCTGGGAAAGGAAATGAACTCTAAAGACGAAGCCTTTGGGTCCGAATCTGAATCAGGCTCAAGGTCTGGGTCTGGGTCCGAATCAGATGGTGTTGCTGGTTTGGCTTTCGCTTCAGCAGATGCTTCAACCAAAGCTTCGAGCTCATTCTTCACCAACAACAGTAGTGAAGATGAAACTCCTGCATATTGCTTCATGGCCAAAGCGAAGATATCTTCATCCAAAAATACCTATGATACTTTTGATTGTTCCTCATATGACAGTGATTCGAAGATAAGCTATGCTAAACTTGCTAAAATTGCTTCAATCCAACAAGATGAACTTGATTCGCTAAGCAAAACCATTAAGAAATCAGAAACTCTGTTGATCGATGAGATAGAGAAAGGTCAAACTTTAACTAATGAGCATGCTGCTCTGAAGGAGAAGTTCGAAGAATTATCCTCTCGGCATGATCTTCTTTCAGTTGATTATGAGAAGCTCACCTATGAATTTCTTCAGAGGAAAATGGCTCTCGAAAGCCCCTATTGTCTGAAGCAAATCATAAAACTGATTCACCTTGCTTAACTTGTTTGGAACGAAGCAAAACTGATTCCAAAGGCAAAGCCCCTATTGTTATTGATGATACTAATGCCTCGGATGAGGAAAATCCTGCTGTTACCGAGGAACTCCTCAGGTTGAAAAACTTATTTGAAACATGCATGTTCAAAAGTTTGCAAGGTCACCAGTATCTTTGTGATATCCTGAGGAAGGCTCTCCTTCACAGGAATCCTAGGAATGAGGGTGTTGGTTTCGAGAGAAAGATAAACCCTGATGGCACCTATTGGGAACCTAAGCAGTATCCTAAGACTGTTTGGGTCCTAGCGAAGGAGAAACCCATTGATATTGCTAACCTTTCAGGTTTGGACTGCAAAATGAATAAGGCTATTGTGGATGAATCACTTGATTTAGACTACAAGCTCATTAAAGATGAACAGGGAAAGGTTACAACTGAGTACATTGGTACTCCTCCTAAGAATGGCTTCTATAAGAGGCAGATATGGGTGCAGAAAGCACTTGTGAAAAAACTGCCTGCTAACCATACTATGCAGGGAAAGTCTTCGGTACCACCGAATCATTTCTATTCACTAGAGGAGAGAAATGATTCACTGGTGCCCGAGTCAAATGTTCCGCAAAAGTAATACTATTGCACTGGTCGTTATACTTATTGTCCTCATGATAACCATAATAAGATTGCATATGCTCATTCTTATCCTAACCATTCGCAGAGGACTTACATTTATGGTGTACTTGATGGTCCACCAAAGAAATATAACCTTGTTCGTTTTAACATTGCTTCAACCAGTGCTTCAACCTCTTCTCAGTCACCTGCTCGTTTGTGGGAGGTTAAGAAGAACTAATTCTTCTGCAGGGCTATGTCTTCGGTGGATCCGAATGGGTCATGGATAGTGGTTGTACAAATTATATGACCGGAGACAAGGAGTTATTCACCGAAGAAAAACTATCTCAATCTTCTCAGAAGTACATTACCTTCGGTGATAACAACAAGGGTAAAGTTTTAGGTTTGGGTAAGGTTTCCATATCGAAAGATAAGCACATTGACAAGGTTATGCTAGTCCAATCACTTGGATATAATCTTATGTCTATTTCGAAGTTATGCGATATGGGTATGCTTGTTCTATTTTCTGCTTCGCGTTGTGTTGTCTTTTCACAGGATGACTATACGTTTGTCTTCGAGGGTTACCAAAAAGGAGATTGATACATTGTTGATTTTTCTTCGGGCCCTGCCGTATCCACATGCCTAATGGAAAAAGCTTCATCCGGTTGGTTATGGCATCGAAGACTTGGGCATGCAGGGATGAGAAATCTTCATAATCTAGTGAAGAAGAAGCATGTTATTGGCCTTAGCGAAGTAAAATTCGATAAGGATCGTCTCTGCAGTGCTTGTGAAGATGGTAAAATCATGAAGAAACATCATTCAGCGAAGACTGTCATGACTACCACTCGTCCTCTTGAATTGCTTCATATGGATCTCTTCGGTCCTCAAAATTATGCAAGTCTTGGAGGAAACAAATATTGTCTTGTTATTGCTGATGAATTTTCTCGTTATACTTGGGTTTTCTTATTGGATGACAAGAGAAAAGTTGTTGAAATCTTCAATACATTCTCTAAGAGAGCTCAAACAGAATATGAACTATCTCTGAAGCATATCCGAAGTGATAATGGAACTGAATTAAAAAATACTCATATTAAAGAATTCCTTTATGATCATGGCTTTACTCATGAGTTCTCTGCTGCTTATACACCTCAACAGAATGGTGTAGTTGAAAGTAATAATAGAACTGTTATTGAAATGGCCAGAACTATGCTTGCTGAATACAAGACTCCTATTAGGTTCTGGGCCGAAGCAATCAACACAGCATGTCATATCATCAACAAGGTTTACCTTCACAAATTCAAGAAGAAAACTTCACATGAGCTTATCACTGGTAACAAACCAAATGTTTCGTATCTTAGGGTATTTGGTGCTCCTTGCTTTATTAGAGATATGAATCATAGCTCCAAATTTTCCCCTAAGGCACATGAAGGTTTTCTTTTAGGTTATGGCTCAAACTCTCACACTTACAGAGTGTATAACTCTCACTTTGGGAAAGTTATGGAAACTGTAAATGTGAGGTTTGATGAAACTAATGGCTATCAAGAAGAGCATTTGCCTCATGATCTAGATGAACCTCCACTTGATGAAGTGATCAGGTCCATGGCTATTGGAGAGATTCGCCCTGTTGAAGCCAATCCTCGTCAAGCTAATAGGGATGATGATGGTCCAATGTTCCCACACATAACCCGGGGCGCTGGAGATCAACATCCTGAAGCTAATGGTGAACAGGACGAAGAAGGTCAAGGGAACGAAGATAATGCTAATCCTGAAGGAAATGATGAAGCTGAAGGTGAAGCAGATCCTGAAGCTGAAGCTGATCCGGAAGCTGAAGCTGAGCCTGAAGCAAATGATACTACATTATCACGAGTTCGAAGAAGAGTTGATGTTGATTCGATCCTCGAAGACATTCATCAACCAGGTCGTCCCACTACTGGATCTCGCACTCGTTTGGCTAATTTCTGTGGAAGTTTTTCTTTTGTTTCCATGCTAGAGCCTTCAAAATTTGATGAAGCCATGAAGGATCCAGACTTGTTATTGGCTATGATGGAAGAACTTCACCAGTTTGAAAGAAACAAAGTTTGGTCACTTGTTGACGGGCCTGATCCCACGAAGCACAATGTTATTGGCACTAAGTGGTTTTTTCGCAACAAGCAAGATGAAGATGGTATTGTGGTAAGAAATAAGGCTAGACTGGTAGCACAAGGGTACACCAAAATCGAAGGCATTGATATTGGTGAAACCTATGCTCCAGTAGCCCGTCTCGAATCCATTCGTGTCATGCTTGCTTTTGCTAACCACAAAAATATATTGCTATATCAAATGGATGTCAAAAGTGCTTTTCTTAATGGTGAGATAGAAGAAGAAGTGTAAGTTATGCAGCCACCAGGTTTTGAAGACTCGAAGAATCCTGATATGGTGTGCAGGCTTCACAAAGCTTTGTATGGACTGAAGCAAGCACCTCGTGCTTGGTATGAAACATTGAAGGATTTACTCCTGAAGAAAGGCTTCAAACCTGGAACCACCGACCCCACTATTTTCACTCGATCATATAACAATGATCTATTTGTGTGTCAGATATATGTAGATGATATTATTTTTGGCTGCACTAACATTGAAATTAGCGAAGAATTTGCAAGGATGATGTCGAAGAAATACGAGATGTCCATGATGGGTGAATTGAAATTCTTCCTTAGACTTCAGATTCGTCAACAGAATAATGGCACCTTTATTTCACAAGAAAAATATTTGAAGGATTTCCTGAAGAAATTTGACCTTACTAAATGCAAGACAATCAAAACTCCCATGCCAACCAATGGTTTTCTTGATGCTGATGAAAAGGGGAAACCCTTCGATCAGAAGAAGTATCGGTCTATGATAGGTTCACTCTTATAATTATGTGCATCTAGACCTGATATTATGCTATCAGTTTGTATTTGTGCTCGTTTTCAGGCCAATCCAAAGGAATCACATCATACTCCAGTAAACTGAATTCTTCGGTATCTAGCAAATACTCCTTCATTGGGACTTTGGTATCCCAAAGGAACTCAGTTTGATTTGATTGGATATTCTGGTTCAGACTGGGCTGGTGATAGAGTTGACAGGAAATATACCTCAGGCACTTGTCATTTTCTTGGTAGATCTCTTGTGTGTTGGGCTTCAAAGAAGCAAAACCGTGTCTCAATATCTACTGCTGAAGCTGAATACGTTGTTGCTGGCTCATGCTGCACTCAGATACTTTGTCTTAAGCAGACGCTGAAAGATTATGGTATTTATGTGAAGAAAATTCCTTTGCTTTGTGATAATGAGAGTGCTATCAAAATTGCACACAATCTTGTACAACACTCTCGAACGAAGCATATCGATATTCGCCACCATTTTCTTCGAGATCATGTTCAGCGCGAAGACATTGAGATCAGTCATGTCCGAACTGAAGATCAATTGGCAGATATATTCACGAAGCCACTGGACGAGAAAAGGTTATGTGCATTGAGATGTGAGCTAAACATCCTAGACTCACACAATGTTCAGTAAGATCGAAACTTTTACCTTGTACATATTCACCTTCGTAGTGTGCTTTGTTTATTAAGTTTCTCTCAAGTTTATTCCTTCGTCCATGTTTTTGTGTTTAGTTTCGTTTGCCATTTGCTTCCAGTTTGTGTTGGTACTTATTCATTTTGTTTGTCCCCTGTACTTATCACTTTTAGCTTCATTGTTGTTTTTCTTCGAAGTGATAAGTTTCGGACCCTATCCCCTCCATTCTGATTCGCTCCCAATCTATTCTGTCTTGAATGGTTAAGCACATTTGAAACGGAAAGCATATTGCTTCGAACATCATTGAGTTCCGAATCAATTGCTTCCAACTTTAACGAATTTTTTGCTCTCGGTCAAGAGTTATTCTTCGGCCGTTGAGTCCCCGTCTTTTTCGGTCCGATGAGCTTCGCTCGCGAACCGCCACTTCATCCCCACCGTTGAATCGGAAGAGACACTCGCAGGGAGCCGTCCGATGTGATCTGATAACCGCTTCAGATCGGCCACTATATAAGGCAGTCCCCTCCCCTGCGAACCGCCTCCGGCTCATTCGTCTCCTCCGCTCCCCTTCTCCCTCCTCGAGCGTGCCACAGAGCTCTCCTCTCCAACGTCGACCGCGCCGCTTCACTACCAGACAGTCGCCGCCGTGGACGTTCCCCGCCGACGAAGCGAACTTCTCCGCCCTCCGTCGCCGTAGCCGCTCCGCGTCACCGAGTTAGGGTACGCTGGGCTCTCCGATCCAACTTCCCCTCCGTGTTCTTATCCTCTGCAGTTGGATCTGAGTTCTTGAGATTTATTCTCTCTTTCTAGGGCTTCTTTGATTCGTGTTGATCCTTTCTCTTCTGGAAACTTGTTTGTAGCATCAAAGTATCCTATCTACTCAGATCAGTGTTGAGATTAGATCTATTTTGTGTTTGGACTGAGTTAGAACTTGTTCTTGAATTCGTTCTAGCCCAATCCAATGACAGATATGCATCTGATCTTAGTTTGCTCTGAGTTCTTGTCAAATTGGTTTTCGGTCGAAGCCTTTGCCTGTGCTTATTCATTCCCTTCCTATTCCCTCTTTCCTACTTTTCTGTTCATAGGATGTCTCATGAAGAGGCCGCCATAGGGAATGAATCACCAATTGTCGAAGGGCTTGAGGATCTCCCTGAGCCCCTGAAGCAGAAAGGCAGAGGTGGCAAGACAAAAGAAGTCAATAATTCCCGAGGAATTCCCGAAGCCATTCGTATAAAGATGGGCTACGACACACCTCCTGAAGAAACTGAACACATGCAAAAGATTCAACTTCAAAATATTCTCCGTTACTGGGCGATTAGGTGGTACAAGTACAAGAGCATCCCAGATTGGAAGTGGGCTATGCAGTTTTCTTTCAGCCCACCATATCGGTACACAACTGCTCTTTGTGCTCAATACAATGTTGCAAATCGAAGGAAATACTACCCAAAGCCTCCCGCTGTACCTCACCCCAATTCTATCAAGACGCCAGATGATTACCCTGATGAGCAAAAGAGACTCGCTATTCTTGCTGAGAAGAAAAGGCTCGGAGAAGAGAAGAAGGCCAAAGCACAAGCTGCTGAAGTCCATGCTGAAGTTGGTGCATCGAAGCCAAAGAGGCGCAGGCTGAGAAAATTGAGTGCTTCTCCACCTCATGTTGTTTCTGAAGAAGAGAGTGATCAGGAAGCTGATGATGAAGCTGATGCTGATGCACAGCTTGAGGACTCCATTGGTGAAGATCCTGCTGAAGATGCAGATGATGAGTCTGAGCACACCCCAGTTGCTTCAAGTCCAAAGAGACCAAAGCTTCGGAAGCCTCTGAAGAAAAAGTCTGGAGAGAAACCGCCTGCTTCGAGAGGCGTAAGAATTCAAGATCCCACTAATCCTCCTGCTCCTAAGCCAAGAATTGATTTAACCAATTTGGTGGTTGAGGCTCCATTGGCTTAAAAGCCACCTCGCCGCCTGGTTCCTGCTGAACAGAGAACTAAGGAAAGGCATGACCCGAAGCCAAAGCCTGCTGGTCAGCCCGAAGCTAAAGCCCCAGAGTCTGCCAAAGCTTCGAAGCTAAAATCCACTGTTGCAAAGCCTGGCCAAACTTATGCCCAGGTTGGCACAAAGAAGTTGTCTGAAGCTGAACTGCGTAAGAGAGACCGTGCTGAAGCTGAACAACTTCACTCTGCAGCACAAGCCCAAGATAAGGCTGATAAAGAAGCTCAAGCAAAGAAAGAAGCTGACAGAGATGCTGCTTTGCTGGAGAAGCAAAGGAAAGATCTGGCTGAAGCCAACCAGAGAACTGAAGCGAAGCGTATGCTTGCCGAAGTGAAGAAGCAAGAAGCTAAGGCTGCTGCTGAAGCCAAACAACTCAGTGAAGCCAAAGAAAAACGCAAGTCAACACTTGATACCTTGAGAACTAAGCAAGCAGAGAAAGCTGCTAGGGCTGCTCAAAAGGAAGCTGCTGTGGATATGACTCCGAAGGATGTTACTCCGAAGCAAGTCGCAGCTCCTGCCCCCGAAACTCATGAAGAAGCTGAGCATAGTCACCACAACTCCCCTGATGCACGAGAAGGTGAACTATGGGATTTTTGAGCCTGCATCAGGTGTTCTGCCAACTCGCTGAAGCCATTGATCCTGAAGCTATTGATGTTGGGAATGTTTACATTTCACCAACACTGTCTGCTATGATTGAAACTTTATACAATCAGCTAAGGGATTTGCATCCAAGGGACAGATCTGAGTCTGCCAAGATTATGAAGTTGAAGAAGAAAGCAGACGCCGAATCTGATGAAGACTTCAAGAATGAAGCCGAAGCTGCTTCGAAGAAGATTGCTGATGTCAATGAGAAGAAAAAGCAAAATATTCAAGTGTTTCAAGGAAAGATCAAATCTGCCATCGAAGAATGTTAAAAGACGCATAATGCTTCGGTCATGGCTCTTGATTCCAAGAAGCGTGAAGCTATGCTCAAGCAATTTGCTTCTCCACTTCCCCAGCTGCAACCAAGGAAGCGTCGTTTGATCACTGATGCTGACGAAGCTTATGAGGTTAACTCTCATCCCACCAAGAAGATCCCAAGACGCGCTTCGCCCCCTCGATGCAAGATTATCACCCTCCCCATTCCAACCGCAAATCCACCTGCAACCTGATACGTCCCAAACGTATCTATAATTTCTGCTTGCTCCATGCAAGTTTTGTGTGACTTTGCCATGTTTTTCTTGAACTTTCATACACTTTTGAACCAATTTGGACTAACCTATTAACTCAGTGCACCCAGTTGCCAGTTTTTGTTTTCTGCTGTTTTTGTATTTCAGGTTTTCCGGCCATTAAAAGTGCTCCAAAAATCCAGAAAAATCAGATAAAAAATCAGCGTAACGGAAGCTTCCGGAAACACCAAAGGAGCGAAGGGGGGCCACCACCAGGAGGCCAGGAGGGTCCCTGGCGCGGCCCCACCCTAGGCCGCGCCAGGAGGCCTCCTGGCTTCCTGGTGGTTCTCCTCGACACCCCCCTTCGCCTATATTTACCCCTCGGGGTGGAAACCCCTAAGACGGACTCCTTTTTCGCGATCTCGCCTCTGTTCCGCCGCCGCCGCCGTTTCTAGATCGGGGCTGCCTGGATAAGCTGCTCCAGCACCCTGCCGGGAGAAGCTACCCCCTCCGGGAGACCCTCCATGGCCATGGACACCTCCCGTATGTACCCTGAGTAGTTTCCCTTGGACCATGGGTCCGTGACCAGTAGCTATGTGATCTATCTCTCCCCCTTTTGTGCCTCCACTTTCGAGTCCTCGTGAGCTGCCTGACATGATCGAGGCATCTATGTAATTTATGTTGTTGCTATGCTGAGTTTGTTGGGATCTGATGGATTATGAAACTATGTTCAGATTGTGATGAGTAATATATTTGGTTCTTCTCTTTCATATTTTTTTCTTGAGTAAATTCTTGCATGTTCTCCGTTGCGGTATTTTCTTTGGCCAAGTATTTTATTTGCAAGGCCAAGAGAGAGCGTTATGCTCGATTGTGGGTTCATCCCCTCGATGTCTAGCTTGAGTGACAGAAACATGAGACTAGGGGATGTGTTGTTGCCACCAGGGATAAAACAACGGTGCTTGTACCTGCGGGTGCAAGGATTGCTTACTTTACGCAAAGTTATTTTAATGCAGTTGTCTGCTGTTTTGAGTTTACACTTTGGGTGGGATTCGCAACTTAATACCAGCGAGATGTTCTGGATAGATATCTCAAGGTGGATGATTTGTAGTAGATGCAGATGGATTTCAGTCTACTTACCTTGGCGTACTGCCCATTGCTTTTGAGCCTCTTCCTTTCTTTTGCAGCATAGTTAGCATTGCGGTGCCTTCATAATCTTGTCAATTGCCCAACTGTGATTTGTTTACCTCGCTAGCACTTTTATCGTCTTTTGGGAGAGAGACATCACTAGTGAAAATCACGGGACCCCGGTCCATCTTCACATTATTGTTTACACCCTCAATTTACTTTCAGTCTTTACTTTCAGTTGCCACTATTATTATCTCTTGCGTTGATCCTTTGTAAACAGCAAGGCCGGAGGAATTGACAACTCCTCTGTACTCGTTGGGAGCAAAGTTATTTGTATCTGTGTGCAGGTCCAGGTGAAGTTAGCAACCCTCGGTTGTGAACGGCGCCATTGTTCACTTTACAACCTTCTTGTATCTCTGCGAGTCCTACGGGAGACAAACCCTATCCTCTACATAGGGGAAATTTTCTGCTACGCTACATCTCACCTTCCACTTGGGGTAACCAACAAGGAGTGAGAACTATCCTCACCGTATCAAGCTAATTTCTGGCGCCGTTGCCGGGGACTCCAGTCTACAAGATAGGGGAGTTGCACACTATCTTTTATCTTTGCTTTTTAGTCTTGTTAGTTTACCTTTCAGTTTTTACTTTTGTGTCCTTAATCAAAAATACCAAAAATACTTGTTACCCTTGTTGTGTGGTTAAGTATGCTAGGAGTTGGTACTATGAGGGAATCCGAAGTCTTGGATTTCCATCAAAGGAACGGGGAGAATATGAATAAGGCATGGGACATAATTTCTGAAGCACATAAGGCAATTATGCCTTGGTTACCTATAAGAATTATTCTTAGAAATTTTTACTTTGTCCTTTTTAAGTGGTGTAAGCACTCTCTTGATCATATAGCTAAAGGAGACTTTTTAGGGTGTGATGAAGCTAGAGCTCTTGAAATTATACATGGTTTATCTTGTTATTTTGTTTATGATGGTCTTAACACTGTTGTAGACAGAATTGCTACTATTGAGAAGAGACTTGATACTCTAGACTTAAAAGGAGTAGAGAAGTTAAATCCCCCTAGAGAGGAGAGTTTGGAAATAGAAAATGACTGGGAGCCTTTTGTTAGGGTTGTTATCTCTAATCAAAACTTCCTTGCTTTTTGTGACATTGGATCAACAGTTTCTATAATGCCAGGCTTTATTTATGATTCTTTGTACCTTGCAAGCATGGACAAATTTCCATCTTTCCATGAACATTCTAAAGGTGATATTTTTTAGATTCAGGGAAGATTAAAAGACGTCCAGGTCATGTTTCTTAAAAGGAGTGTAGAGATTGACTTTGCCATCATGAAGACCAACAAACGAAATATAGTGCTCGGAAGGGACTTCCTCCGAGCCATGAAAGGCTTCATTGATATAGGTAAAGGACAAATACGTTTGCTTGGTAAGGCAAAAGATACGTACCTCTTCCCTCGGAAGAACAAGGATGAGCTTATTGAAAACCCTTTTGAAATCCTTGGTGAACCTTCCGATGATTTTGAAAAAACTTGATCTTTTGCTTTAAGCCTAGCTAATGGCTCTAAAGAAGCACTTTCGGGAGGCAGCCCGCATCGAATTTAGGTTTTTCTTTTTGCTTTTGTTCTATTCTTAGTGGTCTTGATGATTGTTACTACTGTAGCAACATCATTGTATCTTTAATTTTCAAGCTTTGTGCCAAGTTTAGCCTCATACGGCAAGGGAAGTAAAAGTTGTGACATGCTGTCCAGAAAACAGATTCTGTCCTTGTGACTAGAAAAATCAGAGAAACATCCCAGTTCATCTTTTTGAGCTGAATTTTTTAAACAGCGTGCTCTATAAAAGTACGAAACTTCCGTATGTTCTTAGTTTTTTGATTTGAGTTGCAGAAGTACCCCTAAAAAATTCGTTTCTATCTGCTGTTCTGTTTTTCACTGATTCTGCCACGTTTTGTCTCTCTTCACTTTTGCAAACCTTAAGCTTTCTTTTTCTTTGCAAAAACCTTTTGGCAATCTTGAGAAACAGTAGCTCTTCCTAGAAATCTTTATTTGCAGTAGAGGAAAATTATTTTTATTAGGGTACTAACCTCTCTAATCAGCCTACAATGAGTTATGTATGAAGGGAGTTTTCAAGTGCGCGATGGAGGATGATGAAAGAAGATTCAGGAGTGTCAAACGCTCAAGCTTGGGGATTCCCATGTGCATCCCCTTCTTCATAAAAAATTATCAGTTCGTCTCTCGTTGCACTATATTTTTATCACTTCATGCGTTATGTGCTTTTCTTGGAGCGTCTCGCTCTTAGGTTTTGTTTTTAGTTTTCTTTTGCTTTGTTTTCTGTAGTAACAAGTTAGATCCCAACTCAATATTTTGTGTGGGAGAGAAACACGCTCCACTTGAACTAGAACTCCTCATAGGATTTGCATGCTTATTCTTTTAGTTGTGAGTTGTTCTTTTTCTTTTCTTAGCTGTTGTTTTGTCTAGTTGTAGTGCTTTAGTTTTTCTAGAGCTTTTATTTTGTCTTAGGTTGAACTTTCTATAAGTTTCATGTTTTATCTTGTTAGAGAGTTTGCCTGTTGCACTGAGTTCTGTGTCTTGACTGAAAGTAGGTAGTTAAAGTTGCTGTTCTTTTTGTAGTAGTAACTTGCAATAGTTTTGAGGTATTGATTAGAGTAATGTTTGAACTTATGGTGTCAAGAGCTCTTGCCTATTAGTGATAGATGTCGTATTTTGGGAAATCCGTGTGTTTTTCGAAAACCAAAAACCCCTGTTGAGAACTCTAGCTACTAGATGGATCACTAACCTCTGGAGGGTTCAAATATTAGAGTACACTCACGTACCACGAGTTGAGGATGCGCAAGGATAACCAAACCCCCATACACTCCTCCTCAGGGTACCTGTCTCTTTGTGAACCTCCTGATTAGATTGAGAGTTACCGATAATAAGTGCATGAGTTCTTCGGACTAATGTGAGTATTCGAAAGTTGACACTTCCACCCACCTAAACTTTTTCTAGCCTCTTTGGTACCGTGCATTGCCCTTTCTCACCTCGAGAGTTGGCGCATACTTCGCCGGTGCATCCAAACCCTTGGCATGATACGCTCTATCATCATAAACCTCCTTATATCTTTCCTCAAAACATCCACCATACCTACCTATCAAGGAATTTCCAAGATACATTTCCATGCAACATCCACCTTCTCATGACTTGATCTTCATGTCATACATGTTCCTGCTACACTGGCAGCGGCATACATTTGCATCATGACAGTTACATTTTCTTTATGTGAGTACCTTTGTAAAATGTGAAAGAGCTCCTATATTCTTGTAAAATATAGAGTATTACCCCTAAAGTGAGGAAAAGATCCCAAAGATGACAAAATCAAAAGATCCCAAAGAGGACAAATGAGAGTTAAATAGAAAGAGCCATTGAGGCCACCAAAAAATAAAATAAAAAGAGAAAAATAAAAAGAGAGAAGGGGGCATACTGCTATTCCTTTTTAGAGATCCACACTAGTACTTCATCTTCTATCTCTTGTACTCCATAGAGATCATCATCATGCATATAGCTATGTGGGGACCCTTCACACTATAGAACTTGGATTGTATATTCCAATGATGAGCCTCCTCAAACAAGCTCTAGGTCTTCTTGAGCAAGCAAGTTAGATGCACCCCACTAGTTCCCTTGGAGAGCTTTTAGCTCACATGTGTATCCGTTGTATGGCAATCCCTACTCCTCACATCATATCTATCATATGGCCTTCTCTCGCCTATGATTGCCCTCATTGATGTGAGCCTTTCACGCCTTTTTGTCTTCCTCCTCCACCTTCTTTCTGTTTCGCCTTTTAGGTGTCAACTTTCTTGCTCACGATCATCCATTGCATGAGTTCTCAAAATATCGAAAGGGAGTGGATCAGTTTGACTTACCTGGCTAGTGGTCTGGGGACGAGTCCAGATAAGAATCCAAAGGAGACCAAGTGTGAAACTTTAGTAGATAGTTGTTCTCAACAACCTTATTTTCTCTCTCGTATTTCCCTATCCCTTGCTTGCACGCAAACACCATCTGGAGACATTCGAGTCACGGACAGCAAGAGCTCTTGCACCCTTTGTTCTTTTGTTGCTTGTGTCAATGATAATACAGACTCTTGCTTGTTAAGACTTGAATTGAATTGCATGCTTTGATTGCTTTACTTAAAAGTCCTTTTATGGTTGTGTGGCATGTCACCACAGAAATTATGCTTGTTATCATTTACCTACTCGAGGATGAGCAGGAATTAAGCTTGGGGATGTTGATACGTCAAAAATGTATCTATAATTTCTACTTGCTCCATGCATGTTTTCTGTGACTTTGCCATGTTTTGCTTGAACTTTCATACACTTTTGAACCAATTTGGACTAACCTATTAACTCAGTGCACCTAGTTGCCAGTTTATGTTTTCTGCTGTTTTTCTATTTCAGGTTTTCCGGCCATTAAAAGTGCTCCAAAAAATCCGGAAAAATCAGATAAAAAATCAGCGTCACGGAAGCTTCCGGAAACACCAAAGGAGCGAAGGGGGGCCACCACCAAGAGGCCAGGAGGGTCCCTGGCGCGGCCCCACCCTAGGCCGCGCCATGAGATCTCCTGGCTTCCTGGTTGGTCTCCTCGACACCCCCCTTCGCCTATATTTACCCCTCGGGGTGGAAACCCCTAAGACGGACTCCTTTTTCGCGATCTCGCCTCTGTTCCGCCGCCGCCGCCGTTTCTAGATCGGGGCTGCCTGGAGAAGCTGCTCCGGCACCCTGACGGGAGAAGCTACCCCCTCCGGGAGACCCTCCATGGCCATGGACGCCTTCCGTATGTACCGTGAGTAGTTTCCCTTGGACCATGGGTCTGTGACCAGTAGCTATGATCTATCTCTCCCCCTTTTGTGCCTCCACTTTCGAGTCCTCGTGAGCTGCCTCACATGATCGAGGCATCTATGTAATTTCTGTTGTTGCTATGCTGAGTTTGTTGGGATCTGATGGATTATGAGACTATGTTCAGATTGTGATGAGTAATATATTTGGTTCTTCTCTTTTATATTTTGTTCTTGAGTAAATTCTTGCATGTTCTCCGTTGCGGTATTTGCTTTGGCCAAGTATTTTATTTGCAACGCCAAGAGAGAGCGCTATGATCGATTGTGGGTTCACCCCCTCGATGTCTAGCTTGAGTGACAGAAACATGAGACTAGGGGATGTGTTGTTGCCACCAGGGATAAAACAACGGTTCCTGTACCTGCGGGTGCAAGGATTGTTTACTTTACGCAAAGTTCTTTTAATGCAGTTGTTTGTAGCTTTGAGTTTACACTTTGGGTGGGATTCGCAACTTAATACCAGCGAGATGTTCGGGATAGATATCTCAAGGTGGATGATTCGTAGTAGATGCAGATGGATTCCGGTCTACTTACCTTGGCGTACTGCCCATTGCTTTTGAGCCCTTCCTTTGTTTGCAGCATAGTTAGCATTGCGGTGCCTTCATAATCCTGTCAATTGCCCAACTGTGATTTGTTTACCTCGCTAGCACTTTTATCGTATTTTGGGAGAGAGACATCACTAGTGAAAATCACAGGACCCCGGTCCATCTTCACATTATTGTTTACACCCTCAATTTACTTTCAGTCTTTACTTTCAGTTGCCACTATTATTATCTCTTGCGTTGATCCTTTGTAAACAGCAAGGCCGGAGGAATTGACAACTCCTCTGTACTCGTTGGGAGCAAAGTTATTTGTATCTGTGTGCAGGTCCAGGTGAAGTTAGCAACCCTCGATTGTGAACGGCACCATTTTTCACTTTACCACCTTCTTGTATCTCTGCGAGTCCTACGGGAGACAAACCCTATCCTCTACATAGGGGAAATTTGCTGCTACGCTACATCTCACCTTCCACTTGGGGTAACCAACGAGGAGTGAGAACTATCCTCACCGTATCACTCCCGAAGCCGTTCCACCCCGTGCTCAACCTCCACCTCCACCTCAAGCCGCTCCACGACCCTCGCACCACGGAAACTTTGAGCCACAGCCTTCGCCCCAAGCTCAAGACATACCAGTTCCATCAAGAGATTTCTCTTCGGCTCACTCTGCGGATGACTCTGAAGAACAAGAAGGTGAAGACAAAGATCATGTTGTTCCAGAAGAGCCTGAAGCCAATGCTGATGCTGAAGCAAATGAATTGGCTATCATGACTCAACCCCAAGAGAAAGCCATAGTTGCTCGAAGGCAAGCACCCCATTGCATACCTGCCCAAGATACTCAACTGGATTCCATCTACCCACGCGAAACATTTCCAATTTTCCTGGGTGATGGTTCTTCATCAAGACACGGGCCAGAATTCGATCTCGAAGCTTGTCGCCAGAAGCTTCGCTTCTTTGGAACAAGTCCTTATGATTCGCCCAGGACTGCTGATGACCTTCGCTTCTGGAATGCTGAACAACAGATTATGTACACGAAGCTATACTGTCAGAAGGGTGTTTTATTCCGACACAAATATTTGGACATGCGAAGCCTATCATCTGCAACGTGCTTTCAGAACATCATGGAAACCATCGAAGCACAAAATCTGACAAGCTTGTTTGCCATGGAGACACCATTCAACTCTGTATTGATCAAGCAATTCTATGTCACACTGCATGTATCTGGAAATCCTGATGTCACTGCCACATGGGTACTTGAGTGTAGATTCAAGGCAAGGATTTTCGGATGCATTCTGATGAATTCATGTAAATAGTGAATATCCATCGGCACACTGGCAAACTTGCAAAGGTTCACTTGATGCCTGATCCTACTGAAGCTGAATTTGCTTCACTGCTGGATCCTGAAGTCACTAGAGATCACATGCCAGAAAACATTCGCCCGAAGCATCTGGTTTCATTTCAAAGACTTGGTTTTATATCCTGTCTAATTCCTTGATGCCTCTCAGCACTGTAAATGATGAGTCCAACATTCACTACCATGTATGTCATGCTCTGCTGAAGCTCACTCATGGCCATGTGTTTGACTTCGAGGATTGTTTTCTTCGTTATATGGTTCAAGCTTCTGAACTAGTCCATCAATTGAAGCTTTATGCTCCCTGGCTCCAAGCCATATGAAATTATGGACGCAGTGAAGACTTTGTTGCCAAGCATCATCCGAAGCTGTTCTGTCCTCCTGTGCGCGATACTATGAATATCTTCAGAAGGCCAAATGATCCATTTGCCACATATGTAGGAGTCAGGCAGCATGTCAATGACCGAAACATGTCGAAGTCTTTCCAGAAGGAAGTCTATCACTTTGAAGTTGACATTCGGTCACAACAGATGCTAGAAAACTTCATTGAAGGCAATCATCGCCAAATGCAACATCGATCTGATGAAATCAATAGAGTTGGCAACATTTCTCTAAACAACAACCAGTACCTGAAGGTTTTGAAACGCCACTCATGGAAGGGTTTGAGGAAGTTCAACTCATTCAAGAAGCTTGAAGATGCTCGGATTTTCAACGAGTATCCACATCTTCAACGCCATTTCTCAAGAAATGATTCGATAGACCGCCCCAACCCGAAGATCCCTTCACTGGAGAAGATTGATGAAGTTATATTCGTCAACCCAGCTGAGCAGATTCGCCCTGACACTCTCTCTGATGAAGACTCCCACACATCGAAGCAAGAAGATGACCCTGTCAACGACAGTGACCTTGACTTGCTGCAGGCGCCTCTGGACATTGAAGAAATGGAGTCACCTGCCTCATCCAAAGGAGACACTTCTGGAGATGCATCTTCTTCAGGCGAAGACCGTCAGCAGGGCCCCCGGGTCGCAGCCAACGAGTAAATACTCTTGATCTACCTCTCAACCTTTTGTCCAATCATTGACAAAAATGGGGAGAATGTAGCATCGAGTGAGTTTAGATTCGTTGCGGGGTTTAAGGGTTTCGATTCGATCTTCTGTGTGTTAAGTTACAACAAACTTTCCATTTGCTTCGATTGGGTTGTAACTTAAGTTTTACTTCGTCTGTGAACTGCTACCTGTTATGTGTTAATAACCCCGTGCTTGCAAGTTGCTCTCGTATATTTTGTCTTGCAGGTGGTTATTCCCATTAAGTTCACAGGTCATTGGATGATTGCATATTCTTCAAGACTAATATCTTTTAAATGCAATTGATTCACTAAGATATGTGTTAGGCTTCCCATCAAAGATATCCTTCATCAAGCATTCACTTCGATTATAAAAATCTTCGATGCTTGCATTCAGGGGGAGTCAAAAGCTTCATATCTTAGAGTTTGCTCTCAACTCAACTCAAAATTCCATATTTTTATCGATGCCTGTTTTGTCAACAATAGTCCAAAAAGGGGGATATTGTAAGAGCAAAGTTATGCCCCCATGAGTTTTGGATATTGTTGGACAAAACAGTAGAGGAACTAACAAGTTTTCTAGTGTAAAACAGATGGTTAGGTTCCTAAAGTTATAGGTTGGTGATAAAGCTTCAACAAAGATTTACATATTTACTGAAACATATTCTCTGGAGTGAAGCTCATCACGGATGTCAACCCGCAAAAAGATAAGGAATCCTGAAGCACGTCTCATCGAAGGAGTTGATCAAGATGGCGCAAGACTTAGTAGTTTTTGCGTAGTTCTTTTTCACTTCTTTGAGTCATAGGAAAAACCGTACTATCAAGAGGGGTTTAGTAAATGTACTCCGAAGGTTTTGGTGAAAAGACTCAGATCGAATCCAAACCTGTGAGAAGCCAGAGATGAGAAATCTCATGTGCACTAGGTAATGCTTCACCAGCAAAGACTTTGTTCTTTCGGCTCCTGAAGCATAACCAAGTCCGTGAGTCAGCTTTACTTGTTCCGCAAGTAAAGTTGCGCATTGATTAGAAATCCGACCGTTGCGGACAAGTGTCAAGTTGTCGCATCGGGTCACTTCAGTCATTTCGCACCTTGGGACCGCCACCTATAAATAGGCCACCCCGCCCTCATTGGCGGGTGGCAACTCCAAGATTATTTTCCGACAGTGAAGAGAGAGAGCAACCCCACCGAAGCAAAACAAAAACCCATCCACCGAAGCATAATTCCTATTGATCTGAGTTGATTCACTATGACTTAGGAAGAAGTTTGCTAGCCTTGTTATCTTGGAGAACAGCAATTCTCCTAGACGGTTAGAGTGTTGTTCTTCAGAGAGCGAAGAGTTATTGTCGCCTCGAAGTCCGGTTTGTCAAAGGTTTCGGTGATTTCCTCAATAATCAACCACGAGTGAAGAACTGACCAAGATCAAGGAGATTGGTGCAGTGGAGATACGGACGGAGAGAGGTTAGCTCCTGTGTTCAATCACAAGTCCCTCCAACCAGACGTAGCACTTTGCAGAGTGTGAACTGGTCGAACAAACATCGCCGAGTCAAGAGTTCGTTTTACATTCCGCACTTACATTCAGTTTTGCAATTTCTTCAGTGATTTGATTCAATGCAATTGATTCGATGCTTTTGATTCGCTATGTTGTGCTTCAATCTAGTTCTGCTTCACTGTTTACCTTTCTGTTGCATTCATTCTGCTGCTAAGTTATGCTTCACTTCATAGTTTCATGCGAAAATTTGAAGTGATCATTCACCCCCTCCCCCTCTGATCACATACTTGGACTTTCACATTGTTATTGAAGTTGTTTCTAGAGATAAAGTTCACATCTACTTGATCTTGAGCAATCAAAGAATTTAAAGGTACATCTTGAGGATCAATAAGAGATTGCTTGGTAAGTAGAGACATAATCAAGTCAACCTTTTCATTTAGGGAGGAGATCTCCTCGACAGAGTTTACCTTCCTACCTGTTGGAGCTCTTTCGGTGTGCCATTGGGAATAGTTGGTCATCATCTCATCGAGAATTTTTGTGGCAGCACCAAGTGTAGTTGACATAAAGGTTCCTCCCGCGGCCGAATCTAGCAAGTTCCGCGAGGTAAAGTTCAAGCATGCATAAAAAGTTTGGATAACCATCCAAGTAGTCAAACCATTAGTAGGGAAATTCTTAACAAGAGAGTTCATGCGTGCCCAATCTTGGGCAACGTGTTAATTATCCAATTGTTTAAAATTCATAATAAAGCTCCTCAATTGGATAATCTTAGCAGGGGGATAGTACTTCCCAATAAAAGCATCCTTGCACTTATCCCAAGAATCTATGCTATTCCTAGGCAAGGATTGAAACCAGATTTTAGCTTCATCTATCAAGGAGAAAGGAAAAAGCTTAAGCTTAACAATATCACCATCTACTTCTTTGTACTTTTGCATATCACAAAGCTCAATAAAATTATTTAAGTGCAAAGCAGCATCATCTCTAGTACCGGAGAATTGATCTTTCATAACAAGGTTCAGTAAAGCAGGTTTAATCTCATAAGAAGGCGCTGAAGTAGAAGGTGTAGAAATAGGAGTGTAGATAAAGTCACTGTTGTGACTAGTGAAGTCACACAACTTGGTGTTCTCAGAGGAACCCATAGTAGCAGCAAGCAAGATAACTATTTATTTGATTTTTGATAAAGGACACTAAAGCAAAAACTGAAAGGTAAACAAACAAGACTAAAAATCGAAGATAAAAGATAGTGTGCAACTCCCCTATCTTGAAGAGCGGAGTCCCCGGTAACGGCGCCAGAAATTGCTTTGATGTCACGAGAGTTTACTTCTCGCCCCTCGTTGGTTACCCAAAGTGGAAGGTGAGATGTAGCATAGCGGCAATTTCCCTTAGCGAAGATGCTAAGGTTGAGTGTCGAACCAATAGGACTCCAACAACGATAAGTAGGTGGTTCGGCAAGTGATGCGCCGTTTGAAGATAATCACTTGCTTCTCCTGGACCTGCACACACAGCAAATAACTTTGCTTCCCAACGAGTACAAAGGAGTTGTCAATTCCTCCGGCCTTGTTGTTTACAAAGGATAAAATGCACGGGGTAATATTGACAATGATAGCTACGGAAAAGTAAATAAAGCAGTAAATTGATAGTGGGTGTAAACAGTATTGGAAATATGGACCGGGGTCCTATGATGTTCACTAGTGATGTCTCTCTCCCAAAAGACGATAAAATATCCATGCGAGGTAAACAAATTACAGCTGGGCAATTGACAGGATTATCTGCGCAAACCAATGCTAACTATGCTATAAAGAAAGGAAGAGGCTCAAAAGCATGGGCGGTACGCGAGGACAAGTAGACCGAAATCCATCTGCATTTACCTACTAATCATCCACCTTGAGATATCTATCCAGAACATCTCGCTGGTATTAAGTTACGAATCCGGGGCCCTGGTGGGTCCCCTCTGGCCCCCCCTCGGTGATTCACGAAGCTTCCTGTACGCTGATTTTTGACTTCTACCTGGCTAGTGGTCTGGGGATGAGTCAAGATAAGATTCCAAAGAAGACCAAGTGTGAAACTTTAGTAGATTGAGAACTCAACACAAAAATACTTTTTCTTGTATATCCCTATCCCCTTTCTTGCACACAAACAAAATTTGGAGACATTCGAGTCACGGACAGCGAGAGCTCTTGCACCTTCATGTTCTTATGTTGCTTGTTTCAATGCTAAATATAGACTCTTGCATGTTATGACTTGAATTGAATTACATGCCTTGATTGCTTTACTTAAAAGTTCTTATATGGTTGTTAGCATGTCACCACAGAAATTATGCTTTTATCATTTACCTACTCGAGGACGGGCAGGAATTAAGCTTGGGGATGTTGATACGTCAAAAACGTATCTATAATTTCTGCTTGCTCCATGTCTCTTTTGTGTGATATTGCTATGATATTGATGAACTTCCATACACTTTTGATCATATTTGGACTAACCTATTAACTCAGTGCACCCCAGTGCCAGTTCCTATTTTCTTCTGTTTTTCTATTTCAGGTTTCCCCCATATAAAAAGTGCTCCAAAAATTCTGGAAAATCCAATAAAAACCAGCGTAGAAGAAGCTTCGAGAATCACCGAGGGGGGCAGAGGGGCCGCCTGGACCCCTGGTGGCCCCCCTGGCTGCCCCCTTCGCCCATATAATCCTCTTGACGTGAAACCCCCATGACGGGAACCCTTTTTCGCGATCTCTCCTCTGTTCCGCCGCTGTCGCGCTTCCAAGATCGGGAGCACCAGAAGACCTCTTCCCGGCACCCTGTCGAAGGGAGGAACCACCTCCGGGAGCTTCTCCACCACCATGGACGCTTCCCGGATGAACCGTGAGTAGTCCACCTTGGACCATGGGTCTATGATCAGTAGCTATGTGATGTTCTCCTCCCCTCTTTGTTCTTCATGGATTAGACCTCGTGAGCTGCCCTACATGATCGAGGCACATATGTAATATTTCTGTTGTTTCTATGCTGAGTTTGCTGGGATCCGATGGATGATGAGATTATGTTCAGATTGTGTTTGAGTAATATATTTGATTCTCCTCTTTTATATTTATGTTCTAAAGTAATTCTTGCATGTTCTCCGTTGCTGTTTATTTCTTTGGCCAAGTAGTAGGTAGTGACTCCAAGAGGGAGCGTTATGCATGATTGTGGGTTCATGCCCCCCGATGACTAGCTTGAGTGATAGAAACATGAGTCTAGGGGATGTGTTGTTGCCACAAGGGGGAAAACAACGGTGCGCGTACTTGCGGGTGCAAGGATTGTTTACTTTACGCAAAGTTCTTTAATGCAGTTGTTCGTTGCTTTGAGTTTACACTTTGGGTGGGATTCGCAACTTAATACCAGCGAGATGTTCTGGATAGATATCTCAAGGTGGATGATTAGTAGGTACATGCAGATGGATTTCGGTCTACTTGTCTTGGCGTACCTCCCATGCTTTTGAGCCTCTTCCTTTCTTCATAGCATAATTAGCATTGGTTTGCGCACATAATCCTGTCAATTGCCCAGCTGTAATTTGTTTACCTCGCATGGTTATTTATCGTCTTTTGGGAGAGAGACATCACTAGTGAACATCATAGGACCCCGGTCCATATTTCCAATACTGTTTACACCCACTATCAATTTACTGCTTTATTTACTTTTCCGTTGCTATCACTATCATTATTATCCTGTGCGTTTTATCCTTTGTAAACAACAAGGCCGAAGGAATTGACAACTCCTCTGTACTCGTTGGGAAGCAAAGTTATTTGTTGTGTGTGCAGGTCCAGGTAAAGTTAGCAACCTCGGTTGTAAACGGCGCCATTGTTTACTTCACCACCTTCTTGTATCTGTTGGAGTCCTATTGGTTCGACATTCAACCTTAGCATCTTCGCTAAGGGAAACTTGCTGCTGTCTACATCTCAACCTTCCACTTTGGGTAACCAACGAGGGGGCATTAATTCGTACCATCACATTGCAATGTATCTCGGAAAGGCTATGGAAATGCCTTGATAGGTAGGTATGGTGGCTGTTTTTGGGAAGGATATAAGGAGGTTTATGATTACAGAGCGTATCGTGCCAAGGGTTTGGATGTACCGGCAAAGGTGGACGCCAACTCTCGGAGTGAGAAGGAGGCAATGCACGGCACAGGAGAGGCTAGAAAAAGTATAGGTGGGTGGAAGTGTGAACTTTCGAATACTCACATTAGATCAAAGAACTCATGGACTTATTACCGGTAACTCTCAATCTAATTAGGAGGTTCACAAAGATACAAGTACCCCGAGGAGGAGTGTATGGGGGTTTGGTTATCCTTGCGCATCCTCGACTCATGGTACGTGAGTGTACTCTAATATTCGAACCCTAAAGAGGTTAGTGATTCACCTAGTAGCTAGAGTTCTCAACAGGGGTTTTTTGGTTTTCAAAAATCACATGGATTGCCGAAAAAACAACATCTATCACTAATAGGCTCGAGCTCTTGACACCAAAAGTTCAAACATTACTCTAGTCAATACCTCAAAACTATTGCAAGTTACTACTACAAAGAGAATAACAACTTCAACTACCTACTTTCTAGTCAAGACACAAAACTCAGTGCAACAGGCAAACTCTCTAACAAGATAAAACATGCAACCTATAGAAAGTTCAACCTAAGACAAAACAAAAGCTCTAGAAGAAAACTAAAGCACAACAACTAAACAGGGCAAGAGCTAAGAAAGGAAAAAGAACAACTCACAGCTAAGAGAATAAGCATGCAAATCCTATGAGGAGTTCTAGTTCAAGCGGAGCGTGTTTCTCTCCCAAACAAAAGAAAGATGGCATCTAACTTGTTACTACAGAAAACAAAGCAAAAACAATCCTAATAAAAGTAAAGAGCGAGACGCTCCAAGCATAGCACATAACACATGAAGTGATAAAAATATAGTTAAACGAGGGACGAACTGATAATTGTTGATGAAGAAGGGAATGCACGGGGGCATCCCCAAGCTTAGACGCTTGAGTCTCCTTGAATATTTATTGGGGGCGCACATGGGCATCCCCAAGCTTGAGCGTTTGACACTACAGGATCTTCTTTCATCATCTTCCATCGCACACTTGAAAACTCCCTTCATACATAACTCATTGTAAACTGATTAGAGAGGTTAGTACCCTATTAAAATAATTTTCCTCTACTGAAAATAAAAATATTCTTGAAGAGATACTGTTTCTCAAGATTGCCAAAAAGTTTTTGCATAGAAAAGGCAAGCTTAAGGTTTGCAAAAGTTAGTAGAGACAAAACGTGGCAGAATCTGTGAAAAACAGAACAGCGGGTAGTAAAGAAATTTTTAGGGGTACTTCTGCAACTCAAATCAAAAAACTCAGAACATACGAAAGTTCCGTGATTGTATAGAGCATGCTGTGTAAAAAATTCAGCTCAAAATATGAAATGGTAATTTACTATGATTTTTCCCGTCACGAGGACAGAATCTGTTTTCTGGACAGCATGTCACAACTTTCACTTCCCTTGTCATATGAGGCTATAATTGCCACAAAGCTTGAAAAATAAAGATACAATGATGTTTCTACAGTAGTAACAATCATAAAGACCACTAAAAACAGAAGAAAAAAATCTTGGGTTGCCTCCCAACAAGCGCTTTCTTTTACGCCTTTAAGCTTGGCACAAAGATTATAGAAGATGCTCACATAAGAATAAGAATTTGCAGCAAAAGAGAGCATCAAGAAGAAAATATGAGACACATTTAAGCCTAACCCACTTCCTATGCATAGGCATCTTATAATAAAATAAATCAAAGAAGCAAAAAGAAACCAGCATAGGAAGGTGGAACAAGAACATCTTCAAAACTTTCAACAAAAAGAGAGGTGTTTTTGTAACATGAGAGTTTCTACATCCAAACTTTCCTCTCTCAAAGTAATTTTCAGTAGTATCATGAATAACATCAAGAATATAACTATCACATAAATCATGTTGTTCATGACCTACAAGCACACGTGTATTGTTTTCAACACAATTTTTAGGATCATAAGATAAATGCAACCCATCATATTGAGCTTTGATAAGATTAAAATTCTCCGGAGTTGGAGATTTCAAAAGGATAATAGGGAAATCAAGTGTGGGTGCAATAGCAAAAATTTCATGCTTGACGTAAGGAACTATAGCAAGTTCATCTTCGCAAGCATAATCCATATTGGCATCATGGTCATCAACAAAGCAAGTATCAAATTCTTCAGAAAGGGATGTATTAAGTGAGTCCTCGGAATCATGGGATTCCTCATCAAAGTAACCATTAGCCTCTTCTAGGGCAGCAAACATTTTATTTTTAAAATCCTCAATATAAGTATTGGAAGTATAATTCTCGAAGCAATAAGCAAGAACTGCAAAGTTTTTGGACTAGTGAATAATATCAAGATACTTTTCAATCAAAGAAGCAATCTCATAAGCACCTTTAAAAGCAACAAACTCTTCAATCTTTTCAACATCAAAGTAATCATAAGCACCTTTCGCATAAGAAGATAAGATCTCATTTTCATTAAACTCACATTGGAAAGGAAGGTGTTTATGATCTACATTAGAACAACAAGTAAAATCATAAATGTGGCACAAAAGTTTAGCATGGCAATAAGAAACATGTATTTGATCCCATAAGTATTTCCCTTTCTAAGATAGGCGGTGCCACGTATAATGAGCATGCTCATCCAATGATTTTCCCACAACCAAGTCGGTTGGGTTTTTAGCGCGAGCACAAATTGATCGAAGACGATCCAAGTGAAACATGTCAAACATGTCCATCCTACCATATTTGGGTGGCTCCACACCCATTGTAAAGATAGCATCAGTAGGCAGACGAAGGCAAAGATAAAAGGTAGCAACTATTTTTTTAGTTTTTCATAAAGACACAAAAGCAAAAGCAAAAACTGGAAAGTAAACTAACAAGACTAAAAAGCAAAGGTAAAAGATAGTGTGCAACTCCCCTCTCTTGTAGAATGGAGTCCCCGGCAACGGCACCAGAAATTGGCTTGATACGGTGAGGATAGTTCTCTCACTCCTCGTTGGTTACCCCAAGTGGAAGGTGAGATGTAGCATAGCAGCAAATTTCCCTCGGTGAAGATACCAAGGTTTGTCTCCAGTAGGACTCGCAGAAATACAAGAAGGTGACAACGGCGTCAGAAATGACTTCGGGCTAACGGCGCCAGAAATTGGGCGGTTGTCGTGACCTGCACACAAAAACAAATAACTTTGCTCCCAACGAGTATAGAGGAGTTGTCAATTCCTCCGGCCTTGCTATTTACAAAGGATCAACGCAAGAGATAATAGTGCAACTGAAAGTAAGAACTGGAAGTACATTGAAGGTGTAAACAATGGTGCGAATATGGACCGGGGTCCCGTGATGTTCACTAGTGATGTATCTCTCCCAAAAGACGATAAAAGTGCTAGCGAGGTAAACAATTCACAGCTGGGCAATTGACAGGATTATAAACGCACCACAATGCTAACTATGCTACAAAAGAAAGGAAGAGGCTCAAAAGCAATGGGCAGTACGCCGAGGTAAGTAGACCGAAATCCATCTGCATCTACTACGAATCATCCACCTTGAGATATCTATCCAGAACATCTCGCTGGTATTAAGTTGTGAATCCCACCCAAAGTGTAAACTCAAAGCAACAGAGAACTGCATTAAAAGAACTATGCGTAAAGTAAACAATCCTTGCACCCGCAAGTACAAGCACCGTTGTTTTATCCCTGGTGGCAACAGCACATCCCCTAGTCTCATGTTTCTGTCACTCAAGCTAGGCATCAAAGGGATGAACCCACAATCAAGCATAACGCTCCCTCTTGGAGTTGCAACAAATCACTTGGACAAAGTAAAATACGACAACGGAGAACATGCAAGAATTTAATAACGAACAAAAATATAAAAGAGAACCGAATATATTACTCATCACAATCTGAACATAATCTCATAATCCATCAGATCCCAGCAAACTCAGCATAGCAACACAGAAAATTACAGAAGTGCCTCGATCATGTGAGGCATCTCACGAGGTCTCGAAAGTGAAAGCACAAAGAGGGGAGGAGTGAATCACATAGCTACTGATCATGGACCCATGGTCCAAGGGGGAATACTCACGGCACATCCGGGAGGCGTCCATGGCGATGGATGGTCTCCCAGAGGGGATTCCTCCTTCCGGCAGGGTGCCGGGGCAGCTTCTCCTGGCAGCCCCGATCTTGAAACAGAGGCAGCGGCGGTACAGAGAGAAGAACAGGAATAGCAGATTGATATTAGGGGTTTCCATCACGGGGGGTAAATATAGGCCAAAGGGGGCACCTAGAGGGGCCACAGGGCAGCTAGGAGGCCTCCTGGCGCGGCCTAGGGAGGGGCCGCGCAAGGGACCCTACTGGGGCCCCGGTGGGTCCACCCCTTCCTTCCTTGGTGATTCGGGAAGCTTCCGGGTCGCTGATTTTTTATATATTTTTTCCGGGATTTATTTGGCACTTTTAATAGCCGGAAAACTTGAAATACAAAAACAACAGAAAAAAAGAACTGGCAATTGGGTGCACAGTGTGAATAGGTTAGTACAAATATGATAAAAAAAAGTGTATGAAAGTTCAATCAAAACATGGGAAAGTCATACAAATCATGCATGGAGCAAGGAGAAATTATAGATACGTTTCGGACGTATCACCCGTGGCCGGATCTTCTCTTGTGGGCCTTCCGTAGGTGAGTCGGCCCATAGACCTAATGCCGGGTTATGGGCTTGGTCAATCCCTCCGACAAGTGCAGCGAAAGAAGAAGTTGTGGCCTCTAGTACCACCGAGAAATTTGAGACTCCAAATGTCACGAAGAAAAAGGATGCAGTCGCTGGTGTTGTGAAGAAAAATGCAAAGACTGCTGCTGCCACAAAGGAGAAAGTTACGGCCCCAAGTCCCGTACCTAAATCAGTCACTACTGTCAAGGCCACCAAGGAGGCTGAAAGGAAAGCCAAGGAGGCAAGGATCAAGCCTCAGGCCGCTCAAATTCCTCACGCTGCACCGGTACCCGCTGCCCCAGCTGCACTCGTTGTGCCGGGCCCTCGAGAAGATGAAGAGAGCTCCAACGAATAAAATTCCACCATCAAGACTGCATGGGATGCAGTGGCAATCACTTATACTCTTTGGTGGATGGCCACCACTCCCAAAGATGTGACACTTGAGGACTTTGTTCTCGAGGAAATTCAAGATCGTGTGGCCAGATATATGCTTCAATGGGATGGATATCTTGCCCAGGACCGTAAATACCTCCAACAAGAAGTCTTCTATTCAAATCAACTTCGAGAAGAAACTGAGGACGCCGAGTCACGAAAGTTTTTCAAGTCAAAACTCTCGACGCTTTCTGAGTCGAGGAGAATTCAGAAGGATAACATCTCTGCTGTCAATGATAAGGTCAGACAGATTGTGGCAGACATGTGAAAAGAACACAATGCTGCTCTCACCGAGCGACAATCTCGAAAGAGAAATTGAACCGAGAAGGACACTGCCATTTCCTCTGGGCGTGGGACGCCAGAGATCACCAAGAAGAAGCAAAAGTCTGTTGAGGTCGCTGCTGCATAACACGACAAGAAACTGCACCACCTCCACCAAAAGCACCAACTCCTCCTCGACAAACTTCACCACCCAAAGCTCCATCACCACCTCCTGCCCCTTCACCACCAGTTGAGATCGAGCAAAATGCTCAGGTCGAGCAAGAAGCTCCTGCTCCAACCCCATCAGTTCCAAAGGATTTCTCCCCTGCCCGCACCGAGCACGAAGAAGAAAATGTGGATGTTACCATAGTTTCCTCTCGCCAAGAGGCACCGCCTGCCACTTATGAGGCGGATGCCGAAGAAGATGGCTCTGGAGACGAGAGCTCTGAAGGCAGTTCCTCATCCTCATCTTATTCATCAAACGAAGAGATGGTGGATGATGTCGATCAACTAGACGCAGACCTCGAAGAAATGGAGACTGAAGAGGCTGAACAAAATCAGAATCCCGATGAAGGAGATGCCGTCAAAGAGCAAGTCAAGGAAAATGCACCTGTTGGGGCTCCCGCGCAGGATGTTGTCAATGTTCAATCTCGGTCTATTGCCCCCAGCCTGCAACTCCCAGAGAATGCCGATGAAGTGCTTCCAGTCGATGATTTGTTGCATTCAACACATCCAAGAGAAATGTTGCCCCTGTTCCGCTCTGATGTTCTTCGAGGAGGCCCCATCTTCAGGAGGAGAGAACGCAAACAATTCTTCTGCGGGCCCAATCCCTACGATAAACCAAGGAATGCTTATTCTCTTCGGTTTTGGACCCAAGAACAGGCTGTTTATTACACCCGTGTGATGTACAACAAGGCGAGAATTTTCAAACATCAGTATCTGGATATGCCATCGGTGTATGCAACAACTTGCTTAGAAAATATTTCCTAAACTATTGATGGACTTCATGCGCACAACATGTTTGGTCTCGACAATGGTTACAATCCTGAGCTCATCAAGCAGTTCTATGCAACTTTGTATGTCACATGCGATCATACCAATACAAGCACTTGGAAATTTGACTTCATGATTCAAGGCCAAGTTTTTCACATGACTGTCGATGAATTTCTGGCAGTGATCAATTTGCCTCGTTTCGAAGGATTACCTCATAAGCTGCATGATCTGCCTGCTCTCACTACTGTTGAATTCTCTACGCTGATGAACCATGATGTCATAGGATATCATTAGCCTGCTGAACCGATGCCGAAGCATTTAATCTTCGAAGCCAAAGCTTGGTTCTGCATTTTGTCGAATACTTTGATGCCAATGCTAGATGTGCACGATGACTTTGTCATTCCCAACGATGTGCAACTAGCCCTCATGAAGTTAGTCCATGGTCATCCTTTCGATTTTGAAGACTACTTCATTCGCACCATGGTATCTTGTGCTGATGATCACATTGCTCACAAGCCAAATGCACCCTGGCTCATGGCGATCTGCAATTACTCTCGGGACGTGCCATTCCCCGTCACATTATTCCCCAATATTTTCACTCCACCTGTTAGGGAAGTATTGTAGGTTGTTGCTCGACCAAATGATCCCTTTGCTGAGCACACTGGCATAAGGGCCCATATGACTGAAAGGAACATTCGCTCGAAGTTCATCAAGCCAGTACATCATATGGAGTTTTCCCTTCGCACACAACAAATGTTTCAGCACCATATCGACCAAGATCTCGTAGAGAAACAAAAGATTCTGTCAGAAATCAATCTCCTGCGCAACATCACCATGAACAACAATCAACTTCTTCATGAGTTCCTTCGCAGGGACTGGAAAGGACTCCGCAAATTCAATTCTCTTGGTCAGTTGAAGTGCTGTGGTTTCGAAGAAAATCCTCCGCATCTGCAAAGGCAGTGGAAAAATGATGATCGGGTTGATCGACCAGATTCAAACACTTCGATTCTACCGAAGAACAGAGATGTACTATGCGTGGACGACTATTATGGCATCACTATGGACACTGTCTCCTCCCACTCCGACCTCGAAGAAGAACGACACACAGCGAGAGTTTACTCTCCACTTCCTCGAAGCCCCAAGACCCCTCCAGAATTGCAGCTTGATTATTTTGGTGATCAGCACTCCTTCCGCACAAAGATTACTCCTCGTGGTGGTCGCCCCGTCAAACGTCTTCCTTCTCGTCATCGCCGTCGCTCCAGCGAGTAGGAATCCTGCTGACCCTATTCTTCACCTTTTTGTTTGTTGTGAAAAATAGGGGAGATGTAGTGGCATCGAAGAAATAGTTCGTCTGTGGGGTTAAGGACTTTGCTTTTTGGTCCCGTTGACAAGGGCCTTGAGTTGTTGGATCTGATGGGAAAACTTATGGCGATACTGAAGCTTCTTGAGCTTGCGCGGGCTCTTGCGTACGAGCCCCTTGATGCCAATAACATTGTCGGGTGGTTCATGATCTACATGATAGGTGAAGAGGTCGCTGCAGTCCTCGATGTTGTAGGCCACTTCGCGCACATCGTTCATCCAGGCGCTGACTTACACGTCCGGGCTCTCCATGGTAGCGTACTTGTTGAGGGCGATGTTGATGGTGATCAGCTCCCTCCTCAGATACTCCACCTTCTTCCTCACCCCTTTGACCTTGGGAAAATCCTCCTCCATGAGCTTGCTGAGCTTTCCAAGGAGTGGACCGATCACCCCGGTGAAAGCACTCACCATGATTTTCTCGCCAACCCCTGCCATCGCCCTCCTCCTCTCTATTTTGTGGCTGGATTATGGAGGTGAAGAGCGGGGGGTAGTCAACACATTAGAAGGATCAGATTTGCATCTCCTTGATGATGCGGCAATCACACGTTACGAAGCCTGGTGCCTTCCAAATGCGCACAAAGTCAGTGCGTTGCGTTCAAGTGGGTAAGCCTTGAAAAAGGTTGCGAGCCTGATTAGTTATATTACCACTCAGGAGCCAACACTGTAGAAGTCTTGTGTTCAGTTATCTTCAGTTAATCAGTTAACACCCAAAGGCATGGGTTCAGTTATCTCACCATCGACGGCCTTCCTCGCTCCTCGCATCGGTTCGCTCCATCGTCCTTGGAAGCGTCTGTAAGAGAAAGTTTTGCCCCCAAAGGTTTTGGAGATTGTTGGACAAAGCAGTAGAGGAACTAATATTGTTTTCGAGTATAAACAGATACTTAGGTTCCAAAAAAATGAAGTTTGCTGGTAGAAGGTCGAAGGACAACTCACTGCAGCGAAGATACAGACTTATACCAAAGACTTTGAAGGAAGACGACCCCTAAAATGATCGTCGAAAAAGAAGAAGCTCTCGAGTAGATTCGCAACGAGGAGAAAGCTGAAGCTAAACGAAGACTTAGTCTTTCTACTAGTTTCTCTTTATTTTCTTGAGTCGTAGGAAAAAACTGTACTATCAAGAGGGGTTTGCTAGTTGAAATCTTAGTCGAAGTAAATTTTCTCTGCTCAACTTTAAACCCAAAGATAGCCTACCGAGAGAAATGTTACTGAGTCGAGTAAATAGCTCGAAGGCAAAGCCATCGCACTTCGTGCCTTCGAGAGAGAACTCGATCGGTAAGTCAGCTTACTTGCTCAGCAAGAAAATTTGCGCAGTGATTAAAAATCCGACCGTTGTGGACATGCGTCAAGCGGTTGCGTCGGGTCACTTCAGTCATTTCACCATCGGGATCGCCAACTATAAATACCCCTCACCCACCCGCCATTTGCGGTTGGCTGCTCCACTGAATATTCTGAGACAGAAGAGCTGTGAGCATCCCGAGAAAGATTTCGAGAGAAAACCAAACCCAAGTCCAAAATGAGTTGAGCTATTCACTGAGACTTAGGTTGGCATTAGTCAATTTTTTATCATGGAGATCTGCAAGTCTCCTAGACGGTTTGACGTCGCCTGTCAAGCAGTCGAACAGTAATTGTCACTGCTGAAGGAAGTCTGTAAAGGTTTCAGAGATGTCCTGAATCATCTACCCCGAGTAATAACTGGACAAACTCGAGGAGTTTGTTGAAGTGGAGAATAGGACGGAGAGAGTTTTGCTCCAGGTATTCAATCACCAGTCCCTCCAACCAGACGTAGCAATTTGCAGAGTTTGAACTGGTTTACCAAACATCACAGTGTTAGGCTCGTTTTCTTACTCGTACTTACATTCTGTATTTACTTTATTGCCTGTTTGCCTTCGATGTTTCCCCTCGTCCCCATAATCTCGACTTAGGCATGTCCTTCGTTATTGCTATTCCTTCGAGATTCTCTTAGTCCTTCGTTGTTTGCATGTTTTCCTTCCAAGTTCTGTAGAATTTTTAGAAGTGATCATTCACCCCCCCCCCTCTGATCATTCTTGAAACTTTCAACGTCGATCTCCAATCGGACAGTCAGAATAACACTGGGGGATTGTTGTTCCCTTTCCGGCAAAAGCTCACCTGCTCCTTTACTTTACTATGTTTAGATTGTCTGTATTGGCTATAAAGCCAAGGGTCCTACCTCGTGAGAGGATCTCGTTTTTTAAGGGTTAAACCCTAGCCGCCGTGATCCAGCTATTTCCAACTTTGCACCTCTGGTGCTGGAACTATAAAATAATCCTCCTCAATTTTTCCTTGAAATCCTTTGTTCTTGTGTTGAGTTCAGTTGATTTGCATCTTCGGTTAGGCCAAGGCCTGACAAGTGGTATTCAGGGACAGCGTTCCTTAGTAGCGATGATCTAATCGGGGATGAGGTTGGGGATTTCCTGGTAAAATTCCTCCCTCTCGATCGGATCTATGCGACGGTGACCAACAATATCATAGGCGGCGATAGACTACTCGGGTGTTAGAAACGGTACAGGCAGTGGTTGTTGTGGAACCCTTTCTCGGTCCAAGATCCCACCCACCATCCCTTCTTGAACACCAAGGATGCATGGCGCAAGCGGCGGTGGTTCGTTGACCTCAAGCCTGGGTTGCAGCTCGGTTGTCGTAAAATTCCTCGCTTGAGCTCGGTGTTCTCTCAGTTCTTCAGGGTGGTATAGTTTCCTTCTCACTTAAACCCATGTTTGAATGGTTGCGGTGACCGACTCCTTGCTCACCGAAGATCCCGAGATGGAGTCCTGTCAGATGGACGTCAAGGATCTACAGCAAAACAGAGAGCAAGATTGCAAATAATTCATGGGTTCAAAACTACAGTCACTAACAATTTCACTAAAGCGCAAAAATCTTTGGTCGATATGCAGGAATCCATCACACAACTCATCAATATCACTAGGAAATAACTCTCCTCTGGCGCATACAATGGAGTTCACGACAGCGTGTAATAGGCAATGCCCCGGTTCCAGAGAAACCGGTTGCTCCTTAGTTCCTAACACCACCTACAGTGGGATCTGCTATTATGCATGATGTAGCCTTTGGAAAGGAGCTCAATGTGGATGTCACACACAAAACAACATACAAATACCCTAATCCCCCCCCCCCCGATCACACCATCCAAGCATGGAGAACATGCAAGTTCAGCATCACCACACTCACATGCAAACAAATGATTTGAGTAGTGAACACGACTTGGAATTTATGGAGGGAGGACATATAACAGGTACCTAAGATGGATTTCTAGTTGATGGTAGAAGAAACAAAACCCTGACTTTGATGGGGAAAACACCGATGCTTGGATTCAGACAATGGACGTTTACTTTGATGTTGCAAGAACCCCACCTGAGACCCAAACCGAGATTGCAGTAACTTACTTCAAGGGATCATCAATAAAATGGTGGAAGGGCACTGGATTTTTAGCAACAAACATGCTTTGGTACGGGTTCTGTAGACATTTAGGGGAAAATTCTTGGAATCTTCCTTTTGTGATAATGTCACACAGTTTCATGCTCTCACACAAACCAACACTATTAAATAATAGGTAATGCACTTTGAGCATTCCATGAACTTGATGAGAAGAGACAACCCATCCCTACGTGACAGTTACTACATGCGTAGTTTCATTTCTGGTCTAAATGATAACATACAACACTATGTGCAGTGTCATGCACCACAAAATTTGTAGAGAGCAATATGGCTACCAAGAAGGATGGAACAGGCCCAGCCTCCCAGAAGAAATGTTGTCCCAACTGATACTCCAAAACGTATCTATAATTTCTGCTTGCTCCATGCCTCTTTTGTGTGATATTGCTATGATATTGATGAACTTCCATACACTTTTGATCATATTTGGACTAACCTATTAACTCAGTGCACCCTAGTGCCAGTTCCTGTTTTCTGTTGTTTTTCTATTTCAGCTTTCCCCCTTATTTAAAGTTCCAGAAAAATTACGGGAAAAATATAGGAAAAATCAGCGTACGGGAACCTTCCAGAAGAGCCAAAGTGGGGGCCGAGGGGGAGGGCATGGGGGCCCAGGTGGCCACCCGGCGCGGCCACCCCCTAGGCCGCGCCAGGGGGGCGCCTGGAGCCCCTGGCCCACCTCTGGCTGCCCCCCTTCGCCTATTTATTCCCCGTGACGTGAAACCCCCGAGACGGGAAACCTTTTTCGCGATCTCTCCTCTGTTCCGCCGCCGCCGCGCTTCCAAGATCGGGAGCACCAGAATACCTCTTCCCGGCACCCTGCCGGAGGGAGGAACCACCTCCGGGAGCTTCTCCGCCACCATGGACGCTTCCCGGATGAACCGTGAGTAGTCCACCTTGGACCATGGGTCTATGATCAGTAGCTATGTGATGTTCTCCTCCATCTTTGTTCTTCATGGATTAGACCTCGTGAGCTTCCCTACAAGATCGAGGCACTTATGTAATCTTTCAGCTGTTGCTATGCTGAGTTTGCTGGGATCCGATGGATTATGAGATTATGTTCAGATTGTGATTGAGTTATATATTTGATTCTCTTATTTTATATTTATGTTCTTGAGTAATTCTTGCATGTTCTCCGTTGCTGTTTATTGCTTTGGCCAAGTAGTAGGTAGTGACTCCAAGAGGGAGCATTATGCATGATTGTGGGTTCATGCCCCCCGATGACTAGCTTGAGTGACAGAAACATTAGTCTAGGGGATGTGATGTTGCCACAAGGGGGAAAACAACGGTGCTTGTACTTGCGGGTGCAAGGATTGTTTACTTTACGCAAAGTTCTTTAATGCAGTTGTCTGTTGCTTTGAGTTTACACTTTGGGTGGGATTCGCAACTTAATACCAGTGAGATGTTCTGGATAGATATCTCAAGGTGGATGATTAGTAGGTAGATGCAGATGGATTTCGGTCTACTTGTCTTGGCGTATCGCCCATGCTTTTGAGCCTCTTCCTTTATTTATAGCATAATTAGCATTGATTTGCGCACATAATCCTATCAATTTCCCATCTGTAATTTGTTTACCTCGCATGGCTATTTTATCGTATTTTGGGAGAGAGACATCACTAGTGAACATCATAGGACCCCGGTCCATATTTCCAACACTGTTTACACTCGCTATCAATTTACTTTCAGTATTTACTTTTCTGTTGCTATCACTATCATTATTATCCCATGCGTTTCATCCTTTGTAAACAACAAGGCTGGAGGAATTGACAACTCCTCTGTACTCGTTGGGAAGCAAAGTTATTTGTTGTGTGTGCAGGTCCAGGTGAAGTAAGCAACCTTGTGTTGTGAACGGCGCCATTGTTCACTTTACCACCTACTTATCATTGTCGGAGTCCTACTGGTCGATCCTAAACCTTAGCATCTTCTCTAAGGGAAATTTGATGTTATACTACATCTCACCTTCCACTTGGGGTAACCAACAAGGGGCGAGAAGTTATCTCGTGCATCACCAACCCAACCCAATTAGAAGACAAGTTCAGTTTGTTCCAAACAAATCAACCAACATATTCACATCCTTGCTCATTGAACAGGCTAGACTAACAGAAGTCTTCTACAAATGCAATAAAAATGGTTTCCTGGTCATAGAAAAGTCTACAAAATGTCCTAGCAAGCACAAATTCAAGCCTTACAAACTCAGCTTCCTGAGTGATACGTCTCAAACGTATCGATAATTTCTGCTCGCTCAATTCATATTTTGTTTGATATTTCTATGAACTAGATACACTTTCATACACGTTTGATCATATTTGGACTAACCTACTAACTAAGTGCACCCAAGTGACAGTTCCTGTTTAATGCTGTTTTTCTGTTTCAGTTTTTTCCCATATAAAAAATGCTCAAAAAATCCAGGGAAAATCAGATAAAAAATTAGCGTGTCGGAAGACTCCAGTAGCCCGAAGGAGGGCCAGGGGGCCAACACCAGGCACCTAGGCGGCCACCTGGCGCGGCCAGGGGCTGGTGGTCCCCCTGGCTGCCCCCTTCGCCTATTTATTCTCCGTCACAGGGAAACTCCAAAGACAGAACCCTATTTCACCAATTCTCCTCTGTTCCGCCGCCGCCGCGCTTCCAATATCGGGAGCACCGTCAGGACCCTTCCCGGCACCCTGCGGGAGGGAGGATCGACCTTCGGGAGCTTATCCTCCACCTTGGACGCTTCCCGGATGTGCCATGAGTAGTCTACCTTGGACCATGGGTCCGTAATCAGTAGCTATGTGATGTTCTCCTCCCCTCTTTGTTCTTCATGGTTTAGACCTCGTGATCTGCCCTACATGATCGAGGCACCTATGTAATTCTTTCTGATTTTCCTATGCTGAGTTTGATGGGATCTGATTGATTATGAGATTATGTTCAGATTGTGATAGAGTAATATAATTGGTTCTTATATTTTGTATTTTTGTTCCGAAGTAATTCTTGCATGTTCTCCGTGCTATTTATTGCTTTCGCCAAGTGGCAGGTAGGGACTCGAAGAGGGAACGTTAGGCTCGATTGTGGGTACATTCCCCCTGATGACATGCTTGAGTGACAGAAACATGAGTCTAGGGGATGTGCTGTGGCCACAAGGGTGAAAACAACGGTGCTTGTAACCGCGGTTACAAGGATTGGTTACTTTACGCAAAGTTCTTTTTAATGCAGATGTCTGTTGCTTTGGGTTTACACTTTGGATGGGGCTCGCAACTTAATACCAGCGAGATGTTCTGGATAGATATCTCAAGTTGGATGATTAGTAGTAGATGCAGATGGATTTCGGTCTACTTATTTTGGCGTTCTTCCCATGCTTTTGAGCCTCTTCCTTTCTTTGTAGCATAGTTAGCATTGCGGTGTGTTTATAATCTTGTCAATTGCCCTTCTGTAATTTGTTTACCTCGCATAGCAGTCTTATCGTCTTTTGGGAGAGAGACATCACCAGTGAACATCACGGGACCCCGGTCCATATTCTTATTACTGTTTACACGCTCATTTATTTTCTTGCTTTTTACTTTCAGTTGCTATCATTATCATTATCCTGTGTTTTTTATCCTTTGTAAACAACAAGACCGGAGAGATTGACAACCTCTCTGAACTTCGTTGGGAGCAAAGTTAATTGTGTTGTGTGCAGGTCCGTGTCAGGTGCGCAGCTAACACCTACTTATCATTGCTGGAGTCCTACTGGTCGATACTCAACCTCGGTATCTTCACCGAGGGAAACTTGTTGCTCCGCTGCATCTTACCTTCCACTTGGGGTAACCAATGAAGGGCGAGAAGCAATCCTCTCTCGCGTATCACTGAGCATACTGACATTGTATTCTTACCAGGAAAATTAAGTTGAAGAGGAACAACAAGGAGCTGCCAAGGACCCTCAACCACAAATATCCAAGCATGATCTTATGGGTCTCAGTATGAAGAAATATACATTTATAATCACTTTGCTTCTCAACAATTGCGTTGCTAATGCACTAATAGACAGTGGAAGTATTATTTGACTGTGGATGACGAGGATCAGCGTCGGAAAATCTCATGGTTAGGAACCCTGAGTTTGATCGTAAGAGAAGGAGTGCAAGGTTGGCGATATCGTCGGCTAACAGGATCCAGGGATTTACCCAGGTTCAGGGCCCTCGATCGGTAAAACCCCTACTTCCTGCTCGATGTATTATATGGTGGAGGTGATTACAGTGGAGGTCTCGGCGAGATTTCTCTAGCCGAGGTTATTGCTATGCGAGATTTGATGCCCTAGACGTCCCCTCTCCTAGCCTTTATATACTAGGCTAGGTCTCGAGGAGTCCGTCTAGGTTTACATAGATAGTTGCCTAATCTAGCTAGTCTTGGCGGTCACGCCTTGGACTCCGTATAGTGTTGGACTCCATGTCGGCGCAGCCGTTGGTGTTTCGCGTGGGCTGATCTTGGGCCAGCCGAAGCTTCTAGTGGGACTTCTGTCTTGACACGCACCAGGTACCCTCATGCTGAGGAGTCGTGGGGGTATCCCCTCGTCAGTAGCCGAGTGCCTGGGGGACTCGAAGAGTCGCACAAGGACTCGAATCTGTGTTAGCTGCAATAGTGTGTGTCGATTCTGCGAGTTGTAAGTTTATTCGTAAGAGATAGTTTTGAGAGGGATGTTAAGCTAAAGGGCCCGAGGCACTCGATGGGTCGAGCCTCGGTGAATTACGCACGCGGACAATACCACAGTAGCCCAGTCAAGCTCGAGTCCCTCGACACGAACTTGGAAACGACTGGTGTCAAACAAGGTCCATGATGCTGAGGGCTTATAGGATCAATTCCACCAGTTAAAGTACTGAATATGACCTTAACGCGTCCGTTAGTGGTTAACTCTGTCATGCATCGAGCATGGGAAGGTCGGGAGTGAAGTCGCGCAGTGGCAAGTCCCGGTCCGACCAACGGATCAGCGGGGTCTTACCTACACGCTAGCTCGCGTGGCATTTGGGTGCAGTGTATCGCAGCCCAGGTCATTTAGTAGGGGTGTGTGTGGCCAATATAGAGTGCACTCACTCGGAAAACGACCGAGTGGACTTATAGTGTGAGCACCCGATGAGCTTTTGGGTGCTCGCTCGAGGAGCTTGTTTATACCAGTTTTTGGCATGGTTACACATTGATATGAGATTGCCAAAATCCAATGAAAATCTTGTTGATTTATTGCCAACCTGGAGGTTTTTGTGTTACAACTAGCAAAGGCGGGAGGGCCGAGCCATTGCTAGTCCATAATCAATAGTATGCACCGAGTTATTCGTTACTCGGAAGCTTAAACATACCGAGTTACATGTTACTCGGAAGCCAGAACGAACCGAGTTACTCGTTATTCAGAAGCCAGAGAACGGACCGAGTTACTCATTGCTCGGAAGCAGAGAACATACCTAGTTACTGGTTACTTGGAAACCAGAGTGAACCGAGTTACTCGTTACTCGAAAGCCAGAGTGAACCGAGTTACTCGTTACTCGGAAGCTTAAATGTGCTGAGTTACTCATTACTCGGAAGCAACGTGCCGAGTTACTCGTTACTCAGAAGCTTAAATGTGCCGAGTTACTCATTACTCGGAAGCAACGTGCTGAGTTACTCATTACTCGGAAGCTTAAATGTGTCGAGTTACTCGTTACTCAGAAGCAGTGTACCGAGTTACTCTTACTCGGGAGCATGAAAGATGTCAATTCGGAGGTTCATTTAGAACAACTCGGAAGAAGCACTCGGAAGATGGAGGCTGCAACCCAGAAGACGTGGACTTCAACCCGGGGACAAAGGAGGCAAGTTGCGAACAAGGAATAAGGAAAGGAAAGCTTCAGAGTTGTATGCGTGGGCGCCAAGGTTGTCATGCCGACTCGGTTTGGAATTGTAATAGCGTGTTTGCCAAGTCGTGCGTGTCCTGTATGGAATGCTTAGCTTCCGAATTATAATCTTACACGCAAAGACCTGCGTGCCCTATTTATAAGGGACCTGGCCAATTGGAACAAGAACAATAAATCGACATACATCCTAAGCCCGCTTCGCCTATTTTACTGAAGCCCTAATCTATATGATGTGAATCCAAGAGTCTAATATAAAGTGAAGAAACCTAGGCATGGGGGTCACAAAAATTCCCCCCTAGGCAGCCGTCACTACACCACGACACTACAAAGACGACATACATCTGTTGGTATAAGTGAACATCGCCGACACTTTTCTTGTTGCAAACTATACCGACACATAATATGTTAGTGTTATATAAGCTTATGATACATTATCTGTCGCCAAAACTCCACAGAAACACCGACGTCATTTCTTCCGGTACATGTGATCTTTATTGATGGTTTATGTGTCGCTAATTGGTAGGAACAGAAAAAGTGTCGACATTGTTTGTCTGGCCCACCGAAATAATATGGCGAGGAGAGAGAGCGGTAACCCCAAATTTCCGAATCTCATCCTCAGCCCCTCTCTCTCTCACCACTGACACATAACCCACACACCACACAACTGAGCCCATTCTCTTCCCCTTCCCCTCCCCCTCCCCCTCCCCCTCCCGACATGGCGCCGCCCCCACCCTCCGCCGACCATGTCGTTCCCCCACCGCCGTCGGCCCCCAACCTCTCCCCCCTCCCCTAACCTTCTGTCCTTTCCCACCAGATCTATCTTTGAAGAAGGCGCACTAGACCACGTCATCGTCCTCAACCTCGCAGGCTACGGATCTTGGATGAGTCTACACTCCTAGAACTCGCCAGATCCATAGAGGCGGAGGACGGGGTTGCACCTACCTCACCAGGTACCGATGCCCCCCCCCCTCCTCGTCCTCTTCTGCTCCGACGACGGGGGCCACGGGCACCTCCACGACGACAGCCACGGACACTCTTCCCCCGATGCAGCCAAAGGAAAGCTCCACCACCCTTGTGACAACGCCTCTCCCATCCTCCAGCCGGCTCACCTACTTTGAATCTGGCATCGTCGGGCTCCTCTTCTTCTCTCCAGATGCCCTTCCCCCCACTGTGAGCCTCCTCTCTTCCTCACTTTCTTGTGCTAATTTATATTAGGTTTGTTTTAATTAGTGTACTTGATCTGTTAGTGATGAAAAAAGTTAATTAGTGTACGAGCTCACATGATTTAGGAAATGCAACTCTGAAATGGAACTCTGATTTGTTTGCTTACATTTTGAGGAACATTTTTAAGAATTGTTTGCTTACTCCACTTATAAGCAATTATAACCGAATTTTAAATATCTTAATTACTTACAGCATATGCACTATCATTACCATGCCTACATGTTCACTGGCATGTGATACGTCCAAAACGTATCTATAATTTCTGCTTGTTCCATGCCTCTTTTGTGTGATATTGCTATGATATTGATGAACTTCCATACACTTTTGATCATATCTGGACTAACCTATTAACTCAGTGCGCCCCAGTGCCAGTTCCTGTTTCTTTTGTTTTTCAATTTCATGTTTCCCCCATATTAAAAGTGCTCCACAAATTCGGGAAAATCCAATAAATAATCAGCACAGTAGAAGCTTCGGGAATCACCGAGGATGGGCCAGAGGGGACCCACCAGGGCCCAGGCGCCCTCCCGGCATGCCCTAGGGTGGGGCCGCGCCAGGGGGCCGCCTGGACCCCTGGTGGCCCCCCTGGCTGCCCCCCTTCGCCCATATAATCCTCGTGACGTGAAACCCCCATGACGGGAACCCTTTTTCGCGATCTCTCCTCTGTTCCGCCGCCGCCGCGCTTCCAAGATCGGGAGCACCAGAAGACCTCTTCCCGGCAACCTGCCGGAGGGAGGAACCACCTCTGGGAGCTTCTCCACCACCATGGATGCTTCCCGGATGAACCGTGAGTAGTCCACCTTGGAACATGGGTCTATGATCAGTAGCTATCTGATGTTCTCCTCCCCTCTTTGTTCTTCATGGATTAGACCTCGTGAGCTCCCCTACATGACCGAGGCACATATGTCATCTTTCTCCTATTGCTATGCTGAGTTTGCTGCGATCCGATGGATTGTGAGACGATGTTCAGACTGTGTTTGAGTAATATATTTGATTCTCCTCTTTTATATTTATGTTCTAGAGTAATTCTTGCATGTTCTCTGTTGTTGTTTATTGCTTTGGCCAAGTAGTAGGTAGTGACTCCAAGAGGGAGCGTTATGCATGATTGTGGGTTCATGCCCCCTGGTGACTAGCTTGAGTGTCAGAAACATGAGTCTAGGGGATGTGTTGTTGCCACAAGGGGGAAAACAACGGTGCTTGTACTTGCGGGTGCAAGGATTGTTTACTTTATGCAAAGTTCTTTAATGTAGTTGTCTGTTGCTTTGAGTTTACACTTTGGGTGGGATTCGCAACTTAATACCAGCGAGATGTTCTGGATAGATATCTCAAGGTGGATGATTAGTAGGTAGATGCAGATGGATTTCGGTCTACTTGTCTTGGTGTACCTCCCATGCTTTTGAGGCTCTTCCTTTCTTTATAGCATAGTTAGCATTGGTTTGCGCACATAATCCTTTCAATTGCCTAGATGTAATTTTTTTACCTCGCATGGCTATTTTATTGTCTTTTGGGAGAGAGAAATCACTAGTGAACATCATAGGACCCCGGTCCATATTTCCAATACTGTTTACACCCGCTATCAATTTAATGTTTTATTTACTTTTCTGTTGCCATCACTATCATTATTATCCCGTGCGTTTTATCCTTTGTAAACAACAAGACCGGAGGAATTGACAACTCCTCTGTACTTGTTGGGAAGCAAAGTTATTTGATGTGTGTGCAGGTCTAGGTGAAGTTAGCAACCTAAACGACGCCATTGTTCACTTCACCACCTTCTTGTATCTATTGGAGTCCTACTGGTTCGATAATCATCCTTAGCATCTTCGCTAAGGGAAATTACCGCTATCTACGTCTCAACCTTCCACTTTGGGTAGCCAACGAGGGGACGAGAATTCGTACCATCAAAAGCAATTTCTGGCGCTGTTGCCGGGGACTCCACTCTTCAAGATAGGGGAGTTGCACACTATCTTTTATCTTTGCTTTTTAGTCTTGTTAGTTTACCTTTCAGTTTTTTCTTTAGTTTTCTTTCTCAAAAGTCCAAAAAAGATAGTTATCTTGCTTTCTGCTACTATGGGTTCCTCCGAGAACACCAAGTTGTGTGAATTCACTAGTCACAACAACAGTGACTTTATCTGCACTCCTATTGCTACACCTGTTACTTCAGCATCTTCTTATGAGATTAAACCTTCTTTGTTGAACCTTGTTATGAAAGATCCATTCTCCGGTGCTGGAGATGATGCTTCTTTGCACTTAAACAATTTTACTGAGCTCTGTGATATGCAAAAGTACAAAGAAGTAGATGGTGATATTGTTAAGCTTAATTTTTTTCCTTTCTCCTTGAGAGAAGGAGCTAAAATCTGGTTTCGATCCTTGTCTAGGAATAGCATAGATTCTTGGGACAAGTGCAAGGATGCTTTTATTGGGAAGTACTACCCCCTGCTAAGAGTATCCAATTGAGGACCTATATTATGAATTTTAAGCAATTGGATAATGAACATGTTGCCCAAGCTTGGGAACGCATGAAATCTCTTGTTAAGAATTTCCCTACGCATGGTTTGACTACTTGGATGGTTATCCAAACTTTTTATGCATGCTTGAACTTTACCTCGCGGAACTTGCTAGATTCGGCCGCGGGAGAAACCTTTATGTCAACTACACTTGGTGCTGCCACAAAATGATGACCAACTATTCCCAATGGCACACCGAAAGAGCCCCAACAGGTAGGAAGGTAAACTCTGTCAAGGAGATCTCCTCCCTAAATGAAAATTTTGACTTGATTATATCTCTACTTACCAAGCAATCTCCTATTGATCCTCATGATGTTCCTTTAAATTCTTTGATTGCTCAAGATCAAGTAGATGTGAACTTTATCTCTAGAAACAACTTCAACAACAATGCTTATAGGAGTAATTTTGGTAGCAACCCTAGACCGTTCCCCTCCAACAACTAAGGGAACAACAACACTTATCCTAGCACCAGAAACTCTACCCCTAGATATAGAGACATGCCTAGTTATGAGAAACTTTTGGAAATAGAGAAGGCCACTAAGAACTACATGCTCACCCAGTATGAACAAAATAGGACCTTCTATAGACAATTAGATGAGCATACTTCTACCTTGCAAGACATTGGTAGACAACAAGAGAGTCTAAACACTGAGATCTCTAACCTTCAGACTAGGCTCACCACCACAGAAACCCAAGTTTCCAATATGTCTCGCACACAGGCTACTTTGATAAACCAAATGGCGGCTAAACCCGAAGTGGTTTCGACCATAAAGGAGGAAGGAGATAGAATTAAGAGCCTTCCTACACACCATACCATTGCTACTATCCAAGTGGTTGAGGATATCCAAACTCTTAGCACCCAATGCACCCCTAGTCCCATAGGACCTATTAATGGTGATGCTATGACCTCAACCGTAGAAGAAGAAATTCCTATGACTATAGAAGCTACCAAACAAGTGAGCCTAAAGAACACCACTACCACTTTACTTGATAGTAGTGACCTTGATTTTGATAACTGCACCCTTTCTGAAGTTATTCGTTTCCTTCACAAGATGTCTAGAGACCCCCACACTAGCACACTTAATCTTGCCTTCATGGAGCATATCACTAATGCTCTCATTAAAGCTAGGGAGGAGAACCTCAGGGTAGAAGCCTCCATACCTATAAAGCTATAAGATGGTTGGGATCCTATGATTAAAATTAAGTTGAATAACTTTTCTTGCTTTGCTTTATGTGATGTTGGAGCTAGTACCTCCGTTATGCCCAAAAGAATGTATGATATATTTGAATTAAAACCTTTTGATACTTGTTCTTTTGGTGTTCGTCTTGTTGACTCTTCCGTAAAGAAACCTTTGGGGAAGATCGATGATGTTCTTATCATTGTCAATGACAATTATGTCCCCGTTGATTTTACTATTATGGACATTGAATGTGAACCTTCTTGTCCAATCATTTTGGGACGTCCTTTTCTTCGCACCGTGGGTGCTATTATTGATATGAAAGAAGGAATTATAAAATTCCAATTCCCTCTCAAAAAAGGGATGGAACACTTCCCTAGGAAAAAGATTAAGTTGCCTTTTGAGTCCGTCACACGGGCTAGTTATTTGCTTGAAAAAACATGATCTATTTGCATTAAGCCTAGCTAATGGCTTTAAAGAAGCGCTTTTGGGAGGCAGCCCGCAACGAATTTAGGATTTCCTTTTTGTTTTTCTTCTGTTTTTAGTGGTCTTGATGATTGTTACTACTATAGCAACACCATTGTATCTTTACTTTTCAAGCTTTGTTCGATTTATAGCCTCATATGACAAGGGAAGTGAAACTTGTGACATGTTGTCCAGAAAACAGATTATGTCCTCATGACTAGAAAATCACAGAAAAATCCCAGTTCATCTTTTTGAGCTGTAATTTTTACACAGCGTGCTCTATACAATTAAGGAACTTTCGTATGTTCTGAGTTTTTTTATTTGAGTTGTAGAAGTATCCCTAAAAATTCTTTACTACCTGCTGGTCTATTTTTCACAGATTTTGTCATGTTTTTCCTTTTCTTCATTTTGCAAACCTAATCTTTCTTTTTCTTTGCAAAATATTTTGGAAATCTTGAGAAACAGTAGCTATTCAAGAATATCTTTACTTACAGTAGATAAAAAATTATTTTATTATGGGTACTAACCTCGCTAATCAGATTATGATGAGTTATGTATGAAGGGAGTTTTCAAGTGTGCGAGGGAATATGATGAAAGAAGATTCAGGAGTGTCAAGCGCTCAAGCTTGGGGATGCCCCCATGCATCCCAAGAAATATTCAAGGAGACTCAAGCGTCTAATCTTGGGGATGCCCCCGTGCATCCCCTTCTTCATCAACAATTATCAGTTCGTCTCTCGTTTCACTATATTTTTATCACTTCATGCGTTATGTGCTATGCTTGGAGGTTCTCGCTCTTAGGTCTTATTTTTAGTTTTCTTTAGCTTTGCTTGCTATTCATAACAAGTTAGAACCCAGCTTTCTTTGTGTGGGAGAGAAAAACGCTCCACTTTCAAAATCTAGAACACAACATATGATTCTTCATGCTTATCTTTGTTGTGTGTGTTCTTTATCTTTTTCATAGCTATCGTCATGTTTAGCTCTTAGTTTTCATGCTTATATTTTTAAAGAGCTTGTGTTTAGTTTTTTTCTGGAACTCTCTTGAGTTTTCATGTTTATCTTGTTTAGAGAGTTTGCCTGTTGCACTGAGTTTCGTATCTTGACTTGAAGTAGGTAATTAAGGTTGTTATTCTTTTGTAGTAGTAACTTGCAATAGTTTTGAGGTATTGTTTTGAGTAATGTTTGGACTTTTGGTGTCAAGAGCTTTAGCCTATTAGTGATAGATGTCGTATTTTGGGAAATCCGTGTTTATTTTCAAAACTTACAAAATTAGTTGAGAACTTTAGCTACTAGATGGATCACTACTCTTCTGAGGGGTCGAATAATAGAGTACACTCACGTACCATGAGTCGAGGATGCGCAAGGATAACCAAACCCCCATACACTCCTCCTCGGGGTACTTGTCTCTTTGTGAAACCTCCTTTTTATATTGAGAGTTACCGACAATAAATGCATGAGTTCTTCGGACTAATGTGAGTATTCGAAAGTTGACACTTCCACCTTCCCATATTTTTCTAGCCTCTCCTGTGATGTCATTGCTTTCTTCTCACTCCGAGAGTTGGCATCCACCTTCGCCGGTACATCCAAACCCTTGGCACGATACGCTCTGTCATCATAAACCTCCTTATATCCTTCCTCAAAACAGCCACCATACCTACCTACCAAGGCATTTCCATAGCCTTTCCGAGATACACTGCCATGCAACATCCACCTTCTCATGACTTGATCTTCATGTCATACATGCTACTTGCTTGATCTATGAGCCGCATGCTAGTTGGGCCTTGCCCTAATTACTACATGACGCGCTAGTATCATTGCATATCCTGCTACACTAGCAGAGGCATACATTTGCATACATCATGATAGTTACATCTTCTTTATGATTTGAGTACTTTTGTAAAGTGTGAAAGATCTTCTATACTTTTTGTAATATATAGAGTGTTGCCCCTAAAGTGAGGAAAAGATCCCAAAGAGGACAAATGAGAGAAATAGAAAGAGCCATTGAGGCCACCAAAAAAAAAAAAAAAAAAAGAGAAAAATAAAATAAAAAGAGAGAAGGGGGCACACTACTATTCCTTTTGAGAGATCCACACTCGTACTCCCTCTTATATCTTGTACTCCATAGAGATTATCATTTATGCATATAGCTATGTGGGGACCTTCACACTATAGAACTTGGCTTGTATATTCCAATGATGAGCCTCCTCAAATGAGCTCTAGGTCTTCTTGAGCAAGCAAGTTGGATGCACCCCCACTAGTTCCATTGGAGAGCTTTTAGCACATATGTGCATCTGTTGCATGGCAATCCCTACTCCTCACATCATATCTATCATTTGGCTTTCTCTCGCCTATGATTGTCCTCATTGATGTGAGCCTTTCACACCTTTTTGTCTTCCTCCTCCACCATATTCTCTCTTTGCCATCCTAAGTGTCAACTTTCTTGCTTACGCTCATCCATTGCATGAGTGCTCAAAATGTCGAAAAGGAGTGGATCATTTTGACTTATACCTGGCTAGTGGTTTGGGGATGAGTCAAGATAAGATTACAAAGAAGACCAAGTGTGAAACTTTAGTAGATTGAGTTCTCAACACAAAAATACTTTTTCTCGTATATCCCTATCCCCTTTTCTTGCACGCAAACACCATTTGGAGACATTCGAGTCACGGACAGCGAGAGCTCTTGCATCTTTATGTTCTTATGTTGCTTGTTTCAATGCTAAATATAGACTCTTGCCTGTTATGACTTGAATTTAATTAATTGCCTTGATTTCTTTACTTAAAAAATTCTTATAGTGTTGTTAGCATGTCACCACAGAAATTATGCTTTTATCATTCACCTACTCGAGGACGAGCAGGATTTAAGCTTGGGGATGTTGATACGTCCAAAACGTATCTATAATCTATGCTTGTTCCATGCCTCTTTTGTGTGATATTGCTATGATATTGATGAACTTCCATTCACTTTTGATCATATTTGGTGTCGGGGCCCGGGGTTAGCGTATGCAAGTCCCGCTACTACATAGTCATATGGAGATCCGAGAATCGTACCCACTTGTCTAAGCAGACAAGGCCAAGCACAGAACGTTCTCGGAAAGCATCGTACGTGAGGGGCATCCCATCCAGGCCGGATGATCAACTGAGATGGGTCCTCATCATCCGCACACAAGTCTAAATGATATGGGTTATGAACTCCCATATTCACAGACAAGTCACCTCAACCATACTATCGACTATCTCATAGTTCTTACATAGACTTACTCCAGCCCGATCACTTAGTCGGGGTCTAGGGCGGGCTTGATCATACATCAAAGTGTGCACGAGACAGAGTATCGAGAAATCTCATCACGATGCCCCAAGCTGCGCACATCTAAGGGCCACTTGGTGTATAAAAGAACGACAGCCAGATCACAACTAAGGTCTCGAAAACCCATACAAAGACATGCATGTTATAAACATACACGCAGCACACATGCCTTGCATGAACAGCAGGTATCATTGCAATTCTCTACAAAGTATACATTTTATTGATAACTCTCACAGAGGGCACACAGAGATCACAAGTCTGTGATCCAACATTACAACAAACAAGCGGAAGCAAAGTAGGTCTGAGTACAGACAAGTTTAACAAATGGCTTAAGAAGCCTTATTTAAGCACAAGCCCTCCACGAGGGAACCAGTCGTCTGACTGGGACTACACTAGCTTGGTCTTCAATCGTCGAGCTCGATGAAGAATCCACCTTCGGGGTCAGTGGGTTCATCTAAAACATAGAATAAGCAAACGTGAGTACAAAGTCGTACTCAGCAAGACTTACGTAGGAACTATACTACTCATGCACATGTATCAAGGTAAAGGGAGGTGGGGTTCAAATGCAAAATTGCTAGCTTTGACTTGGCTAGCCCTGAACTACGAGTACCAGACTTGAGGTAAGAAGCGTATACGAGTCCACTACATCTCCAATCAATTACACCACTATGGTGCCTTACTCGACTTCCCCACGAGAAAGCACGCCATAGCACTCACACTTATCTTGGTAAGTTTTATAAGTATCCAGTTCAAGTTGGCTAATAATCCGGCACAGCATTCCAAGTAGTCCCTTACCGCGGACGAGGCTATTCGAATAGTTTATTAACCCTGCAGGGGTGTACTGCTACACACATGAAACCATCAGTTACCGTCGGGATCTCGTCACCCTTCAAGCGGGTGTCGGCGAGGATAATCTCCACAACTTTTAACTCACAGCCAACTCAGGTTCAATGAAGACGCCTATCTGGGATGGTTTCCACATTCGTAACCCGGCCGGTTTACCGAAGTGGTCCCAGAAGATGTGTGCGTGGTGCATAAGCCGGTCTCGACTGAGCCGTTCTCTCACCTTGCATCCAGGCCACAAACCTACCAGAACTCCGAACTACTGCGACTCATTGAACTGAGAAGGGGTGAGTTAGTAGGTTGAGCAGGGATCCGTTTTCCCAACATGTGGTAGTACTCTTCAGCTTGGATCACCACACAAGAACTCGGGCTTAAGGCGGTGTTCAACGAGACAACCCACTGTGTACTCCTACACAGCCTCTCATCGTTCACCTTGTATTAGGGTAGATTCACCAACACATTTCCACCATCATCATCATGATCACTACCATCCCGACTCACATAACAGTAAAAACATTGTAACACTCTAAGCATGTAATAAGAAGTAACAATTGCAGGGGTCACATGATATCAATCAACTCCTACATTTGCTAGGATTGTGGTTTGCTTACTACTGTGACAAATGATAGGTCATGCAAAGGAATGGGTTCATCTATGCGGTAGAAACGTATCATGGTAATCATCCTATAAAATTCATAAACAAGACTGAGAGGGAATTGGGATTTTATCGACATGATCAATGGGGGTTTGCTTGCCTTGCTGATGAGGTTCAGTCTCGGGATCTTCAACGAAGGGGGCTGCCTCCTATTCCGGTTCCACCTCTACTCGACAAACAACAAGCAAGGGAGCACAATAAGTACAATGCACAATCACATGGTTGAAGGTTGAAACTTGATGTATATGCTTCTGATGTGTGAGGCAATTCCATTTAAATGGAGTACATTGCAAATGAAATTGCAAATTCAAACTCCAATTTGAATTCATTTTAGCCAAGTTACAAATGCTATTGTTTGATCAATGTAATTCATCTTGACATGTGTATGATATGCCTCTGATGTTCAAGTGAATTGGGGTATGTTGCTAAGGTTCAAAATGCAAAAGCATTTGAATTTAATTTGATTAAATTCCAATTAAACCAAATAGCAAATGCTACTGGTCCCATTTTAAATTCAACTCAAACATAGTTGATAGTTTTATATTTGGATAGATTATTTTCTCCTGATCATTTTTCATATATTATATGTTAAATTTGGAGTTAATATGAATTTTCTATGAATTTCCAAAGTTTAGAGTATTTTCTGCCAATTTCTGGAATTGTTTTAATTAGAAAAGCATTTACTGCATCAGCATGAGGTCATGCTGACGTCAGGGGGCCACTGACCACTGGGACCCACATGTCAATCTCTCTGTGGTTAATTAAAACATTTTTTTATTTAAACTAAACTGGTGATTAGCAGAGGGCAGGGCCCACATGTCAGCGTCACTGGGGTGGGATTAGCACTAATCTAATGACGTACACGTCATCTCGCCGGTGGCAACCCGACGCGGTGGCGACGCACGGGACGGCGGCTCCGGCGACCAAATGGCACGCCGCGACCACCAGGATGAAGCCTGTGCGCGCCCGCATCTGTTTGAGCACAACGGGGCCACGGGGGGTCACCAGAACGACGCCGGCGTTGAGCCCTAGCGGCGGCAGAGCTACTGGCTAGACGCAGTCGTCGATTCGGGGCACGAGGAGAAGCAACAGTGGGCGCAAACGACGCGTAAGAGCACGGGGAAGACGACGGGCAACCCGGTGCAGGCGAAGGAGCACGGGAGCGAGCTCGAGCTCGTCCATGGCGGAGGCTGTGCTCGGCTCCCATGGCGGATTCGGCTAGAAGGGGAGTGGGGCGCTGAAAAGTTAGGGGAAATGAGCAGGAGCTCACCCTGGTTCTGATGGAAGAGACGGCGAGGCCGGGGAGGTCACGATGGCGCTGGAATTTGAGTTCGATCCGCGTCGGCCGGAGTGGAAGACGATGAAGCTCGCGTCAGCTACACAGCACCTCGGGGCGATTCCTTCTGCGGCTCAGCGTAGACGACGAAGGCGAAGACGATGGACACGACGGCGCGGCTCAGGGACGGCGGTGGCCACGCGGGCTTCAATCCATGGCGACGGCGGCGCTCGGGTCGTCGTCGAACTCCGCGAGAGAGAGAGAGGGAGAGGCTCTGGAGGGGGGAATGGATGTGTGGCGCTCGGGTGCGTCTCCAGGCGCGACTAGGAGGCTCGGGAGGGGCAGGTGGCGACCGCAGGGACGTCGCCGTGCTCGGCTAGCTCGGTGGCATTCCACCGAGCAGCTTGGAGGCGCGGGGTGGGGAAGAAGACCCCTGTACCCCTTTGGGCCGGCTGGGCCAGATGGGCTGGCTTCGCCTAGGCGTCAGGTAAGGTTTTCTCTATTTTCTTTTCTGTCTAATCTTTCCTTTCTGTTTTTCTTTTCTGTAATTTGTTTTGCTGTGCTAAATAAATAGCTAGGCATTTTATTAAATGCTAAAACTTTTTACATGGCCTCATAATAATATATACTAGCCATTTGTAAAGTTTGGCACTTTTTAAAATTCAAATTATTTGAATTTTAAATCAAATAGGGGTTTTTGATTAATTCCAAGGTCATGTTTGAATATTTGAAAAATCCATGAGCATGGGGTGGGTCCCACATCACTTGAAATGTGATCACACTCATTTATAAGACTTTTCAAAAATCAAACATGAATTTTTGGAGAAGATTTATTTCTGGCCTTTTGAATTAATTCATCTGGGGGGGTTCCTTCTCCCATTTGAGTTTGAAATTGATTTCAATTGATTTCTTTTGAAAATTTTAACATGATGCAAAGTGACTTGCTAAACCTAGCACATACCTAACTTGGGGTTGTGACAACTCGCCCCCACTCATAATAATCTCGTCCTGAGATTCAGAAGTCTGCGGGAGAAAGGAGGGGTACTCGGCACTGAGACGGTCTTCTCTTTCCCACGTGGCTTCTCTCTCAGATTGGTGTGACCATTGCACTTTCAGAAACTTAATCTTCTGACGACGAGTGACACGCTCTGCGGAATCAAGAATACGAACGGGGTATTCTCGATAAGAAAGGTCATCTTGGAGATCAAGCGTTTCATGGTCGACTTCGCGGATGGGGTCCTTGAAGCAACGCCTGAGTTGTGACACATGGAATACATCATGTACTCGGGAAATGTGTGGGGGTAGTTCAAGTTGGTAGGCAACTTCTCCACGTTTACTAAGAATGCGGAAAGGTCCGATGTAACGTGGGGCCAACTTGCCTTTGATACCGAAACGTTGGGTTCCCTTCAGATGAGTAACCCGAAGGTAAGCCTTCTCATCCAGATTGTAGCCCTCTTGCCTATGATGACGATCATAGTAGCTTTTCTGACGAGACTGGGCTGCTTTCAATTGATCACGAACAATGCGAACTTGATCTTCTGCTTCCTTGATCATATCCGGTCCAAAGAATTGTCTTTCACCGGTTTCTGACCAGTTTAGGGGTGTTCGACATCGTCGTCATATAGGAGTTCAAAAGGAGCCATGTTCAGACTAGATTGGAAACTATTGTTATAAGCAAATTCTGCGAATGGAAGAGACTTCTCCCAATTCTTTACGAATGAGATAACACAAGCTCTGAGCATGTCCTCGAGAATTTGGTTAACCCTTTCGACTTGACCTCTAGACTGAGGATGGAAAGTTGTACTAAAGGAGAGATGAGTTCCCATAGAATTATGAAAGCTTCCCCAGAATCTAGAGGTGAAAAGGCTACCACGATCAGAATTGATTTCCAAAGGAACACCGTGAAGAGACACAATTCTAGAGACATACAAGTCCGCTAACTGGCTAGCAGTTATAGACTCGCGAACGGGCAAGAAGTGTGCAACTTTGGAAAGTCTATCTACCACAACAAAGATGGCATCGTTTCCTTTCTGGGTTTTTGGAAAGCCAGTGATGAAATCTATAGTGACTTTGTCCCATTTCCACTCTGGAATAGGCAAAGGTTGAAGTGTACCAGCAGGTCTTTGATGTTCTGCCTTAATGCGACGACAAACATCACATTCAGCAATGAACTGAGCAATTTGTCGCTTCATCCTGGGTCCACCAAAATATCTGGCGTAGGTCTCGGTACATCTTTGTGCTACCAAGATGAATCGAAAGGGGTGTGTCATGGGCCTCCTTAAGAATTAGCCTCCTAAGATTGTATTTTCTGGTACAACCAATCGAGTGCCAAAGAAAACGAAACCTTGATCATTTATGGAGAAACATTTAGCAACTCCGCTAGCAATGTTCTTCTTGATCTCTCGAATACCACTATCACGTTTCTGGGCGGCTATAATTTTATCCTCAAGGGTTGGTTTCGCCACCAAGGTAGAAAGATAACCATGAGGAACAATCTCAAGATTGAGCTTGCAAAATTCCTCATAAAGAAGTGGTTGATACTGTTGTAACATGAGGTTGTTACAATACGACTTACGACTTAGTGCATCAGCCATGACATTGGCTTTGCCTGGGGTGTAAGAAATTCCTACGTCGTAATATTTTATCAACTCAATCCAGCGTCTTTGCCTGAGATTAAGATCTGGCTGGGTGAATATGTATTTGAGGCTTTGGTGGTTGGAAAAGATCTCACAACGATTACCAAGGAGGTAATGTCGCCAAGTTGTCAGGGCATGAACTACGACAGCGAGTTCCAGATCATGGGTAGGATAGTTCTCTTCATGTGGACGCAACTGGCGTGAAGCATAAGCTACCACATGTCTATCTTGCAGAAGTATGCATCCTAACCCTTGCCGTGAGGCGTCACAAAAGATCTCGAAATCCTTTTTGATGTCTGGAGGCGCAAGTACGGGTGCAGAAGTCAATCTCCTTTTTAGCTCTTGAAAGCTTTCCTCGCACTTGGGAGTCCATAGGAATTTCTTATCTTTCTTAAGGAGTTCGGTTAGAGGTTTGCAACTTTAGAAAAGTTCTCGACGAAGCGGCAGCAATATCTGGCTAGGCCAAGAAAACTCCTAACTTGCTTAACCGATTCAGGTGGAGTCCAGTCAAGGACGTCCTGAACTCTCTCGGGATTCACATCAATGCCTTTTGCAGAAATCACGTGGCCTAAGTAGGTCACTTCTGGTAGCAAAAATTCACACTTGGAGAATTTAGCATACAGGCGATGCTCTCTAAGTTTCATCAATACCAGCCTTAGATGTTCGGCATGTTCTTCTTCGTTCTTCGAGTAGATGAGAATGTCATCAAGATAAACTACAACAAATTTATCTAAGTACTCCATGAAGATCGAATTCATCATGCGCGAGAAAGTGGCGGGGGCATTGGTTAAACCGAAGGACATGACGGTGTACTCGTAAATACCATAATGAGTAGTAAAAGCCGTTTTGGGAATGTCCTCGTTTCGGATTTTGATTTGATGATAACCTAATCTCAAGTCCATCTTGGAGAAGACAGAGGATCTAGCAAGTTGATCATAAAGATCATTGATCCTGGGCAGTGGGTACTTGTTATTTATCGTCGCTAAATTTAGCGGGCGATAGTCTACGCACATCCTTTCTGTTCCATCTTTCTTCGTTACGAACAGAACGGGGCAACCCCATGGCGATGAGCTAGGGCGGATGAAGCCTTTTGTCAACGAAGCTTCAAGTTGGATTTTGAGCTCAGCTAACTCACATGGGGCCATTTTGTATGGGCGTCTGGAAATTGGTGCGGTTCCTAGCATAAGATCCACTATGAACTCTACACATCTGTCGGGTGGCTAGGTTTAAGGAGTTTGGTTACTGGATGGTTTTCCTAGAGGAGGATCATGGCTTTCTAGGGGCTACAACAGATATGTCAGAGTAGCAAAGTACCCCAACATGATGGTTAGTGTGGTTATTCTGGCTGGAAGACATCTAAAGGGGGAGGAAGAGCTGCAAATGAATCACTATAGGTTTCTAGAAGAAAACCTACATCAAACTCTATGGAGCTGTCGGGCATGCCACCTAGAAATTCTTCTGGAAAGACACCGAAATGGAGGGAAGGATTTTGCAAATGCATCAGATTATGAAGATAACTGGAATGACTCGGACAACATAACGGCTGTAATTGTAAGAAATGTCTTTTCTTGCAATATAGAAACAGCACTTACATACGATGTAAGAAATCAGGAAGCACAACAACTCTAGAAAACCGAACACAACTTTCCTACGGCTACAAGGAAGCAAACAACGAGATGTTCTAGTAAGACATAGATGAGCCTAGTCCTATCTTCCCGTAGAAAAAGATGAGGGTGACTCAGAACTCAGAACAATGAGGGTAAGGAGAAAAAAAAGCCTTACGTTGTTCCCTTATATACCCAGAGTAACTATATAACTATAGCAAGGTAGACTCGACTTCGGCCAAGGCTGATAATCCTACAGTCAGTCCTGCTCTGATACCAAGTCTATCGGGACCCGGGGTTAGCGTATGCAAGTCCCGCTACGACATAGTCATATGGAGAGCCGAGAACCGTACCCACTTGTCTAAGAAGACAAGGCCAAGCATAGAACGTTCTCAGAAAGCATCGTACGTGAGGGGCATCCCATCCAGGCCGGATGATCAACTGAGATGGGTCCTCATCGTCCGCACACAAGTCTAAATGATATGGGTGATGAACTCCCATATTCACAGACAAGTCGCCTCAACCATACTATCGACTATCTCATAGTTCTTACATAGACTTACTCCAGCCCGATCACTTAGTCGGGGTCTAGGGCGGGCTTGATCATACATCAAAGTGTGCATGAGACAGAGTATCGAGAAATCTCATCACGATGCCCCAAGCTGCGCACATCTAAGGGCCACTTGGTGTATAAAAGAACGCCAGCCAGATCACAACTAAGGTCTCGAAAACCCATACAAAGACATGCATGTTATAAACATACACGCAGCACACATGCCTTGCATGAACAGCAGGTATCATTGCAATTCTCTACAAAGTATACATTTTATTGATAACTCTCACAGAGTGTACACAGAGATCACAAGTCTGTGATCCAACATTACAACAAACAAGCGGAAGCAAAGTAGGTCTGAGTACAGACAAGTTTAACAAATGGCTTAAGAAGCCTTATTTAAGCACAAGCCCTCCACGAGGGAACCAGTCGTCTGACTGGGACTACACTAGCTTGGTCTTCAATCGTCGAGCTCGATGAAGAATCCACCTTCGGGGTCAGTGGGTTCATCTAAAACATAGAATAAGCAAACGTGAGTACAAAGTCGTACTCAGCAAGACTTACGTAGGAACTATACTACTCATGCACATGTATCAAGGTAAAGGGAGGTGGGGTTCAAATGCAAAATTGCTAGCTTTGACTTGGCTAGCCCTGAACTACGAGTACCAGACTTGAGGTAAGAAGCGTACACGAGTCCACTACATCTCCAATCAATTACACCACTATGGTGCCTTACTCGACTTCCCCACGAGAAAGCACGCCATAGCACTCACACTTATCTTGGTAAGTTTTATAAGTATCCAGTTCAAGTTGGCTAATAATCCGGCACAGCATTCCAAGTAGTCCCTTACCGCGGACGAGGCTATTCGAATAGTTTATTAACCCTGCAGGGGTGTACTGCTACACACATGAAACCATCAGTTACCGTCGGGATCTCGTCACCCTTCAAGCGGGTGTTGGCGAGGATAATCTCCACAACTTTTAACTCACAGCCAACTCAGGTTCAATGAAGACGCCTATCTGGGATGGTTTCCACATTCGTAACCCGGCCGGTTTACCGAAGTGGTCCCAGAAGATGTGTGCGTGGTGCATAAGCCGGTCTCGATTGAGTCGTTCTCTCACCTTGCATCCAGGCCACAAACCTACCAGAACTCCGAACTACTGCGACTCATTGAACTGAGAAGGGGTGAGTTAGTAGGTTGAGCAGGGATCCGTTTTCCCAACATGTGGTAGTACTCTTCAGCTTGGATCACCACACAAGAACTCGGGCTTAAGGCGGTGTTCAACGAGACAACCCACTGTGTACTCCTACGCAGCCTCTCATCGTTCACCTTGTATTAGGGTAGATTCACCAACACATTTCCACCATCATCATCATGATCACTACCATCCCGACTCACATAACAGTAAAAACATTGTAACACTCTAAGCATGCAATAAGAAGTAACAATTGCAGGGGTCACATGATATCAATCAACTCCTACATTTGCTAGGATTGTGGTTTGCTTACTACTGTGACAAATGATAGGTCATGCAAAGGAATGGGTTCATCTATGCGGTAGAAACGTATCATGGTAATCATCCTATAAAATTCATAAGCGAGACTGAGAGGGAATTGGGATTTTATCGACATGATCAATGGGGGTTTGCTTGCCTTGCTGACGAGGTTCAGTCTCGGGATCTTCAACGAAGGGGGCTGCCTCCTGTTCCGGTTCCACCTCTACTCGACAAACAACAAAAAAGGGAGCACAATAAGTACAATGCACAATCACATGGTTGAAGGTTGAAACTTGATGTACATGCTTCTGATGTGTGAGGCAATTCCATTTAAATGGAGTATATTGCAAATGAAATTGCAAATTCAAACTCCAATTTGAATTCATTTTAGCCAAGTTACAAATGCTATTGTTTGATCAATGTAATTCATCTTGACATGTGTATGATATGCCTCTGATGTTCAAGTGAATTGGGGTATGTTGCTAAGGTTCAAAATGCAAAAGCATTTGAATTTAATTTTATTAAATTCCAATTAAACCAAATAGCAAATGCTACTGGTCCCATTTTAAATTCAACTCAAACATAGGTGAAAGTTGTATATTTGGATAGATTATTTTCTCCTGGTCATTTTTCATATATTATATGTTAAATTTGGAGTTAATATGAATTTTCTATGAATTTCCAAAGTTTAGAATATTTTCTGCCAATTTCTGGAATTGTTTTAATTAGAAAAGCATTTACTGCATCAGCATGAGGTCATGCTGACGTCAGGGGCCCAGTGACCACTGGGACCCACATGTCATTCTCTCTGTGGTTAATTAAAACGTTTTGTTTTGATTTAAACTAAACTGGAGATTAGCAGGGGGCAGGGCCCACATGTCAGCGTCACTGGGGGTGGGATTAGCACTAATCTAATGGTGTACACGTCATCTCGCCGGCGGCTAGTCGCCGGTGGCATCCGACGCGGCGGCGACGAACGGGACGGCGCCTCCGGCGACCAAATGGCACGCCGCGACCACCAGGATGAAGCCCGTGCGCGCCCGCATCTGTTTGAGCACAACGGGGCCACGGGGGGTCACCAGAACGACGCCGACGTTGAGCCCTAGCGGCGGCGGAGCCACTGTCTAGACGCAGTCGTCGATTCGGGGCACGAGGAGAAGCAGCAGTGGGCGCAAACGACGCATAAGAGCACGGGGAAGACAACGGGCAACCTGGTGCAGGCGAAGGAGCACGGGAGCGAGCTCGAGCTCGTCCATGGCGGAGGCTGTGCTTGGCTCCCATGGCGGATTCGTCTAGAAGGGGAGTGGGGCGCTGAAAAGTTAGGGGAAATGAGCAGGAGCTCACCCTGGTTCTGATGGAAGAGTCGACGAGGCCGGGGAGGTCATGGTGGCGCCGGAATTTGAGTTTGATCCGCGGCAGCCGGAGTGGAAGACGATGAAGCTCGCGTCTGCTACACAGCACCTCGGGGTGATTCCTTCTGTGGCTCGGCGTAGACGACGAAGGCGAAGACGATGGACACGACGGCGCGGCTCAGGGATGGCGGTGGACACGCGGGCTTCAATCCATGGCGACGGCGGCGCTCGGGTCATCGTCGAACTCGGCGAGAGAGAGAGAGAGAGGGAGAGGCTCTGGAGGGGGGAATGGATGCGTGGCGCTCGGGTGCGTCTCCAGGCGCGACTAGGAGGCTCGGGAGGGGCAGGTGGCGACCGCAGGGATGTCGCCGTGCTCGGCTAGCTCGGTGGCATTCCACCGAGGAGCTTGGAGGCGCGGGGTGGGGAAGAAGACCCCTGTGCCTCTTTGGGCCGGCTGGGCCAGATGGGCTGGCTTCGCCTAGGCGTCAGGTAAGGTTTTCTCTATTTTCTTTTCTGTCTAATCTTTCCTTTCTGTTTTTCTTTTCTGTAATTTGTTTTGCTGTGCTAAATAAATAGCTAGGCATTTTATTAAATGCTAACACTTTTTACATGGCCTCATAATAATATATACTAGCCATTTGTAAAGTTTGGCACTTTTTAAAATTCAAATTATTTGAATTTTAAATCAAATAGGGGTTTTTGATTAATTCCAAGGTCCTGTTTGAATATTTGAAAAATCCATGAGCATGGGGTGGGTCCCACATCACTTGAAATGTGATCACACTCATTTATAAGACTTTTCAAAAATCAAACATGAATTTTTGGAGAAGATTTATTTCTGGCCTTTTGAATTAATTCATCTGGGGGGTTCCTTCTCCAATTTGAGTTTGAAATTGATTTCAATTGATTTCTTTTGAAATTTTTAACATGATGCAAAGTGACTTGCTAAACCTAGCACATACCTAACTTGGGGTTGTGACATTTGGACTAACCTATTAACTCAGTGCACCCCAGTGCCAACTCCTGTTTTCTGCTATTTTTCTATTTCAGGTTTCCCCCATATTAAAAGTGCTCCAAAAATTCGGGAAAAATCCAATAAAAAATCAGCGCAGTAGAAGCTTCGGGAATCACTGAGGGGGGGGGGGGCAGAGGGGACCCACCAGGGCCCCTGGCGTACCCGGTGCGCCCTAGGGGGGCGCCTGGACCCCTGGTGGGCCCCCTGGCTGCCCCCTTCGCCCATATAATCCTCGTGACGTGAAACCCCCGTGACGGGAACCCTTTTTCGCGATCTCTCCTCTGTTTCTCCGCCGCCGCTCTTCCAAGATCGGGAGCACCAGAAGACCTCTTCCCGGCACCCTGCCGGAGGGAGGAACCACCTCCGGGAGCTTCTCCACCACCATGGATGCTTCCCGGATGAACCGTGAGTAGTCCACCTTGGACCATGGGTCTATGATCAGTAGCTATGTGTTGTTCTCATCCCCTCTTTGTTCTTCATGGATTAGACCTCGTGAGCTGCCCTACATGATCGAGGCACATATGTAATCTTTCTGCTATTGCTATGCTGAGTTTGCTGGGATCCGATGGATTATGAGACTATGTTTAGATTGTGTTTGAGTAATATATTTGATTCTCCTCTTTTATATTTATGTTCTACAGTAATTCTTGCATGATCTCCGTTGTTGTTTATTGCTTTGGCCAAGTAGTAGGTAGTGACTCCAAGAGGGAGCCTTATGCATGATTGTGGGTTCATGCCCCTTGATGACTAGCTTGAGTGAAAAAAACATGAGTCTAGGGGATGTGATGTTGCCACAAGGGGGAAAACAACGGTACTTGTACTTGAGGGTGCAAGGATTGTTTACTTTACGCAAAGTTCTTTAATGCAGTTTTTTGTTGCTTTGAGTTTACACTTTGGGTGGGATTCGCAACTTAATACCAGCGAGATGTTCTGGATAGATATCTCAAGGTGGATGATTAGTAGGTAGATGCAGATGGATTTCGGTCTACTTGTCTTGGCGTACCGCCCATGCTTTTGAGCCTCTTCCTTTCTTTATAGCATAGTTAGCATTGGTTTGCGCACATAATCCTGTCAATTGCCCAGCTGTAATTTGTTTACCTCGCATGGCTATTTTATCGTCTTTTGGGAGAGAGACATCACTAGTGAACATCATAGGACCACGGTCCATATTTCCAATACTGCTTACACCCGCTATCAATTTACTGCTTTATTTACTTCTCTGTTGCTATCACTATCATTATTATCCCGTGCGTTTTATCCTTTGTAAACAACAAGGCCGGAGGAATTGACAACTCATTTGTACTCATTGGGAAGCAAAGTTATTTGCTGTGTGTGCAGGTCCAGGTGAAGTTAGCAACCTAAACGGCGCCATTGTTCACTTCACCACCTTCTTGTATCTGTTGGAGTCCTACTGGTTCGATACTCATCCTTAGCATCTTCGCTAAGGGAAATTGCCGCTATCTACATCTCAACCTTCCACTTTGGGTAACCAACAAGGGGACGAGAATTCGTACCATCAGCATGGTCCTCTTGCTCGTTGATTTGCAGGAGAGTAGCAGTAACAGAAGCAGTACTGTCACAAATCTAATGCAAGGAGTATTTTGTTAGGCCCCTGCTGTTTAATTTGGTGAAGCAGCATGCCCTTTGTGAGAGTAGCAGCAGCAACAGAATAATCTTGGTGAGTACTCTGTTGTAGGACCTTTGTGGAGAACAATCTTGCGCTTAATTGTGTAACTGAACAATCTGGTAATGTCCTGTATTTTAGTTGCACCACTGCCAAACGTCCACAATGACAATGCACATCAGTGGCAACAATTGATTTGTTATTTCCCTCTATGTTCCTTGTACTGCCTCTTGTATGCTTGAACTCGAGACAAGATTGTTTAATTAAGCTGCATAAGGAAGTTGTCTAGTAACTGTTGGGTCATAGAGATCCAGATCTTTTTATTAGAATAAATTGGAAGTTTGGACAATGACTGATGTTAGGCTCCTGGTGTTTAATTTTGATAGCGAAAAATATACTGTCACTTCTAGTGAATAACTTAATTTATAATCACTCTTTACAGAATATCATTTGTTTATTGTCTTTGTACTATCATTTGCATAATGAAGTTAGCTCTTTTTTTTTTCCTTCGTGTTTTATGGTAGTATAACCTGACTGAAGACGGCTGAATACAAAGATTAGTAACTTCTGGTTATCTGTATGATAATGTGCAGGCTACAGCAAGAGGAGAGGAAGGGATCACGCTGTTCTTCGTGTGTCGCAACCTCTCCTGCGGCAACCGGTGGAGGCAATGAACAATTCACCTCTTGTGCCTGTGGAGTGTGGAGGCTACCATCGACTCGTGCCCTTTAGGCACAACCTTTTGAGTTAAACATGCTTAACAATGGCATTCTCTCTTCTCAGTAATGATCTTACTTCACTGAGACAAACATAGAATAGTTTATCCACTGAGACAAGTTAGCCCCGACATTAGATCTCTATGGTCATATCAGTTACTCTATGGAAAAGTTAGTTGTTGCTATTAATTTTCATGTTTATTCTACTGAATTTAATTGTTAATTCTACTGCTGCTGAAATTTACTTTGATGCTGCTATTGATTTCAATTTTTTGTGCATTAACATTGATTTCATTTTGTTCATCAACATTGGTTTAACGCTGTTGAATTTAAATTCAATTTGAAGTTAACTAAACTCACTAACATGTTGACCTCCTTGGTATGGAGCAGAGCAGCAAGCCTAGAGCAGACGAGCGGCCAACGACCTGGAGCAGAGGAGCGGCCGACGGCCTGGAGCAGAGGAGCGACCGGCGGCTTGGAGTAGGAGGAGAGGCCGATGTCCTAGAGCAGAGGAGCGGTCGACGGCCTGGAGCAGAGGAGCGGTCGGCGTCCTGGAGCAGTAGACTGGTCTGGACCTCGCCTTGAGCAGAAGAGCCGGCGTCCTTACTCCTTTTTATTTTTGTTTATTTTGGCAACTAACACTCATTTCTTACTTAGACAAATCATTGGTAAATTCACACCTCGGTCGTAACGACACAACTTAACTTGGCTAGCTACAAAGAATAGACCAAACAATCAACTTTGCTTTCTTAAGTAGGTGTAGAAATTTGTTGAAGATGAAGATGTCTATTCTGATCGGTGTCTCCCAGATGAACTTGGGAATTTTATTGAGGTATTTTGATGCAAAGTTTCATAGAAATGCCTACGTATAAGGTATTGTATATTTTTGCTGAGTCTTTTCTTCTTTTGATGCAAGCAAATCAGACGATGAAAAGGCAATATTTAACAATGTGGTTCCCGTAGGTACCAATTCATGCCGTAGTTGATTTTTCTGAATAGCCTCTTTGATTACTTATCACTCCTGATTCTCATTAAGTGGTGCACGGGATCTAAAGCCGACTTGTATCTATGATTTTTTTTATAGTATATCATGTTTTTCCTGTACGCAAAAGGTGTGTCCAGTTTGCTTGTTTGATTAGAATATTGATCCATGCCGATTCATCTGTGGTTCATTGCATGGTTGATCATTTCAAAGAAGCATGGCATAGAGGCTTAGCAGTTTTTATGCACTGGTTGTCGTCATATGGCCAAGCTATTGTCCATGTAGTTTGAAGACAAAATTCATGAACCATGTTTCTTTTAGCTTATTTATTTTTGTTTCTTTCAAATTGCCTTTTCTCATATAGGAAGGTTATATGATGTGAAGAAGGTTGTTATAAATGATGATGTCATGTAATATTAAATTACTAAGGTGATTCATGGGGCCCTGGATATATATAGCTACACATATGTAAAGAGCAAATAAGAGCTTGATATGTGTGAATAAATGTATTGATCAATGGTATCTTGTGTTGAATCAAATGGTGCTTTGTTCGTATTTGTATGGCATATTGAACATTAATTTAATATTATGAACATAATTCCACGTAAAAATATGCTGTATTAGCGTTTGTGCTGAAATGTAGAGCGTGGCAGCAAATGTGTTGGTAAAACTATTGACCGTCGCACTATCTGTCGTTATAGCATACTGATAGATGAATTGTCGGAATAGGTATGGGTGTCACACTATCTGTTGGCATAGGATGGTGTCACACGATCTGTCGGCATAGAATTTTCTGTCGGTGTACAAACGTCTGTCGGTGTACACCTCACCAAGCCCGTCATATTATGTGTCGGCATAGATTTATGTGTCAGGAAAGACCTTTCCCGGCAGGACTATAGGCGACAACTCCTTTCTGTCGGCGGAGGTCTTTGCCGACACTAAATGTGTCGCCCTAGGTGACCTACGCCGACACATTGTGTGACGCTGCTTTGAGTGTCGTGGTGTAGTGCATCTTGAGGGGGAGAACCATCTCATACAAGGAACATCTCCAAGGAAGAAGAGGGGCCCAAGGGTCACTGCCCCCAAGGACCGCCACCTACTCCGTGGCTGCCACTTCCTCTCCGGGCTGCACCTCTCCATCAACAACTCTCTTCTGCTCACCATGGCCATGCGTGAGTAGTTCCTCTTCCGGGCTAAGGTTTGTACCTATAGCTATGTGGTTATCTCTCTCTTCCATGATGTCATCTTGATTGTGATCATGTGCTATGTTAATCTAGTTGAATCCCATGATGTTTCCCCTCTCTATCTCTTTTCGTATTGGATATGATGTGCTCCTTTGGTGATATTTTCGGAGTCCATGGTGACAAGGAGTCGCCATGATTAGTGGAATATTGATCATGTGTTTGTTCTTTTTGTTGAATTGAATAATAGATTTGAGTATTCTTGATGCTTATGTTGAGTATAGTTTTCATAGTGCTTCGGTCACAGGATGGACTCTTTGTTATATTAGAAAGAGACTATTCAAGAGAGATATTGTAATGTTTGTTAGTACTCCCTCCATTCCATAATGTAGTGCATATTTTGTTTTAGCAAAGTCAAACACATCTACATTTGACCAAGTTTATACAATAAAGTATTAACATATAAAATATAAAATACATATATTATAGAAGTACACTTCATGATGAATCTAATGATAGTAATTTGGGAATTTATGCATTTGTATTTCTTTGTATAATCTTGGTCAAACATATACTTGTTTGACTTTCTAAAATCAAAAGATGCATTACATTATGGAATGGAGGGAGTACTATCTTTGGATGCTCGCGGTGACATTGCGGTGTCCAGAGATGTGGAATACGAACTCTAAGGGTGCTTTTGTAGCCCTACACAATTCGCATCCTCTTTGATCCATACAAAGAACAATCTCTGAGTAACGTCTTCCTTGCATGCTTTTGGAGAAAATATCACGAGTTTCAATTATGTTAATCTTGTTGAGAGTTGCCACAAGTGAAAGTATGAATTCTAGCCCTTGTTTCCAAGCAATGCAACACTGTATTTAGTTACTTTTATCACTTGCTACCTTACTGTAATTTTTATTACAATTTTTTATTACTTTGGTTTACCACACATATCATCCATATTTTACCATTTCTTGGCCGAGCTAGTGCACCTATACAACTTACCAATGTATTAGGTGTGTTGGGGACACAAGAGATTTCTTGTATTCGATTGCAGGATTTTTTGAGAGAGACTATCTTCAACCTACACCTCTTGTGTTTCGATAAACATGTGGTTCCATAAACCTTTTGTATCCTACCTAAGAGAAATTTGCTGCTTCTCTACAAACCTCTCCGCTTGGAGGGCCAACATAGTCTACAAGAATAGAAACGTGTAGTAGACATCAACTATGTCGGTTGAACATTCGGCTAATTGTCGAAAATCCGACCACACCACAGAAGCCCTCCCCACTGGGCCAATTTACCTTTACCTGAAATATGCCAGAATCCCGGACATTCTTCCCCTAAAGCACATCTGCCATCCCCGAGCTGGCTCCAAGTGCCCGGACATCCGACAATATGCGAGAAATCCATTGGATAAATTAAATAATATAAGGTATAAACATTCATTAGGTAGATCAAATAGTATACCGACATATTGGGTAGGATATGAGTATACCTATAGATATAAAGCTATACATTGCCTTTTTTGAACATAAAGTAATTTTATTGAATTATAAACAGTGTACATCGTGTAATACAAAACCCAATGAGTTAGAATCAGAAATCTTTGCTAAGTTGGGACATAAGGAGGGATTGTGAGTATGACCATAATAGAAGAATTCGGAGGGAGGGTTCCTGGATGATTTGGTGTGCAAGGTCATGTTGACTTTATGTCTTATACTGTGTACTAGCTGGGTTACATTGGACTTGGATTGTAGTGTGGGTAGGATACGTGTAGTGTTGGAGTTGGACACGTTGTATCCTTGGGCTCTCATATAATGAGGGGCACCCCACGGTTGTAACCTATGCCAACATAATTGCACAGACATGCAAGGGGGAGCCGGCGGCGTGTGTCGGCGCCCGGATGGCCGAAGTGCGGTATTGTAGCGGTATCATGGGGAGGAGCGCCCATTGTCAGGCCCCGGGGATATAACCGATGTTCGGTGAACCTTGTTAACAAATCTCGGTGTCGTGCCTCATGTGATTGCTTGATCCTCGGATAATCTACTACAAGCTTCGGATTTATTCTAACAAGTGGTATCAGCGCAAGGTTGAAGATCGATCTAGAAGATGAAAAAGCGATCAGAAGCGGCGGAATTGCGCGTACAAGCAGCGGCTACGCAGCAGACGTGGCCGGCAGTGCTAGAAGCGCGTGATGCAAGACCGCGCTCGGTTCAGCTATGGAATAGTCGAGCGGTAGGTCATGTTACGAGATTTGTTTTGGAAAAAAAAAGCACCGAATCCCGGTAAGGCTCAGTGTTTGAACAGAACTGCTTGAGGCGTTGAGCTAGCAGCAGCAGGCAAGGGACAGCGAGGCGGCAGTTGATCAAATCGGGCGCAGGAAAAAATCCATCGATTTACTAGTACACATCCATTGGAAAGGCAGACAAAGCTTAGCATGCAATTAGCAGTGCATCGGGAGTTGAGCCAAGGGAGCTATTAGTACACGTGAAGACTAAAGTAATTCTTGCTGAAATTTACTACCAGTACATACGTACTTGAGGATCACGTGAAGAGAAGCTCGGATAATTTTTGCAGTGTCATTCATATGAAAAATTATGGTGTCAGCGGGTATCAGATTTGAGGTGGAGAAGTTCGATGGAACTGGAAACTTTGGGTTATGGAAGACACGGGTGAAAAATTTATTGACACAACAGTGATGCTTGAAGGCGTTGCGGGAAGCTAAGCCAGCTAAGATGGACGCAGTTATGTATCATGTGATGGATGGGAATTCGCCAAAGAATATCTGGATGGTGGATCTAATGCTAATGTCGCAGCTCGCGGTGATGACTCAGACAGCAGCAGTGATGCTCTCGCAGTATCAGACAGGCGGTCAACCAAAAGTGAAGCGTGTATGTTGGATTCAGCCAGCTCCTTTCATGTGACACCCAACAGGGAGTGGTTCTCTTCGTACAAGTCTGGTGAGTTTGGTTTGGCCTATTTGGGCGATGACACAGGTTATCGTGTTGCTGGAGTAGGTGACATGAAAATCAAGATGTTTGACGGAGTTGAGCGGATGCTTCGGGAGTCAGGAATGTGCCGGGGCTAAGAAGAAATCTAATTTCGCTTGGAGTTCTTCATGATGGTGGTATGGAATTCCGTTGTGATCGGGATAAAAAGACCTTGAATATCATGGAAGATGAGGTGATCGTGATGATTGGAGAGAGGACGGCTTCGCATCTTTACAAGTTGCAAGGGAGAACTATTGCAGGTGGAGTCACGGAGACTGGAGTTGCAGGAATAGCGGAAGGATCTCACGGAGGCGGCGGGTCTGGGGCAGACTCGTCGGGTAGCTCTCAGTAAGCTACAAAGAAGACAACCCAAGTCCGGAGTACATGGAAGTTTGACGCATGGAAAAATTCAAGGTGGTGGAGATATTCTCCAAGGTGGAGTTTGTTGAGTTTGTGTCTCATATTGTGTACTAGTTGGGTTACATTGGACATGGAGTTGTAGTGTGTGGTATGATACGTGTAGTGTTGGAGTCGGACACGTTGTATCCTTGGGCTCTCATATAATGATGGGCACCCCACGGTTGTAACCTATGCCAACATAATAGCATAGGCACGCAAATGGGAGCCGACGGCGTGTGCCGGCGCCCGGGTGGCCGGAGTGCTGTATTGCAGTGGTATCATGGGGAGGAGCACCCATAGTCAGGCCCCGGGGATATAGCCGATGTTCGGTGAACCTCGTTAACAAATCTCGGTGTCGTGCCTCGTGTGATTGCTTGATCCTCGGATGATCTACTCCGCGCTTCGGCTTTATTCTAACAAGTGGTATCAGCGCAAGGTTGAAGATCGATCTAGAAGATGAAAAAGCGATCGGAAGCGGCGGAATTGCGCGTACCAGCAATGGCTACGTAGCAGACGTGGCCGGCAGTGCTGGAAGCGCGTAATGCAAGACCGCGCTTGGTTGAACTATGGAATAGTCGAGCTGTTGGGCATGTTACGAGATTTGTTTTAGAAAAAAAGCATCGAATCGCGGTAAGGCTCAGTGTTTGAACCGAACTGCTTGAGGCGTTGAGCTAGCAGCAGCAGGCAAGGGACACCGAGGCGGCAGCAGATCAAATCGGGCGCAGGAAAAAATCCATCGATTTACTAGTACGCATCCATTGGAAAGGCAGACAAAGCTTAGCAGGCAATTAGCAGTGCATCGGGAGTTGAGCCAAGGGAGCTATTATTACACGTGCAGACTAAAGTAATTCTTGCTGAAATTTACTACCAGTACATACGTACTTGAAGATCACATGAAGAGAAGATCGGATAATTTTTTAAGTGTCATTCATATCAAAAATTATGGTGTCAACGGGTATCAGATTTGAGGTGGAGCAGTTCGATGGAACTGGAAACTTTGGGTTATGGCAGACACGGGTGAAAAATTTATTGACACAACAGTGATGCTTGAAGGCGTTGCGGGAAGCTAAGCCAGCTAAGATGGATGCAGTTATGTATCATGTGATGGATGGGAATTCGCCAAAGAAGATCTGGATGGTGGATCTAATGCTAATGTGGCAGCTCGCGGTGATGACTCAGACAGCAGTAGTGATGTTCTCACAGTATCAGACAGGAGTTCAACCAAAAGTGAAGCGTGTATGTTGGATTAAGCTAGCTCTTTTCATGCGACACCCAACAGGGAGTGGTTCTCTTCGTACAAGTCTGGTGAATTTGGTTCAGCCTATGTGGGCGATGACACAGGTTATCGTGTTGCTGGAGTAGGTGACATCAAAATCAAGATGTTTGACGGAGTTGAGCGGATGCTTCGGGGAGTCAGGAATGTGGGGATCTAATTTCGGTTGGAGTTCTTCATGATGGTGGTATGGAATTCCGTTGTGATCGGGATAAAAAGACCTTGAATATCATGGAAGATGAGGTGATCGTGATGATTGGAGAGAGGACGGCTTCGCATCTTTACAAGTTGCAAGGGAGCACTATTGCAGGTGGAGTCACGGAGACTGGAGTTGCAGGAATAGCGGAAGGATCTCACGGAGGCGGCGGGTCTGGGGTAGACTCGTCGAGTAGCTCTCAGTAAGCTACGAAGAAGACAACCCAAATCCGGAGTACATGGAAGTTTGACGCATGGAAAAATTCAAGGTGGTGGAGAATATTCGCCAAGGTGGAGTTTGTTGAGTTTGTGTCTCATATTGTGTACTAGTTGGGTTACATTGGACTTGGAATTGTAGTGTGGGTATGATACGTGTAGTGTTGGAGTCGGACACGTTGTATCCTTGGGCTCTCATATAATGATGAGCACCCCACGGTTGTAACCTATGCCAACATAATAGCACAGACACGCAAATAGGAGCCGACGGCCTGTGCCGGCGCCCGGGTGGCCGGAGTGCGGTATTGTAGCGGTATCATGAGGAGGAGCACCCATAGTCAGGCCCCGGGGATATAGCCAATGTTCGGTGAACCTCGTTAACAAATCTCGGTGTCGTGCCTCGTGTGATTGCTTGATCCTCGGATGATGTACTACGCTCTTCGGATTTATTCTAACAAGTGGTATCAGCGCAAGGTTGAAGACCGATCTAGAAGATGAAAAAGCGATCGTAAGCGGCGGAATTGCGCGTACAAGCAGCGGCTACGTAGCAGACGTGGCCGACAGTGCTGGAAGCGCGTGATGCAAGACCGCGCTCGGTTGAACTATGGAATAGTCGAGCGGTTGGGCATGTTACGAGATTTGTTTTGGAAAAAAAAAGCACCGAATCCCGGTAAGGCTCAGTGTTTGAACCGAACTGCTTGAGGTGTTGAGCTAGCAGCAGCAGGCAAGGGACACCGAGGCGGCAGCTGATCAAATCGGGCGTAGGAAAAAAATCCATCAATTTACTAGTACGCATCCATTGGAAAGGCAGACAAAGCTTAGCAGGCAATTAGCAGTACATCGAGAGTTGAGCCAAGGGAGCTATTAGTACACGTGAAGACTAAAGTAATTCTTGCTGAAATTTACTACCAGTACATATGTACTTGAGGATCACGTGAAGAGAAGCTCGGATAATTTTTGCATTGTCAGTCATATGAAAAATTATGGTGTCAACGAGTATCAGATTTGAGGTGGAGAAGTTCGATGGAACTGGAAACTTTGGGTTATGGCAGACACGGGTGAAAAATTTATTGACACAACAGTGATGCTTGAAGGCGTTGCGGGAAGCTAAGCCAGCTAAGATGGACGCAGTTATGTATCATGTGATGGATGGGAATTCGCCAAAGAAGATTTGGATGGTGGATCTAATGCTGATGTGGCAGCTCGCGGTGATGACTCAGACAGCAGTAGTGATGTTCTCGCAGTATCAGACAGGCGGTCAACCAAAAGTGAAGCGTGTATGTTGGATTCAGCCAGCTCCTTTCATGTGACACCCAACAGGGAGTGGTTCTCTTCGTACAAGTCTGGTGAGTTTGGTTTGGCCTATTTGGGCGATGACACAGGTTATCGTGTTGCTGGAGTAGGTGACATGAAAATCAAGATGTTTGACGGAGTTGAGCGGATGCTTCGGGAGTCAGGAATGTGCCGGGGCTAAGAAGAAATCTAATTTCGCTTGGAGTTCTTCATGATGGTGGTATGGAATTCCGTTGTGATCGGGATAAAAAGACCTTGAATATCATGGAAGATGAGGTGATCGTGATGATTGGAGAGAGGACGGCTTCGCATCTTTACAAGTTGCAAGGGAGAACTATTGCAGGTGGAGTCACGGAGACTGGAGTTGCAGGAATAGCGGAAGGATCTCACGGAGGCGGCGGGTCTGGGGCAGACTCGTCGGGTAGCTCTCAGTAAGCTACAAAGAAGACAACCCAAGTCCGGAGTACATGGAAGTTTGACGCATGGAAAAATTCAAGGTGGTGGAGATATTCTCCAAGGTGGAGTTTGTTGAGTTTGTGTCTCATATTGTGTACTAGTTGGGTTACATTGGACATGGAGTTGTAGTGTGTGGTATGATACGTGTAGTGTTGGAGTCGGACACGTTGTATCCTTGGGCTCTCATATAATGATGGGCACCCCACGGTTGTAACCTATGCCAACATAATAGCATAGGCACGCAAATGGGAGCCGACGGCGTGTGCCGGCGCCCGGGTGGCCGGAGTGCTGTATTGCAGTGGTATCATGGGGAGGAGCACCCATAGTCAGGCCCCGGGGATATAGCCGATGTTCGGTGAACCTCGTTAACAAATCTCGGTGTCGTGCCTCGTGTGATTGCTTGATCCTCGGATGATCTACTCCGCGCTTCGGCTTTATTCTAACAAGTGGTATCAGCGCAAGGTTGAAGATCGATCTAGAAGATGAAAAAGCGATCGGAAGCGGCGGAATTGCGCGTACCAGCAATGGCTACGTAGCAGACGTGGCCGGCAGTGCTGGAAGCGCGTAATGCAAGACCGCGCTTGGTTGAACTATGGAATAGTCGAGCTGTTGGGCATGTTACGAGATTTGTTTTAGAAAAAAAGCATCGAATCGCGGTAAGGCTCAGTGTTTGAACCGAACTGCTTGAGGCGTTGAGCTAGCAGCAGCAGGCAAGGGACACCGAGGCGGCAGCAGATCAAATCGGGCGCAGGAAAAAATCCATCGATTTACTAGTACGCATCCATTGGAAAGGCAGACAAAGCTTAGCAGGCAATTAGCAGTGCATCGGGAGTTGAGCCAAGGGAGCTATTATTACACGTGCAGACTAAAGTAATTCTTGCTGAAATTTACTACCAGTACATACGTACTTGAAGATCACATGAAGAGAAGATCGGATAATTTTTTAAGTGTCATTCATATCAAAAATTATGGTGTCAACGGGTATCAGATTTGAGGTGGAGCAGTTCGATGGAACTGGAAACTTTGGGTTATGGCAGACACGGGTGAAAAATTTATTGACACAACAGTGATGCTTGAAGGCGTTGCGGGAAGCTAAGCCAGCTAAGATGGATGCAGTTATGTATCATGTGATGGATGGGAATTCGCCAAAGAAGATCTGGATGGTGGATCTAATGCTAATGTGGCAGCTCGCGGTGATGACTCAGACAGCAGTAGTGATGTTCTCACAGTATCAGACAGGAGTTCAACCAAAAGTGAAGCGTGTATGTTGGATTAAGCTAGCTCTTTTCATGCGACACCCAACAGGGAGTGGTTCTCTTCGTACAAGTCTGGTGAATTTGGTTCAGCCTATGTGGGCGATGACACAGGTTATCGTGTTGCTGGAGTAGGTGACATCAAAATCAAGATGTTTGACGGAGTTGAGCGGATGCTTCGGGGAGTCAGGAATGTGGGGATCTAATTTCGGTTGGAGTTCTTCATGATGGTGGTATGGAATTCCGTTGTGATCGGGATAAAAAGACCTTGAATATCATGGAAGATGAGGTGATCGTGATGATTGGAGAGAGGACGGCTTCGCATCTTTACAAGTTGCAAGGGAGCACTATTGCAGGTGGAGTCACGGAGACTGGAGTTGCAGGAATAGCGGAAGGATCTCACGGAGGCGGCGGGTCTGGGGTAGACTCGTCGAGTAGCTCTCAGTAAGCTACGAAGAAGACAACCCAAATCCGGAGTACATGGAAGTTTGACGCATGGAAAAATTCAAGGTGGTGGAGAATATTCGCCAAGGTGGAGTTTGTTGAGTTTGTGTCTCATATTGTGTACTAGTTGGGTTACATTGGACTTGGAATTGTAGTGTGGGTATGATACGTGTAGTGTTGGAGTCGGACACGTTGTATCCTTGGGCTCTCATATAATGATGAGCACCCCACGGTTGTAACCTATGCCAACATAATAGCACAGACACGCAAATAGGAGCCGACGGCCTGTGCCGGCGCCCGGGTGGCCGGAGTGCGGTATTGTAGCGGTATCATGAGGAGGAGCACCCATAGTCAGGCCCCGGGGATATAGCCAATGTTCGGTGAACCTCGTTAACAAATCTCGGTGTCGTGCCTCGTGTGATTGCTTGATCCTCGGATGATGTACTACGCTCTTCGGATTTATTCTAACAAGTGGTATCAGCGCAAGGTTGAAGACCGATCTAGAAGATGAAAAAGCGATCGTAAGCGGCGGAATTGCGCGTACAAGCAGCGGCTACGTAGCAGACGTGGCCGACAGTGCTGGAAGCGCGTGATGCAAGACCGCGCTCGGTTGAACTATGGAATAGTCGAGCGGTTGGGCATGTTACGAGATTTGTTTTGGAAAAAAAAAGCACCGAATCCCGGTAAGGCTCAGTGTTTGAACCGAACTGCTTGAGGTGTTGAGCTAGCAGCAGCAGGCAAGGGACACCGAGGCGGCAGCTGATCAAATCGGGCGTAGGAAAAAAATCCATCAATTTACTAGTACGCATCCATTGGAAAGGCAGACAAAGCTTAGCAGGCAATTAGCAGTACATCGAGAGTTGAGCCAAGGGAGCTATTAGTACACGTGAAGACTAAAGTAATTCTTGCTGAAATTTACTACCAGTACATATGTACTTGAGGATCACGTGAAGAGAAGCTCGGATAATTTTTGCATTGTCAGTCATATGAAAAATTATGGTGTCAACGAGTATCAGATTTGAGGTGGAGAAGTTCGATGGAACTGGAAACTTTGGGTTATGGCAGACACGGGTGAAAAATTTATTGACACAACAGTGATGCTTGAAGGCGTTGCGGGAAGCTAAGCCAGCTAAGATGGACGCAGTTATGTATCATGTGATGGATGGGAATTCGCCAAAGAAGATTTGGATGGTGGATCTAATGCTGATGTGGCAGCTCGCGGTGATGACTCAGACAGCAGTAGTGATGTTCTCGCAGTATCAGACAGGCGGTCAACCAAAAGTGAAGCGTGTATGTTGGATTCAGCCAGCTCCTTTCATGTGACACCCAACAGGGAGTGGTTCTCTTCGTACAAGTCTGGTGAGTTTGGTTTGGCCTATTTGGGCGATGACACAGGTTATCGTGTTGCTGGAGTAGGTGACATGAAAATCAAGATGTTTGACGGAGTTGAGCGGATGCTTCGGGAGTCAGGAATGTGCCGGGGCTAAGAAGAAATCTAATTTCGCTTGGAGTTCTTCATGATGGTGGTATGGAATTCCGTTGTGATCGGGATAAAAAGACCTTGAATATCATGGAAGATGAGGTGATCGTGATGATTGGAGAGAGGACGGCTTCGCATCTTTACAAGTTGCAAGGGAGAACTATTGCAGGTGGAGTCACGGAGACTGGAGTTGCAGGAATAGCGGAAGGATCTCACGGAGGCGGCGGGTCTGGGGCAGACTCGTCGGGTAGCTCTCAGTAAGCTACAAAGAAGACAACCCAAGTCCGGAGTACATGGAAGTTTGACGCATGGAAAAATTCAAGGTGGTGGAGATATTCTCCAAGGTGGAGTTTGTTGAGTTTGTGTCTCATATTGTGTACTAGTTGGGTTACATTGGACATGGAGTTGTAGTGTGTGGTATGATACGTGTAGTGTTGGAGTCGGACACGTTGTATCCTTGGGCTCTCATATAATGATGGGCACCCCACGGTTGTAACCTATGCCAACATAATAGCATAGGCACGCAAATGGGAGCCGACGGCGTGTGCCGGCGCCCGGGTGGCCGGAGTGCTGTATTGCAGTGGTATCATGGGGAGGAGCACCCATAGTCAGGCCCCGGGGATATAGCCGATGTTCGGTGAACCTCGTTAACAAATCTCGGTGTCGTGCCTCGTGTGATTGCTTGATCCTCGGATGATCTACTCCGCGCTTCGGCTTTATTCTAACAAGTGGTATCAGCGCAAGGTTGAAGATCGATCTAGAAGATGAAAAAGCGATCGGAAGCGGCGGAATTGCGCGTACCAGCAATGGCTACGTAGCAGACGTGGCCGGCAGTGCTGGAAGCGCGTAATGCAAGACCGCGCTTGGTTGAACTATGGAATAGTCGAGCTGTTGGGCATGTTACGAGATTTGTTTTAGAAAAAAAGCATCGAATCGCGGTAAGGCTCAGTGTTTGAACCGAACTGCTTGAGGCGTTGAGCTAGCAGCAGCAGGCAAGGGACACCGAGGCGGCAGCAGATCAAATCGGGCGCAGGAAAAAATCCATCGATTTACTAGTACGCATCCATTGGAAAGGCAGACAAAGCTTAGCAGGCAATTAGCAGTGCATCGGGAGTTGAGCCAAGGGAGCTATTATTACACGTGCAGACTAAAGTAATTCTTGCTGAAATTTACTACCAGTACATACGTACTTGAAGATCACATGAAGAGAAGATCGGATAATTTTTTAAGTGTCATTCATATCAAAAATTATGGTGTCAACGGGTATCAGATTTGAGGTGGAGCAGTTCGATGGAACTGGAAACTTTGGGTTATGGCAGACACGGGTGAAAAATTTATTGACACAACAGTGATGCTTGAAGGCGTTGCGGGAAGCTAAGCCAGCTAAGATGGATGCAGTTATGTATCATGTGATGGATGGGAATTCGCCAAAGAAGATCTGGATGGTGGATCTAATGCTAATGTGGCAGCTCGCGGTGATGACTCAGACAGCAGTAGTGATGTTCTCACAGTATCAGACAGGAGTTCAACCAAAAGTGAAGCGTGTATGTTGGATTAAGCTAGCTCTTTTCATGCGACACCCAACAGGGAGTGGTTCTCTTCGTACAAGTCTGGTGAATTTGGTTCAGCCTATGTGGGCGATGACACAGGTTATCGTGTTGCTGGAGTAGGTGACATCAAAATCAAGATGTTTGACGGAGTTGAGCGGATGCTTCGGGGAGTCAGGAATGTGGGGATCTAATTTCGGTTGGAGTTCTTCATGATGGTGGTATGGAATTCCGTTGTGATCGGGATAAAAAGACCTTGAATATCATGGAAGATGAGGTGATCGTGATGATTGGAGAGAGGACGGCTTCGCATCTTTACAAGTTGCAAGGGAGCACTATTGCAGGTGGAGTCACGGAGACTGGAGTTGCAGGAATAGCGGAAGGATCTCACGGAGGCGGCGGGTCTGGGGTAGACTCGTCGAGTAGCTCTCAGTAAGCTACGAAGAAGACAACCCAAATCCGGAGTACATGGAAGTTTGACGCATGGAAAAATTCAAGGTGGTGGAGAATATTCGCCAAGGTGGAGTTTGTTGAGTTTGTGTCTCATATTGTGTACTAGTTGGGTTACATTGGACTTGGAATTGTAGTGTGGGTATGATACGTGTAGTGTTGGAGTCGGACACGTTGTATCCTTGGGCTCTCATATAATGATGAGCACCCCACGGTTGTAACCTATGCCAACATAATAGCACAGACACGCAAATAGGAGCCGACGGCCTGTGCCGGCGCCCGGGTGGCCGGAGTGCGGTATTGTAGCGGTATCATGAGGAGGAGCACCCATAGTCAGGCCCCGGGGATATAGCCAATGTTCGGTGAACCTCGTTAACAAATCTCGGTGTCGTGCCTCGTGTGATTGCTTGATCCTCGGATGATGTACTACGCTCTTCGGATTTATTCTAACAAGTGGTATCAGCGCAAGGTTGAAGACCGATCTAGAAGATGAAAAAGCGATCGTAAGCGGCGGAATTGCGCGTACAAGCAGCGGCTACGTAGCAGACGTGGCCGACAGTGCTGGAAGCGCGTGATGCAAGACCGCGCTCGGTTGAACTATGGAATAGTCGAGCGGTTGGGCATGTTACGAGATTTGTTTTGGAAAAAAAAAGCACCGAATCCCGGTAAGGCTCAGTGTTTGAACCGAACTGCTTGAGGTGTTGAGCTAGCAGCAGCAGGCAAGGGACACCGAGGCGGCAGCTGATCAAATCGGGCGTAGGAAAAAAATCCATCAATTTACTAGTACGCATCCATTGGAAAGGCAGACAAAGCTTAGCAGGCAATTAGCAGTACATCGAGAGTTGAGCCAAGGGAGCTATTAGTACACGTGAAGACTAAAGTAATTCTTGCTGAAATTTACTACCAGTACATATGTACTTGAGGATCACGTGAAGAGAAGCTCGGATAATTTTTGCATTGTCAGTCATATGAAAAATTATGGTGTCAACGAGTATCAGATTTGAGGTGGAGAAGTTCGATGGAACTGGAAACTTTGGGTTATGGCAGACACGGGTGAAAAATTTATTGACACAACAGTGATGCTTGAAGGCGTTGCGGGAAGCTAAGCCAGCTAAGATGGACGCAGTTATGTATCATGTGATGGATGGGAATTCGCCAAAGAAGATTTGGATGGTGGATCTAATGCTGATGTGGCAGCTCGCGGTGATGACTCAGACAGCAGTAGTGATGTTCTCGCAGTATCAGACAGGCGGTCAACCAAAAGTGAAGCGTGTATGTTGGATTCAGCCAGCTCTTTTCATGCGACACCCAACAGGGAGTGGTTCTCTTCGTACAAGTCTGGTGATTTTGGTTCAGCCTATGTGGGCGATGACACAGGTTATCGTGTTGCTGGAGTAGGTGACATCAAAATCAAGATGTTTGACGGAGTTGAGCGGATGCTTCGGGGAGTCAGGAATGTGTCGGGGCTAAGAAGGAATCTAATTTCGCTTGGAGTTCTTCATGATGGTGGTATGGAATTCCGTTGTGATCGGGATAAAAAGACCTTGAATATCATGGAAGATGAGGTGATCGTGATGATTAGACAGAGGACGGCTTTGCATCTTTACAAGTTGCAAGGGAGCACTATCGGAGGTGGAGTCACGGAGACTGGAGTTGCAGGAATAGCGGAAGGATCTCACGGAGGCGGAGGGTTTGGGGCAGACTCGTCGAGTAGCTCTCAGTAAGCTACGAAGAAGACAACCCAAGTCCGGAGTACATGGAAGTTTGACGCATGGAAAAATTCAAGGTGATGGAGAATATTCTCAAAGGTGGAGTTTGTTGAGTTTGTGTCTCATATTGTGTACTAGTTGGGTTACATTGGACTTGAAGTTGTAGTGTGGGTATGATACGTGTAATGTTGGAGTCGGACACGTTGTATCCTTGGGCTCGCATATAATGATGGGCACCCCACGGTTGTAACCTATGCCAACATAATAGCACAGACACGCAAAGGGGAGTCGACGGCGTGTGCCGGCGCCCGGGTGGCCGGAGTACGGTATTGTAGCGGTATCATGGGGAGGAGCGCCCATAGTCAGGCCCCGGGGATGTAGCCGATATTCGGTGAATCTCGTTAACAAATCTCGGTGTCGTGCCTCGTGTGATTGCTTGATCCTCGGATGATCTACTATGCGCTTCGGATTTATTCTAACATGTCATGGGCAACATCATTTAAGTTTCTAGGAGTGGATAAGGTTGTATACCATTCGTAGGTATAAAAATATATTCATACCCTACTTAGAGCATGGTTAATAGTATAGCCAAAGGCTATATGTTGTTGCCATATCATTTATATCTAACTTTATAGCCAACAAGTACAATAATAAAATTTAAATATGTTTTGCTAATTTTTTGTATGCATGTACTAACCTTTTAATATATGATCCACATATGTTTCTCACAAAGTGTTTAAGAGCAACGTATTGCATCCGGCTACTAATTTGTAGTCCGCTTTTCTGTCTTCTTCAAGTAAGAAAAAATATTTATCCCTTTGATTCATAATAATTATCGCTCATTTTGTACTAACCTAATACAAACTTTATACTAGATAAAAAATACTTATTATAAATCAGAGAAAATATATATATGCGGAACCCGCCTACATCATTTTATTGTATTTGCTTTTATACGGTTAGCTTATCCACGGCTACCCGATAAAATTGATGCTCCATACACTAAACAGTAAAAAAATGTTTTTGCCAATAGAGAAAAATGATTTCAATCAGGCTGGAACGAATAGTTTTTCTCCGACAAACGTCGTTGTCGCCTCGTGCACACCGAGGCACAATAATTTAGCTACCAGGTCCACCGCGTGGCGCACCACTCTGTTTATTCGCGCACACAGTGACGTGGACCATACAGCGACGGGGTGTGCCTAGCAACCACCGCTCCCCCCTCCCCATCCGGGGAACCCCTCCGAGCTTTCTCTTTTCCACCGCCGCTTCCGCTCGTCGCCGGATTGCTGTTTCCCCAAGTCGTCGTCGTGCACGCGTGCGCTGTTACCGTTGCTTGCGAGGATGGCGTTGGCGGCGGAGGAGAAGCATGGGAAGCCCGAGGCGGGGCCGGCGGCGATTGGGGGCGGAAGCGAGGACCTGAGGAAGGACGGGGTGGCGAGGGAGGTGGTGCGGATAGAGAGGGAGGCGGTGATACCTATCATCAAGCCCAAACTAGTAATGAAGCTGGCCGACCTCATCGGTAAGTATCCGCTCGCTAATCCATCGTTGTCACGCTCTAAGCCTAAGCCATTGCGAATTAAGGCTAATCGTAGTAGTCTAGTAATTCAGACACCTAGTATTCTTATTAGCTTCGTAGTGCAAAGTAACATAGAGGTAGTATTATAGATGAATTTATTTATTAGCTTATAGACTCTCTTTTTTTAATCAGCTAGGAGAGCTTCCCTGCCGGAATATATTTAAGTGCACATAATGCCAGGATCGAAAACCTGAACAAATTGACCCTTTTTATAAGGAAAACTGGGCCGAAAACCGAACAAGTACGGGATAAAAGTAGAACAGAAACTAAAATAGACGCCCAAGACAGGCACGCCTAGCTAGCAGATCGAAGGACAATCACCACGAGACACAAGTAGATGAGGGGTGTCGTTGATGGATCACAATACCAAGACTTTGGAAGAAGCCTAATGCACCTTACCGGCGTGCGTACCGAACCCCACGGCGCAACACAGGAGCTTCCTTAATCAGATTGGGAGCTCTGTCAAGGGGGGGGGGGGGGGGGTCCATAAACGATTCACAAGTTGGGAAGGCATCTTGTGACATCATTGAGCAAAGATGTATCGAGACAAAAGCAAGAGCACGAAGCTCGCGACAACACATCGGGAGTTGGGGGGTGGGGGGCTTGAGCATGCGCAGCAACAAGGGCGACACCACTGCAGACAAACACAACCCACCGTTGACCCCATCCGGCCGCACCACCACCACCAACATCCCCGCAGCTGATCCCAAGATGAGGCCTTCAAGAAGGGTTACAATGTCGATTGCACCATCATCATCCGTACCAGGAGGACCTGGACTAAGGGTTCCCCGGGGTCTCGATGAGGAGTTGCATGCTAATTACAAGTCCAACTGTAAACACATAATATTCGACTCATATTTTAACAATCTGAAGATCTTATTATATGGATTGTGCTACAAGCGTTCTTTTCTATTCTTTAGTGGATTAGATGAAAAGATATCTACACTGGAGGTTTCTCCTTAATTCATCCCATCTGTTCTAATATATGCTCAGAGCATGATGTGGATCGCAATGAGTTCCTAAAGCTCTGCAAGAAGGTGGAGTACACCATCAGGGCTTGGTATCTCCTCCAGTTTGAGGATTTAATGGTGGGATCTTTTTACTGTTCCATTTGCTGGGTTTTGTATGTAATAGGCCAAGATTCTTGTATCTCAGTCTGCACTTCTCGATGCAGCAACTATACTCGTTATTTGACCCTGTTAATGGTGAGAAGAGGCTGGAAGAGCAGAATCTGCCACCCGAGGAGATTGATGCTCTTGAATTCAATTTCATGACATATCTTTTCCAGGTTGGGCTCAATAGGTTACATATATATCCTTTCCTGACACATGAAGAGCTGCCTTGGTTTTGTATATATTGTTTTATTCAATCATCACAACGAACAAAAAAACTCAGTGAAATATTTTTGTTGGAAAGCCTATTTAAGAATAACACGTGAATGGAAGCAAACTCTGAGGTGACATTAATATTATGCAGACAAAGCCATTCATGAGACGTGAAGTTTGAATATCACGCATTCGTAACCTAGCTGCTGTTTTTCCATCAAAACTTACCTAGGCAATCCCATAATAGTTTACAAAAAATCTTCGGTGTTCCTGTTCCTAGAACTTCTTCCCCGGCTTGTTTGTTTAATTTTGCATCGAAATGTATGGTTTTATTAATACAATTTTATCAATAGCCTCGAGCTTCTGTTATCGGAAAAGTTGTTTTCGTATCCTTTTTGCGTTGCTTTGGGCTTGATATTTGTTTGACTTTCTGGGTTTCCTTGGCAAAGGTTCAATAGCAATTTGCGTTGGTAGTAGACTGACATAATTAACTTTCATCTTTTGAACTAGAAAAGTGAACCCAATGGTAGTCTGATGATGTGACACCTAATTGACATTTTAGTAACATTGAATTTGCAATATTTACTATTTAGTTTGCGTGATAGCTTAAAGTTGTAACCATTTGGATCTACTGTATCGAGCAGATAATGGAAAAGAGCAACTTCAAGTTGTTATCTGATGAAGAGTATGATGTTGCACAGTCTGGAAGATATCTTCTGAACCTCCCCATCAAAGTTGATGAATCTAAGGTTCAGAATTATAAGCTTTCCAAGTAAGCATTGGCAAAGTACATGTCCACTACACTGAATTTGTTCCCTTCAAATGTAGCTAGATAAGAGGTTGTTGACAACATACTTTAAAGAACACCCACATGATAATCTTCCTACATTTGCTGATAAGGTAATTTTCATGTCTTTCTAACTGACTTGCCACTTTCCATTGATGCCGTGTATTCAGGTTCTAATTTGAAGAAGTTATGATTACTAGTGTGTGATAGGGGTGTGTTCTCATTTCATGATTATGTATCTTCTTTCCTTATTTGTGCATATTTAAGGAGGGTATTAAGTTACTCGTTTTTGCTGGGGTCTCACATAGTAACAGGAATATTTAAGGATTTGCCACTCCATATCTGTCTGACATGTGGAGGTGGTACAAGCCAGTGACGCATGGAGTGGAAAATCCTTGGATACCAATCTTTTGGAGTGCTAAACTCTTAATTCTTCTTCTCATTATTGATTTGCATGCAGCAAATTGTTCACCCAAAAGATCGTGCTATTAGAGAAACGTTGGCCCCAACACCCCCCCCCCCTCTCCTCATGTCACTTACCTTAGATGTGAGACTGATGTAGGCCCGGACTATTATCTATTCATACACCATTGAGCGGGACATGGACTTGAGACATGTTGGCTGGCTCTAGTACCATATTGATTTGTACACCAAATCAGTTCACCCAAAAGCTTGGTTAGGTTGGAAAAGATGGGTTATATATTTCAACAATTATTTCCATATTGGTTTCTTTATAGTATATTATCTTCCGTCGCGGCGTTGGGATCGACCGTACAACTGATTACTTTGTCATGGAGAAAGTGGATGTACTCATATCCCGTGTTTGGAGGTCATTGCTAAGGGTTACCAGGTATTGAGTTTGTTTGAACATCTTTGAATTCTTTAACCCAGGCTAATCCTGATTGCAAATTTGTTGTAATTCCTTAGGATTGATAGGTTGTTCTCTAAGAAACCACAGTCGAAGTCAAGAAACGACATCAAGAAGATCGATGAAATTACGGAAGACACGGAAGAACAAGAGATGTTTGTCGAACGCATTCGGCTAGAGAAAATTGAGCTAAGGTTGCTAATAGTTTTATCATTAAAGTTTGATAAGACTGCACTCAAATGTAATCTTAAGAAGCAGTATGTTTTTGGTGACAGCATTAAAAACCTGATGAGTAAGATGACAATTCAAGAACCTACATTTGATAGGATGATTGTAGTGTACAGGTAGCTTTTCACCCAACCTGGATATTTATGAAAGATTATTATGCTTCAAGTGGTGATTTAGTGATATTAGTTTCTTGCACCCATATTATACAGGCAGAATGGCATGAAGGCTAAGCCTAATCGTGGAATATTTGTAAAGCATTTCAAAAATATTCCAATGGCCGATATGGAAATTGTTCTGGTAAGATCCATATGTATTCAACATCTGTTTAGTTGCTTCAGTGTCTTGGTGGTTGTTGCTGAGGACCTGAAATTGGACCATATTTTGTAGCCAGAGAAGAAGAACCCCACTTTAACACCAATGGATTGGGTCAAGTTTCTTATTTCTGCTGTTATAGGTTTGGTATGTTTCTACTATCTTGTTCACTCTGGATGCATTCATTTCAACACTTTACTATATAAAAGTATATAACCTGCTTGTTACTTGCAGGTCACTCTTGTTGGTTCTCTTGAAATGCCGAAGGCGGATGTATGGGTTGTCATTGCAATCATGTCTGGGGTGATTGGATATTGTGCTAAGATCTACTTCACGTAAGTGTCGAATAATTGAGCAGTTTTCCATTAAATTTAATTCAATATGATAATCATAGTAGAGATGATACTCGAATAAAGTAACAAATTGATATAACTAGTTATGCAATTGGGTACATAACGGATGGACATCTTATCCATATTTCTTGCTACTAGTAGTAGATTAAACACAAACCCTAACATAAGGGAGAAGAACACATAGGATGAGGTGGAAGAAGAGGCAGCCGCGTCAGTCGTCATGGTACCAAGGAGGTAGTCGACATCGGGGAAGTCATTGTGCACAACCACGATGGAGAAGAATTCAGCAGTCACATGAGAGCGCTCTCCAAAATCCTGATCGCCCCTCTACTATACATGATCATGAAAAGCGGGGTTTCAGAAGCCTGCTGTCTCACTTCACTGTGTATGCCGAGAAGCAAGATGGGAAGTGGCAGGTGGCGCAAGGCTCTGGAACGAGGCAAACTCGTGGAAGGGACGAAGTGGTGTCACGGAGGGGTGACCTCTAATAGACGGGTTGAAACTTACCCACTAAAGGGAGGAAAAGAAAGGCCGCCCACTAGGGAGAGAAAGAGACGGTCCACAACTGTTCAATTCATCTCCCACTAGAGGCAAAAATGTTTTAACTTTTAACTTCATTTTCTTGCACGACAAAAATAAGGCGGTGTGTGCATGTGGCATAGATCCTAGCTCGGCTTGGCTTGTTCACGAAAAACGACACACGTGAGGCGTGGCCTGGCGGGCGGTAGAGGAGTGTGCGCGTATGTGTCCTCTTCTCAAGCTCTTAGTCGTGTGTGGAGGAGCCAACCTTATAATTTGGTCCAACACACCCTCCACAATTGTTGTGGAACTAAACTTTCCACACCCCCCTTGTCATGCTTGAATATAGGGCTATGGGATTTCCAGGATTAATTGAAAATAATAAATGATCTAAAAGCCCAATAATTCCAACACTCCCCCATCAAATCCCAGAGGCACAAAGTTTGCCTATGGTTCAAAAACATTGTTTATATATCAGTATCTCGATGGAGACTGTTAAATTGAACTTCCACCTAGAACTCCATGCTAAACTCATTCACAACTTGAACAATGGACTACGCCTTGAACTGGAAGTTATGTGCAAATAAGTTTCATGTGAAGACTTGACCGAAGGTCGTCGAATGGCTTTCCTGCGGCTAGGACCTTTTGTGTCATACTTCAAGATCTCTTCATGTGTTTACTAGAGAGCACCCAACTCTCATAGACTTTGACATTTAAGAATCTTACTCATATAAGTGTGTTCTTGTGAAGATGTTCTGTAGGACATCTTGGCATATCCAAGCCACTCATAACACATTAAGGATAAATATCAACGTGCCATACAGGTTAGGAGAGAATTGCATCGTAAAGGAGTGAGTTTTTATAAAATAAAACTCTTCTCTCAATGAACCAATAGCTTTTCTCGCCGAATCTACTTCGCAGGATCTCTAATCACATAAATTGCGTTACCACCTTGGATACTTATACAGTGGGTCTCAACCCCACCTCCCTTGATGCATTGTCTAAAACATTTCGTAATAAACTCTTACCGAAGGGATCTGCCAAATTCTTAGATGTGTTTATATAGTCCAGTGCTTTTACTTCGGGGTTTCTTGTAAATTTGGTAGATTCTAGTCTCCTCACATGTCTTGATGACATTTTTTATTAACTTTGCAATTGTTTACCTTGACAATCACAGTTTGGTTATCATAGTTCATTAGGATAGCTGGTATTGGTTTTTGAACTACCGGCAAAATCCACCAGGAGCTCATGAAGCCATTCTACGTCAACACTGGTTATGTCTAATGCGGCGAGTTCTGCTTCCATTGTTGACCTCATTAAGATGGTCTGCTTGCAAGACTTTCAGGAAACAGCGCCACCACACCAACTGTAAACACATAATCACTCTTGCCCTTAAGCTCATTAGCATCAGATATCCAGTTCGCATCACTATAACCCCTTTAGTACCCTGAGTACCTGGTATAGTGATCCATAATTCACGACACCTTTCAGACAATGCATTATTCTCTCAAGAGCATGCCGGTGAAATCTCTTTAACTTGAAACAAACAAGCTTAGTTTGTTCACGGCAAATGAGATGCCAGGCCTTGTAGCACCAACTAAGTACATGAGTGAGCCTCAACTAATGACTTGAGAATATCTCAATTGATCATTTGTTTATCCTTCGTTCTTTCGAATGAACACACTTAATATTCAAAGTGACCCATAACCTTCTCCACATAGTGAGACTGCAAGAAAGTGATCCCACCACCATCATCTCTCAAAGGCTTAATGTTCAAGATAATATATGCTACTTTATGGTCTTTAATCTCAAAGTTACGAGCTAGAAAAGCTTTTACATCCGCGTTTCTTCCTCAGAATCTCATTTCAAAAGAACTTGAGACTTGTACCAAATATGAATATATCATCAACATACAAAAACAATATAACTCCTTCGCCGCCATCATAGCAATAGCACACATTTGTCTGCTTCATTTACAACAGAGCCGATAGACGTTAATGTTCTTTCAGATTTCTCGTGGCATTGCTTAGGTGCTTGTTTCAGGTAAAACATGATAGTAGAGATGATAATCAAATCAAGTAACAAACTGATGTAACTAGTCAAGCAATCGGGTGCACAACTGATGAACATCATATCCATGTCGATTCCTATTAGCAGTAGACCAAGCGCAATCCCTAACAGAAGGGAGGGCACATACGGTGCAGTGGAAGAGGTGGCCTGGCCAGTTGTCTTGTCACTGAGCAAGTCATCAGCGTCGGGGAAGATATCGTCGTGCACAACCACGGTGGAGAAAATTCCAGCATTCGTGTGAGAGTGCTCCCCTAAACCATGATTGCCTCTCTGGTACATGATCACAAGAGGTAGGGTTTCGAAGGCCCGTTGTCTCATTTCTTGGTCTACATAAGGCAATGTGTACACGTGGCGTAGCTGCTAGCCCGACTCGGCTCGTTCACGAAACACGACCTCATGCGAGGCGTGGTGTGGTGGGTGGCGAAGGAAAATCACACGTGTATGTGTCCGCTTGTCAAGATCGTAGTGGTGTGTGAAGGAGCCAACCTTACAAGTTTTTCTAACACACCCTCCACAACCAGGGTGGGACTAAACATCCCACACTCCTCTTGTCACGCATGAATGAGCCATATGGGCCTTTGGGGTTTCAGGAATTATTGGAAATGATAAATGGTCTAAAATCCCAACAACCAACAATTCTAACGGTAAGTTTTTGATCAATTTTAGGCAACTTTCTTACATAGCACAACTTACTTTGCTATGCAACCAGTTTCCAGTCCGAGCTAAACAAACTTAGCTCGTTCATTTGTAGATATTTTACATACTGGAGTAAATTTGATCTTATTATATTTACCATTGGTTTTATATATGTGATGGATTTGTATTTTGTGATACAGGTTTCAACAAAATATGACACTATATCAGAATTTGATTACGAAATCAATGTATGACAAACAACTTGATAGTGGGAAAGGAACACTTCTTCACTTATGTGATGATGTGATACAACAAGAAGTATGGAACAAATGAAAACTTGTCTTGCGATACAAGTTTTACATATATCTATGTGTTGTGTATTGATATCTCATCGCCTTTCCACATAGGTGAAGGAGGTCATACTTTCTTACTATATTTTAATGGAGCAAGGGAAGGCAACCATACAAGTAAGCATGGCGAAGTAGTGTTTTGGGATATCACTTCTCTATTTTGGGTATCTCTTGTAGCATTTATCTCCATTTTGTCGTTTTTGGTAACTACTGTGTCAGGTATCATAGAAGGGATGCCACTCGCAAATGATATAAAACCATCAAAATTTGAAAATAAAAACTTCCATCTTTGCTTTGTGTACGTTCATGTAAACATTATCCACCAACATTTTGAGAGTGATCATCTTTTCCACCAATCCTTCAATTAATGGAGTTAACAAACTACAATGTAGGTGTCGCAAAAAAAACTACAATGTAGAAGCGGGAGTGAGACAAGCTGGTTAGAATAATATATCCAATCGGACACAATTGTTTAAATTGTAGTACAAATTCACGACATCAACGTGCATCATCATGCATTGTTAGAACAGAAATTTGTTCCATGTGCATTGTTACATGTGTAGGCATTATTTTTTGTTTGGCCATGCATACTGATTTAAGAAAATTGGAAACCAACATCCTTGGTAGATTGTTATTTCTTATAGTGAAGTAAAATATTTACTTGATCAGATATTAGGTGCCCAATCATTTTAACCAAATATTACTCTTTTTACAAGATTATTGCAATGAAAAAAAATCCATGGTTGCTGCAGGGATAGAAATATGTGCTTATGTAACGAAATTCATTCATATGCTTATTTTCTTGGGGAGGCACCGCTAACTAGAATTACGAACCTTACAGTATTTTATGCATGTGCTGTTCCTTCCAGGATCTTGATTTGCACTGTGAAGAGCTAATTAAAGAGGAGTTTGGCGCAGAGTGCAATTTTGATGTTCATGATGCTGTAAAGAAGTTAGAGAAGCTTGGCATCATTCATCGGGTAAATCTTTTGAACAATTTCATTCTGATCCGGAAATATACAGTAATAATCTCTATACTTGTGTCCAAAGTTGAAAGTTTGGGTCAGCTCCAGCAGTCCAGCTGGTGGGTCTGTGGCGGTGGGTAAAAGCTACTCATGTTTGCCGTAAAAGTGGTTGCATGTTTGTTTGAAAATAGAACTTGTAGGTTGCATGTGAAAACCATTCTCTTACAATTTGGTTTCTAGTTAATTACCAGCAGTTATGAAAGGATTTTGTTAGAAAAGAAGGCTCAAGTATTATGCGCTTTGAAGAAACCGTTGATAGTGGTTTGACCCCTTTGCCGTTATGCCCGTTGACGTTTTTTTGGTAATTCAAACATGCGAAGTAAATTTAGTGCTGCATCTACTTTTGAAGTTTGGACTATGTTAAGTTAATTTCACCATTTGTTTTTATTTTTATTTTTTGCTATTTCACCATTATCTTCTACTTTGTTATACATGTGATGGAGAAAGAAACATTTAGCTTCCAGTATTTAGTATGGCATAGATGAATAAATATTGGCACACTAGTATATTCATAACATGTTGGAAGATCCACCATCCATCAGAATTTGCATTTGAACTAGTGCTTTGAAGAATATATATTACCAACGGTGCATGTCCCATCGTTGCCTCTGTCCTGCTTAGTTCCTGTTAGGTTACTCGAATGAAAAAATGTTCCTGCTAGTTTACTTGTCACATTTAAAAAAAAAGAGGATCACCCCGGCCTCTGCATCATTATGATGTAGACAACCACATATTTATTAAAGTTCAAGTAACAATCCCCACATAAAAATACGAAATTTTTAAAAATACAAGCCACATGGTAAAAATAGGGTGATATGCCTACACACATAGCCTACTGTTGGGATCATCGTCCAAACCGGTTGTATGTTTCCTGTGCTGCCATCTCCCACTGGTTGCACCCAAATAACATAAGCTCCCGCGCTTCCACATGTTGCAGTAATGATCACATACGGATACATCCAGTAGCGTGGAAAATAACCTACAAAAATTGTGAACTTCCACTGTTAAAAATACAATCGCGACAACAATTTCAAAGAGCCCAAAGCAAAGCACAAACCCCCAATGGATACATGCTTTAGTTTTAGTCTAAACCCTCCAACCTGTTACCAAACATATTTGCTATACTGGTTGGCAGAGGCAAGTTAAAGGCCACATGAATCATACACCATAGGAGAGTAGCAAACGAGCATGCAATAAACAAGTGATGCACTATTTCCTCTTGATCACAGAAACTACATTATTTACTATCCTGCCATCTTTGTTTCGCTAGATTATATTTTGTAAGAATCACTCCTCTATGAACAAACCACATGAATATTTTAATTTTGAATGGGCCTTTTGTTTTTGAAATGAACTTTGAACGGAAGACCGGACAAGAGTTTATTAGATCCACACACATAGATTTCACAGAGAAAACCCCAGAAGGTGTCAACTTCCTTGCCAGGTTCATTTATTAGGGTGATATTTATCAACCTTCATACTAAATGCAACCAAACAGATCACTTATCCCTGATCAGAGCTCTCCTGAACTGGATATTTAACGGAGTTGCCCGCAATACTGTGCTCATGTAGTCTTCCTTGCACTATCAACCTTTATACTAAATGCAAGCACACATATCAGTTATCCCCAATCAGAGATCTCCTGAACTGGATATTTAACAGAGTTGCCTGCAATACTGTGCATGTAGTCTTCCTTGCTGAGCAATATTATAAAGAGAAGGGTACTGTAAATTTAAAGGCGTATCCCCAAGCCAAGTATCCTTCCAAAAATGAGTTGACCGGCTGTCCCCTTTAAATCACCCTTTATTAAAAACAAACACAATTTTAGTTCTCATCAAACCCTTTCAAGAAAAAATTCGAACGGCTGTATAGGCATGGAGACAAACCTCCTGATAGCTCTGACGGCTGGGACTTGGGCAGGTTGACTCGTGCCCTCCTTCTAGGTCACTTGGTAGAAGTGGGCCTGGGCCTCATGGGCCAAAGTGATGGGCCTCTCTTATACAACACTCCCCCTCAAGAGGGATGATAAATATCTATCATTCCCATCTTATCACACGCTATATTGCATTCTTTGGTTCTGAGTCCTTTAGTCAAGCAATCTGTAATTTTGCTGCCCTGAACTCACATTCATCTTCATAATCCTAGCATCCAGTTTTTCTTTGATTAAGAATCTGTCAATCTCCACATGTTTGCTGCCCTGAACACCTTGGGGGGAACTGGGAATTTATTTTCTGTGAAAAACAACTCAAACGGTGATTCCACACCTGTCACCTGGGATGGCGTGCGGTTGATCAGGAAGGTGGTCATCATGGCAGCTTCACTCCACAGGAATCTGGGTACATTCACGGTGAACATCAATGCCCGAGCCACCTCTAGTAGGTGGCGATTTTTCCTCCCGGCCACCCCATTCTGAGGTGTGTCTGGACAAGATGTTTGATGCAGGATGGCCTTGTCCGACATGAAGGCACCAATGGCCTTGTTAGCATACTCGGTGCCATTGTTAGATCTAGGTGCTTAAATTTCACATTAAAACGGGTCTAAAAAAGTCCATAAAGAACTTTGAAACACCAAAACACTTGATCTTTATGTTTCAGAAGATAGACCCAAGTCATCTGAAAATGGCAATCAATGAACATAAAGTACTTCCTACCACTGATAGATAACAGTAGACATGTCTATACATCAGAGGGGATTAACACAAAAGGAAATATGCTCCTGATCCCCTTACTCACATATGAGTTTCTGGTATGTTTAGCAAACTCACACGCATGATAATGCAACTTGCTCTTGTCCACACCACTCATTACATCAGGAAATACTTGATACATTTTATCAATAGACACATGTCCAATCCTACAATGATGGACTAGGGCTCTAGTCTCTTTATCCTTGGCAACTGCAGCTAGCATGTGCATTCCCTCCTGGTCCGTCATGTTGCGGCCCATGTACCACAACCCCCTACGCCTCGTGCCAGTTCCAAGACTCCTGCCCATCGATCTCTCCTGGATCAAGAACACAACCTTGTCAAGAATTACTCGGAAATCAATTTGGTTAACCAAAGCACTCAAGGACATAAAGTTCACGGGAAAAACTGGCACATGCAATACTGAGGATAATTCAATACTTGGTGTGCAAGTGACTGTCCCAACACCTCTGATGGGTTGGGTTGTGCCATCTTCTGTGTGAATGTTTTTCTGATGTGCGGGAGAGTGGAACATAATGTTTAATGAAGGACGGGACGCCGCCGCGTCAGGACACCGAGACGAGATGCCCTGCCGCCACCTTCCCAGCAGCTGGCGTGGGCTTTGCTGACTGCTCCTCCGGTGACGGCGAGGTGAGGGAAGGGGAGGTGGGGGGTGGCGGCGGCGCGATCTAGGGTTCCCCCGTGTCGCCAGGTAGGGCGACGTGGGGGACGGGACCAAAACAGATCCACAAACTAATACCTTGGTGTACACAATAACTGTTATTGTGTAACGAGCCTGTAAATCCATTTGTTAAGCAAACATTTATTCTTGGTCTCAAGATTCTTGATTTCCAGACCCCCTTGGTCCTTAGGTTACTTGTCACATAACAGAGAGCTTTTCACCATTCTGGTTAACATTCATTTGCTGAGTAAATATCGTCCAATCTACACTACTAGTCAGTTCCAAGTTGGTATTTTCTTACATGCTTACAAGGAATTTGTGCTCCTCAGGATTCGATTGGAAGGATATTATGTGTTCCGCTGAAGCGTGCCAATGAAATCATAGGCACCACGACTGAAGAAATGGTGATGCGAGCACAACAGAACCCTGCTTCTTGAGCGCCACCTCAAGGAAAATGTATTTCTCTGTATAGAAGCACAAGCCAGAACTCAGAAGGCACCTGATCCTCCTGAAAGTTCTATTTTCCGTCATTGGTGAGTTCTTACGAGTGTAACTAAAGGTGCCTTGTTTAGCTTCAACATCTGTACATGTTGTACATAACAATCATATATGTAATGAAACAATAGTTAAAACTTCGTAATGTCTACTCCGGTTCACATTTACTTGTCCAGAGATGCTTGTTGAGTATTGTATCCTTAATAATAATTCAGCATGTGCGGTACGAAATGAAATGGATTCCATCAGAAAACCAGACCAAACTGCGGTTCAGTCGTTCAGCATGTGATGTGCGGTACAAAATCAAGATGCAAGAATCCAGTTCATTTCGCTTCGAAGGACGTGCAACAACCTAGCGATCATCTCCTGATCCACTCCAACCCCGGCTGTCAAAGGTAGCCGCCGTCGGTGGCAGGGATGTTGCTGCTGATCCGAGCCCGCTCGGCGACGATGATGTATGGTTGGGTTGTGGCTGTTGGTAGGCCATGTTTGACAATGGCGTTGGTGATCTAGCGGAACGATCTTCAACGGCGTCTCCGTGTGGCTATTTCACTGGGGGAGAGGGAGTTGGTGCATGTTCTAGAACGATGACGAGGTCGTCATCGGACATGAACCTATCTTGCAACACGGCATGAACTTTTAAAAAGTTATCTTTAGAAAGTCTTCGAGTTTGATCTGGGGCAGTGAGGCGGTGATGCTATCCTGTCTAGGAATAATGTACTCTTTACTTATATCATGTTTAGTTAGTGTGTTTATCATCGTGGAGTGTGTGTGGAGCCGTGTCTCAACTGAGTCTTTCGGGATCCGGTTGGTTCAGGTTTCCATTGGATCCTTCTGGATTTGGCCGGTGTTTGTAGTATTCTGAGTTTCTACATGGCTTTGTCGATGTTTTTTTCTTTGGAACGGTGATTTTCTTTGTAGTTCGCGATAGTCGATGTGTGCATCAACAACTTTCCAGTCGTTGCTTCTATAAGCTTCTGGGTTTAAAAAGTTTGCTCCATCCAGGCAGAGGCCAAGAGGTGGCATCGAGCTATGCTCACGGCGCGCCACCGATGGATGCAGAACAAAGATGACTTCGACATCCCCCTCCCCCATCCATTTTTTAAAATGTAATTTTATCTCTATGTATGTTTGTGTATGTCAGAACATGTGATACTTGACATTAAGCCTTTTCGCAAAAGAAAAGATGCACACAACCAACCCAACAATTTTTTTGCAGATATTCCAACACTTCACGGTGCCTTTAGCAAAGTACTCCCTCCATCTGGGTGTATAGGGTGTGCACGAGAGAATATCCCGTGGAAACCGAGTTTCGGTGGAAACCGGTGAAAACCATTTGGAAATGAGGTTTTGAATGTTTTGAAAAATCCAAAAAAATGTGAGATGTTAAGAGGAGCATGTTGTAGTACTACGCGAAATTTGAAATCGAAAACACATTTTCAAATGCGAGAACTAAAATCACAAAACCAACGTTGAATAGTGTTGAAAAATCCAAATCACTATTCCGACACTATTCAATGCTGGTTTTGTGATTTCCAGTTCTAGCATTTGAAAATGTGTTTCAATTTCAAATTTCGCGTGGTACTAGAACATTAGCATCCAACATTTTTTTCGGATTTTTCGAAACATTCAAAACCTCATTTCCAAATGGTTTTCACCGGTTTCCATCGAAACTCGGTTTCCACATGATACTTTCTCGGGTGCGCACACAGTTCTGGGTCATCAATGATTCAAACCTTGCACACGCACGGGTTTGCAAATGGTAAGATCAACTTGAGGAACTAGAAATGTTTGGAGCTAGATAGGTACGCCAAGGAGACTACATAAATCTCACACGCGGTTAGGCACACTCGTCACGAGACACAATACCCGAAACTCGGGTCGTAGGTGACTCAAATGGAACAAATCACCAAGGCAGGAATAACCTGGTCTTCTATCTTTTGTCTGATATAGTCAACATCATAATAATCACAACATCCAATAATATAATAGCATGATATCCCAATCCTAAGGTAACATGGTAACATCATAGCATCCTATGCATACTAAGCACGGTCTGAGCGAGCGAGCAATGTAACATAGCATAATAGGGGTTTGTGTAACAGCCCAGATTTCACAAAAATTAAAAAATTTGTTTTCGGTGTGAATTGGTTGATTGCCTGCTTTGTTTGCTTTGTTTGCATCCTCGGTTTATCGATCGACGATTATTTTCCCCCTCTTATCTCGTACCGGACGGAGACCGACCCCTGCCACCCTGACACTCGACCTTTGCGACACCGGGTTTCACCCGATCACCGTCGTGAAAACCCGCACAAGACCAGCCGTAGCCAACGGAATGAAAAAACCCGTTTAATAAGTAAACGAGATATTTTTATAGAGCCCCGGAAAGTGTTCTCGGAACGGTTGCAGCGCGAGGTGAACGTCGTTGGCTCGACGCGCTGATCGCGCAGTTCAAAGTTTTACCCGAATCGGAGGTCCTGCGGACCCTCGGCGGTCAGAAACGTAAACACCGCGCGCGCGAGAGAGAAACCAGGGATGTTTTTGCGAATTGCCAGCCACCTGGGCTATATAAAGACCACCACTCTCCCACCCCTTTCTAGGGTTCCCCCTAGTCTAATTTGCAGCCACCCCCTCACAAAATCCCCAAATTTGCCCCAGATCCCTCTCACCCCGAAACCCTAGATCTGAGGCAATTCCAGCCCTCAGATCAGCCAACCAGCGGTCCAAATGGAGGCCACATCGCCCTACGCAGCCTCCCAGCCACAACAGGCCCCGCAGGGCTCCTCTCCGCCATCGCGGCCCGCTCGGGCCCATCTGGGCGCCGCCGCCACCCAAGGTCGCCGGCGAGCCGCCGGAGCCGCCGTCCCGGTGAGGAGCCCCTCCCCCTCGCGCTTCACCACCCTCTTCTCCCCCTTGCTCCTTCTCCTCTCACCTCCCCGCTCCCCCTCTCACACGCAGGGCCCGCCATGGCCGTGGCCTCGATCCAGAGAACGAGCGCCGCCAGGAGGTCCTTCGACGCCGGAACTGGACGCCGTTCACTGCCCCGCGAGCGTGCCCTCCCTGGCTTGACCTCGCGCTCCCAAGCCTCGCCGAAGCCCTCCTCGCCGATCGCCGGAGTCCGACAGCCGCCCCTGGACGGGATCAGGCGGATCCCGATCCGGCCACCCGCTCGCTGTGTGGGCCGCGCGCGCCACTGCGGGCCAACGCCTCTCCAACGGCCCACGGCGCCCTCGCCCCCGCGGGCGCGCCTCGCGCTATCCTCCGCCGCCCCATCGGCCTGGGCCAGGCCCATGTGGTGAGCTCGCCCTTATTTTCCTTTTTTTTTATTTTTCGCCGCTGCTACTGTTGGGCCTAGCCCATTACTATATTGCGCCCGTGTGCGAGATTTAGTATACTACGCCCCCTGTTTAGGCCTAGTTGCGGTAGTTTCGGCCCAGTAGTTTTTTTTTCCTTTTTTGGTTTTAATTAATTTGCAGATTGTGTTAATATTTTGCGATGCCCATATCTTTTTAAAGGTAGCTCGAATCGCGACGCTTTAAACATGAAAGTTTCTTAGAATTTTGTGTAGGTTAACAAAATGTGCTCCTTTTCCATGTTTGCACTTGTCTACATGCTGTTTACCTGCTAATTACATCACATGCCACTGTAAATGTAATCTGTCATAACTTTTTATCCGTTGCTCTGATTAAAATGTTTCTTATATGAAACTTGACTAGAATTTCGTGTAGATCATGTTTATGCTGCTCTTGCTTGATAATATAAATTATAAAATATGCTTTAGGTCAAAGCAGTACCTAACATATTTATTTTGTGGGATAAATAGCGATATGCCATGTGTAGGAATTTTACCCGCTTAACTTGACTAGTATAGGTAGATTACTTATGCTTCACCTCTTGCCATGATTGTGTGACATGCCATGCTTGAGTGAGATGCCATGTTAACAACTTTTGCTCATGTTGTGTAGCTAAACAACTTGAACCATTGTAAACGTGCGGTATCGTCGTGTGTGACGAGTACTCCACTTAACCTGCTAGTAACCGCTCTCGACGATAGATACGATACCGCAGTGCGTTGTCTCGTGTTGCCTTCTTGTTGGTGCTTGTTCGTTATTGTAGTAATAGATGCTTGCTCGTAGGTTTCCTTTTCCAGTGTTTCCTTGTTGTGTGCTTCCGGGGTTACCTTCAGATACGATGCGAGCTTGTGATCAACTACACCTTCGGAACCCGACTTATCAACAGGCAAGGACTATACATTACTTATGATCCATTATATTATAACCAGCGGTTTGCATGCTAGTCTAGGATAGGTACGATTTTTGATCCTACCACATATTTACAGCCTCTTTCAAACCGATACAGCCATGTCCCCTCCCAGCAAACCTTGTACTTCTATGTTACTATTGCTCGTTGCTCAGCCCCTGCTTAGTATGCATGCATAGGATGCTACGAATGTTACCTCCTGTTACTCCTTGGTTTGGGATATCACATTATTATATTGTTGTGGATGATATGATTATTATAAATGTTGACTATATTCGACGAAGGATGGAAGGTCTAGGCTAACCCGCCCCGACGCTTTGTTCCATTCGAGTCACCTAGGACCCGAGTTCCGGGTATTGTGTCTCTTGACGAGCGTGCCTAACCGCGTGTGGGATTTTATGGGGTCCCCTTTTCTTACCTACCTAGCTCAAAAAAATTCTAGTGGTGGCCCAAGCTGATTTACCATTTGAAACCGTGTGTGTGCTTGGTTGGGCCCCCAGCAGATTTTAAAACAACTCGGGCCAGCGGAGAAAGAGTTCCTTCGTTGGTCCAAACCTGGAAGGTCGAGGGCTACCCACAGTGATGGGTTAGTTACCCCGACCTCGTCCAGACGGTAGAGGCCGACTCGAGAGCGTGGCTGGCTTTTGAGTTGGATGTCGACTCACCGGGGGCCACCCGGATTTGTGCGTTGTTAATTAGAGGGACCTATCGTTTCGGATCTCTCGGGACTAAATCATAAAATGGCTGCCTGTGATGGGTAAAAAATGAGAGTGATGGGCGTGCGTGCGGAGCCTTGTAATTGGCAGTTGGTACACCCCTGCAGGGTTAAATATTTTCGAGAAGCTGTGTCCACGGTTATGGATGACTTGAGACCTACTCCTTGTTCATAGACAACAAAAAATGAGATAATCTTAATATAACTTGATCAACGTGTGTGTGCCTTGACCGCTTCTTCTTCGTCGGGATGCGAAGAGGACAAGGATAGGATAGGTGTTATGCTTGCGTAAGTAGGTGGATAGCAGACTTGTTGGAGGCAATTCCTCATCGAATGCTTGGCTTCTTATCTTACTCCCTAGATCGTTAGCCACTTCATAAATGCTAGTGCGGCAGCAACCTCACCACTTACCCCATGCTTACCGTAAACTATTAGTTATCCTAGAATGAAGAGTGATGAAGTCCTTGCTAGGTCAGATGACCACTACAGTTGGATGCTGAGTACTTCTGTACTCATGATACTACCCCAAACTCTTTTCAAGGTTCTTGGTCGACAACAGGTGTGGTGATTCGTTGTTTCACGTGGAGACTCGACGACGACTAGTTAGGCGGATCCCGCGGAGAGCCTGGACCCGTGTGGTTACGGGAATGGTGTGTTTTACCTTTTCCACTAGGCATTTGATTGTAGTCTGTACTCAGACATGTATCTTCCGTTGATGTAATGTATACAAGGCGGTTGTATGCCGATTGTATGAGATGTTGTATCCATGTAGCTGTAATGTTGTGATATCATGTTGGAAATCCGGGGCATATGGCATTGTCATATGTCGCGGTGGGACCGATATGTGCCTCGTCCCTGGATCTGGATGGAAACATCTAGATCTAGAACAGTACCGCATATCGGGCCTTATAGTTTGTTAGGATGTGGAGGACATGGTTGTACCAGGTTTATGAGATGTTGTAAACTTGTGGTAGGATCAAGCAACAAAGCTGACCTAGACTATCACGCAAGCCGCTAATTATAATAGCATGACAAGTGATAGTCATTGCTTGTTGAGAAGATGGATTCCGAAGTGTAGTCGATCACAACTTGAAACTTCTGTGAATCTATCAGCGGGAGCACGGAAGCAAGAAACAATGAAAAAAAATCAACAAAGATACATCTATCACTATAGAGTAACACAAGCAAAGAAGAACAATAAGCTACGCGAGACACGACACTACGATACACAAGTAATGTCTGAAACGGTTACTAACAAGTTAACTAAAGTATCAGTCACATACGAAGATACTTCACATTTAGCATCGGTTAACCTTGTTTAGCTACACAACATGCTAAGAAGGTTGTTAACATGGCATCTCACACAAAACATGGCAAGAGAGGTGAAGTATGAATAAACCATATATACTAGTCAATTTTAATGGGGTAAAACCTTAAATATGGCATATCACTAAGTACCCCATGTTATTTTTATCATTTTCTACTGTTCTGACCTATACACATTTTACAGTTGTCAAAGCAACAAACAGTAGCATATTCACAATGTACACCCTTTTCTACTCATGTTACATATAAAGATCATCAAATTCAGAGCTATAGTTAATTAGTTATCACCCAAAACATTATAATGGCATAGGTTGCAAATAACAGTAAAACATCATGTTAATGGATGCAAACTGTGGCACCCCGGCTCAGAGGACCGGAACGCCCCGTTCTCCAGCCCAGAGATCAAGTATTTTGGAACACGACACTGTTTGATATAGAACTAAACAACTTTCTATTATCAAAAATACGGGTACAAGGGGTTTATTACAACGCTGGCGGAGCGATACAAAGACCAAGCTTGCTCCTCAAGCTAACCACAGATCTACATCAAGCAACATAATAACTCTCTAGCAGCGGAATATATCTCGGTAGCGAAACAACGGCGACGGTGATGAACTCCACTCCACAGGGACACTACCTGGGACACCTCCTAGCTCGCAAACACCGGGAACGTCGTTCTATACATCCAAAGCATGGCCTGCAAATCTGGTGTGACACGCCAGTTCAGTACATCAAATGTACTTGCAAGCTCACAACAACCAAAGCACCAAGGCAAAACAATAACATGACATTAGCAGGATAAAGTATATTAATTAATTAACCATATGATCACGCAAATAGATAACCATCATGCATAATACCAACATTAAGACTAATGCACAAGCAACCATCATTTAAGGTCACATGGACCCCACATGATTATCGCCTGATCATGTGGCTTACCTCGGAGTCCTTACCGACTCAAGCACCGGTCATCGCATGACCACCAACATATACGGGCCGTCGCACGACCACCAACTCAGCACATTCATCCCACCGAACTCATGTTGATCCCAAGTGTGACCTACTATGAAATGTGTCCAATACCGTGGACTAGACTATTCGAATAGATTTGTGTGACTCTGCAGAGTTTGTGCTTTTTACCCACATTATGGAGTTCTTCCTCCATCCAGTACCTTGGAACTTGTCCCACAGGAACCTTGGAACTCGTACCATAGGAGTGGACTAGGACTTCTCCAACGAGACCGTCCTACCGCGTGTCTCCCTTACCGTATCACTGACATACTTCGCAAGCTATGCCTTGGGTAGCCCCGTGCCCTCCAGACACACCAGCCATCGCATGGCAACTGACCATCGCATGGTCCATAAACTTTGTCCCAATCGGGGACGGGCCCAATAACATAACCGGCTCTCAAGACTACCGCCGCCTACCTGATCAGGGTAGCCGCGCGCGTGTAGCCTCCCCACCTTGGTGATATGCATAAGAGAACCCACCGATAGACCGAGCCAAGTCCTTCCCATACAGGCGAGTGTGGCTGCACCGTATAAGTTTGGTTCGGTGGCACCTGATCAACTTGGCACAAGCATGTCTCCAACAACACATATAACAAGTATCAGGTGCAACATGAGCATTCATAATATAGAAATACATGTGGAACAATCCAAGGTACAATTATAGTTGGATTATTACAAGCATGTTTACATGATGAACTTAACTAGGTTAAAATGATCAACATGATAGTAACATGAGATTAACATCTAGCATTGTCATGAGCACGACGGGAGATTACGATGCATACAAGTATATCATAGATAACTTGATCAAAGCATGAACATAGCATAATAAAATCATGTCATGATCATCATGGTTTCAAACATATCATGGATATAACTTGGTAATACTATGATCAAAACATAGCGCAATAGCAACATGACCAAGGCATATCAAGAATGTCGTATCACTGAAGGTTTACGGCAAATTTTAAGAACGTCAAAGCTTTACGAATGTGCACGAAGAAGTTGTGGCTTGCCTTCACCAACGGAGTGGGGGATACTCCTTGGTCTTCGACACCAACACAAGCCCTGAAAAATATTTTAAATAAAGCAACGGAGAAAAGGGTCAAACGCCACTTTGACTTGACCAGCAAATATCAGCAGAGAAACATGACATGAAACCTATGAAAAAATGAAGAGGAGCTCAAGACAAAGCCAACGCAAAAAGAATCACCCCGTTTGGACTTATGGTTGCAGAGATATGAGGCGGAAGAGATCATGGGTCAATCTGCAAAAACAGAATTGCATCTGGGTCCCTGGCAGCTAAGGCACAAGGCGGAATACACTTTCGGTACAGGAAAACGCATTCGGGGCTGAAGAAGACAGAAATGCGCTTTCGATAGATGAAAGCGTACTTCGGGCGGAAAAAGCGTGGAATACGCTTTCTAGAGGGGAAAGCGCATTTCGCCGAGTACGTGTCCACTTAAAGGGCCGGGCCCAGCGGCCATCCTCAAGCGCCCCTCCACTGAGTCACTTACGCGTGGGGCCCATGAGGGACTGCTCCCTCTCTCTCCTCCCCTATCTCGTCTCCATCCTCCCGAACAGAGAAGGGCCGAGGCCGACACGGCCGCGCCCGGCGCCGGCGAGGGCAGGAACGGGGGTTGGTTCGCGGCCACCCAGTGCTCCCCAGGCCAAGGGCGGCGCCGCTCCCGCCCGTTCCCGCAAGGCCGGGCGGCCAGGGCGAGCGTGGCTGCAGCCGCGTCGGGCGGTGGCCATGGTGCCTACGGGAAGCAAGGCGAGGCCACAGGGGCGACTTCAAGGGGTAGGGAGGGGTGGAGGTGGTGGTGGGGAGGTCCTTGGGGCAGGTATGGAGGGAGAGGGGGATCCGGTGGCGCGAATTCGGGAGGAGGCCGGCGACGACCATGGTGTCTGTGGGAAACGGGGAGAACCTTCGGCGATAAATTGGAAGGAGGATGGGCTAGGAGAGGGTGAGGGGGAGGCGCTGGAATGCTCAGGAGGCTCGGCAATGCGCTCTATTTAAAGGGGGGAGGCCGATTCGTGCTCGAGCCGAGACAAGGGGGTGCAGCCATGGCGGAGCTAGCTGGCGGGGACGAGATGCTTCGAGGCGGCTCGGGAGGGGAACACGTGGAGCATGCGGCGGTGGTAAAGCCTTGTGGCGCGGGGAGACAAGGAGCTAGGCGACGGGGTGGACTGTGGAAGGATGGCGACATGAACAGGGCACGCGCGGTGCGCGCCTAGAGCACGCCATGTGCGGTTGAGAGCGTGGCCACCCTGGGGAGGTGAAACTGGGGGGGGGGGGTTCCATCGTGGCCAGCAATGTCTATCCTGTAGTCCTTTGTATGCTGATCACAGTGATATGCTTGGTTGGACAAATGGAGCAAAGGGTTGATCTTATTTTCATTGCAAATCTGCATACAACAAACTTGGACAAGAAGCAGAGCTCACATGGTGGGGGTTGGGGTGGTGCCAGGTTTTCACCTGACTTTGGGGTGCAAAGGACTAGTGATCTGGAAAGTTTGGGCTCAAATGGATAAGGTTTGCACATACCTCCTTTGCAAATGTGGCATTGAGGCAGAAGGTGTTTGTGCTCTGGTATGGCTAGCACATGGCTCCCCTATGCATGATTTTTGGGTGAGGTTAATCATACACTAGGGTGAGTAGATGTGCCAAGTTTCACCTCAAATGGAGCAATGTAACTAGTACTTCCTTTGCAAGTGTCCAATTGGACCATAAATGCAAAGTTGAAGCTAGCATCTTATAGGGTTGATGGAATTGGCTGAAAATTGGTGGAGTGAGGTTATTTGGTGTTTTTCACATGTGTGTAAAATTTCATGGCCATTGGACAAGCCTATATAGCACTTGCTTCACAAGGTGTCATGCTGACCAGAATCTTACACTTGTTGATGCACTCACATGGGTAGTTGGATTTGTCTATAATTTGGTTTGGTGGAGTCATTTGGGTGTAGGAATATGCACAAAAAGTTTCAAGGAAATTGGGATCCCCTGTCATGCACTTGCTTCACAATTCCCCCTTGCTGCATCCAAACGTTGGGAATTTATTGTGGGAGTTTGGCTAGGAAAATGATGGTGGAATTTGGTGTAGGACAATGATATGATCATATTAGGTTGCAAAAATAGTTTCACCAGCAATGGATCAAGAGAATTAGCACTCCCTTCACAAATCTCCATTCTTCCCCCACAGACAAATGAATTTTTCTAGAGAAAAAATTCACTTGGGCCATGCAATGTTTTTGGAGAATTTGGCAAGATATGGCATCAAAGATAGGTGGGAATTATTTGGGGATTTATGGAGAAATATAAATAGGGGTTGCTTCACAATCCTCAAATAATAAGAATATTCCTTTTATAGGAAAAAGGAATATATGGCTTCAATAAAATGTGGCTTCGATGGGATGGATCAATGAAATGACATTGGAAAGGCTTGGAAACAAGGGCTACATGAGCATGGAAAGAAAACATGCTCAAGTTTCAAGTCCAAAAAGGTGCTCAAAATCAAATCAAATGGCAAATCCAGGAATAAATCAGAATTTTTTTGGAAAATGAAAGTTCCAAAATCCAGGGTGTCACAAACCTGCCCCCCTTAGAAAAATCTCGTCCTCGAGATTTGGTTGCTCAGGGACCCATTGCAAACTTACCTTCCTCAGGAAACTTATGGCTGCTCGGGTTTCCTTTATACTGCATACTATTCCCTCAGTAGCATCCAATATATTTGGCTCAGGGGCTTGCTTCACCCAATCCTTATATCTGACTGAATGTTCTTCCTGGCCATATCAGATCCTTTCCTGCTAACATCCATCCTCATGTCTGCTGACTTGTATGATAACGGAATATCTTGTGATAGGCTGAATGCTGATAATACCCATACTATTCCGGGGGTATCTCGGGCGTTACCCGCGGCATGATCTGGAATCCTTTGCATTGGCCCCTTAGAGAAAAGGCTTGGCCTTCATGGGTAACTGATATCTCATAATTCTTACCGTTGTGGGGTCCCATTGTGCGGGACCTGGAATGTCTGCACCTGGGGTTGCATCACATTGCTTTTGGCCTGTCCATCTTGAGTATGAATTTTGGTCGGGGCACAAACTCTGAACGTTTCCTCATCCTGAGATTCACTTGTCCTGCTGCCATATCCAGGGGTGGAAATGTGGCACCCCGGCTCAGAGCAATCGGTTTACCATACATTGCCAGCCCAGAGATCAAGTCTTCTGGCAATGCACAACATATTGGTATAGATACAACCGCTTCATTAATAATTATACAGGTACAAAGGTTCGGGGGTACAAACTTCTACGACATCTCGTGCGGAAACACTATCAACATTATTCATGTCACATCTCAGGGCCTCAATACGATCGACGAAGAACTCTACGGCAGCGGAATAACAAGGTGATGGGACTCCACTCCACAAGGACATTGCTGGGACACGGCTGATACGTCAAAAACGTATCTATAATTTCTACTTGCTCCATGCCTCTTTTGTGTGATATTGTTCTGATATTGATGAACTTCCATACACTTTTGATCATATTTGGACTAACCTATTAACTCAGTGCACCCCAGTGCCAGTTCCTTTTTTCTGCTGTTTTTCTATTTCAGGTTCCCTCCTTATTAAAAGTACCAGAAAAATTCCGGGAAAAATATAGGAAAAATCAGCGTACCGGAAGCTTCGCGAAGAGCCCAGGAGGGGCCAGAGGGGAGCCAGGGGGGCGCCTGGAGCCCCCGGCCCACCTCTGGCTGCCCCCTTTCGCGTATTTATTCCCCGTGACGAGGAACCCTCGGGGACGGAACCCTTTTTCGCGATCTCTCCACTGTTCCTCCGCCGCCGCGCTTCCAAGATCGGGAGCACCAGAAGACCTCTTCCCGGCACCCTGCCGGAGGGAGGAATCACCTCCGGGAGCTTCTCCACCACCATGGATGCTTCCCAGATGAACCGTGAGTAGTCCACCTTGGACCATGGGTCCATGATCAGTAGCTATGTGATGTTCTCCTCCCCTCTTTGTTCTTCATGGATTATACCTCGTGAGCTGCCCTACATGATCGAGGCACATATGTAATCTTTCTGCTGTTGCTATGCTGAGTTTGCTGGGATCCGATGGATTATGAGATTATGTTCAGATTGTGATTGAGTTATATACTTGATTCTCTTCTTTTATATTTATGTTCTTGAATAACTCTTGCATGTTCTCCGTTGCTGTTTATTGCTTTGGCCAAGTAGTAGGTAGTGACTCCAAGAGGGAGCGTTATGCATGATTGTGAGTTCATGCCCCCCGATGACTAGCTTGAGTGACAGAAACATGAGTCTAGGGGATGTGTTGTTGCCACAAGTGGGAAAACAACGGTGCTTGTACTTGCGGGTGCAAGGATTGTTTACTTTACGCAAAGTTCTTTAATGCAGTTGTCCGTTGCTTTGAGTTTACACTTTGGGTGGGATTCTCAACTTAATACCAGCGAGATGTTCTGGATAGATATCTCAAGGTGGATGATTAGTGGGTAGATGCAGATGGATTTCGGTCTACTTGTCTTTGCGTACCACCCGTGCTTTTGAGCCTCTTCCTTTCTGTTTTGCATAATTAGCATTGGTTTGCGCACATAATCCTGTCAATTGCCCAACTGTAATTTGTTTACCTCGCATGGCTATTTTATCGTCTTTTGGGAGAGAGACATCACTAGTGAACATCATGGGATCCCGGTCCATACTTCCACCACTGTTTACGCTATCAATTTACTTTCAGTATTTAGTTTTCAGTTGCTACCACTATCATTATTATGCCGTGCGTTTTATCCTTCGTAAAAAACAAGGCCGGAGGAATTGACAACTCCTCTGTACTCGTTGGGAAGCGAAGCTATCTGTGTGTGTGCAGGTCCAGGTGAAGTTAGCAACCTCGGTTGTGAACGGCGCCATTGTTCACTTCACCACCTTCTTGTATCTGTTGGAGTCCTACTAGTCAGACACTCAACCTTAGTATCTTTGCTAAGGGAAACTTGCCGTTACGCTACATCTCACCTTCCACTTGGGGTAACCAACGAGGGCGAGAAGTTATCTCGTGTATCAAGAAAATTTCTGGCGCCGTTGCCGGGGACTCCACTCTTCAAGATAGGGGAGTTGCACACTATCTTTTATCTTTGCTTTTTAGTCTTGTTAGTTTACCTTTCAGTTTTTGCTTTAGTGTCTTTTATCAAAAATAAAAAAAATAATTATCTTGCTTTCTGCTGCTATGGGTTCCTCTGAGAACACCAAGTTGTGTGACTTCACTAGTCACAACAATAGTGACTTTATCTGCACTCCTATTGCTACACCTGCTACTTAAGCACCTTCTTATGAGATTAAACCTGCTTTGCTGAACATTGTTATGAAAGATCAATTCTCTAGCGCTAGAGATGCTGCTGCTTTGGATTTAAATAATTTTATTGAGCTGTGTGATATGCAAAAGTACAAAGAAGTAGATGGTGATATTGTTAAGCTTAAGCTTTTTCCTTTCTCTTTGAGGGATGAAGCTAAAATCTGGTTTCAATCCTTGCCAAAGAATAGCATAGATTCTTGGGATAAGTGCAAGGATTCTTTTATCGGGAAGTACTATCCCCCTGCTAAAATTATCCAGTTGAGGAGATTTATTATGAATTTTAAACAATTGGATAATGAACACGTTGCCCAAGCTTGGGAACGCATGAAATCTCTTGTTAAGAATTTCCCTACGCATGGTTCGACTACTTGGATGGTTATCCTGACTTTTTATGCAGGCTTGAACTTTACCTCGCGGAACTTGTTAGGTTCGGCCGCGGGAGGAACCTTTATGTCAACTATACTTGGTGCTGCCACAAAACTTCTCGATGAGATGATGACCAACTATTACCAATGGCACACCGAAAGAGCTCCAACAGGTAGGAAGGTAAACTCTGTCGAGGAGATCTCCTCCCTAAATGAAAAAGGTGACTTGATTATGTCTCTAATTACCAAGCAATCTCCTATTGATCCCCAAAATGTTCCTTTAAATTCTTTGATTGCTCAGGATCAAGTAGATGTGAACTTTATCTCTAGAAACAACTTCAACAACAATGCTTATAGGAGTAACTTTGGTAGCAATCCTAGACCGTTCCCCTCCAACAATTATGGGAACAACAACACTTATCCTAGCACCAAAAACTCCACCTCTGAATTAGAGAGTATGCTTAAAGACTTTATCACTACCCAAAAAGCCTTCAACAAGAGTATAGAGGAAAAACTAGGCAAACTAGATACCCTCTCGTCGAAGGTAGACAATTTATCCCATGAAGTAGGATTGCTTAAAATTATAACTTCTCCCCTTGAGGAGAGGAAGGTCACTCCTATGAATGCTATCCAATTGCAAATTAATGAAAACATTAGGATGATGGCTAAACTCAAAGAGAGATGGGCTAGATAAAAGGAGGAAGAAGATAGAATTAAGAGCCTTCCTACACACCATACTGCTTCTACTATCCAAGTGGTTGAGGATATCCAAACTCTTAGCACCCAATGCACCCCTAGTCCCGTAGCACCTATTAATGGTGATGCTATGACCTCAACCGTGGAAGAAGAAATTCCTATGACTATAGAAGCTACCAAACAAGTGAGCCTAAAGGACACCACTACCACTTTACTTGGTAGTAGTGACCTTGATTTTGATAATTGCACTCTTTCTGAAGTTATTCGTTTCCTTCACAAGATGTCTAGAGACCCCCACACTAGCACACTTAATCTTTCCTTCACGGAGCATATCACTAATGCTCTCATCAAATCTAGGGAGGAGAAGCTTAGGTTAGAAGCCTCCATACCTAGAAATCTAGAAGATGGTTGGGATCCTATGGTTAAAATTAAGTTGAATAACTTTTCTTGCTGTGCTTTATGTGATCTTGGAGCTAGTACCTCTGTTATGCCCAAAAGAATGTATGATATATTTGAGTTAAAACCTTTTGATGCTTGTTCTTTTGGTGTTCGTCTCGTCGATTCTTCCGTAAAGAAACCTTTGGGGAAGATAGATGATGTTCTTATCATTGTCAATGAAAATTATGTTCCCGTTGATTTTACTATTATGGACATTGAATGTGAACCTTCTTGTCCAATTATTCCTTTTCTTCGCACCGTAGGTGGTGTTATTGATATGAAAGAAGGGATTATAAAATTCCAATTCCCTCTCAAAAAAGGGATGGAACACTTCCCTAGGAAAAATATTAAGTTGCCTTTTGAGTCCGCATACGGGCTAGTTATTTTCTTGAAAAGACTTGATCTATTTGCATCAAGCCTAGCTAATGGCTTTAAAGAAGCGCTTTCGGGAGGCAGCCCGCAATGAATTTAGGTTTTCCATTTTTGTTTTTCTTCTGTTTTTAGTGGTCTTGATGATTGTTACTACTGTAGCAACATCATTGTATCTTTACTTTTCAAGCTTTGTGCCTTTTATAGCCTCATACGACAAGGGAAGTGAAAGTTGTGACATGATGTCCAGAAAACAGATTCTGTCCTCGTGACTAGAAAAATCAGAGAAAAATCCCAGTTCATCTTCTTGAGCTGAATTTTTTTACACAACGTGCTCTATACAATTACGAAACTTTCGTATGTTTTGAGTTTTTTTGATTTGAGTTGCAGAAGTACCCCTAAAAAATTCTTTACTACCTGCTGGTCTGTTTTTCACAGATTCTGTCCTGTTTTGCCTTTTCTTCATTTTGCAAACCTTAAGCTTGATTTTTCTTTTCAAAAACTTTTTGGCACTCTTGAGAAACAGTAGATATTCAAGGTTATCTTTATTTCCAGTAGAGAGAAATTATTTTATTATGGGTACTAACCTCGCTAATCAGATTATGATGAGTTATGTATGAAGGGAGTTTTCAAGTGTGCGAGGGAAGATGATGAAAGAAGATTAAGAAGTGTCAAGCGTTCAAGCTTGGGGATGAACCCATGCATCCCCAAGAAATATTCAAGGAGACTCAAGCGTCTAAGCTTGAGGATTCCCCCGTGCATCCCCTTCTCCATCAACAATTATCAGTTCGTCTCTCATTTCACTATATTTTTATCACTTCATGCGTTATGTGCTATTCTTGGAGCGTCTCGATCTTAGGTTTTGTTTTTAGTTTTCTTTAGCTTTGCTTGATGTTCATAACAAGTTAGAGCCCAGATTTCTTTGTGTGGGAGAGAAACACGATCCACTTCCAAAATTTAGAACACACCATAGGACTTTTTCCTGCTTATCTTTGCTGTGTTTGTTCTTTATCTTTCCGTAGCTGCTATCATGTTTTGCTCTTAGCTTTCATGTTTATCTTTTAAAAGAGCTTTTGTTTAGTTTGTTGCTGGAACTCTCTTGAGTTTTCATGTTTATCTTGTTTAGAGAGTTTTCCTGTTGCACTGAGTTTTGTGTCTTGACTTGAGGTAGGTAATTGAGGTTGCTATTCTTTTTGTAGTAGTAACTTGCAAAAGTTTTGAGGTGTTGTCTTGAGTAATGTTTGGAATTTTGGTGTCAAGATCTTTAGCCTATTAGTGATAGATGTCATATTTTGGGCAATCCGTGTTTATTTTCAAAAACCTACAAAATTAGTTGAGAACTTTAGCTACTAGTTGGATCACTACTCTTCTGAGGGGTCGAATATTAGAGTACACTCACGTACCATGAGTCGAGGATGCGCAAGGATAACCAAACCCCCATACACTCCTCCTCGGGGTAATTGTCTCTTTGTGAACCTCCTTATTAGATTGAGAGTTACCGATAATAAGTGCATGAGTTCTTCAGACTAATGTGAGTATTCGAAAGTTGACACTTCCACCTTCCCATATTTTTGTAGCCTCTCCTGTACCGTGCATTGCTCTCTTCTCACTCCGAGAGTTAGCGTCCACCTTCACCGGTACATCCAAACCCTTGGCACAATACGCTCTGTCATCATAATCCTCCTTATATCCTTCCTCAAAGCAGCCACCATACCTACCTATCAAGGCATCTCCATAGCCTTTCCGAGATACATTGCCATGCAACATCCATCTTCTCATGACTTGATCTTCATGTCATACATGCTACTTTCTTGATAGATGAGCCGCATGCTAGTTGGGCCTTTCCCTAATCATTGCTACATGACGCGCTAGTATCATTGCATATCCTGCTACACTGGCAGAGGCATACATTTTCATACATCATGATAGTTACATTTTCTTTATGATTCGAGTACTTTGTAAAGTGTGAAAGATCTTCTATACTTTTTGTAATATATAGAGTGTTGCCCCTAAAGTGAGGAAAAGATCCCAAAGTGGAAAAAATTAAAAGATCCCAAAGTGGACAAATTAAAAGATCCCAAAGAGGACAAATGAGAGTTAAATAGAATGAGCCATTGCGGCCACCAAAAAATACAAAAAAATAGAAAAAGAAAAAAAAGAGAAAGAGAAAAATAAAATAAAAAGAGAGAAGGGGGCACACTACTATTATTTTTGAGAAGATCCACACTCGTACTCCATCTTGTATCTTGTACTCCATAGAGATTATCATTCATGCATATAACTATGTGGGGACCTTCAAACCATAGAACTTGGCTTGTATATTCCAATGATGAGCCTCCTCAAATGAGATCTAGGTCTTCTTGAGCAAGCAATTTGGATGCACCCCCACTAGTTCCATTGGAGAGCTTACCTTAGCTCATATGTGCATCCGTTGCATGGCAATCCCTACTCCTCACATCCTATCTACCATTTGCTTTTCTCTCGCCTATGATTGTCCTCATTGATGTGAGACTTTCACACCTTTTTGTCTTCCTCCTCCACCTTATTCTCTCTTTTCCATCCTAAGTGTCAACTTTCTTGCTTACGCTCATCCATTGCATGAGTGCTCAAAATATCGAAAAGGAGTGGATCATTTTGACTTGTACCTGGCTAGTGGTCTGGGGATGAGTCAAGATAAGATTCCAAAGAAGACCAAGTGTGACACTTCAGTAGATTGAGTTCTCAACAATAAAAATACTTTTTCTCATATATCCCTATCCCCTTTCTTGCACGCAAACACCATTTGAAGACATTCGAGTCACGGACAGCGAGAGCTCTTGCACCTTTATGTTCTTATGTTGCTTATTTCAATACTAGATATAGACTCTTGCCTGTTATGACTTGAATTTAATTGCATGCTTTGATTGCTTTACTTACAAAGTTCTTATATGGTTGTTAGCATGTCACCACAGAAATTATGCTTGTTATCATTTACCTACTCGAGGACGAGCAGGAATTAAGCTTGGGGATGTTGATACGTCCAAAACGTATCTGTAATTTCTGCTTCTCCATGCCTCTTTTGTGTGATATTGCTATGATATTGATGAACTTCCATACACTTTTGATCATATTTGGACTAACCTATTAACTCGGTGCACCCCAGTGCCAGTTCCTGTTTTCTGCTGTTTTTCTATTTCAGGTTTCCCCCTTATTAAAAGTACCAGAAAAATTCCGGGAAAAATATAGGAAAAATCAGCGTACCGGAAGCTTCGCGAAGAGCCCAGGAGGGGCCAGAGGGGAGCCAGGGGGGCCCAGGCGTACAGAGGGCGCTGCCAGGCCCCTGGCCGCGCCAGGGGGGCGCCTGGAGCCCCTGGACCACCTCTGGCTGCCCCCTTTCTCCTATTTATTCCCCGTGACGAGAAACCCTCGGGGACGGAACCCTTTTTCGCGATCTCTCCTCTGTTCCGCCGCCGCCGCGCTTCCAAGATCGGGAGCACCAGAAGACCTCTTCCCGGCACCCTGCCGGAGGGAGGAATCACCTCCGGGAGCTTCTCCACCACCATGGATGCTTCCCGGATGAACCGTGAGTAGTCCACCTTGGACCATGGGTCCATGATCAGTAGCTATGTGATGTTCTCCTCCCCTCTTTTTTCTTCATGGATTAGACCTCGTGAGCTGCCCTACATGTAATCTTTCTGCTGTTGCTATGCTAAGTTTGCTGGGATCCGATGGATTATGAGATTATGTTCAGATTGTGATTGATTTATATATTTGATTCTCTTCTTTTATATTTATGTTCTTGAGTAACTCTTGCATGTTCTCCGTTGCTGTTTATTGCTTTGGCCAAGTAGTAGGTAGTGATTCCAAGAAGGAGTGTTATGCATGATTGTGGGTTCATGCCCCCCGATGACTAGCTTGAGTGACAGAAACATGAGTCTAGGGGATGTGTTGTTGCCACAAGGGGGAAAACAACGGTGCTTGTACTTGCGGGTGCAAGGATTGTTTACTGTACGCAAAGTTCTTTAATGCAGTTGTCCGTTGCTTTGAGTTTACACTTTGGGTGGGATTCGCAACTTAATACCAGCGAGATTTTCTGGATGGATATCTCAAGGTGGATGATTAGTGGGTAGATGTAGATGGATTTCGGTCTACTTGTCTTGGCGTACTGCCCGTGCTTTTGAGCCTCTTCCTTTCTGTTTTTCATAATTAGCATTGGTTTGCGCACATAATCCTGTCAGTTGCCCAGCTGTAATTTGTTTACCTCGCATGGATTTTTTTATCGTCTTTTGGGAGAGAGACATCACTAGTGAACATCATGGGATCCTGGTCCATACTTCCACCACTGTTTACGATATCAATTTACTTTCAATATTTACTTTTCAGTTGCTATTACTATCATTATTATCCCGTGCGTTTTATCCTTCGTAAACAACAAGGCCGGGGGAATTGACAACTCCTCTGTACTCGTTGGGAAGCGAAGCTATCTGTGTGTGTGTGCAGGTCCAGGTGAAGTTAGCAACCTCGGTTGTGAACGGCGCCATTGTTCACTTCACCACCTTCTTGTATCTGTTGGAGTCCTACTGGTCCGACACTCAACCTTAGTATCTTTGCTAAGGGAAACTTGCCATTATGCTACATCTCACCTTCCACTTGGGGTAACCAACGAGGGCGAGAAGTTATCTCGTGTATCAACAGCCTAGTTCGCAAAGTACGTCTCAGCCAACTCTTCAGGTGCGACTTCTCCTGCATCTGGCATGACATGCCAGGTCAGTACATTGAATGTACTTGCAAGCTCATAACATCCAATTCATCAAGAAAACAATAGCATGGTAAGAATGCAAACAATAACATGGCAAGATAGCATTAGAGCAATGGTACATCATAACTCACGTTCACCACATGATCGTGCTGCTTACCTCCGAGTCATCCTGACTCGGTAACCGGGTCATCTCATGACCAACCATCATACGGGTCGTCGCACGACCGATCAATGCGTTAGGTGTCCTTTGTTACCACCCAACCGATCCGGTCATCACATGACCAGCAACTCATCATTTTTTTATTAAACTGGTTGGTGTTGACCATCGTGTGACCTATTACGAACTGTGTCCCATGACCGAGGACGCGGCTATTCAAATAGATTGTGACTCTGCAGAGTTTGTGCACGTTACCCACACTATGGAGTTCTTCCTCCATCCAGCACCTCGGAACTTGTCCCACAGGATCCTTGGAACTCGTACCGCAGGAGTGGACTAGGACTTCTCCAACGAAACTTGCCTACCGCTTAACCTTCCTAAGGTATCACCGACACACTGTCTTGGGTATCCCTGTGTCCTCCAGACACCGGCCAACCTATTGGCAAACGACCACCACGTGGCAAATACTGTCCCGAACGGGGACTCCTGGGTAAACAACTCTGGATGTCGAGATTATCACCACCTACCTGATCTGGGTAGCGTGCGTGCATAACCTCCCCTCTTTGGTGATACTCGTAGAAGGCACTACGATAGCCCAAGTTAAGGCCCTCCCATACAGACAAATGTGGCTGCACGGATAAAGCTCGGTTCGGTGGCACTTGGTCAACGGTTATTATGTTCATTAGATTCTAGTGAATAATTCTACGGCAAGGAAGATACATAGCAACATGGCATGAACATGATACTACCATAAAGCATATGCAACAACTAGCATGACATGGTATGAACTAACTAAACATGGTATCCAAGTATGAACATGATCATCACACGAATGATTCCGGCATAGGCATGACAAAATAAGCATGGTGATAACATGTACTAGGGTGGCATGATAAGGATCAGTGGGCATGGCATGATTATAACATTTCACTTAACATGGTTGATTAACTTTATTAGCAAGCAAATTAAAGGCAAGAAAAATCCAAGTTTAATGATTCAAATCATCAAATGGCAACTCAAGCCCCTCATGACCAGATTGTTATGGCTTTCCTTGGTCAAATGGAGTGTCCTTGAACTCCTGGTCTCCTGCAAGCAGTTGGTCACCTTATAAAAAATAAAACAAGTGGCAAAGCAATATAAGTCCAAAGCACTTTCCTTCTGTCCAGTGGACCTAAACAGAGAGTCAAGCTCCCAAAATTTGCCAACTTGAAGAGGAGCTCAAGACAAAAATTTAGCAAAAAGAATCAACTCATTTGGCCTTGTAGATTAGGAGATATTCATGGTCAAAGTTTGGTCAAATATTCATTTTAAATGGATTTAAAATGAATTTCAGGAAATAACCAGAGTAGGCCACGTCCAAGGCGTATTATGAAGAATACGCCTCCACTTGATACCGCTTCGGGTTGGCCTGGGTGGATGACAGTGGGCCATCCCTGCCAGGTTTAAGTGGGAGGGGAGAGGAACAGAGTCCGACGACTCCGGCGAGGTGGTTCGCCGTCGACGGGACCCTGACGCTGACGGGAGACTACTCTGGGGGCCGGAGGAGTGCCCTGCGAGCATGTACATACCAAGCACACGGCGAACGGTGGTCGGGCGGCGAGGCGAGGGTGATCTCCAGTGGCTAACGACGGAGGAGCGTCGGGCAAACCTGCACGGATGCCACCGGCGAGGGTTGCGTTAGAACTACCAGAGGGAAGGGAGTCTAGGGGAGGCAACGCGGGATCAAGGGAAGCACCAGAGGTGGCTGGCATCACTGGAGTCCTCCCGGCGGAACTTCGGTGAGATCCAAGGCCAGGGGCCTCCCCGGCGGGCGCTGCTTGGCTTTGCGCTCGATTAGAGGTAGCTGGGGGTGGGTGAGATGGCTAGGAGCAATGGGGGCTTCTGAATTTATAGGGGAGACGCAATTCCATTACAGGTGCCGGCGGGCAGAAGACGATTGAAGCAGTGCGCGCGTGCGGATGAGCAGGGTTGTCTCCGGTGAGCTCTGGGAGGTTCTAGTGGAGGTGCAGCACGCGTGCGTGCGCTCCTCGGGGTCCTGCATCAGCGGGGCGACGGGACGGGTCGTGCACGACCGCTGTAGCGGTTCTGCATCGAGGCAAGATGGCGGCCGGCGCGGCTTTGGGGGTGGCCAGGTGTTGCGCGTGCTTGCTGGAGCTTGCAGACGTGCGAAAGAAGATGCGGGCAATGCGGGAGCGTGCGTGCCACAGTGGCCACCACGCGTGCATGTCTGACGGACAGAGGCAACGACGGCGAGGCCTCCGGCGGGCGGCGCGGCTTTGGGGGTGGCTAGGTGGCGTGCGGGGGTGCTCCGGTCACTACGGACATGAGGGCGCGGCCGAGGGCTCGCGGGACAAGGCGCGCGCTCGACGGCGACAGCTCCGCCATGGCCAGAGCATGCCAATGGTCGACAGTGGACGTGCTCACCCTGTGCACGCATGCACTGGGGGCAGCCACTGTGTCCTAAGCATGTCTCTGGCACGTAGCCAGTGTCAAGAAGTGTAGGTGAGGTCTTGGGAGGCTTGCTGGTGGGCTGAAGCACTTGGCAGCTTCAAAAATAGTTTTCTGCAGGAAACTTTGAGATTTCCTCCAGGGAGTTTGGATAGGAGTTTGGGGCTAAATTTTTTTGTGCCTGGATTATCTAGGAAGGTGCTTATGTGGTAAAAATTTCAAGGCAAATGGACAAGTCTACAGGGTACTTGCTTCACAAAGTGTCTCCCTGGACAGAAATGGAAATGAATTTCTACAGGAATATTTTTGTACTAAACTTGCTAATGTTTTTTTATAGCATCATGAGTCATGACTCCATCTTTTAGCACAAAAAGTTTCAGGGCAATAGAAGGAGCAGAGGTGAGGCTATCTTGAAAAAGGAGGGGAAAAGAGCTAATTCCCTTAATGAAAAGGGAATTTCTTGGGGAATAAAAATAGGGTAAGAGTTTGGATGAACAAAGCTTGATCATAGCCATGAGGGGGAGGGGTTCAGAGGTCACTTGGCCTAGAGGAAAAATTAGTCCTAAGTGATCAAGGCCATCTGAGCTGAAAAATTCAGGTAAATAAATTTCAAATCCAGAAAATCAGCAAATAAAATTGCAAACAAAAAGGGGTCAAAACCAGGGTATCACAAACCTACCCACCTTAGGGTAAATATCGTCCTCGAGATTTGGTTGCTTAGGGAACAGATACAGATATGCGGATCTCAGAAATTCTTCCCTTTCCCAGGTAGCCTCTTCCTCGGTATGGTGTTTCCACAGTACCTTGTAAAACCGTATCACCTTACTGCGGGTGGTCCTTTCCATTTCATCCAAAATCCTGACTGGTTTCTCTTCATATGTCAAATCCTGGGTCAACTCTAACTCTTTCATATCCACTCGTTTGACTAGTGGTGCAATGGACTTGCGTAGTTGCGATACGTGGAATACGTCGTGGACATTGGATAGCTCTGGGGGTAGTTCCAGTTGGTATGCTACTCTTCCCCGCTTAGCCATTATTGGAAATGGCCCGATGTACCTTGGGGCAAGCTTTCCTCGGGTATGGAATCTCCTTACCCCTTTCATTGGTGTCACTCGGAGATAGACATATTCTCCAGGCTCAAAGCTTACTTCCTGATGCTTTGTTTCATAGTAACTCTTCTGTCGAGACTTGGCGGCTCTGAACCGGTCTTGAATTTCCTTGACTTGCCTTTCCGCTTCGAGCATTAAGTCGGTGCCAAAGAGATGATTGTCCCCTGCCTGTGACCAATTCAAGGGGGTACGACATTTCCGCCCATATAATGCTTCAAAGGGTGACATCTTGAGATTGGCCTGATAGCTGTTATTGTATGAGAATTCCGCGTATGGCAAACAGTCCTCCCACTTGGAGCCGTAAGCTAGCACACATGCCCTGAGCATATCTTCCAGTATTTGGTTTACTCGTTCTGTTTGGCCATCAGTCTGAGGGTGGTAGGTAGTGCTATGCTTTAGTGCGGTCCCCAGGGCTTGGTGAAGACGTAGCCAGAATGCAGACGTGAACACTGACCCTCTGTCTAAGGTGATGGTCCTTGGTATCCAATGGAGACTGACGATCCGGGACTTGTATAACTCCGCTAGTTGATCAGCTCGGTAAGTGGTCCTGACTGGAATAAAGTGAGCCACTTTGGTGAGCATGTCCACGATTACCCAGATGGAGTCGTGGCCCCGGACGGTCTTTGGGAGTCCCACAATAAAATCCATACATTGCGGGACTTGCAGGGGTTGTAGTAATCCGGCTGGCTTTTGGTGTTCTGCTTTGACTCTGTTGCATATGTCACAGCATGCCACATAATATGCAATATCCTTGCGCAGTCCGGTCCACAAGAATGTGGTCTTCAAATCCGGTACATCTTGGTGCTTCCGGGGTGGATAGAATATGCTGACTCATGTGCTTCTCGCAGTATCTGCTGTCTCAAATTATCCTGGTTCGGTACGCATATTCGGTTCTCGAACCATAGCACTCCTTGGGTATCCAGGTGAAAGGATTCGGCCTTGCCACGCGGAATCCGTTCCTTGATCTCTCGGATTTCCGAGTCTTGAGCTTGTGCTTCCTTAATTTCCTCTACCAGGGTTGGAGTGATTTCCAGAGTCTTCCTGGTCATTGAGTCACACAGTACCAGGTTGAGTTGAGTGACTTCCCCCCTTAACTGTGGGTGTAGCCTTTCCCAGAGTGCATTCACTGAGCTTGGTTTCCGGCTAAGGGCATCGGCGACCACATTGGCCTTCCCGGGGTGATAATTTATTGCGAGATCGTAATCCTTGACCAACTCGAGCCACCTTCTCTGCCTGAGGTTGAGGTATGGCTGCGTGAAGATGTACTTGAGGCTTTTATGATCGGTATATACCTCACACCGTTGTCCGACGAGATAATGCCTCCATAGCTTCAATGCGTGCACCACAAAATCTAGTTCCAGGTCATGTGTGGGGTAGTTTAATTCATGTTGGCGTAGCTTCCGGGAGGCATATGCTACAACCTTTCCTTCTTGCATCATCACGCAGCCGAGGCCGCGTTTGGAGGCATTGCAGTATATATCAAACCCTTTGTGGATGTCTGGCAAGGTCAGGACGGGGGCTGAGGTCAGCTTCGCCTTTAGCTGCTCGAAACTGTCACCACATTCCTTGGTCCAGACAAATTTCTGGTTCTTCTTCAACAACCCGGTCAAAGGCTTGGATATCTTGGAGAATCCTTCAATGAATCGGCGATAATAACCCGCCAATCCCAAGAAACTTCAGACTTCCGTCACTGTAGTTGGTGGCTTCCAATTCAACACATCTTCCACCTTGCTGGGGTCTACGGCCACTCCTTGGGCTGTCAGGATATTCCCCAAAAATCCCACCTCCTTTAACCAAAACTCGCACTTGCTGAACTTGGCATACAGGCGGTGAGCTCGCAGTCGTTCCAACACTGTGCGGAGGTGCTGCTTATGCTCTTCTTCACTTCTAGAGTATATGAGTATGTCATCAATGAATACCACCACGAATTTGTCCAGAAAGTCCATGAAGACCTTGTTCATCATGCCCATGAAATATGCTGGAGCATTTGTCAAGCCAAATGACATGACCGTGAATTCATACATGCCATATCTGGTGGTGAAAGTCGTCTTGGGAATGTCTTCCTTCCTGATCTTCAGTTGGTAATAGCCCGTACGAAGGTCTATCTTGGAGAATACCTGGGCACCCTTCAGTTGGTCGAACAGGTCATCAATGCGGGGTACACTATTGGAATTCACAAGTTTGCCATGTGCCAGGGTCTTTGCCGTTTGTTTTTCGTCGGGGCAGACGGCAAAGTAGGGGTATGCCGTCTGCTTCCCTAGATACAGACGGCAAACCTCGGACATACGGTAAACAACTACTTTACCGTCTGCGCTGGCCAATGCAGATGACAAAGGTCTCTATGCCGTCCATAGGCAGAAGGTAAACAACCCAGCGGGCCCACCTGGGCTGCGTCTCCTCTGGCTTAACGGACCCGTGCTATGCCGTCTTCCAGCGGATGGCAAACCCCGTCTTTGCCGTCTGCTTACGGACGACATAACGGGCTGCCGTTAACCCCGCACACGTCGGCCCACTGTCTCCACCACTCTCACTCTCCTCCGCCCATGCCTCTCTATCCTGCGACGCCGCCGCCGCCCAAACATCCGCCGCCGCTGCCCACGCCTCCCCGGCTCCCTCCGCCACAGCTGGCCACCGCCCTGCCTCCTCTCCGCTAAGCCCTCTCCCCGTCCACAGCTCGCCTCCCTCCGCCAAGGCCGCCTCCCCTCACCTCGGCCGCTGCCGGCCTCCCCTGAGCAAGCCGCCGCCCACCTCGCCGACGCCACCTCCACCCCCACCCTCAGCCACCCACCGAAGGTAAGCCCCTCCCCTCCTCCCCTCCATGCTATTTTTTTAGGATTTTTCATGTTAATTAGTTAGTTAGTTTTAGTTGCTTTTAGGTTTTAGTTAGTTATATTTCTCTGTTTTAGTTAGTTTTATGTTATAATTAGTTAGACTTCTCTATTTTAGTTAGTTTAGATTGTGTTAGATTTTTTTGTTTAGGGTTAATTAGATATGTTTTCTTCTCTGTTTAGTTTAGGTAGTGTAAGTTTTTTGTAGGAATGAGGAGATAGAGTAGAGAGAGATAGAGTGTGAGTGTATTGGAATTCTCACAGGAAAAATAAAAAGAGCTTAGAGCTCATGTTAAGATTCCTTAGGAATTTGGTGGTGTCAATCCTATGATCCAAAGGCAATCCATAGGAAAAATACTTAGGAATCCAAAAAATCCCTTAGGAGTAAAAGTTGAATAGGAAAAGAAGAAGAGAAAGAAAGAAAAGAAAGGAAATAAAAGAAGAAGAGGAAAAGAAGAAGAGAAAAAAGAAGTTGAAGGTTAATAAAAAGAACGAGGAGGAGGAGGGGATCTTGGGGTAAAAGAAGAATAAGTTAGGGGTGAAGAAGAATAAGTAGAAGTTGGAGGTGGAGAAGAATAAGAAGAATAAGTTAGGGGTGAAGAAGAAGTTGGAGGTGAAGAAGAAGAAGGAGGAGGAGGAAAAAAGAAGATAAAATGAAATGAAATAAATGAAAATAATAGGGGAAAAAATAAAAAAGATGTAATTACCGGGATCAAGTGTGCGTGTTGATTGGGTGCATTTTAATGTGCAGGACTTTTCCTGGTGTGAAGGTCTGGTGGTCGACGACCTCCGTCCCCTCCATTCGGCGACCTCCCTGAGTTCGAGGGTGAGCAAAACAATTGTTTTCCTCTCCCCCCTTTTTCCTTTGCTCAATTCTGGCCTTCATGCCGATGACGGTAGCTCTAGCAGGTAAATTTCATATATCATATGTAAAGTCGCGTAACCAGTATGCGTCTCCCGTTCGAAAGGATTACAGTATAAATATGCATTCATTTGCATATTTATAATAGTAATTCTTTCGAATTGTCCAACGTTATCCATGGACAAGTCGAGTATGTGTAGATTGGGTCATTTTTCCATGCTCTGTTCCTGATCCGACGTGGAATTTCGTCAGCGCCTCCCTGTTGTTCTCCGGATACACAACCTCTCGGCTTGTTGTCGAGACGTGTATTAGGAGAACAGCGGGGAGGTGCTGCCAAAATTCTGCGTCGGGTCGGGAGCAGAGCATGGGAAAACGAACCCAATCTACACATACTCGGGTGGTATTAGAACCTATCTTTACCTATTAGTGTGTAGGTTAATTAATTGCGTATGACGTAGCTATGTATGATAAAAGCAATAAAAATTGGACGTAATAAAATTGACAAACTTGTATATTTGTTGTTTAGTAGCTATCTAGTGACAAGATGAGCGATGATCGTGACTGGATGTACACCGGTCGCCCTAATCAGAAAGAGATGACCACTGAATGGGCAATGAAAACCAAGGACTTTCTGAGAGCAGCGTTTGAAAATGGTCAGAGAAAAACCTGGTGCCCCTGTGTTAGGTGCGACAACTATAAACAGGAGATAGAGGTGGATATGGGTAAACACTTGCAGAAGTGGGGTTTTAAGCCTGATTATACGGTGTGTACTTTCCATGGCGAGTCGTCCGGACGCAGGAGAGAGGAGGTGGTCCTCCAGCGCACGGACGAGTACGGAACCGGGATCGAAGACATGGTGCAGGACTTTGACGATGCGCGGGATGAGGACGATGAGATGGAGGAAACTGCGAAGGCCTTCTATGAGATGTTGGAGTCCTCAAAACGTCCTCTCCACGCTCACACTGAGCTTTGGAAGCTCGATGCCATCACACAAGTGATGGCTCTAAAGGCACAATTCAACTTGGGAACAGAATGCTACAATGCGATCATGACCCTATTTGGGCGGTTTCTACCAAAAGATCATGTTATGCCTGCAAACCTGTACCAATCGAATAAGATCCTCAAGGTACTTAAGATGCCCTATGAGCAGATACATGCTTGTGAGAATGGATGTGCTTTATTTAGGAAAGAGTATGCGCATGAAGACTATTGTCCCAAATGCAAGTCATCCAGGTATGTTGTGGTAGAAAATGGTCAAGGTGAGAAGACGCAGACCAAAATACCCGTAAATGTTCTTCGGTATCTTCTAGTGATACCAAGAATTCAACGCCTTTACATGATGGAAGAGATAGCCAGACAGATGACATGGCACAAATATGGGAAGAGAAAGGTTCTTGATGCAGATGGGAAGCCGATGTTGACTCACCCATCAGATGGTTTAGCATGGAAGCACTTCGATGAAAAACATTGGCAAAAATCTAAGGAGCCAATGCATTGCCGAATCGCCGTCGGCACGGATGGGTTCAATCCTTTCGGTCTGATGGCAGCCTCATATAGTTGTTGGCCTGTATTTGTCATGCCACTCAATCTCCCCCCCTCAGAGATTATGAAAAGGAAGAACATTTTACTCACATTGATAATACCAGGGCCCAAATATCCGGGGAAGAATATGGATGTGTACATGCAACCGCTTAAGGAGGAATTGCAACAATCTTGGGATGAAGGGTTCAAGACATACGATGCAACTAGCAAAAAGACATTCATAATGCATGTGTGGTATCAGTACTCGATGCATGACCTGTCGGCGTATGCCCTTTTCTCTGGCATGTGTGTTCATGGAAGGTTCGCATGCCCAACATGCAAGGTTGCTCTTCAGTTTCATTGGCTGAAGGCGGGTGGCAAGTATTCCTGCTTCGACTTGCATAGACAGTTTCTGCCTCCTAAGCATCCTTTCAGAAGAGACAGGAAGAACTTCATCAAAGGCAAAGCTGTCAAAAACCTGGCAGCACCTACGATGACGGGTAAACAGGTCCTGGCTCAGTTGAACTCTCTCGAGCCTGATCCAGAACGTCCCGGGTATTGCAAGGGATATAATTCGGAACACGCATGGACTCACAAGACATGCTTCTGGGATCTCCCCTACTTCAAAGACCTCGAACTTCCACACAACATTGATGTGATGCACACTGAAAAGAATATCGGTGAGGCCCTATTTGGTACATTTTTCGGCATAGATGGGAAGTCAAAGGATAATCCTACAGCTAGAGTCGACCAGGAGACTCTATGTGATAGACCTTTACAGAACATGCGACAGCCGAAAGGAAGGAAGAATTGGTCGAAGCCAAGGGCCTAGTTCAATCTTGAAAGGGGGCATATGAGGGAAATTCTCTTCTGGTTGCAAAACCGTTTGATGTTCCCGATGAGTATGCATCGAATCTGAGGAGGGCAGCTAGTCCAGAAAAATTGAAAATATTTGGGCTCAAGAGTCATGATTGGCACATATGGCTTGAGCGGGTAATGCTGGTGATGTTGCGTGGCTATATCCCCGAGGAGAAATGGCTAGTACTGGCAGAACTGAGCTATTTCTTCCGTGTTCTTTGTGCTAAAGAACTATCCGATGGCGTGCTAGAAGACATGGAAGAGACGGCGGCGGAGTTTCTCTGCAAGTTAGAAAAGATCTTTCCACCGTTTTTTTAATCCGATGCAGCATTTGATATTGCATCTCCCGACCGAGGCAAGAATGGGTGGCCCTGTGCAAAACCGTTGGTGCTATTCAACCGAGAGAATGCAGAAGACTCTTTGAGAAAAATGTAAAAATAAACGTAGAATTGAAGTATCCATGGACGAGGCATTCATTACCGAGGAGGCGGAAAACTTCGTGACAGCACACTATGAAGCCAAAAATCGTCATTTGCATAATCCAAAGCCTCGATACAATACTGGCGACCCCGAACGACGTCAATCCATCCTCAGCCTATTCAAAGGGAAGCTTGGATCTGTTGGTGCTTCGAGAAATATGATTTTGGATCTCGAAGAATGGAGGACCCTTACGTTGTATATCTTTACCAACCTAAGAGAAGTGCGTCCATACATCGAGTAAGTGCTCGGTACGTGACGGGTATCAACCCCGGAAAATCCCATGGTCAGGGACCCTGGGTTAGTCATGAGAGGCACAGGTTGGACGATAGCTCGTCGGCAAACAGGAGGACACGTTCCTGCTCGATATTATTGATGAGGGAGATGCGATTACAGTGTATGCCAAGGCTGGAGCGCTCAAGGCTAGGGTTACAGATGATATTGGATGCCTTTGGCGTCACCCCTCCTAGCCCTTATATACTGGGCTAGGTCTCGGGGAGTTCATCTACGTTTACAGGTAAGCTTTCCTAACCCTAGCTTGCTCCGTACGACAGGTCTTCGCACCTTCCTTGTGAGTCGCAGACTCCTACGTCGTTGCCAATTAGCGGGCCAAGGCGGGTCCAGGCGGGTCTTCATGGGCCTTCTATCTTCAGGGACACCGGGTAGGCCTATCTGTAGGAGTCGTGGGGTCACCCCCTCGTCAGTAGCCCCCGAGTGCCTGGGGGACTCGAAGAGTCGCGCAGGGACTCGAGTACATCCATTTGTCGGTCGTTTGTATGCGCGGTACAACCGCGGGTCGCTGGCAGTCTGGTGTCCATGACAAAACCTGTTTCGAGGGATGCTAAGCTGAAAGGGCCCAAGGAGTCGACTGGTCGAGCCTTGGTGAATTGCGCTAGTGGAAAATACCGCAGTAGCCCAATCAAACCCACGTCCCTCGACGTGAGCTTGGAACACTGGTGTCGAGCAAAAGTCCTGCCGCTTCAGGTCTTATGGTGTTCATTTGCCGCCAGTAATGTGCATAGCCTAAGGCGCGTCCGCCCGGCTTTTTCTATCATGTGCAACGCATGGAAAAGGTTGGGAGTGAAATCGCTCTTCGGCAAGTCCCAGCCCAGCCGAACTTCGCAGCGGGGTCTTACCTACACACTAATCTTGCGTGGCATCCGGGCACAGTGTGTCGTGTTCCAGAATGTGTATTTTTGAGGCACGGAGCCTAATAGTATTGCACCCGCTTGGAACAAAACATCAAGCGAGCTGTTCACTCATTCACCCGCGGAGCTTGTTTCTAGTGCTCAGACGGGGGGTTCTTCACGAGTAATCACTTGAATGCCGTTTCGGCTCTTGAGGTGAGGGAGCACCTGAGACTCTTAGAGCCGTATGATCTTGGCGAATGCATGTTTGTCTTGTGTCGGCTTGAGGGAGCACCCGAGACTCTCGTGAGTGTGAGTGATCACTCGAGCACATTGCTGAACTTTGGGTGAGGGAGCACCTGGGACTCTCATGATGTGCTCTCCCGATGGGAGTAAGATGTTTTTTTGTTTTTTTTCATCGGGGAAAAGATCTGAAAGATAGAATCTCTGAGCCTTGACGGCGTACTCAGTACGCCTTGCTGTGATATGACGTCGGCGTGGTCTTCTGGTGTTTTTGACCATTGTAGCCTGCCGAAGGAAATGACTTGGCGCTGTCCCGCCGAAATTTTCGCGTCGCGCGATCATAGTCCTCTTTTTGCACGCGTAGTGGGCGGTGTTGTTACTGCGCCGGTTGGATTTTCCATACTTTTCGCCTGTGTATGGGATCGTGCCACGTTTGCTGGGCGGTAGGGTTGGACGGTGTTCCTTCTTGCTAGGCTCTTGGGTTAAATACCTTGCGTCTGGGTAAATTGTAGGTTTTACCCAGCCATTGCCTTCCTCCTCTTTCTCTGTTTCCTTCTTGTTCTTGAGCCTTCATCTTTTCTCTTCTGCAGGCTGCTGCGGGATCTATGACTAAGCGCGCTCGTACTGCTGTAGAGTCGGCCAAGATGTCCGACAAGTGGGAGAGGTCCATGTTCGGGGCCGGAGATCTGGATGCGCTGGTTGCTGACGGCGTGGTGGTGGAGGGTGATGTGCGTCTCCCTGGTGATGAGTCGATTCCAGCGCCGGCGGCGGACGAGCGGGTATGCTTCCAGGCTTTCTTCCACCGCGGGTTTGCTCTTCCGCTGCATCCTTTCGTTCGTGGCTTGCTGTATTCCTATCGGCTCCAGTTGCATGACCTGACTCCCAACGGAATTTTGCACATCGCGTATTTCATCACTCTTTGTGAGGCCTTCCTGGGGATTTACCCCCATTGGGGACTTTGGAGGCGCCTTTTTAGTATAAAAAGGACGAACTCTGAGTACGCCGTGGGTCGGGTGGGTATCTCCATTGGGGATAAACATTCGTATTTTGACTTGGAGAAGATCGATTCCGTTAGCGGCTGGAGAAAAGGCTGGTTTTATCTGAAGGATCGCTGCATTGTTGGTCAGCAATTTGGTCTAGCTTCTTTCAATCTGGGAACGCGGGTGGTCAGAAAACCTTCGTGGTCTCATTCCTTGACCGAGGTGGAGTCGTCCGAGATGACTCCGTTTTTGGAGAGGATTGCTGTGTTGAAGGATAACTTGACTGGTGGTCAGCTCATCTCTGGTTTTGTGGGGAGGCGAGTTCAACCGTTGCAACATCGAACTCGTCCTATGTGGTAGTACGAGGGACTCGGTGACTCGACGAGATGCTCGCCTCAAGAGCTTGAACCTGACGCCCTGCTGACTCGCATCCAACATGTGACCAAGTGCTCGAGTATTTCGGAAATGCGCCTTGCCCTTCCGTATGCTTCTGATCACTCTCCGCCGCCGGTTGGTGTCTGTGTTCATTCGTTTATTTGGACAAGTACCTAGTTTTACTCTCTTGTTGACATTGCTTGCCTTGCAGGGCCATGCTCTGGCGCTGTGTAATCCTCCGCAGCCGGAGGACGCCGATATTCTTGAAGAACCTGGTGCTTCCGCAGCTGATGATGCTTCTCCAACTGTTGATGCTGAGGCTGTGCTGGTGGAAACTGGAGATAGTGAAGATTCGAGTCCCTTTCGCGTGAAGCGGTCGCGCCCCTAGAGCGCTGAAGATCATGAAGCATTAAATGATGCTGTCCCACCGGCTGCTCCGTTTGCCGGGCCTTCCCCTTCGGCTTCTACTCCGGCCGCTGCTCCGAAGAGGGTCAGGCTTGGGAGGCTGGGGCGCCCTCGTGCTGCGCGTGTCGGGTAAGAATCTGCTGGATTTTTGCCCGTTCCCTTTTCCTTGTTTCCGCGTCTGATAATTCTTATCTTGTAGTGCTGCGACTGCTCCGGCTGCTTCGTGCACCAGTGCAGCTACTACTGACTTGAAGTCGACGGACTCTGGGGCGGCAGCCAAGCATATTGAGGACCCCTCGGCTGTTGTTGGTCAATCTGGGCCTTCGGCGACTCCTGCCGTTCCGACTGCGGGTGTAGTTCCTGGTGCTGTTGCTCCTGAGTCCAAGCCTACTGAACTTGGTCCCCCGTACTTTGGCCGGCTTGATCTGGCGATTGAAGACAAGGCTCGTGTTTTCAACCACGTCTCCAAGCTGGTAAATTGATTCGTGCCTGTGCGACTTTATCATTGGGGGCACGGCAGTGCTCCCGATGGGAGTAGCCCCCGAGGCTACAAGTAACTGCTTGTAGTTGCTTGTAGTCTTGTTTTTCCTTATCATCTGATTGTCTGGATTTTGCAGCCTGTTTTCCAACACTGTGAGCGTTTGATGATTGATGCTGAGCGTTGGCAACGAACCCATGATTCTGCCCAGGATGCTTTGTCTGCTATGAATGGTGAGTTTTCATTCTTGCGCTGCTGAGTTTTGGCTGCTGCGTCTTTTGTTCTGAGTACTTTCTTGCCTCGCAGACCGTCGCCAGGCTGCCGAGAAGCAAGCCGAGAAGGCGGGGAGGACGGTTTCCATTCTTAAGGCTACCTTGGCTTCCAAGGAGGCGGAGTTGCATGGTCAACACGAGGAGCTGGTTCGCCTTCGTCAGGATGAAGGCGCGCGTGCGCGGGTGGAAGCAGTCGAGGGCAAACGTCTTCGCGCCTTGGCAGACTCGCTTGTGTGTAAGTTTGGCATTCATTGATTAGTCTTGCTGTTCCTACTGTCTTTTCGTGATGACATTTTTTTGCTTGATGCAGCTGCTATAGGTGCGAAACCGATGGAAGCTGCTGCGTCAAGGTCTGGAGTTCTTCAAGGTGCTGTAGATGCTATTGCAGGTGCTGTTACAGTGGTTGGGGACGTCTGCACCAGGGCTTCCGATCTTGTGGGTCTTGCGCACGAACACCTTATGCCGGAGGGTTCAAAGGTGCCTGATGGCCTGGGCGCTCGGGTGGCTGCATTCGGCCCGGATGGGAAGCGTATGGTGGAGCTAGTTGCGGAGAGCGTGGTGAGTGGTTCTTCCACGGCCCTTGTCGTCCTTATGGGGCATGGGATTTCCATTGATGATTCCTTGGTTGAGACCATTCCGGACTATTCTGATGAGCAGATCGACCGAGCCGATAAACTGGCTCGTCGCCTGCAACAGGTTGTAGATGCTCAGGATCCCCCTTTCTTAGGTGAGGGGGAGGCACAGTAGTGTTGCGTTGCTTTGAAACTTTGTTTGTAATTCGTGACTCCATTGTGATGGTTGATCTTTTGCTACCTTTATCTGAGTGACTGCTTGACTGTTCCTCTTGCTGTTTTTTGATTTCTTTGTTTGGTTCATCCTGCGGTAGGCCACTCCGGGCGTTCTTCGTCCTTGGAATTCGCTGAAGGATGACGCTCGCGAGGTTTCCTATGAGTCCGTTTGCTTGCGACTGAAGGATGCTGAGCGGGAGATTGTTCGACTGAAGGGATCCGTAGCCGTTCAGCATACTCGGCGCGAGCGTGCCGAGGCCGTGGTTGAGAACCTTGCTTCGTGGGTGGTGAAGTTGTCCGACCTCCTGCGGGGTGAGTTTCGCCTCTGCTTGGTTGCTCGATTCCGTTTAGTACGTTTTGCTGTCTCTGTCTTGATCGTGGTTTTTGAATTTCGAAGTGCTGGCAGGGCGATCTCGGGATGAAGAGAGGGCCGTTCAGTCGGAGATGTCACGGCTTGATGATCCCGGAGTGCAGGCGAGCAATACCTTTTGGGCGGATGGGGCTCGTGCTCGAGCGTTTTCTTTGCTTCGTCTCCGAGTTGAGAGGGTGCCGGATGCTCTATAATACTGCCAGCGGGTATTGGGTGGTATCCATGCTGAGTTCTATCCGCTGGAGGTGGTTCCTTCGTCCTTTGAGAGGCTCTGTCGCATATTTTCTCAGCCTGCCGAGCTACGTCGAGTGATGGATCATCAGATTCGTGCTGAAGCCCGAGCTGCTTTGGGTTTGGTCCATAGTCATTGGCCGGGGATGGATTTTGCTCAGGTGGTGGCGGGTCCTCCAGGCGGTAGGGATCATCTGATGAATGAGCACTACATGGCTGTAGATAAACCTGCGCGCCAGGTTGTGAGGCGAGTTTGCAAAGAGAACGACCGTCATCTGGGTGCACTTATTAAGGCGAAGTTGGAGCCTAAAGACTAGGTGCTTCCCTTCGTTGTATATGCTTCTTCTTGGTGGTATATATTCCATTCTGTCTTGGTTTTGTCGCGGGGGGTCGTCTGCGTTGTAGTTGCGGGAGACGTTCCAGAGGGTTGCCGGGGCAAGCCCCCGAGTGTAAAAGTTTTTATGTGACGCGGTTGCGAAGAGCGCCTCGGGGGGTGGCTGCTTCGGCGAGCCCCCGAGTGCCAAGTTAATGTGCCGCGATTGAGGAAGACGCCTCGGGGGGTGGCTCCTTCGGTGAACCCCCGAGTGCCAAGTTAATGTGCCGCGATTGCGGAGGAGGCCTCGGGGGGTGGCTGCTTCGGCGATCCCCCGAGTGCCAAGTTAATGTGCCGCGATTGCGGAGGACGCCTCGGGGGGTGGATGCTTCGGCGAGCCCCCGAGTGCCAAGTTAATGTGCCGCGATTGCGGAGGCCGCCTCGGGGGGTGGTTGCTTCGGCGAGCCCCTGAGTGCCAAGTTAATGTGCCGCGATTGCGGAGGACGCCTCGGGGGGGTGGCTGCTTCGGCGAGCCCCCGAGTGCCAAGTTAATGTGCCGCGATTGCGGAGGACGCCTCGGGGGGTGGCTTCTTCGGCGAGCCCCCGAGTGCCAAGTTAATGTGCCGCGATTGCGGAGGACGCCTCGGGGGGTGGCTGCTTCGGCGAGCCCCCGAGTGCCAAGTTAATGTGCCGCGATTGCGGAGGACGCCTCGGGGGGTGGCTGCTTCGGTGAGCCCCCGAGTGCCAAGTTAATGTGCCGCGATTGCGGAGGACACCTCGGGGGGTGGCTGCTTCGGCGAGCCCCCGAGTGCTAACATATTTTGGGGAAAAATATTTATGTAATACTTTTCCTGCTGTCTCTTACAAGGAGTAAGGGGGGTTCTGTTGAAGACAGATCCCTTTTTCTTAGAACGATGATGTAGTGGCCTTAAAGGCCTGGTAGCTTTGTCTCTGAGTGCCTGGGTTCTTCGGGCGATGTTCCTTTCCTTCTACGGGAGCGCTTCTTCTGCGAGTCCCGTGGTCCTGCTGCCTTGGTGGGCTACAAAGGCTTCTGCTATCTTGTGGAATTCCTTGTCGCAACGGTCGGATCTGATGAAACTGCCACTGATTGTGATGACCCCGTGTGGGCCTGGCATCTTCAGCTTGAGGTAGGAGTAATGGGGTACGACCATGAAGCGAGCGAAAGCTGGTCGCCCGAGGATTGCGTGGTATTGCGACTTCCAGTCGACCACTTCAAAGTCCAGCGTTTCCTTGCGGAAGTTTATCATGTTCCCGAAGACTACCTCCAGGCTTATCCTTCCGAGGGGGTAGACTTCTTTTCCTGGTACGATCCCGTGGAAGGTTGTGCCTGAGGATTTGAGTGCATTGTTTTGGATGAGCATGTCGTCGAGTGTTCGCGTGAAGATGATGTTGATTCCACTGCCGCCGTCCATGAATACTCGCGACATGTCGTAATTTACGATTCTAGCCTCCAGTACTAGCGCGGCGTGCCCTGGTCGGGGAACGACTGGCGGGTTGTCGTCCCGGGAGAAAGTGATTTCTGTCTCCGACCCGCGCAGGTACTCTGGGACGGCCGGGTGTACGGAGGTTGCCAGGAAGACTTGTCTGGTGACTTGTTTCTGCTTCCTGTTGGAAGGCCTGCCTTCTTGTATCATGTAGATCCTCCCGTGGGCTTCTGGATACTGGTATTCTTCTTCTGGTGTCCTTTTCCGTTCCTGGATGGCGGCCACCTGTCTTGTTGGCAGAGGAGGGGCTGGTGGCGCGTTGTGGGCGACTGGCCCGACTGCTATGCTTGCGAGTGGTCGTACTGTTGCGGCCGCGGAGCGGCTTTTCTCCTCGGCCAACTCGTTGAAGCTTCTGCAATTCCTGAGGGTGTGGGACGATCTGAGCTCTCCTCGCTCGTTTCTGAATCCGTGTATAGAACATGGTCCGTCGAGTTGTTCTTTAGCGGAGCGGAATGCGCGAGTGCCGTCGCGCGGCTGCCTTGTCCTCCATTCTCGTTTCTGAGCCTGGGGCTCGTCTTCTGGGTTGTCTCTTCGTTGTGGTCTGTTGTCATCGTGGTGCCTGCCGCTCCGATCATCCGAGAAACCGGCGGCGACCATGTCAGGTCCTCTGTCGTCGTAGAATTTCCGTCTGGGTCGCTTCCTTGTTTTGTCGGCTCCTCTATCTCCGTTGTAGTCGTAGTCGTACTCTGATCGTGCAGTGTGGGTTTCTGTTTCATTACGAACAGAATCTTCTCCGTCCGCCCAGCTATTGGCTAGTTCTAACAGCCGTGCGAGTGTTCGGACTTTCATCTGTCCGAGCTTCTCCTTGAATTCAACGCGCTGTAGGCCGCGCCTAAACGCGTCGATCGCACTTTCGTACGAGATGTCTTCCGCTGAATTCTTGAGTATCGTCCATCGCTGGAAGTGTGCTCACAGGGTCTCCCTCGTTCCTTGTTTGCATGCCCGCGGTTCCTCGAGTGAGGCTGGTCGCTTGTATGTGGATTTGAAGTTTTCTATGAAGGCTCCTCGGAACTGTCTCCAGGAGCTGATGGATCCGCGCCGGAGATTCTTCAGCCAATGTCGAGCGGAGCTTTCAAGCATGAGCTGCACGTACTACATTGCCGTGACGTTGGTTCCTCTCTGAAACTTGACTGCTATTAGGTAGTCGTCGAGCCTTGCCTCCGGCTCCTCGAGTCCGTTGTACTTTAGTGTCGTGGAGTTCAGTTTGAACCCGTTTGGCATTCGCTTCTCACGTATGGCACGTGTGAAGCATAGTGCTCCACATGGCTCTATTTCCTCGTCGGAAGCCTCTTCGTTCGAGTACTCCTCGCGTGCTGCGCGTCTTCGCCTGCTGCGGTTGACTCTGTTCTGTGTGATGTCATCTCGCGCATCTCGCCGAGTGCTGCGGCGCCTGTTGTTGTCGTTGTTATCGTGCTTCTTGTTCCTGTCGGAGCGTCTGCGCCTGTCGTCGTTATTGTCGTCATCGTCGTCTGGTGAACTGGGGTCCCTGTCCGGTGTCCTCTCGCGAGTCTGCCGTTTTGTGCTGGATTTCTTAGGCACCGAGGCATCGATGGCGTCCTTCATTATCTGCAAAGCAATGGAAGTGTAGCGATCCGACTGGCCCTTTCTGCTTTTCTGGGCACGGGACAGGTAGTCCTGGGCGCTTATGAGTGCTTCTGCCGGAGTGAGGGGCTCTTCTTCATCGTCGTCTTCCTCTAATCTGAAGTCGTCTTCGAGTTTCCGCACCACTCTCGCCCTTTCTGTCTTCCGCAGATTGTTGAGTTTCGATCTGTTGCGGATGGGGGAGTCGCGGCCTGGTGAGTCACTTCTGGGAGGTTGTCTGCGACTTCTTTTCTTTTCAAGTTCCGCCTTCTCTTTCTTCTCCATGGCTAGGCGTCATTGTCTCGTCTGCTGGGTTAGCTCGCCCGCTAGCTTGTTGTATGCCCTTAGCTCGTCCCTTGAGGCATCTGGTGGTAGTAGCCTGCCGAGGGCGACTGCTTCCTTTACCATTGCCATTGATTCCTTGGACAAGTATATTTTTTCTCTGGGTGGTTCGTCTGCCACTGCAACCGGGGTTTGCTGCCTGCTGCGTGATGCCTGGCCGCCTTGGCCGGGTGCTTGCTGCTTGGCGGCTGACTGCTTTTTTGATTGCTGGGTCCTTGTCCCACTGGGAATTTCATTGGTATGGATCCCGGTTCTCCTAGCTTTACGACCATCTGACTGGTGTTGCCGGGCCCTGCCGCCATGCTGGTGGTTGGGGTGTCTTGACGAGTGCCCGGGTCGTCGACTCGTCCGTTGTTTCCTGACACTCGTGCGCCAACTTCTGCCATGGACACCTGCGATGGTGTCCTTGCCGCCTCCTTGCTGATACGTGTGATGGTGCTTCTCCATGTTGGGGCTCCACTCGAGCGGTCGCGAGTGGCGTGGAGCCTTGAATTGGGTGGGTAGCTACGGCTGCCAGATAGGTTGGCCGTGCGGGCAGCGTCCGCTCCGGTCACTGCTGCAGGTGTTGCCATGGGTGCGCGGGTGTCGTCGGTGAGGCGAAGAGTCCCCCAATGGTTGATGTATATCTGAGACGCTCCGAAGATCAGATTGACGCCGGAGTGTAGATCGGTAAAGACTGGCTGGAGGGCCGGGAGGTGGGCCCTGAATCCGAGGGACTCAAACAGATTAGATCTTGCCGGAGCCGCCGCGTCGATGAGTGCCGATGATGATGAGACCGCCGAGATCGCGTTCCCAACCTGCGCGGTTCCCACAGACGACGCCAATTGACGGGGATCAACTCCGGCAAATCCCATGGCCAGGGACCCTGGGTTAGTCATGAGAGGCACAGGTTGGACGATAACTCGTCGGCAAATAGGAGGACACGTTCCTGCTCGATATTATTGATGAGGGAGATGCGATTACCGTGGATGCCAAGGCTGGAGCGCTCAAGGCTAGGGTTACAGATGATATTGGATGCCTTTGGCGTCGCCCCTCCTAGCCCTTATATACTGGGCTAGGTCTCGGGGAGTTCATCTACGTTAACAGGTAAGCTTTCCTAACCCTAGCTTGCTCCGTACGACAGGTCTTCGCACCTTCCTTGTGAGTCGCAGACTCCTACGTCGGTGCCAATTAGCGGGCCAAGGCGGGTCCAGGCGGGTCTTCATGGGCCTTTTATCTTCAGGGACACCGGGTAGGCCTATCTGTAGGAGTCGTGGGGTCACCCCCTCGTCAGTACGTAAAATGTTTTGCAACTTCTTATAATTCTGGTGTCTTATTCACATCAATTGGTACAGTCGATACGTCGCCCAATACTCGAATGGAGCGGTTATTGAAAGGATTCCATCGCAGAGTATGAGCTTCTCGCCAAACATGGACACGGCAATCCCGGTTTCATCTCTTGGTTCAAAAGAACGGTAACTACCATTCATAAAGGGTTTCATTTGTTGTTCATATTTCCGCCTAATATACCAATCTTTTCCTATTAAACTTATAGGCAAATTCACCTGACGAGCCTATAGACGCCGAATTGAGACAAGTCGCTAATGGTTTTGACTTTAAGGTCCGTACATTTGAGAAATACGATATCAACGGGTATCGCTTTCGTACCGTTGGTAAAGAACAAATAATGCCCGATCGAACATCTAGAAATTCGGGTGAGTCGGCTGTTGGCGAAGGAGGTATCGAATATTATGGAAGAGTTGAAGCAATATACGAACTTCTATTCTATGGTGAAAATCCTCCGAACGTCGTCGTCTTCAAATGTCATTGGTTTCTTCCGTCGGAGACTAGACGGACTCATGAACATGTAGGTCTAGTCGAAATTCGACAAGACACACATTTCAATGTCCATGATGTCTATATTACGGCACAAAAGGCCACCCAGGTTTTCTATCTATCATACCCCTGCCAAACGGTTGAAAACCTGAAAGGTTGGGATGTCGTTTATGATGTGCCGCCACATCTTAGAACACCTCCCCCCAATGAATATGATTATGAGCCTCACATTAACCCGGAGACATATGAAGGAGAATTCTTCCAATAAACCCGGAGCCTGAAAAAACGTTTCCGAAACCGCTCTACACAACCCGAGAACATGGAACAAGACAATGAGAGTGAACCCGATACCGATGATGAGGAAGAAGCCCATACCAATGATGTGCAAGAGCCTCCTGAAGAAGAAGAGGTTACTGCTCCAGATGAATTTTCAATGCTTGACCGTTTACAGAGAGGCCTTCCAAATGTTGGTGTTGTTGAACCCGACGATGCCGTCATTTACGACGACACGCGTGATAGTGATGATGATCCATCAATTGATCCCGGAGAAGAGACGGATGATCTCGACTATTATTAGTTGTATGAATCCCAACTTTAAATATATTTATATATATTCTCATTATAGTAATTACTTTTTTTCTTTTGTAGTAGTGTTATTTCTTTTTCTCATTTGTACTAATTTCTTTTACTATGCTTTCTGGCAGGTTCGTGACAGATATGGAGGGCGAGACCTCCGCGAGTGGTTCTTCATCACGAGGTAGGGGCGGGGTACTACGCTCGCACCAGGCACTCTAGGAGGTCTTTGCTTGAGAGTATGTCTTCGCCTCCTACTTCTGAGGTGCCCAAGGGGAGAGGAGGTCGGACGAAGAGGGGCGGGAGAGGAGGCGGAGCAGGTGGTGGCCGCACGAGAGGGAGGCGGAAAATTGCGCCTTCCTCGCCACCACCTCCGGCTGATTCACCAGAGCACAGGGTAGATCCCTCCTCGGAGAGTCCAGTGGTGGAGGAGGAGGCTACATCCGGGCGCACGTCCTGGGGTCCGTGGCCGGAGGTGGAGACGCCCGAGGGGGAGGTTGGTGAAGAGAGGCAGGTTGGTGAAGAGGAGGCGGTTCCCACTGATGATGAGGCTGAGGGGGCTTAGGGTAACACCGTGTACCAGCATGGGGGTACACGGCTCCCGACTGAGCCGGTGACTCCCGCCCATAGGTCATTGATTACGCCTAATGGAGAGACGTAAGTGCACTTAATTACTTTGTTTCAGTACGCCGAGGTTTATGCAAACATCTGATGGCTTTTTTTACCTTTTTTGTATTGCAGGGGTTGGGCATACGCCTCGGTTGTCCGCAATCCCAACGACATCCTTGGTGTGCTCATCAGGCAGAATGTCCCAGGGTTGGTTCAGTTGCCCGATGATGATTCACACTGAAACAAAAAAATTAAAAAAACCATCACATATTTGCACTCGGGGTTTCCCGGGGTTGGTTCAGAAACCCCTTTGCCGTGTGCTGGTGGTCGACAAAGGTGACACGTGGCACCCAACTGTGCAATCTGGGAACAGACTAGGTGCCATTTGGTCTGTATGCCGTCTGCATATGCATGGCAGATGGCAAAGAACATTACTATGCCGTCTGCCGGGCAGACGGCAAAGATCTGATGAGAGGTGACATCTTGATGACGTCATCAAATCTTTGCGTCTGTCGGTAGATGGCACACCCCTCCGTTAACGGCTGACGGAGGGGCTTGTAACCTTTTTGCCGTCAGGCTGTCGTTGCCGTCAGGCTGTCGTTGCCGTCTACTTGCCAGTATGCTGTCGGCAAAGGGCTTTGCCGTCCGTCGATTATGTGCAGACGGAAAAGCACCGCTTTGCCGAAGAAACTGTTGACAGGAGCTGTGTCGTCTGGGAGTAGACGATAAAGCTCTTTGCCGACAGCTAAAGGTGTGTTTGCCGTCTGCCAAGGCAGACGACAAACAAGAGAATTCCAGTAGTGGTAGTGGGTACTTGTTCTTGATGGTGACTTCATTCAGGGGGCGGTAGTCCACACACATCCGCAGGGTGCCATCTTTCTTCTTGACAAACAGTACCGGCGATCCCCAAGGTGAGGTGCTGGGACGAATGTACCCTTTCTGCAATAATTCATCCAATTGCTTCTTCAGCTCCACCAGTTCGGTGGAAGGCATCCGATAATACTTCTTGTATATTGGGGAGGTCCCGGGAACAATCTCGATGGTGAACTCCAGCTCCCTGTCTGGTGGCATACCCGGCAATTCTTCTGGGAACACATCTGGGAATTCTCTGACCACCAGAATCTTGTCCATTTCCGTGGTGGTGATCTGGCATACTGTTGTCTCCTTCTTGCGTGGCATTCCAACAGCCGTGAATCGGGTTGACTTCCCATCTGGGTTGACCAGTTCCACTATTGGGGTCTTGAAGGCGAGGAGAACCTCATGTGTGGTGAGCCAATCAACTCCAACGATTTCATCTAGCCCCTTGGATTCCAACAGCATGAGGGAGGTTGGGAACTTCACTCCATATATCTCAATGGTCAGGTTCTCGCATATACTGTCTACCTTGAGCACACCTCCGGGGGTTTTGACCACCACGATTTTTTCCAATAGAGAGATGGGAAAATTGTTTTGGGTGGCAAAACTTTGCGATATAAACGAATCGGTTTCCCCAGAGTCAAATAATATAGGTGCGGGTATGTTATTAATAGGGAACATACCGATAAATACGCCGGGGGACTCGCGGGCTTCTTCGGCCGAGACGTGGTTGACTCGAGCCTGGCGATAGTTGTTCCGCCCCCCGATGTTGTTGACTTGGGGTGCTGGTTTTCCCATCTTGTTCGGGCATTGTCTGGCAAAGTGCCATTGTTTCCCACAAATAAAGTAGGCGCCTTTGCGAAGGCAGTCTTCCCTCACTTGTGGGGTGACGTAATGCTTCTCTTGGGCTGCCAGCTTGTCGGTTGCGGTGTTTCCGTGGTTCCAGGAGGGCTTGAAGTTGGCTTGAGCCGGCTGGGGAACGGGCTGCACCATACGGGGCTTTTGGGCATATGGCTCATAAGGGACCTTCTTGGCTTCATGCTTGCGCTTGCGGTATTCATACACAACCTTGAGTTCGGCAACATACTTGTATTGACGTTCTCCTATGAGTGCCTTGTTGACAAGTGTCTGAAAGTCTGGGAAGTCCAGCATGCTGAGCTGACAACGGAGAGTGGGGCTAAGCCCACCAAGGAAGCGGTCCACCTTTCTTTCTTCAGTGGCCACATCGTGAACAGAGTATCTTGCCAGATGGTTGAACTTGTTCAGATATTCGGTCACAGTCATGCTGCCTTGGACAAGAGCGAGGAACTCCCTTTGTTTGGTCTTCAGCACACCGGTGGGAATATGGTAGGTGCGGAACTTTTCCTTGAACTTCTCCCAAGTAATGTCTTCTCCAGCAGGCCATACTGCCTTGGTATTGTCCCACCAGATTGCGGCGTAGCCCTCAAGGTAATGGGTGGCGAATGGAACTTTATCTACCTCATCACAATGAGCGATCTCCAGTTTCTTTTCCATTGTTCTCAGCCAGTCATCAGCCTCAATGGGATCTGTTGTTTGATCAAAGCTCGGCGGTCGGGTGCGTTGAAAGTCAGATAGCTTGGAGCGTGTCCCCTGGTTCTGATTCTGTCCCACAATTTTCTGCATACCTCTCAGTAATTCCATGAGTTCCTGGTTCCTTCTTTCCTCAAACATCCTGATGATCTGATCTGGGGTCGGTGCCTGTGGTGGAGGAGGTGGTGGACGCTCGGGTGATAGTTCAGCTTGCCTGGCGTATCGACGACGAGGGGTGTCGTCATCACCAAAGTGGCTGACGTCACCTCTCCTCATCCTATATCCGTTCCCAATATAGAGCACCAACATCATGAGAAACCACAAAGAAGGAAATAGGCAAAGTGACGGCAAGGAGGAAGGAACTCGAAACTTCAAGAGGTGGTGGTTGGTGACTATCCGAATCCCTTGTAAAAATGGCAAATAAACCAGCGGCCACCAGGATGGTCTTGACAACACAGATCTGGGGCATTGCTGGGGTAGCTCACCTCTTGCTCAAGACGGCCGCAAAACAGCTCAGAACTTGGAGCAGGGTGATTAAGAAGAAAGCAGAGGTCCCCTAAGACGGTCGAGAAAACATCTCAGAACATAGGGTCTCCACTGCGAAAAGAAACTCAACGAATGCCTGAGACGGCCGAAAAGCAGCTCGTAACACAAGCTAGTCGTTGAAAGAAAAACAAAATAAGGAGGCATCCACCCCGGACGGCCGACCAAGAATCAGCACAGAACCAGGCGTGGTGCCATTTATCGAGAAAAGCGAGCAAGGGTCCGTTTGAGTCACCTACACCAAAACGGAAAGTGTGAAAATATCGTCAATAGAAATCCGAACGAAAAGCGAAACAACCTCATAATTATACATAGCATCATGAAAACATACATAACAACTAACATGGATAGCATAACGAGTACTGCTCATACGACAGTTGACAACATGCATGACATAACGATAGAAGCGACCATACTACTACTCGACCTCGCTCTAGTCGTGAGGAAGCGGGCACTGGCAGTCAGCGGAACCATCGGAACTGTCCTCGGAATCAGAACTAGTGAAGTGGATCGTGCTGCGGGTGGGGACGTCAAGACGGCGACGCTGACGAGAGGGCTCTCCCTCAGGAGGAGGAGGAGTACGCTGTCTAAGCATAGGAGCAGAAGGGGTAGCAGTCAATGCGGCCCACTCCTCTGGGGTCTCGCGCCGAACGGCTACCGGAACAGCTGGAGTCTGTGGGGTGGGTGAAGGTGGAATAGGTGGAGCTGGCACCGGGGTATAGGTGGGAGGCGATGGAGGAGGTGACTAAACACTGCTGATAGACGCGAGTGCCTCCCGGGAACGAGCCAACTCCTCTGCAAGACTAATGATCAACTCGTACTGAGCGACCATGTAGCGAGATAGGTGGACGGCAGTCCGGTCGCACTCCTATTCTGGTGGAAAGAGAATCTTCCCGGAAGGGGCCAGAGTGGGGTAGTGAGAAAGACCTGGGTGAAGCTGCATCCTGACTTCCTGATGACGCAGGTCGACGAGAGCCTCAAGTGAAGCAGAGAGGATGGCCTGCTCTGGGGTGGAAGAAGGTCCTCCCTTCGTGGAACGCAAAAGGCTGCCAACCGCGGAACTCATGAAAAGGAACACCTCAGCGCGGTACCCGTGCATGAAGTTAGCCAGCTTCTCACGGTACACCTCGAACACCGGGTCTTCTCCCTGTGGATACAGTCGGAGCCAAACTCGACGGAGCAGCGACGGGAAGCCTGTTGGTGACGACTCGTACTCAAAAGGGTATGGAACGGGTGCCATCTACACTCACAGGGTTAGCCATTAGTAATGAAATCAATGCATCTACATGCCATGCATCAACCAATGCATCAATCAAGGTTCATAGATCAAACAAGGCTCTAGACTAATGTTACTCTAGCGCACGACATAACTAGCGTGTCCTACAGTCAGCGCGGCTCTGATACCAATCGTTGTGGCACCCCGGCTCAGAGCAACCGGTTTACCTTACATTGCCAGCCCAGAGATCAAGTCTTCTGGCAATGCACAACATATTGGTACAGATACAACCGCTTCATTAATAATTATACAGGTACAAAGGTTCGGGGATACAAACTGCTACGAGGCATGGCGGCACATCTCGTGCGGTAACACTATCAACATTATTTATGTCAAATCTCAGGGCCTCAATACGATCGACGAAGAACTCTACGACAGCGGAATAACGAGGTGATGGGATTCCACTCCACAAGGACACCGCTGGGACACGGCCTAGTTCGCAAAGTACGTCTCAGCCAACTCTTCAGGTGCGACTCCTCCTGCATCTGGCATGACACGCCAGGTCAGTACATTGAATGTACTTGCAAGCTCATAACAGCCAATTCATCAGGAAAACAATAGCATGGCAAGAATGCAAACAATAACATGGCAAGATAGCATTAGAGCAATGGTACATCATAACTCACTTTCACCACATTATCGTGCTGCTTACCTCCGAGTCATCCTGACTCAGTAACCGGGTCATCTCATGACCAACCATCATACGGGCCGTCGCACGACCGATCAACGCGTTAGGTGTCCTTTGTTACCACCCAACCGATCCGGTCATCACATGACCAGCAACTCAACATTATTATTATTATTAAACAGGTTCGTGTTGACCATCGTGTGACCTAGTACGAACTGTGTCCCATGACTGAGGATGCGGCTATTCGAATAGATTGTGACTTTGCAGAGTTTGTGCACGTTACCCACACTATGGAGTTCTTCCTCCATCCAGCACCTCGGAACTTGTCCCACAGGATCCTTGGAACTGGTATCGTAGGAGTGGACTAGGACTTCTCCAACGAAACTTGCCTACCGCGTAACCTCCCTACGGTATCACCGACACACTGTCTTGGGTATCCCTGTGTCCTCCCGGGTAAATAACTCTTGATGTCGAGATTATCACCACCTACCTGATCAGGGTAGCGTGCGTGCATAACCTCCCCTCTTTGGTGATACTCGTAGAAGGCACTACGATAGCCCAAGTTAAGGCCCGCCCATACAGACAAATGTGGCTGCACGGATAAAGCTCGGTTCGGTAGCACTTGGTCAACGGTTATTATGTTCATTAAATTCCAGTGAAAAATTCCACGACAAGGAAGATACATAGAAACATGGCATGAACATGATACTACCATCAAGCATATGCAACAACTAGCATGTCATGCTATGAACTAACTAAACATGGCATCCAAGTATGAACTTGATCATCACATGAATGATTCCGGCATAGGCATGACAAAATAAGCATGGTGATAACATGTACTAGGGTGGCATGATAAGGATCAGTGGGCATGGCATGATTATAACATTTCACTTAACATGGTTGATTAACTTTATTAGCAAGCAAATTAAAGGCAAGAAAAATCCAAGTTTAATGATTCAAATCATCAAATGGCAACTCAAGCCCCTCATGACATGATTCTTATGGCCTGCCTTGGTCAAATGGAGTGTCCTTGAACTCCTGGTCTCCTGCAAGCAGTTGGTCACCTTCTAAAAAATAAAACAAGTGGCAAAGAAATATAAGTCCAAAGCACTTTCCTTCTGTCCAGTGGACCTAAACAGAGAGTCAAGCTCCCAAACTTTGCCAACTTGAAGAGGAGCTCAAGACAAAAATTTAGCAAAAAGAATCAACTCATTTGGCCTTGTAGATTAGGAGATATTCATGGTCAAAGTTTGGTCAAATATTCATTTTAAATGGATTTAAAATGAATTTCAGGAAATAACCAGAGTAGGCCACGTCCAAGGCGTATTATGAAGAATACGACTCCACTTGATACCGCTTCCGGCTGGCCTGGGTGGCTGACAGTGGGCCATCCCTATCAGGTTTAAGTGGGAGGGGAGAGGAACAGAGTCCAACGACTCCGGCGAGGTGGTTCGCCGTCGACGGGACCCTGACGCTGACGGGAGACTACTCTGGGGGCCGGAGGAGTGCCCAGCGAGCATGGACGTACCAAGAACATGGCGAACGGTGGTCGGGCGGCGAGGTGAGGGTGATCTCCAGTGGCTAATGACGGAGGAGCGTCGGGAAAACCTGCACGGATGCCACCGACGAGGGTTGCGTTAGAACCACCAGAGGGAGGGGAGTCTAGGGGAGGCAACGCGGGAGCAAGGGAAGCACTGGAGGTGGCTGGCATCACTGCAGTCCTCCCGGCGGAACTCCGGTGAGATCCAAGGCCAGGGCCTCCCCGGCGGGCGCTGCTTGGCTTTGCGCTCGATTAGAGGTAGCTGGGGGTGGGTGAGATGGCTAGGAGCAATGGGGGCTTCTGAATTTATAGGGGCGACACGAATCCATTACAGGTGCCGCCAGACAGAAGACGATTGAAGCAGTGCGCACATGCGGATGAGCATGGGTGTCTTCGGCGAGCTCTGGGAGGTTCTAGTGGAGGTGCAGCACGCGTGCGTGCGATCCCCGGGGTCCTGCATCAGCGGGGCAACGGGACGGGTCGTGCACGGCCGCTACAACGGTTTTGCATCAAGGTAAGATGGCGGCCGGTGCGGCTTTGGGGGTGGCCAGGTGTTGCGCGTGCATGCTGGAGCTTGCAGACGCGCGAAAGACGACGCGGGCAACGCGGGAGCGTGCATGCCACAGTGGCCACCACGCGTGCGCGTCTGACGGACAGAGGCGACGACGGTGAGGCCTCCGGCGGGCGGTGCGGCTTTGGGGGTGGCTAGGTGGCGTGCGGGGGTGCTCCGGTCACTACGGACATGAGGGCGCGGCCGAGGTCTCGCGGGGCGAGGCGCGCGCTCGACGGCGACAGCTCAGCCATGGCCAGAGCATGCCAATGGTCAACAGTGGGCGTGCTCACCCTGTGCACGCGTGCACTGGGGGCAGACACTGTGGCCTAAGCATGTCTCTGGCATGTATCCAGTGTCAAGAAGTGTAGGTGAGGTCTTGGGAGGCTTGCAGGTGGGCTCAAGCAATTGGCAACTTCAAAAATAATTTTCTGCGGGAAAATTTGAGATTTTCTCCAGGGAGTTTGGCTAGGAGTTTGGGGCTAATATTTTGTGTGCCTAGGTTATGTAGGAAGGTGCTTATGTGGTAAAAATTTCAAGGCAAATGGACAAGTCTACAGGGTACTTGCTTCACAAAGTGTCTACCTTGACAGAAATGGAAATGAATTTCTACAGGATTATTTTTGTACTAAACTTGCTCATGTTTTTTCATAGCATCATGATTCATGACTCCATTGTTTAGCACAAAAAGTTTCAGGTCAATAGAAGGAGCAGAGGTGAGGCTATCTTCAAAAAGGAGGGGAAAAGAGCTAATTCCCTTAATGAAAAGGGAATTTCTTGGGGAATAAAAATAGGGTAAGAGTTTGGATGATCAAAGCTTGATCATAGCCATGAGGGGGGAGGGGTTCAGAGGTCACTTGGCCCAGGGAAAAATTAGGCCCAAGTGATCAAGGCCATCTGAGCTGAAAAATTCAGGAAAATAAATTTCAAATCCAGAAAATCAGCAAATAAAATTGCAAACAAAAAGGGGTCAAAACCAGGGTGTCATAGGCGATGGACCATGTTACGCTCTGACGCGGTCTTTATAGTCAAAATGTTGAGCTGGGTAGGTGATCTTCAGCAAGGTAGACTGGGGTATCCCGGAAATACGGACAATTCCGAAATTGAGTAAATGCTTGGGCTGACGGGCTTGGTATGCGGTCCTTTGCCCATTTAGAGTGAGAGTTCTTTGTTATAGGCGTATCTGGTGGTGCATATGGCTTCAACTGATCGAGGAAAAATTTGATCCTGAGGTCCATATAGTCCATCCTTTTGCCGTACTCGTCGGGCTCACAAGAGTTGCATACTTTTGACGGCTTGTGAGGTGCACGCTTACTCTGGTAGCATATATTTCTGCGAGGTTCGACATGGGCCATGGTTGTCCGCCCTGGGTCTTGCTACTGCGGCATTCATCTTCTTGTACTGGCTTCACTTTCTTCAAATATCCTTTCCTTTGTACTTCTTGCATAACGGCTTATTATTCTGTCGGCATCTTCCTTTGAGACAGACAGGTTACCTTCACCTTTTGTCTCTTGCCTCACCATGATAATCTTGGTGGAAATAAATGGGGTCTCAAGATTACCCTTCTTCGAGGCCTTGTCGAACTGGAGGAGTTGACCCTCATGATTGGGACAAGATCCAATGCTTCATTTCTTCCTTTCCTCAGGATGTCCCTTCATGACTTTGTCAGTCTTCCTTCCAGGCTGAGGGATGTGTATCTGCTTCTTCCGCTGACTTGTCCCCTGATAGTTGCGGTTCCTCACCGTTGTTCATGTGTATAACTCTTTCTTGATTACGAGCATTGTTGTATCCACACCGGGGTAGCTCGCATCCTTGAGAAGAATGCCCATAAAATGTGTGGGTCCTGACGATGCTGAAGCCTTTACTGCTTTTGAATAGCTGGATTTCTGACAATACCGTTGCAGGCATGATGACGTGTCGAGGAAGACTGGGTAGCTTATCTGCAAATCTTAGCCGAGGTAGCTTGTTGGGGAAGGCCGGGTGCCGTACCTCAGAAGCGCTCTCCGGTGGAGTATCGAGGAAGGCGGGGTGTCGTACGCGGGAAGTTGCCTTGATAGCTTGTTGAAGAAGACTGGGTTGTCTTGTCTCAGAAGTTTGCCTCTTTGCAGTGGAGATACCGGTTCCTTGCACGGGAGGTTTCTGCGGCTGATCACTGTAGACAACTGGGTAGCTTGTGCTAGAATCCATCCATGGGGTGTACTGAGCATGACTGGGTGTCTTGCACTGTAAGATTCACTAGGTGACTTGTGGTAGACGACTGACTGTCTTGGCCAAGAAAATATCTGGATGGCGTACTGAGGAAGATTGATACACTGTACATGTCGGTTGTGCCCGGTATCTTGTCACATAAGACTGAGGTTCCTTACGGCCGAAACTTTCCCACAATGACATGGAGACAAACCTGAACTCGGTGTCTGACAATTTGCTGGCTGGTTAGAGAAAAAACATCCTTCCAATCGTTCCTTTGTTGGATATAGACTTCATGATATGTTCTGGCCGTCTTTGGAATATACCGAAATATGATAACTTGTATTGCATCCGGTGTATGTCGGGCCTTTGATGCATATGTACCTGTGTCAGTACTTGTATTTTCCTTTGCTTGAATCTTCGCGGCTGTCTTAGTTGATGCATACTTGGTGCGAATGACGGCATCCATACGTGATCTACATACTTCCAATGCACTCGGGTATGAGTCCTTTTTGACTCGCTGACTTCCCAATTCATTCCGGCCTTTCACTGATGGAATCTTCATGGCTATAGCGGTTACCGGAATGGTGAGAACTTGATCCGAATGATTTATCCAGGAAGAGCTCATACTGGATCCAAATATTCCCAATGTCTTCTGTGTGAATCCTTCTTGACTTGGTAACTGTTACGAGGCTCTGCGATCTGCCACTGAGTCTTCGGGGTATGCAGGGGTTATGAGCAACTTTTCATCGGGGTGGATATGGTGACACCAAAGGATCAAACGAACATCGAATGAGAAGCAACGAAGAAATTCAACGGAGCGAAGATCAACATAAATCGACAGAAGAATCACTTCAAAAGCTTTAGCAGTAGTCGATGACCATCTGAATCCCTTGCATAAAACCAGCAAATAACCCAGTAGCCACCAAAACGGTTTTTACAACTCTGATCTGGGACTTTTACTGGAATAACTCAAGCACTGCTCAAGACGGCCGACCAAGAATCAGCTCAGAACATGAGACATCATTGATAATAAGAATGCCTAGGTCCCCTAAGACGACCAAGAAAACAACTCAGAACATAGGGTCACCACTGCGAAAATAAACTCAACAACTTCTCGAGACGGCCGAAACGCAGCTCAGAACACAGGTCGGCTGTTGAAAAGAGAAATATAAAATAGGCGTCCATCCCAGACAGCCGACAACGAATCATCTCAGAACCAGGCATCGTGCCATTATCTAAAAGAAAGCGAGCAAGGGTTCGTCCGAGTCATACACTACCTGCAAAACATATTCGTTAAACATCGAGGAACCAAATAAGAGATCGACGAGGACATTGGACGAAGCAAAGATCAATAGCACTGAAAGTGGGTCGAGATCACACACAAACAAGATACATCTTATCGCTACGCACGACAACATGCAGCAAGAAACATGCAAGACTACTACTACTCATGCAACAAACAAATGCAGCAATCAAGGGTATCACACAAACAAGCTACAAACTCTAGCTCTAACGTCACTCTACCACCCTTCTAATGTTCGCGCGGACTAGGGTGTCCTACAGCCAGTCCTGCCCAGATACCAAGCGTTGTGGCACCCCGGCTTAGAGGACTAGAATGCCCCGTGCTCCAGCCCAGAGATCAAGTCTTCTAGAACACGACACTGCTTGATATATAACTGAACAACTTTCTATTATAAAAAATACGGGTACAAGGGGTTTATTACAACGCTGCCGGAGCGAGACGAAGACCAAGCTTGATCCTCAAGCTAACCACAGATCTACATCAAGCAGCAGACTAACTCTCTAGCAGCGGAATATATCTCGGCAGCGGAACAACGACGACGGTGATGAACTCCACTCCACAGGGACACTGGCTGGGACACCTCCTAGCTCGCAAACACCGGGAACATCGTCCTACGCATCCAAAGCATGGCCTGCAAATTTGGTGTGACACGCCAGGTCAGTAGAGAGAATGTACTTGCAAGATCATAACAACCAAAGCACCAAGGCAAAACAATAACATGGCATTAGCAAGTTAAAGTATATTAATGAATTAACCATATGATCATGCAAACAGATAACCATCATGCATAATACCAGCATTAAGACTAATGCACAAGAAACCATCGTTTAAGGTCACATGGACCCCACATGATCATCGCCTGATCATGTGGCTTACCTCGGATTCCTTACCGACTCAAGCACCGGTTATCGCATGACCACCAACATATACGGGCCGTCGCATGACCACCAACTCAGCACATTCATCCCACCGAACTCATGTTGATCCCAAGTGTGACCTACTATGAACTGTGTCCAATACCGTGGACTCGGCTATTCGAATAGATTTGTGTGACTCTGCAGAGTTTGTGCACTTTACCCACACTATGGAGTTCTTCCTCCATCCGGTACCTTGGAACTTGTCCCACAGGAACCTCGGAACTCATACCATAGGAGTGGACTAGGACTTCTCCAACGAGACCATCCTACCGCGTGTCTCCCTTACCGTATCAGCCGACATACTTTGCAAGCTATGCCTTGGGTATCCCCGTGTCCTCTAGACACACCAGCCATCACATGGCAACCGACCATTGCATGGTCCATAAACTTTGTCCCAATCAGGGACATGCCCAATAACATATCCGGCTCTCAAGACTACTGCCGCCTACCTGATCAGGGTAGCCTCGCACGCGTAGCCTCCCCACCTTGGTGATACACATAAGAGAACCCACCGATAGACCGAGCCAAGGCCTTCCCATACATGCGAGTGTGGCTGCATCAGATAAGTTTGGTTCGGTGGCACCTGATCAACTTGGCACAAGGATGTCTCCAACAACACATATAACAAGTATCAGGTGCAACATGAGCATTCATAATATAGAAATACATGTGGAACAATCCAAGGTACAATTATAGTTGGATTATTACAAGCATGTTTACATGATTAACTTAACAATGTTAAAATGATCAACATGATAGCAACATGAGATTAACATCTAGCATTGTCATGAACACGACGGGAGATTACGATGCATACAAGTATAGCATAGATAACTTGATCAAAGCATGAACATAGGATAATAAAATCATGTCATGTCATTATGGTTTCAAACATATCATGGATATAACATGGTAATACTATGATCAAAACATAGCGCAATAGCAACATGATCAAGGCATATCAAGAATGTCGTATCACCGAAGGGTTACGGAAAATTTTAAGCACGTCAAAGCTTTACGTTCACAAAGAAGTTGTGGCTTGCCTTCACCAACAGAGTGGGGGATACTCCTTGGTCTTTGACACCAACACAAGCCCTGAAAAATATTACAAATAAAGCAACGGAGAAAAGGGTCAAATGCCACTTTGACTTGACCAGCAAATATCAGCAGAGAAACATGGCATGAAACTATGCCAAAATGAAGAGGAGCTCAAGACAAAGCCAACGCAAAAAGAATCACCCCGTTTGGACTGACGGTTGCGGAGATATGAGGCAAAAGAGACCAGGCGTCAATCTGCAAAAACAGAATTGCATCTGGGTCCCTGGCAGCTGAGGTAGAATGCGGAATACGCTTTGGTACAGGAAAACGCATTCGAGGATGAAGAAGACAGTAATTCGCTTTCAATAGATGAAAGCGTACTTTGGGCCGAAAAAGCGTGGAATACGCTTTCTAGAGGGGAAAGCGCATTTCGCCGAGTACATGTCCACTTAAAGGGCTGGGCCCAACGGTCAGCCTCATGCGCCCCTCAACTAAGTACGTGTCCACTTACGCGTGGGGCCCACGAGTGTCTGCTCCCTCTCTCTCCTCCCATGTATCGTCTCCATCCTCCCGAACAGAGGAGGGCCGAGACCGACACGGCTCCGCCCGGCGCCGGCGAGGGCAGGCACGGGGGTCGGTCTGCGGCCACCCAGTGCTCCCCAGGCAAAGGGCGGCGCCGCTCCCGCAGGTTCCCGCATGCCGGGGCGGCTAGGGCAAGGTGGAAAAGCCGTGCGGCGCGGGGAGACAAGGAGCTAGGCGACGGGGTGGACTATGGCAGGATGGCGACGTGACCAGGGCACGCGCGGTGCGCGCCTGATGGTACGAATTAACACCCCCTCGTTGGTTACCCAAAGATGAAGGTTGATATGTAGACAACAACAAATTTCCCTCGGTGAAGATATCAAGGTTTGTCTCCAATAGGACTCCGAAAACGACAAGAAGGTGACAACGGCGCCAGAGATTGGTGGTAGGCGTGGACCTGCACACACAACAGAGAACTTTGCACCCAACGAGTACAAAGGGGTTGTAAATCCCTCCAGCCTTGTTGTTTACAAAGGATAAAACGCACGGGATAATAATGATAGTGATAGCTACGGAAAAGTAAATGATGAAAGTAAATTGATAGTGTAAACAGTGTAGGAAATATGGACCGGGGTCCTATGATGTTCACTAGTGATGTCTCTGTCCCAAAAGACGATAAAATAGCTATGCGAGGTAAACAAATCACAGCTGGGCAATTGACAGGATTATGTGCGCAAACCAATGCTAATTATGCTATAAAGAAAGGAAGAGGCTCAAAAGCATGAGCGGTACGCCAAGACAAGTAGACCGAAATCCATCTGCATCTACCTACTAATCATTCACCTTGAGATATCTATCCAGAACATCTCGCTGGTATTAAGTTGCGAATCCCACCCAAAGTGTAAACTCAAAGCAACGGACAACTGCATTAAAGAACTTTGCGTAAAGTAAATAATCCTTGCACCCGCAAGTACAAGCACCGTTGTTTTCCCCCTTGTGGCAACAACCCATCCCCTAGACTCATGTTTCTGTCACTCAAGCTAGTCATTAGGGGGCATGAACCCACAATCATGGATAACGCTCCCTCTTGGAGTCACTACCTACTAATTGTCCAAAGCAATAAACAACAACGGAGAACATGCAAGAATTACGCTAGAACATAAATATAAAAGAGGAGAATAAAATATATTACTCAAACACAATCTGAACATAATCTCATAATCCATCGGATCCCAGCAAACTCAGCATAGCAACAGCAGAAATATTACATATGTGCCTCGATCATGTAGGGCAGCTCACGAGGTCTATTCCATGAAGAACAAAGAGGGGAGGAGAACATCACATAGCTACTGATCATAGACCCATGGTCCAAGGTGGACTACTCACGGTTCATTCGGGAAGCATCCATGGTGGTGGAGAATCTCCCGGAGGTGGTTCCTCCCTCCGGTAGGGTGCAGGGAAAATGTCTTCTGGTGCTCCCGATCTTGGAAGCGCGGCGGCGGCAGAGCAGAGGAGAGATCGCGAAAAAGGGTTCCCCTCATGGGGGTTTCACGTCACGAGGAATATATAGGCGAAGTGAGGCAGCCAGGGGGTCCACCAAGGGTCCAGGCGCCCCCCTGGCGCGGCCCCACCCTGGGGCGCACCGGAAGGGCGCCTGGGGCCCTGGTGGGTCCCCTGTGGCTCCCCCTCGGTGATTCCAGAAGCTTCCTGTACGCTGATTTTTTATTGGATTTTTCCTTAATTTTTGGAGCACTTTTAATATGGGGGAATCCTGAAATAGAAAAACAACAGAAAACAGGAACTGGCACTGGGGTGCACTGAGTTAATAGGTTAGTCCAAATATGATCAAAAGTGTATGGAAATTCATCAATATAATAGCAATATCACACAAAAGAGGCATGGAGCAAGAAGAAATTATAGATACGTTTTGGACGTATCAACATCCCCAAGGTTAATTCCTGCTCGTCCTCGAGTAGGTAAATGATAAAAGCATAATTTCTGAGGTGACATGCTAACAATAATAAAAGAACTTTTAAGTAAAGAAATCAAGGCATGTAATTCAATTCAAGTCATAACAGACAAGAGTCTATATTTAGTATTGAAACAAGCAACATAAGAATATAAAGGTGCAAGAGCTCTCTCTGTCCGTGACTCGAATGTCTCCAAATGGTGTTTGCGTGCAAGAAAGGGGATAGGTATATACGAGAAATAGTATTTTTGTGTTGAGAACTCAATCTACTAAAGTTTCACACTTGGTCTTCCTTGCAATCTTATCTTGACTCATCCCCAGACCACTAGCCAGGTACAAGTCAAAATGATCCAATCCTTTTCGATATTTTGAGCACTCATACAATGGATGAGCGTAAGCAAGAAAGTTGACACTTAGGATGGCAAAGAGAGAATATGGTGGAGGAGGAAGACAAAAAGGTGTGAAAGGCTCACATCAATGAGGACAATCATAGGCGAGAGAAACCCAAATGATAGATATGATGTGAGGAGTAGGGATTGCCATGCAACGGATGCACATATGAGCTAAGGTAAGCTCTCCAATGGAACTAGTGGGGGTGCATCCAACTTGCTTGCTCAAGAAGACCTAGAGCTCATTTGAGGAGGCTCATCATTGGAATATACAAGCCAAGTTCTATAGTGTAAAGGTCCCCACATAGCTATATGCATGAATGATAATCTCTATGGAGTACAAGATATAAGAGGGAGTACGAGTGTGGATCTCTCAAAAGGAATAGTAGTGTGCCCCCTTCTCTCTTTTTATTTCATTTTCTCTTTTTTTCTCTTTTTTGTATTTTTTTGGTGGACTCAATGGCTCTTTCTATTTCTCTCATTTTTACTCTTTGGAATCTTTTGATTTTGTCCTCTTTGGGATCTTTTCCTCACTTTAGGGGCAACACTCTATATATTACAAAAAATATAGATGGTGTTTCACACTTTACAAAGTACTCACATCATAAAGAAGATGTAACTATCATGAAGTATCCAAATGTATGCCTCTGCCAGTGTAGCAAGATTTGCAATGATACTAGCGCGTCATGTAGCAATGATTAGGGCAAGGCCCAAAAAGCATGCGGCTCATCGATCAAGAAAGTAGCATGTATGACATGAAGATAGTGTCATGAGAAGATGGATGTTGCATGGCAATGTATCTCGAAAAGGCTATGGAAATGCCTTGATAGGAGGGCATGGTGGCTGTTTTGAGGAATGATATAAGGAGGTTTGTGATGAGAGAGCGTATCGTGCCAAGGGTTTGGATGTACCGGGGAAGGTGGACGCCAACTCTCGTAGTGAGAAGAAAGCAATGCACGGCACAGGAAAGGCTAGCAAAATATGGGAAGGTGGAAGTGTAAACTTTCGAATACACACATTAGTCCGAAGAACTCATGCACTTATTATCGGTAACTCTGAATCTAATAAGGAGGTTTCACAAAGAGACAAGTACCCCGAGGAGGAGTGTATGGGGCTTTGGTTATCCTTGCGCATCCTCGACTCATGGTACGTGAGTGTACTCTAATATTCGACCCCTCAGAAGAGTAGTGATCCATCTAGTAGCTAAAGTTCTCAACTAATTTTGTAAGTTTTGAAAATAAACACGGATTGCCCCAAATACGACATCTATCACTAATAGGCTAAATCTCTTGACACCAAAAGTCCAAACATTACTCAAAACAATACCTCAAAACTATTGCAAGTTACTACTACAAAAAGAATAGAAACCTCAATTACCTACTTCAAGTCAAGACACAAAACTCAGTGCAACAGGCAAACTCTCTAAACAAGATAAACATGAAAACTCAAGAGAGTTCCAGAAACAAACTAAACAAAAGCTCTTTGAAAAGATAAATATGAAAGATAAGAGAAAAACATGACAGTAGCTATGAAAAAGATAAAGAACACACACAACAAAGATAAGCATGAAATGTCCTATGTTGTGTTCTAGATTTTGAAAGCGGAGCGTGTTTCTCTCCCACACAAAGAAAGCTGGGTTCTAACTTGATATGAACAGCAAGAAAAGCTAAAGATAACTAAAAAATAAAACCTAAGAGCGAGACGCTCCAAGCATAGCACATAATGCTTGAAGTAATAAAAATATAGTGAAACGAGAGACGAACTGATAATTGTTGATGGAGAAGGGGATGCACGGGGGCATCCCCAAGCTTAGACGCTTGAGTCTCCTTGAATATTTCTTGGGGATGCATGGGGGCATCCCCAAGCTTGAGCGCTTGACACTTTTTAATCTTCTTTCATCATCTTCCCTCGCACACTTGAAAACTCCCTTCATACATAACTCATCATAATCTGATTAGCGAGGTTAGTACCCATAATAAAATATTTTTTCCTCTACTGGAAATAAAGATATTCTTGAAGGGCTACTGTTTCTCAAGATTGCCAAAAAGTTTTTGCAACGAAAAAAGCAAGATTAAGGTTTGCAAAATGAAGAAAAGGCAAAACATGACAGAATCTGTGAAAAACAGACCAGCATGTAGTAAAGAATTTTTTAGGGATACTTCTACAACTCAAATAAAAAAAATCAGAACATACGAAAGTTTCGTAATTGTATAGAGCATGCTGTGTAAAAATTTTAGCTCAAAAAGATGAACTAGGATTTTTCTAGTCACGAGGACAGAATCTGTTTTCTGGACAGCATGTCACAACTTTCACTTCCCTTATCATATGAGGCTATAAATGGCACAAAGCTTGAAACGTAAAGATACAATGATGTTGCTACAGTAGTAACAATCATCAAGACCACTAAAAATATAAGTAAAAACATCTTGGGTTGCCTCCCAACAAGCGCTTTCTTTTATGCCTTTAAGCTAAGCATAAAGATTATAAAAGGTGCTCTCATAAGAATAAGAATTTAAAGCAAAAGAGAGCATCAAGAAGCAAATATGAAACACATTTAAGCCTAACCCACTTCCTATGCATAGGCATCTTGTAAGAAAATAAGTCAAAGAAGCACAAAGTGACATGCATAGAAAGGTGGAACAGGAACAATTTCAAAACTTTCAACATGAAGAGAGGTGTTTTTTGCAACATGGAAGTTCCTACAACCAAACTTTCCCCTCTCAAAGTAATTTTAAGTAGTATCATGAACAACATCAAGAATATAACTATCACATAAATCATGTTGTGCATGACCTACAAGCACACGTGCATAATTTTCAACACGGTCTTTAGGATCATAAGATAAATGCAACCCATCACATTGAGCCTCAATAAGAGCACAGTTCTCCAGAATATCATATGGAGATTTCAAAAGGATAATAGGACAATCAAGTGTGGGTGCAATAGCAACAATTTCATGCTTAACATAAGGAACTATAGAAAGTTCATCTCCGTAAGCATCATCCATTGTGGCATCATGGCCATAAGCATAGAAGGCATCAACTTCATCAAAAAGGGATATTTCAAAAGAATCCATAGGATCATAACACTCATATAAGGTAAGATTCAAAGAGTTACTCTCATTAGAAGGTAGACATGGATGGCTCCATTCTTCCTCCTTTTGTTCGTCACTCTCCTCCTCTTTTTCATCCAAGGAGCTTTCGGTTTCATCAATTTCTTCTTTCATAGAGTCATGCAAAACATTAGTCTCTTCCTTTGGGGGAGAGATTCTCTCAAGATGACCAGTAATATAAAAATTTGCATCATAATTTTCCAAACAATAGTTAAGTATAGAAAGACTCTCAGATTTGTAAGGGGCATCATTAATATTTATAAGAAGAGAAGTAATTTCATAGGCACCCTTATAAGCAACAAATTCTTCTATTGGCTCTGCATCATAAAAATCATAGTATCCCTTAGCATAAGAAGCTAAGGTTTCATCATCATTGTACTCACATTGGAAAGAAAGGTGTTTGTGCCTCATAAAGCAACAAGATTCATCCCTGCAGAAAGATATATTATATATTGAGCACAAGTTTCTAGCATACTCATACAACTGGTGTATTTGTTTCCATAAGTGTATCCCCTTTTGAGACAAGCGGTGTTCCTTGTACCACTTTTTTTGATCCTCGGTGAATCCTCCATGCCAATAAGATCTGGTTTCAAAGAAGTCAGACATTGATTGGCAAGTAAGGAACTAGACATACTATATATTTTTTAAGATTTTTGATAAAGGACACGAAGATAAAAACTGAAAAGTAAACTAACAAGACTAAAAAGCAAAGATAAAAGATAGTGTGCAACTCCCCTATCCTAAAGAGTGGAGTCCCCAGCAACGGCGCCAGAAATTGCTTTTGATGGTACGAATTAATGCCCCCTTGTTGGTTGCCCAAAGTGGAAGGTTGATATGTAGACAACAACAAATTTCCCCGGTGAAGATACCAAGGTTTGTCTCCAGTAGGACTTCGACAACGACAGGAAGGTGACAACGGCGCCAGAGATTGGCGGTAGGCGTGGACCTGCACACACAACATATAACTTTGCTCCCAACGAGTACAAAGGGGTTGTCAATCCCTCCGGCCTTGTTATTTACAAAGGATAAAACGCACGGGATAATAATGATATTTATAGCTACGGAAAAGTAAATGCTGAAAGTAAATTGATAGTGTAAACAGTGTAGGAAATATGGACCGGGGTCCTATGATGTTCACTAGTGATGTCTCTCTCCCAAAAGACGATAAAATAGCTATGCGAGGTAAACAAATCAAAGCTGGGCAATTGACAGGATTATGTGCGCAAACCAATGCTAATTATGCTATAAAGAAAGGAAGAGGCTCAAAAGCATGGGCGGTACGCCAAGAAAAGTAGACCGAAATCCATCTGCATCTACCTACTAATCATCCAACTTGAGATATCTATCCAGAACATCTCGCTGGTATTAAGTTGCTAATCCCACCCAAGGTGTAAACTCAAAGCAACGGACAACTGCATTAAAGAACTTTGCGTAAAGTAAACAATCCTTGCACACGCAACTATAAGCACCGTTGTTTTCCCCCTTGTGGCAACAGCACATCCCCTAGACTCATGTTTCTGTCACTCAAGCTAGTCATCAGGGGGCATGAACCCACAATCATGCATAACACTCCCTCTTGGACTCACTACCTACTACTTGGCCAAAGAAATAAACAACAACGGAGAACATGCAAGAATTACTCTAGAACATAAATATAAAAGAGGAGAATCAAATATATTACTCAAACACAATCTGAACATAATCTCATAATCCATCGACTCCCAGCAAACTCAGCATAGCAACAGCAGAAATATTACATATGTGCCTCGATCCTGTAGGGAAGCTCACGAGGTCTAATCCATGAAGAACAAAGAGGGGAGGAGAACATCACATAGCTACTGATCATAGACCCATGGTCCAAGGTGGACTACTCACGGTTCATCCGGGAAGCATCCATGGTGGTGGAGAATCTCCCGGAGGTGGTTCCTCCCTCCGGCAGGATGCCGGGAAGAGGTCTTCTGGTGCTCCCGATCTTGGAAGCGCGGCGGCGGCGAAACAAAGCAGAGTCGCACGTGACAGAGTCACGAGAAATAGCATCGCGATGCCCCAAGCTGCGCACATCTAAGGGCCACTTGGTGTTTAAAAGACCGCCGGCAAGAACTCAACTAAGCTATTGAATCCCACACTAAGATATGCACGTTATAATCATACACGTAGCATACATGTCTAGTGTAAACAGCTGGTAACACAACATGAACTCTACAAACTCATAGCTTTATTGCATCTTCTATACAGAGCAGATATAGTAGTGTTACAAGCAGAGATCACATAACTGTGACCCAAGATTACATCATACAACAACGGAAGCAGATTATGTCTTAGTAAAGACAAGGTTAACAAATGGCTTAAGAAGCCTTTAAGAAAACACAACGACCCTCCAGAGGGACTAGGCTGCTGTCTGGGACTACATTACTTCGTCGACGTCGAGCTTGAAGGGGAGGCCACCATTAGGTTCAGTGGTATCGTCTCTAAAACATAGAATAAGCAAACATGAGTACAAAGTCGTACTCAGCAAGACTTACGTCAGAACTAAACTACTCATGCTCAGATATCAAGGTAAAGGCAAGTGGGGTTGTAATGCAGAAAGCTTTGACTTGGCTATCCTGTACTACGACTACATAGAGTTGAGATGAGAGGCGCACACGAGTCCATCTAATCTTGATCACCACATCAATACACAACCATGGATCCTTCCTCGACTTCCCCACGAGTAAGCAACCCAAAGCACTCACACTTATCTTGCGATTTTTAGAGTATCCATTTGAGTTGTCTAACAATCAAGTAGAGATCTCCAAGTAGTCCATAACAGCGGACACGGCTATTCGAATAGTTCATTAACCCTGCAGGGGTGTACTTCTTCACATACGTAGCTACCACTTACCGCCTAGAACTCGTCACCTTCAAGCGGTGTCGGCGAGGATAGTACCACGACACTTACCTCATGGCTCCAACTCTAGTCCAGGGGATCGCCTATCTGAGTATGTACCCCAATCGGGAATCCGGCCGGGGTTTCCGTTCAGGACCCAGACGATGTATGGACCGTCTGACAAGCCTACCTCGACGGATGGTGCTGCGCTTGCCTAAAACCGTGCTACGTTATGAAAACAAATAGAAGAACAATTAACCCATGCGAATCCTGGACCATAGTCGGGGTGAGTTAATAGGTCGAGAGGGGTCAATGAGCCCAACATGTGGTAGTAATCTGTGTCTTGGATCACAACACAAGATCTCGGGGCCTAGGGAAGTGTAAATGAGACAACCCACTGTGTACTCCTACACAGCCTCTCATTGTTCACTTATATTAGGGTGACTTCATCAACACATTACCACCTTGTTGCATGTGTTCACTACCATCCCGATACATCACCCAGATGGATCATCTTCATTGCAAACAACTCTAGCATGGCATAGCATAACATGGATGAAGGGCCACATGATGAACACAAATAATCTTGTATCTGCTAGGTTGAGGTTTGCTTAATACTGTGGCAACAATGATAGGTCATGCAAAGGATGGGTTCAACTAGCGGTAGAACGGTAACATGTGAATCACCTAATCATGCATAAGAGAACAAGAGGGAAATGGGTTTATATAGACATGCTCAAAGGGGATTTTCTTGCCTTATTGTCAGGACTCGGGGTGCCACTCTTCGAAGAAACAAGAACTACGTCCGGCGATGGATCTATCGAGAAGAAACAAACACCGAGACAACAACAATGTAAACATCATATTGCAATGCACATTCAAGAAATGAATCATGGCATGGTACTGATGTGATCTATGTTCAATTTGCAAAAAGTTAATTGAAGTTGATTTGAAAAAGGAATTCAAATTCAAACTCCAAATGTTGTTCAAATTATCCCAAGTTGTATTTTCTAATGTTTGGATATGGTAAACCATGTTGTCATGTGTATGATATGCCTTTGATGTTCACGTGATAAGGTTGGCATTGCAAAGATTTAATTTGAAATGATTTAAACATTTATTTTGAATTATTCCAAATAACCCAAATAGCTAAATGCTACTGGTCCATCATCATAGATGTGTTTTTCATCTATGAAAATATGATATTTGGAATCCTTGCATTTTTCTGATGATTTTTCATATGTAACACTTTTGATTTGGAGTTATGGTTTAAAAGTTATTGAATTTCAAAGATTTAATAGTTTTCTGGAATTTCTGGATTATCTGTAAAGCTAAAAAGACTTTACTGTGTCATGCTTGCATCATGCTGACGCAGAGGGGGGCTGAAAAGTGGGCCAGCCCTGTCAGCGGACTGGGGTTAATACCTGTTTAATTTAAAACTGACAGGGGATTAAGGGGGGCTAGGGCCCAGCTGTTAGTGGCTGAGGGCCAATTAACCAGGGGGTTAGCCCCCTAATGACCGTGCCACGTCGGCACGGCCGGTGGTTAGCCGCCGGTGGCCACGGGAGGCGGCGGCGCCTCGCCGGAGTGGCGCTCCCGTCCACGGCTTGGCACGGGGAGAACACCAGAACGCTCCTCGTGCCCGTCCGCGTCTTCTGGTGCCCACGGGGAGGCATGGGGGGCGCCGTAGCCTTGCCGGCAGCGAGCTCGGGCGGCGGCCGGGCTCGGGATCGATGGAGCGGGTGACAGAGAGCGCTAGGGCGAGAGGGGGTTAGGGGGAAACGCGCGCACGCTCACCCTGGTTGCGTTGACGTCGACGGAGAACGCGGGGGAGCTCTGGAGACGACGGATTTCTCGCCAGAGTTCCTCGGTGGCTGGCGGCGAAACTTGAATCTGGCATCGTCCTTGAAGCTCCTCGGCTCGATTGAAGGCGGTGCTCGACGAAGACGAGGATGCTGAGCTCACTGGGCAAGGTGGTACGGGCTGAGGAGCTCGTCGGCCGCGAGTTCCACGGCGCCGCGCTCTGGTTCTTCTCCGGTGGCGGCCAAATCGAACGGGGCAGAGAGGGGAAGAAGTCTAGGGGAGGGCGAAAGAACAGGGGGGCTGCTTGGGGCGTCCACGGCGCCGAATAAGTATGGGGAAGCAGCCAGGCAGCTGCCTGGCGGCCATGCCGCGGCCGGCGGCGAGCTGCCTGCCTGCCTGGCCTGGGAGGAAGACGCCCTTGCCCCTTTGGGCTGGGCCTCCTTTGCTGGGCCAGGTGGGCCAGGAGGTGAGGTTGCTCTGTCCTTTTTCTTTTTCTTTTATTGCTTCTGTTTTATTTGTTTTGCCTTGGAAAAAAGATACCAAAGCATTTAAAAAAAATCCCCAAATATTTTTTTGGACTTATGTGACATATAGCTAGTCACCCCAACTTTTGGAGATTTTTGAAATTCAAAACATTTGAATTTCAATTCAAATAGCATTTAATTTTAATTTCCAAGCCTCTGTTTGAATATTTGAAAAATCCATGAGCATGGGTTTGACTCCAAATCATTTTTAAAATGATCACACTCATTTATAGGAATTTTCAAAATTGTTTGGAGGATTTTTGGAAAAACTTTTTATCTGGCCTTTTTATTTAATTTCATTTTGAGGCTTTTCCAAATCCCCAATTATTAAATAAAGGAAATTTAAACATGATGCCTTATTCTAGTAATAAAAACACATACCAAAACTAGGGTTGTGACAAGTCGCGAAAAAGGGTTCCCCTCACGGGGGTTTCACGTCACGAGGAATATATAGGCGAAGGGGGGGCAGCCAGGGGGTCCACCAAGGGTCAAGGAGGCCACCTGGCGCGGCCCCACCCTGGGGCCCTGGTGGGTCCCCTCTGCCCCCCCCCCCTCGGTGATTTCGGAAGCTTCCTGTACGCTGATTTTTTATTGAATTTTTCCCGAATTTTTGGAGCACTTTTAATATGGGGAAAACCTGAAATAGAAAAACAGCAGAAAACAGGAACTGGCACTGGGGTGCACTGATTTAATAGGTTAGTCCAAATATGATCAAAAGTGTATGGAATTTCATCAATATCATAGCAATATCATACAAAAGAGGCATGGAGCAAGCATAATTTATAGATACGTTTTGGACGTATCAGCGCCCAGAGCACGCCATGTGCGGTTGAGAGCGTGGCCACTCTGGGGAGGCGCAACATGGGGGGGGGTTCCATCGTGGCCAACAATCTCTATCATGTAGTCCTTTGTATGCTGATCACAGGGATATGCTTGGTTGGCCAAATGGAGCAAAGGGTTGATCTTATCTTCACTGCAAAGTTGGATACATCAAACTTGGACAAGAAGCAGAGCTCACATGGTAGGGGTTGGGGTGGTGCCAGGTTGTCACCTAACTTTGGGGTGCAAAGGACTAGTGATCTGGAAAGTTTGGGCTCAAATGGATAAGGTTTGCACATACCTCCTTTGCAAATGTGGCATTGAGGCAGAAGGTGTTTGTGCTGCGGTATGGCTAGCACATGGCTTCCCTATGCATGATTTTTGGTTGAGGTTAATCATACACCAGGGTGAGTAGATGTGCCAAATTTCATCTCAAATGGAGCAATGTAGCTAGTACTTCCTTTGCAAGTGTCCAATTGGACCAGATATGCAAAGTTGAAGCTAGCATCTTATAAGTTTGATGGAATTGGCTGAAAATTGGTCGAGTGAGGTTATTTGGTGGTGTTCACATGTGTGTAAAATTTCATGGCTATTGGAGAAGCCTAGCTAGCACTTGCTTCACAAGGTGTCCTGCTGACCAGAATCTTACACTTGATGATGCACTCACATGGGTAGTTGGATTTGTCTATAATTTGGTTTGGTGGAGTCATTTGGGTGTGGGAATAGGCACAAAAAGTTTCAAGGCAATAGGGATCCCCTGTCATGCACTTGCTTCGCAATGCCCCCTTGCTGCATCCAAACTTTGGGAATTTATTGTGGGATTTTGGCTAGGCAAATGATGGTGGAATTTGGTGTAGGCCAATGATATGATCATATGAGCTTTCACAAAAAATTTCACCAGCAATGGATCAAGAGAAATAGCACTCCCTTCACAAATCTCCATTCTGCCCCCACAAACAAATGAATTTTTCTAGAGGAAAAATTCCCGTGGGCCATGCAATGTTTTTGGAGAATCTGGCAAGATATGGAATCAAAGATAGGTGCGAATTTTTTGGGTATTTATGGAGCAATATAAATAGAGGTTGCTTCACAATCCTCAAATAATAGGAATATTCCTTTTATAGGAAAAAGGAATGTATGGCTTGAATAAAATGTGGCTTGGATGGGATGGATCAATGAGATGATGTTGGAAAGGCTTGGAAACAAGGGCTACTTTAGCATGGAAAGAAAATATGCTCAAGTTTCAAGTCCAAAAAGGTGCTCAAAATCAAATCAAATGGCAAATCCAGAAATAAATCAGAATTTTTTTTGGAAAAAGAAAGTTCCAAAATCCAGGGTGTCACACAAACATGGAAAAGGATGAAATTTTATTGATCTACTAAAAAAACTAAGCAACTTTCATGTATAACACGTCTCAATCGAAGCTACGGTCTCTAAGATGTTGGGATCACCAAATTGCAACACAATCTGCCATTTATTAATCCAAAAATTATATAGAGTTCTGCTCGGCCGAAACTGCGCTAATGGGCGTAAACAAAGAGCTTGGAACAACTACACAACGCACAGGGTGCAAAAAATCAGAAAAAGGGACAATGAATGAGCATCACCTCGGCCCACAGGACGACTTGGGGCGGAGGACAACAAGGACGTGGCCAAGGCGGAGAGGTGCAAAGGAGGACTGCGCGGACCGCGGGGCGCACCGGACGGTTCACCGAACATAATCTCTGTCTGGTGCAGTTCTGTCTCGATCTTGATCGAGAACAGGGTGCGGCCGCGAGGTTGGTTACGGTGGCTGGCGACCAAAGTGAGACGGGGATGACGAGCAGGAGGGGCAGCGTAGATCTGATGGCGGCAGGGTGGATCCATGCGTCGACAGAGAAGCTAAGGTGATGGCATGGGAGATCGAAGCTTGGCTCCATGGTGTTGTTCCTAGAGAGAGAACATGGAGGTGAGGGAGTGGAAGAAGGAATGGAGAGGGAGAAGAGGGGACGCGAGAAGGCAAGGCAAACCTGCGGGTCCACGACGGCAACTCACGGTTGTGCAATTAACATAATTACAAACGCACCGCAATACTAATTATGCTAGCAGAGAGTGCAAGATTCAATCATATGGGCATTACACCAAGTCAAAGTAGACCGTTTATTCATCAGCATCTACTTACTAATTATCCACCTTGACATATCTATCCAGTACATCTCTATTGCTGCCATGACGCCCCGGTCCATATTCTAATTATAAGTTTACAACGTTGCATTTACTGTTTTCTTTACTTTTCCGTTGCAATCCATATTACCTCTTGTGTTTTATACTTCGTAAACAATAAGGTCGTAGAGATTGACAACCTCTCTGATTCGTTGGGAGCGAAGTTATTTGTGTCTTGTGTGAAGGTCTAGGTCAACTCGCATCCTCATAATTTCTGGTGCCGTTGCCACCTTTTTGACGTTTTTGGAATCCTACTGGAGACATAAACCTTGGTATCTTCACTGAGCAAAATTTTCTACTATCCGCATCATAACCTTTCACTTGGGGTAACCAACGAGGAGGTGTTATTCGCACCCATCAGGCGCCTCCACAGGCTAGCGACGGTGATCCGGGTCCAGATCGGGCCCACGACGATGATGGGATGGGCCTGGAGGGTCCTGATGGCTGGAGGAGGCTGCTATGTAGGCTTCAGGATGAAGTGGCATGATCTGGAGCCTCCATCTCTATATTTTATTGCTGTGAATATGGGGGAGGCTAGGGTTTCGGGTGTGAGGGACTCCGATCTTGTGACTTGGGTCGCCCGGAACTGTTTGATCTAGATTTGATGGTCCATATTGGGGTGTACAGATTTAGACGTGGGGGAGGCTGGTGGCTGCGAGGTGACGGTGGGGTAGTGAAGGGGCGTGGATCCTGAGGGATTAGAGTTGGGCAAAAATGGCTAGGGAAGCTTTCTTTTTATAGCAAGGACTATTAGGACAAGGTTTGGGCCACAAAATGAGTTGGTTTAGAGGAACATTTTGGGTCTTCAACATTGTGGGATGGGTTTAGAAGATTAGAGGGTCATATACGAGCATAGGGAAAATTTGCAAGGCAACAAGGAGGAAAATATAACAAGTACAAATAATCCTTTTAAATAACACTAAAAATGCTTGGGCATTTTTCTGTCATATGGATTATGGCAAAGAATAATTGTGCAATGTTTCACCCCAATGGGAAAAATAAAAAATGCAATTTATTATGGAAATTGCTAGTTTTGGGTTGTTACAACATTCTTGTCTGATATTGTTGCAATCATGAGGTATTTGTTCTTCCCTCAGCCCCGGCCAGGAGGGTTATTCCACTATTTATCAACACAATCGTCATAAGCGGGATCTAGTGTTTGCCTACACTAATTATGCTGATATTGCACGTTCTCATGGGATGTTGCCCCTATATGTTACTCTATGCCAGATCTTCTGGGTCTCCTAGGCTCCCAAGGCAGGCTCTTTTGATGAGTTTTGGTTCACTCCAATCGATCTACTTGTTTATGATCATGAGGAGAAGAGGGTGGATGTGATTAACTTTATGTTTGAAGAAATGGGGAATTGTGTGTTTGAGAGGATGTAACAGCCCAGATTTCACAAAAAATAAAAATTTGTTTTCAGTGTGAATTGTTTGATTGTCTGATTTGTTTGCGGTGTTTGCATCCCCGATTTATCAATCGGCGATTATTTCCCCCCTCTTATCTCGTACCGGACAGAGACCGACCCTTTCCACCCTGACACTCGACGTTTGCGACACCGGGTTTCACCCGATCACCGTCACGAAAACCGCACGAGACCAGCCGCAGCCAACGGAACGAAAAACCCCGTATAATAATTAAATGGGTTATTTTTATAGCGCGCCGGAAAGTGTTGTCGAAACAGTTCCAGCGCGAGGTGAACGCTGCCGGCTCGACGCGTTGATCGCGTAGTTCGAAGTTTTACCCGAATCGGAGGTCCTGCGGACCCCCGACGGTCAGAAACGTAAACACCGCGCGCGCGAGAGAAAAACCGGGAGATGTTTTTGCAAACTTCCAGCCACCTGGGCTATATAAAGACCACCACTCTCCCACCCCTTTCTATGGTTCCTCCTAAGCCAAAATTGCAGCCACCCCCTACAATTGCCCAGATTTTACCCCATTTTTGCAATTTAGCCCATTTTACGACAAACCCTAGCCTCTCAGCCCCTCAGAGCCGTTGGATCTGGAGATGAGTGGCTCACGCTTCGCCACGTCACCGGACTCCCCAGCCGCCCGTGGAGTATCCTCCGCCCGAGCGGCTCCACCCAGCAGCCGTCGCCGTTCTTTCCTCAGCATGCACCGGCGAGACCCCGTCTGGCAAGCGACGCCGAGCCCCAGGTCATGCCCCACGGCGCTCGCGAGCCCGCACCTCCTCCTCCCGTTCCCTTCCCTCATCTCCATCTCTTCCCTCTCCAGGAACCACTGTCGGCTGCCACCATTGGAGCCGCCGCACATGGACCTCACCGGGGCGCTGCTAGTAGCCGCCGTCGTCGGGATCCGACAAGCCCGCGCTCCTCCGCACCGCATCACCCCTCCTGTGGCCTCCTCGCGCCGTCCCGCCTGCTCGCCGTTGTCGGAACACCACCGGCCGCCGCCGGCCCTTCTCGGGACGAGGACGGAGCCGTCCCCGCTCGATCCAAGGAGGTGGGCTGCTCAGCGCCTCCACCGCGGCCCAGCACCGAGCCGGCCAGAGGCCTCCTCCTCTCCTCAGCACCTGTGGCGAAGCCACGCTATCCCGAGCCCACACCGCGACCTGGGCCGAGCCCACGCGGTGAGCTCCTCCTTTTTTTTCTTTCCTGCTGAGTTGGGCCGACCCATGAGTAGTCCAGCATCCGTGCGACCCGTAGTTATATTGCGCCCTGCTCTACTAGGCCCAGTTCAGCGCAGTTTCGGCCCGAATAGTTGTTTTTCCTAGGAGTTTATTTATATTTTGGCAGACTGTGTTATTATTTTTGCGTTGCCCGTATCTTTTTAACGGTAGCTCGGATCGCGACGCTTTAAATATGAAACTTGCTTAAAATTTTGTGTAGATTATTAAAATGAGCTCCTTTGCCATGTTTGAACTTGTTTACATGCTGTTTTACTGCTAATTCCAACCTTGCCACTGTAAACTGTAATTGCTATAACTTTTTAACCGTTGCACCGATTAAAATGTTCTTTATATGTAACTTGACTAGAATTTTGTGTAGATTGTGTTTATGCTGCTCTTGCTTGCTAATAAAAATTATAAAATTTGGTTTAGGGCAGAACATTACCAAATCCTTTAATTGTCGTGGGGTACTTAGTGATGTGCCATGTTTAGGTTGTGCCTCACTTAAATTGACTAGAATAGATAGTTTATCTTATGCTTCACCTCTTTTAATGTTTGTGTGATATGACATGCTTGAGTGAGTTGCCATGTTAACAACCTTTGCTCACCTTGTGTATCTAAACAACTTGAACCAATATAAATGTGCGGTATCGTCGTGTGTGACGAGTACTCCACTTAACCTGTTAGTAACCGCTCTCGACGGTAGGTGCGAAGTCTTGTGTTTCCTTCTTGTTGATGCTTGCTCGTGATTGCTTCGTAGTAATAGATGCTTGCTCGTTGATTTCCTTTTCCAGTGTTCCCGGTTTGTGTGCTTCCGGGGTTACCTTCGGAAATGATGCGAGCTTGCGATCAACTACACCTTCGGAACCCGACTTATCAACAGGCAAGGACTAAACATTACTTATGATCCATTCTATTTCAACCAGCGGTTTGCATGCTAGTATAGGTTAGGTTTGATGTTTGATCCTACCACATGTTTACAACCTCTTTCAAACCGATACAGCCATGTCCCCTCCCAGCAAACCATGTACTTCTATGTTACTATTGCTCGTTGCTCAGCCCCTGCTTAGTATGCATGCTTAGGATGCTACGATGTTACTTCTGTTACTCCTTGGTTTGGGAAATCACATTATTATATTTATTGTGGATGATATGTGTCACAACCCTAGTTTTGGTATGTGCTTTTATTACTAGAAATAATTTCATCATGTTTAAATTCTATGGTTTAAGAATTGGGGATTTGGAAAAGCCTCAAAAAGAATTTAAATAAACGGCCAGATAAAAAGTTTTTCCAAAATTCCTCCAAACAATTTTGAAAAGTCCTATAAATGAGTATGATCATTTTAAAAATGATTTGGAGTCAAACCCATGCTCATGTATTTTTCAAATATTCAAAAAGAGGCTTGGAAATTAAATTTAAATGCTATTTGAATTGGAGTCAAATAATTTGAATTCCAAAAATCTTCAAATCTTGGGAGTGGCTAGTACTATGTCACATATGTCCAAGATAAATATTTGAGGATTTTATAAAATGAATTGATATTTAATTCAATTCAAAACAAATAATACAGAAAACAAAATAAAAGAGAAAAGAATAAAAAAGGCCGAAGCCACCCACCTCTCTTACCTCCGGCCCATGCTGGCCCAAGAGCAGCAGAAGGCGGCCCAGCCTGCCAGGGGCAGGGGCGTCTTCAACCTCTGCCTTCTGGCAGAGGCGTGGAGCGCATGCCCGCCGCGGCTGCCACGTCCTGCTCGCTCGAAGGGCTCCCCGTCCTCATCTCTTCACCGTGGAAGGCCCCGTGCTCTTCCCCTTCTTTTCCCCCTTCCTCTGGACCCCCTCCTCTCTCTCTCCCGTGCGTTCTCTCGAGGACCCGTGCATCGCCGCAGATCACCGTCGCACCCCGGCGTGGCCAACACCGACGAGGAGACAAGCCAAGGTGTCCCCTGCGACCACCGCCTTCGTGTTCGTCACCAACAGCGAGGAATCGAGCACAGGAGCCCGGAGCATGAAAGCCCCTTCCTCGACTCGCCGCCGGCCACCGTGAAAACCGACGAGGATTGCGCCGCCGCCCGGCCTTCCCGTACCTCTCCGTCCTCTCCATTGGCTTCGAGGTGAGTTCCCCCTTCTTCCCCGTCTCTCTGTGCCCCTCCCCATGTGCCCCATCTCCTCCCCGCCGTAGACCAAGCTCCGGCCGTCGCGTGTGAGGTCGCTGCCTTCGACCTTGGCCTCCCCGTGCTCGTCCAGGTTGTCTAGGTGACGCGCGAGTCCGTGGGGTTTCTCCTGGTGTTCGCGGCGCCGAGTTTCGTGGCCGGAGCCGTCGTCCCGAGCGGGCACCGCCGCGCGGTTTGGCCACCCGCGGCTAAACGCCGGCCGGCCTGCTAATCCCCCTCCTAATCCCTCTCTCTCTCTCACTGACTGGTGGGACCCAGCGCCCTTAATCCCCTGTTAAACTTAAGCTAAAAGGGTTTTAACCCAGAGGGGATGACAGATGGGCCCCGCATGTCGGGTTGACTGGTCAGCGCCCCATGACGTCATGCTGATGTCATGCTTGCACAATAAACCCTTTTTCTTTTTAACAGAATTCCAGAAAATAGTTAAATCTTTGAAATTCAATAACTTTTAATCCATAACTCCAAATCAAATAATTTATATATGAAAAATCATCAGAAAAATGCAAGGATTCCAAATATCATACTTTCATAGATGAAAAACACATCTATGGTGGGGAACCAGTAGCACTTAGCTATATGGCTTATTTGGAATAATTCAAAATAAATGTTTAAATCTTTTCAAATTAAATCTTTGCAATGCCAACCTTATCACATGAACATCAGAGGCATATCATACACATGACAACATGGTTTACCATGTCCAAACATTAGCAAATGCAACTTTGGCTAATTTGAACAACATTTGGAGTTTGAATTTGAATTTCTTATTCAATAAACTTCAATTAAACTTGTTGCAAATTGAACATAGATCACATCAGTACCATGCCATGTTTCATTCTTGAATGTGCATTGCAATGTGATGTTTATACCTTGTTGTCTCGGTGTTTGCTTCTTCTCGATAGATCCATCGCCGGACGTAGTCCCTGTTTTCTCCAAAGAGTGGCACCCCCGAGTCTCGACAATAAGGCAAGCAAACACCCTTTGATCATATCTATAAAAACCCAGTTTCCCTCTTGTTCTCTTATGCATGATTAGGTGATTCACATGTTAACGTTCTATCGCTAGTTGAACCCATCCTTTGCATGACCTATCATTGCTGCCACAGTATTAAGCAAACCTCAACCTAGCAGATACAAGATTGTTTGTGCTCATCATGTGGCCCCTCATCCATGAATTGCTATGCCATGCTAGAGTTGTTTGCAATGAAGTTGATCCATCTGGGTGATGTATCGGGATGGTAGTGAACACATGCAACAAGGTGGTAACGTGTTGATGAAGTCACCCTAATATAAGTGAACAATGAGAGGATGTGTAGGAGTACACAGTGGGTTGTCTCATTTACACTGCCCTAGGCCCCGAGTTCTTGTGTTGTGATCCAAGACACAGATTACTACCACATGTTGGGCTCATTGACCCCTCTCGACCTATTAACTCACCACGACTATGGTCCAGGATTCGCATGGGTTAACTTTATTCTATTTGCTTTCATAACGTAGCACGGTTTTAGGCTAGCGCAGCACCATCCGTCGAGGTGGGCTTGTCGGACCGTCCATACATCGTCTAGGTCCTGAACGGAAACCCCGGCCGGATTCCCGATTGGGGTACAACTCAGATAGGCGATCCCCTGGACTAGAGTTGGAGCCGTGAGGTAAGTGTCGTGGTACTATTCTCGCCGACACCGCTTGAAGGTGACGAGTTCTAGGCGATAAGTGGTAGCTACGTATGTGAAGAAGTACACCCCTGCAGGGTTAATGAACTATTCGAATAGCCGTGTCCGCGGTTATGGACTACTTGGAGATCTTTACTTGATTATTAGACAACTCAAATGGATACTCTAAAAATCTCAAGATAAGTGTGAGTGCTTTGGGTTGCCTCCTCGTGGGGAAGTAGAGGAAGGATCCATGGTTGTGTATTGATGTGGTGATCAAGATTAGATGGACTCGTGTGCGCCTCTCATCTCAACTCTATGTAGTCGTAGTACAGGATAGCCAAGTCAAAGCTTTCTGCATTACAACCCCACTTGCCTTTACCTTGATATCTGAGCATGAGTAGTTTAGTTCTGACGTAAGTCTTGCTGAGTACGACTTTGTACTCACGTTTGCTTATTCTATGTTTTAGAGACGAGACCACTGACCCTGATGGTGGCCTCCCCCTTCAAGCTCGACATCGACAAAGTAATGTAGTCCCAGACAGCAGCCTGGTCCCTCTGGAGGGTCGTTGTGTTTTCTTAAAGGCTTCTTAAGCCATTTGTTAACCTTGTCTTTACTAAGACATAATTTGCTTCCGTTGTTGTATGATGTAATGTTGGATCACAGTGATGTGATCTCTGCTTGTAACACTACTATATCTGCTCTGTTTAGCAGATGCAATAAAGCTATGAGTTTGTAGAGTTCATGTTGTGTTACTTGCTGTTATACACTTGGCATGCATGCTGTGTGTATGTTTATATCGTGCATGTCATGTGTGGGGTTCGATACCTTAGTTGTGCTCTCGCCGGCGGTCTTTTATACACAAAGTGGCCCTTAGATGTGCGCAGCTTGGGGCATCGCGATGCGATTGCTCGTGACTCCGTCACGTGGCACACTTTGTCGTATGATTGAGCCCGCCCGAGACCCCGACTAAGAGATCGGGCCGGAGTCTGTTTATGTAAGTGTTAGGGTTCAATCGATAATATGGTTGAGGCGACTTTTCTATGAGTATGGGATTTCACCACCCATAATCATTTAGACTTGTGAGCGGGCGATGAGGACCCATCTCAGTTGATCATCCGGCCTGGATGGGATGCCCCTCACGTTCGAGCTTTCCGAGAGTGTCTTGTACTTGGCCTTGTCTGCTTAGACAAGTGGGTATGGCTCTCGGCTCTCCATATGATTGAATTTTTACTCGAATTACATATGCAAACCCCGGGTCCCGACAATATGATTATTATAATGTTGACTATATTCGACGAAGGATGGAAGGTCTAGGCTATCCCGCCCCGACGCTTTGTTCCATTCGAGTCACCTGGGATTTGAGTTCCGCGTATTGGTTTTAAGACTGAGCATGCCTAACCGCGTGTGGGATTTTATGGGGTCCCCTTTTCTTACCTACCTAGCTTCAAACATTTCTAGAGGTGGCCCAAGCTGATTTACCATTTGCAAACCATGCATATATGTCTGTTAGGTTGCTCCTAGCAGATATCTTTTAAAACAACTTGGGCCAGTGGAGACATGGTTTCTCTGTTGGTCCACCTGATCATATAGGACCCGGCCTCATGTGAGAATTACTGGCAATCCGACCTGCGTCAGCCGGAAGAGTCCGATCCGAGAGTGCGGACGGCTTTTGGATTGGGTGTCGACTCCCAGGGGGCCACCCGGATTTGTTCCTTGTTAGCTAGAGGGACCTGTCGTTTCAGATCTCTCGGGACTAAATTATAAAATGGCTGCCTGTGATGGGTACAAACTGAGAGAGATGGGCGTGCGTGCGGAGCCTTGTAATGGGCAGTTGGTACACCCCTGCAGGGTTAAATCTTTTTGAGAAGCCGTGTCCATGATTATGGACGACTTGAGACCTACTCCTTGTTCATAGACAACAACAACTGAGATAATCTTAATATAACTTGATCAATGTGTGTGTGCCTTGACTGCTTCTTCTTTGTCGGGATGCGAAGAGGAGGACAAGGATAGGATAGGTGTGATGCTTGCGTAAGTAGTTGATAGCAAGACTTGTTGGAGGCGATTCCTCATCGAATTCTTGGCTTCTTACCTTACTCTCTAGATCGTTAGCCACTTCATAAATGCTAGTGTGGCAGCAACCTCACCACTTACCCCATCCTTACCGTAAACTACTAGTTTTCCTAGAATGACGAGTGATGAAGTCCTTGCTGGGTCAGTTGACCACTACAGTTGGATGCTGAGTACTTCTGTACTCATGATACTTCCCCCAAACTCTTTTCAGGGTTCTTGATCGACAACAGGTATGGTGATCGACATTTCACGTGGAGACTCGACGACGACTAGTTAGGAGGATCCTGACGGAGGGCCTGGACCCGTGTGGTTATGGGGATCGATGTTTTTCTCTTTGCCACTAGGCAATTGATTGTAGTCTGTACTCAGACATGTATCTTCCGTTGTTGTATTGTATCAAGCCAGTTGTATGCCGATTGTATGAGATGTTGTATCCTTGTATCTGTAATGTTGTGATATCATGTTGGAAATTCGGGGCATATGGCTATGTCATATGTCGCGGTGGGACCGATATGTGCTTCGTCCCCGGATCTGGATGGAAACATCTAGATCTGGAACAGTACCACATATCGGGCCTTACAACTTGGTATCAGAGCCTTACCGACCGTAGGATCCCTTCTCTGGCCGAAGTCGAGTCTAGACAAAAAAACTATTTTGTAGTTACTAAGATAGTTATCGGAGAGTAGGATTATTTTTACTCCTTATCTTTGCTCTGGTCAGATCAAGTGACGTAAGTGTTTTAATCTCGCCTTATCCCCTTTCAAACTTTAGGATCTCGAGTGTGTGGAGTATCGGAACCGTTACAATGCCTTTCTTGCAGCGCATTGTCTCGATTCTAATCTCAGGTTGGAAAATCATGTAGTACCTTTAGTTCGCCCGACGCTGGGTAAACATCTGGGTCATCCATTGCCATCCATACTTTTGCCGGTGTTTTCACGACTTGCGTCGAAAACACTATTCTTTGATCCGGTTATCGTTGTCATTCCTCCTCTTGACACCGACGGTTTCGTATTTTGGACGATGTCGTCTCCCTGTGGAAAGTTTCTCGACGGAGGTTCGCCATTCGACATGGAGCGGAGTCCCTTGTTGGTGGTGTTGAAGATCGTCGACTCTCTTTTCTCTCCCCTCCTCTCCCCCGGATCGTCCAGGATCTCGGGACGAGATCCCTTGTTGGTGGTGTTGTATTGTAACAGCCCAGATTTCACAAAAATTAAAATTTTTGTTTTCGGTGTGAATTGTTTGATTGTCTGATTTGTTTGCGGTGTTTATATCACCGATTTATCAATCGACCATTATTTCCCCCCTCTTATCTCGTACCGGACAGAGACCGGCCCTTGCCTCCCTGACACTCGACCTTTGCGACACCGGGTTTCACCCGATCACCGTCGCGAAAACCGCACGAGACCAGCCGCAGCCAACGGAATGAAAAACCCCGTATAATAATTAAATGGGTTATTTTTGTAGCGCGCCGGAAAGTGTTCTCGAAACGGTTCCAGCGCGAGGTGAACGCTGCCGGATCGACGCGTTGATCACGTAGTTTGAAGTTTTACCCGAATCGGAGGTCCTGCGGACCCCCGGCGGTCAGAAATGTAAACACCGCGCGCACGAGAGAAAAACCGAGAGATGTTTTTGCAAACTGCCAGCCACCTGGGCTATATAAACACCACCACTCTCCCACCCCTTTCTAGGGTTCCTCCTAAGCCAAAATTGCAGCCACCCCTACAATTGCCCAGATTTTACCCCATTTTTGCAATTTAGCCCATTTTGCAGCAAACCCTAGCCTCTCAGCCCCTCAGAGCCATTGGATCTGGAGATGAGTGGCTCACGCTTTGCCACGTCACCGGACTCCCCAGCCGCCCGTGGAGCATCCTCCGCCCGAGCCGCTCCACCCAGTAGCCGTCGCCATCCTTGCCTCAGCATGCACCGGTGAGACCCCGTCTGTCAAGCGACGCTGAACCCCAGGTCATGCCCCACGGTGCTCGCGAGCCCGCACCTCCTCCTCCCCTTCCCATCCCTCATCTCCATCTCTTCCCTCTCCAGGAACCACTGTCGCCTGCCACCATTGGTGCCGCCGCACATGGCCCTCACCGGGGCACTGCTAGTAGCCGCCGTCGTCGGGATCCGCCAGGCCCGCGCTCCTCCGCACCGCATCACCCCTCCCCTGGCCTCCTCGCGCCATCCCGCCTGCTCGCCGTTGCCGGAACACCATCGGCCGCCGCCGGCCCTGCTCGGGACGAGGACGGAGCCGTCCCCGCTCGATCCAAGGAGGTGGGTCGCTCAGCGCCTCCACTGAGGCCCAGCACCGAGCCGGCCCGAGGCCTCCTCCTCTCCTCAGCGCCCGTGGCGAAGCCACGCTATCCCGAGCCCACACTGCGACCTGGGCTGAGCCCACGCGGTGAGCTCCTCCTTTTTTTTTCTTTTTTTTTCTTTCCTGCTGAGTTGGGCAGGCCCATGAGTAGTCCAGTGCCCGTGTGACCTGTAGTTATATTGCGCCCTGCTCTACTAGGCCCAGTTCAGCGCAGTTTCGGCCCGAATAGTCTTTTTCCTAGGAGTTTATTTATATTTTGGCAGATTGTGTTATTATTTTTGCGTTACCCGTATCTTTTAAACGGTAGCTCGGATCGTGACGCTTTAAATATGAAACTTGCTTACAAATTTGTGTAGATTATTAAAATGTGCTCCTTTTCTATGTTTGAACTTGTTTACATGCTGTTTTACTGCTAATTGCAAGCTTGCCACTGTAAACTGTAATTGCTATAACTTTTTAACCGTTGCTCCAATTAAAATGTTCTTTATATGTAACTTGACTAGAATTTTTTGTAGATTGTGTTTATGCTGCTCTTCCTTGATAATAAAAATTATAAATTTGTTTTAGGGAAGAACAGTACCAAATCCTTTAATTTTCGTGGCGTACTTAGTGATGTGCCATGTTTAGGTTGTGCCTCACTTAAATTGACTAGAATAGATAATTTATCTTGTGCTTCACCTCTTGTAATGTTTGTGTGCTATGCCATGCTTGAGTGAGTTGCCATGTTGACAAACTTTGCTCACCTTGTGTAGCTAAACAACTTGAACCAATATAAATGTGCGGTATCGTCGTGTGTGACGAGTACTCGACTTAACCTGTTAGTAACCGCTCTCGACGGTAGGTGCGAAGTCTCGTGTTGCCTTCTTGTTGATTCTTTCTCGTGATTGCTTCGTAGTAATAGCTTCTTGCTCGTTGATTGCCTTTTCTAGTGTTCCCATCTTGTGTGCTTCCGCGGTTACCTTCGGAGACGATGCGATCTTGCGATCAACTACACCTTCGGAACCCGACTTATCGACAGGCAAGGACTAAACATTACTTCTGATCCATTCTATTTCAACCAGCGGTTTGCATGCTAGTATAGGTTAGGTTTGATGTTTGATCCTACCACATGTTTACAGCCTCTTTCAAACCAATACAGCCATGTTCCCTCCCATCAAACCATGTACTGCTATGTTACTATTGCTCGTTGCTCAGCCCCTGCTTAGTATGCATGCTTAGGATGCTACGATGTTACCTCTGTTACTCCTTGGTTTGGGAAATCGCATTATTGTATTTATTGTGGATGATATGATTATTATAATGTTGACTATATTCGAAGAAGGATGGAAGGTCTAGGCTATCCCGCCCCGACGCTTTGTTCCATTCGAGTCACCTAGGATCCGAGTTCCGGGTATTGGTTTTAAGACTGAGCGTGCCTAACTGCGTGTGGGATTTTATGGGGTCCCCTTTTCTTACCTACCTAGCTTCAAACATTTCTAGAGGTGTCCCAAGATGATTTACCATTTGCAAACCATGCATATATGTCTGTCGGTTCGCTCCTAGCAGATATCTTTTAAAACAACTTGGGCCAGTGGAGACATGGTACTTCTCTGTTGGTCCACCTGATCAGCTAGGACCCGGACTCATGTGAGAATTACCGGCAATCCGACCTGCGTCAGCCGGCAGAGTCCGATCCGAGAGTGTGGACAACTTTTGGATTGGGTGTCGACTCCCTGGGGGCCACCCGGATTTGTTCGTTGTTAGATAGAGGGACCTGTCGTTTCGGATCTCTCGGGACTAAATCATAAAATGGCTTCCTGTGATGGGTAGAAACTGAGAGAGATGGGTGTGCGTGCGGAGCCTTGTAATGGGAAGTTGGTACACCCCTGCAGGGTTAAATCTTTTTGAGAAGCCGTGTCCACGGTTATGGACGACTTGAGACCTACTCCTTGTTCATAGACAACAACAACTGAGATAATCTTAATATAACTTGATCAATGTGTGTGTGCCTTGACTGCTTTTTCTTCGTCGGGATGCGAAGAGGAGGACAAGGATAGGATAGGTGTTATGCTTGCGTAAGTAGTTGATAGCAAGACTTGTTGGAGGCGATTCCTCATCGAATGCTTGGATTCTTACCTTACTCTCTAGATCGTTAGCCACTTCATAAATGCTAGTGCGGCAGCAACCTCACCACTTACCCCATCCTTACCGTAAACTACTAGTTGTCCTAGAATGATGAGTGATGAAGTCCTTGCTGGGTCAGTTGACCACTACAGTTGGATGCTGAGTAATTATGTACTCATGATACTACCCCAAACTCTTTTCAGTGTTCTTGATCGAAAACAGGTATGGTGATCGGCGTTTCACGTGGAGACTTGACGACGACTAGTTAGGCGGATCCCGGCGGAGGGCCTGGACCCATGTGGTTATGGGGATCGATGTTTTTCTCTTTGACACTAGGCAATTGATTGTAGTCTATAGTCAGACATGTATCTTCCGCTGTTGTATTGTATCAAGGCAGTTGTATGCCGATTGTATGAGAAGTTGTATCCTTGTATCTGTAATGTTGTGATATCATGTTGGAAATCCGGGGCATATGGCTATGTCATATGTCTCGGTGGGACCGATATGTGCTTCGTCCACGGATCTGGATGGAAACATCTAGATCTGGAACAGTACCGCATATCGGGCCTTACTGAGGAAGTCTATGGTATTTTCTTGTCGGGACCCGGGGTTAGCGTATGCAAGTCCAGCTAAGACATAGTCATATGGAGATCCGAGAACCGTACCCACTTGTCTAAGTAGACAAGGCCAAGCACAGAACGTTCTCGGAAAGCATCGTACGTGAGGGGCATCCCATCCAGGCCGGATGATCAACTGAGATGGGTCCTCATCGTCCGCACATAAGTCTAATAATATGGGTGGTGCACTCCCATATTCAAAGACAAGTCGCCTCAACCATACTATCGACTATCTCATAACTCTTACATAGACTTACTCCAGCCCGATCACTTAGTCGGGGTCTAGGGCGGGCTCGATCATACCACAAAGTGTGCACGAGACGGAGTCTCGAGCAATCGCATCGCGATGCCCCAAGCTGCGCACATCTAAGGGCCACTTGGTGTATGAAAGACCGCCAGCCAGAACACAACTAAGGTCTCGAAAACCCATACAAAGACATGCATGTTATAAACATACACGCAGCACACATGCCTTGTATGAACAGCTGGTATCATTGCAATTATCTACAAAGTATACATTTTTATTGATAACTCTTATAGAGTGCAAACAGAGATCACAAACATGTGATCCAACATTACAACACAAGCGGAAGCAAATTATGTCTGAGTACAGACAAGTTTAACAAATGTCTTAAGAAGCCTTATTTAAACACAAGCCGTCCACGAGGGAACCAGTCGTCTGACTGGGACTAGACTAGCTTGATCTTCAGTCGTCCAGCTCGATGAAGAAGCCACCTTCGGGGTCGGTGGTATCATCTAAAACATAGATTAAGCAAACGTGAGTACAAAGTCGTACTCAGCAAGACTTACATAGGATCTATACTACTCATGCACATGTATCAAGGTAAAGGGAGGTGGGGTTCACTTGCAGAAGTGCCATCTTTGACTTGGCTAGTCCTGAACTACGAGTACCAGACTTTGAGGTAAGAAGCGTACACGAGTCCACTACTTTCTCCAACCAATTACACCACTATGGTACCTTCCTCGACTTCCCCACGAGAAAGCACGCCATACCACTCACACTTATCTTGGTGTGTTTTAGAAGTATCCAGTTCAAGTTATCTAATAATCAAGCTAAGCTTTCCAAGTAGTCCATAACCGCAGACGCGGCTATTCGAATAGTTTTGTTAACCCTGCAGGGGTGTACCGCTACACACACATGATCATCATTTACCGCCTTTGTACTCGAGACCATTCAAGGGGTGCCGGCGAGGATGCTCACCACAACTGTTACCTCATAGCCGATCTAGTCCGAGAAAGCCGCCTACTTGGTTTGGTTACCACTATCGTGAACCCGGCCGGTTTACCGAAGTGGGCCCAAGTGATGTGTGCGTGGTGCATAAGCCGGTCTCGGATGAGCCGTTATCTCACTTAGCAGCCAGGCCACAAGCCTACCAGAACTCCGAACTATTGCGACATCTGGACATCGAAAGGGATGAGTTAGTAAGTTGAGAGGGGTCAGTGAGCCCAATGTGTGGTTGTACTCTTCATCTTGGATCACCACACAAGAACTCGGACTTAGGGTGGTGTTCAACGAGACAACCCACCGTGTACTCGTACACAGCCTCTCATCGTTCACCTTGTATTAGGGTCGATTCACCAACACTTTTCTACCAACATCAACATGATCACTACCATCCCGACTCACATCACAGTAACAACATGGTATCATACTAAGCATGCAATAAGCGATAAACATTTGCAGGGGCCACATGATATCAATCAACTCCTACATTTGCTAGGATTGCGGTTTGCTTACTACTGTGACAAAATGATAGGTCATGCAAAGGAATGGGTTCATCTATGCGGTAGAAACGAATCATGGTGATCATCCTAAACAATGGATAAGCGAGACATGAGAGGGAAGTGGGATTTTATCGACATGATCAATGGGGGTTTGCTTGCCTTGCTGACGAGGTTCGGGTTCTGGGTCTTCAACGAAGGGGGCAGCCTCCTGCTCCGGTTCCACCTCTACTCGACAAACAACAAGCAAAGTAGCAAAGTAAATACAATGCACAATCACATGATGATAGGTTGAAACTTGATGTATATGCTTTGATGTGTGAAGCAATTCCATTTGAATGGAGTATACTGCAAATTGAATTGCAAATTCAAACTCCACATTTGAATTCAACTTAGTCAAGTTGCATGTGACATTGTTTGATCATATTGAACCTTTTGGAAATGTGTATGATATGCCTATGAAGTGTGGTTGAATTGTAGCATAATTCCATGGTCCAAGTTGCAAGATCATTTGATTTGAATTTGAATTAATTCCAAATAAATCAAATGACATATGCTACTGGTCCCATTTTAAAATCAACTCAAACATAGTTGAAAGTTGGATTTTTGGATAGCTTATTTTCTCCTGATCATTTTTCATATATTATTTGTCCAATTTGGAGTTAATATGAATTTTCTATGAATTTCCAAAGTTTGGGGTAATTTCTGGAATTTCTGGAATTTCTTTAATTCAATTTGATTTTCTGGAAATTCATTATTGCGTCATGCTGACTTCAAGCTGGCGTCAGAGGGGGGGGGCTGACAAGGGGGTCCCACCTGTCAGTGGATGGTTGAATTAATCCGCTGGGTTAAATTATCCAGTGGCTTAATTAAGCCACTGGGCCCACTTGTCATTGGCTCAAGGAGTCATTAGGGGGGTGGTTAACGTTTAAACACGCCGGCCACGTGGACTTCACCGGTGTCAAGTCGCCGGCGACCATCCGACGCGGCGGCGACGCACGGGACGGCGGCTCCGGCCACCATTTGGTGCGCTGAGACCACCAAACAGAAGCCCGAGCTCGTCCGCATCACCTAGAGCACAGCAACGCCACCGGGGGGCACCGGAGTGATGCCGGCGACGAGCGAAGGCGGAGGCAGAGCCACGGCCTTGAAGCAGTCGTCACTGCAGAGCCCGTCCAGACGTAGGCGTAAGTGCGTCGTGCTCCTGGGAGGTCTAGGAACACGATGGACAACTCGGACGGAACGGAGAGGCACGGGAACCTCCTCGCCGTCGTCCATGGCGGCAGCGAGCTTCTGCTCGCATGGTGGAGCAGCAAAGAGGATGAAAGGGGCGGTGCTAGGTTGGGGAAAACGATGAGAAGCTCACCCTGAGCTCAACGGTGCAGACGGCGTGCTGGGGGAGGCCCTGGTGCTGTCGGAATTCGAGGTCGATCCACGGCGGCCGGATACGAAGACGATGAAGCTAGCGAGTTCTTGGGGGCGTCTGGCTCCAATTCCTTCTGCACGGTGGGGTTGTATACGACGGCGGAGCGGTTGGACTTGGCGTAGAGGCCTCTCGTCGACGGTGGCCGCGTGAAGACGGCGGCGTGCTCCACGGATGCTTACGGGCGGCGATGAAATCGGGCGCAGGAGGAAGGGGAAGACGATGAGGAGGGGGGGAATGGATCAGGACGGCTCCAGGACGTGTCCAGACGTGAAGATGTGGCACGGGGGTAGCAGGAGGTGGCCAGGCACGCAGCTGCCTGGCTGCCTGAGGAAGACGACAGGGGAGGGGAGTTGGGCTGGGCCGGCTGGGGAACCAGTTGGGCCTCTTTGAGGTAAGCCCCCTTTTCTTTTTCTTTCTGTTTTCACTTCTGACATTTGTTCTGTTTAGCTAAATAAAATAGCTAAACATTTTATTAAATGCTGAAAACTTTTATATGGCCTCATAATAAAATAGACTAGCCACTTATAAAGTTTCAACATTTTTAAAATTCAAATGATTTGAATTTTAAATCAAATAGGGGTATTTCTTTAAATCCAAGGCACTGTTTGAATATTTGAAAAATCTATGAGCATGGGGTGGGTCCCACTTCACTTGATATGTGATCACACTCATTTATAAGACTTTTCAAAAATCTAACATGAATTTTTGGAGAAGATTTTTATCTGGCCTTTTGAATTAATTCATCTGGGGGGGGTTCCTTCTCCCATTTGCTTTTGAATTTTGATTTCAAAGATTTCTTTTGAAATTTTGACATGATGCAAGGTTACTTTTATCCTAGCACATTACCTAATAGAGGGTTCTGACATTGCTCCATTCATTCAGGATCTTATTGAGTGCAAGATTAATTACCATGAGAAGCTTATGCACACGTTCCACCTCAATTTTCCTCTGAGATACGCTAACTTCAAGGCTTAGCTACATGCAGATTTTGTTCATTTGGTGGGCAAGAGGCCAAAGCCTAGGAAGGGGACTTCTTCAGCTACAATTGCTATTGACATTGGTGGCTCCTCCATATGAGGTGTCGTTATAGAGGATCCCACTGGTTTTGCTCACACTATTGTTTCTTCTCCCTCCTTCAAGAAGAAGGAGAGGAACATGCTCTTTTGTGGTTTCAACAATCTTTTTAAGATATCACTAGTAGAGAACAACTCATCTATGGCGTGCTAAAAAGTGCCTTGTTGACGTGGAGACCTAACGAGGATTAGCCTCGACAAATCCCATGGTTAGGAACCCTGGGTTTGATCGTAGAAGGAGGAGTGCAAAGTTGGTGATCTCGTCAGCTAACAGGAGACAGGGATTTACCCAGGTTCAGGGCCCTCGATCGGTAAAATCCCTACTTCCTGCTCGATGTATTATATGGTGGAGGCGATTACAGTGGAAGCTCTGGTGAGATTTCTCTAGCCAGAGGTATTGTGATGATGAGTTTGTTGCCCTAGATGTCCCCTCTCCCGGCCTTTATATATTAGGCAAGGTCTCGAGGACTCCGTCTAGGTTTACATAGTGTTGCCTAATCTAGCTAGTCTTGGCGTTCACATCTTGGAATCCATGTTGGCCTGGACTCCATGTTAGTGCAGACGCCGGTTCTTCGGGTGGGATGATCTTGGGCCTTCCGAAGCTTCTAGTGGGCCACCAGTCTTGACACGCACCAGGTACCCTCACATAGAAGAGTTGTGGGGTTATCCCCTCGTCAGTAGCCCCCGAGTGCCTGGGGGACTCGAAGAGTCGCGCAGGGACTCGAATCTGCGTTATATGTTGTAGTGCATGTTGTTTTTATGAGCTGTGAAATAGTCGTAATATACGGTTTGTAAGTTTTCGAGAGGGATGTTGAACTAAAGGGCCCGAGGCACTCGATGGGTCGAGCCTCGGTGAATTGCGCTCGCGGAAAATACCATAGTAGTCCAATCAAGCTCGAGTCCCTCTGCACGAACTTGACAAGACTGGTGTCAAGTAAGGTCCAGGTCGTTGAGGTCTTACAGGATCAGTACCGCCAGTTAAAGTGTTGTATACGACCCTAGCGCGTCCATTAGTGGTATTTCTATCATGCACCTGGGCATGGAATCGATCGGGACTGAAGTCGCGCTGTGGAAAGTCCCGACCCAGCCGATGGATTAGCGGAGTCTTAACTACACGCAAGCTTGCGTGGCTTGTGGGGTGCAGTTTATCGCAACCCAGGTCTCAGTAGGGGCGAGTTTCCATTATAGAGTGCACCCACTCGGAAAAAAATCGAGCGGACTTATAGTATGAGCACCTAATGAGGTTTCGGGTGCTCAACTTGACGAGCTAGTTGCTTGATTTTTGTAGTTTTATCCTTGCGTCATCTTGCGAGTAGTCACTCCAGTGTTTGTGTTCTTATGTCATCTTGCGAGTAAGCACTCAAGCGTTTGTTTTGGAGGCGAGTAAGCACTCAATTGTTAATGATATGTTTTTCTGAATACGCTTAGGGGAGTTATCACTCGAACCATTATAAGGTGCGTCGTGTTTCCTTTACTCCAATAGGAGTGACAGGGTGCTCCCAATGGGAGTGTATTTGATGAAATCAAATCAAAAGGAAAAATATGAGTAGAAAAGCTGATGAAGTACTCTGCTTGACTGAGAGTGGTCCAATAAGTTTGGTCAAAGTGTCTTGTGGTCTTGCGTAGGTGTGCGATCAGCACTTCTTCGAGGATAGGACATCACAGGGATTGTAACAACTGTGAACAGTTGCGTCCTGCTGTCAGAGATGATGGGTTGTGTCATGCCGCGGTAATTTTGCAAGACATGATGTTGGCTCCTTGTTTTTCGTGCATAATGGGCTGCGTGGTTACTTCGTCGGTTGGGATTTCTATGCCGCTTGGGAAGGCATGATATTGTGCCCCGTTGATTCGGTACTGGTATGAATGGTGGATGGATGGCCTTGTACTACTGGATATATAAGGGGAAGCCATCGGTAACTTCAGATTTCACCCTGCTCTTGCCTTCTACTTCTCGTGCCTCCTTCTTCCTTTCCTCCAAGCTCATTTGTTCTTCTTCCAATATTTCCTACGCGAAAGGCATCATATCTAGGCGCGAGGAGGGTGTAACTTTCCAAGGCCGCTCAAAAGGAGGTGGCAGTGTCTAAGAAAACCACCGGTCCATAGTCTTCAAGATTCCGAGCAACGGATTTGGCATCACTGGTGGCGGATGGGCTTGTCGCCGAGGGCTCCGTACGAATCCCAGGGGAAGAGGAGATGCCTGTACACTATGAGGATGAATGGCTATGCTTTCAAAGATTTTCATCATGAATTCACCCCTAATGGGGTTTTGCACATAGCGTGCTTCATCATGCTTTGTGAGTGTTTCCTGGGGGTTTACCCTCATTGGGGACTCTGGAGGCACCTCTTCAATGTGAAGAGTACCTGCGCTGAGTATGTTCTTGGTGGTGCCGCCATCTCCATCAAGGATAAAGATGCATACTTTGATATGGAGAAACTGGATTCTGTCCAAGGGTGGCGGAAAAATGGTTTTACTTGAAGGAATAGACTGCTTGTGGCCAACAACATGGCTTGGTGATACGTCCCAAACGTATCGATAATTTCTCCTCGCTCCATGCATATTTTGTGTGATATTGCTATGATATAGATACACTTTCATACACTTTTGATAATATTTGAACTAACCTATTAACTTAGTGCACCCCAGTGCCTATTTCTGTTTTCTACTGTTTTCTATTTTAGTTTTCCCCCATATAAAAAGTGCGTAAAAAATCTGGGAAAATCAGATAAAAAATCATCATGCCGGAAGCTTCCAGTGCCCCGAAGGAGGGCTAGGGGCCACCACCAGGTGCCCAGGCGGCCACCTAGACCCCTGGTGGCCCCCCCTAGCTGCCCCCTTGCCTATTTAATCTCCGTCACGGGAAACCTCCAAAGACAGAACCCTATTTCACAAACTCGCCTCAGTTCCGCCGCTGCCGCGCTTCCAAGATCGGGAGCACCGTCAGGACCCTTCCTGGCACCCTGCCGGAGGGAGGATCGACCTCCGGGAGCTTCTCCTCCACCATGGACGCTTCTCAGATGTGCCGTGAGTAGTTTCCTTTGGACCATGGGTCCGTGATCAGTAGCTACGTGATGTTCTCCTTCCCTATTTGTTCTTCATGGTTTAGACCTCGTGAGCTTCCCTACATGATCGAGGCACATATGTAATCTTTCTGCTTTTGCTATGCTGAGTTTGATGGGATCTGATGGATTATGAGATTATGTTCAGATTGTGATAGAGTAATATAATTGGTTCTTATCTTTTGTATTTTTGTTCCGAAGTAATTCTTGCATGTTCTCCGTTGCTGTTTATTTCTTTGGCCAAGTGGTAGGTAGTAACTCCAAGAGGGAATGTTATGCTCGATTGTGGGTACATACGCCTTGATGACACGCTTGAGTGAAAGAAACACGAGTCTAGGGGATGTGCTATGGTTACAAGGGTGAAAACAACGGTGCTTGTATCCACGGTTGCAAGGATTGTTTACTTTATGCAAAGTTCTTTTTAATGCAGTTGTCTGTTGCTTTGGGTTTACACTTTGGGTGGGGCTCGCAACTTAATACCAGCGAGATGTTCTGGATAGATATCTCTAGGTGAATGATTAGTAGTAGATGCAGATGGATTTCGGTCTACTTATTTTGGTGTACTGCCCATGCTTTTGAGCCTCTTCCTTTCTTTTGTAGCATAGTTAGCATTGCGGTGCATTTATAATCCTGTCAATTGCCCATCTGTAATTTCTTTACCTCGCATAGCACTTTTATCGTCTTTTGGGAGAGAGACATCACTGTGAACATCACGGGACCCCGGTCCATATTCTCATCATTGTTTACACGCTCATTTATTTTCTAGCTTTTACTTTCAGGTGCTATCATTATCCCTTTTGTTTGATCCTTTGTAAACAACAAGACCGGAGAGATTAACAACCTCTCTGAACTTCGTTGGGAGCAAAGTTATTTATGTATGTGTGTTGGTCCAGGTGAAGTAAGCAACCCTGAGGTTGTGAACGGCGCCATTGTTCACTTCACCACCTACTTATCATTATCGGAGTCCTACTGGATTGATAACTCGGTATCTTCACTGAGGGAAATTTTCTTCTATCCTACATCTCACCTTCCACTTGGGGTATCCAACGAAGTGCGAGAAGCCATTATCACTTCCACACCATCAAGAAAATTTCTGGCGCCGTTGCCGGGGACTCCGAGTGATAAGATAGGGGAGTTTCCCACTACCTTTTACCTTAATTTTTAGTCTTGTTAGTTTATCTTTCATCTTTTATCTTTGTGTCCTTTATCAAAAATCCAAAAAAAAAAGAATAGTATGTCTAGTTCCTTACTTGCCAATCAATGACTGACTTCTTTAAAACCAGATCTTATTGGCATGGAGGATTCACCGAGGATCAACAAAAGTGGTACAAGGAACACCGCTTGTCTCAAAAGGGGATACACTTATGGAAACAAATACAACAGTTGTATGAGTACGATAGAAACTTGTGCTCAATATATAATGTATCTTTCTGCAGGGATGAATCTATTTGCTTTATGAGGCACAAACACCTTGCTTTCCAATGTGAGTATAATGATGATGAAACCTTAGCTTCTTATGCTAAGAGAAATTACGATTTTTATGATGCAGAGGAAATAGAAGAATTTTTTTCTTATAAGGCTGCCTATGACATTACTTCTCTTCTTAAAAATATTGATGATGCCCCTTACAAATCTGAGAGTTTTTCTATACTTAACTATTGTTTGGAAAATTGCGATGAAAATTATTATATTACTGATCATCTTGAGAGAATCTCTCCCCAAAGGAAGAGACTAATGTTTTGCAGGACTCTATGGAAGAAGAAATTGCTGAACCTGAAAGCCCCTTGGATGAAAAAGAGGAGGAGAGTGACGAACAAGAGGAGGAAGAATGGAGCCATCCATGTCTACCTTCTAATGAGAGTAACTCTTTGACTCTTACCTTATATGAGTGTTATGATACTATTGATTCTTTTGACATATCCCTTTTTGATGAAGTTGATGCCTTCTATACTTGTGGCCATGATGCCGTTATGAATGATGCTTACGGAGATGAACTTGCTATAGTTCCTTATGTTAAGCACGAAATTATTGCTATTGCACCCACACTTGATCTCCCTATTATCCTTTTGAAATCTCCAACTCATATTCCGGAGAATTTTGTTCTTATCAAGGATCAATGTGATGGGTTGCATTTATCTTAGGATCCAAAAGACCGTGTTGAAAACTATACACGTGTGCTTGTAGGCCATGAACAACATGATTTATGTGATATTTATATTCTTGATGTTTTTCATGATACTAATGAAAATTATTTTGAGAGAGGGAAGCTTGGTTATAAAAACTTCCATATTACTAAAACTCCTCTCTTTATGTTGAAAGTTTTGAAGTTTTTCTTTTTCCGCCTTCCTATGGATGTCACTTTGTGCTTCTTTGATTTATTTTCTTACAAGATGCCTATGCATAGGAAGTGGGTTAGACTTAAATGTGTTTCATATTTTCTTCTTGGTGCTCCTCTTTGCTTAAACTCTTATTCTCTTGTGAGAGCATCTTCCTTAAACTTCATGCCTAGCTTAAAGGCGTAAAAGAAAGCGCTTGTTGGGAGGCAACCCAAGATGTTTTTTAATTCTGTTTTTAGTGGTATTGATGATTGTTACTACTATAGCAACATCATTGTATCTTTATTTTCAAGCTTTGTGCCAAGTTATAGACTCTTATGACAAGGAAAGCGAAAGTTGTGACATGTTGTCCAGAAAACAGATTCTGCCCTCGTGACGGAAAAAATCGGATAAAATCACCAGTTCATTTTTTTGAGCTGATGTTTTACAAAGTGTGCTCTATACAATCGCGGAACTTTCGTATGCTTTGAGTTTTTTTATTTGAGTTGAAGAAGTGCCCCAAAAAAATTCTCTACTACCTGCTGTTCTGTTTTTCACAGATTCTGCCACGTTTTGTCTCTCCTCACTTTTGCAAACCTTAAGCTTGCTTTTTCTTTGCAAAAACCTTTTGGCAATCTTGAGAAACAGTATCTCTACAAGAATATCTTTATATCCAGTGGGGAAAAATTATTCTATTAAGGGTACTAACCTGTCTAATCAGCTTATAATGAGTTATGTATGAAGGGAGTTTTCAAGTGTGCGATGGAAGATGATGAAAGAAGATCCAGGAGTGTCAAGAGCTCAAGCTTGGGGATGCCCCCATGCATCCCCAATAAATATTCAAGGAGACTCAAGCGTCTAAGCTTGGGGATGCCCCCGTGCATCCCCTTCTCCTTCAACAATCATAAGTTCGTCCTTCGTGTCACTATATTTTTACCACTTCATGCGTTATGTGCTATGCTTGGAGCGTCTCGCTCTTAGGTTTTATTTTTAGATTTCTTTAGCTTTGCTTGTTGTTCATAACAAGTTAGACCCCGTCTTATTTTGTGTGGGAGAGAAACACGGTCCACTCCAATCTAGAAAACATCATAGGATTTTTCATACATATCTTTTTACTGTTGTGTGTTCTTTATCTGTAACATCCCAATTTTCTAAATTCGGATGTTAATAGATCATCATATGCATCTCATGCTGCTTCCGCATTTTTCTGGAGTTTTAAAATATTTTTTAAACATTTTTCAACACATGGCAGTTCGCTGGAGAGGATATAAAATGACTTATCCCCATTTTTAATCTGTTGAAAAATAGTTTAAAATATTTTTGGGAGATTTTTAATTTTACTTTGGAGTTATAAATATTTTCTAAAATTATTTTTGGAATTTATTTATGCTCCGGAAAAGTTTTTAAATCAATTTTCGGAGTTTTCGGTATTTTTAAAAATATTTAAAATAAGTTGCAAAGTTTTTTTTTAATTATTATTTTGGTCAAGCCAAAAATTCAATTTTATTATTTAAAAAATATTGGCGAAGACGGAATTTTAAAATAAATTTCCGTGATTTTCTAATATTGTTTTGGGCCTAACGGGCCTGCTCTGTTTTTTTTTCCCGCAGACCGATTTTGTATTTATCTCGGATTAAAAAAAAAGGATTAGGGGCTGGCTATAAATAGCTCCGATTAGGGCTAAATTATTTTCACTTAGCGTTTTAGGGTTAGCTCTAATCTAATCCGCTGGACCCGCCGCCGTCGACGTCATCGCCGGAATCTCGCCGGAACTTCGCCGGAGCATCGCCGGAGTGCGTTTTTCGCGTTTTTCGAGGTATTTTTCGCGAGTCGCCGGAGTTGTGCCCTCGCCGTGCCTCACCGGAGCCGTCCCCACCGCACCCGGCTGCACCGCCGCCGCCGCCGCCGCAGGCCGGCGAGCCGGCCGCTCGTGTCCCGCCGCGCCGACTGGCCCGCGCGCCTCGCGCCACGGCCGGCCGCCGCCGTCCCCTGACCGCCGGCCCATGGCCGAGCTCCAAGCCGAGCCGCGCCATGGCTCCCCTGTGCCTGAGCCCGTGCCCGTGAGGAAGGAGAGATAGGAAAAAAAAAGAAAAAAACGTTTCGAATTTTTTTCCAGATCTGGATCCAAACCGCCCGGGGACCCGATCGCGTTTTTTAGAAATTTTTTATTTACGTACGGGCCCTTTTTACAGTATAACCCCCCGGTACCCCGTTTTTCACCCGATACCGTTTTCGCGACTACTTTTTAATCGTAGCTCGGAATCGAGTGATTCCAGTTGCGTTGCGACTGTGTAGAAATTTTCTAGCCAGTAGACGTAGTGTTACAGAAGTTTGAACTTTTTAAATTTGTATCCCAAGCTGATCCAAAATTGAACTTCCGGCAGCCGTAACTTTTTACTAGTGCGCCCGTTTGCGCCGTTTCTTTTTGCGTTGGTTTTTATTTGACAAGTACATTAAGTTTAGCTACTGTTAGGCAAGTTTTGATACTGACCTTTAAATTTTTATTATTGTTTGAGCATATTTGTATTGAACATATGATTGATTGGTGCTATGTTTGCTCGTATAGATTGTCCGGAGTGTGCCGCCTCGTATTGTGAGGATTGTGACCGTCAGGACAAGCAAGAAGGCAAGTGATGCTTTGACCATACTCATACCTATATTTTCTATATGCATTATTTTAAGAAATATCACCCTATTGCATGATAGGTAGTTTATTATTCTGTTGCTGCAAAACCAGTTAGGATAGCCACATGTCTTGACTTGTCTACCGTAGATCAACCTTGCCGTGTTGTTGCTTTATTGCTATGATTTGTAGACGTGGTTTGGGTTGTGCAAATTCATGGAGTGCATGTGAGATATTTAATAACTTGTGTAGCAACTGTTTAATAAATAAAAATCACTTCTGGACGGCCAGGGAGTGCTTCCTGGGGGCTCGTTTCTTATCTAAGGTCGAGACCAGGTTGTACCCCTAATGGTTGGTTTGGTGGTCAAAAATACGTCATGGCGAGTACCCTCTGACGCAGTGGGCGCCGTCCAGGCTCAAAAAGATCAGACATACTTGGTGACTAGAAGCTTACATGTACAGCCGCTGGTCATATGGGCTCTGGCTTAGTTGAGTATGATGTAGGAAGCCTCTACCGTGCAAAGCTAGCAGATGTAGATGTGATAGGTGGTACCGGCTTGCCGTTGGGTGTAGGTGACCTCTTCTGAAAGACTTCGTCTCAATCTTCGGGTTGAGTCCAGCGGGGAAAGTGTACTAACCTCTGCAGAGTAAAAACTAATAATGATTAGCCGTGTCCCCGGTTATGGACATCCTTGAGCTACTAGACATTACTGTTACTGGAGGATCTTGACATGTGAATCACCTTAATAATTTGAGTGGGCATGATTAAATAAAGGGTGTGGTGTTGGAACTGGTGTGCCCAGTTCGTTCTTTTGTAGTAAGTTCAACTTAAAATTTTGACTAGTTTAGTTCAGGAGAAAATTGGCTTTCTGCAAAACTAAACCATAAGCCTTTCCTTTGACTTACCTTGCATGTAGTTGTAGGTCCTTTATGTAAACTTTTCCGTGTCACTTGCCGTACAAATCAGATGTACTGACCCGTTGTCGGGTTATAACCTTCGGTGTTGCAGGTTTTTCAGACGATCAGTAAGGTGCGCTTAGGGGTTGCGAGTCTACACTCAGCATGTTCGCATGTGGCTGTTGATGGACTCCACGTTATTTGCTTTTGCTTCCGCTATATTTATATTGAATAAGCTAGCCTTGAGCTATGCAACGTGTTATTTATTTACTCTGGATCATACGTTGTAATAATGATGCACTTGTACTTTGATATACATCTATGATACTGTGTGTGCGAGCGAGTTCGATCCAGGGACTGGCACTTGAGCACAGAGACTTCAATTCTGTGTGAATTGGGTCGCTACAGATGGTATCAGAGCAGTGTGTTGACTGTAGGACGTGACCCTAGAAAATGGAGTAGAAAAGCCATAGAAATCAAAATATTACTTTATATCACTCTGTCTTGTACTTACTTACCTCCTCTATCTCGTATTCATACCTATTCTAATCTTGCCTTACCTCTCTTTGAATATAGATGACCACTATTTCATACCGTGCTATGGCGTTTGGACCTGAGCTCAGGGGGATTTACCACTTCCTGAACATTTACGCGCCAGTCTTTCAGCCGGACATCGTGGAGATAAGGGGAGCTGATGACTATTGGCAATTGGAGACTTTCATCCTTGGAAGCATGGAGAATGAAGAAAGGGTGATTACGGAGTCCTTCGAGGTGCATGCCCAGGAGAAGGAGTGGTGTGTGCGCATGGCCGCTCACATAGCTCTTGGACGCATTGTGGAGACGTATTCCGCCCGACTAAAGGGTACGGTGTATGCGGAGATGGCCAAGGTTCTCCCATCGGGGAACATAATACCAAAGAGGTTCAGGTATGTGCGTGGGGCCATTTGGCCAGGTACAACGAGCTACATCATCTAAAGCCTGGAGAAGCACATTCATTGCCTGGAGAAGTGCACTCAGTCAGACCTCTACACCATTACTGAGTTGCAGCAGAGGAACACCAAGCTCAAGAGGGACAACAACAAGCTGAAGAAGGAGAAATTAGAGATGCAAGCAGAGATGAAAAGGCTGAAGGAGAAGATGAAGGCCAATGGAATTGAAGAACCAGAAGAGGAGCCAGAAGTAGACACCTCGGCAGAAGAAAGGGAGCCGAGTCCCAAAAGGCGCAACCGCATTAGCGGGCGCGATTACCGCATGCTGTTTAGCAAAGACAGCATTAAGAATTACTACGTCGAGAATTAGTGCTCTACCGTTATCGTGTTAGCGTATTTGACCATGTCGACTTATTCGGTGTGGCAATACTAGGTTGCTTGATATACTCTTATGTTATTCGTGGTTGTTATGAGGATCTTATATCAGTTATAAAATATATTTTTAAACTATATGGTGTGATATGTGATGGTTTTCCGTATGAGTGCATTGGTTGGTGATTGTTATATGTTTGATGCTATGGTGATATTGATTGGTGAAGTTCATTGGTGATATATGTATTGTATATATAATGCTTGCCATGATCATCATAAGCATATGGGTAGGAGTATATTTCCCTAGCTACTTTCTGTCTAAATCTTACCTATTCTTACCCAACAGATGCCGCCGAGACGTGATCCCACGGGGAATGAGAACAACAACCATGGAGTGCCAGCTTATATGCAGCATCTACTTCAAGGACAAGCTCAGCTGATCCAGTTGCTCACTCAGAACATGGGCAACAACAACAATGCGCCACCACCACCGGCGGACACGCTTGCAAGGTTCCTGAGGTTGAATCCTCAGAGGTTCTCTAGCACTCCTGAGCCCATAGTGGCGGATGACTGGCTTCGTTCAGTGGGCCGGAATATGGAGACTGTTGGATGCACTGAGGCAGAGAGAGTGAGGTTTGCCTCACATTTGCTGGAGGGTCCTGCCGCTGCTTGGTGGGACAACTACTTGCTGACGTACCCCATCGACACCACCACTTGGGCGCAGTTCTAGTCTGCCTTTCGCGCCGCACATGTTTCAGCAGGCGCCATGAGTTTGAAGAAGGAGTTTCGCAGTTTGCGTCAGGGAGGACGTTCAGTGGCCGAGTATGTTGAGGTGTTCAACAAGCTTGCCAGATATGCTCCAGATGATGTCAGGAATGATGCTGCAAGGCAGGAGAAGTTCTTGGAGGGGCTGAATGATGAGTTGGGAGTCCAGCTGACAGTGGCTACTTTTGCTAACTGTCAGGCGCTCATAGACAAAGCTATTGCGTTGGAAGGCAAGCAGCAAGCCATTGAGAACCGCAAGAGGAAGTACAATAACAACAATGGTGGCAAGTATAACTCTGGACCGCAGCAGAAACCACGCAATTCTTATGGTGGCAATGGAGGACATAACCATGGACATAACCATCATGTGGGAATGGTCATGTTCACAGTGGAGGACACAACCATCATGGTGGGAATGGTCACAACCATAATGGCCACAACCACCACAATGGTAACAAGAATGGAAATGGCAATGGCAATGGGAAAGGAAATGGAAATGGAGAGAACTACAACCAGAACCGTCAAGTGGTGAATGCTCAGAAGGACCTTAGTCGAGTTCAGTGTTTCAAGTGCAGGAAGATGGGACACTACTCCAACATGTGCCCGGAGAACAAGGACAACAATGGGAATTCTGGAGTCAGAAAGCCCAATCCTTTCAACAAGGGGCATGTGAACCATGTCAACATGGAGGAGATCTATGTTGAGCCTGATGCTGTGATTGGTAAGTTCTTTATCAATTCAGTACCCGCACTTGTTCTTTTTGATTCTGGTGCATCGCATTCTTTCATATCGAGGGTATTTGTGGATAAGCATGAGTTACCTACCGTAGTTCTTAAGTCATCTATGCTCATAAGTTCACCGGGAGCGGAGATGTCAGCTAGTTTGGGATGCTATCAGTTGAGCCTAGCCATTGGGAAGCATGTTTTTCCTACAGATTTGATTGTGTTGAAGTCACAAGGGTTGGATATCATTTTGGGCATGGATTGGTTAGCCAAGTACCAAGGTGTTATTGATTGTGCCAGTCGGTCCATCACTCTCAGTACACCGAGTGGACAGAAGATCAGATATATGTCCAAGTATAAGCATCAGCACGCCCAGGTGAACTCTCTTAAGGGGGTAGCCTGGATGATGTGAGTGTTGTGAGGGAGTATCCGGATGTGTTTCCGGAGGAGTTGCCAGGTATGCCACCGGATAGGGAGATTGAGTTCCTTATTGATTTAATACCAGGCACTGGGCCTATTTCTAAGAGACCGTATAGGATGCCCGCTAATGAACTTGCAGAGTTGAAGGAACAGATCAGAGAGTTGCAAGAAAAGGGGTTCATTCGCCCAAGCTCGTCACCTTGGGGATCTCCAGTATTGTTTGTTGATAAGAAGGATGGAACCCAGAGGATGTGTGTTGACTACCATTCTCTGAATGATGTTACTATCAAGAACAAGTATCCTTTACCGGTGATTAATGATCTATTTGACCAGTTGGAGGGAGCTTGTGTATTCTCTAAGATTGATCTTCGTTCTGGTTATCATCAAGTGAAGATTCGGGAGAAGGATATTCCGAAGACTGCTTTTACTATGAGGTATGGGTTGTATGAGTATACTGTTATGTCATTTGGATTGACTAATGCTCCTGCATACTTCATGAATATGATGAACAAGGTGTTTATGGAGTTCTTGGATAAATTCGTTGTGGTGTTCATTGATGATATATTGGTGTATTCCAAGAATGGGCAAGAGCATGAGGCACATTTGGGTTTGGTATTGGAGAAACTCAGGGAGCACAAGTTGTATGCCAAGTTCAGCAAGTGTGAGTTTTGGTTGAAGGAGGTCGGATTTCTTGGACATGTTGTGTCAGGAGAAGGAGTAGTTGTGGACCCATCCAAGGTTTCAACAGTTACGGAATGGGAGACACCCGCGACAGTTGGAGACATTCACAGTTTCTTGGGTCTTGCAGAATATTATAGGAGGTTCATTGTGAATTTCTCCAAGCTTGCGAAACCAATGACTGAGCTGTTGAAGAAATAGAATAAGTTTGTTTGGAGTGAGGCATGTGAAGCCAGCTTTCAGGAATTGAAGAAACGGTTAGTAACTGCACCTGTTCTATGTTTGCCTGATATACATAAGGATTTCCAAGTATATTGTGATGCATCTCGTCGAGGACTTGGTTGTGTTTTGATGCAAGGAGGTAGAGTTGTTGCTTATGCTTCTCGTCAGCTTAAGAACCATGAGCAGAACTATCCTACACATGATTTGGAATTAGCTGCAGTTGTTCATGCATTGAAAACATGCAGGCAATATCTTATTGGTAATCATTGTGAAGTCTTTACTGATCATAAGAGTTTGAAGTATATCTTTACTCAGAAGGATTTAAATCTCAGGCAGAGTAGATGGCTGGAGCTTATTAAGGATTATGATTTGAATGTGCAGTATCATCCTGGTAAAGCGAATGTGGTTGCTAATGCATTGAGCCGTAAGAGTCATATCAATGTTGCTAATGTTGAGGATATGCCACGTGAGTTATGTGAGCAGTTCAAGAATCTCAGGTTGGAGATAGTTCCTAAGGGATATGTGGCAACATTGGAAGTGAAGCCCAATCTGTTGGAGAGAATCAGAGAAGCTCAGAAGGGTGATGCAGAAATTGATGAGATCAAAGTGAATATGACCAAAGGAAGAGCAGAGGGTTTCCGTGAGGATGAGCATGGAGCCATTTGGTTTGAGAAGCGCATTTGTGTACCGCAAGATGCAGAGATCAGGAAGTTGATTCTTCAGGAGGCACATGATTCACCTTAATCTATTCATCCCGGGAATACCAAGATGTATTTCGATTTGCGGGAGAGATTTTGGTGGCCTAGCCTGAAGCGAGAGATAGCTCAGTATATTGCTTTGTGTGATGTTTGCCAGAGAGTCAAGGCTCAGCATTGAAAGCTAGCCTATACCAGACTGGAAGTGGGATCAGATAGGTATGGACTTTATTACTGGTTTACCCAGGACTCGTTCAGGATATGATTCTATTTGGGTGATTGTTGATCGTTTGACCAAGGTTGCTCACTTCATTCCAGTGAAGACAACTTATAACAGTGCCAAGCTAGCCAAGATTTATATGTCCAGGATCGTGTGCTTGCATGGAGTTCCAAGCAAAGTTGTGTCTGATAGAGGTACTCAGTTTACTTCGAAGTTTTGGCGTCAGTTGCATGAGACCTTGGGCACTAGGCTGGAGTTCAGCACAGCGTTCCATCCTCAGACAGATGGGCAGACCGAGAGAGTCAATCAGATCTTGGAGGATATGTTGAGAGCTTGTGCGTTGGATTATGGTTTGAGTTGGGATGACAACTTACCGTATGCTGAGTTCTCATATAACAATAGTTACCAGGCTAGTCTTCAGATGGCACCATTCGAGTTGCTGTATGGCAGGAAGTGCAGGACTCCGTTGATGTGGGATGAGGTAGGAGAACGTCAGCTGTTTGGACCAGACCTGATCAGAGATGCCGAGGAGAAAGTCAAGTTGATCCGTGACAGACTGAAGATAGCACAGTCCAGGAAGAAGAGTTATGCAGATGCTAAGCGCAAGGATGTAACCTATGAGGTTGGAGACCGTGCGTATCTCAGAGTTTCACCAATTCGCGGAATCAAGAGGTTTGGAATCAAGGCAAAGTTAGCACCACGTTTTGTGGGGCCTTACAAGATCTTGGAGCGCAGAGGAGAGGTAGCTTATCAGTTGTAGTTGCCAGAAGCTTTGTCAGGAGTTCATGATGTGTTTCACGTATCCCAGCTGAAGAAGTGTCATGCAGAGATGGCAGATATTCCTTTGAGAGATACAGTGCCACTTGAGGCAATTCAGTTGGAGAGCGAACTGACCTATGAGGAGACACCTATGAAGATTCTGGAGACTGCAGAAAGAGTTACCCGCACCAAGACGATCAGACTATGCAAGGTTCAGTGGGATCATCATACCGAAGAGGAAGCAACTTGGGAGCGTGAAGAAGATCTGAAGCAAGACCATCCACATCTCTTTGCTAGCCAGTTCGAATCTCGAGGACGAGATTCATCTTAAGGGGGGTAGGTTTGTAACATCCCAATTTTCTAAATTCGGATGTTAATAGATCATCATATGCATCTCATGCTGCTTCCGCATTTTTCTGGAGTTTTAAAATATTTTTTAAACATTTATCAACACATGGCAGTTCGCTGGAGAGGATATAAAAGGACTTATCCCCATTTTTAATCCGTTGAAAAATAGTTTAAAATAATTTTGGGAGACTTTTTAATTTTACTTTGGAGTTATAAATATTTTCAAAAATTATTTTTGGAATTTATTTATGCTCCGGAAAAGTTTTTAAATCAATTTTCGGAGTTTTCGGTATTTTTAAAATGCCAGAAAAGTATTTAAAAATATTTAAAAATAAGTTTCAAAGTTTTTATTTTATTTTATTATTTTGGTCAAGCCAAAAATTCAATTTTATTATTTTAAAAATATTGGCGAAGACGGAATTTTAAAATAAATTTCTGTGATTTTTCTAATATTGTTTTGGGCCTAACGGGCCTGCTCTGTTTTTTTTTCCCGCAGACCGATTTTGTATTTATCTCGGATTTAAAAAAAAGAGGATTAGGGGCTGGCTATAAATAGCTCCGATTAGGGCTAAATTATTTTCGCTTAGCGTTTTAGGGTCAGCTCTAATCTAATCCGCGGGACCCGCCGCCGTCGACGTCATCGCCGGAATCTCGCCGGAACTTCGCCGGAGCATCGCCGGAGTGCGTTTTTCGCGTTTTTCGAGGTATTTTTCTCGAGTCGCCGGAGTTGCGCCCTAGTCGTGCCTCACCGGAGCCGTCCCCGCCGCCCCCGGCTGCACCGCCGCCCGCCTCCATGGTCGGCGCCCTGGCCGCCCGTGCCCCGCCGCGCCGCCTGGCCCGCGCGCCCCGCGCCACGGCCGCCCGCCCGCGCCCCGCCGGCCCTCCGCCGCGCCCGCGCCTGGCCGGCCGCCGCCGTCCCCTGACCGCCGGCCCATGGCCGGAGCTCCAAGCCGAGCCGCGCCATGGCTCCCCTGTGCCTGAGCCCGTGCCCGTGAGGAAGGAGAGAAAGGAAAAAAAAGAAAAAAAACGTTTCGATTTTTTTTCCAGATCTGGATCCAAACCGCCCGGGGACCCGATCGCGTTTTTCAGAAATTTTTTATTTACGTACGATCCCTTTTTACAGTAGAACCCCCCGGTACCCCGTTTTTCACCCGATACCGTTTTCGCGACTACTTTTTAACCGTAGCTCAGAATCGAGTGATTCCAGTTGCGTTGCGACCGTGTAGAAATTTTCTAGACAGTAGACCTAGTGTAACAGAAGTTTGAAGTGTTTAAATTTGGATCCCAAGCTGATCCAAATTTGAACTTCCGGCAGCCGTAACTTTTTACCGGTGCGCCCGTTTGCGCCGTTTCTTTTTGCGTTGGTTTTTATTTGACAAGTACATTAAGTTTAGCTACTTTTAGGCAAGTTTTTCTACTGTTATTTAAATGTTTATTATTGTTTGAGCATATTTGTATTGAACATATGATTGATTGGTGCTATGTTTGGTCGTATAGATTGTCCGGAGTGTGCCGCCTCGTATTGTGAGGATTGTGACCGTCAGGACCAGCAAGAAGGCAAGTGATGCTTTGACCATATTCATACCTATATTTTATATATGCATTATGTTAAGAAATATCACCCTATTGCATGATAGGTAGTTTATTATTCTGTTGCTGCAAAACCAGTTAGGATAGCCACATGTCTTGACTTGTCTACCGTAGATCAACCTAGCCGTGTTGTTGCTTTATTGCTATGCTTTGTAGACGTGGTTTGGGTTGTGCAAATTCATGGAGTGCATGTGAGCTATTTAATAACTTGTGTAGCAACTGTTTAATAAACAAAAATCACTTCTGGACGGGCAGGGAGTGCTTCCTGGGGGCTCGTTCCTTATCTAAGGTCGAGACCAGGAAAATACGTCATGGCGAGTACCCTGTGACACAGTGGGCGCCGTCCAGGCTCAAAAATATTAGACATACTTGGTGACTAGAAGCTTACATGTACAGCCGCTGGCCATATGGGCTCTGGCTTAGTTGAGTATGATGTAGGAAGCCTCTCCCGTGCAAAGCTAGCAGATGTAGATGTGATAGGTGGTACTGGCTTGCCGTTGGGTGTAGTTGACCTCTTCTGAAAGACTTTGTCTCAATCTTCGGGTTGAGTCCAGCGGGGAAAGTGTATTAACCTCTGCAGAGTAAAAACTAATCATGATTAGCCGTGTCCCCGGTTATGGACATCCTTGAGCTACTAGACATTACTGTTACTGGAGGATCTTGACATGTGAATCACCTTAATAATTTGAGTGGGCAAGATTAAATAAAGGGTGTGGTGTTGGAACTGGTGTGCCCAGTTCGTTCTTTTGTAGTAAGTTCAACTTAAAATTTTGACTAGTTTAGTTCAGGAGAAAATTGGCTTTCTGCAAAACTAAACCATAAGCCTTTCCTTTGACTTACCTTGCATGTAGTTGTAGGTCCTTTATGTAAACTTTTCCGTGTCACTTGCCGTACAAATCAGATGTACTGACCCGTTGTCGGGCTGTAACCTTCTGTGTTGCAGGTTTTTCAGACGATCAGTAAGGTGCGTTTAGGGGTTGCGAGTCTACACTCAGCATGTTCGCATGTGGCTGTTGATGGACTCCACATTATTTGCTTTTGCTTCCGCTATATTTATATTGAATAAGCTAGCCTTGAGCTATGCAACTTGTTATTTATTTACTCTGGATCATACGTTGTAATAATGATGCACTTGTACTTTGATATACATCTATGATACTGTGTGTGCCAGCGAGTTCGATCCAGGGACTGACACTTGAGCACAGAGACGTCAATTCTGTGTGAATTGGGTCTCTACATTGTCTTTTCGTAGCTACTTCCATGTTTAGTTTTAGTTTTAGTTTTTCTTTAGCAAGATCCTTGGCTTTTGTTTAGTTTGTTGCTGGAACTCTCTTTAGTTTTCATGTTTATCTTGTTAAGAGAGTTGGTTGTTGCCCTGAGTTGTGTCTTGTCTTGAGAGTAGGTAATTGAGGTTGCTATTTAATTTTAGTAGTAACTTGCAATAGTTTTGAGGTATTGATGTGAGTAATGTTTGAACTTTTGGTGTCAAGAGCTCTAGCCTATTAGTGATAGGTGTATTATTTTGGGAAATCCGTGTTTATTTTCAAAAACCTACAAAACTAGTTGAGAACTCTAGCTACTAGATGGATCGCTAATCTTTGGAGGGATCGAATGTTAGAGTACACTCACGTACCATGAGTCGAGGATGCGCAAGGATAACCAAACCCCCATACACTCCTCCTCGGGGTACTTTTCTCTTTGTGAACCTCCTTATTAGATTGAGAGTTACCGATAATAAGTGCATGAGTCCTTCGAACTAATGTAAGTATTGAAAGTTGACACTTCCACCTCCTCATATTTGCTAGCCTCTCCTGTGTCGTGCATTGCCTCCTTCTCACTCTGAGAGTTGGCGCCCACCTTCGCCGATACATCCATACCCTTGGCATGATACGCTCTGTCATCATAAACCTCCTTATATCTTTCCTCAAAACAGCCACCATACCTACCTATCAAGGCATTTCCATACCTTTCCGAGATATATTTCCATGCAACATCCACCTCTTCATGACTTGATCTTCATGTCATACATGTTCCTGCTACACTGGCTGCGGCATACATTGCATACATCATGATAGCTACATCTTCTTTATGATTTGAGTACCTTGTAAAGTGTGAAAGATCTTCTATACCCTCTTGTAAATTAGAGTGTTTCCCTTAAGTGAGGAAAAGATCCCAAAGTGGACAAAATAAAAGATCCCAAAGAGGACAAATTAGAGTTAAATAGAAAGGGCCATTGAGGCCACTAAAAAAATACAAACAAAGAAAAAATAAATAAATAAATAAAAATAGAAAAAGGGGCAACACTACTATCCTTTTGAAAGATCCACACTAGTACTCCCTCTTATCCTTGTAATCCATAGAGATGATGATTCATGCATATAGCTATGTGGGGACCTTCACACTATAGAACTTGGCTTGCATATTCCAAGGATGAGCCTCCTCAAAAGAGCTCTAGGTCTTCATGAGCGAGCAAGTTAGATGCACCCCCAATAGTTCCATTGGAGAGCTTTTGAGCTCATATGTGCATCCATTGCATGGCAATCCCTATTCCTCACATCATATCTATCATTTGGCCTTCTCGCCTATGATTGTCCTCATTGATGTGAGTCTTTCTCACCTTTTTGTCTTCCTCCTCCACCATATTTCTCTCTTTGCCATCCTAAGTGTCAACTCTCGTGCTTACGCTCATCCATTGAGTGACTGCTCAAAATATCGAAAGGGAGTGGATCAAATTGACTTGTACCTGGCTAGTGGTCTCGGGACGACTCAAGATAAGATTCCAAAGAAGACCAAGTGTGAAACTTTAGTAGATTGAGTTCTCAAAAAAATACTTTTTTTCTCGTATTCACTATCCCCCTTCTTGCAAACACAATTTGGAGACATTCGAGTCACGGACAACGAGAGCTCTTGCACCGAAAGTTCTTTTATTACTTGTTTCAGTGCTAATATAGACTCTTGCATGTTATGACTTGAATTGAATCACATACCTTTATTGCTTTCCTTTTCAAAGTTCTTATATGGTTGCAAGCATGTCACCACAGAAATTATGATTTTTATCATTTACCTACTCGAGGACGAGCAGGAATTAAGCTTGGGGATGTTGATACGTCCCAAACGTATCGATAATTTCTGCTCGCTCCATGCATATTTTGTGTGATATTGCTATGATCTAGATACACTGTCATACACTTTTGATCATATTTGGACTAACCTATTAACTCAGTGCACCCCAGTGCTAGTTTCTGTTTTCTGCTGTTTTTCTATTTCGGTTTTCCCCCATATAAAAAGTGCTTAAAAATCCGGGAGAAATCAGATAGAAAAATCAGCGTACCGGAAGCTTCCAGTGCCCTGAAGGAGAGCCAGGGGGCCACCACCAGGTGCCTAGGCGGCCACCTGGCGCGGACAGGGGCCTGGCCGTGCCAGGGGGGCGCCTGGACCCCTGGTGGCCCCCCTGACTGCCCCCTTCGCCTATTTAATCTCCATCATGGGAAACCTCCGAAGACAGAACCCTATTTCGCAAACTCCCCTTTGTTCCGCCGCCGCCGCGCATCCAAGATCGGGAGCACCATTGGGACCCTTCCCGGCACCCTGCCGGAGGGAGGATCGACCTCCGAGAGCTTCTCCTCCACCATGGACGCTTCCCGGATGTGCCTTGAGTAGTTTCCTTTGGACCATGGGTCCGTGATCAGTAGCTATGTGATGTTCTCCTCCCCTCTTTGTTCTTCATGGTTTAGACCTTGTGATCTGCCCTACATGATCGAGGCACATATGTAATCTTTCTGCTTTTTCTATGCCGAGTTTGATGGGATCTGATGGATTATGAGATTATGTTCAGATTGTGATAGAGTAATATAATTGGTTCTTATCTTTTGTATTTTGTTCTGAAGTAATTCTTGCATGTGGTAGGTAGTAACGCCAAGAGGGAACGTTATGCTCGATTGTGGGTACATGCCCCTTGATGACACGCTTGAGTGACAGAAACATGAGTCTAGGGGATGTGCTGTGGCCAAAAGGGGGAAAACAACGGTGCTTCTAACCGTGGTTGCAAGGATTGTTTACTTTACGCAAAGTTCTTTTTAATGCAGTTGTCTGTTGCTTTGGGTTTACACTTTGGGTGGTGCTCGCAACTTAATACCAGCTAGATTTTCTAGATAGATATCTCAAGGTGGATGATTAGTAGTATATGAAGATTGTCGGGACCCGGAATAGGCGTATGTAATTCCAGTCACGATACAATCACATGGAGAGCCGAGAGCCGTACCCACTTGTCTAAGCAGACAAGGCCATGCACAGAACACTCTCCGAAAGCATCATACGTGAGGGGCATCCCATCCATGCCGGATGATCAACTAAGATGGGTCCTCATCGCACGCTCACAAGTCTAAATGATTATGGGTGGTGAAATCCCATACTCATCGAGAAGTCGCCTCAACCATGTTATCGATTGAATCATAACCCTTACATAAACAAACTCTAGCCCGATCACTTAGTCAGGGTCTAGGACGGGCTCGATCATACAACAAAGTGTGCACGTGACAGAGTCACGAGAAATCGCATCGCGATGCCCCAAGCTGCGCACATCTAAGGGCCACTTGGTGTATGAAAGACCGCCAGCCAGATCACAACTAAGGTATCGAAAACCCATACTAAGACATGCATGTTATAAACATACACGCAGCACACATGCCTAGTATGAACAGTAGGTATCATCACATAACTCTACAAAGTAGTTCTTTATTGACTTACACATAGAGTATAGAAAGATCACATGTATGTGATCAACATTACATCATACAGGGAAGCAAATTAGGTCTGAGTATAGACAAGTTTAACGAAGGGCTTAGAGAAGCCTTGTAAACATACATGCCCTTCCACGAGGGACCAGACTGCTGTCTGGAACTATACTACCAAGGTCAACGTCGAGCTTCACGAAGGTGACTCCATCGGGGTCTGGGTTTCCATCTAAAACATAGAATAAGCAAACGTGGGTACAAAGTCGTAATCAGCAAGACTTACATCAGAACTATACTACTCATGCTCCAGTATCAAGGTAAAGGGAGGTGTGGTTTCATCTGGCAGAAGTGCCAGCTTTGACTTGGCTAGTCCTGTACTACGAGTACCAGACTTGAGGTAAGAAGCGTACACGAGTCCACTACCAAGTCTCCAACCAATACACCACTATGGTTACTTCCTCGACTTCCCCACGAGGAGCTCACCATAGCACTCATGCTTATCTTGCGAGTTTTATAAGTATCCATTCAAGTTGTCTAATAATCAGGTACATGTTCCAAGTAGTCCTCAACCGCGGACGCGGCTATTCGAATAGTTTTGTTAACCTTGCAAGGGTGTAAACTACACACACATGACCATCGGTTACCGCCTTTTTCTCGCCACCGTTCAAGAGGTGACAGCGAGGATGTTCACCACGACACTTCGCTCACAACCGGTCTATTCCAGGAGTCGACTATCTGAGTTGCCTCCGCTCGAGAGTCCGGCCGAATCAACGAAACAGACTCAAACAATGCAAGTGACCAAGACGCCACCTCTGGCAGATGGTTTTCCTGCCTCACAGGTGCACCCACATATCTATATGATGCAACCATTCCTTCATTCTTTTTCTATGCACATGCCAAATGGAAAGCCCGAACTAATGTGACTCCTGGACGTCGACACGGATCAAGGTACTAGGCCGAGAGGGGTTAGTGAGCCCAATGTGTGGTTGTACTCTTTGTCTTGGATTACCATACAAGAACTCGGTGCTTAAGGAGGTGTTCAACGAGACAACCCACTGTGTACTCCTACACAGCCTCTCATCGTTCACCTTGTATTAGGGCGGATTCACCAACACAGTTTCACTTTCATCAACACCATGTTCACTATCATCCCGACTCACATCAAAAGCATCCTCATTATAAACTCTAAGCATGCAGTAAGCAGTAACAGTTGCAGGGGCCACATGATATCAATCAGCTCCTATGTCAGCTAGGATTGTGGTTTTTTTAGTACTGTGACAAGATGATAGGTCATGCATCGGATATGGGTTCAACTATGCGGTAGAATCGACACAAGGTGATCTCCTAAACATGCATAAGCGAGACTGAGAGGGAATTGGGATTTTATAGACATGATCAATGGGGTTTGCTTGCCTTGCTGACGAGGTTCACACACGGTGTCTTCAACGAAGGTGGTGGCCTCCAGTTCCGGTTCCACTTCTATCGAGCAAACAAAGCAATCTAGGGATAAATATAATTGCGATGCTCAAGCACATGATAAGTTGTGAAAACATGATGTACATGGTACTGATGTGTTGATAATTCCATTTAATTGAAGTGTATTGCAAAAGAATTGCAAATTCAAACTTCAAATTTGAATTCAAATTAAGCCATATGCAAACTTGTTACTGTTGCCCCATTTTAAAATGGTGAAACATGATTTTTTTGCATATTCTTAATCCTTGCATTTTTCTGATAATTTTTCATATATTATATGTTTAATTTGGAGTTAATATGAATTTACTATGATTTATTGAAGTTTAAGCTAATTTCTGGATTTTCTGCTTTTCTTTTAATCAATAAATGATTTATTGCGTCAGGCTGAGCTCACTGTGACGTCAGGGGGGGGGGCTGACTGCTGGAGCCCCCATGTCAGTGGGAGAGGGAATTAATCCCTCTCTGTTTTAGTTAGCAGAGGGGTTAGGGGCCTCGGGACCCACCTGTCAGTGGGTGTTAGGAGGTGGTCAGTGGGTAATTAGTCCATGGGTTAGGTTTAACGGCGAGGGTCGCCGGAATAATGGCCGGAGCATCACCGGAATTCAAAAACGTGCACGGGAGGGGGCTGGAATAGGATGGGCGTGTAGCCCGTGACCTCCCGCACCCATTCATGCCATTGGGGGTTCTCGGGGCGGCTTTGGAGCACGGCCTCGATGACAATGGCGGCGGCCGGCCACTGGTGGAGACGAAGACGAGCTAGGGGGCTCGGGAGGAGGCTTGGAGAGGGGTAATCGACGAGGATGCTCACCCAGAAGCTCAATACGATGACGGCGGCGGCTGGGAGTGCGCGGAGACGATGAATTCCGCGGTGGCCTTCTCCGGCTCCGGCGAGATCCCGAAGAAGTTGGCGTCAGTTCTTGGCGTCCTCGGGCTCGATTAGTTGGGGGATCCGACGAAGACGGCGTAGCTTGGCCTCCTGGACATCACGGCGAAGAGGAAGGAGGCCGGTGGCCGCGTGATTGCTCGGGGGCGCTCCGGCGTGCTCTCTGTGGCAGCCAAATTTGCGAGCTGAGGAGCGGGGAAAGGGACCTGGGAGAGAGGGAGGGGGTGCGGGGCCTTCTCGTGTGCATCGTGGTGCGCAGAGGCGTACAGGGGAGGCCTAGGTGGCTCGGGCCACCTCGCCGGCGTCGGCATGCAAGCCACGGAGCTGCTTGTCGTCGTCGGGGTAGACGACAACGGGGACTCGCGGACTGGGCCGGGGTAGGAGTTAGTTGGGCTGCTGGCCCATAGGGGTGGGCTGGGTTAGGTCATTTCCTTCTTTTTTTTATGTTTTCTTTTTTTTTCCTTTTCTCACTTTTGTTTTTGCTCTAGATAAAATAGTAGAGAAATTTTATAAATGCCCATTATAATTTATAAAAACCCAAGTGACCAGTAGAAAGTCACCTTTAAGGTTTGGGAAATTTTGAAATTCAAAACATTTGAATCTCAATTCAAATAGGGGTCAAATTTAATTTCCAGGGCACATTTTGAATTTTAGAAAATTCCATGAGCTTGGGATTGAACCCAAACCACTTTTGCAATGATCAACAACAATTCTAGGAATTTTCCAAGTATTCAAATGATTTTTGGAAAAATATTTTTATCTGGACAATTAAATTAATTTCTTAGGGCTTTTCTTTTCCCCATTTTTTATTTTCTTTTTGTATTTTCCATGATGCAAAGGGACAAGCAAGCCCTAGCACTTACCCTAGTTGGGGTTCTGACAACTCGCCCCCACTCAATAGAATATCGTCCCGAGATTCAGAAGTCGTCGGGAGGAAGGTGGGGTACTCGGTACAGAGGCGGTCTTCTCTTTCCCAGGTTGCTTCTTTCTCGGAATGATATGACCATTGCACTTTCAGAAACCTGATCTTCTGACGACGAGTGACACGCTCTGCGGAATCAAGAATACGAATAGGGTACTCTCGATAAGAAAGGTCATCTTGGAGATCAAGTGTTTCATGGTCGACTTCGCGGATGGGGTCCTTGAAGCAACTCCTGAGTTGTGACACATGGAATACATCGTGTACTCGGGAAAGATGAGGGGGTAGTTCCAGTTGGCAGGCAACTTCTCCACCTTTAGCAAGAATGCGGAAAGGACCGATGTAACGTGGGGCCAACTTGCCTTTGATACCGAAGCGTTGGGTTCCCTTCAGAGGAGTAATCCGAAGGTAAGCCTTCTCATCCAGATTGTAGCTTTCTTGCCTATGATGACGATCATAGTAGCTTTTCTGACAAGACTATGCGGCTTTCAAACGATCACGAACAATGCGAACTTGCTCTTCTGTTTCCTTGATCATATCCGGTCCAAAGAGTTGTCTTTCACCGGTTTCTGACCAGTTTAGGGGTGTTCGACATCGTCGGCCATAGAGGAATTCAAAGGGAGCCATGTTCAGACTAGATTGGAAACTATTGTTATAAGAAAATTCGACAAATGGAAGAGATTTCTCCCAATTCTTTCCGAATGAGATAACACAAGCTCTGAGCATGTCTTCCAAGATTTGATTAACCCTTTCAACTTGACCGCTAGACTGAGGATGGAAATCTGTGCTAAAGGAGAGATGAGTTCCCAGAGCATTCTGAAAGCTTCCCCAAAATCTAGAGGTGAAAAGGCTACCTCGATCATAATTGATTTCCAAAGGAACACCGTGAATAGACACAATTCTAGAGATGTACAAGTCCGCTAACTGGCTAGCAGTAATAGACTCGCGAACGGGAAGGAAGTGAGCAACTTTGGAAAGTCTATCAATGACAACGAAGATGGCATCATTTCCTTTCTGGGTTTTTGGAAAGCCGGTGATGAAGTCCATACCGACTTTGTCCCATTTCCACTCTGGAATAGGCAAAGGTTGAAGTGTGCCAGCAGGTCTTTGGTGTTCTTCCTTAATGCAACGACAAACATCACATTCGGCAACAAATCGGGTAATGTCTCTCTTCATCCTAGTCCACCAAAATCTCTGGCGTAGATCTCGGTACATTTTTGTGCTACCGAGATGAATGGAGAGGGGTGTATCATGGGCTTCTTTGAGGATGAGTTGCCTTAGATCCCTATTCTTAGGTACTACCAAACGATTTTCAAAGAATACCGTTCCTTTGCTATCCGTGGAGAAACATTTAGCAACTCCGCTAACAATGTTCTCCTTGATCCGGCGAACACCTCGTGCACGCATTTGGGCAACTATGATTTGATCCTCAAGGGTTGGTTTCGCCACCAAGTTGAAAAGAGATCCACGAGGAACAATCTCGAGGTTAAGCTTTCGAAATTCCTCATGAAGAAATGGTTGATACTGTTGTAACATGAGGTTGTTACAATACGACTTACGACTTAGTGCATCAGCCATGACATTGGCTTTGCCCGGGGTGTATGGAATTCCTACGTCGTAATATTTTATCAACTCAATCCAGCGTCTTTTCCTGAGATTAAGATCTGGCTGGGTGAATATATATTTGAGGCTTTAGTGGTCGGAATAGATCTCACAACGATTACCAAGGAGGTAATGTCGCCAAGTTGTCAGGGCATGAACTACGGCAGCGAGTTCAAGATCATGGGTAGGATAGTTCTCTTCATGTGGCCGCAACTGGCGTGAAGCATAAGCTACCACATGTTTATCTTGCATAAGTATGTATCCTAACCCTTGCCGTGAAGCATCACAATAGATCTCGAAATCCCTTTTGGTGTCTGGAGGTGCAAGTACAGGTGCAGAAGTCAATCTTCTTTTTAGCTCTTAAAAGCTTTCCTCGCACTTGGGGGTCCATTGGAATTTCTTATCTTTCTTGAGGAGTTCAGTTAGAGGCTTTGCAACTTTAGAAAAGTTCTCGACGAAGCGGCGACAATAGCTTGCTAAGCCAAGAAAACTTCTAACTTGCTTAACCGATTCTGGTGGAGTCCAGTCAAGGACGGCATGAACTCTCTGGGGATTGACAGCAATGCCTTTTGCAGAAATCACGTGGCCTAAATAGGTCACGTCTGGTAGCCAAAATTCGCACTTAGAGAACTTGGCATATAGGCGATGCTCTCGAAGTTTCATTAATACCAACCTAAGATGTTCTGCGTGCTCTTCTTCGTTCTTCGAGTAGATGAGAATGTCATCAAGAAAAACTACAACAAATTTATCTAGGTACTCCATGAAGATCAAATTCATCAAGCGCGAGAATGTGGCGGGGGCATTGGTTAAACCGAAGGACATGACGGTGTACTCGTAAAGACCATAACGAGTAGTGAAAGCCGTTTCTGGAATGTCCTCGTCTCGGATTTTGATTTAATGATAGCCTAATCTCAAATCCATCTTGGAGAAGACAGAGGATCCAGCAAGTTGATCATAAAGATCATTGATCCTGGGCAATGGGTACTTGTTCTTTATCCTCGCTAGATTTAGCGGGCGATAGTCTACGCACATCCTTTCTGTTCCATCTTTCTTCGTTACGAACAGAACGGGGCAACCCCATGGCGATGAGCTAGGGCGGATGAATCCTTTTGCCAACGAAGCATCAAGTTGGGCTTTTTAGCTCAGCTAACTCATGAGGGGCCATTCTATATGGACGTCTCGAAATTGGGGCTGTGCCTGGTATAAGATCCACTATGAACTCTACACACCTTTCGGGAGGCATTCCCGACAGCTCTTCGGGAAAGACATCCGGGAAGCCACGAACCACCGGAATATCTTCAAGGTCTGGAAGTGGAAGCACATTCAAAGTATGCACCTGGGTTCTAGAGCTGGGTGATGTGTAATCAATGATCTGTCCTTAAGGATGGGTGAGTTTAACTGACTTGGCTTTACAATCAAGGAAAGCATTCTGCCTTGATAACCAATCCATTCCTAGGATGACATCAATGTTCGAAGACTTGAGGGCTATAAGTGAAGCAAGGAATACCAAACCCTCAATTGCAATTTGATTTCCATGGCTTACTCTATTAGTTTGCCACTTTGAACCAGGAGTTTGAATGATCATTGGAGAAAACATTTCTTCAAAAGGTAATTCATGACGAAGTGCATAACTCTCCGACATGAACGAATGAGAAGCTCCTGGATTGAAAAGAACGGAGGCGGGAACATGATTGACTGGGAGTGTGCCAAGGATGACGTCGGAAGCAGCAATGGTGTCCTCAACTGAGATTTGATTGACATATCCACCACCTATGACTGAAAGCTCTGCTGGAAAGGTTTTGGTGGTTGATTTCTTTGGAGGCTTGGGTCGAGAATGACGTGGTGTCATCAAGACCTGAGGGCACTGACGAAAGTAATGGCCTGACAGACCACACTTGAAACACACCCTGCCTGAATTGCTGGGAGTGGGATTACTCGGCTACACACCATCATTCCGGGGTGGATGACATATATTGGATGGTGGTCTCTGAAGAAAGTTTTGAGGTATGGATCTGGTTGGAATCCAAATTCTTCGTTTCCGAGGGGCTGAACTTGAAGAAGGAGCAAGCTCAAGAGCATGCTTGCGAGACTCTTCGAACACTTCATTTCCATGCTCAGCTCTGAAGGATCTGTTGACTAAATCCTCAAAGGTGGCGGTGAGGTTGAGATCATGACGAAGGATGGGGCTAAGTCCCTTACGGAACCTTGCCTGCTTTCTGGCATCGGTGGTGATCTCATCTTGGGCATATCGAGCAAGACGGTTGAACTCCCTCACATACTCATGAATGGACATCTCTCCTTGAGTCAGATTGCAAAACTCTTCCTTCTTGCGCTCCATCAACTCATCCAGAATGTGGTACCCTCGAAAGGCAACACAGAACTCTTGCCAAGTCACTACGTGACCATTTGGCTGCATAGAAACATAGTTCTCCCACCATTGAAGAGCAGCACCTTCCAGGAAATATACCGTGAAAATAACTCGGTCATCGGGAGCAACATGTGCAGCATCAAGCTTACGCTCGATGGAACGGAGCCAATCATCAGCTTCAAGGGTCTCAGAAGAACATCGGAATACCGGTGGCTTGAGGAGGACGAAGTCCTGAATGCTGACAACCACATTACGCTGACGAGCGGTATTCTACTCGATGAGCTGCAGAAGGAGTGTTTGATCACGTCTATTCCGCTCGGCTTCCATCATGATTTCCGCCGCAGAAGGCGGTGGTAGAGGTTCATCATCATTTCGATTCTGAATAGGTTGAATGATGGATTCAAGGATAACAAGACATGATGAAGGCGGAAAAGATTATAATGCGAAGGCAAAGATCCACAGAAACTCAGAATAAATCCGGCAGCATAACAGCTACACCGGGATGGAAAACAAGACAACCTCGAGGAGATTGGACATAACTTCCTCAAGGAACTCAAAAACTCGATGAGTCTAGACGACCACAACAATCCTACGGCTACATGGAGGGAAACAACGAGATGTTCTAGTAAGACATAGATGAGCCTAGTCCTATCATCCCGTAGAAAACATAAGGGTGACTCAGAACTCAGATCGATGAGGGTAAGGAGAAAAAGAAGCCTTACGTTGTTCCCTTATATAACCAAGTAACTATACAACTATAGGGTGCTAAACTCGACTTTGACCAAGGGTTGAATAATCCTACAGACAGTCCTGCTCTGATACCAAGTCTGTCGGGACCAGGAATAGGCGTATGTAATTACAGTCACGATACAATCACATGGAGAGCCGAGAGCCGTACCCACTTGTCTAAGAAGACAAGGCCAAGCACAGAACACTCTCGGAAAGCATCGTACGTGAGGGGCATCCCATCCAGGCCGGATGATCAACAAAGATGGGTCCTCATCGCCCGCTCACAAGTCTAAATCATTATGGGTGGTGAAATCCCATACTCATAGACAAGTCGCCTCAACCATGTTATCGATTGAATCATAACCCTTACATAAACAAACTCCAGCCCGATCACATAGTCGGGGTCTAAGGCGGGCTCGATCATACAACAAATTGTGCACGTGACAGAGTCATGAGCAATCGCATCGCGATGCCCCAAGCTGCGCACATCTAAGGGCTACTTGGTGTGTAAAAGACCGCCAGCCAGATCACAACTAAGGTCTCGAAAACCCATACTAAGACATGCATGTTATAAACATACACGCAGCACACATGCCTAGTATGAACAGCAGGTATCATCACATAACGATCACATGTATCATCACATAGAGTATACAAAGATCACATGTATGTGATCAACATTACATCATACAACGGAAGCAAATTAGGTCTGAGTACAGACAAGTTTAACGAAGGGCTTAGAGAAGCCTTGTAAACATACATGCCCTTCCACGAGGGACCAGATTGTTGTCTGGAACGATACTACCAAGGTCAACGTCGAGCTTCACGAAGGTGACTCCATCGGGGTGTGGGTTTCCATCTAATACATAGAATAAGCAAACGTGAGTACAAAGTCGTACTCAGCAAGACTTACATCAGAACTATACTACTCATGCTCCAGTATCAAGGTAAAGGGAGGTGGGGTTTCATCTTGCAGAAGTGCCAGCTTTGACTTGGCTAGTCCTGTACTACGAGTACCAGACTTGAGGTAAGAAGTGTACACGAGTCCACTACCAAGTCTCCAACCAATACACCACTATGGTTACTTCCTCGACTTCCCCATGAGGAGCACACCATAGCACTCACGCTTATCTTGTGAGTTTTATAAGTATCCATTCAAGTTGTCTAATAATCAGGTACAAGTTCCAAGTAGTCCTTAACCGTGGACGCGGCTATTCGAATAGTTTTGTTAACCTTGCAAGGGTGTAAACTACACACACATGACCATCGGTTACCTCCTTTTGCTCGCCACCGCTCAAGAGGTGACAGCGAGGATGTTCACCACGACACTGCGCTCACAACCGGTCTATTCCAGGAGTCAACTATCTGAGTTTCCTCCGCTCGAGAGTCCGGCCGGATCAACGAAACGGACTCAAACAATGCAAGTGACCGAGACGCCACCTCTGGAAGATGGTTTGCCTGCCTCACAGGTGCACCCACATATCTATATGATCCAACCATTACTTCATTCTTTTTCTATGCACATGCCAAATGGAAAGCCCGAACTAATGTGACTCCTGGACGTCGACACGGATCAAGGCACTAGGCCGAGAGTGGTCAGTGAGCCCAATGTGTGGTTGTACTCTTTGTCTTGGATTACCATACAAGAACTCGGTGCTTAAGGCGATGTTCAACGAGACAACCCACTGTGTACTCCTACACAGCCTCTCATCGTTCACCTTGTATTAGGGTGGATTCACCAACACAGTTTCACTTTCATCAACACCATGTTCACTATCATCCCGACTCACATCAAAAGCATCCTCATTATAAACTCTAAGCATGCAGTAAGCAGTAACAGTTGCAGGGGCCACATGATATCAATCAACTCCTATGTCAGCTAGGATTGTGGTTTGCTTAGTACTGTGACAAGATGATAGGTCATGCATCGGATATGGGTTCAAATATGCGGTAGAATCGACACAAGGTGATCTCCTAAACATGCATAAGCGAGACTAAGAGGGAATTGGGATTTTATAGACATGATCAATGGGGTTTGCTTGCCTTGCTGACGAGGTTCACACATGGTGTCTTCAACGAAGGGGGTGACCTCCGGTTCCGGTTCCACTTCTATCGAGCAAACAAAGAAATCAAGGGATAAATATAATTGCGATGCTCAAGCACATGATAAGTTGTGAAAACATGATGTACATGGTACTGATGTGTTGACAATTCCATTTAATTGAAGTGTATTGCAAAAGAATTGCAAATTCAAACTTCAAATTTGAATTCAAATTAAGCCATATGCAAACTTGCTACTTTTGCCCCATTTTAAAATAGTCAAACATGAAAACAAATTGCATATTCTTAATCCTTGCATTTTTCTAATAATTTTTCATATATTATATGTTTAATTTGGAGTTAATATGAAGTTACTATGATTTATTGAAGTTTAAGATAATTTCTGGATTTTCTGATTTTCTTTTAATCAATAAATGATTTATTGCGTCAGGCTGAGCTCACTGTGACGTCAGGGGGGGGTGACTGCTGGGGCCCCCATGTCAGTGGGAGAAGGAATTAATCCCTCTCTGTTTTATTTAGCAGAGGGGTTAGGGGCCTCGGGACCCACCTGTCAGTGGGTGTTAGGAGGTGGTCAGTGGGTAATTAGTCCACGGGTTAGGTTTAACGGCGAGGGTCGCCGGAATAATGGCCGGAGCATCGCCGGAATTAAAAAACGTGCACGGGAGGGGGCTGGAATAGGATGGGCGTGTAGCCCGTGACCTCCCGCACCCATTCATGCCATTGGGGGTTCTCGGGGCGGCTCTGGAGCACGACCTCGATGACAATGGTGGCGGCCGGCCACTGGTGGAGACGAAGACGAGCTAGGGGGCTCGGGAGGAGGCTTGGAGAGGGGTAATCGACGAGGATGCTCACCCAGAAGCTCAATACGATGACGGCGGCGGCTGGGAGTACGCGGAGACGATGAATTCCGCGGTGGCCTTCTCCAGCTCCGGCGAGATCCCGAAGCAGTTGGCGTCGGTTCTTGGCGTCCTCGGGCTCGATTAGTTGGGGGATCCAACGAATACGGCGTAGCTTGGCCTCCTGGACATCACAGCGAAGAGGAAGGAGGCCGGTGGCCGCGTGATTGCTCGGGGACGCTCCGGCGCGCTCTCTGCGGCGGCCAAATTTGCGAGCTGAGGAGCGGGGAAAGGGACCCGGGAGAGAGGGAGGGGGTGCGGGGCCTTCTCGTGTGCGTCGTGGCGCGCAGAGGGGTCCAGGGGAGGCCTAGGTGGCTCGGGACACCTCGCCGGCGTCGGGATGCAAGCCACGGAGTTGCTTGTCATCGCCGGGGTAGACGACAACGGGGACTCGCGGGCTGGGCCGGGGTAGGAGTTAGTTGGGCTGCTGGCCCGTAGGGGTGGGCTGGGTTAGGTCCTTTCCTTTTTTTTGTTTATGTTTTTTTTCCTTTTCTGGCTTTTGTTTTTTCTCTAGATAAAATAGTAGAGAAATTTGATAAATGCCCATTATAATTTATAAAAACCCAAGTGACCAGTAGAAAGTCACCTTTAAGGTGTGGGCAATTTTGAAATTCAAAACATTTGAATCTCAATTCAAATAGGGGTCAAATTTAATTTCCAGGGCACATTTTGAATTTAAGAAAATTCCATGAGCTTGGGATTGAATCCAAACCACTTTTGCAATGATCAGAAACAATTCTAGGAATTTTCCAAGTATTCAAATGATTTTTGGAAAAATATTTTTATCTGGCCAATTAAATTAATTTCTCAGGGCTTTTCTTTTCCCCATTTTTGATTTTCTTTTTGAATTTTCCATGATGCAAAGGGACAAGCAAGCCCTAGCACTTACCCTAGTTGGGGTTCTGACACAGATAGATTTCGGTCTACTTATTTTGGCGTACTGCCCATGCTTTTTAGCCTCTTCCTTTATTTTGTAGCATAGTTAGCATTGTGGTGCATTTATAATCCTGTCAATTGCCCATCTGTAATTTTTTTACCTCGCATAGCAGTTTTATCGTCTTTTGGGAGAGACGTCACTAGTGAACATCACGGGACCCTTGTCCATATTCTCATCATTATTTACACGCTCATTTATTTTCTAGCTTTTAATTTTAGTTGCTATCATTATCATTATCACTTGTGTTTGATCCTTTGTAAACAACAAGACCGGAGAGATTGACAACCTCTCTGAACTTCGCTGGGAGGAAAGTTATTTGTGTCTGTGTGCAGGTCCATGTGAAGTAAGCAACCCTGAGGTTGTGAACGACGCCATTGTTCACTTCACCACCTACTTATCATTATCAGAGTCTTACTGGATTGATAACTTCGGTATCTTCACTGAGGGCAATTTTCTGCTATCCTACATCTCACCTTCCACTTGTGGTAACCAACGAAGGGAGAGAATCCATTATCACTTCCACGCCATCACTTGGCACCGTTTTATTCTGTCGCACAGGCGCTGCGGCGGTCCTCTTGGGAGCATGAGCTGTCGCCCGCTGAATTGGAGGTGGTGGAGCCCATGGCGCAATCAATCGTGGATCTCAAAGGGAGAATGACATGTCTGCAACTCATCGTCGTCTTCGTGAAGAGGTGTATTCAGCCGCTGCGGCATCGTGGGCACCCTATGTGGCAATAGTCTAGAGTCGAAGACCCAACGAGATGTCTGCATGAAGACGTTTCGATTCGTGAGATTTTGTCCCGAGTGCAGCGGATCACCAAGTGCTCGAGTACTGCTCTCGTGAGTTTTTTGGTCCCATATTATGTTGATCTGCCGCTTCCGGAGGTATGGGGTTGTGTATAGCTGTGTCTTTTTGTCCTCTGTTTTTTGATTTTCTGACTTTACTTCTTGGTTCTGTATTGTTTTTGCAGGGCCATGTTCCTCTACTCGATAATCCTCCGCAGCCCAAGGCTGGTGATATGGAAGAAGTAAACGATGATGCCCCAATTCCCGCTGCACCCGTGGTGGGAGAAGGTGCTGATCAATCGGCGGGTGGTGAGGCTGCAACTCATACTATGGAGGAGGATGATGACGGCCGAGTTCCCTTGAACAAACGGTACGAGAGATCGATCGCGTCCTCCAATGCCAGAGGTTGCTGGGGATGCGTCGTCTCCTGGTGCTGGTGAGAAGGGTTCGGGTGCTCCTGCTACTGCATATTGTCCTCCTCGGGCTGGTGATAACCCTCAACTGTAGGGGATCGAGATAGTCTTTGCGGGTAAGATGCCCCAATTTATTGATTCGACACAAGGGGAGCCAAAGAATATTTATAAGCATCAATGGTTAAGTTGTCAATTCAACCGCACCTGAAACATACTCCCTCTGTTCCAAAATAACTGTCTCAACTTTGTACTAGCTCTAGTACAAAATTGTACTAAGGCTACGACAGTTATTTTGGAACGGAGGGAGTACTTGCTTGCAACAAAATATTAATAGAAACGGTGATATAGTAGTGCGACGCCCCCAAAATCAGACCATGTACAGTAATCATACACGCAAGGTACACGATCGAGATCAGGGACTCATGTTAAGATATCACAACATAACTCTACAATTAATAATAATACAAGCTATTTAATACAAGCCAAGGGCCACGAGGGCTCGAATACAACAGCTCGAGAGCACAAAGTTAGCGGAAGAAAAAGTATCTGAGTACAGACACAAGGTACACATGATCTTCCTTAAGAAGGCTAGCACAAAAACAACTACGATCGAAAAGTAGAGGCCTCCTTCCTGGGAACCTCCAAACTACTCCTGGTCAACGGGGAAATCAACGTCGTAGTAGGCATCGGGGATCTTCATGTTGCGGTGGTCGGCATTGGGGATCTCCTGCTCCTAGACTCCAAGGCTCCAACGTCGACTACAGCGGACGATCAGGCAAAACAAAAAGGGGGAAATAAAGCAAGGGTGAGTATCTAGCATACCCGCGAGTCTTACGTCCGCTACTAAGCATTAATGCATTTTTATCAAATGGAAAGGGGAGGCTGCATATAGTGGACTGAAAGGTAGAAAATAAGAACAAGGATGAGAAGCTAGGCCTATCGAAGACTAGCATCTTCCAACGAGTCTTGCAGCATAAGAAGAGAACAACCAACAGTTCATATAAAGCATAAAGTAACAATGCAGCAGAAGTTGCTGCAGCATTGCATAATAGTAAGTTATATTAGTTAACAATTAACAATGCCTCTGAGAATCCTTCCTCGACTTCCCTGCAAGGAAGAAAACCCGGAACCAATCAGTTTAGTAGTAGTAGTTAGTAGTAGTAGAGTCTGGCTTGAGCATAAAGCATCCTGTTAACGTGGACACGGCTACCCGAATAGATTATCATCCCTGCAGGGGCTGCACTACTGTTACCCTACACACTCGGATCTCCAGGGTGGCGTACACCTTGTTAGGGAATGCCCCACCGAGGCTATCCGATACGCCGAAGTCCATCCTTCAAACTCAACAGAGAGGCCATCCGTCGTTCTAAATCCTAAGAACAAAGGGACTTTGGACCCCTGCCCTTTGTACTCCTGCACGGTACACGACTGGTCAGTGAAGCAGACCCATCTCCCACTACCGGAGTAGGCGGTCCAAGCCCGACAATCAGCCCGAGGTAAAGCTGACGTCTGAAGAGCCATTGAACGAGGCTACAACGCAGAGGGCCCACACCATAATCCCACATGGAGGTAGTGCATATAGGGCACGTCGACCCACTCAAGTCATCCACCTGACCCAGTTAAGCATTTTATTATTTTCTGTCGGGACAACCGTTATCGTTGCCCCTATCCGGGTGAGTCACGGACAACGACAGCAGCCAGGTCCATCGCCATAACCAGAGTCGGTGGCCGCCTGTCCTGTTGTCCCACCAACTCGTGCGATTACCAACAAGGTGAACCGTCTCCTTACCTTGTCTCGCGTTTGCTCTTTGAAGAGCTCGACTTTCGTACAACAGGGTATCTCACGACCAGCGAGCAAGGACAAGGCCCACTATGGTATCCACCTGTCCTGCCGTCCCAATACAATCCATGCGCGGGCACCGTTGGGTCACTCGACATCTTACCTTTAAGGACACCAGTTGATTCGAGTGCCTACCATGAAGTGAAACCAGGAGGAATCACCCTCGATGGTACACTTGAAGAGGTTCGACAGAGACATCAGCGGAATGAGCTAAAGAGGAGTATCCTCGTATCATCCCGATGATGCTACGCTACCGAGCCGACGACGAGAGTGAAATACGAGTCCATCCACTCGTAAGTCAAATTAGAAGCGACTCAGAGAGTCTCGCCATTGTAGGTTCCCTTGGGAGTCTGCTCTGTACCGTACCTGTTGCAGTTATAATAAATTATATCCTCATTCACTCCCCAGAGCGATCACGGCCCGACATCTAATCCTAGTAGATTAACATGGCGCATGGCTAACTGCTGAATATCATATATATTTAATAGGCAACATAGGATAAAGGAAGGTACATCAAGGGGCGACAAAACACAGGCTATGCAATTGAATAGGATTGTAATGTAGCAGCCGCAGCAATGCCTAGTGCAAGAAATGTACATAAAAGATAGGCAATATCTAGGGAAGGAAAATGGCTCTGCTTGGCTGGAAGCTCGACGGTAGGGGTACGATCGTCGTCGACGTAGTAGTCGTACTCGGAAATAGTGTCGTCGGCGGCAGTATCGGAGTCTATCAAAGAAGAAGGGGGGGGGGGAAGAAACAAAAAATACACGGCAATAATTGCAATACAAATACAATAAATGGCAATACGTTAAACTAGAGGTAACCTAATGCGGCGCTATACATTGCAGACGAAACGAGAATTTAACCGGCAATTTTACCGGCTCTGGGCGATTACAGGACAGATGATTCGGAGGGGGAATGTCTCGTGTTCGTTATGCTAGATTGCTCTTCTTCTTCTTACCGATTGCTCTCTATCTGCCGATTGCTCTTGATCTTCTCGATCGATCCGCCCAACGGTTGGTTTGAATGGAATGTTGACCGAACTTGCCGCTTCGAATTCTCCGAGAAATACGGGACATCGTGCCACGATTTGACATGTCATAACCGCTGCCTCGACCCATGCGCGCACGTCCCGTCCCATCCGCCGGATCTTTTGTGCTCCGAATTGATGACACTGTGGATACACGCGGCCACACCGCCTGCCGGATCAGCGCACCAGATCCCAGTACCTCCTCGCCAAGCCTTTAATACCCCGTGGGGTGAGAGATGCGCCACGCACCCCCCAATCCATCGTCTTCCTCGTTCTCTTCCTATACCTCCGCCGCCGCCGCGCCGCGCGCCTCTTCGCGCTGCCGCTCCCCCCAGAGCTTGGGATTGCTGCGCCGAGGACCTCGCAGCCGCACTCCGCCGCCGCCACCACTGCTCCTCCTCCGCCACGATTGGTGGGCTCGGATCCAGATTTCCGCCGCCGCGGCCATCTTCACCGGCATCACCGTCTTGCTCCTCCTCGCCCACCACGGAGTCCGACGCCTCCATGGGGGACGATGCCGCAGCCGCCGGCTCCCAGAGGGGATCTTGAAAGGGCTCCGTGGTTACTGAGATGCACATTGCTCTCCTTCGCCGGTCTCCCAAGATTCTTGCGGACCTCGACTACCGCATCCCCGACACCGAGCTCGTGCACGCACCCTAGGCCGGCGAGCGCGTGGTATTTCTTGCACATTTTCAGAGCGGATTCGGGCTCCCGGTGAGCCAGTTCTTCCGCGACTTCCTTGATTTCCATCGCATGCAACCGCACCACCTTGGAGCGAATGCTATCATGCTGCTCTCCTCCTTCGTGACGTTGTGCGAGGGCTACCTCGGGGTTCGGCCTACCATAGGACTCTGGTGCCGACTCTTCTACTTCCGCAGTTTCCGAGTGGGTACTGGGGTGTTTGCTGTTAACCCCAAGACCAAGAAGAAAGAAGAGGTGAAGGTGATGGCCGAATGCGGTGGCGCCACCATATACATCCGCAAGATCGGACTCTGTCCTCATCCCGAAGCACCACAGTCCATCAAGAACTGGCAGATGGGGTTCTTTTATGTTTCTTCACCAAAGGACAAGGACTTGCTGAATCTGCCCGATTTCTCTCTGCCGCCTCCGACTGCGAAGTATCACTGGTCCGAAAAGCCAGGGGACGGGACACCGATCTGCATCGTCAGATGGCCTACATGCAAACCTTCATGGGGGAAGGATTGCAACCTGCCGACCTAGTAGCGACATGGCTTTGCCGCCGAGTGCTTCTGCTGCAGCGCCGCTGCCACCGCATCTGTGACATGAGCCGCCTCCTCGACCCCACTCGGATCTCTATGTTCCGCGTGAATGAAGCTGACTTCCTCCGCCGAATCAACACCATTGCCGATCTCAAGGTTGTTGGGCCTTCTGATTTTGGAAAAATGGCATACAATCGAGCTCGGACCTGCCCCGTGGTATGCTCTCAATCTTATTTTCTATCTTTAGCTCTTATTTATCTATTGCTGCTTCTGATCGGATCTTTCTCCCCGGGAGTTCCTTGGATCTAGGGTTATGCAGGACAGATAGTCCACCTCAGGCTACCATCCCGACCGCGCTGAGGAAGACGCCAAGGACTTGGATCTTGAAGAGGAGACCGATTCCGAGACCGAAGCTCGGACTGCTTCTTTCGGGCTCGGCCTCAAAAAGACGGGTGAGTCTGATTACTCCGTCAAATGCTTCATGGCCGAATGGAGCAGTGATGCTGATTCCATTGGTGATTTCGGCACAGAGTCTGAGCCGGCCGAGAAGACGGTGGTCGAGGGGAAACCCCCCTGAACCGATGACGCGGCAGTTACCTCCAAGGTTGCCAAGAAGAAAGGAAAATATGGTGCGCGCCGAGCTGCCCCCGAGCCGAGTGGCCCTGTGCTCTCTCCCACTCCTCTGAACATTGCTCGCCCTGGCTTCTTAATCGCCAAGTTTGCTGCTCAGCTGCCCCGAGCTTATGGGTTTGCTTCTTTTCACTTTTTTCTCCTTTTGATCTTTCTGTACTATTTTTCTCAATTTGCTCTTTGTATTGCAGGGCTGCCCGATCTGTTGCTCCCGTGGCGCCTGGGGTGGCTCCGGTTGCTCCCCCTGCCACCTCTGATGTCCCTCCGAGTGCGACCCCCACGGCCTCCGCTACTTCCAACATGCCTGCACCATCTCGCAAAAGAGTCGCTGTCGACACCTCCAAGGCCGAGCGGGCCAAGAAACAGAGAGCTGCTGCTGCCGCAAAATAGGCGCAGCCGACTTCTGCCCTGCCAACCTCTACCGCCCTTCCGATTGCTGACGTGCAGTCGGCCACTCCTGCGTCGACCGCCACTGCTGCTCCTCCGATTCTGCTTGACCCCTCTGGTGTTGCACATCTTGATGTGCCATTGTCATATCGGCCCACTGCTGATGCTGCTCTGCCCGAGACTTCTTCAACCCAGGCCACTATGGTAGATCCAACTCATGCAGCCGGCTCGGAGGGTGCGATTGCTTCCTCCCCTCAACCAACCGCTTCTCCACCCGTCAATCCGCAGGTTAGTTTCCCACTTGCTAATCATACTTCTGTCGGGCCCAACGCTACCACAACACCGTCCTCTAGTGTCCTTGTGCGCCAGCCGTCGGCCGTGGGCCGCCAGCTCTCACGAGCTGATCGGTTCCGCGAGGCGTACATTGGCGCCGCTGATGTGTCCCCTGTATGACCTGCTGCCGACTCGGCCACTCCTCCGCCTCCTGGATCTGAGGACCAACTCCCATCCCATCTCTTGGGCCGATTAGGTGGCCTTGCTGCCCACATTAAACGTTTTGCTGACGGAGCTCTGGGCCAAATCCTTGCCTCAGAACACTCTGCTTCTGTAAGTTTTCTTTTCAGTGGGGGCGCGCCTAGCGCACCCACTTGGTGTAGTCCCCAAGATTCGGGCCGATTGCTTGCAATCTGCTCGGATCTTACTTTCTTTTTACTGCTTTACACTTTGCTTAGATCTGACCGACCCCTTTTTCAGGCCATCTGCGATAGACGTCAAGCTGTGTTTGACTAACTCTTTGACGCTTATTCAGAGGGCCAAAAATCCATTGCCGCCTGATGGCTTCTCGCCCTTCGTTGGTTACCCCAAGTGGAAGGTTTGAGATGTAGTGCAGCAGCAGTTTTCCCTTGGTGAAGATACCAAGGTTTGTCTCCAGTAGGACTCCAGAGATGATAAGTAGGTGTCAGCGGCGCAACTGACGCGGACCTGCACACAGACACAGATAACTTTGTTCCCAACGAAGTTCAGAGAGGTTTTCAATCTCTCTGGTCTTGTTGTTCACAAAGGATAAAACGCAAGGGATAATGATAGCAAGTAAAAGCAGTAAAATAAATATAGCGTAGAAAAAGTAACGATGACATGGACCGGGATACGTGATGTTCACTAGTGATGTCTCTCTCCCAAAAGACGATAAAACTGCTATGCGAGGTAAAAAAATTACAGAAGGGCAATTGACAGGATTATGAACGCACCGCAATGCTAACTGTGCTACAAAAGAAAGGAAGAGGCTCAAAAGCACGGGCAGTACGCCAAAATAAGTAGACCGAAATCCATCTGCATCTACTACTAATAATCCACCTTGAGATATCTATCCAGAATATCTCGCTGGTATTAAGTTGCGAGCCCCACCCAAAGTGTAAACCCAAAGCAACAGACAACTGCATTAAAAAGAACTTTGCGTAAAGTAAACAATCCTTGTAACCACGGTTACAAGCACCGTTGTTTTCCCCCTTGTGGCAACAACACATCCCCTAGACTCATGTTTCTGTCACTCAAGCGTGTCATCGGAAGGGCATGAACCCACAATCGAGCATAACGTTCCCTCTTGGAGTCACTACCTACTACTTGGCCAAAGCAATAAGCAGCAACGGAGAACATGCAAGAATTACTTAGGAACAAAAATATAAGAGATAAAAACCAAATATATTACTCTATCACAATCTAAACATAATCTCATAATCCATCAGATCCCTCCAAACTCAGGATAGCAACAGCAGAAATATTACAAAGGTGCCTCGATCATGTAGGGCAGTGTAACACCCTCAGTGTTATGGAACAGTAACACTTTTGATAATGAAGATTACTGTTGCTAATCGCTGATGTTAATCATGCTTTGATCACCTTGGATCAACTCAAACTAAAAATGCCTTTTGATGAATATTGAAAATAAGTGGAAATAAAACTTTGTTCAAAAATTGTGAAAGAAATTTTGTAAAATGCCTAAAAATCAGTGGATCACATCCATATGGTTTTGGGGATTTTTAAGAAATAAAATAAATCCAACAATTAAAACAGTAGCCAAACCAGTGGGATTTAATGCCTTTTTAATAAAACAAAAATGCAAAAGAGTTTATAAAAGTATAATTCTTTTTATGGCACTTCTGTATGGTGCTGCAATATTATTGGAGCAAGTTTCACTGTTGGTAAAAATCAAAATGTACCTAAACAAAATGCAAACAGAAAAGAAAATACAAAAAAAAATAAAAGAAATGGAGCCCACCCCCTGTCTCCCTGTGGGCCAAGCCAGCCCACTCTCCCAGCCCAACTCCCCCGGAATCAGCCCACCTAGCTCCCTCCCCTGTTCCCCCCGTGCGTCGCTGCCATCCATGGTGCCACGGCCATGGCCGTCGCCGTGGCGGCCATCCGGCGAAGCCCCGGCGGGATAAGTCCCCCCTCCCTCTCCCCTGGCTGCGCCCCGAACCCTAGCAGCCCCCAAACCCTAGCACCCCCACAGATCTCGCGCCCCCCTTCGTCTCCCATCTCCAGGCCGATACGCCATGGGCGCGACCCCGTGAACCGTGTGGCCACCGTCGTCCCTGTCCCCGGCCAGCACGTCCTGGAGGAGCGCCTCCGTCGTCTACGTCGCCTATGCCAACAAATTGAGCTCGGGGCGCCATCCAGGCCACGTCGTCTTCGTATTCCTCGCCGCCGGCCGACGCGCCCCGATGATAAATTCCGACCACCACTGTTCTCGATCGAGCAAACTGCCACCCCCTACGTACTCCTGGTGAGCTAGGCCACCGCCACCCACTGCCCTCTCCCCCTCCCTCTCACCGTAGCTCACGCAATCCTCAACCATGGCCACCGGGAGTCGCGCTCGCGCTCGCCGCGTCCAGTGCGCGCCATGGCCACACCCCGCACGCCCTGGCCTTGCTTTGGCCGCGCACTGCATCCTCTGGGTCGCGCCCCTGCCACGCCTTGCGCATGCTCGCCGTCGTGCGCCCACGCCGCTGTCTTCGAGCTCGGCCGCCATGGCCGCAGCCCAAGCTGGCGGCGCTGTGCCTGCGCATGGACTCCCCTGGCCACGCCCCTCTCGCGCGCGCACACCTGTGCCGCGCCCGAATCCCCCCCCTCTTCGTGCCTCCCTCACCGGGACTCGCCGGAACGGGCTTGCCGGCGTCGACCTCGCCATAGTGAGCGCGCGTGTTAATTAAACCGTGGGGGTTAATCCCCTTCTAAGCCTAAGCTCCCCTCTAAACACCCTATGACATGTGGGCCCTACTCTGGTTAGTTAATTAAATAACTTAAGCAATGGATTAAGTCACTCACTCAATGACATGTGGGTCCAGTGGATTTAGAATAAAAATAAGGACTTAATTAAATGATTAGAGGCTGACATATGGGACCCACTGGTCAGTTGACCAGTCAACCTTATAGGTTGGCCCCACATGTCAGGTTTGACCAGTCAAACTGTTGTGGATAATGTCTCTGTTTTATTATTAAAAATAATAGTAGAAATGATTTAAAAAATTGGATTAAAACTTTAAAATTAAATATCATTTAAACCGTAAGTCAGATTCAAAAACTTTATACATGAAAATTGATCAGAAAAATATAACGAATACGGATGCGCTATCTATATGTCTACCCCACCCCCCTAACACACCGATCATCGACATTCCCCCCTCCGGGCTGTCTGTCAATAATTCCCGGTGCTGGTAAAAACCTGCCAGATGAATTTATTCCGAACACGAATGTTGTTCAGAATGGTTCAACTAACACGGATACACCCCCTTAGATTTGTCAGGTGTCCACGACACCTGTGGCATGATACCTCCCCCCTCTGGACACCCTGTCCGGTAATCACCCGGAGCTGGCAAATCATCCCCGGATGAATTCCCCCTCTGAGTCTGATACATCGTACTGCGTTAGAACACCGACATCGATACATTTGCCATGTCATTCATATGTTTGCATTGCTTGCTTTGTATTTACTGTTTCTCCCCCCTTTTATTCTTCGGTAGACCCCGCTGCTACCGCCGACTACACTGCTGCCGGATACGGCTACTTCGTCGACGACCCTACCCCTACCGTCGAGCTACCAGGCAAGCAGAGCCATTCTCTTCCCCAGATATCACCTATCTTTTCTGTACTTTCTTGCACTAGGCATTGTTACTACTGCTGCTACGTTACAATCCTATTCAATTGCATAGCTTGTTCTTGTCGCCCCTTGATGTACCTTTCCTTTATCCTATGCTGCCTATTATTACTTATGCATTATTCAGTAGTGAGCCCTGCGCATTGTTAGCTAGGATTAGTTAGAGGGCCGTGATCACTCAGGGGAGTGAACACGGATACAATATATACAACTGCACAGGTACGGTACAAAGAAGACAACGCCAAAGGCCCCTATATGGGTTATGCCTAGTCACCTCAAGTGTGAGCTATCCAGGAGTATTCCTTGTACTCCACTCGAGGCTGACTTTGTCTTGCCACCATAGGGTCCTGGACAGCGGTTGTCCTTAAAGGTAAGAAGTCGGGAGACCCAACGGTGCCCACGAGCGGTATATCGTCGGGAACGACAGGGAGGGTACGACCGACGTTACTGGCGTGCTTGGCCCCTGCTCGTATCTCGCGAGAGTTACCAAACCACGAAAGTCGAGCTCTACCAAGAGCACACGCGAGACAAGGTAAGAAGACGGTTCACCTTGTTGGTAACCGCAGTGACTTGGTGGGACGACAGGGCAGGCACCGATGTACTGGTGGACCTGACTGCTGTCGTTGACTGCGGGTCGGTTAAATCGAGGCAACGATAACGGCTGTCACGCAGGTTAATTAAAATGCTAAATGGTTCGGCGGATGTCTTGAGTAGCCTTTTGGATTGTACGCACTACCTACACGTGGGATAAGGAGTGTGGGCTCCCCTGCATCGTAGTCTCGTTCGATGGTCTTCAGACGTCAGCAGTACCGCGGGCTGATTGCCGGGAAGTGGTGTTGTCTTCTCTTGCTCGAGCGGTGTATTTGTATTTCCTTTGATTTTTCTTCACCGGCCAGTCACGCACCGTGCAGGAGTACGTTCGGGTTAGGGTCCAAAGCCCGGCGTACATAGGATATAGTGCGGCGGATGACCTCTCTGTTGATTGCCGAAGGATGGGATACTTTGTGTCGGATAGCTTTGGTGGAGCGTTCCCTAACAAGGTTCCCGCCACCCTGGAGATCCGAGCTTCGTAGAGTCACGCCAGTGCACCCCTGCAGGGAAGATTAATATATTCGAATAGCCGTGTCCACGGTAACAGGACGCTTTATGCTGAAGCTGGATCTTACTACTACAAACTACTACTATTAAACTGTATGGTTCCGGGTCTTCTTCCTCGCAGGGAGTCGAGGAAGTGAACTCAGAGGAATTATTACTATTAATTATTACAACTTACTATTATACAATGCTGTAGAAACTTCTGCTTCATTGTTATTACATTCATGTTATTGAACTGTTGGTTGTTTCTCTTCTCATGCTGCAAGACATCGTCGGAAGATGCTAGTCTTCGATAGGCCTAGCTTCTTATCCTTATTCTGGTTTCTATCTTGCAGTCCATTATATACACCCTCCCCTTTCCATTTGATACAATGCATAATGCTTAGTAGCGGACGTAAGACTCGCGGGTATGCTAGATACTCACCTTTGCTTTATTTCCCCCTTTATGTTTTTCCTGATCGGCCGCTGCAGTCGACGTTGGAGCCCAGGAGCAGGAGTACCCCAGAGGCGGATACTACTACGTCGAGACCCCCGCTGACCAGGACCAGGAGTAGTTTCGGAGGCTCCCAGGCAGGAGGCCTTGCCTTTTCGATCTGTATCTCTGATGTTATTTGTGCTAGCCTTCTTAAGGCAAAACTTGACTAACTATGTCTGTACTCAGATATTATAGCTTGTATAACTTATGTATTCGGGTCCGTGCGACCCCCCTTTATTGTAAAATATTGGTTTATCCTTTTGTGTTTAGTGTTGTGCTGTGATATTCTCATCGTGGCACCCTAATCTCAGCCGTGTACCCTGCGTGTATGATTACTGTACACAGATTGATTTTAGGGGCGTCACAAGTTGGTATCAGAGCCGACTACCTGTAGGAAGCCACCCAAACACTACCTGGTCGAAGTTGAGTCTAGACTTTGAAAAACTATTTTGCTAACTTAATATTTGGCTTACGGGCCCACATCGATGTCACTACGTGTGATATCTATGGTATTAGGATCCTTTTCTTCTTACCTATGCTCTGGGAATCTGCTCTCTTATCCTTGCTGGTAAGTTTTACAAACTCTGACATTAGGATCACGTTCTCTTGATTCCATCCGGCGTTTTGGTGCTTCCCCATTGATTGAGTCGTGTCGCAGGAGTTCTACCCCAGGTCCCGGACCGCGGATCCCATTCTCATTCTGGGCAGGCCGCGCGTCCTCTGGCATTAACTCCTGTGGCCAACAGTTTTCTTGCGGCGTGATTGACATAGTGGAATCGATGTCGCGTCGTGTAATCCTTACCGCGGTCTGCGCGCCGCCTAGTGTGTCTTTTTTCCTTAATTTCTACGACGTTACGCTGCCCGATTTTCGATTGATTCTATGTGTGGATGTGTATGTCTTATATGACTACTCCTATATATCCGTGCCTCCTCTTTGTTGTCGTTTTACCCCTTACTCGTTTCCGGCATCTCGTTAAAATTCTCATCGCTGAAATACCTCTGTTAAATTCTAGCAGGATGGCTGGTCGTGGTGGTCATGGTCGTGGTGCCAACGATCCACCTCCGCCGCCGGACTACATGGCCGCGATGATGCAGCAGTTTCAGATGAACCAAGTGTTTATGCAAGGAGTCATAGATCAGCTCCAGAACCAGAATCAGAACCAGAACCAGCACCAGAACCAACCGCCTGTGGTTACTCTGCGGGATTTCATGCGTCTCAATCCCCCTCTCTTCCACCAACCGGAACAGCCGCTGGATGCTGATGATTGGCTTCGTGACATCACTCGTCAGCTGGAGTTCGCTAATGTGAGTGCTGCTGATTATGTCAACTTCGCGTCCTATTTCCTGCGTGGTCCCGCTGCTCAATGGTGGGACACTTACAAGGGCTCGCTAGTTGAAGGGACTGTCGTCACCTGGAATGACTTCAAGGCTACCTTCCGTGCTCGTTATGTCCCCCAGGCGATTATGAACCGTATGAAGGCCGAGTTCCGCAACCTCGTTTAGGGAAACAAAACTGTCGAGGCATATCAGAGGGAGTTCCTCCGCCTCTCCCGCTATGCTGCAAGTGACCTTCCCAATGATGCAAGTAGGCAAGAGAAGTTCCGTGATGGACTCAACCCAGATCTCCAGCTTGCACTTGATTTGCACGTCTTCCCCAACTTCGCCACCATGGTGAATCAGACTATCACTCTTGAGACCGCTCAGCTTAAGTTCGGTGGTTCGCCGAAGCACCCCCGTGATGCTGGCTCATCTTCGGGCACAGCACAGAAGCAACGCGTTTGGCTTCCACACAGTGTGTTTCGTCCAAATGCCCCTGCACCAAGGCCGTCGTATGTTGCACCTCGTCTGCCTCCACCCCCGCCGAGACAGCCGAAGACTGAGACTGCACCCCTCCGTCCTCAAGATGGCCTATGCTTCAAGTGCCATCAGCCAGGTCACATTTCCAGAGACTGCCCCCAGCGACAGAATCAACTGGTAGTTCACCCTGCTGGCCGTGGAAATGGCCGTGGCAACAACAGGACCCCCAACTATAACACTGTGTCTTCTGCTCACACTCGCGGACATGCTTACAACATTAATGTCGAAGAAGCTCAGGAGCAACCTGCTACCGTGATGGGTACCCTTCTTGTTAATTCAGTACCCGCTACTGTTTTATTTGATACAGGAGCATCGCATTCATTCATGTCAGAAGCATTTGCATTGTCGCATAACTTCATGGTAGAAAAGATGGATCCACCGATGGTTGTCCGCACTCCGATAGGCCATTTCCACACCTCCAAGATAGTGCCCAAAACCATCGTCGAAATTGAAGGGATTGAGTTCCTTGATTCCCCCATCCTCCGGAAGTCTTCCACCATAGACCTCATTCTGGGCATGGATTGGTTGAAAGTCCATTATGCCGCACTGTATTGTGGCACCAGTTCTGTCCAACTTTTTCACCCCTCCGGCGAGATTGTTAACCACACCACCCGAATTACCCGTGATGCTGAAACGCATATCTATATGATGAATGCTCTGAATATCTCACCTCTTGATGGGATTGAGAACGTTCCAGTCGTTCGTGATTTTCCCGATGTCTTCCCAGAAGAACTCCCGGGAATACCCCCGATCCGAGAGGTGGAATTCGCCATCGACCTAAAGCCTGGCACCGTCCCTATTGCCAAGCGTCCCTATAAGATGCCACCTCACCACCTCCTTGAACTGAAGAAGGAGATTGACGAAGCACTTCACAAAGGATTCATTCGCCCAAGTTCCTCTTCTTGGGGAGAACCTTCGCTCTTTGTCAAGAAGAGCGATGGAACAAATCGTTTGGTCCAAGATTACCGACCCATCAACCAAGCCACCATCCAGAACAAATATCCGCTTCCCCGGATCAATGATCTGTATGATCAACTTGCTGGATCCACGGTGTTTTCGAAACTCGACTTGAGGTTGGGTTACCATCAGATCCGAGTCCGTGAAGAGCACATTCCGAAGACCGCTTTCATTACTCGCTATGGTTCATACGAGTACATGTCATGTCCTTTGGCTTGACGAATGCTCCAACCACTTTCTCCCGATTGATGAACTATATATTCATGGAATACCTCGACAAGTTTGTCGTGGTTTATCTGGATGATATCTTAATATACTCCAAGAATGAAGAAGAACATGCTGAACATATTCGTCTTATACTGGAAAGGCTCCGAGAACACAAACTCTACGCTAAGTATTCTAAGTGTGAGTTCTGGCTTCCTAAAGTGACCTACCTTGGTCACGTGATTTCCAAGGATGGCATTGCCGTCAACCCAGAACGTATCCAGGCTATTCTTGACTGGACTCCTCCCAAGACTGTCAAGCAAGTCCGAAGTTTCCTCGGCCTTGCCAGCTATTGCCGCCGTTTCGTCGAGAACTTCTCCAAGATTGCCAGGCCTCTGACTAACCTGCTTCACAAAGGCGTCAAGTTTGAGTGGACAGATAAATGTCAGGAAAGTTTCCAAGCCCTCAAGGACAAGCTCACTTCTCCCCCAGTGCTTGCTCCGCCTGAAACTCATAAGGACTTCGTGATATATTGCGACGCATCTCGTCAAGGATTAGGCTGTGTCCTAATGCAAGAGTGCAAAGTGATTTCTTATGGCTCTCGTTAATTGCGTTCTCACGAAGATAAATATCCAACACATGATCTTGAATTGGCAGCGGTCATTTATGCGTTGAAGCTGTGGCGACATTACCTCGTCGGTAATCGTTGCGAGATCTACACCGACCACCAAAGCCTGAAGTACCTGTTTACTCAGCCCGACCTGAATCTCCGCCAGCAGAGATGGCTCGAGACAATAGCCGACTACAACATGGGAATTTCTTACACCCCTGGCAAAGCTAATGTGGTGGCTGATGCCCTAAGCCCCAAAGCCTACTGTAGTGAACTTGAAGTTCAAGTATAACAACCACTTCTGTATGAAGAGCTACGCAAGCTAAACCTTGAGATTGTTCCTCAGGGATATGTGAATAACCTTGTTGTTGAGCCGGACCTCGACAGCACAATCAAGTGGATACAAACATGTGACTCTGATGTCGAGAAGATCAAGAAGTATATCGCTAGAGGAAATCCATCATGCTTCACTGTTGCTGATGATGGTACGTTCTATTTCAAGAATCGTTTAGTGGTCCCTAGGAGTAAGCCCAATCTAAACTTGACCCCGCGCGTCATGAAAGAAGCTCATGATACTCCTTTGTTGATTCACCCTGGTAGTACCAAGATGTACCAAGACCTTCGTCAACGGTATTGGTGGTCTAACATGAAGCAAGACATCGCTCGTTATGTTGATGAGTGTGACGTTTGCCGTCGCGTGAAGGCAGAGCATCAAAGACCTGCTGGAACTCTACAACCCCTCTCTATCCCTGAATGGAAATGGGACAAGATTGAAATGGACTTTGTCACCGGTTTTCCGCGATCACAGAAGGGTCATGATGCGATCTTTGTCGTCATCGACCGATTCTCCAAGGTTTCGCACTTTCTGCCTGTCAAGGAGACGATCTCTGCTAGTCAGTTAGCAGACTTGTATGTTTCCATAATTGTGTCCCTCCATGGCATTCCGTTGGAGATCAGTTCAGATTGTGGCAGTATTTTCACCTCAAGATTCTGGGATAGTTTCCAAGAAGCTATGGGCACGCATCTGAATTTCAGCACCGCCTATCACCCCCAGTCGCAAGGACAAGTCGAACGAGTTAATCAAGTGCTTGAAGATATGCTTCGAGCTTGTGTCATCTCATTCGGTAAGAAATGGGAGGAATCTCTTCCATTTGCTGAATTCTCGTAGAACAATAGCTATCAGGCTAGTCTGCAGATGGCTCCCTTCGAAGTTCTCTATGTACGTAAGTGTCGAACCCCTTTGAATTGGTCAGAAACTGGGGAACGAACCCTCATTAGTCCGGACATTATTCAGCATGCCGAAGATCAGGTTCGCGTTATTCGTGAACACTTGAAAGCTGCTCAGTCTCGTCAGAAGAGTAATTACGACCGCAAGCACAAGGAAATGGTCTATCAACCTGGTGAATACGCGTACCTCCGTGTCACTCCCATGAGAGGCACTCACCGCTTCGGGATCAAAGGCATGTTAGCTCCTCGCTACATTGGCCCGTTCCGAATTCTTTCCCGGAGTGGACCAGTGGCATACCGATTGGAATTGCCGCCGAATCTCTCCCAAGTCCACGATGTCTTCCACGTGCCGCAACTCCGTCGCTGCTTCAAGGACCCTATCCGAGAAGTGGAGCATGATATGATCGAGCTGCAGCAAGACTTGACTTATCAAGAACATCCGAGCCGCATTCTTGATAAGTCTGAACGCAAAACCCGCAACAAGACAACCAAGTTCCTCAAAGTTCAGTGGTCGAATCATTCTGAAGATGAAGCCACTTGGGAACGCGAAGATCGTCTTCGTGAAGAATACCCCGATCTTTTCCCCTCTACAGCTTAGATTCTCGGGATGAGAATTCCTATAGTGGGGGAGATTTGTAACACCCTCAGTGTTATGGAACAGTAACCCTTTTGATAATGAAGATTACTGTTGCTAATCACTGATGTTAATCATGCTTTGATCACCTTGGATCAACTCAACCTAAAAATGCCTTTTGATGAATATTGAAAACAAGTGTAAATAAAACTTTGTTCAAAAATTGTGAAAGCAATTTTGTAAAATGCCTAAAAATCAGTGGATCACATCCATATGGTTTTGGGGATTTGTTAAGCAATAAAATAAATCCAACAATTCAAACAGTAGCCAAACCAGTGGGATTTAATGCCTTTTTAATAAAACAAAAATGCAAAAGAGTTTATAAAAGTCTAATTCTTTTTATGGCACTTCTATATGGTGCTGCAATATTATTGGAGCAAGTTTCACTGTTGGTAAAAATCAAAACCTAGCTAAAAAATGCAAACAGAAAAGAAAATACAAAATAAAATAAAATAAATGGAGCCCACCCCCTGTCTCCCTGTGGGCCAAGCCAGCCCACTCTCCCAGCCCAACTCCCCCGGAATCAGCCCACCTAGCTCCCTCCCCTGTTCCCCCCGTGCATGGCTACCATCCATGGCGCCACGGCCATGGCCGTCGCCGTGGCGGCCATCCGACGAAGCCCCGGCGGGATAAGTCCCCCTCCCTCTCCCCTGGCTGCGCCCCGAACCCTAGCAGCCCCCAAACCCTAGCACCCCCACAGATCTCTCGCTCCCCTTCGTCTCCCACCTCCAGGTCGATACGCCATGGGCGCGACCCCGTGAACCGTGTGGCCACCGTCGTCCCTGTCCCCGGCCAGCACATCCTGGAGGAGCGCCTCCGTCGTCTACGTCGCCTACGCCAACAAATTGAGCTCGGGGCGCCATCCAGGCCACGTCGTCTTCGTCTTCCTCGCCGCCGGCCGACGCGCCCCGACGAGAAATTCCGACCAACACTCTTCTTCATCGAGCAAACTTCCACCCTCTACGTACTCCTGGTGAGCTAGGCCACCGCCGCCCACTGCCCTCTCCTCCTCCCTCTCGCCATAGCTCGCGCAATCCTCAACCATGCCCACCAGGAGTCGCGCTCGCGCTCGCCTCGTCCAGTGCGCGCCATGGACACACCCCGCACGCCCTGGCCTCGCTTTGGCCGCGCACTGCATCCTCTGGGTCGCGCCCCGGCCACGCCTTGCGCATGCTCGCAGTCGTGCGCCCACGCCGCTGTCTTCGAGCTCGGCCGCCATGGCCGCAGCCCAAGCTGGCAGCGCTCTGCCTGCGCATGGACTCCTCTGGCCACGCCCCTCTCGCGCGCGCACACCTGTGCCGCACCCGAATCCCCCCCCTCGTCGTGCCTCCCTCGTCGGGACTCGCCGGAACGGGCTTGCCGGCGTCGACCTCGCCGTAGTGAGCGCACCTGTGAATTAAACCGTGGGGGTTATTCCCCTTCTAAGTCTAAGCTCCCGTCTAAACACCCTATGACATGTGGGCCCTACTCTGGTTAATTAATTAAATAACTTAAGCAATGGATTAAGTCACTCACTCAATGACATGTGGGTCCAGTGGATTTAGAATAAAAATAAGGATTTAATTAAATGATTAGAGGCTGACATATGGGACCCACTGGTCAGTTGACCAGTCAACCTTACAGGTTGGCCCCACATGTCAGGTTTGACCAGTCAAACTGTTGTGGATAATGTCTCTGTTTTATTATTAAAAATAATTGTAGAAATGATTTAAAAATTGGATTAAAACTTTAAAATTAAATATCTTTTAAACCGTAAGTCAGATTCAAAAACTTTATACATGAAAATTGATCAGAAAAATATAACGAATACGGATGTGCTATCTGTATGTCTACCCCACCCCCTAACACACCGACCATCGACATTCCCCCCTCCGGGCTGTTTGTCGATAATTCCCGGTGCCGGTAAAAACCTGCCGGATGAATTTATTCCGAACACGAATGTTGTTCAGAATGGTTCAAATAACACGGATACACCCCCCTTAGATTTTTCGGGTGTCCACGACACCTCCGGCATCATACCTCCCCCTCTGGACACCCTGTCTGGTAATCACCCGGAGCTGGCAGATCATCCCCGGATGAATTCCCGCTCTGAGTGTTATACATCGTACTGCGTTAGAACACCGACATGGATACATTTACCATGTCATTCATATGTTTGCATTGCTTGCTTTGTATTTACTGTTTCTCCCCCCCCCTTTTATTCTCCGGTAGACCCCGCTGCTACCGCCGATTATACTGCTGCGGGATACGACTACTTCGTCGACGACCCTACCCCTACCGTCGAGCTACCAGGCAATCATAGCCATTCTCTTCCCCATATATCACCTATCTTTTCCGTACTTTCTTGAACTAGGCATTGTTACTGCTGCTGCTACGTTACAATCCTATTCAATTGCATAGCCTGTTCTTGTCGCCCCTTGATGTACCTTTCCTTTATCCTATGCTGCCTATTATTACTTATGCATTATTCAGCAGTGAGCCCTGCGCATTGTTAGCTAGGATTAGTTAGCGGGCCATGATCACTCAGGGGAGTGAACACGGATACAATATATACAACTGCACAGGTACGGTACAAAGAAGACACCGCCAAAGGCCCCTATCTGGGTTATGCCTAGTCACCTCAAGTGTGAGCTATCCAGGAGTATTCGTTGTACTCCACTCGAGGCTGACTTTGTCTTGCCGCCATAGGGTCCTGGACGGCGGTTGTCCTTAAAGGTAAGAAGTCGGGCGACCCAACGGTGCCCGCGAGCGGTATATCGTCGGGAACGACAGGGAGGGTACGACCGATGTTACTGGCGTGCTTGGCCCCTGCTCGTATCTCACGAGAGTTACCAAACCACGAAAGTCGAGCTCTACCAAGAGCACACGCGAGACAAGGTAAGGAGACGGCTCACCTTGTTGGTAACCGCAGTGACTTGGTGGGACGACAGGGCAGGCACCGATGTACTGGTGGACCTGACTGCTGTCGTTGACCCCGGGTCGGTTAAGTCGAGGCAACGATAACGGTTGTCACGCAGGTTAATTAAAATGCTAAATGGTTCGGCGGATGTCTTGAGTATCCTTTTGGCTTGTACGCACTACCTACACGTGGGATAAGGAGTGTGGGCTCCCCTGCATCGTAGTCTCGTTCGAGGGTCTTCAGACGTCAGCAGTACCGCGGGCTGATTGCCGGGAAGTGGTGTTGTCTTCTCTTGCTCGAGCGGTGTATTTGTATTTGCCTTGATTTTGCTTCACCGGCCAGTCACGCACCGTGCAGGAGTACGTTCGGGTTAGGTTCCAAATCCCGGCGTACATAGGATATAGTCCGGAGGATGACCTCTCTGTTGATTGCCGAAGGATGGGCTACTTTGTGTCGGATAGATTTGGTGGAGCGTTCCCTAACAAGCTTCCCACCACCCTGGAGATCCGAGCGTCATAGAGTCACGCCAGTGCACCCCTGCAGGGAAGAATAATCTATTCGAATAGCCGTGTCCACGATAACAGGACGCTTTATGCTGAAGCTGGATCTTACTACTACAAACTACTACTATTAAACTTTATGGTTCCGGGTCTTCTTCCTCGCAGGGAGTCGAGAAAGGGAACTCAGAGGCATTATTACTATTAATTATTACAACTTACTATTATACAATGCTGCAGCAACTTCTGTTGCATTGTTATTACATTCATGTTATTGAACTGTTGGCTGTTTCTCTTCTCATGCTGCAAGACATCGTCGGAAGATGCTAGTCTTCGATAGGCCTAGCTTCTTATCCTTATTCTGGTTTCTATCTTGCAGTCCATTATATAAAGCCTCCCCTTTCCATTTGATACAATGCATAATGCTTAGTAGCGGACGTAAGACTCGCGGGTATGCTAGATACTCACCTTTGCTTTATTTCCCCCTTTATGTTTTGCCTCATCGGCCGCTGCAGTCGACGTTGGAGCCCAGGAGCAGGAGTACCCCGGAGGCGGATACTACTACGTTGAGACCCCCGCTGACCAGGACCAGGAGTAGTTTCGGAGGCTCCCAGGCAGGAGGCCTTGCCTTTTCGATCTGTATCTCTGATGTTATTTGTGCTAGCCTTCTTAAGGCAAAACTTGACTAACTATGTCTGTACTCAGATATTATGGCTTGTATAACTTATGTATTCGGGGCCGTGCGACCCCCCTTTATTGTAACATATTGGTTTATCCTTTTGTGTTTAGTGTTGTGCTGTGATATTCTCACCGTGGCACCCTAATCTCAGCCGTGTACCCTGCGTGTATGATTACTGTACACGGATTGATTTTAGGAGCGTCACAGGTAGCTCACGAGGTCTAAACAATGAAGATCAAAGAGGGGAGGAGAACATCACATAGCTACTGATCACAGACCCATGGTCCAAGGAAAATTACTCACGAGACATCCGGGGAGCATCCATGGTGGAGAGGAGACTCCCGGAGGTCAATCCTCCCTCCGGCAGGGTGCCGGGAAGAGGTCTTCTGGTGCTCCCGATCTCGGAAGCGCGGCGGCGGCGGAACAGAGGCGAGCTTGCGGAATAGGGTTCTTCTTCTGGAGTTTTCCCGTGATGGAGAATAAATAGGCGAAGGGGCGCAGCCAGAGGTGGACCAGGGGCCCCAGGCGCCCCCCTGGCGCGGCCAGGGGTGTGGCCGCGCCGGGTGGCCGCCTGGGACCCCCTGGTTCCCCTCTGGCCCCTCCCGGGCTCTTCTCGAAGCTTCCTGTACGCTGATTTTTTTGTATTTTTCCCGGAATTTTTCTGGCACTTTTTATATAGGGGAAAACTGAAATAGAAAAACAGCAGAAAATAGGAACTGGCACTGGGGTGCACTGAGTTAATAGGTTAGTCCAAATATGATCAAAAGTGTATGAAAGTGTATCTAGATCATAGCAATATCACACAAAACATGCATGGAGCAAGCAGAAATAATAGATACGTTTTGGACGTATCAACATCCCCAAGCTCAATTCCTTCTCGTCCTCGAGTAGGTAAATGATAACAAGCATAATTTCTGTGGTGACATGCTACCAACCATATAAGAACTTTGAAAAGTAAAGCAATCAAGGTTAGAGATTAAATTCAAGTCGTAACATGCAAGAGTATATAGTAGCATTGAAACAAGCAACAAAAGAACATTAGGTGCAAGAGCTCTCGCTGTCCGTGACTCGAATGTCTCCAAATGGTGTTTGCGTGCAAGAAGGGGGATAGGGAATACGAGAAAAAGTATTTTTGTGTTGAGAACTCAATCTACTAAAGTTTCACACTTGGTCTTCTTTGGAATCTTATCTTGACTCGTCCCCAGACCACTAGCCAGGTACAAGTCAATTTGATACACTCCTTTTCGATAATTTGAGCACTCATGCAATGGATGAGCGTAAGCACGAGAGTTGACACTTAGGATGGCAAAGAGAGAAGTACGGAGGAGGAAGAAAAAAAGGATGAGAAAGGCTCACATCAATGAGGACAATCATAGGCAAGAGATGCCAAATGATAGATATGATGTGAGGAGTAGGGATTGCCACGCAACGGATGCACATACGAGCTAAGAAGCTCTCCAATGGAACTAGTCGGGGTGCATCTAACTTGCTCGATCATGAAAACCTAGAGCTCGTTTGAGGAGGCTCTGTCGGGACCCGGGGTTAGCGTATGCAAGTCCCGCTACGACATAGTCATATGGAGAGCCGAGAACCGTACCCACTTGTCTATGCAGACAAGGCCAAGCACAGAACGTTCTCGGAAAGCATCGTACGTGAGGGGCATCCCATCCAGGCCGGATGATCAACTGAGATGGGTCCTCATCGTCCGCACACAAGTCTAATGATATGGGTGATGAACTCCCATATTCACAGACAAATCGCCTCAACCATACTATCGACCATCTCATAACTCTTACATAGACTTACTCCAGCCCGATCACTTAGTCGGGGTCTAGGGCGGGCTCGATCATACATCAAAGTGTGCACGAGATAGAGTCTCGAAAAATCGCATCGCGATGCCCCAAGCTGCGCACATCTAAGGGCCACTTGGTGCATAAAAGACCGCCAGCCAGATCACAACTAAGGTCTCGAAAACCCATACAAAGACATGCATGTTATAAACATACATGTAGCACACATGCCTTGTACGAACAGCAGGTATCATTGCAATTCTCTAAAATATATACATCTTTATTGATGACTCTTACAGAGTGCAAACAGAGATCACAAGCATGTGATCCAACATTACAACAACAAGCGGAAGCAAAGTAGGTCTGAGTACAGACAAGTTTAACAAATGGCTTAGAGAAGCCTTCTCTATAAACAAGCCCTTCCACGAGGGAACAGCCGTCTGACTGGGACTACACTAGCTTGGTCTTGGTCTGAGTCTTCATTCTTCGAGCTTCAGGTAGAAGCCACCATCAGGTAGGTGGGTTCATCTAAAACATAGAATAAGAAAATGTGAGTACAAAGTCGTACTCAGCAAGACTTACGTAGGAACTATACTACTCATGCACATGTATCAAGGTAAAGGGAGGTGGGGTTTCACTTGCAGAAGTGCCAGCTTTGACTTGGCTAGTCCTGAACTACGAGTACAAGACTTGAGGTAAGAAGAGTACACGAGTCCACTACATCTCCAACCAATACACCACTATGGTTACTTCCTCGACTTCCCCACGAGGAGCACACCATAGCACTCACACTTATCTTGGTGTATTTTAGAAGTATCCAGTTCAAGTTGTCTAATAATCAACTAAGCTTTCCAAGCAGTCCTTAACCGCGGACGCGGCTATTTGAATAGTTTTGTTAACCCTGCAGGGGTGTACCGCTACACACACGTGTCATCATTTACCGCCTTTTGCATGTGACCGTTCAAGAGGTGACAACGAGGATTCCACAGCTCCGTTCTAGTCCAGAGAGTCGCCTATCTGAGGGGGATCCGTATGGAAGTCCGGCCGAGGTTCCAGTACAGACTCAAACGATGTGTGCAGGGTCCCAAGCCGGTCTTGAAAAGCCGTTCATCCACTTCGTAGACCGTGCCACAGCCCTACCAGAACTCTGAACTACTGCGACTTCTGGGGTTCGAACGGGGTGAGGTACTAGGATGAGAGGGGTCAGTGAGCCCAATGTGTGGTTGTACTCTTCTTCTTGGATCACCACACAAGAAGTCGAACTTAAGGCGGTGTTCAACGAGACAACCCACTGTGTACTCCTACACAGCCTCTCATCGTTCACCTTGTATTAGGGTAGATTCACCAACACAGTTTCACTTTCATCAACACCATGTTCACTATCATCCCGACTCACATCAAAAGAATCCTCATTGTACCACTAAGCATGCAATAAGCAGTAACAGTTGCAGGGGCTACATGATATCAACCAACTCCTACATCGGCTAGGATTGTGGTTTGCTTACTACTGTGACAAGATGATAGGTCATGCAAAGGATATGGTTTCAACTATGCGGTAGAAACGTTATCATGGTGATCATCCTAAACAATGCATAAGCGAGACATGAGAGGGAAGTGGGATTTTATCGACATGATCAATGGGGGTTTGCTTGCCTTGCTCACGAGGTTCAGTCACGGGGTCTTCAACGAAGGGGGTGATCTCGGGTTCCGGCTCCACTTCTATCAGCAACATGACAATCGTAGGATCAACATAATGTACAATGCACAATCACATGAATAAGATTGTAATGGTGATGTTCATGGTTGCATTGTGTGGACAATTCCATTTAAAAGGAGTATATTGCAATTGAATTGCAAATTCAAACTCCATTTTATTTATCGATGAATTTCAAACCCATTTGAATGCATGAAAGTTCATTTGAAAAGTTTGATCATGAAGTGATGTTGTATAGTTGAGATAAAGCTTCTGATGTGTGAATGAATCCATTAGAATTAAGGGTGTTGCAAAGTCATTTGCAAAATCACTCCAAATTTGAATTTGAAAAGGATCCATATGCATGTTTGCTACTGTTCACCCATTTTAAAATGGTCGAACATGAAAAGAATTTGCATATTCATAATCCTTGTATTTTTCTGATAATTTTAGACATATTATTTGCCCAATTTGGAGTTAAAACGAATTTTCTATGAATTATTGAAGTTTAAGCTATTTTCTGGAATTTTCTGGATTTTTAATTCTCTGGAAATTGGTTTATTGCGTCACTGTGACACCAGGCTGACGTCAGGGGGCCAATGACAGAAGGGCCCTCTGGTCAGTGACCTGGGACTTAATTCACTCTCTGTTTAAACTAAACAGGGGTTAATTAAGCCCTGGGCCCACTGGTCAGCCTCTGGTGGGGGGGAGGGTTAAGCACGGGTTAAGGGTTAACCCACCGGCGGCTTGACGCCGGTGGCCTGGCCACGGCGGCGCACACGGGAACGGCGGCGCAGGGCACGGCTGGCCAAGCCGAGGGCACGGTTGTGCTCCTCGTGCTCTTGCGCTTCACGTGTAGCATGCGGGCGACTCCGGGGAGGCCCGATGTCAGAACCCCAACTAGGGTAAGTGCTAGGGTTTGTTTGTGCACTTTGCATCATGAAAAATTCAAAAAGAAATTCAAAATTGGGAAAGAAGAAAGCCCTGAGAAATTATTTGAAATGGCCAGATAAAAATCTTTTCCCAAAAATCATTTGAATGTTTGGAAAATTCCTATAAATATTGCTGATCATTTTAAAAGTGGTTTGGGATCAATCCCATGCACATGGAATTGTCTAATATTCAAAAGGTGCTCTTGAAATTAAAGTTTACCCCTATTTGAATTGAAATTCAAATTAATTGAATTTAAAAAATGTCCAAATTCTATATGTGGCTAGCTACTGGTCACCTAGTATTTATAAAAGTAATTGGGCATTTTTATAAAATGCTATGGTATTTGTTTTACCAGAGCAAAAAAATAACAGAAAAACTAAAAAGAAAAAGTTGGAACAACCCTACCTTGCGCCCACAGGCGAGGCCCAACTTACCTTGGCCTGGCCCAGCTCACCCCCCCGAACCGTTGTCGTCTTCTTCCCCGCCGAGCCAAGCTGCTCGGTGGAGGTAGGGCGTGGCCGCGGCGCCACCTCGACGCCGAGAGGCTTCCAGCCCCCCCTGGACCTCATCTCCTCGCCTGGGAGGCCGCCTCGAAGCCCCCTTTCATTTTCCCCCATCCCTGCCTCCTCCACCTCCTTCCCCGGCGAGATCTCGCGGGTTCCCGAGCGCGTCTCGTCGCCGCCGTCACGCGCCACCGCAGCCACCGAGCTCGCCTAGCCGCGCAAAGTTGTCTAGGAGCGCTGCAGACGTCGGCTCCATCGACTCCCCCTGTCAATTTGAGCACGGAGGCCCCGGAGAAGACGCCCGCCTCAAGAACTCGCCGCCGGCCGCCATGTCTTCCGACGACAAATTCGCCACCTTCTGAAGCTCCCCGGCGACGCAGACGCCATCTTCGAGCTCCTGGTGAGCTCCTCAGCGTTTCCCCCTTATCCCCAACCTCTCCCGGGCCCGATTTCTTCTGGTCGCCGTCGACAGTAGTCCGGCCACCGCGCCCGACGACATAGCTGTGGCCCGAGACCACGCCTTTGACCCCGGCCTGCTCCATCCGTCGAGGACGACCGAGAGCTGCACGCCCGTGCCCTCAGATCTTCTCCCCGTGACCTCTATCGCCGTCTCCACCTGAGCCCGAGCCCGGCCGCCGCACTCCTCGTCGCCGGCATGGCTCCAGGCCTCCCCGAGGTCCCCGACGAGCTCCACTCGAAGCGCACGAGCGAGAGGCACCCCCTGGTGCCCTCCTATTTCCTCCCCGTGGCCTTTTGGCCGACTCCGGCAACCCGCCGCCGTGCCCGTGCCACCGGCGGCTAACCGCCGGGAACTTAAACCTAAACCCACCCCTAATCACCCCCTAACCCCACTGACGAGTGGGCCCAAGGCCACTAACTAACCCCTGGTTAGTTTAAACTAACCAGGTTAATTAACCCCCCCCCCCCCCACTGACAGCCGGACCCACATGTCAGCAGCCCCTTGACGTCACCCTGGCGTCAGGCTGACGCAGTAAATCAGTTAAATGAATTATTTAAAACAGAGAAAATTCCAGAAAATGAGTTAAACTTTGGAAATTCATAACTAATTCATTTTAACTCCAAATATAACAAATAATATGTCTAAAAATATCATAAAAATCCATGGATTATGAATATGGGCTCTGTTTTCATGTTTGACCATTTTAAAATGGGTGAACAGTGCAAAACACCCATATGGCTTTATTTCAAATTCAAATTTGAAGCACATTTGCAAATGACTTTGCATTTGACTTCTTTTAAATGGAATTGTGCCCACATTGTGACCAAGAACATCACCATTTCAATATTGATCATGTGTTTGATGCATTGCAAATAAATTTATACCATTGTTTGATTGTTTGCTCGATAGACGTGCAACCGGAACCGGAGGCCACCCCCTTCGTTGAAGACACCGTTATCGAACCTCGTCAGCAAGGCAAGCAAACCCCATTGATCATGTCTATAAAATCCTATTTTCCCTCTCAGTATCTCTTATGCATGTTTAGGAGATCACCGAGACACGTTCTTTCGCATAGTTGAACCCATTCCGATGCATGACCTATCATTTTGCCACAGTATTAAGCAGACCACAATCCTAGCAGATTTAGGAGTTAAATGATGAGCATGTGGCCCCTACAACTGTTACTGCTTTTGCTGCTTAGTGATACAATGAGGATGTTTTGATTGTGAGTCGGGATGGAATGAACACAGTGGTGTTGATGAAAGTGAAACGTGTTGGTGAATCCACCCTAAACAAAGGTGAACGATGAGAGGCTGTGTAGGAGTACACAGTGGGTTGTCTCGTTGAACACTGCCCTAGGCCCTGAGTTCCTGTTTTGTGATCCAAGAAAAAGAGTATGACCACATGTAGGGTTTTATGGGAGCCCCGTTTGGCCTCTTTACATACCGATCCGGTCCAGGAGTCACAGTAGATTCGGGCTTTCCATTTGGCATGTGCATAGAAAAAGAATGAAGAAAAGGTTGCACCCTCCTAGATATGTGGTGGACTTGTGAGGCAGTGTAACCATCTGGCAAAGGTGGCGTCTCGGTCCCTTACATTATCTGAGTCCGTTTCGTGGAACCGGCCGGACTCTCGACTGGTGCCAAACTCAGGTAGTCGACTCCTGGATTAGAGAAGGTGATGTGAGGTTAGTGCCTTGGTTTCATCCACGTCCGACATCCGCTTGAAGGATGCCAAGAACGAGGCGATAAGTGATGACACGCGTGTGAAGATGTACACCCCTGCAGGGTTAATGAACTATTTGAATAGCCGTGTCCGCGGTTATCGACTACTTGGAAACCTCTACTTGTAGATAACTTGAATGGATACTTATAAAATTCGCAAGATAAGCGTGAGTGCTATGGTGTGTTTCTTCGTGGGGAAGTCGAGGAAGTAACCATAGTGGTGTATTGTTTGGATATGTAGTGGACTCGTGTACGCTTCTTACCTCAAGTCTGGTACTCGTAGTTCAGGACTAGCCAAGTCAAAGCTGGCACTTCTGCATGTTGAACCCCACCTCCCTTTTACCTTGAAACTTGAGCATGAGTAGTTTAGATCTGATGTAAGTCTTGCTGAGTACGACTTTGTACTCACGTTTGCTTATTCTATGTTTTAGATAAGAACCGGACCCCGATGGAGTCACCTTCGTGAAGCTCGATGTTGACCTTGGTAGTATAACCCAGACAGCAGTCTGGTCCCTCGTGGAAGGGCATGTTTGTTTACAAGGCTTCTCTAAGCCATTTGTTAAACTTGTCTGTACTCAGACCTAATTTGCTTCCGTTGTATGATGTAATGTGATCACAGACATGTGATCTTTGTATGCTCTATGTGTATATCAATAAAGAGTACTTTGTAGAGTTATGTGATGATACCTGCTGTTCATACTAGGCATGTGTGCTGCGTGTATGTTTATAACATGCATGTCTTAGTATGGGTTTTCGAGACCTTAGTTGTGATCTGGCTGGCGGTCCTTTATACACCAAGTGGCCCTTAGATGTGCGCAGCTTGAGGCATCGCGATGCGATTGTTCGTGACTCTGTCACGTGCACACTTTGTTGTATGATCGAGCCCGCCCTAGACCCCGACTAAGTGATCGGGCTGGAGTAAGTTTATGTAAGAGTTAGGATCCAATCGATAACATGGTTGAGGCGACTTGTCTATGAGTATGGGATTCACCACACATAAGCATTTAGACTTGTGAGCGGACGTTGAGGACCCATCTCAGTTGATCATCCGGCCTGAATGGGATGCCCCTCACGTTCGATGCTTACCGAGAACGTTTTGTGCTTGGCCTTGTCTGCTTAGACAAGTGGGTACGGTTCTCGGCTCTCCATGTGATTGTATCATGACAGGAATTACATATGCTAACCCCGGGTCCCGACAGACTTGGTATCAGAGCAGGACTGTCTGTAGGCTTAGCAACCCTTGGTCGAAGTCGAGTCTAGCATTCTATAGTTATATAGTTACTCTGGGTATAAGGGAACAACGTAAGGCTTCTTTTTACTCCTTACCCTCATCGATCTGAGTTCTGGGTCACCCTTATCTTTTCTACGGGATGATAGGACTAGGCTCATCTATGTCTGACTAGAACATCTCGCTGAGTGCTTCCTTGTAGCCGTAGGACAGTTGCGGTCGTCCAGAGTCTCCATATGTTGAGTTCCTTGAGGAAGTTCTGTTCAATATCCTCGAGGTTGTTTCATTTCCATCCCGGTGTAGCCGTTATGCTGCCGGATTTATCCCGTGTTTCTATGAATCTTTGCCTTCGCATTATAATTCTTTCCGCCTTCATCATGTCTTGTTATCCTTGAATCCATCATTCAACCTGTTCTGATTGTTGATTTTATCACACAGGATGTCAGGTGGAACTCGTAGTGCTGTTCGTCGGAATCGAGACCGTGTTCGGAATCGAAATGATGATGAACCTCTACCACCGCCTTCTGCGGCGGAAATCGTGATGGAAGCTGAGAAGAATCAACGTGATCAAACACGCCTTCTGGAACTCATCGAGAAGAATACCTCACGTCATCGTAATGTGGTTGTGAGCATTCAGGACTTCATCCTCCTCAAGCCACCAGTATTCCGATGTTCTTCTGAGCCCCTTGAAGCTGATGATTGGCTCCGTTCCATCGAGCGTAAGCTTGATACTGCACATGTTGCTCCCGATGATCGAGTTATATTCGCGGCATACTTTCTGGAAGGTGTTGCCGCTGAATGGTGGGAGAACTATGTTGCTATGCAGCCAAATGGTCACGTAGTGACTTGGCAGGAGTTCCGTGATGCCTTTCGAGGGTACCACCTTCTAGATGAGTTGATGGAGCGCAAGAAGGAAGAGTTCTGCAATCTGTCTCAAGGAGAGATGTCCATCCATGAGTATGCGAGGGAATTCAACCATCTTGCTCGTTATGCCCAAGATGAGATCACCACCGATGGCAGAAAGCAGGCAAGGTTCCGTAAGGGACTTAGCCCTATCCTTCGTCATGATCTCAACCTCATCGTATTTGCCACCTTTGAAGATTTAGTCAACAGATCCTTTAGAGCTGAGCATGGCAATGAAATTTTCGAGGAATCCCGCAAGCATGCTCTTGAGCTTGCTTCTTCTTCAAGTTCAGCCCCTCAGAAACGCCGAATTTGGATTCCAACCAGAGCCATACCTCAAAACCTTCTTCAGAGACCACCACCGAATATATGCCATCCACCCCAACACATTATTCCACCCAGGAATGATGGTGTGCAATCAAGTAATCCTGCTTCCAGCAATTTAGGCAGGGTATGTTTCACGTGTGGTCTGACAGGCCATTACTTCCGACAGTGCCCTACAGTGTTGGTGGCACCACGTCGACCTAGTCACAAGCCTCCAAAGAAATCAACCACCAAAGCCATCCCAGCAAAGCTTTCAACAACAAGTAGTGGTTGTGTGAACCAAATCTCAATTGAGGAAACCACTGTTGCTTCCGACGTCATTCTTGGCACACTCCCAGTCAATCATGTCCCCGCCTCCGTTCTTTTCGATCCAGGAGCTTCTCATTCATTCATGTCGGAGAGTTATGCACTTCGTCATGAATTTCCTTTTGAAGAAATGTTTTCTCCAATGATCATTCAAACTCCTGGTTCAAAGTGGCAAACTAATAGAGTAAGCCATGGCAATCAAATTGCAATTGAGGGTTTAGTATTCCTTGCTTCACTTATAGCCCTCAAGTCTTCGGACATTGATGTCATCCTAGGAATGGATTGGTTATCAAGGCAAAATGCTTTCCTTGATTGTAAAGCCAAATCAGTCAAGCTCACCCATCCTTCAGGCCAGACCATTGACTACACATCACCTAGCTCTAGAATCCAGATGCATACTTTGAATGTGCTTCCACTTCCAGACCTTGAAGATGTTCCGGTGGTTCGTGACTTCCCGGATGTCTTTCCTGAAGAGCTGCCGGGAATGCCACCCGACAGGTGTGTAGAACTCATAGTGGATCTTATACCAGGCACAACTCCAATTTCCAGACGCCCATATAGAATGGCCCCACATGAGTTAGCTGAGCTAAAAACCCAACTTGATGCTTCGTTGGCAAAAGGCTTCATCCGCCCTAGCTCATCGCCATGGGGTTGCCCCGTTTTGTTCGTAACGAAGAAAGATGGAACAGAAAGGATGTGCGTAGACTATCGCCCGCTAAATCTAGCGACGATAAAGAACAAATACCCACTGCCTAGGATCAATGATCTTTATGATCAACTTGCAGGATCCTCTGTCTTCTCCAAAATGGATTTGAGATTAGGTTATCATCAAATCAAAATCAGAAACGAGGACATTCCAAAAACGGCTTTTACTACTCGTTATGGTCTTTACGAGTACACCGTCATGTCCTTTGGTTTGACCAATGCCCCCGCCACATTCTTATGCTTGATGAATTCGATCTTCATGGAGTACCTAGATAAATTTGTTGTGGTTTATCTTGATGACATTCTCATCTACTCGAAGAACGAAGAAGAGCACGCAGAACACCTTAGGCTGGTATTGATGAAACTTAGAGAGCACCGCCTGTATGCCAAGTTCTCCAAGTGTGAATTTTGGCTACCAGAAGTGACCTACTTAGGCCACGTGATTTCTGCGAAAGGAGTTGCAGTCAATCCCGAGAGAGTTCAGGCCGTCCTTGACTGGACTCCACCTGAATCGGTTAAGCAAGTTAGAAGTTTTCTTGGCTTAGCAAGCTATTGCCGCCGCTTCGTCGTTAATTTTTCTAAAGTTGCAAAGCCTCTTACTGAACTCCTCAAGAAAGATAAGAAATTCCAATGGACCCCCAAGTGCGAGGAAAGATTTCAAGAGCTAAAAAGAAGATTGACTTCTGCACCCGTACTTGCACCTCCAGACACCAAAACGGATTTCGAGATCTAATGTGATGCTTCACGGCAAGGGTTAGGATGCATACTTATGCAAGATCGACATGTGGTACCTTATGCTTCACGCCAGTTGCGGCCACATGAAGAGAATTATCCTACCCATGAACTTGAACTCGCTGACGTAGTTCATGCCCTGAAGACTTGGCGACATTACCTCCTTGGTAATCGTTGTGAGATATATTTTGATGTCACAACCCTAGTTTAGGTATGTGCTTTTATTATTAGAATAATTGCATCATGTTTAATTCCTTGGTTTAATAATTGAGGATTTGGAAAAGCCTCAAAAAGAAATTTAAATAAAAGGCGAGATAAAAAGTTTTTCCAAAATTCCTCCAAACAATTTTGAAAAATCCTATAAATGAGTATGATCATTTTAAAAATGATTTGGAGTCAAACCCATGCTCCTGGATTTTTCAAATATTCAAACAGAGGCTTGGAAATTAAATTTAAATGCTATTTGAATTGAAATTCAAATGTTTTGAATTTCAAAAATCTCCAAAACTTGGGAGTGACTAGTACTAGGTCACATATGTCCAAGATAATTAATTGGGGGTTTATAAAAGTGTTTGGGTATTTTATCCAATACAAAACAAATAAAACAGAAAGCAGAAAAAGTAAAAATAAACAAAAGGGCCGAAGCCACCCACCTCCCTTACCTCCGTCCCACCTGGCCCAAACGCGGCAGAAGCCGGCCCAGCCTGCCAGGGGCAGGGGCGTCTTCAACCTCTGCCTTCTGGCAGAGGCGTGGAGCGCCTGCTCGCCGGGGCTTCCACGTCCAGCTCGCTCGGGAGGCCCCCTCGTCCCTATCTAACCGCCGTGGAGACCCCCGTGCTCATCCCTTCCTTCCCCCCCCTCTGGAAACGACTCTCCTCTCTCTCCCGTGCGAATCCGCAAGGACCCGAGCGCCCCGGAGTTCACCGACGAGCACCACCACGGCCACCGGCCTCCCCTCGCCGCGCCCAGCTGTCCAGGACGTCCGCCGCACTCGTCTTCGTCTCCTAGCGCACTCAATTCGAGCGGAGAAGCTCCGTGGACGACGCCCGTGTCAAGTTCTTCCACCGCGGCATTCGAGCTCCGGCGAGGAATTGGACGGCCACCGCTGCATCTCCGGCCTCCTCGTCAACGCAGTCGCCCTCACGGTGAGCGTCCGCTCAATTTTCCTCTAGCCCGTGCTCCCCCTCGTGCCTCGTCGCCGTTTCCCACGCAGCAGAGCTCCGGCCGCCGCGGGCCTGCTCGTCGACGCGCAGCCGGCGCCCCCTTGGCCGCCCAAGTGCCTCCCCTTGACGCGCGCGTGTGAGAGGGCCCGTTTGGTGCCATCCCCGTGCCATCCCGTGGCCGGGAGGCCACTCCGGCGACCCCTCCGCCGTGTCCCGTGGCTGCCGGCGGCTAAACGCCGGCCGGCCTGGCTAACCACCCCCCTAATCCCCTCTCTCTCTCACTGACGGGTGGGACCCAGTGCCCCCTAATCCGCTGTCATCTCTAATTAAACGGGGTTAACCCCAGAGTGGATGACAAATGGGCCCCGCGTGTCAGTTTGACCAGTCAGCGCCAGTGATGTCATCATGCTGTCATGCTTGCGCAATATTTCCTTTTTCCTAATTATCAGAAATTCCAGAAAATGCTTAAATCTTTGAAATTCAATAACTTTTTATCCATAACTCCAAATCAAATAAGTTATATATGAAAAATCATCAGAAAAATGCAAGGATTCCAAATATCATACTTTCATGGATGAAAAACACATTTATGATGATGAACCAGTAGCATTTAGCTATATGGCTTATTTGGAATAATTCAAATTAAATGTTTAAATCATTTCAAATTAAATCTTTGCAATGCCAACCTTATCACATGAACATCAAAGGCATATCATACACATGACCACATGAATTACCATGTCCAAACATTAGCAAATGCCACTTGGCTAAATTGAACCACATTTGGAGTTTGAATTTGAATTCCTTTTCAAATCAACTTCAATTAAACTTGTTGTAAATTGAACATAGATCACATCAGTACCATGCCATGTTTCATTCTTGAATGTGCATTGCAATGTGATGTTTATACATTGTTGTCTCGGTGTTTGCTTCTTCTCGATAGATCCATCGCCGGACGTAGTTCCTGTTTCTTCGAAGAGTGGCACTTCCGAGTCTCGACAATAAGGCAAGCATACCCCCTTTGATCATATCTATAAAAACCCAGTTTCCCTCTTGTTCTCTTATGCATGATTAGGTGATTCACATGTTACCGTTCTACCGTTAGATGAACCCATCCTTTGCATAACCTATCATTGCTACCACAGTATTAAGCAAACCTCAACCTAGCAGATACAAGATTGTTTGTGCTCATCATGTGGCCCTTCATCCATGTTATGCTATGCCATGCTAGAGTTGTTTGCAATGAAGTTGATCCATCTGGGTGATGTATCGGGATGGTAGTGAACACATGCAACAAGGTGGTAACGTGTTGATGAAGTCACCCTAAAATAAGTGAACAATGAGAGGCTGTGTAGGAGTACACAGTGGGTTGTCTCATTTACACTGCCCTAGGCCCCGAGTTCTTGTGTTGTGATCCAAGACACAGATTACTACCACATGTTGGGCTCATTGACCCCTCTCGACCTATTAACTCACCCTGACTAGGGTCCAGGATTCGCATGGGTTAACTTTATTCTATTTGCTTTCATAACATAGCACGGTTTTAGGCAAGCGCAGCACCATCCGTCGAGGTGGGCTTGTCGGACCCTCCATACATCGTCTGGGTCCTGAACGGAAACCCCGGCCGGATTCCCGATTGGGGTGCAACTCAGATAGGCGATTCCCTGGACTAGAGTTGGAGCCGTGAGGTAAGTGTCGTGGTACTATCCTCGCCGACACCGCTTGAAGGTGACGAGTTATAGGCGGTAAGTGGTAGCTACGTATGTGAAGAAGTACACCCTTGCAAGGTTAATGAACTATTCGAATAGTCCTGTCCGCGGTTATGGACTACTTGGAGATCTTTACTTGATTATTAGACAACTCAAATGGATACTCTCAAAATCTCAAGATAAGTGTGAGTGCTTTGGATTGCTTCCTCGTGGGGAAGTCGAGGAAGGATCCATGGTTGCGTATTGATGTGGTGATCAAGATTAGATGGACTCGTGTGCGCCTCTCATCTCAACTCTATGTAGTCGTAGTACAGGATAGCCAAGTCAAAGCTTTCTGCATTACAACCCCACTTGCCTTTACCTTGGTACCTGAGCATGAGTAGTATAGTTCTGACGTAAGTCTTTCTGAGTACGACTTTGTACTCACGTTTTCTTATTCTATGTTTTAGAGACGAGACCACTGACCCTGATGGTGGTTTTCCCCTTCAAGCTCGACATCGACGAAGTTATGTAGTCCCAGACAGCAACCTGGTCCCTCTGGAGGGTCGTTGTGTTTTCTTAAAGGCTTCTTAAGCCATTTGTTAACCTTGTCTTTAATAAGACATAATTTTCTTCCGTTGTTGTATGATGTAATGTTGGATCACAGTGATGTGATCTCTGCTTGTAACACTACTATATCTGCTCTGTTTAGCAGATGCAATAAAGCTATGAGTTTGTAGAGTTCATGTTGTGTTACCTGCTGTTATACACTTGGCATGCATGCTGCGTGTATGTTTATATCGTGCATGTCATGTGTGGGGTTCGATACCTTGGTTGTGCTGTCGCCGGCGGTCTTTCATACACCAAGTGGCCCTTAGATGTGCGCAGCTTGGGGCATCGCGATGCGATTGCTTGTGACTTTGGCACGTGGCACACTTTGTTGTATGATTGAGCCCGCCCGAGACCCCGGCTGGAGTATGTTTATGTAAGTGTTAGGATTCAATCGATAATATGGTTGAGGCGACTTGTCTATGAGTATGGGATTTCACCACCCATAATCATTTAGACTTGTGAGCGGGCGATGAGGACCCATCTCAGTTGATCATCCGGCCTGGATGGGATGCCCCTCACGTTCGAGCTTTCCGAGAGTGTCTTGTACTTGGCCTTGTCTGCTTAGACAAGTGGGTATGGCTCTCGGCTCTCCATATAATTGAATTGTGACTGGAATTACATATGAAAACCCCGGGTCCCGACATCTGATCACCAAAGCCTCAAATACATATTCACCCAGCCAGATCTTAATCTCAGGCAAAGACGCTGGATAGAGTTGATAAAAGATTATGACTTAGGAATTTCTTACACCCCAGGCAAGGCCAATGTCATGGCTGATGCCCTAAGTCGTAAGTCGTATTGTAAAAACCTCATGTTACAACAGTATCAACCACTTCTTCATGAGGAATTTCGAAAGCTCAATCTCGAGATTGTTCCTCGTGGATCTCTTTTCAACTTGGTGGCGAAACCAACCCTTGAGGATCAAATCATAGCCGCCCAGAAACAAGATAGTAGTATTCAAGAGATCAAGCAGAACATTGTTAGCGGAGTTGCTAAATGTTTTTCTGCAAATGATCAAGGAACGATATTCTTTGAAAATCGTTTGGTAGTTCCTGAGAATGAAGACCTAAAGCAGCTGATCCTTAAGGAAGCTCATGACACTCCCCTCTCAATTCATCCCGGTAGCACAAAAATGTACCGAGATCTACGCCAGAGATTTTGGTGGACCCAGATGAAGAGAGACATTGCACAATTTGTTGCCGAATGTGATGTTTGTCGTCGCATTAAGGCAGAACACCAAAGACCTGCTGGTACTCTTCAACCATTGTCTATTCCCGAGTGGAAATGGGACAAGGTCGGTATGGACTTCATCACCGGCTTTCCAAAAACCCAGAAAGGAAACAATGCCATCTTCGTTGTCATAGATAGGCTTTCCAAAGTTGCTCACTTTCTTCCTGTTCGCGAGTCTATAACTGCTAGTCAGTTGGCGGACTTGTATGTCTCTAGAATCGTGTCTCTTCACGGTGTTCCTTTGGTGATCAATTCTGATCGTGATAGCCTTTTCACCTCTAGATTTTGGGAAAGTTTTCAAAATGCTATGGGAACTCATCTATCCTTTAGTACAGCTTTCCACCCTCAATCTAGCGGTCAAGTTGAAAGGGTTAATCAAATCTTGGAAGACATGCTCAGAGCTTGTGTTATCTCTTTCGGAAAGAATTGGGAGAAATCTCTTCCATTTGCCGAATTTGCTTATAACAATAGCTATCAATCTAGTCTGGACATGGCTCCCTTTCAATTCCTCTACGGACGACGATGTCGAACACCCCTTAACTGGTCAGAAACCGGTGAAAGACAATTCTTTGGACCGGATATGATCAAGGAAGCAGAAGAGCAAGTTCGCATTGTTCGTGATCGATTGAAAGCCGCTCAGTCTCGTCAAAAGAGCTACTATGATCGTCATCATAGAGAGGAGAGCTACAATATTGATGAGAAGGCTTACCTCCGGGTTACTCCTCTGAAGGGAACCCAAAGATTCGGTATCAAAGGCAAGTTGGCCCCACGATACATCGGACCTTTCCGCATTCTTGCTAAACATGGAGAAGTTGCCTACCAACTTGAACTACCTCCGCACCTTTCCCGAGTACATGATGTATTCCATGTGTCACAACTCAGGCGTTGCTTCAAGGACCCCATCCGCGAAGTCGACCATGAAACGCTTGATCTCCAAGATGACCTTTCTTATCGAGAGTGCCCTGTTCGTATTCTTGATTCCGCAGAGCGTGTCACTCGTCGTCAGAAGATCAAGTTCCTCAAAGTGCAATGGTCACATCACTCCGAGAAAGAAGCAACATGGGAAAGAGAAGACCGCCTCCGTGCCGAGTACCCCACCTTCCTCCCGACGACTTCTGAATCTCGGGACGAGATTCTTTTGAGTGGGGGCGAGTTGTCAGAACCCCAACTAGGGTAAGTGCTAGGGTTTGTTTGTGCACTTTGCATCATGAAAAATTCAAAAAGAAATTCAAAATTGGGAAAGCAGAAAGCCCTGAGAAATTATTTGAAATGGCCAGGTAAAAATCTTTTCCCAAAAATCATTTGAATGTTTGGAAAATTCCTATAAATATTGCTGATCATTTTAAAAGTGGTTTGGGATCAATCCCATGCACATGGAATTTTCTAATATTCAAAAGGTGCTCTGGAAATTAAAGTTTACCCATATTTGAATTGAAATTCAAATTAATTGAATTTCAAAAATGTCCAAATTCTATATGTGGCTAGCTACTGGTCACCTAGTATTTATAAAAGTAATTGGGCATTTTTATAAAATGCTATCGTATTTGTTTTACCAGAGCAAAAAAAATAACAGACAAACTAAAAAGAAAAAGTTGGAACAACCCTACCTTGCGCCCACAGGCGAGGCCCAACTTACCTTGGCCTGGCCCAGCCCACCCCCCCGAACCGTTGTCGTCTTCTTCCCCGCCGAGCCAAGCTGCTCGGTGGAGGCAGGGCGTGGCCGCGGCGCCACCTCGACGCCGAGAGGCTTCCAGCCCCCCTGGACCTCATCTCCTCGCCTGGGAGGCCGCCTCGAAGCCCCCTTTAATTTTCCCCCATCCCTGCCTCCTCCACCTCCTTCCCCGGCGAGATCTCACGGGTTCCCGAGCGCGTCTCGTCACCGCCGTCACGCGCCACCGTGGCCACCGAGCTCGCCTAGCCGCGCAAAGTTGTCTAGGAGCGCTGCAGACGTCGGCTCCATCAACTCCCCCTGTCAATTTGAGCACGGAGGCCCCGGAGAAGACGCCCGCCTCAAGAACTCGCCGCCGGCCGCCATGTCTTCCGACGACAAATTCGCCACCTTCTGAAGCTCCCCGGCGACGCAGACGCCATCTTCGAGCTCCTGGTGAGCTCCTGATTTCTTCTGGTCGCCGTCGACAGTAGTCCGGCCACCGCGCCCGACGACATAGCTGTGGCCCGAGACCACGCCTTTGACCCCGGCCTGCTCCATCCGTCGAGGACGACCGAGAGCTGCACGCCCGTGCCCTCAGATCTTCTCCCCGTGACCTCTATCGCCGTCTCCACCTGAGCCCGAGCCCGGCCGCCGCACTCCTCGTCGCCGGCATGGCTCCAGGCCTCCCCGAGGTCCCCGACGAGCTCCACTCGAAGCGCACGAGCGAGAGGCACCCCCTGGTGCCCTCCTCTTTCCTCCCCATGGCCTTTTGGCCGACTCCGGCAACCCGCCGCCGTGCCCGTGCCACCGGCGGCTAACCGCCGGGAACTTAAACCTAAACCCACCCCTAATCACCCCCTAACCCCACTGACGAGTGGGCCCAAGGCCACTAACTAACCCCTGGTTAGTTTAAACTAACCAGGTTAATTAACCCCCCCCCCCACTGACAGCCGGACCCACATGTCAGCAGCCCCTTGACGTCACCCTGGCGTCAGGCTGACGCAGTAAATCAGTTAAATGAATTATTTAAAACAGAGAAAATTCCAGAAAATGAGTTAAACTTTGGAAATTCATAACTAATTCATTTTAACTCCAAATATAACAAATAATATGTCTAAAAATATCAGAAAAATCCATGGATTATGAATATGGGCTCTGTTTTCATGTTTGACCATTTTAAAATGAGTGAACAGTGCAAAACACCCATATGGCTTTATTTCAAATTCAAATTTGAAGCACATTTGCAAATGACTTTGCATTTGACTTCTTTTAAATGGAATTGTGCCCACATTGTGACCAAGAACATCACCATTTCAATATTGATCATGTGTTTGATGCATTGCAAATAAATTTATACCATTGTTTGATTGTTTGCTCGATAGACGTGCAACCGGAACCGGAGGCCACCCCCTTCGTTGAAGACACCGTTATCGAACCTCGTCAGCAAGGCAAGCAAACCCCATTGATCATGTCTATAAAATCCTATTTTCCCTCTCAGTATCTCTTATGCATGTTTAGGAGATCACCGAGACACGTTCTTTCGCATAGTTGAACCCATTCCGATGCATGACCTATCATTTTGCCACAGTATTAAGCAGACCACAATCCTAGCAGATTTAGGAGTTAAATGATGAGCATGTGGCCCCTACAACTGTTACTGCTTTTGCTGCTTAGTGATACAATGAGGATGTTTTGATTGTGAGTCAGGATGGAATGAACACAGTGGTGTTGATGAAAGTGAAACGTGTTGGTGAATCCACCCTAAACAAAGGTGAACGATGAGAGGCTGTGTAGGAGTACACAGTGGGTTGTCTCGTTGAACACTGCCCTAGGCCCTGAGTTCCTGTTTTGTGATCCAAGAAAAAGAGTATGACCACATGTAGGGTTTTATGGGAGCCCCGTTTGGCCTCTTTACATACCGATCCGGTCCAGGAGTCACAGTAGATTCGGGCTTTCCATTTGGCATGTGCATAGAAAAAGAATGAAGAAAAGGTTGCACCCTCCTAGATATGTGGTGGACTTGTGAGGCAGTGTAACCATCTGGCAAAGGTGGCGTCTCGGTCCCTTACATTATCTGAGTCCGTTTCGTGGAACCGGCCGGACTCTCGACTGGTGCCAAACTCAGGTAGTCGACTCCTGGATTAGAGAAGGTGATGTGAGGTTAGTGCCTTGGTTTCATCCACGTCCGACATCCGCTTGAAGGATGCCAAGAACGAGGCGATAAGTGATGACACGCGTGTGAAGATGTACACCCCTGCAGGGTTAATGAACTATTTGAATAGCCGTGTCCGCGGTTATCGACTACTTGGAAACCTCTACTTGTAGATAACTTGAATGGATACTTATAAAATTCGCAAGATAAGCGTGAGTGCTATGGTGTGTTTCTTCGTGGGGAAGTCGAGGAAGTAACCATAGTGGTGTATTGTTTGGATATGTAGTGGACTCGTGTACGCTTCTTACCTCAAGTCTGGTACTCGTAGTTCAGGACTAGCCAAGTCAAAGCTGGCACTTCTGCATGTTGAACCCCACCTCCCTTTTACCTTGAAACTTGAGCATGAGTAGTTTAGATCTGATGTAAGTCTTGCTGAGTACGACTTTGTACTCACGTTTGCTTATTCTATGTTTTAGATAAGAACCGGACCCCGATGGAGTCACCTTCGTGAAGCTCGATGTTGACCTTGGTAGTATAACCCAGACAGCAGTCTGGTCCCTCGTGGAAGGGCATGTTTGTTTACAAGGCTTCTCTAAGCCATTTGTTAAACTTGTCTGTACTCAGACCTAATTTGCTTCCGTTGTATGATGTAATGTGATCACAGACATGTGATCTTTGTATGCTCTATGTGTATATCAATAAAGAGTACTTTGTAGAGTTATGTGATGATACCTGCTGTTCATACTAGGCATGTGTGCTGCGTGTATGTTTATAACATGCATGTCTTAGTATGGGTTTTCGAGACCTTAGTTGTGATCTGGCTGGCGGTCCTTTATACACCAAGTGGCCCTTAGATGTGCGCAGCTTGAGGCATCGCGATGCGATTGTTCGTGACTCTGTCACGTGCACACTTTGTTGTATGATCGAGCCCGCCCTAGACCCCGACTAAGTGATCGGGCTGGAGTAAGTTTATGTAAGTGTTAGGATCCAATCGATAACATGGTTGAGGCGACTTGTCTATGAGTATGGGATTCACCACCCATAAGCATTTAGACTTGTGAGCGGACGTTGAGGACCTATCTCAACTGATCATCCGGCCTGAATGGGATGCCCCTCACGTTCGATGCTTACCGAGAACGTTCTGTGCTTGGCCTTGTCTGCTTAGACAAGTGGGTACGGTTCTCGGCTCTCCATGTGATTGTATCATGACTGGAATTACATATGCTAACCCCGGGTCCCGACACCCGAGGCCACGCTGGCGACGAGGGGGTGCGGTGGCCGTGGCACGTCGTTGGCAAGGAGGTCGCTAGAGGGCACGGGGAGAGGATTTGGAGGCACGGGCGCGTAGCTAGATGTCGTCCGCATCCAAAGAATCCAGCAGGGAGTCACGAGGGTGCTCTGGGCCACGACTACGACGACGGCGCGGCAGCTGAAGCTCCTGGTCATGGCGGAACCGACGCAGAGGGCACGGGAAGGGGATCTAGGAGAGGCAAAAGTAGCGTAGAGCTCACCCGGTTCCAATGGTGGCCACGGCGGGGTCGTAGGGGCTCTAGAGGCGACCAATTCCGGCGAGGTGATCACGGCAGCCGGCGACGGAACCTTGAAGCTGGCGTCGCGCTTGGGGCTTCCGGGTGCGATTCCCTGCACAGCTCGACGAAGACGACGGCGGTGAACTCCCCGGACACGTTGGTTTGGCTCGTCGACGTCGTTGGCCGCGAGTCCGGACGGCTGTGCTCCGGTGAGTCTTCAGGCGACGAACAGAACGGCGAGGCGAGAGGGGGAGGATGAACCAGAGGAGGGGGAATGGACGTGCGGTTCGTCCAGGAGCTGCGTGGCTCGTCTAGGAGCTTTGGGAGGGGCAGGTGGAGGCTGGGGAGACGACGCCATGCTCGGTTGTCTCGGTGGCATTCCACCGAGGAGCTTGGAGGCGCGGGGAGGCAGAAGACAAGGGAGGAGTCCAGGTGGGCTAGACTGGGCCAGAAGAAGTGGGCCTCGCCTAGGCGCCAGATAAGTTTTATGTTTCTTTTCTTTTCTGTTTTCTTTTCTGTAATATGTTGGCCATGCTAAAATAAATAGCTAGGCATTTTTAAAAATGATGAAACTTTTTATATGGCCTCATAATATATTAGACTAGCCAGTTATAAAGTTTGGCACTTTTTAAAAATCAAATCACTTGAACTTTAATTCAAATGGGGGTTTAATTTTAATTCCATGCTCCTGTTTGAATATTTGAAAAATCTATGAGCATGGGGTGGGTCCCACATCAGTTGATATGTGATCACACTCATTTATAAGACTTTTCAAAAATGCAAAAGGAATTTTTGGAGAAACTTTTTATCTGGCCTTTTGAATTAATTCATCTGGGGGGTGTTCTCTCTCCCATTTCAATTTCTTTTGAAATTTTTAACATGATGCAAAGTGACTCTTGATCCTAGCACATACCTAACTTGGGGGTTGTGACAACTAGCCCCCACTCAAAAGAATCTCGTCCCGAGATTCAGAAGTCTGCGGGAGGAAGGAGGGGTACTCGGCACTGAGACGGTCTTCTCTTTCCCACGTGGCTTCTTTCTCAGAGTGGTGTGACCACTGAACTTTCAGAAACTTGATCTTCTTTCGGCGAGTGACACGCTCTGCTGAATCAAGAACACGAAAAGGGTATTTTCGATAAGAAAGGTCATCTTGTAGATCAAGCGTTTCAGGGTCGAATTCGCTGATGGGGTCCTTGAAGCAACGCCTGAGTTGTGACACATGGAATACATCATGTACTCGGGAAAGGTACGGGGGTAGTTCAAGTTGGTAGGCAACTTCTCCACGTTTAGCAAGAATGTGGAAAGGTCCGATGTAACGTGGGGCCAATTTGCCTTTGATACCGAATCTTTGTGTTCCCTTTAGAGGAGTAACCCTAAGGTAAGCCTTCTCATCCAGATTGTAGCTCTCTTGCCTATGATGACGATCATAGTAGCTTTTCTGACGAGACTGGGCTGCTTTCAATTGATCACGAACAATGCTAACTTGCTCTTCTGCTTCCTTGATCATATCCCGTCCAAAGAGTTGTCTTTCACCGGTTTCTGACCAGTTTAGGGGTGTTCGACATCGTCGTCCATATAGGAGTTCAAAAGGAGCCATGTTCAGACTAGATTGAAAACTGTTGTTATAAGAAAATTCGGCAAATGGAAGAGACTTCTCCCAATTCTTTCCGAATGAGATAACACAAGCTCTGAGCATGTCTTCAAGAATTTGGTTAACCCTTTCAACTTGACCGCTAGACTGAGGATGGAAAGCTGTACTAAAGGAGAGATGAGTTCCCATAGCATTCTGAAAGCTTCCCCAAAATCTAGAGGTGAAAAGGCTACCACGACCAGAATTGATTTCCAAAGGAACACCGTGAAGGGATACAATTCTAGAGACATACAAGTCTGCTAACTTGCTAGCAGTTATAGACTCGCGAACTGGAAGGAAGTGGGCAACTTTGGAAAGTCTATCAATGACCACGAAGATGGCATCGTTTCCTTTCTGGGTTTTTGGAAAGCCGGTGATGAAGTCCATACCGACTTTGTCCCATTTCCACTCTGGAATAGGCAAAGGTTGAAGTGTACCAGCAGGTCTTTGGTGTTCTGCCTTAATGCGACGACAAACATCACATTCAGCAACAAATCGAGCAATGTCTCTCTTCATCCTAGTCCACCAAAATCTCTGGCGTAGATCTCGGTACATTTTTGTGCTACCGGGATGAATCGAGAGGGGTGTGTCATGGGCTTCTTTGAGGATGAGTTGCCTTAGTTCCCTATTCTTAGGTACTACCAAACGATTTTCAAAGAATACCGTTCCTTTACTATCTGTGGAGAAACATTTAGCAACTCCGCTAGCAATGTTCTCCTTGATCCGGCGAACACCTCGTGCACGCCTTTGGGCAACTATGATTTGATCCTCAAGAGTCGGTTTCGCCACCAAGTTGAAAAGAGATCCACGAGGAACAATCTAGAGATTGATCTTTCGAAATTCCTCATGAAGAAGTGGTTGATACTGTTTTAACATGAGGTTGTTACAATACGACTTACGACTTAGTGCATCAGCCATGACATTGGCTTTGCCTGGGGTGTAAGAAATTCCTACGTCGTAATCTTTTATCAACTCAATCCAGCGTCTTTGCCTGAGATTAAGATCTGGCTGGGTGAAAAAGTATTTGAGGCTTTGGTGGTCGGAATATATCTCACAACGATTACCAAGGAGGTAATGTCGCCAAGTTGTTAGGGCATGAACTACGGCAGCGAGTTCAAGGTCATGGGTAGGATAGTTCTCTTCATGTGGCCGCAACTGGCGTGAAGCATAAGCTACCACATGTCGATCTTGCAGAAGTATGCATCCTAACCCTTGTCGTGATGCATCACAATAGATCTCGAAATCCTTTTTGGTGTCTGGAGGTGCAAGTACGGGTGCAGAAGTCAATCTTATTTTTAGCTCTTGAAAGCTTTCCTCGCACTTGGGAGTCCATAGGAATTTCTTATCTTTCTTGAGGAGTTCAGTAAGAGGCTTTGCAACTTTAGAAAAATTAACGACGAAGCGGCGGCAATAGCTGGCTAGGCCAAGAAAACTCCTAACTTGCTTAACCGATTCAGGTGGAGTCCAGTCAAGGACGGCCTGAACTCTCTCGGGATTCACAGCAATGCCTTTTGCAGAAATCACGTGGCCTAAGTAGGTCACTTCTGGTAGCCAAAATTCACACTTGGAGAATTTAGCATACAGGCGATGCTCTCTAAGTTTCATCAATACCAGCCTTAGGTGTTCGGCATGTTCTTCTTCGTTCTTCGAGTAGATGATAATGTCATCAAGATAAACTACAACAAATTTATCTAGGTACTCCATGAAGATCGAATTCATCATGCGTGAGAAAGTGGCGGGGGCATTGGTTAAACCAAAGGACATGACGGTGTACTCGTAAAGACCATAACGAGTACTGAAAGCCGTTTTTGGGATGTCCTCGTTTCGGATTTTGATTTGATGATAGCCCAATCTCAAATCCATCTTGGAGAAGACAGAGGATCCTGCAAGTTGATCATAAAGGTCATTGATCCTGGGCAATGGGTACTTGTTCTTTATCGTCGCTAGATTTAGCGGGCGATAGTCTACGCACATCCTTTCTGTTCCAGCTTTCTTCGTTACGAACAGAACGGGGCAACCCCATGGCGATGAGCTAGGGCGGATGAAGCCTTTTTCCAACAAAGCTTCCAGTTGGGTTTTAAGCTCAGCTAACTCACATGGGGCCATTTTGTATCGGCGTCTGGAAATTGGTGCAGTTCCTGGCATAAGATCTACTATGAATTCTACGCATCTGTCAGGAGGCATTCCTGGAAGTTCTTCAGGAAAGACATCCGGGAAGTCACGAACCACCGGAACATCTTCAAGGTCGGGAAGGGGAAGCACATTCTAAGAATGCACCTGGGTTCTTGTTCTTGGTGAGGAGTAATCTATTGTCTGGCCTGAAGGATGTGTAAGTCTAATTGACTTGGATTTACAATCAAGAAAAGCATTCTGCCTTGATAACCAATCCATACCAAGGATGACATCAATGTCTGAAGACTTGAGGGCTATGAGTGAAGCAAGGAATACTAAACCCTCAATTGCAATTTGATTACCATGGCTTACTCTATTAGTTTGCCACTTGGAACCAGGAGTTTGAATGATCATTGGGGTGAACATTTCATCAAAGGATATCTCATGTCGAAGTGCATAACTCTCCGACATGAATGAGTGAGATGCTCCTGGGTCGAAAAGAACAGAAGTGGGAACAAAATTGACTGGGAGCGTACCAATAATGACATCAGAAGTACTTTCAGTCTCATCAGCTGAGATTTGGTTCACACGTCCAAGATTTGTGGAAGTGAAAGGCTTGGCGGTGGGAACCTTCGGGGGTGGTTTGGCACGAACAGTGGGGTTTCCTTTGGCATGGGGTGGAGCATTTCGATTGACGGGACACTCACGAGAATAGTGACCAGGCTGGCCACATCTGAAGCAGGCTCCAAAGATAGTGCGGGGAGCTGGGTTGTTTGGTGGAGCTGGTGGACGAGGCGGCACAAGGGATGGCCTCGGTGGGTTGTTTTGGTGGATCAAACTGTTAGGAATCCAGATCATGCGCTTCTGAGGGGGTGAACTGGAAGAAGGGGCAAGATCAAGAGCATGTTTGCGAGACTTCTCAAAAACTTCATTGCCATGCTCGGCTCTGAAGGATCTGTTGACTAAATCCTCAAAGGTGGCAAACTCAAGAAGGTTGAGATCATGACGAAGGATGGGGCTAAGTCCCTTGCAGAACCTTGCCTGCTTTCTGGCATCGGTGGTGATCTCGTCTTGGGCATAACGAGCAAGACGGTTGAATTCCCTCACATACTCATGAATGGACATCTCTCCTTGATTCAGATTGCAGAACTCTTCCTTCTTGTGCTCCATCAACTCATCCAGAATGTGGTACCCTCGAAAGGCAACACAGAACTCCTGCCAAGTCACTACGTGACCATCTGGCTGCATAGCAACATAGTTCTCCCACAATTGAAGAGCAGCACCTTCCAAGAAGTATACCGCGAAAATAACTCGGTCATCGGGAGCAACATGTGCTGTATCAAGCTTACGCTCGATGGAACGGAGCCAATCATCAGCTTCAAGGGGCTCAGAAGAACATCGGAATACCGGTGGCTTGAGGGAGATGAAGTCCTGAATGCTGACCACCACATTACGATGGTGGGCGGTATTCTGCTCGATGAGCTCCTGAAGGCGTGTTTGATCACGTCTATTCCGCTCAGCTTCCATCATGATTTCTGCCGCAGAAGGCGGGGGTGGAAGTTCATCATCCTTTCGATTCCGATCACGGTCTCGATTCGGAAGAACAACACTACGAGTTCCACCTGACATCCTGTGTGATAAAAATCAACAATCAGAATAGGTTGTACGATGGAGGCAAGGACAAAAAGATATGATTTAGGCGGAAAAGATAATAATGCGAAGGCAATGACTCAAAGAAACATGGAACAAATCCGGCAGCATAACGGCTACCCCGGGATGGAAAATGAAACAACCTCGAAGAAATTGGACAGAACTTCTTCAAGGAACTCAAAACACGGAGACTCTGGACAACCACAACCATCCTACGGCTATAAGGAGGCAATCAACGAGATGTTCTAGCCATACATAGATGAGCCTAGTCCTATCTTCCCTTAGAAAAGGTAAGGGTGACTCACAACTCAGATCGATGAGGGTAAGGAGAAAAAAAGAAGCCTTACGTTGTTCCCTTATATACCCCTAGTAACTATATAACTATAGAAGGCTAGACTCGACTTCGGCCAAGGCTGATAATCCTACAGTCAGTCCTGCTCTGATACCAAGTCTGTCGGGACCCGGGGTTAGCGTATGCAAGTCCCGCTACAACATAGTCATATGGAGAGCCAAGAACCGTACCCACTTGTCTAAGCACACAAGGCCAAGCACAGAACGTTCTCGGAAAGCATCGTACGTGAGGGGCATCCCATCCAGGCCGGATGATCAACTGAGATGGGTCCTCATCGTCCGCACACAAGTCTAATGATATGGGTGATGAACTCCCATATTCACAGACAAATCGCCTCAACCATACTATCGACCATCTCATAACTCTTACATAGACTTACTCCAGCCCGATCACTTAGTCGGGGTCTAGGGCGGGCTCGATCATACATCAAAGTGTGCACGAGACAGAGTCTCGAACAATCGCATCGCGATGCCCCAAGCTGCGCACATGTAAGGGCCACTTGGTGTATAAAAGACCGCCAACCATATCACAACTAAGGTCTCGAAAACCCATACAAAGACATGCATGTTATAAACATACACGCATCACACATGCCTTGTACGAACAGCAATTATCATTGAAATTCTCTACAATGTATACATCTTTATTGATAACTCTTACAGAGTGCAAACAGAGATCACAAGCATGTGATCCAACATTACAACAACAAGCGGAAGAAAAGTAGGTCTGAGTATAGACAAGTTTAACAAATGGCTTAGAGAAGCCTTCTCTATAAACAATCCCTTCCACGAGGAAACAGCCGTCTGACTGGGACTACACTAGCTTGGTCTTGGTCTGAGTCTTCATTCTTCGAGCTTCAGGTAGAAGCCACCATCAAGTAGGTGGGTTCATCTAAAACATAGAATAAGCAAACGTGAGTACAAAGTCGTACTCAGCAAGACTTACGTAGGAACTATACTACGCATGCACATGTATCAAGGTAAAGGTAGGTGGGGTTTCTGTAACAGCCCAGTTTTTGCAAAAATTAAAAAAAATTGTTTTCGGTGTGAATTGCTTGATTGTCTGATTTGTTTGCGGTGTTTGCATCCCCGATTTATCGATCGACGATTATTTTCTCCCCGTATTCTCGTATCGGACGGAGACCGACCCTTGCCACCCTGACACTCGACCTTTGCGACACCGGGTTTCGCCCGATCACCGTCGCGAAAACCGCACGAGACCAGCCGCGGCCAACGGAACGAAAAACCCCGTTTAATAATTAAACGGGATATTTTTATAGCGCGCCGGAAAGTGTTTTCGGAACGGTTCCAGCGCGAGGTGAACGCCTCCGGCTCGACGCACCGATCGCGCAGTTCGAAGTTTTACCCGAATCGGAGGTACTGCGGACCCCCGGCGGTCAGAAACGTGAGCACCGCGCGCCCGAGAGAAAAACCGATGATGTTTTTGCAAACTGCCAGCCAACCATGCTATAAATAGACCACCACTCTCCCACCCCACTTAGGGTTTACCTAAGCCAATTTTGCAGCCACCCCCCTGATCTGTCTCAGATCTGCCCCCATTTTTGCCCCAAATCCCGAAACCCTAGCTCTCCCACTGATCTGAACCGTTAGATCTGCGATCCAACGGTCCAGATGCGTCCCCAACCTCTCTCCTCTCTCCCTTGGACGCGCCGTGGAGCACCCGAGCCCGTCGCCGGCGACCACGGCAGCCGCCGGAGCAGCCTCCCTCTCCTCTCCGTTCCCTCCCGCGCCTTCTCCTCCGTCCTCACCTTCCTCTCCCTCCGACGCAGGTCCGGCCCGAGCGCCATGGGCGCAAGGACCAGCAGCGGCCGCGCCATGGATCCCCCCTGGAGCTCGCGCCGCAGCTCGCCACGGCCCTCCCCGGCGACTCCGGCCGCCGACCCGCGCCGCCAGCCTCCTCACGCGCCCCCGCCGCCTCGCCTCCTCGCCGGCCGGCGAAGGCCGCCGCCGCTGCCTCCCCGTGCGGGATCGGGAGGAGCACGGAGCTGCCCGAGCCGGCTCCTCCAACCGGCCACGTGGGCCAGGCGCCCAGGCGGCCCAGCTCGCCACGCCCCAGCCGGCCAGATGGGCTCGGCCCAGCTGGGTGAGCCAGCCCGCTGCCCGTTTTTTTTCTTTTTTTTGTTATTTCTTTTTTTTTTAGTTAGTTGGGCCCAGTAGATTTCGGCCCAGTTAGTTTTTTTTTCTGTTAGTTGTTTTTTTTATTTAATTAGGCAGTTTTAGTTGTTTTTTATTGCGGTGCCTGTAACTTTTTAACCGTAGCTCCGATTGCGACGATTTAAATATGAAACTTGCTTAGAATTGCATGTAGTTTAATAATTTGTGCTTTTTTGCCATGTTTGACTTTGTTTACCTGCTGTTTGACTGCTAATTACACTGTCTGCCACTGTAACTGTAACTGCTATAACTTTTTATCTGTTGCTCTGTTTAAAATGTTCTTTATATGTAACTTGACTAGAATTGCATGTAGATTGTGTTTTTGCTGCTCTTGCTTGCTAATAAAAATAATAAAATATTGTTTAGGGAAAAACAGTACCAAATGCAATATTTATCGTGGGGTCCGTAATAGTTTGCATGTCTAGGATTTCACCCCACTTAAATTGACTAGCTCAGATAGTTTATTCTTGCTACACCTCTTGCCATGTTTGTGTGCTATGCCATGCTTGCTTGAGTTGCCATGTTAACAACTTTGTTTGGTCACTGTAGCTAATCAACTTGAACCCCCGTAAACGTGCGGTATCGTCGTGTGTGACGAGTACTCCACTTAAATTGTTAGCAACCGCTCTCGACGGTAGGTGCGATGTCTCGTGTTACTTCTTGTTAATGTTTGCTCTTGTGTTGCTCCGTAGTAATAGTGGTGCACCGTTGATTGCTTTCCAGTGTTTACTTCTTGTGTGCTCTCGCGGGTACCTCTCGGAGACGATGCGAGCTTGCGATCGACTACACCTTCGGAACCCGACTTATCAACAGGCAAGGACTTGCATTACTTATGATCCATTCTATTTCAACCAGCGGTTTGCATGCTAGTATAGGTTAGGTTCGATGTTTGATCCTACCACATGTTTACAGCCTTTTTCAAACCGATACAGCCATGTCCCCTCCCAGCAAACCTTGTACTGCTATGTTACTTTTGCTCGTTGCTCAGCCCCTGCTTAGTATGCATGCTTAGGATGCTACGATGTTACCCTGTTACTCTTTGGGTTGGGATATCACCTGATTATTATATTATTGTTGATGATATGATTATTATTATAATGTTGACTATATTCGACGAAGGATGGAAGGTCTAGGCTATCCTGCCCCGACGCTTTGTTCCATTCGAGTCACCTAGGATCCGAGTTCCGGGTATTGGTTTTAAGACTGAGCGTGCCTAACCGCGTGTGGGATTTTATGGGGTCCCCTTTCTTACCTATCTAGCTTCAAACATTTCTAGAGGTGGCCCAAGCTGATTTACCATTTGAAAACATGCATATATATCTTGTCGGGTCGCTCCTAGCAGATATCTTTTAAAATAACCCGGGCCAGCGGAGACATAGTTCCTTTGTTGGTCCACACCTGGTGAGCTAGAGGCCTGCCCACATGTGAGGGGATCAGTTACCTCGACCTTAGCCAGACGGAAGAGTCCGATCCGAGAGCGTGGCCAGCTTTTGGGTTGGGTGTCGACTCCCCGGGGGCCACCCGGATTTGTTCGTTGTTAGCTAGAGGGACCTGTCGTTTTGGATCTCTTGGAACTAAATCATAAAATGGTTGCCTATGATGGGTAGCAACTGAGAGTGATGGACGTGCGTGCGGAGCCTCGTAATGGGCAGTTGGCACACCCCTGCAGGGTTAAATCTTTTCGAGAAGCCGTGTCCACGGTTATGGACGACTTGAGACCTACTCCTTGTTCATAGACAACAATAATTGAGATAATCTTAATATAACTTGATCAACGTGTGTGTGTGCCTTGACTGCTTCTTCTTCGTCGGGATGCGAAGAGGAGGACAAGGATAGGATAGGTGTTATGTTTGCGTATGTAGGTGGATAGCAAGACTTGTTGGAGGCGATTCCTCATCGAATGCTTGGCTTCTTATCTTACTCTCTAGATCGTTAGCCACTTCATAAATGCTAGTGCGGCAGCAACCTCACCACTTACCCCTTCCTTACCGTAAACTACTAGTTGTCCTAGAATGACGAGTGATGAGGTCCTTGCTGGGTCAGATGACCACTACAGTTGGATGCTGAGTACCTCTGTACTCATGATACTACCCCCAACTCTTTTTCAGGGTTCTTGATCGACAACTGGTATGGTGATCGATGTTTCACGTGGAGACTCGACGACGACTAGTTAGGCGGATCCCGGCGGACGGCCTGGACCCGTGTGGTTATGGGATCGATGCTTTTCTCTTTGCCAGTAGGCATTTGCTTGTAGTCTGTACTCAGACATGTACCTTCCGCTGTTGTATTGTATTTGAGGCAGTTGTATGCCGATTGTATGAGATGTTGTATCCTTGTATCTGTAATGTTGTGATATCATGTTGGAAATCCGGGGCATATGGCTTTGTCATATGTCGCGGTGGGTTCGATATGTGCTTCGTCCCCGGATCTGGGTGGAAACACCTAGATCTAGAACAGTACCGCATATCGGGCCTTACAACTTGGTATCAAAGCCTTACCGACCGTAGGATCCCCCCTCTGGCCGAAGTCGAGTCTAGACAAAAATTATTTTGTAGTTACTAAGTTAGTTATCGGAGAGTAGGAATCTTTTTACTCCTTACCCTTGCTCTGGTCAGGACAAGTGTCATAAGTGTTTTAACTCTCGCCTTATCCCCTTCAAAACTTTAGGATCTCGAGTGTGTGGAGTGTCGGAACCGTTACAATGCCTTGCTTGCAGCGTATTGTCTCGATTCCGAGCTCAGGTGGGAATTCCTGTAGTACCTTTAGCGTCTCCAATTTCGGTTATCATCTGGGTCATCCATTGCCATCCATCCTTTTGCCGGTGTTTTTACGACTTGCGTAGAAATCACTATCCCTTGATCTGGTTTCGCTCTCGTTCTTCCTCTTGTCACTGACGTCTTCGTTTTTCCGACGATGTTGTCTCTCTGCGGAAAAATATCTCGACCGAAGGTCGACGTCGACATGGAGCAGAGTCCCTTGTTGGTGGTGTTGAAGATCGTCGTCTCTTTTCTCTCCCCCCTCTCCCCCGGATCGTCCTGGATCTCGGGACGAGATCCCTTGTTGGTGGTGTTGCCTGTAACAGCCCAGTTTTTGCAAAAATTAAAAAAAATTGTTTTCGGTGTGAATTGCTTGATTGTCTGATTTGTTTGCGGTGTTTGCATCCCCGATTTATCGATCGACGATTATTTTCTCCCCGTATTCTCGTATCGGACGGAGACCGACCCTTGCCACCCTGACACTCGACCTTTGCGACACCGGGTTTCGCCCGATCACCGTCGCGAAAACCGCACGAGACCAGCCACGGCCAACGGAACGAAAAACCCCGTTTAATAATTAAACGGGATATTTTTATAGCGCGCCGGAAAGTGTTTTCGGAACGGTTCCAGCGTGAGGTGAACGCCTCCGGCTCGACGCACCGATCGCGCAGTTCGAAGTTTTACCCGAATCGGAGGTACTGCGGACCCCCGGCGGTCAGAAACGTGAGCACCGCGCGCCCGAGAGAAAAACCGATGATGTTCTTGCAAACTGCCAGCCAACCATGCTATAAATAGACCACCACTCTCCCACCCCACTTAGGGTTTACCTAAGCCAATTTTGCAGCCACCCCCCTGATCTGTCTCAGATCTGCCCCCATTTTTGCCCCAAATCCCGAAACCCTAGCTCTCCCACTGATCTGAACCGTTAGATCTGCGATCCAACGGTCCAGATGCGTCCCCAACCTCTCTCCTCTCTCCCTTGGACGCGCCGTGGAGCACCCGAGCCCGTCGCCGGCGACCACGGCAGCCGCCGGAGCAGCCTCCCTCTCCTCTCCGTTCCCTCCCGCGCCTTCTCCTCCGTCCTCACCTTCCTCTCCCTCCGACGCAGGTCCGGCCCGAGCGCCATGGGCGCAAGGACCAGCAGCGGTCGCGCCATGGATCCCCCCTGGAGCTCGCGCCGCAGCTCGCCACGGCCCTCCCCGGCGACTCCGGCCGCCGACCCGCGCCGCCAGCCTCCTCACGCGCCCCCGCCGCCTCGCCTCCTCGCCGGCCGGCGAAGGCCGCCGCCGCTGCCTCCCCGTGCGGGATCGGGAGGAGCACGGAGCTGCCCGAGCCGGCTCCTCCAACCGGCCACGTGGGCCAGGCGCCCAGGCGGCCCAGCTCGCCACGCCCCAGCCGGCCAGATGGGGTCGGCCCAGCTGGGTGAGCCAGCCCGCTGCCCGTTTTTTTTCTTTTTTTTGTTATTTCTTTTTTTTTAGTTAGTTGGGCCCAGTAGATTTCGGCCCAGTTAGTTTTTTTTTCTGTTAGTTGTTTTTTTTATTTAATTAGGCAGTTTTAGTTGTTTTTTATTGCGGTGCCTGTAACTTTTTAACCGTAGCTCCGATTGCGACGATTTAAATATGAAACTTGCTTAGAATTGCATGTAGTTTAATAATTTGTGCTTTTTTGCCATGTTTGACTTTGTTTACCTGCTGTTTGACTGCTAATTACACTGTCTGCCACTGTAACTGTAACTGCTATAACTTTTTATCTGTTGCTCTGTTTAAAATGTTCTTTATATGTAACTTGACTAGAATTGCATGTAGATTGTGTTTTTGCTGCTCTTGCTTGCTAATAAAAATAATAAAATATTGTTTAGGGAAAAACAGTACCAAATGCAATATTTATCGTGGGGTCCGTAATAGTTTGCATGTCTAGGATTTCACCCCACTTAAATTGACTAGCTCAGATAGTTTATTCTTGCTACACCTCTTGCCATGTTTGTGTGCTATGCCATGCTTGCTTGAGTTGCCATGTTAACAACTTTGTTTGGTCACTGTAGCTAATCAACTTGAACCCCCGTAAACGTGCGGTATCGTCGTGTGTGACGAGTACTCCACTTAAATTGTTAGCAACCGCTCTCGACGGTAGGTGCGATGTCTCGTGTTACTTCTTGTTAATGTTTGCTCTTGTGTTGCTCCGTAGTAATAGTGGTGCACCGTTGATTGCTTTCCAGTGTTTACTTCTTGTGTGCTCTCGCGGGTACCTCTCGGAGACGATGCGAGCTTGCGATCGACTACACCTTCGGAACCCGACTTATCAACAGGCAAGGACTTGCATTACTTATGATCCATTCTATTTCAACCAGCGGTTTGCATGCTAGTATAGGTTAGGTTCGATGTTTGATCCTACCACATGTTTACAGCCTTTTTCAAACCGATACAGCCATGTCCCCTCCCAGCAAACCTTGTACTGCTATGTTACTTTTGCTCGTTGCTCAGCCCCTGCTTAGTATGCATGCTTAGGATGCTACGATGTTACCCTGTTACTCTTTGGGTTGGGATATCACCTGATTATTATATTATTGTTGATGATATGATTATTATTATAATGTTGACTATATTCGACGAAGGATGGAAGGTCTAGGCTATCCTGCCCCGACGCTTTGTTCCATTCGAGTCACCTAGGATCCGAGTTCCGGGTATTGGTTTTAAGACTGAGCGTGCCTAACCGCGTGTGGGATTTTATGGGGTCCCCTTTCTTACCTATCTAGCTTCAAACATTTCTAGAGGTGGCCCAAGCTGATTTACCATTTGAAAACATGCATATATATCTTGTCGGGTCGCTCCTAGCAGATATCTTTTAAAATAACCCGGGCCAGCGGAGACATAGTTCCTTTGTTGGTCCACACCTGGTGAGCTAGAGGCCTGCCCACATGTGAGGGGATCAGTTACCTCGACCTTAGCCAGACGGAAGAGTCCGATCCGAGAGCGTGGCCAGCTTTTGGGTTGGGTGTCGACTCCCCGGGGGCCACCCGGATTTGTTCGTTGTTAGCTAGAGGGACCTGTCGTTTTGGATCTCTTGGAACTAAATCATAAAATGGTTGCCTATGATGGGTAGCAACTGAGAGTGATGGACGTGCGTGCGGAGCCTCGTAATGGGCAGTTGGTACACCCCTACAGGGTTAAATCTTTTCGAGAAGCCGTGTCCACGGTTATGGACGACTTGAGACCTACTCCTTGTTCATAGGCAACAATAATTGAGATAATCTTAATATAACTTGATCAACGTGTGTGTGTGCCTTGACTGCTTCTTCTTCGTCGGGATGCGAAGAGGAGGACAAGGATAGGATAGGTGTTATGTTTGCGTATGTAGGTGGATAGCAAGACTTGTTGGAGGCGATTCCTCATCGAATGCTTGGCTTCTTATCTTACTCTCTAGATCGTTAGCCACTTCATAAATGCTAGTGCGGCAGCAACCTCACCACTTACCCCTTCCTTACCGTAAACTACTAGTTGTCCTAGAATGACGAGTGATGAGGTCCTTGCTGGGTCAGATGACCACTACAGTTGGATGCTGAGTACCTCTGTACTCATGATACTACCCCCAACTCTTTTTCAGGGTTCTTGATCGACAACTGGTATGGTGATCGATGTTTCACGTGGAGACTCGACGACGACTAGTTAGGCGGATCCCGGCGGACGGCCTGGACCCGTGTGGTTATGGGATCGATGCTTTTCTCTTTGCCAGTAGGCATTTGCTTGTAGTCTGTACTCAGACATGTACCTTCCGCTGTTGTATTGTATTTGAGGCAGTTGTATGCCGATTGTATGAGATGTTGTATCCTTGTATCTGTAATGTTGTGATATCATGTTGGAAATCCGGGGCATATGGCTTTGTCATATGTCGCGGTGGGTTCGATATGTGCTTCGTCCCCGGATCTGGGTGGAAACACCTAGATCTGGAACAGTACCGCATATCGGGCCTTACAGTTTCACTTGCAGAAGTGCCAGCTTTGACTTGGCTAGTCCTGAACTACGAGTACCAGACTTGAGGTAAGAAGCGTACACGAGTCCACTACATCTCCAACCAATACACCACTATGGTTACTTCCTCGACTTCCCCACGAGGAGCACACCATAGCACTCACACTTATCTTGGTGTATTTTAGAAGTATCCAGTTCAAGTTGTCTAATAATCAAGCTAAGCTTTCCAAGCAGTCCTTAACCGTGGACGTGGCTATTCGAATAGTTTTGTTAACCCTGCAGGGGTGTACCGCTACACACACATGTCATCATTTACCGCCTTTTGCGTGTCACCGTTCAAGAGGTGACAACGAGGATGCCACCACAACACTTCGCCCACAGCTCCGTTCTATTCCAGAGAGTCGCCTATCTGAGGGGGATCCGTATGGAAGTTCGGCCGAGGTTCCAATACAGCCTCAAACGATGTGTGCAGGGTCCCAAGCCGGTCTTGAAAATCCGTTCATCCACTTCGCAGACCGTGCCACATCCCTACCATAACTCCGAACTACTGCGACTTCTGGGGTTCGAACGGGGTGAGGTACTAGGATGAGAGGGGTCAGTGAGCCCAATGTGTGGTTGTACTCTTCTTCTTGGATCACCACACAAGAACTCGGACTTAAGGCGGTGTTCAACAAGACAACCCACTGTGTACTCCTACACAGCCTCTCATCGTTCACCTTGTATTAGGGTAGATTCACCAACACAGTTTCACTTTCATCAACACCATGTTCACTATCATCCCGACTCACATCAAAAGCAACCTCATTGTACCACCAAGCATGCAATAAGCAGTAACAGTTGCAGGGGCTACATGATATCAACCACCTCCTGCATCTGCTAGGATTGTGGTTTGCTTAATACTGTGACAAGATGATAGGTCATGCAAAGGATATGGTTTCAACTATGCGGTAGAAACATTATCATGGTGATCATCCTAAACAATGCATAAGCGAGACATGAGAGGGAGGTGGGATTTTATCGACATGATCAATGGGGGTTTGCTTGCCTTGCTGACGAGGTTCAGTCACGGGGTCTTCAACGAAGGGGGTGATCTCGGGTTCCGGCTCCACTTCTATCAGCAACATGACAATCATAGGATAAACATAATGTACAATGCACAATCACATGAATAAGATTGTAATGGTGATGTTCATGGTTGCCTTGCGTGGAAAATTCCATTTAAAAGGAGTATATTGCAATTGAATTGCAAATTCAAACTCCATTTGATTTATCGATGAATTTCAAATGCATTTGAATGCATGAAAGTTCATTTGAAAAGTTTGATCATGAAGTGGTGTTGTATAGTTGAGATAAAGCTTTTGATGTGTGGATGAATCCATTAGAATTAAGGGTGTTGCAAAGTCATTTGCAAAATCACTCCAAATTTGAATTTGAAAAGGATCCATATGCATGTTTGCTACTGTTCACCCATTTTAAAATGGTCAAACATGAAAACAATTTGCATATTCATAATCCTTGTATTTTATGATAATTTTAGACATATTATTTGTCCAATTTGGAGTTAAAATGAATTTTCTATGAATTATTGAAGTTTAAGCTATTTTCTGGAATTTTCTGGATTTTTAATTCTCTGGAAATTGGTTTATTGCGTCACTGTGACACCAGGCTGACGTCAGGGGGCCACTGACAGAAGGGCCCCATTGGTCAGTGACCTGGGACTTAATTCCCTCTCTGTTTAAAGTGAACAGGGGTTAATTAAGCCCTGGGCCCACTGGTCAGCCTCTGGTGGGGGGGAGGGTTAAGCACGGGTTAAGGGTTAACCCACCGGCGGCGTGACGCCAGTGGCCTGGCCACGGCGGCGCACACGGGAACGGCGGCGCAGGGCACGGCTGGCCAAGCCGTGGGCACGGTTGTGCTCCTCGTGCTTTTGCGCTTCACGTGGAGCATGCGGGCGACTCCGAGGAGGCCCGAGGCTACACCGGCAACGAGGGGGCGCGGCGGCCGTGGCACGACATTGGCGAGGAGGTCGCTAGATGGAACGGGGAGAGGATTTGGAGCCACGTGCGCGTAGCTAGATGTCGTCCGCATCCAACGAAGCCAGCAGGGAGTCACGGGGGTGCTCTGGGCCACGACTACGACGACGGCGCGGCAGCTGAAGCTCCTGGTCATGGCGGAACCGACGCAGAGGGCACGGGAAGGGGATCTAGGAGGGGCAAAAGTAGCGCAGGGCTCACCCGGTTCCAATGGTGGCCACGGCGGGGTCGTAGGGGCTTTGGAGGCGACCAATTCCGGCGAGGTGCTCACGGCGGCTGGCGACGGAACCTTGAAGCTGGCGTCGCGCTTGGGGCTTCCCGGTTCGATTCCCTGCATAGCTCGACGAAGACGACGGCGGTGAACTCCCCGGACACGTTGGTTTGGCTCGTCGACGTCGTTGGCCGCGAGTCCGCAGGGCTGTGCTCCGGTGAGTCTTCGGGCGATGAACAGAACGGTGAGGGGAGAGGTGGAGGATGAACCAGAGGAGGGGGAATGGACGTGCGGTTCATCGAGGAGCTGCGTGGCTCATCTAGGAGCTTCGGGAGGGGCAGGTGGATGCTGGGGAGACGACGCCGTGCTCGGCTGTCTCGGTGGCATTCCACCGAGCAGCTTGGAGGCGCGGGGAGGTAGAAGACAAGGGAGGATTCCAGGTGGGCTGGACTTGGCCAGAAGAAGTGGGCCTCGCCTAGGCGCCATGTAAGTTTTCTGTTTCTTTTCTTTTCTATTTTCTTTTCTGTAATATGTTGGCCATGCTAAAATAAATTGCTAGGCATTTTTAAAAATGCTGAAACTTTTTATATGGCCTCATATTATATTAGACTAGCCACTTATAAAGTTTGGCACTTTTAAAAAATCAAATCATTTGAACTTTAATTCAAATGGGGGTTTAATTTTAATTCCATGCTCCTGTTTGAATATTTGAAAAATCTATGAGCATGGGGTGGGTCCCACATCAGTTGATATGTGATCACACTCATTTATAAGACTTTTCAAAAATGCAAAAGGAATTTTTGGAGAAACTTTTTATCTGGCCTTTTGAGTTAATTCATCTGGGGGGTGTTCTCTCTCCCATTTCAATTTCTTTTGAAATTTTTAACATGATGCAAAGGGACTCTTGATCCTAGCACATACCTAACTTGGGGGTTGTGACAGACTCATCCTTGGAATATGCAAGCCAAGTTCTATAGTGTGAAGGTCCCCACATAGCTATATGCAAAAATATCATCTCTATGGAGTACAAGGATATAAATGGAGTACTAGTGTGGATCTCTCAAAAGGATAGTAGTGTTGCCCCTTTCTCTCTTTTTATTTTTTTTCTCTTTTTTCTATTTTTTGTATTTTTTTTGTGGCCTCAATGGCTCTTTCTATTTAACTCTCATTTGTCCTCTTTGGGATCTTTTAATGTGTCCACTTTGGGATCTTTTCCTCACTTAAGGGCAACACTCTATTTTAGAAGAAGGTAAAGGAGATCTTTCACACTTTACAAGGTACTCAAAATCATAAAGAAGATGTAACTATCATGATGTATGCAAGGTATGTCGCTGCCAGTGTAGCAGGAACATGTATGACATGAAGATCAAGTCATGAAGAGGTGGAAGTTGCATGGCAATATAACTCGGAAAGGCTATGGAAATGCCTTGATAGGTAGGTATGGTGGCTGTTTTGAGGAAAGATATAAGGAGGTTTAAGATGAAAGGGTGTATCATGACAAGGGTTTGGATGTACCGGCGAAGGTGGACACCAACTCTCGGAGTGAGAAGAAGGCAATGCACGGCACGGGAAAGGCTAGCAAAATATGGGAAGGTGGAAGTGTCAACTTCCAATACTTACATTAGTCCAAAGAGCTCATGCACTTATTATCGGAAACTCTCAATCTAATAAGGAGGTTCACAAAGAGACAAGTACCCCGAGGAGGAGTGTATGGGGGATTGGTTATCCTTGCGCATCCTCGACTCATGGTACGTGAGTGTTCTCTGATATTCGACTCCTCAGAAGAGTAGTGATCCATCTAGTAGCTAGAGTTCTCAACTAGTTTTGTAGGTTTTGAAAATACACACGGATTGCCCAAAATACGACACCTATCACTAATAGGCTAGAGCTCTTGACACCAAAAGTTCAAACATTACTCACAACAATACCTCAAAACTATTGCAAGCTACTACTAGAATTTAAATAACAACCTCAATTACCTACTTTCAAGACAAGACACAACTCAGTGCAACAACCAACTCTCTTTAACAAGATAAACATGAAAACTAAAAAGAGTTCCAGAAATAAACTAAGAAAAATCCAAGGCTCTTGCTAAAGACAAACTAAAACTAAAACTAAACATGGCAGTAGCTATGAAAAGATAAAGAACACACAACAACAAAAATATAGGCATGAAGAATCCTATGATGTTTTCTAAATTTTGAAAGTGGAGCGTGTTTCTCTCCCACACAAAGTAAGAAGGGATCTAACTTGTTATGAACATCAACCAAAGCTAAAGAAAACTAAAAACAAAACCTAAGAGCGAGACGCTCCAAGCATAGCACATAACGCATGAAGTGATAAAAATATAGTGAGACGAAGGACGAACTGATGATTTGTTGATGGAGAAGGGGATGCACGGGGGCATCCCCAAGCTTAGATGCTTGGGTCTCCTTGAATATTTATTGGGGATGCATGGGGGCATCCCCAAGCTTGAGCGCTTGACACTCCTGGATCTTCTTTCATCATCTTCTATCGCACACTTGAAAACTCCCTTCATACATAACTCATCATAAACTGATTAGAGAGGTTAGTACCCTTATTAAATAATTTTTCCCCACTGGATATAAAGATATTCTTGAAGTAAATACTGTTTCTCAAGGGTTCCAAAAAGTTTTTTCAAAGAAAAAGCAAGCTTAAGGTTTGCAAAAGTTAGGACAGACAAAACGTGGCAGAATCTGTGAAAAACAGAACAGCAGATAGTAAAGAGTTTTTTAGGGGCACTTCTGCAACTCAAATGAAAAAACTCAGAACATACGGAAGTTTTTTAATTGTATAGAGCATACTGTGTAAAATTTTCAGCTCAAAAAGATGAACTGGGATTTTTCTGGAATTTTTCTGGTCACGAGGACAGAATCTGTTTTCTGGACAGCATGTCACAACTTTTACTTCCCTTGCCGTAAGAGGCTATAACTTGGCACAAAGCTGAAAAATAAAGATACAATGATGTTTCCACAGTAGTAAAAATCATCAAGACACAACAAAAGCAAAATGAAAACACCTACATTCGTTGCGGGCTGCCTCCCGAAAGCGCTTCTTTAAAGCCATTAGCTAGGCTTAATGCAAAAGAAGAATCAAGTTTTATCAAGAGAAAGAGAATAACTAGCCCGTGTAACGGACTCAAAAGGTAACTTGATTTTCTTTCTAGGGAAGTGTTCCATCCCCTTTTTGAATGGGAATTGGAATTTTATATTCCCCTCTTTCATGTCAATAACCGCACCAACGGTGCGTTGAAAAGGACGTCCCAAAATAATTGGACATAAAGGTTCACACTCTATATCCATAACAATAAAATCAACGGGAACATAGTTGTCATTGACAATGATAAGAACATCGTCGATCTTCCCCAAAGGTTTCTTTATGGAAGAATCAACAAGACGAACACCAAAAGAACAAGGCTCAAAAGGCTTCAATTCAAACATATCAAATATTCTTTTGGGCATAACGGAGGTACTAGCTCCAACATCACATAAAGCATAGAAAGAGAAGTTATTTAATTTAATTTTGATCATAGGGTCCCAACCATCATCTAGCTTCCTAGGTATGGAGGCTTCTACTCTAAGATTCTCCTCCCTAGCTTTGATAAGAGCATTTGTGATATGCTCCGTGAAGGCAAGATTAAGTGTGCTAGTGTGGGGTTCTCTAGACATTTTGTGTAGAAAACTGATAACTTCTGAGAGGTGCAACTATCAAAATCAATATCACTACTATCAAAGGTGGTAGTAGTGTCATCTAGGCTCACTTGTTTGAAACCCTCTATGTTCATAGGAGTTTATTTATCTACGGTTGAGGTATTAGCATCACCATTAATAGGTCCAACGGGACCAGGAGTGCATTGGGTGCTAATAGTTTGGGTGTCCTCAACAATTTGGATAGTGGCAACTGTGTGGTGTGTAGGAAGGCTCTTAATTCTATCCTCTTCCTCTTTTTCTCTAGCCCATCTTTCTTTAAGTTTAGCCATCATCCTAATATTTTCATTGATTTGTAACTGGATAGCATTAATAGGAGTGGCCTTATTCTCCTCAAGGGGGGAGTTTCTAATTTTAAGCATCTCAATATCAAGGGCTAAGCTTTCTACCTTCAAAGAGAGATTATCTATTTTAGATAATTTCTCCTCTACATTTTTGTTGAAGGCTTTTTGGGTAGTGATAAAGTCTCTAAGCATGCTTTCTAATTCAGAGGAGGGGTTCTTGTTGCTAGGGTAAGTGTTGTTGTTCCCATAGTTGGATGGAAACGGTCTAGGATTACTAGCAAAATTTCCCCTATAAGCATTGTTGTTGCAGTTGTTTCTAGCAATAAAGTTCACATCTACTTGTTCTTGGGCAAGCAAAGAATTAAAGGAATATCATGAGGATCAATAGAGCGTTGCTTGGTAAGTAAAGACATAATTAAGTCAACTTTTTCATTGAGGGAGGTAATTTCCTCGACAGAATTTACCTTCCTACCTGTTGGAGCGCGTTCGGTGTGCCATTGGGAATAATTGGTCATCATTTCATCGAGAAGCTTCGTGGCAGCACCAAGTGTTGTTGACATAAAAGTTCCTCCCGCGACCGAATCTAACAGGTTCCGCGAGGTAATGTTCAAGCCTGCATAAAAATTCTGGATAATCATCCAGGTAGTCAAACCATGTGTAGGGCATTTCTTGACAAGATATTTCATTCGTTCCCAAGCTTGGGCAACATGTTCATTATCCAATTGGTTAAAATTCATAATATTACTCCTCAACTGGATAATCTTAGCAGGAGGGTAGTACTTCCCTATAAAAGCATCTTTGCACTTATCCCAAGAATCTATGCTATTTCTAAGCAAAGATTGAAACCAGATTTTAGCATCTCCCCTTAAAGAGAAAGGAAAGTGCTTGAGCTTAACAACATCACCTTCTACTTCTTTATACTTTTGCATATCATATAATTCAACAAAATTATTCAAGTGTAAAGAAGCATCATCTCCAGCACCAAAGAATTGATCTCTCATAACAAGGTTTAGCAAAGCAGGTTTAATTTCATAAGAGGTAGCTGAAGTGGCAGGTGTGGAAATGGGAGTGCAGATAAAGTCTTGGTTGTTGTGACTAGTGCAGTCACACAACTTGGTGTTTTCAGTGGAACCCATAGTAGCAGCAAGTGTGGCAGATTTTTTTGTAAATTTTGATAAAAGACACAAAGATAAAAACTGAAAGATAAACTAACAAGACTAAAAAAAAAGGTAAAGGGTAGTGTGCAACTCCCCTATCTTAGCACTCGGAGTCCCCGGCAACGGCGCCAGAAAACTTTCTTGATGGCTTCTCGCCCTTCGTTGGTTACCCCAAGTGGAAGGTTTGAGATGTAGTGCAGCAGCAGTTTTCCCTCGGTGAAGATACCAAGGTTTGTCTCCAGTAGGACTCCAGAGATGATAAGTAGGTGTTAGCGGCGCAACTGACACGGACCTGCACACAGACAGAGATAACTTTGTTCCCAACGAAGTTCAGAGAGGTTGTCAATCTCTCCGGTCTTGTTGTTCACAAAGGATAAAACGCAAGGGATAATGATAGCAAGTAAAAGAAGTAAAATAAATATAGCGTAGAAACAGTAACGAGGATATGGACCGGGATACGTGATGTTCACTAGGGATACGTGATGTTCACTAGATATGCGATGTAAACAAATTACAGAAGGGCAATTGACAGGATTATGAACGCACCGCAATGCTAACTATGCTACAAAAGAAAGGAAGAGGCTCAAAAGCACGGGCAGTACGCCAAAATAAGTAGACTGAAATCCATCTGCATCTACTACTAATCATCCACCTTGAGATATCTATCCAGAACATCTCGCTGGTATTAAGTTGCGATCCCCACCCAATGTCGGGACCCGGGGTTAGCGTATGCAAGTACAGCTAAGACATAGTCATATGGAGAGCCGAGAACCGTACCCACTTGTCTAAGCAGACAAGGCCAAGCACAGAACGTTCTCGGAAAGCATCGTACGTGAGGGGCATCCCATCCAGGCCGGATGATCAACTGAGATGGGTCCTCATCGTCCGCACACAAGTCTAATGATATGGGTGGTGAACTCCCATATTCAAAGACAAGTCGCCTCAACCATACTGACGACTATCTCATAACTCTTACATAGACTTACTCCAGCCCGATCACTTAGTCGGGGTCTAGGGCGGGCTCGATCATACCACAAAGTGTGCACAAGACGGAGTCTCGAACAATCGCATCGCGATGCCCCAAGCTGCGGACATCTAAGGGCCACTTGGTGTATGAAAGACCGCCAGCTAGATCACAACTAAGGTCTCGAAAACCCATACAAAGACATGCATGTTATAAACATACACGCAGCACACATGCCTTGTATGAACAGCAGGTATCATTGCAATTCTCTACAAAGTATACATTTTTATTGATAACTCTTATAGAGTGCACACAGAGATCACAAACATGTGATCCAACATTACAACACAAGCGGAAGCAAATTATGTCTGAGTACAGACAAGTTTAACAAATGGCTTAAGAAGCCTTATTTAAACACAAGCCCTCCACGAGGGAACCAGTCACCTGACTGGGACTAGACTAGCTTGATCTTCAGTCGTCCAGCTCGATGAAGAAGCCACCTTCGGGGTCAGTGGTTTCATCTAAAACATAGATTAAGCAAACGTGAGGACAAAGTCGTACTCAGCAAGACTTACATAGGAGCTATACTACTCATGCACATGTATCAAGGTAAAGGGAGGTGGGGTTTCACCTGCAGAAGTGCCAGCTTTGACTTGGTTAGTCCTGAACTACGAGTACCAGACTTTGAGGTAAGAAGCGTACACGAGTCCACTACTTTCTCCAACCAATTACACCACTATGGTGCCTTCCTCGACTTCCCCGCGAGAAAGCACGCCATAGCACTCACACTTATCTTGGTGTGTTTTAGAAGTATCCAGTTCAAGTTGTCTAATAATCAAGCTAAGTTTTCAAAGCAGTCCATAACCGCGGACGCGGCTATTCGAATAGTTTTGTTAACCCTGCAGGGGTGTACCGCTACACACACATGATCATCATTTACCGCCTTTGATCTCGACACCATTCAAGGGGTGCCAGCGAGGATGCTCACCACAACTGTTACCTCATAGCCTATCTAGTGCAAGAAAGCCGCCTACTTGGGTTGGTTACCACTATCGTGAACCCGGCCGGTTTACCGAAGTGGACCCAAGTGATGTGAGCGTGGTGCATAAGCCGGTCTCGGATGAGCCGTTCTCTCACTAAGCCGGTCTCGGATGAGACGTAGTCGACGACGAGGAGGAGGATGGACACGGCGGTGGCGCTCGACAGGCTCGCTGGCCACACAGGTGCGGCGGCGCGCTCCGGCGTTCTTCACGGGTGTCGACGAATCGGGCAAGGGAGACGGGGAGAGAGCTCGTGGAGAGGGGGAATGGATTGGGGGAGCTTCTGGGCGTCTCCAGGCGTGAAGAGGTGGCGAGGGGGAAGCAGGAGGTGGCCAGGGGCTCGTCGGCGGCCACGGCATGGTCGCCACGCAGCTCCCTGCTTAAGGAAGACGACAGGCGCGGGAGTGGGCTGGGCCGGCTGGGGGATGAGTTGGGCTTCTTTGAAGGTAAGCCCTTCTTTCTTTTTCTCTCTGTTTAATCTTTCCTTTCTTTTTCTGTAGTTTTGTTTTGGCTCTGATAAAAATATCAAACCATTTTATAAAATGCTGAAACTTTTTATGTGGCATCACAATATACTAGGCTAGCCACTTGTAAAGTTTGAACATTTTTAAAATTCAGATAATTTGAACTTTAAATCAAATAGGGGTTTTTAATTAATTCCAAGGCACTGTTTGAATATTTGAAAAATCTATGAGCATGGGGTGGGTCCCACATCACTTGATATGTGATCACACTCATTTATAAGACTTTTCAAAAATCTAACATGAATTTTTGGAGAAGATTTTTATCTGGCCTTTTGAATTAATTCATCTGGGGGGGGGGTTCCTTCTCCCATTTTGCTTTTGATTTTGATTTCAAAGATTTCTTTTGAAATTTTAACATGATGCAAGTGACTTACTAACCCTAGCACATTACCTAACAGAGGGTTCTGACACCCAAAGTGTAAACCCAAAGCAACAGACAACTGCATTAAAAAGAACTTTGCATAAAGTAAACAATCCTTGTAACCGCGGTTACAAGCACCGTTGTTTTCCCCCTTGTGGCAACAGAACATCCCCTAGACTCATGTTTATGTCACTCAAGCGTGTCATCGGGGGGCATGAACCCACAATCGAGCACAACGTTCCGTCTTGGAGTCACTACCTACTACTTGGCCAAAGCAATAAACAGCAACGGAGAACATGCAAGAATTACTTAGGAACAAAAATATAAGAGATAAAAACCAAATATATTACTCTATCACAATCTGAACATAATCTCATAATCCATCAGATCCCTCCAAACTCAGCATAGCAACAGCAGAAATGTTACAAAGGTGCCTCGATCATGTAGGGCAGCTCACGAGGTCTAAACAATGAAGATCAAAGAGGGGAGGACAACATCACATAGCTACTGATCACGGACCCATGGTCCAAGGAAAACTACTCACGAGACATCCGGGGAGCATCCATGGTGGAGAGGAGACTCCCGGAGGTCAATCCTCCCTCCGGCAGGGTGCCGGGAAGAGGTCTTCTGGTGCTCCCGATCTCGGAAGCGCGGCGGCGGCGGAACAGAGGAGAGTTTGCGGAATAGGGTTCTTCTTCTGGAGTTTTCCCGTGACGGAGAATAAATAGGCGAAGGGGGGCAGCCAGAGGTGGACCAGGGGCCCCAAGCGCCCCCCCTGTCGCGGCCAGGGGTGGGGCCGCGCCGCGTGGCCGCCTGGGCCCCCCTGGCTCCCCTATGGCCCCTCCCGGGCTCTTCTCGAAGCTTCCTGTACGCTGATTTTTCCTGTATTTTTCCCGGAATTTTTCTGGCACATTTTATATGGGGGAAAACTGAAATAGAAAAACAACAGAAAACAGGAACTAGCACTGGGGTGCACTGAGTTAATAGGTTAGTACAAATATGATCAAAAGTGTATGAAAGTGTATCTAGATCATAGCAATATCACACAAAACATGCATGGAGCAAGCAGAAATTATAGATACGTTTTGGACGTATCACCGCCTTGAAGAAAAATGCTGACGCCCAAGCTGCCAAGATTCAAGATCTAACAGGTATACTTTTGCTTGCCCTTTTATCTTTCTCCCGATTGTTACTTCTTTCTTACTTGAATGCAAACTTGTAGCTGCTGCCATTCGCTCCTCCGAGCTAGAAACCGCCCAGAAGAGGATCGCCGAGCTAGAGAATCAGCTTAGTGAGAAGAACGCCTAGCTCGGAGATGCCGTGAAGGACTGCGCTCGACTGGCTAGCATTGAGACCGAACTGCAGGCCCGAATACAGAAGGCGACTGCCGACCTCTCAGCCGTCAAGGTTGCTCATGAAGCCGACATGCAGAGGCTGTCAGATGCTCGGATTGAAGTTGAGGGTCAGCTCATGAAGGAAAGGGACGCTGTTGTCAAACGCGCCGAGGACATGGACGTCCAACATCAGACATAGATCCAACGCGCACAAGCCAATGTTGATCTTTCCCTCTCCTGCCTCCACCGAGTGGATATCGCCCTTGCAGGTACTTTTTGTTTTGTCCATTCTTGTACTCCAACCTGATCCTGCTGCTCTTAGAGCTAACCTTGTTCTCCAATTACTCTTGCTAGATGCCTGGCCCAACTCCACTACTGCTGCTGATGAAGCTGTTGCTGAAGCCCGCCGAGTGCAGGGTGTGATGCTCCCTGCTGACGCCGGCTGGGATGCCGAGGACTTCGTTGTTGCTCTGGACGCCCGAATCCCCCATGTGAAAGGTGCCCTGTGCACTTACAAGACCGGTATCCAGAAGCTGAATGACAAGCTTTTTAAGGGCTAGAAGAAGCCGATTGCCTTTGAGAAAAATGAAGATGTTGCTCGGAATTTCAAGGTTGTGCCTCGCCAGGTTGAAAATATGCTCGATTCTGCCTTCCGATCTGGAGTGCAAGCTGCTCTCTCTATTGCAAAGAGATGGTACCCCGACATGACCTGAAGCTGATGACTGCTCTACGGGAGGGATCGGAAAAATCCGTTGGTGAAACCTGGACCCAAATTTTCCACATTGGTCAAGAGCTTGCAGATGGTATGGATCTTCTGGAAGTTACTCCTTATCTTGACTCAACTGGTCAGCCGACCGGAGTTGCCTCCTTCAGCGACCTTCTATATACTACCAGTGAAGATGCACCCTAGTCCCGACCCGCTCGGTAGATCGGCAACGATGGCTCCCACTCCTCGGACTATGCTGATGACGACGCCGATGAAGAAGGCGGAGACTCCTCCGACGGGCACTCGGCGAGTGGTGCTCAAGACCCGCCGCACACTTAGACCCAAACTACTGCCTCTTCCGCTTCGGGAGGTGCCACTAGCATGGCCCTAGCTGCTTCAGCTCCGACTGCTTCATCAGTGCCGGATGCGCCGGCTGCTTAAGCTCGGCACATCTTTCAATTTCCTGCTTTTGCTTGACAAACACTTTAGTTAAATTTCAAGTGCGCCCTTCAAGGGCCACTTTCATGTAATGAACACCATTCGGCCAACTGGCCCTACTTGCTTGTGAACTTGCTATTGCTTGGATAACTACGACACTCTGCCTTTGCGCTTTTCAACCGATTGCCTTTTTCTTTGCCCTTTTTTTCTCTCTTGGCCAATACTCCTGCCAACCTTACCGTTGACCTGCGGTCTGTAGTTGGATCAGAGAATAGACCTTGAAGGAACTTTTGACAAGTACTTCCAGGCTCGCAGTTTTGCTCGCAAAGGTAGGGTTTTACAGATGGACCGATTACAACCTGTCGACTATTGTCCAGCCGGTCTGGTCACAATCGGTGGGTCTGCTATCGGTTAACTTCGAATTAGATATACTTGTTAGAGTATAAACTCTCCGATTGATAGTTCTGCTCGGCCACATCCATCCGAAATTACAGCGGACCTGCGATCTGCATTCGGTTCGGACTAGCTTTTGCAAACCCATCACTCGTTTTGCTCTTTCTCCGATTATACCCTTTTTGGGGCAACCGGCCAGTCCCCAGGTCTGCTTCTGCCGACCTTAGGACTGGAATACATACACAAATAATTTTGATAAATCCTGCCGAATGCAGTCTCATGGACGCACGACTATTCTCATTGATAATATTTCCACAAAGAGAAGGGATACAACAATATCGTTCAACTGTAAAAAGGACATAACAGCTCGGTGTTCCAAGGACGCTCCGTTTCTTTCCCCGAAGTATCCACATATCGGGTCGGCTTCCTGAGATCAATGAGGTAATATGCATTGTTTTTGAGTGCTCGACTGATGACGAATGGACCTTCCCAAGGAGAGGATAACTTGTGCTGGCCATCCGATTTTTGGATTCGGCGCAACACCAAGTCACCCTCACGAAAAGATAGGGGACGGATCTTCTTGTTATGGTAGTGATGCAGCTTCTGTTGGTATATTGCCGACCTGGACAAGGCCAGGAGACATGCTTCTTCTCTTAGATTGACACCATCCTCGCGAGCTTCCTTGGCTTCTGCCTCCGTGTACATGGCATGCCGAGGTGAATCGAATTCAATGTCACAGGGGAGCATTGCCTCAGCGCCATATACTAGGAAGAAGGGAGTGAATCCAGTAGAACGGTTCGGTGTGGTACGCACACTTCAAAGCACTGCTGGTAGCTCGTCGATCCATGCGCCAGGTGCTCTCTCTAGTGGCTCCACCAATCTTGGCTTGATGCCGGACAAAATGAGACCATTTTCCCGCTCTGCTTGACCATTTGACTGGGGGTGAGCTACAAATGCTACATCCAGCCGAATGCCCTGTTGGGAGGCAAACCGAGCTAGCGCCCCCTTTGCGAAGTTTGTTCCATTGTCCGTGATGATGCTGTGCGGCACTCCATATCTGACCATGACGTCTGCCACGAACCTGACCGCAGTCGTACCATCTAATTTCTTGATCGGCCTTGCCTTGATCCACTTGGTGAACTTGTCCACCGCTACCAGTAAATGTGTCATGCCACCTCTTGTTGTTTTGAAAGGTCCTACCGTGTCCAGACCCCAAACTACAAATGTCCATGTGATCGGAATGGTTTTGAGTGCTGAGGCTGGTAAGTGACTCTTCGCTTTGAATCTCTGACACCCATTGCAGTGTTTTACTAACTCTTCTGCCGCTGCTTTCACAGTGGGCCAATAAAAACCATGGAGAAAAGCCTTGGCAACTATTGCTATTGCTGATGCATGATGACCACACTCGCCTTGGTGGATGTCTCGGAGAAATTCGAGCCCCTTGTCTTCTTCCACACACCGCTGAAGGACTCCTGTTGCACTGCGGTGCACCAACTCGTTGTTGATGATAGTGTATGCTCCGGATCGGCGCTAGATTTTCCGAGCTTCATCTTCTAGGAGTATGTCGTCCACCAGGAAGTTTCTGAGTGGTTCTGCCCACGATGGTGCCTCCACAATTACCATTACAGCAACTACTTCTGGCTCTAGCTGTGCGAATTCTGCTACTGGCAAGTCGGAGGAGGGGCTGATTGCGTCTTGCATGATCCCCTTAGTCCCCGAGCCGACGACAGCAGCCCCTGGTTTGCAATCTGCATCCCCTGGTGCATCCGAATGCTCCTTCACCTTGTTCCTCTTTGCCTCGAGCTCTGCCATCTTCGGGTCGGCCGGAATAAAGATTGACTCTGATTCTGAGCCCCATGCTATGACATTGTCCGACCAGTTCATCCTCTGAGAAATTGCTAGAATGGTGGCATTGACTGCCTGCCCACGGGTTCTCCGACTTCCCTTGTCATCCGATTCACTGGTGAAGATCATATATGCTGCTCCTGATGTGGGAACTGCGGCCGAGCATTTGCTGCTGGTGGATCTGGGGGTGGTGGTGGTGGTGGGGGAAGGTTTCCTGCTCCTCCTTTTGCCAACTGATCCACCCAGATGCACGACCAATAGGTGTGAGATGCGGACTTGCCGACCCCACTATGCATTTTGCGGGGCTGGTTCATCATGTCCTCAAAGGTGTATGGGGGCCTGATCTGACCCTGCGGCCTTTCCGCGGGTTTCTGCTTCCGACTGCCTCCCGCGGCCCCTTGATCCTCTTGATGTTGCACTGCTTCTACTTGCCGACTGCCATATTGGGCATCCGGTTGCTCGTCCTTCCTCTTTTTAAAGCCTGTGTTGTTGTTGTTGGGGGTGTTGTTGAAATTGGGGTTGTTATTGTTGTTTCCAAAGTTGTTGTTCCGCTGGATCTCGCGCCTCTCGTGCCGATTGGGACCATTTGGCCCATTTGCTTCTGCCAACTGCTGCTGCTGGCCGGATGGTTACCCTTGGATGAAACCACTGGGACTCAACGTGATCGAGCGCATTGCAGATTCAGATGCGGCGAATGAATTGGCTATTCTCATCAGATCGGCTAAAGATGTTATCTCCTTGCGCAGGAGCTTGTGCTTCAACAAAGACCCGTCCACGCAGCCGTCAGTGAAATACTGGATGGCTTGGATTTCATGAACTCCCTCGCAAGTGTTTCTGAGCTTGATCCACCGCTGAAGGTAATCGCGAAGGGGCTCGTCCTTTCCTTGTACATAGAGTGCCAGGTGCCAAGGCAAACCTGGGCGCTCGTAAGTACCCATGAAGTTGCGAACAAACGCATCCTCAAAATCCTTCTAGCAATTGATGTTGTTGCTGGGCAAACTATTTAACCAGGACCGAGATGAACCTTGAAGCATGAGTGGTGCATAGCGTAGAGCTACGCGCCGACCACCTCCTGCGATGCCGACTGCTGTCATATAATTGACCAGCCAATCCTCTGGCTTGACTGATCCATTGTACTTGGGGGTGTCCCTGGGCAGTGTGAAGCCTTTGGGGAACTGCTCTTGCCGAATGCGCGGGCCAAAGCATGCTGAACCCGCCGGCACATCGTCTTCCGGTTGCTTATCCTGCTACAATTGCTCGATTCGGTGTCTTGCATCATTATCCGCGATTGCTCGGGGACCTAAACGCTGACTTATTGCTGGCCAGATTGATGCCGCCGGTTGCTCATTTCGCCTACTGTTGACTGCTGGCTTATCCCTCCGACTGCCTCCTGCAGCCCCTTGATTCCTCCGACTGCGGTGCAAATTGCCATGCGGCGAAGATGCCTGCCTCTGCTGGCGAGGTGGCACATTCGGCTGATTCGCACCCGCAGTTGCCCAAATTGATTTCGACGCCACTGGTCCTTGCTGCTCGGTGGCCGCCTTCTGCTGCTGATTTTCTGTGTTATGAGGTTACGCATTCAGCGCGTCCTCTCCCGCAATTCCTCTCCTTCCAAGTGTTCCAGCTCGGTGCCGATCTGCTCAGCAGCTCTCATGTTCTTCACAGGAGAACTATATGAAATCTGTGGAACAACGATGATGGATGTTAAAGGTTGTTGGGCCCCTCCCAGCTCTCTGTCGACCTCTCGGCCTGCTTCTCGAAGCTCCTCAATCACTGGGGTGGGATAACACGCTACCTGATACCATGGGCCGCATTGTACTCCCGAACTGACGCCTCCATCCGGCGCTTTTCAGCGTCGATCCGATCTGATTGCTCCTTCAGAGCTTGACGCACCTTTTCCAGCTCGGCCTGAGCCACAGTTGGATCGGCATGAAGATCTACAGGAGTGCTGAGCATGTCCGGTGGGTTGCTTGGTCCTGCTGGTGCTCTGGTTGCTGCCCTCGCGGCTTGGGTTGTTGAAGTAGAGCTGTGGCGACTAGATGCTCCCGCCATCATAACCTCCGCACGGATGTGCGCAGTCATGCCCTATATTCCCACGGCATCCGGCTCTCCAGGCAACGGATCCATGAGTTCAGAGAACACTCGTACCTCCCTGGGAAAAACATCGGGAAGTGCTGCGATGAAGACGCGATGTCCACCGAAAGGAATGATGATGCCGCGCGGGAGAGGCATTCCTGCCCCAAACCACGAGGCGTTGTCTATGACGAAGTCCCACGCTCCGCTCCTCATGACCAGGCCGGAGGCGAAGCGCACGCGCGATGCAGATGATGGTCCCGTCCGGATCAGAACTCCAGTTGACGCCTCGGCCTGCCCCACGGTGGGCGCCAACTATCGTCGACATGCAACGGCAGATGACATGGGGATGGCTAAAGAGGGGGAAAAACCGAGGTTAGTGTCGCTGGTACCGGAATCGAGAATGGGAACACACGGTGAGACACCATGATGTACCCAGGTTCGGGGCTCTTCGTAGAGATAACACCCCTAGTCCTGCCGAGCTAGCTATATGCAATAACTCTGGCTACAATGAATGCTCCTTGAGCTGTTTGAGAGGAAGGAGAAGAGGGCCTCTGGTCACTAATCTCTCCTTGCTCTCTCTACGGTGGGTAAGATTGCAATAAGTGTTCCTTCGTCCCTCACGCAAGAGGGGTACCCGAGGCTCTTATAGGCCGAGCCCAGGGTACAAAGGTAAATGTACAAAGGGGAGGGCCCGGCTGTCTGCCTCAGATAAGCTAGGGACCTCACATCGTGTTCTCCCGAATGACCCGGTGTAGACTTGCGGCTCACCATACCGCTACCCTGTAGACCTCGGTGGTGAACAATGGAGCTAGAGACTTAGGCCTGTTGGCCTGTCCGCGTGATCGACGCTGGAGGAGACCGCACGCCTCTGACAGTCCCGATCTTCAGAGATTGCGCATTGAATGCTCTTGTACCAGATGTTCGACCTGTGATTCTGATCGGACGTTACTCTGTTTACTCCCGCCGAATGTTTACTAGTGAGGCCGATTGCGCCCTGTCTGGGGCAATCGGCCCTCAACTTGATCAGCTCGGCCCAGTTCTTCTTACTCTTGATTATCTCGGCCTTGATTAGATCGGTGACCATCAGGTCGGTGATCTTTTCCTTGATTGATTGTTTCCCCTGGATGACCCTACCCGGGGGTCATTCCCCCGACAGGGGGTGGTAGGCATACGGATAGCGTATTCGTATTCATTATATTTTTCTGATCAATTTTCATGTATAAAGTTTTTGAATCTGACTTACGATTTAAAAGATAATTATTTCAAAGTTTGAATAATTTTAAATCAATTTCCTAAATTTGTTTTATTATTTAATCTAACATTATCCACAGCCTTATCCAAAACATTGCACTGTCATGGGGGACCCACATGTCATACACTCCAATTTAATAAATCTGTTTAATCTAATTAATCAGAGATGGGGCCCACTGGTGAGTGACACATGTTTATAATTAAACAGTTTTAATTAGGTTAAGGGCATGGGACCAGCTGCCATAAGTCTAGGGGGGTTATGTTAATATTAACAGTTTAATTAGGGGGGTAGGCCCACACGTTAGTGTCTTAAGGGGGGGATTAGCAGTGGCTAATCATCTGGCGGATGGGACCCACCTGTCGGCAGCACAAGTGGTCGTCGGACGCTCGCCGGAGACAGACTCCGACGAGGTCGAGCCCGCGCTCGATTTCGGCCACGGCTCGGAGAGGGGCTTGGCCCATTCTAACCAGGGGACGGTCGTGCGTCCACTGGAGGCGACGACCTCGCCGGAAGCTGGCTGGAGTGGCGTCGACGGCGTGAGGGGCGGCGGTCCGAAGCCTAGCGGAAACGACGACGAGGCTACCGGGTGCGGGGAGAAGCGTGAGATATGGCGTTCAAAATAGGGGACCTTGGAGAGCGTTCCGACGCGAACGGCGTGCCAAAAACATGCCCCAGACTACGGTGAGAAGCACAGCGGCGGAGACAGGGCCACGACGGCCATGGTGGCGCCGACTACGTGACGCTGAGGAAGCGAGGGAGAGGATGGGGTGGTGCGGGAGCTCACGGCGAGTAGCGTAGAAGGGGCAGCGTGCTTGTTGGAGTACCGGAGGCGGCGAATTTGTTGACGGCGAGTGGCGGGTTGCGGAGGGGAACGGCGGTGTGGCGCGGTGTGGAGGGGCTCCCGACTCGAATCCCGCGGCGAGGTGGCCTGGACATCGATGGCGGAGCTCTTAGACACGACGACGGAATGGAAGGGCGCCGGTGGCCGTGAGCGCCGGCGAGGCCCGCCCTCTGCGGCGTCCAGGCGCGCATGGGTTCATGCGGGAGGACGAGGCAGAGACGATGGGGTGGGGGTATTCGCTCTAGTGGCCTAGGGATAGGGTTGGGGGTGCAAGGGGCGAGGGGGGTACTTATCTCGCAGGCGGCGCGTGGATGGCCGCCACGGCGACGGCCGTTGCCGTTGCGCCATGGATGCTCGCGACGGGTGAGGTGAACAGGGGAGGGGAGTGAGGCCGGATGGGCTCAGCCCAGTGGCGGGGGGGGGGAGGGGGTAGGAGGAAGGGGGTGTGTCGGGGTGGTCTTTGCCCCAGGCGTTTGATTAGGGTTTTTTTTATTTCTTTTCCTTTTCTCTTTTCTGTTTTATGTTATTTTCTTTTGTATTTGTTTTATCTGCTTTTACATTTTTGTAAAAACATGTTAATTGTTTCTATATTAGTGTTGCACTTTATACAAGTGCTACAAAAAGTTTGGTGGCATTATAAAATCATTTGCATTATTGTTTTATCTAAAAGGAAATAAATGCCACTGTTTTGCTATTGTTTTTATTTATTTACAATATTAATTTTTTATAATAAATCCCCAATTTAATTTTAATAAGGCCTACTGATTATTAGGCATTTTATAAAATTGGTTGCATAATTTTTGGGTCAACTTTATGTTCTACTTATTAATTGAATTTCTAGGGAAATTTAACCTTCCAAACTTATTGGTTTTATTGTTTTATTATTGACTTGGCACTAGCCACAACATGGTGAACATTCTGGTTAACAATATGAAGAACTTTTATTTTGAATGGCTTTGACACTTTTTTATGAAGTTTAGTAATCACTTTTGTTTTCAATTTCATCCAAGGGGTATTTGAATGTGATTGGAATCAATGATGATCAAAACATGCTTTAGCACAGTGATTTGACTTTAACAAAAAAGATTACTGTTGCTCGACAGTGAGGGTGTTACAAGTAGTGATGGTGGTAACTTTGAAAGTAGAACAACGAAAGTAAACAACCAGTAACCAACATGATTAAAACACTGTAGGCTAGGGAGATGGATGGTTGGGCGCTGCTTGGATGAGAGTGAACATGTAATAGACTCTAACACGGGGCAAGGCACACAGAAAAGTAAGGATCATCTAAATATCAAACTTTAGGCATGTATCCCGTAGGTAGTTGTGCATGCTTGCAATAAGAACTTGCACAATATCTTTTGTCCTACCATCCCGTTACGAACGGGGCCAAATGTAACTTATGGAGATTAAGGTTCTCATGTCAAAGAGCACTGGAACAAAGCATTAATACTCAATGGATACATGAGATCCTCAAATTATAGTCCATCCCCTTTGGTGTCTCAAGCTTTCACCTTTGGGATCGCCGGTTCCGTACCATAATAGGTGCATACAACTCATAGATAGGATCAAGAACACAAATAAACTCATGAAAACACAAGTGGTTCAGATCTGAAAACATGGCACTCGGGCCCAAAGTGACAAGCGTTAAGAGCAAAAAGTTGTAGCAAAGATGATAAACACCAAAGTAGATGATAGGCAACATGCCCCCAACAATCTGACGAACTATTACATGATCTAACTCATCCAATCCCTACCACCCCCTTTGCCTACAGCAGGGAATTACTCACACATGAAAGGAGAAGTCATGGAGGGATGATGGATTGGTGATGGTGATCACGATGGCGATAATATCCCCTCACCGAAGGCCAAAACAGCCTCCAGATTAGCCCTCCCGGAGTAGAACAGAGGGTGGCGGCGGCTCCACGATGAAAACTGGGAAAACGACTCATGTTCTGGGGTTTCCTCGCCACGAGAATAAATAGGGGCCTTGGTAGGGTATCAGAGGGGGGAGGACCCACCCAGAGGGCCTCCCGGCGCGGTCAGGGGTCCCTCCAGGTGCGTGGATTTTCTGTGTTTTTTCATGGAATTTTCTGAGACACCTAAAAATCCATATTCCTGCACATAAGAAAACCATACAGGCAACTCTGGTGAAAACAACGTCAGTACGGGTTAGTTTAGTTCAAATCATGCAATAATGAGGACAAAACACTAGAAAAAGTGTTTGGAAAAGTAGATACGTTTGAGACGTATCAACTCCCCCAAGCTTAGCATATTGCTTGTCCTCAAGCAATTCAGTTCAACAAACTGGATGCGACAAAGAAAACTTTGACAAACTATTTTGCTTCATTAGATGTATATAAGCATGTACTACGAAAAGAGTTTAGCAAGTATTGAAACAATGTTATTAGGACAATGCACGAAGCAATCCTTCTTTCATGTGATCAATCACAAACAACCAAATGTAAATAATATGCTGTTGAAAATCAAGACAAGATCACAATGCACATGGCCTGAACATACTAGAGTGGTATCTCGCTAGCCTCCATGAGTGAAGCAAACTATAAATGCAGAAACTCCTCTGGGGTTTTAAAGGAGACTAGAACTAAGAATTTCAGAACAAGAAATATCAAAATCATGCAGAAGAGAATGTGGTACTTTGGGACAATGCATGTTACACTAAGAATGACAATTATGCTCTCAATAGTTTGTGCTTTGAAGAAAGAAAGGGGAGACTCTCGAACCGTGGCTTTTGATTGAAAGTTTGAAAACCCGTGATTGGAAGAAAAGACTAAACAAGTACCAGAGCTTTTGGTTTTGAAAACAGAGATAAAATTCTTTTGGGAAGTGAAACTTTCGAGTCAACGGTAGACGGTAAAGGTCTCTCAATATCTCCCATACCAACCACATTAATGGAGGTTCCCATGATTTTTGCTTACACTTATGTTCCCTTATCCACCTATCCTTTGATGGTCTATGATTCCTTTTTATTTTGCCTCAAGTATGGAAGGAAATTTCTCGTTCCTTTTATCATTAGCAGCATTTGGTCCATTTCATTACATCATCAAGTATAGGGGAAGTGTAACTTTTTAGAAAATGTGAAACAAGTGAGAAGTAGGCATTCTCCAGACCGGCCTCTGCCTCATAAATTTGACAAGTTAAAACTTTGTCAAGGAGTAATTTTTTTTGGCATGGAAGATACTGATTTTCCCTCGCCGCACCATGAGCTTGTACGGTTACAAAAGGGAAACTTTTGAATAAAATTTGAGATGGTACAAGAAAGTGTTCGTTAGGGATGGCAGGTAAATACCATATATAGGAAGGTATGGTGGACTCAAGTGGAATAACTGGTTTGAAAAGGAGTTTCGATGCACAAGAAGAATTCCTCTTAGTGCGAGCGAAGGCTAGCAAAAGACTGGGAAGCGACCAACTAGAGAGCAATAACGGTCATAATCATGCAGAGCGACAAAGCAACATTGAATCGGTCATGAAAGTGATATAACTATTCTGAAATAAAAAGATCATCAAGACATGATAGACTTTTTCATCATAAACATGTGTGAACATGTGCCAAGTCAATCCAAGAATTCTCCGAATGGAAATACCACTTCAATATGCCAAACCATGAACAATGCAATGCATGTAAATGATTTCAACAACACATTATGCACTCTAACTATTTGAGATCAGCCACAAAGAAAGCATGAACCACTGGGAAAGCATTGTAAACATAGCACTATGTCGCTACAAGCTGGTCTTTAGATCATAAGTACATGCATATGTACAAAAGTAGAAAAAAAAGAGTTCATACCGGCTTTCCTTGTTGCATCCCTTCCGTCGATCTTCGTCATTACTGCCTTGTCACTTGCACGACCGAACGTGGAAAATATAATCAAATGTCATCACGGACTCAAGCTGAACTCTGAAAACAAAGAAAACTCAAAAGAGAAAGGAAATCTTTTTGGGGTTTTCAAAGGTTTAATGTAATCAAAAGAAAGGAAAATCTTTTTGTGGTTTTTGCAAATTAAAAGAACAAAGAAGAACATGCAAAAACTTTGAAAAGATCAATGCGAACAACATAAAATGGATAATACAATGGAAAAGGGAGAAGGGCATGTAATCCCCCAAGCTTAAGCTTTTGGCCTAAGTTGGTAACAGCTATTGCGGTCCCCAGGAGCCTCCTGTTGGGGCACGCGGTCCGCTATGCTAGCGCTAAAACAAAATTTTCTACCGCACAACCAAGATCACTGCTACTGGAGATGAACTACATGATTAGGGTTTACCACTAGACGCGCAGTCACGACAGCGGAAGGAGAGTTGGTGATGCGCGTCGGCGGCTTCTGCTCGAATCCCTCGAACCGATCCCTCATACCGATCCCACGAACGGAGTCCCGCGATCTGATCCCACGAACAGTTCGTCCAAGCGCCACAGGTGCAGCGCCTCCAAGGGATGTGCACGTACAAGGAGGAGCGCCGGGCGGGCTGCTAGGTCCGGCGGCTCGGCCTGGAGGTGGAGTGGCGGCTAGGGTTTTTGCTCTGACCTATACCCCTTCGGGGTTCACCCTAGCCCTTATATAGGCACCCGTGCAATGGCCTCAACCCTTGAGGAAATCCGAACCCTCTACCATATTCCATTCGGATCACATCCGAATGGGCTCCTTTCCTCTTAAGCGCGCGACGCTATAGGTTCACGTACACATGGACACGTCCCGAATCACATCCGGTTCGATAGTCAGTAGCAGTTCCTAGCAGAACGTGCCGACTCCCATATATGCGTAAAGTCATAAGACGAACCATTACAAAGTGTCATATGCAACATTCCTTTTGCCTCACGATATATGTTGTCAAGCTCAAGGCGAGTACTTGTCACCCTTGTGATATCTTGACCTCTCTTCTCGAAACCGTGATACAAATTCATGAACCGGGTTAACACTTAACCCATGTCGCATGGCCATGCTTTCTGAATCTTATCACTCGAGAGGGCCCAGAGAATATCTCTCCTAAGTGGAGGGTAAAATCCCATCTTGATCAACCATGTCTCACGGCATGTATCACCCGTAAGCTACCTTTATAACTACCCAGTTGAGGTGTTGCATTTGATAGTCCCTAAGTGAGTCATTCCTCATCCCGAGAACATGCGAGGACCTCAGATCTAGGACATGGCATATACATTGTATTGAGACTAACAGATGAAAATATCTCGCTGCATCTCAAAGTGGGTCTCTGTCCAACTCAGTGATCCCATCACTAAGTCCATACTATCGGTAGCATCTCCATGCTCATGACTTGTGAAACATAGTCATCAACCGAATCATATACTAGTCAAGGATATGTGTCCACATAACCTTATCAACTAGGGACCATTAGAACAATCATCATAGAATATATAGTCTCACAGACAAGTCACATACTTATTGATACATATCAGTGATGATGTTCAAGGACAATACAAATAACTCATGAATACATAAGGAGATAACATCATAACATGATTGCCTATAGGGCATATCTCCAACAGTCTCCCACTTGCACTAGAGTCAATCAGTTAGGCATCTAAGACCCATTGCTCTTACGTGCGCGTCATGCTTCGGCATCGGGAGAGGTTTCGTCAAAGGATCAACAACGTTTGCATCCGTGTGTAGTTTTCATACATTTATATTACCATCATCTACGAATTGTTGTATGAGATGACAACTCCTTTCTATGTGCTTGGATTTCTGGTGATGCCTTGGCTCCCTGGCCTGTGCGATGGCACCACTATTATCACAATAGAGGTCCAACGGGTTTGCCGAGTCTGGAACCACACCAAGTAGGGTAATGAAATCCCTTATCCAAACACCTTCCTTTGAAGCTTCAGAAGCTGCAAGGTACTCGACCTCTGTTGCAGAATCAGCTACCGTCTCTTGCTTGAATCTCTTCCAGCTCACTGCACCTCTTTTCAGAATGAACACATAACCAGATTGCGAACGAAAGTCATCCCTGTCGGTTTGGAAACTAGCATAGGTGTAACCCTTTACAACGAGCTCATCCTCACCTCCATAAAGTAGGAACATATCCTTAGTCCTTTTCAGGTACTTTAGGATGCTCTTAACTGCTGTCCAGTTGCTCTCGCGTGGATTAGCCTGGTATTTGCTCGTAGCGCTTAGAGCATAGGAAACATCTGGACGAGTACATACCATAACATACATGATAGACCCGATGGCCGATGCATACGGAATCTTATCCATGCGTCTTTGCTCATCAGGAGTCGATGGACCCTGAGTCTTGCTTAGATGAATGCCATGTGACACAGGCAAGAACCCTTTCTTAGCCTCATGCATGTTAAACCTTTTCAACACCTTATCAATATATGTACACTGGCTTAATCCAATAATCCTCCTTGATCTATCTCTATAGATCTTGATTCCCAAAATGTAAGCTGCTTCTCCCAAGTCCTTGATTGCAAAACTATTTTTCAATGAGACCTTGACAACTTCAAGCATTGGAATGTCATTCCCAATCAGTAATATGTCATCCACATATAAGATTAGAAATATGATTGAGCTCCCACTAAACTTCTTGAACACACAAGGTTCCTTTTCGTTCTCGATGAATCCAAACGATTTGACAACCTCTTTAAAACGAATATTCCAACTCCGAGATGCTTGCTTCAATCCATAAATGGATTTCTGAAGTTTGCATACCTTACTAGAATTCTCTGGATCAACAAAACCCTCGGGCTGTATCATATACACGTCCTCTTCTAGATTTCCATTAAGGAAAGCTGTTTTGACATCCATCTGCCATATCTCATAATCGAAATAGGCAGCTATAGCTAGAATAATCCGAACTGATTTAAGGATCGCTACAAGCGAGAAGGTCTCGTGGTAGTCAATTCCTTGAACTTGTCGAGACCCCTTCGCGACAAGTCGAGCTTTATGGATTTGAACATTTCCATTCATATCAGTTTTCTTCTTAAAGATCCATTTGCACTCAATGGTTCTTGCACCATTTGGCAGATCTACCAAGTTCCAAACTTGATTGTCATCCATGGACTTTAACTCGGATCTCATGGACTCAAGCCATAACTCGGAATCTGGATCCACCATCGCTTCCGCATATGTCAAAGGCTCATCATTGTCCAACAAAAATACATTGCTTGCATTACGCAGCCTTTCTGACCTTCGTGGTGCGGGTGCTACTTCAACCACGGGTTCACTGACTGGCTCTGCTATAATGGCATCACTTGCCGTGTCTTCCCCGAGTGGTTTATCTCGAACCTCTTCGATTTTCACCGTCCTCCCACTAGCCTTCCTAGTGAGAAACTCTTTCTCAAGGAAGGTACCATGTCGAGCGACAAACACTTTGACCTCTTGTCGGTTGTAGAAGTAATACCCTAAGGTTTCCCTTGGATATCCCACGAATATGCACTTATCCGATTTGGGTGCGACCTTGTCCGATTGAAGTCGCTTGATAAACGCTTCACAACCCCAAATCTTTAGAAAAGACAAACTTTGATGCTTCCCAGTCCATATCTCATATGGTGTCTTATCTACGGATTTAGATGGTACTCTGTTTAGTGTGAAAGCTTTAGTTTCTAGAGCATAACCCCAAAATGACAACGGTAGATCTGACTGACTCATCATCGATCGAACCATGTCCAACAAGGTGCGATTCCTCCGTTCTGATACACCATTTCTTTGCGGCGTACCAGGAGGAGTGAGTTGTGGAACTATTCCATGACTCTTGAGATGATCATCAAACTCTTGACTCAGATATTCACCTCCACGATCTGATCATAGAAGTTTGATACTCTTGCCGAGTTGATTCTCTACTTCATTCTGAAACTCCTTGAACTTTTCAAAGGTTTTCGACTTGTGCCTCATCAAGTAGATATATCCATATCTGCTCAAGTCGTCGGTGAAATTCACGAAGTACTGGTAACCACCTCTAGCAGCCGTGCTCATTGGTTCACACACATCAGTATGTATGAGTTCCAACAAGTCGGATGCCCTCTCGCAACTCTTTGCAAAATGTGTATTGGTCATCTTGCCGAGTAGGCACGATTCGCATGTCTTGAATGATTCAAAATCAAACGAATTTAAAAGTCCATCATCATGTAGCTTCTTCATGCGCTTTTCACTAATATGAGCAAGCCGACAGTGCCAAAAGTAAGTTTTATTCAGATCGTTAGGTTTAAGCCTCTTGGCATTTATATTATCGACAGATTTACCTTCAAGATTCAAAATGAATAACCCATTCACAACGGGCGCCAAGCCAAAAAACATGTTATTAAAATATATAGAACAACCATTGTCCTTAATAATGAATTCATAACCTTGTCTCATCAAACATGAGGCAGAAATAATGTTTCGACTTAACGATGGAACATAATAACAATTATCAAGCTCCATCTCTACTTCAGCAACTATTGCTTTATTCCTGACGCGAATGTCAACTTTATTACAAATCCAGAAGGTAAATTAAGTTGCGTGGTGCCGACGGCTAATGCAACAACTCTTGTTTTATTCCCGACGCGAATGTCAACTTCTCCTCTTGCGACATCTCTACTTCTTTTTAGTCCCTGCATCGAGTTGCAAATGTGAACAACCGATCCGGTATCATATACCGAATAACTATTAGAAAAATCCGCAAGATAAATGTCTATAACATATACAACAAGTGTACCTGTAGAAGACGTACTCCCACTGCTCTTGTCCTTGTTGGCGAGCCACTTGTTGCAGTTCCTCTTCCAGTGACCATTCTCCTTGCAATAGAAGCAAATGGTCTCCGTGTCAGGTCCAGGCTTAGGTGCCGGGGCTGGAGTCGGGATTACATCCTTGTCCTTTCCCTTTGCGTTACCCTTCTTCTTGGTTCATGACTTCTTGAACTTGGTCGTGTTCTGCACCATCAACACTTGATGTGTGCCCTTTTTAATGTCCTGCTCTGCTATCTTAAGAATTCCATGCAATTCAGTGGGCTTCTTTTCCATGCCATGCATCTGAAAGTTCATAATGAACAAGTTTTAGCTTGGCAGAAGAGACCCCAAAATTGTATCTGTAGCTGACTCAGGAGTCAATGGATGCCCAAGAAGATCCAAAGCTTTCATGTATCCCATTATTTTGATGACATGCGGGCTTAGTGGATCACCCTCTTTCAGCTTGCAATCCATCAGGGATCGCCAGACGTTGAACCTTTCGGTCCTAGCCTAATGTCTTCGCACTGTTGTTGCAGCTCGGGCTCCAAAGAAGCCAGCATGAGGCAGCTGATCTCAGTAGACACATCCTTGAGTTTCTGATAGGCATTCTTAGCAGCAGCGGTGGAATTATCAGCCGGTTCCTATGTGTCGGGACCCGGGGTTAGCGTATGCAAGCCTCGCTACAACACAATCATATGGAGAGCCGAGAACCGTACCCACTTGTCTAAGCAGACAAGGCCAAGCGCAGAATATTCTCGGAAAGCATCGAACGTGAGGGGCATCCCATCCAGGCCGGATGATCAACTGAAATGGGTCCTCATCGTCCGCACACAAGTCTAAATGATATGGGTGGTGAACTCCCATACTCATAGACAAGTCGCCTCAACCATACTATCGATTGTATTATAACCCTTACATAGACTTACTCCAGCACGATCACTTAGTCGGGGTCTAGGGCGGGCTCGATCATACATCAAAGTGTGCACGAGACGGAGTCTCGAGAAATCGCATCGCGATGCCCCAAGCTGCGCACATCTAAGGGCCACTTGGTGTATAAAAGACCGCCAGCCAGATCACAACTAAGGTCTCGAAAACCCATACTAAGACATGCATGTTATAAACATACACGCAGCACACATGTCTAGTATCAACAGCAGGTATCATTGCAATTCTCTACAATGTATACATCTTTATTAAATAACTCTTATAGAGTGCACACAGAGATCACAAGCATGTGATCCAACATTACAACAATCAAGCGGAAGCAAAGTAGGTCTGAGTACAGACAAGTTTAACAAATGGCTTAGAGAAGCCTTATCTAAAAACAAGCCCTCCACGAGGGAACCAGCCGTCTGACTGGGACTACACTAGCTTGGTCTTGGTTTAAGTCTTCATTCTTCGAGCTTCGGTTAGAAGTCACCATCGGGGTCGGTGGGTTCATCTAAAACATAGATTAAGCAAACGTGAGTACAAAATCGTACTCAGCAAGACTTACATAGGAACTATACTACTCATGCACATGTATCAAGGTAAAGGGAGGTGGGGTTTCACTTGCAGAAGTGCCATCTTTGACTTGGCTAGTCCTGAACTACGAGTACCAGACTTGAGGTAAGAAGCGTACACGAGTCCACTACATCTCTTCAACCAATTACACCACTATGGTTACTTCCTCGACTTCCCCACGAGAAGCACACCATAGCACTCACGCTTATCTTGGTGTGTTCTAGAAGTATCCAGTTCAAGTTGTCTAATAATCAAGCTAAGCTTTCCAATCAGTCCTTAACCGTGGACGCGGCTATTCGAATAGTTTTGATAACCCTGCAGGGGTGTACCGCTACACACACGTGTCATCAGTTACCGCCTTTTGCGTGTCACCTTTCAAGAGGTGACAGCGAGGATGCCACCACAACACTTCGCCCACAGCTCCGTTCTAGTCCAGAGAGTCGCCTATCTGAGGGGGATCCGTATGGAAGTCCGGCCGAGGTTCCAGTACAGCCTCAAACGATGTGTGCAGGGTCCCAAGCCGGTCTTGAAAATCCGTTCATCCACTTCGCATACCGTGCCACAGCCCTACCAGAACTCCGAACTACTGCGAATCTTGGGGTTCGAACGGGGTGAGGTACTAGGATGAGAGGGGTCAGTGAGCCCAATGTGTGGTTGTACTCTTCTTCTTGGATCACCACACAAGAACTCGGACTTAAGGCGGTGTTCAACGAGACAACCCACTGTGTACTCCTACACAGCCTCTCATCGTTCCCCTTGTATTAGGGTAGATTCACTAACACATTTCACTTCCATCAACACCATGTTTATCATCATCCCGACTCACATCAAAAGCAACCTCATTATATCACTAAGCATGCAATAAGCAGTAACAGTTGCAGGGGCCACATGATATCAACCAACTCCTACATTTGCTAGGATTGTGGTTTGCTTACTACTGTGACAAGATGATAGGTCATGCAAAGGATATGGGTTCAACTATGCGGTAGAAACGTTATCATGGTGATCATCCTAAACAATTCATAAGCGAGACATGAGTGGGAAGTGGGATTTTATCGACATGATCAATGGGGGTTTGCTTGCCTTGCTGACGAGGTTTCGATAACGGTGTCTTCAACGAAGGGGGTGGCCTCCTATTCCGGTTGCACGTCTATCAGCAACATGAAAATCATAGGATCAATATAATGTACAATGCACAATCACATGAATAAGATTGTAATGGTGATGTTCATGGTACTGATGTGTTCAGCATTCCATTTAAAAGGAGTATATTGCATTTGAAATGCAAATTCAAACTCCATTTGATTTATCGATGAAATTCAAATGCATTTGAATGCATGAAAGTTCATTTGAAAAGTTTGATCATGAAGTGATGTTGTATAGTTGAAGTAATGTCTCTGATGTGTGGATGAATCCATTGGAATTAAGGGTGTTGCAAAATCATTTGCAAAATCACTCCAAATTTGAATTTGAAAAGGATCCATATGCGTGTTTGCTACTGTTCACCCATTTTAAAATGGTCAAACATGAAAACAAATTGCATATTCATAATCCTTGTATTTTTTTGATAATTTTAGACATATTATTTGTCCAATTTTGAGTTAAAATGAATTAGTTATGATTTTCTAAAGATTTGGCTATTTTCTGGAATTTTTCTGATTTATTATTTAACTGGAAATTCACTTATTGCACAGGCATGACATCAGGATGACATCATGGGGGCGCTGACCAGTCAACCTGACGCCTAGGCCCTACCTGTCATCCTCTCTGGGTTAAAACCCGGTTAGTTTAAACTAACCAGGGGTTAGTTAGCCTAGGGGGGGGCCACTGGTCAGTGGGGTTAGGTGGGGATTAGGAAGGGGTTTAGGGCGCTAATGGCGCCGCAGGCACGGGCACGCCGGAGCTTCGCCGGAAAAACGCTAGAGGGCTCGGGGAGGGGGTCTGGGGGCACAGGCGAGTAGCTGGGGCTCGTCCTCATCGGCTAGGGCTAGCTGGGGCTCGCCGGGAGGCCTCTGGTCACGGAAACTTCAACATCGGCGGCGGCCGGAGCACGGTGCTCGTTGGGAATGGGCTCTGGGGCACGGGAAAAAGAGCGGGGAGCACTGGGAGGTGCCTCTTCGCCTTGCGCATCGTCTGGCGTAGGAGGGCATGGCCTGTGGCGACGACAGCGTCAACCGCGGCGGCGGTACGGCCACTATCCTCGCCGGAACTACGCGAGAGGGCACGAGAGGAGGTGGGGAAGGGGGCAAACTGACGAGCGGCTCACCCTGGATCGAATGGAGAGGACGGCGGGGTCAGGGGTCTCTCGACGGCGACGAATTTGGAGCTCCTCTTCTCGGCGGCCAGCGGCGAATCCTTGGGGCTGGCGTCGTCTCCGGTGGTCCTCTCCTCGAATCAAAGCTGCAGATCGACGTAAGCGTCACCGGGGAGGACGAAGGACAAGGCGGCGAGGCTTGTCGGAGTCGTTGGCCGCGTCGGGGCGTCGTCGCACTCCGGCTAGGGCTACGGGTGTGGCGGGTGTGCGGCGAGAACGAGAGAGAGAGACCGAGAAGACGACAGAGGAGAGGGGGAAAAGAACGTGGCCTTCTCCAAGCGTGTCTGCGTCGAGGTGGAGGCAGGGACGCGGCTGCGAGGCTGCCACCGCGGCAGCTGCGGCATGCCGGGAACGCAGCAGTGTGCTCGTGCCCGGGGAAGAAGACAGGGGAGTCCCAGGTGGGCTGGGCCGGCCAGGTGGGCTGCGGGGGAGCTAGTTGGGCTTCTTCGCAGGTAAGCCCCTTTTCTTATTTCTTTTCTATTTTCTTTTCTGTAATATGTTGGCCATGCTAAAATTAAATAGCTAGGCATTTTTTAAAATGATGAAACTTTTTATATGGCCTCATATTATATTAGACTAGCCACTGATAAAGTTTGGAACTTTTTTAAAATTCAAATTATTTGAACTTTAATTCAAATAGGGGTTTTTGAATTAATCCATGCTCCTGTTTGAATATTTTAAAAATCCATGAGCATGGGGTGGGTCCCACATCACTTGACATGTGATCACACTCATTTATAGGACTTTTCAAAAATGCAAAAGGAATTTTTGGAGCAACTTTTTATCTGGCCTTTTGAATTAATTCATCTGGGGGGTGTTCTCTCTCCCATTTTGATTTCTTTTTGAAATTTTTTTACATGATGCAAAGGCTTAAGCTTACCCTAGCACATACCTAACTTGGGGTTGTGACAACTCGCCCCCACTCAAAAGAATCTCGTCCCGAGATTCCGAAGTCTGCGGGAGGAAGGAAGGGTACTCGGCACGGAGACGGTCTTCTCTTTCCCACGTGGCTTCTCTCTCAGAGTGGTGTGACCACTGAACTTTCAGAAACTTGATCTTCTTAAGACGAGTGACACGCTCAGCTGAATCAAGAATATGAACGGGGTATTCTCGATAAGAAAGGTCATCTTGGAGATCAAGCGTTTCATGGTCGACTTCGCGGATGGGGTCCTTGAAGCAGCGCCTGAGTTGTGACACATGGAATACATCATGTACTTGGGAAAGGTGCGGGGGTAGTTCAAGTTGGTAGGCAACTTCTCCACGTTTAGCAGTAATGCGGAAAGGTCCGATGTAACATGGGGCCAACTTGCCTTTGATACTGAATCTTTGGGTTCCCTTCAGAGGTGTAACCCGAAGGTAAGCCTTCTCATCCAGATTGTAGCTTTCTTGCCTATGATGACGATCATAGTAGCTTTTCTGACGAGGCTGGGCGGCTTTCAATTGATCACGAACAAGGCGAACTTGCTCTTCTGCTTCCTTGATCATATCCGGTCCAAAGAATTGTCTTTCACCGGTTTCTGACCAGTTAAGGGGTGTTCGGCATCGTCGTCCATATAGGAGTTCAAAAGGAGCCATGTTCAGACTAGATTGAAAACTATTGTTATAAGCAAATTCGGCGAATGGCAGAGACTTCTCCCAATTCTTTCCGAATGAGATAACACAAGCTCTGAGCATGTCTTCAAGAATTTGGTTAACCCTTTCGACTTGACCACTAGACTGAGGATGGAAAGCTGTACTAAAGGAGAGATGAGTTCCCATAGCATTTTGGAAGCTTCGCCAAAATCTAGAGGTGAAAAGGCTACCGCGATCAGAATTGATCTCCAAAGGAACACCGTGAAGAGACACAATTCTAGAGACAACGAAGATGGCATCATTTCCTAGAGTGTGCAGGTTCCAGTACAGCCTCAAACGATCTGTGCAGGGTCCCAAGCCGGTCTTGAAAAGCCGTTCATCCACTTCGCATACCGTGCCACAGCCCTACCAGAACTCCGAACTACTGCGAATCTTGGGGTTCGAATGGGGTGAGGTACTAGGATGAGAGGGGTCAGTGAGCCCAATGTGTGGTTGTACTCTTCTTCTTGGATCACCACAAAAGAACTCGGACTTAAGGCGGTGTTCAACGAGAGAACCCACTGTGTACTCCTACACAGCCTCTCATCGTTCCCCTTGTATTAGGGTAGATTCACCAACACATTTCCACCACCATCAACATGATCACTACCATCCCGACTCACAAAAGAGTAACCTCACTGTAACCCTAAGCATGCAATAAGCAGTAACAGTTGCATGGGTTACATGATATCAACCAACTCCTACATTTGCTAGGATTGTGGTTTGCTTACTACTGTGACAAAATGATAGGTCATGCAAAGGATTGTGTTAAACTATGCGGTAGAAACGTTATCATGGTAATCATCCTTTACAATGCATAAGCGAGACATCAGAGGGAAGTGGGATTTTATCGACATGATCAATGGGGGTTTGCTTGCCTTGCTGACGAGGTTCAGTATCGGGGTCTTCAACGAAGGGGGTGGTCTCCGATTCCGGCTCCACTTCTATCAGCAACATGACAATCATAGGATCAACATAATGTACAATGATCAATCACATGAATAAGATTGTAATGGTGATGTTCATGGTTGCATTGTGTGGACAATTCTAATTAAAAGGAGTATATTGCAATTGAATTGCAAATTCAAACTCCATTTGATTTATCGATGAATTTCAAATGCATTTGAATGCATGGAAGTTCATTTGAAAAGGTTGAGCATGAAGTGATGTGGTATAGTTGAGGTAAAGTCTCTGATGCGTGGATGAATCCATCTAATAGAAGTGTGGTGCAAAATCATTTGCAAATTCACTCCAAAGTTGAATTCAAAAGAACGCCATATGCATGTTTTCTACTGTTCACCCATTTTAAAATGGTCAAACATAGAAACAAGTTGCATATTCAGAATCCTTGTATTTTTCTGATAATTTTAGACATATTATTTGTCCAATTTGGAGTTAATATGAATTTTCTATAATTTTTCAAAGTTTATTGTATTTTCTGCAATTTCTGGATTTCTTTTAAAAAGAAAAAGGACTTATTGCTTCAGCATGAGGTCATGCTGACGTGGGGGGGGCTCTGACCAGTGGGCCAGCCCTGTCAGTGGCTCAGGGGTTAACCCCGTTTTATTTATTTTAAACAGAGCGGTTAGGGGGTTGTGGGTCCCATCTGTCAGTGACCCTAGGGGTTAATTAGGAGGGGGTTAGGCCCTAATATAATTGGCCACGTCGGCAGCTGCCGGCGTCTAGCCGCCGGTGGCCACTGGACGCGGCGGCGCTCTCCTGGATGGCGATTCCGGCGGCCAAACGCAGCGCCAAGGCTACCAAACTGTAGCCCGTGGACGTGCGCTTCTCGCGAACTATCTGCGCGTCGCCGGGGAGGTCTTCAACGTCACCGGCTTCGACTTTGGCGGCAGCTGGAGCATCGGCTTCGAGCACTTTTAGCGAAACGTCCACGGGAAGAAGCATACGTGCGCGCGTTTGGATGCCAGTGTCCCCAGGAGCAGCACAGACATGCTGGGGAGGGAAGAGACGCACGGAAGCGAGCTCCAAATCGACAATGGCGGCAACCGTGCTCGGCTTCCATGGCGACCAAGGCTAGAGGGTGAGGAAAAAGGCGGGTTTTGGGGGGTTTCGCTCACCGGAGTGCGGGGAACTCAACGGAGCCCGAGGCAAGGTTGGGGAGGCTCTGCACACGGCGAATCGACGACGACAAGCTCGCGGCTCCAGCGACGAGGAACACGAAGAGGACGGCGTGCTCGGGGCTTACGGGTCCGATTCCTTCCGCACCGAGATGAAGATGACCACGGCGAAGACGAGGGACATGGTGGCGCGCCGGGTTGTGGCCGTTGGCCACACGTGCTCGACAGTGCGCTCCACGGCGTCCCTCGGGCGGCGAAGAAATCGGCGAGGGAGGTGATGCAGAGAGAGCAGCTAGAGGGGGAAAGGGTGCGGGGGCCTCTGGGCGTCCTCGTGGCGTGAGGAGAGGGCAGGGGAGAGACGTAGGCGGCAGGGCTGTCGCGGTGGCGTCGTCGGCTCCCTCCCAGCTCGCCACCGAGCTGGTTGAGGAAGACGACAAGGGGGCTGGGTGGTGGGCTGGGCCAGCTGGGCCGTGGGGGCTTAAGTTGGGCCTGAAACCAGGGTGGTTTCTTTTTCCTTTCTTTCTGTTTTTTTATTTTTCTGTAGTTTATTTTGCTTTGAATAAAATATCAAAACATTTTATAAAATCCCCAAATCATTTATATGGACTTACATGGCTCATAGTTAGCCACTCCCAAAATTTGAAGATTTTTGAAATTCAAACTATTTGAATTTCAATTTAAATAGGGGTATTATTTAATTTCCATGCCCTTTCTGAATTTTTTACAAATCTTGGAGCATGTAGTGGGACCCACTTCACTTTATATGTGATCATGCTTATATATAAGACTTTTCAAAAATATCGGAGGAATTTTTGGAAGAAAATTTTGTCTGTCCAATTATTTAAATTCTTTAGGGCTTTCTTTTCCCCATTTTTGAATTTCTTTTGCAATTTTCACATGATGCAAAGGGAACTCAAACCCTAGCACTTACCCTAGTTGGGGTTGTGACACACACACATGGTTTCAAATGGTAAATCAGCTTGGGCCACCTCTAGAAATGTTTGAAGCTAGGTAGGTAAGAAGAGGGGACCCCATAAAATCCCACACGCGATTAGGCACGCTCAGTCTTAAAACCAATACCCGGAACTCGGGTCCTAGGTGACTCGAATGGAACAAAGCGTCGGGGCGGGATAGCCTAGACCTTCCATCCTTCGTCGAATATAGTCAACATTATAATAATCATATCACCAACAACAATATAATAATGTGATAGCCCAAACCAAGGAGTGACAGGGTAACATCGTAGCATCCTAAGCATGCATACTAAGCAGGGGCTGAGGAACGAGCAATAGTAACATAGCAGTACAAGGTTTGCTAGGAAGGGACATGGCTGTATCGGTTTGAAAGAGGCTGTAAACATGTGGTAGGATCAAACATCGAACATATCCTAGACTAGCATGCAAACTGCTGGTTGAAATAGAATGGATCATAAGTAATGTATGGTCGTTGCCTGTTGATAATTCGGGTTCCGAAGGTGTAGTGGATCGCAAGCTCGCATCGTTTCCGAAGGTACCCACGGAAGCACACAAGACGATAAACACTGGAAAGCAATCAACGAGCAAGCACTCTATTACTACGGGGCAACACAAGATCAAGAAGACATCACATGACACGGCAACGCGATACGGATCTATCGTCGAGAACGGTTACTAACAGTTTAAGTGGGGTATCGGTCACACACGACGAATACCGCACGTTTACGGAGGTTCAAGTTGCTTAGCTACAGGTGATCAACAAAGGTTGTTAACATGGCAACTCAAGTAAGCATGGCATAGAACACAAACACGTCAAGAGGTGAAGCACAAAGTAAACTATCTATGCTAGTCAATTTAAGCGAGGCACAACCTAAACATGGCATAACACTAAGTGCCGCACGATGATTAAAGGATTTGGTACTTTTCTGTCCTAAACCATATTTTAGGTTTGTTAACAACAGCAAACAATAGCATAAACACAAAGTACACGAAAAACTAATCAAGTTACATATAAGGCACACTCCAAACGGAGTTACGGTTAAAAAGATATAAGCAAAACAAGTTACGGGCACAAACTGCCAACATCACGAAGCACACTTTAGAACATTGCATAAACAGGATAGTCAATGCAAACATGCTCACAAAAGATATGGAACTAAAGTATACATGACATGGAAGGCATGGCAAAAAGAATCATGCAAATAGGCATCATAGATCAAAAGATATTAAGCATGCAACATGGCATCGTGACGTTACAGACTTGAGAAAAACAGAGGTGGCTGTCAAAAACAGCGGGATAGCAACTTTGGAGCTCAAAATCTATATGACCAGGAAGAATATCATTACAATGCAATACATGTAAGGGAAGTATACATGATGCTTAACAATATGCAATTGGAATCACTTAATTCCGATAAACGGTCGCGACACACTCGTCGACCGAAGTTGCAACAAAATATAAACATCAGCACACTAACAGCAGGCTAGCTACTTTGGAGCAAGATACAATCATGATGCAGCAAGCAATTATGGCATGTGAATGCATGAAACTGAAGTAGAAACAATGCTTAATGCAACGCAAAAGGAATCACTCAATTCCGACGTACGGTTGCGAAGCAACCGTCGCCCGAAGTTTCAATCAAGCAACAATTTTCAGACAGTTTAACAGCAACACTTGCAATTAACGATCTGATGCCGTGTTTAGCACACAATTACACAATCGACACAAAAGATGAATTGGAGTGCACATGAAACTAAGCAACTTTCATTTTGGGGGCACGTTCATCGGAGCTACGGATCAACGGGAAATTACGTCGCAAAATTGTATCAGCAGCAGTTTTTAACAGACTTAGCAAAAAAATAACTGATAAAAAGAAAAGAAAAAAAACATAACAGGAAAAAAAAAGAGGGCCTCACCCCAAACGGGCTCGGCCCAACAGGCAGGAGGAGGCGGCTGGGCTCGGTGGCCTGGCTGGGCCGGCCGGCCTGAGCTGGCCCATGCGAGGGGAGGGGCAGGCGAGCTCGGCTCGTTCCTCCCGCACGAGAGGAGCCACGACGGCGGCGGCGCATGGCCGGCTCGTCTGCTACCGGCGAGGGTCGGCGCAGGGAGGCGCAGGGACGAAGGCGGTGGAGCGGATCTGGGACCGAAGGTGTCGGCGACGAGGCTGGAGGAGGCAGGGCGAGCGGATCGGCGCGACTGCGAGCTCGGGCTCGAGGCGGCAATGGCGCCATGGACGGCGGCTGGAGCTTCCCGCCTGTGACCTGCGAGGGGAAAGAGGGAGAGGGGTGAGAGGGAGAGGAGAGGAGGCACGCGGGACAGAGGAGAGGAGAGGGAGGCCGGCGGCGCCCGGAGCTCGGCGGCGGCATCCACGATGCAGGCGGCGATTTGGTTGGAGGAGTAAGAGAGAGGAGGTTGGTGGGGCTAGCGTGGCGCGCTGGTACCCGTCGATCTTGCGATCCGACAGGCTTGGCTGGCCAGAACTAGGGTTTTTTGGATCTGGGGTTGGGATTGCGAAAATTGGGGTATTTTGGGGGAAGATCTGAGGGGGTGGCTGCAATTTTGACTAGGGGGAACCCTAGAAAGGGGTGGGAGTGTGGTGGTCTTTATATAGCCCAGGTGGCTGGAAGTTTACAAAAACATCCCCGGTTTTTCTCTCTCGCGCGCGGTGCTCACGTTTCTGCCCGCCGGGGGTACGCAGTACCTCCGATTCGGGTAAAATATCGAACTGCGCCATCAGCGCGTCGAGCCGGCGGCGTTCACCTCGACCTGGAACCGTTCCGAGAACACTTTCCGGTGCACTATAAAATATCCCGTTTAATTATTAAACGGGGTTTTCCGTTCCGTTGGCTGCGGCTGGTCTCGTGCGGTTTTCGCGACGGTGATCGGGTGAAACCCGGTGTCGCAAAGGTCGAGTGTAAGGTGGAAAGGGTCAGTCTCCGTCCGATACAAGATAAGAGGGGGGAAATAATCGCCGATCGATAAATCAGGGATGCAAACATTGCAAACAAATCAGACAATCAAACAATTCACACCGAAAACAAATTTTTTAAATTTTTATGAAATCTGGGCTGTTACAATACAACACCACCAACAAGGGATCTCGTCCCGAGATCCAGGACGATCCGGGGGAGGGAAAAGAGTCGACGATCTTCAACACCACCAAAAAGGGACTCTGCTCCATGTCGAACGTCGAAGCTCTGTCGAGAAACTTTCCACGGAGAGATGGTTAAGTCGGAAAACGAAACCATCAGGAGGCAAAAGAGGAACGATAGTTGAAAGAGACGATCAAGGGAAGCATCATCACTATAATCGTGAGGATACTGGGCAATAAGAGTGCAGTCAACGGACGACCAAGATGTTTACCAGAGTCGGATAGACTAAAGGTACTACAAGATTTCCCGAACCTGAGATCGGAATCGAGACAATACGCTTCAAGCAAGGCATTGTAACTATTCCGCAACTCCACACACTCGAGATCCTAAAGTTTGAAAGGGGATAAGTCAAGATTAAAACATTTACGACACTTGTCCTGACCAGAGCATGGGTAAGGAATAAAATATTCCTACTCTTCGATAACTAACTTATTAACTACAAAATAGTTTTTATCTAGACTCGACATCGGCCAGAGAGGGGGGGGTCCTACGGTTGGTAAGGCTCTGATACCAAGTTGTAAGGCCCGATATGCGGTACAGTTCCAGATCTAAATGTTTCCATCCAGATCCGGGGACGAAGCACATATCGGTCCCACCGCGACATATGACAAAGCCATATGCCTCGGATTTCCAACATGATATCACAACATTACAGATACAAGGATACAACATCTCATACAATCGGCATACAACTGCCTCAAATACAATACCACAGCGGAAGATACATGTTTGGGTACAGACTACAAGAAAATGCCTACTGGCAAAGAGAAAAACATCGATTCCCATAACCACACGGGTCCAGGCCCTCCGCCGGGATCCGCCTAACTAGTCGTCGTCGAGTCTCCACGTGAAATGTCGATCACCATACCTGTTGTCGATCAAGAACCCTGAAAAGAGTTTGGGGGTAGTATCTTGAGTACAGAGGTACTCAGCATCCAACTGTAGTGGTCATCTGACCCAGCAAGGACTTCATCACTCGTCATTCTAGGACAACTAGTAGTTTACGGTAAGGAAGGGGTAAGTGGTGAGGTTGCAGCCTCACTAGCATTTATGAAGTGGCTAACGATCTAGAGAGTAAGATAAGAAGCCAAGCATTCGATGATGAATCGCCTCCAACAAGTCTGCTATCAGCTACTTACACAAACATAACACCTATCCTATCCTTGTCCTCCTCTTCGCATCCCGACGAAGAAGAAGCAGTCAAGGCACACACACACGTTGATCAAGTTATATTAAGATTATCTCATCTGTTGTTGTCTATGAATAAGGAGTAGGTCTCAAGTCGTCCAAAACCGTGGACAAGGCTTCTCGAAAAGATTTAACCCTTCACGGGTGTACCAACTGCCCATTACGAGGCGTCGCATGCTCGCCCATCTCTCTTAGTTTCTACCCATTATAGGCAACCATTTTATGATTTAGTTCCAAGGGATCCGAAACGACAGGTCCCTCTAACTAACAACGAACAAATCCGGGTGGCCCTCGAGGAGTGGACACCCAATCCAAAAGCTGGCCACGTTCTCGGATCGGACTCTTCCGTAAGGCTAAGGTCGGGAAATCACACCTGACATCAGGGGACCCCTAGCTCACCAAGTGTGGACCAACAGAGGAACTAAGTCTCCGCTGGCCCGAGTTGTTTGAAAACTACTGGCAGGTGACCAGCACACACACGGTTTCAAATGGTAAATCATCTTGGGCCACCTCTAGAAATGTTTGAAGCTAGGTAGGTAAGAAGAGGGGACCCCATAAAATCCCACACGCGATTAGGCACGATCAGTCTTAAAACCAATACCCGGAACTCGGGTCCTAGGTGACTCGAATGGAACAAAGCGTCGGGGCGGGATAGCCTAGACCATCCATCCTTCGTTGAATATAGTCAACATTATAATAATCATATCACCAACAATAATATAATAATGTGATAGCCCAAACCAAGGAGTGACAGGGTAACATCGTAGCATCCTAAGCATGCATACTAAGCAGGGGCTGAGCAACGAGCAATAGTAACATAGCAGTACAAGGTTTGCTGGGAAGGGACATGGCTGTATCGGTTTGAAAGAGGCTGTAAACATGTGGTAGGATCAAACATCGAACCTATCCTAGACTAGCATGCAAACATCTGGTTGAAATAGAATGGATCATAAGTAATGTATAGTCCTTGCCTGTTGATAAGTCGGGTTCCGAAGGTGTAGTGGATCGCAAGCTCGCATCGTCTCCGAAGGTACCCGTGGAAGCACACAAGACGATAAACACTGGAAAGCAATCAACGAGCAAGCACTCTATTACTACGGGGAAACACAAGATCAAGAAGACATCACATGACACGACAACGCGATACGGAGGTTACTAACAGTTTAAGTGGGGTATCGGTCACACACGACGAATACCGCACATTTACGGAGGTTCAAGTTGCTTAGCTACAGGTGATCCACAAAGGTTGTTAACATTGCAACTCAAGAAAGCATGGCATAGCACACAAACATGTCAAGAGGTGAAGCACAAAGTAAACTATCTATGCTAGTCAATTTAAGCGAGGCACAATCTAACATGGCATAACACTAAGTGCCGCACGATGATTAAAGGATTTGGTACTGTTCTGTCCTGAACCATATTTTAGGTTGGATAAAAACAGAAAACAATAGCATGAACACAAAGTACACGAAAAACTAATCAAGTTACATATAAGGCACACTCCAAACGGAGTTACGGTTAAAAAGATATAAGCAAAACAAGTTACGGGCACAAACTGCCAACATCACGAAGCACACTATAGGGCATTGCATAAACAGGATAATAATTGCAAACATGATCACAAAAGATATGGAACTAACGTATACATGACATGGAAGGCATGGAAAATAGAATCATGAAAATAGGAATCATAGATCAAACGATATTAAGCATGCAACATGGCATCGTGACGTTACAGACTTAGAGAAAAACAGAGGTGGCTGTCAAAAACAACGGGATAGCAACTTTGGAGCTCAAAATCTATATGACCAGGAAGCATATCATGACAATGCAATACATTTAATGGAATTAGACATGATGCTTAACAATATGCAATTGGAATCACTCAATTCCGATAAACGGTCGCGACACACTCGTCGACCGAAGTTGCAACAAAATATAAACAGCAGCACACTAACAGCAGGGTAGCTACTTTGGAGCAAGATACAATCATGATGCAGCAAGAAATTATGGCATGTGAAACAATTCTTAACGCAACGCAAAAGGAATCATGATGCAGCAAGAAACAATGCTTCACGCAACGCAAAAGGAATCACTCAATTCCGACGGACGGTTGCGGAGCAACCGTCGCCCGAAGTTTCAATCAAGCAACAGTTTTCAGAGAGTTTAATAGCAGCAGTTGCAATTAACGATCTGATGCCCTGTTTAGCACACAATTACACAATCGAGATGACCTCAGATGCAAATGCTCACAAAAGATGAATTGAAGTGTTCATGAAACTAAGCAACTTTCATTTTGGGGCACGTTCATCGGAGCTATGGATCAACGCGAAATTACGTCGCAAAATTGAATCAGCAGCAGTTTTTAACACATAGCAAAAAATAACAGATAAAAAAAGAAAAAAACATAACAGGAAAAAAAAAGAGGGCCTCACCCCAAACGGGCTCGGCCCAACAGGCAGGAGGAGGCGGCTGGGCTCGATGGCCTGGCTGGGTCGGCCGGCCTGAGCTGGCCCATGCGAGGGGAGGGGCAGGCGAGCTCGGCTCGTTCCTCCCGCACGAGAGGAGCCACGACGGCGGCGACGCCTGTCCGGCTCGTCTGCTGCCGGCGAGGGGCGGCGCAGGGAGGCGCAGGGACGAAGGCGGTGGAGCGGATCCGGGACCGCAGGGGTCGGCGACGAGGCTGGAGGAGGTAGGGCGAGCGGATCGGCGCGGCTGCGAGCTCGGGCTCGAGGCAGCCATGGCGCCATGGACGGCGGCTGGAGCTTCCCGCCTGTGACCTGCGAGGGGAAACAGGGAGAGGGGTGAGAGGGAGAGGAGAGGAGGCACGCGGGGTAGAGGAGAGGAGAGGGAGGCCGGCGGCGCCCGGAGCTCGGCGGCGGCATCGACGGTGCAGGTGGCGGCTTGGTTGCAGGAGGAAGAGAGAGGAGGTTGGTGGGGCTGACGTGGCTCGCTGGCAGCCATCGATCTTGCGATCCGACGGTCCTGGCTAGCCAGAACTAGGGTTTTTTTGATCTGGGGTTGGGATTGCGCGAACACTTTCCGGTGCGCTATAAAATATCACGTTTAATTATTAAACGGGGTTTTCCGTTCCGTTGGCTGCGGCTGGTCTCGTGCGGTTTTCGCGAAGGTGATCGGATGAAACCCGGTGTCGCAAAGGTCGAGTATCAGGGTGGCAAGGGTCGGTCTCCGTCCGATACGAGATAAGAGGGGGGAAAATAATCGCCGATCGATAAATTGGGGAAGCAAACGCCGCAAACAAATCAGACAATCAAACAATTCACACCGAAAACAAATTTGTTAAATTTTTGTCCAATCTGGGCTATTACAAAGCGGTTCCTCTAGAAAATTTTCCTTTTTATCATGATTGAGAACAATTCTCATATTTCTATACCAGGTGGTAAAGTTTGTTCCATTCAGTTTATCTTTCTCAAGGATGGATTTCAAGGCAAAATTGGTAACTGGAGCAGGTGGTGCCATTGATCTACAACATAAAATGCAAAAATACTAAGACATGTATTCATGAAGAGCAAGTCATATTAAACGCTTTAATAAAATTACTCCCACTAAGTTCAACATCCCTCTAGTTGACACTAAGTGATTCAGGATCCGATGGGGCGAATTGACTAGTGATCTTTTGTATCACTACTAGCCGACTCGATCTACCGGTAAGCAACTCCTTGCTAATCGCATCAACCATACGACTCCTGTTTGTTGATGCGCATCACATACACACCAACACCAATGCCCCGAAGCCCAAAACTGTTTTGATAGCCTCGAAAAGTTAACCAAGTGTTATGTGTGTAAGTGTCCGACAGAAACCCATCACGCCAAGGAGGTCTAGCAGCACCCTAATTTTATAGGCCTACTACTAAACATACATGACATGTGATGTGCAGCAATTGGGGAGGCAAATTTTACTTGACATTATTGGAGGGATCATCCTACTTAAAACATCTACCATGTCAAAGAAGGATGCATAAAGGGATAAACTTTCACAGGCAGTTTATACAAGTGATATGGTATAGCCCCTTTATCATAGCGCATGGTGATCTCCATCTCCATGTGCGCGAACCTCCCATGGCGATCTCCATCTCCATGTACGGTTGTCCTCGTGGTGATCTCCATCGCCACGCCATGGTGTCAACCGCCAAGTGTTACATAAGTTACTATGCTATTACAAACTAATAGCTATGAAATTAAATTACATTACATGGCTCCACAAGTTGACACGCAAGTCATTAATACAATAATGAGACAACCATATGACTTCAGCCGGTTGTCAAAACCATGACACACAGGCCATGAATAATAACATACACAATGCGCTATATCAAATCACAATCATACCCTGCAAAAACAAGTTAGACGTTCTACCGCCGTCTAAACCTCTTTTAGCACTGTTTTGCATATCTTTTCATTCTGCATCGTTTGGTAGGTCACGGAGCTCAATCGGAGTTCATATGACCAAGATATGGCCTCTGAACCGAACCTGCTCACAGCTTTCTACACAGCGCAGATCATATCTACGCCGTGTCCTGATCTGTGTCCCGGATCAATCACCTAGTGATATCCACGTGCCACAATAGGATTTACGGCTCATTGTCTATCCCAATGGAGGATAACCGACCTCTAAGGATAAGTTGTGGAACGACCTAAGTAGCTCGCGCCTCGGGACAGATCATGAAATCAAGAACCTCAAACATGCAAAACCAATCTGATCTACCATCACATGATTCGATCTACATATCTGCATATGAAATTCTATCACGAATTCATCACCACGCAACAGAGGCTCTGATACCACTGTTGGGGCACGCGGTCCGCTATGCTAGCGCTAAAACAAAAATTTCTACCGCGCACAACCAAGATCACTGCTACTGGAGATGAACTACATGATTACGGTTTACCACTAGACGTGCAGTCACGGCAACGGAAGGAGATTTGGTGATGCGCATCGGCGGCTGCTGCTCGAATCCCTCGAACCGATCCCTCGTACCGATCCCACGAACCGAGTCCCGCGATCTGATCCCGCGAACAGTTCGTCCAAGCGCCGCAGGTGCATCGCCTCCAAGGGATGTGCACGCACAAGGAGGAGCGCCGGGCGGCGGACTGCTAGGTCCGGCGGCTCGGCCTGGAGGTGGAGTGGCGGCTAGGGTTTTTGGTCTGACCTATACCCTTCGGGGTTCACCCTAGCCCTTAAATAGGCGCCCGTGGAATGTCCTCAACCCTTGAGGAAATCCGGACCCTTCATCCATATTCCATTCGGATCACATCCGAATGGGCTCCTTTCCTCTTAAGCGTGCGACGCTATAGGTTCACGTACACATGGACACGTCCCGAATCACATCCGGTTCGATAATCAGTAGCAGTTCCTAGTAGAACGTGTCGACTCCCATATATGCGTAAATTCATAAGACGAACCATTACAAAGTGTCATATGCAACATTCCTTTTGCCTCACGATATAGGTTGTCAAGCTCAAGGCGAGTACTTGTCACCCTTGTGATAGCTTGACCTCTCTTCTCGAAACCATGATACAAATTCCTGAACCGGGTTAACACTTAACCCATGTCGCATGACCATGCTTTCTGAATCTTATCACTCGAGAGGGCCCAGAGAATATCTCTCCTCAGTGGAGGGGAAAATCCCATCTTGATCAACCATGTCTCGCGGCATGTATCACCCGCAAGCTACCTTTATAACTACCCAGTTACGGTGTATCCTTTGATAGTCCCAGTGAGTCATTCCTCATCCCGAGAACATGCGAGGACCTCAGGTCTAGGACATGGCATATACATTGTATTGAGACCAACAGATGAAAATATCTCGTTGCGTCTCAAAGTGGGTCTATGTCCAACTCAGTGATCCCATCACTAAGTCCATACTATCGGTAGCATCTCCATGCTCATGACTTGTGAAACATAGTCATCAACCGAATCATATACTAGTCAAGGATATGTGTCCACATAACCTTATCAACTAGGGACCATTAGAACAATCATCTTATAATATATAGTCTCACAAACAAGTCACATACTTATTGATACATATCATTGATGATGTTCAAGGACAATACAAATAACTAATGAATACATAAGGAGATAACATCATAACATGATTGCCTCTAGGGCATATCTCCAACACCTCCTGCTCCGGGGTGGTACGGGTAAGTCCACAGGTCGTGCGGGGCTTCAGGTGCGTACAGCGAAGTCCTGTGATCTTCCCACGAAGAAGGCTCCGCGCCCCAAGTAGAGGAAGACCCCTCACCCCACTGGGTGACGGTATCCCCTAGAAAGGTGGAAACTCACCGTGCTCCTCCTCATCGGGCACAACCCCCTCCATGCGGTTATGAAACTGCTGCTGGACCACATACTCATCGAACTGGGTAACGTTGAAGGACCATCCGCTCCTGCGAGTGTAATCAAACAAAAGAGGTGCACGTAGACGAATCTCCCGAATAGTTGCCAGTCCAAATCTAAGAATATAATTAAGGTTACCAAACTCGGAAGTCCTGGTAACAAACTCATGCCTTTTCATGGCAGCAAGATCAAATCTTATATAAGTAAAACGCTCATCATCAGGATGTGCGGTGTGCCCAAGAGACTCAAGAATAAGTGTGGCGTAAACGCCACCATTGAGATCTCCCTTGTTGACATTGGCAGCAAGGCGGCGAGCAATTAAGGCACCCACATTATACTTAATCTCCCCTGAGAGGGCGTTCGCGAGGATAGCAATATCTGGCGCAGAACTGTTGCTCGTGCTGTCACGAGCTAACACTCGTCTAGCAATAAAATACGCGAAATACCTGAGGTGGTGGAATAATATGCTAGAAATCATCGAACGCTTAATATCTCTCGTCTCTTGGCTGTAAAGAGAACTGAAGAAGGTTCTCAGCTCGGTGGGCTGAGTGTCCATCTTTGTCGTCTGTCCAACGTTCGGCACACCTATTATTTCACAAAACCTGCACAAGGGCATGGTCAAAAGATCATCATAAATTTTAAACTCAACTATACCAATGTCATGATTATATCTGAAACCATTAATAAAATAGGAGGTGAGTTTACGACACTGAGCAACACGGCATGTTGCAAGCCGTGTCAAACCTGCATTATCACAAAGGCTGTAAAATTCCTCCTTGAAACCTGCAACTTCAAGAAAAACGTCGCACGGATATGTCATTACACGTGTCGGACTTGTATCTTCCAGCAGCTCTAGGGGCACATGATCTTCATTGTAGCTCACACTAGTAGCCGAGGATGAAGCTGCAGCTCTAGTAACTCAATCGGTGCGCTCGAGCTTCTTCTTCCCAAGCCACCCTTTGCTTTTCCTAACAAATTCAATTTTGATTTTTTTTAAATTCACAAAAACAAGGATTTAAGAAAAATGAGTTGATGCAAACTACTCTACTGATACGTCCCAAATGTATCTACTTTTCCAAACACTTTTGCTATTGTTTTGGCCTCATTCTTGCATGATTTGAACTAAACTAACCCGGACTGACGTTGTTTTCAGCAGAGCTGCCTGTATGGTTTTCTTATGTGAAGGAACATAGATTTTTAGGTGTCAGAAAATTCCAGGAAAAATCACAGAAAATCCATGCACCCAAAGGGCAATTGTGCCAGAAGTGGGGCCAGAGGGCAGCCGGGGGGCCCAGGCACCCTACTGGCCCGGCCCCACCCCTGGCCGTGCCGTAGTCCGCCTGGGTGGGTCCTCCCCCCTCTGGTGCTCTACATTACCTCCTATTTATTCCCGTCGCGAGGATACCCCAGAACAGAAGTCGTTTTCCCAGTTTCCGTCATGGAGCCGCCGCCACCCTCTGCTCTTCTTCGGGAGGGTTAATCTGGAGGTTGTTTTGGCCTGCGGTGAGGGGAGATCATCACCATCGTCATCACCATTACCAATCCATCATCCCTGTCACAAACCTAGTTTTGGTATGTGCTTTTATTACTAGAAATAATAGCATCATGTTTAAATTCCTTGGTTTAATAATTGGGGATTTAGAAAAGCCTCAAAAAGAATTTAAGTAAAAGGCCAGATAAAAAGTTTTTCCAAAATTCCTCCAAACAATTTTGAAAAGTCCTATAAATGAGTATGATCATTTTAAAAATGATTTGGAGTCAAACCCATGCTCATGGATTTTTCAAATATTCAAACAGAGGCTTGGATATTAAATTTAAATGCTATTTGAATTGGATTCAAATAATTTGAATTCCAAAAATCTTCATAACTTGGGAGTGACTAGCTTTATGTCACATATGTCCAAGATAAATATTTGGGGATTTTGAAAAATGCTTTGGTAATTTTTTCCAGAGCAAAACAAATAAAACAGAAGCAATAAAAGAAAAAGGAAAGCAGCTTACCTCCTCACCTTCTGGCCCACCTGGCCCAGAGGCTTGGCCCAGCCCAGCTGGCCTCGGTGTCGTCTTCCTCCTCTGCCAGAAGGAGGGACGGCTGAACCGTGCGCCTCGCATTGCCACCAGCTCCTTCTTCTGGCTAGCGCAGCCTCCTCCCCCTTGTCCCTATCCCCGCGAGGAGAAGCGGCTGGAAGCCCTCCTCCATTCCCCCCCCCCTCTCTCTGCTCGAGCCCCCTCTCGCCTCGCCTTTTTTCCCGCATGCCCAAAGCTCGCCGCCGGTTGCCGTATCGCGCACACGTGGCCACCGTGCCCCCCTCGCCAAGCCAAGTTGTCCAAGAGCTCGGCCTCCGCCGTCTTCATCACCCTGCGCAGTCAATTGGACCAAGGAGCCCCGAGGGCCATCGTCCCCTTCATCGTTTTCGTCGCCGGCTGCCGGACCTCGCCGCCAAATATGCCTCCTCCATCGCCCCCTAGCTCCGAGCCATCTCCTTCGCGATCCCGGTGAGCATGTGCTCAATTCCCCCCTAACCCCGCTCGCTCTAGCCCCTGGAGTCACCCTCCCCGTCGTGGCCGTCTCCGGCCGCCGCGGAAGAGCTCGCCGTCGAGCCCTCCGGCCGCCCCGTGGCAGCCCACCTAGCCCAGTCGCCGCGCACGGGCCAGGGATACGCCCCAGTGCCCTCATCGCAGCCAGACGTGGCCAGGAGCGCCACTCCGGCGTGCCTCCTCCACGTCTTGTGGCTGCCGCCGGTTAGCCGCCGGCCGGCTGGTTTAACTAGGGGCTAACCCCCCCTCCTAATCCCTCTCTCTCTCAAAGACATGTGGGGCCCAGCCCCCCTTAATCCCCTGTTAACTTAAATTAAAACGGGGTTAACCCCAGAGACAATGACAGATGGGCCCCGCGTGTCAGGTTGACCGGTCAGCGCCCCCTGCATCATGATGACGTCAGCCTTGCGCAATAAATCCTTTTTCTTATTTAACAGAATTCCAGAAATTGATTAAATCTTTGAAATTCAATAACTTTTAAACCATAACTCCAAATCAAACAAATAATATATGAAAATTCATCAGAAAAATGCAAGGATTCCAAATATCATACTTTCATAGATGAAAAACACATCTATGATGATGGACCAGTAGCATTTAGATATTTGGGTTATTTGGAATAATTCAAAATAAATGTTTAAATCATTTCAAATTAAATCTTTGCAATGCCAACCTTATCACATGAACATCAGAGGCATATCATACACATGACAACATGGTTTACCATATCCAAACATTAGCAAATGCAACTTTGGCTAATTTGAACCACATTTGGAGTTTGAATTTGAATTTCTTATTCAAATCAACTTCAATTAACATGTGACAATTGAACCTAGATCACATCAGTACCATGCCATGTTTCATTTCTTGAATTGCATTGCAATGTGATGTTTACATTGTTGTTGTCTCGGTGTTTGCTTCTTCTCGATAGATCCATCGCCGGACGTAGTCCCTGTTTTCTCCGAAGAGTGGCACCCCCCGAGTCTCGACAATAAGGCAAGCAAACCCCCTTTGATCATATCTATAAAAACCCAGTTTCCCTCTTGTTCTCTTATGCATGATTAGGTGATTCACATGTTACCGTTCTTCCGCTAGTTGAACCCATCCTTTGCATGACCTATCATTGCTACCACAGTATTAAGCAAACCTCAACCTAGCAGATACAAGATTGTTTGTGTTCATCATGTGGCCCTTCATCCATGATATGCTATGCCATGCTAGAGTTGTTTGCAATGAAGTTGATCCATCTGGGTGATGTATCGGGATGGTAGTGAACACATGCAACAAGGTGGTAACGTGTTGATGAAGTCACCCCTAACATAAGTGAACAATGAGAGGCTGTGTAGGAGTACACAGTGGGTTGTCTCATTTACACTGCCCTAGGCCCCGAGTTCTTGTGTTGTGATCCAAGACACAGATTACTACCACATGTTGGGCTCATTGACCCCTCTCGACCTATTAACTCACCCCGACTAGGGTCCAGGATTCGCATGGGTTAATTTTCTTATATTTGATTTCATAACCTAGCACGGTTTTAGGCAAGCGCAGCACCATCCGTCGAGGTGGGCTTGTCGGACCGTCCATACATCGTCTGGGTCCTGAACGGAAACCCCGGCCGGATTCCCGATTGGGGTACAACTCAGATAGGCGATCCCCTGGACTAGAGTTGGAACCGTGAGGTAAGTGTCGTGGTACTATCCTCGCCGACACCGCTTGAAGGTGACGAGTTCTAGGCGGTAAGTGGTAGCTACGTATGTGAAGAAGTACACCCTTGCAGGGTTAATGAACTATTCGAATAGCCGTGTCCGCGGTTATGGACTACTTGGAGATCTTTACTTGATTATTAGACAACTCAAATGGATACTCTAAAAATCGCAAGATAAGTGTGAGTACTTTGGGTTGTTTCCTCGTGGGGAAGTTGAGGAAGGATCCATGGTTGTGTATTGATGTGGTGATCAAGTTTAGATGGACTCGTGTGCGCCTCTCATCTCAACTCTATGTAGTCGTAGTATAGGATAGCCAAGTCAAAGCTTTCTGCATTACAACCCCACTTGCCTTTAGCTTGATATCTGAGCATGAGTAGTATAGTTCTGACGTAAGTCTTGCTGAGTACGACTTTGTACTCACGTTTGCTTATTATATGTTTTAGAGACGAGACCACTGACCCTGATGGTGGCCTCCCCTCAAGCTCGATGTCGACGAAGTAATGTAGTCCCAGACAGCAGCCTGGTCCCTCTGGAGGGTCGTTGTGTTTTCTTAAAGGCTTCTTAAGCCATTTGTTAACCTTGTCTTTACTAAGACATAATTTGCTTCCGTTGTTGTTTGATGTAATGTTGGATCATAGTGATGTGATCTCTGCTTGTAACACTACTATATCTGCTCTGTATAGCAGATGCAATAAAGCTATGAGTTTGTAGAGTTCATGTTGTGTTACCTGCTGTTTACACTAGACATGTATGCTACATGTATGATTATAACGTGCATGTCTTAGTGTGGGATTCGATGGCTTAGTTGAGTTCTTGCCGGCGGTCTTTTATACACAAAGAGTCCCTTAGATGTGCGCAGTTTGGGGCATCGCGATGCGATTGCTCGTGACTCTGTCACGTGGCACACTTTGTTGTATGATTGAGCCCGCCCAAGATCCCGACTCGGTGATCGGGCTGGAGTCTGTTTATGTACGTGTTATAATTCAATCGATAATATGGTTGAGGCGACTTGTCTATGAGTATGGGATTTCACCACCCATAATCATTTAGACTTGTGAGCGGACGATGAGGACCCATCTCAGTTGATCATCCGGGCCTGGATGGGATGCCCCTCACGTTCGAGCTTTCCGAGAGTGTCTTGTACTTGGCTTTGTCTGCTTAGACAAGTGGGTATGGCTCTCGGCTCTTCAGATGATTGAGTTGTGGCTGGAATTACATATGAAAACCCCGGGTCCCGACAATCCATCCATGACTTCTACTCTCATATGTGAGTAATTCCCTGCTGTTGACAAAGGGGGTGGTAGGGATTAGATGAGTTAGATCATGTAATAGTTCGTCTGATTGTTGGGGGCATGTTGCCTATCATCTACTGTGGTGTTTATCATCTGTGCTACAACTTGTTGCTCTTAATGCTTGTCACTTTGGGCCCGAGTGCCATGTTTTCAAATCTGAACCACTTGTGTTTTCATGAGTTTATTTATGTTCTTGATCCTATCTATGAGTTGTATGCACCTCTTATGGTCCGGAATCGGCAACCCCAAAGGTGACAACTTGGGACACCAAAGGGGATGGACTATAATTTGAGGATTTCATGTTTCCATTGAGTGTTAATGCTTTGTTCCGGTGCTCTTTGACAAGAGCAATTTAATCTCCATAAGTTCCTTTTGGCCCCATTCGTAGCGGGATGGTAGGACAAAAGATGTTGTGCAAGTTCTTTATTGCAAGCACGTACAACTACCTACGGGATGCATGCCTAATGTTTGATATTTGCCTAGATGATCCTTGCTTTTCTGTCTGCCTTGCCCCGTGTGAGAATCTATTACATGTTCACTCTCATCCAAGCAGCGCCCAACCATCCATCTCCCTAACCTATTGTGTGTTTAATCCTACTGGTTACTAGTAGTTTACTTTTGTTGTTTTACTTTCGCTGTTGCCACTATCGCTTTCATATCACCATTGCTATTAATATTTTGTAGCAAGAAAGTATATTTCAGGTGCGGTTGAATTGACAACTCAACTATTAAAGCTTATAAATATTATTTGGCTCCCCTTGTGTCGAATCAATAAATTGGGTTATATTACCCACGAAGACTATCTCGATCCCCAACAGTGGAGGGTCATCAAGTACTGTTTTCTGGCGCCGTTGCCGGGGAGCATAGCTTTATTTACAAGTCTACTTGAAGTATTCTGCCTCTTGCACTTTATCCACTATGGGTAAGAAGGGAGACCCCAAGGTTCTGATCTTACCATCCACTACAAGAAAAGGTACTGTTCTGAGCACTAGTGCTACACTTGATTCACCTTCGTTTATAAGAAAGTTTGCTCCAATACCACATACTATTTCCACTGAGTCTGTTACTATGTCTGATACTTTTGATGATGCTTCTACTACTTTTGACGAAATTGGTTTTCGTGGTCACTATCTTGAACCACGAAGATTGGTCGGTCCCTGAACCACCCCCACCACCAAAGAAGAGGGGCATGCTTGTCCTAAGCCCCGAAGATATGCAAGAAGCGAAGAAGTCTATAAAGGAGAAAGGTATTAAAGCTGAAGACGTGAAGAATCTACCTCCTATTGAGAAGTTGTGTGAGCCTACTGCTCACCCTCCCTTGGTAGAGGTACACTCTCTTTTAGATTTCAATGCAAGTGACATCCCTCGAGGTAAGCCTCCTGATCAATGTTTAGATGAGCTTGATAATTTTATTATGAAGCAAAATCACTTTAATGAGAGGATACAAAGTCAGTTGCATGATAATTACCTTGCTATCCAAATTTACTTGATGTTCTAGGGAGAACAGTTAATGATGTTAAATGTCTTGTTAAGCATTTTCATATGGTTCAAACTCATCTTGAACAAATTTCTAATGTGCAAAAATATTTGCTTGCTAATAATTCCAAACAGGATATACATGCTTATGGTATAAAGACTCTGGGTGGAACACACACCCAAGATCTTCTCTATACAGAGGGTCATCCAAGGAGGATCAACCAAGATTCTCAAATACAGGAAGAAGAAATTGTTAGCTCTCCGAAAAAGAAGAAGAAGAAGAAACACAAGGAAGCTGACAATTCAAATGATCCCATAGTAGAGGAAGAGTCTACTGTCGATCCAAATAGCATATCCACCTCCGATGCTAAGACTGAAAACGGTGCTAGGCCCGGAAAAGATAAGGAGAGGAATGACCCTCCCGAAGTTCGAGAATAAGAAGCACCCGATAAACGCAAGAAATATAAAAGAGAAGACTTCATTGCAAGAAGACATGCGAAGGAAAGAGAACCATGGGTACAGAAACCCATGCCCTTTCCAGGTAAGCCTCTCAAAACCAAAGAAGAAGCGCACAATAATAAATTTTGTGAATGGATGAAACCTCTTTTTCTTCAAATTCCTTTGCCTGATGCTATTAAGTTACCTCCTTATTCAAAATATATGAAAGATATTGTTAATAATAAAAGAAAAGTCCCTAATGAGGCAATATCTACTATGCTTGCTAACTACTCTTTCAGTGGAAAGATTCCTGAGAAGCTTGGTGACCCAGGCATACCCACCATTCCATGTTCCATAAAGAATAATTATGTCAAAACTGCTTTATGTGATCTTGGTGCAGGAGTGAGTGTTATTCCCTTTTCTCTTTATAAGAGGCTATGTTTAGGTAAACTAATCCCTACAGATATGTCTCTCCATATGGCTAACAAGTCAACAGCCGTACCGATTGGTATTTGTGAGGATGTTCCTGTTAAAGTTGCCAATTTCTTAATTCTTACTATTTTGTTGTACTTGACATGCCCGAGGATGGGAGCATGTCCATTATTCTTGGCAGACCTTTTCTTAACACCGTAGGTGCTATCATTGATTGCAATAAAGGAAAAGTCACCTTCAACGTGGATGATAAAGAACACACAGTGTATTTTCCGAAGAAGATCGACAAAAGGCAAGGCCTTTATTCTATAGAGAATATCGAGACCGTGAAGATTGGAGAATGGGATTGTCCTCTACACGTGCACCACAAATACAAAACCATTATGGTGGGGACAATGTCCTTTAAGGTAAAGGTACAATGATCACTTCATAAGAGGTGAGACTTTCTTCTCTATATATCGCCGGTTTGTTGGTAAGACTTGATCAACCTTGATAACTAACTTGTTTTCTATAGGTAAAAAGTGGATCTTGTTATGTTTGCATTTGTTTTAGCTTTTGTTCTCCTTGCCGTACCAAGTTTATATATTTTTGAAGCTTCTCATTTCTAACCACTTTTTCAAGTTTCCAGAAAGTTCCGTAATTTTTTGAACCTCGAAATTTTTTCAACAGTTAAGTTGTCACAAAAATTCCACAAAAATAAAAATCAAAGTTTCCACGACAGAAGTGACCCAAAGGTACCTGGGCTGACCAAGGGGGCCACCAGTGGCCCAGGCTGCCAGCTGGCGCGGCCTGCCCCCTGGCCCCGCCCACAGGGCAACCAGCCAGGTACTTCTTCCTCCCTTCTCTTTCTCTCTCTCCAAAAACACGAGTTCTGCACCCGGACTTGCGTTCATTCTGTTATTGGAGGCGATTTTCGATGTCTCTCCACAACTCGTCATTTTTGCTGAGATTTTGAGCAAATACTCCCTGGCATGTGACTCCTCCACCCTCCAATTAGATTTTTTATTGGTGGCTTCATTTGTGAGATTTAGTAGTTCTTGGTGCTATTCATATGAGCTTGCATGCATGTGTAGAAATTTATTTGCCAAGTTTTGATGAAAGTTTATGCCTTAGGTAAGTGAGTAGAGTAGTTTGCCTCAACTAATTTTTATTAATTCCATGTTTTTGTGAGTTGTCAAAAACTTCAGAAATGATTTTGTTAGGAAAAGCAAAGGGGTGGCTTGGGAAGAAGAAGCCCAAGCGCACCGATCGAGTTGCTAGAGCTGTAGCTTCATCCTCAACTGCTGGGGTTAGCTATAATGAAGATCATGTGCCCCTAGAGTTGTTGGAAGATAAAAGTCCGGCACGTGCAATGACATATCCGTGCGATGTTTTCCTCAAAGTTGCGGGAATCAAGGAGGAATTTTACGGCCTTTGTGCTAATGCAGGTTTGACACGGCTTGCAACATGCCGTGTTGCTCAGTATCATAAAATCACCTGCTGTTTTATTAATAGTTTCAGATATAATCATGACATTGGTATTGTTGAGTTTAAAATTCATGATGATCTTTTGACCATGCCCTTGTCGAGGTTTTGTGAAATAATAGGTGTGCGAACGTTGGACAGACGGCAAAGATGAACTCTCAGCCTACGGAGCTGAGAACCCTCTTCGGCTCTCTTTGCAGCCAGGAGACAAGGGATATCCAGCGTTCGAAGATTTACAACATCTTATTCCCCCACCTCAGGTATTTCGTGTATTTTATTGCTAGAGGGGTGTTAGCTCGTGAAAAGACGAGCAACAGTTCTGCACCGGATATTTCTATCCTTCTGAATTCCCTCTCAGGGGAGAGTAAGTATAATGTGCGTGCCTTAATTCCTCGCCGCCTTGTTACTAATGGCGACAAGGGAGATCTCTTTGGCGACGTCTACGCCACACTTATTCTTGAGTCTCTTGAGCGCACCGCACATCCTGATGATGAGAGTTTTACTTAGATAAGCTTTGATCTTGCTGCCATGAAGAGGAGGACGGTGAGTTTCCACCTTTCCAGGGGGGAGACCGTCACCCAGTGGGGTGAATGGTCTTCCTCTGCTTGGAGCGCGGAGCCTTCTTCGTGGGAGGATCCCAGGACTTCGGTGTATGCACCTGAAGCCCCATAGGACTCGTGGACTTTGTCGTACCACCCCGGAGCAGGAGGCTCCTGGGGACCGCAGTAGCTGTTACCAACTTAGGTCAAAAGCCTAAGCTTGGGGGAGTACGTGCCCTTCTCCCTTTTCCATTGTATTATCCGTTTTATTTTGTTCGCTTTGATATTTTCGAAGTTTTTGCCTGTTCTTCTTTATTCTCTTTAATCTTCAAAAACAACAAAAATATTTATCTTTTATTTTTGTTTCGCTAATCCTTTGAAAAACCCAAAAATATTTCCTTTCTCTCTTTAGTTTGCTTTGTTTTTAGACTTCAGCTCGAGTACGTGATGGCATTTTATTATATTTCCCACATTCGATTGTGCAAGTGACAAGGCAGTAATGACGAAGATCGACGGAAGGGAAGCCACAAGGAAAACCGGTATGAACTCTTCTTGTTTCTACTTTTGTACATATGCAAGTACTTATGATCTAGAGACCAGCTTGTAGCAACATAGTGTTATGTTTACAATGCTTTCCCAGTGGTTCATGCTTTCTTTGTGGCTGATCTCAAATAGCTAGAGTGCATAATGTGTTGTTGAAATTATTTGTATGCATTGCATTGTTCATGGTTTGGTATATTGAAGTGGTATTTCCCTTCGAAGAATTTTTGGATTGACTTGGCACATGTTCACACATGTTTATGACTAAAAAGTCTATCATGTCTTGATGATCTTTTTATTTCATAATAGTTATATCATTTTCATGCCCAATTCAATGTTGCTTTGTCACTCTGCATGATTATGACTTTTATTGCTCTCTAGTTGGTCGCTTCCCAGTCTTTTGCTAGCATTCGCTCCCACTAAGCGGAATTCTGCTAGCGCATCCAAACTCTTTTCAAACCAGTTATTCCACTTGAATCCACCTTACCTTCCTATATATGGTATTTACCTACCATCCCTAACTCAGACTTTCTTGTACCATCTCGAAATTTATTCAAAAGCCTCCTTTTTATAACTGTACAAGCTCATGGTGTAGTGAAGGAAAATCAGTATCTTCCATGCCAAAAATGTTTTACTCCTTGACAAAGTTTTAACTAGTCAAATTTATGAGGCAAAGTACGGTATGGAGAATGCCCAGTTCTCAATTGTTTCACATTTTATAAAAATTACACTTCCCCCTTACTTGATGATGGAATGAAATGGTCCAAATGTTGATAATGATAGATGGAACGAGAACCATCCTTCCATACTTGAGGCAAAATAAAATGGCACCATAGACCGTCAAAGGATAGATGGTCAAGGGAACAAAAGTGTAAACAAAAAAGGCATGGGAATCGCCATTAATGTGGTTGGTATGGGAGATATTGAGAGACCTTTACCGTTTATCGTTGACTGGAAAGTTGCACTTCCCATAAGAATTTTATTTCTGTTTTCAAAACTAAGAGATCTGGTACATGTTTAGTCTTTGCTTCCAACCATGGGTTTTCAACCTTGCCATCAAAAGCCACGGTTCGAGAGTCTCCCCTTCTTTCCTCAAAGCACCAACGATTGAGAGCATAATTGTCATTCTTAGTGTAACATGCATTGTCCCAAAGTACCACATTGTCTTCTGCATGATTGTGATAATGCTTGTTCAGAAATTCTTAGTTCTAGTGTCGTTTAAAACTCCGGAGGAGTTTCTGCATTTATGTTTTGCTTCACTCATGGAGGCTAGAGAGATACCACTCTAGTATGTTCGAGCTATGTGCATTGCGACCTTGTCTTGATTTTCAGCAATGTATTATTTACTTTTGGTTGTTTGTGATTGATCACTTGAGAGAAAGATTGCTTCGTGCATTGTCCTCATAGCATTGTTTTAATACTTGCTAAACTCTTTTCGTAGTACATGGTTATATACATCTTATGAAGTAAAAGAGTTTGTGAAACTTTTCTTTGTCGCGTCCAGTTCGTTGAACTGAATTGCTTGAGTACAAGCAATATGCTAAGCTTGGGGGAGTTGATACGTCTCAAACGTATCTACTTTTCCAAACACTTTTGCTATTGTTTTGGCCTCATTCTTGCATGATTTGAACTAAACTAACCCGGACTGACGCTGTTTACAAGAGAGCTGCCTGAATGGTTTTCTTATGTGCAGGAAAATGGATTTTTAGGTGTCTCAGAAAATTCCAGGAAAAATCATAGAAAATCCACGCACCCGAAGGGCCATTGTGCTAGAAGTGGGCCAGAGGGCCGCCTGGGTGGGTCCTTGATACGTCTCAAACATATCGATAATTTTTTCTCGCTCCATGCATGTTTGTGTGATATTGCTATGATCTAGATACACTTGCATACACTTTTGATCATATTTGGACTAACCTACTAACTCAGTGCACCCCAGTGCCAGTTCCTGTTTTCTTCTATTTTTCTATTTCAGTTTTTCCCCATATAAAAAATGCTCCAAAAATCCTGGAAAAATAAGAGAAAAAATCAGCGTGTCGGAAGACTCCAAAAGCCAGAAGGAGGGCCAGGGGGCAATCACCAGGCACCCAGGCGTCCACCTGGCGCGGCCAGGGGCCTGGACACGCCAGAGGGGCACCTGGGCCCCTGGTGGCTCCCCTGGCTGCCCCCTTCGCCTATTTATTCTCCTTCACGGGGAAACTACGAAGACAGAACCCTATTTCGCAAATTATCAGATGTTCCGCCTCCTCCGCGCTTCCAAGATCGGGAGCACCGTCAGGACCCTTCCCGGCACCCTGTCGGAGGGAGGATCAACCTCCGGGAGCTTCTCCTCCACCATGGACGCTTCCCGGATGTGCCGTGAGTAGTCTACCTTGGACCATGGGTCCGTGATCAGTAGCTATGTGATGTTCTCCTCCCCTCTTTGTTCTTCATGGTTTAAACCTCGTGAGCTACCCTACATGATCGAGGCACATATGTAATTATTTATGCTTTTTCTATGCTGAGTTTGATGGGATCTGATGGATTATGAGATTATGTTCAGATTTTGATAGAGTAATATAATTGGTTCTTATCTTTTGTATTTTTGTTCCGAAGTAATTCTTGCATGTTCTCCATTGCTATTTATTGCTTTGGCCAAGTGGTAGGTAGTGACTCCAAGAGGGAACGTTATGCTCGATTCTGGGTACATGCCCCCTGATGACACACTTGAGTGACAGAAACATGAGTCTAGGGGATGTGTTGTGGCCGCAAGGGGGAAAAATGGTGCTTGTAATCGCAGTTACAAGGGTTCTTTACTTTACGCAAAGTTCTTTTTAATGAAGTTGCCGGTTGCTTTGGGTTTACACTTTGGGTGGGGCTCACAACTTAATACCAGCGAAATGTTATGGATAGATATCTCAAGGTGGATGATTAGTAGTAGATGCAGATGGATTTCGGTCTACTTATTTTGGCGTACTGCCCATGCTTTTGAGCCTCTTCCTTTCTTTTGTAGCATAGTCAGCATTGCGGTGCGTTTATAATCCTGTTAATTGCCCTTCTGTAATTTGTTTACCTCGCATAGCAGTCTTATCCTCTTTTGGGAGAGAGACATCACTAGTGAACATCACGGGACCCCGGTCCATATTCTCATCACTGTTTATACGCTCATTTAGTTTCTTTCTTTTTTACTTTTAGTTGCTATCATTATCATTATCCTGTGTTTTTAATCCTTTGTAAACAACAAGACCGGAGAGATTGACAACCTCTCTGAACTTCGTTGGGAGCAAAGTTAATTGTGTTGTGTGCAGGTCCGCGTCAGGTGCGCTGCTGACAACTACTTATCATCGCTGGAGTCCTACTGGTCGATACTCAACCTCGGTATCTTCACCGAAGGAAACTTGCTGCTACGCTGCATCTTACCTTCCACTTGGGGTAACCAACGAAGGGCGAGAAGCAATCCTCTCTCGCGTATGAAGCGAATTTCTGGCGCCGTTGCCGGGGACTCCGAGTGATAAGATAGGGGAGTTGCTCACTACCTTTTACCTTTAATTTTTAGCCTTGTTAATTTACCTTTATGTTTTTATCTTTGTGTCCTTTATAAAAAATTACAAAAAATCTGCCACACCTGCTGCTACTATGGGTTCCTCTGAAAACACAAAGTTGTGTGACTTTACTAGTCACAACAACAAATACTTTATCTGCACTCCTATTGCCACGCCTGCCACTTCAGCTACCTCTTATGAAATTAAAACTGCTTTATTAAACCTTATTATGAGAGATCAATTCTCGGGTGCTGGAGATGCTGCTGCTTTACACTTGAATAATTTTTTTGAATTATGTGATATGCAAAAGTATAAAGAAGTAGAAGGTGATGTTGTTAAGCTCAAGCTTTTTCCTTTCTCTTTGAGGGACGGAGCTAAAATCTAGTTTCAATCTTTGCCTAGGAATAGCATAAATTCTTGGGATAAGTGAAAATATGCTTTTATTGGGAAGTATTACCCACCTGCTAAAATTATCCAATTGAGGAGTAACATTATGAATTTTAGGCAATTGGATAATGAACACGTTGCCCAAGCTTGGGAACGTATGAAATCTCTTGTTAAGAAATGCCCTACACATGGTTTGACTACCTGGATGGTTCTCTAGACTTTTTATGCAGGCTTGAACTTTACCTCGCGGAACCTGTTAGATTCGGCCGTGGGAGGAACCTTTATGTGAACCACACTTGGTGCTGCCACAAAACTTCTCGATGAGATGATGACCAATTATTCCCAATGGCGCACCGAACGCGCTCCAACAGGTAGGAACATAAATTCCATCGAGGAAATTACCTCTCTCAATGATAAAGTTGATTTAATTATGTCTCTACTTACCAAGCAACCCTCTATTGATCCTCATGATGTTCCTTTAAATTCTTTGGTTGCTCAGGAACAAGTAGATGTGAACTTCATTGCTAGAAAAAACTTTAATAATAATGCTTATATGGGCAACCTTGCTAGTAATCCTAGACCGTTTCCATCCACTTATGGGAACAACAACACCTACCCTAGCAACAAGAAACCCACTTCTGAACTAGAAAATATGCTTAGAGACTTTATCACTACCCAAAAATCCTTCAACAAGAATGTGGAAGAAAAGCTAGCTAAATTAGTTAATCTTTGTTTTAAGGTAGACAACTTAGCCCTTGATGTTGAGATGTTAAAGATTAGAACCTCTCCCCTTGAGGAGAGCAAGGCCACTTCTATCAATGCTATCAAGTTACAAATTAATGAAAATATTAGGATGATGGCTAAACTTACAGAAAGATGGGCTAGAGAAAAAGAGGAAGAGGATAGAATTAAGAGGCTTCCTACACACCACACAGTTGCAACTATCCAAATTTTTGAGGATACCGAAACTATTAGCACCCAATGCACTCTTGGTCCCATTGGACCTATTAATGGTGATGCTAATACCTCAACCGTAGAAGAAGAAACTCCTATGAACATAGAGGGTTTCAAACAAGTGAGCTTATATGACACTACTACCACCTTTGATAGTATTGATATTGATTTTGATAGTTGTACCCTCTCAGAAGTTATCATCTTATTACACAAAATGTCTAGAGACCCCCACACTAGCACACTTAATCTTGCCTTCACGGAGCATATCACAAATGCTCTTATCAAAGCTAGGGAGGAGAAGCTTAGGACAGAAGCCTCCATACCTAGGAAGATAGATGATGGTTGGGACCCCATGATAAAAATTAAATTAAATAAATTCTCTTGCTATGCTTTATGTGACGTTGGAGCTAGTACCTCCGTCATGCCCAAAAGAATGTATGATATGTTTGAATTGAAACCTTTTGATTCATGTTCTTTTGGTGTTCGCCTTGTCGAATCTTCCGTAAAGAAACCTTTGGGTAGGATCGACGATGTTCTTATCATTGTCAATGACAAATATGTTCCTGTTGATTTTATCCTTATGGATATATAGTGTGAACCTTTATGTCCAATTATTTTGGGACGTCATTTTCTTCGCACCGTTGGTGTTGTTATTGACATGAAAGAGGGGAATATAAAATTCCAATTACCTCTCAAAAAGGGGATGGAACACTTCCCTAGAAATAAAATCAAGTTACCTTTTGAGTCCGTTACACGGGCAAGCTATTCTCTTTCTCTTGATAAAACATGAATCTTCTTTTGCCTTATGCCTAGCTTAAAGGCGTAAAAGAAAGCGCTTGTTGGGAGGCAACCCAAGATGTTTTTACTTATGTTTTTAGTGGTCTTGATGATTTTTACTACTGTATCAACATCATTGTATCTTTATTTTCAAGCTTTGTGCCAAGTTATAGCCTCATATGACAAGGGAAGTGAAAGTTGTGACATGCTGTCCAGAAAACAGATTCTGTCCTCGTGACGGGAAAAATCAGAATAAATCACCAATTCGTATTTTTGAGCTGAGTTTTTTACACAGCATGCTGTATACAATCACGGAACTTTCTTATGTTCTGAGTTTTTTTATTTGAGTTACAGAAGTGCCCCTAAAAAATGCTTTACTGCCTGCTGTTCTGTTTTTCAAAGATTCTGCCACGTTTTGTCTCTCTTAACTTTTGCAAACCATAAGCTTATTTTTTCTTTGCAAAAACCTTTTGGAGATCTTGAGAAACAGTATCTCTTCAAGAATATCTTTATATCTAGTGGGGAAAAATTATTTATTAAGGGTACCAACCTCTCTAATCACCTTATGATGAGTTGTGTATGAAGGGAGTTTTCAAGCAAGCGATGGAAGATGATGAAAGAAGATTCAGGAGTGTCAAGAGCTCAAGCTTTGGGATGCTGTCGGGACCCGGGGTATGCGTTTGTAATTCCAGTCACGATGCAATCACATGGAGAGCGGAGAACCGTAACCACTTGTCTAAGCAGACAAGGCCAAGCACAGAACGTTCTTGGTAAGCATCGAACGTGAGGGGCATCCCATTCAGGCCGGATGATCAACTGAGATGGGTCCTCAACGTCTGCTCACAAGTCTAAATGCTTATGGGTGGTGAATCCCATCTTCATAGACAAGTCGCCTCAACCATGTTATCGATTGAATCCTAACTCTTACATAGACTTACTCCAGCCCGATCACTTAGTCGGGGTCTAGGGCGGGCTCGATCATACCACAAAGTGTGCACGTGACGGAGTCACGAGCAATCGCATCGCGATGCCCCAAGCTGCGCACATCTAAGGTCCACTTGGTGTATAAAAGACCGCAAGCCATATCACAACTAAGGTCTCGAAAACCCATACTAAGACATGCATGTTATAGACATACACGCAGCACACATGCCTAGTATGAACAGCAGGTATCATCACATAACTCTACAAAGTACTTCTTTAATGACTTACACATAGAGTATACAAAGATCACATTTCTGTGAACAACATTACATCAAACAACGGAAGAAAATTAGGTCTGAGTACAGACAAGTTTAACAAATGGCTTAGAGAAGCCTTGTACAACAAACATGCCCTTCCACGAGGGACCAGACTACTGTCTGGAACTATGCTACCAAGGTCAACGTCGAGCTTCAGTTCGGTGACTCCATCGGGGTCCGGGTTCTCATCGAAAGCATAGAATAACAAAACGTGAGTACAAAGTCGTAATCAGGAAGACTTACGTAGGAGCTATGCTACTCATGCACATGTATCAAGGTAAAGGGAGGTGGGGTTCAAAAGCAGAAGTGCCAGCTTTGACTTGGCTAGTCCTGAACTACGAGTACCAGACTTGAGGTAAGAAGCGTACACGAGTCCACTACAATCTCCAACCAATTACACCACTATGTTGTCTTCCTCGACTTCCCACGAGAAAGCATGCCATAACACTCACGCTTATCTTGGCAAGTTTTATAAGTATCCAGTTCAAGTTGTCTAATAATCAAGCTAAGATTTCCAAGTAGTCCTTAACCGCGGACGCGGCTCTTCAAATAGTTGTGTTTACCCTGCAGGGGTGTACCGCTACACACACACACACATCAGTTACCACCTGGGAGTGGGACCCTTCAAGCGGGTACCGGCGAGGATGTTGCCACGACACTTCGCCCACAGCTCCGATCTAGCCCAGAGAGTCGCCTATCTGAGGGGGATCCATATAGAAGTCCGACCGAGGTTCCAGTACGGCCTCAAAAGATGTGTGCAGGGTCCCAAGCCGGTCTGAGTAGCCGTTCATCCACTTCACAGACCGTGCCACAGCCCTACCAGAACTTGCGAACTAATGCGACTTCTGGGGTTCGAACGGGGTGAGGTACTAGGTCGAGAGGGGTCCGTGAGCCCAATGTGTGGTTGTACTCTTCTTCTTGGATCACCACACAAGAACTCGGACTTAAGGAGGTGTTCAACGAGAAAACCCACTGTGTACTTATACACAGCCTCTCATCGTTCACCTTGTATTAGGGTAGATTCACCAACACATTTCCACCATCATCAACATGATCACTACCATCCCGACTCACAAAAGAGTAACCTCATTGTAACTCTAAGCATGCAATAAGAAGTAACAGTTGCAGGGGCCACATGATATCAACCAACTCCTACATCTGCTAGGATTGTGGTTTGCTTACTACTGTGACAAAATGATAGGTCATGCAAAGGATATGGATTCAACTATGCGGTATAATCGATAACAAGGTGATCATCCTATTTACTGCATAAGCGAGACTGAGAGGGAAATGGGTTTTTATCGACATGATCAATGGGGGTTTGCTTGCCTTGCTGACGAGGTTCAGTATCGGGGTCTTCAACGAAGCGGGTGATCTCGGGTTCCGGCTCCACTTCTATCCGAGAAAACAATACAAACAAAGTGATCAACATAATGTACAATCCACAAGCACATGATCAAATGTTATAACATGGTGTAAGGGGTGCTGATGAGTTGTCAATTCCATTTAAATGGAGTGTATTGTATTTGAGTTGCAAATTCAAACTCCATTTGATTTCTCGATGAATTTCAAATGCATTTGAATCCATGAATGTTCATTTGAAATGGTTGAGCATGAAGTGATGTTGTAAAGGTGAGGTAAAGTCTCTAATGTGTGGATGAAACCATTTAAAAGAAGTGTGTTGCAAAGTCATTTGCAAAATCACTCCAAATTTGAATTCAAAAGAACGCCATTGTCAGAACCCCAACTAGGGTAAGTGCTAGGTTTGTTTGATCCCTTTGCATCATGCAAAAATTCCATAAGAAATTCAAAAATGGGGAAAAGAAAAGCCCTGACAAATGAAATCAAATGGCGAGAGAAAAAACTTTTTCCAAAAATCATTTGAATGTTTGGAAAATTCCTAGAATTGTTGTTGATCATTGCAAAAGTGGTTTGGGGATTTTCCCATGCCCATGGAATATTCAAAAATTCAAAAGGTGCATTGGAAATTAAATTAAACTCCAATTTGAATTTAAATTCAAATTGTTTGATTTTCAAAAATCACCAAAACTTATGAGTGGCTAGCTATATATGTTATAAGCCCACATAAAAGTTTTCATGATTTTATAAAATGCCTAGCTAATTGTTTTAGCACAGCAAAACAAATAACAGAAAAACAAAACAGAAGAAAAATAGAAAAGGGAAAGAGAGCCCACCCCACCCACTTACCTGGCCCAGCCTGGACAGAAGCCGGCCCAGCCCAGCTCGCCCGCGTGTCGTCTTCCTCCCCTCGCCTCCAAGCAGCTCGGTGGCTAGCCGAGCACCGTGGACGCCACCGAGGCACGCTTGGAACCCCCCCAGGCCTTCTCCTTATGCCACGCACACGCCAGAGCCGCCCTGCAGTCTTCCCCCTCCTCTGGCTCTCTCCCCACGCTCTCTCTCTCTCTCTCATTTCTGCGCGAACCCGAGCCCTCGCCGGAGTGAGCCCCGTGCACCCGCGTGGCCAACGACGACGAGAAGCGCCACCGCCGTGTCCAACAAGTCGGCCGCCGTCGTCTTCGTCTTCCCGTGGAGTGAATCGAGCCCGGAGGCCACAGCGGAGACGTCCTCTTCATCGAGCCACCGCCGGGCACAGTGGACGCCGGCGAGCGATTCTCCTCCGTCAGCCCTCCTCCGGCCTCCTCGACGGTCCCTTCGCATTCAGGGTGAGCTCGCGCCCATTTTCCCTCTCGCCTCGACACCTCCTGTGGCCTGGAGCACTGAGTCCGTCGGAGCCAGCAGCCGGCCGCCGCGCCTTTTTTCCCCGCCGTCGCCCTGGTAGCCCCCGCGTCCCCCTGCTTGCTCCCCTCGATGCGGACGAGCACGGGCTACTTGCCCATGCCCCTCTTTCCCCTTCCCGCGGCCAAATTCCCAGTCCGGCAAGAGCACCGCCGTGCCCGAGCCGCCGGCGTCAAGCCGCCGGTCACTTAGCGCTAAACCACCCCTAATCCTAACCCTAAGCACTCACTCATAGTGGGCCCTGCCCCACTAATTAAACCCATTGTTTATTTTTAACCACAGGTTTAAATCTCAGAGAGGCTGACAGGGATGGCCCACCAGTCAAAGCCCCCCCCCACGTCACCCTGACCTCAGCATGACACAATAAAGACTTTCCAGAAAATTAGAAATGAATTAAAAGAATTACAGAAATTACAGAAAATCATTTAAACTTTGGAAATTCATAGAAAATTCATATGAACTCAGAATTGGACAAATAATATATGAAAAATGATCAGCATAAAATTCTCTATCCAAATATGGAACTTTAAACCATGTTTGAGGTTATTTTAAAATGGGACCAGTAGCTTTTGCTATTTGGCTTAAATGGAATTAATTCAAATTTAATTCAAATGCAATTCAAATTTGAACCATGGCAATACACCACATCTCACTTGTACTTCAGAAGCATATCACACATATGATCACATGTTTTCAAATGATCAAACATTTTCAAATGCAATTTGGTTAAATTGGAATTCATATGTGGAGTTTGAATTTGCATTTCAAATGCAATACACTTCATTTAAATGAAATGTACCACAAACCAGCACCATTCACCTCATGGACAACTATATCATGTGCTTGTGCATTCTATTACAATGTTGCCCCCCCCCTTTGTTGATGATTGTTTTCGGTACCAGCTTTTCCGAGACGGTGATCACCCCGAAGAAGAAGACCACCGTTAAACCCAGTGTATCGTCAGCAAGGCAAGCAAACCCCATTGATCATGTCTATAAAATCCCAATTCCCTCTCAGTCTCGCTTATGCATGTTTAGGAGATCATCTTGTATCGATTCTACCGCATAGTTGAACCCATATCCGATGCATGACCTATCATCTTGTCACAGTAGTAAGCAAACCACAATCCTAGCTGACATAGGAGTTGTTTGATATCATGTGGCCCATGCAACTGTTACAGCTTATTGCATGCTTAGTGTTACAGTGAGGTTGCTTTTGATGTGAGTCGGGATGATGGTGAACATGGTGTTGATGAAAGTGAAACTATGTTGGTGAATCCACCCTAATACAAGGTGAACGATGAGAGGCTGTGTAGGAGTACACAGTGGGTTGTCTCGTTGAACACCGCCTTAAGCACCGAGTTCTTGTATGGTAATCCAAGACAAAGAGTACAACCACACATTGGGCTCACTGACCCCTCTCGACCTAGTACCTCGATCCGTGTCGACGTCCTGGAGTCACATTAGTTCGGGCTTTCCATTTGACATGTGCATAGAAAAAGAACGAAGGAAATGGTTGCATCATATAGATATGTGGGTGCACCTGTGAGGCAGGAAAACCATCTGCCAGAGGTGGCGTCTCGGTCACCTGCATTGTTTGAGTCCGTTTCGTTGATCCGGTCGGGCTCTCGAGCGGAGGCAAACTCAGATAGTCGACTCCTGGAATAGACCAGTTGTGAGCGAAGTGTCGTGGTGAACATCCTCGCTGTCACCTCTTGAACGGTGGCGAGACCTGGCGGTAACCGATGGTCATGTGTGTGTAGCTTACACCCTTGCAAGGTTAACAAAACTATTCGAATAGCCGCGTCCACGGTTAAGGACTACTTGGAACCTGTACCTGATTATTAGACAACTTGAATGGATACTTATAAAACTCGCAAGATAAGCGTGAGTACTATGGTGTGCTTCCTCGTGGGGAAGTCGAGGAAGTAACCATAGTGGTGTATTGGTTGGAGATGTAGTGGACTCGTGTACGCTTCTTACCTCAAGTCTGGTATTCGTAGTTCAGGATTAGCCAAGTCAAAGCTGGCACTTCGGCATGATGAACCCCACCTCCTTTACCTTGATACTTGAGAATGAGTAGTATAGATCTGATGTAAGTCTTGCTGAGTACGACTTTGTACTCACGTTTTCTTATCCTATGTTTTAGATGAGAATCCGGACCCCGATGGAGTCACCGACCTGAAGCTCGACATTGACTAAGTTAGCATAGTCCCAGACAGCAGTCTGGTCCCTCGTGGAAGGGCATGTTTGGTTACAAGGCTTCTCTAAGCCATTTGTTAATCTTGTATGTACTCAGACCTAATTTGCTTCCGTTGTATGATGTAATGTGATCACATACATGTGATCTTTGTATGCTCTATGTGTATATCAATAAAGAGTACTTTGTAAAGTTATGTGATGATACCTGCTGTTCATACTAGGCATGTGTGCTGCGTGTATGTTTATAACATGCATGTCTTAGTATGGGTTTTCGAGACCTTAGTTGTGATCTGGCTGGCGGTCTTTTATACACCAAGTGGCCCTTAGATGTGTGCAGCTTGGGGCATCGCGATGCGATTGCTCGTGACTCTGTCACGTGCACACTTTGTTGTATGATCGAGCCCGCCCTAGACCCCTACTAAGTGATCGGGCTGGAGTAAGTCTATGTAAGAGTTAGGATCCAATCGATAACATGGTTGAGGCGACTTGTCTATGAGTATGGGATTCACCACCCATAAGCATTTAGACTTGTGAGCGGACGATGAGGACCCATCTCAGATGATCATCCGGCCTGAATGGGATGCCCCTCACGTTCGATGCTTACCGAGAACGTTCTATGCTTGGCCTTGTCTGCTTAGACAAGTGGGTACGGTTCTCGGCTCTCCATGTGATTGTATCATGAATGGAATTACATATGCTAACCCCGGGTCCCGACAGACTTGGTATCAGAGCAGGACTGTCTGTAGGACTATCAAACCCTTGGTCGAAGTCGAGTCTAGCATTCTATAGTTATATAGTTACTTGGGTATGTAAGGGAACAACGTAAGACTTCTTTTTCTCCTTACCCTCATCGATCTGAGTTCTGGGTCACCCTTATCTTTTCTACGGGATGATAGGACTAGGCTCATCTATGTCTTACTAGAACATCTCGTTGAGTGCTTCCTTGTAGCCGTAGGAAAGTTGTGTCCGGTTTCCTAGCATTGTTGTAATGCTGATTTCTTACATCGTATTATGTAAGTGATGTATCTACATTGAAAGAAAATTGTTTTCTTACAATTACAGCCGTTATGCTGTCCGAATCATTCCAGGTTTCTTCAAAATCTGATGCATTTGCAAAATTCTTCCCTCCTTTTCGGTTGTACTTTTAGATGAACTTCTAGGTGGCATTCCCGACAGTTCCATACTGTTTGATGTAGGTTTTTTCTAGAAACCTATAGTGATTCAATTGCAGCTCTTGCTCCCAATTTAGATGTCTTCTAGCCAGAAGAACCACACTAACCATCGTATTGGGGTACTTTGTTACTCAGACATTTCTGTTGTAGCCCCTAGTAAACCATGGTCATCCTCAGGAAAACCATCCAGTAACCAAACTCCTTAAACCTAGCCCCCCGACAGGTGTGTAGAATTCATAGTGGATCTTATACCAGGCACAACCCCAATCTCGAGACGTCCATATAGAATGGCCCCACATGAGTTAGCTGAGCTAAAAACATAAAAAAAGAGTCCATATACACAATTTAAATTGGTCAAACATAAAAAAGAGTCCATATACACAATCCTTGCATTTTTCTGATAATTTTAGACATATTATTTGTCCAATTTGGAGTTAATATGATTTTTGTATGAATTATTGAAGTTTAAAGTATTTTCTGCAATTTCTGGATTAAATTAAATCGATTCAAAAAGTTACTGCGTCAGGCTGACGTCAGTGTGACGTGGGGGGGGGGCTGATGTGTGGATCCCGGCTGTCAGTGAGAGGGGGTTAGATTAGCTCTCTGTTTAAATTAATTCTAATTAGATTAGGGTCCTGGGCCCACTGGTCAGTGGCCCAGGGTGGGGATTAGTGCGGGGATTAGCACGGGTTAGGGGGTTAATGGCGTCTCCGGCGTCTCTGTTCGCCGGAGCTCTCGCCGGACATGGGATAGAGGGCACGGGGAAGAGAGCGGGGAGAACTGGGACGCTCTGCGTGAAGCCACGCATCTGCTAGTGCCACCGGGGTGTCACGGGGAGCTCGCGGGGCACGGCTAAGAAGAAGTTGTTGTGGCCGAAGCTCCTGTTCTCGGCGAGAACGACGATGAGGGGTCGGAGGGGAGCGCAGATAGGGGGGAAACTCGGGAGGCTCACCAGAACCCAACGGTGGGCACAGCGAGGTCGACGGGGGCTCGGCGGTGAGGAATTTCTCGCCGGGATCTCCTGCGGCCGGTGGCGAGAGGTTGAAGAGGGTGTCATCGTCGGGGCCGTTGAGGCTCGATTCGCTGCGCAGCTCGACGGAGAAGATGAAGGCGGAGCGGATGGACACGGTGGTGCGGCTCCTTGTGGTCGTTGGACGCGTCAGCGCGCGACGACGAGCGACGACTGCTCTCTGGAGGCGACGAAAATGGCGAGGCAGGGGAGGGAAAGCAAGATGGAGGAGGGGGAATGGACTGGGGCGGTTTCAGAGCGTCTCCAGGACACGTTAGAGGTAGCAGGGCGGCAGCTGCGTGGCGTCGGTGGCCACGACGGCGTCGGCATGCCGGCCACCGAGCTGCTTGTCGTCATGGAAGAAGACGACAAGAGCTAGGTGGGCTGGGCTGGGCCGGTTTGGAGGCTGGGGGGTAAGTTGGGCTTCTTTGCCCTTTCTTTCTCTGTTTTTATTTTCCTATTTCTTTTTCTGTATTTTTGTTTTGGCTCTGCTAAAAATAGCTAGCCATTTTCTAAAATGCTCTAACTTTTTATATGGCCTCACAATATAATTAGCTAGCCACTTATAAAGTTTGGACATTTTTAAAATTCAAATAATTTGAACTTTAATTCAAATAGCGGTTTAAACTGAAATCCATGCTCCTGTTTGAATATTTGAAAAATCCATGAGCATGGGGTTGCTACCACATCACTTGATATGTGATCACACTCATTTATGGGACTTTTCAAAAATGCAAAAGGAATTTTTGGAGCAACTTTATTTCTGGCCATTTAAATTAAATTTATCTGGGTGGTGTTCTCTCTCCCATTTCAATTTATTTTGAAAATTAAAACATGATGCAAAGTTACTTGCTAACCCTAGCACATACCTAAACTGGGGTTCTGACACAAGTATATTTCAGGTGCAGTTGAATTGACAACTTAACTGTTAAAGCTTATAAATATTCTTTGGCTCCCCTTCTATCGAATCAATAAATTGGGTTCTCTTACCCGCGAAGACTATCTCGATCCCCTACAGTTTAGGGTCTTCGTCTGCTCACTTACCTAAGGCATAAACTTGCATCAAAATTTGGAAAATAAATATCTACACATGCATGAAAGCTCATATGAACAGCACCAAGAGCTACTAAATACTCACAAACGAAGCCACCAATGAATAATCTAATTGGAGGGGTGGAGGATTCACATACCAGGGAGTATTTGCTCAAAATCTCAACTCAAATGACGGGCTATAGAAAGAGATCGAAAATCGCCTCCAAGAACACCAAGAACTCGGGTGCCAGCAGCAAAACTCGTGTTTTTGGAGAGAGAGAGAGAGAGAGAGAGAGAGAAGGGAGGAAGAAGTACCTCGAAAGGTGGCATGTGGCCCCCAGGCGCCCTGTGGGCGCGGCCACTGGTGCCCCTGGTCAGCCCCAGGTGCCTCTGGGTCACTTCTGTCGTGGAAAAATTGATTTTTATTTTTGTGAATTTCTCTGACAACTTCACTTTTGAAAAAATTTCGAGGTTAAAAAAGTTGCGAAACTTTCTAAAAACTTGATACAGTGGTTACAAATGTGAAGCTTCAAAAACATAAAACTTTGTCACAACAAGGAGAACAAAAGCTAAATAAAATGAAAACATAACAAGCTCCACTTTTTACCTATATAAAACATGCTAGCTAGCAAGGTTGATCAAGTCTTACCAACAAACTGGTGATATATAGAGCAGAAAGTCTCACCTCTTATAGAGTGATCATTGTACCTTTACTTTAACGGATATGTCCCCCACCATAATAGTTTTTTATTTGTGGTGCACATGTAGAGGACAATCCCATTCTCCAATCTTCACGGTCTTAATATTCTCTATAGAGTTAAGGCCATGCCTTTTGTCGATCTTTTTCGGAAAATACACCATGTGTTCTTTATCATCCACGTTGAAGGTAGCCTTCCCTTTATTGCAATCAATGATAGAACCTGCGGTGTTAAGAAAAGGTCTACCAAGTATAATAGCCATGCTCCCATCCTCAGGCATGTCAAGCACAACAAAATCAGTAAGTATTAAGCAATTGGCAAATTCAACCGGAACAACCTCACACATACCAATCGGGACGGCTGTTGACTTGTCAGCCATCCGTAGGGATTAATTTATCTAAAAAAAGCATCTTATAAACAGATAAAGGCATAACACTCACTCCTGCACCAAGATCACATAAAGCAGTTTTGACGTAATTATTCTTTATGGAACAAGGAATGGTGGGTATACCTGGGTCACCAAGCTTCTCATGAATCTTGCCACTGAAAGAGTAGTTAGCAAGCATAGTAGATATTGCCTCATTAGGGACTTTTATTTTATTAGTAACAATATTTTTCATATATCTCGAGTAAGGAGGTAACTTAATAGCATCAATCAAAGGAACTTGAAGAAAGAGAGGTTTTATCATTCACAAAATTTATTATAGTGCTCTTCTTCTTTGGTTTTGAGAGACTTACCTGAAAAGGGCATGAGCTTCTGTACCCATGGTTATCTTTCCTTCTCGTGTCTTCTTTTGATGAAGTCTTCTCTGGTATATTTGTTGCGTTTATCGGGTGCTTATTCTTCTGGAACCTTGGGAGGATCATTCTTCTCCTTATTTTTTTCAGGCTCAGCACCGTCTTTAGTCTCAGCATCGAAGGTAGGTATGCTATTTGGATCAGCAACAGGCTCTTCATCTACTATGGGCTCATTTGAATTATTGGATTCCTTGTGTTTCTTCTTCTTCTTCTTTTTCGGAGAGCTAACAATTTCTTCTTCTAGCATTTGAAAATCTTGCTCGATCCTCTTCGGATGCCCCTCTGGATAAAGAGGATCTTGGGTGTGTGTTCCACCCCAAGTCTCTATACCATAAGCCCATAAATCATCTTGTTTGGCATTGTTAGCAAGCAAATCATTTTGCACATTAGAAATTTGTTCAAGTTGAGTTTGAACCATATGAAAATGCTTAACAAGACATTTAACATCATTAACTGTTCTACCTATAACATCAAGTAAGCTTTTAATAGCAAGAGTATTATCATGCAACTGACTTTGAATCCTCATATTAAAGTGATCCTGCTTCATAATAAAATTATCAAGCTCATCTAAACATTGATCAGTTGGCTTACCTTTAGGGACGTCACTTTTATTGAAATCTAAAAGAGAGTGTACCTCTACCATAGGGGGGTGAGTAGTAGGTGATACGTCCAAAATGTATCTATAATTTCTATACACTTTTGATCATATTTGGACTAACCTATTAACTCAGTGCACCCCAGTGCCAGTTCCTGTTTTCTACTGTTTTCTATTTCAGGTTTCCCCCTTATTAAAAGTACCAGAAAAATTCCGGCAAAAATATAGGAAATATCAGCGTACCGGAAGCTTCGCGAAGAGCCAAGAGGGGCCAGAGGGGAGCCTGGGGGTCCCAGGCGGCCAGAGGGCACGGGCAGGCCCCTGGCCGCGCCAGGGGTGCGCCTGGAGCCCCTGGCCCACCTTTGGCTTCCCCCTTTCGCCTATTTATTCCCCGTGACAAGAAATCCTCGATGACGGAACCCTTTTTCGCGATCTCTCCTCTGTTCCACCGCCACCGCACTTCCAAGATCGGGAGCACCAGAAGACCTCTTCCCGACACCCTGCCGGAGGGAGGAATCACCTCCGGGAGCTTCTCCACCACCATGGATGCTTCCCGGATGAACCGTGAGTAGTCCACCTTGGACCATGGGTCCATGATCAGTAGCTATGTGATGTTCTCCTCCCCTATTTGTTCTTCATTGATTAGACCTCGTGAGCTGCCTTACATGATCGAGGCACATATGTAATCTTTCTGTTGTTGCTATGCTGAGTTTGCTGGGATCCGATGGATTATGAGATTATGTTCAGATTGTGATTGAGTTATATATTTGATTCTCTTATTTTATATTTACGTTCTTGAGTAACTCTTGCATGTTCTCTGTTGCTATTTATTGCTTTGGCCAAGTAGTAGGTAGTGACTCCAAGAGGGAGGGTTATGCATGATTGTGGGTTCATGCCCCCCGATGACTAGCTTGAGTGACATAAACATGAGTCTAGGGGATATGTTGTTTCCACAAGGGGGAAAACAACGGTTCTTGTACTTGCGGGTGCAAGGATTGTTTACTTTACGCAAAGTTCTTTAATGCAGTTGTTAGTTGCTTTGAGTTTACACTTTGGGTGGGATTCGCAACTTAATAGCACCGAGATGTTCTGGATAGATATCTCAAGGTGGATGATTAGTGGGTACATGCAGATGGATTTCGGTCTACTTGTCTTGGCGTACCTCCCGTGCTTTTGAGCCTCTTCCTTTCTGTTTTGCATAATTAGCATTGGTTTGCGCACATAATCCTGTCATTTTCCCAGCTGTAATTTGTTTACCTCGCAGGGCTATTTTATCGTCTTTTGGGAGAGAGACATCACTAGTGAACATCATGGGACCCCGGTCCATATCACCAATACTGTTTACACCTTCAATTTACTTTCAGTATTTACTTTTCCGTAGCTATCACTATCATTATTATCCCGTGCGTTTTATCCTTTGTAAACAACAAGGCCGGAGGAATTGACAACTCCTCTGTACTCGTTGGGAGCACAGCTATCTGTTGTGTGTGCAGGTCCTGGTGAAGTTAGCAATCCTTAGATTGTCAACGGCGCCAATTGTTCACTTCACCACCTACTTGTATCTGTTGGAAATCGTGAGCTGCCTTACTAGATGGATCACTAATCTTTGGAGGGATCGGATATTAGAGCACACTAACGTACCATGAGTCGAGGATGCGCAAGGATAACCAAACCCCCATACACTCCTCCTCGGGGTACTTGTCTCTTTGTGAACCTCCTTATTAGATTGAAAGTTACCGATAATAAGTGCATGAGTTCTTCGGACTAATGTGAGTATTCGAAAGTTGACACTTCCACCTTCCCATATTTTGCTAGCCTCTCCTATGCCGTGCATTGCTTTCTTCTCACTCTGAGAGTTAGCGTCCACCTTCGCCGGTACATCCAAACCCTTGGCACGATACGCTCTGTCATCATAAGCCTCCTTATATCGTTCCTCAAAACAGCCACCATACCTACCTATCAAGGCATTTCCATAGCCTTTCCGAGATATATTGCCATGCAACATCCAACTTCTGATGACTTGATCTTCATGTCATACATGCTACTTGCTTGATCGATGAGCCGCATGCTAGTTGGGCCTTGCCCTAATCATTGCTACATGACACGCTAGTATCATTGCATATCCTGCTACACTGGCAGAGGCATACATTTGCATACATCATGATAGTTACATTTTCTTTATGATTTGAGTACTTTGTAAAGTGTGAAAGATCTTCTATACTTTTTGTAATATATAGAGTGTTTCCCCTAAAGTGAGGAAAATATCCCAAAGTGGACAACTTAAAAGATCCCGGAGAGGACAAATTAAAAGATCCCAAAGAGTATAAATGAGAGTTAAATAGAAAGAGCCATTGATGCCACCAAAAAAAAGAGAGAGAAAAAAAGAGAGAAGGGGGCACACTACTATTCCTTTTGAGAGATCCACACTCGTACTCCTTCTTTTATCTTGTACTCCATAGAGATTATCGTTTATGCATATAGCTATGTGGGGACCTTCACACTATAGAACTTGGCTTGTATATTCCAATGATGAGCCTCCTCAAATGAGCTCTAGGTCTTATTGAGCAAGCAAGTTGGATGCACCCCCACTAGTTCCATTGGAGAGCTTTTAGCTCATATGTGCATCCGTTGCATGGCAATCCCTACTCCTCACATCATATATATTCTTTGGCTTTCTCTCGCCTATGATTGTCCTCATTGATGTGAGCCTTTCACACCCTTTTTGTCTTCCTCCTCCACCATATTCTCTCTTTGCCATCCTAAATGTCAACTTTCTTGCTTACGCTCATCCATTGCATGAGTGCTCAAAATGTCGAAAAGGAGTGGATCATTTTGACTTGTACCTGGCTAGTGGTCTGGGGACGAGTCAAGATAAGATACCAAAGAAGACCAAGTGTGAAACTTTATTAGATTGAGTTCTCAACATAAAAATACTTTTTCTCGTACATCCCTATCCCCTTTCTTGCACGCAAACACCAATTAGAGACATTCGAGTCACGGACAGCGAGAGCTCTTGCACCTTTATGTTCTTATGTTGCTTGTTTCAATACTAGATATAGACTCTTGTCTGTTATGAATTGAATTGAATTGCATGCTTGGATTGCTTTACTTACAAAGTTCTTATATGGTTGTTAGCATGTCACCACAGAAATTATGCTTGTTATCTTTTACCTACTCGAGGACAAGCAGGAATTAAGCTTGGGGATGTTTCAATACTAGATATAGACTCTTTTGTGTGATATTGGTATGATATTGATGAACTTCCATACACTTTTGATCATATTTGGACTAACTTATTAACTCAGTGCACTCCAGTGCCAGTTCCTGTTTTCTGCTATTTTTCTATTTCAGGTTTCCCCCTTATTAAAAGTACCAGAAAAATTCTGGGATAAATATAGGAAAAATCAGCGTACCCGAAGCTTCGCGAAGAGCCCGAGAGGGTCTCGGGGGGAGCCAGGGGGCCCAGGCGGCCAGAGGGCGCGGCCAAGCCCCTGGCCGCGCCAGGGAGGCGCCTGGAGCCCCTTGCCCACCACTCGCTTCCCCCTTTCTCCTATTTATTCCCCGTGATGAGAAACCCTCGATGATGAAACCCTTTTTCGCGATCTCTCCTCTGTTCCGCCGCCGCCGCGCTTCCAAGATCGGGAGCACCAGAAGACCTCTTCCCGGCACCCTGCCGGAGGGAGGAATCACCTCCAGGAGCTTCTCCACCACCATGGATGCTTCCCGGATGAACCTTGAGTAGTCCACCTTGGACCATGGGTCCATGATCAGTAGCTATGTGATGTTCTCCTCCCCTCTTTGTTCTTCATGGATTAGACCTCGTGAGCTGCCTTACATGATCGAGGCACATATGTAATCTTTCTGTTGTTGCTATGCTGAGTTTGCTGGGATTCGATGGATTATGAGATTATGTTCAGATTGTGATTGAGTTATATATTTGATTCTCTTCTTTTATATTTATGTTCTTGAGTAACTCTTGCATGTTCTCTGTTGCTGTTTATTGCTTTGTACAAGTAGTAGTTAGTGACTCCAAGAGGGAGCGTTATGCATGATTGTGGGTGCATGCCCCCAGATGACTAGCTTGCGTGACAGAAACATGAGTCTAGGGGATGTGTTGTTTCCACAAGGGGGAAAACAACGGTGCTTGTACTTTCGGGTGCAAGGATTGTTTACTTTACCCAAAGTTCTTTAATGCAGTTGTCAGTTGATTTGAGTTTACACTTTGGGTGGGATTCACAACTTAATACCAGCGAGATGTTCTAGATAGATATCTCAAGGTGGATGATTAGTGGGTAGATGCAGATGGATTTCGGTCTACTTGTCTTGGCGTACCGCCCGTTCTTTTGAGCCTCTTCCTTTCTGTTTTGCATAATTAGCATTGGTTTTCGCACATAATCCTGTCAATTTCCCAGCTGTAATTTGTTTACCTTGCATGGCTATTTTATCGTCTTTTGGGAGAGAGACATCACTAGTGAACATCATGGGACCCCGGTCGATATCACCAATACTGTTTACACCTTCAATTTACTTTCAGTATTTACTTTTCCGTAGTTATCACTATCATTATTATCCCGTGCGTTTTATCCTTTGTAAACAACAAGGCCGGAGGAATTGACAACTCCTCTGTACTCGTTGGGAGCAAAGCTATCTGTTGTGTGTGCAGGTCGAGGTGAAGTTAGCAATCCTTAGATTGTCAACGGCGCCAATTGTTCACTTCACCACTATCGGGACCCGGGGTTAGCGTATGTAATTCCAGTCACGATGCAATCACATGGAGAGCCGAGAGCCGTACCCACTTGTCTAAGCAGACAAAGCCAAGCACAGAACACTCTCGGAAAGCATCGAACGTGAGGGACATCCCATCCAGGCCGGATGATCAAATGAGATGGGTCCTCAACGTCCGCTCACAAGTCTCAATGCTTATGGGTGGTGAATCCCATACTCATAGACAAGTCGCCTCAACCATGTTATCGATTGAATCATAACCCTTACATAAACAGACTCCAGCCCGATCACTTAGTCGGGGTCTAGGGCGGGCTCGATCATACAACAAAGTGTGCACATGACAGAGTCACGAGCAATCGCATCGCGATGCCCCAAGCTGCGCACATCTAAGGGCCACTTGGTGTATAAAAACCGCCAGCCAGATCACAACTAAGGTCTCGAAAACCCATACTAAGACATGCATGTTATAACCATACACGCAGTACACATGTCTAGTATGAACAGCAGGTATCATCACATAACTCTACAAAGTGTATCTTTATTGACTTACACAGAGAGCATACAAAGATCACATGTCTGTGATCAAAATTACATCATACAACGGAAGCAAATTATGTCTGAGTACAGACAAGTTTAACAAATGGCTTAGAGAAGCCTTGTAAGCATACATGCCCTTCCACGAGGGACCAGACTGCTGTCTGGGACTATGCTAACTTAGTCAACGTCGAGCTTCAGGAAGTTCACTCCATCGGGGTCCGGGTTCTCATCTGAAACATAGAATAAGCAAACGTGAGTACAAAGTCGTACTCAGCAAGACTTACATCAGAACTAAACTACTCATGCTCAAGTATCAAGGTAAAGGGAGGTGGGGTTTCACATGCAGAAGTGCCAGCTTTGACATTGGCTAGTCCTGAACTACGAGTACCAGACTTGAGGTAAGAAGCGTACACGAGTCCACTACCAAGTCTCCAACCAATACACCACTATGGTTACTTCCTCGACTTTCCCACGAGGAAACACACCATAGCACTCATGCTTATCTTGCGAGTTTTAGAAGTATCCATTCAAGTTGTCTAATAATCAAGCACAGCTTTCCAAGTAGTCCATGACCGCGGACGCGGCTATTCGAATAGTTTTGTTAACCTTGCAAGGGTGTAAACTACACACACATGACCATCGGTTACCGCCAAGTCTCGCCACCGTTCAAGAGGTGACAGCGAGGATGTTCACCACAACACTTCGCCCACAGCTCCGTTTTAGTCCAAGGCATCAACTGTCTGAGTTCCAAACCTAACTGGAGTTCCGGCCGAGCTTCCAGCCAGGAATCAAACCATGTAGGCACGACTTACAAGCCCACCTCGACGGATGGTTCTCTGCTTGACAAGCCATGTTCTACAAGCCCTACAATGAATGCCACATTTCATTTCCTTTATCATTCTATGCATATGCCGAATGGAAATACCGAACTAGGTGTGACTCCTGGACTTGGATCGGGCTGAGTTACTAGGTCGAGAGGGGTCAGTGAGCCCAATGTGTGGTTGTACTCTTTGTCTCGGATTACCATACAAGAACTCGGGCTTAAGGCGGTGTTCAACGAGACAACCCACTGTGTACTCCTACACAGCCTCTCATCGTTCACCTTGTATTAGGGTGGATTCTCCAACACAGTTTCACTTTCATCAACACCATGTTCACCATCATCCCGACTCACATCAAAAGCAACCTCATTGTACCACAAAGCATGCAATAAGCAGTAACAGTTGCAGGGGCCACATGATATCAATCAACTCCTTTGTCAGCTAGGATTGTGGTTTGCTTACTACTGTTACAAGATGATAGGTCATGCATCGGATATGGGTTCAACTATGCGGTAGAATCGATAAAAGGTGATCTCCTAAACATGCATAAGCGAGACTGAGAGGGAATTGGGATTTTATAGACATGATCAACGTGGTTTGCTTGCCTTGCTGACGAAACACGGGTCTTAACGGTGGTCTTCTCCTTCGGGGGTGATCACCGTCTCGGAACGTCTGTCATCGGAGGAAACCATCAACAAGGGGGGACAACTCCGGAAGTAAATGCACAAGCACATGATAAGGTTGTCCATGATGTATATGGTACTGTTTTGTTAACAATTCAATTTAATTGAAGTGTATTGCAAAGGAATTGCAAATTCAAACTTCAAATTCAAATTCAAATTATTCCATATACATGTTTGCTACTGTTCACCCATTTTAAAATGGTCAAACATAAAACAATTTGCATATTCATAATCTTTGCATTTTTCTGATAATTTTTCATATATTATTTGTCCAATTTGGAGTTAATATGAATTTTCTATGATTTATTGAAGTTTGGCTATTTTTCTGGATTTTATGTAATTCTTTTAATTCTTTTAAAAAGAAAACCCTTTTATTGCGTCATGCTGACCTCAGGTGGGGGCTTCTAGCCAGTGGGGTCGGCCTGTCAGTCTCAGTGGGGTTAATCCCCTGTTTATAATTAACCCGAGGGGTTAATTAGGGCAGGGCCCCACCTGTCAGTGACTGCTTAGGGCTGGATTAGCTTAATCGTCGTGCCACGTCAGTGCTCGCCGGCGTCATGTCGCCGGTGACATCCAACGCGGCGGCACTCTCATGGACGGCGGTGCAGTGCACCAAACGGGATGCCGCGACCGCCAAACGAAAGCCCATAGCCGCGCGCATCTCTTTGAGCATCGCAACGTCACCGGGGAGGCCGGAGTCGTCGACGGCGACCACCCACGGCGGCGGCCGGAGCTCGGTTGTGGGCGGCGTTATGCTACGGGGCACGAGGAGGAGTTCTAGGAGAGGGGAACGGATGAGGGGCTCACCCTGGTGCAAATGGAGAGGACGGGGAGGCCAGAGGGACACCGGAGTCGGCGAATTCGACGACGAGCTTCACGGCGGTCGGCGGCGTCTCGGTGAAGATGGCGACGTCCTCGGGGCCTCTGGGCTCGATTGGAGGAGGTCTTCGACGGAGAGGACGACGCTGCACGCGGTGGACAAGGTGGCGGGGGCTCTGGAGCTCACCGGCCACGAGTTTCCACGACTGCGCTCCACGGCGGTCCTCGGGTGCGCGTGGGAGGGCGACGCAGAGAGGTGGAGAGCGAGCAGGAAGAGAGGGGAAGGGTGCGAGGTGACTGGGGCGTCGTCGTGGCGCCGGGAGGGGGGCAGGGGAGGCCTAGAAGGCGTGGATGTCGCCGTGGCGTCGTCGCCGCACTCCCAGCTCCAGCGAGCTGCTTGGAGCCGCGGGGGAGGAAGACGACAGAAGCGTCTCGGGTGGGCTGGACCGGCCTAGTTTAAGTTGGGCCAGAAGCAGGTAAGGCCCTTTTTTCCTTTTTATTTCTTTTCTGTTTGTTTTTCTTTTTCTTTCATTTGTTTGCTCTGATAAATAAATACCAAAGTATTTTTATAAATGCCCAAATATTTTATGTGGCCTCACAATATATATAGCTAGTCACTTATAACTTTTGGGCATTTTTGAAATTCAACCAATTTGAATTTCAATTCAAATAGGGGTTTTATTTTAATTCCAAGGCACTTATAATATATTTGAAAAATCAGTGAGCCTTGAGTGGGACCCACTCGACTTTATATGTGATCTCACTTATTTCTAGGACTTTTCAAAAATATCACATTGATTTTTGGAGCAACTTTTTATTTGGCCATTTAATTAAATTCTTCAGGGCTTTTCTTTTCCCCATTTTTGAATTTCTTTTGAAATTTTTGCATGATACAAAGGACACAAGCAACCCTAGCACTTACCCTAGTTGGGGTTCTGACAACCACCTACTTGTATCTGTTGGAGTCCTCCTGGAAGATACTCAACCTTAGCATTTTTGCTAAGGGAAATTTTCCGCTATCTACATCTCACCTTCCACTTGGGGTAACCAATGGGGGAGAGAAGTTATCTCGTGTATCAGTAGGCTCACACAACTTCTCAATAGGAGGTAGATTCTTCACGTCTTCGGCCTTAATACCTTTCTCTTTTATAGACTTCTTTGCTTCTTGCATATCTTTGGGGCTTAGAACAAGCAGGTACCTCTTCTTTGGTGGTGGAGGTGGTTCATGGACGGACCAATCTTCGTGGTTCTTGGCAATCTTGCCCATTAATTCTTCATCGTCCGGCGTTCTTTCCCTGAAAACACAACAATCACAACTATCCAAATAGGATCTAGAATCATCGGTTAGACCAGCATAAATATATCAAGTAATTCATTCTTGGGGACTTCATGTCCCTGTCTAGCCTTGATTAAACAGTAATACCTCCCCCAAGTTTTATGGAGGTGCTCATCCTGCAACTGTTTAAAGTTATAAATTATTTGTAAAGCAGCATGTTGCATAAGAGCAGGAAAATACTTATCAACAAAAGATTGATCCAAGTCTTGAGGACTCTTAATGGAACCATAGGGTAATGCATCATACCATGCTTTAGCGTATTCCTTCAAGGAGAAAGGAAAAAAGCTTAGTCACATAAAAGTTGCGTATCCTCTTATCGGTCGTAAACAAACCACCCAACTCAGTGAGTTTGGTCAGGTGTTGATACGTCTCAAACGTATCTACTTTTCCAAACACTTTTGCTATTGTTTTGCCCTCATTCTTGCATGATTTGGACGAAACTAACCCGGACTAACGCTGTTTTCAGCAGAGCTGCCTGTATGGTTTTATTGTGTGCAGGAAAATGGATTTTTAGGTATCTCAGAAAATTCCGGGAAAATTCACAGAAAATCCACGCACAAGAAGCTTCCACCAGCCAGAAGTGGGGCCAGAGGGGGGCCACAGGGGCCCCAGGCGCCTGGCTGGCGCGGACCCACCCCTGGCCGCGCCGGGGGGCCACCTGGGAGGCTCCCACCTCCTCTCATGCCCTACCTCAACTCCTATTTATTCTTGTGACGGGAAAACCCCAGAACAAAGTCGCTTTTCCAGTTTCTGTCGCAGAGCCGCCGCCACCCTCTGTTCTTCTTCGGGAGAGCTAATCTGGAGGCTGATTTGGCCTCCGGAGAGGGGAGATCGCCGCCATCGTCATCACCATCACCAATTCATCCCTCCTCCATGACTTCTCTTCATATGTGTGAGTAATTCCCTTCTGTAGGCAAAGGGGATGGTAAGGATTGGATGAGTTTGATCATGTAATAGTTCGTCAGATTGTTTGGGGCATGTTTCCTATCATCTACTTTGGTGTTTGTCTTCTTTGCTTCAACTTGTTGCTCTTAATGGTTGTCACTTTGGGCCCGAGTGCCATGTTTTCAGATCTGAACCCTATGTGTTTTCATGAATATATTTGTGTTCTAGATGCTATCTATGAGTTGTATGCACCTATTATGGTCCGGAACCGGCGATCCCAAAGGTGACAGCATGGGACACCAAAGGGGATGGTCCATAATTTGAGGATTCCATGTATCCATTGAGTTTATTGCTTTGTTTCGGTGCTCTTTGATAGGAGAACCTTAATCTCCATAAGTTCCCTTTGGCCCCGTTCGTAGCGGGATGGAGGAAAAAAGATGTTGTGCAAGTTCTTATTGCAAGCACGCACAACTACCTACGAGATACATGCCTAATGTTTGATATTTGCCTAGATGATCATTGCTTTTCTGTGTGCCTTGCCCCGTGTTAGAATCTATCACATGTTCACTCTCATCCATGCTGCGCCCAACCATTCATCTCCCTAGCCTACAGTGTTTTCAATCCTGCTGGTCATTAGTTGTCACTTTTTCTGTTTACTTTTGCTGTCGCCACCATCACTATCATATCCCCATTACCACTTATCTTTCGTTGCAAGCAATTATATTTCAGGTGCGGTTGAATTGACAACTCAACTGTCAAAGCTTATAAATACTCTTTGGCTCCCCGTGTGTCGAATCAATAAATTGGGTTAACTTACCCGCGAAGACTATCTCGATCCCTTACGGTTGTGGGTCATCAAGTACCGTTTTCTGGCGCCGTTGCCGGGGAGCATAGCAATATTTACAATTCTACTTGAAGTATCATGTCTGCTGCACATCATCCGCTATGGGTAAGAAAGGAGACCCCAAGGTTCCGATCTTACCTTCCCGTACAAGAAAAGGTACTATTTTGAATACTAGTGCTACACTTGATTCACCTTCTATTATGAGTAAGTTTGCTTCACCACCACCACATGATGCTTCTACTGAGTCTGTCACTATGTCTAATGCTTTTGATGATGCTTCCACTACTCTTGATGATACTACTTTTCTTGGCTACTATATTGAAACCCAGACTGCTAAGGCTGCAGCAGAATCCAAGACCGAGACCCCTACTACCTATATTCCTACCTGCAAAACCTTTGGTTACCCATGCTTAGATGAACTCAAGGAGAGAATCCTTGATGATGATTATGTTACTCTTGATGATGATTTTTGCAGGGAACTCAGAGAGTGTGTCGACTCTGACCCTAGTGCTGTTAAGGAAATTCTCAAAAAGCACTCCATGAAGAACAAAGTTATTCCTGATCCTAAATTCGCCACATCTCCTATATGCATCACCGATCCTGATTATGATTTCTCTGTTGATCTTTCACTTATATCTACGGTCGAGGCTGACCCCTTTTATGGCAGAGAAAATGACGATGCTATAGCACACTTGACCAAACTCGCTGAGCTAGGTAACCTATTCACTACTAATGAGAAGATACGAAACTTCTATGTGGCCAAGCTTTTTCCTTTTTCTTTGAAGGAAGACGCTAAATCATGGTACGATGCACTACCCTATTGTTCCATTAAGAGTCCTCAGTACTTAGTCCAATTCTTTGTCGATAAATATTTCCCAGCTCATATGCAACATGCTGCTTTGCAAAGAATCTATAACTTTAAACAATTGCAGGATGAGCACCTCACTAAAGCTTGGGGGAGGTTTTGTGATTTACTTAAGGTTATGCCGGGACATGGAGTCCCCAAGAATGAACTGCTTGATATATTTTACGCTGCTTTAACCGATGAATCCAGATCCTACCTGGATAGTTGTGCTAGTTGTGTTTTCAGGGAAAGAACACCGGACGATGCAGAAGAATTAATGTGAAAAATTTCCAAGAACTATGAAGATTGGTCCGTACCTGAACCACTTCTACCACCGAAAAAGAGGGGCATGCTTGTTCTGAGCCCCGAAGATATGCAAGAAGAAAAGAAGTCTATAAAGGAGAAAGGTATTAAAGCCGAAGACGTGAAGAATTTACCGCCTATCGAGAAGCTGTGTGAGCCTACTACTCGCCCTCCCTTGGTAGAGGTACACTCTCTATTAGACTTTACTGAAAGTGACATCCCTAAAGGTTAGCCTCCCGACCAATGCTTAGATGAGCTTGATAATTTTATTATTAAGAACGACCATTTTAATAGGATGATACAAAGTCAGTTGCATGATAACTCTCTTGCTATCAATAGTTTGTGTGGTGTTCTAGAAAGAACAGTTAATGATGTTAAATGTCTTGTTAAGCATTTTCATATGGTTCAAACTCAGCTTGAACAAATTTCTAATGTGCAAAAAGATTTGCTTGCTAATAATGCCAAACAGGACATACAAGCTTATGGCATCAAAACTAGGGGTAGAACACACACCCAGGACCCACTCTATCCTGAGGGGAACCCAAAGAGGATCGAGCAAGATTCTCAAGTACAAGAAGAAGATGAGACTGTTAGCTCTCCGAAGAAAAAGAAGAAGAAGAAACACAAGGAGGCTGACAATCCCGATGATCCTATTACAAGTGAAGAGCCAGCTGTTGATCCTAACAGCATATCTACCTCCGATGATGAAACAGAAGACGGTGCCGAGCCTGAAGAAAAGGACACGGAGAAGGATGATCCACCCGAAGTTCGAGAAGAAGAAACACCTGATAAACGCAAGAAGTACTCTAGAGAAGACTTCATCGCAAGAAGAGATGGGAAGGAAAGAGAACCATGGATACAGAAACCCGTGCCCTTTCCAGGTAAGTCGCTCAAATCTAAACAAGAAGAGCATTACAATAAGTTTTGTGAATGGATGAAACCTCTTTTTCTTCAAATCCCTTTAACTGATGCTATTAAGTTACCTCCATATTCGAAATATATGAAAGATATTGTCACACATAAAATAAAAGTTCCTAATGAGGCAATATCTACTATGCTTGCTAACTACTCTTTCAGTGGCAAGATCCCTGAGAAGCTTGGTGATCCAGGTATAGCCACCATTCCTTGCTCCATAAAAAATAATTACGTCAGAACTGCTTTATGTGATCTTGGTGCAGGAGTGAGTGTTATGTCTTTCTCTCTTTACAAGAGGCTTTGTTTAGAGAAACTAATCCCTACAGATATCTCTCTTCAGATGGCTGACAAGTCAACAGCTGTCCCCATTGGTATTTGTGAGGATGTTCCCGTTGAAGTTGCTAACTGTTTGATCCTTACAGATTTTGTTGTGCTTGACATGCCCGAGGATGGGAGCATGTCCATTATTCTTGGTAGAAATTTTCTTAACACCGCAGGTGCTATTATTGATTATAATAAAGGAAAGGTCACTTTCAACATTGATGATAAAGAACACACGGTGTATTTTCCAAAGAAGATCGACAAGAGGCATGGCCTTAACTCTATAGAGAATGTTGAGATCGTGAAGATTGGAGAATGGGAATGTCCACTACATGTGCACCACAAATACAAAACTATTATGGTGGGGACAATGTCCATTAAAGTAAAGGTGCAATGATCACTTCATAAGAGGTGAGACTTCTTGTTCTATATATCGCCGGATTGTTGGTAAGACTTGATCAACCTTACTAGTGAGCTTGTTTTATATAGGTAAAAAGTTAAGCTTGTTATGTTTTCATTTGCTTTAGATTTTATTCTCTTTATTGTACCAAGTTTTTGTGTTTTTGAAGCTTCACAATACTAATCACCGCTTTAAGTTTTCCGAAAGTTTTGCAGCTTTTTGAACTCCGAGAAATTTTCAACAGCGAAGTTTTCAGAAAAAATCCAGAAAATTAAAAATAAAAATTTCCATGCCAGGAGTGACCCAGAGGCACCTGGGGCTGACCAGGGGGGCCACCAGTGGCCCAGGCGGCCAGCTGGCGCAACCTGCCCCCTGGCCGCGCCCATAGGGCGCCTGGGGCCCACAGGCCCCGTCTCCAGGTGAGTCTTCTTCCTCTCTCTCTCTCTTCCTTTCCAAAAACACGAGTTCTGGCCCTGGAACTTGCGTTCTTGCTGTTCGTGGAGGTGATTTTCGATCTCTCTCCACAACCCATCATTTGAGCTGAGATTTTGAGAAAATACTCCCTGGTATGTAACTCCTCCACTCCTCCAAATAGATTTTTGGTTGGTGGCTTCATTTGTGAGTATTTAGTAGTTCTTGGTGTTGTTTAGATGAGCTTGCTTGCATGTGTAGAAGTTTATTTTCCAAGTTTTGATGCAAGTTTTTTCCTTAGGTAAGTGGGTTGAGTAGTTTGCCTTAACTCACTTTGTTTAAATCCTTGTTTTTGTAATTTGTTAAAAATTTCAGAAATGAGTTTGTTATGAAGAGCAAAGGGGTGGCTTGGGAAGAAAAGGCCCGAGCGCTCCGATCGAGTTACAAGAGCTGCAGCTTCACCCTCGACTGCTAGGGTGAGCTACAACGAAGATCATGTACCCTTAGAGTTGTTGGAGGACACAAATCCAGCACGTGCAATGACTTTCCCGTGCAATGAATTCCTTGAAGCTGCAGGAATTAAGGAGGAGTTCTATAATCTTTGCGCTAATGCAGGTCTGACGCGGCTCGCAACGTGCCGTGTTGCTCAGTATCAAAAACTCACCTCCTGTTTCATTAAAAGTTTTAGATATAACCTTGATACTGGTTATGTTGAGTTTAAAATTTACAATAATCTTTTGACCATGCCTTTGGAAAAGTTTTGTGAAATGATAGGTGTGCCGAACGTTGGACTGACGGCGAAGATAAGCTCTCAGCCCTCCGAGCTGAGAACCGTCTTCAACTCTCTCTATAGCATGGATACGAGGGATATTCATCGGTCAAAAATCTCCAGCATCTTATTCCCACACATCAGGTATTTTGCGTATTATATTGCTAGAGGGGTGTTAGCTCGTGACAACACGAGCAGCATTTCTGCGCCGGATATTGCTATCCTGGCAATCGCCCTCTCAGGGAGGTTTCATTATAATGTGGGTGCCTTAATTGCTTGACGCCTTGCTATGATTGGTAAGAAGGGATATTTATTTGGTGGCGTTTACGCCACACTTATCCTAGAGTCTCTTAATGGCACCCCACACCCTGATGATAAGCCTTTTACTTATTTAAGTTTTGATCTTGCTGCTATGAAGAGGCATAAGTTTGTTACCATGAATTCCGATATTGGTAACCTTGATTATATCTTGCGTTTCGGAGCCACCACAGAACGCAAGATCCGTGTACCTGCACCTCTTTTGTTTGATTTTTCTCGCAGGAACGGATGGTCCTTTGATGCTATCCAGTTCAATGAGTTCATGGTCCAGCATCAGTTTCATAACCCCATGGAGGGGGTTGTGCCCGATGAGGAGGAGCATGGTGAGTTACCACCTTTCCAGGGGGAGACCGTCACCCAGTTTGGTGAAGGGTCTTCCTCTACTTGGAGCGCGGATCCTTCTTCATGGGAGGATCCGAGGACTTCGGTGTACGCACCGGAAGCCTCATACGACCCTTGGACTCACCAGTACCACCCCTGGAGCAGGAGGCTCCTGGGGACATTAGCTACTACCAACTTAGGCCAAAAGCCTAAGCTTGGGGGAGTACGTGCCCTTCCCACTTTTCCATTGCATTATCCATTTTATTCGCTTTGATCTTTTTGAAGTTTTTGCTTGTTCTTCTTTGATTCTTTCTTTGCAAAAAACCCAAAAAGATTTCCTTTCTCTCTTTACTATGCTTTGTTTTCAGAGTTCAGCTCGAGTCCGTGATGGCATTTGATTATATTTCCCACGTTCGATCGTGCAAGTGACAAGGCATTAATGACGAAGATCGACGGAAGGGAATCAACAAGGAAAACCGGTATGAACTATTCTTGTTTCTACTTTTGTACATATGCCTGTACTTATGATCTAGAGACCAGCTTGTAGCGACAGAGTGCTATGTTTACAATGCTTTCCCAGTGTTCATGCTTTCCTTGTTGCTAATCTCAAATAGCTAGAGTACATAATGTGTTGTTGAAATGATTTACATGCATTGCATTGTTCATGGTTTGGCATACTGAAGTGGTATTTCCCTTCGGAGAATTTTTGGATTGACTTGGCACATGTTCACACATGTTTATGACTAAAAAGTCTATTATGCCTTGATGATCTTTTCGTTTCAGAATAGTTATATCACTTTCATGCCCGATTCCATGTTGCTTTGTCGCTCTGCATGATTATGAAAGTTATTGCTCTCTAGTTGGTCTCTTCCCAGTCTTTTGCTAGCCTTCGCTCGCACTAAGCGGAATTCTGCTTGTGCATCCAAAATCCTTGAAACCAGTTATTCCATATGAGTCCACCATACCTTCCTATATGTGGTATTTACCAGCCACTCCTAACTTATACTTTCTTGTGCCATCTCAAAATTTATTCAAAAGCTTCCCTTTTGTAACCGTACAAGCTCATGGTGCGGTGAGGGAAAATCAGTATCTATCATGCCAAAAATATTGACGGAAGTTTTAACTAATCATTTATATAAAAAAAGGGGAAAGTTACACCTCCCCCATACTTGATGATGGAGTGAAATGGAACAAATGCTGCTAATGATAGGTGGAACGATACCCTCCTTCCATCCTTGAGGCAAAATAAAAGGTTTCGTATACCATCAAAGATTTATGGATAAGGGAACATGTGTAAGCAAAAGGCATTAATATGGTTGGCATGGGAGATATTGAGAGACCTTTACCGTTCACCGTTGACTGGAAAGTTGCACTTCTCAAAAATGTTTTTTTCTCTGTTTTCAAAACCAAGAGCTCTGGCACATGTTTAGTCTTTGCTTCCAACCACGGGTTTTCATCCTTGCCACCAAAAGACACGGTTCGAGAGTCTCCCCTTCTTTCTTCAAAGCACCAACTATGAGAGCATAATTGTCATTCTTAGTGTAATATGCATTGTCCCAAAGTATTACATTGTCTTCTGCATGCTTGTGTTATTGCTAGTCTGAAATACTAAGCTCTAGTCACCTTTAAAACTCTGGAGGAGTTTCTGCATTTATGTTTTGCTTCACTCATGGAGGCTAGCGAAATGCCACTCAAGTATGTTCAAGCTATGTGCATTGTGATCTTGTCTTGATTTTCAGTAGCATATTATTTACTTTTAGTTGTTTGTGATTGATCACATGAAAGAAGAATTGCTTCGTGCATTTTCCTTATAGCATTCTTTCAATACTTGCTAACCTCTTTTCGTAGTACATGCTTATATACATCTAATGAAGCAAAAGAGTTTGTCAAAGTTTTCTTTGTCGCGTTCAGTTCGTTGAACTGAATTTCTTGAGGACAAGCAATATGCTAAGCTTGGGGGAGTTGATACGTCTCAAACATATCTACTTTTCCAAAAACTTTTTCTATTGTTTTGCCCTAATTCTTGCATGATTTGGACGAAACTAACCCGGACTAACGCTGTTTTCAGCAGAGCTGCCTGTATGGTTTTATTGTGTGCAGGAAAATGGATTTTTAGGTATCTCAGAAAATTCCGGGTAAATTCACAGAAAATCCACGCACCATAAGCTTCCACCAGCCAGAAGTGGGGCCAGAGGGGGGCCACAGGGGCCCAGGCGCCTGGCTGGCGCGGCCCCACCCCTGGCCGCGTCGGGGGGCCGCCTGGGAGGCTCCCACCTCCTCTCGTGCCCTACCTCGACTCCTTTTTATTCTCGTGACGGGAAAACCCCAGAACAAAGTCGTTTTTCCAGTTTCCGTCGTGGAGCCGCCGCCACCCTCTGTTCTTCTTCGGGAGAGCTAATCTGGAGGCTGATTTGGCCTCCGGAGAGGGGAGATCGTTTCCATCGTCATCACCATCACCAATCCATCCCTCCTCCATGACTTCTCTTCACATGTGTGAGTAATTCCCTGCTGTAGGCAAAGGGGATGGTAGGGATTGAATGAGTTTGATCATGTAATAGTTCGTCAGATTGTTGGGGGCATGTTGCCTATCATCTACTTTGGTGTTTATCTTCTTTGCTTCAACTTGTTGCTCTTAATGCTTGTCACTTTGGGCCCGAGTGCCATGTTTTCAGATCTGAACCCTATGTGTTTTCATGAATATATTTGTGTTCTAGATCCTATCTATGAGTTGTATGCACCTATTATAGTCCAGAACCGGCGATCCCAAAGGTGACAGCTTGGGACACCAAAGGGGATGGTCCATAATTTGAGGATTCCATGTATCCATTGAGTTTATTGCTTTGTTCCGGTGCTCTTTGACAGGAGCACCTTAATCTCCATAAGTTCCCTTTGGCCCCGTTCGTAGCGGGATTGTAGGACAAAAGATGTTCTGCAAGTTCTTATTGCAAGCACGCACAACTACCTACGGGATACATGCCTAATGTTTGATATTTTCCTAGATGATCATTGCTTTTCTGTGTGCCTTGCCCCGTGTTAGAATCTATCACATGTTCACTCTCATCCATGCAGCGCCCAACCATCCATCTCCCTAGCCTACAGTGTTTTCAATCCTCCTGGTCATTAGTTGTTACTTTTGCTCTTTACTTTTGCTGTCGCCACCATCACTATCATATCCCCATTACCACTTATCTTTCGTTGCAAGCAAGTATATTTCAGGTGCGGTTGAATTGACAACTCAACTGTCAAAGCTTATAAATACTCTTTGGCTCCCCGTGTGTCGAATCAATAAATTGGGTTAACTTACCCGCGAAGACTATCTCGATCCCTTACGGTTGTGGGTCATCAGGTGTGCAATAGCATCATCATTTTCTCTGAAATAAATGGAGTCAACTTCAACTGTAGATATAAGTGAAAGATTAACAGAGAAATCATAATCGGGATCATTGATACATATAGGAGATGTAGCAAATTCAGAATCAGGAGTAAACTTGTTCTTCATGGAGTGTCTTTCAAGCAGCTTCTTAACAACACCAGGGTCAGAGTTGGCACACTCTGTAATTTCCCTACATAAATCATCATCAAGAATAATATAATCATACTCAAGGAGTCTATCCTTGAGTTTGTCCAAGTCTGGGTAACCAAAGGCTTTGCAAGTGAGAAAATAGGTAGCACGAGTTTCAGTCTCGGACTGTGCTGCAACCTTAGCAATTTGAGATTCAAGATAGCGACCAAGAAAACCAATTTCTTCAAAAGTATTAGAAGCATCATCAAAAGTATCGGACATAGTAACAGACTCAGTAGAAGCAGCATGTGGTGGAGGTGAAGCAAACTTACTTATAAACGAAGGTGAATCAAGTTTAGCACTAGTGCTCAGAACCGTACATTTTCTTGTAGTGGATGGTAAGATCAGAACCTTGGGGTCTCCTTTCTTACCCATAGTGGATAAAGTGCAGTAGGAAGAATACTTCAAGTCGACAAGTAAATAAAGCTATGCTCCCCGACAACGGCGCCAGAAAACAGTACTTGATAATCCTCAACTGTAGGGGATCGAGATAGTCTTCGCGGGTAAGATCACCCAAAATTTATTGATTCGACACAAGGGGAGCCAAATAATATTTATAAGCTTTAACGATTGAGTTTTCAATTCAACCGCACCTAAAATATACTTGCTTGAAACAAAATATTAATATCAACGTTGATATAGTAGTGATGGTGGTAACAGTGAAAGTAGAACAACAAAAGTAAACAACTAGTAACCAGGAGGATTAAAACACTTTAGGCTAGGAGGATGGATGGTTGGGCGCTGCTTGGATGAGAGTGAACATGTAATATATTCTAACACGGGGCAAGGCACATAGAAAAGCAAGGATCATCTAGGAAAATATCAAACATTAGGCATGTATCCCGTAGGTAGTTGTGCGTGCTTGCAATAAGAACTTGCACAACATCTTTTGTCCTACCATCCCGCTACGAACGGGGCCAAAATGAACTTATGGAGATTAAGGTGATCATGTCAAAGAGCACCGGAACAAAGCATTAACACTCAATGGATACATAAGATCCTCAAATTATAGTCCATCCCCTTTGGTGTTCCAAGCTGTCACCTTTGGGATCGCCGGTTCTGGACCGTAATAGGTGCATACAACTCATAGATAGGATCAAGAACACAAATAAACTCATGAAAACACAAGTGGTTCAGATCTGAAAACATGGCACTCAGGCCCAAAGTGAAAATCATTAAGAACAACAAGTCATAGCAAAGATGATAAACACCAAAGTAGATGATAGGCAACATGCCCGTATCAATCTGACGAACTATTACATGATCTAACTCATCCAATCCCTACCACCCCCTTTGCCTACAGTAGGGAATTACTCACACATGAAAGGATAAGTCATGGAGGAATGATGGATTGGACATGGTGATGACGATGGCGATGATCTCCCCTCACCGAAGGCCAAAACAGCCTCCAGATTAGCCCTCCCGGAGAAGAACAGAGGGTGGCGGCGGCTCCACGACAGAAACTGGGAAAACGACTCTTGTTATGGGTTTCCCTCGCGACAAGAATAAATATGGGCCTTGGTAGGGCACCAAAGGGGGGAGGACGCACCCAGGCGGCGTCCCGGCACGGCTAGGGGTGGGGCCGAGCATGCAGGGTGCCTGGGGGCCCCCTGGCTGCCCTCTGGCCCCACTTCTGGCTCGGGGTCCCTCCGGGTGCGTGGATTTTCTGTGATTTTTCCTGGAATTTTCTGAGACACCTAAAAATCAATATTCATGCACATAAGAAAACCATACAGGCAGCTCTACTGAAAACAGCGTCAGTCCGGGTTAGTTTAGTTCAAATCATGCAAGAATGAGGCCAAAACAATAGCAAAAGAGTTTGGAAAAGTAGATATGTTTCAGACGTATCAGCTAGCCATAAATGCTTTATGAGGGGACTCTCGCTTAGGTCTGTTGGGGATCAGCGCAGAAAACAAAAATTTTCCTACCTACGAGTCCCGAACCCAAGATCTATGCTATGCTCATGTATGTAACGGAAGGAATCGGTGTTCATACCTTTGAAGACCGAAAGAGGGAAACGTTCCTCGAACGTGGTTGGCATAGACTCTGATCCTACGACCTCCCTGTCGTGTTGAAGAACCTCCAACGATGAAGTAGCACCACACGTGTAGTGCCTCGCGGGATTACACACGTACGGTGCAACCGACGTCCCTCCGGGATCCGAACCAGAAGAGCAGCGGAGAGAAGATTGATCCGGATCCCGATTCTGGCAGCGAGACGACGTCCGGATGATTGTGAAACCCCCAACCAGGTGCAAACTTCAAACCAGGGGAGTCCGCTCTAGGTCGGAGAAAGAGAGAGAGAGAGAAACTCAATGTTGTGTTGAAAAAGGCACCCCCACCCCTCCTTATATAGGCCAAGGAGGGGCTCCACCCCCTCCCCTTCCCCCATGTGGGACTAAACCCCCAAGGGGGGGGAGTGGTGCGGCTAGGGGGGGGGATGGGCCCCTCCCTTGGCGCCAAGCCCAAGGGGGAGGCTCCCCCTTCCCCTCATGGGCCTTTTAAGGCCCAAATACCTTTTCACCTTTTTAATTAATTATTTAAATAATTTTTAATATTTAATTCTGTCAATTAAATAATAAAACATATTTAAACATTAATATATATTATATTCAACCTTCCAAAATATCTGAAACAGCTTCCGACACCTCCCGGTACATTTCTGGTGTTTTCTCTCTTTTCACCGATGATCTCGAATCAATCCTTAATGCATCGATTGCCCTTAAGTGTGACACCCTACGGTCCGGGAAACAGTAGACATGATCGAGACACTATTTTACCAATGACCATCATGTGGGATCTGGTTACAATCCTTGAGGTGCCCCTACGCTTCCATCGAATAAACTTCATCGTTGTTGAACCGTTAACAATATGACTTGATCCCTTTGTGCTTTGGTACTATGTTTTTCCGAGGTATGATCGTCGGTATCCAATACCTAGTTCTTCCTCGTCTCCGACATAACATGTTTACTCGTCTGTGAATATTACATCTCTTGTGACCTAGTCACTTGCTTGCAAGCTATTGATGCAACCCCACCGAGTGGGCCCAGAGTACCTATCCGTCACTCGTATTGACAAATCCCGCTCTGATCTATTTCATACTCCTCAACATATCTACTTCGAAATACCCAAGATACACCTTTTCAGTTACCATGTTTCAGTGTAACGGTTAATGCACTCAAAGCATCCTAATAGATAGCAATTATGTATGATCATCACGGTCTAAGGATTCAATCACTAAGTTATTAAGTCATCGCAATGCTGAACTTATGTGACTTGATCACACTGCAATGCTTAAGGTGGGTGTGTGTCCATAACATCATTCTCCTAATGATATGACCTCATTGTCAATATACTATTATGTTCTCATGATCAGGAAACCTTGATCATCAATTGCCCAATGAGCTAGTATGCCTGAGTTTAACTAGGGACCAGGTTGTTATATATCACACGTGTATTAATGTTTCCGCTTAATACAGTTCTAGCAAAATATATTGTATTATGAACAAACAGATATGTGACAAATATCTTTATTAATTTGCCTCTAGGGCACATATCCAACAAGGTCGACTGCTACTGCTTCCAGGTTTTGGCTTGCGTGAGATGTTGTTGTCCTCTTGTTGATCCTGCTTATAGTCTTCTGCTGACTGATGGCTTCTCGCCCCTCGTTGGTTACCCCAAGTGGAAGGTTAGGAAGTAGATAGCAGCAAATTTCCATCGATGAAGATACCGAGGTTATCAATCTAGTAGGACTCCAAGTGCAACAAGTAGGTGACAACAGCGCCAGAGATTACTTGATGGAGTGTTGTCGTGGACCTACACGCAGAAACAAATAACTGTGCTCCCAATGAGTTCAGAGATGTTGTCAATCTCTCCGGTCTTGTTTTTTACAAAGGATTAATACATAAGCGGAAATAATAGCGATGATTGCAACGAAAAGTAAATGAAAGCAGTAAATGGTTGGAGGTGTAAAAAATGGTGGAAATATGGACCGGGGTCCCATGATGTTCACTAGTGACGTCTCTGTAAGGCCCGATATGCGGTACTGTTCCAGATCTAGATGTTTCCATCCAGATCCGGGGACGAAGCACATATCGGTCCCACCGCGACATATGACGAAGTCATATGCCCCGGATTTCCAACATGATATCACAACATTACAGATACAAGGATACAACATCTCATACAATCGGCATACAACTGCCTTAAATACAATACAACAGCGGAAGATACATGTCTGAGTACAGACTACAAGCAAATTCCTAGTGGCAAAGAGAAAAACATCGATCCCATAACCACACGGGTCCAGGCCCTCCGCCGGGATCCGCCTAACTAGTCGTCGTCGAGTCTCCACGTGAAACGTCGATCACCATACCTGTTGTCAATCAAGAACCCTGAAAAGAGTTTGGGGGTAGTATCATGAGTACAGAAGTACTCAGCATCCAACTGTAGTGGTCATCTGACCCAGCAAGGACTTCATCAATCGTCATTCTAGGACAACTAGTAGTTTACGGTAAGGATGGGGTAAGTGGTGAGGTTGCTGCCGCACTAGCATTTATTAAGTACGATCTAGAGAGTAAGGTAAGAAGCCAAGCATTCGATGAGGAATCGCCTCCAACAAGTCTGCTATCAACTACTTACGCAAACATAACACCTATCCTATCCTTGTCCTCCTCTTTGCATCCCGACGAAGAAGAAGCAGTCAAGGCACACACACACGTTGATCAAGTTATATTAAGATTATCTCAGTTGTTGTTGTCTATGAACAAGGAGTAGGTCTCAAGTCGTCCATAACCGTGGACACGGCTTCTCGAAAAGATTTAACCCTGCAGGGGTGTACCAACTGCCCATTACGAGGCTCCGCACGCACGCCCATCTCTCTCAGTTTCTACCCATCACAGGCAGCCATTTTATGATTTAGTCCCAAGAGATCCGGAACGACAGGTCCTTCTAACTAACAACGAACAAATCCGGGTGGCCCCCGGGGAGTCGACACCAAATCCAAAGGCCGGCCGCGCTATCGGATCGTACTCTTTCGGCTGGACGAGGTCGGGGTAACTAACCCATCACTGTGGGTAGCCCTCAAGCTTCCAGGTTTGGACCAACAAAGGAACTCTGTCTCTGCTGGCCCGAGTTGTTTGAAAATCTGCTGGGAGCTCACCAGTCACACACACGGTTTTCAAATGGTAAAACAAAATTGGGCCACCCCTAGAAATGTTTGATGCTAGGTAGGTAAGAAAAGGGGACCCCATAAAATCCCACACGCGGTTAGGCACGCTCAGTCTTAAAACCAATACCCGGAACTCGGGTCCTAGGTGACTCGAATGGAACAAAGCGTCGGGGCGGGATAGCCTAGACCTTCCATCCTTCGTCGAATATAGTCAACATTATAATGATCATATCATCAACAACAATATAATAATAATGTGATATCCCAGACCAAGGAGTAACAGGGTAACATCGTAGCAACCTAGCATGCATAATAAGCAGGGGCTGAGCAATGAGCAATAGTAACATAGCAGTACATGGTTTGCTGGGAGGGGACATGGCTGTATCGGTTTGAAAGAGGCTATAAACATGTGGTAGGATCAAACATCGAACCTAACCTATACTAGCATGCAAACCGCTGGTTGAAATAGAATGGATCATAAGTAATGTATAGTCCTTGCATGTTGATAAGTCGTGTTCCGAAGATGTAGTTGATCGCAAACTCGCATCGGCTCCGAGAGTATCCGCGGGAGCACACAAGAAGTAAACACTGGAAATGCAATCAACGGAGATACACTATCACTACGGAGCATTCACGAGCAAGCAATAAACAAACAAGCATGGTCAAGTATGATGCGTGTCATTTTAATATCATGGCATGAATATAAGAACGAGCAAGTTTAAAAGAAGCATCGGGAAGCAATGGTGCTATGCTACCGACAACCTTCATATGCATTACGTTGGTGAGTTACGGATCCGAAGAATCCTTATGTTATAATTATTATGATGCATGATCATGGCATGTGCAAAAGACTAGAAAATAATATCAACAAGAACTACCCACACACGAAGATAACCTCAAGATGGGATTCCTTAACATAATCATAGATGCAATGGCATGGCATGATGTATGATGCACCTAATGCATTCTACTACAAACAATAAAATAAAGAGAGGGACAACGCTACCGAAAACTACGGTCATCGCAAGATCTACGATGCTCGAAACAAGAGATGAGTGCCCACGAAGGAGGGGAAGTGATGTTGTATCACCTATGGAACAAGTGTACAACATCACAGTGAGGGGTGCGACAAGTTGTTTGGCATGGGGTGATCATCAACATACGAGGATCACAAGATAACAACAATTGGACTATGCATGTATCTCATGATAATTGAAAGGGAATTGTCGGAACACATGTCTCGTGGGACCCACTCAAGCATATATGGCAACAACATGCCAAGGTGGCCCATTTACAAGTATGGAACGCAACACAACGGAAAAGATTGGGAGAAAAGCACCCGGTGCATCATCGCGAGAGGTATCATGTGCAAAAATACACATTCTTCAAATAATGCATGCCCATACGATAAAATGAACAGCACCATTGTCTTCATCATGAAATTCTGGCCCAAAATAATATATAACATCATATATTTTGGATCCAAGTTGCACAAATGGTAAACAATGCAAAGATGGAGCAGATTGAAAAAAAAACAGAGAAAAGAATTGGAGGGAAAAGCCTCCTTGGGCTCACCTCGGCCGAAGTGGCCCAAACTGGGGCGCAGCCCACTGCCTAGCCACACCCACGACAAGAGAAAAACCTAGGCCGAGCCCATCCTGCGCGCATGGAGCAAAACTGATGGAAAAAGGGGGATTTCTTTGCTCCTGAGGGAGCTCGAACCCAGGACCTGATTGGTACAATAACGACCCCGAAGCCAGTAGGCCATGCTGCTGCGTACGTTGAGGATTCGATGCGATGATAGATAAACAAAGAGGAGCAGCTAACTGAAATCTGAACAAATGCACCGCAACTGAACCTGAAGAACAGGCAGCAGAACAAAATAAAAAGGGCTCCTTGCCTCCGCTGGGACTTGATCCCACGATCTCTTGCATGTAACCTCAGAGCCCGAACCACTGCGCTACGCTGCGGTCATCGTTTGAGTACGGGATCCACGCGAAAAAAACTATGGGAGCGGGATACTGAATCTACAGGTTTCGCAACTGACCAAACTGAAACCACGCCACGAAAACTTCAGACAACAGCGGTGTCGGCCAGGATCGGAACGATGCGGCGAGGAGGGCCACACGGGACAGGGGAGAGACGGGCGGCTCACATGGGGGGCTTGGGGTCGTTGATCAGCTCGGGGACGTGACGCAGATCACGACGAGGACGAGGACGGCCGCGACGAGGAGGAAGACGCCTTGGCTCGGCCTTGGCTCCCAAGGCGAGGCTGCGGGTCCGAAAGATGAGGCTGAAGACGGTGGCTGCAGCCTCCATGCTCCTGGAGCTGCTGCGGCGAACGGGGACGACGACCACGCCAGCGGAGAGATGATCGCGCCCACGACAACGCCGATCGGCGGCCTGAGCTCAAAGAAAAAAAAATGAACCATGGACCTCCTGTCCATGGCAGCAGAGGAGGAGATGGGGAGGAAGAAGAAGAAGGGGGGCGGCGGCGCAAGGGAGAGGGGAGAGGCTAGGGTTCGGGCAGGGGGAGAGAGGAGGCTTTAAGGGGAGGAGGCAGGGGTCGCTGCCGGGAGGGCTCCACCTCCTCTCACGCCATGGCCGTGAGGAGGGGACCTCCAGGTGCAGGGGGAAAAGAGAGGAGGGGATCGGCTGGGCTAAGAGGGAGAGAGGAGTTGGGCTGGGAAAAAAGAATTGGGCCCAAGGTTTATCAAGTATTTTCTGCATTTTATTCTTAAAAAAAACTGAGGAAAGGATAAAAGGAAATAGCAAATGAATTCCAAAAACCATATACAAATATGATTATGAATCCTTAGCAATTATAGGTTTTTTAGAAAATGAAATGGGTCCAAAATATTTAAGTATTTCAAATGGCATTTAAAATAATTCAAATGCAAGTTGAACTACAACCCCATTTTCTAGACATGATAGAATCATGGGAATTGGAAGGGATATTTATCATGGAAAAACATGATGGAATCCAAAAGGGCTTGCTCAAAGGATCAAAGATGATCATGAAAGAAAATGGCAAAGGATAGCAAGGAAGAAAATAAAGAATTCAAGATAATCCTTCTATGTAATGATAAAAATGCTTGGGCATTTTTCTGTCACGTGGATTATGGCAAAGAATAAATGTGCAAATTATTATCCCCAATGGAAAAAATAAAAATGCAAATTTATATGGATTTTGATAGTTTTGGGCTGTTACAACTCGCCACCACCAACAGAGGATCTCGTCCCGAGATCCGGCATAATCCGGGGGAAGGGACCGAGAAGTTGCAAGAAAGAAGATCAACCGAGAGGTGAAACTTCCCGACACCACCAACATAGGCTTCGCTCATCGTGACAACGATGTTTGCCCCGTCAGGATCCAACCTGACTGGAGATGCCGACGTCGAAGAAGAAAACTTCCGAAGGTGCGGGAAACTAATCAAGAGCAAGCTCGGATTCAACGAGGGGATATCACAACAAAACTGATTCCACTCGGGGAAAGAAACTCGAGGTTTCCGTAGAAGATTACCTAGGTACTACTGGATGCCACGAAAATGAGAATCCGAATCGAAACAATACCATACCAGCATTTCTACAATAACATCACTCAGGAAGGTGCGAAAACCTGGACAACGAGACGGGACAGAGGAGGATCCGCACACAGTGCCGACTCAAGCAGACAAAGGGGGACAGTCGAAGCGGGAGGTTCAGAATCCATTAGTTGGATAATAACCAGACAACCCGGTTCGCTGTTTCACGTGGGCTGCACATTTGTCGATGTAGAGTGACAAGCCCACAAGCCATGCTCAGCCAGTTCGAAGTACGCCGACCAACCCGCTGCTGATAAAGTATTGGTCCGACTGAAATCTCCTAAACGAGAACCTAGATTTGGTTTTGAAGAGGATAAGTTGAAGGAGAAAACATTACGTCGCACTTCCTTACCAGAGTGAGGGGATAAGGAGTAAAAAGAATCCTACTCTCCGATAACTAACTTAGTAATTACAAAATAATTTTTTGTCTAGACTCGACTTCGGCCAGTAAAGGGATCCTACAGTCGGTAAGGCTCTGATACCAAGTTGTAAGGCCCGATATGCGGTACTGTTCCAGATCTTGATGTTTCCATCCAGATCCGGGGACGAAGCACATATCCGTCCCACCGCGACATATGACGAAGTCATATGCCCCGGATTTCCAACATGATATCACAACATTATAGATACAAGGATACAACATCTCATACAATCGGCATACAACTGCCTTAAATACAATACAACAGCGGAAGATACATGTCTGAGTACAGACTACAAGCAAATGCCTAGTGGCAAAGAGAAAAACATCGATCCCATAACCACACGGGTCCAGGCCCTCCGCCGGGATCCGCCTAACTAGTCGTCGTCGAGTCTCCACGTGAAACGTCGATCACCATACCTGTTGTCGATGAAGAACCCTGAAAAGAGTTTGGGGGTAGTATTATGAGTACAGAAGTACTCAGCATCCAACTGTAGTGGTCATCTGACCCAGCAAGGACTTCATCACTCGTCATTCTAGGACAACTAGTAGTTTACGGTAAAGATGGGGTAAGTGGTGAGGTTGCTGCCGCACTAGCATTTATTAAGTGGCTAATGATCTACAGAATAAGGTAAGAAGCCAAGCATTTGATGAGGAATCGCCTCCAACAAGTCTGCTATCAACTACTTACGCAAACATAACACCTATCCTATCCTTGTCCTCCTCTTTGCATCCCGACGAAGAAGAAGCAGTCAAGGCACACACACACGTTGATCAAGTTATATTAAGATTATCTCAGTTGTTGTTGTTGTCTATGAACAAGGAGTAGGTCTCAAGTCGTCCATAACCGTGGACACGGCTTCTCGAAAATATTTAACCCTGCAGGGGTGTACCAACTTCCCATTACGAGGCTCCGCACGCACGCCCATATCTCTCAGTTTCTACCCATCACAGGCAGCCATTTTATGATTTAGGGGGGTTCGTGATACGGAGTGCCTCCCGAGGGTTTACGGAACAAGGGCTAAATATAGGCCGAAGGGGGGCTCGAGGGGAGGTCCCACCCCTCGGGGCCGCCTCCTAGCACGGCCTAGTGTGGGGGCGCGCCACCTGGCATCCCCAGAGGGGGGTGTGCCCCCTCCGGCTCTCCTTCGGGCGTCCGGAAGCTTCTGAACTGCTGATTTTTTATACATTTTAACTGGAATTTTCTGAGAATTTAATAATTGGTATTTTTCCTGCAATGCATGGACAACAACAGACAGAAAATGGCACTGGGGCACTGAGTTAGTAGGTTAGTCCAAATATGTTGAAAAAGGTATGAAAGTATAGCAAATCACATAGCAATATCACCCATATAAGCATGGAACAATCAGAAATTATAGATACGTTTGGGACGTATCAACATCCCCAAGCTTAATTCCTACTTGTTCTCGAGCAGGTAAATGATAACACAGATAATTTTTATGGTCACATGCTACCAACACATATGAACTTCATAGTAAAGCAACTAAGATAAGCAATTCAAGTCAAGACAATAACAAGCAAGAGTCTATATCCAGTATTGAAACTAGCAAAGTAAGAACATAAAGGTGCACGAGCTCTCGCTGTGCGTGACTCGAAGGTCTCCAAATGGTGTTTGCATGCAAGAAGTGGGAGATGGATTTAGAGCATAAAAATACTATATATTTTAATTGAGAACTCAACCTACTAAAACTTCACACTTGGTATCCTTCATAATCTTATTTTGACTCGTCCCCAGACCACTAGTCAGGCACAAGTCAAACAGATCCTCTCCCTTTCGACTTTGAGCACTCATGCAATGGATGAGCGCAAGAAAGATATGTTCGCACTAGGATGGCAAAGAGAATAATTATGGGGAAGGAAGACAAAAAAAGGTGTGAAAGGCTCACATCTATGAGGACAATCATAGGCGAGAGAAAGACAAATGATAGATATGATGTGAGGAGTAGGGATTGCCATGAAACGGATGCACATGTGAGCTATGGAAAGCTCTCCAATGGAACTAGTGGGGGTGTGATACGTCCAAACTTATCCATAGTTTCTGCTTGTTCCATGCTCATTTGTGTGACATTGCTATGTGTTTGGCAACACATTCAAACCTTTGTACACATATTTGGACTAACCTACTAACTCACTGCACCCAATGCTAGTTTCTGTCTGCTGATGTCTGTAAATTGCAAGTTTTGACCCATATTTACACTGCCCAAAAAATTCCAAGAAAATCTATAAAAAATCACATGACGGAAGCCTCTAGAAGCCCGAAGGAGAGCCGGAGGGGCCCCACCCCCCTCCCAGGCGGCCACCTGGCGCGTCTAGGGGTGGGGCCGCGCCCATAGGCTGCCTTGGAGGAGGACATCTCCCCCGGTGCCCCCCTTCGACGTATATTTACTTCCCGATGCAGAAACCCTGAAAAAGACCCCACATCGCGATTTTCACCACTTTTCCGCCACCGCCGCGATCCCGAGATCGGAATCGCCAGTAGACCTCGTCCCGGCACCCTAACGGAGGGGGGATTGATCTCCGGGAGCTTCTCCACCACCATGAGCGCTTCCTGGATGTGCCGTGAGTAGTACCCCTTGGACCATGGGTCCATGACCAGTAGCTATGTGATGTCTTCTCTCAAATTTTGTGCTTCAATTCTTAGCCCTTGTGAGCTTCCCTAAATGAACAAGTGATGACCCACAAGTGTAGGGGATTGCGATAGTCTTCGCGGGTAAGATAACCCAATTTATTTATTTGACACAAGGGGAGCCAAAGAATATTTATAAGCTTTCATAGTTGAGTTATCAATTCAACCACACCTAGAAGATAGTTTCTTGGGAACGAGATATTAGTGGTAACGGTGATATGGAAGTGATGGTGGCAACGGATATAGTGGTGGTAAAGCAATGAAGGTAAAACCGATAAAAGTAAAGTAAACTGTAACCAGCAGAATTAAGAGCACTGTAGGCTAGGGGGACGGATGGTTGGACGTTGCATGGATGAGAGACATCATGTATTTTACTTGGGGAAAGGCACACGAAAAAGTAATGATCATCTAGGCATATATCAAACTTTAGGCATGTATCCTGAAGGTAGTTGTACGTGCTTGCAATAAGAACTTGCACAACATCTTTTGTCCTACTGCCACGCTACAAACAGGGCCAAAAGGAACTTATGGAGATTAAGGTGCTCCTGTCAAAGTGCACCGGAACAAATTACTAACAATCATTGGATACATGGAATCCTCAAATTATAGTCCATCCCCTTTGGTGTCCCAAGCTGTCACCATTGGGATCGCCGATTCCGGACTATAACAAGTGCATACAACTCATAAATAGGATCAAGAACACAAATATATTCATGCAAACACATAGGGTTCAGATCTGATATCATGGCACTCGGGCACAAAGTGACAAGCAATACGAATAACAAGTTGTAGCAAAGATGATAAACACCATAGTAGATGATAGGCAACATGCCACCAACAATCTAATAAAAAATTACATGATCTAACTCATCCAATCCCTACCATCCCCTTTTCCTACAACAGGGAATTACTAACACATGAAAGGAGAACTCAAGGAGGGATGATGGAGTGGCGATGGTGATGACGATGGCGATAATTCCCCCTCATCGGAGGCCAAAACAGCCTCAAGATTAGCTCTCGCGGAGAAGAACAGAGGGTGGCGGCCGCTATGTGACGAGAAATGGAAAAGCGACTTCTGATCTGGGGTTTCCTCACCGAGGGTAAAAATAGCAGTCCTCGTAGGGCACTAGAGGGGGTTGCCCCCTCCCAGTCTGTAACATCCCAAAATTCTAAATTTTGGAATGTTATAATAATTAGATAATTATGATTGTCTTGTTTGATTTGTGTGTAATTGATCTGAGTGAAATCGACTAGGATCTAAAACTTTTGGAGTTTAAATGAATATTAAAATGAGAGGAAATAAAAGGACTTTCCCTAATATTCATTTTTCTTCTTTTACATTTATTATTTAAAACAAATCCAACAAATAAAAATAGAGAGAAGGTAATATGACTCCTTCAATAAATAAAATAAAGTTGGGAAAATGTTTCAACTAAAAGTTTTCATTTTATTTTATTGGATCTTATTTTTAATACTTTTATATTTAAAATAAAAATAATTAAATGAGGGAAGATAACATGACTTCTTCAATTTCATTTGACAATGATTTAAAACCTTACTTGGGATTTATTTGGATTTATAAGATTTTTTTATTTTGGATAAAAAGTCATTGAATATTCTATTTAAATTATCCTAAGATTTTAGGAATTTATTTCGTATTTGTTTTCCGACTTATATTTTATTTTATAAAACTCTTTGAAGTTTAAGAAATGTACGTATATATAAACGTAATTACGTTTTACGTATTTTTATTATTTAAAAATATAAGATATTATATTTTTAGGGCTAGTTTTATTTTATTAAAAATACCTCTCTATATATTTTTTTTCTTAAAAAAACAGTTCGCGAAAAAAAAAACTGGACGGGCCGAGGCCAGCCCAGCCGGCCAGCCAGGCCAACCCAGTAGGCCAGCTAGCAGCCAACGCCGCACGCGCACGTGCGTGCTTTCTTCTCCAACTCGTACGCAAACAGGAGTCCGCAACGAACTCCAGCAGCAGCGCACGGCGGCGTCCGTGCTAGCTATGGACTCAGATTCGATTGCTCTTTGCCCAAGAAAACTTGTCCCATAAATACCCCATGACCTCCTCCACCGATTCTCCATAAAATTTTGCCCCAAACTGTCCCAAATCGAGCCAATTTCGAGGTAGATCTCGCCGGAAAATTTCAACTTTGCCGATAGATCCCGTACGGACGATGTTGTAATCTCCTAATCAAGCCCTACAAACTAGATGTCCCCGTTGACGCCGGAGATCGCCGGAATTGTCGTCTTCGTCATATCAAATCTACACGCAGCGGTTAGTAAAAACGCTATAACTTTTTATCCGTTGCTCCGTTTTAGAAGAAACCAGTGGCAAAGCGTTGTTTTGAAACCCTCTACATATTGGGTACTGTAAATCCAAGTTTTGAAAATTATTTTCTCGTTTGATCAAAAAAATTCATAAATCCTATGCAAAACCGTTCTAGTAATATCTTTTTACTCGTAGATCCGTTTTGCGTGATTACAAAGCCCACGGTTTTATTTTGAAATCTTCTATCCAGTACCACCCTAAACTTTTATTTGTGATTTTCGAAAATAATCAGATTTTCTTAGATTCAAATTCAACTTTGGTTGATCATATCTTTTGTTTTACAACTCGGTTTTGATTGATTATTTTCGCAAAAGGAAACCCTAGCTAAACCCTATATTCTAGACACTTTGCAACCCACCTTGAACGTATTAGTGATCTGTTTTCAAAAACCTTTTTGTTTTGGTTCTTTTTGGAGTTTCGAAAATTTGTTTGCCTTCTTTTGGATTGTTGATTTATTGTGTGCAACCTTGTTTGCTTGGTTACGATAGATTGCTCGGAGTGTGACGATTAGAATTATCGGAATCGTGAGCACGAATAACTTCATCAAGATTCAAGGCAAGTCGTATCTTTGATCATATTCCCTATTACCTATGTTTTAATGCATTACTTCTTCTTCTTTAGATTGCATGATAGGTTATGTTATGCTATTACACCCAGTAGTTCATTGAGGTAGGTATGATCCTTACATCATTGTCACCATCGTATACTATGATATTTCTATGCTAAGTAGACGTGGATTGGGAAGTGAATCATTATGAGGTATGAGTGATAATGTAGTAATTAGGACCAATATAAAGTTAATGAACTACCTGGGTGGGATGGTTGCGAGTATCCTGGGGATGGCCAGTGATGACTGCGGAAAGCCACCCAAGCTCAAAGGGACTGTTTGTATTGACATACCTAGAAGCTTACGTGTGCAGCCACAAGCTACTATGGGCTCTGGCTTGGTTGATCAGTTGTAGGGACTCTTACTAGGTAGCGCTACGAAAGTAGTTGTGAGTAGGTCGGATGGGTGCTACCGGAGTAAGGGAAACTCTTCTAAAAGACCATGTCTCGATCTTCCATTTGTCATACACCATGCAGTGTGACAAACTACAAAGGAGGCGATCGAGTCTTGTGAGGAAAAGTGCACAAACCTCTGCAGAGTATAAAACTAATCGATTAGTCGTGTCCCCGGTTATGGACAATTTGAGCGACTAGTTGTGGTAATATTGATTTGGCTCATCATCTTTAATTAATTGATTAGTTTAATGACTTTGGGATAGATTGAGTGGGGGTTCCCATCTCAATCGTATGCTATTGTAGAACTTAGTTATTATTATTCTATAGGGAAAATAAGCTTTTTTTCTAAAATAAATTTAGAAGCTCCACCAGCCAAATTGCATATATTGTAGGAAATTTTACTTCTTTCTGGGATATGATTTGCCGTACATTCAAATGTACTGACCCGTTGTTGGGCTGTAACCTTCGGTGTTGCAGGAATATATGCGACGAGTAACTGATACGATATAGGGTCGTGAAGTCTACACTCAACTTTGCCGTTGGTGTTGATGGGACTCCACTTATATATTGATTGTTCTGCTGTGTATTCTAGCCTAAGGGCTGTAAGGTAATAAATACCATGTATTTACGTTAATTTAGGACATGTGATACTATGGTATTTCATCGAGTACTGTGTGTGCTAGCATACTGATCCAGGGATAGCATAGAAGCACAGTAGACTTGGTTCCCTTTGGGTTCGGGTCGTTACAAGATGGTATCAGAGCACATGTTGACTGTAGGTCGTGACCCTAGAAACTGGAAAGCCATAGGAAATTCTATTGCTAAAAATATTATTTTGGAAAAAAAAATCATTACCTCTCGTCTTTTCTGAGTTTTTTCAAACACTCCCTCTTACCCCAAACAAGTTAGACTATACCCGTGCCACTTGACTACTTGGAAGGATCATCTTACACTACATCGAGAAGGACAAGTTATTGGACTCATGATCAATTTAGCATAAAGAGGAGTACACCTTGTATTGGAGGAATGGAAGTTACCAACTACAAGTATCGAAGATTTTCAAGACTCGAAGATTTTTTTTGAAGAATCTGAAGATCCCAAGACTACCCATGACCTTTAGAGGACTAAAAGCCTATTATATGGTCACGTTAGATGCGGTGATTTGTGTGTTATCTTTTGTATTGTTCTCCCCTCCCCTCCAAACTTATTCCCTAAACCAAAACCCTTGGACCCCATAGATGGTGTATGGAGATGAACTCATCTTTTCCGGAGCGATGAATCGGTTGGAGACCGAACAATGGATTCATAACATGGAGGATCACTTCAAGGATAACAGTGTTGGAAGAAACGATATGGTGCAATATGCTCATCAGTACTTTGCAAAAGGTGCTGCTACTTGGTGGAGGATGTACAAATCTATCACTGAATGGCAAGGAGAAATTACTTGGGACGAATTCAAACTGAATCTGCTAAGATATCATCTTGTCTCCCGAACAAGGAAGCCTATTGTAAACGATCTGAAGAAACCATGTGCATGTAAGATCTGTGGAGAAATAGGACACACCCACGAGGAACATTAGGAGGAATGCCCACATTGTGAAGAAAGTCACCCAGCTGAAGAATGTTCCACTCGGCAGGTTACCTGTTTCTTATGTGAAGGAACTACCCATTATCCCACCCAGTGTAACTTATACCCCATGGTACAGAAAGTGATCCAACAACATAAGGAAGGGATGAAGGAAGCTCTTAGTAAACAGATAAATGTACTCATGATGAAGGGAGATGTTATTGACCCTCTTGAAGACACATCAACCCCAGTTTGCCCCAAGTCGTGCTATTCATGTCGAGAATAAGGACATATTTCACAAAACTGCACAAAGAAGGGGGACGAGTATCTGGGTAAATTCCCGACAATAGAAGTGGAGTATGACCAACAAGAAATAGAAGATTGGAGCAACATAGAGAGGTCGAGAAAGAAACGCAAGGTGTTTGGAAGTGTCATGTGTTGGCATTGTAATAAGGATGGACGTTATGCACCTGGTTGCCCTTGTAAAGACTACGACCTTCTCGCAAGAAGAAAAACCCAGACCAAGAAGAAGAGGATGAATCAAGAGTCACAGAAGAAGAATTACACCCCGGAGAACACCGTTTATCTTAAAGACGTCAAGAATATAGAGGAGATGAATGCATCCCAGAAATCCAAGGATGGAGATGACGAAAGCAGTGTGTATCCCTAGAAGAACCCAATTTCTGCAAAGAAGGATCGAAGTCAAGTCATATGCTTTAGGTGCAGAGAAACAGGGCACTACTCTACCAAATGCCCCGAAAGGAAGACAAAGCCTCAAGGAGCTTAAGTACTCACAATGAGACCCCGAGACTGGAAAGGAGAAATCAGTTTTGCTGCAACGAGAAAGATCACTTTCCCTGAGAATATCGTAATGGATAAAAGTATTATGATGAGATATTGGGTATAAAGCATGCAATAAGCGTAGTAGAAAATGTTAAATGGAAACGTCAGATGGATATGTGTAAATAATATGAGATTGCAATGATCAATTTGAGAATCAATGAAGCTAGAATGTGCCTTTGGTCAGGAAATAAACCACTCGTGTGAATTGGATGTTTATGAGTAGTAACACTACAAGCAAGGAGAAGTGATTCGAAAGATAATGTAAGGATAAGGAAGAGACCCTGGAATTTCATTTTAAAGGTGGTAGTATCTTATATTACTACCCGAAGAATGACCGAAGTGTTAACTACATCAGACCTCATAATGGAGTTTGACAAGTAAATCGTGAGCCCGTTTGGAAATGTGATAGTCTGCATTAAGATATTAAGGAAGAAGTATAGTTGGATTTTAAGAATGAGAAACAAGATTTATGATTGAGATGGAGAATATTTGCAACCCAAGGAGGAGTTAATATTTGCAATAGATAAGGTAGGCCATAACCCCCAAGCCGCAGGATCGGATAAGAAGCAAGCACGCTCTTGCGGAAATAAGAACCATGGAGGAAGCTACGACTTTGTCAACCGAAGATTTCGTAGGAGTTCTCGTAAAACTTGAGAGTTGTGAAGAAACGGTAGTTGTTTAGTTTGGCATGCAGAAACCATGGAATTACCCGAACTAAGTTTGTGGAGAAGATAATTCTGCAGTCCTTGTGAGGATGCCCGAGTGTTAGAATGCGAGATTCGCTAAACCATATACAAGGTAATGATTTGGGTGCAGGATGGATTGATCATCCTACTGGCTACTCTTATTATTCTCTTTGCTATGTGGGATGGTAGATCTAGAGTGACTTACCTATAGTAGAGAGTTGACGGCGACGATAAGCCTAAAAATTTAGAATGGTACGATGTTGACCCTCTACATCGCAACCCTCGTGAATCATAAGTAATACGGTGAGAATAAGCCAAGACCCATTTTCTGCAGGAAGCCCTCATGTTGACCACCATGAGAGTACCGATATTTGTTAGTATTGGCGTTCGACCTGTCATTCATGAAGGATCAACATATGGAAGATTGTTCATTTGGATAAAGGATTCAATACCTAAAAAAGGGATATATGCACAAAGAATTCATCGAAAGAGCAAGATTCTTGAAGACCTGGGAATTTTCTTTTAAGGGTGGTAGCACCCTAGACCGTCGGAGGATCGGTACATTTTGAAGAGAGAAGACCCCAAACCTAACCTTTTCTTTCTAGTCTCTTCGAATTTCGAGGACGAGATTCATTTTAAGGGTGGTAGATTTGTAACATCCCAAAATTCTAAATTTTGGAATGTTATAACAATTAGATAATTATGATTGTCTTGTTTGATTTGTGTGTAATTGATCTGAGTGAAATCAACTAGGATCTAAAACTTTTGGAGTTTAAATGAATATTAAAATGAGAGGAAATAAAAGGACTTTCCCTAATATTCATTTTTCTTCTTTTACATTTATTATTTAAAACAAATCCAACAAATAAAAATAGAGAGAAGGTAATATGACTCCTTCAATAAATAAAATAAAGTTCGGAAAATGATTCAAATAAAAGTTTTCATTTTATTTTATTGGATCTTATTTTTAATACTTTTATATTTAAAATAAAAATAATTAAATGAGGGAAGATAACATGACTTCTTCAATTTCATTTGACAATGATTTAAAACCTTACTTGGGATTTATTTGGATTTATTATAAAAAAAATTGCATAAAAAGTCATTGAATATTCTATTTAAATTATCCTAAGATTTTAGGAATTTATTTCGTATTTTTTTTCCGACTTATATTTTATTTTATAAAACTCTTTGAAGTTTAAGAAAAGTACGTATATATGTATATATAAACGTAATTATGTTTTACATATTTTTATTATTTTAAAAATATAAGACGTTATTTTTTCAGGGCTACTTTTATTATATTAAAACTACCTCTATATATATTATCTTTTTTTTAAGTTCGCGAAAAAATAAACTGGACGGGCCGAGGCTGGCCCAGCTGGTCAGCCAGGCCGACCGAGTAGGCCAGCTAGCAACCAGCGCCGCACGCGCACGTGTGTGCGTTCTTCTCCAACTCGTATGCAAACAGGAGTCCGCAACGAACTCCAGCAGCAGCGCACGGCGGCGTCTTATCTAGCTATGGACTCCGATTCGATTGCTCTTTTCCCAAGAAAATTTGTCCCATAAATACCCCATGAACCCCTCCCTCGATTCCCCATAAAATTTTGCCCCAAACCGTCCCAAATCGAGCCAATTTCGAGGTAGATCTCGCCGGAAAATTTCAACTTTGCCGGTAGATCCCGTCGCCAGTGAGCCTCCCCTTGACCCCAAATTCTGCAGGCCGACTTATTTCTTCGTTGTGGATCTAATGGACATCTTTTCCCTCTTCTATTCTTGCGCAAGATTGATCCCCAAAATGTACGCGCACCGCGAGAGTTCATCGGAGCGCGCTCGGTTCATCGCGTCGCCGCGCCCGTACGGACGACGTTGGAGATCATCACCACCACCGTTGTGATCTCCTAATCAAGCCCTACATCCTAGACGTCCCCGTTGACGCCGAAGATCGCCGAAATTTTCGTCTTCGTCGCATCAAATCTACACGCCGCGATTAGTAAAAACGCCGTAACTTTTTATCCGTTGCTCCGTTTTAGACGAAACCAATGGCAAAATCGTTGTTTTGAAACCCTCTACATATTGGGTACTGTAGATCCAAGTTTTGAAATTTTATTTTTCCGTTTGATAAAAAAATAATCATAAATCCTATGCAAAACCGTTCTAGCAATATCTTTTTACTCGTAGATCCGTTTTGCGTGATTCCAAAGCCCACGGTTTTATTTTGAAATCTTCTATCCAGTACCACCCTAAACTTTTATATGTGATTTTCGAAAATAATCAGATCTGCTCAGATTCAAATTCAACTTTGGTTGATCGTATCTTTTTTTTACAACTCGGTTTTGATTGATTGTTTTTGTTTTGCAACTCGGTTTTGATTGATTGATTGATTGATTGTTTTACAAATCCACGGTTCTAGTAAGTAGACGTGGATTGGGAAGTGAATCATTATGAGGTACGAGTGATAATGTAGTAATTAGGACCAAGATAAAGTTAATGAATTACCTGGGTGGAATGGTTGCGAGTATCCCGGGGATGGCCAGTGATGACTGCGGAAAGCCACCCAGGCTCAAAGGGACTGTTTGTATTGACATACCTAGAAGCTTACGTGTGCAGCCACAAGCTACTATGGGCTCTGGCTTGGTTGATCAGTTGTAGGGACTCTTACTAGGTAGCGCTACGAAAGTAGTTGTGAGTAGGTGGGATGGGTGCTACCGGAGTAAGGGAAACTCTTCTGAAAGACCATGTCTCGATCTTCCAGTTGTCATACGCCATGCATGTAACATCCCAAAATTTTCTAAATTCTGGAATATTAATAAATTAATTATAATAATTATTGTTTGCTTAATATGATTGTTTTTCACTAGGATCTAAAACTTTCGGAGTTTATTGAATATTAAAATGAGAGGGAATAAAATGACTTTCCCTAATATTCATCGTTGGTGTTTTAGAATTTATTATTTAAAACAAATCCAACAAATTAAAATGAGAGAAGGTAATATGACTACTTCATTATAAAAGAAAGTTGGGAATGTTTTAATATGATTTTATTTTAATTTAATTGGAGTTATTTAAATAATTTTCCATTCAAAATAATAATAACATGAGAGAAGATAAAATGACTTCTTCAGAAAAATTGAGTGGAAACTATTTAAATAATTATTTGATATTTTTGTGAATTTATAAAATATTTTATAATTAAATAAGGTCATTGAAAAATATAATTATTTTTATTTATTTTTTTGGAAAATATGTTCATTGCATAATTTTCTTTAGATTATTTTAATGATTTAGGATTTTATTTTATATTTTTTCTGACGTGTACTTATTTTTCTAGAATTGTTTGAACTTTCAAATTTAAATAAAAAGAAAAACTCGTAGCCGAGCCGGCCCAGTGTTGTTTTTCCGCCCACGAGCGCAACTAGAGCCCGAATCGGTTTTTTTTTATTTTCTTTTGTCTGCCCATATATAGAATTTCTGAAAATCTTTTTCCCTTTTCTTTTCTTTTGAAACCCTAGTTGCGGGTCCCGCCGCCGCCGCCAACATGGCCGGAGTTCGCCGCCGCCGGAGTTCGCCTACGCGCCGCCCCACGGTCGGCCACCCGCCACCTCGCCGCCGGACGGCTTCGCCGGGGAGCCGCGCGAGCCGCCCGCTCGCGTCGCCCCTAGTCGGCGGAGCCGCAACCGGCCGCCCGCAGCTGGAGCGCCGCCGCCCGGCCGCCCGCGCTCGATGCGAGTCACCGCGCCTCCCGGCCACCCCGCGCCCCCGCGCTGCACGCGCATCACGACGCCGGAGCGTGCCTCCGTGCCGCCGCGGCACCATCCCGTGGCCGCGCCGCCAGCACGGGCCAAGACGCCGCTCGCCGGAGTGAAGCCGCCGCCGGTTACTCCGGTGAAAAACCCTGGCCGTTGGATCTCAAACCGATGGCCTAGATCTGATCTAGCAGTTAGGTCTTGATTTTGGTTTTTTATTTATTTAAACCGCTCCGGTTTTTCTTTGGTTTAGTTGGTTAACCGAGTAAGACCCTGTTCGTTATGCAGCAAACGTTCGCTGGTTAAATCCCTAAACGAACACCGTTCGTCCCGTAGCGGCCAGGGGCCTGTTCGTGAGGTAAATTTATTTTTATTCACGGTTGGGCCCTTTTCCATAGTTTGCACCCTATAATCTTCGTAGCCGTATCTTTTAAACCTTGTATCAGAATTAGGTGATTTTTTTCCTACACGCTCTTAGTGAGCTTTACTTTATCATAGAGTAAACGTTTCACACATTTGCACACTTTTGAATTTGAATTTATGTCAAATTCAAATTTCGGAGGCCGTATCCTTTAAACCGTTGATCCAAATCGAGTGATTCTTTTTGCGTTGGATCACTCGTTCCATGTACTTTCTGTCTATAGCATGTGTAAACAAAAATTACAAAGTTTATTGATCTGTTTAAAGTCAAATTCAATTCAAATTTGAACCTGCTATGACCTGGGTTGTAGTATTCCGTTTCACGTGATTCTTTTTGCTTATCGGATCATTTGAGATCGGTAAGATTCATACACTTTTCATGTGGGCATGATATTCACCTTGAATTCATAATGTCCATAATCACAATTCTTTACCAATAGTTCTTTATCTGTCAACCCTCTCGGGTTCACGTTCCACCGATCACTTCGAGCACATCGACATGCTTGTACTTCAAAGATTTTGTTTTGTTGCTAAAACCTTTTTGCTTGTTTTGTTGATATTTTTTTTTGTCCTTGTGGTGTGATTGCTTATTCGAGTTCCTTCGTTTGCGATAGATTTTCTCGGAGTGTGACGAGTAGAGTTGGATGGACCGCGAGAGAGAAGAACTTCACCGAATGGAAAAGGCAAGTCATAATTTGACCATTTCACAACCTATATTTTTACTTATGCATGTAGTACTATATCACTCGATGCATGTGTATACTTATGCTGTAAACTTGGTAGGATAGCCATATAATCTGATGTTGTACTCTTTGTCGCCCTAGCACGTGTTTGCTATATATTTGCCATGCTTGTAGACGTGGATTGGTTTGAGATTACATTAAGCTATGTGAGGATTTAATGACTTGACTAGCAAACCTTAATTAGAATACACCTCTGGACGGGCAGGGAGTGCTTCCTGGGGGCTCGTGCCTTATCTAAGGAGAGACCAGGTTGTACCCCTAATGGTTGGTTTTGGTGGTCGACAGTACGTCACGGTATCTACCCTCTGGACGTAAGTGGGCGCCATCCAGGCTCAAAAAGATCAGACATACTTGGTGACTAGGAGCTTCCATGTACAGCCACTGGCCATATGGGCTCTGGCTTAGTTGAGTACGATGTAGGAAGCCTCTCCCGTGCAAATCTAGCAGATGTAGATGTGATAAGTGGTACCGGCTTGCCGTTGGGTGTAGGTGACCTCTTCTGAAAGACTTCGTCTCAATGTTCGGGTTGAGTCCAGCGGGAAAAGTGTACTAACCTCTGCAGATTAAAACTAATCATGATTAGCCGTGTCCCCGGTTATGGACATCCTTGAGCTATTAGACATTACTGTTACTGGAGGATCTTGACAGATGTATCACCATAATAACTTGAGTGGGAAAGATTTAATAAAGGGTGTGGATTGCAACTGGTGCGCCCAGTTCAATCTTAAGTAGTAAGTTAAACTAAAATTTTGACTAGGTAGATTGGGAAAAATCAGCTTTCTACAAAACAAAACCATAAGCCTTTCCTTTGATTTACTTTGCATGTAGATGTAGGTCTGTTATATCCTTTTTCTTGTGACTTGCCGTACAAATCAGATGTACTGACCTGTTGTCGAGCTGTAACCTTCAGTGTTGCAGGATTGTATACGACGAGTAAGTGATGCGATGTAGGGTTACAATGTCTATACTCAACTTGCCGGTGGAGTTGATGGACGCCACGAATCTCTTTATTGTTTTTCGCTGTATTATATTTGTAAGCTAGCCTTGAGCTATGCAGGTATGTTTATTTGTAATACTGGATCTTCGATGTAATATTTATGACATGTGGTTTATTCGTGATATTACATCATGTACTGTGTGTGCTAGCTATTGATCCAGGGACTAGCACAGAATGCACAGAGACTTGGAATCTTTAGTGAATCGGGTCGTTACAGATGGTATCAGAGCCCATGTTGACTGTAGGTCGTGACCCTAGAAATAGATAGGAAAAGCCATAGGAACAAAAATATTTTATCACTCTTTGATTACTTACTCTCTTCACTAGTATCTCTCATCTATTATTCATCTTCTAAACTTCTTATCTTGTTTTAATGGAAAGACCCCTCTGAGTTGCTTATGCCCCTGAAGATATGATTTTTGAGAAGTAGATCATCAACATCGTGGATCAATTGAAGTTACGACTACCAGAACTAGAAGGAGTATCCTATGGTGTTTAATGAGTTTTCATACTACGAAAGGATCTTCAAGATCAGTTTAGCTGAGAAGGATGAAGTTTAAGTTCAGACCACCACTTCTAGGTGAAGTTAGATAAACGCATTGCGTGTAGTATGATGAGATCGTATGTCTTGCACATATGAACTTACTCTAGGAGTTGTTTGTGTGGTTTGATTTTTGCGACTTGAGTGATTGTTGTTATGTGTTGTTGTTTGCGTGTAGGTGTTTTTCCTTATTCTTGTTTGTGTGCTTTGCTTGGTGCTATCTGTAGTTTGTTTTCTTGTTTGTATCCTAGTTTCCCCTACCCTTGTCGTTTGGGGCTCAATAGATGGAGTATGAAGTAGGACTCGCCTTTTCTGGGGCGATGCATAGAATGAAGGTGGAGCAATGGATTCATAATATGGAGGAGCACATGGAGAATAACAAGGTTGGAAGTGAGGACATGGTTAACTATGCTGTCAAGTACTTTGTAGAAGAGGCTTCTACTTGGTGGACAATGCACTAGGCGATTATCGAATCAAGAAAGAAGATGTGAACATGGGAGCAAAGACGTCGACATATTTAAGCTTATGTTTTGCAATTGGACAATAGAATATTTCATAGGTGTGCACTAAGTGTACGATGTTACCTTTTAATTTTAGCTGGAGATGTGGATCGTTGCATGTTTTCTATGGATTAAGCAGATGTTTTATGTCATGATTTGTTTTGTTGAGTTTTGTTTGTGTCCTTGACCCGTATATGTCGTTGATTGATGTTGTGTGTGGTGCCTTGCGTTTCTTCTACGTGAGTAGAATAAGTACACATCACCTTAGACCCTCCTCTATTTAGTATGCTTCAAGACTGAAGGAGACACAACAACGACAAGAATAAGTTGACAAGTGACTCGACTATATGAAGATTGCTTCGGCAATGCAAAACTGAAGCTACCGTCATTGAAGACCTTAAGACCTGGAAGATTCAAGTTTCTACCGTTAGAATGTTTCGGTGAGCTGTCATTTCTTGCTTTACCGACAGCTACACACCAAAACTTATTTTCAAAACTAGTGTGATGTTTGTATGGGTATCTCTCTCTCTACCTCGCTATATACATTCTATTCCCCCTCATCCTCATCCTACACTGAAGAAGCTACTATAGTGGCTGCTAATGTCAAGATTGGAATAAAGATGGATGCGACCAATGCCGAGTTCGAAGTTGACCTCGTGTGCCAGGATCGTACAGAAAATCAAGCACAATTCTGCTAAAGGAAGATCCTTGGAGGAAGCTGTAGTTCACTAGTACACGTTTTTTAGCAGTCTGCGTAAACCAGAGAGTTGTGAAGAAACGATAGATGTTTTGTTTGGCTGCGAAATGGATTGCCCCCCCTGACGACTACCCTTATTATTCTCTCTTGCTATGCGGGATACTAAATCTTGAGTGACTTACCTATGGTAGAGAGACGACGATGTTAAGCCTGAACCTTAGAATGGTACGATGTTTTACACCTGTAGAAGATTATCGTTAATAATAGTAAGTTGTACGGTGAGTATAGACCAAGACCATTTCCTGCAGGTATCCCGTAAAATTATTCTTGATGACCACCATGAGGGAATCGATAGATGCTTAGTATTGGCGCCTGACTGTCAGCCATGAAGGATCAGTACTTGGAGGACTCATCTGTTGGATATAGGATTCAAGACAACAAAGGAGTATATGATATATTCTAAGGATGCAATCGAAGGTGGAACACTCTTGAAGACCAATGTATTTGGAAGACTCCTCTTTTGTTAAGGATTCAAGACCTGATAGGAGGAGGTGAATCTCTTTGAAGGAGGTCATCGATGGAGTAAGATTTTGAAGACCACGTCGCATTCCTTTTAAGGGTTGTAGCACCCTAGCTCATTGGAGGATCGATGGACTGTCAAGGAAGACTCAACCCTAACCTTTTCCTTTCTAGCCTTTTCGAATCTCGAGGACGAGATTCCTTTTAAGGGTGGTAGCCTGTAACATCCCAAAATTTTCTAAATTTTGGAATGTTAATAATTTAATTATAATAATGATTGTTTGCTTGATATGATTGTTTTTCACTAGGATCTAAAACTTTCGAAGTTTATTGAATATTAAAATGAGAGGGAATAAAATGACTTTCCCTAATATTCACCGTTGGTGTTTTGGAATTTATTATTTAAAACAAATCCAACAAATTAAAATGAGAGAAGGTAATATGACTCCTTCATTATAAAAGAAAGTTGGAAATGTTTTAATATGATTTTATTTTAATTTAATTGGAGTTATTTAAATAATTTTCCATTCAAAATAATAATAATAATAGAGAAGATAAAATGACTTCTTCAGAGAAATTGAATGGAAACTATTTAAATAATTATTTGAGATTTTTGTGAATTTATAAAATATTTTATAATTAAATAAGGTCACTGAAAAATATAATTATTTTTATTTATTTTTTTTGGAAAATATGTTCATTGCATAATTTTCTTTAGATTATTTTAAGAATTTAGGATTTTATTTTATATTTTTCTGACGTGTAATTATTTTTCTAGAATTGTTTGAAGTTTCAAATTTAAATAAAAAGAAAAACTCGTAGCCGAGCCGGCCCAGTGCTGTTTTTCCGCCCACGAGCGCAACTAGAGCCCGAATCGGTTTTTTTTATTTTCTTTTGTCTGCCCATATATAGAATTTCTGAAAATCTTTTTCCCTTTTATTTTCTTTTGAAACCCTAGCTACAGGTCCCGCCGCCGGCGCCGACATGGCCGGAGTTCGCTTACGCGCCGCCCCACGGCCGGCCACCCGCCACCTCGCCGCCGGACGGCTTCGCCGGGGAGCCGCGCCGCCCGCTTGCACCGCCCCTGGCCGGCCGCCCGCCGCTCGAGCGCCGCCCCCCGGCCGCCCGCGCTCGATGCGAGTCGCCGTGCCTCCCGGCCACCCCGCGCCCCCGCGCTGCACGCGCATCTCGCCGCCGGAGCGCGCCTCCACGCCACCGCGCCACCATCCCGTGGACGCGCCGCCGCCACCGGCCAAGCCGCCGCTCGCCGGAGTGAAGCCGGCGCCGGTTACTCCGATGAGAAACCCTGGCCGTTGGATCTCAAACCAATGGCCTAGATCTGATCTGGTTGTTAGGTTTTGATTTTGGTTTTTTATTTATTTAAACCGCTCCGGTTTTTCTTCGGTTTAGTTGGTTAACCGAGTAAGACCCTGTTCGTTACGTCGCGAACGTTCGCTGGTTAAAGCCCTAAACGAACATCGTTCGTCTCGTAGCGGCCAGGGGCCTGTTCGTGAGGTAAATTTATTTTTATATACGGTTGGGCCCTTTTCCACAGTTTGCACCCTATAATCTTCGTAGCCGTATCTTTTAAACCCTGTATCAGAATTAGGTGATTTTTTTCCTACACGCTCGTAGTGAGATGTACTTTATCATAGATTAAACCTTTCACACATTTGCACAATTTTAAATTTAAATTTATGTCAAATTCAAATTCAAATTCCGGAGGCCGTATCTTTTAAACCGTTGATCCAAATCGAGTGATTCTTTTTGCGTTGGATCACTCGTTCCATATACTTTCTTTCTAGAGCATGTAAGGCCCGATATGCGGTACTGTTCCAGATCTAGATGGAAACATCTAGATGCGGGAACGAAGCACATATCGGTCCCACCGCGAGAAATGACGGAATCATATGCCCCGGATTTCCAATATGATATCACAACATTACAGATACAAGGATACAACATCTCATACAATCGGCATACAACTGCCTCAAATACAATACAACAGCGGAAGGTACATATCTAAGTACAGACTACAATCGAATGCCTATTGGCAAAGGGAAAAACATTGATCCCCATAACCACACGGGACCAGGCCCTCCGCCGGGATCCACCTAACTAGTCGTCGTCGAGTATCCACGTGAAACGTTGATCAACATACCTGTTGTCGATCAAGAACCCTGAAAAGAGTTTGGGGGTAGTATCATGAGTACAGAAGTACTCAGCATCCAACTGTAGTGGTCAACTGACCCAGCAAGGACTTCATCACTCGTCATTCTAGGACAACTAGTAGTTTACAGTAAGGATGGGGTAAGTGGTGAGGTTGCTGCCGCACTAGCATTTATGAAGTGGCTAACGATCTAGAGAGTAAGTTAAGAAGCCAAGCATTCGATGAGGAATCGCCTCCAAGAAGTCTTGCTATCAACTACGTACGCAAGCATAACACCTATCCTATCCTTGTCCTCCCCATCATCACCCGATGATGAAGAAGCAATCAAGGCACGCACACGGTGATCAAGTTTTATTTATGATAATCTCAGTTGTAGTTTTCTATGAACAAGGAGTAGGTCTCAAGTCGTCCATAACCGCGGACACGGCTTCTCGAAAAGATTTAACCCTGTAGGGGTGTACCAACTGCCCATTACAAGGCTCCGCATGCACGCCCATCTCTCTCAGTTGTTACCCATCACAGGCCACCATTTTATGATTTAGTTCCAAGAGATCTGAAACGACAGGTCCCTCTAGCTAACAACAAACAAATCCGGGTGGCCCCCGGTGAGTCGACATCCAGCTCAGGAGTCGTCCGCGCTCTTGATCTGGTCTCTACCGTATGACTCCAGGTTTGGATTTCCGGTTAATCACACATGGGAAACCGGGTCCTCCGCCGGTCATGATGGGCCAGCAAGGGAACTATGTCCTCACTGGTCCGGGTTGGTTTAAAAACTACTGGCAGCTGACCAGCACACACACGGTTTCAAATGGTAAATCAGCTTGGGCCACCACTAGAAATGTTTGAAGCTAGGTATGTAAGAAAAGGGGACCCCATAAAATCCCACAAGAGGTTAGGCACGCTCACTCTTAAAACCAATACCCGAAACTCGGATCCTAGGTGACTCGAATGGAACAAAGCGTCGGGGCGGGATAGCCTAGACCACCCATCCTTTGTCGAATATAGTCAACATTATAATAATCATATCATCAACAACAATATAATAATGTGATTGCCCAAACCAAGGAGTAACAGGGTAACATCGTAGCATCCTATGCATGCATACTAAGCAGGGGCTGAGCAATGAGCAATAGTAACATAGCAGTACAAGGTTTGCTGGGAAGTGACATGGCTGTATCGGTTTGAAAGAGGCTGTAAACATGTGGTAGGATCAAACATCGTACCTAACCTATACTGGCATGCAAACCGCTGGTTGAAATATAAGGGAACATAAGTAATGTATAGTCCTTGCCTGTTGATAAGTCGGGTTCAGAAGGTGTAGTGGATCGCAAGCTCGCATCGTCTCCGAAGGTACCCGCGGAAGCACACAAGACGATAAACACTAGAAAGCAATAAACGAGCAAGCATCTATTACTACGAAGCAAAGACGAGAAAGCATCAACAAAAAGGCAACACGCGACATCGCACCTACCGTCGAGAGCGGTTACTAACAGGTTAAGTGGAGTACTCGTCACACACGACGATACCGCACATTTAGAAAGGTTCAAGTTGTTTAGCTACAGGTGATCAACAAAGGTTGTTAACATGGCATCTCACTAAAGCACGGCATGGCACACAAACATGGCAAGAGGTGAAGCATAAGATAAACTATCTATGCTAGTCAATTTAAGTGGGGCACAACCTAAACATGGCATATCACTAAGTGCTCCACGACAATTAAAACATTTGGTACTTTTCTGTCCTATACCATATTTTAGGTTGGTTAAGAACAACAAGCAATAGCATAAACACAGAGTACACGAAAAACTAATCAAGTTACATATAAAGAACACCCCAAACGGAGTTACGGTTAAAAAGATACAAGCAAAACAAGTTACGGGCACAATCTGCCAACATCACGAAGCACAATTTAGAGCAATACATAAACAGGATAATGAATGCAAACATTCTCACAAATGATATGGAACTAAAGTAGATATTACAGGGAAGGCATGGCAAAAAGAATCATGCAAATAGGCATCATAAATCAAAAGATATTAAGCATGCAACATGGCATCAGAACGTTACAGACTTAGAGAAAAACAAAGGTGGCTGTCAAAAACAGCGCGATAGCAAATTTGGAGCTCAATAACTATATGACCAGCAAGCATATCATGACAATTCAATACATATAATGTAAGTAGACATGATTCTTAACAATATGCAATTGGAATCACTCAATTCCGATAAACGGTTGCGACGCAACCGTCACCCGAAGTTGCAACAAATTAACAGTTTTCAGCACAGCAGCGCATTAACATCAGGATCAGCACTTTGGAGCAAGATTTAATATAGCTAAAGCACCCAAACATGAAAAGTTAAAGCATGGAAATGAAGTACACATGATTCTTAACACATAGGAAAAAGAATCAATGCAATAGGCCTCATGGATGTGTCACAATCATCACCCAAAGTTTGAACAAAATAACAGCAGCAACACTTGACCTCAAAATAAATAACTTCCTAAAGATGAACTCTAGAGCACACAAAGAACAACCAAGAAAAAAAAGAATCACTTCATTCGGAGCTATGAGTCAACGGGAAATTACGTTGCAAAACAGTACCAGCAGCAGTAATATTGCAGACTTAGCAAAAATTTACAGGGTGCTAGGAAAAAAACAGAGGAAAAAATAAAAAAAGGGGTGTGCGGCGTGGCTCACCCTTAGTGGGCTCGGCCCACTAGCCTGGAGAGGCCGGTCGGCTGGAGTGGGCCGCGGCTGTTGGGCTGGCTTGGGCCGCGCTGGCCCACGTGGAAGTCAACGCCGGAGGGAGGCGACCGGATCGGGGCTCCTCCCGATCCCGATCGAACGGGGCGCGGCGGCGGCCGTCTCCGGTGGCGCGCCGGCGAGGGGGTCCGGCTGCGGAGGGATTCAGCGGGCCGCGGCGGCTGAGATCCGGCCGGATCCGGCCGGTGGTGGGGCAGACGGCGACCGATGCGGATTCCGGTGGCGGGGTGAGCTCGGGCCGGCTCCCATGGAGGTCGGCTCCGACGAATCTTGCAGGGAGGCGCGGGGTAGACGGTGAGAAGGAGGAGAGGAGATGGAAGACGGGCGCGGGAGGAGGAGGCCCTGGCCGGAGCGGCTGCTGGTCGCCGGCGGCGCATGCGGCGGCCGGCCGAGGTGGAGGCGGCGGTGTCCACGGGGTTGAGGAGAGAGAGAGGAGAGAGAAAGGTGGGTAGGCTGGGTGGATCTGGGCCGTTGGATCGGCCGATCCAACGGTCCAGATCGCATGGGGCTAGAATTTGGGCGAAAATTGGGCAAAAATGCGAAATTAGGGGCAAAATGGAGGGGGTGGCTGCAATTTTGGCTTAGGGAAACACTAAGTGGGGTTGGGAGAGTAGTGGTCTTTATATAGCCCATGTGGTTGGCAGTTTGCAAAAACATCCCCGGTTTCTCTGCCGCGCGCGCGGTGCTTACGTTTCTGACCGCCGGGGGTCCGCAGGACCTCCGATTCGGGTAAAACTTCGAACTGCGCGATCAGTTGGCTGCGGCTAGCTAAAACTTATGAAACGGGGTTTTTTGTTCTGTTGGCTGCGGCTGGTCTCGTGCGGTTTTCACGACGTGATCGGGTGAAACCCAGTGTCGCAAAGGTCGAGTGTCAGGGTGGCAAGGGTCGGTCTCCGTCCGGTACGAGATAAGAGAGGGGAAAATAATCGCCGATCGATAAATCAGGGAAGCAAACACTGCAAACAAATCAGACAAGCAAACAATTCACACCGAAAACAAATTTTTTTATTTTTGTGAAACCTGGGTTGTTACACAGCATGTGTACACAAAAATTCCAAAGTTTATTGATCTGTTTAAAGTCAAATTCAATTCAAATTTGAACCTGCTATGACCTGCGTTGTAGTATTCCGTTTCACGTGATTCTTTTTGCATATCGGATCATTTGAGACATGTTATCGGTAAGATGCATACACTTTTCATGTGGGCATGATATTCACCTTGAATTCATAATTTCCATGATCATAATTCTTTACCGATAGTTCTTTATCTGTCGACTCTCTCGAGTTCACATTCCATCGATCAGTTCGAGCACATCGACACTCTTGTACTTCAAATCTTTCGTTTTGTTGCTAAAACCTTTGTGATTGTTTTGTTGAGCTTTTGTTTTGTCCTTGTGGTGTGATTGCTTATTCGAGTTCCTTCGTTTGCGATATATTTGCTCGGAGTGTGACGAGTAGAGTTGACTAGACCGCGAGAGCAAAGAACTTCACCGAATGGAAAAGGCAAGTCATAATTTGACCGTTTCACAACCTATATTTTTACTTATGCATGTAGTACTATATCACTCTATGCATGTGTAGGACTAGTATATATACTTATGCTGCAAACCTGGTAGGATAGCCATATGATCTGATCCTGTATTCTTTGTCGCCCTAGCACGTGTTTGCTATATATTATCTATGATTGTAGACGTGGATTGGTTTGAGATTACATTGAGCTATGTGAGGATTTAATGACCTGACTAGCAAACCTTAATTAAAATACACCTCTGGACGGGCAGGGAGTGCTTCCTGGGGGCTCGTGCCTTATCTAAGGCGAGACCAGGTTGTACCCCTAATGGTTGGTTTTGGTGGTCGACAGTACGTCATGGTATCTACCCTCTGAACGTAAGTGGGCGCCGTCCAGGCTAAAAAAGATCAGACATACTTGGTGACTAGGAGCTTCCATGTACAGCCACTGGCCATATGAGCTCTGGCTTAGTTGAGTACGATGTAGGAAGCCTCTCCCGTGCAAAGCTAGCAGATTTAGATGTGATAGGTGGTACCGGCTTGCCGTTGGGTGTAGGTGAAATATTCTGAAAGACTTCGTCTCAATCTTCGGGTTGAGTCCAGCGGGAAAAGTGTACTAACCTCTGCAGAGTAAAACTAATCATGATTAGCCGTGTCCCCGGTTATGGACATCCTTGAGCTACTAGACATTACTGTTACTGGAGGATCTTGACAGATGAATCACCATAATAACTTGATTGGGCAAGATTTAATAAAGGGTGTGGATTGCAACTGGTGCGCCCAGTTCAATCTTAAGTAGTAAGTTAAACTAAATTTTTGACTAGGTAGATTGGGAAAAATCATCTTTCTGAAAAAAAACCATAAGCCTTTCCTTTGATTTACCTTGCATGTAGATGTAGGTCTGTTATATCCTTTTTTGTGTGACTTTCCATACAAATCAGATGTGTTGACCCGTTTTCGGGCTGTAACCTTCGGTGTTGCAGGATTGTATACGACGAGTAAGTGATGTGATGTAGGGTTACGATGTTTATACTCAACTTGCCGGTGGAGTTGATGGATGCCACAAAGCTCGTTATTATTTTTCCCTTGTATTATATTTGTAAGCTAGCCTTGAGCTATGAAGGTATGTTTATTTGTAATAATGGATCTTCGATGTAATATTTATTACATGTGGTTTATTTGCGATATTACATCATATACTGTGTGTGCTAGCTATTGATCCAGGGACTAGCAAAGAATGCACAGAGACTTGGATTCTTTCGTGAGTCGGGTCGTTACAATGCAGTGTGACAAACTAGAAAGGAGGCGATCGAGTCTTGTGGGGAAAAGTGCACAAACCTCTGCAGAGTATAAAACTAATCGATTAGCCGTGTCCCCGGTTATGGAAAATTTGAGCGACTAGATGTGGTAATATTGATTTGTCTCATCATCTTTAATTAATTGATTGGTTTAATTACTTTGGGATAGATTGAGTGGGGGTTCCCATCTCAATCGTATGCTATTGTAGAACTTAGTTATTATTATTCTATAGGAAAAATTAGCTTTTTGCTAAAATAAATGTAGAAGCTCCACCAGCCAAATTGCATATATTGTAGGAAATTTTACTTCTTTCTGGGATATGAATTGCCGTACATTCAAATGTATTGACCCGTTGTTGGGCTGTAACCTTCGGTGTTGCAGGAATATATGTGACGAGTAAGTGATACGATATAGGGTCGTGAAGTCTACAATCAACTTTGCCGTTGGCGTTGATGGGACTCCACTTATATATTTATTGTTCTGATGTATATTCTAGCCTAAGGGCTGTAAGGTAATAAATACCATGTATTTACGTAAATTTATGACATGTGATACTATGGAATTTCATCGAGTACTATGTGTGCTAGCATACTGATCCAGGGATAGCACAAAAGCACAATAGACTTGGTTCCCTTTGGGATCGGGTCGTTACACAGTCGCCCTGGTAGCGCGGCCAGAGCAAGGCCGCGCCACCTGGCCACCTGGGCCAGTGGCAGGCCGCGCCACCTGTCCGCCTGGGCCAGGGGAAGCCCCCCTTTGGCCCTTCTTCTGACATGTGGTTCCTCCCGGTGTGTGGATTTTCTGTATTTTTACTGTAATTTTCTGTGATACCTAAAAAACTATTTTCCTGCTCACAAGAAAACCATACATGCAACTCTGCTGAAAACATCATCAGTCTGGGTTAGTTTCATTAAAATCATGCAAGAATGAGGTCAAAACAATAGCAAAAGTGTTTGGAAAAGTCGATACATTCGAGACGTATCAACTCCCCCAAGCTTAGCATATTACTTGTCCTCAAGCAATTTAGTTCAACAAACTGGATGCGACAAAGAAAACTTTGACAAACTTCTTTGCGTCATTAGATGTATATAAGCATGTACTACGAATAAGACTAGCAAGTGTTGGAACAATACTACAAAGACAATACATGAATCAATCCTTCTTTCATGTGAAAAGTTTCAAACAACCACAAATGAATAATATGCTACTGAAAATCAAAACAAGATCACAATGCACATTACTTGAACATACTAGAGTGGTATCTCGCTAGCATCCATGAGTGAAGAAAAAAGTAAATGCAAAAACTACTTCGGAGTTTCAGAGGAGACTAGAACTAAATATTTCAGAATGAGTGGTAACACAAGCATGCGGAAGACAATGTGGTACTTTGGGACAATGCAGATTACACTTAGAATGAAAATTGTGCTCTCAATAGTTGGTGCCTTGAAGAAAGAAGGGGAGACTCTCGAACCTTGGCTTTTGATGGCAAGGTTGAAAACCCGTGGTTGGAAGCAAAGATTAAAAAAGTACATGAGCTTGTGGTTTTGAAAATAGAGATAAAATGTTTTTGAGAGTGTAACTTTCCAGTCAACGGTGACGGTAAGGGTTCTCAATATCTTCCATACCAACCATATTAATGGCGGTTCCCATGCTTTTGTATTATGCCTACACTTGTGTTCCCTTTCCATCTATCATAAATGGTCCATGGCCAGCAATTGCTTGGTGCCTTTAATCCTGCCTCAAGTATGGAAGGTAAGATTATGGGTGTCCCTCCACCTATCATTAGCAGTTTGTGGCCAACATTTAGTTCCATTTCATTCCATCATCAAGTATGGAGGGTGATACTCTCTCCTCGTTGGTTACCCCAAGTGGAAGGTGACATTTAGTGTAGCGGAAAATTTCCCTCGGTGAAGATACCAAGGTTTGTCTTCAGTAGGACTCGAGAGATGATAAGTAGGTGGTTCGACAAATGATGCGCCGTCTGAAAAGAATCACTTCTTCTCCTGGACCTGCACACGACACAAATAACTTTTCTCCCAACGAGTAAAGAGAGGTTGTCAATCTCTTCGGCCTTGTTGTTCACAAAGGAGCAACACAACAGATAATAATGATAATGGTGATAACAACTAGAAAGTAAAAGAAGGAAAATGAAAGAGCGTGTAAACAGTGATGAGAATATGGACCGGGGTCCCGTGATGTTCACTAGTGATGTATCTCTCCCAAAAGACAATAAAATAGCTATGAGAGGTAAACAAATTACAGCTGGGCAATTGACAGGATTAAAAACACACCGCAATGCTAACTATGCTACAAAGAAAGGACGAGGCTCAAAAGCATGGGCGGTACGCCAAAATAAGTAGACCAAAATCCAACTGCATCTACTACTAATCATCCACCTTGAGATATCTGTCCAGAACATCTCGCTGGTATTAAGTTGCGAGCCCCACCCAAAGTGTAAACCCAAAGCAACGGACAACTGCATTAGATAGCACTTTGCGTAAAGTAAACAATCCATGCAACCGTGGTTACAAGCACCGTTGTTTTCCCCCTTGTGGCAACAGCACATCCCCTAGACACATGTTTCTGTCACTCAAGCGTGTCATCGGGGGGCATGAACCCACAATCGAGCATAACGTTCCCTCTTAGAGTCACTACCTACTACTTGGCCAATGCAATAAACAACAATGAAGAAAATGCATAAATTACTTAGGAACAAAAATATAAAAGAGAAAAACCAAATATATTACTCAATCACAATATGAACATAATCTCATAATCCATCAGATCCCAGCAAACTCAGCATAGCAACAGCAGAAAACTACATATGTGCCTCGATCATGTAGGGCAGCTCACGAGGTATAAACCATGAAGAACAAAGAGGGGAGGATAACATCACATAGCTACCGATCACGGACCCGTGGTCCAAGGAAAACTACTCACGACACATCTGGGAAGCGTCCATGGTGGAGGGAAGCTCTCGGAGGTCAATCCACCCTCCGGCAGGGTGCCGAGAAGAGGCCTGCTGGCGCTCCCGATCTTGGAAGCGCGGCGGCGGCGGAACAGAGGCGAGATCACGAAAAGGGTTCTGTCTTCGGAGGTTTCGCGTCACGGGGAATAAATAGGCGAAGGTGGCAGCCAGGGGGGCATCAGGGGTCCAGGCCCCCCCGGCGCGGCCAGACCCTAGGCCGCGCCAGGTGGACGCCTAGGTCCCTGTTGTGGCCCTCTAGCCCCACTTTGGTGATTCCGGAAGCTTCCGGTACGCTGATTTTTAATCCGATTTTCCCGAATTTTTGGAGCATTTTTAATATGGGGGAAACCTGGAATAGAAAAACAACAGAAAAAAGGAACTAGCATTGTGGTTCACTGAATTAATAAGTTAGTCCAAATATGATCAAAATTGTATGCAAGTGTATCTAGATCATAGAATATCACACAAAACATGCATGGAGCAAGCAGAAATTATAGATACGTTTGTGAAATTATAGATAGGGGCCGCCTGGATCAGGGTGCCCCGCTGGTCAGCCCTAGGTGCCCCTGTGCTTCTAATTTTGTGAATTTTTTTAATATAATTTTTCTGACAACTTCATTTTTGAAAAATTTCCGAGGTAGCGGAAGCTGCAAAAACTTCCGAAAGGCTCGAAACAGTGGTTAAACATATGAAGTTTCAAAAGCATAAACTTTGGTACAACAATATAGACGAAAGCTAAAAGAAATGAAAGCATAATAAGATCCCCTTTTTACTCACATAAAACTTGTTTATTAGCAAGGTTGATCAAGTCTTACTACTAAACAAGTTATATAAGAAGTAAAAAGTTTCACTTCTTATAAGGCATTCATGGTACCTTTATTTGGAGGGAGACTGTCCCTACCATGATTGTTTTGTATTTGTGATTAGCATGTAGAGGACAATCCCATTCACAAATCTTCACGGTCACAATATTCTTAATGGAGTTAAGGCCCTGCCTTTTATCGATCTTCTTTGGAAAATATACCGTGTGTTCTTTATCATTAACATTGAAAGTGACTTTTCCTTTATTGCAATCAATAATAGCACCTGCGGTGTTAAGAAAAGGTCGACCAAGAATAATAGACATGCTCCCATCTTCGGGCATGTCAAGTACAACAAAATCCGTAAGAATCAAGCAATTAGCAACTTCAACAAGAACATCCTCACAAAAACCAATGTGAATGGTATCTAAGAAGATTATTTTATAGAGAGAGAAAGGCATAACACTCACTCCTACACCAAGATCACATAAAGCAGTTCTAACATAATTATTTTTTATGGAGCAAGGAATGGTGGGTATACCTGGATCACCGAGCTTCTCAGGAATCTTGCAACTAAAAGAATAGTTAGCAAGCATAGTAGATTTTGCCTAATTAGGAACTTTCCTTTTATTAGTCACAATATCTTTCATATACCTCGAATACGGAGGCAACTTAATAACATCAGTCAAAGGAATTTTCATAAAAAGAGGCTTCATCCATCCACAAAATTTACTGTAGTGATCTTCTTCTTTAGTTTTGAGAGACTTACCTGGGAAGGTGATACGTCCAAAATACATCACTGTTTTATATCATAATTTACCTCTATTCATTGATATATTCCATATTATTATGATGTTCTTGTAGTGTTTTGGCTTTTTTACACATTTTTCAACTTTCCTGTGCCGAAACAGCAGACGCAGGAATCAGCAGGGAAAAGTGCACATCAAGTGGCCATACCAGGACACCTCCAAATGACCTGAAATTCACGAGGTGTAATTTTCAGAAGATATAACGAAGAATGGCCGAAGGACACTCGGAGGGGGCCACCAGGGCTCCAGGCGCCCTGGTGGAGCGACCACCTGGCCGCTCGGAAGGTGGGCCCCACTCCCGGGAACCCCCCTTTGGCCTATATCTTCATCCTGACCTAAAAACCCCAAAACGAGAAGAGTTTCAGGAGTTACGCTGCCGCTCCGTTGCGGAAACCTACATAAAAGAAAAGACCTTTCCGGTGTGTAGATTCCACCAGGGAGAACTCCTCCCGGAGGGGGAGATCGTCCTCATCGTCATCACCATTGTCACGGGCATCATCGAGATCATCATCAACATCAACCTCACCATCATCACCATCTCCATCTTCATCCCATATCATCTCACCATTGCAATCCAAGTTGTAACTCATACTATCCATCCCCTCTACTCTACCGGTGTTGATTACTCTTTGTGGTGAATGCTATTGAGTTTTTTTGGAGAATCGTTGTTATGACCAGATTGTTTATCGTATATTTATCACCACTGATCATGATCTCTCTTATGTCTTGCGGCGGCGGAACTCACGAAACTCCTCTGTATTGGGGAAAACCAGGGAAGAAGTGACAGATTTCCTCCAAGCCCACGGCATCATGGTCTACACCGTGCATCCTTGGTTCCTTGGCGTCGGGCTGTTCCAAGTCCACGATGCAGCCGTCAGGTACTCGCTCACCCATCATACTCCCTTTGATCTTGGTGGATATAGATTTGTTTGATTCTACAACCATGACCAAAAAGAAGGGTTTCGTGGTGCGGACGACTACCGTACGGACTGGCTTATGCTCATTGGGGTGCCGCTAGACTATAGGAACACAAAGAATCTGTCAGATGCAATAAACACTTTTGGAAAATTTCATTCATGGAACTCTGAGGATCCCTATTTGGTCTGTTCCATGGTGCACGCTTCATTCCATTCAACTGCACTGGTGCAGCGGGATGTTGTGTTCGGCGACTACGCTGAATGGGGAGGCAATCGGGTCAACTGGACGGCAACTTGTTATGTGTTGGGAGCTGACTGGGCTAATCAGATGCCGCAAGATGAGGATACCATTCCCCTCAATGGCAACCCTGACCCTCTTCCCAGGCAGTTCGTACCTGACAATGTTCCATGGGTTCTCCCTCCGTATCCGGCTCTGGGCTGGAACGAAGTCCCCGCGCCTCTGCCCAACCACGAGCCGATGGAACAGAATGATCTCCCGGGCTGGGGGAATGCAGTGTGGGGAGAGGATGCACACCCTGAGGATGCCCAGCCAGAACAGCATGATGCTCCAGAACAAGATCAACAATCCATGGTCCTGTACCATCCTGACATGTCGGATTCGGTCGAGCAGCCGGTCCTAGAGGTCATTCAAGTTCAGGATTATGAAGTGCAGGTTCGGCAGCCTCCTGTTGTGGAGGAGCCTAACCTGGCGCTGGTTCCATACGTACAACTGATACGCGAGAGATTATAATTGCTTCTCGCCCTTCGTTGGTTACCCCAAGTGGAAGGTGAGATGTAGGATAGCAGCAAATTTCCCCTATGTAGAGGATAGGGTTTGTCTCCGTAGGACTCCGGCAATGATATGTAGGTGTCAGCGGCGCAACTGACGTGGACATGCACACTACACAAATAACTTTTCTCCCAACGAAGTTCAGAGAGGTTGTCAATCTCTCTGGTCTTGTTGTTTACAAAGGATCAAACACAAGGGATAATGATAATGATAGCAACTAAAAGTAAATACTGAAAAGGAAATAAGCTTGTAAACAGTGATGAGAATATGGACCGGGGTCCCGTGATGTTCACTAGTGATGTCTCTCTCCCAAAAGACGATAAAACTGCTATGCGAGGTAAACAAATTACAGATGGGAAGTTTTCAGGATTATAAATGCATCGCAATGCCAACTATGCTACAAAAGAAAGGAAGAGGCTCATAAGCATGGGCAGTACGCCAAAATAAGTAGACCAAAATCCATCTGCATCTACTACTAATCATCCACCTTGAGATATCTATCCAGAACATCTCGCTGGTATTATGTTTCGAGCCCTACCCAAAGTGTAAACCCAAAGCAACACACAACTGCATTAAAAAGAACTTTGCGTAAAGTAAACAATCCTTGCAACCACGGTTACAAGCACCGTTTTTCCCCCTTGTGGCCACAACACATCCCCTAGACTCATGTTTCTGTCACTCAAGCGTGTCATCAGGGGGCATGTCCCCACAATCGAGCATAACGTTCCCTCTTGGAGTCACTTCCTACTACTTGGCCAAAGCAATAAACAACAACGGAGAACATGAAAGAATTACTTAGGAACAAAAATATAAGAGATAAAAACCAAATATATTACTCTATCAAAATCTGAACATAATCTCATAATCCATCAGATCCCATCAAACTCAGCATAGCAACATCAGAAGTATTACATATGTGCCTCGATCATGTAGGGCAGCTCACGAGGTCTAAACCATGATGAACAAAGAGGGGAGGAGAACATCACATAGATACTCATGACGGACCCATGGTCCAAGGTATACTACTCATGGCACATCCGGGAAGCGTCCATGGTGGAGGAGAAGCTCTCGGGGGTTGATCCTCCCTCCGGCAGGGTGCCGGGAAGGGTCCTGACTGTGCTCCCGATCTTGGATGCGCGGCGGCGGCGGAACAGAGGCGAGTTTGCGAAATAGGGTTCTGTGCTCGGAAGTTTCCCGTGACGGAGATTAAATAGGCGAAGGGGGCAGAAGGGGGGGGGGGGGCGACCAGGGGTCCAGGCGCCCCCCTGGCGCGGACAGGCCCCTGGCCGCTCCAGGTGGCCGCATGGGCACTTGGTGGTGGCCCCCTGGCCCTCCTTCGGGGTTCGGGAAGCTTCCGGTATGCTGATTTTTTATCTGATTTTTCCCAGATTTTTGGAGCACATTTTATATCGGGGAAAACTGAAATATAAAAACAGCAAAAAATAGAAACTGGCACTGGGGTGCACTGAGTTAATAGGTTAGTCCAAATATAATCAAAAGTGTATGAAAGTGTATCTAGATCATACCAATATCACACAAAACATGCATGGAACAAGCAGAAATTATCGATACGTTTGGGACGTATCAACATCCCCAAGCTTAATTCTTGCTCGTGCTCGAGTAGGTAAATGATAAAAAAACATAATTTCTGTGGTGACATGCTAGCAACCATATAAGAACTTTGAAAAGTAAAGCAATCAAGGTATGTGATTCAATTCAAGTCATAACATGCAAGAGTCTATATTAGCATTGAAAGAAGCAAAGAAAGAACATTAGGTGCAAGAGCTCTCGCTGTCCGTAACTCGAATGTCTCCAAATGGTGTTTGCGTGCAAGAAGGGGGATAGGGAATACGAGAAAAAATATTTTTGTTGAGAACTCAATCTACTAAAGTTTCACACTTGGTCTTCTTTGGAATCTTATATTGACTCGTCCCCAAACCACTAGCCAGGTACAAGTCAATTTTATCCACTCCTTTTCGATATTTTGAGCACTCATGCAATGGATGAGCGTAAGCACGAGAGTTGACACTTATGATGGCAAAGAGAGAATATGGTGGAGGAGGAAGACAAAAAGGATGAGAAAGGCTCACATCAATGAGGACAATCATAGGCGAGAATGCCAAATGATAGATATGATGTGAGGAGTAGGGATTGCCATGCAACCGATGCACATATGAGCTGAAAAGCTCTGCAATGGAACTAGTGGGGTGCATCTAACTTTCTCGCTCATGAAGACCTAGAGCTCTTTTGAGGAGGCTCGTCCTTGGAATATGCAAGCCAAGTTTTATAGTGTGAAGGTCCCCACATAGCTATATGCATGATCATATCTATGGAGTACAAGGATAAGAGGGAGTACTAGTGTGGATCTTTCAAAATGATAGTAGTGTTGCCCCTTTCTCTCTTTTTATTTTATTTTTCTCTTTTTTTTCTATTTTTTGTATTTTTTTGTGGCCTCAATGGCTCTTTATATTTAACTCTCATTTGTCTACTTTGGGATCTTTATTTTGTCCACTTTGGGATCTTTTCCTCACTTAAGGGTAGCACTCTAATTTACAAGAGGGTATATAAGATCTTTCACACTTAACAAGGTACTCAATCATAAAGAAGATGTAGCTATCATGATGTATGCAATGTATGCTGCTGCCAGTGTAGCAGGAACATGTATGACTTGAAGATCAAGTCATGAAGAGGTGGATGTTGCATGGCAATATATCTCAGAAAGGCTATGGAAATGCCTTGATAGGTAGGTATGGTGGCTGTTTTGAGGAAAGATATAAGGAGGTTTATGATGACAGAGCGTAGCATGACAAGGGTTTGGATGTACCGGCGAAGGTGGACGCCAACTCTCGGAGTGATAAGAAGGCAATGCACGACACAGGAGAGGCTAGCAAATATGACGAGGTCGAAGTGTCAACTTTCAATACTTACATTAGTCCGAAGAACTCATGCACTTATTATCGGTAACTCTCAATCTAATGAGGAGGTTCACAAAGAGACAAGTACCCCGAGGAGGAGTGTATAGGGGTTTGGTTATCCTTGCGCATCCTCGACTCATCGTACGTGAGTGTACTCTAATATTCGATCCCTCCAAAGATTAGCGATCCATCTAATAGCTAGAGTTCTCAACTAGTTTTGTAGGTTCTTAAAATAAACACGGATTGCCCAAAATACGACACCTATCACTAATAGGCTCGAGCTCTTGACACAAAAAGTTCAAACATTACTCACATCAATACCTCAAATCTATTGCAAGTTACTACTAAAATTAAATAGCAACCTCAATTACCCACTCTCAAGACAAGACACAACTCAGTGCAACAACCAACTCTCTTAACAAAATAAACATGAAAACTAAAGAGAGTTCCAGCAACAAACTAAACAAAAGCCAAGTCTCTTGCTAAAGAAAAACTAAGACCAAAACTAAACATGGTAGTAGCTACGAAAAGATAAAGAACACACAACAGTAAAAAGATAGGCATGAAAAATCCTATGATGGGTTCTAGATTTTGAAAGTGGAGCGTGTTTCTCTCCCACACAAAGTAAGAAGGGTTCTAACTTGTTATGAACATCAAGCAAAGCTAAAAAAACTAAAAGTAAAACCTAAGAGCGGGACGCTCCAAGCATAGCACATAACGCATGAAGTGATAAAAGTATAGTGAGACGAAGGACGAACTGATGATTGTTGATGGAGAAGGGGATGCACGGGGGCATCCCCAAGCTTAGACGCTTAAGTCTACTGGAATATTTATTAGGGATGCATGCGGGCATCCCCAAGCTTGAGCGTTTGACACTCCTAGATCTTCTTTCATCATCTTCCCTCGCACACTTGAAAACTCCCTTCATACATAAATCATCATAAGCTGATTAGAGAGGATAGTACCTTAATAAAATAATTTTTTCCCCACTTGATATAAAGAAACTATTGAAGAGCTACTGTTTCTCAAGACTGCCAAAAGGTTTTTGCAAAGAAAAGGCAAGCTTAAGGTTTGCAAAAGTTAGGAGAAACAAAACGTGGCAGAATCTGTGAAAAACTGAACATCAGGTAGTAAAGAATTTTTTAGGGGTACTTCTGCAACTCAAATCAAAAAACTCAGAACATACAAAAGTTCCAAGATTTTATAGAGCACGTTGTGTAAAGAAATTCAGCTCAAAAGATGAACTGGTGATTTGATCCAATTTTTCCCGTCACGAAGACAGAATCTATTTTCTCGACAGCATGTCACAACTTTCGCTTCCCTTGCCGTATGAGGCTATAACTTGGCACAAAGCTTGAAAATAAAGATACAATAGTATTGCTACAGTAGTAACAATCATCAAGACCACTAAAAATAGAAGTCAAAATATCTGGGTTTGCCTCCCAACAAGCGCTTTCTTTTACGCCTTTAAGCTAGGCATAAGGCAAAAGAAGAATCAAGTTTTATCAAGAGAAAGAGAATAGCTAGCCCATGTAACGGACTCAAAAGGTAACTTGATTTTATTTCTAGGGAAGTGTTCCATCCCCTTTTTGAGAGGGAATTGAAATTTTATATTCTCCTCTTTCATGTCAATGATAGCACCAACGGTGCGGAGAAAAGGGTGTCCCAAAATAATTGATCATAGGGTCCCAACCATCATCTAGCTTCCTAGGTATGGAGGCTTCTATCCTTAGCTTCTCATCCCTAGCTTTGATGAGAGCATTTGTGATATGCTCCGTGAAGGCAAGATTAAGTGTGCTAGTGTGGGGGTCTCTAGACATTTCACTACTAGGAGAAAGCCTAGTAGTAGCGCCCCTATTTGGGTCATCAGTAGCGTCCCCCGGCCCGCTACTGATAGCACGCTACAACTAACTTGTAGCAGCAGCGCGCGTACGCACCCACTACTACTACACAGGGATATCAGTAGCGCATCCCGTAGTTCCCGCTACTACTAATAATGGCAGCAGCGCCCCCCTGTACCAGGCGCTACTGGTAAATGGGCGCTACTGCTATATGTAATGGGCGCTACTGGTATTTATTTTTCATTTTCTGTTTCTTTTTCCCATCGTATTTTTGCTGTATTTGTACAGATATTATACAATATAGTCTCATACACATACACAGGTTTTCTACAGAGTACAAATATCATCATATCATACACATACAATAATCTGATGACCATATATAAATCATCATGATCTCTCATATCCAACACAAATGATGTCTCTCGTCATGTCATCTCTAAAATAGCGATAGAAGTTGTCACAATATCTTAAATACATGCAACTACAAGCAAGTTTCATCATCCATCTAAACTATGATACATACTAGAAGAGCGGTCACTATGAGGAAGAGTGGAATTATGTAGTAGCTCATGAAGCGCCGCCTCTGATCTTCCTCTCGCGCTAGCGTAAATCTCAAGTAACTAGCTTCCGCTTCCTCTCTGGTATTGAACCCTCTTTGACGGCTGCCCGGGAACCGGTGCACTTGGGCCTGACACAATATCATTTCAATTTCCAATGTTCCTAAACAACAAATAGCTACTGTGCTAAGCTCCTAAACAATGCTCCTAAACAACAACAAAATCCTACACAACAAACATGGCATAGGCATTTTCACAAACACCTACCGTGCAAGAAAAATTACGGGAGGGGGTGAGGGAAAAAGTAGGGAGGAGAGGAGAGGGAGAGCGGAGGGGATTGGAGGAGGGGAGAGATAGGAGGGAGGACTACCTAGATGCTCGATGACGGTGCTGGCGAGGGAGGGAGGAGGGGCGGGGCAGCGTCGGCCGAGGCGGGGCAGAGGAGGAGGAAGAGGCGGGGCAGCGGAGGCGCGGCGATGACGGCGGGGCCGCGGAGGCGCGGCGACGACGGCGGGGTCGCAGAGGCGCGGCGACGACGGCGGGGAAGCCGAGTTCGAGAGGTCCGAAGAGAAGTGTGGCAGAGAGAGAGCGGGGAATGAAGAAGAAACCGCGCGCCCGACGGTTTAAGTGAAAACTAGCAGTAGCAGTAGCGGGGCCCCTGGTAGGGCTCGCTACTGTTATTTAGCAGTAGCGGGCCCACTGGCAGGGCGCGCTACTATTATTTAGCATTAGCGGGCTCACCGGTAGGGCACGCTAATGCTATTTCTGGCATTTTTTTTTCTTTCTCTTCTTAATTTCCTTTTTATATAATTTATATAATGTATATTTAACAGCGGCAATACATATGTACTCCATGTATTACAACACATATATATTAATTTGACTGATCGATAACGGTTAAAGTGCGAGTACACAAAATAGATACATATATATATTACAACACACATTTAGTTTCTCAGCGTCGAGGACATTTCTTAGTGATTAGCTTCTTTCCTTTCTTGTTCGTTTCAGAATAATTTAGGCCCTCGTTGTGACTTTTCCTTTTCCATGGAGTACGATCTTTCATAGGTAATATAGTCTTAATTCTTCTTTTGACATATGCTTCATCGTCATCGTCATCTTCCCTCATCAGGTTGTCGTACTGGTCGTAGTCTTCTATGTTGGCGACTCCATCCATTCCGACGATTTTTCTTTTGCCTCTCCTAACGACAACATGACTGGGATTGCTCAGGTCGGTTATGTAGAAACATTGTGTCACGTGCTCAGCGTGTACCCATGGCTCATTTTTGGCGATGACGTTCACGGTAGCGCTCTTGGCGTCGGGTATAGACATAGTAGTGAAATACCTGTTTTCTCTTTCGACATTCTTAGCCCATCTGACACGGAACATCGTCGCATTGTGTAGTCCAGAGTAGTTAAGCTCCCATATCTCTTCGACCCTTCCGTAGAATCTTTCAGTTGAGCCGTTGTCTTCATTCATGCATTCTATCGTCACCCCCGAGTTCTGGAAATCACTTTTCATATCTCTGGCCTCCGTATAGAACGTGTATCCATTTATATCGTATGCCTGATAGGTGAGGAAGTTGACAGCGGGGCCATGTGCTAAGGCTTATATGAGCAATGCGTCTGTAGACCCCTCTTCCGGGGGATTAGCAAGAACATGCTCTTTGAACCAACGCAAGAAACTGGAGTTGTGCTCTTTAGTAACTTCGGTGTCCACCTTGCGTAGGCCCTGGTCATGGTACTTCTTGGCGACGGTTTCTTTGTGTAGTGTCACGAAAGGATCTACCACGTCAAGATGTTGTAGCACTACTAAGTTTGCTCTATCAAAGTCATTGCATCGATCCGAGTGGTCGACATGCAGTTCCCTCCGACCGTTGGTGTGACCTTCTCCTCCGAGCCTCCCATGGTGCTTGTTAACGAGCAAACCAACAACAGGGACGTCCTCGTCTCTGTTGCATAGATAATTCTCACAGAAAGAGACACACTCTTGTGTCAGATAGCCTTGTACGATGCTTCCATCTGGTCGGGACATGTTACGAATGAATCCTTTGATAACCCCATTCATTATCTCGAACGACATCATGTTGTGCAGGTATGACAGGCCGAGGTCGATGATGTCATCCACAATGTGGACATAAAGATGCACCATGACGTCAAAGAACGCAGGCGGGAAGTACATCTCGAGATCACAGAGTATGACAATGATCTCTTCCTGTAGCCTTCTGAGTTGCTTCGAACTGATAGACTTTCGAGAGATAACATCAAAAAAATTACAGAAACCAGTAAGCGTGTCACGGACGTGCTTGTCCATTATCCCTCTAAGGGCAACCGGGAGTATCTGCGTCATCATCACGTGACAGTCATGAGACTTCATCCCGCTGAACCTTTTTTTCTAGATGTCTAGAAATCTGCTTATCTTCCCATAGTAACCGGAACTAACTTTTATTCCGGTAAGACACTTGAAAAATTGATCGATCTCCTTCGTATTTAAGGTGAAGCAAGAAGGGGGAAAATATTTCTCTTCCTTCTTCTTTAATTTTTCCCCGCCTGCTGTCCCCCGCCTCTGTCTCCGTCTCTGTCTCGGCCGTTTTATGGGGCATGTGGAGATCTCCCCTTATTTCCAAATCTTCCAACTCTCTTCTTGCCTTCAGCCCATCCTTGGTCTTCTCCCACATGTTCATCAGTGTGCCAAGAAAACTCTCGAGAACATTCTTCGTGATATGCATTTGATCAAGAGAATGAGGCGTATCTAGTTTGGGCCAGTACTCCAAGTCCCAGAAACAGAACTTGTTTTCCATACCTTCGACAGCGGCTCCGGTTATTTCATTTTTCCAGGTGCGGGGAACTCTTTCCAGTTTTTCAACAACTCATCAATTTCTGCGCCGCTCCTCTTACGTGGAGGTCCTCGATGCTCAGTCTCACCATTGAATCGATCTCCATGGTTTCTCCACGGGTCATTCTTCTCGAGCCATCTTCGATGCCCCATGTACACAATTTTTGCAGACCCACCATCTTTCGTTAGCTGCTGAGACATTGTATCATCCATGCACCTCGTGCATTCGCAATATCCATGGCACACCTGACCTAATACATATCCGTAACCGAGATAGTTGTGCACCGCCGTCAGCACCGCGACTTTCATATAGAAATATTCTTTTCCGAAAGCGTCCCATGTCTCGACTGGTTATTTCCATAAAATTTCTAGCTCCTCTTTCAATAGCCCGAGATATAGATTAATATTATTTCTCGGCTGTTTCGGCCCTTGAATCAGAATGCTCATGTGTATGTACTTTTTCTTCAAGCACTTCCACGGGGGAATGTTTTGTGGTTGGTGTTCTGGTTGCCAAACGGATTCATGCCATCTGAACTCACGCCAACCATGACGTTCCTTGGAACAAGATGAAATCCATATTCAGCGTTCAACGCTCTCCAGTGGCTTCCATCCACAGGGTGTCTCATCTACGGATCATCACCATCATCGGGCACCTTCCTGACCGCGTGCCACCGCATTAGTTCTACTTCCGTAGGATCTACGAAATAACGCTACAGACGAGGAGCGATCGGAAAGTACCATACACATTTTTGAGGAGATCTCTTTCCGGCCTTCTTGTATCTATCAGCATTGCACACGGAACAACTGGTTTTTTTGCGTTCTCGTTCCGATAAATGATACAATCGTTGATGCATGCATGGTATCTAATGTGCGGCAGATCAAGAAGGCACACAATCTTCTTGGCCTAATCGACACTAGTAGGACAAAGGTTCCCCAGGGGAAGAACCGTCTTGCTTAGATTCTTGATATGATCATCGAGGCTTTTGTTGCTCCATTTTATTAGCCTTCGTCTTTAGAAGTTCGAGCGTGAAACTCAAGCGGTTCACCTAAAGAGCGCAACCATCATACAATGGAGTCTTTGAGACTACCTCCAGTTGCTCCAACTTGGCCTCCTCTCTAGAAGCAGCTCTGCCGCTAGTCGTCTTCTTGCGAAGCAGGTCTCGAACATGAGGGTCCCGCATGATTGAATTTAGTAGCGACGAAGGATTCGTCATGTCCGCATCTTCTCCTTCATGTTCGGCTTGATATTTTCCGCCATTACCATGTGCAGCCTCTTCTCCGCCGTTATAATTTCCAGGGCCCTTTTCGTCTTCGGATCCATCAATCATCTCTTCATCTGCTGCCATGGGGTTATTGGTTGCACCGTCAATATCGTCATCATCATCTTTAGTTATCCATCGAGTATATCCATCCATGAAACCATATCTATGCAGGTGCGCCTTCAAACGTCCACCCTTAAAGGGGTCCAGCCAGACGCCTTCTTTGCATTTTTTACACGGACATAAAATCTCCTGTTCGTTTTTTTCATTCATGTCGTCCACCGCGGATCGCAAGTATCTATTCACCATCTTTCCACATACCTTCATGGTCGCCTGCGAGTTATATAAAAAAGTATTATAACGACACATGCATATGCATATCAAAGTCATACAAAAATTCGGCATGACCTTTCCTAAAAATAGGACATATAGAGTTTGCTCGAAATTCGCCGAAACGGAAATAAATTGACATTTCTGGAAAACATAGGCAAACTCTCATATCACACACCCATACACACACACACACAAATATTTTCATTCATGCAAAGCACAATTTTTTACTCACATCTCATGCATTCACCTAGCTAGCTAGCTAGCTGGTATTCAATTAAGAGAGAGAGAGAGAGAAAGTATATACTTTTTTGTTAAAATATCACACTTGGGAGAAGCTTGCACTAGCTAGTGAGGGGAAGGAGACAAAGGTGAGAAAGAGAGATAGCTAGATGCATTTATGGTGGGAAGCAGGTGAGATGAGGATGAGGTCGAGAGATGAGCATATGCATGGTGGTGGCCGGATCGAGGAGGAGCAAAGAAGGAAAGAGAGAGATATTGCATTAATGGAGATGGTGTGGTGCATTAATGGAGATGGTGTAATGCATTAAAGGAGATGGACAAGAGGTAGGAGAAGGAATGAGGAAGAAGGAAGTGAGGGAGAGAGAGGAGGGGGGAGGGGGGTTGGTGAAAAGGTGGTTGCTGCGCCTTACCAGCAGCCCCTGTAACTGTAGCGCGCTACTGCTATTGTATTAGTAGTAGAGCCCCTCCCGTAAATGCGGTGCCGCTATTTGCGGGCCTCTGGGCCAAGTTGGGTCCACTTTAGCAGCAGCGGGCGGGACGGCAGGGCGCTACTAATAAGGTGATAGTACTAGCGGGCTCTCCAGGGAGGCGCTACTACTATCACTTGTCAGCTGGCTTTGGTGGGGACCACCTTTACTAGTAGCAGTTCCGTGGCGGGGGCGCTACCGCTAAAGGAATAGCAGCAGCGGTCCACCAGAGGAGGCGCTACTGCTAATTATCAGTAGCACCCCTCTTTAGAGGGCGCTACTGTTATGCCTCTACCTATAAGCTTTTTCCTAGTAGTCTTTTGTGTAGTAAGCTGATAACTTCTGAGAGGGTACAATTATCAAAATCAATATCACTACTATCAAAGGTGATAGTAGTGTCATCTAGGCTCACTTGTTTGAAACCGTCTATTTTCATAGGAGTTTCTTCTTCTACGGTTGAGGTATTAGCATCACCATTAATAAGTCCAATGGGAACAGGAGTGCATTGGGTGCTAATAGTTTCAGTGTACTCAACAATTTGGATAGTGGCAACTGTGTGGTGTAGAGGAAGCCTCTTAATTCTATCCTCTTCCTCTTTTTCTCTAGCCCATCTTTCTTTAAGTTTAGCCATCATCCTAATATTTTCATTAATTTGTAATTGGATACCATTAATAGGAGTGGCCTTGCTCTCCTCAAGGGGAGAGGTTCTAATTTTTAACATCTCAACATCAAGGGCTAAGTTGTCTACCTTCAAACAAAGATTATCTAATTTAGCTAGCTTTTCTTCCACATTCTTGTTGAAGGCTTTTTGGGTAGTGATAACTTCTCTAAGCATGTTTTCTAATTCAGAAGTGGGGTTCTTGTTGCTAGGGTAAGTGTTGTTGTTCCCATAATTGGATGGAAACGGTCTAGGATTACTAGCAAAGTTGCCCCTATAAGCATTATTATTAAAGTTGTTTCTAGCAATGAAGCTCACATCTACTTGTTCCTGAGCAACCAAAGAATTTAAAGGGACATCATGAGGATCAATAGAGGGTTGCTTGGTAAGTAGAGACATAATTAAATCCACTTTATCATTTAGGGAGGTAATTTCCTCGACAGAATTTACCTTCCTACCTGTTGGAGCGCGTTCTGTGTGCCATTGGGAATAGTTGTTCATCATCTCATCGAGGAGTTTTGTGGCAGCACCGAGTGTAGTTGACATAAAGGTTCCTCCCGCGGCCGAATCTAACAGGTTCTGCGAGGTAAAGTTCAAGCCTGCATACAAAGTCTGGATAGCCATCCAGGTAGTCAAACCATGTGTAGGGCATTTCTTAACAAGTGATTTCATACGTTCCCAAGCTTGGGCAACGTGTTCATTATCCAATTGCCTAAAATTCATAATGTTACTCCTCAATTGGATAATTTTAGCAGGTGGGTAGTATTTCCCAATAAAAGCATGTTTGCACTTAGCCCAAGAATCTATGCTATTCCTAGGCTAAGATTGAAACCAGATTTTAGCTTCTCTCCTCAAAGAGAAAGGAAAAAGCTTGAGCTTAACAACATCACCTTCTACTTCTTTATACTTTTGCATATCGCATAATTCAACAAAATTATTCAAGTGTAAAGCGGCATCATCTCCAGCAGCAGAGAATTGATCTCTCATAACAAGGTTTAGCAAAGCAGGTTTAATTTCATATGAGGTAGCTGAAGTGGCAGGTGTGGAAATAGGAGTGCAGATAAAGTCTTTGTTGTTGTGACCGGTGAAGTCACACAACTTGGTGTTTTCAGTGGAACCTATAGTAGCAGCAAGTGTGGCAGATTTTTTTGTAATTTTTGATATAAGACACAAAGATAAAAACAGAAAAGTAAACTAACAAGACTAAAAAGTAAAGATAAAAGGTAGTGGGCAACTCCCCTATCTTGTCACTCGGAGTCCCCACAAACGGCGCTAGAAATTTGCTTGATACGCGAGAGATGATAATTGCTTCTCGCCCTTCGTTGGTTACCCCAAGTGGAAGGTGAGATGTAGGATAGCGGCAAATTTCCCCTATGTAGAGGATATGATTTGTCTCCCGTAAGACTCCGGCAATGATAAGTAGGTGTCAGCGGCGCAACTGACGTGGACCTGCACACAACACAAATAACTTTGCTCCCAACGAAGTTACAAAGGACCCAACGAAGTTCAGAGAGGCGCAACTGAAAGTAAATACTGAAAAGGAAATAAGCTTCCAGGAGAAGCACACGTGCCACCCGCTACGATGGTTTGAGGCCTCCTTCCATGGCTGATACCAAAGTTGTTGTGTCCAAAGTTAAGCCCCGAGCTGCTCCATCGGTGGCCTCTGCTTCTGTTGTACAGGTTCCTTCAAATGGTCTAGGCCTGGTGATTCCTGCTGATGATGATGTGCCGCCTCCTTCTACTCCGATCAAGACACTACAGAAGATGGGTTCTAGTCTATGTGACATCCCTATGGATGATCTTAGTGCGGGCAAGCTTCTCATGGCCACGCGCAAGCCGAAGCAGTAATTCTCTCTTAGATGCGTAATAATAAATCCTGGAACGTGCTTTGTTTGAACATTAGGGGGATAAATTCTGACGAAAAACATCTCGCTGTCCGCAATGCCATTGAATCCAGTGGATGCTCAATAGTCTGTCTACAAGAAACTAAGCGTGAATATTTTGATCTTAGCTATATTAAACGTTTATCTCCTAAGAAGTTTGATATGTTTGTTTATATTCCGTCGGTTGGTAATTCTGGTGGTATCTGCACAATTTGGATGAGTTCTGTGTTCTCTGGTTCAGTTGTGCTGTCTAGAATGTTTGCTTTAGGATTTAAATTTTCCTCCACATAGTCTGATGATGTTTGGACACTTCCTTCTGAATGTTTATGGCCCCTGCTCTGGTCCAAATCGTGTGGCATTCTCAAATTGGTTCTTTGATTTTTATATTCCCTCTGGGGAGAATTGGATTCTTTTGGGAAATTTTAACTTCATTAGAGCTCCTGATAATCGTAATAGAGGAGGTGGAGATGCGAACGACATGATTTTCTTTAATGATTTCATTCGATTCCACTCATTGGTGGAACTGCCGATCAAGGGTAGATCGTATACTTGGAGTAACATGCAATCTGATCCTCTGCTTGAACAACTTGATTGACACTTCACCTCGGTCAATTGGGCTGCCAAATACCCTAATACAGTAGTTCTGCCCTTGGGGAAACCTGCCTCTGATCATGCGCCCTGTTATGTCAGTATTCAGTCGATGATACCCAAGTCTAAATTATTCCTCTTCGAGGACTACTAGATTTCCCTCCCTGGGTTTTTGGACTTTCGTGGAATCAGTGCTGCCATGCTCCAAACTCTCCTGCTATTTTGTGCAAGAAACTGAAAATACTTAGACGAGACCTTAAACATTCGAGCAAACAATCCTCGAGGCTCTCTTTTTTCATCAACAACTCCAATCGAATATTGAGTGATTTGGATGAGTTGGAAAATATGCGCCCCTTTCGATCCCGAAGAATTTTTTTAGGATAATCCTGAAAAAACATCTCCTAAGGCTGCTGGACTGCAAGAAACAGTATTGGAAACGCAGATGCACTATTAGGTACGTTAAATTTGGTGATGGCAACACCAAAATTTTTCACCGTGTGGCTACTGAACGCTTTAGACGGAACTCCATTGCTTCAATCAGAACCACATATGATGTTCTCATCACTGATCATGTTGGGAAGGAGGCGGTCCTGTTTCAGGCATATAGAGAGAGGCTAGGCCAATCCAATCAGGCGAATATAAATTTTTTATCTACCTAACATAATTAAAATAATTGATGGACTAGAGGAGCTCACTAGACCCTTTACTAGAGAGGAGATTGACAGTGTGGTCAAGCAAATTCTAGGTGATAGGGCTCCAGGTCCGGATGGGTTCAGTGGTAGCTTTCTGAAAGCGTGCTGGCATTTGATCAAGGAGGACTTCGATCGCTTCTTTGATGACTGTCATGCAGGTAATCTGAATCTTGAGAGTGTCAATGAAGGATTTATTATGCTAATTCCCAAAGTTCAGCCGCCTGAGACGGTTAACAACTACCTCCCTATCACCTTGTTGAACTGTTGCTTAAAGCTGATCACAAAAATCCTAGATAATCGGCTACAGAAAATAATACTCAAGATCATCCATCATAACCAGTATGGCTTCCTAAGGGGTCGATCTATACAAGACTGCCTGGCGTGGGCTTTTGAGTATATTCACCAATGCCAGGCTTCTGGGAATGAATGTGTGATCCTCAAGCTTGACTTTGCCAAAGCTTTTGACACCATAGAGCATGAGCCGATGATAGAGATTATGAAGCACATGGGGTTCTGCGACGTATGGCTTGGTTGGGTCACTACACTTTTCTCTTTTGCTAAATCGGATGTACTTCTCAATGGAACACCTAGTAGACAGTTCTTCTATAGGAGGGGCGTCAGACAAGGTGACCCTCTGTCACCTTTGATCTTTGTCTTGGCTGCGGATTTGCTGCAAGCTGCTATTAATGATGAATTCAGAAGAGGCAATCTGCATCTCCCTATCCCCATGGACACTGGTGACTACCCGGTGATTCAATACGCTGATGACACGATTGTCATTATGCCGGCCGATCGCAAGCAGGTGGGACACATGAAGAGCATTCTTCAGGCATACGCGGTGTCTGTGGGTCTGAACATCAACTTTCAGAAGTCCACCCTTGTCCCGATCAACATTTCGGATGAGGTCACGTCTGATTTGTCTAACATTTTGGGTTGCACTGTGGGGGCGATGCCGTTTACATATCTTGGCCTACCCATGGGCACTACTAGACTAAGTGTGAATGATTTGATGCCCATGATCTGCTCTGTCGAGCGTCGTCTGTCCACTGTAGCCTCACTCTTAGATTATGGCTCGAAACTCACTCTGGTCAACGCGGTTGTTACCTCCATCGCCATTTATGCCATGTGTTCAATCAAACTTCCGCCCAAGGTGATCGAGCATTTCGATAAAATGCGCCGCCAATGTCTTTGGACCAGAAAAATTGGGGATGAATCCAAGTGCAATGCTTTGGCTGCTTGGTCACTTGTATGTAGGCCCAAGACCAAGGGGAGTTTAGGGGTTGTAGATCTCAAACTTCAGAACCAAGCCTTGCTGCTAAAACAACTCCACAAATTCTATAACTGCCATGATATCCCCTGGGTTCAGTTGGTGTGGGGCGCGTACTATGCTAGTTGTATACCGCATGCTATGGATCCGTGCGGGTCATTCTGGTGGCGTGATGTTCTCCAACTCTCCCCTATCTACAGAGTCGTGACCTCTGTGTCAATTGGAGATGGTGTGCATACTCTTTTCTAGAAGGATGCTTGGCTGGGCGAGGTCCTGGAGGAACGTTTTAAAAGGTTGTTCTCCTTCTCTAAAACCCTGGATGCTTCTGTCAAAATAGTACTGACTGCAGATACCTTGCGAGCTAACTTCGACCTGCCACTCTTTGTGCCTGCGAGACAAGAATTTGGGCTGTTACAAGATCTGTCTGCGGGAGCTTGCTTGACTTTGGGCCAGGTGGATGCGTGGAAGTGTATGTGGGGAGATCGATACACCTCGCATTGCTTAAGAGAGGTTTAGGTCGATGCATCTTTTCTGTGGGTCTGGGCAACCAAATGCACTAACAAGTGGAAGGTGTTTGCTTGGCTCCTCCTGGCTGATCCCCTAAACACCAGAAATATGTTGCGCCGTCGTCACTGTGTTCTGCAGAATGATGACTACACCTGTATGATGTGTGATGTCCCAGCTGAGGAGACAGTGGAGCATCTGTTCTTCCATTGTCCGTTTAGTCAGTTGTGTTGGGCTAAGCTGGGAATTACCTGGGGGGCTCGGGTTGTAGACTTGAGTTGATACATGCTGCTAAAGCCCTTTGGTCCAAGGGTTTATTCATGGAGGTTTTCATCGTGGCCTCCTAGAGTATTTCGAAGGTGAGGAATGATTCTTACTTCAGGGATATATTACCCACGGTGGATTCTTGGAAGCAAAGATTCTTGAAGGACTTTGATATGCTCAGGCATATGTGTAATGAGGGGGGGTGGTCCCCTCATATCTGCTATCCTAAACTCCCTTTTGTAACACCTCTCCCCCCCACCTCTTCCCCCTGAACCCCTCCTTCTACTTTCATCCTCCCATTGTACTTCTAATCTCCTGCCCCCGTCTCTCACTTTGTATATCTAACCTTGTTCGCCCAACCCCCCTTTTTTCCCTATCCCATGTAAATTTTGTACTCTGGCACTGACCCACTAATATAAGGCAGTGGGGAGTTTCCTCACTGTCATAAACGGCTCAAAAAAAGGAAATAAGCTTGTAAACAGTGATGAGAATATGGACCGGGGTCCCGTGATGTTCACTAGTGATGTCTCTCTCCCAAAAGACGATAAAACTGCTATGCGAGGTAAACAAATTACAGATGGGCAATTGACAGGATTATAAGCGCACCGCAATGCTAACTATGCTACAAAAGAAAGGAAGAGGCTCATAAGCATGGGCAGTACGCCAAAATAAGTAGACCGAAATCCATCTGCATCTACTACTAATTATCCACCTTGAGATATCTATCCAGAACATCTCGCTGGTATTAAGTTGCGAGCCCCATCCAAAGTGTAAACCCAAATCAACAGACAACTGCATTAAAAAGAACTTTGCGTAAAGTAAACAATCATTACAACCGCGGTTACAAGTACCGTTGTTTTCCCCCTTGTGGCCACAGCACATCCCCTAGAATCATGTTTCTGTCACTCAAGCGTGTCATTAGGGCGCATGTACCCACAATCGAGCATAAAGTTCCCTCTTGGAGTCACTACCTACTACTTGACCAAAGCAATAAACAGCAACGGAGAACATGCAAGAATTACTTAGGAACAAAAATATAAGAGATAAAAACCAAATATATTACTCTATCACAATCTGAACATAATCTCATAATCCATCAGATCCCATCAAACTCAGCATAACAACAGCAGAAGAATTACATATGTGTCTCGATCATGTAGGGCAGCTCACGAGGTCTAAACCATGATGAAAAAAGAGGGGAGGAGAACATCACATAGATACTCATGACGGACCCATGGTCCAAGGTATACTACTCACGGCACATCCGGGAAGCGTCCATGGTGGAGGAGAAGATCTCGGGGGTTGATCCTCCCTCCGGCAGGGTGCCGGGAAGGGTCCTGACTGTGCTCCCGATATTGGATGTGCGGCGGCGGCAGAACAGAGTTGAGTTTGCGAAATAGGGTTCTGTCCTCGGAAGTTTCCCGTGACGGAGATTAAATAGGCAAAGGTGGGCAGCCAGGGGGGGCCACGAGGGGTCCAGGCGCCCCCCCTGGTGCGGCAAGGGTCCAGGCGCCCCCTGGCGCGGCCAAGCCCCTGGCCGCGCCAGGTGGCCGCCTGGGCACCTGGTGGTGGCCCCGTGGCCCTCCTTCGGGGTTCGGGAAGCTTCTGGTACGTTGATTTTTTATCTGATTTTTCCCGGATTTTTGGAGCACTTTTTATATGGGGGAAAACTGAAATAGAAAAACAGCAGAAAACAGAAACTGGCACTGGGGTGCACTCAGTTAATAGGTTAGTCCAAATATGATCAAAAGTGTATGAACGTGTATCTAGATCATAGCAATATCACACAAAACATGCATGGAACGAGCAGAAATTATCGATACGTTTAGGACGTATCGACCACCCCCAGTTCCCCCACAGCAACTTTATGTTGGGATGATCAAAATTGCAGCTGGCCCAGAACTCCCCCGGGAGATGGTTTGGAACAGAGCCTTTTCTAGACTGTTGCCTGAACTCTGCACTTCACGAGTTTCCAGGAATCTGAAGGTCAGTCCGGTGTTGCATACATGACATGTGATGTGCAGCAATTGGGGAGGCAAATTTTACTTGACATTCTTTGAGGGATCATCCTACTTAAAACATCTACCATGTCAAAGAAGGATGCATAAAGAGATAAACTTTCACAGGAAGTTTATACAAGTGATATGGTATAGCCCCTTTATCATAGCGCATGGTGATCTCCATCTCCATGTGCGCGAACCTCCCATGGCGGTCTCCATCTCCATGTACGGTTGTCCTCGTGGTGATCTCCATCGCCACGCCATGGTGTCAACCGCCAAGTGTTACATAAGTTACTATGCTATTACAAACTAATAGCTATGAAAGTAAATTACCTTACATGGCTCCACAAGTTGACACGCAGGTCATTATTACAATAATGAGACAACCATATGACTTCAGCCGGTTGTCAAAACCATGACACGTAGGCCATGAATAATAACATACACAATGGGCTATACCAAATCACAATCATACCCTGCAAAACCAAGTTAGACGTTCTACCGCCGTCTAAACCTCTTATAGCACTGTTTTGCATATCTTTTCACTCTGCATCGTTTGGTAGGTCACGGAGCTCAATCGGAGTTCATATGACCAAGATATGGCCTCTGAACCGAACCTGCTCACAGATTTATATACAACGCAGATCATATCTACGCCGTGTCCTGATCCGTGTCCCGGATCAATCACCTAGTGATATCCGCATGCCACAATAGGGTTTACGGCACACTGTCTATCCCAATGGCGGATAACCGACCTCTAGGGATAAGTTGTGGCACGACCTAAGTAGCTCGCGCCTCGGGACAGATCATGAAATCAAGAACCGCAAACATACATGCAAAACCGATCTGATCTACACATCTCTATATGATAATCCATCACGAATTCACCACCAAATAGCAGAGGCTCTGATACCGCAGTTGGGGCACGCGGTGCGCTACGCTAGCGCTAAATCAAAATTTTCTACCACGCACAACCAAGATCACTGCTACTGGAGATGAACTACGTGATTAGGGTTTACCACTAGACGCGCAGTCACGGCAGCGGAAGGAGAGTTGGCGATCCGCGTCGACGGCTGCTCCTCGAATCCCTCGAACCGATCCGTCGTACCGATCCCACGAACGGAGTCCCGCGATCCGATCCCGCGAATAGTTCGTCCAAGCGCCGCAGGTGCAGCGCCTCCAAGGGATGCATACGTACAAGGAGGAGCGTCGGGCGGCGGACTGCTAGGTCTGGCGGCTTGGCCTGGAGGTGGAGTGGCGGCTAGGGTTGTGGTCTGTCACTATGCCCCTTCGGGGTTCGCCCTAGCCTTTATATAGGCGCCCGTGGAATGGCCTCAACCCTTGAGGCAATCCGGACCCTCCATCGATATTCCATTCGGATCACATCCGAATGGGCTCCTTTCCTCTTAAGCGCGCGACCCTATAGGTTCACGTACACATGGACACGTCCCGAATCACATCCGGTTCGATAGTCAGTAGCGGTTCCTAGCAGAACGTGTCGACTCCCATATATGCGTAAAGTCATAAGACGAACCATTACAAAGTGTCATATGCAACATTCCTTTTGCCTCACGATATATGTTGTCAAGCTCAAGGCGAGTACTTGTCACCCTTGTGATAGCTTGACCTCTCTTCTCGAAACCATGATACAGATTCCTGAACTGGGTTAACACTTAACCCATGTCGCATGGCCATGCTTTCTGAATCTTATCACTCGAGAGGGCCTAGAGAATATCTCTCCAAAGTGGAGGGGCAAATCCCATCTTGATCAACCATGTCTCGCGGCATGTATCATGACTCACCCGTAAGCTACCTTTATAACTACCCAGTTACGGTGTAGCGTTTGATGTACCTAAGTGAGTCATTCCTCATCCCGAGAACATGCGAGGACCTCAGGTCTAGGACATGGCATATACATTGTATTGAGACTAACCGATGACAATATCTCGCTGCGTCTCAAAGTGGGTCTCTGTCCAACTAAGTGATCCCATCACTAAGTTCATACTATTGGTAGCATCTCCATGCTCATGACTTTTGAAACATAGTCATCAATCGAATCATATACTAGTCAAGGATATGTGTCCGCATAACCTTATCAACTAGGGACCAATAAAACAATCATCATAGAATATATAGTCTCACAAACAAGTCACATACTTATTGATACATATCAGTGATGATGCTCAAGGACAATACAAATAACTCATGAATACATAAGGAGATAACATCACAACATGATTTCCTCTAGGGCATATCTCCAACACTTGGAAGCTGCTTTTGACAAGGATGGCAAATTTCTTGGAGGGCTTTGTCCGGGAAAACATGGTGAGTGGTCTGGAGATAGCATTTATGGTTCTTTTGGGCCACGGAGTGCCGCTTGACTATGATGCCATCGTGTCATCTATGCATGCGTATACTGCCGAGCAGGGGCTCCAAGCCACAGACCTGGCACTTCGCCTTCAGAACATTCTGGAGGAGCATGCGCGCACTCTTGAGGACAACGAATAGTTGATAGGGCTTCATTTGCAAACGGTTGTGTCCGCTAGGTTGTTATTTCTGTAATGAACTCCTTTTGCCTTGATGAAGATGTTTGGATTACGTTCTTTGACTACTTAGCCTCGGGCGTTTATCGCTTTTGGGTCTTGACTTGTTCTTTTTGTCGCACGATAGGCTGCTCGAAGTGCTTCTCATTCCTGGAAATCTTTAAGGGAGGATGCCCGTGAGGATGCATACGATCGAGTCACTTCGTGTTCGCCTCAAGAACATTGAACTCGAAACGAGAGCGGGTGGAGGTCGTGCTTGATAACTTTGTGGCCTGGCTATCGAAGTTGGCTGCTTTGATGGAAAGTAAGTTCTTGGGTGATATGTAGTGTGGGCTTGCTGATGTTATAATGTCGTCTAATCATGCTGCTTCTGTCTGTCCTTGTAGTTGTATCTGGCGAGACTCGCATAGAGTCGGAGGTGGTTCAGTCTAAGCTATCACGCCTGGACGACCCGGCTCTTCAGGCCAACAATCCTTTTGGGAAGATAGAGATAAAGCCCATTCCTTTGCTATTCTACGCAAGCATTCCCACAAGGTTCCCCAGGCTATTTGAGTACTGCCGCAGGTTGTTTCATAATGTCTTTACTGAGATCTTTCCCTTGGCGTTGTTTCATAATGTCTTTACTGAGACCTTTCCCTTGGCGTTTGTTCGGTCGCATTGGCTTGGGGTGGATCTTATGCAGGAAGCTCATGGTCCTCCTCGTGGGAGGGATGAGCCCATCACCAAACATTATGAAGCTGCGACTGCTCCGTTGCAACTGGTAGTGGAGAAGGTGTACGAGGAGACTGGCCGCGTACTTGGTGCTCGCTACAAGGTGAAAAAGGATCCTGATGTATAAAAGTTGTCGCGGTTGTATATGATGGATCCTTGATTGTAGTTGATGTCTTGTAAATATAAATCCATCCTCCGATCATTGGTCGTGTCTTTGGGCGCCTAGTGTTTGTTTATTTTTCTTTATTGTGATGCCTTGTGGGAAGTTTCGTTGGCACGAGCCCCCGAGTGCTGAGCCTTTTTCGGGTTACGAAGGTGAAAGAACGCCTTGGGGGTGTCTTATTTGCGCAATCTCCCAAGTGCCAAGTTGTGTTGTCATGCCGCGATTGCGAAAAACGCCTCGGAGTGGCTTAGGTGCGCAAGACCCCGAGTGTCAGGTCGTGCTGTTGTCGAGTCGCGAGTGCGAAGAACGCCTCGGGGGTGGCTTAGCTGCGCAAGCCCCCGAGTGCCAAGTTGTGTTATCTTCGAGTTGCGAGTGCGAAGAACGCCTCGGGGTGGCTTGAATGCGCAAGCCCCCGAGTGCCAAGTTGTGCTGTTGTCGAGTGCCGAGTGCGAAAAAATGCCTCGAGGGTGGTTTAGCTGCACAAGCCCCCGAGTGTCAGGTGTTGTGCCCTAGAGGGAAATTAATAAAGATATTTTTCACATATTCATTTTGTTCATAATATGTTTTATGCTATGCTAGAACTGTATTACTCGGAAACACTAATACATGTGTAATATATAAACCCCCATCCCTATTTAAACTCAGGTGTACTAGCTCATTGGGCAATCGATGATCAAGGTTTCCTGATCATGAGGTACGAACCGCCTATTGACAATGAGTTCATGTCATTAGGAGAATGATGTGATGGACACACACCCACCTAAAGCATTGCGATGTGATCAAGTTACATAGTTCAGCATTGCGATGAACTTGTAACATATGGCTTAGTCCTTAGACCGGGATAACGTAATTACTGTTTACCATGAGACATTAACTTGCATCCACTGCCTGACTGAAATATGCTGGCCATAAAGGTGTATCTTAGGTACTCCGAAGTAGACACGTTAATGAGTATGCAATTAGATCAGAACGAGATTTGTCAGTCCTCGTGACAGACAGGTACTCTGGGCTTACTCGGTAATATTGCATCAGTACATTGCAAGGAATTGAATAGGTCACAAGAGATGTAATAGGCACAGATAAGTAAACTTTTTTGTTGGGAACGAGGTGTGAACTATGTATAAGGATACCGACGATCAAACCTCGGACAAACAAAGTATCGTAGGACAAAGGGATCAAGTCTTATCGTTAACGGTTTCCAACAGCGATTGAAGTTCATTCGATGGAAGCGCAGGGGCTATCAAGCATTGTAACCATGTCCAATTTATTAGTCACTGATCAAGAGGGTGTCTTGATCATGTCTGTTGTTTCCTGGACCATAGGGTATCACACTTAAGGGTAATCGATACATTGGGATAGATTCAGGATCATCGGTGAAATAGGAGAGAGCACCGGAATTGTTCCGGGAGAGAACAGAAGTTATTCCGGATATTTTGAAAGGTTCAAAATAATTTTTAATTATATTTAATAAATTTTTATTATTTAATTAACATAATTAAATATTAAAATATATTTAAATTAATTAATTAAATGGGAAAAAGGCATATGGGCCTATTTGAGGCCCATTAGGGGAAGGAGGGGTCCCCCCCCTTGGGCCATGCGCCAAGGGAAGGCCCCACCGCCCTAGGATGGCGCACTCCCCCCTCCCAAGGGTTGAGTCCCACATGGGGAGGGGAGGAGGATCCCACCCCCCCTTGGCCTATATAAGGAGGGGTATACCCCCCCCCTTTTCCAACATCTCATTGAGTTATCTCTCTCTCTCTTTCTCCTACCTCGAGTGGACTCCCCTTGTTTGGAGTTTTCACTTGGTTGGGAGCTCTCATCCAAAGCACGTCGTCGCTCTGTCGGAGACGGGATCTGAATCTGTCTTCATTCCGCTGCTCGCCTGGTTCGGAGCCCGGAGGGAACATTAGTTGCACCGTACGTGTGTAATCTGCTCGAGGCACTACACCTGTGGTGCTACTTCATCGTCTGGAGGTCGCCGAGAGCCTTCTACACGACAGGGAGGTCGTAGTTCAGAGTCTGTTCCTACCATGTTCGCAAGAACGTTTCCCACTTTCGATCTTCAAAGGTATGAACACCGATTCCCTCTATTACATTACATCACCATAGCATAGATCTTGGGTTCGGGTATCGTAGGTTGGAAAAATTATTGTTTTCTGCTACGTATCCCAACACCAGGTTGTGGTGTAAGATACTTAGGAAAAGCTTCTCCTTTTTATTGCCATTTTCCCTTAAGTTCTTACACTGATGGCTAAATAGCCTTATTTGGATCGATGGCTTAATAGCCCTAGGAATTAAAAAGTACTGCTAAGATAGTGAGTAAAAGGAGCGTGAAGCGCTAACTTCTACTTTGCTGCTGCCGCCCTGATGGTTCTTGCAGGTTCTTCGGGGCTTGGTGTGGTGCTACTGTTGGACGGCCGCCTGGTCCGCTGCTTCATAATTTTGGTGTGCTCCAAATGTTTCTGAGATCTTGTGGAATTCCTTGTCGCAATGATCTGACCTGATGAAGCTTCCATTGATAGTTATTACTCCCTTGGGTCCCGGCATCTTGAGCTTGAGGTATCCGTATTGAGGGACAACCATGAATCATGCGAAAGCTGGACGGCCAAGTATTGCGTGGTACAGTGATCTCCAGTCAACTACTTCAAAGTCTAGGGTTTCCTTTCTGAAATTGTTCTCATTTCCAAAGACAACCTCGAGGCTCATTCTGCCAAGGGGGTAGACTGCTTTGTTGGGTACAATTCCATGGAAAGTGGTGCTTGAGGTTTTGAGTATGGAGGTCGGGATGAACATTTCCTCCAATGTCTTGGCGAATATGATATTGATACCGCTGCCTCCATCCATGAACATACGCGAGATGTCGAAGCTTCCAATTCGAACTTCGAGTACTAGCGCGACGTGTCCTGGTCAAGGGATGGCCGGTGGGTGATCCTCTCAAGAAAAGGTAATGTCAATCTCCGATCCTCGGAGGAACTCTCGTATTGCTGATATGAGAGATGATGATAATGGTTTCTCGCCCTTCGTTGGTTACCCCAAGTGGAAGGTGAGATGTAGGATAGCAGCAAATTTCCCCTATGTAGAGGATAAGGTTTTTATCCCGTAGGCTCCAGCAATGATAAGTAGGTGTCAACGGCACAACTGACGTGGACCTGCACACAACACAATTAACTTTGCTCCCAACGAAGTTTAGAGAGGTTGTCAATCTCTCCGGCCTTGTTGTTTACAAAGGATCAAAACACACGGGATAATGATAATGATAGCAACTGAAAGTAAAAGCAAGAAAGTAAATAAGCGTGTAAACAATGATAAGAATATGGACCGAGGTCCCGTGATGTTCACTAGTGATGTCTCTCCCAAAAGACGATAAAACTGCTATGCGAGGTAAACAGATTACAGATGGACAATTGACAGGATTATAAACGCACCGCAATGCTAACTATGCTACAAAGAAAGGAAGAGGCTCAAAAGCATGGGCGGTACGCCAAAATAAGTAGACCGAAATCCAACTGCATCTACTACTAATCATCCACCTTGAGATATCTATCCAGAACATCTCGCTGGTATTAAGTTGCGAGTCCCACCCAAAGTTTAAACCCAAAGAAACAAACAACTGCATTAAAAAGCACTTTGCGTAAAGTAAACAATACTTGCAACCGCGGTTACAAGCACCGTTGTTTTCCCCCTTGTGGCCACAGCACATCCCCTAAACTCATGTTTCTCTCACTCAAGCGTGTCATCAGGGGGCATGATCCCGTAATCGAGCATAACGTTCCCTCTTGGAGTTACTACCTACTACTTGTCCAAAGCAATAAACAACAACGGAGAACATGAAAGAATTACTTCGGAACAAAAATACAAAAGATAAGAACCAATTATATTACTCTATCACAATCTGAACATAATCTCATAATCCATCAGATCCCATCAAACTTAGCATAGCAACAGCAGAAAGATTACATATGTGCCTCGATCATGAAGGGCAGCTCACGACGTCTAAACCATGAAGAACAAAGAGGGGAGGAGAACATCACATAGCTACTGATCACGGACCCATGGTCCAAAGGAAACTACACACGGCACATCCGGGAAGCGTACATGGTGGAGGGGAAGCTCCTGGAGGTCAATCCTCCCTCCGGCAGGGTGCCGGGAACGGTCCTGCTGACGCTCCCGATCTTGGAAGCGCGGCGACAGCAGAACAGAGGAGAGATCACGAAAAAGGGTTCTCTCTTCGGAGGTTTCCCGTGATGGAGAATAAATAGGCGAAGGGGGGCAGCCAGGGTGCTACCAGGGGTCCAGGAGCCCCCCTGGCGCGGCCAGACCCCAGGCGTGGCCACCCGGGTCCCTGGTGGTGGCCCCCCGGGCCTCCTTCGGGGCTCTGGAAGCTTCCGTTATGCTGATTTTTTATCTGGTTTATCCCGGATTTTTGGAGCACTTTTTATATTGGGAAAAACTGAAATAGAAAAACAGCAGAAAACAGGAACTGGCACTGGGGTGCACTGAGTTAATAGGTTAGTCCAAATATGATCAAAAGTGTATGAAAGTGTATCTAGATCATAGCAATATCACACAAAACATGCATGGAGCAAGCAGAAATTATCGATACGTTTGGGACATATCAACATTCCCAAGCTTAATTCCTGCTCGTCCTCGATTAGGTATATGATAACAAGCATAATTTTTGTGGTGACATGCTAGCAAACATATAAGAACTTTGAAAAGTAAAGCAACCAAGGTATGTGATTCAATTCAAGTCATGGCATGCAAGAGTCTATATTAGCATTGCAACAAGTAACAAAAGAATATTAGGCGCAAGATCTCTCGCTGTCCATGACTCGAATGTCTCCAAATGGTGTTTGCGTGCAAGAAGGGGGATAGGGAATACGAGAAAAAAATATTTTTGTTGAGAACTCAATCTACTAAAGTTTCACACTTGGTCTTCTTTGTAATCTTGTCTTGACTCGTCCCCAGACCACTAGCCAGGTACAAGTCAATTTGATCCACTCCTTTTCGATATTTTGAGCACTCATGCAATGAATGAGCGTAAGCACGAAAGTTGACACCTAGGATGGCAAAGAGAGAAATATGGTGGAGGAGGAAGACAAAAAGGTGAGAAAGGCTCACATCAATGAGGACAATCATAGGCGAGAAGGCCAAATGATAGATATGATGTGAGGAGTAGGGATTGGAATGCAACGTATGCACATATGAGCTAAGAAAAGCTCTCCAAGGGGACTAGTCGGGGTGCATCTTGCTCGCTCATGAAGACCTATAGCTCATTTGAGGAGGCTCATCCTTGGAATATGCAAGCCAAGTTCAATAGTGTGAAGGTCCACACATAGCTATATGCATGAATGATCATCTCTATGGAGTACAAGGATAAGAGGGAGTACTAGTGTGGATCTTTCAAAAGGATAGTAGTGTTGCCCCTTTCTCTCTTTTTATTTTTATTTTTCTCTTTTTTCTATTTTTTGTACTTTTTTGGTGGCCTCAATGGCTCTTTCTATTTAACTCTCATTTGTCCTCTTTGGGATCTTTTCCTCACTTAAGGGAAACACTCTAATTTACAAGAGGGTATAGAAGATCTTTCACACTTTACAAGGTACTCAAAAACATAAAGAAGATGTAGCTATCATGATGTATGCAATGTATGCCTCTTCAAGTATAGCAGGAACATGTATGACATGAAGATCAAGTCATGAAGAGGTGGATGTTGCATGGCAATATATCTCGGAAAGGCTATGGAAATGCCTTGATAGGTAGGTATGGTGGCTGTTTTGAGGAAAGATAGAGGGAGGTTTATGATGACAGAGCGTATCATGCCAAGGGTTTGGATGTACCGGCGAAGGTGGACGCCAACTCTTGGAGTGAGAAGAGGGCAATGCACGGTACGGAAGAGGATAGCAAATATGAGGAGGTGGAAGTGTCAACTTTCAATACTTACATTAGTCCAAAGAACTCATACACTTATTATGGGTAACTCTCAATCTAATAAGGAGGTTTACAAAGAGACAAGTACCCCGAGGAGGAGTGTATGGGGGTTTGGTTATCCTTGCGCATCCTCGACTTGTGGCACGTGAGTGTACTCTAATATCCGATCCCTCCAAAGATTAGCGATCCATCTAATAGCTAGAGTTCTCAACTAGTTTTGTAGGTTTTTAAAATACACACGGATTACCCAAAATACGACACCTATCACTAATAGGCTAGAGCTCTTGACACCAAAAGTTCAAACATTACTCACATCAATAACTCAAAACTATTGCAAGTTACTACTAAAATTAAATAGCAACCTCAATTACCTACTCTCAAGACAAGACACGACCCAGTTCAACAACCAACTCTATTAACAAGATAAACATGAAAACTAAAGAGAGTTCCATCAATAAACTAAACAAAAGCCAAGGCTCTTGTTAAAGACAAACTAAGACTAAAACTAAACATGGCAGTAGCTACGAAAAGACAAAGAACACACAACGGTAAAAAGATAAGCATGAAAAATCCTATGATGTGTTCTAGATTTTGAAAGTGGAGTGTGTTTCTCTCCCACACAAAGTAAGATGGGGTCTAACTTGTTATGAACAGCAAGCAAAGCTAAAGAAAAAATAAAAATAAGACCTAAGAGAGGGACGCTCCAAGCATAGCACATAACGCATGAAGTGATAAAAATATAGTGAGACGAAGGACGAACTGATGATTGTTGATGGAGAAGGGGATGCACGGGGGCATCCACAAGCTTAGATGCTTTAGTATCCTTGAATATTTATTGGGGATGCAAGGGGGCATCCCCAATCTTGAGCGCTTGACACTCCTGGATCTTCTTTCATCATCTTCTCTCGCACACTTGAAAACTCCCTTCATACATAACTCATCATAAGCTGGTTACAGAAGTTAGTACCCTTAATCAAATAATTTTTTCCCACTGGATATAAAGATATTCTTGAAGAGCTACTGTTTATCAAGATTGCCAAAAGGTTCTTGCAAAGAAATACCAAGCTTAAGGTTTGCAAAAATAAGGAGAGGAAAAACGTGGCAGAATCTATGAAAAATAGAACAACAGGTAGTAGAAAAAAAATCGGGGCACTTCTTCAACTCAAATCAAAAAACTCAGAACATACAATAGTTCCGAAATTGTATAGAGAACGCTGTGTAAAAAATTCAGCTCAAAAAGATGAACTGGTGATTTGCTTCTGTTTTTTCCGTCAAGTAGACAGAATCTGCTTTCTGGACAGCATGTCACAACTTTTGCTTCCCTTGTCATATGAGGCTATACCTTGGCACAAAGCTTGAAAATAAAGATACAATGATGTTGCTACAGTAGTAACAATCATCAAGACCACTAAAAACATAAGTAATAACATATTGGGTTGCCTCCCAACTAGCGCTTTCTTTTACGCCTTTAAGCTAGGCATAAGGCAAAAGAAGAATCAAAGGTCTCCAAGATCGTCGGACTCATAAAGACCTTCAAATTTATTTTCAATAAGCTCATTATTCTTCTTCCTAGGAAAGAGGTACTTACCTTCCGCCTTACCGCGCAAGCGTATGAACCCGTTACCAACACCAATGAAGCCTTTCATAGCTCGGAGGAAGTCCCTTCCAAGCACAATGTTGCTTTGGTTTGGCTCCATGATGAAGAAATCCATCAGTGCAGTCCTATGAAGGAATGCAACTTGGACTTATTTTACATTTCCCTTAATCTCTGAAATATCTCCGTTAGCATGTTCATGATAAGGTGACAACTTATCCATATCTTGTTTCAAATAATCATAAACTATTTCTGGCATAGTAGAAGTCGTGGATCCAATATCACAAAAGGCAAGGAAGTTTTGATTAGAGATACTAATCCTAACAAAGGGCTCCCAATCATCATCTATCTCCAAAGCGTGGCATCGCCATGGGTCGCTGGCAGTTTTGAGCCATGATAATATCTGTTTCGAGGGATTGCTAAGCTGAAAGGGCCCAAGGAGTCGACTGGTCGAGTCTTGGTGAATTGTGCTAGTGACAAATACCACAGCAGCCCAATAGAGCTCATGCCCCTCGACATGAACTTGGAACACTGGTGTCAAGCAAAGCCATGCCGCTGCAGGTCTTATAGGATCAATTGCCGCCAGTCTAAGCACATAGCCTGAGCGCGTCCGCTTCCCTCTTTCTATCATGCGAGCGCATGAAAAAGGTCGGGAGTGAAATCGCTCTGCGGCAAGTCCCGGCCCGGCCGTTCTGCGCAGAGGGGCCTTACCGACACGCTAAGCTTGTGTGGCATCTGGGTACAGTGTGTCGTAGCCCAGGTATAATATTTTTTGTTTTGAGGCACGGAGTTTAATTTAGAAATGCACCCACTTGGAATAAACAATCAAGTGAGCTGTTCTAGTAGTCACTCGCGGAGCTTGTAGCGATCTCAGGCGAGGAAAATAAGATAGCACCCACTCGGAATGTCGTCGAGTGCGCGAGTAAGTCATACTTGCTGAATTGTTGAGTCTTTTTCTGCGAGTGGTCACTCGAATGCTTTTCTGCTCTTGGGGTGAGGGAGCACCCAAACTATGAGAGTATGTTGTTTCTGCTGGTGCGAGGGATCACTCGAGCACATCTTTGCCTTCTGGGTGAGGGAGCACCCGGACTCAAAAGGGTACTCCCGATGGGAGTAAGAATGTTTTAAAGTCAGCAAATTTAGACGTATGGCTGGCTCTTGGAATCGTTTGGATCTTTCCAACTGTTTTTACCTTTATTATTTCCCTTTGGGATGCATTGTCGTGTTGTTTGATGACGTATGACGATGCTTGATTTTCTTGATCCGTCACGTCTTCTGAACCGCCATAATGATGATTTGGACGTCGCGCTGCTTCTTACCTGTTGGGTTTTCGAGGCTTGTATGGGAAAAAAGCGAGATTTCACGCGTCCTATAAATAATGCTGACCGTGTGAAGGCATCTTCGTCCTGGAATTCGTAACGCTTGGACCTTTTGGTCTTTGATGCAATGATGGCGTCGCCTGGGCTTCTGTGTGTTTTTCCTGGTTTGCCCTTGGATTGTGCTATAAGTAATTCCTTTGGTTGATGATGGCGGTGAAGTTAATAGGTTTAGTGGGATGGCCTCCCCTGTTAACCGCGCCAATAAACGATTCTTGATAACCCACAAGTCTAGGGGATCAATTGTAGCTTTTCGATAAATAAGGATGTCGATCCCGACGAGGAGCAGAAGGTACTGATAAGTGATACTATCTAAGGAAAGGTTGCACACACTCAAAGGTAAATATTTAGGGGTTTTTGGTTTAAGCAACAGAAAAGTAAAAGACAAGCAAAGTAAACAGGGTAACTAAGGAGTAGAAAGTGGCCCAATCCTTTCACAAGGATAAGACTAGGAACTAAACTTATAAAAGCTAAAGCGTTCTTGAGAACACGCGGGAGAGATAGTCAAGTTACTTTCACCATACTCTGCCAAGTAATATGTATTGTATTGATAAGTGTTTGTGGGTGGATCAATGCTAGTACACCTTCTAGACTAAGATAAGTGTACTCTTTTGATTACACACCTTGCAAGCATCCGCAAATACAAGGTAGTAATTAAGGCATAAGCCTAACCACATCATTACGATCAAGGATCCATAACTCCCTTATGCAAAAGTGTGCGAACTGGGGTTCAGGTTTCTGTCACTCCGGCAACCCGCCATAAGCATCCTTTTCGCAAAATGTATTCCTATAGGCCCATTAAAGGTGAAGTGTTAAGTGTTCGACTCACATAACACAACTAGAGAAATAACAACACAACTTAAGTATCAAACAACACATAATACTTCAACATCATATGACTACTAACAACTAGACTTCTCCCATGTTCTCAAGAACTAAAGTAACTACTCACAAGACATAAAAGAGATCATGATCCGAGGTGATAGATGGGTGGAAAACAATCTGGACACAATGATATTTCTCCAACCAAACTCAATAGCATTCACCACAAAGTAGTAATCAACACCAACAGAGTAGAGAGGATAGATAGTACGGATTACAACACAAGTTGCAATTGTGAGATGCGATGGGATGGAGATGGAGATGGTGCCGATGTTGGGGATGATGTTGATGATGATCTCGATGATGCCCGTGACGATGATGATGATGATGGCGACGATCTCCCCTTCCGGGAGGTAATCTCCCCGGCGGAATCTGCCCGCCGGAGATGGATTTTCTCCTCTGTAGGTTTCCGCCCCGTGTCGGCGGCGATACGCGAAAACTCTTCTGTATTTATGGTTTTCACCCCAAGGGTGTCTTATAGGCGAGAGGGGGCGCCGAGGGGGGCCACCAGGCCTCTAGGAGGGTGGCTGGCACGTCCAGGAGGGGTGCCGCGCCAGGCACCCTTCTGGCTGCCTGGTGGGTCCCCTCACCTCCGTCTTTGGTGATCCCTAGTCAATTCCCATAAAAAAGATCCCCGTAAATTTTCATCGCATTTGGACTTGATCTGATTCAGCAACTTGGTGTCCACTTTTCACCGCTGAATCCTGGTTCTGCTGCTTCGGCATCGGAAACTTATAAATTGTGTAAAACAAGCCAAAACAACATAAGAACAATGCTTTAAAGTGGAATATATCAATGAATAGGATGAAATTACGATATAAAATAGTGATGCTTTTTGGACGTATCAACTCCCCCAAGCTTAGACCTCGCTTGTCCCCAAGCGATTACTGAGCTCGGTAAACCTGTCCACAAGTTTAGAGTGTGAAGTGTCGATAAAAGAATACGGACAAGAAGCATCAAGATTTCTCACCAAACTGAAGCATCCTCAACAGCAACCTCAACTCATAAGGTCCTTATGAGAAAGTAGTAACGATTATAACAAAGTAGGACCTGGAAAACTCATCAAATCATGGCAAACATAGCCTTGTTCAAGGAACAACTAATAACTTTTACTTTTGCTCTTTCACTTATAAAGGAACCAGTTGAAGCTTTGGAAAGAACATGTTATTAGTCAAGAAGTGCACATGTTAACAAAAAGGAAGATGTTTACTCAGCATAAGCTTTTGTAAACAACTCACTTATCAAAAGATAATGTCAACAAAGATGTAACATGCTAACTTTCAATGCAGCTTTGTATGCAAGAATCTTTATTAACATCAAGTGTATGTTCTCTCTCAAGAAGGAAGGAAGTAGGAAGGACTGACTCAGCACAAAATAAAGCATAAACCCCGTGCAAAAGGGTAAGCAGGGAAAACTCATGTGCCATCTCTGGATCAAACAGAATAAAAACAGACTTTTGGGAGGTGCATGATTCGTCAACGACTGATGATAGATAACTCACTCTCTTCATGATTTGGACAAGTTTCGAGGAACGGCTCCCATGTGGGGACGATCACATCCCCTTAAATTCCTTTGTTCAAAGAGCGAAGGAACTTGTGTGTTTAGTATTTATCTTTTACGAGCTGGACACTCATGCCAGTCTCTTCGCGTATTAGGGGTTTGCAGATTAGACATGCAATCCCAAGATAAAACTTGTCCAAATTAAGAAGATCATGGGTTACCCACCACTTCCTCATGAGCTGAATCAGTGGCACAAAACAGAAGATTTTGAACATCTAGAGATACCATACAAATTATATACTTTAGGAGTGATAGTGGAATACCACAAATAGGAAGGTATGGTGGACTCAAGTGGAAGATGTTGGTTTCAGGGTATGGAAGTACAAGCAGAATTCCGCTTAGTACAGAGTTTTGGCTAGCAAGGCTTTGAGAGACCAGACAAATGACGACAACTTAGATGCAAGCAATACAAAGCATAAACATTAAAACTAGCATGAAACATCAAGTTGTCTTCCTTGTCAACATAACACTTCAAGAATAATAACACAAAGGTTTTGGCTATGTCTCTACTTTGAGAAAAACATGCTTGTTGTTATGACCAAAGCTATACTTGCCAAGATTTAAATAAAATTTTCGAAGCCATACCTGATATAAGGTCAATACTCCCCATTAGAATCAGCTCATAATGTCGATTGCGTGAAGAGAATACCAAGTGCATCGAAGAAACCAATAGACTTCTCATTAATATTCCTTCATAGACGACGCTACACTCACGGATACAAAGCTCTCCACAAAAGGAGTGATAGACCTCAAAGCAACACCTATTTCATAAAGTAACTTACCTAGACATGATACGAATCTACTTGACTCCTAAAGACAAAGATAAAGATAAAGATACCCGGCACTCCCCCAAGCTTGGAACAAGCTAAGGGGATGCCATTACCCGAGGAGTTTTACTCCTCATCTTGTTGTGGTTGTTTCTTCAGATCCCTGATGAAACGGCGAAGGGTTTGGTTCTCTAACTCCAAGACTTCCACTTGTATTTTAAGTACACGGAAATATTCGCAGAGTTGGTTGGTGATGCGATAGGCCTCGGAGATGGTGGAAAGCATGCATTGATCTTCAAGTGAAGTGGAGGGCCCTGAAAGGTTAAGAGAAAGTTCATACTGAGGTTGGAGAAATCCCACCATGATGGTATTGCTTGGACCTCCTTGTTGTTGGGCAGTGATAGTCTTGACTTCCTCTCTCACGGCACGCTCCATCTCCGCTTGTCTTTCGGTAATTTCTTCTTCGGTAGCCCAATCGACGTGCTTCCCTTGATTAAGATCCTTCTGAACTTGACGTAGACGTCATCCCAAGAAGTCCTCTCTGCTCGAGTCACAAGAAGACATCTTCCGCAACAGATTTTCACCCTGGCAGAAACAGACCGAGAAAGAAAACACGCGAAATCGAGAGATACGGTGCGAGACTATCCGGGCAAATATATAGAAAAAACTTCCGCAACAGAAGGAAGGTTTCAAGCCTAGGTGGAGTCGGAGTCGGAGTCCAGGGGTCCCAGGAGGGTGCCTGGCGCGGCCAGGAGGGGGGCGCGCCAGGAGGCCTCCTGGTCCCCCTGGAGTTCCTCTCCGGCTCCACTCGGGCTTGGAATTTTCCTAATTTTGCAAAAACTCTGAAAAGTAAACTTTTATTGATGTTCGCGATGTTTCCTTACAATAATACATACCTTTTCTTATTCTGCTCCTGCCGGAGTCTGAAACTGGGTTGCAACATGTTCTTCATGAGTTCTTGTATATATCATGTTCACATCACATTGATAGGATCACATTCCATGTAATATTTGAGTCTTTGTCCATTCACAACTTGAGGTTTGGTGCCTTTGAAATTGTTGATCTTCATTTCACCAGACCGATATACTTCTTCGATAAGAAAAGGTCCTTCCCATCTGGAAAGTAGTTTACCTGGAGAAAACCTAAAACGCGATCTAAACAACAAAACTTTATCACCAACATTGAATTCACGTTTCAGAATTCTTTTATCGTGCCACTTGTTTACCTTTTCCTTGAACATTTTAGCGCTCTCATAAGCTTCACTCCTCCACTCATCTAGAGAAGTCAAGTTCATGAGACGCTTTTCACCAGCTAACTTTGGGTCAGCATTTAGCTCTCTGACAGCCCAGAAAGCCTTGTGCTCTAACTCTAATGGTAAATGGCAAGCCTTGCCATAGACCACTTTATACGGAGACATGACCATGGGGTTTTTGTAAGCAGTTCTATACGCCCACAAAGCATCTCCTAACTTCTTGTACCAGTCCTTTCTAGAACTATTTACTGTTTTCTGTAAGATCAACTTGATCTCCCTATTGGTGAGCTCAACTTTCCCACTAGTTTGAGGGTGGTATGGTGATGCAATCCTATGATTGACATCGTACTTGGCTAGATCTTTCCTAAAAGCTCCATGCGTGAAGTGTGACCCTCCATCTGTCATGAGGTACCTTGGTACTCCAAACCTAGGAAAAATTACATCCTTGAGCATTTTCAAAGATGTCTTGTGATCAGCACTCTTAGTGGGGATTGCTTCTACCCACTTGGTTACTTAATCAACAACAACTAAGATGTGTCTGTACTTGTGAGAAGGAGGAAAAGGACCCATAAAATGAAAACCCCAGCAATCGAAAGGTTCGATCACCAATGAGTAATTCATAGGAATCTCATGTCTCTTGCTAATGTTACCAACTCTCTGACACTTATCACAAGATAGAACGTACCTTTGGGCATCCTTAAAAAGAGTAGGCCAATAAAAACCTGATTGTAAAACTTTATGTGCGGTCCTTTCACCGGCATGATGTCCTCCATAGGGACTATCGTGACATTGTCGAAGAATGTCTTGCTGCTCGTGCTCCGGTATACATATTCTCACGATCCCATCTAGACCCTCTTTGAAAAGATGTGGATCATCCCAAAAGTAGTGCCTCAAATCCGTGAAGAATTTCTTCCTCTGCTGAAATGTTAAACCTGGAGGCAAAAACTTTGCAACGATAAAATTAGCATAATCTGCAAACCAAGGGTCGGAATGAGATTGTACTTTTACAACAGCAAGCTGTTCATCTGGGAAACTGTCGTTGACTGGAATAGGATCGTGCGGGATATCTTCCATCCTTGAAAGATTATCCGCTACCGGATTGTCTTCTCCTTTTCTATCGACAATCTGCAAATAAAATTCTTGAAAGGAGTACCCATCTAATGAGACTTGGTTTGGCGTCCTTTTTCTGCATAAGATACCTAATGGCAGCATGGTCAGTATGAATAATAACTTTAGAATCAACAATATACGGTCTAAACTTATCACAAGCAAACACCACTGCCAGGAATTCCTTCTCGGTAGTAGCATAATTCTTTTGAGCACTATCAAGTGTCTTGCTGGCATAGTGGATGACATTCAACTTCCTGTCAACCCTTTGTCCTAAAATATCTCCAACAGCAAAATCACTAGCATCACACATAATTTCAAAGGGAAAATACAGCCAGGTGGTTGTACTATAGGAGCGGTTATCAAGGCTTTCTTAAGAACTTCAAAAGCTTCCTTACAATCTTCATCAAATAAAAAAGGAGAATCCTTCTGGAGAAGATTGGTAAGGGGTCTCGAGGTCTTAGAAAAGTCCTTGATAAATCTTCTATAGAAACCAACATGACCTAGAAAACTACGAATACCTTTGATGTCCCTTGGATAGGGCATCCTTTCAATAGCTTCAATTTTTGCCTTGTCCACTTCAATTCCCCTTTCGGAAATCTTGTGTCCAAGAACTATCCCTTCGTTAACCATGAATTGGCACTTCTCCCAATTGAGCACCAAATTCGTTTCTTCACATCTCTGCAAAACTTTATTAAGATTGTGGAGACGGTGGTCAAAGGAGTTTCCATAGACGGAAAAGTCGTCCATGAAAACTTCTAGAATCTCCTCACAGAAACCATGAAATATTGCACACATACACCTCTGAAAAGTAGCAGGTGCATTACTGATGTCTACGCACGCTTCTATTCTTGTAGACTATGTTGGGCCTCCAAGCGCAGAGGTTTGTAGGACAGCAGCAATTTCCCTCAAGTGGATGACCTAAGGTTTATCGAACTCAGGGAAGTAGAGGTTGAAGATGGTCTCTCTCAAGAAACCCTGCAATTAATATACAAGAAGTCTCTTGTATCCCCAACACACCTAATACAACTAGGAGTTGTATAGGTGCACTAGTTCAGCGAAGAGATGGTAAAATATGGGTGATAGGTGTGATAAAACGAAGTAATATAAATCTGTAATAAAAAGTGCAGAAAAGAAACAAGTAATAAAAGTGAGTGAAAACGGTGTAACAATGATGGAAACAAGGCATAGGCTTCATACTTTCACTAGTGTCAACTCCCAACAACATTAACATAGTCTAATCACATGATATTTCCCATAAAACATGCAATGGAGGCGTACTCGGAGGTCATTCCTTTGTGGTCAAAAGAGGATGAGAATTGTGTAGGGCTACAAAAGCACACCTCAGAGTTCGTAGTTCTCAATCTATGGATTTCCCAATGTCACCGCGACCATCCAAAGAGAGTACCACAATCACCACGACATATCTAAAGGATAGTCAAAGACAAGCACCAAGAGACTCTCAATCTTCAATTCACACACAAAAGAGAAAATCACTCATGATAATATTATTCTAACCCATTCCCAATAGACCGCTGTCACCTTGGTCTCGGAGATTATACTAGATAGAATCAAGTGAGTACATCAATCCAATACATAGAGGAAGGGGAAATATCATGGGATCATCCTAGATTAACATAGCCTATGATCACACCAAAGATCACATCATGGGAGAGAGATAAACCACATAGATCAAGATATAAGCCTTAGCCCCGAGGGGAACTACTCACACATGGACATGGTGAGAGAGAGAGAGTTGTTGATGGAGAGGTGCAGCCCGGAGAAGATGAAGGAGATGGCGGCGGCGGCGGCCACGGCGACGGCGACGACCATGACACGGCCCTTGGGGGCAGCGGCCCTTGGCCCTTCTTCTTCCTTGGAGATGGTGCTTCTGTGGAGATTGATCTCCCCTCAACACGGCTTCCAAGGGGGAGGAATTTTCGTGGTGCCCTTTGACCTATGTTTCCTTTCTTTATATAGACTCTCGGATTCCCGTCATCCAGATTACGTCTTCTGTATTTCAGGGTTTCTGGAAGCATCAGAACTTCGATTGGGCCAAATTTTATGTCTAAATCCACCGGAAACAAATTCCCTACAACTTTGTAGTTTTAAGTTTTGCCGTTTGAGGCCGTCTTCTAGCGTTTCCGAGGCGATCTTTAAAACCTGTCTGGTGGGGACAGATTTCGGAAAAGTTAGAGTCCAACTCCTACAAGGCTCCTTTTTGTGATTTTTCCTTTATCCAAGTAATTACTACACATAAAGTACAAAACAAGAACTTGTGCACTCTTGCAAGCATTAATAGGTTAGTTTCAAAATATGTTATAAAAAGATATGAAAGTGTATAAAAAACATAGCAATATCACACAAAACATGCATGAATCAAGCAGAAATTATAGATACGTTTGGGACGTATCAATTACACAAACCAAAAATCATACGCCTATAAGCATAAATACCGTAAGGATACGTAAAGGTAGTCTTCTCTTGATCCGCGGTGTTAACATGAATCTGGGAGAAGCCAGAATACCCATCAAGATAGCAGAAGTGGGTGTTTTTAGACAGTCGCTCGAGCATCTAATCAATAAAGGGCAGAGGATAGTGGTCCTTCCTGGTGGCCTTGTTCAACTTTCTAAAATCAATACACATTCTATACCCAATAATGGCCCTTTGAGGTATTAGTTCATTTTTATCATTAGGAACAACGGTCATACCTCCTTTCTTAGGAACACAATGAACGGGACTTACCCACTTACTATCGACTATAGGATAGATGATACATGCGGCTAGAAGTTTGAGAACCTCCATCCTAACCACGTCCTTCATCCTTCGGTTCAACCGTCGTTGATGATCAAAAAAAATTTTAGCATCGGGCTCGAGATTGATAGTATGTTGGCAAACGGATGGACTAACACTAGTAGGAAATAGGCTATAGCCGCCAGCTTATTGCTGGCGGCCGCATAAAGTTGTACGCCAGTGATAGTAGCGCTGGCGTACGGAAATGTGTGCACGCCAGGAAAGTAGGTGGTATCACTGGCGTACATATGTTTGTGCACGCCAGAGGCACGACTTGCCCCGGGCTAGGCAGCGGGGCTAACTACCACTAGCATACGGTTGTCGTGCCCGCCAACGCTAGTGCAGTCACCGCTGGCGTACATATTTGTTTGTACGCCAGAAGTAATTTGACCCGAAATTACTTTTAGCTGAGGGTTCTATTGCTGGCGGGCACTATATTTCGTACGCCAGTGCTAACGTATGTAGCTATGGCGGCCAGAAGAACTGTACGCCAGCGGTAATACTGTGCCAATTATTGATGCTTCGGCTGCCACCATGTCCCTCCATTATTGCAACACCATTATTGTTCTTCTCACTAGCTCAACGTTCCTCCCCTTCCCCCCATCTCCACCACACTTTCTAACCAATTAAAACTAGTTTAGGTGATAGATCTAGCCCCATTACCCTTCTAATTTCCTCTCTACCAAAAGAAATGGCCAAAAAATAACCAAATTTAGCTCCTTTTGGTGTGGATCCAAATATATCATCTCCTAGGTCTAGCTAGATCTATCTACATCTCTCTTCCTCTCCTACATTTTCTCACTTAAGGTGAGGGATCAACATAATTGTGTTATTCTTGTATTGTGCCCGGATATGTGATGATGTATATATGTATGTGCTATTCTCTTGATGATGATGATGCATGCATATAGTAGATGATGAAGTTTTGCCGGATATGTGATGATTCATATATGTGCTATTCTTGTATTGTGCAGGAAATGATGTCAATATTATACCGGAATGTTGATTCATTTCCGTTTCGGCAAATTTTGACACTCTCTTAGTCCTATTTGTAGGAAGGTCATGCCAAAAATTTTCATGAAAAATGATTGTTTTACTTTTCTTGTGATTCTATATCACGTGCAAGCGATATGGCGCCCGGCCGTATGAGTGAACGTGTCGTGAACAAATATTTAAGATACGCTACAGACGACATGATACAAAATAACCGCACGGAGATAAGATGTCCGTGTCGCAAATGCAAAAAAGTGGGCTTGCTGAACCCCTTTTCGGGAGAGTTGCTGGAGCATCTGCTAATACATGGTTTCATGGATGGCCACACTCAGTGGCTTGATGAAGATGATGATGATGAAGTACATGATGGTGCGGAGGATGATCATGATCAGCATGACAATAATAACGATCACGAGAAAGAAGACGAAGAGCCGCCTGATGATCCTCCCGCACATGATGTTGGAGATCTAGAAGATGCTGAACAACACGTAACCGAAGACGATGACATGCAAACACTGCTAGCTTCAGCAGTGCGGGACCCTCATCTCAAAGAGCTGCTTCTAAAGAAGACGACTAACTGCAGTTCTGCTAGTATAGAGCAAGCTAAGCTAGCACAACTGGAGGTAGACTCGAATACTCCGTTGTATCCAGGTTGTGGATCGGAAGACTCTCGCTTGAAAGTAGCGCTCGATGTTCTCAAAATGAAGGCAAAACACAAATGGACCGACGTAAGCGTCGACGCTAGCCTGCAATACTGGCAGAGTAAGCTTCCGGAGGGCAACTCGTGTCCTACAAGTTGTGATGAGGCCAAGAAAGTCGTGTGCCCCTTTGATTTACCGCATGAAAAATACCACGTGTGCATCAATGATTGCTACATTTATCGGAAAGAGGACGCAGACATGATCACATGTCCGGTGTGCAATGCCGCTCGATACAAGAAAGAGAAGAGAGAACCTCGGAAAGTTGTGTGGTACTTTCCCCTCATTCCCCGTTTGCAACGGTATTTCACGGACTACAAGGAAGCAAAGCTCATGCGGTGGCACGCAGACAAAAAAAATGTAGTGCTGAAAGATCAAAAACGGTGTGAAAAGGAAGTTCTGACACACCCTTCGGACGCAAGCCAATGGAGAGCATTAGACGGCGTCGATGCAAGTTTCATGGCAGATCCGAGGAACCTCAAGTTGGGTGTGAGCACCGACGAAGTGAATCCGTACAGCAACCAGACCAGCACACATAGCACTTGGCCCGTGTTTGTATGGATATACAACCTTCCCCCCTGGTTATGCATGAAGAGTAAGTACATACACATGTGCATGCTAATTCAAGGGCCAAAACAACCAGGCAACGACATCAATCTGTATCTAAAGCTACTGAAAGATGAGCTAGACACGTTATGGGAAGGTGTGAACACATGAGATGCCGTCGCAGAAGAATATTTCCCTAGGAGAGCCGCCTTGCTTTGTACGGTGCACGACTATCTCGGCCACGGATATGTCGCAGGCCAGGTTTGCCACGGACATTGGGGATGTATGAGGTGCATGGATGATCCAACGTTTATGCAGCTTAAGAAAGATCCCGGGTCTTCAAAAACTGTCTACACGGGGCATCGAAGGTGGTTACACAAGGATGACCCGTGGAGAAGGCGTGGAGACCTTTTCAATGGTGAAGATGAGCTCCGGGGACCTCCACGTAAGAGGTGCGGTGAAGAAATATATGAGTTTCTGAATGATTGGGATCAGTGCCCTAAGCCAGGAAAGAAGCAAAAGGCACCAAAACCACTCCTTGATGTATGGAAGACGAGGTCTGTGTTTTGGGACTTGAAGTACTGGCCTGTTCTTAATACGCCTCATTGCCTTGATCTAATGCATATCACGAAGAATGTGTTCGAGAGTTTGTTTGCCACTCTGCTCAACATGCCGGAAAAAACCAAAGATGGTCCGAAAGCAAGAAATGACCTGATACATCTAGGTATTAGGGAAGAGCTTCACGGGGGAATCGAGTCATCGGATGATGAGGAGACGAACCGACACAAGGGAAAAAGGGTTAAGAAAAATGACTACCATTGCCCCCCATCCTGTTTCACTCTAAGTGAGAACAGGCTCCAACAATTGATCAAGTGCCTTCTAGGAGTCAAAACCCCTTTCGGTTATTGTGGGCTGATAAGCAGATATCTAGACCAACAGAAACAAAGGTTCAGCGGGACGAAGTCTCATGACTGTCATGTGATGATGACGCAAATATTTCCGGTTGCGATTCGAGGGATAATGGACAAGCACGTACGCGAAACTCTTTTCGGTTTCTGTAACTTTTTTGACGTGATCTCTCGAAAGTCGATTACACGGAAGCAACTCTCAAGCTTGCAGGAAGAGATCGTTGTGATATTATGCGAACTTGAGATTTACTTTCCACCCGCATTCTTTGATATTTGTGTGCATCTGTTGGTCCATATCGTGGATGATATCATCCACCTCGGACCGGCGTTCCTGCACAACATGATGCCGTTCGAAAGGATGAATGGAGTGCATCTCCTTCTGCACAAATCTCTTGGGCAAAGTCGATGACCCTATTGGCCTACCCAGAAACAGGCACCTTGGCAGGCTCGACGGAGTAGGCCACAAGAATGGCCGGAGGGAATTGCATGTGGACTTTGAAAAACGACGCGTCGACTTTAACAAGGCAAACTTGGTAGCTCTACAACACCTTGAAATGGTCGATCCCTAGTGCAAAGAGCACGAAAACATCATTAGGAAGAAGTACATTGACCAAGGTAGGGAAAGGACAGATGGGGAAGTAATCAGAGAGCACAACTCCACTTTCTTGCGTTGGTTCAAAGAACGCCTTATCGCTGATCCACCAATGGATTGTCCAGAAGGCAGACTCTTATATGCTTTGGCACATGGTCCCTCCCCCAACGTTGCGACGTTTCAGGCATATGATATAAATGGGTTCACATTCTACTCGGAAGAAAAGGATGAAAGTTCCGTTTATCAAAACTCAGGAGTTACGATGGTATCCTCAATCGGTAATGAAAAATTAAGATACTACGGAAGGATCGAGGAGATATGGGAGCTTGACTACTCTGGAGAGAAGGTGCCGATGTTTCGTGTCAGATGGGCTAGGAGATCAACTGTCATGAAAGAAAACAAATACTTCACCACCATGGTTATACCCGAAGCCGACAGCACTTCATCAAGCGTGAACGTCACTGCGCAAAATGAGCCATGGGTATTGGCTAAGCACGTGTCGCAATGCTTCTTCATAACAGACCCCTGTAGGCCTAGCCGTATGGTCGTGAGGAGAGGCAAAAGAAACATCATAGGAATGGCTGACGAAGACGACTTCGATATGTTCGGCGACCCAAATATCGAAGATGATGAAGATGACGATGATAGGACAAAATACACCACAAGAAGGAGCAGAACGACGCTACCTAGGTCAGGTCGTCCGTTCAAAAGAAGTAGTCATGATGTCGGGCTAAATTATGCAACTGCGACAAAAAAAGGAAAGAAAATTACCAAACGCTGAGAAAGACGCGCAATGTGTGCGAAGAGACTAGCAGCTAGTATTGATTTATCTTTTGTATGAGACTACAAACTTGTTGTATCGATGAACTAATATTCGATGACACTCTTATTATATGTACCTCTCTTTTGTAACATATATCTTTGACTATACTTGCAATTCTGTTATTAAGTCATAAATTTTTTGACCATTTTTATATGAAAACAACCTTTTTAATAAAATGAAGAGAAAAGCAAATATCATCAAGAATAAAAAAAGCAAATAAAACAAAAGCAAATACAAAAGAAAGAAGATTACCTCTGGCGGCCACCTATCCAGTACGCCAGTGGTAGTATCACCTCTGGCGGACACCTACATACGTCCGCCAGAGAGACAAAGTACCACTGGCGTACGCCTGCCCGACGACCGCCAGAGAAAAAAAGTACCTCTGGCGGACGCTAGTGTCTGTCCGCCAGCGGTACTTGTGTACCTATTGAGTATTGCACGCCCACCAACCCGGCCCGCATCTCTCCTCCACTCCTCTCCTCTGCTTCTCTCTTCGTCGCCGCCGCCTGCCATCGTCGCCTCCCATCACCGCTCGCCGAAACGGCCGCCACCGCCTCCTGACCTCTCCCGTCTGCAGGTACGCCGCCGCCCTCTCCCATCTGTCTCCCCTCCCCTCCCCATCCCTCTCCCTGATGAACCCTAACCCGCCGCTCGCCCGTCCGCAGGTAGAAGGAGGGGCAGTAGGACGAGCACCGCCACCTGAGGGGAGTAGGAGGCCACCTCGACCACAACCTGCACCAGGAGGAGAAGGAGACCACCAGGAGCACCTGCACTAGGAGCACCTGATCCACCTCAGGTTCATCCCCTTCCTATCCCCTCTCCCCAATGTGCAATGCTTGTGAAATGCACCTGCTCCAAATTTCTTGTGAAATGCTCACTCTGTAAAAATTGTGCAAATTGTGTTCACAGAAAAAATTGCTCACTGTTTTTTCAATGTAGGGTTTTGTAAGTATTTTTAGTTTTATTGATGGAAGAATGAACATATCTACAAATTACCATGCTTTATAAGTAGTTTAAAAAGAGGTTAAAGTGTGGCTTCTGCTTGATGCGTCATTGGTAAAAATCTGCTCAATTTGGGATGAAGATTCAGTGACTTTGCAGCTCCTTTGCAAATGCTATTTAGAGTTTTACTCAGCTCCTATCAGCTCATCCTACTTGTGATGATGATAGTCTTTATGGTGGAGATCTGTTCTAGATGTTGGTTACATACATGCTGTTTTGGGGGATAAATACTTATATTCTTTTGTGGCCTAAGTGCATAAGTGAAATGGCCTAGTTTTGCCTTGTGTGCAACCAGTCTAGTTTTTCCTTGTGTAATCAGTTCAAGTGCTTGTCTTCATTGAAAATTACCTTATTATATCTTATTATATCTTCACTGAACTTGGGGCAAAGATCAGTGCAATAAGCAAACAAGTGTATCATCTATTCTTACCAGTATATATCTTCTTATTATATTGTAGAAAAGCAAGCCGAGCCGCCGCGACAGCGAGGACGCCATACCACAGCCCCCTTGTGCTACTACCTTTGAGGTCATATCTTCGTCTCCTAGCCTCCTGTGATGCTCCTTATAGCTGGGTGCTGCTCTGGTTTTGGTTCATACATGTGCTGCTTTATCTAGTTTGCTGATCTGTGTGCTGCTGGATGTGAGTTGATTGCTGAGTGCTGCTCTAACTATATATACATGTGCTGGTTGTGGTCTATATGAGTCTGTGTGTTCTGGTTGTGCTGCTGCCTTGTAGCTATATATGCTCTAGTCTAGTTTGCAGGTACCCATGAGGCCTTGAGATTGCCGGAATGTTGATTAACTTCCGTTCCGGCAAATTCGGGTACTCCATATGTCCTATTTTCAACAAAGGTCATGCAAAAAATTTCTGTGAATTTTTGCATGACTTATGCTAAAAATAGGACATAGCAGAAGTAATATATATTTTTAGTGCATACTAATTATGAGAAATTTAACTCATATTTCTACTGTTTAAATGACCTAGTATACACACATGCTACATTTTTATAACTCATTTTGCACTAACCTATCCCACTTACTAGTAGTATTTTTAAATGGTTATAATAGATGTCAAACAACGATGAAGCCGGTGGTTCTCGGGTACCTGTCGATCCTGAGGAGCATCATCCTTATTTCTCAATGCTTGTGGGTGAACACTTTGACGCTGATCAACATGATGAAGACGGGGATGCAGGCAATGAGACTACTACTAGTGGTGCCGGGGATGGCAACGCGACATCTGGTAGCGAAGCCAAGCGGCAGCGTAAGGAAAGGGGCCCAAACAAGCTCCGCACCATCCGGGAAGAATTTACGGAGGTGTACCCCGCTAGCGGTTTGCCTACACTTCCTGTTCATGTTGCAAAAGAGTACGGCAACAGCATTGGATGCATCCTTCGAGAACTTGTCAACCTCAATGAAGAGGACTTAAGGTCAAAAAGCAACGAACCTTTGGCCACCCTCCTCATTCAGCGGTTGCACGCGCGATACAAGTTCCCGGAACCCTATGATAACCTTGATATCAAGAAAAATCTAGCGAACACATTCGCCCTAGGCAAGTTCAGCAAAGCCTTGTCCACTTGGAAATGGTATGTAAGGCAGGAGCTTGATGCGGGTTACGATTTTGATAAGATCAAGGGCCACTGGCCCTCAATTTCGGAAGAGGACTTCAATGTTTTCAAGGCCAAACATGACCTACCTGCAACTAAGGCGCTTAGGAAGTGGGGGAAAGATATGCATGAGAAGAACGTAGCTCCCCACAATCTCGGAAGCCGTGGTTACCCCGGAAAGCAGCCAGTTTGGGATAAGGAGGACGCAGAAAGGAAAAGGCCGTACCCCTACCCGAAGTTTAAGAACCCGCTCGGAAATCGATTTGTGCGGGTTCGATAGAGGGTAAATCCAAAAACCAAGGAGCTAGTCACGAACGCGAAGGTCCAGGACCTTGAGAACAAAATTCGGGAGGAAGAATCATTAGTTCAATCTCAAGGATCCTCAACCCAGGTGCCGTTTGACAACTCTTTTGAAAGGGCGCCAAACAGGGTAAAGGACTTGCCGGTGTCAGCGCCGCCGCATCGTGGCCGTGTGGTGGGCGCCGGACTCAGTCACAAAAATTCATTTTACTACCTTGAGACCAAGGAGGCACGAAAGGAGAGGAAGAAGAACGAAGAGAAGAATGTGAGGGAAGAATTGGAGACCGTGAAAGCTGAGATGCCCAACATAATCTCGGCGCAAGTGACACAGACGGTCAATGACCTCCTTCCTACCATGATGAAGTCGATTGCGGAATGGATCAACAGAGGCCGACAAGGGCCTCTCCCAGTGATCACCTTAGGTGCCAGCGGCTCGAATAATGAGCCGCCTATTGTGGAGAATACTACGGCGACCGGCAACACACCACAAGGTGTGAGGGATGAATCGCTGGCCGGCACAGCGCCTCGTAGCAGCCCTTCCATCTCTTACACGCCGACGGCCGTCCGCGGTGCTTCCTCATTAGACGAGCTCAACTCCTTGACGGTAAATAAGCGCCGCAAAAGTCTCGACTAGTTTAATTTGCGCTTGCTTGCCCCTCTCTAACGCCTTACATGTTTTCGCAGGCCGATGAGGTGGGATGCACATTGCTATTACAAGTTAACAATGAGCTGAAGGACGTGGCAAAGGCACGTATCGTGGCACCACTTAACCGTGTGTTCCACACAGTGCCTATGGCAGATACCATGTTTAGTGTTGCATTGGACCGGGTGTTTCCGGGTTGCTCCAATTTGGATCCTCCGACTCAACCCCCCGAAGCCGATAGCGAGTTGAACCTCGAAAAATGCTTGTCTGGGCCCATGCTATGGCCTAAGGAACTGATTTGTGTGGACTCTTGTTTCACCACCCCACAGCAAAACGAGACCTTTGCTTCTCAACCTGCGCATCTTGATCACGACGACAATGATGCTCGCGTCGAACACTTCCTCGTTGATTACGAGGAAGTATTACCTGCTGCCAGCGAGGGTCCTCTTGATGATACACAAGTCGCTGGTCCGAGCCAGGGTCCTCCCTCCTGCCGCGCAGATCAGACAGAGAAATTTTGCTCGAGGCGTCTATTCTCTTCTCAAGGAGCGCCAGAAGCAGCCCCCTTCAGCCCTGGTGATCCAGCTGGTCTCAGCCAAGACACACTCAAAGAGGCGCTCCAAGATTCATTTGTGCAGCGTAGCAGGAAGACGACGGGGCGGAAAAGAATTAAGAAACGTGCCTTTGAATCCAGCAGCCAGCCGGTGGAGGGGTGTAGGAAGCCGGTACGGGTCCAGGACAAGGTACCCATCATAAACTGGCATCCGATCCATGAGTTGGGTAAACCTATGTTGCCGCCAAATTTTTTAGAAATCGTCACTTCGGATATGAGGAGCCTCCATAATTCTATTCTCTATGTGGAGTCGAATCTTGCCAATGATGACAATCCAACATACCCGCTTTTCATAGGAAAGGTACCGGAGGGCTTGGGCTTTGTGGATCAATACCCAGGGGACTTGTTCTTCTTCAGGTTTAATGACATCTTTGACATGTTCCACATGAATGCGCTCCACCCATCCATGGTCCGCCTGGTTGCGCTCAGCTTGGCTCACCAGCTCATCAAAGAGATTACCCCGAATGTCGCTATAATGGACCCCTTCTACATGAAAGAAATGTTCTTGAACAACCCTAAGGGTAAGGTAGCGGCAACGAAGTACATCGAAGATTTCTTCGTGGATCATCCCTCCAAGAACATATTTCTCATGCCTTACTTTCCTCAGTAAGTCATTCTCGCTTGCAGCCGTAACATGCTTTAGTAGATTTCCTATCGTTAAACTAATCTGAGGCTGATAATATCTTTGAACCACAAACTATTTTGTGTAGCAACCAATACGACACCCTCATCGCTCTGGAGCCGAAAGACTCGCTTGCCATATATCTCGACTCGGGGAGTCATCAGAATTACAAAGACTACAAGCTAATAAAAGATGTTCTAGATGATGCTCTCACTGGCTACTCTTATGTGGAGGGCATCATAAAAAGAAAAAATCAAAGGCGAGGAAAGTACACATTCATACATAAAACTGAGTTCGCCTGCATCAAGAAGGAGCCAGGCAGTACGAGGGAGGCCTGGTACGTCATCTATCATATGCGAGAGTATATAAAGGATGAACAACAACTACAATATTCGTCGTCTCTCGCAAAATGGTGCGATACCTTGGCGGAGTCCTCCAATGCCGAAATAAGACAAGATTTCGGCCGGATTCAGCAAATGATCGCGCGGACGATCACCATGGATGTCATACATAGCGATGGGGTGTTCTTCTACAGTCATCGTCCACCACCTAACGCTGAAATAGAAGCCCGCTTACATCAACATGGCGATGACAGACCGTTCAACTCATTGCAAGGTTGTCTCCCGTTTCCTCCATTGAAGACGAAGCCGAAGTCGAAGCCGAAGCCAAGCAAGAAGTGAGAGGGTGTGTTCTCTATGCATGTAGCTAGTTTTTTTCGAACAATCGATGAACATGTGTTGTAAACTTTATCTCATGTTGAACTTATGTACGTATTACATGATGCATGAACTAAGTCTTCTTTTATGCATGATGGACATGTAGTTAGTTTTACATTGAACTAAGTCTTCTTTTATAATGCATGAATGTACACACATCTTCCTTTTTAACTATCTTGGTTAATATTTATATATGTCTTTTATAGATGAAGAAGTGGTATGTGGTGTACGAAGGTAGCGTTCCAGGAGTCTATGAGCATTGGGAAGATTGTTTTAAGCAAGTGAACAAGTACAAGGGAAACAACTACAAGAGCTACAAGAGTAAAGCGGAGGTGGAAGCTTGGTACTTGAACTACCGGCAAGGGCAAGAGAGGAAGAACCACCGGATGAAGTCCAACTTCCTCGTGATCCCCTTCTTGCTCATCATCTTTACCATTCTCTTATATGTGATTGTAGTTATTAGATGACACTATCAATTCGATCGAGATGTAGTTGTGTGTGATACAATGTAGGTGATCTATGTGTGATACAATATGTGATGAAACTCCCAACTCGTCTTTGTGATCTATGTGTGATACAATGTGTAATGCCATTACAACTTGTCTATTTTGGTTAGTAATGTGATGTAACAATATTTCATCACTCTTCTATATTTGAACCTATGTATTCTATGTATTTGTACTGTTGGCATGTTACTGAAAATATTTGATTTTTGTATTGCTGGAATATAACAAGTTTCAGCAAAAAATATAATACCAGAAAACATATTGCTGGCGTACAGATAAGTGTTTGCTGGCGGACAGGACCTAGTCCAGAAAAAATACTATTGGCGGACAGGTACCTAGCCACTGGCGGGCAAACCAGTACGCCAGAGGAACTGGACTATATCGCTGGCGGTCAAAGGTTTCGTACGCCAGCGGTAACTGAAGCTATCGCTGGCGTACAAACTGTACGCCAGCGGTACCTGTTACCACTGGCGGGACAACGCTAGCGTACGCCTGCCCGCCAGCGGTAGTAAAATACCGTATGCCAGCAGTAGGCTATTTCCTACTAGTGTAATTCCTTGAGATCATCAAGAGTATAGCCAATAGCACCTCGGTGTCTACGGAGTGTCTCTAATAATCGCTCTTCTTCATACCCTGAAAGGTTAGAATTGATAATAACAGGATATACTTTCTTTTCATCTAAATAAGCATACTTGAGCGTATCAAACACCGGGTCTTCTTTTGGTTGCGAGAGGATTCCTAAAGGTTCAACCGGGAGGTTGTGCTTCAGGATAGGAATTTGTCTTAAAAATATGTCTTCTAGTTCATCCCTCTCCTGCATATGTATGTCATTCTCGTGGTCTTCCATAAAATGATGCAAAGTATCATTAGGAGGAAGAGCAATAGAAGCAATTTCTTCAATAATTTTGTCATTACTTGACAGGTCAGTACCACGAGGGTGCTTAGAAAACTTAGAAAAATTAAATTCATACGGCTCACCGTTGAATTCAACAGAAACTTTACCTTTCTTGCAATCTATTATAGCTCCACAGGTGCTGAGGAATGGCCTACCAAAGATAATAGGGCAAAAACTATCTTGCACTGAACCAAGTCTAAGAAAGTCAGTAGGATATTTTACCTTCCCGCAGAGTACTTCAACATCTCTCACAATCCCAACTGGAGAGATTGTTTGTCTATTTGCAAGATGTATCGTGACATCAATGTCCTCGATCTCACACGGATGAATCTCGTGCATGATCTCTTGATAAAGTGTGAAGGGAATAGCGCTGACGCTAGATCCCAAATCACATAGCCCATTGTAATTATGATTTCCTATTTTACAGATACAACTGTTGTACCTGAAATTGGGCCTTTGTTCTTGGCTGTGACAATGTTAGTGGAGACAACACAAAAACTAATAGAGGATTCTTTAATATCACTGGTTACCAGATCCTTGACCATTTCAACTTGAGGCTTGACCTTGATCATGTCCTCGGGTTCGTCAGTGGTCCTTCCATTTTTGTTTAGAATACATGTAAAATAAGAGTGCTCGTTTATCCTTGAGGGATAAGGAGGCTGTTCATACACAACTGCAGGTAAAATAGGATCAGTAACTTTAATCTCAATAGGTGACTCCTTGAAAGGTTTATGATGTTGACTCTCCTTCTTGTTAGAAGAATCAATATGAGAAGCAAAGTCCTTGCAAAAGTCAACCATTAGCTGGGAATCAAGACCAATTTTAGAGCAAAAGGTATTAAAGTAATCAGTCTTCACATAACTCTCAATGTAGTCATTCTCATAGTTTATAGCGGGTTCAATACCTTTATCAATTTCCCAGTCTTTAGTGCTCTTCTGGATCCTTTCTATAAGATCCCATTTTTCTTCCATACTTCTGGTCTGGAATACCCCGCTAAAGGAGGCATCCAACATCTCCTTGTCCTGACGAGAAAGCCTGGCATAAAAATTTGTAAGTATAACTTCCTTGGGGAGCTCATGGTTTGGGCATTTGAGCATTAGGGACTTCAGTCTCCCCCAAGCTTGAGCGATGCTCTCTCCATTGCGAGGCCAAAAGTTATAGATGTAGTTCCTGTCTTGATGAATTTCACGAAGAGGATAAAACTTTGAATAAAAGAGAGACATAAGCTCTGGCCATTCAAGCGGATCAGAGTTATCGAGCAGCTTATACAAATCCGAAGCTTTATCTTTGAGTGATATGGAGAATAGTTTCTTCATGAAGAACTCCATCGTTACACCTGCAAGCTTAAATAAAGAACATAATTGTGATAAATATAGCAGGTGTTCTCCCGGATGTCCTTCTCCTGTATAACGATTAGACAAGACATGATCAATAATACCAGGTGGTATTTTATAGGGCACAATTTCAGTAGGGTAGGAGTGACCACCAAAGTCGTGGGGCGGCTCCTTACCAGCAACGAACCAACAGTAGCAGAGTCCATAAGGACTGAAAGTAACAACAGAAAATAAAGGTTTCCTTACCGGCTTCACTTACCAATAGCGCTACACTCCCCGGCAACGGCACCAGAAAAGCTCGTTGATGGCGGTGAAGTTAATAGGTTTAGTGGGATGGCCTCCCCTGTTAACCGCGCCAATAAACGATTCTTGATAACCCACAAGTCTAGGGGATCAATTGTAGCTTTTCGATAAATAAGGATGTCGATCCCGACGAGGAGCAGAAGGTACTGATAAGTGATACTGGATAAGGAAAGGCTGCACACACTCAAAGGTAAATATTTAGGGATTTTTGGTTTAAGCAAAAGAAAAGTAAAAGACAAGAAAAGTAAACAGGGTAACTGAGGAGTAGCAAGTGGCCCAATCCTTTCACAAGGATAAGCCTAGGAACTAAACTTATAAAAGCTAAAGCGTTCTTGAGAACACGCGGGAGAGATAGTCAAGTTACTTTCACCATACTCCGCCAAGTAATATGTATTGTATTGATAAGTGTTGGTGGGTGGATCAATGCTAGTACACCTTCTAGATTAAGATAAGTGTACTCTTATGATTACACACCTTGCAAGCATCCGCAAATACAAGGTAGTAATTAAGGTATAAGCCTAACCACAACATTACGATCAAGGATCCATAACTCCCTTATGCAAAAGTTTGCGAACTGGGGTTCAGGTTTCTGTCACTCCGGCAACCCACCATAAGAATCCTTTGTGCACAATGTATTCCTCTAGGCTCATTAAAGGTGAAGTGTTAAGTGTTCGACTCACATAACACCACTAGATAAATAACAACACAACTTAAGTATCAAACAACACATAATACTTCAACATCATATGACTACTAACAACTAGACTTATCCCATGTTCTCAATAACTAAAGTAACTACTCACAAGACATAAAAGAGATCATGATCAGAGGTGATAGATGGGTGGCAAACAATTTGGACACAATGAAATTTCTCCAACAAAACTCAATAGCATTCACCACAAAGTAGTAATCAACACCAACAGAGTAGAGAGGATAGATAAAACGGATTAAAACACAAGTTGAAATTGTGAGATGAGATGGGATGGTGATGGAGATGGTGCTGATGTTGGGGATGATGTTGATGATGATCTCGATGATGCCCGTGACGATGATGATGATGATGGCGACGATCTCCCCTTCCGGGAGGTGATCTCCCCGGCGGAATCTGCCCGCCGGAGATGAATTTTCTTCTCTGTAGGTTTCCGCCCCGTGGCGGCGGCGATACGAGAAATCTCTTCTGTATTTAGGGTTTTCACCCCAGGGGGTCCTTATAGGCGAGAGGGGGCACCGAGGGGGGCCACCAGGCATCCAGGAGGGTTCCTGGCGCGGCCAGGAGGGGGGCCGCGCCAGGCATCCTTCTGGCTGCCTGGTGGGTCCCCTGACCTCCGTCTTCGGTGATCCCCAGTCAATTCCCATAAAAACGATCCCCGTAAATTTTCATCGCATTTGGACTTGATCTGATTTAGCAACTTGGTGTCCACTTTTCACCGCTGAATCCTGGTTCTGCTGCTTCGGCATCGGAAAGTTGTAAACTGTGTAAAACAAGCCAAAACAACATAAGAACAATTCTTTAAAGTGGAATATATCAATGAATAGGATGAAATTACGATATAAAATAGTGATGTTTTTTGGACGTATCAGTTGCCCGTCCTTGGCATCCATTATTCGCATGTTTCCCTTCTGCTTCTTCTTCTTCGGATGGCGCCCAAACATGGTAGAGGTGTAGCTGGGCGAGGCTGTGGTGTTGCAGGGCGAGGTCATGGCCGCCGTGGTCGTGTTGGCCGCACCCCTCGGTCCTCACGTGGTGGGCGTCATGGTACTGCATTGGCGCTTTCTTCTTCTTCCTGCATGGAAGACGGATTTTGGCGTTATGATTTTCTTTTGCACGTTCTTGGGCCGAATGCTGCCCGGATTCCTCTTCCTGCCTCGTTTGCCTCCATTGCTTCTGAGCATGGCTTAAAGGGCTTCTGGCTCCGTCTTCATGGATGCTCTCGTTCTTCTTCTTGGGTGGAGCTGGATTTTGATAGTTCATTCTTGATCTTCCTTGGGTTTGGCTGGAGGACATTTTCTCATCAGTTGAACTTGCGCAGCGGGGACAGCCTTTGTTGTCGTTTTGACGGCGAAGATACTTTTATTATCCGTGCGTTTGATGCTGGGGGCAACCGTGTGGAGCCATACTGTGAGGAGACAAGCAGCAGCGATTCTGATGGCTCGAGTGGTGGTTCGCCTGCTTCTCCGGTTTCTTCGTCTTCGGTTGATCCCTCTGGTGATGGTGCTTTCTCTTCTAGTTCTAAGGAAGAACTGGATGTCAAGCCAGTCGTCAAGCGGTAGCGGCAGTAGGCGAGGCACCTTGTAGAACTGGAGGACGGAGAGCTTCTCCCTCGTCGGCTAGGCTGTTGCTTTGTCCGTGATGACGACCGCCGGGCTGTGGCACGAAAGTGCCAATTATCTCAGCATGAGCACACATGTAGAAGTTAAATGTAGCCCAGCTTGTAGCTCCGCAGGTCCTTCTGTAATGGCAAACTGTCGTTTCGACTTCTTTGTAATGAGAACGTCTTTGACTCCTTTTTAATGAGAATGTCTTCGACTCCTTTGTAATGAGAATGTCTTCGACTCCTTTGTAATGAACGTGTCTTCTCGGGTGCGCGCCAACGCTCCCGATGGGAGTAGCCCCCGAGGCTACGTTTGATTTGTAGAATCAAGCGAAGGCTTTATGAATTTTTTTTATCTCACTAGTTTGTAGCTTGTCTTTGAATTTTTAGAAGTTTATATTGGGTGCGCGTCAGCGCTCCCGATGGGAGTAGCCCCCGAGTCTTTAGGCGATCGCTTGTGATCGGGTGAAGACTAAAGAATCGTGCGCTTTTTGATGCGACTTTCTTTTGCCTTAGCTTTTTTGCTCACGAGGGTCTTGCGTATTTAGCGAAGATAACGTCTTTCGGGGGAAGTTTCACGCTCGAGTCCCCGAGTCTCTTTTGAGTAAAAGTCGTGTTTGTGAAGATAGCGTCTCTCGGGGGGGGGGGCGGGGTTCTTGGCTTGAGCCCCCGAGTGCTTGTAATTAAAGGTCGCGTTTGCGAAGATAGCGTCTCTCGGGGGGAGTTTCATGCTCGAGTCCCCGAGTCTTTTTTGAGTAAAGGTCGCATTTGCGAAGATAGCGTCTCTCGGGGGGAGTTCTTGGCTCGAGCCCCCGAACGCTTTGTAAGTAAGGGCCGCGTTTGCGAAGATAGCGTCTCTCGGGGGGAGTTCTTGGCTCGAGCCCCCGAGCGCTTTGTAAGTAAAGGTCGCGTTTGCGAAGATAGCGTCTCTTGGTGGAGTTCTTGGCTCGAGCCCCCGAGCGCTTTGTAAGTAAGAGTGCTTTGGGAAACATTGTTTTATTCCTTCAAATTTTACATGTGTTGCCGATCGGTGCTGCTGCCGATATCTTGATAATGTCAAGAGGACTATGGGTAGAACAGGCGTAGGTTCGCTACGTTCCATGGATTTCCCATGTCCTCATTAGTCTTTGGATTCTGCAGTCTGTATGCTCCTCTTCCAATGACTTCTGAGATGGTGAATGGTCCTTCCCATTGTGGGGAAACTTTGTGCACTTTTTCCTGTATTAGCCGCAGCACAAGGTCTCCTTTGTTGAACGTTCTCTTCCGCAGGCGACTGCTTTGATATGTGTGTAATTTGTCCTGGTACCCTTCGGACCTTGTGATGGCTGTGTCCCGTGCTGTGTCTGCTACGTCTTTGTCGTACTGCAACGATTCTTTTGTCTCTTCTTCTTCGTACCCTAAGACTCTGGGTGCTCCGAATTTTAAGTCATGCGGTAGTATTGCTTCTGCCCCGTATACCAGGAAGAAGGGTGTATACTGGGTTGAGTTGTTTGGGGTGGTGCGTAGGCTCCATAGGACTGCGGGGAGCTCCTCTATCCAGTTGCCTGCGGCCTGTTCGAGTGGTGCTAGGAGTCGCTTATTTAATCCTCCGCATACTAAGCCATTTGCTTTATCCACTTGGCCATTAGACTGCGGGTGTGCGTCTGATGCGTAGTTGATTTTGATGCCCAACTCTTGACAGAAGTTTTGTAACTCTGCTGCTGTGAAGTTGGTACCATTGTCTGTGATGATATTGTGTGGTACTCCGAATCTGAAGATGATTGATTTGATGAAGTTGACAGCCGTGAGGGCTGTTGAGATGGTGATTGGTACTGCCTCGATCCATTTGGTGAATTTGTCGACTGCGACCATTAGGTGTGTTCTTCCTCCTTTTGATGATTTCTTGAGTGGGCCTACCATGTCGAGTCCCCATGTGGCGAATGGCCATGATAACGGGATGGTTTTGAGTTCCGATGCTGGGGCGTGCGGCCTGCTGGCGAACTTTTGGCAGGCAATGCAACGCCGTACAATATCCTCTGCGTTTCTCACGGCTATCGTCCAGTAGAATCCTGACCGAAAGGCTTTTTCCACGAGTTCTAGACTGATGGCATGATGCCCGCAGGTGCCTTCATGAATCTCCAGTAGTAGGGCTTTGCCGTCTTCTTGGTCTATGCACTTTTGTAGTACCTGGGAAATGCTGCGCTTGTAAAGATTTCTATTGATTACTGTGAATGCTTTGGATCGTCGACTAATGCGTCGGGCTTCTGCAACGTCTTGTGGTAGGGTGCCTTCGATTAGGAATCAAAGAAAAGGTCTTGCCCAGGCCGGGTCTTCGAGTGCTGCTGGTGCTTCGACTTCAATCGCTTGGTTGTTTGTAGCGTCAGCTGCGCTCGTTGCTGCCACTTGTGCTGGCTCATTTGTGTCGTCTTCTTCTGCGACTGCTTTGGGCTCCGCTGGCTTTACTTTTATTGATCTCTGATTGATGCTCTCGAGGAAAACGCCTGGTGGTATTGGTCCTCGGGTCGACCCGATGTTCGCGAGTTCGTCCGCTTCTGTATTATTTGCTCTGGGGATGTAGTTGAGTTCACAGCCGTTGAATCCTCCTTCTAGCGCGTTGTAGAGCTTCTGGTAGGCTTCCATGTTGTCTGCGACTGCATTACAATCTCTCATCGCCAGTTGGACGACGAGGTTGGAGTCGCCATAGATCGATAGGAGAGTGGCGCCGCAAGTTTTTGCCATGCGCATGTCGTGAATCGGTGCCTCGTACTCTGCTTCATTGTTGGAGACGTTGCTGAAGTTGATCTGGAGGATGTATTTGATCTTGGTTCCTTTGGGGAGACTAGGACGACGCCTGCTCCAGCTCCTTGCTGTCTTTTGGATCCGTCGAAGTACATCGTCCATGAGTTGGATAGGTCTGGGGGACCTGGTGTTTGGACTTCTGGCCACTCGACAAGGAAAGTCTGGGAGTACTTGGCCTTTTATTGTGGTCGGGTGTTTGAACTGTAGGTCTCGTGGGCTGAGCTCCATGTTCCACTCGGCGACTCGATCGGTCGCGCCTGGATTGTTCAGGATGTCCACGAGTGCTGCACTGCTCAAGATTGTGATGGAGTGTTCGTCGAAGTAGTGCGATACTTTCCTGGAGGTCATGATAATGGTGAGCAGGAGCTTCTGGTAGTGCGGGTACCGCTACTGTGGCTTTGTGAGTAGCGTGCTCAGGTAGTAAATTGGTCTTTGGATGCTCTGGATTTTTCCTTCTTCTGCACGCTCGACGACAAGCACTGTTCTCACGACGCTGCTGCATGCTGCTATGTAGAGACATAACTTTTCCCTTTCTTTTCGCACCGCCAAGGTTGGTGGGGTGGAGAGAGTCTTGTTCAAGTCTGCGAATGCATTGCTGGCTTCCTCAGTCCACTCGAATTTTTCACCTTTTCTCAGTAGTTTGTAGAAAGGTAGGGTCCTTTCGCCTAGCCTGGTGATGAAGCGGCTCAATGCTGCGAGCTTTCCTGTGAGCTGTTGTATTCCTCTGATGTTGGTTGGCCTTTGCATCTTGGCGATTGCTTGAACCTTTTTTGGGTTTGCTTTGATTCCTCGGGCGGAGACCATGTACCCGAGTAATTTTCCGGCTGGGACGCCGAACATGCATTTTTTGGGTTTAGCTTGATCCTGTACTTGTTGAGGGTCGCCAACGTCTCGCGGAGGTCGTCGAGTAGTGTGTTTGCGCTGTAGGTTTTGATGACAATGTTGTCTACATAGACCTGGACGTTCCTGTCGATCTGGTCTCTCAGACATGCTTGCATTATCCGCTGGTACGTGGCTCTGGCATTTTTTAGCCCGAAGGTCATTGTTTGGTAACAGAATACTCCGTAGGGGGTGATGAATGAGGTGTGCTCTTCGTCTTCTTCCTTCATCCTGATCTGATTGTATCCTGAGTATGCGTCGAGAAAAGATAGGAGGTCGCATCTTGCTGTGGAGTCGATTATTTGATCAATTCTTGGCAGGGGGAAGTGGTCTTTTGGGCAATTCTTATTGATGGGCCCATAGTCGACGCACATCCTTAGTACCTCGGTGTCCTTTTTAGGGACTAGGACTGGGTTTTCTATCCATGTTGCTTTCTTTTTCTCTCTGATGAACCGTGCGTCGAGTAGTCGATTGACTTCTTCTTCGATTGCTCTGCGTTTGGGCTCTGAAAACCGCCGCAGCGCCTACTTTACTGGCTTCCTGTTTGGCTTGATGTGGAGCGCATGTTCTGCGAATTCTCGTGGTATACCAGGTATGTCGGCTGGGCACCAGGCGAAAAATTTCCACTCTTCGCGAAGGAAAGTTATGAGGGCGGTTGCTTGCTCTTCTAGAAGGTGGGCATATACGCGGACTGTCTTCTTTGGGTCTGTTGGGTGTACTTGGTGTGTGATCGTGTCACTGTCGATGCTGAAGTCGCGACCAAATTCTTTTTTCTCGATTCTGTTCGCTAGTGGAAATATGTTTTTGTCCGTCACCATGGCTATTTCTTTGAGCTGTTGTTGGGCTCCAAACGTGTCAGGTACTTTGTGGAAGTCGCGGTCGCACTTGTCCGATTTGGTGAAGCTTCCCTTGACTGTGATGATTTCTGCGGGTCCTGGCATCTTGAGCTTGAGATATGCGTAGTGTGGAACTGCCATGAACTGCGTGAACGCTGGTCGACCGAGTATGGCGTGGTACTGCGACTGCCAGTCGAGCACTTCGAACTCGAGTGTTTGCTTTGCGACGTTGCGCTTGCTGCCAAAGATTACATCGAGCAGCATTGTTCCAATGGAGGTGGTTGCTTCGCCCGGGACTACGCCGTATATTGTGGTTCCTGACTTCTTCCAAACTGATCGTGGGATGAACATCTTGCGTAGAGTGCTGGAAAAGATTATATTTAGACTGTGGCCTCCATCCATGAAGATTTTGTCCATGTCGTATCCTCCGATTTGGGCTTCAAGGACCAAGGGTGCATGCCCAGGCCTTGGGACTGCGGGCGGGTGGTCGCTCTGTGAGAAAGTGATGCTGGTCTCCGCGCCGTGCAATTTGTAGGTCTCTTTTGTTTTTAGTTCTTCGACTGCTTTGGCCTGCAGGGTGTATGCATCTTTCTTTGCTTTTGAGGGTCTTCCTTCTTGGATCATGCAGATTCGTCCATGGGACGTGGGGTATTGCTCCTCTCCACTTTGTGCGGGCGACTGCGTGTTTCTTCGAGTGCGTTTGGCTTCACGCTGCCTCTCCTCCTTTAGGCTGTTGGAGAGTTTGGCGAACAGGTGGCAATCTCCCAGTGTGTGACTTGCTCTGATATTTCCTCGGCTGTCTTCAAAACAGTGGATCGCGCAGGGTCCTTCCAGTTGCTCTTTAGTTGTGAGCTTGCTGGAGCCGGCGTGCCTTCTTCTTCTTGAGATTTGAAAGGTCTGCACTACAGGAAACAGGAGTTTTGCCGTCAGCCAAAGCTGACGGCAAACATATGAAAAGCTGACAGCAAAGGCTTTGTCGTCTGCTCCACGAAGGCAAACCTGTTGTCAGCTCATCAGTCGGCAGTGAGCTTCTTTGCCGTCAGCTTAAGATCGACCGACGACAACGCCTTTGCCATTAGCCTTTTTGTACTGGCTGACGGCAAAGCCGCTCGTACGGCCAGCCCCTGACTTACCCCGTGAGCTGAGTTAACGGCGTGCATTGCCGCCATCTAGCCGTCTGGATGACGGCAAAGCCCTTTCCTGGGCCCACATGTCAGCAGTTTGCCGTCGGCTTACGGTGGGCTGACGGCAGCCAGCCTACTTTTTGCCGTCAGCCGGTCGAAGGCCGACGGCAAAGCCGTGACCACATGGTCACTGCCACAGCCCAGATTGCACAGGCTGCCGCCACGTGTCCTCTTTGCCGTCAGCTTGTCGACGGCAAAGACGTTTCCGTCAGCAAGCTGACGGCAAAGTACCATGTATTTTACTTTTGTGTTTATATTTTTTATATTCCCTTCATTTGTAAAATAATAGACATATATAATAGCCAGTAGCATATAACATCACAATAACATCATATAACAACCATCACAAGTGCATCAACCATATAATTAACAACCATCACAAGTGCATCAACCATATAATATTTACAAGTGCATCAACAAAATCTATAAAGTTTACAAGTTCAACATCCATCCATATGACAAACACTAAAAGTTCAACATCCTATATCTACAACACACTCCAAAGGTAGCATCCATCCATGCATATAGCCAAAATCTGCAAAATGTGAACATAATCATGTTAGTTACGGAAAAGAATAAATCCAGAATGAAGTTTATATTTGAAACTAGCTAGAGGTATGCCAGTTTTGTCCTTTTTAAGAAAAGAATAACAAGGAGAAGGATAAGGAGAAGAATAGGAAGAAGATGGAGAAAAAGAAAGAAGAGAAAAAGGAAGAATAAGAAGATATTTTCTTCTTCCTCTTTCTTTTTCACCTCTTCCTTCTTCTCTTCTTTCATTTCCTCCTCTCCTTTTTATTCTACTTAGGTATTAAAAGAAGCTAAGTATATGTTAGTTTTGGCCTTTATAAGCTAAGTATAAAAAAAAGAACACGGAGAAGAAGAGTAAGGAGAAGAGGAAGAATAAGAATAAGATGAAAGGAAGAAGAGAAGATGAAGAAAAAGTAAAAATATGAAGAACTTTTCTTCTTTTACTTTCTTTTTCACCTCTTTGTTCTTCACCTCTTTCTTTTCCTCCTATCCATCTTCTTATTCTACAATACTTGTTCTTCTTAGACCTCAAGATCTAAATATATCTCATTTTAGATCTAACTAAGTCATTAATTCATTTTTGAGCTTTATATGCGAAGTATAAGTCATTTTTAGGTTTATAATCCACTTAAGCTAGTAAATTCATTATTGAGCTTTTATAAGACAAGTATAAGTCATTGTTGAACTTAATAAGCTTATAAAATCTAATTTGAGATTTAAAAGCTTATAAAGCCAAGTTTGAGCTTTATAAGCTAATAAAGTCACTATTGAGCTTTTAGAAGCCAAGTATAACTCAATTTTCATCAAACTAAGCTATTAACATCATTTTTCAGCTTTATGAGCTTATGAAGTCATTGAGGAGCTATTATAAGCCAAGTATAAGTCATTTTTAGGTTTACAAGCTTATAAAGCTAAGTATAAGCTTTATAAGCTTATATAGTCATTTTTTCGCTTTAATAAGCCAAGAATAAGTAAATATTTATGTAACTAAGCTATTACTACCATTATTGAGCTTTATGATCATATAAAGTCATTGATGGGCTTTATGTAACTTACCGGAGGCCACCTCAAGGCTGAGAAGCGCCGCCACGTGGGTTGCTCGGTGATTCACTAGGAGATTCTTGTGGGTTGTGAGATGCAGCTCCAGAATTATGCTGCAACAAAGGATGAGTTGCAATGTGGTAAGCATGATGACACTTGATGATATAAGACCGGACTATATTGATCATTGAAAGAAACTTACCGTTCCGGGAGGAGAAACGATAGGCGTTGGCATCGGTGGAGGGGTAAGACCTTGCTTCTCCCACATACTCTGCGAGTTATTTTTTGAGGACTCGAGCATATTAGCAAGTGAACCAAACATATGCATATGCATTCTTGGCGGATCTTTGCAAAAGTAGTAACTTACCGAGAAGAGGTCGTAGATGGCCTTCGTCTGGGCATTATTGCGTGCCCATTCCTCCTCGAGTATCCTCTGGGTACTCTCCTCCGCCAGCCGGTCCCTCTCCGCAAGCTGCTCCGACAACATCTCTGGTGTCTCCTGTCTCTCCCTCTGAATGGCGTCCTGCGAACACTCAACAATATAGCAATTATTGTCATCATCGCTACGTAGTCTAAAGAATGGAAAGAAAAATTGAGACAAAGTTATACCTGGATAGCAATGTCCACTAGACGCGGGCGAGGTCGTACAGCAGGAGCGGAGCTCGTTTGCTTCGCCTTGATCTGAGGTAGAGTCTCCGGGCAATGTACGAAGCCATTTCACATGGAGGTGCTGCCATGATGCTTACCGCCACCAGAAATCATCAAGGCCTCCGGATCCATCTCCTCCTCGCTCGGGTCAAACTGAGGACCGCGTAGCTCTTTCGCCACCTTAGAATAGGCAATCATCTTGTGGTAGGCTGCAGCGCTGGTGTACGCCTCAACACCGTCGCCCTCGGAATATGCCTTCACCGTTTTGTACTTTCCCTTATGGGCCATGGAAAATGAGCAAAATCCCTTAGGCACAGGCTGATTATGGTGTTTCGCCTACAATGAAAAGAAAAGAAAAGGCATGAAACAAATCAATTGATTAATGATGAAAGGACATGAAACTGAAAACAAAAAGGCACATACCCATTTTTTGCGTACTCGTTGACGTTGAGATTGCCTTGGTGGTGTGCCACACCTACCATTTGTGCACGCCTACCCTTGGCGCTTTTGTGGGTGGACAGCCAGGCATCATTGAGCCATTTGTCCACTATCGCCTCAAAGCAATCCATCTTATTTGCACACCATCTCGGGAATGCCTATGAATTAATAATCTTATAAAGTCATTGAATAGCTTTTTTAAGCCAAGTACAAGTCAAGTTTTAGGTAACTAAGCTATTATTATTATTATCATTTTTGAGTTTTACAAGCTTATAGAGTCAAGTTTGACCTTTATAAACTTATAAAGCAAAGTTTGACACTTATAAGCTTATAAAGCCAAGTTTGAGCTTCATAAGCTTATAAAGAAAAGTTTGACACTTATAAGCTTATAAAGCCAAGTTTGAGCTTCATAAGCTTATAAAGAAAAGTTTGACACTTATAAGCTTATAAAGCCAAGTTTGAGCTTCATAAGCTTATAAAGAAAAGTTGGAGCTAACTAGGCCTTACTTATAAGTGTAGGAATTTGAATTAGTTAGTAATTTACCTCCAAGTATTCTTCCTTCTTAAGGAAAACTTTTCTACACTTCTTCTTGGCCTTCTTCACGCCCTTCTTGGCGTTCCAATCTCGAACACACTGAACACGCATCTTGTGCCTAGTGTTCGTGAGTAGCCTCACTATCTCCTTCTCGAGATTCTTCTGGGCCGCCGGCTCCATCCCCTCCTCATCCCTATAGTAGCACTGAAAAATGCATCGAACATATGCTTAGATGAGTGAAATGATTCCAACACTAATAAATGATTGCAATGCTTAGAATACTTACCCAAAAAGTAGCCACCACCATGTCGGCTTTGGTACGGCATTCAACGTTGTTGATGCGTTCATCTGGCGGGGCCGGGGCGGCTTTGTAGTGTGGCCAAGTGAGGCCAGGCACAGGAACCCTACCCTCAACAGGAAACTGGACTAGCCCGGGGAACTACTCCTTAAGCACGGCAACAAGGAGGCAGTTCGGATTCTGAGCACCTTCCGGGTAAGTCCACGGCCTGCAAAATAAGAACACAAAGACATTATTTCTTGTTGGACCATATGTACATGTATGATATATATATATACAAGGAACACAAAAAATTCATCAACTTACTTCTCCCCATCTGGCGCAATCAATGTCCTCTGCGCAGGGTCCGGACATGGTGGGAGCCGTGTCATACCACGCTGGTACACTGGCTTCTTGGAAGAGGAGCTCCCCTCACCCCCATCTTCCCCCTCACCCCCCTCACCCGCGTCGTCATCGCTATCATCATCCTCATCAGCATCATCATCATCCGTGCGAGCACGCTCCTCCCAAGGATCATCCCAAAGAGGCTCCGTCGACTGCCTCGGTGCCTCAGTTGTCTCCGACTACACCGGCGGTGTCCGCTGCTCCGGTGCATCCGACTGCACCGGCGGTGGCCGCTGCTCCGGTACCTCTGACTGCACCAGCGGTGGCTCCTGCACCGGTGAGACTGTCCTGTGAGTGGGTGACTCGGCTAGGGCGCCACCTGCTCGACCACCTCCTTGACCACCGGGTTTAGCTCTCTTTTGGCCTTTTCCCCGACCTCTCCCACGAGGCTGCTCAGCACGTTCCGGCGGCGAGCTGGCTGCGACAATACCCGCCAGCAACTCTCTCCGTAGAGGTAGAGGTGGTCGAGACTCCACCGGTGGGTCCCTACGGCTCGCCATGTGTCAACACCTGTTACGGAGTAAAGATGAATTAGTAAAGTAAGGAAATAAATAATACAAATTAATATATACAAAAAATAAACATATGCATATAAAGATGAATTAGTACATTAAGGAAATAAATAATACAAATTCATATATACAAAAAACAAAAGAAAGTTGGGATGCATACAACTAATAATCGGGATCATCTGTATCTTCTCCAGGATCAATAAAAACATCATCGTCACTATCACGCGTGTCGTCATGAATGATCTCTTCTCCGGGATCGGGTTCAGCGTCAACCACATTTCGAAAGCATTTTTGTACATACCGAAAGGATTGAAACCATCGAGGCTAATGGCGAGTGCCATGTTTCTTGGGTCTTTGGCTTTACCTTCTTTATGTATTTCATTGAACATCTTCCACGCTTCACCATCAAAGGGGTGGGTCAACATCAAATTCCCGTATTCATCTGTAGCACGTCTAATTCCATCTCTGTGCCATGTCCTTTGTTTTTCTGTTTCTTCAAGCATGTAAAGCCGTTGAAGTCTTGGTAAGATCGGTAGGTACCGAAGAATGTTTACGGGTATTTTTCTCTGCGTCTTCTCACCAAGACTGTTGTCTACGACAATATACCTGGGGGACTTGCAGCGTGGACAATAATTATCATCCGCATACTCATGCCTAAATAAGACGCATCCTTTCTCACAAGCATGTATCCGCTCGACGGGCATCTTCAGTGCACCGAGTATTTTGTCTGAGTGGTATAGGTTTGCAGGCATAATATGACCGTCCGGTAGAAAGCGCCCGAATAAGGTCATCATCGTATCATAGCACTCTCTGGGCAAGTTGAATTGTTCCTTAAGAGCCATTGTTTGTGCGATGGCATCTAGTTGACAAAGCTTGGTGTGCGCATGCAGTGGGAGTTTTGAAGACTCTAGCATGGCATAAAAGGCCTTGGCAGTTTCCTCCGGTTCTTCGTCCTCATGACGAGCATCGTTGTTGTCATTGACCATGTCTTCGATCCCTGTACCACAATCCTCAATGCGCTGACGCACTACCTCATGTCTGTCACGTTGGGCCGACTCGCCATGAAATGACCACAACGTATAATCAGGCATGAAACCACACATTTGCAGGTATTTACCCATTACATCCTTTGTCTGTTGTGAATAGTTCTTACATCTAGTGCAGGGGCACCATGTTCTTGGTTGGCCAGCAATAAATGCAACCTCTAGGAACTCCTCGGTCTTGGTCAACCGTTCCTCAGTCATATTTTTCTGACTAGGGTGACCGGTGTACATCCACGCACGATCATTCATTCTGGCTAGCTAGCTAGTACAAATTAACACCAGAAGGCATATAATTAATTACGGTGATACGGCATATGCACACTAGCTAATAGGTAAAGATAAGTCCTAATCCCACCCGAGTATGTGCAGATTGGATTCATTTCCCCATGCTCTCCTCCCGATCCGACACAAAATTTCGACAACACCTCCCCGCTATTCTCCTGATACACGTCTCAGCATTAACCGAGAGGATGTGTACCCGGAGAACAACAAGGTGGCGCTGACGAAATCCTGTGTCCGATCCGGAGGAGAGCATATCTGGGGAAATGAATCCAATCTACACATACTCGGGCTGTCCATGGATAACGTTGGACAATTCGAAAGAATCCAATTAAAAATATGCAAATGAATGCATATTTATAAATGGAATCTTTCGAACGGGAGACGCATATGGGTTACGCAACGGAACCTTACATCTAAATTTTAACTCGATATGGGAAAGCGGTGGGCTGAACTAAAGTCAGGCCATAAACCACGTAGCAAAGGGAATAACCAAACACAAACTTAACTAGGATGCTATGAAATCTTGACCACTAAATAATTACATAAGATCTAAATAAAAATAGTTTTTTCTTTTCTATTTTCATTTCTACTAAATAATAATCATTTGCATTTTATTTCCACTAAATAAAATACTAATTCATTTGTTCCTCTATGTTTTATCTCTTTTTATTTCCTCCACTTCTATTTCTTTTATTCTTTCCTCTACTTCTCTCTTCTTTTATTTTCCTATAATTTCTCTCATTCTCTTCATATCTTCTCTACTTCTCTCTTTTTTTCTCTCTAATCCTTTCTTTCTTATATTCCTCTACTTCTCAATTCTTTTCTTTTCCTAATTTCTAATTTAAAAAATGCAATCCAACAATAAACCCTGAACCCTTCTTCTTATACCTAAAATCTAATTAGCATGTCAAAACTAACAACCTTTCTTCTTTTCTTTCTTTTATTTCCTAACAAAATCCTAACAACTAAATCATTTATTTCCTAACAACTAAATCACTTATTGCCTAACAACAAAAGAATTTATTCCTCTGTTTTCTAACAACAAAAAATCATATGCCTTTTCTCTGCTCTTTGCTTTCCTCCTCTCATCTACTTTTTTTTGCACTAACTACACTAATGAATCCTAAACCCTAACTAACAGATTCTAATAACAAAATGAAAACAAACAATAAATACTAAACCCTAACTAACAGAATCTAATTAACAAAATGAAAACAAACAATAAATCCTAAACACTACCAAAAAAATAAGAAACATGAGAAGGAGTAGCTCACCTCAGGGGGATCGAGCAGATCGTTGACGGTGACGCCGGGGACGGAGGAGCTCGCCGGTGGAGGGAAGAAGCCCGGGGACGGAGAGAGGAGCTCGCCGGCGTTGAGGGAGGACCTACACAGAGAGAAAGTTAGAGAGAGAGAGAGAGAGAGAGAGAGAGATAAGAGAGAAGGGGTGTGAGGGGCAGGGGCGTACCAGCGGAGGCGTTGGGAGTTCGGAGATGGCGCCCTGGACGGAGAGCAGGTGGGGCACCGGCGCGCGCAGGGGCACCGGCAGCGGCGGCTCACCGGCGGAATGCTGGGGTGGCGGCGGGGCACAACCAGAGAGCAGGTGGCGGTGAGATGTGGGAGAGAGGGGTTGTGGGGGTTAGGGATTGCCCGATGGGGGATAACGGCGCTAGATGCTTGGCCGTCAGCCAGCTGACGGCAAAGCAGCAGGCAGTTAAGCTAGCTCCGCCTGGTGGGGCCCGGGTTCTTTCTTTGCCGTCAGCTTTAGTTGCATCTACCGTCAGCCAACTGACGGCGTTGATCGGGCTGACGGCAAAACTCCGTTTTGCCTACAGCCAAGGCTTTGCCGTTAGCTTTCCACCTAGCTGACGACATAGTATTCTTTGTCGTCAGCCCCGACTAAAAGCTGACGGCAAAGCCATTAGTTGACGGCAAAACTCATGTTTCCTGTAGTGCTGGGAGGGGTCTTCTGCTCGACCGTGGAATCTTGGGTCGAGTTCTATCCCATCACTGAGTGATTGATTATGGATGAAGTTGGCGAATTCGTCTGGCCTTCGATCCGGGTCGTAGTAATCTCCGGTCTGGGTTTCAAAGTTGCTGTCTTGGCGTGTGGTGGGAGTCCACGTGGCGGTGGGTCGTCGACTAATGGGCGAGCCTTCGGTCACACGCGGCGACTCCTCGAGTGGGGTTCTCGAGTAGCCTCCTTGTGCTTGTCTTCTAGGTCGTTGAGTTCTTTTCCATCGGTGATGGATATGATAGTCGTCGAGGCGCTGGACTTGGTTCGGCGTCAGGCTGGGTGATCCTGATGGGGTGATGGAGATGCTTGAAGTGAACTTGAATCTCTCGAGCGGGCTAGGTCTGGCTTTATCCCTCGAGTCTTGATCTGTTGAGGTCTGGACCGCCAAGATCGTGGTTCCAACCTGCGTAGTTCCCACAGAAGACGCCAATTGACGGGGATCAACCCCAGCAAATCCCATGGTCAGGGGCCCTGGGTTAGTCATAGAGATAGGCACAGGTTGGACGATACTCGTCATCTAACAGGAGAGGCACTTCCTGCTCGATATTATTGCGTGAGGGGGCGATTACAGTGGAGGCCAAGGCGAGTTCTCGCAAGGCTAGTATGAGTAGATGCGTATTGAGTTCATTTGGACGTCTCCCCTCCTAGCCTTTATATATTAGGCCAGGTCTCGGGCCGTCCGTCCTAGGTTACAGTAGATGGTTTCCTAGTTCTAGTCTTGCCTTGTACGCCAAGTTGCACCTTCCATGTTAGTCGCGGACTCCTACGTCGGTGCCTGGTTGCGCCAATTGTGGGCTTGTCGCATCTTCCCGGTGGGCCTTCTATCTTCACACGCACCAGTTACTCTCACATGTAGGAGTCGTGGGGTCACCCCCTCGTCAATGATAAGTAGGTGTCAACGGCGCAACTGACGTGGACCTGCCCACAACACAATTAACTTTTCTCCCAATGAAGTTCGGAGAGGTTATCAATCTCTCTGGTCTTGTTGTTTACAAAGGATCAAAACACACGTGATAATGATAATGATAGCAACTGAAAGTAAAAGCAAGAAAGTAAATAAGCGTGTAAACAATGATAAGAATATGGAACGGGGTCCAGTGATGTTCACTAGTGATGTCTCTCTCCCAAAAGACGGTAAAACTGCTATGCGAGGTAAACAAATTACAGATGGGCAATTGACGGGATTATAAACGCACTGCAATGCTAACTATGCTAAAGGAAGAGGCTGAAAAGCATGGGCGGTACGCCAAAATAAGTAGACTAAAATCCAACTGCATCTACTACTAATCATCCACCTTGAGATATCTATCCAGAACATCTTGCTGGTATTAAGTTCCGAGTCCCACCCAAAGTATAAACCCAAAGAAACAGACAACTGCATTAAAAAGCACTTTGTGTAAAGTAAACAATCCTTGCAACCGCGGTTACAAGCATCGTTGTTGTCCCCCTTGTGGCCACAACACATCCCCTAGACTCATGTTTTTCTCACTCAAGCGTGTCATCAGGGGGCATGAACCCACAATCAAGCATAATGTTCCCTCTTGGATTTACTACCTACTACTTGGCCAAAGCAATAAACAACAATAGAGAACATGCAAGAATTACTTCGGAACAAAAATACAAAAGATAAGAACCAATTATATTACTCTATCACAATCTAAACATAATCTTATAATCCATCAGATCCCATCAAACTCAGCATAGCAACAGCAGAAAGATTACATATGTGCCTCGATCATGAAGGGCAGCTCACGAGATCTAAACCATGAAGAACAAACAGGGAAGGAGAACATCACATATCTATTGATCACGGACCCATGGTCAAAAGGAAACTACTCACGGCACATCCGGGAAGCGTCCATGGTGGATGGGAAGCTCCCGGAGGTCGATCCTCCCTCCGGCAGGGTGCCGGGAAGGGTCCTGCTAACGCTCCCGATCTTGGAAGCGCGGCGGCGGCGGAACAGAGGCGAGATCGCGAAAAAGGGTTCTCTCTTCGGAGGTTTCCTGTGACGGAGAATAAATAGGCGAAGGGGGGCAGCAAGGGGGCCACCAGGGGTCCTGGCGCCCCCTGGCGCGGGCAGACCCTAGGCCTCTCCAGGTGGCCGCCTGGGTCCCTGGTGGTGGCCCCTCGGTCCTCCTTCGGGGCTCTGGAAGCTTCCGGTATGCTGATTTTTTTTCTGATTTTTACCGGATTTTTTGAGCACTTTTTATATTGGGAAAAAACTGAAATAGAAAAACAGCAGAAAACAGGAACTGGCACTGGGGTGGACTGATTTAATAGGTTAGTCCAAATATGATCAAAAGTGTATGAAAGTGTATCTAGATCATAGCAATATCACACAAAACATGCATGGAGCAAGCAGAAATTATCGATACGTTTGGGACGTATCAATTGATGGGTATGAAGTGGCTGCCAGATAGACTTGTCGATAGACTTGCTTCTGCTTCCTGTTCGACGGTCGCCGAGATCATGCAGATTCGTCAATGTGCAGTTGGGTATTCGTCCTCATCTTCGAGTGCTTTGCGCCTCTATTGAACAGCGGCGACTTGCCTTGGTGGCATAGAAGGAGTTGGTGGCGTGTCGTGTGTGTTCTGTCCAGGGAGGATGTTTGCGAGTGGTTGAGGAGCGGGCGGAGCGTTCCGACCGTGCTCCTCTGTGAGTTCGTTGAAACACCTGCAATTTCTTAGTGTGTGTCCCGATCGGAATTCTCCGAGTTCGTCCTTGTATCCGTGAAACTGGTAGGGTCCGTCAAGCTAGTCTTTCACCGAACGGAGTGTTCGGGTGTCGTCTTGTGGCTGCCGTGGCCGCCTTTCACGTTTTTGGTTTGGTGGTGTGCCATATCGACTGTCTCTTCTTAGTGGTATTTTTTCGTTGCGGCGCCTGCTGTCTCTGTCATCTGGGAAACCGGTTGCGACCATCTCGACCCCTTTGTCATCATAGAAATTGCGTCGTTGTCTTTTCCTTCTTCAGTCAAAGTTTCTGTCGTAATCATAGTAGTTGTAGTCGCGATCGTCTCGGGTGGATGGGATATATGCTTCGTTGCGTATAGAGTATTTTCCGTCAACCCGGTTATTGGCGTGTTCCAATAGGTGAGCAAGGTTCCAAACCTTGTGTTGTCCCAGCTATTCTTTGAAGTTTATGGTTTGGAGCCCTCTTCGGAATGCATCGATAGCGCTTTCGTCTGATATGTCTTCTACATAATTCTTTAGTATGGTCCACCTCTGTATATAGATGTGTAATGACTCCCGAGTGCCTTGTTTGCATGCTCGTAGTTCTTCAAGTAAGGTAGGTCATTTGTAGGTCGATTTGAAGTTTTCTATGAAGGACGACTGAAACTGCCTCCATGAGCTGATGGACCCGCACGGCAGATTTCTCAGCCAGTGCCTTGCTGACCCGGTGAGCATCAGCTGGATATACTCGAGGGCTGTGGTGTTGGAACCTCTCTCGAATTTGACTTCCTTTAGGTAGTTCTCAAGCCAGTCTTCTCGTTCTTAGAGTCCATCGTACTTGGGGGTTGCTGAGGTTAGCTTGAATTCGTTAGGCATTCGAGCTTCCCGTATTTCCCATGTGAAGCATATTTCTCCACTTAAGACAGAATCTTCGTCAGAAACTAAAGTGTCTGAATGCTCTTCACGTGCCGCCCGCCTGTGGCGTCCTTTGTTAACTTTGATTTGGGTGATGTCGTTGCGAGCGATGCGCTATCTGTCGTCTCGCTTTCGGTTTTGTCGCGCTCGCCTCGGCCGTGGTTTTTATTGCGGTCGCCGTGGTCGCGGCCGAGGTGGTGGTCTCCCTCGTCGTCGTCATCTTCATCAGGTGAGCTTGGATCTCCTCCTGGTGACTTTCCTCAGGTCCTTCGTCTTGCGGATGCTTTCTTGGGTGCGGACGCGGTGAGTTCTTCACTCATGAGCTTTAGAGCCCTTGATGTGTTGCGATGTACGCCCTCTTTATCCCCTGTCTGTGCACAGTGGAGGTAGGTATTTGGCAAGACTAGTGCTTCGGCTAGTGTGAGTTGTTCCTCGGCTTCAGAGTCGTCGTCTTCGATTCGGAATCTATCATTCAAATTGCGGGTCACCGTATCCTTGTCTTCTCGTTTCATATTATTGAGTCTTGACTTGCGCTGATAAGGGGATTTGAAATCAGAAGACTCTTCTGAGAGTGCCTCGCGCCTAGCACTCAACTCATTCGCGACTCGTCGTCGTTCTTGAATTTCGAACCGCATTCTCTTATTTTCCTTTGCAATGTCTCTTGTCAGTTTCTTATTGGCTTCTCACCCTTCGTTGGTAGGCCCCAAGTGGAAGGCGTGATGCAGTACAGCAGCGAGTTTTCCCTCAGTAAAAGATACCAAGGTTTGTCTCCAGTAGGACTCCAGAGATGATAAGTAGGTGTCAGCGGCGCAACTGACGCGGACCTGCACACAGACACAGATAACTTTGTTCGCAACGAAGTTTAGAGAGGTTGTCAATCTCTCCGGTCTTGTTGTTCACAAATGATAAAACGCAAGGGATAATGATAGCAACTTGAAAGTAAATGCAGGCTTGGAATCAATAATGAGGATATGGACCGGGATACGTGAAGTTCGCTAGTGGAGAGGAGACTCCCGGAGGTCAATCCCCCCTCCGGCAGGGTGCCGGGAAGAGGTCTTCTGGTGCTCCCGATCTTGGAAGCGCGGCGGCGGTAGAACAGAGGCGAGTTCACGGAATAGGGTTCTCGTTCTGGAGTTTTCCCATGACGGGGGATAAATAGGCGAAGGGGGGCAGCCAGAGGTGGACCAGGGGCACCAGGCGCCCCCCTGGCGCGGCCAGGGGTGGGGCCGCGCCGGGTGGCTTCTTGGGCCCCCCTGGCTCCCCTCTGGCCCCTCCCGGGCTCTTCTCGAAGCTTCCGTCACGCTGATTTTTTATCTGAATTTTCCCGAATTTTTTTGGCAATTTTTATATGGGGGAAAACTGAAATAGAAAAACAGCAGAAAACAGGAACAGGAACTGGGGTGCACTGAGTTAATAGGTTAGTCCAAATATGATCAAAAATGTATGAAAGTGTATCTAGATCATAGCAATATCACACAAAACATGCATGGAGGAAGCAGAAATTATCGATACGTTTTGGACGTATCAAGATCCCCAAGCTTAATTCCTGCTCGTCCTCGAGTAGGTAAATGATAACAAGCATAATTTCTGTGGTGACATGCTAGCAACCATAAAAGAACTTTGAAAAGTAAAGCAATCAAGGTTAGAGATTCAATTCAAGTCATAACTGGCAAGAGTCTATATTAGCATTGAAAAAAGTAACAAAAGAACAAAAGGTGCAAGAGCTCTCGCTGTCCGTGACTCGAATGTCTCCAAATGGTGTTTGCGTGCAAGAAAGGAGGATAGGGAATACGAGAGAAAAAAGTATTTTTGTTGAGAACTCAATCTACTAAAGTTTCACACTTGTTCCTCTTTGGAATCTTATCTTGACTCGTCCCCAGACCACTTGGTCCTCACAGGTACAAGTCAATTTGATCCACTTCTTTTCGATATTTTGAGCACTCATGCAATGGATGAGCGTAAGCACGAGAGTTGACACTTAGGATGGCAAAGAGAGAAAATATGGTGGAGGAGGAAGGTAAAAAGGATGAGAAAGGCTCACATCAATGAGGACAATCATAGGCAAGAGATGCCAAATGATAGATATGATGTGAGGAGTAGGGATTGCCATGCAACGGATGCACATACGAGCTAGGAAGCTCTCCAAACTATATGCAAAAAGATCATCTCTATGGAGTACAAGGATATAAAGGGAGTACTAGTGTGGATCTCTCAAAAGGATAGTAGTGTTGCCCCCTTCTCTCTTTTTATTTCTTTTTCTCTTTTTTCTATTTTTTTGTATTTTTTTGTGGCCTCAATGGCTCTTTCTATTTAACTCTCATTTGTCCTCTTTGGGATCTTTTAATGTGTCCACTTTGGGATCTTTTCCTCACTTAAGGGCAAAACTCTATTTTACAAGAAGGTAAAGGAGATCTTTCACACTTTACAAGGTACTCAAAATCATAAAGAAGATGTAACTATCATGATGTATGCAATGTATGTCGCTACCAGTGTAGAAGGAACATGTATGACATGAAGATCAAGTCATGAAGAGGTGGAAGTTGCATGGCAATATATCTCGGAAAGGCTATGGAAATGCCTTGATAGGTAGGTATGGTGGCTGTTTTGAGGAAGGATAAAGGGAGGCTTATGATCACAGAGCGTATCATGCCAAGGGTTTGGATGTACCGGCGAAGGTGGACACCAACTCTCGGAGTGAGAAGAAGGCAATGCACGGCACGGGAAAGGCTAGCAAAATATGGGAAGGTGGAAGTGTCAACTCTCAATACTTACATTAGTCCGAAGAACTCATGCACTTATTATCGGTAACTCTCAATCTAATAAGAAGGTTCACAAAGAGACAAGTACCCCGAGGAGGAGTGTATGGGGGTTTGGTTATCCTTGCGCATCCTCGACTCATGGTACGTGAGTGTACTCTACTATTCGACTCCTCAGAAGAGTAGTGATCTATCTAGTAGCTAGAGTTCTCAACTAGTTTTGTAGGTTTTGAAAATAAACACGGATTGCCCAAAATACGACACCTATCACTAATAGGCAAGAGCTCTTGACACCAAAAGTCCAAACATTACTCACAACAATACCTCAAAACTATTGCAAGCTACTACTAAAATTAAATAGCAACCTCAACTACCTACTTTCAAGACAAAACACAACTCAGTGCAACAACCAATTCTCTTTAACAAGATAAACATGAAAACTAAAAAGAGTTCCAGCAACAAACTAAACAAAAGCCAAGGCTCTTGCTAAAGACTAAAACTAAACATGGCAGTAGCTATGAAAAGATAAAGAACACACAACAGCAAAAAGATAGGCAGGAAAAATCCTATGATGTGTTCTAGATTTTGAAAGTGGAGCGTGTTTCTCTCCCACACAAAGTAAGAAAGGATCTAACTTGTTATGAACAGCAAGAAAAGCTAAAGAAAACTAAAAACAAAACCTAAGAGCGAGACGCTCCAAGCATAGCACATAACGCATGAAGTGATAAAAATATAGTGAGACGAAGGACGAACCGATGATTGTTGATGGAGAAGGGGATGCACGGTGGCATCCCCAATCTTAGATGCTTGAGTATCCTTGAATATTTATTGGGGATGCATGGGGGCAACCCCAAGCTTGAGCGCTTGAAACTTCCGGATCTTCTTTCATCATCTTCTATCGCACACTTGAAAACTCCCTTCATACATAACTCATCATAAGCTGATTAGAGAGGTTAGTACCCTTAATAAATAAATAAAAATTCACTGTATATAAAGATATTCTTGAAGAGCTACTGTTTCTCAAGAGTGCCAAAAAGTTTTTTTCAAAAGAAAAAGCAAGCTTAAGGTTTGCAAAAGTAAGGAGAGACAAAACATGGCAGAATCTGTGAAAAACAGAACAGCAGATAGTAAAGAATTTTTGAGGGGCCATTCTGCAACTCAAATCAAAAAACTCAGAACATATGGAAGTTTCGTAATTGTATATAGCATACTGTGTAAAAAATTCAGCTCAAAAAGATGAACTGGTATTTTTCTGGAATTTTTCTGGTCACGAGAACAGAATCTGTTTTCTGGACAGCATGTCACAACTTTTACTTCCCTTGCCGTAAGAGGCTATAACTTGGCATAAAGCTGAAAATAAAGATACAATGATGTTGCTACTGAAGTAACAAACATCAAGAAACAACAAAAGAAAGAAGAAAAACTTAAATTCGTTGCGGGCTGCCTCCCGAAAGCGCTTCTTTAAAGCTATTAGCTAGGCATAATGCAAAAAAGAAGAATCAAGTTTTATCAAGAGAAAGAGAATAACTAGCCCAAGTAACGGACTCAAAAGGTAACTTGATTTTCTTTCTAGAGAAGTGTTCCATCCCCTTTTTGAATGGGAATTGGAATTTTATATTCCCCTCTTTCATGTCAATAACCGCACCAACGGTGCGAAGAAAAGGACGTCCCAAAATAATTGGACACAAAGGTTCACACTCTATATCCATAACAATAAAATCAACGGGAACATAGTTTTCATTGAAAATGATAAGAACATCATCGATCTTCCCCAAAGGTTTCCTTATGGAAGAATCAACAAGATGAACACCAAAAGAACAAGGCTCAAAAGGCTTCAATTCAAACATATCAAATATTCTTTTGGGCATAACAGAGGTACTAGCCCCAACATCACATAAAGCATAGCAAGAGAAGTTATTCAATTTAATTTTGATCATAGGGTCCCAACCATCATCTAGCTTCCTAGGTATGGAGGCTTCTACTCTAAGCTTCTCCTCCCTATCTTTGATAATAGCATTTGTGATATGCTCCGTGAAGGAAAGATTAAGTGTGCTAGTGTGGGGGTCTCTAGACATTTTGTGTAATAAGCTAATAACTTCTGAGAGGGTGCAACTATCAAAATCAATATCACTACTATCAAAGGTGGTAGTAGTGTCATCTAGGCTCACTTGTTTGAAACCCTCTATGTTCATAGGATTTTCTTTTTCTACGGTTGAGGTATTAGCATCACCATTAATAGGTCCAACGGGACTAGGAGTGCATTGGGTGCTAATAGTTTTAGTGTCCTCAACAATTTGGATAGTGGAAACTGTGTGGTGTGTAGGAAGGCTCTTAATTCTATCCTCTTCCCCTTTTTCTCTAGCCCATCTTTCTTTAAGTTTAGCCATCATCCTAATATTTTCATTGATTTGTAACTAGATAGCATTAATAGGAGTGGCCTTATTCTCCTCAAGGGGGGAGGTTCTAATTTTAAGCATCTCAATATCAAGGGCTAAGCTTTCTACCTTCAAAGAGAGATTATCTATTTTAGCTAATTTCTCCTCTACATTTTTTTGAAGGCTTTTTGGGTAGTGATAAAGTCTCTAAGCATGCTTTCTAATTCAGAAGAGGGGTTCTTGTTGCTAGGGTAAGTGTTATTGTTCCCATAATTGGATGCAAACGGTCTAGGATTGCTAGCAAAATTTCCCCTATAAGCATTGTTGTTGAAGTTGTTTCTAGCAATAAAGTTCACATCTACTTGTTCTTGAGCAACCAAAGAATTTAAAGGAACATCATGAGGATCAATAGAGGGTTGCTTGGTAAGTAGAGACATAATTAAGTCAACTTTTTCATTGAGGGAGGTAATTTCCTCGACAGAGTTTACCTTCCTACCTGTTGGAGCGCGTTCGGTGTGCCATTGGGAATAATTTGTCATCATTTCATCGAGAAGCTTCCTGGCAGCACCAAGTGTAGTTGACATAAAGGTTCCTTCCGTGGCCGAATCTAACAGGTTCCGCGAGGTAAAGTTCAAGCCTGCATAAAAAGTCTGGATAACCATCCAAGTAGTCAAACCATGTGTAGGGCATTTCTTAACAAGAGATTTCATTCGTTCCCAAGCTTGGGCAGCGTGTTCATTATCCAATTGCTTAAAATTCATAATATTACTCCTCAATTGGATAATCTTAGCAGGAGGGTAGTACTTCCCTATAAAAGCATCTTTGCACTTATCCCAAGAATCTATGCTATTTCTAGGCAAAGATTGAAACCAGATTTTAGCATATCCCATTAAAGAGAAAGGAAAGAGCTTATGCTTAACAACATCACCTTCTACTTCTTTATACTTTTGCATATCACATAATTCAACAAAATTATTCAAGTGTAAAGCAGCATCATCTCCAGCACCAGAGAATTGATCTCTCATAACAAGGTTTAGCAAAGCTGGTTTAATTTCATAAGAGGTAGCTGAAGTGGCAGGTGTGGAAATGGGAGTGCAGATAAAGTCTTGGTTGTTGTGACTAGTGAAGTCACACAACTTGGTGTTTTCAGTGGAACCCATAGTAGCAGCAAGTGTGGCAGATTTTTTTTAGTTTTTGATAAAAGACACAAAGATAAAAACTGAAAGATAAACTAACAAGACTAAAAAACAAAGGTAAAGGGTAGTGTGCAACTCCCCTATCTTAGCACTTGGAGTCCCCGGCAACGTCGCCAGAAATACTATTGCTTATTGGCTTCTCACCCTTCGTTGGTAGGCCCCAAGTGGAAGGCGTGATGCAGTACAACAGCGAGTTTTCCCTCAGTAAAAGATACCAAGGTTTGTCTCCAGTAGGACTCCAGAGACGATGAGTAGGTGTCAGCGGCGCAACTGACGCGGACCTGCACACAGACACAGATAACTTTGTTCCCAACGAAGTTCAGAGAGGTTGTCCATCTCTCCGGTCTTGTTGTTCACAAATGATAAAACGCAAGGGATAATGATAGCAACTTGAAAGTAAATGCAGAAAAGTAAATATAGGTTGGAATCAATAATGAGGATATGGACCGGGATACGTGAAGTTCGCTAGTGATGTCTCTCTCTATCGGGACCCGGGGTTAGCGTATGCAAGTCCCGCTACGACATAGTCATATAGAGAGCCAAGAACCGTACCCACTTGTCTAAGCAGACAAGGCCAAGCACAGAACGTTCTCGGAAAGCATCGTACGTGAGGGGCATCCCATCCAGGCCGGATGATCAACTGAGATGGGTCCTCATCGTCCGCACACAAGTCTAATGATATGGGTGATGAACTCCCATATTCACAGACAAGTCGCCTCAACCATACTATCGACTATCTCATAGCTCTTACATAGACTTAGTCCAGCCCGATCACTTAGTCGGGGTCTAGGGCGGGCTCAATCATACCACAAAGTGTGCACGAGACGGAGTCTCGAGAAATCGCATCGCGATGCCCCAAGCTGCGCACATCTAAGGGCCACTTGGTGTATGAAAGACCGCCAGCGAGATCACAACTAAGGTCTCGAAAACCCATACAAAAACATGCATGTTATAAACATACACGCAGCACACATGCCTTGTATGAACAGCGGGTATCATTGCAATTCTCTACAAAGTATACATTTTGTTGATAACTCTCACAGAGTGCACACAGAGATCACAAGCATGTGATCCAACATTACAACAAAAAGCGGAAGCAAAGTATGTCTGAGTACAGACAAGTTTAACAAATGGCTTAAGTGTCGGGACCCGGGGTTAGCATATGTAATTCCAGTCATGATACAATCACATGGAGAGACGAGAACCGTACCCACTTGTCTAAGAAGACAAGGCCAAGCACAGAACGTTCTCGGTAAGCATCGAACGTGAGGGGCATCCCATTCAGGCCGGATGATCAACTGAGATGGGTTCTCAACGTCCGCTCACAAGTCTAAATGCTTATGGGTGGTGAATCCCATACTCATAGACAAGTCGCCTCAACCATGTTATCGATTGGATCCTAACTCTTACATAAACTTACTCCAGCCCGATCACTTAGTCGGGGTCTAGGGCGGGCTCGATCATACAACAAAGTGTGCACGTGACAGAGTCACGAACAATCGCATCGCGATGCCCCAAGCTACGCACATCTAAGGGCCACTTGGTGTATAAAGGACCGCCAGCCAGATCACAACTAAGGTCTCGAAAACCCATACTAAGACATGCATGTTATAAACATACACGCAGCACACATGCCTAGTATGAACAGCAGGTATCATCACATAACTCTACAAAGTAATCTTTATTGATATACACATAGAGCATACAAAGATCACATGTATGTGATCAACATTACATCATACAACGGAAGAAAATTAGGTCTGAGTACAGACAAGTTTAACAAATGGCTTAGAGAAGCCTTGTAAACAAACATGCCCTTCCACGAGGGACCAGAGTGCTGTCTGGGATTATGCTACCAAGGTCAACGTCAAGCTTCACGAAGGTGACTCCATCGAGATCCGGTTCTTATCTAAAACATAGAATAAGCAAACGTGAGTACAAAGTCGTACTCAGCAAGACTTACATCAGAACTACACTACTCATGCTCAAGTATCAAGGTAAAGGAGGTGGGATTTCATCATGCAGAAGTGCCAGCTTTGACTTGGCTAATCCTGTACTACGAGTACCAGACTTTGAGGTAAGAAGCGTAAACGAGTCCACTACATCTCCAACCAATACACCACTATGGTTACTTCCTCGACTTCCCCACAAGGAGGCACACCATAGCACTCACGCTTATCTTGCGAGTTTTATAAGTATCCATTCAAGTTATCTATGATCAAGTAGAGGTTTCCAAGTAGTCCATAACTGCGGACACGGCTATTCGAATAGTTCATTAACCCTGCAGGGGTGTACATCTTCACACGCGTGTCATCACTTATCGCCTCGTTCTTGGCATCCTTCAAGCGGATGTCGGACGTGGATGAAACCAAGGCACTAACCTCACATCACCTTCTCTAATCCAGGAGTCGACTACCTTAGTTTGGCACCGCTCGAGAGTCCGGCCGGTTCCACGAAACGGACTCAGATAATGTAAGGGACCGAGACGCCACCTCTGCCAGATGGTTTCACTGTCTCACAAGTCTACCCACATATCTAGGATGATGCAACCTTTTCTTCATACTTTTTCTATGCATATGCCAAATGGAAAGCCCGAATCTATTGTGACTCCTGGACCGGATCGGGTATGTAAAGAGGCCAAACGGGGCTCCCATAAAACCCTACATGTGGTCATACTCTTTGTCTTGGATCACAAAACAGGAACTCGGGGCCTAGGGCAGTGTTCAACGAGACAACCCACTGTGTACTCCTACACAGCCTCTCATCGTTCACCTTTGCTTAGGTGGATTCACCAACACTTTTCACTTTCATCAACACCACTGTGTTCATTCCATCCCAACTCACAATCAAAACATCCTCATTGTATCACTAAGCAGCAAAAGCAGTAACAGTTGCAGGGGTCACATGCTCATCATTCAACTCCTAAATCTGCTAGGATTGTGGTTTTCTTAATACGGTGACAGAATGATAGGTCATGCATCGGAATGGGTTCAACTATGCGAAAGAACGTGTCTCGGTGATCTCCTAAACATGCATAAGCGAGACTGAGAGGGAAATAGGATTTTATAGACATGATCAATGGGGTTTGCTTGCCTTGCTGACGAGGTTCGATATCGGGGTCTTCAACGAAGGGGGGTGGCCTCCGGTTCCAGTTGCATGTCTATCGAGCAAACAATCAAAAAAGGTATAAATTTATTTGCAATGCATCAAACACATGATCAATATTGAAATGGTGATGTTCTTGGTCACAATGTGGGTACAATTCCATTTAAAAGAAGTCAAATGCAAAGTCATTTGCAAATGTGCTTCAAATTTGAATTTGAAATAAAGCCATATGGATGTTTTGCACTGTTCACCCAATTTTAATTGGTCAAACATGAAAACAGAGCCCATATTCATAATCCTTGGATTTTTCTGATAATTTTGGACATATTATTTGTTATATTTGGAGTTAAAATGAATTAGTTATGGTTTTCCAAAGTTTAAAGCAATTTCTGGAATTTCTGTAATTATTTTAATTCACTGGAAAAGGATTTTCTGCATCAGCATGGTGTCATGCTGACGTCAGGGCTGCTGACTGGTCAACCTGACGAGTGGGACCCGCAGGTCAGTGAGCCTGGGTTAAGTTCCGGTTAATTAGAGTTAACAGGGTGTTAGGGGGGGGCTCTAGGGTCCACATGTCATTAGGCTAAGGGGGGTTTAGAAGGGTCATTAGCCTTAATGGCCGGCGGCTAACCGGCGCCGACCTAGCCACGGCGGCGCAGCACGGGGGTGGTGCTCCCGGTGGCCATTTGGTGCGGGGCTTGCACCAAACTGATCACCAGTGAGCCGCGGTTCAAAGGGAGGGCTCGGGGGAGTGTGGGGAGGACCAGGGGCTCACCGGTGACGAGGAACGGCGGAGGCCGTGGCACTGTACCGGCGGGCTTGGTGATTCCGGCTACGGCAAGAGCAACGGAGGGCACTGGGAGATAGAGGGGCTCACCAGGAGCTCTCTGGTGCTAGCCAGGGGTGCTGGGGACGCCGGACGACGAGGTAATCGGCGAGGAACTCCGCGGCGGCCGGCGGCAATCCGGTGAAGGGGACGACGACTCCAGGGCTTGCGCGGTTCGATTAGTCGAGGGCTTCGACAGAGAGGACAGCGGCGCTTCGCCTGGACATGGTCGCAGCGGCTGAGGAGGCGAGTGGCCACGGTTCTCCACGGTGGTGCTCCGGCGTGCTCTCTGCGGCGGCCAAAATTACGAGCTGAGGAGTGGGGAGAGGAACCTGGGAGGGAGGAAGGGGGTGCGGGGGTGAAAGAGCAGCTCCGTGGCGTGAGGAGGAGGCCTGGGGGGTTCTAGGCGAGCCTCGGTGGCGTCCACGGCGCTCGGCTCGCCACCGAGCTGCTTCGGGCGCCGAGGAGGAAGACGACAGGAGGAGGCGGCTGGGCTGGGCCAGGCCAGTGGAGAGGTGGGCCTCGCTGGTGGGCGTGAGGTAAGCCTACCCCTTTCTTTTTCTTTTTAGTTTTTCTGTTTCATTTGTTTTGCCTAGATTTAAAATAGCTAGGCATTTTTAATAAATGTCCAAATACTTTTATAAATACTAGGTGACCAGTAGTTAGTCACATAAATAATTTGGACATTTTTGAAATTCAATAAATTTGAATTTCAATTCGAATAGGGGTAAACTTTAATTTCCAGAGCACTATTTGAATATTAGAAAATTCCATGAGTATGGGAAAATACCCAAACCACTTTTAAAATGATCAGCATCATTTATAGGAATTTTCCATACATTCAAAAGAATTTTTGGAAAAAGATTTATTTCTGGCCTTTTTATTTAAAATCTCAGGGCTTTCTGCTTCCCCATTTTTGAATTTCTTTTGAAATTTTTACATGATGCAAAGGCACAAGCAACCCTAGTACTTACCCTAGTTGGGGTTCTGACAACTCGCCCCCACTCAAAAGAATCTCGTCCCGAGATTCAGAAGTCATCGGGAGGAAGGTGGGGTACTCGGCACGGAGACGGTCTTGTCTTTCCCAGGTTGCTTCCTTCTCGGAGTGATGTGACCATTGAACTTTAAGGAACTTGATCTTCTGACGGCGAGTGATACGCTCTGCTGAATCAAGAATACGAACAGGGTACTCTCGATAAGAAAGGTCATCTTGAAGATCAAGCGTTTCATGGTCGACTTCGCGGATGGGGTCCTTGAAGCAACGCCTGAGTTGTGACACATGGAATACGTCATGTACTCTGGAAAGGTGCGGAGGTAGTTCAAGTTGATAGGCAACTTCTCCACGTTTAGCTAGAATGCGGAAAGGTCCGATGTAACGTGGGGCCAACTTTCCTTTGATACCGAATCTTTGGGTTCCCTTCAGAGGAGTAACCCGGAGGTAAGCCTTCTCATCAATATTGTAGCTCTCCTCTCTATGATGACGATCATAGTAGCTCTTTTGACGAGACTGAGCGGCTTTCAAACGATCACGAACAATGCGAACTTGCTCTTCTGCTTCCTTGAGCATATCCGGTCCAAAGAGTTGTCTTTCACCGTTTTCTGACCAGTTAAGGGGTGTTCGACATCGTCGTCCGTAGAGGAATTCAAAGGGAGCCATGTTCAGACTAGATTGATAGCTATTGTTATAAGCAAATTCGGCAAATGGAAGAGATTTCTCCCAATTCTTTCCGAATGAGATAACACAAGCTCTGAGCATGTCTTCCAAGATTTGATTAACCCTTTCAACTTGACCGCTAGATTGAGGGTGGAAAGCTGTACTAAAGGATAGATGAGTTCCCATAGCATTTTGAAAACTTTCCCAAAATCTAGAGGTGAAAAGGCTACCACGATCAGAATTGATCACCAAAGGAACACCGTGAAGAGACACGATTCTAGAGACATACAAGTCCGCCAACTGACTAGCAGTTATAGACTCGCGAACAGGAAGAAAGTGAGCAACTTTGGAAAGTCTATCAATGACCACGAAGATGGCATCATTTCCTTTCTGGGTTTTTGGAAAGCCGGTGATGAAGTCCATACCGACCTTGTCCCATTTCCACTCGGGAATAGACAATGGTTGAAGAGTACCAGCAGGTCTTTGGTGTTCTGCCTTAATGCGACGACAAACATCACATTCGGAAACAAATTGTGCAATGTCTCTCTTCATCCGGTTCCACCAAAATATCTGGCGTAGATCTCGGTACATTTTTGTGCTACCGGGATGAATGGAGATGGGAGTGTCATGAGCTTCCTTAAGGATCAGCTGCTTTAGGTCTTCATTCTCAGGAACTGCTAAACGATTTTCGAAGAATATCGTTCCTTGATGATTTGCAGAGAAACATTTAGCAACTCCGCTATCAATGTTCTGCTTGATCTCTTGAATACTACTATCTTGTTTCTGGGCGGCTATGATTTGATCCTCAAGGGTTGGTTTCGCCACCAATTTGAAAAGAGATCCACGAGGAACTATCTCAAGATTGAGCTTGCAAAATTCCTCATGAAGAAGTGGTTGATACTGTTGTAACATGAGGTTGTTACAATACGACTTACGACTTAGTGTATCAGCCATGACATTGGCTTTGCCTGGGGTGTAAGAAATTCCTAAGTCATAATCTTTTATAAACTCTATCCAGCGTCTTTGCCTGAGGTTAAGATCTGGCTGGGTGAATATGTATTTGAGGCTTTGGTGATCGGAATAGATCTCACAACGATTACCAAGGAGGTAATGTCTCCAAGTCTTCAGGGCATGAACTACGGCAGCGAGTTCAAGATCATGGGTTGGATAGTTCTCTTCATGTGGCCGCAACTGGCGTGAAGCATAAGCTACCACATGTCGATCTTGCATAAGTATGCATCCTAACCCTTGCCGTGAAGCATCACAATAGATCTCGAAATCCCTTTTTGTGTCTGGAGGTGCAAGTACGGGTGCAGAAGTCAATCTTCTTTTTAGCTCTTGAAAGCTTTCCTCGCACTTGGGAGTCTATTGGAATTTCTTATCTTTCTTGAGGAGTTCAGTAAGAGGCTTTGCAACTTTAGAAAAGTTCTCGACAAAGCGGCGACAATAGCTTGCTAGGCCAAGAAAACTCCTAACTTGCTTAACCGATTCAGGTGGAGTCCAGTCAAGGACGGCCTGAACTCTCTCGGGATTGACTGCAACACCTTTCGCAGAAATCACGTGGCCTAAGTAGGTCACTTCTGGTAGCCAAAATTCACACTTGGAGAACTTGGCATAAAGGCGGTGCTCTCTAAGTTTCATCAATACCAGCCTAAGATGTTCTGCGTGCTCTTCTTCGTTCTTCGAGTAGATGAGAATGTGATCAAGATAAACCACAACAAATTTATCTAGGTACTCCATGAAGATCGAATTCATCAAGCGCGAGAATGTGGCGGGGGCATTGGTTAAACCAAAGGACATGACGGTGTACTCGTAAAGACCATAACGAGTAGTAAAAGCCGTTTTTGGAATGTCCTCGTTTCGGATTTTGATTTGATGATAGCCTAATCTCAAATCCATTTTTGAGAAGACAGAGGATCCAGCAAGTTGATCATAAAGATCATTGATCCTGGGCAGTGGGTACTTGTTCTTTATCGTCGCTAGATTTAGCGGGCGATAGTCTACGCACATCCTTTCTGTTCCATCTTTCTTTGTTACGAACAAAACGGGGCAACCCCATGGCGATGAGCTAGGGCGGATGAAGCCTTTTGCCAACGAAGCATCAAGTTGGGTTTTTAGCTCAGCTAACTCATGTGGGGCCATTCTATATGGGCGTCTGGAAATTGGGGTTGTGCCTGGTATAAGATCCACTATGAATTCTACACACCTGTCGGGTGGCATTCCCGGGAGCTCTTCAGGAAAGACATCCGGGAAGTCACGAACCACCGGAACATCTTCAAGGTCTGGAAGTGGAAGCACATTCAAAGTATGCATCTAGTTTTTAGAGCTGGGTGATGTGTAGTCAATGGGCTGGCCTGAAGGATGGGTGAGTTTAACTGATTTGGCTTTACAATCAAGGAAAGCATTCTGCCTTGATAACCAATCCATTCCTAGGATGACATCAATGTCCAAAGACTTGAGGGCTATAAGAGAAGCAAGGAATACTAAACCCTCAATTGCAATTTGATTTCCATGGCTTACTCTATTAGTTTTCCACTTTGAACCAAGAGTTTGAATGATCATTGGAGAAAACATTTCTTCAAAAGAAAATCCATGAAGAAGTGCATAACTCTCTGACATGAATGAATGAGAAGCTCCTGGATCGAAAAGAATGGAGGCGGGGACATGATTGACTCGGAGTGTGCCAAGAATGACATCAGAAGCAGCAGTGGTTTCCTTAACTGAGATTTGGTTCACACAACCACTACTTGTGACTGAAAGCTTTGCTGGGATGGTCTTGGTGGTGGATTTCTTTGGAGGCTTGGGTCGAGAATGACGTGGTGCCATCAAGACTTGAGGGCATTGACGATAGTAATGGCCTGGAAGACCACACTTAAAGCATACCCTGTCTGAATTGCTGGGAGTGGGATTACTTGGCTGCACACCATCATTCCGGGGTGGAACAATGTGTTGAGGTGGATGGCATATATTTGGTGGTGGCCTCTAAAGAAGGTTTTGAGGTATGGCTCTGGTTGGAATCCAAATTCGGCGTTTCTGAGGGGCTGAACTTGAAAAAGGAGCAAGCTCAAGAGCATGCTTGCGGGACTCTTCGAAAAATTCATTGCCATGCTCAGCTCTAAAGGATCTGTTGACTAAATCCTCAAAGGTGGCAAATTCGATGAGGTTGAGATCATGACGAAGGATGGGGCTAAGTCCCTTACGGAACCTTGCCTGCTTTCTGGCATCGGTGGTGATCTCATCTTGGGCATACCGAGCAAGACGGTTGAACTCTCTCACATACTCATGGATGGACATCTCTCCTTGAGTGAGATTGCAGAACTCTTCCTTCTTGCGCTCCGTCAACTCATCCAGAAGGTGGTACCCTCGAAAGGCAACACAGAACTCCTACCAAGTCACTACGTGACCAACTGGCTGCATAGCAACATAGTTCTCCCACCATTCAGCAGCAGCACCTTCCAGAAAGTATACCGCGAAAACAACTCGATCATTGGGAGCAACATGTGCAGTGTCAAGCTTACGCTCGATGGAACGGAGCCAATCATCAGCTTCAAGGGGCTCAGAAGAACATCGGAATACCGGTGGCTTGAGGAGGATGAAGTCCTGAATGCTCACAACCACATTATGATGACGTGAGGTATTCTGCTCGATGAGCTCTAGAAGGCGTGTTTGATCACGTTGATTCTTCTCAGCTTCCATCATGATTTCCGCCGCAGAAGGCGGTGGTATAGGTTCATCATCATTCCGATTCCAAACACGGTCTCGATTCCGATGAACAGAACTACGAGTTCCACCTGACATCCTGTGTGATAAAAATCAACAATCAGAACAGGTTGAATGATGGATTCAAGGATAACAAGACATGATGAAGACGGAAAAGATTGAAATGCGAAGACAAAGATCCACAGAAACTTGGAAAAAATCCGGCAGTATAACGGCTACACCGGGATGGAAAATGAAACAACCTCGAAGAAATTGGACAGAACTTCTTCAAGGAACTCAACAGAACGATGAGTCTGGACGACCACAACTGTCCTACGTCTACAAAGAAGCACTCAGCGAGATGTTCTAGTCAGACATAGATGAGCCTACTCCTATCATCCCGTAGAAAAGATAAGGGTGACCCAGAACTTAGATCGATGAGGGTAAGGAGAAAAAGAGGCCTTACGTTGTTCCCTTATATACCCAAGTAACTATATAACTATAGAATGCTAGACTCGACTTCGACCAAGGGTTTGATAATCCTACAGACAGTCCTGCTCTGATACCAAGTCTGTCGGGACCCGGGGTTAGCATATGTAATTCCAGTCATGATACAATCACATGGAGAGCCGAGAACTGTACCCACTTGTCTAAGCAGACAAGGCCAAGCACAGAACGTTCTCGGTAAGCATCGAACGTGAGGGGCATCCCATTCAGGCCGGATGATCAACTAAGATGGGTCCTCAACGTCCGCTCACAAGTCTAAATGCTTATGGGTGGTGAATCCCATACTCATAGACAAGTCGCCTCAACCATGTTATCGATTGGATCCTAAATCTTACATAAACTTACTCCAGCCCGATCACTTAGTCGGGGTCTAGCGCGGGCTCGATCATACAACAAAGTGTGCACGTGACAGAGTCACGAACAATCGCATCGCGATGCCCCAAGCTGCGCACATCTAAGGGCCACTTGGTGTATAAAGGACCGCCAGCCAGATCACAACTAAGGTCTCGAAAACCCATACTAAAACATGCATGTTATAAACATACACGCAGCACACATGCCTAGTATGAACAGCAGGTATCATCACATAACTCTACAAAGTAATCTTTATTGATATACACATAGAGCATACAAAGATCACATGTATGTGATCAACATTACATCATACAACGGAAGCAAATTAGGTCTGAGTACAGAAAAGTTTAACAAATGGCTTAGAGAAGCCTTGTAAACAAACATGCCCTTCCACGAGGGACCAGACTGCTGTCTGGGATTATGCTACCAAGGTGAAAGTCAAGCTTCACGAAGGTGACTCCATCGAGATCCGGTTCTTATCTAAAACATAGAATAAGCAAACGTGAGTACAAAGTCGTACTCAGCAAGACTTACATCAGAACTACACTACTCATGCTCAAGTATCAAGGTAAAGGAGGTAGGGTTTCATCATGCAGAAGTGCCAGCTTTGACTTGGCTAATCCTGTACTACGAGTACCAGACTTTGAGGTAAGAAGCGTACACGAGTCCACTACATCTCCAACCAATACACCACTATGGTTACTTCCTCGACTTCCCCACAAGGAGGCACACCATAGCACTCACGCTTATCTTGCGAGTTTTATAAGTATCCATTCAAGTTATCTATGATCAAGTAGAGGTTTCCAAGTAGTCCATAACCGCGGACACAGCTATTCGAATAGTTCATTAACCCTGCAGGGGTGTACATCTTCACACGCGTGTCATCACTTATCGCCTCGTTCTTGGCATCCTTCAAGCGGATGTCGGACGTGGATGAAACCAAGGCACTAACCTCACATCACCTTCTCTAATCCAGGAGTCGACTACCTGAGTTTGGCACCGCTCGAGAGTCCGGCCGGTTCCACGAAACGGACTCAGATAATGTAAGGGACCGAGACGCCACCTCTGCCAGATGGTTTCACTGCCTCACAAGTCCACCCACATATCTAGGATGATGCAACCTTTTCTTCATACTTTTTCTATGCATATGCCAAATGGAAAGCCCGAATCTATTGTGACTCCTGCACCGGATCGGGTATGTAAAGATGCCAAACGGGGCTCCCATAAAACCCTACATGTGGTCATACTCTTTGTCTTGGATCACAAAACAGGAACTCGGGGCCTAGGGCAGTGTTCAATGAGACAACCCACTGTGTACTCCTACACAGCCTCTCATCGTTCACCTTTGCTTAGGTGGATTCACCAACACTTTTCACTTTCATCAACACCACTGTGTTCATTCCATCCCGACTCACAATCAAAACATCCTCATCGTATCACTAAGCAGAAAAAGCAGTAACAGTTGCAGGGGCCACATGCTCATCATTCAACTCCTAAATCTGCTAGGATTGTGGTTTGCTTAATACGGTGACAGAATGATAGGTCATGCATCGGAATGGGTTCAACTATGCGAAAGAACGTGTCTCGGTGATCTCCTAAACATGCATAAGAGAGACTGAGAGGGAAATAGGATTTTATAGACATGATCAATGGGGTTTGCTTGCCTTGCTAACGAGGTTCGATATCGGGGTCTTCAACGAAGGGGGGTGGCCTCCAGTTCAAATTGCACGTCTATCGAGCAAACAATCAAACAAGGTATAAATTTATTTGCAATGCATCAAACACATGATCAATATTGAAATGGTGATGTTCTTGGTCACAATGTGGGTACAATTCCATTTAAAAGAAGTCAAATGCAAAGTCATTTGCAAATGTGCTTCAAATTTGAATTTGAAATAAAGCCATATGGATGTTTTGCACTGTGAACCCAATTTTAACTGGTCAAACATGAAAACATAGCCCATATTCATAATCCTTGGATTTTTCTGATAATTTTAGACATATTATTTGTTATATTTGGAGTTAAAATGAATTAGTTATGATTTTCCAAAGTTTAAAGCAATTTCTGGAATTTCTGTAATTATTTTAATTCACTGGAAAAGGCTTTTCTGCATCAGCATGGTGTCATGCTGACGTCAGGGCTGCTGACTGGTCAACCTGACCAGTGGGAACCGCAGGTCAGTGAGCCTAGGTTAAGTTCCGGTTAATTAGAGTTAACAGGGTGTTAGGGGGGGGGCTCTAGGGTCCACATGTCATTGGGCTAAGGGGGGTTTAGAAGGGTCATTAGCCTTAATGGCCGGCGGCTAACCGGCGGCGACCTAGCCACGGCGGCGCAGCACGGGGGTGGTGCTCCCGGTGGCCATTTGGTGCAGGGCTTGCACCCAACTGATCACCAGTGAGCCGCGGTTCAAAGGGAGGGCTCGGGGGAGTGTGGGGAGGACCAGGGGCTCACCAGCGACGAGGAACGGCGGAGGCCGTGGCACTGTACCGGCGGGCTTGGTGATTCCGGCTACGGCAAGAGCAACGGAGGGCACAGGGAGATAGAGGGGCTCCCTAGGAGCTCTCTGGTGCTAGCCAGGGGTGCTGGGGACGCCGGACGACAAGGTAATCGGCGAGGAACTCCGCGGCGTCCGGCGGCAATCCGATGAAGGGGACGACGACTCCAGGGCTTGCGCGGTTCGATTAGTCGAGGGCTTCGACGGAGAGGACAGCGGCGCTTCGCCTGGACATGGTCGCAGCGGCTGAGGAGGCGAGTGGCCACGGTTCTCCACGGTGGTGCTCCGGCGTGCTCTCTGCGACGGCCAAAATTACGAGCTGAGGAGCGGGGAGAGGAACCTGGGAGGGAGGAAGGGGGTGCTGGGGTGAAAGAGCAGCTCCGTGGCGTGAGGAGGAGGCCTGGGGGGTTCTAGGCGAGCCTCGGTGGCGTCCACGGCGCTCGGCTCGCCACCGAGCTGCTTCGGGCGCCGGGGAGGAAGACGACAGGAGGAGGAGGCTGGGCTGGGCCAGGCCAGTGGAGAGGTGGGCCTCACTGGTGGGCGTGAGGTAAGCCTACCCCTTTCTTTTTCTTTTTAGTTTTTCTGTTTCATTTGTTTTGCCTAGATTTAAAATAGCTAGGCTTTTTAAATAAATGTCCAAATACTTTTATAAATACTAGGTGACCAGTAGTTAGTCACATAAATAATTTGGACATTTTTGAAATTCAATAAATTTGAATTTCAATTCGAATAGGGGTAAACTTTAATTTCCAGAGCACTATTTGAATATTAGAAAATTCCATGAGTATGGGAAAATACCCAAACCACTTTTAAAATGATCAGCATCATTTATAGGAATCTTCCATACATTCAAAAGAATTTTCGGAAAAAGATTTATTTCTGGCCTTTTTATTTAAAATCTCAGGGCTTTCTGCTTCCCCATTTTTGAATTTCTTTTGAAATTTTTACATGATGCAAAGGCGCAAGCAACCCTAGTACTTAACCTAGTTGGGGTTCTGACATTAAGAAGCCTTATTTAAACACAAGCCCTCCACGAGGGAACCAGTCGTCTGACTGGGACTAGACTAGCTTGATCTTCAGTCGTCGAGCTCGATGAAGAAGCCCCCTTCGGGGTCAGTGGGGTCATCTAAAACATAGATTAAGCAAACATGAGTACAAAGTCGTACTCAGCAAGACTTACATAGGAGCTATACTACTCATGCACATGTATCAAGGTAAAGGGAGGTGGGGTTTCACTTGCAGAAGTGAAAGCTTTGACTTGGCTAGTCCTGAACTGCGAGTACCAGACTTAAGGTAAGAAGCGTACACGAGTCGACTACTTTCACCAACCAATTACACCACTATGGTGCCTTCCTCGACTTCCCCACGAGAAAGCACGCCATAGTACTCACACTTATCTTGGTGTGTTTTAGAAGTATCCAGTTCAAGTTGTCTAATAATCAAGCTAAGCTTTCCAAGCAGTCCATAACCGCGGACGCGGCTATTCGAATAGTTTTGTTAACCCTGCAGGGGTGTACCGCTACACACACATGATCATCATTTACCGCCTTTAATCTCGAAACCATTCAAGGGATGTCAGCGAGGATGCTCACCACAACTGTTACCTCATAGCCTATCTAGTCCAAGAAAGCCGCCTATCTGGGTTGGCTACCACTATCGGGAACCCGGCCGGTTTACCGAAGTGGACCCAAGTGATGTGTGTGTGGTGCATAAGCCGGTCTCGGGTGAGCCGTTCTCTCACTTAGCAGCCAGGCCACAAACCTACCAGAACTCCGAACTATTGCGACATCGTGACATCGAAAGGGATGAGTTAATAGGTTGAGAGGGGTCAGTGAGCCCAATGTGTGGTTGTACTCTTCATCTTGGATCACCACACAAGAACTCGGACTTAGGGCGGTGTTCAACGAGACAACCCACCATGTACTCCTACACAGCCTCTCATCGTTCACCTTGTATTAGGGTAGATTCACCAACACCTTTCCACCATCATCATCATGTTCACTACCATCCCGACTCACATAACAGTGACATCATTGTATCACTCTAAGCATGCAATAAGCAGTAACAGTTGTAGGGGTCACATGATATCAATCAACTCCTACATTTGCTTGGATTGTGGCTTGCTTAATACTGTGACAAATGATAGGTCATGCAAAGGAATGGGTTCATCTCTGCGGTAGAAACGTAGCATGGTAATCATCCTATACAATGCATAAGCGAGACATGAGAGGGAAGTGGGATTTTATCGACATGATCAATGGGGGTTTGCTTGCCTTGCTGACAAGGTTCGGGTTCAGGGTCTGCAACGAAGGGGGCTGCCTCCTGTTCCGGTTCCACCTATACTCGACAAACAACAAAAAAGGTAGCAAAGTAAATACAATGCACAATCACATGATTGAAGATTGAAACTTGATGTATATGTTTCTGGTGTGTTAGGCAATTCCATTTAAATGGAGTATATTGCAATTGAATTGCAAATTCAAACTCCAATTTGAATTCAAATTTAGCCAAGTTACAAAAGATATTGTTTGATCAAGTTAAACCTTTTTGAAATTTGTATGATATACCTCTGATGTGTAATTGAAATGTAGTATGTTGCCATGGTTCAAGTTGCAAAAGCATTTGAATTTAATTTGAATAAATTCCAATTAAATCAAATGACAAATGCTACTGGTCCCAAATTAAATTCAACTCGAACATAGTTGAAAGTTGGATATTTGGATAGCTTATTTTCTCCTGATCATTTTTCATATATTATTTGTTAAATTTGAAGTTAATATGAATTTTCTATGAATTTCCAAAGTTTCACTGATTTTCTGGAATTTCTGGAATTTTCTGATTTTCTTTTAAACTGGAAATTCTTTTATTGCATCACTGTGATGTCAGTGTGACGTGGGGGGGGGGGTCTGACCTGTGGGGCCGGGGTGTCAGTCACTGGGTTAATTAACCCGGTTAGTTTAAACTAACCGGGGGGGATTAAGGGCCCTGGGCCCACTTGTTTGCCTCACTGGGGGTGGATTAGGGGGGTGGTTAACGTTTAAACATGCCGGCCACGTGGACCTCACCGGAGGCAAGTCGCCGGCGACCATCCCGTGCGGCGGTGTCCTCTGCAACGGCGTTCCCGTGGGCCAAATCGGGCGCTGCTTCCACCAGGTTGAAGCCCTCGTCAACGCGCGTCGATTGGGACCGGTTGGAGAGGCTGGGGTGCTCTGTACGCTCGCCGGCGATGAGCTTTGCGGCAACAGGGGCACGGCCGCGAGGTGGAAATCGTTACAAGGCGCCATTTGAAGCGGGGCTGGGATCAAACGAAGCAGCAGTGCGTGGGTTTTGCGAAGGACATGACCGTGGGGTGCTGGGGTTCAAGGTTAAGCGGCGAGGAACTTCCCGGCGGCGAGGTGCCCCAGCTTCCATGGCAAAAGGCGCTACAGGCCAAGGGGGCAACCATGGAATAGATGGGGTGAAGCAGAAGCTCACCACGGTTGCAGTGGAGGTGGTGATGTGCTCGGAGGAGCTCTGTGGCCGGAGTAATTGGCGACGGCGATCTGCGGCTCCGACGAGGTCTCGATGAATCTTGCGTTGGCCTCGGTCTCGATTAGACCTCCACCTTCTCCAGATCGAGGAAGTCGACGGCGGCGCGCATGATGGACATGGTCTCCTCTCTTGTCTCCGGCGTTGACTGCAGGTTTCGTCGACGGCGAACGGCGACTGCTCTCGGAGGAATTGGGGAAAAAGTGCTGAGGGCAGGAGAGACAGTGGCGAGAGGGGGAATGGACGTGGCCTTCTTCTGGGCATCTCCAGGCACGAGAAGGAGGCGTGGGGAGGCGCCAGGCAGGCTAGCAGCTGCCGCCGGCGTCGGCATGCCCTCCAGCGAGGTGCTTGCCGCGCTGGGGGAAGACGACATGGAGGCTGCGGGCCTGGGCTGATGGGACGGTAAGTTGGGCCGAGGAGGCCCAGGTAAGAGGGCCACTTTGCCTTTTCCTTTTTCTTTCTATTTTTCTTCTGTATTTTTGTTTTGATGTGCTAAATAAATAGCTAGGCATTTTATTAAATGCTCATAATTTTTATATGGCCTCACCAAATAATATACTAGCCACTTATAAATTTTGAACATTTTTAAAATTCAAATAATTTGAACTTTAAATCAAATAGGGGTTTTTGATTAATTCCAAGGCACTGTTTGAATATTTGAAAAATCCATGAGCATGGGATGGGTCCCACATCACTTGATATGTGATCACACTCATTTATAAGACTTTTCAAAAATCTAACATGAATTTTTGGAGAATATTTTTATCTGGCCTTTTGAATTAATTCATCTGGGGGGTTCCTTCTCCCATTTTGCTTTTGAATTTGATTTCAATGACTTCTTTTGAAATTTTTAACATGATGCAAGATGACTTGCTAACCCTAGAACATTACCTAACAGAGGGTTCTGACAACTCACCCCCACTCAAAAGAATCTCGTCCCGAGATTCAGAAGTCTGCGGGAGGAAGGTGGGGTACTCGGTACTGAGACGGTCTTCTCTTTCCCACGTAGCTTCTCTCTCAGAGTGGTGTGACCATTGCACTTTCAGAAACTTAATCTTCTGACGACGAGTGACACGCTCTGCGGAATCAAGAGTATGAACGGGGTATTCTCGATAAGAAAGGTCATCTTGGAGATCAAGCGTTTCATGGTCGACTTCGCAGATGGGGTCCTTGAAGCAACGCTTGAGTTGGGACACATGGAATACATCATGTACTCTGGAAAGGTGCGGGGGTAGTTCAAGTTGGTAGGCAACTTCTCCACGTTTAGAAAGAATGCGGAAAGTTCCGATGTAACGTGGGGCCAACTTGCCTTTGATGCCGAAACGTTGGGTTCCCTTCGGAGGAGTAACCCGAAGGTAAGCCTTCTCATCAAGATTGTAGCTCTCTTGCCTATGATGACGATCATAGTAGATTTTCTGACGAGACTGAGCTGCTTTCAATTGATCACGAACAATGCGAACTTGCTCTTCTGCTTCCTTGATCATATCCGGTCCAAAGAATTGTCTTTCACCGGTTTCTGACCAGTTTAAAGGTGTTCGACATCGTCGTCCATATAGGAGTTCAAAAGGAGCCATGTTCAGACTAGATTGAAAATTGTTGTTATAAGCAAATTCGGCGAATGGAAGAGACTTCTCCCAATTCTTTCCGAATGAGATAACACAAGCTCTGAGCATGTCTCCAAGAATTTGGTTAACCCTTTCGACTTGACCGCTAGACTGAGGATGGAAAGCTGAACTAAAGGAGAGATGAGTTCCCATAGCATTCTGAAAGCTTCCCCAAAATCTAGAGGTGAAAAGGCTACCGCGATCAGAATTGATTTCCAAAGGAACACTGTGAAGGGATACAATTCTAGAGACGTACAAGTCCGCTAACTGGCTAGCAGTTATAGACTCGCGAAGGGGCAGGAAGTGAGCAACTTTGGAAAGCCTATCTATGACAACAAATATGGCATCGTTTCCTTTCTGGGTTTTCGGAAAGCCGGTGATGACGTCCATATTGACTTTGTCCCATTTCCACTCTGGAATAGTCAAAGGTTGAAGTGTACCAGCAGGTCTTTGATGTTCTGCCTTAATGCGATGACAAACATCACATTCGGCAACAAATTGAGCAATGTCTCTCTTCACCTAGTCCACCAAAATCTCTGGCGTAGATCTCGGTACATTTTTGTGCTACCGGGATGAATCGAGAGGGGTGTGTCATGGGCTTCCTTGAGGAGGAGTTGCCTTAGTTCCCTATTCTTAGGTACTACCAAACGATTTCCAAAGAATACCGTTCCCTTGCTATCAGTGGAGAAACATTTAGCAACTCCTCTAGCAATATTCTCCTTGATCCGGCGAACACCTCGTGCACGCCTTTGGTAAACTATGATTTGATCCTCAAGAGTTGGTTTCGCCACCAAGGTAGAAAGATAGCCATGAGGAACAATCTCAAGATTGAGCTTGCGAAATTCCTCATGAAGAAGTGGTTGATACTGTTGTAACATGAGGTTGTTACAGTACGACTTACGACTTAGTGCATCAGCCATGACATTGACTTTGCCTGGGGTGTAAGAAATTCCTACGTAGTAATCTTTTATCAACTCAATGTAGCGTCTTTGCCTGAGGTTAAGATCTGGCTGGGTGAAAATGTATTTGAGTCTTTGGTGGTCGGAATAGATCTCACAACGATTACCAAGGAGGTAATGTCGCCAAGTTGTTAGGGCATGAACTACGGCAGCGAGTTCAAGGTCATGGGTAGGATAGTTCTCTTCATGTGGCCGCAACTGGCGTGAAGCATAAGCTACCACATGTCTATCTTGCAGAAGTATGCATCCTAACCCTTGCCGTGATGCGTCACAATAGATCTCAAAATCCTTTTTGTTGTCTGGAGGTGCAAGTACGGGTGCAGAAGTCAATCTTCTTTTTAGCTCTTGAAATCTTTCCTCGCACTTGGGAGTCCATAGGAATTTATTATCTTTCTTCAGGAGTTCAGTTAGAGGCTTTGCAACTTTAGAAAAGTTCTCGACGAAGCGGCGGCAATAGCTTTCTAGGCCAAGAAAACTCCTAACTTGCTTAACCGATTCAGGTGGAGTCCAGTCAAGGATGGCCTGAACTCTATCGGGATTCACAGCAATGTCTTTTGCAGAAATCACGTGGCCTAAGTAGGTCACTTCTGGTAGCCAAAATTCACACTTGGAGAATTTAGCATACAGGCGATGCTCTCTATGTTTCATCAATACCAGCCTTAGGTGTTCGGCATGTTCTTCTTCGTTCTTCGAGTAGATGAGAATGTCATCGAGATAAACTACAACAAATTTATCTAGGTACTACATGAAGATCGAGTTCATCATGCACGAGACAGTGGCGGGGGCATTTGTTAAACTGAAGGACATGACGGTGTACTCGTAAAGACCCTAACAAGTAGTAAAAGCCGTTTTGGGAATGTCCTCGTTTCGGATTTTGATTTGATGATAACCTAATCTCAAATCCATCTTGGAGAAGACAGAGGATCCTGCAAGTTGATCATAAAGATCATTGATCCTGGGCAATGGGTACTAGTTCTTTATCGTCGCTAAATTTAGCGGGCGATAGTCTACGCACATCCTTTCTGTTCCATCTTTCTTCGTTACGAACAGAACGGGGCAACCCCATGGCGATGAGCTAGGGCGGATGAAGCCTTTTTCCAACAAAGCTTCCAGTTGGGTTTTAAGCTCAGCTAACTCACGTGGGGCCATTTTGTATGGGCGTCTAGAAATTGGTGCGGTTCCTCGCACAAGATCCACTATGAACTCTACACATCTGTCGGGTGGCATGCCCGGCAGCTCTTCAGGAAAGACATCCGGGAAGTCACGAACCACCGGAACATCTTCAAGGTCGCGAAGGGGAAGTACATTCAAGGAATGCACTTGGGTTCTTGTTCTGGGTGAGGTATAGATGACAGTCTTGCCTGAAGGGTGGGTGAGTTTCACGGATTTGCCTTTGCAATCCAGGTAGGCATTCTGTCTTGATAGCCAATCCATGCCAAGGATGACATCAATGTCTGAAGACTTGAGGGCTATGAGTGAAGCAAGTAATACTAAACCCTCAATTGCAATTTGATTACCATGGCTTACTCTATTAGTCTGCCATCTCGACCCTGGAGTTTGAATAATCATGGGGGTGGACAATTCAACAAAAGGTAACTCATGACTAAGTGCATAAATTTCCGACATGAATGAATGAGATGCTCCTGGGTCGAAAAGAACGGAAGTAGGAACATAATTGACTGGGAGCGTACCAAGAATGACGTCAGTGGTGTCGTCAGTCTCTTCGGTGGCAATCTGATTCACACGTCCACGAGTGGCAAGAGGAGCGGGTTTGGCGGTGTAGACCTTCTGGGGTGGCTTGCCACGACCATTGTTCTTGCCTCCGGCACAGGGTGGAGCATTCTGATTCTGGAGCTGGTTCTGGGGACACTCACGAGAGTAGTGGTCTGCCTGACCACACTTGTAACAGGCTCCAAAAACAGTGCGTGGAGCTGGGTTGTTCGGTGGAGCGCGGTGGAACTGAGCTGGTGGACGAGGCGCCACATAGGATGGCCTCGGTGGGTTGTCCTGGCGGAACATACTGTTGGGGATCCAGATCATGCACTTCTGGGAGCCGGAACTGGATGATCCATCGTCTCTAGGGTGTTTGCGAAAGTCATTGGGAGTGTTCATTTCCTCTGCCTTGATGGCCTTGTTGACAAGGACCTGGAATGTGGCAAAGTCATGTAGGTTGAGCTCATGACGGAGTCCGGAATTGAGTCCACGACGGAACCTTTCTTGCTTCTTGGCGTCGGTGGAGACCTCTTCAGTAGCATAGCGAGCCAGTCGGTTGAACTCACGACTAAACTCGTCAACAATCCTTCTGCCTTGGGTGAGGTTGCAGAACTCCTCACGCTTGCGGTCCATAAGACTCTTTGGAATGTGGTGCTCGCGGAAGGAAGTGCAGAATTCATCCCAAGATGCGGGCGGTCCAACGGGACGCATGTTCAGGAAGTTCTCCCACCAAGAGCTAGCTGCACCTTCAAGGTGGTAGGTTGCATAGCTGACCTTGTCGCCATCTGCAACATGGCCTGCCTGAAGCTTCCTCTCGATGCTGCGAAGCCAGTCATCAGCGTCAAGGGGCTCGGTGGAGTAACTGAAAACCGGGGGATGAAGCCGGATGAAGTCGTTCAGAGACACCAACTCATTGCGCTGCTGAGTGGTGTTGCGAGCAATGACCTCCAGCAAATGGTGAGAGTCTCGGCGGTTCCTCTCTACCTCCATTAGAACTTGAGCCATCGTGGGTGGGGGTGGAAGGTTGCCTTCCTCCTGTTCATTCCCACGACCTTGGGCACGACCAAGCTGGCCACGGGTTCCTTGAGACATCCTGAAGGTGAAAACCAAAGTCAAACAGAGTTGATTGGAAGAGTCTAATCAAGGTATTGAAGTACTGGAAGGATTACAGAGCAAAGGAAGTAATCATCTTGACAACATGGTGATAAAAGCATAAAATCCATATATTCACAAGCTGTCATACAAACCATACATCATTTTTGTACAAGCACCAAGCTAATACAAACGTGATGAAGATGATACATCCTTCAGAGGCACTCTGACTTCCTATACATTATTTATCTAAGCCTCTGGAACTTAGAACACCTTGCGTGTAATATACTAAGATACTACTACATCCTCACTAAGTAAGACCACAGGCGGTCTCACTCATCTCCATCTCCATAGTAGTCCTCACAAAAGTTACCCGCGTATCCCGGTAGCTGAAGGTGACCATCGGAAAACACGGAGGCCTGTGGACCCTGATATCCATTTGGGCAAGGATGGGGCCTAGGTCCAGCGTAGGGTGGAAGTAGAGGACCACGGGGTGGAAAAATGCCTCCAATCTCGGGCCAAGCAACTCGAGAAGGCATCTGAGTCCTCACAGGGTAGATAACATCATACTCGACTGATCCAACACTCACGAAGGGTGCCAAGAGTGTTTGTGCTCGATACAGACGAACAAGGGTGGCGTGAAGCTCAAAACGGAGAGCGCGTGCATCACGATCTCGATCACAAGCAAACCTAGCAGTCATCTGAAGTACTGGATCTTCTGCAGAGTGATCTGAGTAGAGTATGGTGTAATATCCCTCTTCTCCTGGAAGTGCAGCAGGATATAGCGGAACGACGTCTCTCTCAGCATAGTGTGCTCCTCTCTCAGCAGGGTAATACATGAGTATGCAGCATCCTGCACAGCCATGTTCTCAGTCATGCCAATGCCATGTCCAAAGTGGATAGGCTGAGTGACATCATTGTGGTGCGGGTAGATCCTGACAATGTAGTGGAACTGGGTCTAGTTGAAGTCAAGTAACTGCTCCTCAACTGTGTACTCAGGATACCATCAATATCCCACATAGGACATCATCTCGATTAACGTGGCGGGATGGCCACGCACACCGAGGCACCTGGTCAAACGAACAATCTGCCGAGGGGGAAGATCTGCCATCTGAAACAGAAAGAAGGAGTTTGCAAATGCATCAGATTATGAGATAAACCTGGAATGACTCGGACAGCATAACGGCTGTAATTGCAAGAAAAAGACAATTTCTTACAACATAGAAACAGCACTTACATACGATGTAAGAAATCAGGAAGCATAACCACTCTAACAAACCGATCACAACTTTCCTACGGCTACAAGGAAGCAAACAACGAGATGTTCTAATCAGATAGAGGAGAGCCTAGTCCTATCTTCCCGTAGAATAAGATGAGGTGACTCAGAACTCAGAACGAAGGGTGTAAGGAGAAAAAAGAAGCCTTACGTTGTTCCCTTATATACCCAGAGTAACTATATAACTATAGCAAGCTAGACTCGACTTCGGCCAAGGATGCTAGTCCTACAGTCAGTCCTGCTCTGATACCAAGTCTGTCGGGACCCGGCTACGACATAGTCATATGGAGAGCCGAGAACCGTACCCACTTGTCTAAGCAGTCAAGGCCAAGCACAGAACGTTCTCGGAAAGCATCGTACGTGAGGGGCATCCCATCCAGGCCGGATGATCAACTGAGATGGGTCCTCATCGTCCGCACACAAGTCTAATGATATGGGTGATGAACTCCCATATTCAAAGACAAGTTGCCTCAACCATACTATCGACTATCTCATAACTCTTACATAGACTTACTCCAGCCCGATCACTTAGTCGGGGTCTAGGGCGGGCTCAATCATACCACAAAGTGTGCACGAGACGGAGTCTCGAGCAATCGCATCGCGATGCCCCAAGCTGCGCACATCTAAGGGCCACTTGGTGTATGAAAGACCGCCAGCCAGATCACAACTAAGGTCTCGAAAACCCATACAAAGACATGCATCTTATAAACATACTTGCAGCACACATGCCTTGTATGAATAGCAGGTATCATTGCAATTCTCTACAAAGTATACATTTTATTGATAACTCTCACAGAGTGCACACAGAGATCACAAGCATGTGATCCAACATTACAACAACAAGCGGAAGCAAAGTATGTCTGAGTACAGACAAGTTTAACAAATGGCTTAAGAAGACTTATTTAAACACAAGCCCTCCACGAGGGAACCAGTCGTCTGACAGGGACTAGACTAGCTTGATCTTCAGTCGTCGAGCTCGGTGAAGAAGCCACCTTCGGGGTCAGTGGGTTTATCTAAAACATAGGTTAAGAGAACGTGAGTACAAAGTCGTACTCAGCAAGACTTACATAGGAGCTATACTACTCATGCACATGTATCAAGGTAAAGGGAGGTGGGGTTTCACTTGCAGAAGTGCCAGCTTTGAATTGGCTAGTCCTGAACTACGAGTACCAGACTTGAGGTAAGAAGCGTACATGAGTCCACTACTTTCACCAACCAATTACACCACTATGGTGCCTTCCTCGACTTCCCCACGAGAAAGCACGCCATAGCACTCACACTTATCTTGGTGTGTTTTAGAAGTATCCAGTTCAAGTTGTCTAATAATCAAGCTAAGCTTTCCAAGCAGTCCATAACCGCGGACGCAGCTATTCGAATAGTTTTGTTAACCCTGCAGGGGTGTACCACTACACACACATGATCATCATTTACCTCCTTTGATCTCGACACCATTCAAGGGATGTCAGCGAGGATGCTCACCACAACTGTTACCTCATAGCCTATCTAGTCCGAGAAAGCCGCCTACCTGGGTTGGCTACCACTATCGTGAACCCGGTCGGTTTACCGAAGTGGACCCAAGTGATGTGTGCGTGGTGCATAAGCCGGTCTCGGGTGAGTCGTTCTCTCACGTAGCAGCCAGGCCACAAACCTACCAGAACTCCGAACTATTGCGACATCTTGACATCGAAAGGGATGAGTTAATAGGTTGAGAGGGATCAGTGAGCCCAATGTGTGGTTGTACTCTTCATCTTGGATCACCACACAAGAACTCGGACTTAGGGCGGTGTTCAACGAGACAACCCACCATGTACTCCTACACAGCCTCTCATCGTTCACCTTGTATTAGGGTAGATTCACCAACACCTTTCCACCATCATCATCATGATCACTACCATCCCGACTCACATAACAGTGACATCATTGTATCACTCTAAGCATGCAATAAGAAGTAACAGTTGTAGGGGTCACATGATATCAATCAACTCCTACATTTGCTAGGATTGTGGTTTGCTTACTACTGTGACAAATGATAGGTCATGCAAAGGAATGGGTTCATCTATGCGGTAGAAACGTAGCATGGTAATCATCCTATACAATGCATAAGCGAGACATGAGAGGGAAGTGGGATTTTATCGACATGATCAATGGGGGTTTGCTTGCCTTGCTGACGAGGTTCGGGTTCAGGGTCTTCAACGAAGGGGGCTGCCTCCTGTTCCGGTTCCACCTCTACTCGACAAACAACAAAAAAGGTAGCAAAGTAAATACAATGCACAATCACATGATTGAAGGTTGAAACTTGATGTATATGTTTCTGATGTGTTAGGCAATTCCATTTAAATGGAGTATATTGCAATTGAATTGCAAATTCAAACTCCAATTTGAATTCAAATTTAGCCAAGTTACAAAAGATATTGTTTGATCAAGTTAAACCTGTTTGAAATGTGTATGATATGGCTCTGATGTGTAATTGAAATGTAGTATGTTGCCATGGTTCAAGTTGCAAAACCATTTGAATTTAATTTGAATAAATTCCAATTAAATCAAATGAAAAATGCTACTGGTCCCAAATTAAATTCAACTCAAACATAGTTGAACGTTGGATATTTGGTTATATTATTTTCTCCTGATCACTTTTCATATACTATTTGTTAAATTTGGAGTTAATATGAATTTTCTATGAATTTCCAAAGTTTCACTGATTTTCTGGAATTTCTGGAATTTTCTGATTTTCTTTTAAACTGGAAATTCTTTAATTGCGTCACTGTGACGTCAGTGTGACGTGGGGGGGGTCTGGCCTGTGGGGCCGGGGTGTCAGTCACTGGGTTAATTAACCCGGTTAGTTTAAACTAACCGGGGGGATTAAGGGCCCTGGGCCCACTTGTTTGCCTCACTGGGGGTGGATTAGGGGGGTGGTTAACGTTTAAACACGCCGGCCACGTGGACCTCACCGGAGGCAAGTCGCCGGCGACCATCCCGTGCGGCGGTGTCCTCTGCAACGGCGTTCCCGTGGGCCAAATCGGGCGCTGCTTCCACCAGGTTGAAGCCCTCGTCAACGCGCGTCGATTGGGACCGGTTGGAGAGGCTGGGGTGCTCTGTACGCTCGCCGGCGATGAGCTTTGCGGCAACAGGGGCACGGCCGCGAGGTGGAAATCGTTACAAGGCGCCATTTGAAGCGGGGCTGGGATCAAACGAAGCAGCAGTGCGTGGGTTTTGCGAAGGACATGACCGTGGGGTGCTGGGGTTCAAGGTTAAGCGGCGAGGAACTTCCCGGCGGCGAGGTGCCCCAGCTTCCATGGCAAAAGGCGCTACAGGCCAAGGGGGCAACCATGGAATAGATGGGGTGAAGCAGAAGCTCACCACGGTTGCAGTGGAGGTGGTGATGTGCTCGGAGGAGCTCTGTGGCCGGAGTAATTGGCGACGGCGATCTGCGGCTCCGACGAGGTCTCGATGAATCTTGCGTTGGCCTCGGTCTCGATTAGACCTCCACCTTCTCTAGATCGAGGAAGTCGACGGCGGCGCGCATGATGGACATGGTCTCCTCTCTTGTCTCCGGCGTTGACTACGGGTTTCGTCGACGGCGAACGGCGGCTGCTCTCGGAGGAATTGGGGAAAAAGTGCAAAGGGCAGGAGAGACAGTGGTGAGAGGGGGAATGGACGTGGCCTGCTTCTGGGCGTCTCCAGGCGTGAGAAGGAGGCGTGGGGAGGCGCCAGGCAGGCTAGCAGCTGCCGCCGGCGTCGGCATGCCCTCCAGCAAGGTGCTTGCCGCGCTGGGGGAAGACGACAAGGAGGCTGCGGGCCTGGGCTGCTGGGACGGTAAGTTGGGCCGGGGAGGCCCAGGTAAGTGGGCCACTTTTCCTTTTCCTTTTTCTTTTTGTTTTTCTTCTGTATTTTTGTTTTGCTGTTCTAAATAAATAGCTAGGCATTTTATTAAATGCTCATAATTTTTATATGGCCTCACCAAATAATATACTAGCCACTTATAAATTTTGAACATTTTTAAAATTCAAATAATTTGAACTTTAAATCAAATAGGGGTTTTTGATTAATTCCAAGGCACTGTTTGAATATTTGAAAAATCCATGAGCATGGTATGGGTCCCACATCACTTGATATGTGATCACACTCATTTATAAGACTTTTCAAAAATCTAACATGAATTTTTGGAGAAGATTTTTATCTGTCCTTTTGAATTAATTCATCTAGGGGGTTCCTTCTCCCATTTTTCTTTTGAATTTGATTTCAATGACTTCTTTTGAAATTTTTAACATGATGCAAGATTACGTGCTAACCCTAGCACATTACCTAACAGAGGGTTCTGACACTCTCCCAAAAGAAGATAAGAATTTCTATGCGAGGTAAACAAATTACAGAAAGGCAATTGACAGGATTATGAACGCACCGCAATGCTAACTATGCTACAAAAGAAAGGAAGAGGTTCAAAAGCACGGGCAGTACGCCAAAATAAGTAGATCGAAATCCATCTTCATATACTACTAATCATCCACCTTGAGATATCTATCCAGAACATCTCGCTGGTATTAAGTTGCGAGCCCCACCCAAAGTGTAAACCCAAAGCAACAGACAACTGCATTAAAAAGAACTTTGCGTAAAGTAAACAATCCTTGTAACCGCGGTTACAAGCACCGTTGTTTTCCCCCTTGTGGCAACCGCACATCCCCTAGACTCATGTTTCTGTCACTCAAGCATGTCATCGGGGAGGCATGAACCCACAATCTAGCACAACGCTCCCTCTTGGAGTCACTACCTACTACTTGGCCAAAGCAATTAATAGCAACGGAGAGCATGCAAGAATTACTTAGGAACAAAAATACAAGAGATAAGAACCAAATATATTACTCTATCACAATCTGAACATAATCTCATAATCCATCAGATCTGATCAAACTCAACATAGCAATAGCAGAAATATTACAAAGGTGCCTCGATCATGTAGGGCAGCTCACGAGGCCTAAACAATGAAGATCAAAGAGGGGAGGAGAACATCACATAGCTACTGATCACGGACCCAAGGTCCAAGGAAAACTACTCACGAGACATCCGGGGAGCATCCATGGTGGAGAGGAGACTCCCGGAGGTCATTCCTCCCTCCGGCAGGGCGCCGGGAAGAGGTCTTCAGGTGCTCCCGATTTTGGAAGCGCGGCGGCGGCGGAACAGAGGCGAGTTCGCGGAATAGGGTTCTCTTTCTGGAGTTTTCCCGTGACGGGGGATAAATAGGCGAAGGGGGAAGCCAGAGGTGGACCAGGGGGCCCCCTGGCACCCCTCTGGTCCCTCCCGGGCTCTTCTCGAAGCTTCCGTCACGCTGATTTTTTATCTGAATTTTCCCGAATTTTTCTGGCACTTTTTATATGGGGGAAAACTGAAATAGAAAAACAGCAGAAAACAGGAACTGGCACTGGGGTGCACTGAGTTAATAGGTGTTGGGAATGTGCCCTAGAGGCAAATAAAATATGTTTTATCGAGCATATTCCAATAGTTCATAATACGTTTGATGATATGCTATAACTGTATTAAGCGGAAACATTAATACAGGTGTGGTATACAAACAACCAGGTCCCTAGTCAACCCTAGTATACTAGTCCATTGGGCGATTGATGATCAAGGTTTCCTGATCATGAGACAATGGCGTCTGTTGACAATGGAGTCGTATCATTGGATAATGATATGATGGACATACACCCACCAGAAGTGTTGCGATGTGATCAAGTCACATAGTTCGACATTGCGATAACTATAACGTAGTGACCAGATCCTTTGACCGTAATGATCATACGTAATTGTCATCTATGAGGAGACTTTGATTTGTATCCCACCGCCTGACTGAAATATGCTGGCCATAACGGTGCACTTTGGGTATTCCGAAATAGATGGTTGATGAGTATTCAAATAGATCAAAGCAGGAGTTTTCCATCTGTGTGATGGATAGGTACTCTGGGCCCACTCGGTGATGTTACATCATAAAGTTTGCAAACGTGTGACTAGGTCACGGAGTTGTAATATCACGGGAACGAGTAAACTTGTTTGTTGAGAACGAGGACAAACTAGGTATATTGGATACCGATGATCAAACCTCGGAAAAGCAAAGTACCATCGGACAAAGGGAATAGGCACACAGTTAACGGATCCAGCAGTGATTGAAGTTCATTCGATGGAAGCGCAGGGGCTATCAAGGATTGTAACCAGGTCCAATTGATTAGTCATTGATCAATGAGAATTGTCTCGATCATGTCTGCTGTTTCCCGGACCGTAGGGTGTTACACTTAAGGGTACTCGACGTAGTAAGGATTGATTCGGGATCACCGGAGAAATTGGAGAGAACACCGGAATTGTTCCGATGAAGGCCGGAAGTTGTTCCGGGTATTTTGAAAGGTTCAAAATATATTTAATAATGTTTAATATATGTTTTATTATTTAATTATCTGAATTAAATATTAAAATGTATTTAAATATAATTTAAAATGAATTAAAAGGCATATGGGCCTCATAGGGCCCATTAGGGGGAGAGGGAGTCCTCCCCCATGGGCCATGGCGCCATGAGGGGCCCCACCCTTTTTGATTGGTGCGCCACCCCCCTCCCCTTGGGATTAGTCCCACCCCGGAAGTGGAGGGGGGTGGCACCCCTCCTTGGCCTATATAAGGAGGGGTTGAGGTGCCCTTTTAATCATCATAATTTTGAGATAAGTTCTCATCTCTCTCTCCCTCCTTTCTCCTTCCTCGAGTGGATTCCCCTTTTTTGGAGTCTACACTTGGTTGGGGATTTCTCCACTATACGCACGCCGTCGTGCTGCTGGAATCGGGATCCGAATCCATCTTCTTTCCGCTGCTCTACTGGTTCGGAGCCTGGAGGGACGTCGGGTATACTGTATGTGTATAATCCCGCGAGGCACTACACTTGTGGTGCTACTTCATCGTCGTGGTCGTATCGCGAGGTCTTCATCAGCAACGTTCCGACGGGGACGTAATCCCGTCATCGGTCTACAAAGATCGGGTGGCTACAGGAGTCATCGTGGATCTGCGCGGCATCGGGGATTGCCGGTACGACTACACCAACCACGTTCATGCAGGAACATTTCCCTCTTAACGGACTACATACTGGTATGTTATCTATTTCTGTCCGTTACTTGCATCAGCATAGCATAGGTCTTGGGTATGGGTCTCATAGGTTATTAAAATTTTTTGTTTTCTGCCACGAACCCCAACAGTGGTATCAGAGCAAGGCTATGCGTAGATGTATTGTACGGATAGAACACATCTAGTATGTGGGCATTAATTCTCCAATTGTTACCCTCTCACGTGTACTCATTTAGCGTTGCGGCAATGTTTGATGTAGCGGCCCCCGACCGACCTTACGCGTTTACGCGAGACTGGTTCCACGCTTGACATATGGCTTGTACCATATAAAGTGGCTGGGGGGTGTCTGTCTCTCTGCATTAGCGATGCGAAGATGTTTGCAACGGAGGACCCCGACAGGGGTGTAATAGAGACAATTGCGGGATTGGTGTTGTGGCATGTTTTCGCAGGATAGAAAGAGGTTCTTTTCTCGAAACCCCTAGCAGCCACGTAAAACTTGCAAAAGATAAAGTAGAAAGGAGTTTTCAACTTTAATTTGCATGTCTGGGGGAATCATAGCATGTATGATTTATACTGTTGCATCCTGTTTTGCTAATATGTTAGATATACGACGGTAGCATAATAGGATGATCCCTCACTAATCCAACAAAGTGTCCTTCCTTAGTGAAGCACCATCTAGAAAGTTCTTCATTATGGAGGCATCACGTGTCACACGGGTGTCAAACATTTTTACGTTCACAAGAGATGGGTGGAGCAAGCCTAGCATGTCCAGAAACATGGCCTTGCATACGCGGAGCCTGGCATGTGCAGACATGGCCTCGGGACACAAGAGACCGAAAGGTCGAGCATGAGTCACATGGATGATGTGATTGGCATGATGGCCTACCTTGAACAACATACTGATGGTCGTGTCACACGGGGGAGGTATGTTCTTCAAGGATCGTGTAATCACTTAGAATAAACTATGATGGATGTTTGTCTGAGTGGGAGTTCCAGAATTGTTTTTGAAACATGAACTCCATATTATGAACTTAATCTTCATGTCTTAGAAAATATCATTGTAGATAACGTCATACCAATGTTTAGAACTATGGCTCTTTTAGTATGATAGAACTTAAGGTAAATGGGTCTTACTTCATTGATGTGTACCAACACCATTAGAGACATACTCATTAGTAATGACTTGCTAAACATAATATGAAGAACTGCTAGGAGATACACCTGACAACTCCGTAATCAAGGAAGATGATGATGAGTATCGCACTCACCGTCACTTATGAATGACTGTCCAATACACCATAATTCATTCTATGGAATCTGAATTGTGAATGCATGTTAACCAACACGTATGACGTGCTAGGTGAAATTGAAAGCACTTGGTCACAAATCAGAGTAATGGAATATGAGTATATGGACGGGGTTTCTTTCAACTATGGTGGAAGGAACAACCTTCTGAGAAAGTCACTTGGAAAATGTATAAGATACATGGAACACCTTGTGTATAACTTGGACTAATGAATTACTGGTTACTTTGCGATAACTGGGGAGTTGCATCCGCTTCCTCCCAGTTACAAAGACCATGTCTGGACTATGTCATGAAGGAGAATCGTTCACCTGTCATGAGGTCATGGTTAAAGTCAAGAACTTTAAGAGTAGAACCAATGCAGGAATGGTCATTGACGGAGAAGGTATATTTGATATACGAGTTATAAATGTCTTTCCCACGAAACACTAATTGCAGTTGATTAAGTATTCGATGCTTGAACTTACTGCTTGAGAGTGACTTGGAAGGGATGAGGTGACAATGTGTGCTGACAGCAATCAAGATAGTTGGTGGTCGACAACACTCTCCCTCTACATCTATCAATTGATTAATATATGAATAAATTTTATGATATTTTGAATGAGGAATTTATTAGTATGTCTTGCATCTCGCGAAGACAATTATTCATATTAGTGAGAAACAAGTCAATTGTTCTCCTTTTATGAATGATATCTCTTATGGTCACATTACGATTATGAATGAGTTATTCTTATATTGATGATAGTTGCTTGATCATTTATAAGAAATATTGTAATGCCAAGAAATATCCAGGCTTAATAATGACACTACAGTTTAAGTCATGAATGGTATGATGATGTCCTAAGATACTTGATCTCTTGACACATACAAACCATGCTTTTTAGGTGAGATGACTAAAACCTCGCATTCTGGTAAACGGAATGTGTACTGATTGTTGAGTATCATACATTGTGATGTATCATATGTCAGCATGTGGTGAATTTCATTATTTCGTGAACATCGTATGTGGACTTAGATGAATATTTGTATTCACTAATGAAACATGAGTCTGAAATAATTTGATATGATCAAAAGGGATTTCAGAGTAAAGATGGATATTAAATTAACAAGAAAGACAAGTCTCAACGATTTGATCAAAGTGACAAATGTTTTGAGTTAGTCTTGGGCATAAAGACTTGTGTGAAAGTTGTTCCACAAATTGCAATGTCTTGAGACACTTCAAAATGATTGACGTGCCTGAACATTGTGATCATATTCTATCGAAAAGTGTATGGTCTAAGTTATCTCTTACCAAGTTACGTTATTATTGTTTAGAGTTATTAATTTAATATGCAAACACTCACTTCAGCATAGGGAACCATCTGAGTTCGTGGAAACCAACACTATATATGTCATGGTGTGTTGTGGTTTCTAGGAAGCTTGATTTATGTAAGATAAACTATCTTTGTAGTGTATCCTTAGACAACTATGGATGCATCTTCCACAACTAGAACCAAAAGGAGCAAAACTTGTATTGCTATGTTTGGTGTTTGTCAAGAATTGTTCTTGATAAATGTGGTAATGGAAGAAAAGTGAAAGTTCAACCAAGGTAATTGACCTTGCCTTCAAATGTCAGAGTAGTGCAACGGAATATGTTCTGGAAGCAAAGCTCTACAATAAGAGGAGAAACTAATGATAATGATCATGATCTTCTGATGGGAGCTTTTACTGAGAAAGGTAGGATCCAAGAATATATATTTGCCCCTGGTGAAAAAAATGACATTCATGATTCACTTGTCATGTTAATGGAACAAGACATTTCTACGAACTACAAAGAAGCGATGGTGGACCTAAGTACGAGATATGACTACGAGTCATGAAATCCTATGTTGAGTTACATTTAAGATTGCTTGAATCTTATGAAGTAAGGAGGTTACTTGATATTCACAATAACTTCAGAGTTATGAGGAATAAATGTGAACATCAAAGGTACGTCAAGATTGGTTTGTCATAAAGATTGTTTCTGACAAATTCAATGGGTTGACTACAATGTGTAGCAATGCTTGAGTCAAAGGGATATTCACTACGATTGATCCAGGATTGTTATCAATACCGTGACTTCCTCAAATCCTGTATTTGAATAAGTGTTGTAATTGGTACAACAAGAAGGTTTTGGAAAAACATATGGATACTAGTGTCTCGTAAACTGAATTCTCATTTTGATGGATGATCAAAGGATTTTGGACTTAACCAAAATATCGAGGAAACATGCATTTGCATGAAACTCAGTGGGAGCTGAATAGTTTCCTGAAACTTAATATGTAGACGACATATTTTGAGTCGGAGCTATGGGAGTATTATCCTAGACTTATATGTAAATGACATATTTGAGTAGGAGCCATGTGGTTAGTATCCTGAACTTAATATGTGTCTGGCATATCTAAGTGGGAGCCATGTGGATGTTATCCTTGTCTTATATGTGGCCGACATATTTGAGTGGGAGCAATATGAGTGTTATCCTATAACTTAATATGTGCATGACATATTTGAGTGAGAGCATGATAAAATTCTCATATATGGATAACATATTATGAATGTTGCAGTTGGTGTTAATGATTATTTGAATCTTTCATAAATGAGGATGAATAAGTATTAAGCATTAAAGATCTATTGAGATAGATATGTGTTTAATAACATTGAGTCGTAATACTTTCCTGGATAAGATTCTGAAGGAGTTCAGAATGGGACAAGTCAAGAAGTGGTCCTTACTTTTATATCCAAGAGAAGTGTTGAGTTAATCTCAGTACAAGAACAATGGTTAATGGTTAATGAAAGAAATGGATGTGTTGGATCATCTATGCCTTTGTCATAGGTTCTTTCATATAAAACCAAAGTTATGTACTCGACGTAATGTGACCCAAGTTCTTAGTAGTAAGAACATGTTGTGATATGATTTATGAGTAAATCATTGAACAAAGAGTTAAGCTTATCCATCAGTGTCTAAAGAGAACTGAGGATACATCTCAAATTTTTAAAGGATAGTGGACTTGACCATAAATGTTATGTTGGTTCAAGTTTTGACACTAACCTAGAAAATTGAGATATCATACTAATGAATGCCTAAGTTGAAAGAAACATGGTTAGACATCAAAGTTGCATACAATGCACTAAGGATTGAATCTACATTGATGTGGCTGATTTAGAAGTAGGAGGAGTTATATTATGGCTTAAGAAGTTCGACTTCTGATTGAGTGAGTTTCAAGTGTGCATGACTATGGGAAAGTCCGCATGACCCACCGGATGTCATTGCTATGACACAGCAAACGAAGTCTCACTTCACCGCCAAATATATATACCTCATCATTATAGTGGATAATGAAGGAATGTCAAATTAGGTGACATTATGATTTGCAAAAGGACATACGGTTCTGAATGGTACCCAGACCGTTGATACAACCTCTTCCACGGGCAAGCATGATCAATAAGGAGTTATGATCCATAGAAAATGCAACTAGATTATTTGTACTCTAGTGCAAGTGGGAGACTGTTGGGAATGTGCCCTAGAGGCAAATAAAATATGTTTTATCGAGCATATTCCATTAGTTCATAATACGTTTGATACTATTCTATAACTGTATTAAGCGGAAACATTAATACAGGTGTGGTATACAAACAACCAGGTCCCTAGTCAACCCTAGTATACTAGTCCATTGGGCGATTGATGATCAAGGTTTCCTGATCATGAGACAATGGCATCTGTTGACAATGGAGTCGTATCATTGGATAATGATATGATGGACATACACCCACCAGAAGTGTTGCGATGTGATCAAGTCACATAGTTCGACATTGCGATAACTATAACATAGTGACCAGATCCTTTGACCGTAATGATCATACGTAATTGTCATCTATGAGGAGACTTTGATTTGTATCCCACCGCTTGACTGAAATATGCTGGCCATAACGGTGCACTTTGGGTATTCCAAAATAGATGGTTGATGAGTATGCAAATAGATCAAAGCGGGATTTGTCCATCCGTGTGACGGATAGGTACTCTGGGCCCACTCGGTGATGTTACATCATAAAGTTTGCAAACGTGTGACTAGGTCACGGAGTTGTAATATCATGGTAACGAGTAAACTTATTTATTGAGAACGAGGAAGAACTAGGTATATTGGATACCGATAATCAAACCTCGGACAAGCAAAGTACCATAGGACAAAGGGAACAGGCACACGGTTAACGGATCCAACAGCGATTGAAGTTCATTCGATGGAAGCGCAGGGGCTATCAAGGATTGTAACCAGGTCCAATTGATTAGTCATTGATCAATGAGAATTGTCTCGATCATGTCTGCTATTTCCCGGACCGTATGGTGTTACACTTAAGGGTACTCGACGCAGTAAGGATTGATTCGGGATCACCGGAGAAATTGGAGAGAACACCGGAATTGTTCCGATGAAGACCGGAAGTTGTTTCGGGTATTTTGAAAGGTTCAAAATATATTTAATAATGTTTAATATATGTTTTATTATTTAATTATCTGAATTAAATATTAAAATGTATTTAAATATAATTAAAAATGAATTCAAAGGAATATGGGCCTCATAGGGCCCATTAGGGGGATAGGGAGTCCTCCCCCATGGGCCATGGCGCCATGAGGGGCCCCACCCCCTTTAATTGGTGTGCCACCCCCCTCCCCTTGGGATTAGTCCCACCCCGGAAGTGGAGGGGGGTGGCACCCCTCCTTGGCCTATATAAGGAGGGGTAGAGGTGCCCTTTTAATCATCATAATTTTGAGATAAGTTCTCATCTCTCTCTCCCTCCGTTCTCCTTCCTCGAGTGGATTCCCCTTGTTTGGAGTCTACACTTGGTTGGGGATTTCTCCACTATACGCACGTCGTCGTGCTGCTGGAATCGGGATCCGAATCCATCTTCTTTCCGCTGCTCTACTGGTTCGGAGCCTGGAGGGACGTCGGGTATACTGTATGTGTATAATCCCGCGAGGCACTACACTTGTGATGCTACTTCATCGTCGTGGTCGTATCGCGAGGTCTTCATCAGCAACGTTCCGACGGGGACGTAATCCCGTCATCGGTCTACAAAGATCGGGTGGCTACAGGAGTCATTGTGGATCTGCGCGGCATCGGGGATTGCCGGTACGACTACACCAACCACGTTCATGCGGGAACGTTTCCCCCTTAACGGACTACATACTGGTATGTGATCTATTTCTGTCCGTTACTTGCATCAGCATAGCATAGGTCTTGGGTATGGGTCTCGTAGGTTGTGACAAAATTGTGTTTTCTGCCCCGAACCCCAACAATAGGTTAGTCCAAATATGATCAAAAATGTATGAAAGTGTATCTAGATCATAGCAATATCACACAAAACATGCATGGAGCAAGCAGAAATTATCGATACGTTTTGGACGTATCATCAGTTTATTGTATACCATGAGCTCATTGTGTGGGGCGTCTTGAGGTAGGAGCCTGCCATTGTCTACTTCATCCTGCACCCCGTCCATTGCTTCTCTTGACAAGATGATTCCTTCTTTTAAAGGTATTTTGCTTTGTTGTTGTGGCTGAGCTTGGGTTGGCGGTGCGTTTGCTGCGCTCGGGTTGACCGTTCATCTGATTTTTTCTTCCTATATTGCCTCTGAGTGTGGCACTCGCGGGGTTGCTTCCTCCTAACCTTATGTTTTTCTGCGGTAGAGATCCGGGTGCACCGAGGGTGACTACTGGCGAGACGTCGCTGGCAAGCATACTATTCCGGCTGACTATGCTTGTTCTACCGTAGTTGTTGGGGTCAACGGTTTTCCCTCAGTCGTCTGAGGCTGGTTCTTCGGGGTTCGCCATGTACACTTGGAGCGGTGCCCTGCTTCTCGACCAAGTTGTGCTGCTACCACGACTTTCCCGGCCGACTGCTTCGTCTTGGTTGTTGCGGGTGTTGTGGAAGATAGGGCTGAGGCGGGAGGCGCGGATGAGTCAGGGAGTTGTCGCGCGGGCGGGTGCCATTGATTGGAGTAGCTTAGCTTCGACCATGGTTGTTGCTGACATCGTGGGTGACGCTGTTAGCGATCGGGCTCGATCCGTGAGACGGAGGGTGCCCCACCGGTTGACGTAGATCTGATACCCACCGAAGGTTAGATCAACGACTGTGCGTAGATCTTCGAAGATCGACTGCAAGATAGCAAGGTGCATGACAAAGCCGAGGGACCCGTACAGATCAGATTCTGCTCGATCCATGGATGCGTCGAGTGCTGAAGAAGTCGCCGAGTTGCTGGCTGCTGGTGATGGAACCGCCGAGATCGTGACTCCAACATGCCTCTTTCCCACGGCCGGCACCAATTGACGAGGATTATCCTCGGCAAATACCATGGTTAGGAACCCTAGGTTTGATCGTAGAAGGAGGAGTGCAAGGTTGGCGATCTCGTCGGCTAACAGGAGACATGGATTTACCTAGGTTCAGGGCTCTTGATCGGTAAAACCCCTAATTCATGCTTGATGTATTATATGGTGGAGGCAATTAAAGTGGAAGCTCCGGCGAGATTGCTCTAGCCAGAGGTATTGCGATGATGAGTTGGTTTCCCTAGACGTCCCCTCTCGCAGCCTTTATACACTAGGCTAGGTCTCGAGGAGTCCGTCTAGGTTGACATAGAGAGTTGGCTAATCTAGCTAGTCTTTGCGGCCACGTCTTGAACTCCATGTGTCGGCTTGGACTCCATGTCAATGCAGACGTCGGTGCTTTGGGTGGGCTGATCTTGGGCCTTCTAAAGCTTCTAGTGGACCACCAGTCTTGACACGCACCAGGTACCCTCACGTAGAGGAGTTGTGGGGGTATCCCCTCGTCAAGACCACTACTATGTAATTGTTATCATCCTATTTAGCTAACTTTCAAGCACATGATGATAAGTAATAATACCTACTACTCGTCTCTCTTAGGTAGAATAAAATGAAACATATAAACACCTTCAACTCCATTATGTAGCAGAGAGATACACCGTTCTCCAATTTGTGGCTTGCTCTCAATCACTATTTTTCTCCATCCTTTAATTTTGAGGAATCCATCTGTTTGATGTTCGGATGAGTATGTATGTTGGAAACCATTCGTACATGGTCGTACGCCAACAATTTTCTCCTCATGTTCGACATACATCCACGGAGGTACACCATCATCCGAGAGCTTCTTCTTAAGACATAATATATAATAACATAGTTAGCAATGTAGTTTACTTGAGAAGAATAATCGATTAAAAATATGGACTAATGTATGAAAAATATGGACTAGTGACACAATAGTAACAAAAATCTTACCATGATATTTGCATGAATGTTAGCATGGCTCAACTCTTGGACTATTGGCACATATCCTTCATAATTATGGCCAGCTGCATGGATGGTCTTAAAATTTAGAAAAACATTAACAAAGGAGCCAAGAGAATTCTTCTCCTCCCAAGTTAGCTCTAACCAGCAGTGTAATAAGTCTTGCCTACTATCTTCTGTGTATCTCTCAAAGAAAGGAAATAATCTAGCAATTATAAATAAACAAGTAAACGGATGGTGAATAACACCTATTTTTGAATAAGAAATTGGTGAATAACAAACTCACATGGAGGTAGGATTGAAATCATGTTGAGATCCACCCAAATGTCTTCATCAAATTGATGAGTGATTACTGGATCAGATTGAGGAATGCCAATATTGAAGGTTATTCTCATACCCTCCTCAAATCCACAAGCCTTGCATAGTGCTTTCACCCTTGGACACCCAAAATGTGTGTAATCTGCTTCATTTATGACCTTGACTTTAAAAATGAAACCATGTTTCGTCTTAGGGTAAGATCTTTTTTCATATCCACCTGTGTTACCAACCATCGAAAGAGAGCTTCTCTAAGACATAACGTCTTGCATAGCAGGGGATGCACTAGTCAAATTATAAATTACATGTTAAACCAAAAATCTTAAATCATGCTTAATTAAGAAGAAATACATGTCATTGATTTTACATACCATAAAATCTTTGAAGCCCTCCTTAAGTGTGAGGAAGAAGCACCACCCGTTTTGCATGTGATGATTATCGTAGATACCACCGTCATCGGTACAGTCATTGCACTCGGGGATCCTATTATTGTTATACTCCTGTGTTCATAATTCAATTGTCCTAGTGAAAATCTTATCTTCGTTCTAAAACCTTGACAACTCCAATTTAATTTATGCCTCATAAAAGTTAGGACATACTCCCTCCATTTTTTTATATAAGACGTTCTAACAAGCTATTTTAGCTTGCTAAAATGCCTTATATAAGTTAACAGAGGTAGTATATATGATTACTAGGAATTTGACTGGATGGAAATTAATCAACGTTTCGTACTACACTCGCACAATCATCATATAAGTTATTAGACACAATTCAGACTCTAAAATATATCTCCACCAAAAAAACAATACTACACTCGCACAAATTCATACTCTACTATATATACTCAATTCGTACTCTTCATAAAAAATGGTCACTTTGATGATGGCTGAGGGCGCTACCGGTGGTTGGGGCGATGGGAGGAGGGCCGAAGGCGAGCGGCAACGGTGGATGGCATGGAGGAATTCGTCGGCCGGTGGGAGGGCCAAAGGCGGGCGACGACGGTGGGTAGCACATCGCAATCCGGGACAGGGGAGGCTATGTTGGGAGAAGGGGCAGCGTTGTCATGTGAGAACTCGGCGACGCTGGGTGAGAAGAAATGACTAAGTCATAGAAAATCTTAGCACTTGAAAATGTCTAAGTCATAAAAACGTTTCTCTATGGCATAGCTCATGTGACAAACTATAACACCCTCAGTGTCATCTAAAAGTAATCACTTTTGTTAATGAGAATTATTGTTACTAATCCTTTCTTTGATCATCCTTGCAATTGATCATTTCAAATTCCCTTTGGTTGATATGAAAAACAATGTGACAAATAAAACTTTGTCCAAAAAATGTGCAACCAACTTTTCAAAATCCCTAAAAATCAGTGAACCATGATGAACTAACTTTGGGTATTTATCAAGCTATTGAAAAGTACCAACAATTCAAACCAGTAGAAAAACATCCATTTTTTCACATTGCATATTCAAAACAAATACCAAATGATTTTATTTGAGGCCCAAACTTTTGTGGCACTCTAGTATTGTGCAGTACTAATTATGGGACATGTTACATATTTTACAAAAATACAAAAGTAACTAAAACAAAACAAAAAGAAAATGAAGATGCAGATTAGAATAAAAAGAAACGCAGCCCACCCCACCAGTGCACTGGCCCAGCCCACCCAGCCCGACAGCGTCATCCCCTTCCCTTGTTCACCCGAGGTGTGCATGTCGGCATCGTTGCAGTGTTCGAACGACGCATCCCCGCGATGGGCGACATGGAGGAGCTACAGGGCTGACCTAGCGCATAAGTACCTCGCCGTTAACCCCTGGGAGAACCCTAGATCTCGTTCGACCACACCTCGCCTCGCTCTCGTTGGGGGAATTTCCGCCCAGAACTCGCTGGCGCCATGGACGCGCTCCGGCGTGGCCACTGACCACCCCAGCACGCGCCGCCTTGTCCCTGCGCCTCGTCGTCGTCGACTACATCAACCACCGCGAGGAATCTGGCCGGGAAGGACTGCTGCGAGCGCACGTCGTCGTTCCCATCCCGCCTCCCCGCCGTCGTCGCAGAAGAATTCTGGCCGCCACACGCCTCACCCGAGCCCACTTCCCTCATCTATGCCCTGCTAGTTAGCTAGGCTACCGCCGCCAACGCTCCCCTCCGCATTCTCTCGTCGTAGCCGCCTCCACCATTGTCTTTGTGCTCCATCACCGCGGCCGTTGGCTGTGTCGTGGCCTGGAGCACCTATTGGGCACGCTAGGCATGTCATTGCACTCCATGAACGCGCAGGTACCAAAAGCACAAAAGAACGGGCGGAGTTGCGCATCGAAACATCGCCGCCGTCATCGCCAGTTTCTGTCGCCACATGAACGCTCGTCGTCATCACTCCGGTCAGTTTCCGGTGAGCCCACCACCACCATCTGACGCGGCGCACTTCTAGGAACCCATAGCATCAAACGGCACCCCTAACCATGCTTGGAATCGAGCGCGCCGGCGACCTCGCCAGAGTTCTGTCTCTGGTGAGCTCCCCGTGTGACTGCCATGTGGGCCCCGTGCCAGTTGGTTAGTTGGCGCCTAACCAGCCACTGACAAGAGGGGTCCTGCCCGTGCTAATCTCCCCTGGTTTAGTTAAATGGAGATAAGCTTATGAGTCAATGAAATGTGGGCCCTAGGCCATTAAGTTAACCTCTGGTATATTAAAATGTTATTTCAAACATGTATCTATGACAGGCGGACCCCTTGATGTTTAAATAATTAAAACAAATAGATAACCCCCTAGAGTATGACATGTGGGCCCTTGCATTGTTTAAATAGAAAAATGAATTGTTCTATATAACCAGAGGCTGACATGTGGGACCCACATGTTAGTTGACTGGTCAACCCTCTTTGTTGTGGATAATGTTTATTAAACAATTAAAATAAATCTAGAAATTGTTTTAAATTGATTTAAACTTGGAAATTCAATATCTTTTAAACTGTAACTCCGATGAAAATAATTTATACATGAAAATTGATCAGAAAAATACAACTATTACGGATACACTACCCATAACCCCACCACACCCCTCTAACGCAATGAACATGAAACATTCCCCCTCCAAGTCATCTGTCGATAATCACCCGGAGCTAGCACTTCGTCCCGGGATGAATTCTCGCTCCGAGCAATCACCTAGTACTGCGTTAGAAACACCGATAACAATGCATTTGTCATGTCATGCATCTGTTTGCTTATGGTTTCTTTGTATTTACTGTTTCTCCGCCCTTAATCTCCGGTAGACCCCACTGTTGTCGCCGACTACACCGCTGCTGAGTTCGACTACGTCGAGCTTCCAGGCAAACCGAGCCATTTTTTTCCCAAGATATCGCCTATATTTTCCGTACATTTCTTGCACTAGGCATTTTTGCTGCTATTACGTTAATTTCTATTCATTGCATAGCCTGTCATTGTCGCCCCTTGATGTATCTTCCTTTATCCTATGTTGCCTATTATAATTATCCAATACTCAGCAGTGAGCCCTGCGCGTTGTTAGTAAACTAGGATTAGATAGCGGGCCGTGATCACTCTAGGGATTGAACACGGATACAATATATATAACTGCACAGGTACGGTACAATGCAGACACCGTCTAAGGCCCTAGGGACCTGAACTACGGTTGTCCTTAGGGCGACCCAACGGTGCCCTCGAGCGGTATTGTGATGGGAACGACAGGGAGGGTATGACCGACGTACTGGCGTGCTTGGCCCCTACTCGTATTCCGCGAGAGTTACCAAACCACAAAAGTCGAGCTCTCCCAAGAGCACACGCGAGATAAAGTAAGGAGACGGTTCACCTTGTTGGTAACCGCGGAGCTTTGACGGGACGACAGGGAAGGCCCGACGTAATGGTGGTCCTCGCTATTGTTTGTTGTCCGTTGTGTTACTAGTCGGGCAACGACAACGGTTGTCCACGAGATAATAATAAAATGACTAACGGATCGGTGGATTACTTGAGAGGCCGCAAAGGCTTGTACGCACTACCTACACGTGGGATTACGGTGTGGGCCCTCCGTGTCGTAGTTTGTCTAAAAGGTCTTCAGACGTCAGCAGTGTTGCGGCCTGATTTCTGGGAAGTGGTGTGTCTTTTTTCTGCAGTGGTGTATTTGCTTTTGCTTCACCGGCCAGACTCGAACCGTGCAGGAGTGTGGAAGGGTGAGGGACCTAGACCCCTGAGCGCATAGGATTTAGTCTGGCGGATGACCTCTGTGTTGAGCCTAGGATGGGATGCGGCGTGTCGGATAGCTTCGGTGGGGTGTTCCCTAACAAGGTATATGCCACCCTGGAGATCCGAGCGTGCAGGCTGAACAGTAGTGCACCCTTGCAGGGATTTTAATCTATTCGAATAGTCGTGTCCACGGTAACAGGACGCTTTATGCTGAAGCCAGATCTTATCACTACAAACTTCTACTATTAAATTGTTGGTCTGGGTTTTCTTCCTCGCAGGGAAGTCGAGGAAGAGAACTCATAGGCATTTATAATTGTCAAGTATTACAACTTACTATTATACAATGCTGCAGCAACTTCTGATGCATTGCTACTTTGTGCTTTATATGAACTGTTGGTTTTTCTCTTCTTGTGCTGCAAGACTCGTCGGAAGATGCTAGTCTTCGATAGGCCTAGCTTCTCATCCTTATTCTGACCTCCTACCATTTATTCCACTATATATAGCCTCACCTTTCCATCTATACAAATGCATAAATGCTTAGTAGCGGACGTAAGACTCGCGGATATGCTAGATACTCACCCTTGCTTTATTCCCCCCCCTTAGTTTTATATACCCGGATTGCTGCAATTAGACACTGGCGCCCAGGAGCAGGAGTACCCCGAAGGCGGATACTACTATGTCGAGACCCCCGCTGACCAGGACCATGAGTAGGCCTTACTTTTCGATATGTATCTCTGATGTTATTTGTGCTAGCCTTCTTAAGGCAAAACTTGACTAACTATGTCTATACTCAGATATTATGATTGTATGACTTATGTATTCGACTCCTCGTGATCCCTGGTTTGTAACTTAAAAGAGTTATCTTATTTGTGTCTAGTGTTGTGTTGTGATATTCTCACCGTGGCACCCTGATTTCGGCCGTGTACCCTGCGTGTATGATTACTGTACACGGCTTGATTTTGGGGGCGTCACAGAAACGCCATCCTTATTACAAATAGTGTTGTCGTGCTATATATTCCCACGCCACCAGTTTCTTACGACTGAGTAGAAAGATGGGTCCCACCGAAAAAGTGAGACACCAACATTATTTGAAAAAATAGCAATAGCGTGGATTAAATTTGGCACGCCAGAAATTAAAATTGGGATAAGCTTTTTTCTATTACTGTGTGCCAGTCCACTTCCAGGCGTCATGTGAGGGATATCAACTTCAGCAAGCTACTAGTCCGAAAGAGTAGGGAGGCCAAGGCACGTGAGACTAGTCAGCCTCGGTTACCATGGATAGAGGATGTTGCCAATATTGTGATGGACTACAACATGTTTCTTGGCCAAGGTCCTAAGGATGAGGATGATTGTGCAAATAGTGCCCGTCCTAGAGTTTAGTTCCTCGCAGTAGCATCACATTATCCATTTTTGGTGTCTCGGTGCCAAAGGGGGAGAAGTGTTCTATTAGGTTGTAAGTGTGCTTGTGTTTGTATAAGTCCTTGTTGGGATTTTAATACCTACCTTTATGTGTTGTACTTTGGTTGTGAGCTACCTTATGTTTAATTCATGTGAGACTATGCTCTGTCATGTTTCCATGCATGCTTAGTCATGTGTTGTTGCTTTTTCTCATTGCATCTCACATGGATATCTTATTCTCACAAAACCTCTAGTTTGTGATCCATAGCATCGTTGCATTATCTATTGATCACAAACTACCGTGTGCCACTGATTATTTCCACTCTATTCATGTAGTTTCACTTGCCTATTAATGTAGGGGGAGACCTCTTGTGTGTGTATGAAATAATTTCATGACATATTTTACAATATGCGCATATCACACGGGAGCCTCCTAGGTTAACAATATTGTATGTTATTGTAAGCTTCTTATGATATACTATGTATTTCCATGTACGGATTGTATTGTCATCAATTCACCAAAATGGGGGAGATTGAAAGTGCATTTGTCACTAAATTATGATTTTGGTGTTGATTACAATACGATATACGAGGACTAATGTCAGTTCTCAATTTTATCTCAGGGCATTGGTCTCTCTGTCTCATCTACAGACTACGATGACCCATCTATTAAAAAGGGGAAAAGTGGTGTTCTTTTGCCTTGGGAGATTTTTTGGTTACTTCTTGAGTCATACTACAATCACATTATCAAGAGGGGTCTCCGTTGTTAGGGTGTTGGGGAACACAAACTTTCCATATTCATCTTGTTCATCCATGTGTTATTATTTGGAAGGAGTCCACCTAAATATTAACTCTCTAGAAGTCCGAGTGTCCACGAATCATCTTCTCAGGGTACTCAGAGAGCAAGGGGTTGTCTAAGTTCTGCTTAGCGGACTCTGTGTCCACGGAGGTCATTGTAAGCTTACTATCCACTCTAGGTCTTGGGGTCTTTAGACCCCCAGGTGCCAGGCCCGGGCAGCTGAGAAATTGGCCACTCTAGTTCCCGGGGGTCCTGGACCCCCAGGCACCCGATGCCCTTATGTGTCTCCTCTGACCAGTCTGAGGCCAGGGGGTATTGGCCCCCCTGGGTGCCCAGTCACCTAGATATACCTTCTATATAGCCTGGCTCCGCAAAGCTTTTTAGTCCAGGTCCTCACGGTTCTTGCAGGGGCAACGGCCCTAAATGGGTGAGGGTATTTAATGCCCCCATTCTTCCTCCTTTGAACCCTAATCTTCACCCAAGCACCCCCCACCATTTCCATGCTCAAAAATCTTGATATCTCCATCCTTAGCCACTCAAACTTCTTTATACTTTTGGTACTGGAGGAGATTCACCTCATCTACACTTCCACCAAACCAATTTTTGCTTCCCCCATGTTTACTTCACCCTTGACTTATTACTCTTGGAGTTTGGCTCCTAGCTGGATAGGTATTCATTACGGAAGTTTTCGTTCTTGTGGTGTGCTCCGGGAAGTTTGTAAAGGTGTGGTGGTTGCCTTTAAGACCAACCCCGAGTGATTCGAGTCTCAGGGGGTGAATCGTAAGGGAGAATACAGTGAGCTACTTAATAACATTCTTTAGCCTTGGCTTGACCACCGCTCCAACGGAGATTAGCACTCTCCCGAAGGAGTGTGAACTTTGAGACAAATCCTTGCATTCCCAACACACTTGTGGTTAATCCTTTTCCATACATTTATTGTACTTACCTTCATATCTTTGTTGTCTTGCTATTGTTATTGTTATCTAACATTTTTTGTTTAATGTTGCTTGCTACTTATGATTATTCATCTGATTGCATTACTATTGAATCCATTTATTCCACTCAACCCTAAAATTAGTAATTAAGTTTATTTTTTTAGTCACCTACTCACCCCTTGTAGTTGACCATATCGATCTTTTTAGCATGGAAACCTCATTGGTCCCTAGCCTCTCCAATATCCCACGATCACGCACACCATGGTGGAAGACGACGACGGCATGCGGCGAGACCTTAGGGATGGAGTTGTGCACGTTGCAAAAGCGTTAGGTGAATTATCTCTGTGACGGAGATCAACCCCCGCAAATCCCATGATCAGGGACCCTGGGTTAGTCATGAGAGGCACAGGTTGGACGATAGTTCGTCGGCAAACAGCAGGACACGTTCCTGCTCGATATTATTGATGAGGGAGATGTGATTACAGTGGATGCCAAGGCTGGAGCGCTCAAGGCTAGGGTTACAGATGATATTGGATGCCTTTGGCGTCGCCCGTCCTAGCCCTTATATACTGGGCTAGGTCTCGGGGAGTTTATCTACGTTTACAGGTAAGCTTTCCTAACCCTAGCTTGCTCCGTACAACAGGTCTTCGCACCTTCCTTGAGAGTCGCAGACTCCTACGTCGGTCCCAATTAGTGGGCCAAGGCGGGTCCAGGCGGGTCTTCATGGGCCTTCTATCTTCAGGGACACTAGGTAGGCCTATCCGTAGGAGTCGTGGGGTCACCCCCTCGTTAGTAGCCCCCGAGTGCCTGGGGGACTCGAAGAGTCGCGCAGGGACTCGAGTACATCCATTTGTCGGTCGTTTGTATGCGTGGTATAACCGCGGGTCGCTAGCAGTCTGGTGGCCATGAAAAAACCTGTTTCGAGGGATGCTAAGCTGAAAGGGCCCAAGGAGTCGACTGGTCGAGCCTTGGTGAATTGCGCTAGTAGAAAAAACCACAGTAGCCCAATCAAACCCACTTCCCTCGACGTGAGCTTGGAACACTGGTGTCGAGCAAAATTCCTGCCGCTTCAGGTCTTACGGTGTTCATTTGCCGCCAGTAATGTGCATAGCCTAAGGCGCGTCCGCCCGGCTTTTTCTATCATGCGCAATACATGGAAAAGGTTGGGAGTGAAATCGCTCTTCGGCAAGTCCCAGCCCGGCCGAACTTTGCAGCGGGGTCTTACCTACACGCTAGTCTTGCGTGGCATCTGGGCACAGTGTGTCGTGTTCCAGGAATGTGTATTTTTGAGGCGCGGAGCCTACAAGTATTGCACCCGCTTGGAACAAAACATCAAGCGAGCTGTTCACTTATTCACCCACGGAGCTTGTTTCGAGTGCTCCGGGAAGGGGTTCTCCGCGAGTGGTCACTCGAATGCCGTTTCGGCTCTTGAGGTGAGGGAGCTGTCGGGACCCGGGGTTAGCGTATGCAAGCCTCGCTACAACACAATCATATGGAGAGCCGAGAACCGTACCCACTTGTCTAAGCAGACAAGGCCAAGCACAGAACGTTCTCAGAAAGCATCGAATGAGAGGGGCATCCCATTTAGGCCGGATGATCAACTGAGACGGGTCCTCATCGTCCGCACACAAGTCTAAAAGATATGGGTGGTGAACTCCCATACTCATAGACAAGTCGCCTCAACCATACTATCGATTCTATTATAACCCTTACATAGACTTACTCCAGCCCGATCACTTAGTCGGGGTCTAGGGCGGGCTCGATCATACATCAAAGTGTGCACGTGACGGAGTCACGAGCAATCACATCGCGATGCCCCAAGCTGCGCACATCTAAGGGCCACTTGGTGTATAAAAGACCGCCAGCCAGATCACAACTAAGGTCTCAAAAACCCATACTAAGACATGCATGTTATAATCATACACGCAGCACACATGTCAAGTATGAACAGCAGGTATCATTGCAATTCTCTACAAAGTATACAACTTTATTGATAACTCTTACAGAGTGCACACAGAGATCACAAGTCTGTGATCCAACATTACAAGAAACATGCGGAAGCAAAGTAGGTCTGAGTACAGACAAGTTTAACAAATGGCTTAGAGAAGCCTTATCTATAAACAAGCCCTTCCACGAGGGAACCAGTCTGCTGACTGGCACTACACTAGCTTGGTCTTTAGTCGTCGAGCTCGATGAAGAATCCACCTTCGGGGTCGGTGGGTTCATCTAAAACATAGAATAAGCAAACGTGAGTACAAAGTCGTACTCAGCAAGACTTACGTAGGAACTATACTACGCATGCACATGTATCAAGGTAAAGGGAGGTGGGGTTCCATTGCAGAAGTGCCAGCTTTGACTTGTCTAGTACTGAACTACGAGTACCAGACTTGAGGTAAGAAGCGTACACGAGTCCACTACATCTCCAACCCAATACACCACTATGGTGCCTTCCTCGACTTCCCCACGAGAAAGCACGCCATAGCACTCACGCTTATCTTGGTAAGTTTTATAAGTATCCAGTTCGTTGTATAATAATCAAGCTAAGCTTTCCAAGCAGTCCTTAACCGCAGACGCGGCTATTCGAATAGTTTGTTAACCCTGCAGAGGTGTACCGCTACACACACGTCTCATCATGTACCGCCTTTTGCGTGTCACCGTTCAAGAGATGACAGCGAGGATGCCACCACAACTGTTACCTCATAGCCGATCTATTCCAAGAAAGCCGCCTACCTGGGTTGGCTACCACTATCGTGAACCCGGCCGGTTTACCAAAGTGGACCCAGATGATGTGTGCGTGGTGCATAAGCCGGTCTCGGCTGAGCCGTTCTCTCACTTAGCAGCCAGGCCACAAACCTACCAGAACTCCGAACTACTGCGACATCTGGACATCGAAAGGGATGAGTTAATAGGTTGAGAGGGGTTAGTGAGCCCAATGTGTGGTTGTACTCTTCATCTTGGATCACCACACAAGAACTCAGACTTAGGGCGGTGTTCAACGAGACAACCCACTGTGTACTCCTACACAGCCTCTCATCGTTCACCATGTATTAGGGTAGATTCACCAACACATTTCCACCATCATCATGATTGCTACCATCCCGACTCACATAACAGTATCAACATGGTATCACTCTAAGCATGCAATAAGAAGTAACAATTGCAGGGGCCACATGATATCATTCAACTCCTACATTTGCTAGGATTGTGGTTTGCTTGCTACTGTGACAAATGATAGGTCATGCAAAGGAATGGGTTCATCTATGCGGTAGAAACGTAGCATGGTAATCATCCTATACAATGCATAAACTAGACATGAGAGGAAAGTGGTATTTTATCGACATGATCAATGGGGGTTTGCTTGCCTTGCTGACGAGGTTTAGTTCCGGGATCTTCAACGAAGGGGGCAGCCTCCTGTTCCGGTTCCACCTCTACTCGACAAACAACACAAACATCGAAACAATAATAATACAATGCTCAAACACATGAGTTGTAGGTTGAAACTGGATGTATGTGTCACTGATGTGTGAGTTATTCCAGTTAAAAGGAGTATATTGCATTTGAAATGCAAATTCAAACTCCATTTGATTTATCAATGAATTTCAAATGCATTTGAATACATGAATGTTCATTTGAAATGGTTGAGCATGAAGTGATGTTGTAAAGGTGAGGTAAAGTCTCTGATGTGTGGAAGAAATCATATAAAGAAGTGTGTAGCAAAGTCATTTGCAAAATCACTCCAAATTTGAATTCAAATTAAATGCATATGGATGTTTTCCACTGTTCACCCAATTTAAATTGGTCAAACATGAAAATAAAGTCCATATTCAGAATCCTTGAATTTTTCTGATAATTTTAGACATATTATTTGCTATATTTGGAGTTAGGATGAATTAATTATGAATTTCCAAAGATTTGGCTAATTTCTGGAATTATTGGAATTAAACAAAATGATTTAATTGCTTTACTGCGTCATCAAGACGTCATTGCTGACGTGGGGGGGGGCTGACAGGTGGGGTCGGAATGTCAGTGTCTCTGGGTTGAAACCCGGTTTAGATTAAACTAACCAGGGGTTAGTTAGCCTAGGGGGCCCACTGGTCAGTGGGGTTAGGTGGGGATTAGGAGGGGTTTTAGGGCGCTAATGGCGTCGCCGGCACGGGCACGCCGGAGCTTCGCCGGAAAAAAGCTAGAGGGCTCGGGGAGGGGGTCTGGGGGCACGGGCGAGTAGCTGGGGCTCGCCGGGAGGCCTCTGGCCACGGCAACTTCAACATCGGCGGCAGCTGGAGCTCGGTGCTCGTCGTGAATGGGCTCCGAGGCACAGGAATGAGAGCGGGGAGCACTGGGAGGTGCCTCTTCGCCTTGCGCATCGTCTGGCGTACGAGGGGGACAAGGGCACGGCCTGTGGCGACGACAGCGTCAACCGCGGCGGCGGTACGGCCACTGTCCTTGCCGGAACTACGCAAGAGGGCACAGGAGGAGGTGGGGAAGGGGGCAAACTGACGAGCGTGTCACAACCCCAAGTTAGGTATGTGCTAGGTTTAGCCAGTCCCTTTGCACCATGTAAAAAAATTCAAAAGAAATTCAAAAATGGGGAAAAGAAAAGCCCTGAGAATTTAATTCAAAAGGCCAGATAAAAACTTCTTCCAAAAATTCCTCTGGTATTTTTGAAAAGTCTTATAAATATGCATGATCACATCTAAAGTGAAGTGGGTCCCACTTCATGCACCAAGATTTGTCAAAAATTCCAAATAGGGCTTGGAAATTAAATAATACCGCTATTTGATTTGAAATTCAAATTATTTGAATTTCAAAAATCTCCAAAACTTGTGAGTGGCTAGCTATATATGTTATAAGCCCACATAAAAGTTTTCATGATTTTATAAAATGCCTTACTATTTTATTTGGGGCAAAACAATTTACAGAAAAAGAAAAACAAAAACAATTACAGCAGAAAAGGGAAAACAGAAGTGAGCCCACTTACCTGGGCCCCGGGTCCAACTAACCGAGGCCAGCCCAAGCCCACGACCACCCTTGTCGTCTTCCCCAACCTGCTCGGTGGCGCGCTGGGAGGACACGGCCGACGCCACCGCGACGCCGGAGGGCTTCTAGGCCACCCCCTGCCTCCTCCTCTCGCCACACAGACGCCCACATCGCTCCGCTCCTCTTTCCCCTCGCAGAGACGAGCTACCGTTCTTCCTCCTCGCTGAATCCCGCACGCAACCGTAGCCTAGCCGGAGCACGGCGGAGCACCGACGCGGCGACCAAGCTCCCAGCGAGGCGCCACCTTGTCCATCCTCTCCAGCGGCGTCGATTTCCTCATTCCTCTGCATCAATTGGACCCGAGCCGCACCGGAGGAGACGACCGCATCAAGATCCCGCCGCCGGTCGCCATTGTTTCCGACGAGCAATTCGTCCGCGCCGAGCTTCCTCCGACCTCGCCGCACCCACTATTGGGTTCAGGTGAGCCTCACGATGCTCCTGCACCTTCCCGTTCCTCTTCTTGCGTCATAGTTCGCCGTCTTCGTCTAGGGCAGCAGCCGTCCGCCGCGGGCTTGCTCGCAGGCGTGGCCCGAGGCCTCCCCGAGGTCCCCGGCGTGCTCCACGCGAAGCGCACGAGCGAGAGGTACCCCCTGGTGCCCTCCTCTTCCCTCGCCGTGGCCCGTGGCACTGTTCCGACAGAGCGCCGCCGCGCACAGGACGCCGGCGGCTAGCCGCCGGCCGATTAGGCCTTAATCACCCCCTAATCCCCCCCTTGACCCAATGACAGGTGGGCCCCTAGCCCTCCTAACCCACTGTTAGTTTAAACTAACAGGGTTTTAACACCTGTGAGACTTACAGGGTGGACCCACTGGTCAGAGCCCCCCCCCCCACGTCATGCTGACGCAGCAGTGACGCAATAAATCTTTTTCCAATTTAAAATATTTCAGAAAAAACCTAGAAAATGCTTTAAACTTTGAAATTCAATAACTAATTCATATTAACTCCAAATTGGACAAATAATATGTCTAAAATTATCAGAAAAATACAAGGATTATGAATATGCAACTTGTTTCTATGTTTGACCATTTTAAAATGGGTGAACAGTAGCAAACATGCATATGGATCCTTTTCAAATTCAAATTTGGAGTGAATTTGCAAATGGCTTTGCAACACATTTATTTTAGATGGATTCTTCCACACATCAGAAACATTATCTCAACTATACAACATCACTTCATGATCAACCTTTTCAAATGAGCATTCATGCATTCAAATGCATTTGAAATTCATCGATAAATCAAATGGAGTTTGAATTTGCATTTCAAATGCAATATACTCCTTTTAAATGGAATGCTCAACACATCAGTACCATGAACATCACCATTACAATCTTATTCATGTGATTGTGCATTGTACATTATGTTGATCCTATGATTTTCATGTTGCTGATAGACGTGCAACCGGAATCGGAGGCCACCCCTTCGTTGAAGACACCGTTATCGAAACCTCGTCAGCAAGGCAAGCAAACCCCCTTTGATCATGTCGATAAAATCCCACTTCCCTCTCATGTCTCGCGTATGCATGTTTAGGAGATCATCTTGTATCGATTCTACCGCATAGTTGAACCCATATCCTTTGCATGACTAATCATCTTTTCACAGTAGTAAGCAAACCAAAATCCTAGCAGATGTAGGAGTTGGTTGATATCATGTGGCCCCTTCAACTGTTATTGCTTATTGCATGCTTAGTGGTACAACGAGGTTGCTTTTGATGTGAGTCGGGATGATGATAAACATGGTGTTGATGAAAGTGAAATGTGTTGGTGAATCCACCCTAATACAAGGTGAACGATGAGAGGCTATGTAGGAGTACACGGTGGGTTGTCTCGTTGAACACCGCCTTAAGTCCGACTTCTTGTGTGGTGATCCAAGAAGAAGAGTACAACCACACATTGGGCTCACTGACCCCTCTCATCCTAGTACCTCACCCCGTTCGAACACCAGAAGTCGCAGTAGTTCGGATTTCTGGTAGGGCTGTGGCACGGTCTGCGAAGTGGATGAACGGCTTTTCAAGACCGGCTTGTGACCCTGCACACATCGTTTGAGGCTGTACTGGAACCTCGGCCGGACTTCCATACGGATCCCCCTCAGATAGGCGACTCTCTGGACTAGAAAGAAGTTGTGGGCGAAATGTTGTGGTGGCATCCTCGCTGTCACCTTTTGAATGGTGACACGCAAAAGGCGGTAAATGATGACACGTGTGTGTAGCGGTACACCCCTACAGGGTTAACAAAACTATTCGAATAGCCGCGTCCGTGGTTAAGGACTGCTTGGAAAGCTTAGCTTGATTATTAGACAACCTGAACTGGATACTTCTAAAACACACCAAGATAAGCGTGAGTGCTATGGTGTGCTTCTCGTGGGGAAGTCGAGGAAGTAACTATAGTAGTGTATTGGTTGAAGAGAGGTAGTGGACTCGTGTACGCTTCTTACCTCAAGTCTGGTACTCGTAGTTCAGGACTAGCCAAGACAAAGCTGGCACTTCTGCAAGTGAAACCCCACCTCCCTTTACCTTGATACATGTGCATGAGTAGTATAGTTCCTACATAAGTCTTGCTGAGTACGACTTTGTACTCACATTTGCTTATTCTATGTTTTAGATGAACCCACCTACCTGATGGTGGCTTCTACCCGAAGCTCGAAGATTGAAGTCTCGGACCAAGACCAAGCTAGTGTAGTCCCAGTCAGACGACTGGTTCCCTCGTGGAGGGCTTGTTTTTAGATAAGGCTTCTCTAAGCCATTTGTTAAACTTGTCTGTACTCAGACCTACTTTGCTTCCGCTTGTCTTTTGTAATGTTGGATCACATGCTTGTGATCTCTGTGTGCACTCTGTAAGAGTTATTAATAAGGATGTATACTTTGTAGAGAATTGCAATGATACATGCTGTTCATACAAGGCATGTGTGTTGCGTGTATGTTTATAACATGCATGTCTTTGTATGGGTTTTCGAGACCTTAGTTGTGATCTGGCTGGCGGTTTTTTATACACCAAGTGGCCCTTAGATGTGCGCAGCTTGGGGCATCGCGATGCGATTGTTCGAGACTCTATCTCGTGCACACTTTGATGTATGATCGAGCCCGCCCTAGACCCCGACTAAGTGATCGGGCTGGAGTAAGTCTATGTAAGAGTTATGAGATAGTCGATTGTATGGTTGAGGCGACTTGTCTGTGAATATGGGAGTTCATCACCCATATCATTTAGACTTGTGTGCGGACGATGAGGACCCATCTCAGTTGATCCTTCGGCCTGGATGGGATGCCCCTCGCGTACGATGCTTTCCGAGAACGTTCTGTGCTTGGCCTTGTCTGCTTAGACAAGTGGGTACGGTTCTCGGCTTTCCATATGACTATGTCGTAGCGGGACTTGCATACGCTAACCCTGGGTCCCGACAGACTTGGTATCAGAGCAGGACTGTCTGTAGGATTATTCAAACCCTTGGTCGAAGTCAAGTCTAGCATTCTATAGTTATATAGTTACTTGGGTATAAAGGGAACAACGTAAGGCTTCTTTTTCTCCTTACCCTCATCGATCTGAGTTCTGAGTCACCCTTATCTTTTCTATGGGATGATTTGACTAGGCTCATCTATGTCTTACTAGAACATCTCGTTGAGTGCTTCCTTGTAGCCGTAGGATTGTTGTGGTCGTCAAGAGTCTCCGTGTTTTGAGTTCCTTGAGGAAGTTCTGTCCAATCTCCTCGAGGTTGTCTTGTTTTCCATCCCGGTGTAGCCGTTATGCTGCCCGATTTATCCCGTGTTTCTATGAATCATTGCCTTCGCATTATAATCCTTTCCGCCTTCATCATGTCTTGTTATCCTTGAATCCATCATTCAACATGTTCTGATTGTTGATTTTTATCACACAGGATGTCAGGTGGAACTCGTAGTGCTGTTCGTCGGAATCGAGACCGTGTTCGGAATCGAAATGATGATGAACCTCTACCACCGCCTTCTGCGGCGGAAATCATGATGGAAGCTGAGAAGAATCGACGTGACCAAACACGCCTTCTGGAGCTCATCGAGCAGAATACCTCACGTCATTGCAATGCGGTTGTGAGCATTCAGGACTTCATACTCCTCAAGCCACCGGTATTCCGATGTTCTTCTGAGCCACTTGAAGCTGATGATTGGCTCCGTTCCATCGAGCGTAAGCTTGACACTGCACATGTTGCTCCCGATGACCGAGTTATTTTCACGGTATACTTCCTGGAAGGTGCTGCTCTTCAATGGTGGGAGAATTATGTTGCTATGCAGCCAAATGGTCACGTAGTGAATTGGCAGGAGTTCTGTGTTGCCTTTCGAGGGTACCACATTCTAGATGAGCTGATGGAGCGCAATAAAGAAGAGTTCTGCAATCTGACTCAAGGAGAGATGTCCATGCATGAGTATGTGAGAGAGTTCAACCGTCTTGCTCGTTATGCCCAAGATGAGATCACCACCGATGCCAGAAAGCAGTCAAGGTTCCGCAAGGGACTTAGGCCCATCCTTCGTCATGATCTCAACCTCCTTGAGTTTGCCACCTTTGAAGGTTTAGTCAACAGATCCTTTAGAGCTGAGCATGGCAATGAAGTTTTCGAGAAGTCTCGCAAGCATGCTCTTGAGCTTGCCCCTTCTTCCAGTTCACGCCCTCAGAAGCGCATGATCTGGATTCCTAACAGTTTGATCCACCAAAACAACCCACCGAGGTCATCTCTTGTGCCACCTCGTCCACCAGCTCCACCAAACAACCCAGCTCCCCGCACTTTGGGGCCTGCTTCAGATGTGGCCAGCCTGGTCACTACTCTCGTGAGTGCCCCGTCAATCAGAATGCTCCACCCCATGCCAAAGGAAACCCCACTGTTCGTGCCAAACCACCTCCGAAGGTTCCCACCGCTAAGCCTTCCACTTCCGCAAGTTTTGGACGTGTGAACCGAATCTCAGCTGAGGAAACTGATAGTACTTCTGACGTCATTCTTGGTACGCTCCCAGTCAATTTTGTTCCCACTTCTGTCCTTTTCGATCCAGGAGCATCTCACTCATTCATGTCGGAGAGTTATGCACTTCGGCATGATGTACCCTTTGAAGAAATGTTCACCCCTATGATCATTCAAACTCCTGGTTCCAAGTGGAAAACTAATAGAGTAAGCCATGGTAATCAAATTGCAATTGAGGGTTTAGTATTCCTTGCTTCACTCATAGCCCTCAAGTCTTCAGACATTGATGTCATCCTTGGTATGGATTGGTTATCAAGACAACATGCTTTTCTTGATTGTAAAGCCAAGTCAATTAGACTTACACATCCTTCAGGCCAGACAATAGATTACTCCTCACCAAGAACAAGAACCCAGGTGAATTCTTTGAATGTGCTTCCCCTTCCCGACCTTGAAGATGTTCCGGTGGTTCGTGACTTCCCGGATGTCTTTCCTGAAGAGCTGCCGGGAATGCCACCCGACAGATGTGTAGAATTCATTATAGATCTTGCCCCAGGAGCCACACCAATTTCTAGACGCCCATACAAAATGGCCCCACGTCAGTTAGCTGAGCTTAAAACCCAACCGGAAGCTTTGTTGGAAAAAGGCTTCATCCGCCCTAGCTCGTCGCCATGGGGTCGCCCCGTTCTGTTCATAACAAAGAAAGATGGAACAGAAAGGATGTGCGTAGACTATCGCCCGCTAAATCTAACGACGATAAAGAACAAGTACCCACTGCCCAGGATCAATGATCTTTATGATCAACTTGCTGGATCCTCTGTCTTCTCCAAGATGGATTTGAGATTAGGTTATCATCAAATCAAAATCAGAAACGAGGACATTCCAAAAATGGCTTTCACTACTCGTTATGGTCTTTACGAGTACACCGTCATGTCCTTTGGTTTAACCAATGCCCCCGCCACTTTCTCACGCATGATGAATTCGATCTTCATGGAGTACCTAGATTAATTTGTGGTAGTTTATCTTGATGACATTCTCATCTACTCGAAGAACGAAAAAGAACATGTCGAACACCTAAGGCTGGTATTGATGAAACTTAGAGAGCATCGCTTGTATGCTAAATTCTCCAAGTGTGAATTTTGGCTACCAGAAGTGACCTACTTAGGCCACGTGATTTCTGCAAAAGGCATTGTTGTGAATCCCGAGAGAGTTCAGGCCGTCCTTGACTGGACTCCTCCTGAATCGGCTAAGCAATTTAGGAGTTTTCTTGGCCTAGCCAGCTATTGTCGTCGCTTCGTCGAGAACTTTTCTAAAGTTTCAAAGCCTCTAACTGAACTCCTCAAGAAAGATAAGAAATTCCAATGGACTCCTAAGTGCGATGAAAGCTTTCAAGAGTTAAAGAGAAGATTGACTTCTGTCCCCGTACTTGCACCTCCAGACACCAAAAAGGATTTCGAGATCTTTTGTGATGCATCACAGCAAGGGTTAGGATGCATACTTCTGCAAGATCGACATGTGGTAGCGTATGCTTCACGCCAGTTGCGGCCACATGAAGAATACTATCCTACCCATGACCTTGAACTCGCTGCCGTAGTTCATGCCCTAACAACTTGGCGACATTACCTCCTTAGTAATCGTTGTGAGATCTATTCCGACCACCAAAGCCTCAAATACATTTTCACCCAGCCAGATCTTAATCTCAGGCAAAGACGCTAGATTGAGTTGATAAAAGATTACGACGTAGGAATTTCTTACACCCCAGGCAAAGCCAATGTCATGGCTGATGCACTAAGTCGTAAGTCGTATTGTAACAACCTCATGTTACAGCAGTATCAACCACTTCTTCATGAGGAATTTCGAACGATTAATCTCGAGATTGTTCCTCGTGGATCTCTTTTCAACTTGGTGGCGAAACCAACCCTTGAGGATCAAATCATAGTTGCCCAAAGGCGTGCACGAGGTGTTCGCCGGATCAAGGAGAACATTGCTAGCGGAGTGGCTAAATGTTTCTCCACAGATAGTAAAGGAACGGTATTCTTTGGAAATCATTTGGTAGTACCTAAGAATAGAGATCTAAGGCAACTCATCCTCATAGAAGCCCATGACACACCCCTCTCAATTCATCCCGGTAGCACAAAAATGTACCGAGATCTACGCTAGAGATTTTGGAGGACTAGGATGAAGAGAGACATTGCTCGATTTGTTTGCCGAATGTGGTGTTTGTCGTTGCATTAAGGTAGAACACCAAACACCTGCTGGTACACTTCAACCTTTGCCTATTCCCGAGTGGAAATGGGACAAAGTCGGTATGGACTTCATCACTGGCTTTCTAAAAACCTAGAAAGGAAATGATGCCATCTTCGTTGTCATAGATAGGCTTTCCAAAGTTGCTCACTTCCTTCCCGTTCGCGAGTCTATAACTGCTAGTCAGTTGGCAGACTTGTACGTCTCTAGAATTGTGTCTCTTCACGGTGTTCCTTTGGTAATCAATTCTGATCGTGGTAGCCTTTTCACCTCTAGATTCTGGGGAAGCTTTCAGAATGCTATGGGAACTCATCTCTCCTTTAGTACAGCTTTCCATCCTCAGTCTAGTGGTCAAGTTGAAAGGGTTAACCAAATTCTTGAAGATATGCTCAGAGCTTCTGTTATTTCATTCAGAAAGAATTGGGAGAAATCTCTTCCATTTGCCGAATTTGCTTATAACAATAGCTTCCAATCTAGTCTGAACATGGCTCCTTTTGAAATCCTCTATGGACGACGATGTTGAACACCCCTTAACTGGTCAGAAACCGGTGAAAGACAACTCTTTGGACCGGATATGATCAAGGAAGCAGAAGATAATGTTCGCATTTTTCGTGATCGTTTGAAAACCGCACAGTCTCGTCAGAAAAGCTACTATGATCGTCATCATAGGCAAGAAAGCTATAATCTGGATGAGAAGGCTTACCTTCGGGTTACTCCTCTGAAGGGAACCCAAAGATTCGGTATCAAAGGCAAGTTGTCCCCACGTTACATCGGACCTTTCCGCATTATTTCTAAACGTGGAGAAGTTGCCTACCAACTTGAACTACCCCCGCACCTTTCCCGAGTACATGATGTATGCCATGTGTCACAACTCAGGCGTTGCTTCAAGGACCCCATCCGCGAAGTCGACCATGAAACGCTTGATCTCTAGGATGACCTTTATTATCAAGAGTACCCTATTCGTATTCTTGATTCAGCAGAGCGTGTCACTCGTCGTCCGAAGATCAAGTTTCTCAAAGTGCAATGGTCACATCACTCCGAGAGAGAAGCCACGTGGGAAAGAGAAGACCGTCTCAGTGCCGAGTACCCCTCCTTCCTCCCGCAGACTTCTGAATCTCGGGACGAGATTCTTTTGAGTGGGGGCGAGTTGTCACAACCCCAAGTTAGGTATGTGCTAGGTTTAGCCAGTCCCTTTGCACCATGTAAAAAAATTCAAAAGAAATTCAAAAATGGGGAAAAGAAAACCCCTGAGAATTTAATTCAAAAGGCCAGATAAAAATTTCTTCCAAAAATTCCTCTGGTATTTTTGAAAAGTCTTATAAATATGCATGATCACATCTAAGGTGAAGTGGGTCCCACTGCATGCACCAAGATTTGTCAAAAATTCCAAATAGGGCTTGGAAATTAAATAATACCCCTATTTGATTTGAAATTCAAATTATTTGAATTTCAAAAATCTCCAAAACTTGTGAGTGGCTTGCTATATATGTTATAAGCCCACATAAAAGTTTTCTTGATTTTATGAAATGCCTTACTATTTTATTTGGGGCAAAACAATTTACAGAAAAAGAAAAACAGAAACAATTACAGTAGAAAAGGGAAAACAGAAGTGAGCCCACTTACCTGGGCCCCGGGTCCAAGTAACCGAGGCCAGCCCAAGCCCACGGCCACCCTTGTCGTCTTCCCCAACCTGCTCGGTGGCGCGCTGGGAGGACACGGCCGACGCCACCGCGACGCCGGAGGGCTTCTAGGCCACCCCTTGCCTCCTCCTCTCGCCACGTAGACGCCCACGTCGCCCCGCTCCTCTTTCCCCTCCGAGAGACGAGCTTCCGTTCTTCCTCCTCACTGAATCCTGCACGCAATCGTAGCCTAGCCGGAGCACGGCGGAGCACCGACGCGGCGACCAAGATCCCAGCGAGGCGCCACCTTCTCCATCCTCTCCAGCGGCGTCGATTTCCTCATTCCCCTGCATCAATTGGACCCGAGCCGCACCGGAGGAGACGACCGCATCAAGATCACGCCGCCGGTCGCCATTGTTTCCGACGAGCAATTCGTCCGCGCCGAGCTTCCTCCGACCTCGCCGCGCCCACTATTGGGTTCAGATGAGCCTCACGATGCTCCTGCACCTTCCCGTTCCTCTTCTCGCGTCGTAGTTCGCCGTCTTCGTCTAGGGCAGCAGCCGTCCGCCGCAGGCTTTCTCGCTGGCGTGGCCCGAGGCTTCCCCGAGGTCCCCGACGTGCTCCACGCGAAGCGCACGAGCGAGAGGCACCCCCTGGTGCCCTCCTCTTCCCTCCCCGTGGCCCGTGGCACTGTTCGGACAGAGCTCCGCCGCGCACAAGACGCCGGCGGCTAGCCGCCGGCCGATTAGGCCTTAATCACCCCCTAATCCCCCCCTTGCCCAGTGACAGGTGGGCCCCTGGCCCTCCTAACCCACTGTTAGTTTAAACTAACAGGGTTTTAACCCCTGTGAGACTTACAGGGTGGACCCACTGGTCAGAGCCCCCCTCACGTCATGCTGACGCAGCAGTGACGCAATAAATCTTTTTCCAATTTAAAATATTTCAGAAAAACCCAGAAAATTCTTTAAACTTTGAAATTCAATAACTAATTCATATTAACTCCAAATTGGACAAATAATATGTCTAAAATTATCAGAAAAATACAAGGATTATGAATATGCAACGTTTTTCTATGTTTGACCATTTTAAAATGGGTGAACAGTAGCAAACATGCATATGGATCCTTTTCAAATTCAAATTTGGAGTGAATTTGCAAATGACTTTGCAACACATTTATCTTAGATGGATTCTTCCACACATCAGAAACATTATCTCAACTATACAACATCACTTCATGATCAACCTTTTCAAATGAACATTCATGCATTCAAATGCATTTGAAATTCATCGATAAATGAAATGGAGTTTGAATTTGCATTTCAAATGCAATATACTCCTTTTAAATGGAATGCTCAACACATCAGTACCATGAACATCACCATTACAATCTTATTCATGTGATTGTGCATTGTACATTATGTTGATCCTATGATTGTCATGTTGCTGATAGACGTGCAACCGGAATCGGAGGCCACCCCTTCGTTGAAGACACCGTTATCGAAACCTCGTCAGCATGGCAAGCAAACCCCTTTTATCATCTCGATAAAATCCCACTTCCCTCTCATGTCTCGCTTATGCTTGTTTAGGAGATCATCTTGTATCGACTCTACCGCATAGTTGAACCAATATCCTTTGCATGACCTATCATCTTGTCACAGTAGTAAGCAAACCACAATCCTAGCGGATGTAGGAGTTGGTTGATATCATGTGGCCCCTGCAACTGTTATTGCTTATTGCATGCTTAGTGGTACAACGAGGTTGCTTTTGATGTGAGTCGGGATGATGATAAACATGGTGTTGATGAAAGTGAAATGTGTTGGTGAATCCACCCTAATACAAGGTGAACGATGAGAGGCTGTGTAGGAGTACACGGTGGGTTGTCTCGTTGAACACCGCCTTAAGTCCGAGTTCTTGTGTGGTGATCCAAGAAGAAGAGTACAACCACACATTGGGCTCACTGACCCCTCTCATCCTAGTACCTCACCCCGTTCGAACCCTAGAAGTCGCAGTAGTTCGGAGTTCTGGTAGGGCTGTGGCACGGTCTGCGAAGTGGATGAACGGCTTTTCAAGACCGGCTTGGGACCCTGCACACATCGTTTGAGGCTGTACTGGAACCTCGGCCGGACTTCCATACGGATCCCCCTCAGATAGGCGACTCTCTGGACTAGAACGGAGCTGTCGGCGAAGTGTTGTGGTGGCATCCTCGATGTCACCTCTTGAACGATGACACGCAAAAGGAGGTAAATGATGACACGTGTGCGTAGCGGTACACCCCTGTAGGGTTAACAAAACTATTCGAATAGCCGCGTCCGCGGTTAAGGATTGCTTGGAAAGCTTAGCTTGATTATTAGACAACTTGAATTGGATACTTCTAAAACACACCAAGATAAGCGTGAGTGCTATGGTGTGCTTCTCGTGGGGAAGTCGAGGAAGTAACTATAGTGGTGTATTGGTTGAAGAGAGGTAATGGGCTCGTGTATGCTTCTTACCTCAAGTCTTGTACTCGTAGTTCAGGACTAGCCAAGTCAAAGCTGGCACTTCTGCAAGTGAAAACCCACCTCCCTTTACCTTGATACATGTGCATGAGTAGTCTAGTTCCTACGTAAGTCTTGCTGAGTACGACTTTGTACTCACGTTTTCTTATTGTATGTTTTAGATGAACCCACCTACCTGATGGTGGCTTCTACCCGAAGCTCGAAGATTGAAGACTCAGACCAAGACCAAGCTAGTGTAGTCCCAGTCAGACGACTGGTTCCCTTGTGGAGGGTTTGTTTTTGATAAGGCTTCTCTAAGACATTTGTTAAACTTGTCTATACTCAGACCTACTTTTCTTCCGCTTGTCTGTTGTAATGTTGGATCACATGCTTGTGATCTCTGTGTGCACTCTGTAAGAGTTATTAATAAAGATGTATACTTTGTAGAGAATTGCAATGATACCTGCTGTTGATACAAGGCATGTGTGCTGCGTGTATGTTTATAACATGCATGTCTTTGTATGGGTTTTCGAGACCTTAGTTGTGATCTGGCTGGCGGTCTTTTATAAACCAAGTGGCCCTTAGATGTGCGCAGCTTGGGGCATCGCGATGCGATTGTTCGAGACTCTGTCTCGTGCACACTTTGATGTATGATCGAGCCTGCCCTAGACCCCGACTAAGTGATCGGGCTGGAGTAAGTCTATGTAAGAGTTATGAGATAGTCGATAGTATGGTTGAGGCGACATGTCTGTGAATATGGGAGTTCATCACCCATATCATTTAGACTTGTGTGCGGACGATGAGGACCAATCTCAGTTGATCCTCCGGCCTTGATGGGATGCCCCTCACGTACGATGCTTTCCGAGAACGTTCTGTGCTTGGCCTTGTCTGCTTAGACAAGTGGGTATGGTTCACGGCTCTCCATATGACTATGTCGTAGCGGGACTTGCATACGCTAACCCCGGGTCCCGACAGAGCATCTCACCCTGGATCGAATCGAGAAGACGGCGGGGTCAGGGGTCTCTCGACGGCGACGAATTTGGAGCTCCTCTTCTCGGCGGCCTACGGCGAAAGCTCGAAGCTAGCGTCACTAGCAGGGCGTCCGGGCTCGAATTAGAGCTTCCGCTCGGGGTAGTCGACGCCGCTGAAGAAGATGGACAAGGCGGTGAGGCTTCTCGGCGTCTTTGGCCGCGTCGGGGCGTCGCCGTGCTCCGGCTAGGTTTTCGGGCACGCGCTGATTCCTTCGCCGGAGAGAGGGAGGATGGCCAGAACGACGGGAAAAGGTGTGTGGGGGAAAGGGGCACTCGCGTGGGGCGCTCTGGTGCAGAGAGGAGGCCTAGAAGGCAGTCGAAGTCGAGGTGGCGTCGTCGAGCGCTCTGCTGCCTCTAGCGAGCTGCTTGAGGAAGAAGACAAGGAAGGAGGAGGTGGGCTGGGCCATGGGGGAATGAGTTGGGCCAGAAGCACATGTAAGCCTTTTTCTATTTTTTGTTTGTTTTCTTTTCTGACATTTGTTTTTTCTTGCTAAATAAAATAGCAAACCTGTTTCTAAAATGCTCTAACTTTTTATGTGGCCTCACAATATAATTAGCTAGCCACTTATAAAGTTTGGACATTTTTAAAATTCAAATAATTTGAACTTTAATTCAAATAGGGGTTTTTGAATTAATCCAAGGTCCTATTTGAATATTTGAAAAATCCATGAGCATGGGGTGGGTCCCACATCACTTGATATGTGATCACACTCATTTATAAGACTTTTCAAAATTCAAACATGAATTTTTGGAGAATATTTATTTCTGGCCTTTTGAATTAATTCATCTGGGGGTGTTCCTCCTCCCATTTGAGTTTGCAATTGATTTCAAATGATTTCTTTTGAAATTTTTAACATGATGCAAAGTGACTTGCTAATCCTAGCACATACCTAACTTGGGGTTGTGATAACTCGCCGCCACTCAATAGAATCTCGTCCCGAGATTCAGAAGTCGGCGGGAGGAAGGTGGGGTACTCGGTATGGAGACGGTCTTCTCTTTCCCACGTGGCTTCTCTCTCAGAGTGGTGTGACCATTGCACTTTGAGAAACCTAATCTTCTGACGACGAGTGACACGCTCTGCTGAATCAAGAATACAAATAGGGTATTCTCGATAAGAAAGGTCATCTTGGCGATCAAGCGTTTGAAGGTCGACTTCGTGGATGGGGTCCTTGAAGCAACGCCTGAGTTGTGACACATGGAATACATCATGTACTCGGGAAAGGTGCGGGGTAGTTCAAGTTGGTAGGCAACTTCTCCACGTTTAGCAAGAATGCGGAAAGGTCCGATGTAACGTGGAGCCAACTTGCCTTTGATACCTAATCGTTGGGTTCCCTTCAGAGGAGTAACCCGAAGGTAAGCCTTCTCATCCAGATTGTAGCTTTCTTGTCTATGATGATGATCATAGTAGCTTTTCTGACGAGACTGTGCTGCTTTCAATTGATCACGAACAATGTGAACTTTTCTGCTTCCATGATCATATCCGGTCCAAACAATTGTCTTTCACCGGTTTCTGAGCAGTTTAGGGCTGTTCGACATCGTCATCCATATAGGAGTTCAAAAGGAGCCATGTTCAGACTAGATTGGAAACTATTGTTATAAGAAAATTCGGCGAATGGAAGAGACTTCTCCCAATTCTTTCCGAACGAGATAACATAAGCTCTGAGCATGTCTTCAAGAATTTGGTTAACCCTTTCGAATTGACCGCTAGACTAAGGATGGAAAGCTGTACTAAAGGAGAGATGAGTTCCCATAGCATTCTGAAAGCTTGCCCAGAATCTAGAGGTGAAAAGGCTACCACGATCAGAATTGATTTCCAAAGGAACACCGTGAAGAGATAAAATTCTAGAGACGTACTAGTCCGCTAACTGGCTAGCAGTTATAGACTCGCGAACTGGAAGGAAGTGAGCAACTTTGGAAAGCCTATCTATGACAACGAAGATGTCATCGTTTCCTTTCTGGGTTTTTTTTGGAAAGCCGGTGATGAAGTCCATACCGACTTTGTCCCATTTCCACTCTGTAATAGGCAAAGTTTGAAGTGTACCAGCAGGTCTTTGATGTTCTACCTTAATGCGACGACAAACATCACATTCGGCAACAAATTGAGCAATGTCTCTCTTCATCCTAGTCCACCAAAATCTCTGGCGTACATCTCGGTACATTTTTGTGCTACCGGGATGAATCAAGAGGGGTGTGTCATGGGCTTCTTTGAGGATGAGTTGCCTTAGATCTCTATTCTTAGGTACTACCAAATGATTTCCAAAGAATATCGTTCCTTTACTATCTGTAGAGAAACATTTAACAACTCCGCTAGCAATGTTCTCCTTGATCCGGCGAACACCTCGTGCACGCCTTTGGGCAACTATAATTTGACCCTCAAGTGTTGGTTTCGCCACCAAGTTGAAAAGAGATCCATGAGGAACAATCTTGAGATTGAGCTTTCGAAATTCCTCATGAAGAAGTGTTTGACACTGTTGTAACATGAGGTTGTTACAATACGACTTACGACTTAGTGCATCAGCCATGACGTTGTCTTTTCCTGGGGTGTAAGAAATTCCTACGTAGTAATCTTTTATCAACTCAATCCAGCGTCTTTGCCTGAGATTAAGATCTGGCTGGGAGAAAATGTATTTGAGGCTTTGGTGGTCGGAAAAGATCTGACAATGATTACCATGGAGGTAATGTCGCCAAGTTGTTCGAGCATGAACTACGGTAGCGAGTTCAAGGTCATGGGTAGGATAGTTCTCTTCATGTGGCCGCAACTGGCGTGAAGCATAAGCTACCACATGTCTATCTTGCAGAAGTATGCATCCTAACCCTTGCCGTGATGCGTCACAAAAGATCTCGAAATCCTTTTTGGTGTCTGGAGGTGCAAGTACGGGTGCAGAAGTCAATCTTCTTTTTAGCTCTTGAAAGCTTTCCTCGCACTTTTGAGTCCATAGGAATTTCTTATCTTTCTTGAGGAGTTCGGTTAGAAGCTTTGCAACTTTAGAAAATTTCTCGACGAAGCGGTGGCAATAGCTGGCTAGGCCAAGAAAACTCCTAACTTGCTTAACCGATTCAGGTGGAGTCCAGTCAAGGACGGCCTGAACTCTCTCGGGATTCACATCAATGCCTTTCACAGAAATCACGTGGCCTAAGTAGGTCACTTCTGGTAGCCAAAATTTGCACTTGGAGAATTTAGCATACAGGCGATGCTCTCTAAGTTTCATCAATACCAGCCTTAGATGTTCAGCATGTTCTTCTTCGTTCTTCGAGTAGATGAGAATGTCATTGAGATAAACTACAACAAATTAATCTAGGTACTCCATGAAGATCGAATTCATCATGCGCGAGAATGTGGCGGGGGCATTGGTTAAACCAAAGGACATGACGGTGTACTCGTAAAGACCATAACGAGTAGTAAAAGTCGTTTTTGGAATGTCCTCGTTTCGGATTTTGATTTGATGATAGACTAATCTCAAATCCATCTTGGAGAAGACAGAGGATCCAGCAAGTTGATCATAAAGATCATTGATCCTAGGCAGTGGGTACTTGTTCTTTATCGTCGCTAAATTTAGCGGGCGATAGTCTACGCACATCCTTTCTGTTCCATCTTTCTTCGTTATGAACAGAACGGGGCAACCCCATGGCGATGAGCTAGGGAGGATGAAGCCTTTTTCCAACAAAGCTTCGAGTCGGGTTTTAATCTCAGCTAACTCACGTGGGGCCATTTTGTATGGGCGTCTGGAAATTGGTGCGGTTCCTGGCATAAGATCCACTATGAACTCTACACACCTGTCGGGTGGCTAGGTTTAAGGAGTTTGGTTACTGGATGGTTTTCCTGAGGATGACCATGGCTTACTAGGGGCTACAACAGATATGTCAGAGTAACAAAGTACCCCAACACGATGGTTAGTGTGGTTCTTCTGGCTAGAAGACATCTAAAGTGGGAGGAAGAACTGCAAATGAATCACTATAGGTTTATAGAAGAAAACCTACATCAAACACTATGGAACTGTCGGGCATGCCACCTAGAAAAACTTCTGGAAGGACATCCGAAATAGAGGGAAAGATTTTGCAAACGCATCAGATTATGAAGAAACCTGAAATGACTCGGACAGCATAACGGTTGTAATTGCAAGAAACAATTTTCTTTCAATTAGATACAGCACTTACATAATACGATGTAAGAAATCAGCATTACAACAATGCTAGGAAACCGGACACAACTTTCCTACGGCTACAAGGAAGCAAACAATGAGATGTTCTAGTAAGACATAGATGAGCCTAGTTCTATCTTCCCGTAGAACAAGAAGAGGGTGACTCAGAACTCAGAACGATGAAGGTAAGGAGAAAAAAGAAGCCTTACGTTGTTCCCTTATATACCCAGTGTAATTATATAACTATAGAAGGCTAGACTCGACTTCGGCCAAGGCTGATAATCCTACAGTCAGTCCTGCTCTGATACCAAGTCTGTCGGGACCCGGGGTTAGCGTATGCAAGCCTCGCTACAACACAATCGTATGGAGAGCCGAGAACCGTACCCACTTGTCTAAGCAGACAAGTCCAAGCACATAACGTTCTCGGAAAGCATCGAACGAGAGGGGCATCCCATTCAGGCCGGATGATCAACTGAGATGGGTCCTCATCGTCCGCACACAAGTCTAAAAGATATGGGTGGTGAACTCCCATACTCATAGACAAGTCGCCTCAACCATACTATCGATTGTATTATAACCCTTACATAGACTTACTCCAGGCCGATCACTTAGTCGGGGTCTAGGGCGGGCTCGATCATACATCAAAGTGTGCACGTGACGGAGTCACGAGCAATCACATCGCGATGCCCCAAGCTGCGCACATCTAAGGGCCACTTGGTGTATAAAATACCGCCAGCCAGATCACAACTAAGGTCTCAAAAACCCATACTAAGACATGCATGTTATAATCATACACGCAGAACACATGTCTAGTATGAACAGCAGGTATCATTGCAATTCTCTACAAAGTATAGAACTTTATTGATAATTCTTACAGAGTGCACACAGAGATCACAAGTCTGTGATCCAACATTACAACAAGCATGCGGAAGCAAAGTAGGTCTGAGTACAGACAAGTTTAACAAATGGCTTAGAGAAGCCTTATCTATAAACAAGCCCTTCCACGAGGGAACTAGTTTGCTGACTGGGAGTACACTAGCTTGGTCTTTAGTCGTCGAGCTCGATGAAGAATCCACCTTTGGGGTCGGTGGGTTCATCTAAAACATAGAATAAGCAAACGTGAGTACAAAGTCGTACTCAGCAAGACTTACGTAGGAACTATACTACGCATGCACATGTATCAAGGTAAAGGGAGGTGGGGTTCAATTGCAGAAGTGCCAGCTTTGAATTGGCTAGTACTGAACTACGAGTACCAGACTTGAGGTAAGAAGCGTACACGAGTCCACTACATCTCCAACCAAATACACCACTATGGTGCCTTCCTCGACTTCCCCACGAGAAAGCACGCCATAGCACTCACGCTTATCTTGGTAAGTTTTATAAGTATCCAGTTCAAGTTGTCTAATAATCAAGCTAAGCTTTCCAAGCAGTCCTTAACCGCGGACGCGGCTATTCGAATAGTTTTGTTAACCCTGCAGGGGTGTACCGCTACACACACGTGTCATCAGTTACCGCCTTTTGCGTGTCACCGTTCAAGAGATGACAGCGAGGATGCCACCACAACTGTTACCTCATAGCCGATCTAGTCCAAGAAGCCGCCTACCAGGGTTGGCTACCACTATCGTGAACCAGGCCGGTTTACTGAAGTGGACCCAGATGATGTGTGCATGGTGCATAAGCCGGTCTCGGCTGAGCCGTTCTCTCACTTAGCAGCGAGGCCACAAACCTACCAGAACTCCGATCTACTGCGACATCTGGACATCGAAAGGGATGAGTTAATAGGTTGAGAGGGGTCAGTGAGCCCAATGGGTGGTTGTACTCTTCATCTTGGATCACCACACAAGAACTCGGTGTCAGAACCCCAATTAGGGTAAGTGCTAGGGTTTGTTTGTGCCTTTGCATCATGCAAAATTTCAAATGGAATTCAAAAATGGGGAAGCAGAAAGCCCTGAGAATTTAAATAAATAGCCAGAGAGAAATCTTTTTCCAAAAATCTTTTGAAAATTTGGAAAATTCCTATAAATGATGCTGATCATTTTAAAAGTGGTTTGGGAACAATCCCATGCACATGGAATTTTCTAATATTCAAACAGTGGCTTTGGAAATTAAAATAACCCTATTTGGATTGAAATTCAAATTATATTGAATTTCAAAAATGCCCAAATTCCTTGTGTGACTAGCTACTGGTCATATAGGATTTTTAAAAGTATTTGGGCATTTAACAAAAATGCCTAGCTATTTATTTCAGGGAAAAACATATTTACAGAAAAAGAAAAACAGAAGAGAATTTAAAAGAAAAATAAAAAGGAAAGCAACCCACCCCAGCCAGGCCGCGGGCCCAACTAGCCGAACCCCGGCCCAAGCCCACGAGGGGCTTGTCGTCTACCCCAAGCAGCTCGCTGTCGAGCATGCCGGGGGCGACGACCGCCACCTCGACGGCGAGAGCCGTCTAGGCCTCCCGGGGCTCCCTCTCCTCGCCACGACTTCGCCCAGAAGCTCCTTCCTCCATCCCCTCGCTCGTTGCTCTCTCTCTCGCTCTCCTCTTGCCGATTTCTTCGTCGCCAGAGAAGAACCGAGCGCCTCCGCAGAGCACCGTCGTGGTCCGGCGTGGCCATCACCGTTGAGGAGCCGTGCCGACGTGTCCCACGTCTTCCCCGTCGTCGACTCCCTCACCAAGAAGCGGATTGGACGCCTCTTCGTCCCCGAGCCGCCGGAATCGACCCCGACATCTCGCCGGACCCGCACGACCTCGTCGTCGATTCCATGACCACCGCCGCTCCTCTGCCTTCGTCGACCCCGCCGTTGCACTCAGGGTGAGATTACGCCCATTCCCCTCCAAGCCCGACTCCTCCCTTGCCTCGGGTCGCCATCTTCACCTTGACAGGGCTCCGGCCGCCGCCGTTGACGTCGTCGTCGCCGCTGTGGGCTTCCACGGTGGCGCTGGCTTCCTCTAGCGTGCGCGTGTGGCCGGGGGCGTTCGTTTGGTGCAAGCGGCGCACCAAATGGTGGCCCGTGCCGCCCCCGTGCTGCTCCGCCGTGGCTTCTGGCCACCGGCGTTGAGCCGCCGGCGACGCGCTGACGTGGACGTCATTAGGGTCCTAACCCCTCGGGTTAGTTGACCCTAGGTCAATGACAAGTGGGGCCAGCCCACTAATTAAGCCCCTCGGGTTAATTTTAAACGGGGATTAAACCCACTGCCACTGACACTCCGACCCCACTGGTCAGCCCCCCCTGTGACGTCACCCTGAGCTCAGCATGACGCAGTAAAGAATTTCCAGAATTTAGAAATGAATTAATTTAATCCAGAAAATTCCAGAAAATTGTTTAAACTTGGGAAATTCATAACTAATTCATATGAACTCCAAATATAGCAAATAATATGTCTAAAAATATCAGAAAAATCCAAGGTTTATGAATATGGGCTCTGTTTTCATGTTTGACCATTTTTAAATGGGTGAACAGTGCAAAACATCCGTATGGCTTTATTTCAAATTCAAATTTGAAGCACATTTTCAAATGACCTTGCATTTGACTTCTTTTAAATGGAATTGTACCCACATTGTGACCAAGAACATCACCATTTCAATATTGATCATGTGTTTGAGCATTGCAAATAAATTTATACCTTGTTTGTTTGTTTTCTCGATAGACGTGCAACCGGAACCGGAGGCCACCCCCTTCGTTGAAGACCTCGATATCGAACCTCGTCAGCAAGGCAAGCAAACCCCATTGATCATGTCTATAAAATCCCAATTCCCTCTCAGTCTCGTTTATGCATGTTTAGGAGATCACTTTGTATCGATTCTACCGCATAGTTGAACCCATATCCGATGCATGACCTATCATCTTGTCACAGTAGTAAGCAAACCACAATCCTAGCTGACATAGGAGTTGTTTGATATCATGAAGCCCCTGCAACTGTTACAGCTTACTGCATGCTTAGTGTTACATGAGGTTGTTTTCGATGTGAGTCAGGATGATGGTGAACATGGTGTTGATGAAAGTGAAACTGTGTCGGTGAATCCACCCTAATACAAGGTGAACGATGAGAGGCTGTGTAGGAGTACACAGTGGGTTGTCTCGTTGAACACTGCCTTAGGCATCGAGTTCTTGTATGGTAATCCAAGACAAAGAGTACAACCACACATTGGGCTCACTGACCCCTCTCGGCCTAGTACCTTGATCCGTGTCGACGTCCAGGAGTCACATTAGTTCGGGCTTTCCATTTGGCATATGCATAGAAAAGAATGAAGGAATGGTTGCATCATCCTAGATATGTGGGTGCACCTGTGAGGCAGGAAAACCATCTGCTAAAGGTGGCGTCTCGGTCACCTACATTGTCTGAGTCCGTTTCGTTGATCCGGCCGGACTCTCGAGCGGTAGCAACTCAGGTAGTCGACTCCTGGAATAGACCGGTTGTGAGCGAAGTGTCGTGGTGAACATCCTCGCTGTCACCTCTTGAACGGTGGCGAGACCTGGCGGTAACCGATGGTCATGTGTATGTAGTTTACACCCTTGCAAGGTTAACAAAACTATTCGAATAGCCGCGTCCGCGGTTAAGGACTACTTGGAACCTGTACCTGATTATTAGACAACTTGAACTGGATACTTCTAAAATACACCAAGATAAGTGTGAGTGCTATGGTGTGCCTCCTCGTGGGGAAGTCGAGGAAGTAACCATAGTGGTGTATTGGTTGGATATGTAGTGGACTCGTGTACGCTTCTTACCTCAAGTCTGGTATTCGTAGTTCAGGATTAGCCAAGTCACAGCTGGCATTTCTGCAAGTGAAACCCCATCCCCTTTACCTTGATACTTGAGCATGAGTAGTTTAGTTCTGATGTAAGTCTTGCTGAGTACGACTTTGTACTCACGTTTGCTTATTCTATGTTTTAGATAAGAACCGGACCCCGATGGAGTCACCTTCGTAAAGCTCGACGTTGGCTAAGTTAGCATAGTCCCAGACAGCAGTCTGGTCCCTCGTGGAAGGGCATGTTCGTTTACAAGGCTTCTCTAAGCCATTTGTTAAACTTGTCTGTACTCAGACCTATTTTGCTTCCGTTGTATGATGTAATGTTGATCACAGGCATGTGATCTTTCTATGCTCTATGTGTATATCAATAAAGAGTATTTTGTAGAGTTATGTGATGATACCTGCTGTTCATACTAGGCATGTGTGATGCGTGTATGATTATAACATGCATGTCTTAGTATGGGTTTTCGAGACCTTAGTTATGATCTGGCTGGCGGTCTTTTATACACCAAGTGGCCCTTAGATGTGCACAGCTTGGGGCATCGCGATGCGATTGCTCGTGAATCTGTCACGTGCACACTTTGTTGTATGATCGAGCCCGCCCTAGACCCCGACTAAGTGATCGGGCTGGAGTAAGTCTATGTAAGAGTTAGGATCCAATCGATAACATGGTTGAGGCGACTTGTCTATGAGTATGGGATTCACCACCCATAAGCATTTAGACTTGTGAGCGGACGATGAGGACCCATCTCAGTTGATCATCCGGCCTGAATGGGATGCCCCTCACGTTCGATGCTTACCGAGAATGTTCTGTGCTTGGCCTTGTCTGCTTAGACAAGTGGGTACGGTTCTCGGCTCTCCATGTGATTGTATCGTGACTGGAATTACATACGCTAACCCCGGGTCCCGACAGACTTGGTATCAGAGCAGGACTGTCTGTAGGATTAGCAACCCTTGGTCGAAGTCGAGTCTAGCATTCTATAGTTATATAGTTACGTGGGTATATAAGGTAACAACGTAAGGCTTCTTTTTACTCCTTACCCTCATCGATCTGGGTTCTGAGTCACCCTTATCTTTTCTACGGAATGATAGGACTAGGCTCATCTATGTCTGACTAGAACATCTCGTTGAGTGCTTCCTTTTAGCCGTAGGATTGTTGTGGTCGTCCAGACTCATCGTGTTTTGAGTTCCTTGAGGAAGTTCTGTCCAATCTCCTCAAGGTTGTTTCATTTTCCATCCCAGTGTAGCCGTTATGCTGCCGGATTTGTTCCAAGTTTCTATGAATCATTGCCTTCGCATTATAATCTTTTCCGCCTTCATCATGTCTTGTTATCCTTGAATCCATCATTCAACCTGTTCTGATTGTTGATTTTTATCACACAGGATGTCAGGTGGAACTCGTAGTGCTGTTCGTCGGAATCGAGACCGTGTTCTAAATCGAAATGATGATGAACCTCTACCACCGCCTTCTGCGGCGGAAATCATGATGGTGCTGAGAAGAATCAACGTGATCAAACACGCCTTCTGGAGCTCATCGAGCAGAATACCTCACGTCATTGCAATGTGGTTGTCAGCATCCAGGACTTCATCCTCCTCAAGCCACCAGTATTCCGATGTTCTTCTGAGCCCCTTGAAGCTGATGATTGGCTCCGTTCCATCGAGCGTAAGCTTGATACTGCACATGTTGCTCCCGATGATCGAGTTATTTTTGCGGTATACTTCTTGGAAGGTGTTGCTCTTCAATGGTGGGAGAACTATGTTGCTATGCAGCCAGATGGTCACCTAGTGACTTGGCAGGAGTTCTGTGTTGCCTTTCGAGGGTACCACATTCTGGATGAGTTGATGGAGCGCAAGAAGGAAGAGTTCTGCAATCTCACTCAAGGAAAGATGTCCATTCATGAGTATGTGAGAGAGTTCAACCGTCTTGCCCGGTATGCCCAAGATGAGATCACCACCGATGCCAGAAAGCAGGCAAGGTTCCATAAGGGACTTAGCCCCATCCTTCGTCATGATCTCAACCTCATCGAATTTGCCACCTTTGAGGATTTAGTCAACAGATCCTTCAGAGCTGAGCATGGCAATGAAATTTTCGAGGAGTCCCATAAGCATGCTCTTGTGCTTGCTCCTTCTTCAAGTTCAGCCCCTCAGAAACGCCGAATTTGGATTCCAACCAGAGCCATACCTCAAAACCTTCTCCAGAGGCCATCACCAATGTCGGGACCCGGGGTTAGCGTATGCAAGTACAGTTAAGACATAGTCATATGGAGAGCTGAGAACCGCACCCACTTGTCTGGGTGCGGTTCTCGGCTCTCCATATGACTATGTCTTAACTGTACTTGCATACGCTAACCCCGGGTCCCGACAGACTTGGTATCAGAGCAGGACTGGCTGTAGGACTAGTAGCCTTGGCCGAAGTCGAGTCTAGCCTTCTATAGTTATATAGTTACTCTGGGTATATAAGGGAACAACGTAAGGCTTCTTTTTTCTCCTTACCCCTTCGTTCTGAGTTCTGAGTCACCCTCATCTTATTCTACGGGAAGATAAGACTAGGCTCTCCTCTGTCTGATTAGAACATCTCGTTGTTTGCCTCCTTATAGCCGTAGGAAAGTTGTGATCGGTTTATTAGAGTGGTTATGCTCCCTGTTTTATTACATCGTATGTAAGTGTTTTTTCCATGTTGTAAGAAATTTTCTTTTTCTTGCAATTACAGCCGTTATGCTGTCCGAGTCATTCCAGGTTTATCTCATAATCTGATGCATTTGCAAACTCCTTTCTGTTTCAGAAGGCAGATCTTCCCCCTCGGCAGATTGTTCGTTTGACCAGGTGCCTCGGTGTGCGTGGCCATCCCGCCACGTTGATCGAGATGATGTCCTATGTGGGATATCGATGGTACCCTGAGTACACCATCGAGGAGCAGTTCCACGACTTCAACAAGACGTAGTTCCACTGCATTGTCCGGATCTATCCGCACGACGTTGGAGTCACCCAGCCTATCCACTTTGGACATGGCATTGGCGTTACCGAGAACATGGCTGTGCAGGATGCTGCATATTCATGTATTACACTGCTGAGAGAGGAGCACACCATGCTGAGAGAGACCTCTTTCCGCTATATCCCTGCTGCACTTCTAGGGTAAGAGGGATATTACACCGGACTCTATTCAGATCACTCTGCAGAGGATCCCGCACTTCAGATGACTGCTAGGTATGCTAGTGACAGAGATCGTGATGCACGTGCTCTCCGTTTCGAGCTCCACGCCACCCGTGTTCGTCTGTATCGAGCACTGACACTTTTGGCACCCTTTGTGAGCGTGGGATCAGTTGAGCATGATGCGATCTATCCAGTGAGGACCCAGATGCCTTCTCGAGTTGCTTGGCCCGAGATTGGAGGAATTTTTCCACCCCGTGGTCCTTTGCTTCCACCCTACGCTGGACCTAGGCCCCATCCTTGCCCAAATGGATATCAGGGTCCACAAGCCTCCGTGTTTTCCGATGGTCACCTCCAGCTAGCGGGATACGCGGGTAACTTTTATGAGGACTACTATGGAGATGGAGATGAGTGAGACCGCCTGTGGTCTTACTTAGTGAGGATGTAGTAGTATCCTAGTATATTGTAAGCAAGGTGTCTAAGTTCCAGAGGCTTAGATAAATAATGTATAGGAAGTCAGAGTGCCTCTGAAGGATGTATCATCTTCATCACGTTTGTATTAGCTTGGTGCTTGTACTTAAATGATGTATGGTTTGTATGACAGCTTGTGAATATATGGCTTGTATGCTTTTATCAGCATGTTGTCAAGATGATTACTTCCTTTGCTCTGTAATCCTTCCAGTACTTCAATACCTTGTTTAGACTCTTCAATTCAACTCTATTTGACTTTGGTTTTCACCTTCAGGATGTCTCAAGGAACCCGTGGCCAGGTTGGTCGTAACCAAGGTCATGGGAATGACCAGGAGGAAGGCAACCTTCCACCCCCACCCACGATGGCCCAAGTTCTGATGGAGGTCGAGAGGAACCGACGTGACTCTCACCACTTACTGGAAGTCATCGCACGCAACACCACTCAGCAGCGCAATGAGCTGGTGTCCCTGAACGACTTCATCCGACTTCATCCCCCAGTTTTTAGTTACTCCACCGAGCCCCTTGACGCCGATGACTGGCTTCGCAGCATCGAGAGGAAGCTCCAAGCAGGCCGTGTTGCAGCTGGTGACAAGGTCAGCTATGCCACCTATCACCTTGAAGGTGCAGCTAGTTCTTGGTGGGAGAACTTTCTGAATATGCGTCCCGTTGGACCACCTGCATCTTGGGAGGAATTCTGCACGTCCTTCCGCGAGCACCACATTCCCAAAGGTCTTATGGACCGCAAGCGTGAGGAGTTCTGCAACCTCACTCAAGGCAGAAGAACCGTTGATGAGTTTAGTCGCGAGTTAACCCGACTGGCTCGTGATGCTACCGAAGAAGTCTCCACCGACTCCAAGAAACAAGAGAGGTTCCGTCGTGGCCTCAACACTGGACTCCGTCGTGAGCTCAATCTTCATGACTTTGCCACATTCCAGGTCCTTGTCAACAAGCCCATCAAAGCAGAGGACATGAACACCCCCAACGACTTTCGCAAACACCCCAGAGAGGACAGTTCATCCAGTTCTGGCTCCCAGAAGCGCAAGATCTGGATCCCAAATAGCATGTTCCGCCAGAACAACCCACCGAGGCCATCCTATGTGGCGCCTCGTCCACCCACCCAGTTCCACCCAGCTCCACCAAACAACCCAGCTCCACGAACTGTTTTCGGAGCTTGTTACAAGTGTGGTCAGGCAGGCCACTATTCTCGAGAGTGCCCCCAGAACCAGCTCCAACACCAGAATGCTCCACCTCGTGCCGGAGGCAACAACAACAACAATGGTCGTGGCAAGCCACCCCAGAAGGTCTTCACCGCCAAACCCGCTCCTCCCGCCACTCGTGGACGTGTGAACGAGATCGCCGCCGAAGAGACTGACGACACCACTGACGTCATTCTTGGTACGCTCCCAGTCAATTATGTTCCTACTTCTGTTCTTTTCGACCCAGGAGCATCTCATTCATTCATGTCGGAAAGTTATGCACTTTGTCATGAATTACCCTTTGTTGAATTGTCCACCCCGATGATTATTCAGACTCCAGGGTCAAGATGGCAAACTAATAGAGTAAGCCATGGTAATTAGATTGCAATTGAGGGTTTAGTATTCCTTGCTTCACTCATAGCCCTCAAGTCTTCAGACATTGATGTCATCCTTGGCATGGATTGGCTATCAAGACAGAATGCCTACCTGGATTGCAGAAGCAAATCCGTGAAACTCACCCACCCTTCAGGCCAAACAGTCAACTATACCTCACCCAGAACAAGAACCCAAGTGCATTCCTTGAATGTACTTCCCCTTCCCGAACTTGAAGATATTCCGGTGGTTCGTGACTTCCCGGATGTCTTTCCTGAAGAGCTGCCGGGCATGCCACCCGACAGATGTGTAGAATTTATAGTGGATCTTGTTCCAGGAACCGCACCAATTTCCAAACGCCCATATAAAATGGCCCCACATGAGTTAGCTGAGCTAAAAACCCAACTTGATGCTTCGTTGGCAAAAGGCTTCATCGGCCCTAGCTCATCGCCATGGGGTTGCCCCGTTCTGTTCGTAAAGAAGAAAGATGGAACAGAAAGGATGTGCGTAGACTATCGGCCGCTAAATTTAGCGACGATAAAGAACAAATACCCATTGCCCAGGATCAATGATCTTTATGATCAACTTGCAGGATCCTCCTTCTTCTCCAAGATGGATTTGAGATTAGGTTATCATCAGATCAGAATCCGAAACGAGGACATTCCCAAAATGGCTTTTACTACTCGTTATGGTCTTTATGAGTACACCGTCATGTCCTTTGGTTTAACCAATGCCTCCGCCACATTCTCACGCTTGATGAATTCAATCTTCATGGAGTACCTAGATAAATTTGTTGTGGTTTATCTTGATGATATTCTCATCTACTCGAAGAACGAAGAGGATCATGCCGAACACTTAAGGCTGGTATTGATGAAACTTAGAGAGCATCGCCTGTACGCTAAATTCTCTGGGTGTGAATTCTGGCTACCAGAAGTGACCTACTTAGGCCACGTGATTTCTACAAAAGGCATTGTTGTGAATCTCGAGAGAGTTCAGGCCGTCCTTGACTGGACTCCACCTGAATCGGTTAAGCAAGTTAGGAGTTTTCTTGGCCTAGCCAGCTATTGCCGTCGCTTCGTCGAGAACTTTTCTAAAGTTGCAAAGCCTCTAACTGAACTTCTCAAGAAAGATAAGAAATTCTTATGGACTCCCAAGTGCGAGGAAAGCTTTCAAGAGCTAAAAAGGAGATTGACTTCTGCACCCGTACTTGCACCTCCGGACACCAAAAAGGATTTCGAGATCTATTGTGACGCATCACGGCAAGGGTTAGGATGCATACTTCTGCAAGATCGACATGTGGTAGCTTATGCTTCACGCCAGTTGCGTCCACATGAAGAGAACTATCCTACCCATGACCTTGAACTCGCTGCCATAGTTCATGCCCTAACAACTTGGCGACATTACCTCCTTGGTAATCGTTGTGAGATTTATTCCGACCACCAAAGCCTCAATTATATTTTCACCCAGCCAGATCTTAATCTCAGGCAAAGACGCTGGATTGAGTTGATAAAAGATTACGACGTAGTAATTTCTTACACCCCAGGCAAAGCCAATGTCATGGCTGATGCACTAAGTCGTAAGTCGTACTGTAACAACCTCATGTTACAGCAGTATCAACCACTTCTTCGTGAGGACTTTCGCAAGCTCAACCTTGAAATTGTTCCTCATGGCTATCTTTCTACCTTGGTGGCGAAACCAACTCTTGAGGATCAAATCATAGTTGCCCAAAGGTGTGCACGAGGTGTTCGCCGGATCAAGGAGAACATTGCTAGCGGAGTTTCTAAATGTTTCTCCACAGATAGTAAAGGGACGGTATTCTTTGGCAATCGTTTCATAGTACCTAAGAATAAGGAACTAAGGCAACTCATCCTCAAAGAAGCCCATGACACACCCCTCTCAATTCATCCCGGTAGCACAAAAATGTACCGAGATCTACGCCAAAGATTTTGGTGGACTAGGATGAAGAGATACATTGCTCGTTTTGTTGCTGAATGTGATGTTTGTCGTCGCATTAAGGCAGAACATCAAAGACCTGCTGGTACACTTCAACCTTTGTCTATTCCCGAGTGGAAATGGGACAAAGTCGGTATGGATTTCATCACCGGCTTTCCAAAAACCCAGAAAGGAAACAATGCCATCTTCGTTGTCATAGATAGGCTTTCCAAAGTTGCGCACTTCCTTCCGGTTCGCGAGTCTATAACTGCTAGTTAGTTAGCGGACTTGTACATCTCCAGAATTGTGTCCCTTCACAGTGTTCCTTTGGAAATTAATTCTGATCGCGGTAGCCTTTTGACCTCTAGATTTTGGGAAGCTTTCAGAAGTCTATGGGAACTCATCTCTCCTTTAGTACAGCTTTTCATCCTCAGTCTAGTGGTCAAGTCGAAAGGGTTAACCAAATTCTTGAAGACATGCTCAGGGCTTGTGTTATCTCATTCGGAAAGAATTGGGAGAATTCTCTTCCATTTGCCGAATTTGCTTATAACAATAGTTTTCAATCTAGTCTGAACATGGCTCCTTTTGAACTCCTTTATGGACGACGATGTCGAACACCACTAAACTGATCTGAAACCGGTGAAAGACAATTCTTTGGACCGGATATGATCAGGGAAGCAGAAGAGCAAGTTCGTATCGTTCGTGAACAATTGAAAGAAGCCCAGTCTCGTCAGAAAATCTACTATGATCGTCATCATAGGCAAGAGAGCTACAATCTGGCTGAGAAGGCTTACCTTCGGGTTACTCCTTTGAAGGGAACCCAACGTGTCGGTATCAAAGGCAAGTTGGCCCCACGTTACATCGGACCTTTCCGCATTATTGCTAAACGTGGAGAAGTTGCCTACCAACTTGAACTACCTCCGCACCTCTCCCGAGTACATGATGTATTCCATGTGTCCCAACTCAAGCGTTGCTTCAAGGACCCCATCCGCGAAGTCGACCATGAAACGCTTGATCTCCAAGATGACCTTTCTTATCGAGAATACCCCGTTTGTATTCTTGATTCCACAGAGCGTGTCACTCGTCGTCAGAAGATTAGATTTCTGAAAGTGCAATGGTCACACCACTCTGAAAGAGAAGCTACGTGGGAAAGAGAAGACCGTCTCACTGTCGAGTACCCCACCTTCCTCCCGCAGACTTCTGAATCTCGGGACGAGATTCTTTTGAGTGGGGGCGAGTTGTCAGAACCCTCTGTTAGGTATGTGCTAGGGTTAGCTAGTGCCTTTGCATCATGTCAAAATTTCAAAGGAAATCAAATTCAAAATCCAAATGGGAGAAGGAACACCCCCCAGATGAATTAATTCAAAAGGCCAGATAAAAATCTTTTCCAAAAATTCATGTTAGAGTTTTGAAAAGTCTTATAAATGAGTGTGATCACATATCAAGTGATGTGGGACCCATCCCATGCTCATAGATGTTTCAAATATTCAAACAATACCTTGGAATTAAAGAAATACCCCTTTTTGATTTAAAATTCAAATCATTTGAATTTTAAAAATGTTGAAAGTTTATGAGTGGCTAGTCTATATTATTATGAGGCCACATAAAAGTTTTCAGCATTTAATAAAATGTTTAGCTATTTATTTTAGCTAAACAGAACAAATGACAAAAGGAAAAACAGAAAACAGAAAAGGAAAAGAGGGCTTACCTCAAATGGGCCCAACTCACCGAGGCAGCCCGGCCCAGGGACAGGGGCGTCTTCTTCCTCGCGCCAGGCAGGCTGCTGCCGCCGTGGCGAGCATGCCGTCGTCGCTAGCCACCTCCTGCTTCCCTCCCCGCCCACGTAATCGCGTCAAGAAGCGTCCTGGAGCCACCCCAATTCTTTCCCCCCCATCCACGAGCTCCCTCCTCTCCTCTCTCGCCCGATTCGTCGCCGCCCGAGGAACACGCCGGAGCGCCGTCGAGCACACGCGTGGCCAGTGACGCCGAGAAGCCCCAGGACGGTGTCCAAGCGCTTCGTCATCGTCGTCTTCACCGACTTGCAGAAGGAATCGCGCCCGAAGCCCCCGTAGACGCCGAATTCTTCCTCGAGTCCCCACCGGCCGCCGTGAAGGACTTCATCGATTACGCCGCCGTTGAGCCACCCCAGCCCTCGCCACCACCTCTGCTAAGCTCCTGGTGAGCTTGGGGTGAAAACCCCTCACTTTTCCCCTTCGTTTACTCCCTGTAGCCGTGGCCGCCATGAAAGCCGAAGCTTCTCGCCGCCGGAATCCATGGCGAGGTCCATCCGTTAGGTAATCGAGCTCAGCTTGTTGTCCAATGCGTTCCCCGTGTTCTTCCTCGTCGAACCAGCCTAGCCTCGCCTCAATTCGTGCCCTAGAGACAAATCTCGATGGTGGCCGTAGCTAGGTCGCCGCGAAAGTTGACGCCGGCGAGCGTACGGTGCACCCCAGTGCTTGCCTTTGGTCCCGTTCGACGCGCGCGAGTAAGAGCTTCAAGATGATGGTCTTCGCGCTCCAAATGGTGGACGGAATCGAGCTCCCGTGCTGCGCCGCCGTGGCCAAGCCGTCGGCGTTTAGCCGCCAGCGAGTCAGCCCTAACCCCCCCCCCCCCCCCCGGTTAATCACCTAATTAGTGACCCCTGGGTCACTGACCAGTGGGCCCAGTGGCTTAATTAAGCCACTGGAATAAGTTAACCCACGGGTCAAGTTAACCAGCCACTGACAGGGTGGCCCCACATGTCAGCCCCCCCCTGACGCCAGCTTGACGTCAGCTTTGCGCAATAAATCAATTAAATGAATTTCCAGGGATTATTTGAATTAAAAGAATTCCAGAAAATCCAGAAAATACCCCAAACTTTGGAAATTCATAGAAATTTCATATTAACTCCAATTTGGACAAATAATATATGAAAAATGATCAGGAGAAAATTATCTTTCCAAATATGCAACTTTCAACTCTGTTTGAGTTGAATTTAAAATGTGATCAGTAGCATTTGCTATTTGATTTAAATGGAATTAAATCAAATTCAAATCAAATAATTTTGCAACTTGAACCATGGCAACATGCTACAATTCAATCACACATCAGAGGCATATCTTATACATTTGAAGATAATTCAAAATGATCAAACTATGTCACATACAACTTGGTTAATTTGAATTCAAATGTGGAATTTGAATTTGCATTTTAAATGCAATATATTCCACTTAAATGGAATTGTCTCACACACATCAAAACTTATACTTCAAGTTTCAACATTCATTCATGTGCTTGACCATTGCATTCATATTGATTGCTACTTCGTGCTTTGTTTGTCGAGTAGAGGTGGAACCGGAGCAAGAGGTCACCCCCTACATTGAAGACCCCGAAACCGAACCTCGTCAGCAAGGCAAGCAAACCCCCATTGTTCATATCGATAAAATCCCACTTCCCTCTCATGTCTCGCTTATGCATTGTATAGGATGATCACCATGTTACGATTCTACCGCATAGATGAACCCATTCCTTTGCATGACCTATCATTTTGTCACAGTAGTAAGCAAACCACAATCCTAGCAACTGTAGGAGTTGTTTGATATCATGTAACCCCTGCAATGTTACTTCTTATTGCATGCTTAGTATGATACCATGTTGTTACTGTGATGTGAGTCGGGATGGGAATGATCATGTTGATGATGGTAGAAAAGTGTTGGTGAATCGACCCTAATACAAGGTGAACTATGAGAGGCTGTGTAGGAGTACACGGTGGGTTGTCTCGTTGAACACCGCCCTAGTACGAGTTCTTGTGTGGTGATCCAAGATGAAGAGTACAACCACACATTGGGCTCACTGACCCCTCTCAACCTATTAACTCATCCCTTTCGATGTCCAGATGTCGCAGTAGTTCGGAGTTCTGGTAGGATTGTGACCTGGATGCTAAGTGAGAGAACGGCTCACCCGAGACCGGCTTATGCACCACGCACACATCGCTTGGGTCCACTTCGGTAAACCGGCCGGGTTCACGATAGTGGTAGCCAACCCAAGTAGGCGACTTTCTCGGACTAGATCGGCTATGAGGTAACAGTTGTGGTGAGCATCCTCGCTGGCACCCCTTGAATGGTGTCGAGATCAAAGGCGGTAAATGATGATCATGTGTGTGTAGCGGTACACCCTTGCAAGGTTAACAAAACTATTCGAATAGCCGCGTCCGCGGTTTTGGACTACATGGAAATCTTAGCTTGATTATTAGATAACTTGAACCGGATACTTCTAAAACACACCAAGATAAGTGTGAGTGCTATGGCGTGCTTCCTCGTGGGGAAGTCGAGGAAGGCACCATAGTGGTGTATTGGTTGGAGAAAGTAGTGGACTCATGTACGCTTCTTACCTCAAGGTCTGGTACTCGTAGTTCAGGACTAGCCAAGTCAAAGCTGGCATTTCTGCAAGTGAAACCCCACCTCCCTTTACCATGATTCACCCTGTGCAAAACCGAATCGAAACCGAAAACCAAACGGAAAAACCCGAATCGAAACCGAAATTTAGGTTTTATCAGTTTTCGGTTTAGGTTTCAATTTCTAAAATACAAAACCGTATGGAGTTCGGTTATTTAGGTTTTAAAACCGAAAAAACCGGTTAACCGATAAAAAACCGAAAGAAGCCCAGCCGGCCAGCCCAATGTCATTTCCACTCCACTCCTCAGGCAGGCCCATCCCAACTTCAAGTCTCCAAGTCCAACCCTAGCCCCACTCCCGTCCCGTACTCACGCACTCATGCCTCGGCGCCTCGCCCCCATCGGCCCTCACGCACGTGAAAAGCGGCAACGGTGCCCTGCTCCTGTGCTCCACCAGCGTCTAGCGCCCTACTGCTCAGGCACGGTGGTGCCCTACCTCAACCGCAGCAGCCGGGACCCAGGACGACGAGCACCTCATGATGCTCGCCGCCTTGGCCGACCTGTTCGGTGCCAACAAGGAGCCGCACCGAGGAGGTTCCAAGATGGGCCGCCGGAAGGGAAAGGAGAGGGGCCGTTCGGAGGGCTACTGTTTTCTCTACTCCGACTACTTCGCCGATGTTCCCCTGCACGGCGAGAAGACATTCCGGCGCCGGTACCGCATGGGCCGAAAGCTCTTTCTTCGCATTGTCAATTCACTTCGAGAGTACGACAACTACTTCGTTTGCAAGAAAGATTGCACTGGCACAGTTGGGTTCTCCTCACTTCAGAAGTGCACAACGGCCATGAGGATGCATGCATACGGAACTCCTGGTGATGAACAGCACGACTATGCACACATGGCCGAGTCCACCGCCCTTGATTGTTTCTACAGATTTTGCAGAGCAGTAGTTGGCTTCTTTGGAAAACAGTACTTGTGAGCACCCAATGCAGAAGACACTGCTCGAATCCTAGCAGAGAATGAAGCAAGAGGATTTCCTGGGATGCTTGGAAGCATCGACTGCATGCATTGGGAATGGAAAAACTGTCCATTTGCTTGGCAGGGGATGTACAAGGGTGCAAAAGGTCACTGCAGTGTGGTACTTGAGGCGGTTGCTACACATGATCTCTGGATTTGGCACTCCTTCTTTGCCATTCCAGGAACACACAATGATATCAACGTCCTGCAGTGTTCAATTTCCATGTTTGTGCTGGATCTGTGCCAAAAAATAATAATTTGCGCCATTTTTGGGTCGCATTTGGGCCGAATCTGAGCCGGCCCCGCCAGTCTTGGGGGTCGCCTTGGTGGCGCGGCTGGGGGGAAACACGCCCCAAGAGATGTCGCCGCGCCGAGCGCCCCCAAGCGGCGCTAAAATAGCGCCGCAAAACGTCTTGGGGGGGCGAACGGCTGGAGATGCTCTTACCCCCTTTGGCACCTACAAAACAACAACAAATCCACTCCAATTATAGCTAAAAATGATATGAGCCTAAATTAGATGTATCAAGCTTCAACTTGTTTTACAGGAGCAACTCGAGTAGATGTAATAATTTTTTTGATGACTTCAAATTCGCGTCAACTTTGGTTAATTTGGTTATTACCGAAACCGAACCGATAACAAATGGTTATTACCGAAACCGAACCGTATCCATGTACAAAACCGTATAACCGATGTATAAAAACTGTATAAACTGAAAACCGTATAAACCGAACCGAACCGAACCGAAAAAACCGAATGCACAGGCTGAACCATGATACATGTGCATGAGTAGTATAGTTCCTATGTAAGTTTTGCTGAGTACGCCTTTGTACTCACGTTTGCTTAATCTATGTTTTAGATGACGCCACTGACCCCGAAGGTGGCTTCTTCATCGAGCTGGACGACTGAAGTTAAGCTAGTCTAATCCCAGTCAGCAGACTGGTTCCCTCGTGGAGGGCTTTGTGTTTAAATAAGGCTTCTTAAGCCATTTGTTAAACTTGTCTGTACTCAGACATAATTTGCTTCCGCTCTGTGTTGTAATGTTGGATCACATGTATGTGATCTCTGTGTGTACTCTATAAGAGTTATAAATAAAATGTACACTTTGTAGAGAATTGCAATGGTACCTACTGTTCATACAAGGCATGTGTGCTGCGTGTATGTTTATAACATGCATGTCTTTGTATGGGTTTTCGAGACCTTAGTCGTGTTCTGGCTGGCGGTCTTTCATACACCAAGTGGCCCTTAGATGTGCGCAGCTTGGGGCATCGCAATGCGATTGTTCGAGACTCTGTCTCGTGCACACTTTGTGGTATGATCGAGCCCGCCCTAGACCCCGACTAAGTGATCGGGCTGGAGTAAGTCTATGTAAGAGTTATGAGATAGTCGATAGTATGGTTGAGGCGACTTGTCTTTGAATATGGGAGTTCACCACCCATATCATTAGACTTGTGTGCGGACGATGAGGACCCATCTCAGTTGATCATCCGGCCTGGATGGGATGCTTTCCGAGAATGTTCAGTGCTTGGCCTTGTCTGCTTTGACAAGTGGGTGCGGTTCTCGGCTCTCCATATGACTATGTCTTAACTGTACTTGCATACGCTAACCCCGGGTCCTGACAACCAAATATATGCCATCCACCCCAACACATTATTCCACCCCGGAATGATGGTGCGCAGCCAAGTAATCCCACTCCCAGCAATTCGGACAGGGTATGCTTTAAGTGTGGTCTTCCAGGCCATTACTATCGTCAATGCCCTCAGGTCTTGATGGCACCATGTCATTCTCGACCTAAGCCTACAAAGAAACCAACCACCAAAGCTTTTCCAGCAAAGCCTTCATCCACTAGTAGTGGTTGTGTGAACCAAATCTCAGTTGAGGAAACCACTGATGCTTCTGACGTCATTCTTGGCACACTCCCAGTCAATCATGTCCCCGCCTCCGTTCTTTTCGATCCAGGAGCTTCTCATTCATTCATGTCGGAGAGTTATGCACTTCGTCATGAGTTTCCTTTTGAAGAAATGTTTTCTCCAATGATCATTCAAACTCCTGGTTCAAAGTGGCAAACTAATAGAGTAAACCATGGCAATCAAATTGCAATGGAGGGTCTAGTATTCCTTGCTTCACTTATAGCCCTCAAGTCTTCGGACATTGATGTCATCCTAGGAATGGATTGGTTATCAAGGCAGAATGCTTTCCTTGATTGTAAAGCCAAATCAGTCAAACTCACCCATCCTTCAGGCCAGACCATTGACTACACATCACCCAGCTCTAGAATCCAGGTACATACTTTGAATGTGCTTCCACTTCCAGACCTTGAAGATGTTCCGGTGGTTCATGACTTCCCGGATGTCTTTCCTGAAGAGCTGCCGGGAATGCCACCCGACAGGTGTGTAGAATTCATAGTGGATCTTATACCAGGCACAGCCCCAATTTCCAGACGCCCATATAGAATGGCCCCACATGAGTTAGCTGAGCTAAAAACCCAACTTGATGTTTCGTTGGCAAAAGGCTTCATCCGCCCAAGCTCATCGCCATGGGGTTGCCCCGTTCTGTTCGTAACGAAGAAAGATGGAACAAAAAGGATGTGTGTAGACTATCGCCCGCTAAATCTAGCGACGATAAAGAACAAGTACCCACTGCCCAGGATCAATGATCTTTATGATCAACTTGCAGGATCCTCTGTCTTCTCCAAGATGGATTTGAGATTAGGCTATCATCAAATCAAAATCCGAAATGAGGACATTCCCAAAACGGCTTTCACTACTCGTTATGGTCTTTACGAGTATACCGTCATGTCCTTCGGTTTAACCAATGCCCCCGCCACATCCTCGCGCTTAATGAATTCGATCTTCATGGAGTACCTAGATAAATTTGTTGTGGTTTATCTTGATGACATTCTCATCTACTCAAAGAATGAAGAAGAGCACGCAGAACATCTTAGGTTGGTATTGATGAAACTTAGAGAGCATCGCCTTTATGCGAAGTTCTCCAAGTGTGAATTTTGGCTACCAGAAGTGACCTACTTAGGCCACGTGATTTCTACGAAAGGTGTTGCAGTCAATCCCGAGAGAGTTCAGGCCGTCCTTGACTGGACTCCACCTGAATCGGTTAAGAAAGTTAGGAGTTTTCTTGGCCTAGCCAGCTATTGCCGCCGCTTCGTCGAGAACTTTTCTAAAGTTGCAAAGCCTCTTACTGAACTCCTCAAGAAAGATAAGAAATTCCAATGGACCCCCAAGTGCGAGGAAAGCTTTCAAGAGCTAAAAAGAAGATTGACTTCTGCACCCGTACTTCCACCTCCAGACACCAAAAGAGATTTTGAAATCTATTGTGATGCTTCACGGCAAGGGTTAGGATGCATACTTATGCAAGATCGACATGTGGTAGCTTATGCTTCATGCCAATTGCGGCCACATGAAGAGAACTATCCTACCCATGATCTTGAACTCGCTGCCGTAGTTCATGCCCTGAAGACTTGGCGAAATTACCTCCTTGGTAATCGTTGTGAGATACATTCCGACCACCAAAGCCTCAAATACATTTTCACCCAGCCAGATCTTAATCTCAGGAAAAGACGCTGGATAGAGTTGATAAAATATTATGACTTAGGAATTTCTTACACCCCAGGCAAGGCCAATGTCATGGCTGATGCACTAAGTCGTAAGTCGTATTGTAACAACCTCATGTTACAACAGTATCAACCACTTCTTCATGAGGAATTTCGAAAGCTCAATCTCGAGATTGTTCCTCGTGGATCTCTTTTCAACTTGGTGGCGAAACCAACCCTTGAGGATCAAATCAGGGTTGCCCAGAGGCGTGCACGAGGTGTTCGCCGGATCAAGGAGAACATTGCTAGCGGAGTTGCTAAATATTTCTCCACAGATAGTAAAGGAACGGTATTCTTTGAAAACCGTTTTGTAGTACCTAAGAATAGGGATCTAAGGCAACTCATCCTCAAAGAAGCCCATGACACACCCCTCTCAATTCATCCCGGTAGCACAAAAATGTACCGAGATCTACGCCAGAGATTTTGGTGGACCCGGATGAAGAGAGACATTGCTCGATTTGTTGCTGAATGTGATGTTTGTCGTCGCATTAAGGCAGAACACCGAAGACCTGCTGGTACACTTCAACCTTTGCCTATCCCAGAGTGGAAATGGGACAAAGTCGGTATGGACTTCATCACCGGCTTTCCAAAAACCCAGAAAGGAAATGATGCCATCTTCGTGGTCATTGATAGACTTTCTAAAGTTGCTCACTTCCTACCCATTCGCGAGTCTATAACTGCTAGCCAGTTAGCGGACTTTTATATCTCTAGAATTGTGTCTCTTCACGGTGTTCCTTTGGTGATCAATTCTGATCGTGGTAGCCTTTTCACCTCTAGATTCTGGGGAAGCTTTCAGAATGCTATGGGAACTCATCTATCCTTTATTACAGCTTTCCATCCTCAGTCTAGCGGTCAAGTTGAAAGGGTTAATCAAATTTTGGAAGACATGCTCAGAGCTTGTGTTATCTCATTCGGAAAGAATTGGGAGAAATCTCTTCCATTCGCCGAATTTGCTTATAACAATAGTTTTCAATCTAGTCTGAACATGGCTCCTTTTGAACTCCTCTATGGACGACGATGTCGAACACCCCTTAACTGGTCAGAAACCGGTGAAAGACAACTCTTTGGACCGGATATGATCAAGGAAGCAGAAGAGCAAGTTCGCATTGTTCGTGATCGTTTGAAAGCCGCTCAATCTCGTCAGAAAAGCTACTATGATCGTCATCATAGAAAGGAGAGCTACAATCTGGATGAGAAGGCTTACCTTCGGGTTACTCCTCTTAAGGGAACCCAAAGATTCGGTATCAAAGGCAAGTTGGCCCCACGTTACATCGGACCTTTCCGCATTTTCGCTATACGTGGAGAAGTTGCCTACCAACTTGAACTACCACCGCACCTTTTCCGAGTACATGACGTATTCCATGTGTCACAACTCAGGCGTTGCTTCAAGGACCCCATCCGCGAAGTCGACCATGAAACGCTTGATATCCAAGATGACCTTTCTTATCGAGAGTACCCTGTTCGTATTCTTGATTCAGCAGAGCGTGTCACTCGTCGTCAGAAGATCAAGTTCTTCAAAGTGCAATGGTCACATCACTCCGAGAAAGAAGCAACATGGGAGAGAGAAGACCGCCTCCGTGCCGAGTACCCCACCTTCCTCCCGACGACTTCTGAATCTCGGGACGAGATTCTTTTGAGTGGGGGCGAGTTGTCAGAACCCCAATTAGGGTAAGTGCTAGGGTTTGTTTGTGACTTCGCATCATGCAAAATTTCAAATGGAATTCAAAAATGGGGAAGCAGAAAGCCCTGAGAATTTAAATAAATAGCCAGAGAGAAATCTTTTTCCAAAAATCTTTTGAACATTTGGAAAATTCCTATAAATGATGCTGATCATTTTAAAAGTGGTTTGGGATCAATCCCATGCACATGGAATTTTCTAATATTCAAACAGTGGCTTTGGAAATTAAAATAACCCTATTTGGACTAAAATTCAAATTATATTGAATTTCAAAAATGCCCAAATTCCTTGTGTGACTAGCTACTGGTCATATAGGATTTTTAAAAGTATTTGGGCATTTAACAAAAATTCCTAGCTATTTATTTCAGGGCTAAACATATTTACAGAAAAAGAAAAACAGAAGAGAATTTAAAAGAAAAAGAAAAAGGAAAGCAACCCACCCCAGCCAGGCCGCGGGCCCAACTAGCCGAACCCCGGCCCAAGCCCACGAGGGGCTTGTCGTCTACCCCAAGCAGCTCGCTGTCGAGCATGCCGGGGGCGACGACCGCCACCTCGACGGCGAGAGCCGTCTAGGCCTCCCGGGGCTCCCTCTCCTCACCACGACTTCGCCCAGAAGCTCCTTCCTCCATCCCCTCGCTCGTTGCTCTCTCTCTCGCTCTCCTCTTGCCGATTTCTTCGTCGCCAGAGAAGAACCGAGCGCCTCCGCAGAGCACCGTCGTGGTCCGGCGTGGCCATCACCGTTGAGGAGCCGTGCCGACGTGTCCCACGTCTTCCCCGTCGTCGACTCCCTCACCAAGAAGCGGATTGGACGCCTCTTCGTCCCCGAGCCGCCGGAATCGACCCCGACATCTCGCCGGACCCGCACGACCTCGTCGTCGATTCCATGACCACCGCCGCTCCTGTGCCTTCGTCGACCCCGCCGTTGCACTCAGGGTGAGATTACTCCCATTTCCCCTCCAAGCCCGACTCCTCCCATGCCTCGGGTCGCCATCTTCACCTTGACAGGGCTCCGGCCGCCGCCGTTGACGTCGCCGTCGCCGCTGTGGGCTTCCACGGTGGCGCTGGCTTCCTCTAGCGTGCGCGTGTGGCCGGGGGCGTTCGTTTGGTGCAAGCGGCGCACCAAATGGTGGCCCGTGCCGCCCCCGTGCTGCTCCGCCGTGGCTTCTGGCCACCGGCGTTGAGCCGCCGGCGACGCGCTGACGTGGCCGTCATTAGGGTCCTAACCCCTCGGGTTAGTTGACCCTAGGTCAATGACAAGTGGGGCCAGCCCACTAATTAACCCCCTCGGGTTAATTTTAAACGGGGATTAAACCCACTGCCACTGACACTCCGACCCCACTGGTCAGCCCCCCCTGTGACGTCACCCTGAGCTCAGCATGACACAGTAAAGAATTTCCAGAATTTAGAAATGAATTAATTTCATCCAGAAAATTCCAGAAAATTGTTTAAACTTGGGAAATTCATAACTAATTCATATGAACTCCAAATATAGCAAATAATATGTCTAAAAATATCAGAAAAATCCAAGGTTTATGAATATGGGCTCTGTTTTCATGTTGACCATTTTAAAATGGGTGAACAGTGCAAAACATCCATATGGCTTTATTTCAAATTCAAATTTGAAGCACATTTGCAAATGACTTTGCATTTGACTTCTTTTAAATGGAATTGTACCCACATTGTGACCAAGAACATCACCATTTCAATATTGATCATGTGTTTGAGCATTGCAAATAAATTTATATCTTGTTTGTTTGTTTGCTCGATAGACGTGCAACTGGAACCGGAGGCCACCCCCTTCGTTGAAGACCTCGATATCGAACCTCATCAGCAAGGCAAGCAAACCCCATTGATCATGTCTATAAAATCCCAATTCCCTCTCAGTCTCGTTTATGCATGTTTAGGAGATCACTTTGTATCGATTCTACCGCATAGTTGAACCCATATCCGATGCATGACCTATCATCTTGTCACAGTAGTAAGCAAACCACAATCCTAGATGACATAGGAGTTGTTTGATATCATGAAGCCCCTTCAACTGTTACAGCTTACTGCATGCTTAGTGTTACATGAGGTTGTTTTTGATGTGAGTCGGGATGATGGTGAACATGGTGTTGATGAAAGTGAAACTGTGTCGGTGAATCCACCCTAATACAAGGTGAACGATGAGAGGCTGTGTAGGAGTACACAGTGGGTTGTCTCGTTGAACACTGCCTTAGGCATCGAGTACTTGTATGGTAATCCAAGACAAAGAGTACAACCACACATTGGGCTCACTGACCCCTCTCGGCCTAGTACCTTGATCCGTGTCGACGTCTAGGAGTCACATTAGTTCGGGCTTTCCATTTGGCATATGCATAGAAAAGAATGAAGGAATGGTTGCATCATCCTAGATATGTGGGTGCACCTGTGAGGCAGGAAAACCATCTGCTAAAGGTGGCGTCTCGGTCACCTACATTGTCTGAGTCCGTTTCGTTGATCCGGCCAGACTCTCGAGCGGTAGCAACTCAGGTAGTCGACTCCTGGAATAGACCGGTTGTGAGCGAAGTGTCGTGGTGAACATCCTCGCTGTCACCTCTTGAACGGTGGCGAGACCTGGCGGTAACCGATGGTCATGTGTGTGTAGTTTACACCCTTGCAAGGTTAACAAAACTATTCGAATAGCCGCGTCCGCGGTTAAGGACTACTTGGAACCTGTACCTGATTATTAGACAACTTGAACTGGATACTTCTAAAATACACCAAGATAAGTGTGAGTGCTATGGTGTGCCTCCTCGTGGGGAAGTCAAGGAAGTAACCATAGTTGTGTATTGGTTGGAGATGTAGTGGACTCGTGTACGCTTCTTACCTCAAGTCTAGTATTCATAGTTCAAGATTAGCCAAGTCACAGCTGGCATTTCTGCAAGTGAAACCCCACCCCCTTTACCTTGATACTTGAGCATGAGTAGTTTAGTTCTGATGTAAGTCTTGCTGAGTACGACTTTGTACTCACGTTTTCTTATTCTATGTTTTAGATAAGAACCGGACCCCGATGGAGTCACCTTCGTAAAGCTCGACGTTGGCTAAGTTAGCATAGTCCCAGACAATAGTCTGGTCCCTCGTGGAAGGGCATGTTCGTTTACAAGGCTTCTCTAAGCCATTTGTTAAACTTGTCTATACTCAGACCTATTTTGCTTCCGTTGTATGATGTAATGTTGATCACAGACATGTGATCTTTGTATGCTCTATGTGTATATCAATAAAGAGTATTTTGTAGAGTTATGTGATGATACCTGCTGTTCATACTAGGCATGTGTGCTGCGTGTATGATTATAACATGCATGTCTTAGTATGGGTTTTCGAGACCTTAGTTATGATCTGGCTGGCGGTCTTTTATACACCAAGTGGCCCTTAGATGTGCGCAGCTTGGGGCATCGCGATGCGATTGCTCGTGAATCTGTCACGTGCACACTTTGTTGTATGATCGAGCCCGCCCTAGACCCCGACTAAGTGATCGGGCTGGAGTAAGTCTATGTAAGAGTTAGGATCCAATCGATAACATGGTTGAGGCGACATGTCTAGGAGTATGGTATTCACCACCCATAAGCATTTAGACTTGTGAGCGGACGATGAGGACCCATCTCAGTTGATCATCCGGCCTGAATGGGATGCCCCTCACGTTCGATGCTTACCGAGAACGTTCTGTGCTTGGCCTTGTCTGCTTAGACAAGTGGGTACGGTTCTCGGCTCTCCATGTGATTGTATCGTGACTGGAATTACATACGCTAACCCCGGGTCCCGACACTCGGACTTAGGGCAGTGTTCAACGAGACAACCCACTGTGTACTCCTACACAGCCTCTCATCGTTCACCTTGTATTAGGGTAGATTCACCAACACATTTCCACTATCATCATGATTGCTACCATCCCGACTCACATAACAGTATCAACATGATATCACTCTAAGCATGCAATAAGCAGTACCAATTGCAGGGGCCACATGATATCATTCAACTCCTACATTTGCTAGGATTGTGGTTTGCTTAGTACTGTGACAAATGATAGGTCATGCAAAGGAATGGGTTCATCTATGCGGTAGAAACGTAGCATGGTAATCATCCTATACAATGCATAAACGAGACATGAGAGGAAAGTGGGATTTTATCGACATGATCAATGGGGGTTTGCTTGCCTTGCTGACGAGGTTTAGTTCCGGGATCTTCAACGAAGGGGGCAGCCTCCTGTTCTGGTTCCACCTCTACTGGACAAACAACACAAACATCGAAACAATAATAAGACAATGCTCAAACACATGAGTTGAAGGTTGAAACTTGATGTATGTGTCACTGATGTGTGAGTTATTCCAGTTAACAGGACTATATTGCATTTGAAATGCAAATTCAAACTCCATTTGATTTATCGATGACTTTCAAATGCATTTGAATACATGAATGTTCATTTGAAATGGTTGAGCATGAAGTGATGTTGTAAAGGTGAGGTAAAGTCTCTGATGTGTGGAAGAAATCATATAAAAGAAGTATGTTGCAAAGTCATTTGCAAAATCACTCCAAATTTGAATTCAAATTAAATGCATATGGATGTTTGCCACTGTTCACCCAATTTAAATTGGTCAAACATGAAAACAAAGTCCATTTTCAGAATCCTTGAATTTTTTTGATAATTTTAGACATATTATTTGCTATATTTGGAGTTAGGATGAATTAATTATGAATTTCCAAAGATTTGGCTAATTTCTGGAATTAAAAAATGATTTAATTGCTTTACTGCGTCATCAAGACGTCATTGCTGACGTGGGGGGGCTGACAGGTGGGGTCGTAATGTCAGTGTCTCTGGGTTAAAACCCGGTTTAGATTAAACTAACCAGGGGTTAGTTAGCCTAGGGGGCCCACTGGTCAGTGGGGTTAGGTGGGGATTAGGAGGGGGTTTAGGGCGCTAATGGCGTCGCCGGCACGGGCACGCCGGAGCTTCGCCGGAAAAACGCTAGAGGGCTCGGGGAGGGGGTCTGGGGGCACGGGCGAGTAGCTGGGGCTTGTCCTCATCGGCTAGGGTTAGCTGGGGCTCGCCGGGAGGCCTCTGGCCACGGCAACTTCAACATCGGCGGCGGCCGGAGCTCGGTGCTCGTCGGGAATGGGCTCCGGGGCACGGGAATGAGAGCGGGGAGCACTGGGAGGTGCCTCTTCGCCTTGCGCATCGTCTGGCGTAGGAGGGGGCCAAGGGCACGGCCTGTGGCGACGACAGCGTCAACCGCGGCGGCGGTACGGCCACTGTCCTTGCCGGAACTACGCGAGAGGGCTCGGGAGGAGGTGGGGAAGGGGGAAAACTGACGAGCGGCTCACCCTGGATCGAATGGAGAAGACGGCGGGGTCAGGGGTCTCTCGACGGCGACGAATTTGGAGCTCCTCTTCTCGGCGGCCGGCGGCGAAAGCTCGAAGCTAGCGTCACTGGCAGGGCGTCCGGGCTCGAATTGGAGCTTCCGCTCGGGGTAGTCGACGCCGCTGAAGAAGATGGACAAGGCGGTGAGGCTTCTCGGCGTCTTTGGCCGCGTCGGGGCATCGCCGTGCTCCGGCTAGGTTTTCGGGCACGCGCTGATTCCTTCGCTGGAGAGAGGGAGGATGGCCAGAACGACGGGAAAAGGTGTGCGGGGTAAAGGGGCACTCGCGTGGCGCGCTCTGGTGCAGAGAGGAGGCCTAGAAGGCAGCCGTCGTCGAGGTGGCGTCGTCGAGCGCTCTGCTGCCTCCAACGAGCTGCTTGAGGAAGAAGACAGGGAAGGAGGAGGTGGGCTGGGCCATGGGGGAATGAGTTGGGCCAGAAGCACAGGTAAGCCTTTTTCTATTTTCTGTTTGTTTTCTTTTCTGACATTTGTTTTGTCTTGCTAAATAAAATAGCAAACCATTTTCTAAAATGCTCTAACTTGTTATGTGGCCTCACAATAGAATTAGCTAGCCACTTATAAAGTTTGGACATTTTTAAAATTCAAATAATTTGAACTTTAATTCAAATAGGGGTTTTTGAATTAATCCAAGGTCCTAGTTGAATATTTGAAAAATCCATGAGCATGGGGTGGGTCCCACATCACTTGATATGTGATCACACTCATTTATAAGACTTTTCAAAATTCAAACATGAATTTTTGGAGAAGATTTATTTCTGGCCTTTTGAATTAATTCATCTGGGGGTGTTCCTCCTCCCATTTGAGTTTGAAATTGATTTCAAATGATTTCTTTTGAAATTTTTAACATGATGCAAAGTGACTTGCTAATCCTAGCACATACCTAACTTGGGGTTGTGACAGGAGCACCTGAGACTCTTAGCGCCGTATGATCTTGGCGAATGCATGTTCGTCTTGTGTCGGGTTGAGGGAGCACCCGAGACTCTCGTGAGTGCGAGTGGTCACTCGAGCACATTGCTGACTTTTAGGCGGCTGCTCACCTGAGACTCGGTTTTGAGTGGGTACGCTCCCAATGGGAGTTTAAATATATTTGAAAAATGTTTTTAAGAAATCATCCTTGATGTCTATTGGTATTCTTCGCCGCTTGTCAGGATAACGATGCCTCTGTTTGATGGCTGTTAGGGATGCTCTGCCAGTGAACCGTCACGTCTTCATGACCGATCATAAAGATGACCGCTGTGGCGTGCGGCGGGCGCTGGTTGAGTTTCCGATACGCGCGTTGGAAACGCGCGTGAATTGACGCGTCTCATGCACAGTGCGTCCCGTGGGAAAGCATCTTGGTCTTGGAATCTGAGACGTCTGCGACGTTTGGTCTTTGAATTAATTGTTGTTGTCGTCTTGGCTTCTCTGTGCTGTGGGATTTTTGTTCTATAAATAAGTCTTTCTCTTCCACAGCGTTTCGCCTCTATCCAGCTTGCTGCTTTGCCTCTTCCTTCTTCTCTTCTTCCTCTCATGGTTCCCAGGCGAGGTGTTGGCCGTGGCCGTGTTCGTCGGGGCCGTGGTGGTCGTACACCACGCTCATGCCGTGGTGGTCGCCATGGTACGGCGCCAATGCCTTCCTCCTCTCCCTTAGAGGAGGGATTCTGGCGCTATGATTTTCTTTTACGCGTTCGTGGCCAGAGCACCAATCGCGTTCTTCTTCCCTCTACTTTTTCCGCCATTGTCTCTGAACGTGGCTTAGATGGCTTGCTTCTGCATCTTCAAGGGAGCTGTCGATCTCCTTCTTATGTTGACTTGGAGGTTGATAGCTCCCGCTTGATTCTTCTTGGCTCTGGTTGGAGTTTGTTTGCTCGGCGGTTGAATTTGCGAGATGGCGATATGCTCAGCTGTCGTTTTGACGGCGAAAGCACTGTCACTGTCCGCGCGTATGACCCGAGCTGCAACAGCATGGATCCGCACTGGCAGGAGTCGAGCAGCGACAGCTCCGCAAGGTCGACGAGTCCTACGCCTGCATCTTCTACAGCTCCGTCTTCTGGCGACTCCTCAGGTGGTGATGCCGTCTCCATCAGCTCCGAAGAGGACATCGACGTCAAGTCGTCGATCAAGCGGGCGCGCCAAGCGACCTTGTAGAACTGGAGGCGGCCTCATCTTCGCCGGCAACTCGGAGAAGAAGTTGTGCAGCCGGAGAAGAAGGCGTGCAGCTGCATCTGGAGAAGAATCTTGTGGAGCAGGAGAAGAAGCTGGTGGAGCGTCGACAAATAAGTCGAGCTTCACCCTTTTGTTATGTCATTGGCATCCTCTGCTAGCTTCCTTTTTTTTTTCTTTGTCTGTGGGGATGCCCTTGTACTAGAGTCGATAACCCCTCATGGGCACACATGTAGAAGTCTTAATTCCTTGGGTAATTCCCTCTTGTAACAGGAGCTTCCTTCTATCCAAATGTAGTTGAGTCCTTTTATACCTTTATGGTTGAATTCAAGCTGTGGTTGAGATCTTGCTATAAACTGTGTTTTCGACTCCTGTGATGCCATGTCTTCGACTCCTTCGGATAGCGCAGAATGTCTTCGATTCCATTTGATAGCGTGAAATGTCTTCGACTCCATCTAATAGCGTGAAATGTCTTTGACTTCATCTGATAACGTGAAATGTCTTTGACTCCTCCCGTGATGCACTGACTTTAACTTTCTAATGTGTTCTATCGGGTGCGCGGCAGCGCTCCCGATGGGAGTAGCCCCCGAGGCTACGTTTGAGTTGTAGAGTCAAACACAGGCTTAAAACTTTGCGTATTTCCTCGCGGTTCAACTCTGGAGTAGTCCCCGACTCTTGGTTGTTTGTCGTCCGGGTGAAAATTTGAAGATTGCTAACTTGGTGTTTTTGAATAGGACCGTAGAGTGTCTCAGGGAATGCTTATGCCTGAGCCTCCGAGTTTTTAAGGTGAGCTCGCATAGGTGGCGATAGCATCTCTCGGGGGGATTTTGCGCTTAAGCCCCCGAGTGCTTTGGTTAAGATCACGTAAGCGATGATAGCGTCTATCGGGGGAATTCTGCTTAAGCCCTCGAGTGCTTTGGTTAAGATCGCGTAGGCGATAGCTTCTCTCGGGGGGATTTTATGCTTAAGCCCCCGAGTGCTTTGGTTAAGATCGCTTGAGTGGCGATAGCATCTCTCGGGGGGATTTTATGCTTAAGCCCCCGAGTGCTTTGGTTAAGATCGCGTATGCGATAGCGTCTCTCGGGGGGATTTTATGCTTAAGCCCCCGAGTTCTTTGGTTAAGATCGCGTAGGCGATAGCGTCTGTCGGGGGGATTTTATGCTTAAGCTCCCGAGTTCTTTGGTTAAGATCGCGTAGGCGATAGCGTCTCTCGGGGGGATTTTATGCTTAAGCCCCCGAGTGCTTTGGTTAAGATCGCGTAGGAGATAGCGTCTCTCGGGGGGATTTTATGCTTAAGCCCCCGAGTGCTTTGGTTAAGATCGCGTAGGCGATAGCGTCTCTCGGGGGGATTTTATGCTTAAGCCCCCGAGTGCTTTGGTTAAGATCGCGTAGGCGATAGCGTCTCTCGGGGGGATTTTATGCTTAAGCCCCCGAGTGCTTTGAGATGGCAGTATTTGGGCAACATATATTTTATTGCGGTCGAGCGGCTACATGAGTTTCAGTCATGTCTGACCGATGGGGATTATGGATAGAACAGTCTTAAGTTTGCTACGTTCCATGGGTTACCCACGTCCTCGTCTGTCTTCGGGTTCTTCAGCCTGTAGGCGCCACCTCTGATGACTTCTGAGACTATAAATGATCCTTCCCATTGGGGGGCAAGTTTATGGACCTTCTCTTGTATCATCCATAGGACTAGGTCACCTTTGTTGAAGGTTCTAGTGCGCAAGCGACTTCTTTTGTAGGTGCGTAGCTTGTCCTGGTACCCCTCTGATTTTGCCAGGGATGTATCTCTTGCTTCGTCAGTTGTATCTTTGTCATCTTGTAATGCTTCTTCTGCTTCTTCTTCTTCGTACCCTGTGACCCGAGGTGCTCCGAACTTGAGGTCATGTGGTAGTACTGCCTCTGCCCCGTACACCATGAAGAAGGGTGTGTACTGGGTCGCGGTGTTTGGTGTAGTTCGTAGGCTCCATAGTACCACGGGGAGTTCTTCTACCCAGTTGCCGGTGGCTTGCTCGAGTTGTGCGAGGAGCCGCTTCTTGATTCCCCCGCATACAAGGCCGTTTGCTTTTTCCACTTGGTCGTTGGACTGCGGGTGCGCGACTGATGCATAATTGATTTTGATGCCCACTTCTTCGCAAAAGTTCTGGAATTCTGCAGATGTGAAGTTCGTGTCGTTGTCCGTGATGATGTTGTGTGGCACTCCGAACCTGAAGATGATCGATTTGATGAAGTTGACAGCCGTGAGGGTTGTGGAGCTGGTGATGGGCACTGCTTCGATCCATTTAGTGAACTTGTCGACTGCGACGAGCAGGTGTGTCCTTCCGCCCTTTGATGATTTCTTGAGTGGGCCCACCATGTCGAGTCCCCAGGTGGCGAATGGCCAGGATAGTGGTATGGTCTTGAGCTCTGAGGCGGGGGCGTGTGCCCTGTTGGCGAATTTCTGGCAGGCAACACAACCTCGCACGATTTCCTCTGCGTTTTTCATGGCTGTGAGCCAATAGAACCCGTCTCGGAATGCTTTGGACACGAGTACTCGACTGCTCGCATGGTGCCCGCATGTGCCTTCGTGGATTTCGAGCAGTAGGGATTTGCCGTCCTCTTCGTCGATGCACCTTTGGAGTATCTGGGTGATGCTACGCTTGTATAGCTGTTTGTTGATCACCGTGAACGCCTTGGATCGTCGGCTGATGCGTCGTGCTTCGGCCACGTCTTGTGGTAGCGTACCTTCGATTAGGAATCGAAGGAACGGTTTTGCCCAGACAGGTCCTTCGAGCTCTGTCGGAGCTGTGCTGTCGGGTGTGCTGGTGCTTGTGCCTTCTGATGGGCTTGCTGCTGCCACCTACGCCAGGTTTGTTGCGTCCTCGCCGTCCACGACTGCTTCAGGTGCTGCTGCATGTACCTTGATGGATGTCTAGCTGATGCTTTCGAGAAAAACGCCGGGTGGTATTGGTCCTCGGGTCGAACCAATGTTCGTGAGTTCGTCAGCTTCTGTGTTGTTGGCCCTGGTGATGTAGTTGAGCTCGCAACCATCGAAACTTCCTTCGAGTGCGTTGTAGAGCTTCTGGTAGGCCGCCATGTTGTCGGCTATTGCGTCGCAGTTTCTCATCGTCTGCTGGACGACGAGATTGGAGTTCCCGTAGATTATGAGGCGAGTGGCTCCGCACGTTTTGGCCATGCGCATGCCATGGAGGAGTGCCTCGTATTCTGCTTCGTTGTTGGAGGCGTGACTGAAGTGGATCTGGAGGACATATTTTAGCTTTGTTCCTTTAGGGGAGATGAGCACAACTCCTGCCCCGGCTCCTTGTTGTCTCTTGGACCCATCGAAGAACATTGACCATGAATTTGATAGGTCTGGGGGGCCTGGTGTCTGAACCTCCGTCTCCTCGACCAGGAAATCTGGGAGTACATGAGCTTTGATGGCTGTTGGGTGCTTGAACTGCAGGTCCCGTGGGCTGAGCTCAATGTTCCACTCGGCGACTCGCCCAGTCGCTCCAGGGTTGTTGAGTATGTCAGCGAGTGGTGCGCTGCTCACGATTGTGATAGGGTGCTCGTCGAAGTAGTGGGACACCTTTCTTGATGTCATGATGACGGCCAGTAGTAGCTTCTGATAATGCGGGTACAGCTGCTGGGATTTGGTCAGGAGCATGCTGAGGTAGTAGATTGATCTCTGGATGCTCTGGACCTTGCCTTCTTCTGTGCGTTCGACAACGAGCGTTGTTCTTACTACACTGTTACGTGCTGCCGCGTAGAGGTATAGCTTCTCTCGTTCCTTGGGTACCCCCAGGATTGGTGGGGTCGAGAGTGTATTTTTCAGGTCCGCGAATGCTTGGCGGGCTTCCTCCGTCCACTCGAATTTCTCTCCTTTCCTGAGCAGCTGATAGAAAGGCAGCGTGCGTTCTCCCAGCCTGCTGATGAAGTGGCTTAGGGCTGCGAGTCTTCCAGTGAGCTGCTGTACTCCTTTGACGTCGGTTGGTTCTTGCATTCGGGCGATGGCTTGGACTTTCTCAGGGTTTGCCTCGATTCCTCGGGCAGAGACTATATAGCCAAGTAACTTCCCCGCCGGTACGCCGAATGCGCACTTCTTTGGGTTGAGTTTGATTCTGTATTTGTTGAGCGCTGCGAAGGTTTCGCGCAGGTCGTCTAGTAGTGTGGCTGCTTTGTAGGTCTTGATGACGATGTCGTCCACATAGACTTGCACATTTCTTCTGATTTGCTCTGTCAAGCAGGCTTGTATCATTCGCTGGTATGTGGCGCCTGCGTTTTTGAGCCCGAAGGGGATGGTCCTGTAGCAGAATACGCCATAGGGGATGATGAACGATGTGTGCTCTTCGTCTTCTTCCTTCATCCTGATCTGGTTGTATCCTGAGTAGGCATCAAGAAAGGAAAGTAGATCGCACCCTATTGTCGAGTCGATTATCTGATCGATTCTAGGCATGGGGGAAGTGGTCCTTCGGGCAATGCTTGTTGACTGGTCCATAGTCGACACACATGCGCAGCACGTTCGTGTCTTTCTTGGGCACCAGCACTGGGTTGGCTATCCAGGTGGCTTTCTCCGTTTCTCGGATGAACTGGGCGTCGATTAACCGGTTGACTTCCTCTCCGATTGCTCTGCGCTTGGGCTCCGAGAATCGTCTCAGAGCTTGCTTCACCGGCTTCGTGTTTTGCTTGATGTGTAGGGCGTGCTCCACGAATTCGCGTGGTATTCCAGGCATGTCGGCTGGGCACCAGGCGAATATTTCCCACTTATCTCGAAGGAAAGCGACGAGAGCCGTCGCCTTCTCCTCTGGTAGTTGGGCGTACACGCGGACTGTTTTGTCCGGGTCCGTCAGGTGCACTTGGTGAGTGACTGTGTCGCTGTCGATGCTGAAGTCGCATCCGTACTCCTTAGATTCGCTTCGGCTCACCAATGGGAAGGTACTCTTGTCCGTCACCATGGCCATTTCTCTGAGTTCTTGTTTGGCTCCGAATATGTCGGAGATTTTGTGAAAGTCACGGTCACATTGATCTGATTTGATGAAGCTTCAGTTGATCGTGAGGACTCCCGTTGATCCTGGCATCTTGAGCTTGAGGTAGGCATAGTGTGGAACGGCCATTAACTGCGCGAATGCTGGCCGTCCCAATATGGCGTGGTACTGCGATTGCCAGTCGAGTACTTCGAACTCGAGGACGTGCTTTGCGAAGTTGCGTCGGTTGCCGAAGACTACTTCAAGTTCGACGACTCCGAGGGATGTGGCTGCTTCTCTTGGGACTACCCCGTGTAACACGGTGCTCGATTTCTTCCATACTGATCGTGGGATCAGCATCTTTTGAAGGGTGCTGGCAAAGATGATATTCATGCTGCTGCCTCCATCCATGAAGACCCTATCCATGTCGTACCCTCCGATTTTTGCATCGAGCACCAGGGGCGCGTGCCCCGGTCATGGGACTGCGGGTGGATGGTCGTCCTGTGAGAACGTGATGCTAGTCTCCGCGTCATGTAGCTGGTAGACTTCGACTATATTTATACTCTCGGCTGCTCTAGCTTGCAGGGTGTAGGCGTCGCGTTGTGCTTGCGGCACCCTTCCCTCTTGGATCATGAGCACATGTCCTTGCGGCGGGCTGTGACGTCCTTCCAGGCTTGAGGGCGGCGGTTGTTCGGGTCGCCGGTTGCGCTTGTCTTCTTTCTGCTTCTCCTTCTTGAGGTCGTCGGCTAGCTCGTTGAACAGGTGGCAGTCTCCCAAAGTGTAACATGACCTGATGCGTCCCCAGTCATCCTCGAAGTTGTGGATCGTGCAGGGTCCTGCTAGCTGTTCTCTAACCGTGAGTTTGCTAGATCCGGCGTGCCTCTTCCTTCTTGAGATTTTGAAGATTTTCTCGTGATCCTCCGAGTGTTCGTGGAAGCGAGGGTCGGTTTTGATTCCTCGACTCATATCTTGGTTCTTGATGAGGTTGGAGAATTCATCTGGCCTTCGATCTGGGTCATAGTACTCGCCCACCAGTGTCTCGGAGTCGCTGTCCTGGCTGGCGGCGGGTGCTCGTGTGACGGCGTGTCGTCGAGTGGCCGTCGGTTGCACGGCTGCGTGACGTGGCTCGTTCCGTGGGGCCTCGCCGTAGATCTCTCGTGTGCGCCTTTTGGGTCGTCGATTCCTTCTTCCTTGGCGATGGTTCTGCTGATTGCTGGTTTCGATCTCGTAGTCATTGTCTTGATGTGCGGAGGGTGCCCGGGCGGCGGTGGGTTGTCGAAAGATTTGCGAGTCCTCCGCTGCGCGTCACGGTTCGTCGAGTGGGATTCCTTCGTAGAGGCCTCTCGCCGTTCTTCTGGGTTGTCGATTCCTTCGCTGCTGACGCAGCACTTGGCCATTACCGTAGTATCGGTCCTAGCACAGCTGTAGCCCGAGCGATCTTGATGGGGTGGCAGAGATGTTCGTCGTGATCTTGAATCTGTCGAGTGGGCTAGATCTGGTCTTTGCCCTTGAGTTGTGGCTTGCTGAAGACGGGACCGCCGAGATCGTGATCCCAACCTGTGTGGTTCCCACAGACGGTGCCAATTGACGGGGATCAACCCCGGCAAATCCCATGGTCAGGGACCCTGGGTTAGTCATGAGAGGCACAGGTTGGACGATAGCTCGTCGGCAAACATGAGGACACGTTCCTGCTCGATATTATTGATGAGGGAGATGCGATTACAGTGGATGCCAAGGCTGGAGCGCTCAAGGCTAGGGTTACAGATGATATTGGATGCCTTTGGCGTCGCCCGTCCTAGCCCTTATATACTGGGCTAGGTCTCGGGGAGTTTATCTACGTTTACAGGTAAGCTTTCCTAACCCTAGCTTGCTCCGTACGACAGGTCTTTGCACCTTCCTTGTGAGTCGCAGACTCCTACGTCGGTGCCAATTAGAGGGCCAAGGAGGGTCCAGGCGGGTCTTCATGGGCCTTCTATCTTCAGGGACACCGGGTAGGCCTATCCGTAGGAGTCGTGGGGTCACCCCCTCGTCACTCTGAGTCTCTCCCTTGCCTTGTTTTATGGCGTAGAGGTCACTATCCGTTCCTGGGCGCATGCACGTGCCTGAAAGTTTGCCACGAACTGCTGCTTGCTGGTGTAGATACACCACTCATTGGTTTCCCCAAGTGCAATGTGATACTACCCACGACGCATAACGGATGCAATCATGGTGAAGAAGTGGCCTTCGGAGATGAAACCTCCCTCCCGCATGGTGTCGGAATAGAGCTTCTGTTGATCCCGATCTCGGGATCACGATGGCGACGGAACATAAAAGAAAACTGGGAAAAAAGGCTCCTCCTCGGGGGTTTTCGGAAGAAGAGGAATAAATAGATGCAAAGGAGGGCACCGGCGTGGCCCCACCTGGCTAGGCGACCATGGGGCACAACCCACTCCTGGCCGCGCCAGGGAGGCACCTGGCCAAGGGTGCCCCCCTCTGATTTCCTTTCGGGCTTCTCGTGTCTTCTGGTATTTTAGAATTTCTGGAATTTTCTGGCAATATTGATTTTTCAATTTTTTCCGTGATGCACAGACAAAAACTAGCACTAGGAACTAGGTTAATAGGTTAGTACCAAATATGTTGTAAAATGATATGAAAGTGCATCAAAACATATATAAAATTCACACACAACAAGCATGCATTATACTCCCTATGTTCCTAAATATAAGTCATTTTAGAGATTCCACTATGAACTACAAATGGAGAAAAATGGATGAATCTACACTCTAAAATACATCTTTATACATCGGTATATACTTCATAGTGTAATCTCTAAAAAGACTTATATTTAGGAACAGAGGGAGTAGATATGCTTGAGACGTATCAATTGCTGACATAGGTCTACCACCACAAGGACATGGACGGGGCAGGTTCATGAGCCAAGATCTGACAGATCCCTTCAGGTCCATGCAGAACCAGTTCGCCATGACCTTCGGGGTAGCAAGAGTTGTCGTATTTTTTCCAAATATCGAGCATGAACTTTGTCGATCATACGATGTGGTGGAGCCCTGGGGAGAAAGTCTGGAATCCATGTTGTAAGGGTGGGATTTGTCGGTGTCACTACGATCGCACACGTAGGTTCCATTGTTGCGATGCGTTGGAGGCATGGTCCTCTCAGCTGTCGGGAGAGGGCGGCTTAGGCTCGGCCTCTCTCTCGCCCTACACCATGGTGCCACCACAAGGGTTCCCAAAACATCTGTGGTGGGACTTCACCGCGACCCTTCATGACCTTCATGGCGCCCTCCTGCTTCCCCGGGAGGGTGGTCTAAGGCCGATCGTTGCGAAGCGATCATGCTAGCGGAGCACTTTGAGTCGTGCTGAGAAGTGCCACGGGAGTGACCAAGCCAGAAGATATCGTGGGAGTGGCTTCACTGTGAGACATCACATTAGTGGTCACAACGCGAGGTATCATGGGTGTCCCTTGAAACAGATGGAGGACAATGGCTTCCACAAGCGTTGCCAACTCTCGAAACAAGGAATCAGCGCATGGATCCCCCGCTATCAAAACCAAGGGGCACCAAAGGAGCATGCGCATGGAATGCAATGTCCATGTCAGGTCTGGTTCATCAAAGACGAGTCAACGACACATCGATCATCGGCTACCTTCGAGGATGTTGTGGTCGATTGTGTGACCTTTGAATTAGGCACCATCATCACTGTTCTGCGGGCCTTGCAGCCCTAGTAGCCTTGCAACTCAAGGGTGACAATTGATGATGGATCAGTGGCTCTCGCTCGGGTGTTTCTTGTCGGGGGGATTACTCATGGCTAAGACCCGGCTAGAAGTCATCACCCAAAAAGGAAGACTCAGCTAGAAGACATGTCCTGAAGAGAAGACCCGGATTATTACAGTACACGCATGGGGTCTTCCTCAAGACCTCGCGTGCTATACTGCTCGCAGGGGGTTTTCTCCAAGAGCCGGGCTGCTACAGTATCTGTAGGGGGGTCTGCTACAGTAAAAACTGGGGGTCCTCTATAGGAAGGAAGTCTCAATCTTGGAAGGAGTCCACTTAACTTGGAAGGCACGAAAGGCTACAAGCTTTAGAATAGGACTCTTATTGTTATTTGACTTGTAATACAAGATAACACTAGTTTGTATCCAACTAGGACTCCACATGTAAGCCTCCCCCTTCCACCTATATAAGGGATAGTTCTTTTGTAGCTTTTAGCAGCTTATTGACCAAATAAGCTAGAAGCTGAAAAGAACTGGAATTTACAAACATGGCTCAACTTATCTCCACAGCTCCATCCTTCACGATAGAAAAAAGCTGGGGGGAGCAGCTTCCCGTAGCTTCCCACAAAGTTGCGAAGCGTTATATCATCATGCCCCCACACGCCTGCGAAATTACATTGAAAATGCCACCGCACCGAACGAAACAAGCCTCCCTCTCCCTCTGTCTCATCCCTTTGTCAACTTTCCCCCATTTCCCTCTCCTCCTCTCCCCAGTCTCCCCACGCTGCCGCCCGCCCTAGGGTTATCCGTCGCCGCCAGCCCTAGGGCCTACGGTCGCCGCCACCCCGTCTCCCTCTCCCGCTGGTGGGCCGCCGCCGCCAAGCCCATCTCCAACCACGCCTCGTCCCCCGCCTCCCTCTCCCGCCGCCAGCCCCTTCTCCAACGCCGCCGCCAAGCCTATCTCCGAACACGCCTCCCTCTCCCGACGGTGGGTTGCCGCCAACCCCATCTCCAACGCCTCCGCCAAGCCCATCTCCAACGACGCCGTCAACCCCGTCACAAATGACGCCGCCAAGCCCATCTTCGACCACGCCTCATCCCCTTCCTCCCTCTTCCGCCGTCCTCCAGCGCAGGACAATTGTGCAACTGCTCTCTGTCTCTTTTTTCTTCAATTCTTTCTGAGTTTTTTTGTTATGTATGAACGAAATTCCTATGGCTATTATGTGATTTGTATTCAGTTAATGGTGTCGATAAATTCTAATATATAATTTGTGCAGCTGCAAGTTGTTATTTTAGGTGATGTCCAGTAGGTGTACAGCTATATGTGTGTGATGAATTGACCTTTAATTTGCTATATGTGTACATTCTTATATTAATTGGTACAATTGGTTTGTACTGTTATGATGATAAATAGATGAATATTACAACAAATTACAATATAGGGGCATTACATACTTTTCACTGAATACATCAGAAATAAGCTGGAGACACGGAAACTGAAAAGAACTCGCCAGCTTATTTCCACAGCAGCTTATTTGGAGCTTATTTCCACAGCAGCTTATCCATAAGCCGCGGCTCAAAAGAACTGGCCCTAAGGAGGTGGTAAGGCGCCCCAAAGAGGAGGGATTCAACAACCTCTAGATTAGAGATTAGTCTTAGGTCATCTAGACCTGAGGCGATTAGACAGAACTAAAAGAGTGTCGGCGACTCCCCGTGAGCGGAAGGAATAAGACCTAGTGTCGTCGGTATGTAAACGGCAGATGCCATAGGATGGCTAAAAGTGGGGGAACAATGCGCAGACGCCGACGCTCCGGAACGGGTCTAGGTACAAGCACACGGCGAGGTACCCGGGTTCAGGGCTCTCCGTAGAGATAAAACCCCTACTCCTGCCTGTCTGGACTATAGGCGAATATCTGTACAAATGTGCTCCTTGAGCTGTATCTTTTCTAGCTACTTGGCTCATGGCCGAGCTAAGATGCTACCAGCTGAGCTACTACTTTGATGGATTGATGAATGGAGTGGAGCTCATCCTCCCTCACCGTGGGCATGCCTTACCCCTTATATAGTGGTTGCAAGGATGCTCCAAGGGTGAAGACACAAGGTAGAAGACGAAAGTGAGTACAAGTGATGTGATGGGGTGAAGTGATGCAATGCGACTCCTCCCCTTTACACTATTCACGATGTCATGATGTGACTAAAGGTGGCATGGCTTGTCTTGTCAATGGGATGCCTGATGGCGTGGAAAAGTAATGGCTTCTCGCCCTTCATTGGTTACCCCAAGTGGAAGGTGAGATGTAGGATAGCAGCAAATTTCCCCTATGTAGAGGATAGGGTTTGTCTCCCGTAGGACTCCAGCGATGATAAGTAGGTGTCAGCGGCGCAACTGACGTGGACCTGCACACGATACAATTAACTTTCTCCCAACGAAGTTCAGAGAGGTTTTCAATCTCTCCGGTCTCGTTGGTTACAAAGGGTCAAACACACAAGGGATAATGATAATGATAGCAACTGAAAGTAAATGCGAGAAAGTAAATGAGCTCGTAAACAATGATGATAATATGGATCGGGATACCGTGATGTTCACTAGTGATGTCTCTCTCCCAAAAGACGATAAAACTGCTATGCGAGGTAAAAAAAATTACAGATGGGCAATTGATACGTCCAAACGTATCTATAATTTCTGCTTGCTCCATGCATATTTTGTGTGACTTTGCCATGCTTTGCTTGAACTTTCATACACTTTTGAGCATATTTCGACTAATCTACTAACCCAGTGCACCCAACTGCAAGTTGCTGTTTTTTGTTGTGTTTGTATTTCAGGTTTTCCGGCCATTAAAAGTGCTCCAAATAATCCGGGAAAATCAAATAAAAAAACAGCGCAACGGAAGCTTCCGGAATCAACAAAGGAGGGAAGGAGGGCTACCACCAGGCAGCCAGGAGGGTAGGTGAAGCGGCCCCACCCTGGGCCGCACCAGGCACCCTCCTGACTGCCTCATGGCCCCTCTCGGTGCCCCCCTTCGCCTATATTTACCCCCCGTGACGGAAACCCCTAATATCAATGCCTCTTTCGCGATCTCGCCTCTGTACCGCCACCGCCGCCGTTTCAAGATCGGGGCTGCCTGGAGAAGCTGCTCCGGCACCCTGCCGGGAGAACCTACCCCCTCCGGGAGACCATCCATAGCCATGGACGCCTCCCGTATGTACCGTGAGTAGTTTCCCTTGGGCCATGGGTCTGTGACCAGCAGCTATGTGATCTATCTCTCCCTTCTTTGTGCTTCCACTTTCGAGTCCTCGTGAGCTGCCTCACATGATCGAGTCACCTTTGTAATTTTCTGATGTTGCTATGCTGAGTTTGTTGGGATCTGATGGATTGTCTATGTTCAGATTGTGATGAGTAATATATTTGGTTCTTCTCTTTTATATTTTGTTCTTGAGTAAATTCTTGCATGTTCTCCGTTGCCGTATTTTACTTTGGCCAAGTGATTTATTGCAACTCCAAGAGGGAGAGTTATGCTTGATTGTGGGTTCAGCCCCTTGATGTCTAGCTTGAGTGACAGAAACATGAGACTAGGGGATGTGTTGTTGCCACCAGGGATAAAACAACAGTGCTTGTATCCGCGGGTGCAAGGATTAATTACTTTACGAAAAGTTCTTTTAATGCAGTTGTCTGTTGCTTTGAGTTTACACTTTGGGTGGGATTCGCAACTTAATACCAGCGAGATGTTCTGGATAGATATCTCAAGGTGGATGATTCGTAGTAGATGCATATGGATTTCGGTCTAATTACCTTGGCGTATGGCCCATTGCTTTTGAGCCCTACCTTTCTTTGCAGAATAGTTAGCATTGCGGTGCCTTCATAATCCTGTCAATTCTCCAACTGTGATTTGTTTACCTCGCTAGCACTTTTATCGTCTTTTGGGAGAGAGACATCACTAGTGAAAATCACGTGACCTTGGTCCATCTTCATATCATTGTTTACACCATCAATTTACTTTCATTCTTTACTTTCGGTTGCCACTATCATTATCTCTTGCGTTAATCCTTTGTAAACAGCAAGGCCGGAGGATTTGACAACTCCTCTGTACTCATTGGGAGCAAAGTTATCTGTATCTGTGTGCAGGTCCAGGTGAAGTTAGCAACCCTCGGTTGTGAACGGCGCCATTGTTCACTTTACCACCTTCTTGTATCTCTGTGAGTCCTACGGGAGACAAACCCTATCCTCTACATAGGGGAAATTTGCTGCTACGCTACATCTCACCTTCCACTTGGGGTAACCAACGAGGAGTGAGAGATCCTCACCGTATCAAGCCAATTTCTGGCGCCGTTGCCGGGAACTCCAGTCTACAAGATAGGGGAGTTGCACACTAACTTTTATCTTTGCTTTTTAGTCTTGTTAGTTTACCTTTCAGTTTTTACTTTTGTGTGCCTTATCAAAAATACCAGAAATACCTGTTACCTTGCTTGCTGAAGAAATCTTTACCATGGGTTTTGAACCACCCAAATATGGTAGGATGGACATGTTTCACTTGGCTCGTCTTCGATCAATTTGTGCTCGCGCTAAAAACCCAACCAACTTGGTTGAGGGAAAATCATTGGATGAGCATGCTCATTACACGCGACACCGCCTATCTCAGAAAGGGAAACACTTATGGTATCAAATACAAGTTTCTTATTGCTATGCTAAATCTTTATGCCACATTTATGATTTTACTTGTTGCTCTAATATAGTACGTAAACACCTTCCTTTCCAATGTGAGTTTAATGAAAATGAGATCCTATCTTCTTATGCCAAAGGTGTTTATGATTACTTTGATGTTGAAAATATTGAAGAGTTTGTTGCTTTTAAAGGTGCTTATGAGATTGCTTCTTTGATTAAAAAGTATTACGATACTATTCACGAGTCCAAAAACTTTGTTGTTCTTGCTTATTTCTTTGAGAATTATACTTCCAATGCTTATATTGAGGATTTTAAAAATAGAATGTTTGCTTCCCGAGAAGAGGCTAATGATTTCTATGATGAGGAGTCCTATGATTCCGAGGACTCACTTGATACTTCCCTTTTTGATGATTTTGATACTTGCTTTGTTGATGGCCATGATGCCACTATGGATGATGCTTACAAATATGAACTTGCTATATTTCCTTATGTTAAGCATGGAATTGTTGCTATTGCAACCACACTTGATTTCCCTATTATCCTTTTGAAATCTCCAACTATTGCGGAGAATTTTGCTCTTATCAAGGCTCAATGTGATGGGTTTCATCTATCTTATGATCCTAAAAACCGTGTTGAAAACAATACACGTGTGCTTGTAGGTCATGCACAACATGATTTATGTGATAGTTATATTATTTATGTTTTTCAGGATACTACTGAAAATTATTTCGAGAGAGGGAAGTTTGGTTGTAGAAACTTCCATATTACTAAAACACCTCTCTTCATGTTGAAAGTTTTGAAGTTGTTCTTTTTCGACCTTCCTATGCATGTCACTTTGTGCTTCTTTGATATATTTTATTATAAGATGCCTATGCATAGGAATTGGGTTAGGCTTAAATATGTTTCATATTTTCTTCTTGATGCTCTCCTTTTCTTCAACTCTTATTATCTTGTGAGCATCTTTTGCAAGCTTTAAGCCTAGCTAATAGCTTTAAAGAAGCGCTTTCGGGAGGCAGCCCGCAACGAATTTAGGTTTTTCTTTTTTCTTTTCTTCTTTTTTTAGTGGTCTTGATGATTGTTACTACTGTAGAAACATCATTGTATCTTTACTTTTCAGGCTTTGTGCCTTTTATAGCCTCATACGGCAAGGGAAGTAAAATTTGTGACATGCTGTCCAGAAAACAGATTATGTCCTCGTCACTAGAAAAATCACAGAAAAATCCCAGTTCATCTTTTTTAGCTGCATTTTTTACACAGAGTTCTCTATACAAGTACGAAACTTCCGATGTTCTGAGATTTTTTATTTGAGTTGCATAAGTACCCCTAAAAAATTATTTTCTATCTGCTGTTCTTTTTTTCACAGATTCTGCCACGTTTTGTCTCTCCTTACTTTTGCAAACCTTAAGCTTGCTTTTTCTTTGCAAAAACTTTTTGGCAATCTTTAGAAACAGTATCTCTTCAATATTATCTTTATTTTTAGTAGAGGAAAAATTACTATAATAGGGTACTAACCTCTCTAATCAGTCTACAATGAGTTATGTATGAAGGGAGTTTTCAAGTGTGCAATGGAAGATGATGGAAGAAGATCTTGGAGTGTCAAACGCTCAAGCTTGGGGATGCCCATGTGCAACCCCAATAAATATTCAGGGAGACTCAAGCGTCTAAGCTTGGGGATGCCCCCGTGCATCCCCTTCTTCATCAACAATTATCAGTTCGTCTCTCGTTACACTATATTTTTATCACTTCATGCGTTATGTGCTATTCTTGGAGCGTCTCGCTCTTAGGTTTTGTTTTTTGTTTTCTTTAGCTTTGTTTGCTGTAGTAACAAGTTAGATCCCAGCTTACTTACTCTTTTGTGTGGGAGAGATACACGCTCCGCTTGAATTAGAACTCCTCATAGGATTTGCATGCTTATTCTTTTAGCTGTGAGTTGTTCTTTTTCTTTTCTTAGCTGCTACTTTGTTTAGTTGTAGTGCTTTAGTTTTTCTAGAGCTTCGCTTTTGTTTTAGGTTGAACTTTCTATAGGTTGCATATTTTATCTTGTTAGAGAGTTTGCCTGTTGCACTGAGTTTTGTGTCTTGACTAGAAGTAGGTAGTTGAAGCTGCTTTTCTCTTTGTAGTAGTAACTTGCAATAGTTTTGAGGTATTGATTAGAGTAATGATTGAACTTTTGGTGTCAAGAGCTCGAGCCTATTAGTGATAGATGTCGTATTTTGGGCAATCCGTGTGTTTTTTGAAAACCAAAAACCCCTGTTGAGAACTCTAGCTACTAGATGGATCACTAACCTCTGGAGGGTACGAATATTAGAGAACACTCACGTACCATGAGTCGAGGATGCGCAAGGATAACCAAACCCCCATACACTCCTCCTCGGGGTACTTGTCTCTTTGTGAACCTCCTGATTAGATTGAGAGTTACCGATAATAAGTGCATGAGTTCTTCGGACTAATCTGAGTATTTGAAAGTTGACACTTCCACCCACCTTGAGAGTTGGCGCATACTACGTTGGTGCATCCAAACCCTTGGCATGATACGCTCGTCATCATAAACCTCCTTATATCTTTCCTCAAAACAGCCACCATACCTACCTACAAGGCATTTCCACAGCCTTTCCGAGATACATTTCCATGCAACATCCATCTTCTCATGACTTGATCTTCATGTCATACATTCGCATCATGATAGTTATATCTTCTTTATGTGAGTACCTTTCTAAAGTGTGTAAGATCTCCTATATTCTTGTAAAATATAGAGTGTTGCCCCTAAAGTGAGGAAAAGATCCCAAAGAGGACAAAATCAAAAGATCCCAAAGAGGACAAATGAGAGTTAAATAGAAAGAGCCATTGAGGCCACCAAAAAAAATAGAAAAAAGAGAAAAAGAAATAAAAAGAGAGAAAGGGGCACACTACTATTCCTGTTGAGAGATCCACACTAGTACTTCATCCTCTATCCCTTGTACTCCATAGAGATCATCATCATGCATATAGCTATGTGGGGACCTTCACACTATACAACTTGACTTGTATATTCCAATGATGAGCCTCCTCAAACGAGCTCTAGGTCTTCTTGAGCAAGAAAGTCGGATGCACCCCCACTAGTTCCCTTGGAGGGTTTTTAGCTCGCATCTGCATCCGTTGCATGGAAATCCCTACTCCTCACATCATATCTATCATATGGCCTTCTCTCGCCTATGATTGTCCTCATGGATGTGAGCCTTTCACACCCTTTTTTTGTCTTCCTCCTCCACCTTCTCTCTGTTTCGCCTTTTAGGTGTCAACTGTCTTTCTCACGCTCATCCATTGCATAAGTGCTCAAAATATCGAAAGGGAGTGGATCAGTTTGACTTGTACCTGGCTCGTGGTCTAGGGACGAGTCAAGATAAGAATCCAAAGGAGACTAAGTGTGAAACTTTAGTAGATAGTTGTTCTCAACAACCTTAATTTTTTCTCTCGTATTTCCCTATCCCTTGCTTGCACGCAAACACCATCTGGAGACATCCGAGTCATGGACAGCGAGACCTCTTGCACCTTCTGTTCTTTTATTACTTGTGTCAATGCTAATATAGACTCTTTCTTGTTAAGACTTGAATTGAATTGCATGCTTTGATTGCTTTACTTAACAGTCCTTTTATGGTTGTGTGGCATGTCACCACAGAAATTATGCTTGTTATCATTTACCTACTCGAGGAAGAGTAAGTATTAAGCTTGGGGATGTTGATACATCCAAAATGTATCTATAATTTCTGCTTGCTCCATGCATGTTTTGTGTGACTTTGCCATGTTTTGCTTGAACTTTCATACACTTTTGAGCATATTTGGACTAATCTATTGACCCAGTGCACCCAACTGCCAGTTGTTGTTTTCTGCTGTTTTTGTATTTCAGGTTTTCCGGCCATTAAAAGTGCTCCAAAAAATCCGGGAAAATCAGATTAAAAATCAGCGCAACGGAAGCTTCCGGAATCACGAAAGGAGGGAAGGAGGGCCACCACCAGGAAGCCAGGAGGGCAGGTGGCGTGGCCCCACCCTGGGCCGCGCTAGGCACCCTCCTGACTGCCTCGTGGCCCCTCTCGGTGCCCCCCTTCACCTATATTTACCCACCCCCGTGACGGAAACCCCTAATATCAATCCCTCTTTCACGATCTCGCCTCTGTACCGCCGCCGCCGCCGTTTCAAGATCGGGGCTGCCTGGAGAAGCTGCTCCGGCACCCTGCCGGGAGAAGCTACCCCCTCCGGGAGACCATCCATAGCCATGGACGCCTCCCGTATGTACCGTGAGTAGTTTCCCTTGGGCCATGGTTCCGTGACCAGTAGCTATGTGATCTATCTCTCCCTTCTTTGTGCTTCCACTTTCGAGTCCTCGTGAGCTGCCTCACATGATCGAGGCACCTTTATAATTTTCTGCTGTTGCTATGCTGAGTTTGTTGGGATCTGATGGATTATGAGACTATGTTCAGATTGTGATGAGTAATATATTTGGTTCTTCTCTTTTATATTTTTTTCCTGAGTAAATTCTTGCATGTTCTACGTTTCCGTATTTTACTTTGGCCAAGTGATTTATTGCAACACCAAGAGGGAGCGTTATGCTCGATTGTGGGTTCAGCCCCTTGATGTCTAGCTTGAGTGACAGAAACATGACACTAGGGGATGTGCTATCGCCACCAGGGATAAAACAACGGTGCTTGTATCCGCGGGTGCAAGGATTGTTTACTTTACGCAAAGCTCATTTAATGCAGTTGTCTGTTGCTTTGAGTTTACACTTTGGGTGGGATTCGCAACTTAATACCAGCGAGATGTTCTGGATAGGTATCTCAAGGTGGATGATTCGTAGTAGATGCAGATGGATTTCGGTCTACTTACCTTGGCGTACTGCCCATTGCTTTTGAGCCCTTCCTTTCTTTGCAGCATAGTTAGCATTGTGGTGCCTTCATAATCCTGTCAATTTCCCAATTGTGATGTTTACCTCTCTAGCACTTTTATCGTCTTTTGGGAGAAAGACATCACTAGTGAAAATCACGTGACCTTGGTCCATCTTCATATCTTTGTTTACACCATCAATTTACTTTCAGTCTTTACTTTCAGTTGCCACTATCATTATCTCTTGCGTTAAACCTTTGTAAACAGCAAGGCCGGAGGAATTGACAACTCCTCTATACTCGTTGGGAGCAAAGTTATATGTATCTGTGTGCAGGTCCAGGTGAAGTTAGCAACCCTCGGTTGTAAACGGCGCCATTGTTCACTTTACCACCTTCTTGTATCTCTGCGAGTCCTACGAGAGACAAACCCTATCCTCTACATAAGGGAAATTTTCTGCTACGCTACATCTCACCTTCCACTTGGGGTAACCAACGAGGAGTGAGAGATCCTCACCGTATCAGCAATTGACAGGATTATAAACGCACCGCAATGCTAACTATGCTACAAAAGAAAGGAAGAGGCTCATAAGAATGGGCAGTACGCCAAAATAAGTAGACCGAAATCCATCTGCATCTACTACTAATCATCCACCTTGAGATATCTATCCAGAACATCTCGCTGGTATTAAGTTGCGAGCCCCACCCAAAGTGTAAACCCAAAGCAATAGACAACTGAATTAAAAAGCACTTTGCGTAAAGTAAACAATCCTTGCAACCGCGATTACAAGCACCATTGTTTTCCCCCTTGTGGCCACAGCACATCCCCTAGACTCATGTTTCTGTCACTCAAGCGTGTCATCAGGGGGCATGTACCCACAATCAAGCATAATGTTCCCTCTTGGAGTTACTACCTACCACTTGGACAAAGCAATAAACAGCAACGGACAACATGCAAGAATTACTTAGGAACAAAAATATAAGAGATCAAAACCAAATATATTACTCTATCACGATCTGATACTTAATCTCATAATCCATCAGATCCCATCAAACTCGGCATAGCAACAGCAGAAGAATTACATAAGTGCCTCGATCATGTAGGGAAGCTCACGAAGTCTAAACCATGAAGAACAAAGAGGGGAGGAGAACATCACATAGCTACTGATCACGGACCTATGGTCCAAGGTAGACTACTCATGGTACATCCGGGAAGCGTCCATGGTGGAGGAGAAGCACCCGGAGGTCGATCCTCCCTCCGGCAGGGTGCCAGGAAGAGTCCTGACGGTGCTCCCGATCTTGGAAGCGCGGCAGCGGCGGAACAGAGGAGAGCTTGAGAAATAGGGTTCTGTCCTCGGAAGTTTCCCGTGACAGAGAATAAATAGGCGAAGGGGGCAGCTAGGGGGCCACCAGGCGCCCCCTGGCGCGACCAGGAACCTAGCCGCGCCAGGTGGCCACCTGGGTGCCTGGTGGTGGCCCCCTGGCCCTCCTTCGGGCTTCTGGAGTCTTCCAACACGCTGATTTTTTATCTGATTTTTCTCGGATTTTTGGAGCACTTTTTATATGGGGGAAAACTGAAATAAAAAAATAGCAGAAAACAGGAACTGGTACTAGGGTGCACCGAGTTAGTAGGTTAGTCCAAATATGATCAAAAGTGTATGAAAGTGTATCCAGATCATATAAATATCACACAAAACATGCATGGAGCGAGCAGAAATTATCGATACGTTTGAGACGTATCAATGCCTTTGTTGACTTCCGAGCAACCAGGCTGCGGGCAACCGGCAGCCAGCAAATGAGCAGTCGGTCGGGTGCGCGGGTAGTCGGCGCGGAGCCATCGAGAGTCGGCCGATCTGGGATGAAATCGGTGCGGAACCGCCAGCAGTCGGCCGAGCTGATCGAGGGTGCAGTCGGCGTTGCGTCGATCGGTCACATTGGTATACCCGGTGGTATTTCCCCCGACAATAGCCTCCGAGCCTTCGGGTGACTTGGTGAGTCATCCGGAGGGTTCTTCCTTGTCGGTGTAGACGTTTGCACTTGGTGCAGCTTCTTTCCAGTGGGGGCGTGCCAACGCACCCACTGGGTGTAGCCTCCGAGCCTCGGGGTGATTCGGAGAGTCATCCAGAGGGTTCCTTGATTTTGTTGCAGTCGATGGCGTCGAGGGTCTCAGTAGTTTTCCCCCAGAAACGATCATGCATAAGACCAAATTAGTTAGCTCCGATATATCGAATACTTCTTATTTTTCTAAAAATGTAGATTTGTGCAATCGGGAGGCCGACTCGGCTTTGCCTTCGCCCCGATGTCGTTTTTCTATTCATTCCACCCTTTGGATCTTGCTCTCGCCAGCATTACAGCCGGCTTGCGGTCTACAGTTGGATCGAACAATCTGCCGCAGAATGAAGTGTATAGTACTTAGACTTTGGGGAGCAAACTCAACCGAGCAAACTTCCAAAAAGAAACGATCGGGTCGTCCAAATTGTTTTCTCTTTGGACGTTGTTTATGTGTGGTGACCTCTAGCTTCTGCTCTTTGTCAACGTTGCAGCCGGCGTGCGGTCTGCAGATGGATCAAACTGCAGGCCTTTGGCACCGTACACATTACTAATTCGTCTGTCGGAAATAACTATTTGGGTTGTCCGGTCTGCCCGGAGGCAGCCGGTCCCGGGCCGAACATGCAGCCAACTAGAAATAACGCAGAGAAAACCCCCAAAGACTACTCAGTTTCATCTGTCATGCTTGCTATGATAACCGGTATTGAGTGAGAACTCACATGGAATTTTTGACACAGCCGGAACACCCACTGGGTCAAAGTGTAGCCTCCGGGTGACTCGGTGAGTCATCCGGAGGGTCTTCTATTTTTGTAGCAGACGGGGCACTCGGCAGGCTCGTGCTCCGAGCCACCGGGTGACTCGTCGAGTCATTCGGAGAGTTTTCTGTTGATGTAGCAGACGGGGCACTCGGCAGGCTCATCCTACGAGCCTCCGGGTGACTCGTCGAGTCATTCGAGCAAGTGATCCCTTGTGGTTGCTCCGGCAGATTGCCTGCCATCCGAGTCACAACCACACTCTTTTTTCGCAATCAGCTGACCTGGCAGGCGCAATCGGATTGACACCGGCCGACCTAACTGAGTTTTTTTTTACAGTCTTCCGGTCGATCTGCGCAGTCGGCAGACCGATCTGACGCATCCAATCAAGAATGCAGCGCACTAATCTGTTTGCAGCCGGGAAAAAATCATAGCGCAATCGGCCCAACACTTAGCCAGCTCGGGCACCAACTTTCTCACTTCTTATTTTCTTTTACTCGCCTGGCCGAACTGAGCAGTCGGCAGCCGACCTGACACAGCCAGTCCAGCAGAAAAATTCTCTCTCTTTGTGCAATCAAATGCAACAATCGGCTTCTGCAAAAAGCGATCGGCCACCCATATGCCGAATAGCAATCGACCTCTCTTTATTGTTGTTTTGTTTTTTTTACTCGGCCGAGCTGGAGCAATCGGCCGCTTTTTTCCTCTGACTTTTTCTGCAACTTCTTTCTCTCTGCCTTCTCTTCAGTTGAGGGCCGGATGCAGGCACAAACGTACACACGCAAGGCCGGGCGCAGCCGACCTGGCCAAGCCGAGCTGTCCCGATGCAATCGGCGGGTGGAGAGGACCAGGCGTAGGCGGAGGGAACTTGGAGGAGGTCGGACGGGGCGAGCTGGACGGCGCAACCGTCGAACGGCCGCACCCGATGGGGAGCGCAGACGGAGAGCTCGGCTGGCTGCTGCGGGAGGCCGGTGACGTAGTGCTTGAGCTTCGAGCGGAGGCCATGAATGGATTTCTCTCAAGTATACGAAGCAACCCATGAGCAAGAAGTTGGATGGATTGTTTGTCCTCTCAACTACTAGTACACGTATAACTTGATGAGCAGAGCAAACGATTTGAAAGCTTCTTCAGTCACTTTGACCCGGCGAATGGAGGGGAGGGGCCTCAGCCGACCTGGCGGCGAGGAGATTGGAGCAGAGGCCGACAATGCTAGATGCAGGGCCACGGCTAGAGCGGCCGACCAGAGCGCGGGTGCGGCGGCAACGCAACGCAGTCGGAGCCGGTTTCCTGGCACAGCTCGGCCAGGGGCTGACGAGGGCAGCCCGGCCAGGAGCTGGGGAGGCTAGGTGGACCAGCTCGGCCCGGAGCTGGGCAAGGCCAGCCTGACAAGGGCAGCTCGGCACAGCAGGAGTAGCCGGAGAAAACACTTGTCCTTATATTGTCATTGACGGTGAAAATTTTGGCTCGCAGCTGTTGAGTATAACGATTATACATGAAACATAGATAGTGTACGACTTTTCTACCTTGACTTGTACTTTAAGTAGACCATTGTATTCCTATATATATGCCTCCAAGGATCAAGCAATAAACATCGATTCCACCAAACCCCAATGTATCCTTCTACATGGTATCAGCCTAACCGATCCAACCCTAGCCGTCGCCCCGTCGCTTCCGCCTCGCGACACCCCCGGGGCCGATCCCCATGATCGCCGGCACCGGGTGTCATGGATATAACACTGACAATAGATATAGGGGTATGAACGAAGCTAAAAGAATCTGTACGTAGAGAGGGTTGACGCAAGAGGATTATACAGGTTAGGCCTCTCCGTAGAGATAAAAACCTTAGTCCTGTCCCAGGCTGACTGAGTTGTTCTTTCTTCAGAAATCCTGAGGATGGAAAAATGTTGCGCGTGCCCACGCCGGAGGGGAGGGGCTTATATAGATTGCGCCCCTGCCCCCTTAATGCCTCGGCTTAAATGGGTCTTAATTACAAGATTGAATGTGTGCTTAAATACAGAAACGGTTTGTCCATTACTACTAATGAAGGAGAGGAAACGCCCGCGGCATTGAATGCTTCCTGTCCATTGCGTTCCCATCTTCTGAGTAAGGGGGGACTCGCCGATTGCTCCAGAGTGTCGATCTACTCGGATCTTGCTGGACTTCCGAGTAGCCGTGTACTCGGAAGCGGCTTCTGATCTCCGAGTAACTTGTTACTCGGGGATTGTTGATGCTCCATGTTTTTTACTGGTCTTATTTTGTTTGGGAGTATTTGAAAAACCAAGGGTTTAAGGGTACCCCTTGGTTTCCCTTGCTTAGGGGTATGCCTTTAGTATTACCACGACAGTAGCCCCCAAGCGCTTTCGGGTGCTCGTAATTGAGGTGGCTGACATTTGTTAGCCTTTCTGAGGTATGCGAAGATTAAACTCAGTAAGAGGCCCGGAAGGGCTTTATTGATGTTCGAACTTTTCCCTCGAGTATGAGTTGGACAGGTTAGCGGAAAAATTTGGCGACACTCAAACATCTCTCGGAAGAGGTGGACTGAGGCCCCGGGAGGCGTGTCTCGGAGTAAAAGGCCTTAAACTCCATATGAACCAAATTTTTAAAGTTCAATGCCCTAGGACATCGCGACGAGTCCTAGGCCATGCCATGTGGGACACTGATTCTTTACCCCCTGCGTCGGGTCTTACTGGTGGCCTGGCATTCTACGTCAGAGACGGGCCACCAGCGAGCTAGTTACTCGGATTTTTGCCCGAGTAACTGGGTGCGAGATTTTTCGTTTCGCGGGGAACCCTTAGGTGGTTCTTTTCGTGGTACTTCGGAGTGACAGCTTACTCGGACGCTGCGGGAGCTTAGTAATTTCTTCCGAGTGATGGCGTACTCGGAGAGTTTGGTCGGTGTGCGTTACGCTTCGTAAGATCCGAGTAGTTCGGATGGTTCCGAGCTTCGGATTGAGATCAGATTCGGTTTTTTACGGAGGATCTCTCCTTGTCTGAGAATCTTCTTGCCCAGACAAGTGGGCGCACTGTTTGGGCTTGTTTTCTCGATTCCCACGGCGGTCTTATAGAATAATAATTAACTGCCCGTGGGGAAGTGGGAGGGATCATGGGGAAGTGGAGCGGTTTTACGGGGAGGGCAACCGGCAAGCCCATAATGGGGCGCGGATCTGACGCGTGGCGGTTGCCCCCTGGGGCTATAAAACCGCCCCAACCTTTCGGTTTAGGGAAGATCTGCTCATTTCCCCCGCGCGGATGCTCCCGCTTCTCTGTCTCGCTCCGCCTCTTCCTTGCCAGCTCAATCTCGCCGCCAAGACACCTCCGCCGGCTGCCCGTGCTCCATCCTGGGAGGCCGTCACTCGCGCTGCCCTTTTCTCGCCGCCGCGACCATGTCTGCGGGGGAGTGGCTTCCGTCGATCGTGACGGAGGACATGTTGTTGGGGTACCAGGACTCCGGTCTAGTTCCCCGCGAGGGTTGTCGTCTTCCCGCGGCTGGGGAAGACGAGCCCTCTCCACGGGACGGTGAGAGAGTTATTCTGCTTTCGCATGTGGACCGCGGATTTTCTCTTCCTCCTCATCCCTTCTTCTTGGATTTTTTGGCTTTCACGGGTGCTCAGCTTCATCACATTGTCCCCAACGCCATTACTCTTCTCTCTAGTTTTTTCACCCTTTGTGAGGGATTCTTAGGCATAGAGCCCCACTGGCATCTTTTCCGTAGCATATACGCCATCAAGCCTCAGAAGGCGAAGAAATCTGGGGACGGTGGCGGTGTGGAGTTCAATCATCTGTGTGGCGGCCTGTTTTTGGCCAAGAAGCAAGGGGTGCAGTACTTTCCTTCTAGCGTGCCCAATTCTGTCAAGAACTGACAGAACAGTTGGTTTTACTGCAAGGTGGCCGAGGGGCCGGGGGTGCGTACTTTGCCACCTTACTCGGACATTAGGCTGACTTCCTCCCAGGGCTGGAACCCCCGACTCACCAATGCTGATAAGGAGCAGGTGCTCCCCTTGATGCGTGAAGTCATCAGGCTGAAGAAAAATGGTTTGGACGCAATGGATCTGATAGCCACCTTTGTGGTTCGGAAGATCCAGCCTCTACAGGCCAGGGCTCGGGGGATGTGGACATATTCCGGGTTGCAGGACGACACCCGTTATAGCAATACCGAGATGCCTATGGACGAATTTGAGCTTCAGATGAAAATAATAACCAGCGTGACCCACGGTCTTCAGACGACTGGCCGACTGAGACCCCTGAGCATCGAGAATCCTCCCACCTTGGTATGCCGACTTGTGCCATATGTATCTTGAATGCGTTTCACTTGTTGGCTCTAACTCGAATTTCCTTATTTTTGCTAGGATTTTACCCAGTTCCGTTCTCCTATTCCCCTGGCTCCGCAGCATCCTGCCGAGGAGGATGAAGACAGTACTGCTGGTGCGGGGTTCGGAGTTGAGGCGGGGGAGGAGATGGAGTCCGAGGTGGCTCGGGCTCAGGCGGCGTCCGAGAAACGCTCCAAGAACAACCAAGACCGCGAGTCGGCGCGGGAGGGGCTTACTCAGACCCGGAAAAGGGCTCATACTCCAAGTGGCTAAGAGGGGAGCGGGAAACTGCCACCCTTGAGCCTCAGTTCTGGGAAGGTTGCGCCTATGAAGAGGAAGAACCTTGTCACACTTGGGGGCCGAGAGGCTAATCCCCCAGGGGGTGTTGTTGTTGAGAAGGCCAAGGGGGGTGGAGCTGGTCCGGCTAGGGTTGCTCCCCCGAGGCGTAGCTTGAAGACCGTCCACGAGTAATGCTGTTGGTTTTCATATGCTTTAACGCTCTGTTGGTTTCCCAAGCCCATCCTCAGCTGTTTTATTTCGCAGTGTTCGTCCGAGTGGTTCTAAGAAGTTACCTGGGATCAAGGATCCCGAGGTCGAAGCTTTGGAGGATGTTAGTACTTGCGAGGTGACTGATTTTCCTGGAATGGACACTATTCCAGAAGATACTGCGGCTGTTGGTGAGAGTTCTTCGCTGTCTTTGTCAAGGCTTTTACTACTGTCATCCTTTCGCTTCTAATTGTTTGTTGTATCTGCCGCAGACATGGATGTTGACTCTACTACTGGCCCAACTCGGATTTCTACCGAGCCCATCGCCGCTAGGGTCATTCCTCCTGAGGTGGTTGTTCCTGAGGGGACGGTGTCCTCTGGGTCTGGTTCCCGAGCTGCCGCACCTGATGTTCCGGCTGGCGAGGCTGTTAAGGAGATCCCTGTCGCTTCGGCGGCTGCTCGAGGGGGTGGGCCTGCTGACTCGGTGGCCATTCCAGTCGAGGCCCCAGTGGAGAGTGCTTTGGTGGATTGAAGGAGTCCTTGGTTAGGGCGACCCAATTTGAGCTACGGCTGCGGGAGCTAGCGTCCGAGGCCAAGTTGGTGAAGTCCAACATGCACGTAAGTACTTACGTAAGTTTTCCTACCCACTGGGTGTAGCCCCCAAGGCTCCGAGTAACTTTGCGAAGTTATTCGGAGTCTTTTGATAGGAGGTTTTATTTCAGTGAACTTCCAGTGGGAGCACTTCTTAGTGCACCCACTGGGTGTAGCCCCCAAGGCTCCGAGTAACTTTGCGAAGTTATTCGGAGTCTTTTGATAGGAACTTTTAATTTCAGTGAACTTCCAGTGGGAGCACTTCTTAGTGCACCCACTGGGTGTAGCCCCCAAGGCTCCGAGTAACTTTGCGAAGTTATTTGGGGTCTTTTGATAGGAGGTTTTAATTTCAGTGAACTTCCAGTGGGAGCACTTCTTAGTGCACCCACTGGGTGTAGCCCCCAAGGCTCCGAGTAACTTTGCGAAGTTATTTGGGGTCTTTTGATAGGAGGTTTTAATTTCAGTGAACTTCCAGTGGGAGCACTTCTTAGTGCACCCAGTGGGTGTAGCCCCCAAGGCTTCGAGTAATTTTGCGAAGTTATTCGGAGTCTTTTGATAGGAGGTTTTAATTTTAGCATGGTATTCTTCTTGTCTTCGTAGGAAGCATGCAAGCTTGGATCGGCCTTCGTGAAGTTGCAGGAGGATAGTACTGCTTCCAAGAGTGCGTACGAGGTGCTGCTTGAAGAGCACAACAAACTTAAGAAACAGCATGCTGAAGACAATGGTAAGGACCCTTGCATTGCTGTATTGGTGTATGTCATCGTCCTGTGTATCCGTTTTGACTTCTGTTTTGCAGAAGCGGCGAAGAAAGCTTTTGACGCCAAGGTTAAAGAGAACGATGATTTCATTGCAAAGATGAAGAAGGAGATAGACCAGGTTGAAAAACGGGACAAGGCTCAGAAGGCTTTGGAGACAAGTTTGCATTTCTATAAACAGGCGGTGAAGGAGAATGAAGCATGTATCGCGAAACTGGATTCGGATTTGGAGAAGTTATCCGAGCTGCGTGTCGAGGATGAGAAAAAACATCGAGCGGAGTTGGAAACAACTCGGAAGGCGGCGAAGACAGCTGAAGATTATTGCGCTGGGCGGTTTGCCGTTTTCTGCGAAACCTTGTCTGGTGAGTTTTGTGCTCTGAGTTATGGTGGGGAAATGTTCCCAAGTCTTTCATTGTGTACTCATCTTGTCCTTTGATGCAGCATATGGGACGGATCCGGAGGCCGAGCAAGCGCGCATGGCTGATTTTGCGGAACTGATGAAGAGGGATAGTTACACGCCAGTGACAACAGAGTTTCCTCTGGCTCGGGGTTTGCTGACCATGAGGTGCGCTAAAGCAAAGAAATTTGCCGAAGAAGTCATGGGTGATGCCCTGGCTTTGAAGAGCAAGCTGTCACCTGACGAGGGAAGCAGGGTGAAATTGGATACTGTTGTGCCCGTCCTCCGAGAGGCCCCTCATCAACTGGCCCGCTGGAAACGCTCAGCGTCACGGAGCGGTGCGAATTACGCGCTGGCCTTGACCAAAGTGCATTTTCCGGATCGGGTCCATAATCTTGAGCGGGTTGGCGGTGGAGATCCGAAGGAAGGTCAGAGCTGCACCTCCTTCCTTCCTGCCAGCCGAATTTCCTTGATGCCCGATATGGACTTCTTTGTTGAGTCAACTGGCGTAACCAGTGAGTCTGACGAGGATGGCGAGGAATGAGTGGAGCATAGTGAAAAATACTTGTTTGGAATTTGCCTCGGGATGCCGAGTGGATCTGTAATAAGTTGTACTGTGTGGTTGTGTCATGGCACTCCTTTGTTTGGTTGATGAACTCATATTTTGTTTCTTAGTGGGAAACAGATATTTCTGCCGATGCTTGCTTTTCTTTTGTGTAGGAATTTTCTAAGTTTTTATCCGAGCTGCGCATAGCTCGGAAGAAAACCTGATTTTATCGCTTTAAGCAGCCCCCAAGTCTCCTGAGACTTGAACATGCTTAGAAATTTTTTCTATTGATGATCTTGTAGACAAGATCCTCAATGCAGATGATGTTGTGCTTCCCCAAGCCTGTGGGGCGTTGGTGAGAACTTATAATAAGTTTTCTAAGTTCTCGTCTGAGCTGCGCGCAGCTCGGATGGAAAACCTGATTGATAGTTTTCGTCCGAGCTGCGCACAGCTCGGAAGAAAACCTGCTTTTAGAACTTTAAGCAGCCCCAAGTCTCCTGGGACTTGAAAGTACTTAGAAAAAATCTCTATTGATGATCTTGTAGACAAGATCCTCAATGCAGATGATGTTGTCCTTCCCCAAGCCTGTGGGGCGTTGGTGAGCACTTATAATAAGTTTTCAAAGTTCTCGTCTGAGTTGCGCGCAGCTTGGATGGAAAACCTGATTGATAGGTTTCGTCTGAGCTGCGCACAGCTCGGAAGAAAACCTGCTTTTAAAACTTTAAGCAGCCCCCAAGTCTCCTGGGACTTGAAAGTACTTAGAAAAATTCTCTATTGATGATCTTGCAGACAAGATCCTCAATGCAGATGATGTTGTGCTTCCCCAAGCCTGTGGGGCGTTGGTGAGCACTTATAATAAGTTTTCTAAGTTCTCGTCTCAGCTGCGTGCAGCTCGGATGGAAAACTTTATTGATAGTTTTCGTCCGAGCTGCGCACAGCTCGGAAGAAAACCTGCTTTTAGAACTTTAAGCAGCCCCCAAGTCTCTTGGGACTTGAAAGTACTTAGAAAAATTCTCTATTGATGATCTTGTAGACAAGATCCTCAATGAAGATGATGTTGTGCTTCCCAAGCCTGTGGGGCGTTGGTGAGCACTTATAATAAGTTTTCTAAGTTCTCGTCCGAGCTGCCCGTAGCTCGGATGGAAAACCTGATTGATGGTTTTCGTCCGAGCTGCGGACAGCTCGGAAGAAAACCTGCTTTGAGAACTTTAAGCAACCCCCAAATCTCCTCGGACTTGAAAGTACTTAGAAAAATTCTCTATTGATGATCTTGTAGACAAGATCCTCAATGCAGATGATGTTGTGCTTCCCCAAGCCTGTGGGGCGTTGGTGAGCACTTATAATAAGTTTTCTAAGTTCTCATCCGAGCTGCGCGCAGCTCGGATGGAAAACCTGATTGATGGTTTTCGTCCGAGCTGCGCACAGCTCGGAAGAAAACCTGCTTTGGAGTTATGAAAAACAGATTGAGCAAGACACACTATGTGTACGAAATAATATTTATTCAGATTTTACAAGCGTGCTCATGCATAGAAACGACGCAGTAACTGGGTGTTCCATGGATGAGGCTCTTCTATCTTATTGGTTACATCGTACAGGTGATAGGCCCCATTGTGCAGTACTCTAGAGATGACATATGGGCATTCCCATGGGGGAGCTAGTTTGTGGTCCGAGGTTTGCTTAATGCGGAGTACCATGTCGCCCTCTTGGAAGGAGCGAGCTCGGACGTGTCGGTCGTGGTATCAGCGAAGGTCTTGCTGATAGAACGCCGATCAGGTGAGAGTTAGGTTTCGCTCTTCTTCCAAGAGATCAACGCCATCTTGTCGTGCTTCTTCGGCTTCGGCTTCCGTGTACTGGCTTACGCGGGGGGCATTATGCTTGAGGTCGCTCGGAAGAACTGCTACTGAACCGTAGACGAGGAAGAAAGGGGTTGACCGAGTTGAGCGACTGGGGGTTGTATGTAATACCCACAAGACCGAAGGGAGTTCGTCAACCCAGGCGCCCGCTGCTTCCTTTAGTTCCCGAAGTAGACGAGGCTTGATTCCTTTGAGTATTAATCCGTTGGCTCGTTTGACTTGGCCGTTGGAATGTGGGTGTGCGACTGAGGCGAAGTTGACCTGAATTCCATTGGTCCAACAGAATTTCTTGAATTCGGCCGAGTTGAAGTTCGATCCATTATCAGTGATGATGTCATGTGGAACACCAAACCGATGTATGATGCCATGCATAAAGCTGACTACTGTGGCGGAGTCGAGGGCCTTGATGGGTTTTGCTTCTACCCTTTTTTAAACTTCTCTACTGCGACCAAAATGTGTGTGAAACCATGCTTGCCCGTTCGGAGTGGTCCGATCATATCCAGTCCCCATACTGCAAATGGCCAGGCTAGGGGGATTGTCTTCAGTTCGGAGGCTGGTTTGCGGGGCTGGTGGGCATAAAACTGACAGCCTTCACAGTGGTCCACGATGTACCGAGCATCGTTGAGGGATTCGGGCCAGAAGAAACCAGCTCAGAAAGCTTTTGCCACTAGCGTCCGACTTGAGGCATGGTGGTTGCAATCTTCGGCATGGATGTCGTGTAGGATGCAACGGCCTTCTTCCTCGGAGATGCATCGCTGGGGGACGTGAGTGATGTTGTTTCTATATAGCTCCCCATTGATCACCGAGTAGGACTTGGATTTGCGGACAATCTGCTTGGCTCCTATCTCGTCATCAGGAAACTCCTGTTTTTTAAGATAAGCAAGGATTGGAAGTGTCCACTCGGGGGGAATGACCTCAACATCGAACACCATGTCAACAACTGCAGGTATATCTTATTTGTTGGGAATGTTCTTGTCAGGAAGCATATCTGGGTCGGCTTCTAGGAAAGGTTCTTCCTTGACTGTTGGGGAATGCAGGTGCTCCAAATAAATCCCTGGCGGGATTTGACCCCGGGTAGAACCAAGCTTGGCTAGGTCATCTGCTGCCTGGTTTTTAACTCTTGGAATGTGATGAAGCTCCAGCCCATCAAATTTTTTCTCCAATTTTCTCACTGCTACACAGTAGGTTGTCATGGCTGGACTTCTGATGTCCCACTCTTTCATTACTTGGTTGATTACTAGGTCTGAATCTTCGAATATCATAAGTCTCCTGACTCCGAGTGAAATGGCCATTCGCATGCCGTACAATAGGGCCTCATACTCGGCTTCGTTATTTTTTGCTGGGAAATGGATTTGGAGGACGTATCTCATCTCGTCCTTCCTTGGTGAAACCAGTACCACTCCTGCCTCTGCCCCATGCAGCATCTTGGACCCATCAAAGAACATCGTCCAATGCTCTGGTGTTGGCTGTGGGGGGTGTTGGACCTCAATCCACTCGGCCAGGAAATCCACCAGTGCTTGTGACTTGATTGCTTTTTTAGCTTGGTAATTGAGGTCAAAGGGCTGTAGGTCCAAACTCCATTTTGCTATTCTGCATGTTGAGTATCTATTGTTCATAATTTCCGCCAGGGGAACTTCAGAGACCACTGTGATAGAATGATCTTGGAAGTAATGTGCGAGCTTCTGTGATGCTAAGTAAATTCCCATTGCCAGCTTCTGGTAGTGGGGATATCTCTGCTTGGATGGTGTGAGGACTTCGGAGATGTAGTACACCGGTCTTTGTACCTTTTGTGACTTTCCTTCTTCTTCCCTTTCCACCACTATAGCTATGCTGACAACTCGGCTGGTGGCTGCAATATATAACAAGAGCGGCCCTTTTTCTTGAGGTGCTGCCAGGACTGGCCGAGTTGAAAATTGCTTTTTGAGTTCTTCAAACGCCATTTGAGCTTCCTCCGTCCAGACGAAATTTGGTGATTTTTTCATCAGTTGGTAGAGAGGTAGGGCTTTCTCTCCCAATCTGGAGATGAACCGACTGAGTGCTGCAAGACAACCTGTCAATTTTTGGACGCCTCGGAGCAGCTTGGGAGGCTTCATGTTCTGAATTGCCGCGAGTTTTTCCGGGTTGGCTTCTATTCCTCGCTCGGAGACCATGAATCCGAGTAGCTTCCCCGCTAGCATACCAAAAACGCATTTTTCAGGATTGATCCTGATGCTGTAGGCTCGGAGGCTCTGAAAAGTTTCGGCTAAGTCGGCTAGAAAACTACTTCCTTTAACCGACTTGATCACGATGTCATCCACATAGACCTCCACATTTCTGCCGATTTGCCAGATTAGGCAATTTTGCATCATGCGTTGGTACGTGGCGCCTGCATTTCTGAGTCCGAATGGCATCGTGATATAGCAAAAACAACCGAATGGGGTTATGAATGTTGTTTTAAACTCATCTCGTTCATATAGTCGGATTTGATGGTAACCCAAGTATGCATCGAGGAAACATAATCTCTCGCAACCTGATGTGGAGTCCACAATCTGGTCAATGCGAGGAAGAGGGAAATGGTCTTTTGGAAAAACTTTATTGATGTGACGGAAATCAACGCAAGTTCTCCAAGATTTATCTTTCTTCGGAACCATTACAGGATTTGCTAACCACTCGGAGTGGAAGATTTCCCTAATGAATCTGGCTGCTAATAGTCTAGCTATCTCTTGTCCGATGGCCTTCTTTTCTCGGAGGAAAACCGTCGGAGGGACTCTTTCACCGGTCTTGCTTTTGGATCCACGTGTAACTTGTGCTCGGCCAACTCCCTTGGGACTCCAGGCATATCGGCGGGCTTCCATGCGAAGATGTCCCAATTCTCACGGAGGAAGTTGACGAGCTCGAGTTCCTATTGGGGATCCAGATCGGTGGAAATCTTGGTGTATTTGTCTTTATCTGTGGGTTGTATTTGTACCCTCTTCGTCTCTCCGGCTGACTCGAATGAAGATGTCTTCTTTGGCTGATGTAACTCGGACGAGTCAGCGGCTTTTTTGTACTCGGCCAGCTCGACTTCAGCCATTTGCTGATCAGCTATCAGGGACCCCTTCTGTAGCAGTTCTTCGGCTTGTTTGTAATCTCCCGAGACAGTGATCACGCCGTGCGGGCCAGGCATCTTTAGTTTCAGATAGACGTAACAGGGGATGGCCATGAATTTTTCATAGGCCGGCCTTCCGACTAAGGCATGGTATGCACTCGGAAAGTCCACTACTTCAACGGTGATCTTTTCTTTCCGGAAGTTACTCGGAGTACCAAAGACCACATTGAGGGAGATCATTCCAAGTGAGTACGCCTTTTTCCCCGGGATTATCCCGTGAAATTCCAGATAGCTTTTGCGGAGCTTGGACATTGGAATGTTCATGCTCTTCAGCGTGCTTGCATATAGGATGTTAATTCCACTGCCACCATCCATCAAGACATTTCTGATCCTGAAGTTCCCATTCCCTGTTTCCACCAAATGATCCACAATCAGAGCGTGCCTTCCCGGGTGAGGGATGTGAGGAGGGTGATCCGACTGATCGAAGGTGATTGGGACGTCGGCCCACTTCATGTAACTAGGTACTGCCGGAGCTGCCGAGTTGACTTCTCTGAATCTTATCTTTTCTACCCTCTTCGACTCTCGTCCTGCGAAGATGACCAGCACTCCGTCTTCTCTTGGGAAGCCTTCGCTGTACAGTTCTGGGCTGGGCGCTTTCTTTTTCCCGGTGTCCTTATCTAGCTAAGGACCTGTCCTTGCGTTCTGGGCCGCTCTCTTGATCAGGCGACATTGCCGAGCTGTATGCTTTGGAATAACCAATTTTCCCTCGGCATCTCGGGTGGTGTGGAGAGGACATGGTTGATCCAGAATTTCATCATCGTTGGACGGCTTTTTTTGCCGCGGCTTCCACTCCTTTCGTGCCTGACCCTTGCCATGAAGGCCCGAAGCGTTTGCTGCAGCCACTAGCTCTGCGTCCATTGGGGCGTCTTCTGCCTTTCGCTTGTTGTTGCCTGCGATCTTCTGCTTCGGGTTCGGTGCCGAGTTGCCGCCACCTTTATGCTGCTGGTTCTTCTGGCGAATCTCCTCTCCCCCGTTGGCATACTTGTTTGCTATCTCCATCAGCTTCCCGAGTGAGGTGATGTGAGGTGATCTTGCCAACTTGAGACATAACTCTCTATACTTGACCCCTTGTTTGAAGGCGTGAATGGCCTGGAACTCAGAGACGCCTTCCACCGAGTTGTGGAGTGTGATCCATCTCTGGATGTAGTCCCGAGTAGACTCGGTGTTGCTCTGGACACATAATTGTAGCTCGGTTAGGCCTCCAGGTCTCTTGTAGGTCCCTTCAAAATTCTTGATGAACACTTTCTCGAGGTCTTCCCAAACCCAGATGCTACTGGGGGGAGCTGATTTAGCCATGCCCGAGCTGAGCCTTCTAGCATCAATGCTAGGTGCATCATGGCTATCTCATCCCCACCCCCTCCGATTTGCACGGCTATTCTGTAATCATCCACCCATGTCTGGGGTTTAGCATCACCTCGGTACTTATCCACCCCTTGAGCTATCCTGAAGTGGGGCGGAATAGGGGTAGACCGAATCCTTTCACTGAAACAAACCGGCCCTATGGCCATTGAGGGCCGAGCCTGATCCTGGCGATGTGATCTGGCACGGTTGACTCGGCTCTGTACTAGATGGCTTCGGGCGTCGTCTTCAACATCAAAATAACGGTCGTCTTCAACATCAACCTCGGGGTTCATCTCTGCGCCGGGGCGAGTTGTTCTTGCTCCTCCGCGCTTCTCCGTAGGGCGTGTGTTACACCCTGGATTTTGGAACTTTCTTTTTCCAAAAACTTTTCGGATTTATTTCTGGATTTGCGATTGGATTTGATTTTGATCACCTCGTTGGACTTGAAACTTGAGCATATTTTCTTCCCATTCTCAAGTGACCCTTGAATCCAAGCCTTTCCAATGCCATTCCATGGATCCATCTCATCCAAGCCACCATTTTATTCAAACATATATTCCTTTTTCCAATAAAAGGGATATTCCAATTATTTGAGGTTTGTGAAGCAACCCCTATTTATATTACTCCATAAATCCCCAAATAATTCCCACATGTCATGGACATCATATCTTGCCAAATTCTCCAAAAAAAATTCATAGCCCAAGTGGATTTTTCCTCTAGAAAAATTCATTTGTCTGTGGGGGCAGATTGGAGCTTTGTGAAGGGAGTGCCATTTCTCTTGATCCATTGCTGGTGAAACTTTTTGTGCCATCTCATATGATCATATCATTGATCTCCACCAAATTCCACCACCATTTGCTTAGCCATACTCCCACAATAAATTCCAAAAATTTGGATGCAACAAGGGGGAATTGTGAAGCAAGTGCATGATAGGGGATCCCATTTGCCTTGAAACTTTTTGAGCATGATCCTACCACCAAATAACTCCACAAAACCAGAGTTGAGCCAAATCCCATTAACCATGTAAGTGCACCATCATGTTTAAGTTTCTGGTCAGTGGGCCACATTGTGAAGCAAGTGCTAGCTATGTGTGTCCAATGGCTATGAAATTTTATACACGTGTGCACCATGCCAAATAACTAAGCTACACAAATTTTCAGCCAAATACACCAATCCTATGAGATGCTAGCTTCAACATTCCATTTCTGGTCCAATTAGACATTTACAAAGGAAGTGAGAGATAGCTTACTCCAAATGAGATGAAACTTGGTGTACATACTCCTCCTAGTGTATGATTGAGGTATGCAAAATATCATGCCTAGGAGAGCTATGTACAAGCCATGCCACAACACAAACACCTTCTGCCTCATTGTGCCATTTACAAAGCAAGTACCATGTACATTGCTTTGTTTGAGCCCAAACTCCACAGAAGCCTAGTCCCTTGTACCCTCAACCCTGGAGACAGCTTGGTCCTATCCAAAACCCCACCATGTGATCCCAGCTTCTACTCCAAGTTTGTTGCATCAAACTGTTGATTGAGATACAGATCACCACAGTGCATCTATTGACCATCCAGCTGTACCCATGTGATCAGCACTCAAAGGACTTCACGGTGGACAACTTTGGACACGATAGAACTCCCCCAGTTGCACCCTACCCTTTGGTGGCCATGCTCTTGGACGCACACAGCGTGCTCTGGCCGCGCTTCGCGCGTGCCCATCACGTCCACCTCGCGCCACAGTGCGTCCCCGTCGTCTAGCTTGTGTCTCTCCGCGCCGCACGGCTTTGCGCAGCCGCGTGCTCCACGTGCCCTCCTCTGGAATCCCCTCGAGCTCGCCAGCTAGCCCACGCCGTGGCCGCCTGTCACAACCCCAAGTTAGGTATGTGCTAGGATCAAGTGCTACTTTGCATCATGCCAAATTTTCAAAAAGAAAATCAAAAATGGGGAAAAGAAAAGCCCTGAGAAATTAAATCAAATGGCCAGATAAAAATCTTTTTCCAAAAATCATTTGAATGTTTGGAAAATTCCTATAAATCGTACTGATCATTTTAAAAATGGTTTGGGAGCAATCCCATGCTCTTGGAATTTTCTAATATTCAAACAGTGGCTTTGGAAATTAAATAAACCCCTATTTGAGTTGAAATTCAATTTATTTGAATTTCAAAATTTTCCAAAACTTGTGAGTGGCTAGTGTTATACCATGTAAGGTCACATAAAAGTTTTGAGGATTTTATAAAATGTTTTGGTATTTTTACCAAAGCAAAACAAAAGGCAGAAAAACAAAAACAGAAAGAAAAATAGAAAAGACCAGCCCAACTTACCTGGCCCACCTGGCCCAGCAGAGGCGGCCCAGCCCAAAGGGGCAGGGTCGTCTTCTCCACCAGGCCAGGCAGGCAGGCACCTCGCCGCCGGCCGCGGCATGGCTGCCAGGCAGCTGCCTGGCTGCTCCCCGGCCGCCTTCTAGCGCCGTGGACGCCCCGTGCTCCTCCTCCCTCACTTCCCCCTCCCCTGGAACCTTCTCCCTCTCACCTCGGCGAGCTCCCTGCGAAGACCCGAGCGCCCCCGAGCCCGCCGACGTGCGCAGACGTGGCCACCAGCAGCCCGAAGCCCCGCCGTCTTGTCCAATCGATCCAGCATCGACGCCTCCGTCGAATCCCCGCCTCAATTGGAGCCGAGCTGCACCAAGGACGATGCCCGCGTCGAGGTTCCACCGCCGGCCGCCGAGGAGAAGACCTCAAAATTGCGCCACCACCGAGCTCCCTGCGACCCTCCGTCCACTCCATTAGCATCACGGTGAGCAGAGCTTCGTTTTGCCCCATCTCTGGCCCCCTCCCGTGCCTTCTCGCGAGATCCCGGCGAGGCCAGTGGCCCGGCCACCGCCGCAGTTGAGCTAGCCGAACTCTAGAGCTTCCCCAAGACCCCCCAGTGGCGCCGTTGGATGCGCGAGGTCCCTAGCTACTCGCCCGTGGTCTCCCCTCCTCGCCTCGTGGCCGTTAACCCAAGTCCGGATAGCACCGTGCTCCGGCCGCCGCCATTTCCGTCGTAGCCATGGCCTCGGGCCTCCCCGTGATCCCCTGCTAGCACCAGTAGACGCGCGAGTTCATTCCGCGCACGCCCGTGCCCCCAGCCCTCTCCCCCGTGCCCGAAAACCACACCTCGGCCGAGCGCCGCCGTGCCCGTGGTCTCCGGCGGCTAACCGCCGGGCACTTAGACCCTAATCACTCTCCTAATCCCCCCTCCTCTCTATGACAGGTGGGGCCCCAGCCCCTAATCCCTCTGCTTAATTAAGTTAACCACGGGATTAAACCGCAGAGGCTGACCAGTGGGGCCCCTTGTCAGTTTGACTCGGGTCAAAACCCCCCTGACGCCAGCATGACACCGCAGTGACGCAATAAAGGTTTTTCCAGAGTTTTAAAATATTACAGAAAATCCAGAAAATACCCCAAACTTTGGAAATTCATAGAAAATTCATACTAACTCCAATTATAGCAAATAATATATGAAAAATGATCAGGAGAAAATTATCTTTCCAAATATGCAACTTTCAACTATGTTGGAGTTGATTTTAAAATGGGACCAGTAGCATATGTCATTTGATTTATTTGAAATTAATTCAAATTCAAATCAAATGATATTGCAACTTGGACCATGGAATTATACTATATTTCAACCACACTTCAGAGGCATATCATACACATTTGAAGATGATTCAAAATGATCAAACAATGTCACATGTAACTCGATCAAGTTTGATTTCAAATTGGAGTTTGAATTTGCATTTCAAATGCAATATACTCCATTTAAATGGAAATTTCCAAACACATCAGAAACATATACATCAAGTTTCAACCTTCAACCATGTGTTTGTGCATTGTACTTATATTGCTTCCTTGTTTGTTGTTTGTCGAGTAGAGGTGGAACCGGAGCAGGAGGCTTCCCCCTTCGTTGACGACCCCGTGACTGAACCTCGTCAGCAAGGCAAGCAAACCCCCATTGATCATGTCGATAAAATCCCACTTCCCTCTCATGTCTCGCTTATGCATTATTTAGGATGATCACCATGATAACGTTTCTATTGCATAGTTGAACCTATATCCTTTGCATGATCTATCATCTTGTCACAGTAGTAAGCAAACCACAATCCTAGCAGATGTAGGAGTTGGTTGATATCATGTGGCCCCTGCAACTGTTACCGCTTATTGCATGCTTAGTGGTACAATGAGGTTGTCAGAACCCTCTGTTAGGTATGTGCTAGGGTTAGCTAGTGCCTTTGCATCATGTCAAAATTTCAAAGGAAATCAAATTCAAAATCCAAATGGGAGAAGGAACACCCCCTAGATGAATTATTTCAAAAGGCCAGATAAAAATCTTTTCCAAAAATTCATGTTAGAGTTTTGAAAAATCTTATAAATGAGTGTGATCACATATCAAGTGATGTGGGACCCACCCCATGCTCATAGATTTTTAAAATATTCAAACAGTGCCTTGGAATTAAAGAAATACCCCTACTTGATTTAAAATTCAAATCATTTGAATTTTAAAAATGTTGAAAGTTTATGAGTGGCTAGTCTATATTATTATGAGGCCACATAAAAATTTTCAGCATTTAAAAAAATGTTTAGCTATTTTTATTAGCTAAACAGAACAAATGTCAGAAAAGAAAAATAGAAAAGAAAACAGAAAGACTTACCTCTCGCCCAGGCGAAGTCGGCCCACGCAGCCCAGCCGGCCCACAGGGGCAGGGGCGTCTTCTTCCCCACCCCGCGCCTCCAAGCTGCTCGGTGGAATGCCACCGAGCCAGCCGTGGACGCCACGTCGCCATTGAGCGCCTTCCAGGCCTCCCCGTGCCCCTTCTCGCGACTGGAGACGCCTCTCTCCCGTCCTGATCCATTCCCCCCCTCCAGAGCTTCCTCCTCCTCCTCCTGTGCTCGATTCGTCGCCGCCCGAAGACCTCCGTGGAGCACGCCGTCGAGTCCACGTAGCCACCGTCGTCCCCGAGCCGTGCCGCCGTGTCCAGGAGAACCGCAGCAGACGTCTTCGTCGTTCCCCTCAACCAATCGAGCCCGAGCTCCTCAGCAGACGACGCCAACTTCAACGAGGATTCACCGGACCCGCAAGTCGCCGTCGTCGAATTCGCCGCCATCGCGACCTCCCCGACCTCCCTGACTCCTCTGCTAGCTTCAGGGTGAGCTTCTTCATCCGCCCCGACCAACCCCGGAGTATTTCTCCTTCTCCTTTGCGTTTTTCCATGAAAGCCGAGCATGGCCTCCGCCATGGATGAGCTCGAGGTCGCCCCTGTGCCCCTTCGACTCAGCCAGCGCGCGCGTTTAGCTCCTGGTCATGCTAGCTTTCGAACGCGAGCGAGATCAGCCCGAACCGTGCACGGTAACGTCGACTACCACCTCGCCGCCGTTCTGTTGCCGCCGGAGTCGTCGCCGTCGTCGCTTCCGACCTCCCCGTGAACCCCCGATGCCTCCAGAAGACGCGGGAGACCTCCAGGAGCAAGTTGGTGCCCTCCATTTCCCCTCCCGTGGCCGGAATCGTCCTCCCCGTGCAGCGCCGCCGTGGTCCAGTCGCCGGCGTCAAGCCGCCGGCGTGTCAGGCTAACCCCCCCCCCCCCGGTTAATCACCTAATTAGTGACCCCTGGGTCACTGACCAGTGGGCCCAGTGGCTTAATTAAGCCACTGGATTAAGTTAACCAGCCACTGACAGGGTGGCCCCACATGTCAGCCCCCCCCTGATGCCAGCTTGACGTCAGCCTGACGCAGTAAATCATTTAAATGAATTTCAAGAGATTATTTGAATTAAAAGAATTCCAGAAATTCCAGAAAATACCCCAAACTTTGGAAATTCATAGAAAATTCATATTAACTCCAAATTGGACAAATAATATATGAAAAATGATCAGGAGAAAATTATCTTTCCAAATATGCAACTTTCAACTCTGTTTGAGTTGAATTTAAAATGTGATCAGTAGCATTTTCTATTTGATTTAAATGGAATTAAATCAAATTCAAATCAAATAATTTTGCAACTTGAACCATGGCAACATGCTACAATTCAATCACACATCAGAGGCATATCTTATACATTTGAAGATAATTCAAAATGATCAAACTATGTCACATACAACTTGGTTAATTTGAATTCAAATGTGGAATTTGAATTTGCATTTTAAATGCAATATATTCCACTTAAATGGAATTGTCTCACACACATCAAAACTTATACTTCAAGTTTCAACATTCATTCATGTGCTTGATGCATTGCATTCATATTGATTGCTACTTCGTGCTTTGTTTGTCGAGTAGAGGTGGAACCGGAGCAGGAGGCTACCCCCTTGGCTGAAGATCCAGAACCCGAACCTCGTCAGCAAGGCAAGCAAACCCCCATTGATCATATCGATAAAATCCCACTTCCCTCTCATGTCTCACTTATGCATTGTATAGGATGATCACCATGTTACGATTCTACCGTATAGATGAACCCATTCCTCTGCATGACCTATCTTTTGTCACAGTAGTAAGCAAACCACAATCCTAGCAACTATAGGAGTTGTTTGATATCATGTGGCCCCTGCAATGTTATTGGATATATGCTCTAGAGGCAAATAATATATGATTATTCCAATATATCTAAGCAAGTTCATAACCCGTTTCATACCGTGCTAGAACTGCATCAGTGAAACAATGATGCAGGTGTGGTATAGAAACACCCAGAGTTCCTAGTTAGCCTCTACATCGATAACTAGTTCATGGTCAACATGATGGTCGTGGTTTCGCGATCATGGACAATTAAGTCTCTTGACTATGAGGTCACCTCACGGGTTAAGTGATGTGATGAACATTACCCAAAGTAAGCATTACAGCATGATCAAATCTTATGAAGGTTCAGTGTTGTAATTACAGAACGTGGTAGACCGTTCCTTTGACCGTGAGTACGTGCATAATCACTGTCTTCTCGGATGCTGTGACTTACATCCCACCACCTGACTGAAATATGCGGGTCATAACGGTTGTATCTTAGGTATTCCGTGGAGATACGTTGAGGAGTATTGTTTACAAGAGCGGGATTTGTCAATCCATATAATGGATAGATACTCGGGGCCCACTCGGTGAGATTCCATCCATAAAGCTGCGCAGCGTGTGACTAGGTCACAGGGATGAATATCACGGGAACGAGTGAATGAGGATTAGTTCGGAACGAGGTTGAACCAGACATAGGATGTCATTGATCGAATCTCGGAACAATCCAGTATCGCTGACAAAGGGAATGCTATACGGCGTAAGGTCCAATCGGTGTTGATATCCGGAATGCACAGGGGTCATTATGGGCATCCAGGTCCCGCTGATGATCATTGACTGTTGCCTCTGCTCGGTCATGACTGGAGTGTTCTCGGACCGTAGGGTAACACACTTAAGGGCTCGATGAAATCGGAGACCTTTTCGGAACCATCGGAGCAACCAGAGAATTAAGGAGACAATATCGGAGGAGTACCGTATTGAACCGAAACAAGTTCGGAGTGAGCCGGAAGAGTTTCCGGAGCACCGGGAGATGGAATAATATGTTTTAGTTATTAATTAATTGAATTAATAATTAAAATCATTTTATTTCTAATTAATATGTGCTATGGGCCTTAGTGGAGAAAAAGGCCCATTAAGGAATTAAAGGGAAAAGAAAAAGAAAAGAAAAGGGGGGGGAGGCGCCATGGGCCCTAGGGCCCATGAGGGGTGCGCCCCCTCTCCCCCCTTGGCCGGCCACCCCCTAGCAAAGGGTTTAGTCGCACATTGCTAGGGGAGGTGGGTTGACTCCCTTCCCCAGCCTATATAAAGACAGGCAGGGTGCACATAATTAACACACAGAAATTCGTGAGAAAATAAATATAACTCCGAATTGAGATCGGTTTTCTCCGGTCTCCTCCCCTCTCTGGTCTCTTCCACGGTGGGCTCCCTAGTGTGAGCCTGTAGTGGAATTGAGACCTCTCTGCTAGAATCGGAGGCCGTCGTGCTGCCGAAGCTCCGTCCGGAGGTCTGCTTCCGCCCCCTCCGCTGGATCGGAGAACGGAGGTCGTCATCGAGTCTTGTACGTGTGCGAGTACTACGAGGTGTTGCACGTGTGGCACTACACCCATCCGGGTGCTCAACACAGCCAGGGGGCTGTGAAACTTGATCGACTACATCAACCACGTTTGCGGGAACGTTTCCCGCGCAACGGACTACACCCCGAGGTATGTTATTTCCGCACTACTATTCGTTACGGTAATACGGCTAGCTAGATCTTGGGTTAAGGGAACGCCAGTTAATAAAAATTTGTGTTTTCTGCTGCGAACCCCAACAAATGTTACTGCTTATTGCATGCTTAGTATGATACCATGTTGTTACTGTGATGTGAGTCGGGATGGGAATGATCATGTTGATGATGGTAGAAAAGTGTTGGTGAATCGACCCTAATACAAGGTGAACGATGAGAGGCTGTGTAGGAGTACACAATGGGTTGTCTCGTTGAACACCGCCCTAGTACGAGTTCTTGTGTGGTGATCCAAGATGAAGAGTACAACCACACATTGGGCTCACTGAACCCTCTCAACCTATTTAACTCATCCCTTTTGATGTCCAGATGTCGCAGTAGTTCGGAGTTCTCGTAGGCTTGTGGCCTGGATGCTAAGTGAGAGAACGGCTCATCCGAGACCGGCTTATGCACCACGCACACATCACTTGGGTCCACTTCGGTAAACCGGCCGGGTTCACGATTGTGGTAGCCAACCCAAGTAGGCGGCTTTCTCGGACTAGATCGGCTATGAGGTAACAGTTGTGGTGAGCATCCTCACTGGCACCCCTTGAATGGTGTCGAGATCAAAGGCGGTAAATGATGGTCATGTGTGTGTAGCGGTACACCCTTGCAAGGTTAACAAAACTATTCGAATAGCCGCGTCTGCGGTTAAGGACTACTTGGAAATCTTAGCTTGATTATTAGATAACTTGAACCGGATACTTCTAAAACACACCAAGATAAGTGTGAGTGCTATGGCGTGCTTTCTCGTGGGGAACTCGAGGAAGGCACCATAGTGGTGTATTGGTTGGAGAAAGTAGTGGACTCGTGTACGCTTCTTACCTCAAAGTCTGGTACCCGTAGTTCAGGATTAGCCAAGTCAAAGCTGGCATTTCTGCAAGTGAAACCCCACCTCCCTTTACCTTGATACATGTGCATGAGTAGTATAGTTCCTATGTAAGTCTTGCTGAGTACGCCTTTGTACTCACATTTGTTTAATCTATGTTTTAGATGACGCCACTGACCCCGAAGGTGGCTTCTTCATCGAGCTGGACGACTGAAGTTAAGCTAGTCTAGTCCCAGTCAGCAGACTGGTTCCCTCGTGGAGGGCTTTGTGTTTAAATAAGGCTTCTTAAGCCATTTGTTAAACTTGTCTGTACTCAGACATAATTTGCTTCCGCTCTGTGTTGTAATGTTGGATCACATGTATGTGATCTCTGTGTGTACTCTATAAGAGTTATAAATAAAATGTACACTTTGTAGAGAATTGCAATGGTACCCGTTGTTCATACAAGGCATGTGTGCTGCGTGTATGTTTATGACATGCATGTCTTCGTATGGGTTTTCGAGACCTTAGTTGTGTTCTGGCTGGCGGTCTTTCATACACCAAGTAGCCCTTAGATGTGCGCAGCTTGGGGCATCGCGATGCGAATGCTCGAGACTCCGTCTCGTGCACACTTTGTGGTATGATCGAGCCCGCCCTAGACCCCGACTAAGTGATCGGGCTGGAGTAAGTCTATGTAAGAGTTTTGAGGTAGTCGGTAGTATGGTTGAGGCGACTTGTCTTTGAATATGGGAGTTCACCACCCATATCATTTGACTTGTGTGAGGACGATGAGGACCCATCTCAGTTGATCATCCGGCCTGGATGGGATGCCCCTCACGTACGATGCTTTCCGAGAATGTTCAGTGCTTGGCCTTGTCTGCTTAGACAACTGGGTGCGGTTCTCGGCTCTCCATATGACTATGTCTTAACTGTACTTGCATACGCTAACCCCGGGTCCTGACAGACTTGGTATTAGAGCAGGACTGACTGTAGGACTAGTAGCCTTGGCCGAAGTCGAGTCTAGCTTTCTATAGTTATATAGTTACTCTGGGTATATAAGGGAACAACGTAAGGCTTCTTTTTTTCTCCTTACCCCCTTCGTTCTGAGTTCTGGGTCACCCTTATCTTATTCTAAGGGAAGATAGGACTAGGATCTCCTCTGTCTGATTAGAACATCTCGTTGATTGCTTCCTTATAGCCGTAGGAAAGTTGTGTCAGGTTTTCCTAGCATTGTTATAATGCTGATTTCTTACATCATATTATGTAAGTGATGTTTTCATGATTGAAAGAAATTGTCATTTCTTACAATTACAGCCGTTATGCTGTCTGAGTCATTCCAGGTTTATCTCATAATCTGATGCATTTGCAAACTCCTTCCTGTTTCAGATGGCAGATCTTCCCCCTCGGCAGATTGTTCGTTTGACCAGGTACCTCGGTGTGCGTGGCCATCCCGCCACGTTGATCGAGATGATTTCCTATGTGGGATATCGATGGTACCCTGAGTACACCTTCGAGGAGCAGTTCCACGACTTCAACCAGATGCAGTTCCACTGCATTGTCCGGATCTTCTCGCACCACGTTGGAGTCACCCAGCCTATCCACCTTGGACCTGGCATTGGCGTTACCGAGAACATGGCTGTGCAGGATGCTGCATATTCATGTATTACCCTGCTGAGAGAGGAGCACACCATGCTGAGAGAGACTTCATTCCGCTATATCCCTGCTGCACTTCCAGGAGAAGAGGGATATTACACCGGACTCTACTCAGATCACTCTGCAGAGGATCCAGCACTTCAGGTGACTGCTAGGTTTGCTAGTGACAGAGATCGTGATGCACGCGCTCTCCGTTTCGAGCTCCACGCCACCCGTGTTCGTCTGTATCGAGCATTGACACTTTTGGCACCCTTTGTGAGCGTTGGATCAGTTGAGTTTGATGCGATCTACCCAGTGAGGACTCAGATGCCTTCTCGAGTTGCTTGGCCCGAGATTGGAGGCATTTTTCCACCCCGTGGTCCTTTTCTTCCACCCTACACTGGACCTAGGCCCCATCCTTGCCCAAATGGATATCAGGGTCCACAAGCCTCCGTGTTTTCCGATGGTCACCTCCAGCTACCGGGATACGCGGGTAACTTTTATGAGGACTAATAGGGAGATGGAGATGAGTGAGACCGCCTGTGGTCTTACTTAGTGATGATGTAGTAGTATCCTAGTATATTGTAAGCAAGGTGTCTAAGTTCCAGAGGCTTAGATAAATAATGTATAGGAAGTCAGAGTGCCTCTGAAGGATGTATCATCTTCATCACGTTTGTATTAGCTTAGTGCTTGTACTAAAACGATGTATGGTTTGTATGACATCTTGTGAATATATGGCTTGTATGCTTTATCACCATGTTGTCAAGATGATTACTTCCTTTGCTCTGTAATCCTTCCAGTACTTCAATACCTTGTTTAGACTCTTCAAATCAACTCTGTTTGACTATGGTTTTCACCTTCAGGATGTCTCAAGGAACCCGTGGCCAGGTTGGTCGGAACCAGGGTCGTGGAAATGACCAGGAGGAAGGCAACCTTCCACCCCCACCCACGATGGCACAAGTTCTGATGGAAGTGGAGAGGAACCGCCGTGACTCTCACCACCTGTTGGAAGTCATTGCACGCAACACCACTCAGCGGCGCAATGAGTTGGTGTCCCTGAACGACTTCATCCGACTTCATCCCCCGGTTTTTAGTTACTCCACCGAGCCCCTTGACGCCGATGACTGGCTCCGCAGCATCGAAAGGAAGCTCCAAGCAGGCCGTGTTGCAACTGGTGACAAGGTCAGCTATGCCACCTATCACCTTGAAGGTGCGGCTAGCTCTTGGTGGGAGAACTTTCTGAATATGCGACCCGTTGGACCGCCTACATCTTGGGAGGAATTCTGCACGTCCTTCCGCGAGCACAACATTCCCAAAGGTCTCATGGACCGCAAGCGTGAGGAGTTCTGTAACCTCACTCAAGGCAGAAGAACCGTGGACGAGTTTAGTCGTGAGTTCAACCGACTTGCTCGTTATGCAACTGAAGAAGTCTCCACCGACTCCAAGAAGCAAGAGAGGTTCCGTCGTGGCCTCCACACCGGACTCCGTCGCGAGCTCAACCTTCATGACTTTGCCACATTCCAGGTCCTTGTCAACAAGGCCATCAAAGCAGAGGACATGAACACCCCCAACGACTTTCGCAAACACCCCAGAGAGGACAGTTCATCCAGTTCTGGCTCCCAGAAGCGCAAGATCTGGATTCCAAACAGCATGTTCCGCCAAAACAACCCCCCGAGGCCATCCGATGTGGCGCCTCGTCCACCCACCCAGTTCCACCCAGCTCCACCAAATAACCCAGCTCCACGAACTGTTTTCGGAGCTTGCTAAAAATGTGGTCAGGCAGGCCACTACTCTCGTGAGTGTCCCCAGAACCAGCTCCAACACCAGAATGCTCCACCACATGCCGGAGGCAACAACAACAACAACAATGGCCGTGGCAAGCCACCCTAGAAGGTCTACACCGCCAAACCCGCTCCTCCCACCACTCGTGGACCTCTGAACCAGATTGCCGCCGAAGAGACTGACGACACCACTGACGTCATTCTTGGTACGCTCCCAGTCAATTTTGTTCCTACTTCCGTTCTTTTCGACCCAGGAGCATCTCATTCATTCATGTCGGAAAGTTATGCACTTCGTCATGAGTTACCCTTTGTTGAATTGTCCACCCCGATGGTTATTCAAACTCCAGGGTCAAGATGGCAAACTAATAGAGTGAGCCATGGTAATCAAATTGCAATTGATGGTTTAGTATTCCTTGCTTCACTCATAGCCCTCAAGTCTTCAGACATTGATGTCATCCTTGGCATGGATTGGCTATCAAGACAGAATGCCTACCTGGATTGCAGAAGCAAATCCGTGAAACTCACCCACCCTTTAGGCCAAACCGTCAGCTATACCTCACCCAGAACAAGAACCCAAGTGCATTCCTTGAATGTACTTCCCCTTCCCGAACTTGAAGATATTCCGGTGGTTCGTGACTTCCCGGATGTCTTTCCTGAAGAGCTGCCGGGCATGCCACCCGACAGATGTGTAGAATTTATAGTGGATCTTGTTCCAGGAACCGCACCAATTTCCAAACGCCCATATAAAATGGCCCCACATGAGTTAGCTGAGCTAAAAACCCAACTTGATGCTTCGTTGGCAAAAGGCTTCATCCGCCCTAGCTCACCGCCATGGGGTTGCCCCGTTCTGTTCGTAAAGAAGAAAGATGGAACAGAAAGGATGTGCGTAGACTATCGCCCGCTAAATTTAGCGACGATAAAGAACAAATACCCACTGCCCAGGATCAATGATCTTTATGATCAACTTGCAGGATCCTCCGTCTTCTCCAAGATGGATTTGAGATTAGGTTATCATCAGATCAGAATCCGAAACGAGGACATTCCCAAAACGGCTTTTACTACTCGATATGGTCTTTACGAGTACACCGTCATGTCCTTTGGTTTAACCAATGCCCCCGCCACATTCTCACGCTTGATGAATTCGATCTTCATGGAGTACCTAGATAAATTTGTTGTGGTTTATCTTGATGATATTCTCATCTACTCGAAGAACGAAGAAGATCATGCCGAACACTTAAGGCTGGTATTGATGAAGCTTAGAGAGCATCGCCTGTACTCTAAATTCTCCAAGTGTGAATTCTGGCTACCAGAAGTGACCTACTTAGGCCACGTGATTTCTGCAAAAGGCATTGCTGTGAATCCCGAGAGAGTTCAGGCCGTCCTTGACTGGACTCCGCCTGAATCGGTTAAGCAAGTTAGGAGTTTTCTTGGCCTAGCCAGCTATTGCCGTCGCTTCGTCGAGAACGTTTCTAAAGTTGCAAAGCCTCTAACTGAACTCCTCAAGAAAGATAAGAAATTCTTATGGACTCCCAAGTGCGAGGAAAGCTTTCAAGAGCTAAAAAGGAGATTGACTTCTGCACCCGTACTTGCACCTCCAGACACCAAAAAGGATTTCGAGATCTATTGTGACGCATCACGGCAAGGGTTAGGATGCATACTTCTGCAAGATCGACATGTGGTAGCTTATGCTTCACGCCAGTTGCGGCCACATGAAGAGAACTATCCTACCCATGACCTTGAACTCGCTGCCGTAGTTCATGCCCTAACAACTTGGCGACATTACCTCCTTGGTAATCGTTATGAGATTTATTCCGACCACCAAAGCCTCAAATATATTTTCACCCAGCCAGATCTTAATCTCAGGCAAAGACGCTGGATTGAGTTGATAAAAGATTACGACGTAGTAATTTCTTACACCCCAGGCAAAGCCAATGTCATGGCTGATGCACTAAGTCGTAAGTCGTACTGTAACAACCTCATGTTACAGCAGTATCAACCACTTCTTCGTGAGGAATTTCGCAAGCTCAACCTTGACATTATTCCTCATGGCTATCTTTCTACCTTGGTGGCGAAACCAACTCTTGAGGATCAAATCATAGTTGCCCAAAGGCGTGCACGAGGTGTTCGCCGGATCAAGGAGAACATTGCTAGCGGAGTTGCTAAATGTTTCTCCACAGATAGCAAAGGAACGGTATTCTTTGAAAATCGTTTGGTAGTACCTAAGAATAGGGAACTAAGGCAACTCATCCTCAAGGAAGCCCATGACACACCCCTCTCAATTCATCCCGGTAGCACAAAAATGTACCGACATCTACGCCAGAGATTTTGGTGGACTAGGATGAAGAGAGACATTGCTCAATTTGTTGCCGAATGTGATGTTTGTCGTCGCATTAAGGCAGAACATCAAAGATCTGCTGGTACACTTCAACCTTTGTCTATTCCCGAGTGGAAATGGGACAAAGTCGGTATGGATTTCATCACCGGCTTTCCAAGAACCCAGAAAGGAAACAATGTCATCTTCGTTGTCATAGATAGGCTTTCCAAAGTTGCTCACTTCCTTCCGGTTCGCGAGTCTATAACTGCTAGCCAGTTAGCGGACTTGTACGTCTCTAGAATTGTATCCCTTCATGGTGTTCCTTTGGAAATCAATTCTGATCGCGGTAGCCTTTTTACCTCTAGATTTTGGGGAAGCTTTCAGAATGCTATGGGAACTCATCTCTCCTTTAGTACAGCTTTTCATCCTCAGTCTAGCGGTCAAGTCGAAAGGGTTAACCAAATTCTTGAAGACATGCTCAGAGCTTGTGTTATCTCATTCGGAAAGAATTGGGAGAATTCTCTTCCATTTGCCGAATTTGCTTATAACAATAGTTTTCAATCTAGTCTGAACATGGCTCCTTTTGAACTCCTTTATGGACGACGATGTCGAATACCACTAAACTGGTCAGAAACCGGTGAAAGACAATTCTTTGGACCGGATATGATCAAGGAAGCAGAAGAGCAAGTTCGCATTGTTCGTGATCAATTGAAAGCAGCCCAGTCTCGTCAGAAAAGCTACTATGATCGTCATCATAGGCAAGAGAGCTACAATATGGATGAGAAGGCTTACCTTCGGGTTACTCCTCTGAAGGGAACCCAACGTTTCGGTATCAAAGGCAAATTGGCCCCACGTTACATCGGACCTTTCCGCATTATTGCTAAACGTGGAGAAGTTGCCTACCAACTTGAACTACCTCCGCACCTCTCCCGAGTACATGATGTATTCCATGTGTCCCAACTCAGGCGTTGCTTCAAGGACCCCATCCGCGAAGTCGACCATGAAACGCTTGATCTACAAGATGACCTTTCTTATCGAGAATACCCTGTTCGTATTCCTTATTCAACAGAGCGTGTCACTCGCCGAAAGAAGATCCAGTTTCTGAAAGTTCAGTGGTCACACCACTCTGAGAAAGAAGCCACGAGGGTAAGAGAAGACCGTCTCCGTGCCGAGTACCCCTCATTCCTCCCGCAGACTTTTGAATCTCGGGACTAGATTCTTTTGAGTGGGGGCGAGTTGTCACAACCCCAAGTTAGGTATGTGCTAGGGTTAGCTAGTGCCTTTGCATCATGTCAAAATTTCAAAGGAAATCAAATTCAAAATCCAAATGGGAGAAGGAACACCCCCCAGATGAATTATTTCAAAAGGCCAGATAAAAATCTTTTCCAAAAATTCATGTTAGAGTTTTGAAAAGTCTTATAAATGAGTGTGATCACATATCAAGTGATGTGGGACCCACCCCATGCTCATAGATTTTTCAAATATTCAAACAGTGCCTTGGAATTAAAGAAATACCCCTACTTGATTTAAAATTCAAATCATTTGAATTTTAAAAATGTTGAAAGTTTTAGAGTGGCTAGTCTATATTACTATGAGGCCACATAAAAATTTTCAGCATTTAAAAAAATGTTTAGCTATTTTTATTAGCTAAACAGAACAAATGTCAGAAAAGAAAAATAGAAAAGAAAACAGAAAGACTTACCTCTCGCCCAGGCGAAGTCGGCCCACCCAGCCCAGCCGGCCCACAGGGGCAGGGGCGTCTTCTTCCCCACCCCGCGCCTCCAAGATGCTCGGTGGAATGCCACCGAGCCAGCCGTGGACGCCACGTCGCCGTTGAGCGCCTTCCAGGCCTCCCCGTGCCCCTTCTCGCGCCTGGAGACGCCTCTCTCCCATCCTGATCCATTCCCCCCCTCCAGAGCTTCCTCCTCCTCCTCCTGTGCTCGATTCGTCGCCGCCCGAAGACCGTCGTGGAGCACGCCGTCGAGTCCACGTAGCCACCGTCGTCCCCGAGCCGTGCCGCCGTGTCCAGGAGAACCGCAGCAGACGTCTTCGTCGTTCCCCTCAACCAATCGAGCCCGAGCTCCTGAGCAGACGACGCCAACTTCAACGAGGAGTCGCCGGACCCGCAAGTCGCCATCGTCGAATTCGCCGCCATCGCGACCTCCCCGACCTCCATGACTCCTCTGCTAGCTTCACGGTGAGCTTCTTCATCCGCCCCGACCAACCCCGGAGTATTTCTCCTTCTCCTTTGCGTTTTTCCATGAAAGCCGAGCATGGCCTCCGCCATGGATGAGCTCGAGGTCGCCCCTGTGCCCCTTCGACTCAGCCAGCGCGCGCGTTTAGCTCCTGGTCATGCTAGCTTTCGAACGCGAGCGAGATCAGCCCGAACCGTGCACGGTAACGTCGACTACGACCTCGCCGCCGTTCTGTTGCCGCCGGAGTCGTCGCCGTCGTCGCTTCCTACCTCCTCGTGAACCCCCGATGCCTCCAGAAGACGCGGGAGACCTCCAGGAGCAAGTTGGTGCCCTCCGTTTCCCCTCCCGTGGCCGGAATCTTCCTCCCCGTGCAGCGCCGCCGTGGTCCAGTCGCCGGCGTCAAGCCGCCGGCGTGTCAGGCTAACCCCCCCCCCCCCCCCCGGTTAATCACCTAATTAGTGACCCCTGGGTCACTGACCAGTGGGCCCAGTGGCTTAATTAAGCCACTGGATTAAGTTAACCAGCCACTGACAGGGTGGCCCCACATGTCAGCCCCCCCCCTGACGCCAGCTTGACGTCAGCCTGACGCAGTAAATCATTTAAATGAATTTCAAGAGATTATTTGAATTAAAAGAATTCCAGAAATTCCAGAAAATACCCCAAACTTTGGAAATTCATAGAAAATTCATATTAACTCCAAATTGGACAAATAATATATGAAAAATGATCAGGAGAAAATTATCTTTCCAAATATGCAACTTTCAACTCTGTTTGAGTTGAATTTAAAATGTGATCAGTAGCATTTTCTATTTGATTTAAATGGAATTAAATCAAATTCAAATCAAATAATTTTGCAACTTGAACCATGGCAACATGCTACAATTCAATCACACATCAGAGGCATATCTTATACATTTGAAGATAATTCAAAATGATCAAACTATGTCACATACAACTTGGTTAATTTGAATTCAAATGTGGAATTTGAATTTGCATTTTAAATGCAATATATTCCACTTAAATGGAATTGTCTCACACACATCAAAACTTATACTTCAAGTTTCAACATTCATTCATGTGCTTGATGCATTGCATTCATATTGATTGCTACTTCGTGCTTTGTTTGTCGAGTAGAGGTGGAACCGGAGCAGGAGGCTACCCCCTTCGCTGAGGATCCAGAACCCGAACCTCGTCAGCAAGGCAAGCAAACCCCCATTGATCATATCGATAAAATCACACTTCCCTCTCATGTCTCGCTTATGCATTGTATAGGATGATCACCATGTTACGATTCTACCGTATAGATGAACCCATTCCTCTGCATGACCTATCTTTTGTCACAGTAGTAAGCTTATTGAATGCTTAGTATGATACCATGTTGTTACTGTGATGTGAGTCGGGATGGGAATGATCATGTTGATGATGGTAGAAAAGTGTTGGTGAATCGACCCTAATACAAGGTGAACGATGAGAGGCTGTGTAGGAGTACACAGTGGGTTGTCTCGTTGAACACCGCCCTAGTACGAGTTCTTGTGTGGTGATCCAAGATGAAGAGTACAACCACACATTGGGCTCACTGACCCCTCTCAACCTATTTAACTCATCCCTTTCGATGTCCAGATGTCGCAGTAGTTCGGAGTTCTGGTAGGCTTGTGGCCTGGATGCTAAGTGAGAGAACGGCTCATCCGAGACCGGCTTATGCACCACGCACACATCACTTGGGTCCACTTCGGTAAACCGGCCGGGTTCACGATTGTGGTAGCCAACCCAAGTAGGCGGCTTTCTCGGACTAGATCGGCTATGAGGTAACAGTTGTGGTGAGCATCCTCGCTGTCACCCCTTGAATGGTGTCGAGATCAAAGGCGGTAAATGATGGTCATGTGTGTGTAGCGGTACACCCTTGCAAGGTTAACAAAACTATTCGAATAGCCGCATCCGCGGTTAAGGACTACTTGGAAAGCTTAGCTTGATTATTAGATAACTTGAACCGGATACTTCTAAAACACACCAAGATAAGTGTGAGTGCTATGGCGTGCTTTCTCGTGGGGAAGTCGAGGAAGGCACCATAGTGGTGTATTGGTTGGAGAAAGTAGTGGACCAGTGTACGCGACTTACCTCAAAGTCTAGTACTCGTAGTTCAGGATTAGCCAAGTCAAAGCTGGCATTTTTGCAAGTGAAACCCCACCTCCCTTTACCTTGATACATGTGCATGAGTAGTATAGTTCCTATGTAAGTCTTGCTGAGTACGCCTTTGTACTCACGTTTGTTTAATCTATGTTTTAGATGACGCCACTGACCCCGAAGGTGGCTTCTTCATCGAGCTGGACGACTGAAGTTAAGCTAGTCTAGTCCCAGTCAGCAGACTGGTTCCCTCGTGGAGGGCTTTCTGTTTAAATAAGGCTTCTTAAGCCATTTGTTAAACTTGTTTGTACTCAGACATAATTTGCTTCCGCTCTGTGTTGTAATGGTTGATCACATGTATGTGATCTCTGTGTGTACTCTATAAGAGTTATAAATAAAATGTACACTTTGTAGAGAATTGCAATGGTACCCGTTGTTCATACAAGGCATGTGTGCTGCGTGTATGTTTATGACATGCATGTCTTCGTATGGGTTTTCGAGACCTTAGTTGTGTTCTGGATGGCGGTCTTTCATACACCAAGTGGCCCTTAGATGTGCGCAGCTTGGGGCATCGCGATGCGATTGCTCGAGACTCCGTCTCGTGCACACTTTGTGGTATGATCGAGCCCGCCCTAGACCCCGACTAAGTGATCGGGCTGGAGTAAGTCTATGTAAGAGTTTTGAGATAGTCGGTAGTATGGTTGAGGCGACTTGTCTTTGAATATGGGAGTTCACCACCCATATCATTTGACTTGTGTGCGGACGATGAGGACCCATCTCAGTTGATCATCCGGCCTGGATGGGATGCCCCTCACGTACGATGCTTTCCGAGAATGTTCAGTGCTTGGCCTTATCTGCTTAGACAAGTGGGTTCGGTTCTCGGCTCTCCATATGACTATGTCTTAACTGTACTTGCATACGCTAACCCCTGGTCCCGACAGAGGTTACTTATGATGTGAGTCGGGATGATAAACATGGTGTTGATGAAAGTGAAACGTGTTGGTGAATCTACCCTAATACAAGGTGAACGATGAGAGGCTGTGTAGGAGTACACAGTGGGTTGTCTCGTTGAACACTTCCTTAAGTCCGAGTTCTTGTGTGGTGATTCAAGAAGAAGAGTACAACCACACATTGGGCTCACTGACCCCTCTCATCCTAGTACCTCACCCCGTTCGAACCCCAAGAGTCGCAGTAGTTCGGAGTTCTGGTAGGGTTGTGGCACGGTCTGCGAAGTGGATGAACGGCTTTTCAAGACCGGCTTGGGACCCTGCACACATCGTTTGAGGCTGTACTGGAACCTCGGACGGACTTCCATACGGATCCCCCTCAGATAGGCGACTCTCTGGACTAGAACGGAGCTGTGGGCGAAGTGTTGTGGTGGCATCATCACTGTCACCTCTTGAACGGTGACACGCAAAAGGCGGTAACTGATGACACGTGTGTGTAGCGGTAAACCCCTGCAGGGTTAATAAAACTATTCGAATAGCCGCGTCCGCGGTTAAGGACTGCTTGGACAGCTGTGCTCGATTATTAGACAACTTGAACTGGATACTTCTAAAACTCGCAAGATAAGCGTGAGTGCTATGGTGTGCTTCTCGTGGGGAAGTCGAGGAAGTAACCATAGTGGTGTATTTTGGTTGAAGAGATGTAGTGGACTCGTGTACGCTTCTTATCTCAAGTCTGGTACTCGTAGTTCAGTACTAGCCAAGTCAAAGCTGGCACTTCTGCAAGTGAAACCCCACCTCCCTTTACCTTGATACATGTGCATGAGTAGTATAGCTCCTATGTAAGTCTTGCTGAGTACGATTTTGTGCTCACGTTTGCTTAATCTATGTTTTAGATGAACCCACCGACCCCGATGGTGACTTCTAACCGAAGCTCGAAGATTGAAGACTCAGACCAAGACCAAGCTAGTATAGTCCCAGTCAGACGACTGGTTCCCTCGTGGAGGGCTAGTTTTTAGATAAGGCTTCTCTAAGCCATTTGTTAAACTTGTCTGTACTCAGACCTACTTTTCTTCCGTTTGTCTGTTGTAATGTTGGATCACATGCTTGTGATCTCTGTGTGCACTCTGTAAGAGTTATTAATAAAGATATATACTTTGTAGAGAATTGCAATGATACCTGCTGTTCATACAAGGCATGTGTGCTGCGTGTATGTTTATAACATGCATGTCTTAGTATGGGTTTTCCAGACCTTAGTTGTGATCTGGCTGGCGGTCTTTTATACACCAAGTGGCCCTTAGACGTGCGCAGCTTGGGCATCGCGATGCGATTGTTCGAGACTCTGTCTCGTGCACACTTTCATGTATGATCGAGCCCGCCCTAGACCCCGACTAAGTGATCGGGCTGGAGTAAGTCTATGTAAGGGTTATAATACAATCGATAGTATGGTTGAGGCGACTTGTCTATGAGTATGGGAGTTCACCACCCATATCATTTAGACTTGTGTGCGGACGATGAGGACCCATTTTAGTTGATCATCCGGCCTAGATGGGATGCCCCTCACGTTCGATGCTTTCCGAGAACGTTCTGTGCTTGGCCTTGTCTGCTTAGACAAGTGGGTACGGTTCTCGGCTCTCCATATGATGGTGTTGTAGCGAGGCTTGCATACGCTAACCCCAGGACCCGACAGACTTGGTATCAGAGTAGGACTGACTGTAGGATTATCAGCCTTGGCCGAATTCGAGTCTAGCCTTCTATAGTTATATAGTTACTATGGGTATATAAGGGAACAACGTAAGGCTTCTTTTTCTCCTTACCCTCATCGATCTGAGTTCTGGTGTCACCCTTATCTTTTCTACGGGATGATAGGACTAGGCTCATCTATGTCTGATTAGAACATCTCGTTGATTGCCTCCTTATAGCCGTAGGATTGTTGTGGTTGTCCAGAGTCTCCGTGTTTTGAGTTCCTTGAGGAAGTTCTGTCCAATCTCCTAGAGGTTGTCTTATTTTCCATCCCGGTGTAGCCGTTATGCTGCCGGATTTGTTCCGTGTTTCTTTGGATCATTGCCTTTGCATTATAGTCTTCTCCTTCTGAAATCATATCCTTTTATCCTTGAATCCATCGTACAACCTGTTCTGATTGTTGATTTTTATCACACAGGATGTCAGGTGGAAATCGTAGTGCTGTTCTTCGGAATCGAGACCGTGATCGGAATCGAAATGATGATGAACCTCCAACCCCGCCTTCTGCGGCGGAAATCATGATGGAAGCTGAGCGGAATAGACGTGATCAAACATACCTTCTGGAGCTCATCGAGCAGAATACCGCCCACCATCGTAATGTGGTGGTCAGCATTCAGGACTTCATCCTCCTCAAGCCACCAGTATTCCGATGTTCTTCTGAGCCCCTTGAAGCTGATGATTTGCTCCGTTCCATCGAGCGTAAGCTTGATACTGCACATGTTGCTCCCGATGACCGAGTTATTTTCGCGGTATACTTCTTGGAAGGTGTTGCTCTTCAATGGTGGGAGAACTATGTTGCTATGCAGCCAGATGGTCACGTAGTGACTTGGCAGGAGTTCTGTGTTGCCTTTCGAGGGTACCACATTCTGGATGAGTTGATGGAGCGCAAGAAGGAAGAGTTCTGCAATCTGGATCAAGGAGAGATGTCCATTCATGAGTATGTGAAAGAATTCAACCGTCTTTCTCGGTATGCCAAAGATGAGATCACCACCGATGCCAGAAAACAGGAAAGGTTCCGTAAGGGACTTAGCCCCATCCTTCGTCATGATCTCAACCTCATCGAATTTGCCACCTTTGAGGATTTAGTAAACAGATCCTTCAGAGCTGAGCATGGCAATGAAGTTTTCGAGAAGTCTCGCAAGCATGCTCTTGAGGTTGGCCCTTCTTCCAGTTCACGCCCTCAGAAGCGTATGATCTGGATTCCTAACAGTTTGATCCACCAGAACAACCCACCGAGGCCATCCCTTGTGCCGCCTCGTCCACCAGCTCCACCAAACAACCCAGCTCCCCGCACTATCTTTGGAGCCTGCTTAAGATGTGGCCAGCCTGGTCACTACTCTCGTGAGTGCCCCGTCAACCAAAATGCTCCACCCCATGCCAAAGGAAAACCCACTATTCGTGCTAAACCACCCCCGAAGGTTTCCACTTCCAAGCCATCTACCTCAGAAAATCTTGGACGTGTGAACCAAATCTCAACTGAGGAAACTGATGGCACTTCTGACGTCATTCTTGGTACGCTCCCAGTCAATTTTGTTCCCACTTCTGTCCTTTTCGATCCAGGAGCATCTCACTCATTCATGTCGGAAAGTTATGCACTTCGACATGATGTATCCTTTGAAGAAATGTTCACCCCTATGATCATTCAAACTCCTGGTTCCAAGTGGCAAACTAATAGAGTAAGCCATGGTAATCAAATTGCAATTGAGGGTTTAGTATTCCTTGCTTCACTCATAGCCCTCAAGTCTTCAGACATTGATGTCATCCTTGGTATGGATTGGTTATCAAGACAACATGCTTTTCTTGATTGTAAAGCCAAGTCAGTTAGACTTACACATCCTTCAGGCCAAACAATAGATTACACCTCACCCAGAACAAGAAACCAAGTACAATCTTTGAATGTGCTTCCCCTTCCCGACCTTGAAGATGTTCCGGTGGTTCGTGACTTCCCGGATGTCTTTCCTGAAGAACTGCCGGGAATGCCACCCGACAGATGTGTAGAGTTCATAGTGGATCTTTCCCTAGGAACCGCACCAATTTCTAGACGCCCATACAAAATGGCCCCACGTGAGTTAGCTGAGCTTAAAACCCAACTGGAAGCTTTGTTGGAGAAAGGCTTCATCCGCCCTAGCTCATCGCCATGGGGTTGCCCCGTTCTGTTCGTAACGAAGAAAGATGGAACAGAACGGATGTGCGTAGACTATCGCCCGCTAAATTTAGCGACGATAAAGAACAAGTACCCACTGCCCAGGATCAATGTTCTTTATGATCAACTTGCAGGATCCTCCGTCTTCTCCAAGATGGATTTGAGATTAGGTTATCATCAAATCAAAATCCGAAACGAGGACATTCCAAAAATGGCTTTTACTACTCGTTATGGTCTTTACGAGTACACCGTCATGTCCTTTGGTTTAACCAATGCCCCCGCCACATTCTCACGCTTGATGAATTCGATCTTCATGGAGTACCTAGATAAATTTGTTGTGGTTTATCTTGATGATATTCTCATCTACTCGAAGAACGAAGAAGATCATGCCGAACACTTAAGGCTGGTATTGATGAAACTTAGAGAGCATCGCCTGTACGCTAAATTCTCCAAGTGTGAATTCTGGCTACCAGAAGTGACCTACTTAGGCCACGTGATTTCTGCAAAAGGCATTGCTGTGAATCCCGAGAGAGTTCAGGCCGTCCTTGACTGGACTCCACCTGAATCGGTTAAGCAAGTTAGATGTTTTCTTGGCCTAGCCAGCTATTGTCGTCGCTTCGTCGAGAACTTTTCTAAAGTTTCAAAGCCTCTTACTGAACTCCTCAAGAAAGATAAGAACTTCTTATGGACTCCCAAGTGCGAGGAAAGCTTTCAAGAGCTAAAAAGAAGATTGACTTCTGCACCCGTACTTGCACCTCCAGACACCAAAAAGGATTTCGAGATCTATTGTGACGCCTCACGGCAAGGGTTAGGATGCATACTTCTACAAGATCGACATGTGGTAGCTTATGCTTCACGCCAGTTGCGGCCACATGAAGAGAACTATCCTACCCATGATCTTGAACTCGCTGCCGTAGTTCATGCCCTAACAACTTGGCGACATTACCTCCTTGGTAACCGTTGCGAGATTTATTCCGACCACCAAAGCCTCAAATACATTTTCACCCAGCCAGATCTTAATCTCAGGCAAAGGCGCTGGATTGAGTTGATAAAAGATTACGACGTAGTAATTTCTTACACCCCAGACAAAGCCAATGTCATGGCTGATGCACTAAGTCGTAAGTCGTATTGTAACAACCTCATGTTACAACAGTATCAACTACTTCTTCATGAGGAATTTCGAAAGCTTAATCTCGAGATTGTTCCTCGTGGATCTCTTTTCAACTTGGTGGCGAAACCAACCCTTGAGGATCAAATCATAGTTTCCCAAAGACGTGCACGAGGTGTACGCCGGATCAAGGAGAACATTGCTAGCGGAGTTGCTAAATGTTTCTCCACAGATAGTAAAGGAACGGTATTCTTTGGAAATCGTTTGGTAGTACCTAAGAATAGGGAACTAAGGCAACTCATCCTCAAAGAAGCCCATGACACACCCCTCTCGATTCATCCCGGTAGCACAAAAATGTACCGAGATCTACGCCAGAGATTTTGGTGGACTAGGATGAAGAGAGACATTGCTCTATTTGTTGCCGAATGTGATGCTTGTCGTCGCATTAAGGCAGAACATCAAAGACCTGTTGGTACACTTCAACCTTTGCCTATTCCAGAGTGGAAATGGGACAAAGTCGGTATGGACTTCATCACCGGCTTTCCAAGAACCCAGAAAGGAAACAATGCCATCTTCGTTGTCATAGATAGGCTTTCCAAAGTTGCTCACCTTCCTTCCGGGTCGCGAGTCTATAACTGCTAGCCAGTTAGCGGACTTGTACATCTCTAGAATTGTGTCACTTCATGGTGTTCCTTTGGAAATCAATTCTGATCGCGGTAGCCTTTTCACCTCTAGATTTTGGGGAAGCTTTCAGAATGCTATGGGAACTCATCTCTCCTTTAGTACAGCTTTTCATCCTCAGTCTAGCGGTCAAGTCGAAAGGGTTAACCAAATTCTTGAAGACATGCTCAGAGCTTGTGTTATCTCATTCGGAAAGAATTGGGAGAAGTCTCTTCCATTTGCCGAATTTGCTTATAACAATAGTTTTCAATCTAGTCTGAACATGGCTCCTTTTGAACTCCTTTATGGACGACGATGTCGAACACCTTTAAACAGGTCAGACACCGGTGAAAGACAATTCTTTGGACCGGACATGATCAAGGAAGCAGAAGAGCAAGTTCGCATTGTTCGTGATCAATTGAAAGCAGCCCAGTCTCGTCAGAAAATCTACTATGATCGTCATCATAGGCAAGAGAGCTACAATCTGGATGAGAAGGCTTACCTTCGGGTTACTCCTCTGAAGGGAACCCAACGTTTCGGTATCAAAGGCAAATTGGCCCCACGTTACATCGGACCTTTCCGCATTATTGCTAAACGTGGAGAAGTTGCCTACCAACTTGAACTACCTCCGCACCTCTCCCGAGTACATGATGTATTCCATGTGTCCCAACTCAGGCGTTGCTTCAAGGACCCCATCCGCGAAGTCGACCATGAAACGCTTGATCTACAAGATGACCTTTCTTATCGAGAATACCCTGTTCGTATTCCTTATTCAACAGAGCGTGTCACTCGCCGAAAGAAGATCCAGTTTCTGAAAGTTCAGTGGTCACACCACTCTGAGAAAGAAGCCACGAGGGTAAGAGAAGATCGTCTCCGTGCCGAGTACCCCTCATTCCTCCCGCAGACTTTTGAATCTCGGGACTAGATTCTTTTGAGTGGGGGCGAGTTGTCACAACCCCAAGTTAGGTATGTGCTAGGATCAAGTGCTACTTTGCATCATGCAAAACTTTCAAAAAGAAAATCAAAAATGGGGAAAAGAAAAGCCCTGAGAAATTAAATCAAATGGCCAGATAAAAATCTTTTTCCAAAAATCATTTGAATGTTTGGAAAATTCCTATAAATGGTACTGATCATTTTAAAAATGGTTTGGGAGCAATCCCATGCTCATGGAATTTTCTAATATTCCAACAGTGGCTTTGGAAATTAAATAAACCCCTATTTGAGTTGAAATTCAATTTATTTGAATTTCCAAATTTTCCAAAACTTGTGAGTGGCTAGTGTTATACCATGTAAGGTCACATAAAAGTTTTGAGGATTTTATAAAATGTTTTGGTATTTTTACCAAAGCAAAAGAAAAGGCAGAAAAACAAAAACAGAAAGAAAAAGCCCAACTTACCTGGCCCACCTGGCCCAGCAGAGGCGGCCCAGCCCAAAGGGGCAGGGTCGTCTTCTCCACCAGGCCAGGCAGGCAGGCAGCTCGTCGCCGGCCGCGGCATGGCTGCCAGGCAGCTGCCTGGCTGCTCCCCGGCCGCCTTCTAGCGCCGTGAACGCCCCGTGCTCCTCCTCCCTCACTTCCCCCTCCCCTGGAACCTTCTCCCTCTCACCCCGGCGAGCTCCCCGCGAAGACCCGAGCGCCCCCGTGCCCGCCGACGTGCGCAGACGTGGCCACCAGCAGCCCGAAGCCCCGCCGTCTTGTCAAATCGATCCAGCATCGACGCCTCCGTCGAATCCCCGCCACAATTGGAGCCGAGCTGCACCAAGGACGACGCCCGCGTCGAGGTTCCACCGCCGGCCGCCGAGGAGAAGACCTCAAAATTGCGCCACCACCGAGCTCCCTGCGACCCTCCGTCCACTCCATTAGCATCACGGTGAGAAGAGCTTCGTTTTGCCCCATCTCTGGCCCACTCCCGTGCCTTCTCGCGAGATCCCGGCGAGGCCAGTGGCCCGGCCACCGCCGCAATTGAGCTAGCCGAACTCCAGAGCTTCCCCAAGACCCCCCAGTGGCGCCGTTGGATGCGCGAGGTCCCTAGCTACTCGCTCGTGGTCTCCCCTCCTCGCCTCGTGGCCGTTAACCCAAGTCCGGCTAGCACCGTGCTCCGGCCGCCGCCATTTCCGTCGTAGCCATGGCCTCGGGCCTCCCCGTGATCCCCTGCTAGCACCAGCAGACGCGCGAGTTCATTCTGCGCACGCCCGTGCCCCCAGCCCTCTCCCCCGTGCCCGAAAACCACACCTCGGCCGAGCGCCGCCGTGCCCGTGGTCGCCGGTGGCTAACCGCCGGGCACTTAGGCCCTAATCACTCTCCTAATCCCCCCTCCTCTCTATGACAGGTGCGGCCCCATCCCCTAATCCCTCTGCTTAATTAAGTTAACCACGGGATTAAACCGCAAAGGCTGACCAGTGGGGCCCCTTGTCAGTTTGACTCGGTTCAAAACCCCCCTGACGCCAGCATGACACCGCAGTGACGCAATAAAGGTTTTTCCAGAGTTTTAAAATATTACAGAAAATCCAGAAAATACCCCAAACTTTGGAAATTCATAGAAAATTCATACTAACTCCAATTATAGCAAATAATATATGAAAAATGATCAGGAGAAAATTATCTTTCCAAATATGCAACTTTCAACTATGTTGGAGTTGATTTTAAAATGGGACCAGTAGCATATGTCATTTGATTTATTTGAAATTAATTCAAATTCAAATCAAATGATATTGCAACTTGGACCATGGAATTATACTATATTTCAACCACACTTCAGAGGCATATCATACACATTTGAAGATGATTCAAAATGATCAAACAATGTCACATGTAACTCGATCAAGTTTGATTTCAAATTGGAGTTTGAATTTGCATTTCAAATGCAATATACTCCATTTAAATGGAAATTTCCAAACACATTAGAAACATATACATCAAGTTTCAACCTTCAACCATGTGTTTGTGCATTGTACTTATATTGCTTCCTTGTTTGTTGTTTGTCGAGTAGAGGTGGAACCGGAGCAGGAGGCTTCCCCCTTCGTTGACGACCCCGTGACTGAACCTCGTCGGCAAGGCAAGCAAACCCCCATTGATCATGTCGATAAAATCCCACTTCCCTCTCATGTCTCGCTTATGCATTATTTAGGATGATCACCATGATAACGTTTCTATTGCATAGTTGAACCCATATCCTTTGCATGATCTATCATCTTGTCACAGTAGTAAGCAAACCACAATCCTAGCAGATGTAGGAGTTGGTTGATATCACGTGGCCCCTGCAACTGTTACCGCTTATTGCATGCTTACTGGTACAATGAGGTTACTTATGATGTGAGTCGGGATGATAAACATGGTGTTGATGAAAGTGAAACGTGTTGGTGAATCTACCCTAATACAAGGTGAACGGTGAGAGGCTGTGTAGGAGTACACAGTGGGTTGTCTCGTTGAACACTGCCTTAAGTCCGAGTTCTTGTGTGGTGATCCAAGAAGAAGAGTACAACCACACATTAGGCTCACTGACCCCTCTCATCCTAGTACCTCACCCCGTTCGAACCCCAAGAGTCGCAGTAGTTCGGAGTTCTGGTAGGGCTGTGGCATGGTCTGCGAAGTGGATGAACGGCTTTTCAAGACCGGCTTGGGGCCCTGCACACATCGTTTGAGGCTGTACTGGAACCTCGGCCGGACTTCCATACGGATCGCCCTCAGATAGGCGACTCTCTGGACTAGAACGGAGCTGTGGGCGAAGTGTTGTGGTGGCATCATCGCTGTCACCTCTTGAACGGTGACACGCAAAAGGCAGTAACTGATGACACGTGTGTGTAGCGGTAAACCCCTGCAGGGTTAATAAAACTATTCGAATAGCCGCGTCCGCGGTTAAGGACTGCTTGGAGAGCTGTGCTCGATTATTAGACAACTTGAACTGGATACTTCTAAAACTCGCAAGATAAGCGTGAGTGCTATGGTGTGCTTCTCGTGGGGAAGTCGAGGAAGTAACCATAGTGGTGTATTTTGGTTGAAGAGATGTAGTGGACTCGTGTACGCTTCTTATCTCAAGTCTGGTACTCGTAGTTCAGGACTAGCCAAGTCAAAGCTGGCACTTCTGCAAGTGAAACCCCACCTCCCTTTACCTTGATACATGTGCATGAGTAGTATAGCTCCTATGTAAGTCTTGCTGAGTACGATTTTGTACTCACGTTTGCTTAATCTATGTTTTAGATGAACCCACCGACCCCGATGGTGACTTCTAACCGAAGCTCGAAGATTGAAGACTCAGACCAAGACCAAGCTAGTATAGTCCCAGTCAGACGACTGGTTCCCTCGTGGAGGGCTTGTTTTTAGATAAGGCTTCTCTAAGCCATTTGTTAAACTTGTCTGTACTCAGACCTACTTTGCTTCCGTTTGTCTGTTGTAATGTTGGATCACATGCTTGTGATCTCTGTGTGCACTCTGTAAGAGTTATTAATAAAGATATATACTTTGTAGAGAATTGCAATGATACCTGCTGTTCATACAAGGCATGTGTGCTGCGTGTATGTTTATAACATGCATGTCTTAGTATGGGTTTTCGAGACCTTAGTTGTGATCTGGCTGGCGGTCTTTTATACACCAAGTGGCCCTTAGACGTGCGCAGCTTGGGCATCGCGATGCGATTGTTCGAGACTCTGTCTCGTGCACACTTTTATGTATGATCGAGCCCGCCCTAGACCGCGACTAAGTGATCGGGCTGGAGTAAGTCTATGTAAGGGTTATAATACAATCGATAGTATGGTTGAGGCGACTTGTCTATGAGTATGGGAGTTCACCACCCATATCATTTAGACTTGTGTGCGGACGATGAGGACCCATTTTAGTTGATCATCCGGCCTGGATGGGATGCCCCTCACGTTCGATGCTTTCCGAGAACGTTCTGTGCTTGGCCTTGTCTGCTTAGACAAGTGGGTACGGTTCTCGGCTCTCCATATGATGGTGTTGTAGCGAGGCTTGCATACGCTAACCCCGAGTCCCGACAGACTTGGTATCAGAGCAGGACTGACTGTAGGATTATCAGCCTTGGCCGAAGTCGAGTCTAGCCTTCTATAGTTATATAGTTACTATGGGTATATAAGGGAACAACGTAAGGCTTCTTTTTCTCCTTACCCTCATCGATCTGAGTTCTGGTGTCACCCTTATCTTTTCTACGGGATGATAGGACTAGGCTCATCTATGTCTGATTAGAACATCTCGTTGATTGCCTCCTTATAGCCGTAGGATTGTTGTGGTTGTCCAGAGTCTCCGTGTTTTGAGTTCCTTGAGGAAGTTCTGTCCAATCTCCTCGAGGTTGTCTTATTTTCCATCCCGGTGTAGCCGTTATGCTGCCGGATTTGTTCCGTGTTTCTTTGGATCATTGCCTTTGCATTATAGTCTTCTCCTTCTGAAATCATATCCTTTTATCCTTGAATCCATCGTACAACCTGTTCTGATTGTTGATTTTTATCACACAGGATGTCAGGTGGAAATCGTAGTGTTGTTCTTCGGAATCGAGACCGTGATCGGAATCGAAATGATGATGAACCTCCAACCCCGCCTTCTGCGGCGGAAATCATGATGGAAGCTGAGCGGAATAGACGTGATCAAACACGCCTTCTGGAGCTCATCGAGCAGAATACCGCCCACCATCGTAATGTGGTGGTCAGCATTCAGGACTTCATCCTCCTCAAGCCACCAGTATTCCGATGTTCTTCTGAGCCCCTTGAAGCTGATGATTGGCTCCGTTCCATCGAGCGTAAGCTTGATACTGCACATGTTGCTCCCGATGACCGAGTTATTTTCGCGGTATACTTCTTGGAAGGTGTTGCTCTTCAATGGTGGGAGAACTATGTTGCTATGCAGCCAGATGGTCACGTAGTGACTTGGCAGGAGTTCTGTGTTGCCTTTCGAGGGTACCACATTCTGGATGAGTTGATGGAGCGCAAGAAGGAAGAGTTCTGCAATCTGGATCAAGGAGAGATGTCCATTCATGAGTATGTGAGAGAATTCAACCGTCTTGCTCGGTATGCCCAAGATGAGATCACCACCGATGCCAGAAAACAAGAAAGGTTCCGTAAGGGACTTAGCCCCATCCTTCGTCATGATCTCAACCTCATCGAATTTGCCACCTTTGAGGATTTAGTCAACAGATCCTTCAGAGCTGAGCATGGCAATGAAGTTTTCGAGAAGTCTCGCAAGCATGCTCTTGAGCTTGCCCCTTCTTCCAGTTCACGCCCTCAGAAGCGTATGATCTGGATTCCTAACAGTTTGATCCACCAGAACAACCCACCAAGGCCATCCCTTGTGCCGCCTCGTCCACCAGCTCCACCAAACAACCCAGCTCCCCGCACTATCTTTGGAGCCTGCTTTAGATGTGGCCAGCCTGGTCACTACTCTCGTGAGTGCCCCGTCAACCAAAATGCTCCACCCCATGCCAAAGGAAAACCCAATGTTCGTGCTAAACCACCCCCGAAGGTTTCCACTTCCAAGCCATCCACCTCAGAAAATCTTGGACGTGTGAACCAAATCTCAACTGAGGAAACTGATGGCACTTCTGACGTCATTCTTGGTACGCTCCCAGTCAATTTTGTTCCCACTTCTGTCCTTTTCGATCCAGGAGCATCTCACTCATTCATGTCGGAAAGTTATGCACTTCGACATGATGTATCCTTTGAAGAAATGTTCACCCCTATGATCATTCAAACTCCTGGTTCCAAGTGGCAAACTAATAGAGTAAGCCATGGTAATCAAATTGCAATTGAGGGTTTAGTATTCCTTGCTTCACTCATAGCCCTCAAGTCTTCAGACATTGATGTCATCCTTGGTATGGATTGGTTATCAAGACAACATGCTTTTCTTGATTGTAAATCCAAGTCAGTTAGACTTACACATCCTTCAGGCCAAACAATAGATTACACCTCACCCAGAACAAGAAACCAAGTACAATCTTTGAATGTACTTCCCCTTCCCGACCTTGAAGATGTTCCGGTGGTTCGTGACTTCCCGGATGTCTTTCCTGAAGAACTGCCGGGAATGCCACCCGGCAGATGTGTAGAGTTCATAGTGGATCTTGCCCCAGGAACCGCACCAATTTCTAGACGCCCATACAAAATGGCCCCACGTGAGTTAGCTGAGCTTAAAACCCAACTGGAAGCTTTGTTGGAGAAAGGCTTCATCCGCCCTAGCTCATCGCCATGGGGTTGCCCCGTTCTGTTCGTAACGAAGAAAGATGGAACAGAAAGGATGTGCGTAGACTATCGCCCGCTAAATTTAGCGACGATAAAGAACAAGTACCCACTGCCCAGGATCAATGTTCTTTATGATCAACTTGCAGGATCCTCCGTCTTCTCCAAGATGGATTTGAGATTAGGTTATCATCAAATCAAAATCCGAAACAAGGACATTCCAAAAACGGCTTTTACTACTCGTTATGGTCTTTACGAGTACACCGTCATGTCTTTGGTTTAATCAATGCCCCCGCCACATTCTCACGCTTGATGAATTCGATCTTCATGGAGTACCTAGATAAATTTGTTGTGGTTTATCTTGATGATATTCTCATCTACTCGAAGAACGAAGAAGATCATGCCGAACACTTAAGGCTGGTATTGATGAAACTTAGAGAGCATCGCCTGTACGCTAAATTCTCCAAGTGTGAATTCTGGCTACCAGAAGTGACCTGCTTAGGCCACGTGATTTCTGCAAAAGGCATTGCTGTGAATCCCGAGAGAGTTCAGGCCGTCCTTGACTGGACTCCACCTGAATCGGTTAAGCAAGTTAGATGTTTTCTTGGCCTAGCCAGCTATTGTCGTCGCTTCATCGAGAACTTTTCTAAAGTTTCAAAGCCTCTTACTGAACTCCTCAAGAAAGATAAGAACTTCTTATGGACTCCCAAGTGCGAGGAAAGCTTTCAAGAGCTAAAAAGAAGATTGACTTCTGCACCCGTACTTGCACCTCCAGACACCAAAAAGGATTTCGAGATCTATTGTGACGCCTCACGGCAAGGGTTAGGATGCATACTTCTACAAGATCGACATGTGGTAGCTTATGCTTCACGCCAGTTGCGGCCACATGAAGAGAACTATCCTACCCATGATCTTGAACTCGCTGCCGTAGTTCATGCCCTAACAACTTGGCGACATTACCTCCTTGGTAACCGTTGCGAGATTTATTCCGACCACCAAAGCCTCAAATACATTTTCACCCAGCCAGATCTTAATCTCAGGCAAAGGCGCTGGATTGAGTTGATAAAAGATTACGACGTAGTAATTTCTTACACCCCAGGCAAAGCCAATGTCATGGCTGATGCACTAAGTCGTAAGTCGTATTGTAACAACCTCATGTTACAACAGTATCAACCACTTCTTCATGAGGAATTTCGAAAGCTTAATCTCGAGATTGTTCCTCGTGGATCTCTTTTCAACTTGGTGGCGAAACCAACCCTTGAGGATCAAATCATAGTTGCCCAAAGACGTGCACGAGGTGTACGCCGGATCAAGGAGAACATTGCTAGCGGAGTTGCTAAATGTTTCTCCACAGATAGTAAAGGAACGGTATTGTTTGGAAATCGTTTGGTAGTACCTAAGAATAGGGAACTAAGGCAACTCATCCTCAAAGAAGCCCATGACACACCCCTCTCGATTCATCCCGGTAGCACAAAAATGTACCGAGATCTACGCCAGAGATTTTGGTGGACTAGGATGAAGAGAGACATTGCTCTATTTGTTGCCGAATGTGATGCTTGTCGTCGCATTAAGGCAGAACATCAAAGACCTGTTGGTACACTTCAACCTTTGCCTATTCCAGAGTGGAAATGGGACAAAGTCGGTATGGACTTCATCACCGGCTTTCCAAGAACCCAGAAACGAAACAATGCCATCTTCGTTGTCATAGATAGGCTTTCCAAAGTTGCTCACTTCCTTCCGGTTCGCGAGTCTATAACTGCTAGCCAGTTAGCGGACTTGTACATCTCTAGAATTGTGTCACTTCATGGTGTTCCTTTGGAAATCAATTCTGATCACGGTAGCCTTTTCACCTCTAGATTTTGGGGAAGCTTTCAGAATGCTATGGGAACTCATCTCTCCTTTAGTACAGCTTTTCATCCTCAGTCTAGCGGTCAAGTCGAAAGGGTTAACCAAATTCTTGAAGACATGCTCAGAGCTTGTGTTATCTCATTCGGAAAGAATTGGGAGAAGTCTCTTCCATTTGCCGAATTTGCTTATAACAATAGTTTTCAATCTAGTCTGAACATGGCTCCTTTTGAACTCCTTTATGGACGACGATGTCGAACACCTTTAAACTGGTCAGACACCGGTGAAAGACAATTCTTTGGACCGGACATGATCAAGGAAGCAGAAGAGCAAGTTCGCATTGTTCGTGATCAATTGAAAGCAGCCCAGTCTCGTCAGAAAAGCTACTATGATCGTCATCATAGGCAAGAGAGCTACAATCTGGATGAGAAGGCTTACCTTCGGGTTACTCCTCTGAAGGGAACCCAACGTTTCGGTATCAAAGGCAAATTGGCCCCACGTTACATCGGACCTTTCCGCATTATTGCTAAACGTGGAGAAGTTTCCTACCAACTTGAACTACCTCCGCACCTCTCCCGAGTACATGATGTATTCCATGTGTCCCAACTCAGGCGTTTCTTCAAGGACCCCATCCGCGAAGTCGGCCATGAAACGCTTGAGCTACAAGATGACCTTTCTTATCGATAATACCCTGTTCGTATTCTTGATTCAACAGAGCGTGTCACTCGCCGAAAGAAGATCCAGTTTCTGAAAGTTCAGTGGTCACACCACTCTGAGAAAGAAGCCACGAGGGAAAGAGAAGACCGTCTCCGTGCCGAGTACCCCTCATTCCTCCCGCAGACTTCTGAATCTCGGGACTAGATTCTTTTGAGTGGGGGCGAGTTGTCACAACCCCAAGTTAGGTATGTGCTAGGATCAAGTGCTACTTTGCATCATGCAAAATTTTCAAAAAGAAAATCAAAAATGGGGAAAAGAAAAGCCCTGAGAAATTAAATCAAATGGCCAGATAAAAATCTTTTTCCAAAAATCATTTGAATGTTTGGAAAATTCCTATAAATGGTACTGATCATTTTAGAAATGGTTTGGGAGCAATCCCATGCTCATGGAATTTTCTAATATTCAAACGGTGGCTTTGGAAATTAAATAAACCCCTATTTGAGTTGAAATTCAATTTATTTGAATTTCAAAATTTTCCAAAACTTGTGAGTGGCTAGTGTTATACCATGTAAGGTCACATAAAAGTTTTGAGGATTTTATAAAATGTTTTGGTATTTTTACCAAAGCAAAACAAAAGGCAGAAAAACAAAAACAGAAAGAAAAATAGAAAAGACCAGCCCAACTTACCTGGCCCACCTGGCCCAGCAGAGGCGGCCCAGCCCAAAGGGGCAGGGTCGTCTTCTCCACCAGGCCAGGCAGGCAGGCAGCTCGCCGCCGGCCGCGGCATGGCTGCCAGGCAGCTGCCTGGCTGCTCCCCGGCCGCCTTCTAGCGCCGTGGACTCCCCGTGCTCCTCCTCCCTCACTTCCCCCTCCCCTGGAACCGTCTCCCTCTCACCCCGGCGAGCTCCCCGCGAAGACCCGAGCGCCCCCGAGCCCGCCGACGTGCGCAGACGTGGCCACCAGCAGCCCGAAGCCCCGCCGTCTTGTCCAATCGATCCATCATCGACGCCTCCGTCGAATCCCCGCCTCAATTGGAGCCGAGCTGCACCAAGGACGACGCCCGCGTCGAGGTTCCACCGCCGGCCGCCGAGGAGAAGACCTCAAAATTGCGCCACCACCGAGCTCCCTGCGACCCTCCGTCCACTCCATTAGCATCACGGTGAGCAGAGCTTCGTTTTGCCCCATCTCTGGCCCCCTCCCGTGCCTTCTCGCGAGATCCCGGCGAGGCCAATGGCCCGGCCACCGCCGCAGTTGAGCTAGCCGAACTCCAGAGCTTCCCCAAGACCCCCCAGTGGCGCCAGCATGACACCGCAGTGACGCAATAAAGGTTTTTCCAGAGTTTTAAAATATTACAGAAAATCCAGAAAATACCCCAAACTTTGGAAATTCATAGAAAATTCATACTAACTCCAATTATAGCAAATAATATATGAAAAATGATCAGGAGAAAATTATCTTTCCAAATATGCAACTTTCAACTATGTTGGAGTTGATTTTAAAATGGGACCAGTAGCATATGTCATTTGATTTATTTGAAATTAATTCAAATTCAAATCAAATGATATTGCAACTTGGACCATGGAATTATACTATATTTCAACCACACTTCAGAGGCATATCATACACATTTGAAGATGATTCAAAATGATCAAACAATGTCACATGTAACTCGATCAAGTTTGATTTCAAATTGGAGTTTCAATTTGCATTTCAAATGCAATATACTCCATTTAAATGGAAATTTCCAAACACATCAGAAACATATACATCAAGTTTCAACCTTCAACCATGTGTTTGTGCATTGTACTTATATTGCTTCCTTGTTTGTTGTTTGTCGAGTAGAGGTGGAACCGGAGCAGGAGGCTTCCCCCTTCGTTGACGACCCCGTGACTGAACCTCGTCCGCAAGGCAAGCAAACCCCCATTGATCATGTCGATAAAATCCCACTTCCCTCTCATGTCTCGCTTATGCATTATTTAGGATGATCACCATGATAACGTTTCTATTGCATAGTTGAACCCATATCCTTTGCATGATCTATCATCTTGTCACAGTAGTAAGCAAACCACAATCCTAGCAGATGTAGGAGTTGGTTGATATCATGTGGCCCCTGCAACTGTTACCGCTTATTGCATGCTTAGTGGTACAATGAGGTTACTTATGATGTGAGTCGGGATGATAAACATGGTGTTGATGAAAGTGAAACGTGTTGGTGAATCTACCCTAATACAAGGTGAACGATGAGAGGCTGTGTAGGAGTACACAGTGGGTTGTCTCATTGAACACTGCCTTAAGTCCGAGTTCTTGTGTGGTGATCCAAGAAGAAGAGTACAACCACACATTGGGCTCACTGACCCCTCTCATCCTAGTACCTCACCCCGTTCGAACCCCAAGAGTCGCAGTAGTTCGGAGTTCTGGTAGGGCTGTGGCACGGTCTGCGAAGTGGATGAACGGCTTTTCAAGACCGGCTTGGGACCCTGCACACATCGTTTGAGGATGTACTGGAACCTCGGCCGGACTTCCATACGGATCCCCCTCAGATAGGCGACTCTCTGGACTAGAACGGAGATGTGGGCGAAGTGTTGTGGTGGCATCATCGCTGTCACCTCTTGAACGGTGACACGCAAAAGGCGGTAACTGATGACACGTGTGTGTAGCGATAAACCCCTGCAGGGTTAATAAAACTATTCGAATAGCCGCGTCCGCGGTTAAGGACTGCTTGGAGAGCTGTGCTCGATTATTAGACAACTTGAACTGGATACTTCTAAAACTCGCAAGATAAGCGTGAGTGCTATGGTGTGCTTCTCGTTGGGAAGTCGAGGAAGTAACCATAGTGGTGTATTTTGGTTGAAGAGATGTAGTGGACTCGTGTACGCTTCTTATCTCAAGTCTGGTACTCGTAGTTCAGGACTAGCCAAGTCAAAGCTGGCACTTCTGCAAGTGAAACCCCACCTCCCTTTACCTTGATACATGTGCATGAGTAGTATAGCTCCTATGTAAGTCTTGCTGAGTACGATTTTGTACTCACGTTTGCTTAATCTATGTTTTAGATGAACCCACCGACCCCGATGGTGACTTCTAACCGAAGCTCGAAGATTGAAGACTCAGACCAAGACCAAGCTAGTATAGTCCCAGTCAGACGACTGGTTCCCTCGTGGAGGGCTTGTTTTTAGATAAGGCTTCTCTAAGCCATTTGTTAAACTTGTCTGTACTCAGACCTACTTTGCTTCCGTTTGTCTGTTGTAATGTTGGATCACATGCTTGTGATCTCTGTGTGCACTCTGTAAGAGTTATTAATAAAGATATATACTTTGTAGAGAATTGCAATGATACCTGCTGTTCATACAAGGCATGTGTGTTGCGTGTATGTTTATAACATGCATGTCTTAGTATGGGTTTTCGAGACCTTAGTTGTGATCTGGCTGGCGATCTTTTATACACCAAGTGGCCCTTAGACGTGCGCAGCTTGGGCATCGCGATGCGATTGTTCGAGACTCTGTCTCGTGCACACTTTGATGTATGATCGAGCCCGCCCTAGACCCCGACTAAGTGATCGGGCTGGAGTAAGTCTATGTAAGGGTTATAATACAATCGATAGTATGGTTGAGGCGACTTGTCTATGAGTATGGGAGTTCACCACCCATATCATTTAGACTTGTGTGCGGACGATGAGGACCCATTTTAGTTGATCATCCGGCCTGGATGGGATGCCCCTCACGTTCGATGCTTTCCGAGAACGTTTTGTGCTTGGCCTTGTCTGCTTAGACAAGTGGGTACGGTTCTCGGCTCTCCATATGATTGTGTTGTAGCGAGGCTTGCATACGCTAACCCCGGGTCCCGACACCGCCCGCCATTGTCGCGGCCCGGAGCACGGATTCCATCTTCCCCTATATAAGGGCTTTCTCCCGTGGCCTCCTAGCACCACCAGCAGCCTCCCCTCATCTCCTAGCTCCCTTCCCCCTCTTCAATTCGTCCCCGGAGACCTTCCATTGTCCCCCACTGTCTCCGTGTTCGCCGCCGGCATCCTCCAAAATTCGAGCCACCCGGGGCTCTCCCTCTCCACCCAGCGCTCCTCCCCAACCCCCTTAGCCTCTCCGCCTCCCCAAGCCCCCGCCGGAGCCCTTTCCGCAACGTCCAGGTCGTGTGCCCGTGGACCCCCGTAGCCGCCGTGCCCGCCGTGGGTGTCGCCACTGCTGGCCGCCCCGCGTGGAGTTGCAGCCGCCGCCGGCAGTGCCGAGTGAGCTGCACCCCGCGCCCCACGTGTGGCTGAGGCCGCTCCACTGTCCTGCATCGCAGGCAAGAAGAAGGAGGCGGGGAGGAGAGAGGAGAGACGCTGCCAGGTGGGCCCTGTCTGGAAGTGAGGCTGACCGGGGGGCCCCGCCCGTCATTCACATAACCCGGGCCCATTTTCTTTTTTTGGAAGCTCATTTCTGTTGATGCGTTTTCCCTTCAGGAAGGCGTATTCCGCATTGCTTCGGGTCAGAATACGCCACCACCACTCCGAAGGTGTATTTCTCCGGTCTTCGGCTCTAAATACGTTTTCTCTGCTGAGAAAGTGTATTTCCACCAAAAACCAGCCCCCCCATACGGTTTCGCAAATATCTCTGCAACCGTAAGTCCAAACGCGGTGATTCTTTTTGCGTTGTCTTCGTATCGAGCTCCTCTTCAGTTTGGCATAAGTTTTGTTCCATGTTTTTATGTTGTTATTTGCTGGTCAAGCAAACTATGGCGTTTGACCTTTTTCCCGTTGCTTTTTATGGAATATTTTGCAGGGTTCTGCTTGTGTTGAAGATCCGGGAGTGTTCCATACTCCTCTGGTGAAAGGCAAGCCACAATACCCTTTGCACCTTCGCAAATCTTTGACGTGCTTTAAAAATTGTTTTACGATGATATGCTTATATCATTGACCGTGATCATGTTGCCATTCTATGATTGATGTCATCATTGCCATGCTATCCTTGATATGCTATTGTTATGCTATGTTTTGCCATGTTATATCCATGCTATGCTTTGATCATGTCATTGCCATGATATACTCTGCATCATCGTAACCACCACATACCAACACCATGTTAAGTTGCTCATGTTACACTTGTTCATGATATGCCTAAGTTATGCTCAACTGCATTCATAATGTTTCCATGTTAATAACTTAATCTTTGTAACACGGATAAGTTCACCAACTAAAAATGTGATTGATCATATCTGAAACTATCATGTTAATATGCTATGCATTGTTATGATCTGATACTCATGTTGTACCTGATGCTTGTGTTCGCTGTTGGATATATGCTTCGTAACAAGTTGATCAGGTGTCACCGAACCGGGCTTATCCGTGCAGCCACATTTGCCTGTATGGGCGGGCCTTGATTCGGTCTGCCGGTGGGTTCTCTTATTTGTATCACCAAGTAGGGGGGGCTACGCGCACGCGCTGCCCTGATCAGGCAGGCGGCGGTAGTCCTGACAGCCAGTGTTGTTATGAGCTCAGTCCCCGTTGTGACAGCATTTGCCACAAGGTGGACGAGTGGTTCTGGTGGTAACATGGACACCTAACCACAGGGCTACCCAAGACGGAATGTCGGTGATATGGTAAGAGGGACACTCGGTATATCGGTCTCGTTGGAGAATCCTAGTTCACTCCTGCGGTGCGAGTTCCAAGGATCTTGTGGGACAAGTACCGGGGTGCTGGATGGAGGAAGAACTCCATAGAGTGGGTAACGTGCACAAACTCTGCAGAGTCAAAATATATTCGAATAGTCGTGTCCTCGGTCATGGGACACAGTTCGTACTAGGTCACACCTTATGATCAACTTGAGTTCGGTGGTAAGTTTGTGGTAAGTGGATGGTTATGCAATAAGTGGATTGGTTGGGTGGCAACGAGGGACACCTAACCCGTTGAATGGTCGTGCATGACCCGTTTGGTCATGCGACGACCCGTGGAAGTGATTGGTCACGAAGTGACCCGGTGCTTGAGTCTGTAAGGACTCCGAGGTAAGCCCTGTGATCATGCGACGATCATGTTGGGTCCATTGTGCGTGCATTAGTCATAATGATGTTAATATGCTTGATGATTATCTGCTTGCATGATATTTTTTCTCACCTGTTTAATTCACTAATATACTTTAACCTGTTGCCATGTTATTGGTTTGCCTTTTTGCATGGTTGTTGTGAGCTTGCAAGTACATTCAATGTACTGACCTAGCGTGTTATGCCAGATTTGCAGGCCGTGCTTTGGATGCGTAGGACGACGTTCCCGGTGTTTGCGAGCTAGGAGGTGTCCCAGCCAGTGTCCCTGTGGATTGGAGTTCATCATCGTCGTTATTGTTCCGCTGCCGTCGATATTCCGCTGCTAGAGTTATGTTGCTGCTTGATGTAGAGCTGAGGCTAGCCTGAGGAGCAAGTTGTGTCTCCGCTAGCGTTGTAATAGACCTCGTGTACCCCTATCTTCGGCAATAGAAAGTTGTTCAGTTCTATATCAATCAGTGTCGTGCTCCAGAAGACTTGATCTCTGGGCTGGTGCACGGGGCGTTCCGGTCCTCTGAGCCGGGGTGCCACAACGGTTGGTATCAGAGCAGGACTGGTTGTAGGACCCGCTAGCCCGCGCGAACGTTAGAAGGACGTTAGATTGACATTAGAGCTAGTGTATAGCTTGCTTGTGTGATGCTATTGCTTGCTGCATTTGTTTGCTGCATATAGACGGGATGTTTTCGCTAACAATCTGATCTGACGAGTGTAGATGGCGGAATACCCGGTGGGATACACAGGATCCTCGTCCGCAACCAACTTTGACTACCTCCTTGCAGACGTATGGTGGACTCTCTACCCCACTTGAGAGATTCCAAGGTACCAAGTTTCCCAGACGCCGATCGGAGGGCAGCTGCTTGAGTGTCGTGCCAACGTCTACATGTCAGCCACCATCCCCATCGGCGTGCGCTCCTACAACTTCCAGGGTGGACCTGCTTCTACCCCGGATCATGCCATTCAGCTTGCCGCGATGGCGGGCCTGTTAGGCCTACGCCACCAGGAAAGTGCGATGCAGCAGAATCGCGCCTTCCATTTTTACCCCACCTTGGGTGCGACTCCGCAGCAAGTAAGGTTTCCTCACCCCCTGGCGGAAGCCGATGCGGCGGTGATCACCATGTCCCGCTACATGATCTCCCAGTACGCCCTCATCGTCGAGCTAGTCGTGATGCAAGGGATGCAAGGAGAGCTCTTGCGGCAGCCCTATCGTTGTCGACTTCTCCGCCCACTCCTGCCACCCCCGGCAACCCGCCGTCAGATCAGAACGCCTGAGTTTCGCGTAGTACGTGATGCATGAGTAGTAGTATTGCATGTTGCCTGTTGCATGTTGATGTGTGTAGCAATAAGTTGAGATCCTGCGTGTGATCTCAGTGCTTGTTCAGTGTTGCTGTTCTTGCTTAATTCTCGTTGTTGGTTCATTGTTCCTCGGCAGTTACTAACTCTGTTTTGGCAGGTGTTAGATGACTTGGACGGACCCTTGCTTGTTGTTCTTCGATGTTGGCACCACGTCTGGTTCTGAGCTGATGCATCATCGGCCATCCGGAGTGGATGCCTGTTTTACATTTCTCTTTTCAACAACCGACCCGTGTTCTGAGCTGCTTTTCGGACGTCTCGGGCAGTTGTTGAGTTTCTTTTCGCAGTGGAGACCCTATGCTCTGAGCTGTTTTCTCGGCCGTCTTAGGGGACCTCTGCATTCTTCTTATCAACATTGCCTCATGCTCTGAGCTGATTTCGGTTGGCCGTCTTGAGCAATGCTTGAGCTTTTCCAGCACAAGTCCCAGATCTGAGTTGCAAAGACCGTTCTGGTGGCTACTGGGTTATTCGCTGTTTTCTTTGCAAGGAGTCCGGATAATCATCCACCACCGCTAAAGCTGATGAAGTAGCAAGCCGCTTCTCGTTTGCTTTTGTTCTGTGGTTTTCTTTGTTGGTTCTTTGTTTGGTTCTTTGGTGTCACTTGCCCCACCCCGATGAAAAGTTGCTCATAACCCCGCATACCTCGAAGAATCGGTGCAATACCGCAGAGCAGCGTGAAGACACCAAGTCAAGGACCCACACCAGCTTGCAGCAGAAGTATTCAAATCCATATGAGTTTTTCCTGAATGAACCAAGTCAACATTATTCTGGTGGATGTTACAGTCATGAAGATTCTATCAGTGGAAGACCGCAAAGAAATAAGGAAATCAACCAGACATGAATGACGCATACCCAGTCGCATCTCACACATTTTTCTCGAGTGTGAATCATATGGAAACCATCAGGCCTTCAACCAGAACAGACTGAAGACTCAGACAGTTAAAGGCCGCAATGATGCGGGAAATCAGCAAGTCAAACAGGACTTTTACCCAGTTGCGTGGAAGCTTATGGCTCACGATTGGATGCTACCCAAGCCATCACTTGAATCAAGTTCGCATCAACCATGACAGCCGCAAAGATTCATGCAAAGATAAGCAAAGACTGTGACCCACGAGCATATGCACCTAAGGCAGGACAAACACCAGCTACAGTCCGATGCAATACAAATTATTTCAGTATATTCCGGAAGGTAGACAGGACATATCATGAAGCCTAGATGATCAGAAGGATGTTTCCCCCTCACCAGCTGGCAGCCAGAAGCCTATCAGACACCGTGGTCAGATTTACCTCCACGCCATTGAGGGAAAGCTTCGGACAAAAGGAACCTCAGCCTTCCTCAGTACGCTACCGGAATATCTTCTCAGCCAAGACCATCAGCCTTCCTCCACAAGCCACCGACAGAAGCTTACAGTGCAAGACAATCGATCGTGCTCGGTACGCCACAGGGATGGACTCCAGCACAAGACGCTCGGTCATCTACAGTAAACTGCCGCTGAAACTTCCAGCAGAAGGAACCGATGCATCCACAGTATAAAGAGGCAAACTTCCGGGACAAGACAACCCATCTTTGGCAGCAAGTTATTAAGAAAACTTCCAAGGCAAGGCACACAGCCTTCTTCAGCAAGCTATCGAGGCAGCTTCCCGTGTACGACACCCTGCCTTCCTCGATACGCCACCGGAGCAAGCTTCCGGGGTACGGTACCCAACCTTCCCCAACAAGCTACCCCAAGCTTCGCGGACAAGATACCAGTCTTCCTTGACGCGTCATCATACCTACAACAGTATTGTCAGAAATCCAACCATGAAGGACAGTAAAGACTTCAGCATCGTCAGGACCCGCATATGGTTATCGGTATTCGTATCAAGTAGGAAAGCTACCCCTGTGCGGATACCACCATGCTCGTAGTCAAGGGAGGATTATGCATATGAACATCGGTGAAGAACCATAGCTCTCGGGAAACAAGTCAGCAGAAGAGGCGGATACACATCTCATCCTGGAAGAAAGACTGACAAAGTCACCCTGAAGAAAGGAAGCAAGGAGCATTGAATCCTGCTCCCGTCATGAAGGTCAGATCCTCACGACCGACAAGGTCCCGAAGCAGAATAATCTGGAGATCCCGTCATTGCAACCAAGGTCATCAGGATGAAACAAGAGAAAAAAAAGGTGAGGATGACCTGTCTATCTCAAAGATTGCGGCAGAACAATAAGAAGTTATGCAACAAGGAAAGGAACCTGACCAAAGAAAAGCCAGTACAAGAAAGGTGATTGCCATAGGAGCAAGACCCAGGACAGACAAACATGGCATATGTCAAACCTGGCTGCAATCTGAGAAAGCGTGTCATTTCACAAGTTATCAAAGGTATGCAACTCTCGAGCCCGACGGGTTAGGCAGAATGAATCGCATGGACCTCAAGTCAAATTTGCCGCGATCAGTTGAAGTCATGTGAACCACCGTGGATATCTACCACAAAGAAAGCTCATTCACCATTGGCCAAGGACCGTGTACCGATCCAGTTAGCCTGATCAGTCACTCAAGTTATGAATCGTCCGTCTTGCCGATTTACCCCAGTCTGCTTCATTAAAGGTCACCGGCTCAGCTCGGCATTTTAAATACAAGAACCGGATTGAAGCATATCAGGACCGATCGCCACCCGGAAGGGGCAATCAGTCAGGAAAATATCGGCATAAGCAAATGTTCAGAATTTGTGCCCCGCCCCGAATCCTTTAGCACGGTGGACAGGCTAAAAGAAATGTGAGGCAACCCCACATACCGTCAGTCAAGGTACCGATAGTAATCATTCTGAGATACCAACTACCGATGAAGGCCAACACAAAGATTCAAGACCGTACCACGAGTAAAACCCGAGGTACCCTAAACACAGCTTGGGTATCGTCAGCACTCAGCCTATGACAAGACATTCCGTTACCATACTAATCAGAAAATATCAGGATGGAAATCAGCAGGAAAGAATGTGATGTATCAAGGAAGAACATTATGTCAGAACTACGGATCGGGTGAAGTAAACCCCCTCAGCAGAGATATTGGATGCTAACATGGGAACAGTATGCGGTAAAAAGGAAATCCGAGAAGCAGCAAGTTTCCGAAGGACGGTAAGTTTACGATGGTTCCCTGAGCAACCAAATCTCGAGGACGAGATTTTTCTAAGGGGGGTAGATTTGTGACACCCTGGATTTTGGAACTTTCTTTTTCCAAAAAAATTCGGATTTATTTCTGGATTTGCGATTGGATTTGATTTTGATCACCTCGTTGGACTTGAAACTTGAGCATACTTTCTTTCCTTGCTCAAGTGACCCTTGAATTCAAGCCTTTCCAATGCCATTCCATGGATCCATCTCATCCAAGCCACCATTTTATTCAAACCATATATTCCTTTTTCCAATAAAAGGGATATTCCAATTATTTGAGGTTTGTGAAGCAACCCCTATTTATATTGTTCCATAAATCCCCAAATAATTCCCACATGCATGGACATCATATCTTGCAAAATTCTCCAAAAACATTTCATAGCCCAAGTGGATTTTTCCTCTAGAAAAATTCATTTGTCCGTGGGGGAAGATTGGAGCTTTGTGAAGGGAGTGCCATTTCTCTTGATCCATTGCTGGTGAAACTTTTTGTGCCATCTCATATGATCATATCATTGATCTCCACCAAATTCCACCACCATTTGCTTAGCCAAAATCCCACAATAAATTCCCAAAGTTTGGATGCAGCAAGGGGGCATTGTTAAGCAAGTGCATGATAGGGGATCCCATTTGCCTTGAAACTTTTTGATCATGATCCTACCACCAAATAACTCCACAAAACCAGATTTGAGCCAAATCAACTTAACCATGTGAGTGCACCATCATGTTTAAATTTCTGGTCAGTGGGCCACATTGTGAAGCAAGTGCTAGCTATGTGTGTCCAATGGCTACGAAATTTTATACACATGTGCACCATGCCAAATAACTAAGCTACACCAATTGTCATCCAAATCCACCAATCCTATGAGATGCTAGCTTCAACATTGCATTTCTGGTCCAATTAGACATTTAAAAAGGAAGTGATATCTAGCTTACTCCAAATGAGATGAAACTTAGTGTACATACTCATCCTAGTGTATGATTGAGCTATGCAGAATATCATGCCTAGAGGAGCTATGTACAAGCCATGCCACAGCACAAACACCTTCTGCCTCATTGTGCCATTTACAAAGCAAGTACCATGTACATTGCTTTGTTTGGGCCCAAACTCCACAGAAGCCTAGTCCCTTGTACCCTAAACCCTGGAGACAGCTTGGTCCTATCCAAAACCCCACCATGTGATCCCAGCTTCTGCTCCAAATTTGCTACATCAAACTGCTGATTGAGATTGAGATCACCACGGTGCATCTATTGACCATCCAGTTGTACCCATGTGATCAGCACTCGAAGGACTTCACTGTGGACAACTTTGGCCACGATAGAACTCCCCCAGTTGCACCCTACCCTTTGGTGGCCATGCTCTTGGACGCACACGGCGTGCTCTGGCCGCGCTCCGCGCGTGCCCGCCACGTCCACCTCGCGCCACAGTGCGTCCCCGTCGTCTAGCTCATGTCTCTCCGTGCCGCACGGCTTTGCGCAGCCGCGTGCTCCACGTGCCCTCCTCTGGTATCCGCTCGAGCTCGCCAGCTAGCCCAGGCCGTGGCCGCCCGCCATTGTCACGGCCCGGAGCTCGGATTCCATCTTCCCCTATATAAGGGCTTGCTCTCGTGGCCTCCTAGCACCACCAGCGGCCTCCCCTCATCTCCTAGCTCCCTTCCCCCTCTTCAATTCGTCCCCGGAGACCTGCCATTTTCCCCCACTGTCTCCGTGGTCGCCGCCGGCATCCTCCAAAATTTGAGCCACCCGGGGCTCTCCCTCTCCACCCAGCGCTCCTCCCCAACACCCTTAGCCTCTCCGCCTCCCAAAGCCCCCGTCGGATCCCTTGCCGCAACGTCCAGGCCGTGTGCCCGTGGACCCCCATAGCCGCCGCGCCCGCCGTGGGTGTCGCCGCTGCTGGCCGCCCCGCGTGGAGTTGCAGCCGCCGGCGGCACTGCCGAGTGAGCCGCACCCCGCGACCCATGCGGCCGGCCTCCTCTTCGCCCCTCGCCGGAGCCACACGTGGCTGAGGCCGCTCCCCTTTCCTGCGTCGCAGGGAAGAAGAAGGAGGCGGGGAGGAGAGAGGAGAGACGCTGCCAGGTGGGCCCTGCCTGGAAGTGAGGTTGACCGGGGGGCCCCGCCCGTCATTCACATAACCCGGGCCTGTTTTCTTTTTTTGGAAGCTCATTTCTGTTGATGCGTTTTCCCTTCAGGAAGGCGCATTCCGTGTTGCTTCGGGTCATAATACGCCACCACCACACCGAAGGCGTATTTCTCCGGTCTTCAGCTCTAAATACGTTTTCTCTGCTGAGAAAACATATTTCCACCAAAAACCAGCCCCCCCCGATACGGTTTCGCGAATATCTCCGCAACCGTAAGTCCAAACGTGGTGATTCTTTTTGCGTTGTCTTCGTATCGAGCTCCTCTTCAGTTTGTCATAGGTTTTGTGCCATGTTTTTATGTTGTTATTTGCTGGTCAAGCAAAACATGGCGTTTGACCTTTTGCCCGTTGCTTTTTATGAAATATTTTGCAGGGTTCTGCTTGTGTTGAAGATCCGGGAGTGTTCCACACTCCTCTGGTGAAAGGCAAGCCACAATACCCTTTGCACCTTCGCAAATCTTGGACGTGCTTTAAAAATTGTTTTACGATGATATGCTTATATCGTTGATCGTGATCATGTTGCCATTCTATGATTGATGTCATCCTTGCCATGCTATCCTTGATATGCTATTGTTATGCTATGTTTTGCCATGTTATATCCATGCTATGCTTTGATCATGTCATTGCCATGATATACTCTGCATCATCGTAACCACCACATACCAACACCATGTTAAGTTGCTCATGTTACACCTGTTCATGCTATGCCTAAGTTATGCTCAACTGCATTCATAATATTGCCATGTTAATAACTTAATCTTTGTAACACGGATAAGTTCACCAACTAAAAATGTGTTTGATCATATCCGAAACTATCATGTTAATATGCTATGCATTGTTATGATCTGATACTCATGTTGCACCTGATGCTTGTGTTCGCTGTTGGAGATATGCTTCGTAACAAGTTGATCAGGAGCCACCGAACCGGGCTTATCCGTGCAGCCACATTTTCCTGTATGGGCGGGCCTTGATTCGGTCTGCCGGTGGATTCTCTTATTTGTATCACCAAGTAGGGGGGGCTACACGCACGCGCTGCCCTGATCAGGCAGGCGGCGGTAGTCCTGACAGCCAGTGTTGTTATGAGCTCAGTCCCCGTTGGGACTGTATTTGCCACAAGGTGGCCGAGTGGTTCTGGTGGTAACGTGGACACCTAACCACAGGGCTACCCAAGACGGAATGTCGGTGATACGGTAAGAGGGACACTCGGTATATCCGTCTCGTTGGAGAAGTCCTAGTTCACTCCTGCGGTGCGAATTCCAAGGATCCTGTGGGACAAGTATCGAGTATATCGGTCTCGTTGGAGAAGTCCTAGTACTAGGTCACACCTTATGATCAACTTGAGTTCGGTGGTAAGTTTGTGGTAAGTGGATGGTTATGCGATAAGTGGATTTGTTGGGTGGCAACGAGGGACACCTAACCCGTTGAATGGTCGTGCGATGACCCGTTTGGTCATGCGACGACCCGTGGAAGTGATTGGTCACGAAGTGACCCGGTGCTTGAGTATGTAAGGACTCCGAGGTAAGCCATGTGATCATGCGACGATCATGTGGGGTCCATTGTGCGTGCATTAGTCGTAATGATGTTAATATGCTTGATGATTATCTGGTTGCATTATATTGTTGCTCACCTGTTTAATTCACTAATATACTTTAACCCGTTGCCATGTTATTGTTTTGCCTTGTTGCATGGTTGTTGTGAGCTTGCAAGTACATTCAATGTACTGACCTGGCGTGTTATGCCAGATTTTCAGGCCGTGCTTTGGATGCGTAGGACGATGTTCCCGGTGTTTGCGAGCTAGGAGGTGTCCCAGCCAGTGTCCCTGTGGATTGGAGTTCATCATCGCCGTTATTGTTCCGCTGTCGTCGATATTCCGCTGCTAGAGTTATGTTGTTGCTTGATGTAGAGCTGAGGCTAGCCTGAGGAGCAAGTTGTGTCTCCGCTAGCATTGTAATAGACCTTGTGTACCCCTATCTTCGGCAATACAAAGCTGTTCAGTTCTATATCAATCAGTGTCGTGCTCCAGAAGACTTGATCTCTGGGCTGGTACACGGGGCGTTCCGGTCCTCTGAGCCGGGGTGCCACAGCGTGTGCACTGACAGAGACGTCCTTGCGGGGGGACTTGAGAATGAATTCGCTGCTGTGATTGACTAACAGCAGCATTTTGATCGACTGCGGTTTGCAACAAAAACGCCAGGTGTTGGATTTCCTCTGCCGCCGATATACGAGGCTTCAGAGAGTTTGCAATCCGAGTTGCCGCTTGAGATTTTCTACTGGGGTGACCATAGCTCGGAAGGGCTCTCGTCCCGAGCCCCTCAGTTGCCGACTTGTTCTGCTTTTCCTAAGCCGAGCTACCTCCCGAGCTTGACGCTCCAAAGTGTTGTCTAGCTCGGCCAAGCGCTCTCGCTCAGCCAAATTAGTTAATCTGGCTGCCTCCAGGCCTCGCCCTTCTGGAGTGCTTGTGTCAATGGGAGTGTTTAGCAGCCGCTCGGCCGCTTCTGCTTCTTCCCGCTCCTCCCGAGTAAGAGGGCGAGGTTGTCGACTTGTCTCTCCGAGCTCTAGCCTTCGGAAAGCGGATACACGCCAGGTCGGATCCTGAGTGCCAGCCCTGGATGGGCTGTTAGCTTCATATCGGGCGTGATTGTCCCGAGCTAGCGATGGCTGAGAGGACGGAGTCTCGGCCATGCACACTTCTGCAACCGCGACTGGGGCGTCGCTGCTGCCTTCTTGTTCGGCACCTGACTCGGGATCAGATGCCGCCATGCCTTCTTCTTCGACCGAGTCGAACAGAGGCAAGAGATATGATGTGGAGCCTTCTCTTGCGATCAGTTCATCCAGGGCCTTCTGGGCTGACTCCACCGAGTCAATGACTGCCACCTGCTGAATCTTGACCGATTTTCCGCGATGGTGAGCGCGCAGGCGGCCCGAGCGCTTCTTCTTGTGGCAGACCGATAACAGCGCGGGTGCTTGGCGATGGGCCGAAAATTGGAGGCGCAGGGCCCCCGACTCGTCAGCTCGGAAATGGACGCTGCCTCTTGAAGGCAGCAATTGTGCCTGGAGCGGAGAATCCGCCAACCAGGCAGAATCATCAGCTATGAAAGCCAACGATCCGAAACAGAAAACCTCTTCGACGATGAGCTCGGGGCCGTGAACCGACGAAGAGGATGAGAAAAACGCCATCTCTACGATTGCTGATCAACTCAGCCCCAAGGTGGGCGCCAACTGTCGTGGATATAATCCTGACAATAGATATAGGGTATGAATGGAGCTAAATGAATCTATACGTAGAGAGGGTTGACGCAAGAGGATTATCCAGGTTAGGCCTCTCCGTAGAGATAAAAACCTAGATAGCGTAGCTGTTGAGTATAACGATTATACATGAAACATAGATAGCGTACGACTTTTCTACCTTGACTTGTACTTCAAGTAGACCATTGTATTCCTATATATATGCCTCCAAGGATCAAGCTGTCGGGACCCGGGGTTAGCGTATGCAAGTCCAGTTAAGACATAGTCATATGGAGAGCCGAGAACCGCACCCACTTGTCTAAGCAGACAAGGCCAAGCACTGAACATTCTCGGAAAGCATCGTACGTGAGGGGCATCCCATCCAGGCCGGATGATCAACTGAGATGGGTCCTCATCGTCCGCACACAAGTCTAATGATATGGGTGGTGAACTCCCATATTCAAAGACAAGTCGCCTCAACCATACTATCGACTATCTCAAAACTCTTACATAGACTTACTCCAGCCCGATCACTTAGTCGGGGTCTAGGGCGGGCTCGATCATACCACAAAGTGTGCACGAGACGGAGTCTCGAACAATCGCATCGCGATGCCCCAAGCTGCGCACATCTAAGGGCCACTTGGTGTATGAAAGACCGCCAGCCAGAACACAACTAAGGTCTCGAAAACCCATACAAAGACATGCATGTTATAACATACACGCAGCATACATGCCTTGTATGAACAGTAGGTACCATTGCAATTCTCTACAAAGTGTACATATTTATTGATAACTCTTATAGAGTGCACACAGAGATCACATACATGTGATCCAACATTACCTTACAAACGGAAGCAAATTATGTCTGAGTACAGACAAGTTTAACAAATGGCTTAAGAAGCCTTATTTAAACACAAAGCCCTCCATGAGGGAACCATTCGTCTGACTGGGACTAGACTAGTTGGTCTTCAGTCGTCCAGCTCGATGAAGAAGCCACCTTCGGGGTCAGTGGCATCATCTAAAACATATATTAAGCAAACGTGAGTACAAAGTCGTACTCAGCAAGACTTACATAGGAGCTATACTACTCATGCATATGTATCAAGGTAAAGGGAGGTGGGGTTCATTTGCAGAAGTGCCAGCTTTGACTTGGCTAATCCTGAACTACGAATACCAGACTTTGAGGTAAGAAGCGTACACGAGTCCACTACTTTCTCCAACCAATACACCACTATGGTGCCTTCCTCGACTTCCCCACAAGTAAGCACGCCATAGCACTCACACTTATCTTGGTGTGTTTTAGAAGTATCCGGTTCAAGTTATCTAATAATCAAGCTAAGCTTTCCAAGCAGTCCATAACCGCGGGCGCGGCTATTCGAATAGTTTTGTTAACCTTGCAAGGGTGTACCGCTACACACACATGACCATCATTTACCGCCTTTGATCTCGACACCATTCAAGGGGTGCCAGCGAGGATGCTCACCACAACTGTTACCTCATAGCTGATCTAGTCCGAGAAAGCCGCCTACTTGGGTTGGTTACCACTATCGTGAACCCGGCCGGTTTACCGAAGTGGACCCAAGTGATGTGTGCGTGGTGCATAAGCCGGTCTCGGATGAGCCGTTCTCTCACTTAGCATCCAGGCCACAGACCTACCAGAACTCCGAACTATTGCGACATCTGGACATCGAAAGGGATGAGTTAGTAAGTTGAGAGGGGTCAGTGAGCCCAATGTGTGGTTGTACTCTTCATCTTGGATCACCACACAAGAACTCGTACTAGGGCGGTGTTCAACGAGACAACCCACCGTGTACTCCTACACAGCCTCTCATCGTTCACCTTGTATTAGGGTCGATTCACCAACACTTTTCTACCATCATCAACATGATCATTCCCATCCCGACTCACATCATAGTAACAACATGGTATCATACTAAGCATGCAATAGGCAGTAACATTGCAGGGGCCACATGATATCAAACAACTCCTACATTTGCTAGGATTGTGGTTTGCTTACTACTGTGACAAAATGATAGGTCATTCAAAGGAATGGGTTCATCTATGCGGTAGAAACGAAGCATGGTAATCATCCTAAACAATGCATAAGCGAGACATGAGAGGGAAGTGGGATTTTCTCGACATGATCAATGGGGGTTTTCTTGCCTTGCTGACGAGGTTCGGGTTCGGGGTCTTCAACGAAGGTTGCAACCTCTTGCTCCGGTTCCACCTGTATTCGACAAACAAAGCACGAAGTAGCAATCAATATGAATGCAATTCTCAAGCACATGAATGAATGTTGAAACTTGAAGTATAAGTTTTGATGTGTGAGGCAATTCCATTTAAGTGGAGTATATTGCATTTGAAATGCAAATTCAAACTCCACATTTGAATTCAACATTAACCAAGTTGTATGTGATATGGTTTGATCATTTTGAATCATCTTCAAATGTGTATGATATGCCTCTGATGTGTGATTGAAATGTAGCATGTTGCCATGGTTCAAGTTGCAAAAATATTTGATTTGAATTTGATTTAATTCCATTTAAATCAAATAGCAAATGCTACTGATCACATTTTAAATTCAACTCAAACAGAGTTTAAAGTTGCATATTTGGAAAGATAATTTTCTCCTGATCATTTTTCATATATTATTTTTCCAATTTGGAGTTAATATGAATTTTCTATGAATTTCCAAAGTTTGGGGTATTTTCTGGAATTTCTGGAATTTCTTTAATTCAAATAATCTCTGGAAAATCATTTAAATTAATTTATTGCGCAAGTGCTGACGTCAGGGGGGGCTGACATGTGGGGTCACCTTGTCAGTGACTGGGTTAATTAACCCGTGGGTTAAGTTAATCCAGTGGCTTAATTAAGCCACTGGGCCCACTGGTCAGTGACCCAGGGGTCACTAACTGGGTGCTTAACAGGGGGGGTTAGAGCTGACACGCCGGCGGCTAAACGCCGGCGACTGGACCGCGGCGGCGCTGCACGGGGAGGACGAATCCGGCCACGGGAGGGGAAACGGAGGGCACCGGCTTGCTCCTGGAGGTCGTCCGCGTCTTCTGGAGGCAACAGGGGGTTCACGATGAGCACTGGAGCGAGGAGGACGACGACCATGGCGGCGACGAGCTCCTGCGTCCATGGCGGAAACGTCTAGGGGGGGATTGAGGGGCCGCAAGATTAGGGGTTCTGCTCACCAGGAGGTGGTGAACGCAACGGCGCAGGCGGTGGAGACGGAGAGGCTTCAACGACGACGAATTCGCCGGAGTTGGCTTGCGGGTCCGGCGGCAACGTGGAGAAGATTCCGGCGGCTACAGAGCATCCGAGCTCGATTCCTTCTGCACGGAGTCGAAGTCAAGGATGGCGAGGAGGATGGACAGCACGGCGCAGCTCGGGGACGTCGTTCGCCACGCGGGCTTCAAGCTATGGTGACGGCGGCGTCCTGTTCTTCTCGGGGCTCAGCGAGAGAGAGGAGGATAGGCACTGGGGAGGGGGGGAATGAGCTCACGGCGTCTCCAGGGCGCGTCCAGGTGCGAGAAGAGGCCACGGGGGGGCCTGGAAGCTCCTCGACGACGACGTGTCGTCCCCGGCTAGCTCGGTGGCATTCCACCGAGCAGCTTGGAGGCGCGGGAGGGGGAAGAAGACCCCGCTGCCCCTGTGGGCCGGCTGGGCTGGGGTGGGCCGGCTTCGCCTGGGCGCCAGGTAAGGATTTCTGATTTCTTTTCTATTTCTCTTTTCTGACATTTGTTCTGTTTAGCCAAATAAAATAGCTAAACATTTTATTAAATGCTGAAAAAATTTATGTGGCCTCATAACAATATAGACTAGCCACTCATAAATTTTCAACATTTTTAAAATTAAATTAATTTGAATCTTAAATCAAATAGGGGTATTTCTTTAATTCCAAGGCACTGTTTGATTATTTGAAAAATCTATGAGCATGGGATGGGTCCCACATCACTTGATATGTGATCACACTCATTTATAAGACTTTTCAAAAATCTAACATGAATTTTTGGAGAAGATTTTTATCTGGCCTTTTGAATTAATTCATCTGGGGGGGGTTCCTTCTCCCATTTGGATTTTGAAGTTGATTTCCTTTGAAAATTTGACATGATGCAAGGTTACTTGATCCTAGCACATTACCTAACAGAGGGTTCTGACACAAGCAATAAACATCGATTCCACCAAACCCCAATGTATCCTTCTACATGGTATCAGCCTAACCGATCCAACCCTAGCCGTCGCCCCGTCGCTTCCGCCTCGCGACACCCCCGGGGCCGATCCCCATGATCGCCGGCACCGGGTGTCGTGGATATAACACTGACAATAGATATAGGGGTATGAACGGAGCTAAATGAATCTGTACGTAGAGAGGGTTGACGCAAGAGGATTATACAGGTTAGGCCTCTCCGTAGAGATAAAAACCTTAGTCATGTCCCAGGCTGACTGGGGTGTTCTCTCTTCAGAAATCCTGAGGATGGAAAAATGTTGCGCGTGCCCACGCCGGAGGGGAGGAGGGCTTATATAGAGTGCGCCCATGCCCCCTTAATGCCTCGGCTTAAATGGGTCTTAATTACAAGATTGAATGTATGCTTAAATACAGAAACAGTCTGTCCATTACTACTAATAAAGGAGAGGAAACGCCCGCGGCATTGAATGCTTCCTGTCCGTTGCGTTCCCGTCTTCCGAGTAAGGGGGGACTCACCGATTTCTCCAGAGTGTCGATCTACTCGGACCTTGCTGGACTTCCGAGTAGCCGTGTACTCGGAAGAGGCTTCTGATCTCCGAGTAACTTGTTACTCAGGGATTGTTGATGCTCCATGTTTTTTACTGGTCTTATTTTGTTTGGGAGTATTTGGAAAACCAAGGGTTTAAGGGTACCCCTTGGTTTCCCTTGCCTAGGGGTATGCCTTTAGTATTACCACGACACCGGGGGGGCGCCGCCCATACCTAGGGTTCGTCCGTCGGTTCCGTGGACTGGCTCCCCTATAGAGTCTTTTTCTCGATCTCTTGATCCGGGTTTTTCTCTCTTTCGCCGGTCGTCTTGATCGGCGTCTTTTTTGGTTTTCTGATCTAAGATGGGTTTGTGTCGCCCACCGTCGCCGTCGATCCTCACGCGCCTCTACTCCGACACTGGCGTGACTACCAGCTTCATCACCGACAAGACGGCTTCGCGCGCCGCCTCGCTGTCTTCGCGCAACGTGGAGACCCGTGGTCGCCTTCCGTGCATCAGCCTGCCCGTCGCCCTCGCCGAACGTCGCCGCCTTCGCATCAGATCGGGAGTGCTCTGCCACCATCATCGCCCCCGTAAAACGCCAGCTGGAGTCGCGTTGGCTGGCCCCGCGCCGGCTGACTCGCGTCGACTCGCCCTTGCCGAGCCCGCGCCGGCCGGTTCTGCTCGGTCCCCATCGCCATCATCACGCTGAGCAGAGCCCCTCCACCTCGCGGGCGATCGGATTGATCACCTGCCCGCGATCGACCCCTTCCGCGACACGCAGACGATCCGTATAGTCGTCCACGTGCACCTCCGAAGGATCCCGTGAAGAACGTCTTCGAGTACAAATGCCTATCCACCGATCGAGCATCAGGCGGCCGCGGCGTCGCCCCCGTGGTTCTCTTGGTGGCTGCCCCGACTTCTTTGCCGCCGCTGCGTCACCCCCATGTGCCGCATCGCCGCGACGCGCAGTCCACGCCGCCGCACCAAGGCCGTCCCCGCGGTTGCACCAACCCGCGCGCTGCCGATGTGTCACCCCTTTGAGCCGTAATGCCGCAGCCCGCGATCACCGCCGCCCCGAGGCCGTCCGCTCCAGGTCGTCCCCGAGGCTGCAACGACCCTCGCTCTGCCGCTGCGTCGCCCCGTCGGGCCGTAGCGAGCGTGGCACGCGGTCCCTGCAACCGCCCAGAGGTCTTCCCCGCCGTCGCCCCCGACACGCGCGCCGCCGCTTCGTCGCCCCTTCAGGCCGTAGCGCCGCGGCACGCGGTCCGCTCTGCCGTCTGCGCGCATTGACGCCCCCGTGGCACGCGTCGCACCACCTCTATTGGCGCAGGAACGCCATCGCCCGCGCCTAGTCTTCGTCATGCTGTCGGATCATCTTCACCTACTTCGAGCACCGCCGTCGCCGCGCCACCCGCGTCGCTACCGCTCACCCGAGCCGCACCGCCTCTATCTGCGACCGACGCGTCCCCCCCCCACGGGCTGCCTCTGGTTCCGCCGACTTCATCGCCGTCCATTCTCTTCGTCTTCGTCCAGCACCAGCTCATTGTAAGCGTCGCCGTCTTCTTCCTCGACCACTTCATCTAGCTCCGGGAACCGCGGGGACTCCACCCTCGACACCTTCTACCCCCCGCCGAGTTGCGCCGCAACCGTCGTCGAGCCCTTCTCTGTTGGTCCCTCCGGCATGGCGTACATCTCCTACTGGTCCCCGTCTACGCATGCCCGGTACTGGCAACACCGGTGTGTGCCTTCATCTACGACGTGTTCCCGGGCCTGACAAGCCTGGTGCGGCGCTTCGTCGACATCGTCTTCGTCTGTCTATGCATGCCCAGTGCTGGCAATACCGATGCGTGCCTTCGTCTACGACGTGTCCTTGGGATTGGCAAACCCAGCGCGACGCTTCGTCAACACCATCTCCTTCCGGACGTCACCGCCATTGTCAGAACCCAAGTTTAGGTAAGTGCTAGGGTTTGAGTTCCCCTTTGCATCATGTCAAAAATTCAAAAAGAAAATCAAAAATGGGCAAAAGAAAAGCCCTAAGAAATTAATTCAAATGGCAAGATAAAAATCTTTTTGCAAAAATCATTTGAATATTTGGAAAATTCCTATAAATGATGGTGATCATTTCAAAAGTGGTTTGGGTTCATTCCCATGCCCATGGAAATTTCTAAAATTCAAAATGTGCCCTGGAAATTAAATTTGACCCCTATTTGAATTGAAATTCAAATTAATTGAATTTCAAAAATGCTCAAATTCTACAAGTGACTTGCTACTGGTCACCTAGGATTTATAAAAATATTTGGGCATTTTTATAAAATGCTATGGTATTTTTTTACCAGAGCAAAACAAATAACAGAAATAAAAATAAGAAAAAGAAAGAAGACCTACCTCTCGGCCCACCTGACCCATCTGGCAGCAGAAGGCAGGCCCAGCCCACCAGGGGCATGGTCGTCTTCTTCCTGGCGCTAGGAGGACGTCGCCGTGGAGGCCATGCCGTGGCCAGGCGCCACCTCCTGCTTGCCACGCAGCTGCCTCTCTCCCCCGTACCTATCCAGCTCCGTGGACGCCCCGTGTTTGCCCTCCTCCACTTCCCCCTTCCTCTGGTTCTTCTCCCCTCTCTCCCGTGCGTTCCCGCAAGAACCCGAGACCCGCCGGAGTTCATCGTCGTGGAAACTCGCGGCCATCGCGAGAGATAGCCCCGACCAACTTGTCCACCGTGCTCAGCGTCCTCGGCTTCGTCACCTCGCTACTGGAATCGGGCCGGAAAGCCCCGTATACGACGCAGTCATCACCAACTCGCCGCCGGCCGCCGAGGACCTCGTCGGGAAATACGTCTCCATCGAGCTGCCCCTGCTCCCGTTGTGGACGCCTTTGACTCCGGGGTGAGCTCCTCTAACTTTCCCCCCAAGTCCCGCTCTTTCCCTCGCCTCCTAGCCTTGGCCGCCATGAGAACCGATGAGGTCCGCCGCCATGGACGTCGTGGAGCTCGAACTAGTGAGCTTCCGTCGTCCGCGGCTTGTCCTTGGCACTCCTGGAACTCCCAGGAACGCAACACACGCACGCCCGCTTCATCCCGCGCACGTTTTCGCCGTCCCCGTTGCAACAGTGCCACGGCGGCCACGCCATGTCGACGCCGGCGACGCTCCGGCCACGCCCGAGCCTCCCCGTGGGCACTGGGTGACGCGGGTGACCTCGGGCGTCCCTCTGGTGGCCTCGGCGAGCTCTCCCGTGGCCGGATTCGCCACTCCGGCGAGGCGTCGCCGCGTCCAGTGACGCCGGCGTTGAGCTGCCGGCAGCCCAGGCCATTAGGGCCCTTAATCACCGTGCTAATCCCCCCTGAGGTCTATGACAGTGGGCCCCCAGTCCCTCTAATTAAACACAATTTAAATTAAACCACGGGATTAATCCCAGACCATTGACAGCATGGCCCCACTGGTCAGCCCGCTGCTGACGCCATGCTGATGCAGTGCTGACGCAGTAATTGGATTAAAAGAATTAAAAGAATTCAGAAATTACAGAAAATAGTATAAACTTCCAAAAATCATAGAATATTCATATTAACTCCAAATTGGACATATAATATATGAAAAATTATCAGAAAAATGCAAGGATTATGAATATGCAAGTTGTTTTTATGTTTGACCATTTTAAAATGGGTGAACAGTAGAAAACATGCATATGGCATAATTTGAATTTGAATTTGAAGTTTGAATTTGCATTTCAAATGCAATATACTTCAATTGAGATGAATATGCTACAAACCAGTACCACTCACATCATGGACAACCTTATCATGTGTATGTGCATTTTTACTTCCGAATTTATCCCCCCTTGTTGATGATTGCCTCCGATGACAGACGTTCTGAGACGGTGATCACCCCCGAAGAAGAAGACCACCGTTAAGACCCGTGTTTCGTCAGCAAGGCAAGCAAACCCCATTGATTATGTCTATAAAATCCTACTTCCCTCTCAGTCTCGCTTATGCATGTTTAGGAGATCACCGAGACACGTTCTTTCGCATAGTTGAACCCATTCCGATGCATGACCTATCATTTTGTCACCGTATTAAGCAAACCACAATCCTAGCATATTTAGGAGTTGAATGATGAGCATGTGGCCCCTGCAACTGTTACTTCTTATTGCTGCTTATTGATACAATGAGGATGTTATGTTTGTGAGTCGGGATGGAATGAACACAGTGGTGCTGATGATAACGTGTTGGTGAATCCACCCTAAACAAAGGTGAACGATGAGAGGCTGTGTAGGAGTACACAGTGGGTTGTCTCGTTGAACACTGCCTTAGGCCCCGAGTTCCTGTTTTGTGATCCAAGACAAAGAGTATGACCACATGTATGGTTTATGGGAGCCCCGTTTGGCCTTTTTACGTACCCGATCCGGTCCAGGAGTCACACTAGATTCGGGCTTTCCATTTGACCTAACCATAGATATGTGGGTGGACCTGTGAGGCAGGGAAACCATCTGTCAAAGGTGGCGTCTCGGTCCCTTGCATTATCTGAGTCCTTTTCGTGGAACCGGCCGGACTCTCGAGCGGTGACAAACTCAGGTAGTCGACTCCTGGATTAGAGAAGGTGATGTGAGGGTAGTGCCTTGGTTTCATCCACGTCCAACACCCGCTTGAAGGGTGACAAGAACGAGGCAATAAGTGATGACACGCGTGTGAAGATGTACACCCCTGCAGGGTTAATGAACTATTCGAATAGCCGTGTCCGCGGTTATGGACTACTTGGAGACCTTTACCTGATCATAGACAACTTGAATGGATACTTATAAAACTCGCAATATAAGCGTGAGTGCTATGGCGTGCTTCCTCGTGGGGAAGTCGAGGAAGTAACCATAGTGGTGTATTGGTTGGAGACTTGGTAGTGGACTCGTGTACGCTTCTTACCTCAAGTCTGGTACTCGTAGTACAGGACAAGCCAAGTCAAAGCTGGCACTTCTGCATGTTGAACCCCACCTCCTTTACCTTGAAACTTGAGCATGAGTAGTATAGTTCTGATGTAAGTCTTGCTGAGTACGACTTTGTACTCACGTTTGCTTATTCTATGTTTTAGATGAGAACCCGGACCCCGATGGAGTCACCTTCGTGAAGCTCGACGTTGACTAAGCTAGTATAGTTCCAGACAGCAGTCTGGTCCCTCGTGGAAGGGCATGTTTGTTGTACAAGGCTTCTCTAAGCCATTTGTTAAACTTGTCTGTACTCAGACCTAATTTGCTTCCGTTGTATGATGTAATGTTGATCACAGACATGTGATCTTTGTATACTCTATGTGTAAGTCAATAAAGAAGTACTTTGTAGAGTTATGTGATGATACATGTTGTTCATACTAGACATGTGTGCTGCGTGTATGATTATAACATGCATGTCTTAGTATGGGTTTTCGAGACCTTAGTTGTGATCTGGCTGGCGGTCTTTTATACACCAAGTGGCCCTTAGATGTGCGCAGCTTGGGGCATCGCGATGCGATTGATCATGACTCTGTCACATGCACACTTGGTTGTATGATCGAGCCCGCCCTAGACCCCGACTAAGTGATCGGGCTGGAGTAAGTCTATGTAAGAGTTAGGATTCAATCAATAACATGGTTGAGGCGACTTGTCTATGAGTATGGGATTCACCACCCATAAGAATTTAGACTTGTGAGCAGACGATGAGGACCCATTTCAGTTGATCATGCAGCATGGATGGGATGCCCCTCACGTTTGATGCTTTCCGAGAGTGTTCTGTGCTTGGCCTTGTCTGCTTAGACAAGTGGGTACGGCTCTCGGCTCTCCATGTGATTGCATCGTGACTGGAATTACATACGCTAACCCCGGGTCCCGACAGACTTGGTATCAGAGCAGGACTGTCTGTAGGATTATTCAACCCTTGGTTGAAATCGAGTCTAGCACTCTATAGTTATATAGTTACTCTGGGTATAAGGGAACAACGTAAGGCTTCTTTTTCTCCTTATCATCATCGATCTGAGTTCTGGGACACCCTTACCTTTTCTACGGGATGATAGGACTAGGCTCATCTATGTCTTACTAGAACAGCTCGTTGATTGCTTCCTTGTAGCCGTAGGACAGTTGTGGTTGTCCAGAGTCTCCATGTTTTGAGTTCCTTGAAGAAGTTCTGTCCAATCTCCTCGAGGTTGTCTTGTTTATCCATCCCGGTGTAGCCGTTATGCTGCCCGATTTATCCCGTGTTTCTATGAATCATTGCCTTTGCATTATGACCTTTTCTTCCGAAATCATGTCCTCTTATCTTTGATTCCATCGTACAACCTGTTCTGATTGTTGATTTTTATCACACAGAATGTCAGGTGGAACTCGTAGTGATGTTCGTCCGAATCGAGACCGTGTTCGGAATCGAAATGATGATGAACCTCCACCACCGCCTTCTGCGGTGGAATTCATGATGGAAGCTGAGAAGAATCGACGTGATCAAACACGCCTTCTGGAGCTCATCGAGCAGAATACCTCACGTCATTGCAATGTGGTTGTGATCATTCAGCACTTCATCCTCCTCAAGCCACCGGTATTCCGATGTTCTTCTGAGCCCCTTGAAGCTGATGATTGGCTCCGTTCCATCGAGCGTAAGCTTGATACTGCACATGTTGCTCCCGATGATGGATTATTTTCGCGGTATACTTCCTGGAAGGTGCTGCTCTTCAATGGTGGGAGAACTATGTTGCTATGCATCCAGATGGTCACCTAGTGACTTGGCAGGAATTCCGTGACGCCTTTCGAGGGTACCACCTTTTGGATGAGCTAATGGAGCGCAAGAAGGAAGAGTTCTGCAATTTGACTCAAGGAGAGATGTCCATTCATGAGTATGTGACGGAGTTCAACCGTCTTGCTCTTTATGCCCAAGATGAGATCACCACCGATGCCGGAAAGCAGGCAAGGTTCCGTAAGGGACTTAGCCCCATCCTTCGTCATGATCTCAACCTCATTTAATTTGCCACCTTTGAGGATTTAGTCAACAGATCCTTCAGAGCTGAGCATGGCAATGAAGTGTTCGAAGAGTCCCGCAAGCATGCTCTTGAGCTTGCTCCTTCTTCAAGTTCAGCCCCTCAGAAGCTCCGAATATGGATTCCAACTAGTGCCATACCTCAAAAATTTCTTCAGAGGCCACCATCCAATATATGCCATCCACCTCAACACATTGTTCCTCCCAGGAATGATGGTGTTCAATCAAGTAATCCTGCTCCCAGCAATTCAGGCAGGATGTGTTTCACGTGTGGTCTGACAGGCCATTACTTCCGACAATGCCCTACAGTGTTGGTGGCACCACGTCGACCTAGTCACAAGCCTCCAAAGAAATCCACCACCAAAACCTTTCCAGCAAAGCTCTCAGTCACAAGTAGTGGTTGTGTGAACCAAATCTCAATTGAGAAAGCTATTGCTCCTTCTGACGTTATCCTTGGTACACTCCCAGTCAATCATGTTCCCGCCTCCGTTCTTTTCGATCCAGGAGCTTCTCATTCATTCATGTCGGAGAGTTATGCACTTCGTCATGAATTTCCTTTTGAAGAAATGTTTTCTCCAATGATCATTCAAACTCCTGGTTCCAAATGGCAAACTAATAGAGTAAGCCATGGAAATCAAATTGCAATTGAGGGTTTAGTATTCCTTGCTTCACTTATAGCCCTCAAGTCTGCGGACATTGATGTCATCCTAGGAATGGATTGGTTATCAAGGCAGAATGATTTCCTTGATTGTAAAGCCAAATCAGTTAAACTCACCCATCCTTCAGGCCAGATCATTGACTACACATCACCCAGCTCTAGAATCCAGATGCATACTTTGAATGTGCTTCCCCTTCCTGAACTTGAAGATATTCCTGTGGTTCGTGACTTCCTGGATGTCTTTCCTGAAGAGCTGTCGGGAATGCCACCCGACAGGTGTGTAGAATTCGTAGTTGATCTTATACCAGGCACAGCCCCAATTTCCAGACGACCATATAGAATGGCCCCACATGAGTTAGCTGAGCTAAAAAAACAAATTGATGCTTCGTTGGCAAAAGGCTTCATCCGCCCTAGCTCATCGCCATGGGGTTGCCCCGTTCTGTTCGTAACGAAGAAAGATGGAACAGAAAGGATGTGCGTAGACTATCGCCCGCTAAATCTAGCGACGATAAAGAACAAATACCCACTGCCCAGGATCAATGATCTTTATGATCAACTTGCAGGATCCTCTGTCTTCTCCAAGATGGATTTGAGATTAGGCTATCATCAAATCAAAATCCAAAATGAGGACATTCCCAAGACGGCTTTCACTACTCGATATGGTCTTTACGAGTACACCGTCATGTCCTTCGGTTTAACCAATGCCCTTGCCACATTCTCGCGCTTAATGAATTCGATCTTCATGGAGTACCTAGATAAATTTGTTGTGGTTTATCTTGATGAAATTCTCATCTACTCGAAGAACGAAGAAGAGCACGCAGAACATCTTAGGTTGGTATTGATGAAACATAGAGAGCATCGCCTGTATGCTAAATTCTCCAAGTGTGAATTTTGGCTACCAGAAGTGACCTACTTAGGCCACGTGATTTCTGCAAAAGGTGTTGCAGTCAATCCCGAGAGACTTCAGGCCGTCCTTGATTGGACTCCACCTGAATCGGTTAAGCAAGTTAGGAGTTTTCTCGGCCTAGCCAGCTATTGTCGTCGCTTCGTAGAGAACTTCTCCAAAATTGCAAAGCCTCTTACTGAACTCCTCAAGAAAGATAAGAAATTCCAATGGACCCCCAAGTGCGAGGAAAGCTTTCAAGAGCTAAAAATAAGATTGACTTCTGCGCCCGTACTTGCACCTCCAGACACCAAAAGGGATTTCAAGATCTATTGTGATGCTTCACGGCAAGGGTTAGGATGCATACTTATGCAAGATCGACATGTGGTAGCTTATGCTTCACGCCAATTGCGGCCACATGAAGAGAACTATCCTACCCATGATCTTGAACTCGCTGCCGTAGTTCATGCCCTGAAGACTTGGCGACATTACCTCCTTGGTAATCGTTGTGAGATCTATTCTGATCACCAAAGCCTCAAATATATTTTCACCCAGCCAGATCTTAATCTCAGGCAAAGACGCTGGATAGATTTGATAAAAGATTATGACTTAGGAATCTCTTACACCCCAGGCAAGGAAAATGTCATGGCTGATGCACTAAGTCGTAAGTCGTATTGTAACAACCTCATGTTACAACAGTATAAACCACTTCTTCATGAGGACTTTTGCAAGCTCAATCTTGAGATAGTTCCTCATGGATTTCTTTCTACCCTGGTGGCGAAACCAACCCTTGAGGATCAAATCATAGCCGCCCAGAAACAAGATAGTAGTATTCAAGAGATCAAGCAGAACATTGTTAGTGGAGTTGCTAAATGTTTCTCTGCAAATGATAAAGGAACGATATTCTTTGAAAATCGTTTAGTAGTTCCTGATAATGAAGACATAACGCAGCTGATCCTTAAGGAAGCTCATGACACTCCCGTCTCCATTCATCCCGGTAGCAAAAAAATGTACCGAGATCTACGCCAGAGATTTTGGTGGACCCGGATGAAGAGAGACATTGCACAATTTGTTGCCGAATGTGATGTTTGTCGTCGCATTAAGGCAGAACACCAAAGACCTGCTGGTACTCTTCAACCATTGTCTATTCCCGAGTGGAAATGGGACAAGGTCGGTATGGACTTCATCACCGGCTTTCCAAAAACCCAGAAAGGAAATGATGCCATCTCCGTTGTCATTGATAGACTTTCCAAAGTTTCTCACTTCCTTCCTGTTCGCGAGTCTATAACTGCTAGCCAGTTAGCGGACTTGTACGTCTCTAGAATTGTGTCTCTTCACGGTGTTCCTTCGGAAATCAATTCTGATCGTGGTAGCCTTTTCACCTCTAGATTCTGGGAAAGTTTTCAGAAGCTATGGGAACTCATCTCTCCTTTAGTACAGCTTTCCACCCTCAGTCTAGCGGTCAAGTTGAAAGGGTTAATCAAATCTTGGAAGACATGCTCAGAGCTTTTGTTATCTCTTTCGGAAAGAATTGGGAGAAATCTCTTCCCTTCGCCGAATTTTCTTATAACAATAGCTATCAATCTAGTCTGAACATGGCTCCCTTTGAATTCCTCTATGGCCGACGATGTCGAACACCCCTTAACTGGTCAAAAACCGGCGAAAAACAACTCTTTGGACCAGATATGATCAAGGAAGCAGAAGAGCAAGTTCGCATTGTTCGTGATCGTTTGAAAGCCGCTCAGTCTCGTCAAAAGAGCTACTATGATCATCATCATAGAGAGGAGAGCTACAATATTGATGAGAAGGCTTACCTTTGGGTTACTCCTCTGAAGGGAACCCAAAGATTCGGTATCAAAGGCAAGTTGGCCCCACGTTACATCGGACCTTTCCGTATTCTCGCTAAACGTGGAGAAGTTTCCTACCAACTTGAACTACCCCCACACCTTTCCCGAGTACATGACGTATTCCACGTGTCGCAACTCAGGCGTTGCTTCAAGGACCCCATCCGCGAAGTCGACCATGAAACGCTTGATCTCCAAGATGACCTTTCTTATAAAGAGTACCCTGTTCGTATTCTTGATTCCGCAGAGCGTGTCACTCGTCGTCAGAAGATCAAGTTCCTCAAAGTGAAGTGGTCACACCACTCCGAGAAAGAAGCTACGTGGGAAAGAGAAGACCGCCTCCGTGCCGAGTACCCCACCTTCCTCCCGACGACTTCTGAATCTCGGGACGAGATTCTTTTGAGTGGGGGCGAGTTGTCAGAACCCAAGTTTAGGTAAGTGCTAGGGTTTGAGTTCCCCTTTGCATCATGTCAAAAATTCAAAAATAAAATCAAAAATGGGGAAAATAAAAGCCCTGAGAAATTAATTCAAATGGCCAGATAAAAATCTTTTTTCCAAAAATCATTTGAATATTTGGAAAATTCCTATAAATGATGGTGATCATTTCAAAAGTGGTTTGGGTTCATTCCCATGCCCATGGAATTTTCTAAAATTCAAAATGTGCCCTGGAAATTAAATTTGACCCCTAATTGAATTGAAATTCAAATTAATTGAATTTCAAAAATGCTCAAATTCTACAAGTGACTTGCTACTGGTCACCTAGGATTTATAAAAATACTTGGGAATTTTTTATAAAATGCTATGGTATTTTTTTACCAGAGCAAAACAAATAACAGAAATAAAAATAAGAAAAAGAAAGAAGACCTACCTCTCTTACCTCTCGGCCCACATGGTCCATTGCAGCAGAAGGCAGGCCCAGCCCACCAGGGGCATGGCCGTCTTCTTCCTGGCGCCAGGAGGACGTCGCCGTAGAGGCCATGCCGTGGCCAGGCGCCACCTCCTGCTTTCCACGCAGCTGCCTCTCTCACCCGTACCTATCCAGCTTCGTGGACGCCCCGTGCTTGCCCTCCTCCACTTCCCCCTTCCTCTGGTTCTTCTCCCCTCTCTCCCGTGCGTTCCCGCAAGAACCCGAGACCCGCCGGAGTTCGCCGTTGTGGAAACTCGCGGCCATCGCGAGAGATAGCCCCGACCAACTTGTCCACCGTGCTCAGCGTCCTCGGCTTCGTCACCCCTCTACTGGAATCGGGCCAGAAAGCCTCGTATACGACACAGTCATCACCAACTCGCCGCCGGCCGCCGAGGACCTCGTCGGGAAATACGTCTCCGTCGAGCTGCCCCTGCTCCCGCTGTGGACGCATTTGACTCCGGGGTGAGCTCCTCTAACTTTCCCCCCAAGTCCCGCTCTTTCCCTCGCCTCCTAGCCTTGGCCGCCATGAGAGCCGATGAGGTCCGCCGCCATGGCCGCCGTGGAGATCGAACCAGTGAGCTTCCGTCGTCCCCGGCTTGTCCTTGGCACTCCTGGAGCTCCCAGGAACGCAACACACGCACGCCCGCTTCATCCCGCGCACGTTTTCGCCGTCCCCGTCGCAACAGTGCCACGGCCGCCGCGCCATGTCGACGCCGGGGAGGCTCCGGCCACCCCCGAGCCTCCCCGTGGGCACTGGGTGACGCGGGTGACCTCGGGCGTCCCTCTGGTGGACTCGTCGAGCTCTCCCGTGGCCGGATTCGCCACTCCGTCGAGGCGCCGCCGCGTCCAGTGACGCCGGCGTTGAGCCGCCGGCAGCCCAGGCCATTAGGGCCCTTAATCACCGTGCTAATCCCCCCTGGGGTCTATGACAGTGGGCCCCCAGTCCCTCTAATTAAACACAATTTAAATTAAACCACGGGATTAATCCCAGACCACTGACAGCATGGCCCCACTGGTCAGCCCCCTGCTGACGCCATGTTGATGCAGTGCTGACGCAGTAATTGGATTAAAAGAATTAAAAGAATTCAGAAATTACAGAAAATAGTATAAACTTCCAAAAATCATAGAATATTCATATTAACTCCAAATTGGACATATAATATATGAAAAATTATCAGAAAAATGCAAGGATTATGAATATGAAAGTTGTTTTTATGTTTGACCATTTTAAAATGGGTGAACAGTAGCAAACATGCATATGGCATAATTTGACTTTGAATTTGAAGTTTGAATTTGCATTTCAAATGCAATATACTTCAATTAAGATGAATATGCTACAAACCAGTACCACTCACATCATGGACAACCTTATCATGTGTATGTGCATTTTTACTTCCGAAGTTGTCCCCCTTGTTGATGATTGCCTCTGATGACAGACGTTCCGAGACGGTGATCACCCCCGAAGAAGAAGACCACCGTTAAGACCCGTGTTTCGTCAGCAAGGCAAGCAAATCCCATTGATCATGTCTATAAAATCCTACTTCCCTCTCAGTCTCGCTTATGCATGTTTAGGAGATCACCGAGACACGTTCTTTCGCATAGTTGAACCCATTCCGATGCATGACCTATCATTTTGTCACCGTATTAAGCAAACCACAATCCTAGCAGATTTAGGAGTTGAATGATGAGCATGTGGCCCCTGCAACTGTTACTGCTTATTGCTGCTTAGTGATACAATGAGGATGTTATGTTTGTGAGTCGGGATGGAATGAACACAGTGGTGCTGATGATCACGTGTTGGTGAATCCACCCTAAACAAAGGTGAACGATGAGAGGTTGTGTAGGAGTACACAGTGGGTTGTCTCGTTGAACACTGCCCTAGGCCCCGAGTTCCTGTTTTTTGATCCAAGACAAAGAGTATGACCACGTGTAGGGTTTATGGGAGCCCCGTTTGGCCTCTTTACGTACCCGATCCGGTCCAGGAGTCACACTAGATTCGGGCTTTCCATTTGACCTAACCATAGATATGTGGGTGGACCTGTGAGGCAGGGAAACCATCTGTCAAAGGTGGCGTCTCGGTCCCTTGCATTATCTGAGTCCATTTCGTGGAACCGGCTGGACTCTCGAGCGGTGACAAACTCAGGTAGTCGACTCCTGGATTAGAGAAGGTGATTTGAGGGTAGTGTTTTGGTTTCATCCACGTCCGACACCCGCTTGAAGGGTGACAAGAACGAGGCGATAAGTGATGACACACGTGTGAAGATGTACACCCCTGCAGGGTTAATGAACTATTCGAATAGTCGTGTCCGCGGTTATGGACTACTTGGAGACCTTTACCTGATCATAGACAACTTGAATGGATACTTATAAAACTCGCAAGATAAGAGTGAGTGCTATGGCGTGCTTCCTCGTGGGAAGTCGAGGAAGTAACCATAGTGGTGTATTGGTTGGAGACTTGGTAGTGGACTCGTGTACGCTTCTTACCTCAAGTCTGGTACTCGTAGTACAGAACTAGCCAAGTCAAAGCTGGCACTTCTGCATGTTGAACCCCACATCCTTTACCTTGAAACTTGAGCATGAGTAGTATAGTTCTGATGTAAGTCTTCCTGAGTACGACTTTGTACTCACGTTTGTTTATTCTATGTTTTAGATGAGAACCCGGACCCCGATGGAGTCACCTTCGTGAAGCTCGACGTTGACTAAGCTAGTATAGTTCCAGACAGCAGTCTGGTCCCTCGTGGAAGGGCATGTTTGTTGTACAAGGCTTCTCTAAGCCATTTGTTAAACTTGTCTGTACTCAGACCTAATTTTCTTCCGTTGTATGATGTAATGTTGATCACAGACATGTGATCTTTGTATACTCTATGTGTAAGTCAATAAAGAAGTACTTTGTAGAGTTATGTGATGATACCTGTTGTTCATACTAGACATGTGTGTTGCGTGTATGATTATAACATGCATGTCTTAGTATGGGTTTTCGAGACCTTAGTTGTGATCTGGCTGGCGGTCATTTATACACCAAGTGGCCCTTAGATGTGCGCAGCTTGGGGCATCCCGATGCGATTGATCGTGACTCTGTCACGTGCACACTTTGTTGTATGATCGAGCCCGCCCTAGACCCCGACTAAGTGATCGGGCTGGAGTAAGTCTATGTAAGAGTTAGGATTCAATCGATAACATGGTTGAGGCGACTTGTCTATGAGTATGGGATTCACCACCCATAAGCATTTAGACTTGTGGGAGGACGATGAGGACCCATTTCAGTTGATCATCCGGCCTGCATGGGATGCCCCTCACGTTTCATGCTTTCCGAGAGTGTTCTGTGCTTGGCCTTGTCTTCTTAGACAAGTGGGTACGGCTCACGGCTCTCCATGTGATTGCATCGTGACTGGAATTACATACGCTAACCCCGGGTCCCGACAGCCATCTTCTTCGCGGCGTCCCGTGCTACGACTAACGACCGCCCGCCAGTGCCGCTCTTCCTGAGTCGCGCTGCGCTCCTGACTTCCTTGCACCCGTGGCTCCTCGGCGAGTACCTCGACACCGGCTACCCCGACTACGGCTTCACCACCCTACGCTCTCGGCTAATTCGACAACGACACAAAGGGCTACCGCCTGCTTGGGAACCTCATTGGCTTCCACTCAAGCCACAAACTCCGCGATGTGTCGACCGTTACGACTGTGGTGGGGATGTTTGTCGGCTCCGCCTTCGGATTCTTCTTCAATCTCACCGTCTGTGTTGCTACTTTGTGACTGCGGGGGGATGTTGAGTATATGGATTATACTAGGAAACATAGATAGCGTAGGACTCTTCTACCTTGACTTGTACTCCAAGTAGATCATTGTACTCCTATATATATGCCTCCAAGGCTCAAGCAATAAACATCGATTCCACCAAACCCCAATCTATCCTTCTACAGAAAACACTCGGCAGGGACGACGCAGAGTACAGCCAATGTCTGGGAAATATATGGGCATTATCTAGACAGCGTACGGGAGAACATCTGGGTTGCATCTGAGTTTTCTGGGTTGCATCTGGATATTTGCACGGAGAGCCGCGGGCGTGCAACTGGTTCAGGCCTGCGCGCAGTTGCCGGGCGGAGCGGAGCGCAGCCCGGGGATGGAGGGCCACGGCTCCGCAGGTGACCTCAACCGGCGGAGGAGGAGAAGGAAACCGCCGGGCGCGCAGGACGCAGCCGTGCGCAGAGCTGCCGTCCTGGGCGCAAGGAAGCTGTAGACGATGAGCACGAGGAGGCCGCCGCCAGCGGGCACGAGCTCGACGAAAGAAAACGCGCGACGGGGAGACCTCGGGGAAGACGGGCGGCGCAGCCTCGAGGGAGCCGCACGGAGAGGAGCGGAGCACGGCGGCCACCATGGCCGCAACACTCGCGCGACGCTGCGTGGACGACGACGGGGCCGAAGGTTCAGCTCGCACGCGAAGCGCTTCCTGGATGCAGACAGAGACGGCGCCGACAAGCACGGCGGAGCTGACGAGGTTGTTGACGAAGAAAAAGTCCCATCCGGAACGGGAATCCGTTCGCCGCTATTAGAATTTGAGTTAACTACGGCTTGTAATCTAAACTAACTCTTCTCTCTCTCCCGGTTCTATCTCTATCTCGTCTATCAACTGGATTCCTAGGTTGTAACGTATTGTACGCCAAGACAGGTTGTTTCTGTCTATCAATATATAAACACAAGGCTCCTCTCGTTGTGGAGTTGAGACGCGTCAAACCTTTCATGGTAATCAGAGCCTCTCCTCTTCAACACATCTAGCCAAAATATTCCATCATGTCGTCCTCTTCAGCGCCAGTCGTCCTCAACCTCGGAACGCCGCTGGCAGAGAAACTCGGGAAGGGGAACTACCTATTGTAGAAGGCACAGGTGATGCCAGCCCTGCGAGGAGCATAGGTGACCGGTCTGCTGGAGGGCACAAACGCGGCGCCCCCGAAGACGGTGGAGCGGACGGAGACACAAGTACCATGGTTCCAAACCCACTGTATGGGCCATGGTTGTCCAAGGATCAACAGGTTCTCAGCTACCTTCTGAACTCCCTCTCGAAGGAGATCCTCTCACAGGTGATAGGGAAGGAAAGCAGCCATGATCTATGGAGTGCGTTAACAACCTTGTTTGCATATCAATCACAATCCAGAATCACCAATCTCATAATTGCTATAGCAAATACCAAGAAGGGAAACATGCCAAGCAGCACTTTTATGGCCAAGATCAAAAGTCTTAGCGACGAACTCGCTGCAGCCGGTCGACCTATCTATGATCCGGAGATGGTAGACTATATATTGGCTGGATTGGATCGAGATTACGCCCCTGTAGTTGTTGTGGTTGGAGCCGTAAAGAACCAAATCACTGTTGATGATCTGTTTGCCCAGATTGCATCGTTTGATCAACGGATGCTGGTGCTTGGAGATGGACCTAGCGCTGGTTTCAACTCCTCTGATAACGCGGCCTATCGAGGTCGCTCCCAGAACCGTGGCGGAGGCCGCGCAAGAGGATCAAGAGGGCGTGGTCGCAGTGATCGGCCTCCTCCTCTTGTCGGCACCAATGGTGGTTTTCGTGGGCGTGGCGGCCCGCGTCCAGGACAGCAGCAACAACGAGCAGAACTGTCGTCTGATAACCCCGAGTGCCAAATCTTCTTTAGGTTTCACAGGGGAAGTGCACGCTTGTGCTGGTGGTGCTATGAAGAAGATGATCAGGAAGAAAAGTCAGCCAATACTGCTACGAACTCGTACGGCATCAACACGAATTGGTATGCAGACACAGGCGCTACAGATCATATCACTGAAGAATTAGACAATCTAGCAATAAAGGAAAGATATCATGGTCATCAGCAAATTCACAATGCAAACAGCGCAGGTATGGAAATTACTCATGTTGGTCAATCTATTGTCAATACCCCGGAAAAAAATATTTATCTAAACAAAATTTTCCATGTTCCCCAAACCGAAAAAAATCTTGTCTCAGTTCATCGTTTTACTCGTGACAATAACGTGTTCGTGGAATTTCATCCTTATTTCTTTTGTATCAAAGACACGCGCACTAGGAGAACACTTCTTAAGGGGAGATGCATAGGAGGTCTTTATCCACTAATCTCCTCGTCATCAAGATCAAATAAACAAGTTTTTTTTCGTCGACAAGCCTTCTTCAGCAAAGTGGCATAGTCGTTTAGGTCATCCCTCGTCAGTCATTGTCAAGCATGTTATTAGCAAGAATAAACTTCCTTTTAGTCATGAGTCTAGCGTTGAGTCTATTTGTGATCCATGTCAGCAAGCTAAAAGTCATCAATTACCATATCCTACGTCTACCAGTATCTGTACATCTCCTTTGCAACTTGTTTTCTCATATGTATGGGGGCCTGCTCCCACCTAAGTTGGTAGACATTCATACTATGTAAGCTTTATTGATGATTATAGCAAGTTTAATTGGATTTATCTTCTCAAAAGGCGTTCTGATGTGTTTCAAGTTTTCTTGAATTTCCAAAAACTTGTTGAAAGAAAACTAAACACCAAACTCATTACCATGCAAACTGACTGGGGAGGTGAATATGAGAAGCTAAATTCCTTTTTTCAACAAATCGGAATCTCCCATCATGTTTCATGTCCACATGCACACCAACAAAATGGGTCAGCTAAACGCAAGCATCGACATATAGTTGATGTAGGACTCACTCTTTTATCCAATGCGTCCATGCCTCTTAAATTCTGGGATGAAGCTTTCTTGACTGCCACTTTTCTCATTAATATTCTTCCTAGCAAAGCCATTAAATTTGAAACTCCTATCACACGTCTTTTTGGCATCACACCTGATTATAAAGCACTTCGTGTCTTTGGCTGTGCATGTTGGCCAAATCTTCGCCCATACAACACACGATAAACTTGCTTTCCGTTCCAAACAATGTGTCTTTCTTGGCTATAGTCCCCTTCATAAAGGTGTCAAATGCCTAGATGTCTCCACTGGCAGATTTTACATCTCTCGTGATGTTGTATTTGATGAGTCTTTGTTTCCGTTCAAAAATCTTCACCCAAATGCCGGAGCCCTTCTTCAAAAGGAGATTCTTCTCCTTCCACCAAATCTTCAAAGTTTTGATTCCGGGGGTGACGATTGTACTGACCAATATGATAATGCTATGTCCAGTACTGTTTGTGTGCAGGCACATGGTGGAGAACATGCAGAAGAAAACGGTGCAGAACATACTCAAAACGGTGAAGAAAATGGTGCTAATGAGCCTATATTTCATGTGAATATTGAAGCTGGAGGTGGCGCAGGACACGAGGTGGATTTGGACCCACCTGGAACTCCTGTTCGCAGATCCCCCTCGGATCGTGTGCGGTCAACAGCAGGGACACATGCAGCAGCCGCAGCAGCCAGTACGACAGGAACGACAGGCGAATCCTCTTCGCCGGGTCAGGACAGTGACAGCGCCGGATTCTCTGCGGCTAGTCCAGTGAATTATTCGCCGAGTCCAGTCAGAAGCGATCATACGGGATCCAGCGCGGATTCTAGTGGGGATTCTTCTCTGCAAATACAGAATTCAGCAGCAGACTCATACGCATCAGATGTGGCTCAGAATTTTGTACCCAGTCCTGTGCAGCAGCAGCAAATAGCAAATCCTCCACGAATTATGACTCGACTGCAAAAAGGGATTCGAAACCCAAAAATCAGAAGCGATGGCACTATACGATATGGCATGTTATGTATCTCAGGTGAACCAACAAGATTGCAAGATGCACTTAGTGATGTCAGGTGGAAAAAGGCTATGGATGAAGAATATCAGGCGCTTATAAAAAATAAAACATGGCATCTTGTGCCAGAACAGAGAGGTAAAAACATCATTGACTGCAAATGGGTGTATAGAGTCAAAAAGAAAGTAGATGGCTCCATTGACAGATACAAGGCACGTCTGGTTGCGAAGGGTTTTAAGCAACGTTATGGCATAGACTATGAGGATAATTTCAGTCCAGTTGTTAAAGCAGCAACTATACGTCTTGTACTGGCAATTGTTGTCTCTAGAGGATGGAGCTTAAGGCAGCTAGATGTTCAGAATGTGTTTTCGCATGGTGTTCTGGAAGAGGAGGTTTATATGAGGCAACCACCAGGATATGAAGATGGGAATTCACCTAACTTTGTGTGTAAACTTGACAAGGCAATCTATGGACTAAAATAGACACCTCGAGCTTGGTATTCCCGATTAAGCTCACAATTGAAGTGGCTTGGATTTTCTGCATCTAAGGGTGATACATCCTTTTTTATCTATAACAAAGGGACAAACACTGTTTTTGTTCTTATATATGTTGATGACATTATTGTTGGAAGTTCCTCACAGAGTGCCACTAAGACTTTGATGCGTGATTTAAGTTCAGAGTTTGCCCTGAAAGATCTTGGTGACCTACACTTCTTCTTAAGAATTGAAATCAAGAAAATTCAAGATGGCATAGTGTTGAATCAAGAAAAATATGCTTCTGAAGTCATAACTCGCATGGGAATGAAGGATTGCAAACCTTCACCTACACCTTTGTCATCCACAGAACTGTCAGCATATGATGGATAGCCACTGAAGGAAGAAGATAGCACAAAGTACAGGAGTGTTGTTGGTGCTTTGCAGTATTTGACCTTAACACGTCCAGATATCTCTTTTACGGTAAATAAAGTTTTTCAATATTTACATGCTCTAAAGCAGCACAATGTTGTGGATGAACAACTCCACCGTGTTGCTACAACGTGGACAGCACAAATGTTGAAGGAACCACTTCAACGTGTTGTGCTAGATATCGCTCTAGGGGCGTGGGCTGTCAAGATCTCAATCCAAACTCTCAACACACAAGATGTAATCCAAGATCTTTAGGGCAGAGCACAAAGTTCCCTTTTATTGGTAGGTAGTAGATACATAGTCTGGTTACCTAGGTAGAGGTCTAGGCCTCTATTTATAGGCTGCATGAGCCCTCACTATCTAGCTCTACTCACAACTAAAACATTCCAGAGAACACTACTTAAAGCTAGGGAAAGGATGTAAATATCCTGGTTACGAATTATAGCTAGAATACTCTAGAACACACCACAACATATATGATAAAGGACCAAATTACCTAGAATATAGTAGAAGTGTGTAGAAGCCATAACAGATTAGACTTCTACTTTTATTTTATTTTCATTGTATCTACTGTCCCTCATCATCCTCCCCTGGTTGTTTAGAACTCAACCACGAGTTATCTTCATAAAGTGTTTGCTCCGGATGATAAAGAGTCAAGTCTTCCATATTGAATGAGTTGGATATCCCCATCTCCGCTGGAAGATCTATCACATAAGCGTTATCATTTATCTTCCTTAGAATAGAGAAGGGTCCATACTTCCGCTGTCTTAGCTTTCCTTTAACACCCAAAGGAAGTCTTTCTTTTCGTAGGTATACCATCACCTTATCACCAGCTTGGAATGATTTCAGCCTCCGTTTGCAATCAGCCAATTGCTTGTACTTCTGATTTTGTGCCTCCAAGACATTAAGAATTTCCTCAAATAGTTCTATGTAGTTATCAGCAAAGGACATAGCTGCTTTTGAGCTTCCCTTTGATGGTAGCTTCACCAGATCCACCACGTGTGTTGGAACTTTAGTGTAGACAATAGAGAAAGGACTTCTTCCTGTTGATCTATGTTTGGAGTTATTGCAGGAGAACTCATCAAGAGATAAAGGCAAATCCCATTGCCCCTTTCTATCTCCACAAATGCAACGGATCATATTACCTAAAGACTTGTTCACCACTTCCGTTTGGCCATCTGTTTGTGGATGAGTTGTACTACAAAATTTTAACTCAGTGTTGAATTGCTTCCACAAGGTCAGCCAAAATGCAGCAAGAAACTTGCTATCACGGTCTGAAAAGATGGACCTTGGAACCCCATGAAGTCTGACCACTTCTCGGAAGAATAAATTCGCGACATGACGAGCATCTGTTGTCTTGCGGCATGGAATGAAATGAGCCATTTTGGAGAATCTGTCCACCACCACAAACACAGCATCATACCCGCGCCTTGTTCTTGGCAAACCCAAGACGAAGTCCATAGATATATCCTCCCATGGAGCATCAGGAACAGGTAAAGGCATGTATAACCCCGTGTTCTGGACCTAGCCTTTGCATGTTTGACATACGGGGCATCACTGAACAAACTTTCCAGCATCTCTCTTTAGTTGTGGCCAAAAGTAACGAGACTCAAGATTAGCGATAGTCTTGTCACGTCCGACATGGCCACTAAGATCACTTGAATGGAGCTCTCTAATCAACTTGTCACGTAGAGAACTTCTTGGGATGCACAACCGATCATTCTTGAAGAGATAGCCATCTTGCACTAAATAGTCGTCACCTAATGGTTTTCCGCTTTTGTGCTTTACCCAAACATGGCCAAAGTCTACGTCCTCTTCATACAACTCCTTTATTTGATCCATGCCCGGAAGTTCAGCCTCAAAAGAAGTCAAGAGGCATGCACGTCGACTCAAAGCATCAGCTACTCTGTTGGTGGCTCCAGATTAATGCACAATGAGGTAGTTAAACCTTTCTAAATATGCTGCCCATCTTGCTAGCATGTGATCCACATGCTTTTGATTCCTAAAATGCTTCAATGATTGATGATCACTGTAAACAATGAACTCTTTAGGCAACAAATAGACTTCCCAAGTCATTAAATCCCTGAAAACAACATATAATTCTTGCTGATATGTGCTCCACTTTTGTCTTGCTTCACTCAGCTTCTCACTAACTAATGCAATGGGTTTTCGTTCTTGAGATAGAACAGCCCCAATGCCTGCTCCACTTGCATCACACTCCAGCTCAAAAGTCTTACTAAAATCAGGTAGTACCAAGACAGGGGCTTGTGAGAGTTTTTCCTTTATCTCCTTGAAACTAGCTTTAGCAGATTCATTCCATTGAAACTTCCATTTCTTTAGGCATTCAGTAATCGGCGCCACGATGGTACTGAAATTTTTCACAAACCGCCTATAGAAAGTTGTGAAACCATGAAAACTCCTCACTTCTGAAATAGTCTTTGGAGTTGGCCATCCTCTAATTGCTTCAACTTTAGCGTCATCAACATGAATTCCCTCGCTTGTTATGACAAACCCCAAGAAAACAAGTCGTGTTTGAAGGAAAACACATTTCTTGAAGTTGACATAGAGTTCGTTTTCCTTTAGTACCCATAGAACCTTACTGATGTGATCCAAGTGTTCATCCTCATCCTTGCTATATATCAAGATGTCATCAAAGTAAACCACAACAAAGTGGGATAAGAAGGTCGAAGTACCTGGTTCATCAAGTGCATAAAGTTACTTGGTGCATTTGAGAGTCTAAATGGCATGACCAACCATTCAAACAACCCTTCCTTTGTCTTGAAAACTGTTTTCCATTCATCCCCGGGTCTGATGCGGATTTGATGATATCCACTCTTTAAATCTAGCTTCGTGAACACTCTTGCGACACTAAGCTGGTCTAGCATGTCATCCAAACGGGGAATGGGAAATCTGTACCTTATGGTGATCTTGTTGATAGCTCTACTGTCCGTACACATGCTCCAAGATCCATCCTTCTTTGGCGTGATCAAAGTTGGTACGGCGCATGGACTAATACTCTCTCGAATGTGCCCTTTATTCAGCAAGTCCTCCACCTTTTCTTTTAGTATGTCATGCTCTTTTGGGCTCATTCGGTAGTGTGGCAGATTAGGAAGACTTGCTCCGGAATTAAGTCAATTCGATGTTGAATTCCTCTCATTGGTGGTAGACCTTGTGGTTCTCCAAGTATGCTCTGAAATTCAGCTAATAGGCCTTGTACCTTTGCTAGAATTTCAACCATCGGTTGCTCTTCCCCTTTCACGATAAGTGCAGCACACATATTTGCCTCCTTTAAGTCTTCCATAAACTCATTAGAGGTGTGAGAAATAGTTAACATTCTTTTTCCCCCTCCTTAGAGGTACTATGATCTGTTTGGTTTGGTAGAATGATAATCTTTCGCTTGTTCCAAATGAAAGAGTAGTAATTTTCCTTCCCCTTGTGTGTGGAATCCACATCAAATTGCCAAGGTCTCCCAAGAAGAACATGGCTGGCATCCATATCAACAACATCACACAACACATTGGAGCGATAGTACTTGCCCAAAGAGAGTGGCAGGTTGCATTGTTTGGTGATCCTCATATTCACCCCTTTCTTGATCCATCCAATGTTGTAGGGATTTGGGTGATCTTGTGTCTCAAGCTTTAAATGGCTTACCAAATTTTGAGAGATAAGATTCTCGCAGCTGCAACTGTCAATCACTAGCTTGCATACCTTGCCATTCACTGTGCATTTTCTCTCAAATATTTTATTTCATTGTGTATTGTCGGGTTGTGGAGTCGAGCACAAGAGACGTTGAATCACGCATACTACCGCTTCACCCTCTTCTTCACAAACATCTTGTCCTTCTACATCCTCATATTCATACTCTTCGTCATATGCAGCATCATGGACAGTTATGTTGACGAAATTTCTTAGTGGGCAACCGCTGGATATGTGTCCCTCTTCACCACACTTATAGAACTTTGGGCCTTCATTTACCTTACCCTTGCCTCTAGTTTTCTTCGGGATGGGTCGTTTCTCCTTTGGTGAAGCGGTCTTCTCTTCTACTCTATTAGGGTGACTCCTAGACGAACCTTCGGTATGAGGATATGGAGGATATGGAGCCTTACTTGCCTTTCTTGTCCTCACAAACCTTTCGGCCTTTAAGGCTAGAGCTTGTGCTTGATCAGTGGACCAGATTTGTTGCATCATTAACCGATCTTGAATAGCGTCATTGAGACCATTGATGTACCTTGCAACTTGTTGATCTTCAGTTTCGGCAAGGTTGCACCTCACTTGTAGCCTTAGAAACTCCTTCGTGTATGAAACAGTCCTATTTCCTTGAGCACAATTTTGGAATTGGATAAATAGGATCTGTTCATAATCTCCCTTTCAAAAGACTTTTCATTTGCCGCCAAGTTCTCACACGAGGTTCTCCTCTCAGCATGCGTTCTTCTTGAACACGATGTCACCATGCACCGGCTCCTCCTTTCAGCTTGTATGCGACCAAAGGAACTCTACGATCTTCTGGAACCTCCATGACCTCAAAGAAAGTCTCCACTTCATATAACCAATCAAGACACCCTTCAATATCAGCATTTCCATTAAAAGTTGGGATCTCAACTTTCACCTTGTATGTATCCCTTCCATATGTAGTGTTGGGTACTCTCCGATATGCATAGAGATCTGGTTCTTCAAGGGCATCATCATACTCTTCACCTCCAGAAGTTCCAACATGACTTGGCCTTCTTGAAGTATGCTGAACTGCATGTTGTCGTGGTAGTCTTGCTCCAAGATTGCCTTCCCTTCTTCGTGGTTGAACATCTTCTTCTTTAGATGAGACTTCTTCATTGGCAGCAGGGGGAACACCCCTTCTTATCATCTCAACCAGCTGATCGAATATCCTATTAAGATCTTCACGCAGCTCTTTGATCTGCTGTTCTGCAGCATCCATCCTCTTCTCCAATTGCTCCATTGCTTGCTGCAGCTTGCTCTCATACAAAACGACGAGAACTGGTAGGGATCAACGAGGCTCCGATACCACCTGAAGCAGCACAACGTTGTGGATGAACAACTCCACCGTGTTGCTACAACGTGGACAGCACAAATGTTGAAGGAACCACTTCAACGTGCTATGCTAGATATCACTCTAGGGGCGTGGGCTGTCAAGAGCTCAATCCAAACTCTCAACACACAAGATCTAATCCAAGATCTTTAGGGCAGAACACAAAGTTCCCTTTTATTGGTAGGTAGTAGATACATAGTCTGGTTACCTAGGTAGAGGTCTAGGCCTCTATTTATAGGCTGCATGAGCCCTCACTATCTAGCTCTACTCACAACTAGAACATTCTAGAGAACACTACTTAAAGCTAGGGAAAGGATATAAATATCCTGGTTACAAATTATAGCTAGAATACTCTAGAACACACCACAACATATATGATAAAGCACTAAATTACCTAGAATATAGTAGAAGTGTGTAGAAGCCATAACAGATTAGACTTCTACTTTTATTTTAATTTCATTTTATCTACTGTCCCTCATCATGCTCCTACCTCCGCTCATTGGACAGCTGTTAAGAGAATTGTTCGATATATCAAGCACACTAGCAAGATTGGCCTACAGATCAAGCACTCAAACTCAACTCTTGTCAGTGCCTTTTCTGATGCAGATTGGGCAGGTTGTAGTGATGACAGAAAATCGACTGGAGGTTTTGCAGTTTTCTTTGGGTCCAATCTTATTTCTTGGACTGCTAAGAAACAAGCTACGGTGTCACGATCAAGTACAGAAGCTGAATATAAGTCCTTGGCGAACGCCACTGCTGAAATCATTTGGGTTGAATCCTTGCTTGAAGAGTTAGGAATAAAGCAACAACGATTCCTTGTTTATGGTGTGATAATCTGGGAGCTACCTACTTATCTGCCAACCCTGTTTTTCATGCCAGAACAAAGCACATTGAAATTGATTTTCATTTTGTGCGAGAACGAGTTGCGGATAAGAAACTGGAGATAAGGTTTATTCCTTCACAAGATCAAGTTGCGGATGGATTCACCAAGGCGTTGCCAGTCAAACCTTTTGGTTCAAGGGTCATCTCAACCTAGGCTAGTTTAGATTAAGGGAGGGTGTTAGAATTTGAGTTAACTACGGCTTGTAATCTAAACTAACTCTTCTCTCTCTCCCGGTTCTATCTCTATCTCGTGTATCAACTGGATTCCTAGGTTGTAACGTCTTGTACGCCAAGACAGGTTTTTTCTGTCTATCAATATATAAACACAAGGCTCCTCCCGTTGTGGAGTTGAGACGCATCAAACCTTCCAGCCGCAATATGCCCCACGGTGGGCGCCAACTGTCGTCGGTTTGTAAATGGCATATGCCATAGGATGGCTAAAAGTGGGGGAACGATGTGCAGACGCCGGCGCTCCGGAACGGGTCTAGGTACAAGCACACGGCGAGGTACCCAGGTTCGGGGCTCTCCGTAGAGATAAAACCCCTACTCCTGCCTGTCTGAACTATAGGCGAATATTTGTACAAATGTGCTCCTTGAGCTGTATCTGTTCTAGCTACTTGGATCATGGCCGAGCTAAGCTGCTACAAGCTGAACTACTACTTGGATGGATGGATGAATGGAGTGGAGCTCATCCTCCCTCACCGTGGGCATGCCTTGCCCCTTATATAGTGGTGGCAAGGATGCTCTAAGGATGAAGACACTAGGTAGAAGATGAAAGTGAGTACAAGTGATTTGATGGGGTGAAGTGATGCAATGTGACACCTCCCCTTTACACTATTCACGATGTCATGATGTGACTAAAGGTGGCATGGCTTGTCTTGTCGATGGGATGCCTCTGTTGACTTCCGGGCAACCGGGCTGCGGGCAACCGGAAGCCAGCAAACGAGCAGTCGGCCGGCTGCGCGGGCAGTCGGCGCGGAGCCATCAGGAGTTGGCCGAGCTAGGATGCAATCGGTGCGGAACCGCCAGCAGTCGGCCGAGCTGACCGAGGGCGCAGTCGGCGAAGACGCGCAGTCGGCGTTGCGTCGAATCGGTGACTTTGGTATACCCGGGGGTATTTCCCCCGACACCTAGCCACAAACAACATGTAGGGTTTTACCGGATGATGTTTCCCGGGGCCCGGAGCTGTATAAATCGCGTCTCCCTCTCCGCGTGCTAAATGCACTTTGACGATCTCCGCGCGTACGCTTGTCTCGCGACAAGCTCTCCTATGAGGACATATGTTGTGTTTTTCCCACGGTATTTCTCCCGCTATGGTTGTCGAAGAAGATTGGAGCCTTAACCCCCTACCTAGCACCAGATGTTGATGGGTGATCATCGAGACCAGAGCTACGAACACAACTTCTAGATTGTTCAAACAACCTATTATTCAAATCACAAAGGATCAATCTTTCATCGTCCAAGCTTTTACTTCAAATAAAACAAACAACGACTTCCTATGTGGCCAAAGTTCCTAAAGTTTAATCAATCTAGGAATCATACATGGCACATGGTAAAGGATGGAATGAGACATCTGATAAAGACCCTAACATGACATTTGCCGATCTTTCAAAGGGTAAGAAGAAAATAGGAAGGGGCTAAAACACTCCAATTACTCAAGCAAGACACGAGCCACTTTACCTAGGTTCAAGCCACCCGAGAAGATGTAATACCCTTCTCCTGTTGTGTGTGTTCTTGTATATCTCACTCCCCTCCCCTCCTTGGTTTAGAAAGTATTCTCTCTTTATGCCCTCGGGCCAGAGTTGATCCCTCCTCTCTTCTCTCTTCGAGAGGGCGAAGGATCTCCCTCACAATATTAGTTGGTAGCACATTTTGAGACATCATGGATTACCCTCAACCCAACGTATGTCGCGTGCCGTCAACAAATAAGGCATGTCGTAGCGGTATTGTAGCATACACATGGGCATCACCATCGTGCATGTTCCGTCAGATGAAAATAGTCGGGTTGTATCCTACAGACGACGCATCATGTGCCAAGGTCGCATGATTGCTTCAAGCATCGAGACAGCCATATACCTTGAGAGTGGGACACCCGATGTCATCCTCTGTGTGCCCTAGGAGCCAACCTCAGAGGAGCAGACGGGCTACCACACTGGCACGCCATAGGAGGCCTAGGGGAAAGCAAGTTAGCTACGGTTGAATCATCACTTCAAAACATAGAAGTTGAGCGAGTTAGCTATGGATGAATCATCACTTAAAAAATTATCCATGCTTGTCTGCAAGATCAATATAACAACCACTATATGCAGGCAATAACATGATAGTACCACAGCCGTAGTAAATAGTTTAATCATCATCACCAATATAAATATCCAGAATCGATATGCACTTATTTTTCTGAATTAATAATAAGCAATGAACTACATCTATCCCTTGCATCCCAACAAGTAATCTCAGAGTTCAGGTCATATTTTTACCTTTTCTTGGTCCCAAGAAAGATCTTGGTGAGGGTTCAGGTCATGGCAAGTCATTCCTTCAAATAAGGACATATCAGAAACAATTTAATGCGAAATAATGAACCAGCAGGCATTTTTGACAATATGCATACATAACAGCACTACATCAGAGGCAAGGAGATCTAATATAGCATTATTTACAATATTTCTTGCAAAGAATAAACCAGCAGGCATACGTACCAACACAACATGGAGGCATCAACAACCAAAGTTAACAAGTCAAAAATGGACTCTTTGCTCTTTGCTTTGTTCTCAAGTAGTAGTAGCAGCAGCATCAGAGGCATCAACAACCAAATTTATAAGGAGCAGCTGTTAACAAGTTGCAGTTATATAACTTTGTTTTATTATCATCAACAACCAAAGCTAAAAATGGTTCAACCGGGCTTCGGCCCAGATCCCGGCGGGGGTGGGTACAACCGAACATGGCCTTATTATTATTGGATAAAGGTGAATAATCGCAGAAGAAGCATATAGCTTAATTCAGCTAGTGAGACAGAATTATGCTCGCAAGCAGCGACTATATAGGACTGTCCAATTGAGAATAGACTAGCACAAATATTCCAACTCAACTCAAGAACTAAGAGCTGCTGTCTGTCACTTGAGTTCCTTCCAGCGCGATGATTTCAGACAGTTGTATTGAGTTGATCCATGGCCAAATCAATTCTACAGAAGAATGCTGCTCCATGAGCCCCCAAGCTCTAAGCAGACATACAGGGCATCAATTTGGTCCCTGTACGTTACAGCATAGAAATGGTTAAGCAATATTTATTTCATGGCACAGCATAGAAATGGTTAAGCAATATTTGCAGTTTAGTACTGAGCAAGAAATGAGAGATCCTGGATGCCTAATAATTATCACTGCATCAAATAACAAAGGTCAAGCACAAAGCGGTGTTCAGGCTACACAGTATGACAGTAAAGATCAAGCTAAGAGGACCATTACCAGAAACATAAAACAACAAGGATGACATTCTCTTGCATTCTGGCCAGAGATATAGGGAACCAAAAAAAAAAGGTGAAAATGTTTCGGGAGTCTGATTTACCTTCTCTATGAACACCATTCTCTTGCGTTCTGGAACATGCGCAACCAAGGACTGGGACCACTCTTCTCAACCTGCCATTCCTTGGGATACCATGGGTATTGCCACATCATAAAGGAACGCTCCGGGTGTGGCATCAGAGCAAGGTGTCTTCCATTAGGGGAGCAAAGGGCCGCAATACCAAGCGGAGAACCATTAGGGTTGAAAGGATAGATCTCTGTGACGTTATTAGCATCATCACAGTACCTCAGAGGGGCCAGATTAGATTTGACAACATCAGATAATACATTTCCATCTGGGAAAAAGGCCCTCCCTTCACCATGAGCACTCCAAATGCCCAAAGTAGAGCCTTCCATTCCTTTGAACATTATAGAAGGAGAGTCTCTTATGGCCACACTAATAAACCGACATTCAAAACGGCCAGATTCATTGTGAGTGAACCTTGGCTGGGACATGTCTCCACCTGCACCAATGGAGCCTCCAATATCGGGTCCTGGTACCCAACCAAGAAGAGCCATGAGCTGACATCCATTACACACCCCAAGGCTGAATGTGTCTGGCCTATTGTAGAACTCCTGGAACTGCTGTATGAGGGGCTGGTTGAACCTGATAGACGCAGCCCAACCTTTGGCCGAGTCAAGAACATCTGCATAGCTAAATCCACCAACAAATGCAATCCCACAGAATTCCATTAGATCAGCCTTCTGGTTCAAGAGATCCGACATTGTGATGTCCCACGGTTCAAAACCAGCAGCATGGAATGCAGCAGACATTTCCCTATCACTGTTGCTCCCTTCTTCGCGAATGATGGCAACCTTCGGTTTCGCGGATGCAGACAGTAGTTTCTTGTCTGTGAATTTGGGCGTAAAAGACAAATGCCATGAAGGTGATGTTCGGCTTTTTAAACCTTCTTTCTCAAGCTTGACACAAGATTTCAACCGCTGTAGCTCCTCAAGCTGAAAGCTTGTTTCCTCCCACATATCTCTGAGGTCTGAAGTTCTTTCTTTCAAACGCACCTCGCCATCAACAAGCAGCTCTATTTCTGGTGCTGCAGTTACTTCTCCTATCACATTAGCAGAAACCCCTGCTGCATGAAGTTTTTGCTTCACTACATCAAGGTCGTCCAAATGCACTTCAATTACAAGACCAAGCTCCTCCGCGAAAAGTGTTTGAAGGTCATTATCTTTTAATTCTATGTTGAGTTTAACACCACAGTTGCCAGCAAATGCCATCTCAAGAATAGTGACAATAAGCCCACCATCACTGATGTCATGACCGGCAGAAATCAGACGTTCACTGAGCAATTCTTGAACAACCTCAAAGACCTTTTTCAAGTAAGGGATGTCTTCTATATCTGGGCAGTCATTTCCAATTTGATCAAACGCTTGTGCGAGAGCAGAACAACCAAGTCGTCGCTTTCCTTTAGCCAGGTCAATATGCAACAGAACCCCGTCCATCCCAAGCTTTAGATCTGGAGTAACTGTCAAGGTTATATCAGGACATGTCACATAAGCACTGATAACAAGATTCCCTGGAGCTTTGACTAGCTCGCCATCACATTGAGCTGCCATAGAAAGACTATCCTTTCCTCCATCAATTGCAATACCAAGTTGAATCATGCAGTCAGCCATTGCAACAGCAGCATCATACATATCTGCTCCCTCTCCATCAATCTTTGCAGCATACATCCAATTGCCGCTTGCTTTGACGTCGGCAAGAGATGTAACTTTTGCCCAAACCAGATTGGTCAATGCCTCCCCAACAGCAAGCCTTGCCATGGCCTCAGGATTAAGCAAACCCTTTATTGGTTGTTCTCCAATGGCACAAGCACCACCTGTCAGATCTGTGTACGTCTGTGCAATTACAGCAACATCAGCAAGTGGAAGTTGGAGAGGGCCCACCGTCTGTTGTTGTGCAACAAGACCTGTAACACATCTGTCAACCTTAGTTGTCAAGAATCGCTTTGAACATACAGATGGAAGCTTCAATACTCGCTTAAGAACATCCATCAGTGTAACCTCGGGTGCTATGTCTAAGGGCTCACTCTGTCGAGAAACTCGCTTGAATTCAAAGGTCTTCTGAGGCATATCTCCTAAAACCTTTTCAAGCTCAAGATCAACAACAGGCGGTGGAGGAGGAAGGCCACTCAACTTCGCATGCTCCACAGCAGCACTGTCAATCAAAACAATCTTTCCACTACCATCAATTTCACCAAGGACAGCCATCGAAACTCTTTCTCTATCACAAAGTGACTGCAACAAGTTTCTGCTCTCAGGCTTCACCAATAATGCATCTTGTTCCTGGTATTCAGCGCCCCAGATCTCTAACACAGACAATGTGTGATCACCAACCACAACCGAGCGAATATCAATTTCAGCACCCTTAGGATAGATTATTTCTTTCACAACATTACAGTTTCCTCCAGCTCCCTGATCATGAATGCTGACGATTGGATTCTTCTCCCCCATTTCTGCACATGCCCTGATCACACGATATAATTTCTGTGCCATCTGAGCATCTCCTCGCTGCACTGCATTAAAATCAAGCTCTGCGTCATTCTGTCCGCTTACCATACTTGAGGCAGCACCACCACCCATACCAATTCTGTATGCTGGACCACCAATCTTCACAACTAGCATGCCAATTTCTGGATCCCCTTTCGATATGTGTGCATGGTCAATCTGCCCGATTGCTCCACTGAACATTATTGGCTTCAGCCATTCACGGCGCTCCCCGTTTGGCAACCTAGAACCAAAATTTCTTGTAAATCCCTGAATTAAAGGTTCACCAAACTTGTTCCCATAGTCAGAAGCACCGTCGCTAGCATCAATAAGAATCTGCAATGGAGAAGCTAAGTTTGATGGGTATGAAAAGGATGAATCCTCCCAAGGTGCATATGATTCTTCAATTTGAAGGTTTCCAACACAATAACCAGCAGTTGAAGCAACAACAAATGAACCCTTTCCAGTGGCATGTGTGTCTCTTATACGGCCACCTGCACCTGTTTCAGCTCCTGGGTAGGGTGCCACGGCACATGGAAAATTATGGGTTTCTGCTGTGAACAGGATTCCCATTTCGCACACCATAAGGGATAACGGTGAAGTGGAACCGGGTAGTGCTGGACGTAGGTGATTTACAAGGGAACCTTTTATTGCGCTTGAGTTATCCTTGAATCCAATAATAGAGTTATTGGGGTTAGCCTTCAAGGGACTCTTTACTAACTCAAACAAAGTACTTGGCATGGTCTCTCCGTCTATCTCAAGCTTTCCATTAAAAAACCAATGTCTGCTGTGCTCACTATTGGATTGCGCTATGTCAAAAAGTTCCACGGTTGTTGGATTGCGCTTGATGTCATCTCTGAAGAGGTGAGTGTAGTACTTTATATCTTGTTCATCAAAAGCCAGACCCATTCTAAGATTTATTTCCTCCAGTGCTTCCCTTCCCCTTTCCATGACTCGTATAACACTGACAGGTTCTGGAACTACATCTGACCGGAATGATGTGAGCTTGCTAGGATAAACACACTCTGTCATCCTGTCATGAATCAAAGCAGCAAAGCTGTTGAGTTGGCCTTCATCAAGTGGCTCACTACCAGACTGAAGGCACAAAAGATATCTTCTAGACCTCTCCAGGCGAGTTACTTCCACTAATGATAGAGCTTTACAAACTGAGACAGCATTCGTCGAGAAAGCTGTCGAAAATGTCATCCGGGGACCTACCTCAACAAGGAAAGAATAAGGACTCCTAGAAACCTCCTCAAGAAAGCTCCCTGTTTGTAAGTTATCAGGTTCATAAGTTTCTGCTAGGAGCCACTGAAGTGTTGCGAGCTTCGCAGAACTTAGTGCATCCTCCAACTCAACATTGAAGCATTGCTCAGTCTTTATATCAATAATATTAGAAGAAACCTTTGCCTGCACTTTCCTGAGTAACTCCTTGGCCTCACTCTCTTGAAGAAATGGTCTGCGGTAAAAGTGAATAATCCTTGAAACTAATTCCATGTCATCAACAGATGCCTCTATCAATGGACTACTAACTCCCCTAGATACTGCAGCAGTATGAGCAGGCATTGGTCGGATATTTGGAACAGTAGCCCTTTGATTAGGTAAACGGCAAAGATGACGTAGGTCCAGGCAATGTCGAACCACTCGTGACCTTCTCAAGGGAGGGTGTCTTGTGGAGATAAAACCACTCCTTTGTTTTCCCTGGTACAAAAAGAGAAGCACGAAAATGATTACATGCTGAAAAGAGAATCATATTTAGTTGATAGTTCAACTGGGTTCATACCATATTACTAGGAAAGCTCTGAAGACGTAGCATATTGCTTCCTGTCATTTCAGCATGAGATGCCATATTCACGCAACCTAAGATACTCCAAGAACCTGTGAACCACAGAACAGGCATTGAGCCACTGAGCATAACTAAAGTTTACTCTACAACATTAAAAACTGCAAAATTGGTTGTTGTCATTAGCAAATGTTTAATTAAGGAATTTATTTCATTATATTTTACGATGTAAGCAAAAAAAGATAAATGCACACACATATACACATCAAGACCAAGGTCAATATGCTTGTGCACGTTCCGGATTACAGATCACGTTGAATGAAAATACAAAGTGGTCACAAATATCTCTCAAGACATGAGAGCCCCTTAGGCTGTGCAGTGCAACTAGAAACAAACAACTGGCTTATTTGAGCCAAATGTTCATGACTTTTCAGTAGTTTCAGCATTCACATACTCACATAGACACGGATCGTTCACTGAATCAGAGAGCTCACTTATATGAAATGAATAATCTGGGATGAACCCATAAGATGGTCTATCAAATGCAAGATACTTCAACTGTTTTTTGAACGGTGTCAGATATATCAACTGTGGCTACATGAGCGATTCAATCTAGGTTCAGGAAAATAACACAAGGGGGAAATTACAAACCACACGCGATAAATAAATTTAGGAGATGAGCAATCGAGCGACGCGAGATGAACAACTGAACAACTTAAGAAGAAGCATGAACAGAGGAGCATGAGCATGTAGATGCAGCAGGTAGGCACGTATGCGGATACAGAGCAGACATGGTCGGTGAGTGCAGTGAAGTGTACCGGCGAGGACGACGCGCGTGGGGCGATGCCGGTGAGCCGACGGTATGGAGCCGCGGAACGGCCGTGAGGAGCGAAGAACGGGAGGCACGAGAGGGGGACGCGCGGCGCCTCACTGTGAGGGTACGGTGAGCACGCGGGCGGGTGGAAGGAGCGGAGACCGGCACTGTTACCTCGACGGGCGGCGCGCGTGCGGCCGAGGCGGCGCACAGCGAGGACAGGGACAGTACCGGGACGAGCGGCGGCGAAAAGGGAAGGGATTCTTCGCTGCCTTTTTGTTTGCCCTTTTCTTGGGCCGCATCATTATTGCACGTGTGGGATCAGGAGGTCAGAGTTTGGGCCTCTCCATGATTGGGCCTGTGAATGACTTTCTTTTGCAAAAACAAAATGTCTTCCTCTATTTTTTTTATAAAAAACAAACATGTATTTACATAACTGAAGATGGTTCAGTCTAGTATATAACTTATACACAATAAAATGTACACTTCCACGGTACATAACTTCCACATATTTCAGTTCAAAAACTGGCACATATTTCAACTATGAAGTTATCATGCTACAATCTTGCTCGTTGCATCAATGAGAGAAGGCAACGGAAATTTTTGAGGAGGACAAATAACTTGCATGTCGATGTAGTCTACTAGCACATGGTAGGTTACGAGGATGTTGCTTTGCAAAGCTGGCGGGAGAGGGGGCATCATCGGGGTGTTGAGGGTGTTGGAGAAGGAGGCGTCGAGGGCATCATCAGGGAAGGGACCACACCGGTAGAAGGAGGCTTCTCTAGGAGAGGAGCGCCTCAACGACCCATCGCCATCCCTGCATAGTCACTACCGTCAACCACCATCGGACGCGATTTGGGGGGAGGAAAAAGGATACGAGAGTGTGGTGTATGGAAGATTTCAGGATGGCTATGTTAGAAGGAAACTGGGTGGCGCACGATTGGGAATTGGAGCAGGTTTTGGCATCGGCCGGCAAGAAAAAAACGCTTTCACTAAACGAGGTCCCACGATGATAGAATGGTGGTGGTTTAGGTTCTCACTGAAGGTTGGTGAACTAAGAAATGATGAATTGAAGATGCATAATGCAAAGCTCTATGAGTTGATGTGTGAAATTCAACAAAGAAACGAGGAAGTTTTGTGTAGTAAACAATAACAGTACTTAGAAAAATTGCAAAAATTATAGGTGTAGGTGTAATATGTGTTTCTTTGTGCTTTTTTGTGTGCGGATTACTTTTACTGGATGTACTGATAAGGATGTAAACTTGTTTGTATTGTATTAAAAATCTATGATGAATGTAACACAATACATGAAGCATTTGTTTGTCTATTGTGGAAAAAAATGATGCGTCAACTAGTGGTTGTGTGCATGTTTTGCATGAAACATAGGCTTGTTAGGAGCAATATTGAGTAGACGAACAATCTGGAGCATTGTGTACAAGACTGGGAAAATTGATATGGCCTTTGTCAAAATACACAATTTGCATCCAATAACAAGTCTATATTCTACATAATATGTGCCGAACAAAAGTAGTAGTAATGTTTAGAGTACCTTATAAAATGGTCTTGCACACACAAACGGTCGGAGAAGATTTCGGTAGATTCTTTGATAGGATATCCATGGAAAATAGATCGGGCTAGAAAGGAGAACAAGTCAAGAATGCATAGAGGCTCAAATTAGATGCAAGAATTTTCATTTGACGGAGAATTTGGGTAGGAAAAGATATTGACTTGTTAAATTGTCTAGAGTCTGTAGATCTAAGAGTGAAGGGGGGCTGGGCATTAAGGACCTAAGAAAGCATAATACAAGCCTTTTGGTCAAATGGCGGTGGAAACTTAAGAATTCCTCTGGTTTATGGCAAGACATTATTTGTAACAGCCCAGTTTTCAAAAAAAAAAATGTTTTCGGTGTGAATTGTTTGATTTTCTGATTTGTTGCGGTGTTTGCATCCCCGATTTATCGATCGGCGATTATTTTCTCCCCCCCCCCCTTATCTCGTACCGGACGGAGACCGACCCCTGCCACCCTGACACTCGGCATTTGCGACACCGGAATTCACCCGAGCACCGTCGTGAAACCCGCACGAGACCAGCCGCAGCCAACGGAACGAAAAACCCCGTTTAATAATTAAACGGGATATTTTTATAGCGCGCCGGAAAGTGTTCTCGGAATGGTTCCAGCGCGAGGTGAACGTCGCAGGCTCGACGCGTTGATCGCGCAGTTCAAAGTCTTACCCAAATCGGAGGTACTGCGGACCCCCGGCGGTCAGAAACGTGAGTACCGCGCGCGCGAGAGAAAAACCGGGGATGTTTTTGCAAACTGCCAGCCACCGGGGCTATATAAAGACCACCACACTCCCACCCCTTTTCTAGGGTTTCCCTAGCATAAAATTGCAGCCACACCCCCAGTTTTGCCCCCAATTTTCGTCCAAATAGCCCCAGATCCGAAAAACCCTAGCCCCAGAATTTTTCCAGCCGTCAGATCTGGCCCTGGAGGGCTCAGATCGTGCCACGTCAGCACCCTGGCCAACCCTTCTCTCTCTCGTGGACGCCTCACCGCCGCCAGCCCTCGGCCGCCGCCTTCACCTCGGCCGGCCAGCGCATGCGCCGCCAGCACGAGGACAAGCCGCCCGAGCAGCCGCGCCCCGCGCCTCCCTCTCTTCTCCCATCTTCCTCCCTCTCCTCTCACCGTCCGCCTCGCCTCGCAGGTCGCCGGGGACACCGAGCCGGAGCCGCGACCGCCATGGACGCCGCCATGGGAAGCCGAGCCCGAGCTCGAGGTGCCGCCCCTCGCAGCCACCGGCCCCGCCGCCACCGGCCAGATCCGGCAGCTGGGAGCCGGATCCCCGCCGCCTGCGCCCCCTCCGGCCTCCTCTGCCCTCGCCGGAGCCGGCATTGAAGACCGCCGCCGCCACGGCCTGGCTGCCGTCGGGAGGAGCCCGACCTCCCCTCCAGCGCGCGTGGACGGCCAGCTGGGACGGCCTTGCCCCCGCGGCCCACCTCGCCAGGCGGCCCAGCCAGCCAGACTCTCCTCCAGCCTAGCCGCCACCGCCATGGGCCTCGGCCCACTAGGTGAGCCCAGGCCGCCCAGCCCCTCTTTTTTTTCTTTTTTTATTTATCTTTTTTTCCTGCTGCCTGTGATTTTTTTCTAAGTCCTAATATATTGTTGCTGATCTATTTTTGCGACGATTATTGCGATGAATCCGTAGCTCGTATGACGTTGGCCCCAAAAGGAAATTTGTTGTGCTTGATGTGGTGAAACTTTCATCTTTTGTGAGCATTTGCATTTGAGGTCATCTTGATTGTGTAATTGTGTGCTAAACAGGGCATCAGATCGTTAATTGCAACTGCTGCTGTTAAACTTGATGAAACTATTGCTTGATTGAAACTTCGGGCGACGGTTGCTTCGCAACCGTACGTCGGAATTGAGTAATTCCTTTTGCGTTGCGTTAATCATTGTTTCTACTTCAGTTGCATGCATTCACATGCCATAATTTCTTGTTGTATCATGATTGTATCTTGCTCCAAAGTAGCTACCCTGTTGTTAGTGTGCTGCTGTTTATATTTTTTTGCAACTTCGGTCGACGAGTGTGTCGCGGCAGTTTATCGGAATTGAGTGATTCTTGTTGCATATTGTTAAGCATCATGTCTACTTCCGTTATAGGTATTGCTATGTCATGTTGCTGCACTTTTGCATATAGATTTACCCCTGTTTATACAGCATGTGTGCATAGCTTGTCTTGCTTATATCTTATTAACCGTAACTCCGTTTGGAGTGTGCCTTATATGTAACTTGATTAGTTTTTCGTGTACTTTGTGTTTATGCTATTGTTTTCTGCTGTTAACCAACCTAAAATATGGTTTAGGGAAGAACGGTACCAAATGTTTTAATCATCGTGCGACACTTAGTGTTATGCCATGTTTAGGTTGTGCCTCACTTAAATTGACTAGCATAGATAGTTTACTTTGTGCTTCACCTCTTGATATGTTTGTGTGCTATGAGATGCTTGCTTGAGTTGCCATGTTAACAACCTCTGTTGATCACCTGTAGCTAAGCAACTTGAACCACCGTAAACGTGCGGTATTCGTCGTGTGTGACCGATACCCCACTTAAACTGTTAGTAACCGTTCTCGACGATAGATCCGTACCGCGTTGCCGTGTCGTGTGATGTCTTCTTGATCTTGTGTTGCCCCGTAGTAATAGAGTGCTTGCTCGTTGATTGCTTTCCAGTGTTTACCCTCTTGTGTGCTTCCGTGGGTACCTCTCGGAGACGATGCGAGCTTGCGATCAACTACACCTTCGGAACCCGACTTATCAACAGGCAAGGACTATACATTACTTATGATCCATTCTATTTCAACCAGCGGTTTGCATGCTAGTCTAGGTTAGGTTCGATGTTTGATCCTACCACATGTTTACATCCTCTTTCAAACCGATACAGCCATGTCCCTTCCCAGCAAATCTTGTACTGCTATGTTACTATTGCTCGTTGCTCAGCCCCTGCTTAGTATGCATGCTTAGGATGCTACGATGTTACCCTGTTACTCCTTGGGTTGGGATATCACATTGTTATATTGTTGTTGATGATATGATTATTATAATGTTGACTATATTCGACGAAGGATGGAAGGTCTAGGCTATCCCGCCCCGACGCTTTGTTCCATTCGAGTCACCTAGGATCCGAGTTCCGGGTATTGGTTTTAAGACTGAGCGCGCCTAACCGCGTGTGGGATTTTATGGGGTCCCCTCTTCTTACCTACCTAGCTTCAAACATTTCTAATGGTGGCCCAAGCTAATTTACCATTTGAAAACGTGTGTGTGACTGGTCCGCGGCCGGCAGATTTTCAAACAACTTGGGCCAGTGGAGACATGGTTTCTCTGTTGGTCCACCCGATCAGCTAGGACCCGGTTTCCCATGTGTGATTAACCGGCTATCCGACCTGCGTCATACGAAAGAGTCCGATCCGAGAGCGTGGCCGGCTTTTGGATTGGGTGTCGACTCCCCGGGGGCCACCCGGATTTGTTCGTTGTTAGCTAGAGGGACCTGTCGTTCCGGATCTCTTGGGACTAAATCATAAAATGGTTGCCTATCATGGGTAGCAACTGAGAGTGATGGGCGTGCGTGCGGAGCCTTGTAATGGGCAGTTGGTACACCCCTGCAGGGTTAAAAAAAATCGAGAAGCCGTGTCCACGGTTATGGACGACTTGAGACCTACTCCTTGTTCATAGACAACAATAACTGAGATAATCTTAATATAACTTGATCAACGTGTGTGTGTGTGCCTTGACTGCTTCTTCTTCGGGATGCGAAGAGGAGGACAAGGATAGGATAGGTGTTATGTTTGCGCAAGTAGTTGATAGCAAGACTTGTTGGAGGCGATTCCTCATCGAATGTTTGGCTTCTTATCTTACTCTCTAGATCGTTAGCCACTTCATAAATGCTATTGCGGCAGCAACCTCACCACTTACCCCTTCCTTATCGTAAACTACTAGTTGTCCTAGAATGACGAGTGATGAAGTCCTTGTTGGGTCAGATGACCACTACAGTTGGATGCTGAGTACCTCTGTACTCATGATACTACCCCCAAACTCTTTTTAGGGTTCTTGATCGACAACAGGTACGGTGATCGACGTTTCACGTGGAGACTCGACGACGACTAGTTAAGCGGATCCCGGCGGAGGGCCTGGACCCGTGTGGTTATGGGGATCGATGTTTTTCTCTTTGCCAGTAGGCATTTTCTTGTAGTCTGTACTCAGACATGTATCTTCCGCTGTTGTATTGCATTAAGACAGTTGTATGCCGATTGTATGAGATGTTGTATCCTTGTATCTGTAATGTTGTGATATCATGGTGGAAATCCGGGGCATATGTCTTTGTCATATGTCGCGGTGGGACCGATATGTGCTTCGTCCCCGGACCTGGGTGGAAACACCTAGATCTGGAACACCGCATATCGGGCCTTACATTATTAGAGCTAAATATCTTTAAATAGACACATTGCTACTATCAAAGATAAATTTCCAATTTTCCCATATGAAAAGATATCCTAAAGTTGAAAAAGAAGTATATGTTGGGTAGGGATATTGCTGTTAGATATGATGATGTTGCTAGGATTTGGAAAAATCCATGGGATGAAGATATGCCCTTGTGCGAAAGATACCCTGATCTTTATAATATTTGCAATTTCCCTGACTATACTATTTATGATTACTTGAATTATGTTATATTTACTTTCTTTAGAAGGAGACTTTTTCCTGCTTTGTTGGGCCAATAAATTTTCATTAAGAGTAGATATGCCCAACTTAACCTTTTTGTTGATCATGATGTGATATCTTGGAAGTTTGGTTGTAAGAATAAATTCATCATCAATTTTGTTTTCCGAGCCGCTTGTAAAATCTTTGGCTGGGTGTGACTTTAGATGGATATGGAGAGCCAAGATTCCTCTAAAGATTCAAATATTTTTATGGTGGTTGTCTAAGGATGTTGTCTTAACTAGAGACGTTATGAAAAGAAAAAAATGGTATGGGTATCTAAAGTGCTTTTTTGTGATGAAAAAAACTACATAGAATCTTTGTTTCCTTTGCCCTTTGGCTAGAGTAGTCTGCCACATGATAGCTTTTTTTCTGGTGTTACTCTTATTTTCTTGATGGGGAGAGTGTTTATACTACTAGATTCACTGCAATTTGATGGAGTGTTTGGAATCTACGTAATAGGATCTTTGAGTCTAAACGGCATGGGACACCCTTTAAAACTATATTTGCATCATGTGCTTCACTGAATTCCTGGGCAGGTCTACTGAAGGAGTGAGATCCGATGACATTGTGATATGGCGCTACTCTTGTACGAAGCAACACCACCGCCATTATGACTAGAATTTTGTGCAGCTGCTCAGGAGTGGTGTGGCGATGATCAAGAATGATTTGGATATTGATGTTGTTGACAAGCTAAGGGTGCTCTTTACAAGATCTAGGAAAAATGCTTGGTGATTGATATGTCTTTGTTATTTTGTTAGTTGCTTCATGTAGCAAACTTCCGGTTGTATTGATGTTGATGGCTTCATGTGTTGGTCTATAATGATGTTGATACTTGATAGGTTAGATTATGTGCTGCCAAGTTTTTGCCCCATGGCAAATGCGTCGATTGTGAGCAATTGCAGTGGATTTTCTAGGAGTGCTTTCCTGTTTCCTGATCTCTAGCTGGACGATCAATGTATTTTCGTTATGCTTTTGTAATGGATAGAGGTATATGTCCGCTTCAACAAAAATAAATTGTGGCATGACACTACATTATCAGGGTATGCATCATGTGATTGGGTTGCACACTCGCATGCCTTGTTTTTAATGGTTCCTTGCTGAAACTTTAGCTTGCGTGCAGCTGATGAAAATTCTCAGTGATGGTGCCTGCCTCTGGTTTGCTTTAGGTCATGATCGACTAACAAAAATGAAATACCACAATTAGTTGGACGTGTGGGCATGATTCGTGCTTATCTTTTGCATTTTAAACCCTTAGCTTCAATCATTCTTCATTTTGCAATCATATTTTTATGCAGATAACACCCTTCCTTTTGTCCTTAATCTCTTCCCATTGTCACGTTTCAGATCCATGCATCATTAACATGAAAATTTATACTCATACTAAAAAAATTCTTTGTTAATACATAACTGAACATGAAATCTATCCTTCCGAAACGCCTCACCCAATTTTAACAAATATGGACAACAAATTAGGAAGCAAATCCATGCTTCACAGATCACCATTACATGACTGAACGTAAAATCCATGCACCACCCAATTTTTAGAATAATGTATTTGGAAGCAAATAATATTGTGAGCACGTTCTGATCTCTTTTAATCATCAAAGAAATTGGATAAGCAGAGCGCAACACTACAATACATCTTGAGCAGAACCTCGTAGACTAAAAAAGCAGAAGATTCATGTTCACGTATCACCATGGACAAATCAATTTCTCATTCATGAACACAGCTAGCATATCATAGAGAGATGTAATCCTTGTTGACTGCCTGAAATTCTTAATTGAAACTAAAAGTGATTGTATGTTCATACTGGTCAAATTTACATATATCTTTGTTGGTGCTTAAGCTTAAAGCAAGCTGACTGACACAGTTTCTAAAATCTAGATGAAGGGATGAACCCATGCATTGCCATCTCAGCAGCTTCATTCTAAACCCTCCTAATTAGTACTCTGATGCAAAAAAAAATGTTCCCAAGGAACTCAAGTTCCAGTTACTTAGATGAAATTGCATATCCAACTCAAGCAGAACTATAAGCAGCCAAGAACAACAATTCTCTGTTGTTGACATTTATCAGTTCATGAACATTAACAAATGCATCCTGATAATGCTAACTCCAACATTGGGCATCAACCAGCAAAACTATTAGGCATGCAGAAGCATCCAAGAATTGGGAAAACCATTTGTTCGTAGAATCGAGGTAGCAGCAGCAACCAACAGTTGAATCATGGAGACTCTTACTCCACACGAACACAAGAACATGCAAGAAAAACCGCAAGGCATGCATGTGGCAAACGCAAGCGGCGGAAGAACAACTAGGCATCAAGTGGGCGCCGGACGGAGACGGAGACATCCTCGAGGGCACTGGCGGCCAGCGTGACGCAATCGTCGGCGATCTCCCTCACCTTCTCGAGGAGGTCGTAGGCGTTGAGGCGGTCGTCGTCGATGAGGTCGTTCACGCCAGGGAGAAGCGGGCAGTCCAGCAGGACGCGGATCCCCAGCAGGTAATCGCAGCACAGCTCCACGGCGTCGTACGCCTCCGTCGCGAACAGCCTGGCTTCCCGGAGCTTCTGTGAGGCCTCCTTCTGCGGGGCAGCGGTGCGGGGGATGAGGCGGATGTCGGGCAGCGGGTTGCACGGCAGGGGGGCGCCTCCGCGGAGCGCCAGCTCCGTGGCGCTCCCCAGCAAGTACGCGGCGGCGTAGAGGTCGCCGGCCGCGTCCCCGAGCGCCTGCTCCGCGGTCTGGACGATCCTCGTGGGGCCTCCCGGGAAATCGGCGTCGATCTCGTGTAGCGGCGCCGTGAGGAACGCCCGCGCGTGGGTTATCTTCCATGGGATCATGCGGCAGCGGTCGTCCGCCTCCACCAGCCGGTGCAGGAACCGCGTCTTCCACGCCTCCGCCGCCGCCGCCGTCATCTCTCTCTGGGTCTCTCTCTTTCTTCCGGTGGCGGTGGGTTTGGGTTCGTGAATGCTTGGCTTCGCTTCCGAGGCCGGCCGGCGTGCTCTGAAATACTCCTATCAAGGATGCAGAGGTGGGACCCACGGACGTAACCGATTTTTTACCTCGCGCGGTCAAGCGGAACGATGATGGTGAAAAATTACGGCCCGTTAAACATCCGAATATTGCTGTGCAGACACTTTCAAACAAAAATACTGCAGGAGCAGACACTGTAGTGACACGGAAATGCGGTTAATTCCCATCCAAGCCCGTCCGTTTTGAATTTTTGATCCGTACCCATCCGTTTAAATCCATACGGGCAACAAATGCAGCTGCTACTCTAAGATCAACTTTAGTAGATCCTTTAAAAACAGTGGATCCTTAAAATAATCGTAGGTTTAAAGCTTCACGCGGAAAAAACTATTTGAACATATATCGTAAACGTCGTCGATCCTTACAATTTTTTAAGGGGTGCGCAAGAATTTCCTCCCCGGCCCGTAAAAACAAGGATCCGAGGTTTGATCTGAACGCACCTCGTATCCCTTCACAGATTTGGCGGGACGAACATTTTCGTCCGCCCGTTCCCGCTTCCACCTTCGTTTGCCGCCGCCCTTGCTCCCTCCTTCCGCTCTTGCCGCCGATCATCGCCATGGAAGCCTTCCAACTAACGCTCGTGACCGTCAACGTGCCACAAGCATAGTCCATCGGGGCAATCCTTCAAGCAGCAGCCGCCGGCGGCCAATCCATGTCGGTGTCGGGAGCAGCATCCACTGTCGTCCAACGCAAGCGGCTAGGCAACATCAGGCGCGTGGCCGAAGCTGCAGCTGTCGCCGCTGCCGGCAAGGCACACGCTCCCGCAACAGCCGCAACAACAGCTCCCTCTTTGGTTCCCGCCGATATCGCCTTGACCGTGCCGGCGAAGAAGCCGGGGATACGCAAGAGACCGGTCGTACAGCCTTGTCCCGCCACCGCCTTGACTGCTGATCTGACCGACACCACTACTCCGATTGCAACAGCCGACGAAGCCTCCTTCGCCATACCCGAGGTGTTCAACGAAGCCGAGGAACTCGGTCACACTTTTCATGTTTCCTGTTCTCTAGATGGACGATCAATGAGGGGTATATTTTTGGTTAAACAAAAAATATCGTGGCATCACACTACGTTATTGGAATGGATGTAAGAAATGTGTGTTTTGTGACTCGGAGGAGTCTATAGATCATTTATTTTTTACATGCCCCTTTGCGCATCTTTTATGGATTGTGGTGCATTATGCTTTTAATATCACCCCACTGGTCAATAGTACGAATATGTTCGGTAGTTGGCTAAACGGGTTGACAAGAATTTTAAGGCACAAATTCGTGTTGGGACTTGTGCGTTGCTATGGTCTATATGGAAATGCAGAAATGATATCATTTTTAACAATGGTGGACATACTAAAAAATTAGGTAATACGCAAGGCGTCCTACACGATTCACGAGTGGTCTTTCCTGTTCCCAGAGTCGCAACGTGCGCTTATCAACTCTGGATGCACCCAGCTGGAGGCGGTAGCTTCGGATATCTATACCCAGGGTACCTGGCGACTGTCCAGAAGAATTCAAGACGCTTAGGAGGGCTACAAGATGCTTAAGAAGCTTTTTGTTTTGTTTTCATTATGTTGGGTGTTACTGCTAGATACTTTGTTTTTTTTTCTTAAGATGTAAATTCTGAACTACTAAGACGTTGTAATAAAAGCTGTGTGCATCAATCGATGCAAAGGCCGGAGCTTTTCCCCTTTTCGAAAAAAAGTGATTGGTTTCTGTGATCAATCGATTTCTTGTAAATCGGGGCATGCTATTGAGCTCCCTTGACTGAAAATCTAGATTAGTCATTGTGTGTGCCATTTTTGCATTTCAGATGTAGGTTGCACACTTGCATGCCCTGTTTTCGAGTTAATTGCGTCAAACCACGACAATTCGGGATAGGATTGCAGAAAACACACTTTTTCATTTTTTCTGCGAAAACCACTATTTTTTTGTTAATCTTTTGCAAATACCACAGATCATCTAATTTGCTTCGTTTAAGTACAATTATGACATGTGGGACCCGCTTGTAAAGATGACGTGGAACAATCACAACTATATTTTTCAGAAAACCCCCTCAAAAAACAAAATTAAAAGCAATCAAGTCCTCTTCTTCCTCCCACCGGGATGTGGCCGCGGCTGCTCATCCCGTTGGCACGCTCCGCAGCATGCCCGTGCGTCGTCGGGCGCGCTGGAGCTCCGCCACGCCCCACGGCCGCCCATGCGCCGTCGGGCGCTCTGGTGTACCGCCGTGCCACGCCCGCGCTAGGAGCTACCATCCATCCATCCATCAACACCAGAAGCTGCCATCCACCCATCAGTTGCCTGCACAAGTGCGTGAGGAGCAGGGGCAGGGGAGCTACTTCCCCTTGACTGCCTGCGCGAGGAGAGAAAGGAGGAGGCCGGCCTGTCGCGGGCGGCGGCGGCGCCTCTCCCCGGAGACGGTCGACGTGCCTCCCCGCGGCGGCGGCGACACAACAGCAGGGGCTGCTCCCTCATGGTTCCGGCTAGGGGAGGGAGAGGACCCCGATTGCTTTTTAAAAAATATTTAGGGATCTTTTTGTAAAATATTATGCTTACAGGTAGGTCTCACCTGTCAGAAATGTGATCAAAACCAGCTAAGTACGTGATTTGTGGTTTTTGCAAAAAGATTAGCAAAAAAATTAATGGTTTTCGCAGAAAAAATGAAAATTTGTGTTTTCTGCAATCCTATCCCGAATTGTCGTGGTTTTTTGCAATTAACTCCCCTGTTTTCTATAGTCCCTTCATGAAACTCTGGCTTGCTTGCAGCTGATGAAAATTTTCAGTGGTGTTGCCTCTGATTTGCTTCAGATCATCATTGACTAACAAGAATGAAATACCACAATTAGTTGGACATCTAGGCATGATTTGTGCTTGTCTTTTGCATTTTAAACCCTTAGCTTCAATCATTCCTTACTGTCCAATCATATTTTTATGCAAATAACAACCTTTCTTTTGTTCTTAATCTTTTCGCTTTGTCATGTTTCAGATCCATGCATCATTAACATGAAAATTTTCTACTCATACTACATTTTTCTTTGTCAATACATAATTGAACACGAAATTCATCCTTCACAAATCACCCGATTTTAAAATTATTGACATCAAATTAGGAAGCAAATAAATGCTTCACAGATCACCATTACATGGTTAAGCGTAAAATCCATGCACCAGCCAATCATTAAAGAAATTGAATAAACAGAGCGCAGTAATACTATACATCTTGAGCAGAACCTCGTAGACTAGAAAAGCAGAAGATTCATGTTCATCGTATCATCATGGACAAATCAATCTTCATTAATTAACAGAAAAGATAGCTACCATCCGTTTGGACAAAGTGCTTTCGCCCACACATTTTTAGATGGTAATTTTAGTTATATATATATATCAATTATGAACTAAAGTTACCATGTTGAAATAAAAATTGTCATGTATGTTTTAACATGGCAACTTTGATTTATAATTACCATCTATACATAATTAAAATTGTCATCTAAAAACATATGGACGGAAGCGCTGCACCCACATATGTGGCAATTATCGGGATCCTTAGTTAACACAGCTAGCAGATCAATGAGAGATGTACTCCTTGTTGAGTGCCTGAAATTCTTTATTGGAACTAAAAGTGATCATAAGTTCATAGCGGCCAAATTTACATATATCTTTGTTGGTGCTTAAAGCAAGCTGCGTCACATTATAAAATCTAGATGAACCCATGGCCATCTCAGCAGCTTCATTCTAAACCATCGTAATTGATTCTCTGATGCAACAATGTTCCGAAGGAACTCAAGTCCCAGCTTCTTAGATGGAATTGCAAATCCAACTCAAGCAGAATTATAAGCAGCGCTAAGAACAATAATTCTCTGTTGTTGACATTATCAGTTGATGAACATTAACAAATGCGATAAGAGCATGGTTAATAGTAGAGCCAAGTGCTTATAGTCTATCTTATACCCAGCATGTACAATAGTTGGTTACAAAAATGTACTACTTTTATTACATATGGCCCACATTTCATTTTCATAAACTGCCTAGAAGCACGTGCTAGACCTGGTTATTAGCTAAGAGCCCGCTTACCTTCTCTCTCCTCTTCTCTCTCATCCATCTAAGCAAAAATATACTATTTTATCCCTTCCAGCCTGCTGACTCATCCTTATTTGCTCTAATGCTACTCCAATATTGGGCATCAACCAGCAAAACCATTAAGAATTGGAAAACACTACTACTCGAAGTTCATAGAATCGAGGTGGCCGCATGTAGCAACCGACATTTGAATCATGGTCTCTCTCGAGTCTCCACACGAACGCAAGAACGCAAGAACATGCAAGAAAAACCGCAAGACATGTTTACCGCACGCAGGTAGGAGTAGTAAATGGCAAACGCAAGCGGCGGACGAGCAACTAGAGATCAAGTGGGCGCCGGACGGAGAGGGAGACATCCTCGCGGGCGGCGGCGGCCAGCATGACGCAGTCGTCGGCGATCTCCCTCACCTCCTCAAGGAGGTCGTAGGCCTTTAGGCGGTAGTCGTCGATGAGGTCGTCCAAGAACTCCACGCCAGGGAGAAGCGGGCGGTCCAGCAGGTGACTCCGGATCTCCAGCAGGTAATCGCAGCACCGCTTCACGGCGTCGTACGCCTCCGTCGCGAACAGCCTGGCTTCCCGGAGCTTCCGCGAGTCCTCCTTCTGCGGGGTGGCGGTGCAGGGGGTGAGGCGGATGTCGGGCAGCGGGTTGCACGGGAGGGGGGCGCTTCCGCGGGCCGCCAGCTCCGTGGCGCTCCCCAGCAAGTACGCGGCGGCGTAGAGGTCGCCGGCCGCGTCCCCGAGCGCCTGCTCCGCGGTCTGGATGATCCTCGTGGGCCCTTCCGGGAAATCGGCGTCGATCTCGTGCAGCGGCTCCGCGAGGAACGACCGCGCGTGGGTTATCTTCCATGGGATCATGCGGCAGCGGTGGTGCGCCTCCTTCAACCGCGTCTTCCATGCCTCTGCCGCCGCCGCCGTCATATCTCTCTCTCTCTCTCTCTCTCTCTCTCTCTCTCTCTCTCTCTCTCTCTCTCTCTCTCTCTCTCTCTCTCTCTCTCTTCCGGTGGCGGTGGGTTTGGGTTTGTGAATGCTTGGCTTCGCTTCCGAGGCCGGCCGCCGGCGTGCTCTGAAATAGTACTAGCAAGGATGCAGAGGTGGGACCCACGGACGTAACCGTTTTTTTACCTCGCGCGGTCGAGCGGAACGATGGTGAAAATTATGGCCCGTTAAACATCTGAATATTGCTGTGCAGACACTGTCAAAAAAACAATACTGCAGGAGCAGACACTATAGTGACACGAAAATGCGGTTAATTCCCCCGAGCCCTTAAACTCAAACAATCCTTTTTGGTCCGTACCCATCCGTTTGAATTAGTATGGACAGAAAATACGGTTTAACGAGAAAATATAAACGGATCCCTGCCCTTTTTTTAATCAGTGGAATTTTCAATCCAAATTTGAATCGAATTTGCATTCGCACGAACGCACAACGAACGCCCTCCTTATTCTCCTTTCGCATGTTTGTCGGTGCCACAAACAAGGACATTGTCCACTGAATGCACCCCAAACTTCGTCCTTCCATACGTTTCTGCCGCCACCGCCACACATTTCATCACCATCCTTCCTAACTGCTACCATCGATAATGCCCACGACCGCCACCACTCCCGCCTCCAATGCAGCACCACCAGAGGGAGGTTGCTAACGGCTGACACCCGATGATCCATCGTGGGCGTCGTTGTTGGAAATATGCCCTAAAGGCAATAATAAAATGTTATTATATATATATATATATATATATATATATATATTCACGTTCGTAATTAATGTTTATATTTCTGTGCTATAATTGCAATGACCCTGACTATGAGATTCAGAAGAAAACTTATTTGCATGTGTGGAAATGTAAACACCAAGAGTTCCTGGTTTAGCCTCTAAGACCAGCTCATGTGCTAACTGATGATTACGTTTTCTTAATCATGGACATTGTTCTTGTAACAAGGATGTCAGTAGCAATGGGAACATATTGTTAGCAGAACAATGATGTTGAACCGACCCCAGTATTGAATGATATACTTAGAGATCACATCGTAACTACGTTATAAGTCATATCATGAAATGTTTTCATATACGTAATTCCTTAGACCATGAGAGTATCGAGTTGCTTCACACAGGAAGACATGCTTTGGTTCTTAGATGAATCCTCCCGTAAATGGGAAGTAGTAAAATAAGTTCTGGGTATGTCAGATGGTGTGGCTAGTGACTGTGATAGTTCAAGAATGGGATTTGCTCCTTCACGATGAAGAAGATATTCACTTCGGGCCCACTCGGTATGACGGTATCCATTATAGTCTGGCCAGACGCATTGTGATTCAGTCACGGGGATATCGGAATACGATAACGAGAAAAGGGACAAACGAGCAAAGAGGATAACGAGTGGCTTGTGTTCAAAAGTTGTTACACATGGGTGCCAAACTTCTCTCCTCTAACTTTGTCATATATCGCGAAGCAAAGGGAATGGTACATGACTAAACATAATGGTTCACTCGAAGTTTCTTCGTGTATGTGCGGGAGTCAACATGGGTGTCCATGGCTCCGCTGTTGATTATTGGCTATTGACAAAAGGCTGTTGACCTATGTCCGGAAGATGTTCTGAGTCATGTCCGCATTATACCGAACCTATTGGGTCACACACTTAACGAGCAGTAGTCTGTTAGAATACTAGTATGGTAGAAGGTTTAGTGGAAGCAAAGCAGAATAGTTCATACGGGTACCGGAAGTAGTTCCGGAGATTTATGGAATTGTTCATAAGGGCACCAGAAGTAGTTCTGGGTATTTAAGGTTATGTCCGGATCACTCTGGAGTAGTCCCAGGTGGTTCCGGAACATATGAGAATGGTACTAGGGAAGTCCTGGATCAACCGGAATAGTTTCCGGATAATCGCTGGGCGTCCCAACAACCTTCGCGGTCATCGGGTGGCTTAAACTGTAACTCGGATGGTCTTGGAAACTATCCGGATGGCTCCAGAACGTCTGAGAACGGTCTCGGAAGGTCCTGGAAGTGCTCCAGAAGTGTCCGGAATGTCCCGAAACGGTCCCGGTATGTCCCGGAAGGTCCTGGAAGCTTCTAGAAGGTCATGGAAGGTTCTAGAAGGTTCCGGGCAGTACCACCCACTCCCCTGCGCCCCTAGCCTTGGGGGGCAAGCCACCTAGGCTGCCCTGGCCGGCCAAGGGGTGGGGCGCACCAAGGGGAAGGAATCCCCCTCCAGGTGGAAAGTCCAACTCTCCAATATGGCAGGTTTCCGGTGGGAAGGTTTGGGAGGTTTGGGAGTCCAAGTTGGACTCCCCACCCCCCTTATTGCGCCCCAAGGGCCTCTTGGCCACCTATATAATGTGGGGGAGGGGTGGGGGGCGCAGCACAACTTGTCCCCAAGGCCTATGCGCCACCCTCCCTCCTCTAAACCCCGTTGCTCCACAATTAGACCCCGGTTTAGACGTTGTTCTAGATCGGAATCCGTTAGGGTTTTCTCCCTCTAGTTTTCTCGGTGGCGTTCATCTCTGGACGGCGGAGCGCTGCTGGATTGATGCTACGGGATGTGTGGATACTAATGGAGGGGTTGTACCTTCGACCCTTCTTCGAGGAGCTTGTTCATGGGACTTGTCCGTGGGACTAGATCGCGGGACTTGTTCGTGGGATTGATCGAGGGACTGTTCGTGGGAGAACTTGCGAGATCTACTTCCACTACGTCCACGAGCTTCACCAACTCTACTTCCGCTACATCGGTTGGTGAGCCATGACCTAAAACCTTGTATGCAATCTTCTTGGATGATCTTGGGTTCTTGATTCGTAGGCCGAAATTTTTTGTTTTCTACTACGTTTCCCAACAGTCGTCGGCAGCCCCATCGCCACCGCCAGCGGCCCTACTTCTGGGACGAAGCTCGCCGATCGAGGCTCATCCTCTCCGACGACCCTCACCACCCACAAGGTGTTCAGTCATTTTCTCGACCCGTGTGAGGTACAAATTCACTCCTAAGGACCATGTTTGATAGTGTGGATGAGTAATTTTTCATCAACTTTATTGATTCATCTAGATGGAGTTCCCGATGATCTAGTGGAATTCACTCCCAATACACTACGGCAGTTCAGATGCTTGTGTATGGACTTTCCGGTGATCTGATTGATGAGTATGTACGCATGAGCGAGTCCACTTCAGATTCTACAAGGTTGTGGTTTAGATGTTTGGCCTAGAGTACTTGAGGCAACCTAATGCTGAGTATATAACCCTGTTGTTGGAGATCAATGCTTCGAGAGACTTGTCGAGGATGCTTGGAAGCATAGATTGTATGCAATGATAGTGGAAGAACTGTCTATTTGCTTGGCGGGGGCAGTGCAAGAAACATGTTGCTGCTTTATTCTGCCTCGTGTGTGAGGCTTTTTCTACTTTTATTAGGATAGATCTCCGTGGATATGGTGAGGCCAGTGGGTTTTTGTCCCATGGTGAAGGTTTCGACTTCGAGCCTGTCACTCTGGGTTTCCCATTGGTGCTCTAAGCCTCGTTGTTTCTCCCTTTCCCTCCCTATCTCTCTTTAGAACCGTTGTATTTTCGGGGTTACGACCCGGTTCAAAAAAACACAAGGGACATGTTGGTGAGCCATGACCACGAGCTTCACCAACTCTACTTCCGCTACATCGGTTGGTGAGCCATGACCTAAAATCTTGTATGCAATCTTCTTGGATGATCTTGGGTTCTTGATTCGTAGGCCGAATTTTTTTGTTTTCTACTACGTTTCCCAACAGTGGTATCATGAGCGATCCTTGATTAGATGCATGTTTAGGTCTAGATCATATGTGTGATATGAGGCATTGATTTTCTTGTTGCTTCCCTGTCATGTGATTTTTTCTATGCTTGATGGCAAGTTGAGGTTTTGCTACAAGGATTGAGTTTTCCATCGATCCCTCTATGCTGCTTTCAGTATGCTGGTTGCCTTGATCATGGTCTACATCAAACTCCTTGGATCTCATCTTAATCTCGCAATAGAAGATTTAACATGGAGGGGCTTGTGGATTTTATGAACTCAAATCCACACGGGGGTCACGCGTTTAACGAAGTTTGTCTTGTGGCATTAGTTGCTGCACGCACCCCGTATGTTAAACTAGCAACAAAAGAAGTATCGTGTTTTGTTTTATCTAGGGTTTCTCGTTTGCCTTGTAAACCTGCTTAACAACCACGATAAAAGTTGCAAAAACCCGTGTAGATGGCGATCTAACTCGTTTTTGCAGAGTATGCATGTGATGTGGTATAGCCTTCAAGATTTGCAATGTGTTTGTATGAGATGTTATATGTTATGTAATATTTATTCGCGACCTGCGTGTCGTGGTACGGCATGATGACTGGAGTCATATGATTGTCACTTAATTATGGCCTGCGTGCCAGAACTGTTTATTAGCTCGAGGCAAAGCAATAGATAGATGCAAAGGTGATGATCTACGATGCGGAGGTGGACCCCGACGCACATGCCGGAAGTCGTGGTGATGTTCCCGGCGCCAAGGAGAAAGTTGGTGGACGCGGTGACTTCTACCACGACGGCGTGAAGACTACGAAGACTTCACGAAGCAAAGGGCTATATCATATCACATAATTTTATGAACTGCCTGTGATGTTTATCCCTTTGATGCACCCTTGTTTGATGCGCGGTAGTCGTGTTTTATTAGGGTGATCTCTCGCAAAACAATATCAAGTTGATAGTGTTCTTCCAATTGTAGCACCGTCTATACTATGTTTCACATCGGAGCAGGTCATGTCACATGGGTGCACACGTGTGTGACGCATAAAAGGCGGGTGTGTTAAAAGAACACACAGCGCATTACACTTGGTTGTCTTGACGGTTTGGATAAAAGTTTGCTACCGGAACACGCCCATCGAAAGATGTACAAGAATCACCTTTGGTGTGATTGGCAAGTTGGCCTACCGGTCCAGTCTAAGTCATCAGTGATGTCACATCAATGGCGGACGATTGGGTTGGATCTTGAATCACTCCAGCATCAATTACGAGAGATATTGATCTGAGTGGGAGCGCACTTAGTAATTAAATTGATTAATCACAAGTGCAACTTAATTATGAACAAAGTCTTAGTATTTGCATTATCGTTGTAGAATAATGGCTCGCGTTACCACCTTCCCAATTGATTTTGATTAATTGTATTATCTGGTAAAAACTTTACGATTGGTACCGTATTGTGAGGACTATCCTCAATAGTGCCGAGAAGGACCATGTCCTATCGCTAATTTTCGATGCTCTCCCGCTAATGCAATGGATGATGTGACTTATGTACATAATCCAAAAGGCTAGAATTCCACCACAGCTAAGTGTATTGTCGTAATCACCATGAAACCCGAACTTTGAAACGTTTGGGATAGTTATGTTATATTCATGGAACTGAAAAATTGTTTTCAGTGATAAGACAATTGATGTAGGATATAAGATATCTAGTACAATGTATGATTGTAAGCATTAGTGAAAATGTTCATTGTGCTCTAAACAAAACTGATAAGTGTGGGATCCAGAAGAACAATGATCATATGATGATGAGGATTAAGGGAAAGGAAGTTCCATAGGGTGTTAGTAAGACTTACACGCCGGAAAGTCCATGGCCTGCGCCACCCTTGATCATGTGTGATCTTCTGTGAGTAGGAGTGACATTGGAAATAGAACTATGATACGTATAAAGGCAAAACGAAAGAAGACTGGAATAACCAGCTCAGAAATGAAAGTCATACGGAGTTATAGATGAATTCATTGCTGATCAAGAGATGTAATTCTTGGGAATCATGATTAAGCAGTTAATTGTGGATTCTGTATATTGTGATTAAACTGTTGATCACCGGAATATCACATCGATTGCATATTGTTGCAACTCGATGCAAGAAATACTATGGCCTTTATGACCAGCTAATGATGAGTTTTGACACGCTTGGGAACACGGTAAAAGGTTTACTATGCCGTGTGTTGACTCTATGATTATCTTCATAATTCATTTTAGAGTTGAGTAAATTGTTACTACACTTTAGCCTTGTTGCAAAACATCATTTTGAATCATGTTTGTTGCAAGAGAGTTGTTCAAAGCTATGAATAACGTAAAGGTCATACTTCCATTATGAATAGGTTGTATGTTATGAATCTTGGTAATAATACTAAACATCCATAACACTGATGCTAAAAGTCGCAAGACTGACAGAAATACCACATAGATGTGGCACTGCCGTTTATCACAAGTGACATAACATGCATGAAGAATTTCCATAAGTGATGGACTTTCGAGTCATATGATTATGAATCACTTGACGCTTGCGATCTTTGTCTCGAAGTAATGTGACTAAAACACCGTTGATAGGCCATACATGAACGGGCAACTAAACCATTGGTAATCATACATGATGATGTGTGTAGTCCAATAAGTGTAGTTGTGTGCAGTGGATTCCCTATCTTCACTCATGAGTTGAAGTAGATATGTGGATATCTGTTCAATAGAGACATACGTCTGAAATCTTTGAAATGTTCAAGGAATTTTAGAGTGAAATAGAAATTCATTGTAACAAGAAAATAAAGCTTCTGCAAATTAGATTGTAGAAAGTAATATTTGAGTTACAAGTTTAGCGAACGTCTGATGAGTTGTGAAGAAGTGTCATAACTTGCGTCTCCCGGAACACCACTATGAGTAAAGTGTTCGAGAGATGTAATCAATCCATGTATGACACGGTAAGATCAAATATGAAGTTTATCAATTTGCCATTATACTTATTAAAGTTATGCGTTAGTGACTACAACTTTTACACTGAAAAGAGCACCATCAAATCTGTTGAAATGACACCATATTAGATGTGGTATGGACTGTTAAAACCATGTTGTCTTTTCTTAAAATTTGGGTATATGAGGCATATGTTTGACATACTCAAAACCCCAAATCAGATAAGTGCTACTTTGTTAAGGTTATGCCAAAAGTTTTGGTATTCCTCTATCACTACACAAAAGCAAAACTGTTTTCTGTTAAGAACAATGTATTTTGAAGAAAAATAGTTTCTTACAAAAGAGTGAGTGGGAGGACACTGCAAATTGTCAAAGATTGTTGAATCTTCAGAGAAGTGCGCAGCTGAACCACACAGGTTAGACAAAAATCGTACAAACATTCATGATATGTAAAACGAGATATTGTTGTTCGACAATGATAAACCTGTGATATACAAAGAAGCGTTGATGGGCCCTGACTCCAGGATTTGGCTAAATGCCAAATAATCGGAGATAGTATCCATGGAAGTAAGTCAAGTTTTGAACTTGGTAGACCCTCGGAAAGACTAAAAGTCTGAAGAATATATATATGGATCTATAATTGATTCGGATGAAATTGTTTTATCCATAAAGCTCAACTCGTTGGAAAATTGTTTTCTAGCAAGTTCAAAGGTTGACTACGGCGAAATAGTGTCGACCGTAGAAATGCTTTAGTCAGTTCGGGTTATATTAGCAATTACTACATATCTCATTTATAGGATATGGTAGAATGAACGTCAAAACAAAGTTCCTACACGGAAATATAACAAAGGACGTATATGTGATACGACCGGAATGTTTTGTCGATTCAAAGGATGCTAAAATAGATGCAAGCCTTGGATATCCAGTGATGGACTGAAGCTAGCATAATGGAGTTGGAATTTTCGTTGTGATGAAATTGCCAAAAGAGTTTGTTTTCATCAGGAATAACGAAGATGCTTGAATATTCAAGAAAGTAAGTGGGAGCTGAATAATATTTTTAAAACCTTATGTAGATGACATATTGTTGATTAGAAATGATATAAATTTCTTGACACGAATAAGGACTTCATTGGAAATAGTTTTCAGTTGAAGAACTTGGGCTGATATAGCATTAGTATTGAGCATAGTGATCTATGAAGATAGTAAGTGCCTGATCATGCTAAAGCCAACACTACATATTGACATGATACTAAAGTAGTTTAGTATGAAATGCCAAGAAACATGTTCTTGCCGAAGTCGTGGTGAAAAGTTGTTTGCAGAAATCGGTGTTGATGAACACAGATAAGCAAAAACACGTGAATTGAATTCCACTCACCCGTGTGTTTGGATTAATCATGTACACCATAATATGTAAAACGACCAGATATGTCCAGTGCTTCAAAAGGTTATGAGCAAGATACCAAAGTGATCAATATGTTGATCATTGGACAAACAGTGAAAAGTTAAACTTATGATAGATAAGATATGTTTCTCGGAAAATGGAGATAATGAAGAGCTCGTTGTAACAAGTTACACCAGCTGAATTTTGATGTAAACAGTTACACCAATTCAGTCTTCATACTTACTCCGATCGATTTTCGATTTTAATTGGGATTATGTGTTTCACACATAAGGGTGGCACAGTATGAAGGAACTGTGTTAAAGTTAGATACTGTGGACAATTCTATAACAGAGGCTAAGTATATTGTTGCTTAAAGAAGTAACAAGGGAGGGTATTTTGAATCATCAGTTCATTTATGAACATGGTATGGTTTCCTAGATGCTTGAAGCTCATGGAACATTGATGAATGATTTCATGACTTATTCTAAGGAACCAAGGTCCTACCAAATGATTCAAACATATACAAAGCTAAACTGATAAAATTAGTGAATTTTATGATAGCGTGAAAACGCGAAGATATGCAAGATACAAACGGGCCTGAAACGTCAGATCCGAAGATGAGGTCTATACCACAAATGAGGCATTTATTACACCGGTATGCCATAGGTGTAAAGTGCTCAAGCACTGACAATATTATTGACTCTAGTGCAAGTGGGAGACTGTTGGAAATATGCCCTAGAGGCAATAATAAAATGTTATTATATATATATTTCCACGTTCGTAATTAATGTTTATATTTCTGTGCTATAATTGCAATGACCCTGACTATGAGATTCAGAAGAAAACTCATTTGCATGTGTGGAAATGTAAACACCAAGAGTTCCTGGTTTAGCCTCTAAGACCAGCTCATGTGCTAACTGATGATTACGTTTTCTTAATCATGGACATTGTTCTTGTAACAAGGATGTCAGTAGCAATGGGAACATATTGTTAGCAGAACAATGATGTTGAACCGACCCCAGTATTGAATGATATACTTAGAGATCACATCGTAACTACGTTATAAGTCATATCATGAAATGTTTTCATATACGTAATTCCTTAGACCATGGGAGTATCGAGTTGCTTCACACAGGAAGACATGCTTTGGTTCTTAGATGAATCCTCCCGTAAATGGGAAGTAGTAAAATAAGTTCTGGGTATGTCAGATGGTGTGGCTAGTGACTGTGATAGTTCAAGAATGGGATTTGATCCTTCACGATGAAGAAGATATTCACTTCGGGCCCACTCGGTATGACGGTATCCATTATAGTCTGGCCAGACGCATTGTGATTCAGTCACGGGAATACCGGAATACGATAACGAGAAAAGGGACAAACGAGCAAAGAGGATAATGAGTGGCTTGTGTTCAAAAGTTGTTACACATGGGTGCCAAACTTCTCTCCTCTAACTTTGTCATATATCGCGAAGCAAAGGGAATGGTACATGACTAAACATAATGGTTCACTCGAAGTTTCTTCGTGTATGTGCGGGAGTCAACATGGGTGTCCATGGCTCCGCTGTTGATTATTGGCTATTGACAAAAGGCTGTTGACCTATGTCCGGAAGATGTTCTGAGTCATGTCCGCATTATACCGAACCTATTGGGTCACACACTTAACGAGCAGTAGTCTGTTAGAATACTAGTATGGTAGAAGGTTTAGTGGAAGCAAAGCAGAATAGTTCATACGGGTACCGGAAGTAGTTCCGGAGATTTATGGAATTGTTCATAAGGGCACCAGAAGTAGTTCTGGGTATTTAAGGTTATGTCCGGATCACTCTGGAGTAGTCCCAGGTGGTTCCGGAACATATGAGAATGGTACTAGGGAAGTCCTGGATCAACCGGAATAGTTTCCGGATAATCGCTGGGCGTCCCAACAACCTTCGCGGTCATCGGGTGGCTTAAACTATAACTCGGATGGTCTTGGACACTATCTGGATGGCTCCGGAACGTCCGAGAACGGTCTCGGAAGGTCCTGGAAGTGCTCCAGAAGTGTCCGGAATGTCCCGAAACGGTCCCGGTATGTCCCGGAAGGTCCTGAAAGCTTCTAGAAGGTCATGGAAGGTTCTAGAAGGTTCCGGGAAGTACCACCCACTCCCCTGCGCCCCTAGCCTTGGGGGGCAAGCCACCTAGGCTGCCCTGGCCGGCCAAGGGGTGGGGGGCGCACCAAGGGGAAGGAATCCCCCTCCAGGTGGAAAGTCCAACTCTCCAATATGGCAGGTTTCCGGTGGGAAGGTTTGGGAGGTTTGGGAGTCCAAGTTGGACTCCCCACCCCCCTTATTGCGCCCCAAGGGCCTCTTGGCCACCTATATAATGTGGGGGAGGGGTGGGGGGCGCAGCACAACTTGTCCCCAAGGCCTATGCGCCACCCTCCCTCCTCTAAACCCCGTTGCTCCACAATTAGACCCCGGTTTAGACGGTGTTCTAGATCGGAATCCGTTAGGGTTTTCTCCTTCTAGTTTTCTCGGTGGCGTTCATCTCTGGACGGCGGAGCGCTGCTGAATTGATGCTACGGGATGTGTGGATACTAATGGAGGGGTTGTACCTTCGACCCTTCTTCGAGGAGCTTGTTCATGGGACTTGTCCGTGGGACTAGATCGCGGGACTTGTTCGTGGGATTGATCGAGGGACTGTTCGTGGGAGAACTTGCGAGATCTACTTCCACTACGTCCACGAGCTTCACCAACTCTACTTCCGCTACATCGGTTGGTGAGCCATGACCTAAAACCTTGTATGCAATCTTCTTGGATGATCTTGGGTTCTTGATTCGTAGGCCGAAATTTTTTGTTTTCTACTACGTTTCCCAACAGTCGTCGGCAGCCCCATCGCCACCGCCAGCGGCCCTACTTCTGGGACGAAGCTCGCCGATCGAGGCTCATCCTCTCCGACGACCCTCACCACCCACAAGGTGTTCAGTCATTTTCTCGACCCGTGTGAGGTACAAATTCACTCCTAAGGACCATGTTTGATAGTGTGGATGAGTAATTTTTCATCAACTTTATTGATTCATCTAGATGGAGTTCCCGATGATCTAGTGGAATTCACTCCCAATACACTACGGCAGTTCAGATGCTTGTGTATGGACTTTCCGGTGATCTGATTGATGAATATGTACGCATGAGCGAGTCCACTTCAGATTCTACAAGGTTGTGGTTTAGATGTTTGGCCTAGAGTACTTGAGGCAACCTAATGCTGAGGATATAACCCTGTTGTTGGAGATCAATGCTTCGAGAGACTTGTCGAGGATGCTTGGAAGCATAGATTGTATGCAATGATAGTGGAAGAACTGTCTATTTGCTTGGCGGGGGCAGTGCAAGAAACATGTTGCTGCTTTATTCTGCCTCGTGTGTGAGGCTTTTTCTACTTTTATTAGGATAGATCTCCGTGGATATGGTGAGGCCAGTGGGTTTTTGTCCCATGGTGAAGGTTTCGACTTCGAGCCTGTCACTCTGGGTTTCCCATTGGTGCTCTAAGCCTCGTTGTTTCTCCCTTTCCCTCCCTATCTCTCTTTAGAACCGTTGTATTTTCGGGGTTACGACCCGGTTCAAAAAAACACAAGGGACATGTTGGTGAGCCATGACCACGAGCTTCACCAACTCTACTTCCGCTACATCGGTTGGTGAGCCATGACCTAAAATCTTGTATGCAATCTTCTTGGATGATCTTGGGTTCTTGATTCGTAGGCCGAATTTTTTTGTTTTCTACTACGTTTCCCAACAGTGGTATCATGAGCGATCCTTGATTAGATGCATGTTTAGGTCTAGATCATATGTGTGATATGAGGCATTGATTTTCTTGTTGCTTCCCTGTCATGTGATTTTTTCTATGCTTGATGGCAAGTTGAGGTTTTGCTACAAGGATTGAGTTTTCCATCGATCCCTCTATGCTGCTTTCAGTATGCTGGTTGCCTTGATCATGGTCTACATCAAACTCCTTGGATCTCATCTTAATCTCGCAATAGAAGATTTAACATGGAGGGGCTTGTGGATTTTATGAACTCAAATCCACACGGGGGTCACGCGTTTAACGAAGTTTGTCTTGTGGCATTAGTTGCTGCACGCACCCCGTATGTTAAACTAGCAACAAAAGAAGTATCGTGTTTTGTTTTATCTAGGGTTTCTCGTTTGCCTTGTAAACCTGCTTAACAACCACGATAAAAGTTGCAAAAACCCGTGTAGATGGCGATCTAACTCGTTTTTGCAGAGTATGCATGTGATGTGGTATAGCCTTCAAGATTTGCAATGTGTTTGTATGAGATGTTATATGTTATGTAATATTTATTCGCGACCTGCGTGTCGTGGTACGGCATGATGACTGGAGTCATATGATTGTCACTTAATTATGGCCTGCGTGCCAGAACTGTTTATTAGCTCGAGGCAAAGCAATAGATAGATGCAAAGGTGATGATCTACGATGCGGAGGTGGACCCCGACGCACATGCCGGAAGTCGTGGTGATGTTCCCGGCGCCAAGGAGAAAGTTGGTGGACGCGGTGACTTCTACCACGACGGCGTGAAGACTACGAAGACTTCACGAAGCAAAGGGCTATATCATATCACATAATTTTATGAACTGCCTGTGATGTTTATCCCTTTGATGCACCCTTGTTTGATGCGCGGTAGTCGTGTTTTATTAGGGTGATCTCTCGCAAAACAATATCAAGTTGATAGTGTTCTTCCAATTGTAGCACCGTCTATACTATGTTTCACATCGGAGCAGGTCATGTCACATGGGTGCACACGTGTGTGACGCATAAAAGGCGGGTGTGTTAAAAGAACACACAGCGCATTACACTTGGTTGTCTTGACGGTTTGGATAAAAGTTTGCTACCGGAACACGCCCATCGAAAGATGTACAAGAATCACCTTTGGTGTGATTGGCAAGTTGGCCTACCGGTCCAGTCTAAGTCATCAGTGATGTCACATCAATGGCGGACGATTGGGTTGGATCTTGAATCACTCCAGCATCAATTACGAGAGATATTGATCTGAGTGGGAGCGCACTTAGTAATTAAATTGATTAATCACAAGTGCAACTTAATTATGAACAAAGTCTTAGTATTTGCATTATCGTTGTAGAATAATGGCTCGCGTTACCACCTTCCCAATTGATTTTGATTAATTGTATTATCTGGTAAAAACTTTACGATTGGTACCGTATTGTGAGGACTATCCTCAATAGTGCCGAGAAGGACCATGTCCTATCGCTAATTTTCGATGCTCTCCCGCTAATGCAATGGATGATGTGACTTATGTACATAATCCAAAAGGCTAGAATTCCACCACAGCTAAGTGTATTGTCGTAATCACCATGAAACCCGAACTTTGAAACGTTTGGGATAGTTATGTTATATTCATGGAACTGAAAAATTGTTTTCAGTGATAAGACAATTGATGTAGGATATAAGATATCTAGTACAATGTATGATTGTAAGCATTAGTGAAAATGTTCATTGTGCTCTAAACAAAACTGATAAGTGTGGGATCCAGAAGAACAATGATCATATGATGATGAGGATTAAGGGAAAGGAAGTTCCATAGGGTGTTAGTAAGACTTACACGCCGGAAAGTCCATGGCCTGCACCACCCTTGATCATGTGTGATCTTCTGTGAGTAGGAGTGACATTGGAAATAGAACTATGATACGTATAAAGGCAAAACGAAAGAAGACTGGAATAACCAGCTCAGAAATGAAAGTCATACGGAGTTATAGATGAATTCATTGCTGATCAAGAGATGTAATTCTTGGGAATCATGATTAAGCAGTTAATTGTGGATTCTGTATATTGTGATTAAACTGTTGATCACCGGAATATCACATCGATTGCATATTGTTGCAACTCGATGCAAGAAATACTATGGCCTTTATGACCAGCTAATGATGAGTTTTGACACGCTTGGGAACACGGTAAAAGGTTTACTATGCCGTGTGTTGACTCTATGATTATCTTCATAATTCATTTTAGAGTTGAGTAAATTGTTACTACACTTTAGCCTTGTTGCAAAACATCATTTTGAATCATGTTTGTTGCAAGAGAGTTGTTCAAAGCTATGAATAACGTAAAGGTCATACTTCCATTATGAATAGGTTGTATGTTATGAATCTTGGTAATAATACTAAACATCCATAACACTGATGCTAAAAGTCGCAAGACTGACAGAAATACCACATAGATGTGGCACTGCCGTTTATCACAAGTGACATAACATGCATGAAGAATTTCCATAAGTGATGGACTTTCGAGTCATATGATTATGAATCACTTGACGCTTGCGATCTTTGTCTCGAAGTAATGTGACTAAAACACCGTTGATAGGCCATACATGAACGGGCAACTAAACCATTGGTAATCATACATGATGATGTGTGTAGTCCAATAAGTGTAGTTGTGTGCAGTGGATTCCCTATCTTCACTCATGAGTTGAAGTAGATATGTGGATATCTGTTCAATAGAGACATACGTCTGAAATCTTTGAAATGTTCAAGGAATTTTAGAGTGAAATAGAAATTCATTGTAACAAGAAAATAAAGCTTCTGCAAATTAGATTGTAGAAAGTAATATTTGAGTTACAAGTTTAGCGAACGTCTGATGAGTTGTGAAGAAGTGTCATAACTTGCGTCTCCCGGAACACCACTATGAGTAAAGTGTTCGAGAGATGTAATCAATCCATGTATGACACGGTAAGATCAAATATGAAGTTTATCAATTTGCCATTATACTTATTAAAGTTATGCGTTAGTGACTACAACTTTTACACTGAAAAGAGCACCATCAAATCTGTTGAAATGACACCATATTAGATGTGGTATGGACTGTTAAAACCATGTTGTCTTTTCTTAAAATTTGGGTATATGAGGCATATGTTTGACATACTCAAAACCCCAAATCAGATAAGTGCTACTTTGTTAAGGTTATGCCAAAAGTTTTGGTATTCCTCTATCACTACACAAAAGCAAAACTGTTTTCTGTTAAGAACAATGTATTTTGAAGAAAAATAGTTTCTTACAAAAGAGTGAGTGGGAGGACACTGCAAATTGTCAAAGATTGTTGAATCTTCAGAGAAGTGCGCAGCTGAACCACACAGGTTAGACAAAAATCGTACAAACATTCATGATATGTAAAACGAGATATTGTTGTTCGACAATGATAAACCTGTGATATACAAAGAAGCGTTGATGGGCCCTGACTCCAGGATTTGGCTAAATGCCAAATAATCGGAGATAGTATCCATGGAAGTAAGTCAAGTTTTGAACTTGGTAGACCCTCGGAAAGACTAAAAGTCTGAAGAATATATATATGGATCTATAATTGATTCGGATGAAATTGTTTTATCCATAAAGCTCAACTCGTTGGAAAATTGTTTTCTAGCAAGTTCAAAGGTTGACTACGGCGAAATAGTGTCGACCGTAGAAATGCTTTAGTCAGTTCGGGTTATATTAGCAATTACTACATATCTCATTTATAGGATATGGTAGAATGAACGTCAAAACAAAGTTCCTACACGGAAATATAACAAAGGACGTATATGTGATACGACCGGAATGTTTTGTCGATTCAAAGGATGCTAAAATAGATGCAAGCCTTGGATATCCAGTGATGGACTGAAGCTAGCATAATGGAGTTGGAATTTTCGTTGTGATGAAATTGCCAAAAGAGTTTGTTTTCATCAGGAATAACGAAGATGCTTGAATATTCAAGAAAGTAAGTGGGAGCTGAATAATATTTTTAAAACCTTATGTAGATGACATATTGTTGATTAGAAATGATATAAATTTCTTGACACGAATAAGGACTTCATTGGAAATAGTTTTCAGTTGAAGAACTTGGGCTGATATAGCATTAGTATTGAGCATAGTGATCTATGAAGATAGTAAGTGCCTGATCATGCTAAAGCCAACACTACATATTGACATGATACTAAAGTAGTTTAGTATGAAATGCCAAGAAACATGTTCTTGCCGAAGTCGTGGTGAAAAGTTGTTTGCAGAAATCGGTGTTGATGAACACAGATAAGCAAAAACACGTGAATTGAATTCCACTCACCCGTGTGTTTGGATTAATCATGTACACCATAATATGTAAAACGACCAGATATGTCCAGTGCTTCAAAAGGTTATGAGCAAGATACCAAAGTGATCAATATGTTGATCATTGGACAAACAGTGAAAAGTTAAACTTATGATAGATAAGATATGTTTCTCGGAAAATGGAGATAATGAAGAGCTCGTTGTAACAAGTTACACCAGCTGAATTTTGATGTAAACAGTTACACAAATTCAGTCTTCATACTTACTCCGATCGATTTTCGATTTTAATTGGGATTATGTGTTTCACACATAAGGGTGGCACAGTATGAAGGAACTGTGTTAAAGTTAGATACTGTGGAGAATTCTATAACAGAGGCTAAGTATATTGTTGCTTAAAGAAGTAACAAGGGAGGGTATTTTGAATCATCAGTTCATTTATGAACATGGTATGGTTTCCTAGATGCTTGAAGCTCATGGAACATTGATGAATGATTTCATGACTTATTCTAAGGAACCAAGGTCCTACCAAATGATTCAAACATATACAAAGCTAAACTGATAAAATTAGTGAATTTTATGATAGCGTGAAAACGCGAAGATATGCAAGATACAAACGGGCCTGAAACGTCAGATCCGAAGATGAGGTCTATACCACAAATGAGGCATTTATTACACCGGTATGCCATAGGTGTAAAGTGCTCAAGCACTGACAATATTATTGACTCTAGTGCAAGTGGGAGACTGTTGGAAATATGCCCTAGAGGCAATAATAAAATGTTATTATATATATATTTCCACGTTCGTAATTAATGTTTATATTTCTGTGCTATAATTGCAATGACCCTGACTATGAGATTCAGAAGAAAACTCATTTGCATGTGTGGAAATGTAAACACCAAGAGTTCCTGGTTTAGCCTCTAAGACCAGCTCATGTGCTAACTGATGATTACGTTTTCTTAATCATGGACATTGTTCTTGTAACAAGGATGTCAGTAGCAATGGGAACATATTGTTAGCAGAACAATGATGTTGAACCGACCCCAGTATTGAATGATATACTTAGAGATCACATCGTAACTACGTTATAAGTCATATCATGAAATGTTTTCATATACGTAATTCCTTAGACCATGAGAGTATCGAGTTGCTTCACACAGGAAGACATGCTTTGGTTCTTAGATGAATCCTCCCGTAAATGGGAAGTAGTAAAATAAGTTCTGGGTATGTCAGATGGTGTGGCTAGTGACTGTGATAGTTCAAGAATGGGATTTGATCCTTCACGATGAAGAAGATATTCACTTCGGGCCCACTCGGTATGACGGTATCCATTATAGTCTGGCCAGACGCATTGTGATTCAGTCACGGGGATACCGGAATACGATAACGAGAAAAGGGACAAACGAGCAAAGAGGATAACGAGTGGCTTGTGTTCAAAAGTTGTTACACATGGGTGCCAAACTTCTCTCCTCTAACTTTGTCATATATCGCGAAGCAAAGGGAATGGTACATGACTAAACATAATGGTTCACTCGAAGTTTCTTCGTGTATGTGCGGGAGTCAACATGGGTGTCCATGGCTCCGCTGTTGATTATTGGCTATTGACAAAAGGCTGTTGACCTATGTCCGGAAGATGTTCTGAGTCATGTCCGCATTATACCGAACCTATTGGGTCACACACTTAACGAGCAGTAGTCTGTTAGAATACTAGTATGGTAGAAGGTTTAGTGGAAGCAAAGCAGAATAGTTCATACGGGTACCGGAAGTAGTTCCGGAGATTTATGGAATTGTTCATAAGGGCACCAGAAGTAGTTCTGGGTATTTAAGGTTATGTCCGGATCACTCTGGAGTAGTCCCAGGTGGTTCCGGAACATATGAGAATGGTACTAGGGAAGTCCTGGATCAACCGGAATAGTTTCCGGATAATCGCTGGGCGTCCCAACAACCTTCGCGGTCATCGGGTGGCTTAAACTATAACTCGGATGGTCTTGGACACTATCTGGATGGCTCCGGAACGTCCGAGAACGGTCTCGGAAGGTCCTGGAAGTGCTCCAGAAGTGTCCGGAATGTCCCGAAACGGTCCCGGTATGTCCCGGAAGGTCCTGAAAGCTTCTAGAAGGTCATGGAAGGTTCTAGAAGGTTCCGGGAAGTACCACCCACTCCCCTGCGCCCCTAGCCTTGGGGGGCAAGCCACCTAGGCTGCCCTGGCCGGCCAAGGGGTGGGGGGCGCACCAAGGGGAAGGAATCCCCCTCCAGGTGGAAAGTCCAACTCTCCAATATGGCAGGTTTCCGGTGGGAAGGTTTGGGAGGTTTGGGAGTCCAAGTTGGACTCCCCACCCCCCTTATTGCGCCCCAAGGGCCTCTTGGCCACCTATATAATGTGGGGGAGGGGTGGGGGGCGCAGCACAACTTGTCCCCAAGGCCTATGCGCCACCATCCCTCCTCTAAACCCCGTTGCTCCACAATTAGACCCCGGTTTAGACGGTGTTCTAGATCGGAATCCGTTAGGGTTTTCTCCTTCTAGTTTTCTCGGTGGCGTTCATCTCTGGACGGCGGAGCGCTGCTGAATTGATGCTACGGGATGTGTGGATACTAATGGAGGGGTTGTACCTTCGACCCTTCTTCGAGGAGCTTGTTCATGGGACTTGTCCGTGGGACTAGATCGCGGGACTTGTTCGTGGGATTGATCGAGGGACTGTTCGTGGGAGAACTTGCGAGATCTACTTCCACTACGTCCACGAGCTTCACCAACTCTACTTCCGCTACATCGGTTGGTGAGCCATGACCTAAAACCTTGTATGCAATCTTCTTGGATGATCTTGGGTTCTTGATTCGTAGGCCGAAATTTTTTGTTTTCTACTACGTTTCCCAACAGTCGTCGGCAGCCCCATCGCCACCGCCAGCGGCCCTACTTCTGGGACGAAGCTCGCCGATCGAGGCTCATCCTCTCCGACGACCCTCACCACCCACAAGGTGTTCAGTCATTTTCTCGACCCGTGTGAGGTACAAATTCACTCCTAAGGACCATGTTTGATAGTGTGGATGAGTAATTTTTCATCAACTTTATTGATTCATCTAGATGGAGTTCCCGATGATCTAGTGAAATTCACTCCCAATACACTACGGCAGTTCAGATGCTTGTGTATGGACTTTCCGGTGATCTGATTGATGAGTATGTACGCATGAGCGAGTCCACTTCAGATTCTACAAGGTTGTGGTTTAGATGTTTGGCCTAGAGTACTTGAGGCAACCTAATGCTGAGGATATAACCCTGTTGTTGGAGATCAATGCTTCGAGAGACTTGTCGAGGATGCTTGGAAGCATAGATTGTATGCAATGATAGTGGAAGAACTGTCTATTTGCTTGGCGGGGGCAGTGCAAGAAACATGTTGCTGCTTTATTCTGCCTCGTGTGTGAGGCTTTTTCTACTTTTATTAGGATAGATCTCCGTGGATATGGTGAGGCCAGTGGGTTTTTGTCCCATGGTGAAGGTTTCGACTTCGAGCCTGTCACTCTGGGTTTCCCATTGGTGCTCTAAGCCTCGTTGTTTCTCCCTTTCCCTCCCTATCTCTCTTTAGAACCGTTGTATTTTCGGGGTTACGACCCGGTTCAAAAAAACACAAGGGACATGTTGATGGCTACACGGTGATACTTGAAGTTGTGGGATCACAAATCTTTGGATTTGGCATTCTTTTTGTCCATGGAACGTTCTCACAATGGCATGAACATGTTTCAGCGCCCTCTGGTGTTTGCGACGCATGCGGAATGCAATGCCACAGAGGTTAATTTTTAGGTCAATGGTCACCAATACAAGGAATACTACCTAGCGGATGATATATATCCTTAGTGATCTATATTTGTGAAAACAATCTCCAACCCCCCTAGGAGATTGAAGAGAGCTAGGTTTCCTAAATAACAAGAGAGGTATAGGAAGGATGTGGAGCATGCTTTTTTGTTGTGTTCAAATCTCGCTAGGCTATTGTTGGAGCGTTGAGACTTTGTAGGATGTGATGAATTTTTTTGTGTGATCATGGACAATATGATCGTAAATGATGAGCGTGATGATAATATGTACGACCATGGGTGGGATTACCAGGGTGACAACGTTGAACCTTAGAAAGAGCGATAATATATGCACAATTCATCCAATCTCATCGTGACATGCGTGATCGGGCAACTCATGTGCAACTTTAAGTGGTTGAGCATATGTGAACTCACATAAAAATCCGGTTTTAAATTTATGTGCTATATTTATTGGTTTGTAAAATTATATGATTTGAGTACAATTTATTGATTTGTAAAGTTTATGTGCAACAAATCTATATTCATTCTATTATCAAGTAATCATATTATAGGCGGACCAAATGGGTTGCTCCATCAGGTGCACCGACCAAAGAAAGAAAAACCGGGGTAAACTACTGTTCACTTGACGATCCAAATGAATAACCTAAAGCACAGGGAGCGAACGATAGCGCCATGGTAGCTTGGCGGGACTCCTTCGTTGGCCGTTAGATTGATTTACACGGATAGCGATGCAATTGAAAGGCAAATCCATTTTTTTAAACTAGTTCGCGTTGTACATAAAGAGCGCGAATATTTTTCTAATCAATCTGTACGTGGTACTGCAATGTTACCATGCGATTGTTTGATACGGGAGGGCATGGGGTCGAAGCCTAGCGTGGTACCCCTTTTATTTGTATTTTTTGCAAATTTGCTTGTATGGGCACGGCCCAAAGCAGTATTTCATTGATGAACGTGGTTTAGAGGTAGTTTTTGTAGTATTTATAGATATGACATTAATGATTACCTAGCATAACAAAATTTATTTTTGGATATGGCATTTGTAGTACATATAACATGACATTTTTGTAGTTATGTAGAATGATAAATCTAATTTTTTTTACATGATAACTTATAGTCAAACATGGCATTTATAAAATATATAGCATGACATTTTTAGTTATGTAGCATGGCAAATATTGTTTTTGGATATGACATTTATAAAATGTATATCATGACATTTTTAGTTATGTAGCTTGACAAATGTAGTTTTTGGATATGACATTTGTAGTAAATATAGCATGACATTTTAGTTATGTAGCATGACAAATATAGTTTTTCGGACATGACTTTTGTAACTACGTAGCATGAAAAAAATATTTTTTGACATGGCATTTGTAACTACGTAGCATGACAAATATAGTTTTTAGACATGACATTTTGTAGTATACATATAGCATGGCATTTTTAGCTACGTAGCATAGAAAATGTTGTTTTACGGACATGACATTTTTAACTAAAATGTAGTTTTTGTACATGGCATTTGTAATTACGTAGTTTGGCAAATGTAGTTTTTAGACATGACATTTGTAACTACGTATCATAGCAAATACAGATTTTGGACATGATATTTTTTAGTATATATAGCATGTCATTTTTAGTTACGTAGCATGAAAAATGTAGTTTTATGGACGTTTGTAACTACGTATCATGGAAAATGTAGTTTTATGGACGTTTGTAACTACGTAGCATGGAAAATGTAGTTTTTGAACATGATATTTGTAACTATGTAGCATGGCAAACGTAATTTTTAGACATGGCACTTGTAACTACGTAGCATGTCAAATGTAGATTTGGACATGAATTTGTAATTACGTAGCATGACAAACATAGTTTTTGGACATGACATTTGTAACCAGGTAGCATGCCAAATGTAGTTTTTGGATATGACATTTTTAATTACATAGAATGGCATTTTTAGTTTTTAGATATGGCATTTTTTATTACATACCATGAAAAATGTAGTTACTGGACATGGCATTTTCGTAGTATATATAGCATAATATTTTAGTTACGTAGCATGGAAAAATTAGTTTTTAGAAATGACACTTTTAATTACATACCATGGCAATTGTATATTTCAGACATGGCAAATATAGTGTTAGACATGGCAAATGTAGTTTTATACATGACATTTTTAGTTACGTAGCATGAGAAACTTAATTTTTGGACATAGCTTTTTTAATTTACATATCATGATAAATGTAGATTTTGAGCATGATAAATGTAGTTTTAGACATGGCATTTTTAGTTACGTAGCAAGAAAATATTTGCTTTTTTGCATGGCATTTTTAGTACGTATTATGGCAAATATAGTTTTTGGATATGATATTTTTAGTTACGTAGCATGATACACGTAGTTTTTGGATATGTCACTTGAAATATATATAGAATGGCATTTTTTATCTACATAACATGGCAAATCTAGTTTTTAAATATGGCATTTGCAATATATTGTAGGCATGACAAATGCGTCCATAAAAACTGACAAACTCGAGTCTGCGCAAAAAACGAAAGCATATGGCAATTATCAATTTTTGCGCACAACTGAAAAACGCAGATGAAAATAAAACAACACAAATAATAAATTTATATGTTTTTTATTTTATTTTTTGTATTTTTATTTTTGCAGCTAATGTAAGAAAGTCCAGAATATTTTTCTGTGTTTTAAATCTGGGCTTCTATTTATTGGGCCCATCTATCAGTGGTCGCGCGGGTTCACTCCGCGCGAACGTGTAGGCGTGCTAGAGGTTCACGCCGCCTCCCTGCAGCGCCAACAAACGCTACAAATTGGGGTCCATGAACAAAATACGAGTACATTTGATATTCTTTTGAATCGCTCCCTTAAAGTTTCCCTACAAGCGTCACAAATTACATTCCATCTTTAATCATTTCTTTTACTTTTCATGGAATTTTTACATATCCTAGCGTATAAAACGAACAAGATAAATGCCCATTCCTCTTTATTTTTCATTTTTTTGGAAATACTTTTGCCTTATTCGCTCGAGCTTGGATTAATAGGCATGCAGAAAATACTGGTTGTCACTAGGCATTGGATTAACTAGATGATATCTCGCACGTTGCTACAGAATCTGTTGCCGTATATTTTAACAAAATTTTATTATGTGACTTCTAAATATTTAGATTAATAACACATGAGCTAAAAAATTAAAATACATATAATTTATAATATTTTATTATGTATAGTTGTAATATTTTTATTGAATATAAGTATAGTAATAGAATGAAACTATTTTTCTAAGCATGGTTGTATGTGGTGGTGAGTCTTGTCTCATGCATGGTTTCATGTTGAGGTGGGCGTTATCTCACCTATAATTGTGTGATGTTGTGACATGCTTGCATGTTAAGATAAATAAAATAGTAAAAATGAACTATTTAAGTATTATAGAAAGGTTAGTACAAAAAATATAAAAAATGACGCCAAATGTAAAGCAATTTGATATAAATATAGTATGAAAATTAAAAAATTATACATATATTTTAAACGTACTGAAACAAGATCGTTCATAAACATCTGATTCCGTTCGAACTCCATGGCACCCGTCTAAAAAATATCTTCATTTATTTGATAAATGAGATTTTATTTGCTCTATGTGTGATGGTCGAGCTTGTGCGAAAAGTTATGATATTGACCAGGTGACTCGAATGCCATAATTGAATTGTGTGCCGTTGTATGGTGGGATCCAAGCACACATATCGATACAAGATAAGGAGACAATATTCACAGTTTACCAAATAGATAATTCAATTTAACTAATTATTAATCCAAACGATGTTGATGCAAGGATGATAATGCAACAAATAACAATTAACTTTATAATTTAAAGAAAATTATGGGCTGCTACAAAATGTATCGGGACTATTTGTCGCTCGTGAAGGCAAGTGGACTGGCCCATTAGCAGGTTCGTTGATTGCATTCGATATCAGGCTGCAAGTGGGGGTGAAAATAAGTGGCCCATCCCACTTAAAACTCATAAGTGGGAGCCCACTAGATAAGAAAAAAGTTAAATGGGCTAACCCACTTAATCCATTGAAATCCCACTTATTCCCACCTTTTCAGTCACGCTCAACTCCCAGCCACCGATAGAGGAAAGAACGCGCGGCGGCGACGACGCCGATAGACTCCCACCGGCACCTACCTCACTCAGGCCTACAGCCGGCGGCCTCCCTTACCTTGCAGCCTCTACTCCGGCGGGACGTGATGGCGAAGACGGCAGCAGCCCCAACCCCGAGCCCTAGGTCGCTGGCAGCCCCAAGCCCATCCCTCAGGTCGCCGGCTGCCCCAACTCTGATGGCGCCGGACGCGTCAATCTTGGAGCCTAGGAGGCCGCCCGAACAAGATTCTCCGGCGAGGCCGCCACCCCCAACCTCTACGTTCAAATCGTTGGCAGCGGGTAATCATCAGATTCAAGATGCTGTGTTTCTACTTTGTACTAGCAGGTAATCTGGACTCTACAATTAATCGTTGGCAGCAGGAAATCATGTTGTTTTTCTACTTTGTACTAGTAGCTGTAGGAGAGGATTCAGGGTAGCAGCTTAAACATCCAAGATTTTGTATTGTATCAATTTCCTATGTACGTATGTAGTATATACTTATATGAGATTTTTAAGTGGAATCCCATTTATACCCACTTAACCCGTCAGATTTTTAGTGGGTTGTCTCATATTCCCCACCAAGCAGAGGTAGTTGTAGGTCGGTTTTTTATTGGGAACGATTTCTACCGGCCAATCGGCCGAACTTCGACTGGTTGGTCCAAACTCTAATGCGCATTTGTTGCATACGATCCAACGATCCACAAAGTAAACTGCACGCGATTTATCGTATACGATGCGCGAATGTGATGCAACTATGATATTAAAATTCTACCATTTGTACAACTATGATGCAAAAATGCTATTATATTGATCAATGTTACTTTTCACTAAATAGTTATATCTAAATGTACTTTAGTGTGAAGCATATCCATTTGAGAGTATGCCCATAAAAATGAAACTATGCTCATTAATATTACTTATCGCTTAAACGGATGTATTTGGATATACTTTAGTGCTATATACATCCATGTAGAGAGTACGACCGGTGATGACGGTGCTATGTTTTTTATTGCAACAGACAACGGGAAAAATACCAATGACCTTCGATTTTTGCTACAACTAAAAATGATGAGTATGATTAGTGATGACGGGATGCAAATTTTGTTGCAATCGGTAGCAAAAATGCTGCTGCCAGTGATCAAATTTATTGGCACCAATTGATGATAAATATGATACGCAACAATTTTATCACGGTTTTTGCTGCAACCGGTGCTAAAATTTAAAAAAAAATACACACAATAAATTTCGGTTGCATCTAAATACCACGAAAGCTGCAACGGACATCTAAAAAACTAGAGTTAATTGCACCTACGGTACATGAACTTGCATGTAGGGTATAAATTCATACATAAAATTGAATAATGATATAAATTGGTCCACTAAATTGTAATGAGGTTTCATTTAGGTACATAATTATCTAGGCGGTGACACATGCCACAGTTCTTTTAACAAAAAAAACCATTATATGTTTTGTCATCCTTTTTCTATTTCCATAGATCGATCATTTAGAAAAAAATGCTAGCTGCACCCATTAGTTGATTGCACATGAGGAGACTAAACACATAATAACATCCTGTGTTAGCCTCAAGCTCATCGAACAAGACGCTCGGCTCACCCTTCACGCCATACCGCTATTCTATGACTTGCTTGGGCGGTCACGCAACGAGATTGTGCCCGCTGAAGGCGTTATTGTGTGTTTGCTAGCTGTAAGGAGCATCACTGGCGGCATCGGGCAAGAGAACTTCCGCCGCATCGGCCAACAACACCTTTCACCTCTTGATAACCATCGGTGACGAAAAGACATGAATGATGCATACGTGAAGGATGTTTATGGTGTGTGAGGGGGGGGGGGGGGAACGACCGCGGCGAGAACTACAACGATGGGGCACCGATGGATTTAGGGATTGTAGAGCCCCATAAACTTATTGTATAAATTTCTTGAGTTTTGGTTTCTTTTATTAAATAATAACATGTCTACTCATGTGCGGATTCAGACTGTTTTGTATGAATTTGTTTTCACAATGCAAATCTATTGATCTGTTTGTGTAATTTTATAATTTTTTGTATGAATTTGTACCCACAATACAAGTTGGTGCATCATAGATTTAATTAACTCAAAAAACTACATCAATACAAATTATTAATTTTTTTGCCAAAAGGTACACAACAATGTAGACCATTGGATGGAGCGATCCAACAACAGCGCATCGACCGGTCGACCAACGTTTAGCACCACCCCTTTTTCTTTCGTTCTTTGATGTACAGTGGTTGTTTGGTTTTGTTTTTAGTAATGTTTTGTATTTTATGGTTTTCAATTATTTCCACTCTTTTGCATTGATGATTTTATTTGGCTTCACCATTTTGCATTGGTTTTACTTCAGTTTTCTTTGGTTTTATTTTATTTTATCTGAATTTATTTATTTGGTTTTCTTTGTTCTCTCTCGATTTTCATCATTTTCCAATTTTTTTATTTTCAACACATGTGTACTTGGTTTTATACATCATTGACATTTTTATACATGTTATCCATTTGGAATTTTTAATACATGTTTAAATTTAGTAAATAAATAATTAATATTTTAGAAGTATAGATTTCGATGACTACTATTTTTCATATACATTGCATATATTTCGTATACGTCAGAAACATGTTTCTATTATCTTTAACAATCTTAAAATATATTTTGATAACACGTTTTTTGTATACATCGGGAACATTTGTATATACATTTAAAAAGATTATACATTATTAACTTCTTTTTCAAATCTATGAATTGGTTTCTATATTTTTAATACTCGTTGTATAGTTTCATATACACCAGGAATATGATTATACTTGTTTAACATTTTATATAACATATGATTAACAATTTTTCAAATATATGTTTTGATGACTACCTTTTTGTGTACACTATGTATATTTTTCGTGTATATCAGGAACTTTTCTTATAGATATATTTAACATTATTTTACTCTCTACAACATTTTTAAAAATGTAATGAACACTTCAAAATAAATAAATAACTAGAAATAGAAATACCAAGAAAACCATAAAAACAATTGAAAAAAATGAAAAACAGTAAATAAAAATCTATAAAGTTAAATTACAGAGCCTGATCGGCTTATAGGAGCTCTGCTGGAGCAAAAGTCCAATTGGAAACACACAGCCCGACTCGGCTCATTAAGCTCGTACCTCGCTCCTTGATGAATAATGCCAATCACTGATTTTAGGTCGTTAAGCTTAGCGAGCTTAATGAATGAGCTAACGAGTTTCACAAGTAGTTCTCTAAGGTCGTTTGTACATCAGGACACATAGTTCAATCTTATGTGCCAACATTTTGTAGCAATTTAATCCATTTAATCGGTTTAATTGTCCCCTCTTAACTTATAAGATGCAGAGAACTACTAAACCTCCTTCAGTAGGACGTGACACATCATCATCGGTTAACGAACGTTCGTGGAGCACTTACAAGCTTTAAACAAGCTGAACCGAACAAACCGAATCTTAAAGAGCAACATGAACTTAACCAGCCGAGCAACTCGTTAATCCATCCCTACCGAGCACAAGTAAAGGTGCCACAAGTTGCTATTGTTATCAAGCAGAGACCTTGGAATCCTGCGAGCGGGGAGAGAGGTGGGAGAGCCTCTTGCTCGCCATTTTCCTCCTCCTCGACCTTGTCGCTCCATAGCCAAGATGAAGCAGAGTGTGCCTCAAAGGAGCCAAACTTATAATAGGCTGATCGATGAGGCGTGAGACCATAACATAACACATTGTACGTTAAACTGTGTATACATATATTTAGAGTAACTAGCTCTATGGAAAAAGGTTACACACGTGCTCAAGAAGCATTGGATTACGACACGAATATCACCATTACGTAAATCAAGCTCACTCCTAGTGAGGTATACATAAGCCTCGTTATTGTGGGAACAGGATCGAAAAAACCTGCTCGATCACCGCTAACTAGGCAGTTAGGTTATTCTAAGAAAACGTATGTACTTCACACTCGATCTTTTGACAAAATTTTATTTTCCAAGCGGCACCATGCATGCTTTAGCCCTTTGTTCTCTCTATAGCCAGAGGGCACCTGCATTCCTCAGCATTGGGACCAGCTCACCGCCGAGATGCATGGACATGACCTTGTTTGTCCCGCCGACGAGCTTCCCTCCGATGAACACCACAGGAACCGAGGGTCCTTTCCCGAGCACCTTGAGGAGAGCTCTCTCCATCTCCTTTCCCCTGGGATCCTGGTCTAGCTCGTGCACCTGTGCATTGACGCCAAGGTCACGGAAGAGCCGCTCCACGGTGTGGCACATGCAGCAGGAGCTCAGGGTGAAGATCACCACTGCCCGCTCCGATGCAAGCTTCATCACGCGGTCCATGGGGTCTGCCTTGAAATGGGCTATGTGCGTGTGTGCACGGATCTCCAAGCGTGTGTGCTTTACTTTGCTTGAAGAGGACTCAAGGAAAACCTTGAAAATGTAATGGAGCTAGCCTTTGAGTAGCTATATATGGCTGGCTTGCTGCGGATGAGGAACCTTGGATGGTTTGATGGCACAGGGGGTGGCTTCCTTTTATAGAGCTACCTACAAATAAAGGGTAGTGTTTCTATGCACTAGGTTTGAGTATCCAAGTGCAAGTAAGATCAGGAAGTGTTTGGAAAACAGACCGCTCAATCCAACCTGATCTAGCCATCTTTAACATTGTACAGTACAAGATTACTTTGGATTTTTTCAGAAAAAAACCAAAGCTCATCTAGTTGCTAGCTAGCTAGGTCGATGCCATGCATGCATGCTATGGCGCCATTTGCTTTGTTACTCGAAAGCATATTGGTATCCCGGAGATCAGATTGGATAATGGGCGGAGCCGTGTTTCGATCAAGAGGGACCCAAACACGGCTGGAATAATTCGATCGTCTGTGTTGACCTAGCTAGAGGGAATCTCATATATATGCCTATGGACAGGACAGGTCCTGCTTTTCACGTTTATTTGGACGTTTAACATTAGAGACCATAGTTTAAAAACCCGAACCAGCGGTCGGACCGAAAAAAATCAGAACATGCGATCTCAATGGTTTTTAAGCGCATTGGACATTTTGAGCAATCGGACCGGAAAACCAATTAAACCGACCGATTTTCAAAAAACCAGTGAACTGGGTAGTCACAGAAAACCGCTGGTTTGATGTCGTTTCCTGAAAAGCCGCTCAATCGATTCGTTTTCATTCGGACAACCTGGGGGTAGAATCAGAAAAGGAAGAAAATCCCTCTTTTGCTAGGGTTTCGACAGAATTGGGAGAACTTCTCTCGATTTCATCCAAAGACAAACCCAGAAAAGGAAGAAAATCCCTCTTTTGCTAGGGTTTCGACAGAATTGGGAGAACTTCTCTCGATTTCATCCATAGACAAACCCTATCAAGCGCAGATGGCCCTTCCGGCGTGACCCTTGCCGGGCACCATGGTGCGGTGATGTCAACTTTCCCTCGTTGCTCCATGTGGCAACACCAGGCCACTAGTCCGCGCTCCCACTCCTGTGTTTCACCATCTTACTCCACCTTTGCTGACAACTAGGGAGAGGGGTCGCCGCCGTCTGATCAGACTGGTCCACCCAACTCCGATCTCCCTCTGTTCCAAATTCCAGACCAAGAGCAACCGAGCAAGAGGACTAGGACACCCGATGATCACCTCCGATTACATTTTTTATCTATTGATTGGTGTATTTCTTAAAAACCCGACGATTGAACCGATGAACCGGCGGTCCTATTGGTAAATACCTGAACCGATAGCTCTACCGGTTTGGTTTTTTAAACGTAGCTTGCAGTTTGTACGTACCTGCAGCTAATCCTCAGGAGAACTAATTAAGAACTTGGAAGAGTGTTCAATCGTAATTGACTCATGCAAGTATGGTGTACTTCCTCTGTTTCAGTTTACAAGTCATGCGGATATTTAGATCACAAATTTTACCAATGTGACATTAATTATATGACATAAAAATTACACCATTTAAATATATGACATCTGAAGTTTATAACGACATGCTTTTATAATATATATACTGTGTTATGTGATTAAATTGTTGATCTAGATATACGCACGCCCTGTAAACAGAGATGGAAGGAATACAGACTACAAATTAAAGATCCATTAGTGCATCAAGTAGAAATCCAGAAATGAAGAAGCTCGGAATATGAATCTTATCATCTACAGTGTACTCTCATATGAAATTGTAAGGCCGATTTGTTTTCCCCCTTTTTTTCTCAAGACTTCTCTACCATATGACATATCCAAGGACAACAGAAAAGCAATTCATGTGTTTACAAGCAGATGAAGTACTTTATTTTTCTTTTGCACGGACTGTTTTCTACTGTCTGAGAGGCAGTGCTCCTGTCAGTTTCACCAAAGTATAGATAAATAGCAGCTGTAAGTTATACAATGGTGAAAAGACAACAAGTACCGTATAGACAGTGATGCGGACTGCCCATATGGTACGGCCAATACTTTGCTTGTAAGGAAACCGATGATTCCAACTAGCTAGCTCAGGCTCAGCTTGTTTCTCATAAACCGGCGACGAGTCGCCACAGGTTCAGAGAATAGCATCGTCGACAGAGCTCTCAATCTCTCATCACTCACACTGCCTTATCTGCAGGCACAGAATCTGTCCAACTAGCCTGCTTTTCTCCGTCAAGATTTAGCTGCTTCTGCCCATCATCACAATTCACAATCGGCCTGGCCGTATCAGATATGAGGCGTCACGATACCGACGACGGAGCCGAATCCTTGCTTTTCCTTTGACATGCTCGCCGCATCGATCCTACAAAGCTCTGCTGAAGCAAGGAAAGTTCAGAGAGAGAGAGAGAAAGATGCTCCACCATGTGGCACCACACAGTTGCTACATGTATGGTGTTGCAAGCATCTACAGAAAGTCAGATATATATTACTCCCAGATTTTTGTTCTTCCATTATTCTTCTGCAGTTTTAATGCATGACGCAAACATACCAGCACATGCGAATGGATATATGTCTTGATAGAGAAGCCATTTATCCTCTCGATTTGCATTGATATACTCTTCACCTGCAAAGAAAAGGCTAGTTTAATGTTCCAGCAAATCTGCATAGCTAGCCACTCAAGGATCTTATGGTTCTCTTCATCAATTCTTGGCTCCTCACCCTCTCAAGGGCTAGCCTTGCCTCCTGCAATAAGAGCATCTCCAGCCGCGCCCCCAAGAGTCCCCCCAAGACGGCGCTATTTGCGCCGGGCGGAGAAAAATCGCCCAGCCGCGCCCCCAAGGGCCCAAATAGCGCCGGATTGGGCCAAAATTGAGTCTGGCGATCCCAAGCGAAACAGGGTCGCTTGGGATCGCCGGATGAAAGGAAAGCGCGCGCGCCTCGCGCCACGCCCCACCTGTCGGCGTGTGAACACGCGTCGTCGTCATCCTCTCGCCTCGGCTTCTCCGCACCTGCCGCCGCCTCAGCGAATCAATGCGGCGCCGGTGACGAGTCCAATCGGCGCAAAGAGCATCAATGCGGCGCGTCGAGATACCCAACGGTCCGTCGAACGCGCCGCCGCGTGTCCCGCCGTCTGTTCGCGTTCTTCCCCCGCTATAAAAAGGGGCTCGCCGGGGCGCTCTCGCCACACATTCTCGACCTTCCTCCTCTCTTTCTCGCCTTCTCGCCCTTCTCTTCTCGAGCTCTCCTCTCGATCGCCATGGCCGACGACAACCTCGTCCGCAACGGCTTCAGGAGCCAATACCTGTCGCAGATGGAGGCGCTCCTCCTCGCGCAGGCCGGCTACCCATGCCCGCCGGACACCAGGCCACCCCACGCGTGGGTGCTGTCCGCCGGCGGGGTGCCGGTGCCTCCAGTGGGCTCCAGCGCGTTTCGCCGGGAGGTGGACGCCGTCCGCGCCCTGATGACGGCGGCAGAGCGCGCCGACCCCGGCAACGCGCCCAACAACACGCCGGCCTGGGAGGCATACTTCGCCGCCCGGCGAGCCCAGACCGTCGCCTCCACCAGCGGCCTGACGCCGGTGGTTGGGCGCAACAACCGCGACGGGCGCCTCCGGTGGTGGAGCGCGCAGGGCCGCACGCTCGAGTACGTGATGCGGTACATCGAGAACGGCAACACGCCGCGTCTCGAGTACCCACCGCTGGGCTACGAGGCCGCGATGACGGCCCGCCGCTCCTACAGCCGCACCACACCGCTGTAGGCGACGCTGCCGCGCGACGACGGCAGCTCTTCTTCCTCCTCCGGCGGGCGACCTTCACGCTCCACCGGCTCCCATTCATCGGGGCCGGCATCCTCGCCGCCGCAGTTCTTCACCCCGGTGAAAACCGAGGTGAAGCTAGAGGTGAAGAAGGAGCCCACCCCGGCGCCTTCCGGTCGCCTCAGCCGCGGCGTCCACATCGGCGCGTCATCGGCGCAACCAAAGCGCCGCGGCGGCTTCCTGGGGCTCGGGAAGAAGAAGGAGTTCTCCCCGCCTCCGCCTCCTCCGCCGGCCGTCGACGACGAAGACGACGCCGACATCGCCTACCAAATGGCCCGGGCGAAGAAAGACTACGTCGACGAGCAGGTGCGTCTCCAACAGGAGGCGTTCGACCGCGCCGAGGCGATGAAACGCGCCGAGGACGCGAGGCGCGCCGAGCGGGCGCGCCGTGAGGAGGAGGCGAGGAAGAAGAAGGCGAGCGGCGAGGGCAGCAGCAGCCGCCGTAGCAAGTGGGCGCCTCCAGCGCCACCGTACGTCCTGCTGGACGACACAGACGACGAGGAGAAGGAGGAGACGCCGCTGCGGGTGTGTAGGAGGAGGGGGCCGCTCGGCGGCGGGACGTGCGGCTCGCAGGCCGGCGTCATCAAGCCGGAGAGGAAAGACGACGACGGCAATGCTGGGGGAGCTGGAGGAGGCGGTCAGGAGACGTCCTTGGACGATCTCTACGCCATGTTCCTCTACCAGTAGGCTAGTTTTTTTTTATTTCCGTCGTTTATGTAAAAAAACTCCGATTATTAATGAAATCCGTCGAAGTTGGTCTAGTTTAAACAAATTTGGTCGATTTTACTTTAAATTTGACGAATTTTGTCCGAGCTTGGGGGGGTATCTCTTGGGGCCACGGCTGGGTAGCAGCCCCCCCCCCCCACAAACGTTTATCGCCACCCAAGTGCCCCCCAAGCGGCGCTAAAATAGCGCCGAAAATCGGCTTGGGGGGCGAACGGCTGGAGATGCTCTAAGAATGCTAGTGCAGCTCTTCAGATCAATCATGTACCCTACATGGCGACAAAAGAGAAATTCTGAAGTTTGCATGTGTGACGTGCTGACAGCAAGTGTACCGTTGCATTTTGTGTACAACTGAATGTGTCAGAGATGTAGCAAAAAATTTGAAATGCGACTGAAAGAGATGCAGGAAGTGCATAAAGTTTAACAGCACTGTGTGTAGTTGATTCTGATTCTTTTGACACATTGACATGTCGATCACAAACACCTAACCTAGCTACTATACATTGCTGCTGTGCATATGCCAGCCTTGAGGTGCCGACACCTAAGAGAATCTTATTCCTTGGCTCTTTACTGTTTGATGATCCTAGCTTGTTGATTACCTGAAACGCTAACAAAAACCAGTACCATCTATGTCTAATTAGTATGCAGTCTCATCAGATCCTAACATATCATATTCTATCCTCTATCCTTCGACGACATCCTACCCAGTTTTTTAGGATTTACATTTCAGTTTTGGACATGGACAGCAACTGATGCCTATGGTAAATAGTGGTGTCTATCATCACCCTTTCACCTTCAGCTTGAGATAATCTTCTTTTGCATGTTTTTCTCTTCCTTCTCAGGACGGGAGTGGGCCGGTCTGCGTCGGCCTGGACCTTGTCCCTGCCGGCCCCTTTATTCTGTGGCCAGCGCCATGCGTCCGCCGGTCGCAGTTTTGATAAGATCTGGCGCCTACGTAGCCTTACAATAGAACAATCTGTACCCATCCGATCGCGCGCAACCAAGACAACGAGCTTTGCAACAGAGGCTCTGTTGCGGTTGTAACAGAGCCTCTGTTGCAAAAGGATCCAAACGGTTTTTTTCCGTTCGATCGTGCACCCGAGACAACGAGCTTTGCAACAGAGGCCCTGTTGTGGTCGAACCATTGCAACAGGAGGTTTTGACAGAAGAGACCACCTGGTGAATGTTATTGTCAAAAGAGACCACCTGTGAACACAATTGTCAAAACTGCACGTAGGGGAAGCTGGCGGGACGACACGTGGCACTTGCCACCATTGGCAGTGGTGGCACCTTTCGTTGATTCCGTTCCACACAACATGCCGCCACTGCCATTGGAGGCAAGTGCCATGTGTCGTCCCGCCAGCTTCCCATGCATGCATTTTTGACAATTGTGTCCACATGTGGTCTCTTTTGACAATAACATTCACCAGGTGGTCTCTTCTGTCAAAATTTCTTGCAACAAAACCTCTGTTGCAAAGGGATCCAAGCGTTTTTTTCTCGTTCGATCGCGCACCGGAGACAACAAGCTTTGCAACAGAGCTCTGTTGCGACCGGACTCTGTTGCAAAGGGATCCAATCCTCTGTAGCCTTTGTATTGCAATCGAGGTTGCCACCGTGTGCCGCGTGGATCCCCTTCGTCGGCTGAAGGAGATCATAGCGACCGCCGTGCATCGCCCTCTTCCTCCCCCCCCCCCCCACCCAATAGGACCTTGCCTCCACCGTCCTCGTCACGATCTCGCCGAAATAGCCGCCGTCGGGCTCCACTAGTTGTCGTCGCGACGGCCTTCACTAGTTGTCGCGGCGTCCGCTGGCCCTTGCTAGACCCACTCGCTCCGCCTACCGATAGTCTCCGGGGAGGGAAAGGGGGGCAATCACCGATGTCCCCTGTCGCTGATTCGCCTTTCGCCTTGTTGCCGCCTGCAACAAAGCGGTTGTTGCAAAGGGCCTTTGCAACTGACCCCTAGTTGCAAATGGTGTGCCTTGGTTCGCTTGGATGGGTCGTTAGATCCAAAGCTCATCCGACGGCTACGGAGGCGCTCGACGTGCGCGTAAAGATCAGCCGATTGAGGGAGATCTTTTCCCTTATTCTGTTCAGGGTCATGGAGCCGACACAATGGTCCAATACCGAGTGGTCTCATGTTTTATTGGGTAACATGGTCTGATCCACTTTAATACTACAATAATAAGCATTTACACAGTAACATTATTTCAACTAGCATCTTAGTAGGAATTTTTAGTTAGGATATTTAGGGCATCCCAATGCCAATCCTTAAAACGGGCACATTATTTGTCTGTGAACCGGTATGGACAAGTCCAAGAACACCAATATGAAAGCCGACCATCTAACCTTGTTCCCTAAAAGTTGTTTCTGTTTTTTTCTTTCTTTTTAAAGTCGCAACACTCTTAAGAAATTACAGAAAACAACATAATTTGTTCATAAATTAATTCATTAATAGAACAATAGTTCAAACAGAGAGAACCGAATTTCAACAAGTTTTTTGAATACATCGATTTCAATTCCAACTATGCTCAACTGAGAATGCGCACATGACGTCCCACACACTGTGCCCCTTGAGCTTCATCCAATAGTGCATTAATGCAAGTGATGTGTCCTCGGTTTTGAGCTTCATCCAACAATGCATTAATGCATGTGATGTGTCCTCGGTTTTGTGATACAACACGGCAGCATACCCGGGCTATACAATGTGATGATTATCAGTTCTAGCATTGCGTGAATCAATGAATTGACCAACATATAGAGCAAGAATGAACAAAACTTATGATCTCCATAGTTGGCGTGTTCGGTTGCAACCCTTTTCTCACAATACTTATACAGAGTTGGAGATGTCGTACCAATGATGGGAAGACTTCACATTATGGTCATGGATCATGTGCAAGTCGTAGGGCGCGTTGTGCTTTTTCTCATGAAAAAAAATGCATGTTCTGCTAAAAGGTCAAGCCCCCTTGATTCATGCCTATGAAGTCCGCAGATACGGCCAACCACGCATCGCACAGTGACTCATCCTTCATCACCGAGTACGTTGCCATCGTGATTTTTAGGAACAACGAGAAGGTAAAAAAAGCTCAATGGCATTTCACCGAACACCTATCACGCGCGGTATCCATCATGAACGGCGTTGGGAAGGGGCAGAGGTTACCTTGCTGTAAACTAATCCAAAGGCGGCAGCGTAGTCCTAAGCGTCTAGGTGCGCTGGTGGGGGCTACAGACGTCTGACAATGTGTGGGCAGCACCCGAAGAATATAGCGACCGTCGGACAAGGAGGATGCGGATGCACAACAATGAGAGGGGGGGCATGGCCGGAGTGGACAAAAATGGATTCAGGAGGGGATTTGAGTGGGCTGGGATGTCAGAATCCTACGTGGTGGCGGTTCGGACTCCCACAAACCTCGCCCAATTTGCGTTCGATTTACAAAAAAGTGGACAGATTAATCGGTCCATAAACAAATACAGGATCATGTTGAATGGTAAAACACGCCCAAACAATTCGGTCCAAACATTTATGGATATTTTTTTGGAAAAACGATAACTGAGGTCAACAGATACCTATCATTCAACCGCAAAAAAATAATACTACTACTATCATTGCTTGACCAAATCAAGCCGACTAATTATAGAGCACAATCTCGAGTTAGTTTCGTGAAAAAAAATGCATATAGAGCTCTAATGTAAGTCAGAACTTACTGGCTTCATTCGGACAAAACTGGTGACCATTAAATATTATTTTCTAGGACAGTACCAAATTCCTTGTATCGATGTACTGGCAAGACGAGAGAGCATTGATACTAATTTTCATCCATCAAGCAACCTTCTGTCTTTCCTATGCATTTGAAGAAGTAAAATCAGGAACAACACAAAATTCTAATAGTGTTTTATTTTCTTAGATCAAATGTACGATTCTATACCATCAACATAAAAGTGTAGGCTCTGAAACATAGAATTATCCATAGTCATTAAAGGTACGACTATATATTGTGATCACTGCTTGAAACAGCCAAATCGGCATGAATCTAGCACTACCCAAACAGATTTGGACATGAAGGAACTAACGGAAACAAGATTAAAAAAATCTGAACTTCACGAGGAGAGAACACGTGAACTGACCCATTGTGATGAAGTGTCACTGGAGACCACAGGGCCATGGTCACATCGATTCCCTTGTCTCACTTCCATCGTGGATGTTTTCGCTATGCCCAATCGACCCATCAGCTGATGCTGCCTTCCCCTCTGGCAGGTGGGCGACCGTGGTCACAATCCACCGAGTAAGGCGACTGGTGGGAGTGGGGAGAAAGGGAGGACAGAGGTGACACCGGCGGCGACAACGGTGTACGAATGTAGGAGGTACATCAGTATACTAAGTCTTATCGATCCAATATGGAGTTAGTCTGAAGCAGTTCAGTTGAGCTTCAAAACAGGTCGATTTGGATTCCCAGCAAGCCGGGTCCGCAAGTCATCCACGAAGCCATCCTCATAGCGACCCTTGAGTAAAACTTCCTTGAGGCTCAGGAGAGATGACAGCCCTGCAAACAACACGGTGTTGGCTTTGTAACGCCAGCCACGAAACTGCAGCAGCTCAATCTTTGGGGCTGCTCCTTCCTGGAACTCCACTGATTCGAGCTTATCTAGGAGACTGAGCTCCAGCACCACCAGACTCGGGAATGCCGCGTGCCGATTGAAATGGAAATGGAGCTCTTCACCAGCAAACGAGTGCCTCAACAGACGTAGTATGGCCAGGTTTGGTAAATTCCCAAGGACTTGTATGGTTGTATCAACCTCCAATATCCTGCTGCTCCGTAGCTCCATCTTCACGAGATTTCGGAGCGCCTCGACCCATTCGGGCAATTTCACCAGGTTACCGTACAGCTTGAGACTCTGTAGCTTTTTCGGAGGCAACAATAGGGCATCCAAGCAGCCAGATAAACCAGGGCTTCCCTCTGACCGCACTAACAACGATTCCAGGCAAGTGAGCCTTGAAAGAGCTGAACACAACTCTTGAGAGTTTTTCTTGTTGATGCCAGTCACTCTTAACTTCCGCAGCCTAGTGAGACCTTTTAGGTCATTTAGAACAGCCTTCCCCCTTGAACCGGAGACATTCACAACACCCATTGTGTCCAGGGCTTTCAGTCTTCCAGTCCCTCTTGGCACTTCCACACCATTTGGGCTTCTGTGTGTCACAGCAGAAGGTAATTTATTGCAGCAACACACAGTGCATACATCACGCCTGTTAGGGTCACCATCCATATCCATTACCTCTTTCAGAACCTGAGGTGCGCAACATGCCACACAGAATGACATTGATGACAAAGTCACAGTGCATAGGGTGTCTGCATATGCTTCATGTGTACCACCATCGTTGCTTCCAATGCCCCCAGCACGGATATGCTCTAGCTTGCTAAGCTTGATAATGGTCCTCGGTAGTTCGATTATGCTTGTATACATAACATCTAGTGTTTGCAGCTGCCTCAGGTTACCCAAAGAGTCTGGTAAGTGATAAATATCATCACAACCTCTTAAAGAAAGGTACCTTAGATGAAGAAGCTTCCCAATGCCCGTAAGGTGATGATCAACTAGACCTGATGTCCCCTCTAAGTCCAGCACTCGCAGCAACCTCATCTTTTCAGACATGAAAAACGGCCTCCACTTCCCAAACACTGTTAATGATCGTATACAAGACATGTCCACTATGCTCTCAAACTCACACTGATCTCCCTCCCAGCTACTACTTATGGCAAGATGGCGTATTGTTCCGCGGCTGTTTAACCCGCAGCCTTCCTCCAATGTGAAAACAAGATTATCCTCCGCTGCTTTTGAGATACCAATTTCACGAATGAGATCATGGACTTGGCAGGAGTCGACTCCTCTTCTACTATGAATGGATTCTTGAGATGGTAGGATCATACTCCTCCTTATGAGTTCCATGAAGTAGCTCTCCGCTATTTCCTCCGCGGACTTGCCACGCAACTCCCTTGAGTAGCCCTCTGCGATCCACCGACGCACCAGACGTCTCCGGCTAACCTTGTCATCTTGGGGGAAGATGGAGAAATACAGCATACATGACTTGAGATGATAGGGTAAACCATCGTAGCTTTTGTTAAGGACTGCTGCTATCCTCTCAAGCTCTGGATTCATCTCCAACTCGGCACTAATATGGTCATTCAATTTCATCCACTCCAAAGCGGTTTTAGGTTGGTTTGCCAAGAAGCCACCTATGGTGACTATTGCAAGGGGAAGTCCATCACACTTCTTTAGGATCAGATTTGCTTGTTCCACCAACTCTGGATATTCATCATTCAGATATGTAATCTTGTGAAATACCTGAAATGTGTTCATTTACATTTTTAGTTGCCACAAAACTAAATTATTTGCAAGCCTAATGACAAATTTTGTGCTTGAAAAGTCTATTAACAAAGGTAAATTGCACCTTTAGTTCTTCAATTAAGCATGCAAGTAGCTACTAGCTAGGTACATGAAAAAATCCAGCCAGTCATGTGCCCCACAGGGTTTTGGCTATCTTAAAAAAAATTATTTAAATTAATAAGGGGGAACCTTGTCAAAATACAGATTGTGTGTACTCAAAAACCCACTAACGCAAAGATAATTGTTAGCAAAACATACATTCTTGGCACTTACAAAATAAAAATTAAACAAATAGGGCATGAATGCATGATGATAGAGCCACAGGTACCTTTTCTATGAAGAGGTTAAGTCCATCCTCATACCGAAGGATTTGAAGCTTGTATATGTTTTCTTGTTTCTTTGAACAGTGTCTAGCAATATTTTCTGACCTTGTGGTGACTATGATACGGCTTTCTGTTTCCCCTGCAGGTAAATGCTGTATTATAGAGTCCCATTCTGTGGCAGATGATAGATCATCAAGAACAATCAAGTACTTCTTTCCTTCTAAAATGTCCGTCAGTGACCGCTGGAGCCTAGGTTTTGTTTTGCCACCCGTCAAGCCTGTTTCCTCCTTATTTTCATAATCCTCTGCATCTATTTGCTGAGCTAAGCTCTTGATGAGGTCGTCACAATTGAAGGGATGCATAATTGTTACACAAGCGCGGTACCTGAATTGGAGACTGAGGTGTTGGCTTTGGTATAAATCTCTAATTAGTGTTGTTTTCCCAAGACCACCCATTCCCCATACAGAGATCACCTCAAGCTGTTGGCTATCTTCATTTGAAATTAGTTCGATAATATCAGATTTTTCTTTCTCTCGGCCAACATGCTCGTATTCCTTAAAAACAGCTATCATCGACTCTGTGTGAGTGAGGCTCTTGTTGTGTGCAGAGCTGCTACTACTACTGGTAGTAGCTATGTTAAAGCTAGAGCCTGCCTCAGTTGCATCAGCTCCATCTTGCAAACCCTATACACCAGTAAATAATGATTAGGTGCTGCCTTCTATTCCCAATAATGTTTCAGCCAGTTCTAATTTGAGTAAATTGCAGCAAGTGACAACTCTAGGGGTTGTTATAACGCAAAACAACTCTTAAGGATTTTGATAGAACCCATAGTCATCAAGTTGATTAGCAAGTACTGTCAAAAAAAGTTGATTAGCAAGTTAAAATGAAATCTGACAGAAGTGGCCCACATGGCGTTGACTATGGCAGTCGCCCAGCTCATTTTTTGCTTCAGCCAATAGGTGAGCTCGCCTCAAGCAGGATCAGTTCACTGAGCTCTTACAAAAATTGATTGCTTATTAAAATCTAATTTCAACCTAGTAATTTAATGTAGATTCCATGAGTATTCTAGGGAAGTTTGAACACATTTTGGCTCAAGACTTCAAATTTGGTAGAAATGTAAAAAAATTGTTGAAACTTCCAAATGGGTGGGCAAGCGTGCTCAGACTAGTATAGTTAGGGGAAAACAGATTCAATGAATATAACGTTTTAAGAATTTTTTTAAACGAACTTTTTCTTCAAATTTAGCTAGAAAATACAAAAAGAATCAAAACATTCAAATAGTTCAGAAAAATGTTCTAAAATTTTCCCAAACCATTCATTGAAGATAGATTGAATCACTAGAATTTTCTAAGACTTGTTTTGTAAAAAAAATGATTTAAAAAAAATGGGTGTTTTTATAGACCTCAATGAGTCAGCTGTGATCTTCCAAAAAAATGTGTCAGCTCTGCTTGAACCGTGCTCACCTATAGACTCAAGCCAAAAATGAACCAAGTCAATGCCATGTGGACCCCATCTATCAGATTTTGTCTTGATTAACCAATTGACTTTGATTACGGGTTTTTTGTTACTACTTACGCCTAGTGTCCGAGGTATCAGTTAGAAAAAACAAGAGTTGTAGTTCTATTTACACCAGCTCCTAGAGCTATGTCTTGTTGTATTTTTTTCCCTTCTAATTTTTGCAAATGTTCATATGAAATTTTCCGAGAGAGGAAGACGGGGGATGTCAACCAAGCCAAATGCATCAAGGATGAAGTAAATCGGCTTCTGGTGAAGGACGAAGAAATCAAGCATAGATGGCGAGAGTACTTCGACAAGCTATTCAATGGGAAGAATGGGAGCTCTACCATTGAGCTGGACGGCTCCTTTGATGATATGAATAGACGTTTTCTGCAGCGAATCCAGGAGGCCGAGGTCAGGGAGGCTTTATAAAGGATGAAAGGAGGCAAGGTGATGGGCCCTGATTGTGTCCCCATTGAGGTGTGGAGAGGCCTTGGAGACATAGCGATAGTATGGCTAACCAAGCTTTTCAACCTCATTTTCGGTTAAACAAGATGCCTGAAGAATGGAGACGAAGTATATTAGTACCAATCGTCAAGAATAGAGGGGATGTTCAGAGTAGTACTTCCTCCAATTAATAATAAGTGTCGTGGGTTTAGTTCAAAATTTGAACTAAAACCACAACACTTATTGTGAATTGGAGAGACTACTAATTACTATGGGATTAAGCTGATGAGCCATACACTGAAGCTATGGGAGAGAGTCATTGAGCACCGCGTAAGAAGAATGACAAGTGTGACCGAAAATCAGTTTGGTTTCATGCCTAGGTGGTCGACCATGGAAGCCATTTTCTTGGTTCCACAATTTGTGGAGAGATACAGGGAGCAAAGAAGGACCTGCATATGGTGTTCATTGACTTGGAGAAGGTCTACGATAAGATACCACGGAATATCATGTGTTGGGCGTTGGAGAAACAAAAAGTCCCAACAAAGTATATTACCCTCATCATGTACGATAGTGTTGTTACAAGTCTGCGAACAAGTGATGGCGACACTCATGACTTCTCAATTAAAATAGGACTGCACCAAGGGTCAGCTTTGAGCCCTTATCTTTTCTCTTTGGTGATGGATGAGGTCACAAGGGATATACAAGGGTACTACTAGACATGAGGAAGAGGAGGGAGTTAGCCTTGATGGGCAGGTGGTACCTTACAAAATCAAACTTGACATGGGAGGATTCCTTGAAAAGAGATCTGAAGGACTAGGATATCACCAAAGATTTAGCTCTGGATAGGGGTGCGTGGAAGTTAGCTATCCACGTGCCAGGACCATAACTTGGTTTCGATATCTTATGGGTTTCAACCCTGGCGTACCCCCAACTTGTTTGGAACTGACATGCTTTGTTGTTGTTGTTCATATGAAATTTTCCATTGTTCACAATCAAATAATTTGCAAAAAATGTGATGTAACAATTATGTAGTTTCCAGGTCAAAGTATTTATTGGCTCAACACCACAAAAGCAAGCCACAAAGCACACACATGTAAACCTAAAGTGATACCATCTCCTAGGATGTAAGTGCTAAAAAACAGATGAACAGGTAGGATGAAACATTCTTACCAAAATATACCACTCAAGACCTCACATCTTTAATGTGTCTGAAAAGCTGCTGCTCCGGCGGAAAAAATATACCACTCTAGACCTCACATCACCAACCGAATAGCATCACAGCAGACCCCTCGTCGCATCATATCCCTCCCCATCGTTCTCCCTTCTTCGTTCGTGACAAGGAGACAGGAGCGCGACTATCCGAGTCCATGTCTGCTAACAAAACATAAACGTTGGGAACTTTCCCACGAAGTCCTCTACCTACAACGATAGTCCCTATGGTCCGAAATGCAAGATGCTTGGACCGTCGAGGGAGAAGAAGCAGCAGTGTAAATCAGGTGATCTAATGAGACTATTTTTTCATGTAAATCGAAAGACGGGGCAACAAAAAATCGCAATTGAGTCATTTTCACTAAACTATCAATAAATATCGTAAGTAGTTTCAAGTAATTTCCAAAGATAGATGTAGAACTAACTGATAAGTTTGTTTTGTTTTCTTCTTTTGTGCAACGAGACATGCCCACACAGTTGTGTGTAGTATTGTACAATTTTTACATTTATCTTTGGAAATTACTTAATTTGCAATTGCTCAAAAATCAATATTTTGATATATGCTGACTAGGGCAACGCCATAATATTTTGTAATCAACTGATGAATACAATTTGATTTTAATTAGGATCCGCAAAACTAAGCAATAGAGTGATGTATTTATCATCAGATTTGTATTTGGGAAAGAAAAGAAAAAGTACATCTCTCATCTTTCAACTACTGACCGAGTTTTAATTTCCTGCCATCTGCAATATCAGACAATTTTTCCCATCCACCAATGGGACCATTTACATCTCATCGATTCCTCAGAAATTGTTCTAAGAAACTGTTGGGTGACAAATAACAACATGTCCTCCTCTTAGCAGTGTACCATTCAGCATTGCCACAATTAGCACCGTGGTATCAGGATTCAGGACTAGATTATATGTTGGTAACTAGTGCACAAAGACTACTAACAATTAGTAACCTAATGTCAGATCTTGTTATTAATTACTACATTAGTTGAATATTAAGATAATGTGGCACTAGTCAGAGTATATTCTGACAGAAACAAATTACCTTCTGGTAGAAAGCATAGAGAGACTGGTTCATATGCAACTGCTTGTGGTCTGCTGCTGCACTCTGTTGTCTTACACATAAGCTAGCAATCTCAACTTGCTCCGTAGATACTATGATCCGACTTCCTTTCTTGTTGTTTGAGAAGAAAACTTTAAGGCTGTTCCATTCTTCAATAGTATGTATGTCCTTCAGCACAATCAGGTAACTCTTTGTATTCACAAACCTCTTGAACTCAACAGCCAAATCATCTTCCTTTGTCATCTCCATCCACCTCAGATCTTGGGCCGCCATAGTTGGACCTTGTAGTGAATTTACATAAAACTGCCTCAAAATACTCCGCAAGTACTCTGTTGGATTGACAGGACGAACCAACTTAATCCAAGCAAAGCACTCGAACTTCTTGTGCATCTTCAGATCTTCATATGCCTTTTTGACGACCGATGTCTCCCCGAGATCACCATTTGCCCTCCACAATGCGATCACTCTAAGGTCGTCGTTCTTCTTGGAATTGATCAGGCGAATGAGGTCGACTTTTGCTTTGTCCAACTGCCGCCTTGCTTCCTCGGTGCTGGACATCATTACACCGGAAATGGGCAACTCACGTGTGGAGGCGGTGCTAGGCTTGGAACCAGAGTCGTCACTGTTGATGAGGCGGTAGCGCTTGTTCCTCCGGCTGACATCCTCGACCTTGGCTCTGAGCTCCCTCATCTGCTTGCCCATAAGGCGCCTGTCTAGAATGGTGCGAGCAATGCGCCACCATGACTGCTTCTGCAACCGGACGGCAAATTCCTGCAGAGAGTCCTCAACCTCGTAGGCCACGTCGCGGACCTGCTTCACCCAGACACTGACCACCCTGTTCTTGTCCTCTGGCTCGTCGTGTGCGGCCATCAGGAACGCCTGCATCATCTCCAGCTCATCCGCAATGAAGGCCTGATCACGCCGGACTCCGAGACGTGAGGCTACCTCCCCAGCACCGGCAGATTTGGCATAGCTGAGCGCTCCAATCACCACAGACTTGCCCAGACTTAGTACGGTGGCCTCCATTAGCTGCCCGTTTTGTAGACGAATGTTAATGCTAATCCTTAAGGCAGCAAGGTGCACTCAAGCCACTGAGGGGTGGTCTTAATAAGAGAATCGGCTTGGGTAGAAGGGTGTACATGGAAGTGGCGCACTGCCGTCGGCGAACTCAAGAGCAGGCGGAGCTCGCCGCCCTTTTCCAATCTGATGACCGGAGTAGAAGAGCGCCGGATCCGGTGGAGGTCGGCGGAGCCTGCAGCACGGGGGAGGTTGAGGCGGCTAGTTGAAGAGTCGCCTCACCTGGTGCCTCCTGTTGCCGGTGTGTCGTGGTCGGCGCGCCGCCGGGAGCCGTCGTCTCAGGGAAGTTGAGGATTGGGGATGGGATAGGCTAAGAGCATCCGCAATAGATGATGTATATTAGGTGATGTAAAATTAGGTGTTATAATTTAGAACAGTGATAGACGTAGGTCGGCGGAAAATTTTACAAATTTAACCCTTATTTGCATTTTAAACACAAAATGAACTCAAAATTTAAAATTTTCATAAACTAACCCTTTTTCATGGCGCCCGCCTCTATGGCGACATGGTGTTGATAAAAGGCGCCATACAACTCGTCATATCGGACCTGTCAGTGGGCCTGCCAGGACCATGACGCCTTTACCAATGGCGACATGCCTTGTACCATGGCGCATTTACTAATGGCGTCATGCTCTCTACCATGGCTCCCTGGACAAAGGAGTCACAAAAAAACTTAAGTTTAATTTTGATGATTCGTATTAGAAACGGCCGCCGTTTCTTCATACGAACTTCGATTTTGATGTTCTTGGACTCGTTGAACTCGTATTGACGAGGGCCTCATGTTGATATCATTGAATATTTATTTAGATCATTTAAAAAAAATACCATTTTGATACTTCCCAAATGGCTAAGTCTCGCACCGTAGGTCGTCCGGTTTGACTTCAATTTAATTCCTTTGAACATGTCATTGCCACATGCCAACAAACTTAAAAATACCATAAAAAAGAAAAAAAAGAAAAAAAAAAGCTATGCAATAAAATTATAAAACGTAAAATATGAGAAACTATGCATTATTGATAAGGAAAATTGGTTGCATATGATATGAGGTATTTTGGCACCAAAATATGCTACTCCCTCCGACCCATATTAATGGGCACACACTTAGTACAACTCTAGTACAAAATTGTACGAAGTGTGTGCCCATTAATATGGATCGGAGGTAGTATGAAAATTGCGCATAAAATTCACTCACCATGCATCTCACTCAGGGTATGCTCCTAATCCGCTCAGGGAATTCAAGCCAGCCTTATATTTTATGGAAGATACCCTGAGTGAGATGCCCGGCTTGAGGGGAGGAGAGGCATCTCACTCAGGGTATGCTCCTGATCTGCTAGATTCAGATCCAATGAGGCTTAAAAGAACAAACCTAAGAAGAAAATAACAGAGTCAGAGATCAGGACTATTTACAAGCAAATCAAATAAGGAACGGTTGAATGGATCGACTAGCGAAGGAAGGGAGATGTATCATCTCTGATGTGTTGAAGATGAAAACGATTGGAGAGCAAAATAGCGTCGTTGGTCTTCATTAATGTATCTCACTCATCATGCAATGAAAATTGCGCATAAAATTCACTCGTCATGCATCTCACTCATTAACATCATGATTTCATTTTGTTGTAAATATTTTTCTCAAGTAAGAATCATATGCTACATGTCTGCTTTAATTCATATGTTTGCTCTAATGCACTATACCAAGATCCATGTGACATGGAAGAGTTTTCTATATCTATTTAATTATATATTTATTTATTAAAAGTAAAATCTTAAATTATACATAATTGCAGGGGAGCTTCCATATCTCTCATGTTCTTCAATCATAGGGGAGCTTTCATATCTCTCATGTTCTTCAATTATAGGAAGATTTCATATCTCTCATGTTCTTCAATTATAGGAAAGCTTTCATATCTCTCATGTTTTTCAATTGTAGAGAAGCTTTCATATCTCTTATGTTGAAAAAAATAAGATATATGAAAGCTTCCCTTACAATTTTGGATAGGTTAAGATTTTGTTTTTGGAATGCCCGGGCAGGCGTGCGTTTCAAGTGGTGCCAAAATACCTCATACCCTAAGTTCTCAGCGCCTGATGCATGATGAGTGAATTTTATGCACAATTTTCATAGCATATTTTGATGCCAAAATACCTCATATCATATGCAACCAGTTTTCCTTATCAATAATGCATAGTTTCTCATATTTCATGTTTTATAATTTTATTGCATAGCTTTATTTTTATTATTTTTTCTTTATTTTATGGTATTTTTAGGTTTGTTGGCATGTGCCTGGTCTTGGCAATGACATGTTCAAAGGGATTAAATTGAAGTCAAACCGGACGACCTACGATGCGAGACTTAGCCATTTGGGAAGTATCAAAATGATATATTTTTTAAAATGCTCTAAATAAATATTCAATGATATCAAAATGAGGCCCTTGTCAATACGAGTTCAACGAGTCCAAGAACATCAAAATCGAAGTTCGTATGAATAATCGGCGGCCGTTTATAGTACGGAGCATCAAAATTAAACTTAAGTACCATGACTCCTTTGTCCAGGGAGCCATGGTAGAGAGCATGGCGCCATTAGTAAAGGCGCCATGGTACAAGGCATGGCGCCATTGGTAAAGGTGCCATGCTCCTGACAGGCCCACTGACAGGTCCGACGTGGCGAGTTGTATGGCGCCTTTTATCAGGGCGCCATGGTGTCTAGCATAGCGCCATAGAGGCGGGCACCATAAAAAAGGGTTAGTTTGTGAAATTTTTAAATTTTGAGTTTATTTTGTGTTTAAAATGCAAATAAGGGTTAAATTTGTAAAAAATTCCTAGGTCAGCGGCCGAAAATTTCGGCCGGTCAACCCGCAACAGTTAGATGAGGCCGGCTCTGTCGTTAATTTTGCCAGATTCGGTATGGAAAAAATGGTGTTGACGGCTGCATCTCTTTTTCGTGTCCCGCAGCCTCTTATTTCCTTCGTTCATCGCTGGTTCCCTTCGCTGCCTGCTCGCCGAAGCCGTTTGGCGAAGCCGCTCGCCGAAGCTCGCTGGTTCTCACAGGGGCTTTCCATGGTTGCAACTCAAACACATGCGAGTTACAGCATGGGCGCCATGGTTGTAGCATCCCGACTTCCTCGTCTTCGGCTCGCCGCCGTCATCGACTTGCACCACCATGTCCAACAAAAAAAACTAAAGAAACAAAGTTTCTAGTACTCGGTTGAAGCAAAAAATATTTGCCAGTTCCAGCAAAAAATATTTGCCAGTTCCAACAAAAAATCTAAAAGAAACAAAAATCTCACAACATGTGCATGGTGATCTCAACTTTTAAGCAAAGCATGTGAGAGGAAGTCTCTCCGTGATCATATAAACCATACAAATTTATATGAAAGAGCAACAATGGTTTTAAGACCCGGTAGAGCATGATGAAACAACAAATGCGAAGATATGATTCATAGTAACGTACATAGCACTCATCAAATCACAAGACAACATTTATCACGCAAAGATAGATAAGCCACATAGTTTGATACATGTACCACCAAGGACATAATACATAGGTCTTAATACATAAAGCCACACCGCATAAATCACCACTAAGGTTTGGGTTACATCGCGATAATGAAAATAAACCTACGATAGGATAGGTAGGTTTCTCCCCCTTTGGCAACAAGTATCAAAAAGGGGCCGAACACAGCGCAAAGAAGAACTACTCCTGGTCATCATCATGATCAGACACCACGTCAGATAAGAAGTCAGCATACTCCTCCTCAGTGGGGAAACCATAGTTCGGTTGCTGAGGCGAGCGGGGACGCTCATCGTCACCACTCACAGGGCTTCCAGGGCAAGTCTGAAGATGTGCTTTGAGAGCATTTGCCTGCGATATACGCCGAGTCTCAAACTGGTGGATGATAGTGGCGTTGGACTTGCACATGTCGAATATGGCCTTCTGAGATTTTCCCAAAAACCGAGCAATAGTACGAAACATCTCAGCCATGGGCGTGTGTCTAGGCGAGGCACCAGCAGCAGAGGGAGGAGGAGCCCCACACGTATCAAGGAAAGACCCCTTCTTGGGCTTCCACTCACTGTGTATGACGGGTTTCTGAAGAGGCGTGGTGACGAACGCGTCAATAACTCGATGGATATATGGAGCGAGGGGAAAATGGTCCACTTTCTGGATGGAGAACAGCCACACCTCGTGACATAAGAAATCTTCCACATCGATGGGAGGAGGAACCGGGCTTGTCTCGAAGCGGTTTAACACATCTTTAGCATATGACATGAGATCAACAGCAAAGGAGCGTACCATGGCTTTGTCTCGTGCTTGGGCACAATGGTCTGGAGGAGACAGAGATACAGATGTCGGTACCGAGGCAGAAAGATGGATGAATTGTTGGCATCCACATTGGTTCCCGGAGGCATATCCTCAGTGCGCATGAGACAACCCATACAAACCGCAAGAGGCATAGACGTGAACTCCGAGGTGCAAGCGTGAATCCAATGGAGCCCCTCAGAATGAGCTGGCATACCAAGAGCCTGACACCACTGATCATAGGTAATCATAAAAGTCTGGTGGTGAGTCCTCCAAGTGAGTGTGTCATCTCCACCAAAGAAACATTTGACATAAAACTGGAGGATAGCAGCATGGTTCTAGTCGCACTTGAGAGTCAGTGCATGGCGAAGACCCCTTGCATCAATGAGACGCAAGAGGTCACCAAACACAGCAGGTCTACGCTCAAAGTAGCTCATGTTGATGAACTTCTGAGGGGTCGTGGCATTGAGCTCCAGGCAGACAGTCGCAGAGACATCTTGCTGCACAAGGGTGTGGAAGCGAGGATCCATAGCAGTGGCATCCAGATGAAACTGATTGTCCTCACACCATAGCTTGGAGTAGGCTTTGGAATCCATGTGTTAGTAGTCAATCGGAGCACTTCCACGCCTCTGAGGAGGCAACACCGAGATGGCTAAGCCCTGAAGTGGTTCCTTCCGTGCAGGTGGTGCACGACGAGGAGCAGATGGTGAGTCAGGGTCCTCTCTCTGCCTGTTAGGCAAAGTCTTCCTCCGGGTGTCAGGCTTGGGCCGTGTAGGCACCAGCTCTTCGTCCTCAAGATCTTCGTTGTAGTCATCGTCGAGGCCATCGTAGTTAACGTCACTATCGCCCGCCCCGTCACCGCGGTGAGGGCGGCGATGAGGACGCATGTCCTCCTGAGAGTCGTCGGATCTCTGGCGGCGGGTGTCTGTGCATGGGATGAAGAGAAACCATCGTGAGACCAACATCGTGTGCATCGGTAAGATTATCCCAAAGTAGGGGATACACACGGGACAACACCCGGACGACCGAATACACAGTCGGACATCCGAAAAGAAATGGATATGACAAATCCATTGGGCGGAACCATGGAAACCAACCGTACTTGAAAACAGTCTTAACTATGGCACAACAAAAAGCTAACATGGGACGCATATGGGGAAGAGAACCAAGAAAGGGGGAGATGAGACTCACCAACTCGAGTTCCCTTAGGAGGCATAACGCACAGATCCGAGATGCACACAAGGGCCCTCCTCCAAGAAGAGATCTGCCCCAAAGCAAGATTGGTTCGGTCAAAATGTAGATCGGGAGGAGGGGAATTCGGGGATGTGAGGGAGGAATTCACTGGAGAACCAGGCCGGCCGAGAATGACTGCGAGGGGGGCCATCGGCGGCTACAAGGGGGGGCTGTCGGGGACAAACTGCCCAAGTGTGGTGGGTTTTAGGGTTCAGGCCGCACGGGGGGATTATATACGCCGGGCTGGTCGGACGCTCGGAAGTTAAGTCGGACGATCCAGCACAAGGTCGGACAGTCTGGAAGATAAGTCGAACGATTGGGCACAAGGTCGGGCGGTCCTGAAGATAAGTCAGACGACCGACATTGGTTAGCAGGAGAGCACAACTACCGTGAGGGGTCAGGCGACCGGGAAGTATGTCAGACAGTCCGGGCTGTGCCCGGATCGTCCGGACAGTATGATCGATCGTCCGAAAATGGGTGTAGGACATCAGTAGCAATATGGGGTATTTTTCGTCTTTTTCGGACCGTCTGGGACAGAGCCCGGACCGTCCGACGTGTTGGGTGAGTGCAAAAACAGGCTGGTCAATATGGGAGACGCGACGATAGTTGGTTGGTAATCTAGCGGAATGACATATATATATTTAGATAGATGTATGTAGGGATATCATAGTAACGCAATCAATAACAAGATCATAAAAGAACCATTTTCATAAGGTATCTATGAAGGGGTAGGCGGTGTCCATGGCCACCATATTTGAGTGTATGTGAGGTGAACACCGCGAAGATGTACCTTGGGTCCAACATTCACGACTCCATCTTTTAACGCTACACATGGATTCACCGAGGTGAGCATGCAGATTGTTGATGTTTGGTTATATCTGTGCATCACGTAGGGAGTTGAGAACTCAAGGATTGAGTATCTCCCCCTACATACATGCCTACATCTAGTCAAGTTATTTTCTATGTGCATGAATGAGAGCAAGATACCCCTAAGCCGTGAAGTTATAATGTTCCATGATACCAAGTTCACCTCTTAGTTCGCAAAACCTTGCTTCATCCAATGGCTTGTGAAGATATTGGCAAGTTGCTTGTCGGTGCCCACATGAGGAAGAACAATATCACCCTTTTGAATATGATCCCGTATGAAGTGATGATGAATGTCAATATGCTTGGTGCGAGGATGTTGACAAGGGTTGTTGGCAATCTTGATATCACTTTTATTGTCACATAAGATGGGTACCTTCTTATAGATGACTCCATAATCCTTCAAAGTTTGCCTCATCCATAGGATTTGAGTAGCACAACTTGCGACGGCAATATACTCGGCTTCGGCGATGGAGAGGGAGACATAATTTTGCTTCTTGGAGTGCCAACTTACCAATGAGCGCCCAAGAAATTGGCATGAACTTGAGGTTGACTTCTGATCCATCTTATCTCCGACCCAATCCGCCTTCGTGTACCCCAAGAGATCAAACTTGGATTCCTTGGGGTACCAAAGGCCCAACAACGGAGTATGAACAAGGTATCTAAGAATGCGCTTAACCTCCAAATGATGAATCTCCATAGGAGCGGCTTGATATTTTGCACACATTCCTACGCTAAGCATAATATCCGGTCTAGATGCACAAAGGTAAAGTAATGACCCTATCATAGAACGATAAAGAGTAGCATCAAATGGAATACCGGAAAGGTCTTGATCTAGATATCCTTTGGTTGGCATGGGTGTCTTTCATGGCTTGGCATCTTTCATACTTAACTTCACGAGCATGTCTTGAATGTACTTTGTTTGGGAGATGAAAGTTCCTTAAGCAAATTGCTCGATTTGAAAGCCAAGGAAATACTTCAAGCTCCCCATCATGGACATCTCAAAATTCTTGGTCATAGTGTCCGAGAACCACTTGCATAAACATGGGTTAGGGGAATGATAACCCACAACTGCAGGGGATCGAGATAGTCTTCGCGGGTAAGAATAACCCAATTTATAGATTCGACTCAAGGGGAGCCAAAGAATATCCACAAGCTTTAACAATGGAGTTGTCAATTCCACCGCACCTGAGATACACTTACTTGCAACAAGATATTAATAACAACTGCGATATGGAGGTGATGATAGCAACGGCAATAGTGGTTGTGAAGCAGCGAAAGTAAACAACTAGTAACCAGCAGAATTAAAACACTGTAGGCTAGGGAGATGGATGGTTGGGCGCTGCATGGATAAGGCACATCATGTATTTAACTTGGGGCAAGGCACACAGAAAAGCAATGATCATCTAGGCATAAATCAAACATCAGGCATGTATCCCACAGGTAGTTGTACGTGCTTGCAATAAGAACTTGCACAACATCTTTTGTTCTACCATCCCGCTACGAACGGGGCCAAAAGTAACTTATGGAGATTAAGGTGCTCCTGTCAAAGAGCACCGGAACAAAGCATTAACAATCAATGGATACATGGAATCCTCAAATAATAGTCCATCCCCTTTGGCGTCCCAAGCTATCACCTTTGGATCGCCGGTTCCGAACTATAACAGGTGCATACAACTCATAGATAGGATCAAGAACACAAATATATTCATGAAAACACAAAGGGTTCAAATCTGAAATCATGGCACTCGGGCCCAAAGTGACAAGCATTAAGAGAAACAAGTTGAAGCAAAGATGATAAACAACAATCTAGATGATAGGCAACATGCCCCCAACAATCTGATAAACTATTACATGATCTAACTCATCCAATCCCTACCATCCCCTTTTCCTACAACAGGGAATTACTCACACATGGATGGAGAAGTCAAGGAGGGAGGATGGAGTGGTGGTGATGATGACGATGGCGATGATCTCCCCTCACTGGAGGCCAAAACAGCCTCCAGTTTAGCCCTCCCGGAGAAGAACAGAGGGTGGCGGTGGCTCCGCGACGAGAATTGGGAAAACGACTTCTATTTCGGGGTTTCTCCGTCACGGGAATAAATAGGAGCGTCGGTAGGGCACCAGAGGAGGGGGGAGGCCCCCAAATGGCCAGAGGGCGCGGCCCCACCCCTGGCCGCTCCAGGGGGGAGCCTAGGGCCCCCTTGGCTAACCTCTAGTCCCACTTCTGGCTTCTGGCTCCTTCGGGTGCATGGATTTTCTGGTATTTTTCTGGGAATTTTCTGAGACGTCCAAAAATCCATTTTCATGAGCACAATAAAACCATATAGGAAGCTCTGCTGAAAACGGCGTTAGTCTGGGTTAGTTTCGTCCAAATCATGCAAGAATGACAGAAAAACAATAGCAAAAGTGTTTGGAAAAGTAGATACGTTTGAGACGTATCAACTCCCCCAAGCTTAGCATATTGCTTGTCCTCAAGCAATTCAGTACAACGAACTGAACGCGACAAAGAAAACTTTGACAAACTCTTTTGCTTCAATAGATGTATATAATCATGTACTACAAAATGAATCTAGCAAGTATCAGAATAATGCTATGAGGACAATGCACGAAGCAATCCTTCTTTCAAGTGATCAATCACAAACAACTAAAAGTAAATAATACGCTTTTGAAAATCAAGACAAGACTACAATGCACAAAGCTTGAACACACTAGAATGGTATTTCGCTAGCCTCCATGAGTGGAGCAAAATAAGTGCAGAAACTCCTCCAGAGTTTTAAAGGGGACTAGAACTAAGAACTTCAGAATAAGTAATACCACAATCATGCAAAAGACAATGTAGTACTTTGGGACAATGCACATTACACTCAGAATGACAATTATGCTCTCCTAGTTGGTGCTTTGAAGAAAGAAGGTGGAGACTCTCGAACCGTGGAGTTTGATGGAAAGGTTGAAAACCTGTGGTTGGAAGCAAAGACTAAACTTGTACCAGAGCTCTTGGTTTTTAAAACAGAGATAAAAAGTGTTTTGGGAGGTGCATGCTTCGTCAACGAATGCTAGTAGACAACTCAATCACCTCTTACGCTAGACATGTTTCGAGGAACGGCTCCTAAGATGGAGACGATCACATCCCCTTAATCTCCTTTGTTTTCACTGCCAAAGTTTTCTGATTTCTCATAGACAAAGCGTGAAGGAGGGTTTGTTGGTTGTGATTATATTTTGTGAGTTGGGCGCACTCATGCCAGTCCCGCATCGTATTAGGGGTTTGCAGATTAGACATGCAATCCCGGAATAAAACATGTCTAACATAAGACGGTCATGAATTACCTACTACTTCCTCATGAGTTAAAACAAAGGCACAACACATGAGTGCTTTTGAATAATTTCGAGATGGTACAAGAAAGTCTTCGTTAGGATGGCCGGTAAATACCACATAGGAAGGTATGGTGGACTCATATGGAAACACTGGTTTAAGGATTTTGGATGCACAAGCAGAAATCCTCTTAGTGCGAGCGAAGGCTAGCAAAAAACTGGGAAGCGACCAACTAGAGAGCAATAACAGTCATAATCATGCATAACGACAAAGTAACATTGAATTGGGCATGAAAATGATACAACTATTCTGAAATTCAAAGATCATCAAGGCAAGGTAGACTTTTCAGTCATAAACATGTGTAAGCATGTGCCAAGTCAATCCAAGAATTCTCCAAAGGGAAATACCACTTCAGTATGCCAAACCATGAACAATGCAATGCATGCAAATCATTTCAACAACACATTATGTACTCTAGCTATTTGGAATTAGCCACAAGGAACGTATGAACACTGGGCAAGCATTGTAAACATAGCACTATGTCGCTACAAGCTGGTCTCTAAATCATAAGTACAAGCATATGTACAAAAGTAGAAACAAAAAGAGTTCATACCGGTTTTCCTTGTTGCATCCCTTTCGTCGATCTTCGTCATTACTGCCTTGTCGCTTGCACGGTCGAACGTAGGAAAATATAATCAAGTGCAAATGCCATCACGGACTCGAGCTGAACTCTGCAAAAAAGCAAACTAAAGAGAGAAAGAAAATATTTTTTGGATTTTTCAAAGATTTAGAGAAAGAAAAAGAAAAGAGAAATCTTTTTGTTGTTTTTGCAAAATAAAAGAACAAAGAAGAACGGGAAAAAACTTCAGAAAGATCAAAGCGAACAAAATAAAAACGGATAATACAATGGAAAGGTGAGAAGGGAACGTACTCCCCCAAGCTTAGGCTTTTGTCCTAAGTTGGTAGCAGCTACTGCCCCCAGGAGCCTCCTGCTCCGGAGTAAGGGTAAGTCCAGGAGTCGTATGAGCCCTCCGGTGCGTACACCGAACTCCTCGGGTCCTCCCATGAGGAAGGTCCTGCGCTCCAAGCGGAAGAAGACCCCTCGCCATGCTCGGTGAAGGTCTCTCCCTGGAAAGGTGGGAACTCACCATGCTCCTCCTCATCGGGCACAACCCCCTCCGTGGGGGTATGCGGCTGGTAATTAGCCATGAACTCATCGAACTGAATTTCGTTGAAGGACTATCCGTTCCTGCGAGTGTTATCAAACAAAAGTGGTGCAGGTAGACGGATCTCACGAGTAATGGTCCTTTCAAACCTCAAAATATAATCAAGGTTACCAAACTGGGAAGTCATGGTAACAAACTTATGCCTCTTCATAGCCGCAAGATCAAGACTCGCGTATGAAAAGGGAACATCATCAGGATGCGGGGTGCGCTCAAGAGACTCAAGGATAAGTGTGGCGTAAACCCCACCATATAAATCGCCTTTGTTACTGTTCGTAACAAGGCGCCGAGCAATCAAGGCACCCACATTATACTCATTCTTACCAGAGAGGGCGTTCGCATAAATAGCGAAATCCGGTGCAGAGCCATTGCTCGTGTTGTCACGAGCTAACACCCCTCTAGCAAGAAAATACGCAAAATACCTAAGGTGTGGAAACAAGATGTTGGAAATCTTCGTGCGCCGAATGTCGGTCTCCTCCTGGCAGCACAGGGAGTTGAAGAGGGTCCTCAACCCGGAAGGCTGCATGGTCATCTTAGCTGCCCGACCAACGTTTGACACACCTATTATATCACAAAACTGTGCCAAAGACATGGTTATGAGATCATTATAAAGTTTGAACTCAATGGTTCCAGCATCATGGTTATAAAAAAACTGTTAACAAAGCAGGAGGTAAGTTTTTTGTATTGTACCACACGGCATAGAGCTAGCTGTGTCAAACCTGCATTGGCACAAAGGCCATAAAAGTCCTCCTTAATTCCTGCAGCTGTAAGAAAATCATCGCACGGATACATCATTGCGCATGCTGGATTTGTGTCTTCCAACAACTCCAGGGGCACATGATCTTCATTGTAGCTCACCCTAACTGCTGAGGGTGAAGCTGCAGCTATAGTGACTCGATCGGAACGCTCGGGCTTCTTCTTCCCAAGCCACCCCTTTGCTTTTCCAAAGAAATTCATTTCTGAAATTTTTGAAAATTCACAAAAACGAGGATTTAAACAAAGTGAGTTCAGCCAAACTACTCTACTCACTTACCTAAGGCATAAACTTGCATCAAAACTTGGAAAATAAATTCTACACATGCATGCAAGCTCATATGAACAACACCAAGAGCTACTAAATACTCACAAATGAGGCCACCAATCAAAAATCTAATTGGAGGGGTGAAGGAGTCACATACCAGGGAGTATTTGCTCAAAATCTCAGCTCGAACGGTGGGTTGTAGAGAGAGATCGAAAATCGCCTCCAAGAACAGCAAGAACGCAAGAATTGGAGCAGAACTCGTGTTTTTGGAGAGAGAGGAAGGAGGAGGAAGAAGACATACCTGGGGGTGGGGCCTGTGGGCCCCAGGCGCCCTGTGGGCGCGGCCAGGGGCCAGGCCGCGCCAGCTGGCCGCCTGGGCCACTGGTGGGGCCCCTGGTCAGCCCCAGGTGCTTCTGGGTCACTCCCGGCATGGAAATTTTTAAAATAATTTTTCTGGAATTTTTCTGACAACTTCACTATTGAAATTTTTTCTAAGTTCAAAAAGCTGCGAAACTTTCTGAAAACTTGAAGCAGTGATTAGAATTGTGAAGTTTCAAAAACATAAAAACTTGGTACAACAAGGAGAAATAAAGCTAAGGCAAAAGAAAACATAACAAGCTCCACTTTTTACCTATATAAAACATGCTTACTAGCAAGGTTGATCAAGTCTTACCAACAAACCAGTGATACATAGAGCAAAAAGTCTCACCTCTCATGAAGTGATCATTGCACCTTTACTTTAATGGACATTGTCCCCACCATGATGGTTTTGTATTTTTGGTGCACGTGTAGAGGACAATCCCATTCTCCAATCTTCGTGGTCTCGATATTCTCTATAGAGTTGAGGCCATGTCTTTTGTCAATCTTCTTCGGAAAATACACCGTGTGTACTTTGTCATTCACATTGAAAGCAACCTTTCCTTTATTGTAATCAATAATAGCACCTGCGGTGTTAAGAAAAGGTCTACCAAGAATAATAGACATGCTCCCATCCTCGGGCATGTCAAGCACAACAAAATCAGTAAGGATTAAACAATTAGCGACTTCAACGGGAACATCCTCACAAATACCTATGGGAACGGGTGTTGACTTGTCAGCCATCTGAAGAGAGATATCTGTAGGGATTAGTTTTTCTAAACATAATCTCTTGTAAAGAGAAAAAGGCATAACACTCGCTCCTGCTCCAAGATCACATAAAGCAGTCCTGACATAATTATTCTTTATAGAACAAGGAATGGTGGGTATACCTGGATCACCAAGCTTCTCAGGAATCTTGCCACTAAAAGAGTAATTAGCAAGCATAGTAGATATTGCTTCATTAGGAACTTTTCTTTTATTAGTAACAATATCTTTCATATATCTCGAATAGGGAGGTAACTTAATAGCATGAGTCAAAGGAATTTGAAGAAAAAGAGGTTTCATCCACTCACAAAACTTATTTTAATGCTCTTCTTCTTTAGTTTTGAGAGACTTACCTAGAAAGGGCATGGATTTCTGTACCCATTGTTCTTGTTCCTTCCCATGTCTTCTTGCGATAAAATCTTCTCTAGTGTATTTCTTGAGTTTGTCGGGTGCTTCTTCTTCTGGAACTTCGGGTGGATCATTCTTTTCAATATCCTTTTCGAGCTCAGCACCGTCTTCAGTCTCAGCATCGGAGGTAGATATACTATTTGGATCATTGGAATTGTCAGCTTCTTTGTGCTTCTTCTTCTTCTTCGGAGAGTTAAAAATTTCTTCTTCCTGTATTTGAGAATCCTGCTCGATCCTCTTCGGATGCCCCTCCGGATAGAGAGGATCTTGAGTGCTAGTTCCTCCTTGGGTTTTAATCCGAAGGCCTGTATATCCTGTTTGGCATTATTAGCAAGCAAATCTTTTTGCACATTAGAAATTTGATCAAGCTGAGTTTGAACCATATGAAAATGCTTCACAAGACATTTAACATCATTAACTTTTCTACCTAGAACATCAAGCAAACTTTTGATAGCAAGGGAATTATCATGCAACTGACTTTGTATCCTTTCATTAAAGTGATTTTGCTTCATAATGAAATTATCAAGCTCATCTAAACATTGATCAGGAGGCTTACCATGAGGAATGTCGCTTGCATTGAAATCTAAAAGAGAGTGTACCTCCACCATAGGAGGGTGAGTGGTAGGCTCACACAACTTCTCAATGGGGGGTAGATTCTTCACGTCTTTAGTTTTAATACCCTTCTCTTTAATAGACTTCTTAGCTTCCTGCATATCTTCGGGGCTTAGGACAAGCATGCCCCTTTTATTTGGTGGTGGAGGTGGTTCAGGGACGGACCAATCTTCGTGGTTCTTGGCAATCTTGCCCATTAATTCTTCTGCATCGTCCGGTGTTCTTTTCCTGGAAACACACCCAGCACAACTGTCCAAATAGGACCTAGACTCATCAGTTAGACCAGCATAAAATATATCAATTAATTCATTCTTAGGGACTCCATGTCCCGGTCTAGCCTAGATCAGACTGCAATACCTCTCCCAAGCTTTAGGGAGGTTCTCATCCTACAATTGTTTAAAGTTATAAATTCTTCGTAAAGCAGCATGTTGCATATGAGCAGGAAAATACTTATCAACAAAAGAGTGAGCTAAGTCTTGAGGACTCCTAACGGAACCACATGGTAGTGCGTCGTACCACGCTTTACCACCTTCCTTTAAAGAGAAAGGAAAAAAGCTTAGTAACATAGAAATTTCGTATCTTCTCATCTTTAGTAAACAAGCCACCTAACTCAGTGAGTTTGGTTAGGTGTGCAATAGCATCATCATTTTCTCTGCCATAAAAGGGGTCAACTTCAACCATAGATATAAGTGAAAGATCAACAGATAAATTATAATCAGGATCATTGATGCATATAGGAGACGTAGCAAATTTAGGATCAGGAACAATCTTGTTCTTCAGGGAGTGTTTTTTGAGAAGCTTCTTAATAGCATCAGGGTCAGAGTCATCAAACTCTTTTAACTCCCTGCATAAATCATCATCAAGTATAACATAATCATCATCAAGGAGTCTCTCCTTGAGTTTACTCAAATGGGGATAAGTGTAAGTTCCATCAAAAGGATAGCAAGTATCAGGAATTTCAATTCCAGATTTTTTTGCAGCACCAGCGATCTGTTTCTCAAGAGCGTGACTAAGTGAACCAATATCATCAAGAGTAGTAGAAGCATCATCAAAAGTATCAGACATAGTAATAGATTCAGTAGAGGCATCATGTAGTGAGGGTGAAGCAAACTTACTCATAACTGAAGGTGAATCAAGTGTAGCACTAGTGTTCAGAACAGTACCTTTTCTTGTACGGGATGGTAAGATCGGGACCTTGGGGTCTTCTTTCTTACCCATAGCGGATAAATTGCAGCAGGTAAAATACTTCAAGTAGACTTGTGAATAAATCTATGCTCCCCGGCAACGGCGCCAGAAAACAGTCTTGATAACCCACAACTGCAGGGGATCGAGATAGTCTTTGCGGGTAAGAATAACCCAATTTATAGATTCGACTCAAGGGGAGCCAAAGAATATCCACAAGCTTTAACAGTGGAGTTGTCAATTACACCGCACCTGAGATACACTTACTTGCAACAAGATATTAATAGCAACTGCGATATGGAGGTGATGATAGCAACGGTAATAGTGGTGGTGAAACAGCGAAAGTAAACAACTAGTAACCAGCAGAATTAAAACACTGTAGGCTAGGGAGATGGATGGTTGGGCGCTGCATGGATAAGGCACATCATGTATTTAACTTGGGGCAAGGCACACAGAAAAGCATTGATCATCTAGGCAGAAATCAAACATCAGGCATGTATCCCACAGGTAGTTGTACGTGCTTGCAATAAGAACTTGCACAACATCTTTTGTCCTACCATCCCGCTACGAACGGGGCCAAAAGGAACTTATGGAGATTAAGGTGCTCTGTCAAAGAGCACCGCAAAAAAGCATGAACAATCAATGGATACATGGAATCCTTAAATTATAGTCCATCCTCTTTGGTGTCCCAAGATGTCACCTTTGGGATCGCCGGTTCCGGACTATAACAGGTGCATACAACTCATAGATAGGATCAAGAACACAAATATATTCATGAAAACACAAAGTGTTCAGATCTGAAATCATGGCACTCGGGCCCAAAGTGACAAGCATTAAGAGCAACAAGTTGAAGCAAAGATGATAAACAACAATCTAGATGATAGGCAACATGCCCCCAACAATCTGATAAACTATTACATGATCTAACTCATCCAATCCCTACCATCCCTTTTGCCTACAGCAGGGAATTACTCACACATGGATGGAGAAGTCATGGAGGGAGGATGGAGTGGTGATGATGATGATGATGGCGATGATCTCCCATCACCGGAGTCCAAAACAACCTCCATATTAGCCCTCCCGGAGAAGAACAGAGGGTGGCGGCGGATCCGCGACGATAATTGAGAAAACGACTTCTATTTCGGGGTTTCTCCGTCACGGGAATAAATAGGAGCATCGGTAGGGCACCAGAGGAGGGGGGAGGCCCACAGGCGGCCAGAGCGCGCGGCCCCACCCCTGGTCGCGCCAGGGGGGGCGCCTGGGGCCCCCTTGGTTCCCCTCTGGTCCCACTTCTGGCTTCTGGCTCCTTCGGGTGTGTGGATTTTCTGGTATTTTTCTAGGAATTTTCTGAGACGTCCAAAAATCCATTTCCCTGCGCAAAATAAAACCATACAGGCAGCTCTGCTGAAAACAACGTTAGTCCAGGTTAGTTTCGTCCAAATCATGCAAGAATTAGGGCAAAACAATAGCAAAAGTGTTTGGAAAAGTAGATACGTTTGAGTCGTATCAGGGAACCAAAAATGATGTCATCTAGAGAGATTTGGCATATGAGAAACTCACCATTGGTTCTCTTGGTAAAAAGAGTGGCATCAATGATCCCCCTCTCAAATCCTTCCTCGAGTAAAAACTTCCTAAGATGGTCATACCAGGCCCGAGGGGCTTGCTTAAGACCATATAATGCCTTATGAAGTTTGTACACGTGGTCCTTGTGATGAGGATCATAAAAGCCGGGTGGTTGTGCTACATATACATCCTCTTGTAGCGGACCGTTAAGGAAAGCACTCATCACATCCATTTGAAATAATGGAAAGCCATTGAATGCGGCATAAGCAAGAAACATGCGTATAGATTCAAGACGGGAAACGGGGGTGAAGGTCTCATCAAAATCCAAGCCTTCAACTTGGGAGTACCCTTGAGCCACTAACCTTGCCTTGTTGCGGAGGATAGTACCATGTTCATCTTGTTTGTTCTTGAAAATCCACTTAGTTCCAATGATGTTATGATCTTGACCGGAAGGCCTCTCCACGAGAGACCATACCTCATTCCGGGTGAAACTAGTAAGCTCATCTTGCATTGCAATGAGCCAATCCGCATCCAAAAGTGCTTGTTCCACCCTAAGAGGTTCAATGCTAGACACAAACTATAAGTGAGCGCAAAAGTTCATAAGTTGACTACAAGTGACTATACCATGCCCCAATCTTGTGAGAATCTTGTCCACTTCAACTTGTCTTGCCACCAAGGGCATGGTAGATGTTGGAGTTTCAAGAGGATCCACCCATTCGGGCTCATGATATACATTTGGTTCATCATCAAGGGAGGATATATCATTAATAGCATCATTTTATCCAAAAAGAATGCGGTCAAGTCTATCTTCATGTGATTCAACCGCATCATCAACTTGTGGTTGTGCAACCACATCGAATTGTGGAGGGTCTTGTTCTTGTTCTTGGATAATGGGCTCATCACGAGCAACTGGATCTTGAGTGGTAGGAGGAGGTTCTTGTGGTGGTGGAACACTTGGCCCATCACCCACCTCATCATCTCTAGGCACTTGAGAAGTTGGCACAAGATCTCCAATGCCCATGACCAAAATGTCTTGAGAAGAATCTTCATTATTACCTACATCACTTAGATCAACTTGCTCCCCATGGGAGCCATTAAATTCATCAAACTCCACGCCACAAGTTTCCACAACACATCTGGTGGATTTGCTGTAGACTCTATAGGCGTGAGAGTTTGAAGCATACCCAACAAATATACCCTCAATTGTTTTGGATTGAAACTTAGCTAACCGATCTTTCTTATTGAGAAAGAAACACTTACAACCGAATACTCGGAAGTATTTGACGTTCGGCTTGTGCTCGGTTAGAAGTTCATAGGGGTCTTCATCAAGATCTTGCGGATGAAGAGACAGTTTGATGCATGACATGCCGTGTTGATGGCTTCGTCCCAAAAACTATATGGTGACTTGTACTCATACAACATGGACCGGGCCATCTCCACAAGAGTACGGTTCTTCCTCTCGGCTACACCATTTTGTTGAGGGGTATATGGTGCAGAGTATTGATGCTCAATCCCCTCATGGCTCAAGAATTCTTCCAAGGTGTAATTCTTGAATTTGGAGCCATTGTCACTTCTTATTGCCAATATAGTCATGGTGTATTTCCTTTGGGCTTTCTTGGAAAAGTCAATGAAACTGGCCTTCGTCTCGTCGTTGGACTTTAGGAAGAACACCCACGTGTATCTTGAGTAATCATCAACAATGACAAGACCATATTTCTTCCTGTTGGATATGTGCCCTAGAGACAAATTAATAAAGATATTTGTCACATAACCGTTTTGTCCATAATACGTTTTATATTGTGCTATAACTGTATTACTTGGAAATACTAATACAGCTGTAGTATAAAACATAGGTCCGTAGTTTAACTCGGGTAAACTATCTCATTGGGCAATTGATTGATCAAGCTTTCCTGATCATGGCGACACTTAAGTCCATTGACAATGAGGTCATGTCATTAGGGGAATGATGTGATGGACATACACCCACCTAAAGTATTGCAATGTGATCGAGTCACATAGTTCAGCGTTGCGATGACTTTGTAACGTATGGCTTAGTCCTTAGACTGTAATGATCATACGTAATTGTCATCTATGAGGAGACTTTGATTTGTATCCCACCGCCGGACTGAAATATGCTGGCTATAACGGTGCACTTTGGGTATTCCGAAATAAATGGTTTATGAGTATGTTAATAGATCAGAGAGGGATTTGTCAGTCCTTGTAACAGGACAGGTACTCTGGGCCCACTCGGTGATATTGCATCAATATCTTGCAAGCAGCTGACTAGGTCACGGGAGATGCAATAGGCACGGACAAGTAAAATTGTTTGTTGTGAACGATATGTGAACACGGTATGTGGGATACCGACGATCGAACCTCGGACAAACGAAGTACCGCAGCACAAAGGGATTACGTCGTATCGTTAACGGTTTCCAAAAGTGATTGAAGTTCATTCGATGGAAGCGTAGGGGCTGTCAAGGATTGTAACCAGGTCCAACTGACTAGTCATTGGTCAATGAGAAGAGTCTCGACCATGTCTGCTATTTCCCGGACCGTTAGGGTGTTACACTTAAGGGCAATCGATGCATAGGACAGTTTCGGGATCAATCGGTGAAATAGGAGAAATCACTTAATAGTTCCGGAGGAGGACGGAAGTTGTTCCAGACATTTTGAATGGTTTAAAATAAAGTTTAATTTGTTTTAATAATCTTTTATTATTTAATTATCTGAATTAAATATTTAAACATATTAAAATAATTAAAAATGGAAAAGGCTATATGGGCCTATGCGGCCCATTAGGGGAGGAGGGGGTTTCCCCCCTTGGGCTTGGCGCCAAGGGTGGGGCCCATCCCCCCTTTGGCCAGCGCACCCCCCCTTGGGAGTTTAGTCCCACATGGGGGAGGGGAGGAGGATAGCACCCCCCCTTGGCCTATATAAGGAGGGGTACACCCCCTTTTTCCAACACACAAGTATTCCTCTCTCTCCTTCTCCTTCTAGAAAGTGGACTCCCCTTGTTTAGAGTTTGCACCTGGATTGGAGTGCTCCACCATAAGGTAGGCCGTCGCTCTGCTGGAGTCGGGATCCGAATCCGTCTTTCTTTCGCTGCTCGCCTGGTTCGGGGCCCGGGAGGAACATCGATTGTACTGTACGTGTATAATCTCTTCGAGGCACTACACCTGTGGTGCTATTTCATCGCTGGAGGTCAACCGAGATTCATCCTCGCCGGTGGTCTACTACACGACAGGGAGGTCGTAGTTCTGAGTCTACGCCAGCCACGTTCGCAAGAACGTTTCCCTCTTTCGGTCTTCAAAGGTATGAACACCGATTCCCTCAGTTACTTGACATCGCCATAGCATAGATCTTGGGTTCGGGTACCGTAGGTATGAAAAATTTGTGTTTTCTGCCCCGTATCCCAACACTTCCCACCAAGACTATCCCATGATGGAGGCCCGAAGAGATCCACATGAAGGAGCTCCAAGGGCCTTGAAGTTGACACAACATTCTTGGGGGTATGCTTTTCTTGATGTTACTTCCCGGCTACGCATGCACTACACACACGATCTTTCTCAAAAGACACGTTTGTTAGTCCGAGGATGTGTTCACCTTTTAGGATATCTTTTAGATTTCTCATGCCGACATGGGCTAGCCGGTGATGCCATAGCCACCCCTTGTCGGCCTTGGCCATTAGACAAGTTGCATGGTAAGTGCTCTCTTTCGAGAAATCAACCGTATAAAGGTTGCCATCCAACTCTTCAACAAAGGCCGCTTCGAGAGTATCTCTCCTAAAGACTTTCACACTTGTTAGACCAAATAGTGTATCATAACTAACGCTAATTGACGAACGGAAAGAAAATTGTATTGAAGGGATTAGACAAGCATGACATTGTCAAGAGACATTTCATTTGTGATAGCCACCTTGCCCAACCCAAGTACATTTCCCTTTGAACCACCACCAAAGACAATGCTCATATATGGTTGTATTGCATCCACGAAGTCCTTGAGCAAACGGCTTTCTCCGGTCATATGATTGGTGCATCCATGTAAGGCCCGATATGCGGTACTATTCCAGATATAGGTGTTTCCACCCAGATCCGGGGACGAAGCACATATCGGTCCCACCGCGACATATGACAAAGCCATATGCCCCGGATTTCCAACATGATATCACAACATTACAGATACAAGGATACAACATCTCATACAATCGGCATACAACTGCCTCAAATACAATACAACAGCGGAAGATACATGTCTGAGTACAGACTACAAGCAAATTCCTAGTGGCAAAGAGAAAACATCGATCCCATAACCACACGGGTCCAGGCCCTCCGCCGGGATCCGCCTAACTAGTCGTCGTCGAGTCTCCACGTGAAACGTCGATCACCATACCTGTTGTCGATCAAGAACCCTGAAAAGAGTTTGGGGGTAGTATCATGAGTACAGAGGTACTCAGTATCCAACTGTAGTGGTCAACTGACCCAGCAAGGACTTCATCACTCGTCATTCTAGGAAAACTAGTAGTTTACGGTAAGGAAGGGGTAAGTGGTGAGGTTGCTGCCGCACTAGCATTTATGAAGTGGCTAACGATCTAGAGAGTAAGGTAAGAAGCCAAGCATTCGATGAGGAATCGCCTCCAACAAGTCTTGCTATCAACTACTTACGCAATCATAACACCTATCCTATCCTTGTCCTCCTCTTCGCATCCCGACGAAGAAGAAGCAGCCAAGGAACACACACACGTTGATCAAGTTATTATTAAGATTATTTCAGTTGTTGTTGTCTATGAACAAGGAGTAGGTCTCAAGTCGTCCATAACCGTGGACACGACTTCTCGAAAAGATTTAACCCTGCAGGGGTGTACCAACTGCCCATTACAAGGCTCCGCACGCACGCCCATCTCTCTAAGTTGCTACCCATTATAGGCAACCATTTTATGATTTAGTTCCAAGAGATCCGAAACGACAAGTCCCTCTAACTAAAAACGAACAAATCCGGGTGGCCCCCGGTGAGTCGACATCCATCTCAGGAGCCGGCCGCGCTCTCGATCTGGTCTCAACCGTCTGTTGCAGGTTTGGATAGCCGGTTAATCACACATGGGACACCGGGTCCTCAGCCGGACAAGGTGGGCCAGCAAGGGAACTATGTCCTCACTGGTCCAGGTTGGTTTGTAAACAACTGGCAGCCGACCAGCACACACACGGGTTCAAATGGTAAATCAGCTTGGGCCACCACTAGAAATGTTTGAAGCTAGGTAGGTAAGAAAAGGGGACCCCATAAAATCCCACACGCGGTTAGGCACGCTCAGTCTTAAAACCAATAACCGGAACTCGGATCCTAGGTGACTCGAATGGAACAAAGCGTCGGGGCGGGATAGCCTAGACCTTCCATCCTTCGTCGAATATAGTCAACATTATAATAACCATATCATCAACAACAATATAATAATGTGATCCCAAAACCAAGGAGTAACAGGGTAACATCGTAGCATCCTAAGCATGCATACTAAGCAGGGGCTGAGCAACGAGCAATAGTAACATAGTGAGCAACGAGCAATAGTAACATAGCAGTACATGGTTTGCTGGGAAGGGACATGGCTGTATCGGTTTGAAAGAGGTTGTAAACATGTGGTAGGATCAAACATAGAACCTAACCTAGACTAGCATGCAAACCGCTGGTTCAAATAGAATGGATCATAAGTAATGTATAGTCCTTGCCTGTTGATAAGTCGGGTTCCGAAGGTGTAGTTGATCGCAAGCTCGCATCGTCTCCGAGAGGTAACCGCGGAAGCACACAGGAAGGAAACACTGGAAAGCAATCAACGAGCAAGCACTCTATTACTACGAGGCAAACACGAGCAAACATCAACAAAAAGGCAACACGAGACATCGCACCTACCGTCGAGAGCGGTTAGTAACAGGTTAAGTGGAGTACTCGTCACACACGACGATACCGCATGTTTATATTGGTTCAAGTTGTTTAGCTACAGGTGATCAACAAAGGTTGTTAACATGGCAACTCAAGCAAGCATGGCATAGCACACAAACATGGCAAGAGGTGAAGCATAAATAAACTACCTAAACTAGTCAATTTAAGTGGGGTGAAATCCTAGACATGGCAAACTATTGCGGACCCCACGATAAAAATGGAATTCGGTACTGTTTTGCCTAAACAATATTTTATTATTTTTATTATCAAGCAAGAGCAGCATAAACACAATCTACATGCAATTCTAGTCAAGTTACATATAAAGAACATTTTAAACAGAGCAACGGTTAAAAATTTATAGCAGTTACATTTTACAGTGCCAGACAGTTTAATTAGCAGTCAAACATCATGTAAACAAAGTCAAACATGGCAACAAGCAACATTTTATTAATCTACGCGCAAAACGGAGCAACTTTCATGTAGAAAGCATCTCCATCGGAGCTACCGGTGAAAAGATACGGGCACCGCAAAATTATAACAATAATCTGCAAAATTCTCTGCTCAGGAAAAAAAAATAGAGCAACGGGCCATATTTGACCCTACTGGGCCAAGCCCATCCGGCGCAGCAGAAAAAAAACAAATAAAAAAAGGAGCAGGCTCACCATGGGCCGGCCCAAGGCGGCCTGGAGGCGTGGCAGGCCGGCTGGCTTCGGGCTGGCTCGCTGGGCTGCCGGCCCACAGCGGCGGTTGGTGGCCCGGCCGGCTCCTCTCGAGCTCGCGTGGCCAGGGTCACCGGCGGCGGGCGCCGTAGCCGCTTCGGCGAGGCGCGCAACTAGGGGGGGGGGGGGTGGCGCGAGGCGGTGGGTTCCGGCCGACGAGGTGGGGGGTGAGGAGGCGGCGTCGCCTCGTGGCGCAGCGGCGGCTGCCGACCCGAGGAGCTCCGGCGGTGCCTTCCATGGCGGCGGCGCCCTCCATCTCCGGCGTCTGGCGGGCGGGAGCTGTGAGGGGAGAAGAGACAGAGGGATGAGAGGAGAGGATGAGACGCGGGAGAAGAGGAGAGGGAGACCTGCGGGGGCGCGGCTCGCTGGCTCACTGGCCGGAGGCGAGAGGCGGCGGGGAGGAGCACGGCGCTGCGGGAGAGAGAGAGAGAGAGAGAGAGAGGAGGCTAGGTGGGTGCTGACGTGGCACTCCCTCGGCAGTCGGATCGCCAGATCTGACGGTCCAGGATGGATCTGGCTGGGATTTCGGGAATTGGGGGTATTTGGGGCAGATCTGAGATAAAACAGGGGTGTGGCTGCAATTTTGTGGCTAGGGAAACCCTAGAAAGGGGTGGGAGAGTGGTGGTCTTTATATAGCCCCGGTGGCTGGCAGTTTGCAAAAACATCCCCGTTTTTTCCCTCGCGCGCTCGGTGCTCACGTTTCTGACCGCCGGGGGTCCGCAGTACCTCCGATCCGGGTAAAACTTCGAACTGCGCGATCAGCGCGTCGAGCCGGCGGCGTTCACCTCGCGCTGGAACCGTTCCGAGAACACTTTCCGGCGCGCTATAAAAATAACCCGTTTACTTATTAAACGAGGTTTTTCGTTCCGTTGCCTGCGGCTGGTCTCGTGCGATTTTCGCGACGATGATCGGGCGAAACCCTGTGTCGCAAAGGTCGAGTGTCAGGGTGGCAATGGTCGGTCTCCGTCCGATACGAGATAAGAGGGGGAAAAATAATCGCCGATCGATAAATCGGGGATGCAAACACCGCAAACAAATCAGACAATCAAACAATTCACACCAAATTTTTTTTTAATTTTTCTGAAAACTGGGCTGTTACAATACAACACCACCAACAAGGGATCTCGTCCCGAGATCCAGGACGATCCGGGGGAGAAGGGGGGAAAGAGAAAAGAGAGTCGACGATCTTCAACACCACCAACAAGGGACTCTTCTCCATGTCGACGTCGAGCTTCTGTCGAGATAAATTTCCGCAGAGAGACGACATCGTCGGAAATACGAAACCGTCGGTGTCAAGAGGGAGAACGACAGCTGAAAGCGAAGATCAAGGGAAGCATTCTCACGCCAATCGCGAGAATACAGGACAAGATGACTGAAGTCAACAGACGACCAAGATGTAAACCAGAGTCAGACAGACTAAAGGTACCACATGAAATCCCAAACCTGAGATCGGAATCGAGACAATACGCTGCAAGCAAGGCATTGTAACGGTTCCGATACTCCACACACTCGAGATCCTAGAGTTTGAAGGGGATAAGGCGAGAGTAAAAACACTTACGGCACTTGTCCTGACCAGAGCAAAGGTAAGGAGTAAAAAGATCCTACTCTCCGACAAATAACTTAATAACTACAAAATAGTTTTTATCTAGGCTCGACTTCGGCCAGAAAAGGGATCCTACGGTCGGTAAGGCTCTGATACCAAGTTGTAAGGCCCGATATGCGGTACTGTTCCAGATCTAGGTGTTTCCACCCAGATCCGGGGACAAAGCACATATCGGTCCCACCGCGACATATGACAAAGCCATATGCCCCGGATTTCCAACATGATATCACAACATTACAGATACAAGGATACAACATCTCATACAATCGGCATACAACTGCCTCAAATACAATACAACAGCGGAAGATACATGTCTGAGTACAGACTACAAGCAAATTCCTAGTGGCAAAGAGAAAACATCGATCCCATAACCACACGGGTCCAGGCCCTCCGCCGGGATCCGCCTAACTAGTCGTCGTCGAGTCTCCACGTGAAACGTCGATCACCATACCTGTTGTCGATCAAGAACCCTGAAAAGAGTTTGGGGGTAGTATCATGAGTACAGAGGTACTCAGTATCCAACTGTAGTGGTCAACTGACCCGGCAAGGACTTCATCACTCGTCATTCTAGGACAACTAGTAGTTTACGGTAAGGAAGGGGTAAGTGGTGAGGTTGCTTCCACACTAGCATTTATGAAGTGGCTAACGATCTAGAGAGTAAGGTAAGAAGCCAAGCATTCGATGAGGAATCGCCTCCAACAAGTCTTGCTATCAACTACTTACGCAATCATAACACCTATCCTATCCTTGTCCTCCTCTTCGCATCCCGACGAAGAAGAAACAGTCAAGGAACACACACACGTTGATCAAGTTATTATTAAGATTATTTCAGTTGTTGTTGTCTATGAACAAGGAGTAGGTCTCAAGTCGTCCATAACCGTGGACACGGCTTCTCGAAAAGATTTAACCCTGCAGGGGTGTACCAACTGCCCATTACAAGGCTCCGCACGCACGCCCATCTCTCTCAGTTGCTACCCATTATAGGCAACCATTTTATGATTTAGTTCCAAGAGATCCGAAACGACAAGTCCCTCTAACTAACAACGAACAAATCCGGGTGGCCCCCGGTGAGTCGACATCCATCTCAGGAGCCGACCGCGCTCTCAATCTAGTCTCAACCGTCTGTCGCAGGTTTGGATAGCCGGTTAATCACACATGGGACACCGGGTCCTCAGCCGGACAAGGTGGGCCAGCAAGGGAACTATGTCCTCACTGGTCCAGGTTGGTTTGTAAACAACTGGCGGCCGACCAGCACACACACGGGTTCAAATGGTAAATCAACTCGGGCCACCACTAAAAATGTTTGAAGCTAGGTAGGTAAGAAAAGGGGACCCCATAAAATCCCACACGCGGTTAGGCACGCTCAGTCTTAAAAGCAATACCCGGAACTCGGATCCTAGGTGACTCGAATGGAACAAAGCGTCGGGGCGGGATAGCCTAGACCTTCCATCCTTCGTCGAATATAGTCAACATTATAATAACCATATCATCAACAACAATATAATAATGTGATCCCAAAACCAAGGAGTAACAGGATAACATCGTAGCATCCTAAGCATGCATACTAAGCAGGGGCTGAGCAACGAGCAATAGTAACATAGCAGTACATGGTTTGCTGGGAAGGGACATGGCTGTATCGGTTTGAAAGAGGCTGTAAACATGTGGTAGGATCAAACATCGAACCTAACCTAGACTAGCATGCAAACCACTGGTTGAAATAGAATGGATCATAAGTAATGTATAGTCCTTGCCTGTTGATAAGTCGGGTTCCGAAGGTGTAGTTGATCGCAAGCTCGCATCGTCTCCGAGAGGTAACCGCGGAAGCACACAGGAAGGAAACACTGAAAAGCAATCAACGAGCAAGCACTCTATTACTACGAGGCAAACACGAGCAAACATCAACAAAAAGGCAACACGAGACATCACACCTACCGTCGAGAGCGGTTAGTAACAGGTTAAGTGGAGTACTCGTCACACACGACGATACCGCACGTTTATATTGGTTCAAGTTGTTTAGCTACAGGTGATCAACAAAGGTTGTTAACATGGCAACTCAAGCAAGCATGACCTAGCACACAAACATGGCAAGTGGTAAAGCATAAATAAACTACCTAAGCTAGTCAATTTAAGTGGGGTGAAATCCTAGACATGGCAAACTATTGCGGACCCCACGATAAAAATGGAATTCGGTACTGTTTTGCCTAAACAATATTTTATTATTTTTATTATCAAGCAAGAGCAGCATAAACACAATCTACATGCAATTCTAGTCAAGTTACATATAAAGAACATTTTAAACAGAGCAACGGTTAAAAAGTTATAGCAGTTACAGTTTACAGTGCCAGACAGTGTAATTAGCAGTCAAACATCATGTAAACAAAGTCAAACATGGCAACAAGCAATATTTTATTAATCTACGCGCAAAACGGAGCAACTTTCATGTAGAAAGCATCTCCATCGGAGCTACCGGTGAAAAGATACGGGCACCGCAAAATTATAACAATAATCTGCAAAATTCTCTGCTCAGGAAAAAAAATAGAGCAACGGGCCATATTTGACCCTACCGGGCCAAGCCCATATGGCGCAGCAGAAAAAAAAACAAATAAAAAAAAGGAGTAGGCTCACCATGGGCCGGCCCAAGGCGTCCTGGAGGCGTGGCAGGCCGGCTGGCTTCGGGCTGGCTCGCTGGGCTGCCGGCCCACAACGGCGGTTGGTGTCCCGGCCGGCTCCTCTCGAGCTCGCGTGGCCAGGGTCACCGGCGGCGGCCGCCGTAGCCGCTCCGGCGAGGCGCGCAACTGGGGGGGGGGGGGGGTGGCGCGAGGCGGTGGGTTCCGGCCGACGAGGTGGGGCGTGAGGAGGCGGCGTCGCCTCGTGGCGCAGCGGCGGCTGCCGACCCGAGGAGCTCCGGCGGTGCCTTCCATGGAGGCGGCGGCCTCCATCTCCGGCGTCTGGCGGGCGAGAGCTGTGAGGGGAGAAGAGACAGAGGGATGAGAGGAGAGGATGAGACGCGGGAGGGGAGGAGAGGGAGACCTGCGGGGGCGCGGCTCGCTGGCTCACTGGCTGGAGGCGAGAGGCGGCGGGGAGGAGCACGGCGCTGCGGGAGAGAGAGAGGAGGCTAGGTGGGTGCTGACGTGGCACTCCCTGGGCCGTCGGATCGCCAGATCTGACGGTCCAGGATGGATCTGGCTGGGATTTCGGGAATTGGGGGTATTTGGGGCAGATCTGAGATAAAACAGGGGTGTGGCTGCAATTTTGTGGCTAGGGAAATCCTAGAAAGGGGTGGGAGAGTGGTGGTCTTTATATAGCCCCGGTGGCTGGCAGTTTGCAAAAACATCCCCGGTTTTTCTCTCGCGCGCTCGGTGCTCATGTTTCTGACCGCCGGGGGTCCGCAGTACCTCCGATTCGGGTAAAACTTCGAACTGCGCGATCAGCGCGTTGAGCCGGCGGCGTTCACCTCGCGCTGGAACCGTTCCGAGAACACTTTCCGGCGCGCTATAAAAATAACCCGTTTACTTATTAAACGGGGTTTTTCGTTCCGTTGGTTGCGGCTGGTCTCGTGCGATTTCCGCGACGGTGATCGGGCGAAACCCGGTGTCGCAAAGGTCGAGTGTCAGGGTGGCAATGGTCGGTCTCCGTCCGATACGATATAAGTGCGGGGAAAAATAATCGCCGATCGATAAATCGGGGATGCAAACACCGCAAACAAATCAGACAATCAAACAATTCACACCGAAAACAATTTTTTTTATTTTTGTGAAAACTTGGTTGTTACAATCCATTATCAATCCCCCATTTGACTGTTGGAAATATTCCCTAGAGGCAATAATAAAATGTTATTATATATATATTTCCACGTTCATAATTAATGTTTATATTTCTGTGCTATAATTGCAATGACCCTGACTGTGAGATTCAGAAGAAAACTCATTTGCATGTGTGGAAATGTAAACACCAAGAGTTCCTGGTTTAGCCTCTAAGACCAGCTCATGTGCTAACTGATGATTACTTTTTCTTAATCATGGACATTGTTCTTGTAACAAGGATGTCAGTAGCAATGGGAACATATTGTTAGCAGAACAATGATGTTGAACCGACCCCAGTATTGAATGATATACTTAGAGATCACATCGTAACTACGTTATAAGTCATATCATGAAATGTTTTCATATACGTAATTCCTTAGACCATGAGAGTATCGAGTTGCTTCACACAGGAAGACATGCTTTGGTTCTTAGATGAATCCTCCCGTAAATGGGAAGTAGTAAAATAAGTTCTGGGTATGTCAGATGGTGTGGCTAGTGACTGTGATAGTTCAAGAATGGGATTTGCTCCTTCACGATGAAGAAGATATTCACTTCGGGCCCACTCGGTATGACGGTATCCATTATAGTCTGGCCAGACGCATTGTGATTCAGTCACGGGGATACCGGAATACGATAACGAGAAAAGGGACAAACGAGCAAAGAGGATAACGAGTGGCTTGTGTTCAAAAGTTGTTACACATGGGTGCCAAACTTCTCTCCTCTAACTTTGTCATATATCGCGAAGCAAAGGGAATGGTACATGACTAAACATAATGGTTCACTCGAAGTTTCTTCGTGTATGTGCGGGAGTCAACATGGGTGTCCATGGCTCCGCTGTTGATTATTGGCTATTGACAAAAGGCTGTTGACCTATGTCCGGAAGATGTTCTGAGTCATGTCCGCATTATACCGAACCTATTGGGTCACACACTTAACGAGCAGTAGTCTGTTAGAATACTAGTATGGTAGAAGGTTTAGTGGAAGCAAAGCAGAATAGTTCATACGGGTACCGGAAGTAGTTCCGGAGATTTATGGAATTGTTCATAAGGGCACCAGAAGTAGTTCTAGGTATTTAAGGTTATGTCCGGATCACTCTGGAGTAGTCCCAGGTGGTTCCGGAACATATGAGAATGGTACTGGGGAAGTCCTGGATCAACCGGAATAGTTTCCGGATAATCGCTGGGCGTCCCGACAACCTTCGCGGTCATCCGGTGGCTTAAACTGTAACTCAGATGGTCTTGGAAACTATCCGGATGGCTCCGGAACGTCCGAGAACGGTCTCAGAAGGTCCTGGAAGTGCTCCAGAAGTGTCCGGAATGTCCCGAAACGGTCCCGGTATGTCCCGGAAGGTCCTGGAAGCTTCTAGAAGGTCATGGAAGGTTCCAGAAGGTTCCGGGCAGTACCACCCACTCCCCTGCGCCCCTAGCCTTGGGGGGCAAGCCACCTAGGCTGCCCTGGCCGGCCAAGGGGTGGGGGGCGCACCAAGGGGAAGGAATCCCCCTCCAGGTGGAAAGTCCAACTCTCCAATATGGCAGGTTTCCGGTGGGAAGGTTTGGGAGGTTTGGGAGTCCAAGTTGGACTCCCCACCCCCCTTATTGCGCCCCAAGGGCCTCTTGGCCACCTATATAATGTGGGGGAGGGGTGGGGGGCGCAGCACAACTTGTCCCCAAGGCCTATGCGCCACCCTCCCTCCTCTAAACCCCGTTGCTCCACTTTTAGACCCCGGTTTAGACGCTGTTCTATATCGGAATCCGTTAGGGTTTTCTCCCTCTAGTTTTCTCGGTGGTGTTCATCTCTGGATGGCGGAGCGCTGCTGGATTGATGCTACGGGATGTGTGGATACTAATGGAGGGGTCGTACCTTCGACCCTTCTTCGAGGAGCTTGTTCATGGGACTTGTCCGTGGGACTAGATCGCGGGACTTGTTCGTGGGATTGATCAAGGGACTGTTCGTGGGAGAACTTGCGAGATCTAATTCCACTACGTCCACGAGCTTCACCAACTCTAATTCCGCTACATCGGTTGGTGAGCCATGACCTAAAACCTTGTATGCAATCTTCTTGGATGATCTTGGGTTCTTGATTCGTAGGCCGAAATTTTTTGTTTTCTACTACGTTTCCCAACATTGACTCCACCGGATAAAGTACCCTACGCATAGATTTAGGCTTTGGTTAGAGGTGCTCATTTTGTAATGGGACATCTAAGGTTAGTAACAAGGGTCTTTGGGACCCAAATAGCATAGATTCGAAAAGCATTACGGGGCCCAATGAATTTAGTAAACACATCTCCATCATTTGCCTTAGGGAGCACATAGGATGGATGCATATTCTCCTTCTTCTTGTTGGGAGTGGGCTTTCCCCCAGTGGCCTTCCCACTCACAACACCAACCTCATCAACCTTCTTCTTTCCTTTGTCCTTGTGCCCTTCGTGAACAAAGATCACCTTTTGAGGATTTGATCCCTTGCTAAAGGTGACATCCTTTGTCACACTCGTACTTTGATCAAAACCAAGTCCTTCCTTAGCAAAGGACTCCTTGTGATGACTTAGTACATAATTTAGGTTTTTCTCGCCTTGGGCACAAGTTATGAGACCTTCTTTAGTTGAGCATGAAGAGTTAAGTTCTCCTCAATGAGAGATTCTTGATCAAGAGTAGAGTTAGTAGCACAAGCATCACCATGTACAATGGTAGGAGGAGACATCTTAGTAAGGGTTTTTATGTGAGCAAACTTGTGAGCCTCAAGATTCTTCTTAAGGGTGGTGAGTTCATCATCTTTTGTCTTGAGAGACATGGTGAGTACCTCAACATCCTTAGAAAGAGAGGTGTTTAGCTCGACAAGCTTGCTAATATCATTAGCAAGTTCCTTATAAATATCATTAGACTTTTTCAAGGAGGCAACATGTTTGTCATTTAAGTCATTTGTTGTTTGGACAACTTTGCACAAGTTATCATTGTGAGCCTCCTCAAAGTCAACCTTCCGCTCAAGGAGAACATAGTTCTCCTTTTCCTCGGTGAGGAGGATTTCAAGATCCTGAATGGTTGTGGAGTGCTTATCCACCACATCCATAAGCAATTGAAACATTTTGAGCTTGTTGCCTTTGAGAGAGCTCATCATTTTGTTTACTTTAACAAATAACAAATCTTCACATGCAACATTTGCATCGTCTCCTTCCGCATCATGAAATTCATCATTAGGTGTTTAGGAAGAGAGCATGAAGGAGTCATCAATAGGAGTTACCTTGATCTTGGTCGAGGTGGAGGAAGTATCATCATCAACCAACTTGGCCATGAGATACTTGTGTGCATTGCTGGTGTAGTCACTCATGTAGTTGTAGTTGACAACTTCACCTTGCTTGTTGAGGAGCTTCAAGGTCTTTTGTGTATCTTGAGCAACTCCGGCCACACCACCAACATCCTCGGGATCGAACCCTTCTAGAGCCAACAAGACTTTCTTCTTGAGCTTGTTGTTGAGACGATTTGGGAGCTTCTTGGCAACTTCCTTTCTAGGAAATCGAGGCTTGTATTCTCTCTTCTCATATGGACAATCCTCCGCAAAGTGTCCCGGCCTCTCACAGTTTTAGCATCCTCTTGTCCTCTTTTTTTTTAATCTTCCCTTGAAGTCCCCTTTGGAGAACCTCTTTACAAAGAGAGTCATATCTTCATATGAAGGGATGTCATCGGAGTTATCATCATCTTCATACTCACAATCTTCCTCATCATCATCAATCTCCTCAAGGCTAGCCTTGAGAGCAAGGTTTGAGGACAGACCACCATATGTGGCGAGTAGTCTCTTGGGCTCCTTTAGGTGTTATTCATATTGCAAGAAGGTGGCAATCACATCATTCGGTGTCATCTTGAAGTAGGGCATACGCCTCAATTCCCACACCATTTGATGTGAGTATACCATGAGAGCATTCAACATCTTGTCCACAAGGTAACAGTTTGTGATTTGATATCCATCCAAGGATTTCTCACAAGTGAAGGATTGTACATGTGCGGAGAGAACTTTGAGACACATATGGAGTTGTTGGGGGCGTCTCATCTTTCTTCATGTGGAGATTATGCAAGGCATTCTTAGCGGTCTCATATCTTGTCATTTGTAGAGATCTGGTGCCGGACTTGACGATGCGAAGAGTATCCCAAAGTTCCTTGGTGTTTGTGATATGGATAAATGGTGCTCGAGTCAACTCATCCATTCCTCTTTTCAATAACCCAATGGCAGCAAGGTTGAGGTGTCTGTCAAACACTTCGCTAGGTGTAAGGTTGTTTGAATCAACCGGATAGTAACCTTTCTCAGAGTCGATGAGGTTCTGATACGTCCCAAACGTATCTATAATTTATTCTAGCTCCATGCATGTTTTGGGTGATATTGCTATGCTTTTGATACACTTTCATACACTTTTGATCATATTTGGACTAACCTATTAACTCAGTGGAACCCAATGCAAGTTTCTGTTTTCTGCTGTCTTTTTATTTCAGGTTTTCCCATTATGTAAAATGCCAGAAAAATTCCGGGAAAAATATAAAAAAAATCAGTGTATCGAAAGCTTCCAGATGCCCGAAGGGGGGGCATAGGGGCCCCGCCTGGTGCCCAGGCGGCCAGGAGGCGCGACCTAGGGTGGGACCGCGCCGAGAGGCCGCCTGGACCCCTAGTGGCCCCCCTGGTTGGCCCCCTTTGCCTATATATTTCCTTCGTCCCGAAACCCCCGAGGAGAGAACCATTTTTCATGATCTCGCCTATGTTCCGCCGCCGCCGCGCTTCCAAGATCGGGAGCGCCAGAAGACCTCTTCCCGGCACCCTGCCGGAGGGAGGATTGACCTCCGGGAGCTTCTCCACCATCATGGACGCTTCCCGGATGATCCGTGAGTAGTCCACCTTGGACCATGGGTGATGTCCTCTCCCCCTCTTTGTTCTCCATGGATTAGACCTTGTGAGCTACCCTACATGATCAAGGCACATATGTAAAGTAGTAGGTAGTGACTCCAAGAGGGAGAGCGTTATGCATGATTGTGGGTTCATGCCCCCTGATGACTAGCTTGAGTGACAGAAACATGAGTCTAGGGGATGTGTTGTTGCCACAAGGGGGAAACAACGGTGCTTGTAACCGCGGTTGCAAGGAATGTTTACTTTACGCAAAGTTCTTTTAATGCAGTTGTCTGTTGCTTTGGGTTTACACTTTGGGTGGGGCTCGCAAATTAATACCAACGAGATGTTCTAAATAGATATCTCAAGGTGGATGATTAGTGAGTAGATGCAGATGGACTTCGGTCTACTTGTTTTGGCGTACTGTCCATGCTTTTGAGCCTCTTCCTTTCTTTTGTAGCATAGTTAGCATTGGTTTGCGCCCGTAATCCTATCAATTGCCCAGCTGTAATTTGTTTACCTCGCCTAGCTGTTTATCATCTTTTGGGAGAGAGACATCACTAGTGAACTTCATGGGACCCCGGTCCATATTTCCACCACTGTTTACACACTCAATTTACTTCATGTTTTACTTTCTAGTTGCAGTTATCACTATCTTTTATCTCTTGCATTTGACCCTTTGTAAACAGCAAGGCCAAAGAGATTGACAACCTCTCTGTACTCGTTGGGAGAAAAGTTATTTGTATCTGTGTGCAGGTCCACGTCAACTCTCGTGCTAGTAATTTCTAGTGCCGTTGTCACCTACTTGTCGTCGTCGGAGTCCTACGGGAGACAAATCTCGGTATCTTCACTGAGGGAAATTATCGCTACGCTAGATCTCAACCTTCCACTTGGGGTAACCAACGAGGGGCGAGAAGCCATGAGATAGTAGATTCATGAGATCTAGCGTAGCGATAATTTCCCTCAGTGAAGATACCGAGATTTGTCTCTCGTTAGTACCGAGGATGTTTTGGCTACTAAGGGAGAAACAATGGTGCTTGTGGCTATTTTGATAACAAGTGTTGCTTACATTATGCATTGAGTTTATAGCATTTGCTTGTTGCTTTGGGTTTTCTGCTTTTAGTTGTTGCTCATAACTTAATACTAACGAGATGTTCTGGATTAGATATCTCAAGGTGGATATTTAGTAGTAGATGTTTTGGGTTGATATCTATTTTCTTTGGCGTAATGCCTACATGATTGAACCTGGCACTCTCTGCTAGCATAATTAACATTAACCTGCGTTCATAACTATGTCAATTACCCAGTTGTAACTTGTTCACCTAGCATAACTTTTGTCATCTTTTAGAAGAGACATCACTAGTGAAGGTCGTGATACCCCGACCCATATTCTCTTCATTGCCTACACCCCTTGCAACTTTATTCCTTTTGTTTTACTTTTATTGTCCCAACTATCATATACCTTCAAGCCAGGGGGATTGACAACCCTGTTGTCTCGTTGGGGAGCGAGAGTATTTGTGTGCAGGTCCAGGTTTCACAAGCAATCTCGGCCATTGCCACTTACCCCCTACCTGAAAGCATTTGGAGTCCTACTAAATTCGATAATCTTGGTATATTTGCCGAGAAAAAATTGCTGCTATCTACATCACTACATTCCACTTGGGTTTTCAACGAGAGTGTGTGATCCACACCATCAAGCAATTTCTAGCGATGTTACCGAGGACTTCAATCTTCAAGATAAGAGAGTTGCACACTCCACTTTTACCATCGTTCTTATTTCTTATTTCTTGTCCGTTTACCTTTTTTTTTAATTTAGTTTTGTTTGCTTGCCTCTTTATCAAAAACCCAAACAAAATAGTGACAAGTGTCTAGTTTCCTTTCTTGTTTAGTAGTTTGCATTGGTTGTGCTCCTTTACCTTAGATACTTCACCCGAGCCCTAGGTCCTCGCCTTCAAACAAAGTGGTGGTAAGAGTTTGAAAGATGCTTGGTATAAAATTAGTGATGCTCAACGTAGGTTCATCAAGCAGTTCACTACTGTTTTTTTAGAAATTTTTATGTTGGTATCACTTGCTGGAATAGATTTATCTTAAGAGGCCCCACAGAAAAAGGATCTACACTTCGGTAACGGTTCGAGTAAAAAAGAATTTTCCAGCTTTCTGCACAAAAAGGATCTACACTTCGGTAACGGTTCGAGTAAAAAAGGATTTTCCAGCTTTCTGCACAAGATTATGATTGCAACTGTACAAGTAGAAGCAGGAGCGTCCACATCATGGCTCTGAGACACTATGACCGTACTTTACAGATGTGCAGTTCAATACATGCTTCCCAGATCATGAACATACCAGATTTCATGATTGAAATAATCACAAGCACAAATTGAGCTGCACATTTGTAAAGTACACGCTTCCACCAAAACTTCAATGGGCTACCTACAGGCTAGTCACAGCCGACTAATACAAGTGAAGTTGGAAGGAGCTGTATGGTATTAGATCTTCTGCAAATGCAGCATGTCATGGTACTACAGCCTGCAGATCTTCTAGCAGCGACTTCGCTGCAAGCTTTTTGGCAACAGACTTATCAGGGCCAGTTCCAGTTGCTGAGTAGATAGTCCCTTCTATCTGTACCTCTGCAACCACCGAAGATACTCCATTCTTCTGGTTCTTTGTGTAAGAATTGCTATAAGACCTGCGATCACAAAATTCCTGCAACTGCTTCACTGGGTCAAGCCCAATGGTCTCCGGGGTCGCAAGGGGCTCCAACAGTTGCTTCATACTTCTCCATACCACCTCTTTGTCATACTTGCTGTCAAGATAAATTGCCCCAGCAATGGACTCAATTACATCCCCAAGAACCTGTTTTGTTTGCAAATACGCAGCAGGACAAACTTCAGTTATGTGTCGGAAAAAAATCTGGGCGGACAATATATAGGATGCTTATAAAATTTAGAAATTCCGCTCCAGTTTAGAAAGCCTTTTGAGCAACCGCCCTGCACAGTTTTAAGACTTGCATTCATATTTGAACTCGTGTTCTAGTCAAAAGCTAATGAACAAACATCATGTTGAAGGGATAGAGATTTCAATAAACATAATGTTAGCATTTTCTTAATGATTACCGGCAAATTTGGTTCGGCAAACGGTCACCTACACAGTTATCGCGCTGAATTTTGAAAGGTGATCTTCATTACTGATTAAAATAGGGAACTACACAGTTAACCAGTACCAACCCAGGTTTAGTAATTCTCACATTTCTGGATTTTTGTATCACAAGCTGCAAGTAGTCTGGTGGGTTTTTGTATCCCTATCTTGCAACCATGAGTGATTGTTATGTATGTTGAGGGGTTTACGAAAGAGCACAGGAATATGCAAGAAATGGGATTACCAAGCAAAACCAGAAATGAAGAAAACATGGAATGAATATAATAAATATGGACCAAAGTCATCAAATAGAAGAGGAGACACCTTGGGTAGATGAAGGCCAGCTTCCCAACCATGCGATGGACCTGTAAATGACTGCCCAAACTTCTCAAGATATTTAACCAACCTTCGATTCAGTTCCGAGGACAAATGAAGAACATGCTTGTATAGTCCTGCTTTACCAGCTGCATGCGCATAGCAATAGTTGTTGACGGAAGCAGATCTAAGATCTGTCAACAATGCTGGAGTACAATCAGGGTACTGATTGTAGAAATACATAGTGAAGAGGTGGTCCAACACAGCGTCTCCGAGGAACTCAAGCCTCTGCACAAGGGTCAGAAACTTGTAAGAACATTACTGACAGAAATTGTCCCGCTATTTACAGCAGCTTAGTATAGATTCAATTCAGCTGTAGTGACATCTTATTAACAATGCTACAAGTGAATTTGCATACAAATTGATCCTTAGCCATAGCAGCGGAAATTTTCTATCAAATCTCACATTCTCACTAGCCTACAAAATGAATAACTAAAATATTCTCTTGTGGTATCATCAAGTGCAGGGCGGTTGCTCAGTAGGCTTTCTAAACTGGAGTGGAATTTCTAAATTTTTATAAGCATCCTATATATTGTCCGCTCAGATTTTTTTCCCAACACATAACTGAAGTTTGTCCTGCTGCTTATTTGCAAACAAAACAGGTTCTTGGGGATGTAATTGAGTCCATTGCTGGGGCAATTTATCTTGACAGCAAGTATGACAAAGAGGTGGATTTGTGATTACATAAGCCTGACATGGAGTGATAAAAAGACCTTACTCATAGACTACTAATCTTATCTCTAATCTCAACTAAATGATTTACATTTTTTAACTGAAAATAAATGATTTTACTTCTGAGCAATGCCAGCCTTCTGCAAAAGTACCACACGGACCTTCTAAATAAACCGATGGTGCGTGTGCAACAGTTCAACAAGGTACTGATTAGTTGAACAGTAATAGAACCACTGCAGCTTGCACACGACAACGTTACTTACCATTTGCAGTTATTTACCCATCGAGCAAACGTGTTAGTTGAATCGTAAATGAAAGTACTTGCTCTGGAAAAATATATTCTCAGATGAGCAAAAACATGTGTGTTGTTGTGTTTCCTGAATCTTCTAAAATGTTAATAATATATAATGAAGTCATATATTTCATTATGCTTTAGTCTTGTACGGATATAACTCAGGTACATAATTCACTGCTACATTATAATCATGTATCGTACAATATATGCATAATGTATTAAATATTATTTTCTAGACTTCATGCATTACAGGAAACTTAGTGCAGTCGCCTAGCCGATTTATCTCACAGGCAGGCACCGATCAGCACACAATAGCAGCTGTATCATGATTACCACTTACCAGTTTAGCTATAGCGTTTAGACCTTTACGTTGGTGAATAAGGAATTTTTATCAAAGTAACATAAAACAGGAGCTACTGAAACTAAGAGAGGTCCAGAGGCTTTCAGATCAACCTGATAGCATGCGGTAGTGCCCGCAATCTGGTATGACCCATGTGTCAATGCTTCCAATAACAATGAAGGATCCTTGAACTCATACCCAAGAGTTATTTCCAAATTTCTGACATTGATGAACTTTTCAGAATCTATTACGATCTTCCTTTCAAGTGGAATTTTGCTGTGAAATTCTATACCCAACCCTAACGATTTTAGGAACAGAAATGCAGCCTGTTCTCCAGCAGCACGGAGGTAGGCTCCAATTAACGCCTCCACTGTATCTGCTATTCTCTTACTTCTGATAGATATTTTCCTCAAGCTGTACATACCATTGGAGCTTACAAAGAAAATTTTGCTGTTACCACACATGTCGTAACCAAGCCCTGGAATGATCCAACCTTTTGGGTTAAACTCTTCGCCTTGAATGTAACCCTGACAATCAAACAGAAAGGGAACTAATGTTATCTAGCACCTGATAAAAAATAATGATCATCTACAAGTCTACTTCTGTGCAGCATGACCAAAAAAAATGCTACTTTAGCAGTGAATTAAAAAAAACATGGAATTTATATTTCATTACATAACCTTGTCTCAACCATGTCATACTAGAAAGTAGGAACATATATTAAAAAGGCATCAACTGAAAGTATTAGCAAGCAGCTCCTCCCCCAGCTAAAGGAAAGCTGCACCAAAGGTAACAGAGAAAACTGTATCCACACTAGGCACCAACCCTAGCTCGTTCATTGGTAGTAGAGTGTGCAAGTGGAACAGATCAATGAAACCCAGACCTGACCGACGCTAGTGAAGTGAACATAGATCAGACCAACCTGCATCCTACCGTAAGATGTTGTGTTGGCTCTATTTCCTTTGGCCTACAAATTATGAAGATGATGATACGGCAATGCAGAACACTGCCTAAAGTTGACACGGCAATTATAGACTATTTGAAATAGCTTGTCCAAACATCATATACATCCTTCGATAATGGATGTTTAATAGTTTTGGGTTCCATAATGCAGTGTGACATTATCAAGCTCAAATATACTCCCTCTGTTTCTTTTTACTCCACGTATTAGGTTTTTCTCAAGTCAAACTATGTAAAGTTTGACCAAATTTATATTAAAAAATATCAACTACAACACCGAACAAATATAAGGATTTTATCATTTTTTATGTTGTCTAGACATAGCCGGTCCCAAGCCCGGTAAAGGAGGGTTGTGATAGGCTTGGCGAGCCAACGTCAAAGCTCAACCACTCTTATGGAGATGAAACCCAGAAGAACATCATTGGGGCGTAACCCTCTTAATGACGCATCATACCGGAACCCGGGTGTGGTGTTAAATGAGCAAGGGTCGAGCCATCAGCCCCTTGGTGGCGCGCCATATCTTGATCTAGATACGGTGACAAGTGATCAGGTCGTCGCATCCTTGGTGACACGCTACATTGACGCTCGGGTGTAGTGACAAATGAGCAAGGGTCCTCGCATTTGACTTGACAAGTGCGAAGGGTAAGGAAGCTAGCCGAGCCTAGGAGGATCCACATAGGTAGTTGGAACGTAGGGTCCCCGACAGGTAAGTTAGTGGATGCAGCGGTGAGGAGAGGTGTTGATATCCTATGCATCCAAGAAACCAAGTGGAAGGGACAGAAGGCGAAGGAGTAGAGGATACCGGCTTCAAGCTGTGCTACACTGGGACAACTACGAACAGAAATGGAGCCTCAAGGATGGAGTGGTAGACATTAAGAGGCCAGGGGCCTGATTGTCCTTGTCAAGCTGGTCGTTGGGGACTTATTTCTCAATGTTATTCCCCGCAAGTAGGCCACAATGAGAACACCAAGTTGGAGTTCTAGGAAGGCCTGGAGGATATGGTTAGGAGTGTACATATTAGTGAGAGGCTCTTCATAGGACGAGACCTCAATGGCCACGTGGGTACATCTAACCATAGTTGAAAAAACCGGACCGAACCGCCGGTTGAACCGGAAAAAACCAGAATCAGAGCCTCCACCGGTCTGTTAAGCGCACAGGACCGTCCGTGCTGCCGAACCGGGAAAAACCGGCCAAATCGTGGTCAAACCGGCGGTTTTCGAGAAAACCGAGACTAAAAGGCCGCCGGTTCAACCGCTGAACAAATAACGCGCGAGAAAAATATACGCATGCGACGGGAATCAAACTCCCGACCTCGAGCGCACGCGTAGAGTGCAGTACTGGGCTAGCCAACTGGCCGCACACTGGTTTGTGTTTTGATTGTACACATATGTCTTACAAACATTTTTTTAACAGATTATTGTGATTTCTTTTTTATTCCGTCTTTAAAAAAACCCAGCAATTGAACCAGGCGAACCAGCGGTCCAACTAGTGAACCGCGAACCGAAGCCTTCGCCGGTCCGGTTTTTTAAACTATGCATCTAACACAGGTTTTGAAGAGGTGAATGGGGGCTTTGGATATGGCAACAGGAATCGGGAAGGAGAGGATGTCTTAAGCTTTGTGTTAGCCCACGACATGATCGTAGCTAACACCCTCTTTAGAAAGAGAGAATCTCATCTAGTGACTCTTAGTAGTGGACAACAATGTTGTGACAAGTGTGTGAACAAGTGATAGCAACGCTGATGACTTCCCAATCAAAATAGGACTATGTCGACCCAATGGGAACCAGGGTACCCTAAGTCTTCTGCTTCGGGACCATCCAATGCCACCCGCCGAGAATGCTAAGGGATAGCTAAGAGGATCTCCTCATCAGGACCGCGTAACAAGACCCCCCCCCAAGGCTCAAGGCCTCACGAGGGCCTCATCTCCTGAGGCGACCAGCTCGAGGCTTCCCGAGGCCGCCTGTCCCTCAAGAGCTCCACTCCAGGGACCTAGACGCTTGAAGATCTTCGCCAAGGGAAGAGGCTACTGAGGCGTTCCTTAGCGTCGAAGCTACGCAGAGTCGTACCCATTACTTTGCAGGAAGAGCAAGGGTGTCAAGCCGCAAAGAAGACCATGCTACCCGCGCTGGCGTGAGGAAGATTACCCTTTTTTAGGCAAAAGGTGGCCACCACCACTCCGCCCGATGAAGAACCCGAAGACCATCCACTTTGGTGCAAGACCTGCAAGATGGCGCCTGATCAGAGCTTATCCCTGCCAAAGCCGTTTTGCTTTAGCAGGGGTAGGTAGCTTTAGTTAGGATAAGGGCAGCGCCGGTCCCCCCTCCATAATTGTATCCATATGGCAACCCTTCCGGCCGAGTGTTTTCAGAGGAAGAGGGCCAAGGCGACTACATAAGGGACAAATAGAGCACCGTAGAAGGGATCGTCTCTCCCAGATCTCCCACCTTGTAACTCACCTTTTTCATCTCCATCGGAGCAACCCCAGACATGCAGGAGTAGGGTTTTACACCTCCAAGGTCGCCCGAACCTGGGTAGCTCCCTGTGTCCCTGTCGTGCTGTGCTTGTTTTTGCTTGCCTTTTGCTTGCAGATCTTATCGTCCTCGCCATCGTCAAGCCGGAGTTTGCGAACGAAGCCCTAGTGTTCGAACTAGGTTTCTGGAAGATTTCCCTTGGAAAAATCTCTCCATCATTTGGCACGCCATGCAGGGGGCTTGTCTTCGCATTCTCCACCTCAACATCGACATGGCCGGGATCTGCGACGGCCGGCGACGACCGCGCCGGCAAGGCCCGCGCGGAGACCACCATCATCGACGACTTCGTGTGCATGAAAGTCGTTGTCTCTGGGATCACCGTGAAGGAGCCATAAGCCGCTCGCGTTCGGCGGCCCACAGAGCCATCGCGTCCCCTCTATATCACACCTGCCTCCCCGTCGGGCTCCACCAACTCCGGCACCAACTGTCGGGCCTTCCGTCACACACCGGGTACTCATGCGACCATCATGGGCACAGGAAGCTTCCGCGGGCCCCGAGGTCTGGCCTGCATCCTCGGAGGGGCTCAGGCCCCTGCGTTGCCTTGCCACCGCAAGCATCTGTCTGGTGAGGTCAGCACCGCTCTCATGGGGGCTGGGGTCTCCAAGCCTCTTTGCTGGTCCCAGCACCAGATTTCCTTCGACTCCAGCGACCACCCCAAGTCCACGAAGACCGTGGGCGTCCTTCCTTTGGTGTGCACCCCCACCATCGACGACGGCATTGGGCTCAACATGCTCTCGTTGGAAACATTTGAAAAGCTCTGACTACCTCGCGAGCGCCTACTGCCAACACGGCCGTCCTTGGGTGTGACTAGCGGAACCATCGTGCCCCTCGGGCAGGTGCTCCTGCATGTCACCTTCGGGACCCATGAGAACTTCCGCACCGAGCACATCGCCTTTGACGCCGCGCCCATCGGCCTGCCTTACAATGAAATTCTGGGCTTCCCCGCGCTCGCCAAGTTCATGGTTGTCGTCCACCACGCCTACAACACCGTCAAACTCACCAGCAGCACCGGCACCATCACCATCCACTGTGCCGAGAAGGACGCCATGGGCTCCCTCACGCGCGTGTGCAAGGCCATCACCTCCGCTCGCCCGACTGCCGAGGGCACCGCCGAGCCCGCCGGGCTACGTCCTCCAAGGAAGAAGCCGATGTTCTCCCAGGCGCGCAGAGACGAAGAAGGTGTCACTAGACGAAAGGGGCTTCGGGCCTACCCTCACCATTAGCGCAGGCTTGTCACCTGAGATGGAAAGTGCGCTCATCGCCTTCCTCCGAGCAAACCATGACATGTTCACCTGGTCGACCACATCGCACCGCCTCGTCCCGGCCCCACGTCGTCATCATGTGGGGGCTCGACTTTGATCCAGCCTCAGGCGAGCGTGTGCCTGGGCGGCACCGGCGTGGAACCCTTCCTGAGGAAGACACGACTATTGGCTGAAGTGATGAGGATGCATTTTAGGCGAGAGTTGAGGAAACATGTCAGGACGGGAGGTTGAGGATTGGATCGGCTGGTGGCATCCCACTAATCTGTGAGATAAAAAGGAAAAGCTGAAGGGTTGAACTGAGGGTACCTGGTAATTTTACACGAGCTAAACTGCTCAGACAAGCCACTAAAAGAGCGAAATGGCAAAACTGAGCAAAGTATCTAAATCAGTGGGAAAACTGAGCACTGAAAATTCTTAGTGGCAAATTTTTTTGGACTTAACCTTGCCATATACCAAACATATGCATGCATGGAAGCAGAAGTCAATTTGGGTTTGGCTAAATGTATTAGGATATTTTGGTCTTTGGTGACTTAGTAGTTAAGGAAGTTGAGATAAGGTGTGTGTTGTAGCAGGATGGTTACTGTAGCACCTCCCATACAGCCTATATAAGTAGAGGCACCCCATATGTAATATGTAAGCCTGTCCTATTGATATAAACCTAAGAGCTTCATACTAGTTCCTTGTGTGCATGTTTGTGTGAGCAAAGAGTGAGTGGATCCTGGTTTTATCGTTTTAGAACTTAGCAGTTCTAACAAAATTGAGTAGTGTGGCACAACTAGTGGCAAAACTGATAAAAAAACATAAATATAATATGGAAAAACATTCCGTAGTGGATCAAATGATAATGATTTAGTATTGTGAATGTTGGTTATTTTTTCTACAAATTTGATCAAACTCCAGAAAATTTGACTTAAAACAAACCTAACATGCAAAGTAAAAAGAAACGGAGGGACTACAGAACATGACTAGCTTCAAAATAAAATTACGCAGGTAGAGTCTTGGGTACCACAAGATTGTTGTTGCAGGCCAGCTGGCACAGAGCTGCATTGGAGATCAAGTTTTTCTTCATCTTGGTTAATGTTCCCTCATGGTGAAGCTTGTATTTGCCGTAGAGATGTTGTGTGGCAACATACTTGAGGAAAGAATCCCCTAGAGTTTCTAATGATTCCTGTGAAAATTCCTCTTGGCATTCCTTGGTTGTTACTGCTTCTAGAATCTGCAACTCGTGGAATGAGTTGTATATAGAAAGAAAATTTCAAGCATAAGAAATGCTGACTGGGAAGAATAATAGTCCAAGTAAATATATTCAGCCCCAACCGATGATCGATATGGTTTCCTAGGATGAGAACTATGGTTTACTACTTGACAATAAGAAAGTGGTTTTCCCTTTTTTTCACTTTTTAGGTGTTTTGCCTAGTCTGAATTTCCCCTTCTTCTATTTGATCAAGATGGATAGCAAAAAAGCATGTATATTGCGTACGGCTTTGAGGCACTCCGATCATAACTTAATCTAACAGGAACCAAACTAATACTCTTAGTTATGCATTTTCTTGTCATACTAAACATAAAAAAATAGAACCTATGTTTCAGAATGGAAAACCCAAAGCTGGTATTCTTACTCCACACCTAGAAAAGTAACACATGTGCATTATCATGAAATTTCTATTCTCAAAACTTTAAAGAAACAAGGGGGGGAACAAGTTTCCTTCTCACACGTAAGAATATGTGATAAGTTGGAAATCTAACAGAATTTGTCGATCAAGAAAATAAACCTTCAGAGCTGGCATGGCAAACTGCTGCATTCTTGGGCCCAGTTGAACCTTCAACTTTGCGGATAGAAGCAGACACTGGATGCGGTACATGACAGAAGGAACGATTGAGAAGGTGTACAAAGTATTAGTGGACACTGGTGAGATGACAAGTCTGCAGAGCTCAGGAGGCAACTCAACAGCATATGAAGTGCAAGATTCTGCAGGAAGGAATGGTATGATCAAGTCAGTCATGGGTGCCACTGTAACAAATAGCACTTATACTTAGTATGATAAGTTATAATTCGTTATGCATATTCCAACGATAGTAAACAAAATATACATGATTCCTAAGACCCATATTTCGGACTTGAACTGCAAGATTGCGTTACAATGGAGGTATGATCTCATGGGCACAGCTGTAACAAACAATCTCTGGTCACTTGAGTATGATGAAAGTATTAAGTTCTTTTTACTGAAAAGTGAAAATTTCAAACTTAACTGTGCATGTTTCATTTGTACAGTTACGCAAAATATGCATGTTGCCTAAGGACTCTATTTTGGGAGGGTTTAAGCACGAGTTTGAAGAACCAAAAACTTATGGCCCTTCAAGAAGCTTGTCACCTGCAGGCCTTCCCACATACCCCACATAGGGGGCAGCCTCTGCTGCTTCCGCAGAATGAGGATGGTGAAGGCTGAAGCCATCTCTACCAAGTTATGTAAGACGCCCTATCCAGAAGAGGCTAAGGTCCTCCAAAGATCTCAATAATTCTTTGCTGGTGTAATTAAATCGTTAGAAGCATAATAATTACTCTTATTAACTGTTTTGAGATCTGACCAATTAAACAAGCACAAGAATTATGGTAACAAAATAATAACATGCTAAAAAGTAAACGACAATAGGCATTATAAAAAGGCAAAAAATATCAAAAGAAACAGAAGAGAAAGGTCCCAGTGTATAGCCATTTGTTAAAAATCTTCAATATTCTAGTACTTACGAATAAAAAAAATTGTGGTGCCAAGAATATTTGTGTAAAGAGATCCACAGGTGCATAGTGTCGAGTTCCTCTAGTCAATGCCCTCTGATTCCCCGCTGCCAAACGCTGCCTCCAACCGCCGGACGAACATCCCCGCTGCCGGATGCTAGCCTCCAGCCGCTGGACACTGCCTACCGCCTCCAGCCGCCGAACAACCCCGCGCAGCAAGACGCCACCGCCAGCCGCCGGACGAACTTCCCCGCTACAGAACGCTGCCGCCAGATGCCGGACGCCCTTCCCCGCTATGGAACGCCGCCGGACGCCGGAAACCCATCCCCGCTGCACCTCGCCGCTGGATTGGTCCCACGTTGCCTCCCTGCATGCCCTCGGGTAGCGTTCGTGCATGGTAATCCCGTGCCTCTGTTTGACTGCAGACTTGCTGAGTAAAAAAAAAGAGCAAAACAAAAAGCAGGTACAATGTCTTCTTCGTCGAGTTAAGTCGCCATCCCTCGCTGCCCCGTGATGTTTGATGGTACTAACTACATTGAGTTTGTTGCCTTCTTTCGCATCCACATGCGTGGCATTCGTCTCTGGGGCGTTCTTTCCGGCGAGGTCCCTTGTCTGCCACGCCCGGTTCCTATCGTGGCTCCTATTCCACGGACGCCACCAACTCTTGCTGCAAATGCTTCTCAAAATGATAAGGACGCAACTAAGCTTGCCGATGAGGCTGATGTCAGTGTTTACGGGAAGTAGGTTCTGGCATATGAGAGGGCTCTACCTGCCCATGATGCTTTATCTGCTTACACCCAGTGGATTGATGATGATTCTCATGCTACGACTGTCCTCACTTACAGTGTGTTACCACAGTTTGCCTCTTAGTTTATGGGTCTTTCTATTATCGCCGAGATCTGGACCCGCCTTTCCCAGCGCTATCAGCCCTCTGGTGATGCATTATACTTGTCTCTGATTCGTGTCAGGAGCATGCACTTCAGTAGGGTGACTCCACTATCGATGATTTCTACACAAGAGTTCTGCTATATGGCGACAGCTTGATTCTCTTCGCACTGTTGGTTGTCGTACTTGGCAGTGTTGCAGGGCTGCACGGTCCGACTTGGAGTTTCATCGTGTCTACGAGTTCCTGTCTCGCCTCTGGAAGTTGTTTGAGCCCCGCAGTGCTCAGTTGTTTGCTCGTGGTCGTATTTCTCTTATGGAGGCGCTCTCTGAGATTCGTGCTGAGGAGACTCGCCTAGGTGGCGCTGGTTTGCTACACCGACTCTTTCGCTCTCCAGTGCACCGTCGCTCTTGCCCACTCCTACGGGTGGTGAGAGCCGCTCTCGTACTCACTGCGGCTACTGCATCAAGGATGGTCATCCTAAGATTGAGTGCTTCACTAAGAAGCGCCACATGCGCAATAAGGCACACACATCATCTTCTGGGACCCGTGCTTCTACTCCGACACCATCCGCTACCGTCTTGACTAACCAGGATATTCTACGACTTAAGCGTCTGCTTGCCACCTCAGATTCTCCTTCACCAACTACCGCAGGATAAGTGACTGATGCTTCTGGCACTGAGAGACCACCCTCTACACAGTCAGGTACATCCCCATAGGTTGTGGATTCTGGAGCTTCTTTTCATGTCTTCTGAATCTTCCTCTTTGTCCTCTCTTCAGTATCTTGATTTTCCTATTCATGTCCTCACTGCTGATGGTAGACCTCTTTCTGTTGCTAGCTGAGGCACTCTTACAACACCTTACTCTATTCCTTTCTGCTAGTCAACTTACTGACTCTGGTTGTTGCGTCATCCTTGGCGTTAAATTTTGTTCTGTTCAGGATCATCCCACAAACTCTGGTTGGGGCTGGCCCCCGCTGCCGTGACTCCAAGGGTCTTTGGGATTTAGACTAACTTCATGTTCCTTCCGCTACCACCACTATTGCCAGTGCACCCACTTTTGTCGCTTTTGCTACAGGCTATTTCTAGCAGTGGCATCATCGACTTGGTCATCTTTGTGGTTCTCGTTTATAGTCCTTAGTTCATCGAGGTCTTCTGGGGTTTGTCGCAGGAGATGTGTCTTTCGAGGGTCAGGGTTGTAGGCTAGGCAAACAAATTCAGTTACCTTATCGTACTAGTGAGTCAGTGTCTCAGCATCCTTTTGATTTAGTTCATTCTGATGTCTAAGGTCCGACCCCCCCCCCCCCTGCTTCAAAAGGAGGCCATCGGTATTATATTATTTTCATAGATGATTTCTCTCGCTGCCCTTGGCTTTATTTAATGACTTCTCGCAGAGAGGTTTTGTCCATAAATCAGTGTTTTGTTACCATGGTCCATGCTCAGTTCTCGTCACCTATTCGTGTGTTTCATGCTGACTCAGCTAGCGAGTATATTTCCAAGATGTTGTCTGGTGTTCTTTCTGAGCAGGGTACTCTTGCTCAATTTTCCTATCCTGGTGCTCATGCTCAGAATGGTGTGACGAAGCGCAAGCATCATCATCTTATTGAGACGACTCGTGCGTTGATGATCGCCGCCTCTCTCCCGCCTCACTTTTGGGCTGAGGTTATCTCCACTTCTACCTGTCTCATCAACCTTCAACCATCTTCCACTCAACATGGTAACATTCCTTTCGAGTGTCTTTTTGATTGTTCTCCTGATTACTCGACGCTTCATTTGTTTGGTTGTGTTTGCTATGTTCTTCTTGCCCCACACGAACGCACCAAACTGACCGCTCAGTCCATCGAGTATGTCTTCTTAGGCTATAGTGATGAGCATAAGAGCATATACAACGCATGCGCTAAGACCAAACGCCAGGGTCGATTTCCCGGCCGTTTCGACCAAATCCCACTCGATCGCAAGATGTAGGCTAGCATCGATGCCAAGCCAATCGTTTCGCTCCTAATCTCCTTTTCTCTCGCAATGGACCTTTTTTTAACGTGGGTTGTACATATATTTTATGGAAAAATCTATTACTCAGCGCTCAAATAGGCGCTCTAGCGATGCAGAAGCAGGCACCTATATCGGTGCTATCCGCTCAATTGATTATATTAATTGCCTAAGCATCCAAATAGGCGTCTCTCCATTGTAGATGTCGTAAGGGCTATCGTAATATCGTTGTTGGGATCCTGTTGGTCATCGAATACGTATTCCTCGAGGTGTGACTTTTGATGAGTCTCGTCCTTTCTATCCGTGTCCATCTTCCTCGACCTTTTCAATGGAGAATATCTCTTTTCTCACTTCTCTCAATTCATCTATCACTCCCGTTGAGCCCTTGTTCATCCCTCCCACTCCGCCTCCGCCTAGTGTCAATCTGATGCCACCCTCTCCTAGGGTTTCCTCTCCTCGCTTGTCATGGGGTTCCACGCCTTCATCCCCGATGGCTTCTCCGTCTCCATCATCTGAGTCTGCTTCTCTGACTGCTCCTCGTATTCTTTCACCTTTTTCTCACCATTATACTCGTTGTTCACGTGTTGCAGATGACTCTCCTGATGCGCCACCCACTTCTTATGTGCCATCTTCCTCATCTCAGCCTACTTATGGCTTACCTCATCACCCTCTTCCATCTATTGACCGCAATGCTTTTCCTAGCATTGGTTCTACTGTTCCTTAGCTGACTTCTTATTGTGACGTTGTTCATCCTGAATGGCATTCGGCGATGGCAGAGGAGATTACTGCTCTTAGCGCACTCACACATGGGATCTTGTTTCTCTTCCTCCTCGTGTTCGGCCTATCACTTGTAAGTGGGTCTATAAGGTTAAGACTCGCTCTAACGATTCTCTTGAGCGTTACCAAGCTCATATTGTGGCGCGTGGCTTTCAGGAGCATGGTCGTGATTATGATGAGACTTTTGCTCTTGTGGCCCATATAGCCATTGTTCGCACCCTTCTTGTCGTGGCCTCTATTTATCACTTGTTTGTGCCTCGGCTTGATGTTAAGACATGTTGGTGACAACCCCGAGTATATTGCCTTTGTGACGGCACGCCTCAGTGAGAAGTTTCTCATGTTTGATCTTGGCTCTCTTCGCTACTTTCTTGGGATTGAGGTCTCTTCTTCCACTAATGGTTTTTTTATTTCCCAAGAAAAGTATATCCAGGATCTTCTTGCTCGTGTTGCTCTTACTGATGAGTGTGATGTCAAAACTCCTATGGTGTCTTGTCTATCTAGCTGTTACTCGTCTGGGTATCTCCTATCATGTCCATATTTTGAGTCAGTTTGTCTTTGCTCCCACTTCGGGGTGCCCTCATACTCATTGCGGCTACTGCAGCATGGATGGACATCGTGAGTTTGAGTGTGTCACTAAGAAGCGACACATGTGCAACAAGGCGTGCACATCATCTTCTAGGATTCGTACTTCTCCAACACCTTCAACTACCATCTTGACTGAGCAAGATATTCTACGACTTAAGCGTCTGCTAGCCGCCTTGGGTTCTCCTTCGCCAGATACTGCAGGATCTGTGATTGATGCTTCTGGCACTAAGAGACCACCTTCTACACAATCAGGTACATCCCCATGGGTTCTGGATTCTAGAGCTTCTTTTCGTATGTCTTATGATTCTTTGCCCTCTCTTCGATCTCTTGATTTTCCCGTTTATGTCCTCACTGTTGATGGTACTCCACTTTCTGTTGCTAATCAAGGCACTCTTACAACTCCTTATTCTGTTCCTGATGTTGCTCATGTTCCTCGCCTTACCATAAATTGATGTTGACTCTGGTTGTCACTGCATCCTTGATGTTGACTCTTGTTCTATTTAGGATCGTCGCACACGGGGCTTGCCACCATCGTGACTCTAAGGGTCTTTGGGAGTTAGCCTGGCTTCACGTTCCTTCCGCTGCCACCACTCTCGCTAGTTCGTCTGCTTCCGTTGTTGCCGCTACCGGCTCCTTCCAGCAGTGGCATCATCGACTTGGTCATGTTTGTGGTTCTCGTTTGTCGTCATTAGTCCATCGAGGTCTTCTGGGGTATGCCTCAGGAGATGTGTCTTTAGAGTGTTACTGTTGTAGGCTAGGCAAACAAACTCAATTACCTTGTCCTACTAGTGAGTCATGTCTCGTCATCCTTTTGATTTAGTTCATCCTAATGTCTGGGTCCAGTCCCTTTGCTTCCAAAAGGAGGCCATTGATACTTTATATTTTTATAGATGATTTCTCTCGCTACACTTGGCTTTATTTTATGACCTCTCCGAGTGAGGTTTTGTTTATAGCAGCGATTTGCTGCCATGGTCCACACTCAGTTCTCTTCACTTATTCGTGTGTTTCCTGCTGACTCAGCTGGCGAGTACATTTCCAAGATGTTGCGTGGTGTTCTTTCTTAGCAGAATGATATGGATGAGCGCAAGCATCGTCATCTTCTTAAGACAACTCGTGTGTTGATGATCGTTGCCTCTCTTCCGCCTCACTTTTGGGATGAGGTAGTCTCCAGTTCTACATGTCTCGTCAATCTTCAGCCATTTGCTGCTTTGCAGGGCAACATTCCTTTCGAGTGTTTTTTTATCGTTCTCCTGATTACTCGGCACTTCGTTTGTTTGGTTGTGTTTGCTATGTTCTTCTTGCCCCTCGTGAACGCACAAACCACTCAGTTCGATGAGTGTCTTCTTAGACTATAGTGATGAGCATGAGGGCTATTGCTATTGGGACCCTGTTGGTCATCGAAGCATATTTCTCGATATGTGACTTTTGATGAGTCTCATCCCTAGTACCCGCCTTCATCTTCCTCGACCTTTTCAGTGAAGGATATATCTTTCCTCACTTTTCCTAAGGCACCTATCACTCATGTTCAGCATGTGCCCGTCTAAACCCCTGGCCCTGCTTCTTTGACTTTTGCAGATCCACCGTTTTGTCGCCCGCATGTTGTGGATGCATCTACTGATGTGCTGTCTTCCTCGTCTCAGCCTACTTATGGCTTGCGTCCTCGTCCACTTCCGCCTGTTGACCACCTTGGTTTTTCAAGCGCTAGTGCTGATGTTCTTGAACCAACTTCTTATTGTGACGCCGTTATTCATCCTGACTGGCAACTTGTGATGGCAGAGGAGATTGCTGCTCCTAAGCACACTGGCACATGGGATCTTGTTTCTCTCCCTATTGTGTTTTCTTTGGTGGTTCTCTCATTGCCTGGAAGACAAAGAAATAGATCGCAGCATCCCGCTCGAGTGAAGAGGCTGAGTTGCGAGCTATGGATCTTTTGACGACAGAGGTGACTTGGTTATGATGGTTACTAAGGAGTTTGGTGTTTCTATCACTACACCTACCCTGCTATTGTCTAACAATACAGGTGCTATCAATTTGTGTGTGACCATGTGAAGCATGAGCTCACCAAACATATTGGTGTTGATGCTTTGTTTGTGCGCGCAGGTTATTGATCTCTAGTATGTGCCTTCCAAGTTACAGTTGGCGGATTTCTTTACGAAGGCCCGGACTAGAGCGCAGCAAAAAAAATTCTCTCCAAACTCAGTGTTGTGGATCCACCCTGAATTTGAGGGGGTTTGTGTTATATTGTCTCCATGTAGGATGTACAGCTTCCCCATAGTATAAGGGGTTTTCTACATACTCCCTCCGTTCGAAAATACTTGTCAGAAAAATGAATAGAAATGGATGTATCTATAACTAAAATACATCTAGATACATCCATTTCTTTGACAAGTATTTTGGGACGGAGGAAGTATTTGCCATTGCATGTACATGTATACATACTGGCCTATGGCCTCATGGGAATACATGTTGCTTATTCCTACAGCTTTAGAGAGAGTCCCTGATTCTTTGTTTGTTAAGACCTAGGGAAGGCCAAGGTAGTGAAGGGGAAGGAGTTGATTTTGCATTGATAAAGGCCAGCCATATGGTGCAGGGGAAGGGCAAGGTAAATAAAGGGCAAGGAGTCAATTTTGCATCCTAAAAGCCCAGCCAGATGGTGTGTCTTGTCTTCATGGACACTGATGGGAAGGATGCAGGATTTGTGAAAGTTGAAAATTAAAACTACTTGGCAGGCTTGTCATGACCGCATAGAAATTATTTAATCAGGTCATACTCATAGTTATCAACGATCAGAAACTGCACATCAACATATGCAGAATGCCCAGTCTGGCAGCTTTTGGCAGCACACATGTGATAAAAGAGAATGACTTGAAACAGCTTCTAAACAAGCATGCATGAGTCAAAACTAACCTTTTTTGTTTTCGTAATGGCGCTTGCGGAGGAAGTTCCACGCTTCAACAGGTTTACTGGCAGCCAACAGGGGTTGGTTTACATGTGTTAGGCTGAGTCCATGCCTGGAAAAGCAAACAATGAGTTCATACATATGCATGTGTAGATAGATTAACGCTAAAAGGACAAACCTAGTCTTGAAATAGTTTATGTAGGTAAGGACACGGCCATCACGTAGATGCAGAAGAGATTGGGCATTTAAGTCAAGGAACCCAGTAACAGCATACAATTCGCCATTATGAGGGGTACAGACCATGGAATTCTTAAGCATGCACATGCACAAAGGACCATCTTTTGTTTGCAGTAAATCAACTTGTTTACAAGAATGGCAATGTTGCATATCCTTGTTGCTAGCATCATACACTTGCGAGGCTGAGAACTTGATACTGCACCAATCAACTTTGCCAGAAACTAAGGGTAGCAGTAGATAGACAACTCCAATGGACACTTGCATTTCATTGAAGTATTTAATAGCATCGGTGACCTCAGAATGGCCTTTATTAATAAGCAAAGAAAGGATAGCAGTCTGAAATCTTCTAGCCATAATTACCTGAAGAAATAAATATTACGTAACTAGCACAGAAAAAAATCCATTGATGAAAGGGAGCAAGAGACTATAAGAATGGTATAATCAAAACCTGAGTCCCAACTTACTTGTTCTTGATTCAGATGAATGATTCCCACATATTTCATAGTAACACTAGCGTAGTCTTGCACACCACACAGTTGAAATGAGCTAGATACGAAGTCTGGTCCCAAATTACATTTCACAGCTAAAAGTATGTCATTTGGACAATAAGTTGTTTTCGAACACCCTTCTCGTGAAATCTTATAACAATAATATATTCCAAGGCGAGAAAAAGATAACCAATTGTCCACGAGTTCTTCTGGAAAGAAGTCAGGCTGCTCGTGTTGGTATTTCTCAACAACTACATGAGGACCATTAAGGCAATGTTAATGCACAAGGGCAATCCAATAGCATGTATATATTCATATTGAACAAAATAATTATGCAGTGAAAAAGAAATAAGTTTCCGATGAGTAACTTTGTACTCTCATTTTGACTTAGCCTACACATTTCAAGTCATAGTGAAAATGCAAAATCAATAAGTATCAACTACTCAAATATGTTTGTACTAGAAGACCCGACTGTAATTATGTGCCTAACCATTATTGGCCCTAGCTTGAGTTTGCAGTTTTTAAAAAATCCAAAGCAGACCCAAAGTAATTTCACTCTGAGGAACTTTACGAACTAAATCGACTCAACATTACCAAATCTAGCCTGACACCCTCTTCTCTTCATGGTAGGCTGTCAGGAAAGTCTCTCTTTAGTCGCCAACACTAGAAATTATCACTATCAGGCTATCACAACTTGCACAATGAAGAATCAACAATCACAACTTGCATAATAACCTACGTAATCAATCATCACAACTTGCATAGTAAACCCTACAGATTACAATAACTAAACGAAATGAGTTAATTTCAGGTCAATTAATACATAGAAAGCATACCAATGTCAGGTTCTTCGTCACATGGAAAACCTAATTCTGGTAGGAGAAAATCTGTGAGGGCGCCAATGGCATGTAATTCTCGGCAGGCCTTAAGACAAACTGCCTTCTTGAGGACAGAAACTCCTCCTTCTGTATTAACCGTCTGTACAGGACTGCTCTTGGGAAGGTGCAGGGTGCATGTACCTAACGCCTTGTCAATACTGAATCTTGGTAGAGGTTTAAAATATCTGAGACAGACATAATCCACGAGAAACATAAGATACTTGTGCCAGAAAATGCATTGCAGTATGAAATAAAAGGAAACCATAATTTAAGGAACAGAAAACAGACTCATCAGATGGGAGCTTCGAGCAGAAAAAATAAATCAACTGCACACTGGAGCTCATTGTCACAATTGCTCCGGTAGATTCAACACAGTAATAATTGTCTTCACACAAGGTGTTTTCAAGTGGTTCACAAACAGTAGATGCAAGCCTTAGAGATGCTTCCCGCATCATTTGCCCGCTTGCGAGAAACCTTTCTGTCTTAGAAAGGGCGCTTGCATCCCCCCTGATTCAGAAACACAAGCATTGCATCATTATGTTACGTAGCATGCCAGAAAACGAGTAACAATGAGAACAACGGTAAAGCAGGGGTTGTCCTGCAACTTAAGATGGAAATGGATACTAATAAATCAACTTAAGACAAGCTGAGTATAGCATTTGTCCACTGAAGCACAACTCCGCATTTTGTAGGTAAATAGAAATTTGTAATCAGTAGGAATAGAATTCACAGCTCTGATCCAACTACTGAATCAGAAGACAATTATCATAGCCACCGATTAGTGACTAGTTTCTACCAATAACCGAGCAAAAAACTGGACAGTTTCCTACTCAAATTTGAAAAATTATTTCGATTGGAAACCGATCCTTAGCATGTCAAGGTTGCCTGTGTTTCCCATACAGATCTGGCAGGAAACCATATCAGGATTCGGGATCATGCCAGAACTCACATCACACACTAGTCAATTTCAGATTTTAATGAAAAAACAAAGAAGTAGCTTTTGAACTTGGCCTTTCCCAGTGTTTCAGGTATGACCATGTCAGGATTTGGAGTCATAACGGCAGTCACATCAAGCACATATAAACAATTCAATCGATAAAATGGGAACAAACTGAGTATTATAGGCAAGCAAGAAATTACTTGCAGTAACAAGGAAATGTTTATTTAGCTCATGCCATTATTATAGGTAATTGATGAGATGGGAAAAGCGGTGGACAATGAAGACAAGCATTCCAGATACAATAAAGATGACCAATTAATTATAATTTGCGCTGGAAATAGTAAATAGCAACAAAATTGCAGGACATGCCTTCTAACAAGCAAAACATAGTCAGAGTTTGGCATCCGAGCCCGGCCACGTGACTGTATAAAGCTGCGACCAGTTGCTGGTGGATCAAAGCGAATTACTAAGTGACAATGTGGCACGTCCAGCCCCTCCTCCAAAACTGGTGTGGCCACAATTATATGTACCTACAGGAACAACCCTTTCTTATCAAAGCATTATCGTATCATGAACAGGGTGTGAGAACAGGAAAACTATATCACTGGCGAACCTTTCCTCCAACAAAGGAAGCAAGAATTTCCTTTTTCCTATTCTCACTCTGATGGTGCATCATTGATCTGTATCCTGCAATGTGTTTAACAATCCACCCAGGCATTTGACTGATAGCGGACAGTAGAGACTCCAATACAATGCTTGTGATAACTCTCTCGACAAATATAATGCATCTTAAGTCTTGCATATGCCTGAGAGAGAGAGAGAGAGAGAGAGAGAGATTACTTATTATTTGACTAAAACAAAGTAAATAAGATCAATGAGAAACTACCCAGGAACCAAAAAAACACTAAATTTGTGTAGAACGAAGAAATTAGTCACGTTGACAGTGCCATATTACTGTTACATGTCTCCGTCCCATAATTCTTGTCGTACAAGAACTACGGGACTGAGGGAGTAGATGATAATTTCGTCAGTGCCCCATGGCGGTACAGTAGTCGCAAGTGATTTCTTTGATAGTGGGACATCACCTCAGGCCACCGGGGGTCTTAGGACACAATTTTTACCCAGGTTCGGGCCCCTCATCACGGGTAATAGCCCTACTCCTGCTTATATAGGTTTGATATTGAAATAGAATACCACGGATTTCCAAGTAGGACTCCAGGCCGTCCATGAGTATTGGTTGGGGGGGGGGGGGGGGGGGGAGGGGGGATACGGTAGCATCGTCAACAATGACATCCCCTTTTCCACTATCTTTGTTTACCGGTATTTTTCCTGTATACTATTTTCCACAACTAATTTGTTTATACCCATGTCCCACACATTGTTATTCACCACATTCTAAGTAAATATGTGTCTATTGTTGGAAGAATCTTGGAGCATTCCTGAATAACTAGGCTAAATTACTAAGAAATACAAACTGAACTCTTGATTCATTGTTTAACTGATACAGGGTACAAGTCCACTTATATATGGAGATAGATAACTTGGATCTCAAGTAATGATCTTTCCTAACTACCGCGATCTTACCTTTATTAAACTACCTTATTTTCTAACTGCATAATTGGGGTACATGACTGTTGTAGGCTTGTAGCAAAGCCAATGTGATTTCAAAGGGAGCAAATATGTGAACAAGTATTGATACTAAATATAAGGTCTGAGTATTTTATCACCTGTATTCCAGAAGAAACTTAACAAGACAATGAACTTTAGGCGTCAATAGCCCATATTGCAAATCAGCTTCAAAATCTTCACCAATATGACCTATAAATAGCAGGGAATAAAAAACCAAGGCATAATCATAACTTTTGAGTATTAACAGATCAAAGTCATCTATGGTTTTATTTCAAGTTAGGATCATATGTCTGTCACAAGAAAATTTTAATTGATTGTCATATAACATTTTTTTATAGATGAATACCAGATGCGATATGATTACAACATGAAAAGCAAAACCATTTAAGGTTTGATAGACAGATACCAGATCTGATATGATACAACATGAGCATGTGCTTTGCTATCACTAGATATAGCTACAGAACTTAAGAATCAGTACGGTAGTTTACGGAAAAATAATGATTTTGAGTTAGCAGTATCAGAGCATTGACGGAATGATCTTACACCAAATAACTAATTCAAAGTTGATTTAGTTATTTGGTTACAAGATGATTGTCATATAACATTTTTTTATAGATGAATACCAGATGTGATATGATTACAACATGAAAAGCAAAACCATTTAAGGTTTGATAGACAGATACCAGATCTGATATGATACAACATGAACATGTGCTTTGCTATCACTAGGTATAGCTACACAACTTAAGAATCAGTACAGTAGTTTACGGAAAAATAATGATTTTGAGTTAGCAGTATCAGCATTGACGGAATGATCTTACACCAAATAACTACTAATTCAAAGTTGATTTTCAAGAAATAGTACGTTGAATAAAAAAAAATCAAAACTGCGTGTTTACCTCTCTTTGAAAAACATGAGAGTTCCCTGTATACTTCGTCACTATAGCTTCTAACAAAATCTTCAACATTTTTATCCAGTCTTTCACCCTCAAAAGATATGAATTGTTCAGTACTTGTTGATTGCACCTCAGCAGCCTAAAAAAAAGGTTAAGGCATTTCAGGCCTACACAAATATGAAATATAATAGAAGCACACACCATTAGATATCCTCACACCTTTGCCGCCAGCCATACTCCAAGATTGGCTGTGCAATATGAGAATGCCTTGTGTAATTTTGATATCCCTTTCTTCGCACTTTCCAGAGAGGAGCCATACAGATTTCTGTTTAGGACTTCTAAATGCTAAGAAAATGTAAGAATGTTAAGTTACCAAGAGTGTTACAACACAATTCCATGTATTTCCAGCAAACTACGTTGCAACAAAACAAACAGAAGGTCACGGAAAATAAAATATGAAAACAATTGAGTGCCAACTTTCAGAATATGCAGACTCTTAAGGAGTATTAATATAGGTCTAGGAATCCTTATTAGGCTATGTCTATTTCCCTTGTACCCCAAGACATGTGTAATATATATATGCCCCTTGGGCAATGCAGTAGAGAGGAAGGCATCACTCTTCAGCGGCTAAAGTTTGTCTGATCAATGCCTGCTTGTCTTCGTTGCCGATGTACACCATGGGCTTTTACCGCTCCCGGCTATCTCTCACGCTGGCTTTGACAAGCACCGTAGTAATTTCTTTGAAATATGGTAAGTACCGAACGTTCGGTACAGGGCATGCCCGCCCAAACGCCCGCGCACCAATTTTGATGCACGAGGCATCTCCAACCACCTTTTATGTTTTTTCAACTTAAAAAAGTTTTATCTCTTGAATAAAAAAGGCGATTAAAATTATGTTTTCACCATTAAATCCGTCGCGACTAGATCTTCAAAACTAGATCTCATATTGATATGTTTCGAGAACTTTTCTTTTTGGACGAAAAGTTGCCATGTTGTTTACACTAAAGTTGTCATGATTCGTTTCATCTAATTTTTTTAGATTTAAATATACTATTGTATTTTAACTCCTTTTGACTCATCGGCGAGGACCCCGGAGAGCTGCGGTGATGCTCAGCGGACCGAGAGCAGATATCATGGCGGTCTCATGGGTTACGAATGCGTCGAGGAGATTCTCCGACACATCTCACCATGTGACGATGAGAGAGGGGACATGGATCGGGGGGGGGGGGAGCGTTTTGTCGACGGTGTGGTGCTCCTTCTGCGGCGACTCTCTTTTGTGCCCATGGCAAATTTATTATACAAATGGAAAACTCTTTCCTTTTCCACATGTTAACGACCCGGCATCAAGGCCGAGACACCTTGCCCTTACATTTTTGGGGATGGAAACTTTAAGAATGCTCGGATGGTAATTTTCAAAAAACGGATAACTTTATTTATAGCAAAAACGGTCTAAACATGAAAGTTGTCATGCTTAGCGACTAAACTTGCCACCCGCGCACGATACAATTGCCATAAAAACGTGTCACACGTGTGGGCGGGAAGATGGCAAACCCACACACTTTGGTGGCAACTTTAGCACATGTGAGATGACAACTTCTGTTAATACATGGCAACTTTGGCTATATACACCTAAATTTGCTATCTAAAAAACGTGTGGGCGGAAGTGTCTCCTATATATGGCAATTTTTATTCATAGGACATGACAATTCTTATTCATAGGACATGGCGATTCCTATTTATAGGAAATAGCAATTTTCATTCGTAGGACATGATAGTGTGTGGAACATGGCAAAAAAAATTGAAAATGTTGGACACGGCTATTTTTAGTAGAAATGACAAATTTACCATGGTTATAATGGTGCAATAGTTTTTCACTCAACGACAATTTTTTCATATTTTATTTGTAGCGTCTACAATCGTCATCTAAAAAATTGCCATCTGAAAAGAACAAAAGAAAAATTGACACCTGAAACAAAAATTACTAGCGTCTACAATTTGAAGTTGCCACCCTCACATAAGTAAACTTGCCATCAAAAACATCAGGAATTGTCATGTAGTCGTGCCACACATGTGGTAGTTATCAGCGTCCCAAGTTTTTTCTATCTATCCATGGGAAACTATTTCCTTTTTGTGTCCATGGTAAATTTAACATATCTTTCGCCATGGCAACTTAAGATGTGTTTTTGCCATGGCAAATAAACATGTGTTTTACCCAAGGCAAGTTTTAAAGTTTTATTTTATGAATTACAACAAATTTACTTAGAACGTTGAAGAAAACATGCAAAAAACATAGTTAAAGCAAATGACGGTAATTTTAGTGTCACAACATGGCAATTTACGTGCAATAGACATGGCAACTTTTAACCCAAAAAAAAGTTGTCTATCGATATGGGATCTAGTTTTGAACGGATTTAATAGTGAAAACGATTTTTAAAACATTTTAAAAACAGAAAAACCCAAAAGATTCCGCTGATGTCATCTGTTCTATCTGATTGTGCATGCATGCATGTATGCGCTGATGTCAGCGCGTTCGGTCCACCCCTTCCTCCACCGAACGTCAGATACATATTAGGGTCCATTTCTTTTGGAATGTTGCTCACAATAAGCGCAAGTACCGCATGGTGCGGTGGAACCTTATTTGTAGGCCTAAGAAGGTTGGTGGCCTTGGTATCCATAACACCACTACCATGAACGATTGCATGTTGGTGAAATGGTGGTGGAAAATTGTTACCACCCAGTTGGACCCGAACCCTAAACTGTTATGGTTCAATATTATCTTGAGCAAATATTTTCCCCTATCCTCTCACTTGTTGGTGCCGGTCGTAGGGTTCGCAGTTTTGGCGTTCGATTTTTAAGTTGCGTGATGTCTTTCGTACTTATGTGAAATTTTCAATCCGTAATGGTAAATCTACTCGCTTTTGGCTGTGTTGACACCAGTTTTTGGCAAGACAATATTCATATACAAGGTGGCCTCAAATGAAAAAGTGTTCTACATGAAAAGGTTTGGTATCGTCGATATGAACATCTTTGTAGTTCGAGCCATCGCCATCCGGTTCCATCTTGAAGGTCGAAACTATGTTTGAAGCGATAAGATACTGACATTCGAAGTACTATTCTGCCAATAAGGTCTTCAAGACGGCGTCAAATGGAAAAATGTTCTACGTGGGGCGGCTTCGGCTCGTCGAACCGGTCGATTTTGATATTTGAAACGTCCAAAACCGAGTTTGTATGAAGAAGTTATGGCCAAAACAGTATAGCACTGAAAAACTAGGTCGGACGGTCCGACTGTCCGAGATCAAAGTCGGACCGTCCGGAAAAAGACCTCCGTTACAGAAGGATTTTTGGCCCACGTCGGACCGTCCGGGCTCGCGACGAACCGTCCGGCCTGAGGACCCTGGTTACAGAAGTATTTTAGCCCTTGCTCGGACCATCCGGCTTCAAAGCCAGACCGTCCGGCCCTACAGTCCGGACAGTCCGGGATACAGTCCGGGCGTCCAACCTCCCCGCGTAGTGAGTCCGTGTTTGGCTTGGAATTTGACGATTTGGACGGGAATTTGAGTCCTTTTCTTGCACGGAAAGTCCAACCCCCTCATAAATAGATGAGGTGACGACCGATTGAAACAACACACAATCGAACAAACATATCTACACTTCCAAACCCTAATTTTATCTCTCTCCCTTGTTCTTTCTCTCTCGTTTTTGTCTGTTCTTCTTATTGCAGGGAGACGAATCCACGAGGCTCTAGGGGCGAGCGAATCGACCTAGGGCAGCCCATAGCCACCGTTCTCCCTGATGGGGTCCCTCCTGGGAGCGTGGGGTTTCGGGTGTTCAAAAGCGCCCGTCGGAGTGCTTGCGTACCGCGCATCCGGACGGGTCTCCTTCCACATAAGCTGCGGTGCATCACCCCCGGGGTCGAGGGTACACGGTGACGTGTTCATGTGCGAACAAGCTGGATCTTTGGCATCCTGGAGGCCGGTTGGCTTCTCTTTTCCCCGTCCTGTTCTCTTATTGCCCCTATCCGGACATTACTATCGTTGAACTTGTGGTGAAACAGTGGGACCTCGAGCTGGGTCGGACCCTCTCTCCTAAAGAGTGGGTAGATTGGCAACGTCTTGTTGGCATTCTCCCTACGCTCTCGAAGGGAGATGATGAAGTCTCCTCGAACCTAACCTCATCGGTCAAGTTTTCGGTCAAATCTCTCTATGTGGTTCTTGTGGGAGGCCGTCATTCAAGTAGATTCGCTCCGGTTTGGAAGGCTAGGGTGCCTCCTAAACTTAAGGTGTTCCTGTGGCAGGCGTTTAGGGGCAAACTCCCGGCTTCGGACCAAATCCGCAAACGTAATGGCATTACCTTCGATGCTTGCACCTTATGCTTGGCTCATGAATCTACAGTTCACATTTTCTTTCAGTGTCATCTTTCTTTGTTTATGTGGAGCTGTGTTAGAGCTTGTCTTGGGGTTTCTGGGTGCCCGGCTTCTTTTGCTGATGTTCGTTATTTTGCCAAGTCCTTGAGGGGCACTACCTTGCGGCTGTTTTGGACTGTTTTGGGGGCCATGTGTTGGACTTTGTGGACTAGTAGGAATAAGTTTACTATTCAAAAGGCATTTCCCAGATGCCCGGCTGACTGTCTCTATAAAACGGTTGCCTTGTTATTGAGTTGGACCCCATTGTGTAAGCAGGGCGATTTGGATGAGCTGAAGGTCGTGATCGGCCGCATCAAAGAGATGGCCAAGCCTCTGCTTCCTGCTCAGAACCGGCGGACGCTTGCATCTTCGGCTGCTCCATAGTTCCTTTATTCTCCTGTCATTAGTATCTGTTGTTATGCCTTGTCCTAGATATGGTTTGTATGAACTTGCCCTGGCGGCGTTCTTTGTGGCTTGCGTGCCATCTATCTAAACTTTCGATTTGGTTGTAAGTACACGTTGGTTTGTTGTCATTTGGCTTTATTTATAAAGTCGGGTTGTGGCCTTCTATCTAAAAAGAATGCAGTAGAGACAAGTTGCATCATAACATGGTATTAGAGCCTAGGTTTAAGGATTTTTTTCGATCGTGTACTGCCTCATGATCGTTTTTTTGTCTTCTTCTTTCGATCGATCTCTTCCAGGTCGGTCCCATGCCCCTTCTGCCATCGCCTACTATGACCATTGCATCACCACCTCACAGCCCAGGGCGCTGCTACCAACTATGCCCAAAATCGGACCCACACTGGGCCAAACTTTTGGTTGCGTCGGCTAGTGTATGAAACATGGTATCAGAACCTAAGGTATTGACTTCAAGTCCTGGCTTTCACAATTTATCTAAAAATTGTTGTAGCCCCCCCTTTGTCCACGTATAGGCCTCTTGAGCCATAACTTTAAGTCTATCCACGTGTTGACTTTCCGCAACACACATGAGAGGGGGTGTTGAAGTGTGTATGTGGATTGCCTAGCCCTTTTCATCAGTTCGAACTTTTAATTGTGTTGGCTCGTGCATGAAGCTTAACATAGACTATGCCATTTTATTACTTATAAAGTTTGGAGTTGGTGGTGAGTTCTTTGTTCTTATTTCTGTTATATAAGGGGGCCAACAAACTAGCAAAAGACATCAAGAAAAAAAGGTAGTGATACTCACATTTTGTGGATGCATGGATTAGCGCCAACTATCCAAACCACGGGAAAACGTCCTTGGGACACAAGTGTTTGCATTCTCTAAACCCTAATTTCTATTTACTTGCAAGTTGTTACTTTCCGTTGCATATCACTCTTGATTACTTGCCTATTAAGTGCTTATGGTTGTATACTCCTACTTGTCTTATCATAAAATATGACTACCATAAGATTGAGTACTTTCCATTCGATGAGACTATTTAACGCCCCCTAGTCCTTAAACCTCAATCCCAACACTTGGGGCACGTAATCTCGTACGACAACGTTGCCACAAACACTGGAAAGACGATTGCCTTACATGACTAACCAACACCCACCAATGCCATCGAGTTCCACCGCTTCCTAGACTCACCGGCTACTACCGCAAATATGTTCCCTGCTACAACATTATCACCAAGAAGGGCTTCACATAGAACGAACGTGCACAAGAGACGTTTGAGCTTCCGAAAACCGCCATGATCAACACACACGTTCTCACACTTCAGGACTTCTATCATCCATTCAACATGGAGACGAACGTGTGTGGCACTGGCGTGGGTGTGGTGTTGGTACAAGATTGCCACATGATCACCTATCTCAAGAAGGCGCTTGGGCATCCACAATAAGAAGCTCTCCACCTACGAGAAGGAATTTCTCACTGTGATGATTGTCGTCAACAAGTGGTGCAACTTATCTACACGCTGGTCCCTTCATCATACCCAAAGATAACTAGCATGTGTCGGTACCGACATCTTCCTCCTTGCTCCATTAGAACCAACCAAGCCAAGCTCCATGTATCGGGTCTCTGCCTCCATTACAAGCGTAGCCGCAGTGGAAGAAGAAGCACTATGTATCCTTCCAGCTATAAGCCCCTCCCCTCCCTCATCGATTAATTTGTTCTTCCCCCCAAACACTTCCCCGCCGCACCGCTCTCGACCACCAACAACTTGATACCGAGCTCCAGCACAAGACAATGTTCTCCCAACGCAACCTCAAGCAAGCGGTCAACGATTTCATGTGGAAGTGCTAAGTACACCAGCAGGCCAAGCATGAGCACATCATGCCGCCGGCACTAACCAACCACTACCCTGTCGACCGAGCCATAGCACGACCGGGTGATGGATTTTTGTCGAAGGCCTGCCAAAATTCGACAACTACAAAGCGATAATTGATTCATGGTTGACTGTGTCACCAAGTCCACACACTTTGTGTAACTATGCCACCTCTTAACACCACTCAAGTTGCCCACACATTTCGGGACAACATCATCAAGCTCCATGGCGTTCCTCGCTCGATTGTCTCGGATCACGACCATGTGTTCACCAGTGCCATGTCACATGCCCTGCTCAGCACTGTCCATGGACCAACGAGTGGACCACTGCCTTGAAATGTACCTTCGATGCACCATGCATAACATGTCACGACAGTGGTACAAGTGGCTCCCTATGGCTGAATTCTGGTACAATTCTACTCCTACCTATCACTAGTCTCTCAATTGTTCGCCTTACAAGGCAACGTATGGAAAGGATCTTAATCTCTTCCGTATGTCATATCTGCATACTTCTCTAATGGCAATTGCAACCACCGATGAACTGGAATAGGACATGCTCGTGATCGACTCCCATGCATGAGTTTACCATCAGCGACCAAGTGCTCCTCGAGCTACAACCATACATGCAATCTACGATCTCCAACCAGCCATGCCCCAAGCTGGCCTATAGGTTCTTCGGGCCATTCACCAGCAAGCAGGAGGTATGCACTTTCGCATACAAGCTCGTCCTCCAAGATGAGGTACACATCCACACAATCTTTCCACATACTCCAGGTGAAGCCCTTCACCCAGACTACTCGTCGGTTTTCTTCGAGCTTTCGCGCAAGCCTGACCTCATCATCGGTCCTCGGTCACCATCATTGATCAGCACATGGTCAAGAAAGGCAACTCATATGTGTTCTAGTTCCTCCTAGCGCACACGCATAAATTTTACATTGAAGTCAATCTTTGCAGCAGCATGGTGTACTTGCCAACACCGACGATGGCCATAGATGAGTTTACCTATTATTAGTGTACTTTGCGGTATATAATTGAGTAGTCTTCAAGTAAAATGGATATGTAGCATGTATGTAGCCTGCTTATCATGATAGGCTTGCATGCTTGATCTAACCGACAACTAAAATGGGTCATGAAAACTGAGGAAGAAGAGGCAAATATGTATAGATAGATTGGGTAATTAAACTTTTGCGTAAAGTGCACCACATTTCCTTGTTAGACGAATAGACCTTGTATTGTTATTGGGACAAAAAATACACAAATACATATGCAAAATGAACATTATAGGAAGAAGAAACTATAGGCACAATCTAGTCTAGCATATGCGATCTCAGGTAAGCATCCAAACCGATATGTTTGACGAGCTCATGCTTCACAAGATCATGAGCAATGTTGATCACATGAGTGATGTCTGATGAGAGAGAAGACGGTGTAGTAAAATAAACACCAAAATCGTCAAGAAGAGACCTCAACCAAGTGGCCTCAGTTATCAATGATGCCATAGTGCTTAACTTTGCCTCAACACTCGAACAGGAAACCATTGTGTATTTATTGGTCTTCCAAGCAATCAAAGAGGAATCAATAATACAACACCAAGAAGCGGCTCATCATATGTTTCACGTATCCACGAAGGTCATAGTGGGGAATGTGTAGCAAACGGTCTAAAACCTTGATCCTCAGATTGGTGGTGTCTTGGTTCAAACCATCGTGCCAATATTTGCAGCAGATTCAAGCTACAGGTCTAAGAAACGACTATGATTGTTGCCCTTGCGAGCAATGGGTTAGGACATATGCGGGGCTCCCCACCTTATTTAGCCAGGTTCACAACGTTCCACATATTGTCGAGCCTGATTCACGGATTTGGAATGCTTTGCGTGTATGGAGTATCGTTGGGGCTCTTGCTCTTCCTAGGATGCACTGGCTTCTTGCAAGTACTTGTGGGTGGACCTCCAACATCCCTACTAGGCAGCTGATAGGTTGGAGCATCACAATCGTCACAATCTCTGCCATCTTTGTTCCGGGTGCCGAAATCAACTGAGCACATACTCATGCGCTCCATATGGACTAGGCGACTGTGATGAGCATGTATTTCCTTTGGTTAAGGATTCCTTAGCTGATTGATTGGTGGACAGTCAAGCACAAGCTAACCCTGAAGCAGACAACAAAGAACTTCGGCTACATTGTTGTGTTGATGGTGTAATCGGTGTGTTAGGAATAGCAAGGTGTTCCATAATGAGTCTCACGACCTACTTTTCGGTTGCTAACGTCATGAAAGCGGAACATAGGTCAATGGGCGTCACCCACAAGAGAAGTACATTACATTCTTTGTTCTTTTATTTTATCTTTTACATGCGCATGTGGTGGCGGTGGCCATTGTTTTATGCCCCAAACGTTTGTATCTAATGTTTCTTCTCTTAATCAAAAGATGTGCAGAAGGTTTACAATGGGGTCAATAACTTGTGTGCACCTACTCTTGTATTTATTTTTAGATAGTATAAAAGTTGAGGGTCAACTAAACCAATGCAATGGTGGAGGAACTAAAAGTAGACTTTCCATAATATTTAACTTTTTAACAAAAAGACATCCATAACTTTGTCTTTCAACTAAACTATCAGACAAGTGCATATCATGGCTCAAAAATCTAGAAAGTAACTAGATATCTAACATAAAACTTTGTCTTTCGACTAAATTAAAAGTAGAGTGCATATCAATGACTCAATGTCCACGGAGTAAATACGTACTTGTTTAAACAATGACAAAAACGGTAGAATATCTACCACAAAACAATAGTTAGAATTAATAAGTACTGGTTGTTTAACCATGACACAAATAGGCAGAATATCTACTTCGAAAGAATAATTCAATGAATCATGCAAACGATTTTGATTTAGGTGCCAAACTTAAACGGTAAAGTTTTACAAAAACAATGTTGTGGTTTATCAAGTGTGGCAACAGCTCTTAACCAGTACCTACTAGTAGCATCCTTCCAGCTTTGGAGTAGTAAGAGAGCATGTGAGGAAATGCATTGCATGCGAGTATGTGCTATATAGTGACACCAAGCGGTAATTCCGCATGTTTACTCGAACTTTGTTGGGCCAGCAAAAGTGCAGCTGGATAATTGGAAGAATTCATGCAGGGACAAACACCATACCTTTCCGTGCAACCTGTCCAAACAACTCTTGATACGGCTATTCAACTTGGAAGGAATGATAGAATCATCGTAATGCACAATCCTCGTAGTGGCAAATGGTATGTGTTTGGATAAAGCTGATTCATTATCAACTGTGTACACCTTCAACAGAAAATACACAAAAGTATTCCGTATGTGTGACAAAATTAGGAATAATGATTATCTTAAGCACATGAGCTTGATATATGGTCTGACCTTTGAATTTAATAGATTCTCCAGTTCAAAGATTCGTTTGGAGTAGCTCTCCAACTGCAGATCTATAGAAGGAATAGTGTTGCAGATTTTGTCAAACTTAGAGGATGTTTGTTCAAAAATAATAATCTGGGAGGATGGAAAACACAGATATGAGTTTGTAGCTTCATCCTTACTTTTCGTGTCTGTGGGCGAAGCAGTCATCCCAAATATCCTCGGCAGAGGGTCACGTGGTCTAGAATTCAGTTGAGGGTGATAGAATTCCTACAATGAAAGCAAACAGAAGGGTTGTACTAAATTGGTTGGTCCACAGGAAAAATGGGAAACGGCCAAGATTTGCAAGTCAGATTCATGATCTAACTTGAGATGATGCATGTAGCTAAAGAAATAACAGCGCTTCCCACTAACTATTACAGTAATATGTGAGTTATGTCATGTTTTGACCAATGATTAATCCAATAATATGTGAGTTATGTCAGATTCATATTCAATGAAGCTTTCTTATGATTGCGAATTTGCAAGAGTGTTGTATGTAAAGTCCATGGACGACGTTCAAATTTGGGCAGTAAAATACTGCTCTGTATTTTGAAAAGGTGGGTGCGACAAAAATGGGAAAAGTAGGTCAGATTTATTTATTTTGTGACTTGAGCGGTTGTGACTGTTTTGCGAATAAGCTTCCAAGCCAGATTAGTACTAAAACAGAAAGGGAACAGAGCAGTTGTGACTTTTGGGACCTTGAGAATGCACGCATACGGGGAGTTGCCAATGGCGCGGTGGCACTCGTCGAAGATGAGCAGCGCGATGTCCTGGAGGCGGAAGAAGCCGTGGTGGAGGTTGTTGAGGAGGATCTGCGGTGTCATGACAAGCACCTCGGCGTCGTCCACCACGCGGCGCCAGATTTCCGCGTCCCAGGAGTCGACGCCCATGTCGCCGGTGAACTTGGACACGCGGAGGTCGGTGTGCGTCTCGACGACCCGAGCTTGCTGCTCCACGAGCACGCGGGTGGGGACGAGGAAGACGGCGAAGTCCCGCGCGGGCTTCCGCACGCGGTGCGCGTAGTGGCGCAGCAGCAGGCCCGCGATGAGCGTCTTCCCGGCCCCCGTGTCCAGGAAAACCACCGTGTTCCCGCGCATCGCCCGCTCCAGCGCCTCCGCCTGGTACCTGCAAGCACGCACGCACGCACATTCAGTGGCGTTTCCCGTCGCAGTTCGTACGCGCGCGGTGGACCAACACTCACCAGCGGGCTATGATCTCCGGATCCTCCTTATGTGCTTCCTCCGTCGCGGCGGCGGTGGCGGCGTCGACGGCGTCGCCGGCGTCGGCGTCCATGGTGGTGACTGGTGAGATTCTGGGGTGGGATGATTGGGCTGCTGCGGGGGCGCACGGGTGAATCTGCGTCGTCCGCTCGTGGGGTTTGATTTTTGTTAACTGTCAAGGGGTTTGATTTGGTGAGGCTTAGGGGGCGAAGGTTTTTCTGCTTCACCGTTTCGGGTGCGCTTTTTGACTCGACGAAGAGAGGGGAGGAGCGGAGGAGACTCAGGACCATTGCCGTTTGTCGTCAGACGAAGCGGCAGGGGAATCTCGCTTTCACGGGTGCGAATGAAAAGTGGCGTAGTCCTTGGCCGGTGCCCCGGTGGGGTTATTTTCATCTTTTCCCATCGATGATTTGTTCCTTTATCCCTTTCACTTTTTTCTTCCTTTATTAAGAGCATCTGCAACCGAATTTGATTAATGTGAACCCTTAAACGTTTTGCGGATGCGTCTGATCGTGCCTGCTGACAGCGGTCGGACAAATTTATAATTTTGCATTCTACAATCATATTTCTCATATAGATAGTTTCATTTTTATACAGAACATGTGACGTAAAACTACTCTCCCTCCGATCCATATTACTTGTCTTAAAATGGATGTATCTAGATAGATACATCCATTTTAAGACAAGTAATATGGATCGGAGGACTAGATACATCCATTTTAAGACAAGTAATATGGATCGGAGGAAGTACTACTATTATATCTACGTAAAATACAAATTCTATTTTGCTCATCGTCCGATATGTCAACGACATTCACGTTCAATCCTACGCCCTCGTGATCATTGGCGGACGAAGGTGACGGTGGCGCTTTATTCTCCTCCTCCTTCACCGGTTCGTCGATGGCCGTCGTCGGATCTATATGTTGCTGGCGGATGAAGCGACGGTCCGCCTCTACCTCCACCTTTGAGCGGATAGAGTCGAAGATGGCGCACTTCTCGATTGCCTCCTCCGCAGCGAGCACCCGCCACCTTGGCTTGGGCGAGGTCCTCGTCATCATCTGCCTTCTCCTTCGTCGTGTCTCCTCTTCCGCTAGTAGTGGCTCCTCCTTCGTCGCATCTGGAGCCTCCTGCTCCTTCGTCACATCTCCTCCTTCTCTGGTTGTGGCTCCTCCTCCATAGCATCTAGCGCTCCTTCTCTAGATATGGTCTTTTTGGAGGAAACCCCATCACAATGTGTGTTGCGTGGCGCGCCTCACAGGCCTCCTTTGTTGCTCACACCTCTGCTTAGAGATCCTCCCGGCGCTCGGGCATGAGCATCTTATAGTAGGTGATCTTGCTCCTAACCATGGCGGCGGCTCTGCCTACGTAAGGGGAGAGGAGGTGGGGAGGAGGAGAATGGAATGGGATAGGCTTGCCTCACCGCTCGCATTTTAAAGTCGAATGGTGACGGATGGTTTCCATCGGGCGGCACGCCGAAGCGTTGTCATGAATGTGTCTGCACCTACCGAAGAGCCGCATGTCGAACCGACAGGTTTTAGGCGGGCCCCTTCTATTAGTCTGATGTGGAGGGCGCGTCCGGGCATCGTCATATCTGCCCACACATATGGCCGAATATGGGGTGACAGTCAACCCAAGCATTTGGACCAGGATTGAGGCCTCCGGTTGGCTAGCAAAAAATGCCCGAGCTTCATCCTAGCAGGCCGCCCGGGCAGTTGGAGCGGGTTGGGGCCTCCGGTTATAGATGCTTTAACTAGGTATGTGTTTGTGCATTGTCATGGGGAAAATATTTTCTAACATGATTAGATCATTATATGGGATAAATCTTAGTTTAAAGTAAATAAAATAAAATTAGATTTATGTTTAAAGTAGTATAGATTTTTTTAGTTATTTTAAAAATGATAAAATAAGTATATGCCCATGTATAATGTGCTTTTATTGAGTTGCCAAAAATAAGCGATTGATTTACAATTATTTGGTTTTGGATCTTGAATTTATTATTATTATTTTGGTTACCAAAGATGTTTGATAGGTATCAGATTTTACCATAAGACAACAAGGAATTTTGGGAGTTGAAAAAGCTGGAGATAATGTTTCATAGAATAATGAACCTTCAAAATTTTATGATGAGGACCGGATGTTCTTTTTTGAGAAGGTGATGTTGCTACTGTTGGTGGTGTTGCTAATGGTGGTGGTGATGGTCATGTTGTGGTGGTGAAGAGAGGGAGGGTGGTGGGGCTGGTGGTGACGTTGATGGTGTTGTTGAAGCTCCACGCATTGTGGATGATGGTGTTCTTTCCAACAATGACCATTTTGATCTTTGATGATCATGATTCAATTTCTTACATTCGGCTATAAAACCTATTTAATTCATGTGCTTTTGGAATCTATTATGCCATGTTCATTTTAAATGCTTTTATTCATCAAATATGCTATTCTTCCCTGTCTATTTTATATGAACTAGAATAATCCCCCGCGCGTTGTAGTGGAAATCTCTATAAGAACTCTAGAATGTAATTGAAAGGATATAAGGTGCATGTAAATGAAAGTGAATGACATGGACAAATGATTGGCTACAATTGTGGATGATGTGGATAGCTTGCATGTTGAGATAGATACCATAAATGTATCTTAGTGCAGTTTTGTTACTGGATGATATGGACAAATGATTGGCTACAATAGTGGTGATCCGAACAGACATGTAGCCTAATGGTTACAACAAACTTAGTAGCACCACAGGTTCTGGGTTCAACTTCTGGTGGAAGCGGATTTAAATGGGTCTGGGTAAAAAATTGGAAATAAAAGACTTTGGGGCTATTGCCCTACACTAAACAGTAAAGAAAACAATAGTGGGTGATGTGGATAACTTGCATGTTGAGATAGACGCCATAAATGCATCTTAGGATGGAAAATAGAATAATGACGGGGAAGAAGACAAAAAAGGTGTAAAAGGCTCACATCAATGAGGACAATCATAGGCGACAGAAAGCCAAATGATAGATATGATGTGAGGAGTAGGGATTGCCATGCAACGAATGCACATATGAGCTATGGGAAGCTCTCCAATGGAACTAGTGGGGGTGCATCCAACTTGCTTGCTCAAGAAGACCTAGAGCTCATTTGAGGAGGCTCATCATTGGAATATACAAGTCAAATTCTATAGTGTAAGGATCCCCACATAGTTATGCATGAATGATATGGAACTCTCTATGTGGTACAAAAATTACTTTGGAGTACGAGTGTGGATCTTTCAAAAGGAATAGTAGTGTTGCCCCCTTATCTCTTTTTATTTCTTTTTTTCTTTCTCTTTTTTTCTATTTTTTGTGTCCTCATTGGCTCTTTCTATTTATCTCTCATTTGTCCTCTTTGGGATCTTTTCATGTGTCCTCTTTTGGGATCTTTTATTTGTGTCCTCTTCAGGATCTTTTCCTCACTTTAAAGGCAGCACTCTATAATTTAGAAGGATGTAGAAGATCACGCACTTTATAAGAAGTACTCAACATAAATAAAACTTAAAACTGTCATGATGTATGCAAATGTATGCCTCTGCCACTGTAGCAGTATATGCAATGATACTGGCGTGTCATGTAGCAATTATAAGGGAAAGGTCCAACTAGCATGCGACTCTACGATCAAGCAAAAGCATGTATGACAATGAAAGATCAAGTCATTAGAAGATGGATGTTGCATGGCAATGTATCTTAGTAAGGCTATGGAAATTCCTTGATAGGTAGGTATGGTGGCTGTTTTGAGGAAGGATATAATGAGGCTTATGATGACAGAGCGTATCATGCCAAGGATTTGGATGCACCGGCGAAGTTTGAACCAACTCTCAAGATGAGAAAGGGCAATGCACGGTACCAAAGAGGCTAGCAAAATATGGATGGTGGGAGTGCCAACAATCGAATACTCGCATTAGTCAAAGGAACTCATTTACTTATTATCGGTAACTCTCTATCTAATCAGGAGATTCACAAAGATACAGGTACCCCTAGGAGGAGTGTATGGGGGTTTGGTTATCCTTGCGCATCCTCGACCCATGGTACGTGAGGATACTCTATATATTACAACCCCTCCTTAGGTTAGTGATCCATCTAGTAGCTAGAGTTCTCAACTAATTTTTTGTAGTTTTCAAAAATAAGCACGGATTGCCCAAAATACGACACCTATCACTAATAGGCTTGAGCTCTTGACACACAAAAGTCCAAACATTACTCAAATCAATACCTCAAAACTATTGCAAGTTACTACTAAACTTATAATAACAATTTCAGTTACCTACACAAGTCAAGACACACACTGACGAGGGGGTGACCCCACGACTCTTATATATGAGGGTACCTGGTGCGTATCAAGACAGAAGGCCTGCTGGAAGCCTCGATCGGCCCATGCCTGGCCCACTCGAGGCACCGCCATAGGAGTCCTCGACGATTATGGAAACCACGACTTGGCGTCCAAGACTGAAATTAGATTAGGAAACCCTCTCTGTAAACCTAGACGGACTCCTTGCGACCCAGCCTAATATATAAAGGCTAGGAGAGGGGATGTCTAGGGCATCAAATATTCAAGCAACACCTCCGGTCCCGAGCGAACTCGGCTCGACCTCCACTGTAATCGCCTCCATCATAATATAATCGAGCAGGAAGTACTGTCTCCTGTTAGCCGACGAGTATCGCCAACCTGCACATCTCCTCTGCGATCTAACCCAGGGTTCTTAACCATGGGATTTGCCGAGGTCAATCCTCGTCAATTGGCGCCGACCGTGGGGAAGACGCAGGTTGGAATCACGATCTCGGCGGTTCCATCATCAGCAAGCCACAACTCAAGGACTCGAGCAAGATCCAATCCACTCGAAAAACTCAGGTTCATCGCAAGCCTCTCCGTCGCGCCTCCAAAATCGCTCGGCCGAAAACTACGCCAAGACCAATCTTTCGGCGACTACCAAAGTCGCGCCCGACGAAGAAAAACCCGACGACTCAAAAGAAAAGCACAAGCTGCAGCCACAAAGCCAGTCGCGGTGCCAGAGCAAGAAGTCCAAATTTAAGTCTTGATCGAGGAACCACCGCTCAACGCAGCAACTCCGACAACTACCGCCACCCGAACACCCTTCGCAGCACACGACGTGGGCTCTAAAACTCAATCCGGCGAATACTACGACCCTGACCGAAGACCGGACGAGTTCGCTAAGATGATCCGTAATTAATCGATCAACGATGGAATCGAATTCGACCCAAGGTTCCACTCCCGTACAGAAGACCACTCACAGTCGTTCCGCATTGCAAGAAGGAGAAGGCACTCCGGCTCTAGCAAGCTTACATCCAAAGAACAATTGGACGGACCTTGCACAATCCACTGTTTCGAAGACGACTGGGGACGCCTTAGAGCAGACCACACCCTAAGGAACTGTCGCTTGTTCACTGAACTCTCCGATAAACTAAAGAAAGAGAAGCAACGCAAAGCCAAACAGGCTCCAGAGACAGCACAACCACTAGCGCCTAACTCAGAAGAGCAGTACGCGACGTCCCACGGGCGAGTTTGCATGATCCAAGAGGGACGACCATCAAAAGAAAAGCAGGAGGCGCACACCCTGCAAGCTCGAGCAGCCGAGGAGTTGAAGCTTACCCAGAAAAATTCCAAGCACACGCAAGGGTGCAAGAATCGGTCAACGTCAAGGGCGTCCAGCAAATCACCGAAAGACTCGCAGCCGTGAGCCGTTTCATCAGTAGGTTGGGAGAAAGAACCTTGACATTTTACCAACTACTCAGAAAAGGAGGAAAATTTGAGTGGACCGAAAAAGCCCGAAACGCATTCACGGACCTCAAAAAGACCCTCTCAAACCCACCAATTTTGGCAGTACCAAAGGAGCGGGAACCTCTGTACCTCTATATAGCAGCGCGCAACAGCGTGGTCAGCACCGCACTCGTCGTCGAACGCGTGGAAGGAGGCAAAGTGCAAAGCATACAAAGACCAATCTATTACCTCAGCGAGGTCCTAACCAAATCCCAGCAGCGGTACCCGCACTACCAGAAGCTCATGTATGCCATCATCATGACATCACGGAAAGTAACACATTACTTTGAAGAGCACCTCATCACGGTCGTGAGCATCGCTCCACTTGCTGACATCCTCAATAACCCAGGAGCAACAGGTCGAGTCGCCGAGTGGAACATCGAGCTCGGCCCTCGCGACCTGCAATTCAAGAACGCAACATCGATCAAAGCTCAAGTACTCCCAGACTTTCTGGTCGAGTGGATGGAAGTACAAACACCCGGTCCTCCAGACCTCTCCAACTCATGGAAGATGTTCTTCGACGGGTCTAAAAAGGCACCAAGGGGCTGGAGCAGGCGTTTTTCTAATCTCACCCAAAGGAGATAAGCTCAAATACGTGCTCCAGATCAACTTCAGCAAGGCGTCAAACAATGAAGCGGAATATGAGGCGCTACTGCACGACATGTGCATGGCAAAAGCCTGCGGGGCCACTCGCCTCGTAATCTACGGCGACTCCAACCTTGTCGTCCAACAAACGATGAAGGACTATGAAGCAGTCGCAGAAAACATGTCAGCATACCAGAAGCTTTACAACACCCTAGAAGGGGAATTCGATGGATGCGATCTCAACTACATCGCCAGAGCAAATAATACAGAGGTAGACGAGCTCGCAAACATCGGATCAACCCGAGGACCAGTCCTTCCATGAGTCTTCCTCGAGAGCATCGACCAAAGATCGATCAAAACAAAGACACCCGTAACGGGAACAGCCACAGAAGCCGGCAACATAAGCGAACCAACACAAGTAGCAGCAACAGACCCAGCCACTTATGAAGAAGTCAACAACGCAGTCGAGGAGGACGAACCAGCAGTACTCGAAAGCCTGGTCTGGACAAGACCCTTCCTCATATTTCTGATACAAGGCAACCTGGCGCAAGACGTCGCAGAAGCGCGACGAATCAGCCGACGATCCAAGGCATTCACTATAATCAACGGACAACTCTACAAACACAGCATCTCCTAAGTACTCCAAAAGTTCATTGAGGAGGAAGACGGCAAAGCCCTACTACTCGAGATCCACGAAGGCACCTGCGGACACCACGCGAGCAGCCGCACACTCGTAGCCAAATCCTTTTGAGCAGGTTTCTACTGGCCAACCGCAATGCGAAACGCGGAAGACATTGTGCGACGCTGCATCGCCTGTCAAAAGTTCGTCAGTAGACCCCACACCCCAACATCTGAACTAAAAACCTTATCGTTATCTTGGACCTTTTCCACATGGGGACTCGACATGGTAGGCACGCTCAAGAAATCTGCAAAAGGCGACAGAATGCACCTTTTGATAGTAGTCGACAAGTTCACCAAGTGGATTGAAGCAATGCCAATCACCAGCTCGACTGCCCTCACAGCAGTCAACTTCATCAAGTCAATCATATTTTGATTCGGTGTGCCGCACAACATCATCACGGACAACGGAACAAACTTCACAACAGCAGAATTCCTGAATTTCTGCCGGGAACTGGGCATCAAGATTAACTACGCCTCAGTCGCGCACTGATACGTCCCAAACGGGTGATATTGATATACTTTTGATGCACTTTCATACACTTTTGGTCATATTTGGACTAACCTATTAACTCAGTGCACCCCAGTGTCAGTTTCTGTTTTCTGTTGTTTTTGTATTTCAGGTTTTCCCATTACTTAAAGTGCCAGAAAAATTCCGGAAAATATATATAAAAAATCAGCGACACGAAAGCTTCCAGACTCCCGAAGGGGGGCCAAGGGGCCCCACGAGGCACCCAGGCGGCCAGGGGGCGCGACCTAGGGTGGGGCCACGCCGGGAGGCCGCCTAGACTCCCTGGTGGCCCCTTGGCTTCCCCTTCGCCTATATATGCCTCTCGTACCGAAACCCCTGAGTAGAGAACGCTTTTTCGTGATCTCCCCTCTGTTCCGCTTCCGCCGCGCTTCCAAGATCGGGGCTGCCAGGAGACCCTGTCCCGGCACCCTGCCGGAGGGAGGATTGACCTCTGGGAGCTTCTCCACCACCATGGACACTTCCCGGATGAGTCTTGAGTAGTCCACCTTGGACCATGGGTCCATGATCAGTAGCTATGTGATGTCCTCTCCCCCTCTTTGTTCTTCATTGATTAGACCTTGTGAGCTTCCCTACATGATCAAGGCACATATGTAATTCTTTTGCTGTTGCTATGTTGAGTTTGCTGGGACCTGATGGATTATGAGATTATGTTAAAATTGTGATGAGTAATATATTTGGTTCTTCTCCTTTTATATTTATGTTCTTGAGTAATTCTTGCATGTTCTCCGTTGCTTTTTATTACTTTGGCCAAGTGGTAGATTGTAACTCCAAGAGAGAGCATTATGCATGATTGTGGGTTCATGCCCCCTGATGACTAGCTTGAGTGACAGAAACATGAGTCTAGGGGATGTGCTATTGCCACAAGGGGGGAAACAACGGTGCTTGTACTTGCGGGTGCAAGGATTGCTTACTTTACGCAAAGTTCTTTTAATGCAGTTGTCTGTTGCTTTGGGTTTACACTTTGGGTGGGGCTCACAACTTAATACCAGCGAGATGTTATGGATAGATATCTCAAGGTGGATGATTAGTGAGTAGATGCAGATGGATTTCGGTCTACTTGTCTTGGTGTACTGCCCATGCTTTTGAGCATCTTCCTTTCTTTTGTAGCATAGTTACCATTGTGGTGCGTTTTTAATCCTTTCAATTGCCCAACTGTGATTTTTTTCACCTCGCATAGCTGTCATTCGTCTTTTGGGAGAGAGACATCACTCGTGAACTTCATGGGACCCCGATCCATATTTCCATCACTGTTTACACCTTCAATTTACTTCCTATTTTACTTTCTAGTCGTAGTTATCATTATCATTATCTCTTGCGTTGATCCTTTGTAAACGGCAAGGCCGAAGAGATTGACAAACTCTCTGTACTCGTTGGGAGCAAAGTTATTTGTTGTGTGTGCAGGTCCAGGTAAAGTAAGCAACCTTGAGTTGTGAACGACGCCATTGTTCACTTTACCACCTACTTGTCGTCGCCGGAGTCCTACTGGGCTGACCCTAAACCTTGGTATCTTTGCCAAGGGAATTTTTCCGCTACGCTACATCTCAACCTTCCACTTGGGGTAACCAATGAGGGGCGAGAATCATTTCCTCTCTAGCATCAAGCAATTTCTGGCGCCGTTGCCGGGGACTCCACTCTACAAGATAGGGGAGTTGCACACTATCTTTTATCTTTGCTTTTCAGTCTTGTTAGTTTACCTTTTAGTTTTTTTCTTAGTGCCCTTTATAAAAAATCACAAAAAATTAGTTACCTTGCTGTTAGTTGTCATTATGGCTGGTCCTTGTGCCTTTGGTGAAGTATAAGTGCTCACCTTTAAACAAAGCGGTGGTGAAAGTCTGAAAGAGTCTTGGTATAGAATTAATGATTCTCAAAAAAGAGCCACTAAGAAGCAATCCACCACTATCCTGCTTAGGAACTTTTATGTTGGAATTACTTCTTGGAATAGGTTTATTCTAGATACTTCTATCAATGCGAATTTCCTAGAAGTCCCAGTTTCGGAAGCTCTTAATGTTATGTAAAATCTTGTTGGAAATCTCCCTGTTGTTAGCATTCAAGAAGACATTACTCTAGCTCACATTACGAAAAAAACTTGAAAAGATAGAGCTAGAAATGCCAAGCATCAATTTGATAAATGAGTTAGACCGTAGGATTCAAGGAAATTTGAATAGACTTAATAGCCCCATGCATAAAATTATCAACACTTTGGAGACCATCAAATCCCATGATTTGGGTCCTTCTAGGATAGATAAGATTGAGGAAATCATTGAAACTTTCGGAACTACTTTATCCTCAATCAAAACCCAAAAGGTAGAAACTCCGACAAAGAAGGAACCTAAGTTCGTTTACGTCCCTAAGGTTCCTCGACCCAAAAACAATCCACTTATTGCCAAGGGAGTTGAAACTGTGAAGACGTTGGAAGAAATACCTCTCTTGGATAGAATTAGAAATGAAACTCCAATTGATTTTCCGCATTTTGCTTTTAGCCCTAGAATTATTTTCATAAGACCTTTATTTGAGAGCCCTCTTAAGACTATTTGTACAATTTAAGAGCTTTTTGATGATCTTGATCATGGTTCGATTGATACAACTTGATCTTTTTGTTTCGTGCCTAGCTCAAAGGCGTAAAAGAAAGCTCTTGTTGGGAGGCAACCCAAGATATTTTCCCTTCTGTTTTTAGTGGTCTTGATGATTTTTACTACTTTAGCAACATCATTGTATCTTTATTTTCAAGCTTTGTGCCAAGTTTAGCCTCTGATTGCAAGAAAGTTCAAAAGTTGTGACGTGTTGTCCAGAAAACAGATTCTGTCCTTGAACGAAATTTTTTGTCTAATATCACTAGATTATCTTTTTGATCTGAATTGTTTTGACAGGGTGCTCTATACAATTAGCTTTAGAGCGTCTGTTTTGAGTTTTCTGATTTGAGTAGCAGAAGTACCCCCAAAAAACTATTTACTACTTGCTGGTCTGTTTTTCACAGATTCTGCCCTATTTTGCGTTTTCCTAGTTTTGCAAGTCTTGCGCTAGTTTTTTATTTGCAAAAACTTTTGGGAAATCTTGGGAAATAGTAGCCCTTCAAGAATATCTTAATTTCCAGTAGAGGCAAATTGTTTTATTATGGGTACTAACCTCTCTAATCAGCTTATGATGAGTTATGTATGAAGGGAGTTTTCAAGTGTGCGAGGGAAGATGATGAAAGAAGATCCGAGAGTGTCAAGCATCTAAGCTTGGGGATGCCCCCATGCACCCCCAAGAAATATTGTCGTCGCATAGTAACAAAAGATGCCATAGGGATGGCTAAAGAGAGGGGAAGACTCGAGGGAGAACTATGTCGATGGTGCCAGAATCGGGTTGGGTACAAGCACGGTGAAGGACACCACGATGTACCCAGGTTCGGGGCTCTCTGGAGAGATAACACCCCTACTCCTGCTTGTCTGCTCGATATAAATGATCTCACGAACTATAATCAATGCTCCTGGAGCTGTTTCAGAGGAAGAAGAGACCTGCCGTGGGCATGGTTCTCTCCTGCTTCTCTATATGAACTACGGTGGGAAGTAAATGCAATGGAGTCATCCCTCTCGCAAGAGGGGTACCCCGGGCTCTTATAGTGTGAGCTCGGGGTACTACGGTCATTTCATTCGGCGGCTGGCCCCAACTGTCATCCTCTTGTCGGCTGGGGTCCACCGACTGTAACTCCCCGATGATCCGGACCTGCCAAGCGGTTGCCCGTACTGTAGCTCGTAGGTTATGATGAGTGAATAGTGGAGCTATGATCTCTGGTCTTGTCGTCCTGTCCGCGGATTCAGCAGAAAGGATGACAACTCTCCTCTGGCAGATCTGCGAAGTGACTTGGCTTGCTACCACCCGGATCTCTCGGGATCACGCATTTCTGACCTTGTACCAGGAGCTCCGACCTGATCCAAGGTCAACTTTTGGACTGATGAAGGGTGAGCCGATTGCGCCTGGGCCGACTGCTTGCATTCGGCATGGTCGATTGCTTGTGGTAAATCGGCCATGCGACTTCCTAGCTCGGCCCAGCTGCAGCCCAATCAGCCCCAGCCTTGTCTTGAAAGGTTGCTTTCGCCTGGGTGACCCTACCCGGGTATCATTCCCCCGACACTAGCCCCTAAAGCTGTGAAGTTCCCACGGTCGCTTGACTGCGGGGCCTTTGCAGTTTTTCATCTCTTTCCTTCACGCTTCGACTGCTCTGGCCTCATCGGATGCCTCCTCCCGAGCTGGGTTCTTAGCTCGCAGATCACACCCGGCCGACCAAATATGAGCTGCTTCGAACTCCTTGCTCCGATCTGAACCATGACCTTGCCGATTGCTCCATTATTTTTGAAAAAAATTCTTCTGGCAAAGCTTCGCCTAGCTGAGATTGGGCGCGGCCGATTGTTTTCCAACGGTTACCTTGACCGATATTTTGACCAACCCACGTCGCACGTCGCACGTCGTTTCCGATTCCTTCGGGCGCAGTTAATGCCCCGGCCCCCACGACCCACGCGCGATAGGACTTTACTGTGCACGCCTCGCCTTCTGCGGCAGGATCTTCTGTGCCGAAACCGCTGATCCTCCTCTCGATACATGCGACCACACCAGGCCACACGACCCGCACTTGCGATCCCATTCACCTCCGCCGCCCATATAAGTCACCGGGGGGGGGGGGGCTCCTCGGACTTAACTCCTCCACTTCTTCTTCTTCCTCGCCCCTGCTCTCCTCCTCGCGCCACCTTGATCTCGCTGCTCCGGCGACTACCGTCCTACGCGCTTGTGCCGCCACCGCACCGCGCAAGGTCTCTGCCTCTTGCTCGCACGCTCCACCGCCGCTGCTGTCTCTTTCTCCTTCTCTTCGGTTCTGCTCACCGCCGCCCTGAAGGACGCCATGGCCGCTGCCGCTGACGAGAAATCTGCCGCTAGCCGTGGCCGGTGGAAAGGCTCCACGGTCAATGACGACAAGATCCGCCAACTCATCCACCCGCGCAAAATGCCGGCCGGCATCCAATGGCGCGCTCCCGGCGAGGAGATTGTGCCGGAGCCGCGCACCAACGAGCGCGTGGTATTCGTCGCGCACTTCGAGCGCGGCTTCGGGCTGCCGGTGAGCACTTTCTTCCGGGAGTTCCTCGACTTCCATAAGCTCCAGCCTCATCATCTTGCCGCCAACTTCATCATGGCGATGTCGGGCTTCGTTACTCTCTACTAGGGTTATCGCGGCGTCCGGCCGAGCATCGGGCTGTGGAAGCGCATCTTCCACATCCGAGGTCACATGGCTCGGACCGGAAACCTTCTGCCGAATCCAAAGGGGGAAGACAAGCCGCCGATCCACGAGACCGTCATGACCGACTGCGGCGGTTGCATCCTTTACTCCAGCAAACAAGGCTACGAGTCTCCTGCCATCATCCAGTACTGCAAGGATTGGCAGACGACCTTCTTCTACATCCGATCTCCCGACAAGGGCCCTGACCTCACCAACTTGCCTGAATTCCAGCTCGCCCCGCCGACTGAGAAGTATGACTGGTCGACCAAGCTCGGAGTCGGCGACTGCGATATTGACGCCCAAGTGGATCGGATAGCCCAATTGGAGAAGGACAGCCTGAAGGCATATGACCTCGTGGCCACATGGCTTCAGGTCCGAGTGCTCCCGCTTCAGCGCCGAGTGCATCGGATCCGCGACATGGCGACCTGGAGGGATCCCACTCAGATCTGCACTCGAAAACTGAGCATTAAAGAGCTGCGCCTCCGAGTGAAAGCACTCACCAGCACCCCGACGCCGGACCACCGCGGGCACAAACCTTCGGAGGTATGCCCCGACTGCTTTACATTTATTCTGATTGCTCGGCTACCCCACTCGATCTCTTGATATATTTTGCTTTTTCCTGTTAGCACTTTATCGCGTCCGACGTGATGCAAGACAGGAAGGTGGTCGGCTCCTTCGCCTCTAATCGCACTGAGGAGGACCCGACGGACCTCGAGTACGATGGCTCCCTCGCCTCCGATTCCAACGCCGCCGATGAACCTGCCGACGTCGATGCGGCAGATCAAGGGGGTACGCGCGATCCCTCTTTCAAACGCTTTCTGGATGAGTGGAGTGATTATGAAAACACCTCAAAGTTTGGAGATTCCGGTGCAGATTCACATCCCGAACCTAAGAAGGCGCTGCTCAATCGCTCCCGAGCTTATGGCTCGACTTCTAGCGCCGCAGCCGGCAAAGGTGCACCGGCTGCAGCAACTGCTCCGAAGGGAAAGGCCCCTCAGACTGGGCGCACTCGGGCGCCGACTCAGAAGGCTCTCGGTGTCAAGCCCAAGGTCGACCCTATTCTGCAGGAAATCCCTCTAGACATTCCGTCGTGGAGCTTCCGAATGCCCATGGGAGCTCCGACGACCGTTGGGTAACAAACTGTTCCTCCGACTTGTCCTTTACATTCTTCTCCCCTCCGTATTGCTTGTATCCTTCTTCTTCTTAGGTCTCGTGTCGATATAGATTACATCGACCCTGAGATTCCCACATTCACCGACCCGATTGCCTCTGCCACCTCCGTCCACGTTGAGGGCTCTCGAAACCGGCGGCCGATTGCTCCTCACTCGTCAAAGGATGCCGAGCGCAAGGCCAAGAAAGCTCGTGCCGACCCCGCCAAGAATCCGAGCAAGCCTCCGAGCAAGCCTCTTCCCAAAGTCTCTACGGCCCCCAAGGACATCGTCGATCTGGAGGCCACCGGCGGCGAGGGGCCACAACCGGATCCTCCGACTGTTCCATCCCCGCCGAGGTCCTCCGATCAGATCTACCACGCCGTCTCCACGACTACACCGCCGATCGTGACGGTGTCTCTTCCTCCGACTACTGCGCCGACTGGGAGCATTACCGCTCCTCTGGTGACTTCTGCATCACCTTCGTCCGCTGCTGCTTCCAAGGCTTTGATTCCTCGGCCGACGTTGGCGAAGACATCGTTCATTGTTCCTGAATCGCAGCTGCACTCGGTGCAGCACTTCCGAGTGGAATACTCTCGCACTGGGCCCGCTGGCTCTGAGCCCGATTCCTCGTACCACTATCCTATGGCCTCTCATGACGCCATGACTTTGGCCTCCAACCGAGTGAAGGAATTCTCCGCCGGCCTCCTCCAAGAGCTCGAACTCATCGACCGCAATCACACTGTAAGTTTCTTTCTCTAGTGGGGGCGCGCAAGCGCACCCACTTGGTGTAGTCCCCGAGATTCGAGTCGATTGCTTGCAATCAGTTTGGATCTTCTTTTGATTCTTATTTCCTCGTGTCGTCCTCAGATCGATGGATCTGCCCTCAGATGGATGTGCGCAAGTGCACCCACTAGGTGTAGTCCCCGAGATTCGGGTCGATTGCTTGAAATCAGCTCGGATCTTCCCTTGACTTTTGTTCTTTTTCGTGACTAAATTTTTCCTTTTAATCAGGCTATCTCCGAGGGAAAAACGCAAGGTCTTCGAGAACTTGCTTGAAGCTTATTCTGCGAGTCTGCGACTTATCGCCTCTGCTCAGCTCCAAGTGAATCAGCAGACAACCAAGGTTGCCGAACTGACAGGTAACCTCACTGACCAGATCATTATTGGTTTAGTCCTCTGATTCTAACTTTTCCTTCACACACAATTTTGCAGCTGCTGTTGCGTCCTTGCCGACTGTTACTGCTCTTCAGGACCAGATAGCCGAGCTGGTGGATCAGCTCGGCCGTCAGGGCCCTGAACTTTCTACCGCTCGGCAGGAGCTTGAACGACTGCACCTTGTGGAGGCCGACCTATCTCGGTGTTGTGGTGATGAACCTAACAATAGATATAGGGGTAGTAACGGAGCTATGAAGATCTGTACGCAAAGATGGTGACACCGGGAGGAAATATACAGGTTAGGCCTCTCCTCAGAGATAACAACCTTACTCCTGTCCCAAGTGTCTTGGGGTGTTTTTCTCGTATTGTTCTCTCTCAGAATCCCCCTTACTGGGGTGAAGGGATGGGCTTATATAGAGTGCGCCACGTCCCTTCACTGTCCGGTAATGGGTTTTGATTACAGGGTTAATGATAGATATTATTACAATGAGAAATGTCTCCCCATTATTGTCATTCAAGTAGGGGTAACGCCTGTGGGTTTAATGTCTTGTAACTCCAGCTTCTCTTCTTCCTGTCCGAATATCATGCAGCTCGGCCTTTCCTGCTTCCGAGTAGCCAGCTTACTCGGATAGTAACGCCTTGCTCCGAGTGACGTCTTACTCGAGAAGTGACCTTGTCCGAATAAGGTTCCTCCCGTAGTGGTGATGTCTTCCGAGTAAGCTAACCACTCGGAAGGGTTCGAATTCATCCGTGTAGTTCCTTACTCGGAAGGAAAAGAGGGGAAGGAATTCCATGTTTTTATTTTATGAGTATTTTCCAAGAGATGGTAGACCTAAGGATACCCCTTGATATAAGGCGCATGAGGGTATGCCTTAGGTATTACCACGACAGTAGCCCCCAAGTGCTTCTGGGTGCTCGCGTGAATTCATGAGGTATGCGGAGATCAAATTCGATGAGAGGCCCGGAAGGACTTTATTGATGTTTGCACTATCCCCTCGATTATATGTAGGGTGAGTCGTTTTTTGGAAGGATTCGGCGACACTCAAGCGTCTCTCGGAAGAGGTGGACTGAGGCCTCGGAAGGCGTGTCTTGGGGTAAAAGGCCTTAAACCCCATATGTAACCAAATCCGTAAAGTCTGATATTTAAAGCATCATCTGGCGAGCTTTAAACCGTGTCCCATAGGATATCAATTCTTTACCCCTCACACCAGATCATGCGGATAACCTGGCAATCTACGTCAGAGACGGATTATCAGCGTATTAGTTATTGGAAACTTCCTCTGTAGTGCTTGCCGAATGAATCAGAAAACACGACGATCTCGTCCGAGTTAGGGCTTACTCGAAGAAGTTGTTCGTTTGAACTGTCTTCCGAGTTAAGGTTTTTCTCGGAGAAATTGTTGAGGGCATTTTTACTTCCGAGTTGTACTAACTTGGGGAAATTTTGCATGCTCTTCTAAGGGAGCGAATCTTTTTCCTGTCAGGGGATCTTTTCTGTCAGAGCGGCCCCTCGATTCCCGCGACAGTCAGTTACTTTATCATTAACTACGCGCCTTTTAAGGAGGCTGGATTTGGGGGACCGTAACGGACGCCCTCATTAATTGCCTTGATAACCGTGTGAACCGCCCCCCTGTACCTATAAATATAGCTTCCCCTTCTTCTCTTTCTTTTAAGCACAGCGTTTGCTCCTTCCTCTTCTCCGCCAGCGTCTCTCTAGATTGCGGATCCCTTCTCCCATTGGTGATCTTCGGGGCGCTCTTCGTGCCCGCGGGGTTCCTGTCCATTCATCCTCTGGGCCTCATGTCTGCGGGGGAATGGTTACCCTCTGTCGTCACGGCGGAAAACCTCCGGCGCTACCAAGACGAGGGGTTACTCCCTCGCCATGGCTGCCGTCTTCCAGGCCCAGGTGAGGTCGAACCTCACCCTAGGGATGACGAGCGGGTTCTGCTTCTTTCCCATGTGGATAGGGGGTTTCCTCTTCCTCCTCATCCTTTCTTGCTTGATTTTCTTGCCTTCACGGGATCTCAATTGCATCACATCGTTCCTAATTCCATCACGCTTCTGTCTAGCTTTTTTTCTTTGTGTGAGGGTTTCCTTGGTATCGATCCTCATTGGAATCTTTTCCGCACCATTTACACCATAAAGCCCCAGAAGATAAAGAATTCTGGGGAGGCAGAGATAAATCATCTTTGCGGGGGGTTGTTTTTGGCGAAGAGGCAGGGCATTCAGTATTTTGCTTCTAGCTTGCCTGATTCTGTGAAGAATTGGCAAGCTGGTTTTACTGTAAGGTAGAGACTGCTCCTGGTACTCGGACATTGCCCCCTTACTCGAACGTCCGGCTGGCCGACTCCCGTGGTTGGAATCCCCGGTTGCTCGCTTCCGAGAAACAGCGGGTTCTACCACTGATGAGGGAAGTAGTGAGGATGAAGAAAGCGGGATTGGACGCCATGGATCTTATTGCTCTTTTCGTCACTCGGAGAATTCAGCCCCTGCAAGCCCGAGCTAGGAGGATGTGGGAGTACACGGGAGTTGATGATAGGACCCGCTATAATAACTCGGCGATGTGTCAGAAGGAATTTGAGCAACTCATGAAGATTATTACCAGCGTGACTCATGGCGCGCAGATGGCTGGCCGAGTCAGACCCCTTGATATTAACCGTTCTCCGACTCTGGTGATTTGCTTTTATTTGGCCAGTCTTTTGAATGCTGCACTAGGTCCTGAATTTTAACTTGGTTATTCTTTTGTCTGTTCTTCAGACAAACGTCGCTCCATCCCCGATTCCTTTGGCGCCGCGAAATCCTGAAGACGAGGACGAGGACAGCAACAACGACGCAGGACTCGGGATCGAAGATGACGAAGAGACTGAATCTGATGTAGTGCTACCCCGTACCACTGCCGAGCAGCGCTCCAAGAACAATCAGGATCGAGAGGCAGCTCGGGAGGGGTCCGTGCGGGGGACGAAGCGTCCCATGTCTCCGAGTAAAGGGGAGAATAGCAGCAAAGCCGCCGCACTTAGCCCAAGCCATGGGAGGGTAGCTCCCATGAAGCAGCGGAAGACGCTTTCGACTCTTGGCGGGAGGAAAGTTAGTGCTCCGACAGATGCCGCCAAAACCCCCAAGATGGCTTCCGAGTCAGGATCCTCTCAGGCTGCTCCTGCTGTTGCTCCCCCAAGACGAGCTCTTAAGATGGCTCGGAAGTAAGATCCGACAACTTTTCTCTTTTCCTTAGTAATTTTGCTGATTTAACATCCTTTATGTTGCAGTGTCCGTCCGAGTGGTTCCGAGTCACTTCCTGGTGTTGAGGTTCCTGATGCTGCGGCTTATGAAGATGTTAGCAACTGCGTTGTAACTGATTTTCAGGTGTTGGATTCTATTCCTGAACAAACTCCAATCGATGGTGAGTATATATCTTCTTGGTTTTAACTTTCATTTTTGCTCGAGGCTTTGCTTACAGATTTTCTTTTGTTAGACATGGATATTGATCGTGACGCAGATCCGAGCCCAGCTCTAAATGAGACGGTTCTTTCTGCTCCCGACACACAGACTGCTCCAGGCACGTAGACTGCTCCGGAAGGCTTGACCGATCAGGAGGTCACTATTCCTGCCGCGACGATTCCTCCTACTACCTCGGGGGTGAAGCAAGCTGAGAAGAGTTCCACCATCTCTGTTGCTGACCCCGGAAAAGCTCGGGCCCCTCCTCCTTCAATCATGGTTGATACCTTGCTTAAGGATACCGTTCTGGATGGATTGAAGGGGTCTTTGGTGAAAGCTTCAGAAATCGAGCTGCGGCTACGTGAGATGACTTCTGATGCTGCCGCGATAAAGGCCAAAATGCATGTAAGAAAATGCGTGAATTTTCCACTCACTGGGTGGATGTATTTCCGAGTTGTATCCCCCAAGGCTCCGAGTAACTTCTTGGAGTTACTCGGAGTCTTATGCTGTAGGGACTATGAATTTGGAAATCTTCCAGTGGGGGCACTTCTTAGTGCACCCACTGGGTGTAGCCCCCAAGGCTCCGAGTAACTTCTTGGAGTTACTCGGAGTCTTATGCTGTAGGGACTATGAATCTGGAGATCTTCCAGTGGGGGCACTTCTTAGTGCACCCACTGGGTGTAGCCCCCAAGGCTCCGAGTAACTTCTTGGAGTTACTCGGAGTCTTATGCTGTAGGGACTATGAATTTGGAGATCTTCCAGTGGGGGCATTTCTTAGTGCACCCACTAGGTGTAGCCCCCAAGGCTCCGAGTAACTTCTTGGAGTTATGCTATAGAGACTTGGTCTTAAATAACTTTTCTTGTGTCAGGAGGCTTGCGAACTAGGCGCTGCGTTTGTGAAACTACAGGGAGATCATGAGGCGTTGAAGAAGAAACATGCTGAGGATAATGGTGAGGCTCCGCTTCTTGTATCTTGAGAAGAAATTCGAGATTTTACATCATATGAGTACTTCTGATTATTGAATTTACAGAAGCTGCGAAGAAAGCGTTTGATGCGAAGGTAAAAGAAAATGAAGAATTTGTGAACAAGATGAAGAAGGAGATTGAACAAGCCGAGAAGCGTGCAAAGAAAATGGCTAGCCACAAGAAGGCTCTTGAGGAGAAGGAGACTGCTATCTCCAAGCTTCAGTCCGATCTGCAGAAACTTTCCGAGCTGCAGGCCAGAGATAAGGAGGAGCATGAAGCTGCGCGGGCTGCAACTCGGGATTCCGTAAGAAGTGCTGAAGAGTATTGCACTGGGAGGTTTGCTGTGTTTAGCGAGATGCTGTCCAGTAAGACGCTGCTCTTTTTTGTGAATCCGACTTGTTTCTGCCTTGTGAATTTGATTTAATCTGTGCACCGTTGTTGTCTTTACAGTTTATTCTACCGATCCTGAAGCGGAAAAGACGCGTATGGACCAGTTTGCCGAGTTGATGCAGAAGGATAATTATACGCCCAAGACAACGGAATTTGCCTTATCCAGAGGTCTGCTGACCATGAGGTGCGCCAAAGCGAAGAAATACGCTGAAGAGACCATGGGTGCTGCCTTAGGGTTGAAGAATTACCTCTCGCCTACTGAAGAAAGTCGCATGCATCTGGATACGGTTGTTCCTGTGCTTCAGGGTGCTCCGCAACAGATTGCTCGTTGGAAGAGGTCTTCTGCACGGAGTGGTGCAAATTATGCTCTGGCTCTGACTAAGGCTCATTTTTCTGAAAAAGTTCATAATCTGGAACGAGTCGGAGAAGGTGATCCTGAGCATGGTCCGAGCTGTACAACTTTGTTATCCCGGTATGCTGAGACCGCAAGTCGGATTGCGAAGATCCCAGATCTTGATTTCTTCGTGGAATCTGCTGGAGTTACCAGTGAGTCTGATGAGGCGAGTGATGCCTGATCGAGTTAAGGGAGAAACAGTTAAATTTGCCTCGGGATGCCGAGTGATTTTGTAAGAAACAGTTTATGTCCTTTTGTTGTGCCCTGGGTGCACGGTTTGTCTTAAAACTGCTGCCTTTTATTAAAAATGCCTGACTCGTATGCGTGGATTTTTTTTTTGCTTCGGCTAGTTATCTGCAAGGATATAGACCTATGTTTCTGACATCATCGTTTTTCGTGTTGTTGAAGTGCTTGGGGAGCCACTTAGACTTTCGTCCGGGCTGCGTGCCGCTTGAGAAAAACTTGAATTTTTCGTAACGTTAAGTAGCCCCCAAGTTGCTGAAGAGCGTGCAACTCGGATGAAGAACTTGATTTTATCACAACGTTAAGTAGCCCCCAAGTTTCGATGAAGCTTGGTGGATCACTTAGTTTAAAATTGGCTTAAGCTCTCGTCCGAGCTGCGTGCAGCTCGGATGAAGAACTTGATTTTATCACAACGTTAAGTAGCCCCCAAGTTTCGATGAAGCTTGGTAGATCACTTAGTTGAAAATTAGCTTAAGCTCTCGTCCGAGCTGCGTGCAGCTCGGATGAAGAACTTGATTTTATCACAACGTTAAGTAGCCCCCAAGTTTTGATGAAGCTTGGTAGATCACTTAGTTGAAAATTAGCTTAAGCTCTCGTCTGAGCTGCGTGCAGCTCGGATGAAGAACTTGATTTTATCACAACGTTAAGTAGCCCCCAAGTTTTGATGAAGCTTGGTGGATCACTTAGTTTAAAATTAGCTTAAGCTCTCGTCCGAGCTGCGTGCAGCTCGGATGAAGAACTTGATTTTATCACAACGTTAAGTAGCCCCCAAGTGTCGATGAAGCTTGGTGGATCACTTAGTTTAAAATTAGCTTAAGCTCTCGTCCGAGCTGCGTGCAGCTCGGATGAAGAACTTGATTTTATCTTTTCTGAGTGAAAAATACTGGGAATGTAAAGGATGGAGGTAAAGACTCTTTATTGAATTCATCTTGTAAGAATCTCATGCATAAAAGCGCCGCAACATTTGGGCGTTCCAGGCATGTGGCTCTTCTATATTATTCGTTACATCATATAACCGATAAGCTCCATTGCCTAAAACTCGGGTTACAATATAAGGACCCTCCCAGGGGGGGCTAGCTTGTGATCAGAGGCTTGTCTGACACGCAAAACCATGTCACCTTCCTGAAAGGAGCGAGCTCGGATATGCCGCTCGTGATATCGCCGAAGATCTTGCTAATAAAATGCTGGGCGTGTTAGGGCTAAGTTTCTTTCTTCTTCTAGGAGGTCAACACCGTCCTGCCGAGCTGTTTCGGCTTCTTCTTCAGTGTACTGGGTTATTCGGGGGGCGTTGTGCTTGAGGTCACTTGGGAGGACAGTCTCTGACCCGTACACCAGAAAAAAGGGAGTTGCTCGAGTTGATCGGTTTGGAGTTGTTCTCAGTCCCTATAATACTGAGGGGAGCTCTTGGACCCATGCTCCGGCTGCTTCCTTCAACTCCCGCATGAGACGTCGTTTGATTCCTTTCAAGATTAACCCATTTGCTCGTTCCACCTGTCCATTGGATTGAGGGTGTGCTAATGAGGCGAAGTTTACTCTGGTGCCCGTGTTCCAGCAAAACTGCTTGAATCCGGCCGAATTGAAATTCGACCCGTTGTCGGTGATGATGTCATGAGGGACGCCAAAACGATGCACAATGCCTCGAATGAAGTTGACCGCTGTGGCTGAGTTCAAACTTTTTATTGGTTTTGCCTCTATCCATTTTGTAAACTTGTCCACGGCTACTAGGATATACGTGAACCCGGATGTGCCTGTTTTCAGGGGCCCTATCATGTCCAACCCCCATGTAGCGAAAGGCCAAGCTAAGGGTATTGTTTTCAATTCGGAAGCTGGCTTGTGCGGCTGATTTGCATAGAACTAGCACCCCCTGCAATGACCAACGATGTTCTTGGCATCTCTTAAAGCACTCGGCCAGAAGAATCCGGCTCGGAAGGCTTTGGCTACGAGTGTCCGACTTGACGCGTGGTGACCGCATTCACCGGAGTGTATGTCTTGTAAGATGAGTCGGCCTTCTTCTTCCGAGATGCATCGCTGGGGGAGCTTTGTGACACTGTTTCTGTACAGCTCGTTGTTTATCACCGAGTAAGATTTTGCTTTTTGCACTACTTGCTTGGCTTGCATTTCATCCTCGGGCAGCTCCTGCTTTTGCAAGTATCTCAAAATGGGCAAGGACCACTCGGGAGGAATTACTTCTATGTCAAAGACAACATCCACCACTGCAGGAATATCTTCTTTGTCTGGAATGTTCCCTCCTGGTAGCATGCTTGGATCAACTTCCGAGTAAGGGTCTTCCTTTACGGTTGGTGCGTGTATGCATTCCAGATAGATTCCTGAGGGGATTTGACCCCGAGTGGATCCTAGCTTGGCTAGGTCGTCCGCTGCTTGGTTTTGGGACCTTGGGATGTGATGGAGCTCCAGCCCATCAAATTTTTTCTCCAGTTTTCTGACTGCTACACAGTAGGTTGTCATTGCTGCGCTTCGTATATCCCATTCTTTCATGACCTGGTTAATCACTAGGTCGGAATCTCCAAAAATCATCAACCTTCTGATTCCGAGCGAAATGGCCATCCGTAATCCATATAAAAGGGCCTCATACTCGGCTTCATTATTTGTTGCGGGGAAATGGATTTGGAGGACAAATCTCATTTCATCCTTTCTTGGGGATAACAACACTACTCCTCCTGCCCCATTTAACATCTTTGATCCATCAAAAAACATAGTCCGGTGCTCAGGGATTGGTTGTGAGATGCTCTGTGCTTCTGTCCACTCGGCCAAAAAATCTACCAGAGCCTGTGATTTGATGGCTTTCTTGGGCTGGTACTGGATATCATAAGGTAAGAGGTCTAGTCCCCATTTTGCAATTCTGCCCGTGGCATATCTATTGTTCATTATCTCGGCCAAAGGAGCTTCTGAGACTACTGTGACCGAGTGGTCTTCAAAGTAATGAGCCAGCTTTTGAGATGCCATATGAATTCCCATTGCCAACTTCTGGTAATGAGGATATCGTTGTTTGGATGGCGTGAGGACCTCGGAGATGAAATACACAGGCCTTTGAACCTTCTGTGCTTTTCCTTCCTCTTCTCTTTCCACCACTATAGCTATGCTAACGACTTGGCTTGTGGCGGCGATGTATAACAAGAGTGGCTCCTTATCCTTCGGTGCTGCGAGAACTGGCCGAGTTGATAGCTGTTTTTTCAATCCTTCGAAGGCCACTTGAGCTTCTTCGGTCCACTTGAAGTTTGTCGATTTTTTCATTAGCTGATAGAGGGGGAGTGCTTTCTCTCCAAGTCGGGAAATGAATCGACTGAGTGCTGCAAGACACCCTGTCAATTTTTGGACATCTCGGAGTTTCTGATGGGGTTTCATGTTTTGAATTGCTGCTATCTTTTCAGGATTAGTTTCGATTCCTCTTTCAGAGACCATGAATCCGAGTAGTTTTCCTGCTGGTACACCAAATACACACTTTTCTGGATTCAATTTGATGCTATAAGATCGCAGACTCTGAAAGGTTTCAACCAGATCGGCCAACAAGCTATTTCCTTCAGCTGACTTGATTACGATGTCATCAACATATACCTCAACATTTTTTCCAATCTGCCAAATCAAACAATTCTGCATCATGCGTTGATATGTTGCTCCTGCATTTTTAAGTCCGAATGGCATGGTGACATAGCAAAAACAGCCAAAAGGAGTTATAAATGCAGTTAGTATTTCGTCTCGTTCATATAATCGGATTTGATGATAGCCCGAGTATGCATCGAGGAAACATAGTCTTTCACATCCAGATGTGGAATCCACAATCTGATCAATGCGAGGAAGAGGAAAGTGATCCTTTAGACAAACTTTGTTGAGATGACGGAAATCAACACAAGTTCTCCAAGTTTTATCTTTCTTTGGAACCATCACGGAATTTGCTAACCACTCGGAATGAAACACTTCCCTGATGAATCCAGCTGCTAGCAATCTTGCTATTTCTTGTCCGATGGCTTTTCTTTTTTTCGATGAAAAACGCCTAAGGGACTCTTTTACTGGTCTTGCCTTTGGATCAACCCGTAATTTGTGCTCAGCCAACTCCCTTGGGACTCCGGGCATGTCAGATGGCTTCCACGCAAAAATATCACAATTCTCACGGAGGAAGTTGATGAGCTCGAGTTCCTATTTAGGGTCCAAATCGGTGGCGATGTTGGTGTATTTGCTGTCATCGGAAGGATGTATCCGCACTTTTTTGGTCTCCCCTGCCGACTCAAATGAAGATGATTTCTTAGGCTGTAACAGCTCGGATGTGTTAACTGTTTTCTTCAACTCGGCAAACTCAACCTCTGCCATTTGCTGGTCGGCTATAAGTGATCCTTTCTGCAACAGTTCTTCTGCTTGTTTATAGTTTCCAGATATACTGATCACACCTTTAGGACCGGGCATCTTCAGCTTCAAATAGACATAACATGGAATTGCCATGAACTTTGCATAAGCGGGACGTCCGAGTAGCGCATGATAAGCGCTCGGAAAGTCGACAACTTCAAAGGTAATCCTTTCTTTCCGAAAATTATCGGGTGTACCGAAAACTACATTCAGAGTAATCATCCCTAGTGAAAATGCTTTCTTTCCTGGGATGATCCCATGAAATTCCAAGTAACTGTTACTGAGTTTGGACATTGGAATGTTCATATCTCTTAAGGTACTAGCATATAAAAGATTTATGCCACTGCCTCCGTCCATTAAGACATTCCTTAGCCTAAAATTACCTTTTCCTGTTTCCACCAAGGGATCAACTATCAAAGCATGTCTTCCAGGATGAGGGATATGAGGAGGGTGATCCGATTGATCAAACGTAATCGGATTGTTTGCCCATTTCATATAACTCGGAACAGCGGGAGCCATTGCGTTAACCTCTCTGAACCTCAATTTTTCAATTCTTTTTTATTCTCGTCCTGCGAAAATTACTAATACTCCGTCTTCCCGAGGAAAACCTTCACTATCTAAATCTGGGCTTCTTTCCTTTTTCTTTCCTTTGTCCTGCTGGGACCCGGTCTTTGCATTTTGTGCGGCTCTCTTGATTAGTCGGCATTGCCTAGCCGTGTGCTTTGGGAGAACTGTCTTTCCTTCAGCATCTTGGGTGGTATGAAGAGGACAAGGCTGATTCAGGATGTCATCATCATTTGAAGGCTTCTTTTGACGAGGTTGCCACTCCTTCCTTGGATGATTTTTGCTGTGGATGCCTACTGTATTTGCGGCTGCCACCAACTCGGCATCTGTCGGAGCCCCTTCTGCCTTTTGCTTACCGGTTCCACCTCCATTCTTTTGCTTGGGGTTGGAGGCCGAGTTGGTATTTCGATACTGCTGGGATTTTTGCCGAATTTCTTCTTCCCCATTAGCATACTTGTTAGCGATTTCCATCAATCTGCCCAGTGAAGTGACATCGGGAGACCTCGCCAGCTTCAAGCTTAACTCTTTGTACTTGACACCTTGCTTAAAGGCATGAATAGCCTGGAACTCGGAGACTCCCTCCACCGAATTGTGGAGGGTGATCCATCTCTGAATGCATTCTGACCTTGGATGCACAACTGTAATTCGGTCAACCCTCCTGGTCTCTTGTAGGTTCCTTCAAAGTTCTTGACGAAAACCCTGACTAAGTCCTCCCATGTCCAAATGCTGTTTGGTGGGAGCTGGTTTAGCCACGTTCGAGCTGAGCCTTCCAGCATCAGAGGAAGGTGCATCATGGCTATCTCGTCTCCACCACCTCCTATCTGGACTGCTATTCTGTAGTCATCCAACCACGTTTGTGGTTTGGCATCACCCCGGTATTTTTCCACTCCCTGCGCTATCCTGAAGCGAGGAGGGATTGAGGTTGATCTGATTCTCTCGCTGAAACAGACAGGGCCTGTAGCCATCGGATAACTAACTTGGTCTCGGCGATACATCCTCGCGCGATCTACTCGATTCTGTACCAGATAGCTTCGGGCGTCGTCTTCAATGTCTCGATATCTTTCCTCTCGGTGATCCATTCGGTGCTGCTCTTGGTCTCTCCTCCGAGCCGTGTACTCATCACCCCTCCTCCGAGCTGCGAACTCTTCATCTCTTCTCCGAGCTGTGTATTCATCACCTCTTTTCCGAGCAGCGAACTCTTCATCTCTTCCCCGAGCTGTGTACTCATCACCTCTTCGGAACTCCGGATTGCGAAACTGCTCATGGCGATATTCATCATGAGGATTTCCCTTGTTCTGAGGTGAATGATTTCTGTTTTTCCGAGGGGTATAAACGGATTGAGAGGTGCCTGTGAGGGGTGGCTGAGAGTGAACTCGCTGTAGTGATTGACTGACTTCAGCGTTCTGCTCCACTGCTTTTTGCAACAAGAATGCTAAATGTTCTATTCCTTCAGCTGCTGAGCCGCTCGGCTGCAGGGAGTTTGCGATCCGAGTAGCTGCTATTAGATTCTCCATTGGGGTATCCAGAGCTCGGAAGGGTTGATTTTCACCAATCCCCCGTAGTTGCCGACTGGTTCTACTCTGCCTAAGACGAGCTACTTCACGAGCCTGGTGCTCCAATGTATTCTGTAACTCGGATAAACGTTGTCGCTCAGCTAAATTGGTTAACCTAGCCGCTTCCAAATGCTGCCCTTCCGGAGTTGAGGTATCTATAGGGGTTTGCAACACTCGCTCTGCTGCCTCGGCCGTCCCTTGTTCTTCCCGAGTAAGGGGCCGCCGACTCGAACCTCCGAGTTCTAGACGTCTGAAAGCAAATGTTCGTCGACGTTCTCTTTCTCCGAGTGGAATCTCTTCATTGCCCCGAGCTGCTTCATTGGTCCTATCTCCCCCCTCTCTGGCCGGCGACGCCTGAGGTGGTGGAGTTCCGGCCATACAAACTTCTGCCATGATAACGGGAGTACCATTGCTCCCTTCTTGTTCGCCTTCTGGTTCTGAATCTGACATCAGAAGGTCTTCATCGTCTCCAGAGTTGAAGATGTGCATTAGGGACGCCGTCGGGCCCTCCTTCGCGATCAGCTCACTGATGGCCTGCTGTGCCGACTCCACTGAGTCGATGACTGCCACCTGCTGGATCGGACGGGGCTTGTTTCGATAGGGAACACGCGGGAGGCCTGACCTCTTCTTCTTGCGATGAACAGGCAACATGGCTTGGGCTTGAGGAAAACCTGGTAACTGGAGGCGAAGAGTTCCCGATTCACCGGCTCGAAAGTGCACGCTGCCTCTTAAAGGCAACAACTGTGCTTGGAGTGGCGCATCCGCCAGCCAAGCAGAATCGTCAGCCACAAAGGCTAACGATCCAAAAGAAAACTTCTCGCCGCGGACGAGTTGAGGACCGCAGGATGACGAAGAAGACGAAAAGAATCCCATCTTTGCAGTTGCTGATCAGCTCAACCCCACGGTGGGCGCCAATTGTTATGGTGATGAACCTAACAATAGATATAGGGGTAGTAACGGAGCTATGAAGATTTGTACGCAAAGATGGTGACACCGGGAGGAAATATACAGGTTAGGCCTCTCCTCAGAGATAACAACCTTACTCATGTCCCAAGTGTCTTGGGGTGTTTTTCTCGTATTGTTCTCTCTCAGAATCCCCCTTACTGGGGTGAAGGGATGGGCTTATATAGAGTGCGCCACGTCCCTTCACTGTCCGGTAATGGGTTTGATTACAGGGTTAATGATAGCTATTATTACAATGAGAAACGTCTCCCCATTATTGTCATTCAAGTAGGGGTAACGCCTGTGGGTTTAATGTCTTGTAACTCCAACTTCTCTTCTTCCTGTCCGAATATCATGCAGCTCGGCCTTTCCTGCTTCCGAGTAGCCAGCTTACTCGGATAGTAACGCCTTGCTCCGAGTGACGTCTTACTCGAGAAGTGACCTTGTCCGAATAAGGTTCCTCCCGTAGTGGTGATGTCTTCCGAGTAAGCTAACCACTCGGAAGGGTTCGAATTCATCTGAGTAGTTCCTTACTCGGAAGGAAAAGAGGGGAAGGAATTCCATGTTTTTATTTTATGAGTATTTTCCAAGAGATGGTAGACCTAAGGATACCCCCTGATATAAGGCGCATGAGGGTATGCCTTAGGTATTACCACGACACTCAGTCTGCCGAGAAGCTGCGGGGAGAGATTACCGCCCTGAAAGCCAGTCATAAGGCCGAGCTAGAACAAGTGATCTCGGCCCAACTTGCAGCTGGAGATGCATTGCGCGCAGAGCGCGACACTGAAGTGACTGCTAGGGGCATTATGAAAGAAGAGAGAGATGACGCTGTGGCCAAGCTGGAGGCCATGACACTGCATCACAATGATGAGCTAACTAAAGCCCGACGCGAGGCCAGAGTTAATCTCGAGGGAATGCGCGAGCTGGATTCCCTTCTTTCCGGTGAGCTATCCTGTTCGCCTTTATTTTCTTGCCTATTGCTTTTCTTCTCTTTCAAATCTTCTCAAGTAACTCCTCTGACACAGAGCACTGGCCCGCCTACGAGCCCGCTGCCGAGCACGCGGTTGCAGAAGAGAGGCGAGTCCGAGCAGAAGAGGGCTGGCCTGTGAGAACTGATGATGCTATGGAGTCCCAGGGAATTTATCCTTGCCACCGAAGCTCGCATTCCCGTGATTCACGGCAGCATCTTCGCATTCAAACTGGGCGTCCAGAAGCTTGCCGAGTTGCTTTGGAGACCTGCCGAGCAGAAACACGCATTCGCGCGCATGCACCATGGTGAGGGATCTTCTGCTGGTGCTTATGACGAGTCCGGCGAGGAAGAGGAGGATTCGGAGCAAGGAGAATCTCCCAATGCAACCAATGAACAAGTGATGCTTCTTCTCAAGGCCGCTCCCCGTCGGGTCGAGGCTTTGCTTGATTCGGCAGCTTAGACTAGTGTGGAGATAGCGCTACAAACTATGCTGAGTTGGTATCCCAAGCTGAGCTTAGCTCGTCTTTACACCATGCGTGACGGGGCGTCGAAGCTTCTTCAGAGTACTTATTCACAGGTGAATCTTCTTGCGACGACAATGGCTGGGTGGTTCCCCCACACCGATAACACTCCAATTCTTGATAATGCTGGGATGACGATTTCTCCCCTGACGATAGCCGCCCTGGCCGATGATACGTCCAAAACGTATCTATAATTTCTGCTTGCTCCATGCATGTTTTGTGTGATATTGCTATCTTCTAGATACACTTTCATACACTTTTGATCATATTTGGACTAACCTATTAACTCAGTGCACCCCAGTGCCAGTTCCTGTTTTCTTCTGTTTTTCTATTTCAGTTTCCCCCCATATAAAAAGTGCCAGAAAAATTCCGAGAAAATTACAGGAAAAATCAGTGTACAGGAAGCTTCGCGAAGAGCCTGAGTGGGGCCAGAGGGGAGCCAGGGGTGGCCCAGTGGCCACCCGGCGTGGCCCCACCCCTGGCCGTTCCAGGGGGGCGCCTGGGGCCCCTGGTCCACCTCTGGCTACCCCCCTTCGCCTATATATCCCCCGTGACGTAAAACCCTCGGGGACAGAACCCTTTTTCGCGATCTCGCCTCTGTTCCGCCGCCGCCGCGCTTCCGAGATCGGGAGCACCAGAAGACCTTTTCCCGGCACCCTGCCAGAGGGAGGGCCGACCTCCGGGAGTCTCCTCTCCACCATGGATGCTTCCCGGATGTCTCGTGAGTAGTTTTCCTTGGACCATGGGTCCGTGATCAGTAGCTATGTGATGTTCTCCTCCCCTATTTGTTCATTATGGTTTAGACCTTGTGAGCTGCCCTACATGATCGAGGCACTTTTGTAATCTTTCTGCTATTGCTATGCTGAGTTTGATGGGATCTGATGGATTATGAGATTATGTTCAGATTGTGATTGAGTAATATATTTGGTTTTTATCTCTTATATTTTTATTCCTAAGTAATTCTTGCATGTTCTCCGTTGCTATTTATTGCTTTGGCCAAGTAGTAGGTAGTAACCCCAAGAGGGAACGTTATGCTCGATTGTGGGTTCATGCCCCCCGATGACACGCTTGAGTGACATAAACATGAGTCTAGGGGATGTGCTGTTGCCACAAGGGGGAAAACAACGGTGCTTGTAACCGCGGTTGCAAGGATTGTTTACTTTATGCAAAGTACTTTTTAATGCAGTTGTCTGTTGCTTTGGGTTTACACTTTGGGTGGGGCTCGCAACTTAATACCAGCGAGATGTTCTGGATAGATATCTCAAGGTGGATGATTAGTAGTAGATGTAGTTGGATTTCAGTCTACTTATTTTGGCGTACTGCCCGTGCTTTTGAGCCTCTTCCTTTCTTTTGTAGCATAGTTAGCATTGCGGTGTGTTCATAATCCTGTCAATTGCCCTTCTGTAATTTGTTTACCTCGCATAACAGTTTTATCGTCTTTTGGGAGAGAGACATCACTAGTGAACATCACGTATCCCGGTCCATATCCTTATTACTGTTTCCACGCTTATTTACTTTTCTGCTTTGAATTGCTATCATTATCCCTTGTGTTTTATCCTTTGTGAACAACAAGACCGGAGAGATTGACAACCTCTCTGAACTTTGTTGGGAACAAAGTTATTTTTGTCTGTGTGCAGGTCCGCATCAGTTGCGCCACTAACACCTACTTATCATATCTGGAGTCCTACTGGAGACAAACCTTGGTATCTTCACCGAGGGAAACTTGCTGCTGCACTGCATCTCAACCTTCCACTTGGGGTAACCAACGAGGGGCGAGAAGCCATCAAGCAAATTTCTGGCGTCGTTGCCGGGGACTCCGAGTGCTAAGATAGGGGAGTTGCACACTACCCTTTACCTTTGTTTTTTTAGTCTTGTTAGTTTACCTTTCAGTTTTTATCTTTGTGTCCTTTATCAAAAATCAAAATATATATATATAGTATGTCTAGTTCCTTACTTGCCAATCAATGTCTAACTTCTTTGAAACTAGATCTTATTGGCATGGAGGATTCACCGAGGATCAACAAGAATATTACAAGGAATACCGCTTGTCTCAAAAAGGGATACACTTATGGAGACTCATACATCAATCGTATGAGTATGCTAAAAACTTGTGCTCAATATATAATATATCTTTCTGCAGGGATGAATCTTGTTGCTTTATGAGGCACAAACACCTTGCTTTCCAATGTGAGTACAATGAGGATGAAACCTTAGCTTCTTATGCTAAGGGAAATTATGATTTTTATGATGCAGAACAAATAGAAGAATTTGTTGCTTTTAAGGGTTCCTATGAAATTACTTCTTTTCTTAAAAATATTGATGACGCCCCTTACAAATCTGAGAGTCTTGCTATACTTAACTATTGTTTGGAAAATTATGATGCAAATTATTATATTACTGATCATCTTGAGAGAATCTCTCCTCCAAAGGAAGAGACTAATGTTTTGCAGGACTCTATGGAAGAAGAAATTACTGAACCTAAAAGCTCCTTGGATGAAAAAGAGGAGGAGAGTGACGAACAAGAGGAGGAAGAATGGAGCCATCCATGTCTACCTTCTAATGAGAGTAAGTCTTTGACTCTTAACTTATATGAGTTTTATGATCCTATGGATTCTTTTGAAATATCCCTTTTTGATGAAGTTGACGCCTTCTATGCTTATGGCCGTGATGCCACTATGGATGATGCTTACGGAGATGAACTTGCTATAGTTCCTCATGTTAAGCATGAAATTGTTTCTATTGCACCCACACTTTATTGTCCTATTATCTTTTTGAAATCTCCAATTCATATTCTGGAGAACTATGCTCTTATCAAGGCTCAATGTGATGGGTTACATCTATCTTATCATCCTAAAAACCGTGTTGAAAACAATACACGTGTGCTTGTAGGTCATGAACAACACGATTTATGTGATAGTTATATTCTTGATGTTGTTCATGATGCTACTGAAAATTACTTTGAGAGAGGAAAGTTTGGTTGTAGAAACTTCCATGTTACAAAAACACCTCTCTTCATGTTGAAAGTTTTGAAGTTGTTCTTGTTCTACCTTCCTATGCATGTCACTTTGTGCTTCTTTGATTTATTTTCTTACAAGATGCCTATGCATAGGAAGTGGGTTAGGCTTAAATGTGTTTCATATTTGCTTCTTGATGCTCTCTTTTGCTTCAAATCCTTATTTTTATGAGAGCAACTTTTATGATCTTCATGCCTAGCTTAAAGGCATAAAAGAAAGCGCTTTCTGGAGGCAGCCCGCAACGAATTTAGGTTTTTCTTTTTGCTTTTGTTGTGTCTTGATGTTTGTTACTACTGTATCAACATCATTGTATCTTTATTTTTCAGCTTTGTGCCAAGTTATAGCCTCTTACGGCAAGGGAAGTAAAAGTTGTGACATGCTGTCCAGAAAACAGATTCTGTCCTCGTGACCAGAAAAATTACAGAAAAATCCCAGTTCATCTTTTTGAGCTGAAATTTTTACACAGCATGATATATACAATTACGAAACTTCCGTATGTTCTGAGATTTTTGATTTGAGTTGCAGAAGTGCCCATAAAAAATTCTTTACTACCTGCTGTTCTGTTTTTCACAGATTCTGCCACGTTTTGTCTCTCCTAACTTTTGCAAACCTTAAGCTTGCTTTTTCTTTGCAAAACCTTTTTGGCACTCTTGAGAAACAGTAGATCTTCAAGAAATATCTTTATATCCAGTGGGAATTTTTTTATTTTATTAAGGGTACTAACCTCTCTAATCAGCTTATGATGAGTTATGTATGAAGGGAGTTTTCAAGTGTGCGATGGAAGATGATGAAAGAAGATCCATGATTGTCAAGCGCTCAAGCTTGGGGATGCCCCCATGCATCCCTAATAAATATTCAAGGAGACTCAAGCGTCTAAGATTGGGGATGCCCCCGTGCATCCCCTTCTCCATCAACAATCATCAGTTCGTCCTTCGTCTCACTATATTTTTATCACTTCATGCGTTATGTGCTATGCTAGGAGCGTCTCGCTCTTAGGTTTTATTTTTAGTTTTCTTTAGCTTTGCTTGCTGTTCATAACAAATTAGATCCCTTCTTACTTTATGGGTGCATTTGGTTGGGGTGATATCCCTCCATTGGCTAGGGATAGCCACTTTTTAGATGGATAGCAGTTGTTTGGTTCAACACTTCAAATGGACAGGGATAGCCAGATTCCACGAATATGCTTAGAAAAATGGGACGTGCGAATCCGGTAAAAACTGGCGGATATGGTCAGCCGACTTTTTCTTGCCGCGATTCCATGAGCCAGCCAAGGCAGGCCCGTCGGCGCGGTGGTGCAGCGGCACGGAGACGGAGGTGCGGTGGTGCAGCGGCGAAGGAGCGCGCGGCGGCGCAGCGGAGCGGCGGCGCAGAGGTGCAGCGGAGCGGAGGCGGATGCGCGGCGGGAGAGAAGCCGGCCAAGGCCGGCGGTGCTCCATCATCTCGGTCCTTCCCACCACAGCCGACACTCGCACGCAGGTCGTCTGCGCCTTGTGCGGCCCCTCTGGCGCTCATTTCCTCACCTCTCCGCCGGTTGCTATGGATGGAATCCATCTCTGACCGAGCTCTCCGCCGGTTGCTATGGAATCCGTCAGCAAGTTGGATATCTTCAGCCAATTTTTAATTTTACTTAGCCAAACAAAATAGTGGCTATCCCTAGCAGAGTGGATGGGAATACCCACATCCACTTAAATACATCCCTTCAACCAAACACACCCTATGTGGGAGAGAAACACGCTCCACTTTCAAAATCTAGAACACATCATAGGATTTTTCCTGCTTATCTTTTTACTGTTGTGTGTTCTTTATCTTTTCATAGCTGCTGCCATGTTTAGTTTTAGTCTTAGTTTGTCTTTAGCAAGAGCCTTGGCTTTTGTTTAGTTTGTTGCTGGAACTCTTTTTAGTTTTCATGTTTATCTTGTTAAAGAGAGTTGGTTGTTGCACTGAGTAGTGTCTTGTTTTGAGAAGTAGGTGATTGAGGTTGCTATTTAATTCTAGTAGTAACTTGCAATAGTTTTGAAGTATTGACGTGAGTAATGTTTGAACTTTTGGTGTCAAGAGCTCTAGCCTATTAGTGATAGGTGTCGTATTTTGGGAAATCCGTGTGTATTTTCAAAACCTACAAAACTAGTTGAGAACTCTAGCTACTAGATGGATCACTAATCTTTGGAGGGATTGAATATCAGAGAACACTCACGTACCATGAGTCGAGGATGCGCAAGGATAACCAAACCCCCATACACTCCTCCTCGGGGTACTTGCCTCTTTGTGAACCTCCTTATTAGATTGAGAGTTACCGATAATAAGTGCATGAGTTCTTTGGACTAATGTAAGTATTGAAAGTTGACACTTCCACCTTCCCATATATTTCTAGCCTCTCCCATGTTGTGCATTGCCTTCTTCTCACTCCGAGAGTTGGTGTCCACCTTCGCCGGTACATCCAAACCCTTGGCATGATATGCTCTGTCATCATAAACCTCCTTATATCTTTCCTCAAACAACCACCATACCTACCTATCAAGGCATTTCCATAGCCTTTCCGAGATATATTGCCATGCAACACCCACCTCTTCATGACTTGATCTTCATGTCATACATGTTCCTGCTACACTGGCAGCGACATACATTGCATACATCATGATAGTTACATCTTCTTTATGATTTTGACTACCTTGTAAAGTGTGAAAGATCTCCTTTACCTTCTTGTAAAATAGAGTGTTAAGTGAGGAAAAGATCCCAAAGTGGACACAATAAAAGATCCCAAAGAGGACAAATGAGAGTTAAATAGAAAGAGCCATTGAGGCCACAAAAAAATAGGAAAAAAATAGAAAAAAGAGAAAAAGAAATAAAAAGAGAGAAAGGGGCAACACTACTATCCTTTTGAGAGATCCACACTAGTACTCCCTTTATATCCTTGTACTCCATAGAGATGATCTTCATGCATATAGCTATGTGGGGACCTTCACACAATAGAACTTGGCTTGCATATTCCAAGGATGAGCCTCCTCAAACGAGCTCTAGGTCTTCATGAGCGAGCAACTTAGATGCACCCCCACTAGTTCCTTTGGAGAGCTTCTTAGCTCGTATGTGCATCCGTTGCATGGCAATCCCTACTCCTCACATCATATCTATCATTTGGCATCTCTTGCCTATGATTGTCCTCGTTGATGTGAGCCTTTCTCATCCTTTTTGTCTTCCTCCTCCGCACTCCTCTCTTTGCCATCCTAAGTGTCAACTCTCGTTCTTACGCTCATCCATTGCATGAGTGCTCAAAATATCGAAAGGAGTGGATCAAATTGACTTGTACCCGGTAGTGGTCTGGGGACGAGTCAAGATAAGATACCAAAGAAGACCAAGTGTGAAACTTTAGTAGATTGAGTTCTCAACACAAAAATAATTTTTCTCGTATTCCCTATCCCCCTTCTTGCACGCAAACACCATTTGGAGACATTCGAGTCACGGACAACTAGAGCTCTTGCACCTAATGTTCTTTTGTTACTTGTTTCAATGCTAATATAGACTCTTGCATGTTATGACTTGAATTGAATCTCTAACCTTGATTGCTTTACTTTTCAAAGTTCTTTTATGGTTGCTAGCATGTCACTACAGAAATTATGCCGTTATTATTTACCTACTCGAGGACGAGCAGGAATTAAGCTTGGGGATGTTGATACGTCCAAAACGTATCTATAATTTCTGCTTGCTCCATGCATGTTTTGTGTGATATTGCTATGTTCTAGATACACTTTCATACACTTTTGATCATATTTGGACTAACCTATTAACTCAGTGCACCCTAGTGCCAGTTCCTGTTTTCTGCTGTTTTTCTATTTCAATTTTCCCCCATATAAAAAGTGCCAGAAAAATTCCGGGAAAAATACAGGAAAAATCAGCGTACAGGAAGCTTCGCGAAGAGCCCGAGTGGGGCCAGATGGGAGCCAGGGGTGGCCCAGGCGGCCACCCGGCGCGGCCCCACCCCTGGCCGCGCCAGGGGGGCGCCTGGGGCCACTGGTCCACCTCTGGCTACCCCCTTCGCCTATATATCCCCCGTGATTTAAAACCCTCGGGGACAGAACCCTTTTTCGCGATCTCGCCTTTGTTCCGCCGCCGCCGCGCTTCCGAGATCGGGAGCACCAGAAGACCTCTTCCCGGCACCCTGCCGGAAGGAGGGCCGACCTCCGGGAGTCTCCTCTCCACCATGGATGCTTTCCGGATGTCTCGTGAGTAGTTTTCCTTGGACCATGGGTCCGTGATCAGTAGCTATGTGATGTTCTCCTCCCCTATTTATTCTTCATGGTTTAGACCTCTTGAGCTGCCCTACATGATCGAGGCACTTTTGTAATCTTTCTGCTATTGCTATGCTGAGTTTGATGGGATCTGATGGATTATGAGATTATGTTCAGATTGTGATTGAGTAATATATTTGGTTTTATCTCTTATATTTTTGTTCCTAAGTAATTCTTGCATGTTCTCCGTTGCTGTTTATTGCTTTGGCCAAGTAGTAGGTAGTAACCCCAAGAGGGAACGTTATGCTCGATTGTGGGTTCATGCCCCCCGATGACACGCTTGAGTGACAGAAACATGAGTCTAGGGGATGTGCTGTTGCCACAAGGGGGAAAACAACGGTGCTTGTAACCGCGGTTGCAAGGATTGTTTACTTTACGCAAAGTACTTTTTAATGCAGTTGTCTGTTGCTTTGGGTTTACACTTTGGGTGGGGCTCGCAACTTAATACCAGCGAGATGTTCTGGATAGATATCTCAAGGTGGATGATTAGTAGTAGATGCAGTTGGATTTCAGTCTACTTATTTTGGCGTACTGCCCGTGCTTTTGAGCCTCTTCCTTTCTTTTGTAGCATAGTTAGAATTGCGGTGCGTTCATAATCCTGTCAATTTCCCTTCTGTAATTTGTTTACCTCGCATAGCAGTTTTATCGTCTTTTGGGAGAGAGACATCACTAGTGAACATCACGTATCCCAGTCCATATCCTTATTACCGTTTCCACGCTTATTTAATTTTCTAGTTTCAATTGCTATCATTATCCCTTGTGTTTTATCCTTTGTGAACAACAAGACCGGAGAGATTGACAACCTTTCTGAACTTCGTGGGGAACAAAATTATTTGTGTCTGTGTGCAGGTCCGCGTCAGTTGCGCCGCTGACACCTACTTATCATATCTGGAGTCCTACTATAGACAAACCTTGGTATCTTCACCGAGGGAAACTTGTTGCTGCACTGCATCTCAACCTTCCACTTGCGGTAACCAACGAGGGGCGAGAAGCCATCAAGCAAATTTCTGGCGCCGTTGCCGGGGACTCCGAGTGCTAAGATAGGGGAGTTGCACACTACCCTTTACCTTTGTTTTTTAGTCTTGTTAGTTTACCTTTCAGTTTTTATCTTTGTGTCTTTTATCAAAAATTACAAAAAAATCTGCCACACTTGCTGCTACTATGGGTTCCATTGAAAACACCAAGTTGTGTGACTTCACTAGTCACAACAACCAAAACTTTATCTGCACCCCCATTGCCACACCTGCCACTTCAGCTACCTCTTATGAAATTAAACCTGCTTTGCTAAACCTTGTTATGAGAGATCAATTCTCTGGTGCTGGAGATGCTGCTGCTTTACACTTGAACAATTTTGTTGAATTATGTGATATGCAAAAGTATAGAGAAGTAGAAGGTGATATTGTTAAGCTCAAGCTCTTTCCTTTCTCTTTAAGGGGAGACGCTAAAATCTGGTTTCAATCTTTGCCTAGGAATAGCATAGATTCTTGGGATAAGTGCAAAGATGCTTTTATAGGGAAGTACTACCCACCTGCTAAAATTATCCAATTAAGGAGTAACATTATGAATTTTAAGCAATTGGATAATGAACACGTTGCCCAAGCTTGGGAACGAATGAAATCTCTTGTTAAGAAATGCCCTACACATGGTTTGACTACCTGGATGGTTATCCAGACTTTTTATGCAGGCTTGAACTTTACCTCGCGGAACCTGTTAGATTCGGCCGCGGGAGGAACCTTTATGTCAACTACACTTGGTGCTGCCACGAAGCTTCTCGATGAGATGATGATCAATTATTCCCAATGGCACACCGAACACGCTCCAACAGGTAGGAAGGTAAACTCTGTCGAGGAAATTACCTCCCTCAATGAAAAAGTTGACTTAATTATGTCTCTACTTACCAAGCAACCCTCTATTGATCCTCATGATGTCCCTTTAAATTCTTTGGTTGCCCAAGAACAAGTAGATGTGAACTTTATTGCTAGAAACAACTTCAACAACAATGCTTATAGGGGTAATTTTGCTAGCAATCCTAGACCGTTTCCATCCAACTATGGGAACAACAACACCTACCCTAGCAACAAGAACCCCTCTTCTGAATTAGAAAGCATGCTTAGAGACTTTATCACTACCCAAAAACCTTCAACAAAAATGTAGAGGATAAATTAGCTAAATTAGATAATCTCTCTTTGAAGGTAGAAAGCTTAGCCCTTGATATTGAGATGCTTAAAATTAGAACCTCTCCCCTTGAGGAGAATAAGGCCACTCCTATTAATGCTATCCAATTACAAATTAATGAAAATATTAGGATGATGGCTAAACTTAAAGAAAGGTGGGCTAGAGAAAAAGAGGAAGAGGATAGAATTAAGAGCCTTCCTACACACCACACAATTGCCACTATCCAAATTGTTGAGGACACTCAAACTATTAGCACCCAATGCACTCCTAGTCCCGTTGGACCTATAAATGGTGATGCTAATACCTCAACCGAAGATAAAGAAACTCCTATGAACTTAGAGGGTTTCAAACAAGTGAGCCTAGATGACACTACTACCACCTTTGATAGTAGTGATATTGATCTTGATATTTGTACCCTCTCAGAAGTTATTAGCTTGCTACACAAAATGTCTAGAGACCCCCACAGTAGCACACTTAATCTTGCCTTCACGGAGCATATCACAAATGCTCTTATCAAAGCTAGGGAGGAGAAGCTTAGAGTAGAATCCTCAATACCTAGGAAGCTAGATGATGGTTGGGACCCTATGATCAAAATTAAATTAAATAACTTCTCTTGCTATGGTTTATGTGATGTTGGAGCTAGTACCTCCGTTATGCCCAAAAGAATATTTGATATGTTTGAATTGAAGCCCTTTGAGCCTTGTTCTTTTGGTGTTCGTCTTGTTGATTCTTCCGTAAACAAACCTTTGGGGAAGATCGACGATGTTCTTATCATTGCCAATGACAACTATGTTCCCGTTTATTTTATTGTTATGGATATAAAGTGTGAACCTTTGTTTCCAATTATTTTGGGACGTCCTTTTCTTCGCACCATTGGTGCGGTTATTGACATGAAAGAGGGGAATATAAAATTCCAATTCCCATTCAAAAAGGGGATGGAACACTTCCCTAGAAATAAAATCAAGTTTCCTTTTGAGTCCGTTACATGGGCTAGTTATTCTCTTTCTCTTGATAAAACTTGATTCTTCTTTTTGCATCATGCCTAGCTAAAAGGCATAAAAGAAAGCGCTTTCGGGAGGCAGCCTGCAACGAATTTAGGTTTTTCTTTTTGCTTTTGTTGTGTCTTGATGATTGTTACTACTGTAGCAACATCATTGTATCTTTATTTTTCAGCTTTGTGCCAAGTTATAGCCTCTGACGGCAAGGGAAGCAAAAGTTGCGACATGTTGTCCTAAAAATAGATTCTGTCCTCGTGACCAGAAAAATTCCAGAAACATCCCAGTTCATCTTTTTGAGCTGAAATTTTTACACACTATGCTCTATACAATTGTGAAACTTCCATATGTTCTGAGTTTTTTGATTTGAGTTGCAGAAGTATCCCGAAAAAATTCTTTACTACCTGTTGTTCTGTTTTTCACAGATTCTGCCACGTTTTGTCTCTCCTAACTTTTGCAAACCTTAAGCTTTCTTTTTCTTTGCAAAAACTTTTTGGCACTCTTTAGAAACAGTAGCTCTTCAAGAATATCTTTATGTCCAGTGGGGGAAAATTATTTTATTAAGGGTACTAACCTCTCTAATCATCTTATGATGAGTTATGTATGAAGGGAGTTTTCAAGTGTGCGATGGAAGATGATGAAAGAAGATCCAGGAGTGTCAAGCGCTCAAGCTTGGGGATGCCCGCATGCATCCCCAATAAATATTCAAGGAGACTCAAGCGTCTAAGCTTGGGGATGCCCCCGTGCATCCCCTTCTCCATCAACAATCATCAGTTCGTCCTTCGTCTCACTATATTTTTATCACTTCATGCGTTATGTGCTATGCTTGGAGCGTCTCGCTCTTAGGTTTTATTTTTTTGTTTTCTTTAGCTTTGCTTGCTGTTCATAACAAGTTAGATCCCGTCTTACTTTGTGTGGGAGAGAAACACGCTCCACTTTCAAATTCTAGAACACATCATAGGATTTTTCCTGCCTATCTTTTTGTTGTTGTGTGTTCTTTCTCTTTCCATAGCTACTGCCATGTTTAGTTTTAGTCTTAGTTTGTCTTTAGCAAGAGCCTTGGCTTTTGTTTAGTTGTTGATGGAACTCTTTTTAATTTTCATGTTTATCTTGTTAAAGAGAGTTGGTTGTTGCACTGAGTAGTGTCTTGTTTTGAGAAGTAGGTGATTGAGGTTGCTATTTAATTCTAGTAGTAACTTGCAATAGTTTTGAAGTATTGATGTGAGTAATGTTTGAACTTTTGGTGTCAAGAGCTCTAGACTATTAGTGATAGGTGTCGTATTTTGGGCAATCCGTGTGTATTTTCAAAACCTACAAAACTAGTTGAGAACTCTAGCTACTAGATGCATCACTAATCTTTGGAGGGATCGAAGATGAGAGAACACTCACGTACCATGAGTCGAGGATGCGCAAGGATAACCAAACCCCCATACACTCCTCCTCGGGGTACTTGTCTCTTTGTGAACCTCCTTATTAGATTGAGAGTTACCGATAATAAGTGCATGAGTTCTTCGGACTAATGTAAGTATTGAAAGTTGACACTTCCACCTTCCCATATATTGCTAGCCTCTCCCGTGCCGTGCATTGCCTTCTTCTCACTCCGAGAGTTGGTGTCCACCTTCGCCGGTACTTCCAAACCCTTGGCATGATACGCTCTGTCATCATAAGCCTCCTTATATCTTTCCTCAACACAGCCACCATACCTACCTATCAAGGCATTTCCATAGCCTTTCCGAGATATATTGCCATGCAACATCCACCTCTTCATGACTTGATCTTCATGTCATACATGTTCCTGCTACACTGGCAGCGACATACATTGCATACATCATGATAGTTACATCTTCTTTATGATTTTGACTACCTTGTAAAGTGTGAAAGATCTCCTTTACCTTCTTGTAAAATAGAGTGTTTCCCTTAAGTGAGGAAAAGATCCCAAAGTGGACACAATAAAAGATCCCAAAGAGGACAAATGAGAGTTAAATAGAAAGAGCCATTGAGGCCACAAAAAAATACAAAAAAATAGAAAAAAGATAAAAAGAAATAAAAAGAGAGAAAGGGGCAACACAACTATCCTTTTGTGAGATCCACACTAGTACTCCCTTTATATCCTTGTACTCCATAGAGATGATCTTCATGCATATAGCTATGTGGGGACCTTCACACTATAGAACTTGGCTTGCATATTCCAAGGATGAGCCTCCTCAAACGAGATCTAGGTCTTCATGAGAGAGCAATTTAGATGCACCCCCACTAGTTCCTTTGGAGAGCTTCTTAGCTCGTATGTGCATCCGTTGCATGGCAATCCCTACTCCTCACATCATATCTATCATTTGGCATCTCTTGCCTATGATTGTCCTCGTTGATGTGAGCCTTTCTCATCCTTTTTGTCTTCCTCCTCCGCACTGCTCTCTTTGCCATCCTAAGTGTAAACTCTCGTGCTTACGCTCATCCATTGCATGAGTGCTCAAAATATCGAAAAGGAGTGGATCAAATTGACTTGTACCCGGCTAGTGGTCTGGGAACGAGTCAAGATAAGATTCCAAAGAAGACCAAGTGTGAAACTTTAGTAGATTGAGTTCTCAACACAAAAATACTTTTTCTCGTATTCCCTATCCCCTTCTTGCACGCAAACACCATTTGGAGACATTCGAGTCACGGACAGCTAGAGCTCTTGCACCTAATGTTCTTTTGTTACTTGTTTCAATACTAATACAGACTCTTGCATGTTATGACTTGAATTGAATCTCTAACCTTGATTGCTTTACTTTTCAAAGTTCTTTTATGGTTGCTAGCATGTCACCACATAAATTATGTCGTTATCATTTACCTACTCGAGGACGAGCAGGAATTAAGCTTGGGGATGTTGATACGTCCAAAACGTATCTATAATTTCTGCTTGCTCCATGCATGTTTTGTGTGATATTGCTATGTTATAGATACACTTTCATACACTTTTGATCATATTTGGACTAACCTATTAACTCAGTGCACCCCAGTGCCAGTTCCTGTTTTCTGCTGTTTTTCTATTTCAGTTTTCCCCCATATAAAAAGTGCCAGAAAAATTCCGAGAAAAATACAGGAACCTTGGTCATCCTCTAGGAAGCTTCGCGAAGAGCCCGAGTGGGGCCAGGGGTGGCCCAGGCGGCCACCCAACGCGGCCCCACCCCTGGCCGCGCCAGGGGGGCGCCTGGGGCCCCTGGTCCACCTCTGGCTACCCCCCTTCGCCTATATATCCCCCGTGACGTAAAACCCTCGGGGACAGAACCCTTTTTCGCGATCTCGCGTCTGTTCCGCCGCCGCCGCGCTTCCGAGATCGGGAGCACCAGAAGACCTCTTCCCGGCACCCTGCCGGAGGGAGGGCCGACCTCCGGGAGTCTCCTCTCCACCATGGATGCTTTCCGGATGTCTCGTGAGTAGTTTTCCTTGTACCATGGGTCCGTGATCAGTAGCTATGTGATGTTCTCCTCCCCTATTTGTTCTTCATGGTTTAGACCTCGTGAGCTGCCCTACAGGATCGAGGCACTTTTGTAATCTTTCTGCTGTTGCTATGCTGAGTTTGATGTGATCTGATGGATTATGAGATTATGTTCAGATTGTGATTGAGTAATATATTTGGTTTTTATCTCTTGTATTTTTGTTCCTAAGTAATTCTTGCATGTTCTCCGTTGTTGTTTATTGCTTTGGCCAAGTAGTAGGTAGTAACCCCAAGAGGGAACGTTATGCTCGATTGTGGGTTCATGCCCCCCGATGACACGCTTGAGTGACAGAAACATGAGTCTAGGGGATGTGTTGTTGCCACAAGGGGGAAAACAACGGCGCTTGTAACCGCGGTTGCAAGGATTGTTTACTTTACGCAAAGTACTTTTTAATGCAGTTGTCTGTTGCTTTGGGTTTACACTTTGGGTGGGGCTCGCAACTTAATACCAGCGAGATGTTCTGGATAGATATCTCAAGGTGGATGATTAGTAGTAGATGCAGTTGGATTTCGGTCTACTTATTTTGGCGTACTGCCCGTGCTTTTGAGCCTCTTCCTTTCTTTTGTAGCATAGTTAGCATTGCGGTGCGTTCATAATCCTGTCAATTTCCCTTCTGTAATTTGTTTACCTCGCATAGCAGTTTTATCGTCTTTTGGGAGAGAGACATCACTAGTGAACATCACGTATCCCGGTCCATATCCTTATTATTGTTTCCACGCTTATTTACTTTTATACTTTCAATTGCTATCATTATCCCTTGTGTTTTATCCTTTGTGAACAACAAGACCGGAGAGATTGACAACCTCTCTGAACTTCGTTGGGAACAAAGTTATTTGTGTCTGCGTGCAGGTCCGCGTCAGTTGCGCCGCTGACACCTACTTATCATATCTGGAGTCCTACTTGAGACAAACCTTGGTATCTTCACCGAGGGAAACTTGCTGCTGCACTGCATCTCAACCTTTCACTTGGGGTAACCAATGAGGGGAGAGAAGCCATCATATGGGCGTCTGGAAATTTGTGCGGTTCCTGGCATAAGATCCACTATGAACTCTACACATCTGTCGGGTGGCTAGGTTTAAGGAGTTGGGTTACTGGGTAGCTTCCTAGAGGATGACCAAGGTTTACTAGGGCTACAACAAATATGTCAGAGTAGCAAAGTACCCCAACACGATGGTTAGTGTGGTTCTCCTGGCTAGAAGACATCTAAAGTGGGAGGAAGAGCCTCAAATGATTCAGTATAGGTTTCTAGAATAAAACCTACAACAAACTCTATGGAGCTGTCGGGAATGCCACCTAACAAATCTTGTGGAAAGACATCCGAAAAAGATAGAAGGATTTTGCACATCAGATTATGAAGAAACTTGGAATGACTCGGACAACATAACGGTTGTAATTGTAAGAAATGTCTTTTCTTGCAATGTAGAAACAACACTTACATAATAAGATGTAAGAAATCAGGAGTACAACAACTCTAGAAGACTGAACACAACTTTCCTACGGCTACAAGGAAGAAAACAACGAGATGTTCTAGTAAGACATAGATGAGCCTAGTCCTATCTTCCCGTAGAAAAGATGAGGGTGACTCAGAAATCAGAACGTTGAATGTAAGGAGAAAAAAGAAGCCTTACGTTGTTCCCTTATATACCCAGAGTAACTATATAACTGTAGAAGGCTAGAATCAACTTCGGCCAAGGCTGATAATCCTACAGCCAGTCCTGCTCTGATACCAAGTCTGTCGGGACCCGGGGTTAGCATATGCAAGACTCGCTACAACACAATCATATGGAGAGCCGAGAACCGTACCCACTTTTCTAAGAAGACAAGGCCAAGCACAGAACGTTCTCGTAAAGCATCGAACGTGAGGGGCATCCCATCCAGGCCAGATGATCAACTGAAATGGGTCCTCATCGTCCGCACACAAGTCTAAATGATATGGATGGTGAACTCCCATACTCATAGACAAGTCGCCTCAACCATACTATCGATTGTATTATAACCCTTACATAGACTTACTCCAGCCCAATCACTTAGTCAGGGTCTAGGGCGGGCTCGATCATACATCAAAGTGTGCACGTGACAGTGTCACGAACAATCGCATCACGATGCCCCAAGCTGCGCACATCTAAGGGGCACTTGGTGTATAAAATACCGCCAACCAGATCACAACTAAGGTCTCAAAAACCCATACTAAGACATGCATGTTATAATCATACACGTAGCACACATGTCTAGTATGAACAGTACGTATCATTGCAATTCTCTACAAAGTGTACAACTTTATTGATAACTCTTACAGAGTGCACACAGAGATCACGAGACCGTGATCCAACATTACAACAAGCATGCGGAAGCAAAGTAGGTCTGAGTACAGACAAGTTTAACAAATGGCTTAGAGAAGCCTTATTTATAAACAAGCCCTTCACGAGGGAACCAGTCTGCTGACTGGGACTACACTAGCTTGGTCTTCAGTCGTCGAGCTCGAGGAAGAATCCACCTTCGGGGTCAGTGGGTTCATCTAAAACATAGAATAATCAAACGTGAGTACAAAGTCGTACTCAGCAAGACTTACGTAGGAGCTATACTACTCATGCACATGTATTAAGGTAAAGGGAGGTGGGGTTCATAAGCAGAAGTGCCAGCTTTGACTTGGCTAGTCCTGAACTACGAGTACCAGACTTGAGGTAAGAAGCATACACGAGTCCACTACATCTCCAACCAATTACACCACTATGGTGCCTTCCTTGACTTCCCACAAGAAAGCACGCCATAGCACTCACGCTTATCTTGGCAAGTTTTATAAGTATCCAGTTCAAGTTGTCTAATAATCAAGCCAAGCTTTCCAAGTAGTCCCTTACCGCGGACGCGACTATTCGAATTGTTTTGTTAACCCTGCAGGGGTGTACCGCTACACACACATGACCATCAGTTACCGCCTTTGGCCTCGACACCATTCAAGGGGTGTCGGCGAGGATGTTCACCACAACTGTTACCTCATAGCCGATCTAGTCCAAGAAATCCGCCTACCTGGGTTGGCTACCACTATCGTGAACCCGGCCGGTTTATTGAAGTGGACCTAGATGATGTGTGTGTGGTGCATAAGCCGGTCTCGGCTGAGCCGTTCTCTCACTTAGACCCCAGGCCACAAACCTACCAGAACTCCGAACTACTGCGACATCTGGACATCGAAAGGGATGAGTTAGTAGGTTGAGAGGGGTCAGTGAGCCCAATGTGTGGTTGTACTCTTCATCTTGGATCACCACACAAGAACTCGGACTTAGGGCGGTGTTCAACGAGAGAACCCACTGTGTACTCCTACACAGCCTCTCATCGTTCACCTTGTATTAGGGTAGATTCACCAACACATTTCCACCAACATCAACATGATTGCTACCATCCCGACTCGCATAACAGTATCATCCTTGTATCACTCTAAGCATTCAATAAGCAGTAACAGTTGCAGGGGCCACATGATATCAAACAACTCCTACATCTGCTAGGATTGTGGTTTGCTTACTACTGTGACAAAATGATAGGTCATGCAAAGGAATGGGTTCAACTATGCAGTAGAAACGCATCATGGTAATCATCCTAAACAATGCATAAGCGAGACTGAGAGGGAAGTGGGATTTTATCGACATGATCAATGGGGTTTGCTTGCTTGCTGACGAGGTTCGGTATCGGGGTCTTCAACGAAGTGGGTGATCTCGGGTTCCGGCTCTACCTCTATTCGACAAACAACAAACATCGAAGCATAATAAGTACAATGCACAAACACATGAGTTGAAGGTTGAAACTTGATGTATGTGCCACTGATGTGTGAGTGATTCCAATTAAATGAAGTGTATTGCAAAGGTTTTGCAAATTCAAACTCCATTTTGAATTTAAAAGGAATGCATATGCTTTGTTACCACTGTTCACCCAAGAAAACTTGGTCAAACATGAAAACAGATTGCATATTCAGAATCCTTGAATTTTTCTAATAATTTTGGACATATTATTTGCTACATTTGGAGTTAGGATGATTTTTTTATGAATTTCCAAAGTTTAGCATATTTTATGCCATTTTCTTAATTGATTTAAATCAGATAAGCATTTACTGCGTCAGCATGACAGCATGCTGGCGTCAGGGGGCCACTGACCACTGGGTCCCACATGTCAGTGTCTCATGTGTTAATTGAATCGTTTTAATTAGGATTTAAACTTAACAGAGGGGTTAATTAGGCCTAGGGCCCACATGTCAGTGGCTTGAAGGGGGGATTAGCAACTAAGCTAATCACGGCCACGTTGGCCTCGTCGGCGGCTAGCCGCTGGTGACCAAAACCGCGGCGGCGCTGCTCGAATTCTCGAATCTGTGGCCCAAATCGAGTGTTGCGACCACTGAGTGCAGATCTTGGCGCCGCACATCGAATGGGACCAAGAACCAGGGCTGGGGTGCACTGGAACGTCGTCGGCGACGAGCTCTCGCGGCGGCGGAGTGATGACCCACAACCGTAAGGGATCTATTGCAGCGTTTTCGATAAGTAAGAGTGTCGAACCCAACGAGGAGCAGAAGGTAATAGCAAGTGACTTTGGCAAGGAGATAACTGCAAGCACTGAAAGATAACTTTTTAGGGGTTTTCTTGGTATAAGCAACAGGAAAGTAAAAACGAGCAAAGTAAAAGACACTGGAGAGTAACGAGTGGCCCAATCCTTTCTGAGCAAAGGAGAGGCCTAGCAACTGAACTTATAAAGGCTAAAGTGTTCTTGAGGACACACGGGAGAGGTAGTCACGTGCTTTCGCCATATTCCGTATCGGTACTATGTGTTGTGTTGATAAGTGTTGAGTGGGTGGATCTATGCTAGTACACCCTCTAGACTAAGATAAGTGCACTCTTATGATTAAACACCTTGCAAGCATCCACAAATACAAGATAGTAATTAAGGAATAAGCCTAACCATAGCAATACGATCGGTGCTCCATTGTTCCCTTGTGCAAAAGCGTGCAAGCTGGGGTTTAGGTTTCTGTCACTCCGGCAACCCACCGTAAGCATTCTTTGTACACAATGTATTCCTCTAGGTCCTTGATAAGGCGAAGTGTTGAGTGTTCGACTCACACAACACCACTAGGAAAATAACAACACAACTTAAATATCAACCAACACATATTACTTCAACATCATATGACTACTAACAACTAGACTTCTCCCATGTCCTCAAGAACTAAAGTAACTACTCACAAGACATAAAAGAGATCATGATCAGTGGGGATAAATAGATGATAAACAATCTGGACACAATAATATTTCTCTAACAAAACTCAATAGCATTCACCACAAAGTAGTAATCAACACCGATAGAGTAGAGAGGATAGATAGTACGGATTACAACACAAGTTTCAATTGTGAGATGAGATTGGATGGAGGTGGAGATGGTGCTGATGATGGGGATGATGTTGATGATGATCTCGATGATGCCCGTGACGATGGTGATGACGATGGCGATGATCTCCCCTTCCGGGAGGTTATCTCCCCGGCGGAATCTGCCCGCCAGAGATGGCTTTTCTTCTCTGTAGGTTTCCGCCATGGAGCGGCGGCGGAACTCCGTAAACTCTCTCTCCTTTAGGGTTTCTGGATGATAAAGAGTAGATAGGCCAGAGGGGGGAGCCGGGAGTGGCCCCGGGGGTCCAGGTGCCCTCCCGGCGCGGCCAGGGTGGGGGTCGCGCCAGGTGGCCGCCTGGGCACCCTGTGGCCCCCCTCTGGTCGCTCTTTTACGTGTCTTCGTGATCCTTCTAGAAAATAGCCTCCGTCGATTTTCAGGTAATTTGGAGGTATTATTCTTCAGCAACTCAACGTCCACTTTTTACCGCTGAATCCTGCGTCTGCTGCTTCGGCACCGGAAAGTTGCAAACTATGTAAAATAAGCCAAAACAACCTAAGAATAGCATCATATCATGAAATATATCAATGAATAAGAAAGAATTACTATATAAAATAGTGATGCATTTTGGACGTATCAACTCCCCCAAGCTTAGACCTCGCTTGTCCCCAAGCGATTACTGAGCTCGGTAAACCTGTCCAAAAGTTAGAGAGTGAAGTGTCGATAAATAGAATACGGACAAGAAGCATCAAGGTTTCTTCATCAAACTCAAGCATCCTCAACAGCAACCTCAACTCATAAGGCCCTTATGAGAAAGTAATAACAATTATAATCGAAAGTAGGGCTGAGGAAACTCATCAAATTATGGCAAACATATCCTTGGTCAAAGGACAATTAATAACTTTTACTCTTGCTCTTTCTTTTTTAATGAAACAATTTGCAGCTTTTGAAAGAACATGTTATTAGTCATGAAGTGCAAATGCTAACACAAGGAAGATGCTTGCTTGGCAAAAGTTTTCGCAAACAACTTACTTATCAAAAGATAATGTCAACAAGGAAGTGGCATGGCAAAACTTAATGCAGCTTTATAAGGATGAATCCTCATCAACATCAAATGTCTGTTCACTTAGAGAAAAGAAGGAAGTGGGACAACTGACTCAACATGAAGGTGGATGAAAGGCCTTGTTAAGGGAAAGCAGGGAAAACTCATGTGCTATCCTTAAATCAAACAGAATAAAACAATATTTTGGGGCGGTGCATAGTTTTTCAACGAATGCTAATACATAGCTCAATTACTTCTCAAGATGGACAAGTTTCGAGGAACGGCTCCCAAGTGGGGACGATCACATCCCCTTAATCTCCTTTGTTTATCACTGCCAAAGTTTCTGATTTCTCATAGACCAAGCGTGAAGGAGGGTTTGTTTGTTGTATTATCTTTCGAGCTGGGCGCACCCATGCCAGTTCCTCCTCGTATTATGGGTTTGCAGATTAGACATGCAATCCCGGGGTAAAACTTGTCCAATCTTAAAAAGATCATGAATTACCTACTACTTCCTCATGATCTAAACAAGAGGCACAAAACAGAAGATTTTGAACATTTAAGGGTAACACATAAATTCTATACTTATAGGAGTGGTAGGGGAATACCACGAATAGGAAGGTATGGTGGACTCATATGGAAGGTAAAGGTTTCAGGGTATGGATGCACAAGCAGAAATCTACTTGGCAAAGAGTTTGGCTAGCAAAGGCTTTGAGAGAACAGACAATTGATGCTAATTTAGATGCAAAACATATAAGGCATAAACATTAAGGTAAGCATAACACATCAAGTTGTCTTCCTTGTCAACATAACACTTCAAGCATAATAACATAAAGGTTTTGGCTATGTCGCTACTTGAGAAAACATGCATGTTGTCATGACCAAAGCTATGTTTGCCAAAATTAAATAAAGTTTTCAAAGCCATACCTGATATAAGGTCAATACTCCCCATAAGAATCGTCATATGAGGCTGATTGCGTGAAGAGAATACCGAGTGCAGCGAAGGAACCAATAGACTTCTCATTAATATTCCATTATAGACGACTCCACACTCACGGATACAATCTCTCCACAGACGGAGTGATAGACCTCGATGCAAACACCTATTTCATATAATAACTTCCCTAGACATGATATGACTCTACTTGACTCTAAAAGACTAAGATAAAGATAAAGATACCGGGCACTCCCCCAAGCTTGGAACAAGCCAAGGGGATGCCATTACCCGAGGAGATTTACTCCTCATTCTTGTTCTTCTCAGTCAGGTACTCCTTGGCGAAGCGCTTCCATGGTAGCTCCTCTCCAGTCTCGAAGGAAATTCCTGTCTCCAGGATCCTGCACTCAGCACCTAAACCCATGCGCAGAAACTTTAGTTCATACTCACAGTTCTGGTTGTGCAGATCATAGATTTGTGCTTGGAGCCCGTAAACTTCTTCTTCTAGTGCGGACAAACTTGACCACATCTCCTTCATCTCTTTCTTATGGGAAGCCTTGATCTCGTTCCTGATGTCGAAGTTGGCTTCAACACCACGCTCCACCATCTTCTTGAACTTGAAGACCTCATGTTCCATCTCCTTCAGCCGCTCCTCGGTGCTCCCCTCCATGACTGGTCCCTTCAGATCTTCCTTGTGGAGAACACCGTCCTCCACACGAAGGACCTGGGGGTGCTTGTTCACCTCAGCGAGGTAAGGGTTGATGACGTTGACGACGAACTTGTCCTTGGGGGAACTTGGGGAAGCCATGGCACCTAGGTCTAGCTAAAAGATTCCCTAGCAGAAACAGATTGAAGAGAAAACACACGAAATCGCGAGATACGTTGCCAGAATGATCCGGGCAAATATATAGCAAAAATTTCTGCAACAAAAGGAAGGTAACGAGCCAAAGTGGGGTCGAAGACGGACTCCTGGGTGCCCAGGCGGCCTCCCGGCGCGGCCAGGAGGTAGGCCGCGCCAGGGGGGCGCCTCGGCCCCCTGGAGCTCCTCTCCGGCTCCACTTAGGCCTCAAATTTTCCTAATTTTGCAAAAACTCATAATATGGAACTTTTTTGGCGGTTCGCGATGTTTCCTTACCGTAATACATACCTTTTCTTATTATGCTTCTGTCGGTGTCTGAAACAGGGCTGCAACATGTTCTTCATGAGTTGTTGTGCGTATTATATTTACATCAACATTGACGGGATCTCCCGCCATGTAATGCTTGAGTCTTTGCCCATTCACAACTTGAGGTTTGGTGCCTTCAAAATTGTTAATCTTGATTGCACCACACCGGTAGACTTCTTCGATATGAAATGGCCCTTCCCACCTGGAAAGTAGTTTACCTGGAGAAAACCTGAAACGGGATCTAAACAATAAAACTTTATCACCAACATTAAATTCACGTTTCAGAATCCTCCTGTCATGCCACTTCTTTACCTTTTCCTTGAACATTTTAGCGCTCTCGTAAGCTTCACTTCTCCACTCATCTAGAGAAGTCAAGTTCATGAGACGCTTTTCACCAGCTAACTTTGGGTCATCATTAAGCTCTCTAACAGCCCAGAAAGCTTTGTGCTCTAACTCTAATGGCAAATGACAAGCCTTGCCATAAACCATTTTATAGGGAGACATGCCCATGGGGTTTTGTAAGCAGTTCTATACGCCCAAAAAGCATCTCCTAACTTATTTGACCAGTCCTTCCTATTTCTGTTAACTGTCTTTTGCAAGATCAACTTGATCTCTCTATTGGTGAGCTCAACTTGCCCACTAGTTTGAGGATGGTACAGTGAAGCAATTCTATGATTGACATCGTACTTGGCTAAAGCTTTTCTAAAAGCTCCATGCGTGAAGTGTGATCCTCCATCAGTCATGAGATACCTAGGTACACCAAACCTAGGGAAAATTACATCTTTGAGCATTTTCAAAGATGTCTTGTGATCAACACTTTCAGTGAGGATTGCTTCAACCCACTTGGTTACGTAATCAACAACAACTAATATGTGAGTGTACTTGTGCGAAGAAGGAAAAGGACCCATAAAATCAAAACCCCAGCAATCAAAAGGCTCAATCACTAGTGAGTAATTCATAGGCATCTTGTTCCTTCTACTAATATTACCAACTCTCTGACATTTATCACAGGCTAAAACATAATTTCTAGCATCTTTAAAGAGAGTAGGCCAATAAAAACCTGATTGGAGAACCTTATGTGCGGTTCTCTCATCGGCGTGATGTCCTCCATAGGGACTATCGTGACATTGCTTGAGAATGTCCTTCTGCTCGTGTTCCGGTATGCATCTTCTCACGATCCCGTCTGGACCTTCTTTGAAAAGATGTGGGTCATCCCAAAAGTAATGCCTCAAATCATGGAAGAACTTCTTCCTTTGCTGAAATGTTAAACCTGGAGGCAAATACTTTGCAACGATAAAATTAGCATAATCTGCAAACCAAGGATCGAAAAGAGATTGTACTTTAACAACGACAAGTTGTTCGTTTGGAAAACTGTCGTTGACTGGGATGGGATCATGCGGTATATCTTCCATCCTTGAAAGATTGTCCGCTAACGGGTTGTCTGCTCCTTTTCTATCAACAATCTGCATATCAAATTCTTGAAGGAGGAGTACCCATCTGATGAGCCTTGGCTTGGCGTCCTTCTTTGTCATAAGATACTTAATGGAAGCATGGTCAGTATGAATAATAACTTTAGAATCAACAATATACTGCCTAAACTTATCACAAGCAAACACTACTGCTAAGAATTCCTTCTCAGTAGTAGCATAGTTCTTTTGAGCACTATCAAGGGTTTTACTAGCATAATAGATAACATTCAATTTTTTATCAACCCTTTGTCCTAAAACAGCTCCAACAGCAAAATCACTAGCATCACACATAATTTCAAAGGGGAAACTCTAGTCAGGCGGTTGTACTATAGGAGCGGTTATTAAAGCTTTCTTAATAACTTCGAAAGCCTCCTTACAATCTTCATCAAATACAAAAGGAACATCCTTCTGGAGAAGATTAGTGAGGGGTATCGAGGTTTTAGAAAAGTCTTTAATAAATCTTCTATAGAAACCAGCATGTCCGAGAAAACTACGAATACCTTTAATGTCTCTTGGATAGGGCATCCTTTCGATAGCTTCAATTTTCGCCTTGTCCACTTCAATTCCCCTCTCGGAAATCTTGTGGCCAAGCACGATCCCTTCGTTAACCATGAAGTGGAACTTTTCCCAGTTTAGAACTAAGTTTGTATCCTCGCATCTCTGCAAAACTTTATTAAGATTGTGGAGACATTGGTCAAAGGAAGTTCCATAGACGGAGAAATCGTCCATGAAGACTTCCACAATCTCGTCACAGAAACCATGGAATATTGCAGACATACATCTCTGAAAAGTAGCAGGGGCATTGCATAAACCAAAAGGCATACACCTATAAGCATAAGTACCATAAGGACAAGTGAAAGTGGTCTTCTCTTGATCGGCAGTGTTAACATGAATTTGAGAGAAGCCAGAGTACCCGTCAAGATAGCAAAAGTGGGTGTTTTTCGACAGCCTCTCAAGCATCTGATCGATAAAGGGCAGCGGGTAGTGGTCCTTCCTAGTTGCCTTGTTCAACTTCCTGTAATCAATACACATTCTATATCCAATAATAATTCTTTGAGGTATTAGTTCATTCTTATCATTAGGGACTACAGTTGTCCCTCCTTTCTTAGGAACACAATGAACTGGACTTACCCACTTACTATCAGCTATAGGGTAGATAATACCTGCGGCTAGAAGCTTGAGGATTTCGGTCCTCACAACATCCATCATCTTTGGGTTCAACCGTCGTTGATGGTCAACAACAGGTTTAGCATCGGGCTCGAGGTTGATAGTATGTTGACAGATAGATGGACTAATTCCCTTAAGGTCATCAAGGGTATAGCCAATTGCACCACGGTGTTTACGAAGTATCTCCAATAGTCGCTCTTCTTCATATCCTGAAAGGTTAGTGTTGATAATAACAGGATATACTTTCTTTTCATCTAAATAAGCATACTTGAGCGTATCGGGAAGAGGTTTGAGATCAAACACCGGGTCTTCTTTTGGTTTGGATAGAATTCCTAAAGGTTCAACCGGAAGGTTGTGCTTCAGGATAGCAGGTTGTCTCAAGAAGATTTCATCAATTTCATTTCTTTCCTGCATATGAGTATCATTCTCGTGGTCCTCCATGTATTGCTGCAAAAGATCATTAGGGGGAATAGCAATAGAAGCAATACTTTCAGTAATTTTATCATCACTAGGTAATTCAGTACCACGAGGCTGCTTAGAGATCTTAGAAAAGTTAAATTCATATGGCTCACCATTGAATTCAACAGAAACTTTACCTTTCTTGCAATCTATAATAGCTCCACAAGTTCTGAGAAAAGGTCTACCGAAAATAATAGGACAAAAACTATCTTGCACTGAACCAAGTATGAGAAAGTCGGTAGGATACTTTACCTTTCCGCATAGGACTTCAACATCTCTCACAATCCCAATAGGAGAGATAGTAGCTTTGTTTGCAAGATGAATAGTAACATCAATCTCTTCGATTTCACAGGGTGAAATCTCACCCATGATCTCTTGATAAAGCGAATAAGGAATCACGCTAGCACTTGATCCCAGATCGCATAGCCCGTAATAATTGTGATCTCCTATTTTAACAGATACAACTGGTGTACCTGAAATTGGGCTTTTATTCTTGGTTGTGACAATGTTAGTTGAAACAGCACAAAAATTTATAATAGAATCTGAAACATCATTAGTAACTAAATCTTTAACCATAGCAACTTGAGGATCGACTCTGATCTGGTCCTCAGGTTCGCCTGTTCTCCTCTCGCTTTTATTTATTATGCCTGTCACAAAAGAGTGCTCCCTTATTCTTGAAGGAAAAGGGGGTTGTTCATATATATCTGCAAGCAAAATAGGATCAGCAACGTGAATATCAATAGGCACTTCCTTGAAAGGCTTATGGTACTGATCCTTCTTTATCTTAGAAGAATCAACATGAGAGGCAAAGTTCTTACAAAAATCAATCATTAGATGGGAATCCAGACCAATTTTAGAGCAAAAGGTATTAAAATAATCAGTTTTCACATAGCTCTCAATATAATCATGCTCATAATTTATAGCATGTTCAATACCTTTATCAATTTCCCAGTCTTCAGTATTCTTCTGGATCCTTTCGATGAGATCCCATCTTTCTTCAACGCTCTTTGTCTGAAATACCCCGCTAGAGGAGGCATCCAGCATTTCCTTATCCTGACGAGAAAGCCTGGCATAAAAATTTGTAAGTATAATATCTTCGGGGAGCTTATGGATAGGACATTTGAACATTAGGGATTTAAGTCTCCCCCAAGCTTGAGTGATGCTCTCTCCGTCGCGAGACCTAAAGCTATAGATGTAATTCCTGTCTCGATGAACTTCATGAAGAGGGTAAAACTTTGTATAAAAGAGAGACATAAGCTCTTCCCAATTAAGAGAATGTGAGTTATCGAGGAGCTTATACCAATCTGAAGCTTTGTCCGTAAGCGATATGGAGAATAATTTCTTCATAACGAACTCCAATGACACACCTGCAAGCTTGAATAATGAACATAGTCATGATAAATATAGCAAGTGTTCACCTGGATGTCTGTCTCCTGCATAGCGATTAGCTAAGACATAATCGATAATACCAGATGGTATCTTATAAGGCACAATTTCAGTAGGGGCAGGAGTAACTACCTTAGTTGTGGGGCGGCTCCCCAAGAACAACGATCCAAGAGTAGGGGTGTCCATAAGGACAAAAATAGCAACAACAAAACTAAAAACAGAAATATCAAAACTTCCTTACCATCTTCACTTACTAATAGTGCTACGCTCCCCGGCAACGGCGCCAGAAAACGTTACTTGATGACCCACAACCGTAAGGGATCTATTGCAGCGTTTTCGATAAGTAAGAGTGTCGAACCCAACGAGGAGCAGAAGGTAATAGCAAGTGACTTTGGCAAGGAGATAACTGCAAGCACTGAAAGATAACTTTTTAGGGGTTTTCTTGGTATATGCAACAGGAAAGTAAAAACGAGCAAAGTAAAAGACACTGTAGAGTAACGAGTGGCCCAATCCTTTCTGAGCAAAGGAGAGGCCTAGCAACTGAACTTATAAAGGCTAAAGTGTTCTTGAGGACACACGGGAGAGGTAGTCACGTGCTTTCGCCATATTCCGTATCGGTACTATGTGCTGTGTTGATAAGTGTTGAGTGGGTGGATCTATGCTAGTACACCCTCTAGACTAAGATAAGTGCACTCTTATGATTAAACACCTTGCAAGCATCCACAAATACAAGATAGTAATTAAGGAATAAGCCTAACCATAGCAATACGATCGGTGATCCATTGTTCCCTTGTGCAAAAGCGTGCAAACTGGGGTTTAGGTTTCTGTCACTCCGGCAACCCACCGTAAGCATTCTTTGTACACAATGTATTCCCCTGTCAGAACCCCAATTAGGGTAAGTGCTAGGGTTTGTTTGTGCCCTTTGCATCATGAAAAATTCAAAAAGAAAATCAAAAATGGGGAAAAGAAAAGCCCTGAGAATTTAAATAAATGGCCAGACAAAAATTTGTTCCAAAAATTCCTCTGGTATTTTTGAAAAGTCTTATAAATAGGCATGATCACATATAAAGTGAAGTGGGTCCCACTGCATGCACCAAGATTTTTCAAATATTCCAAACAGGGCTTGGAAATTAAATTAAACTCCAATTTGAATTTAAATTCAAATTGTTTGAATTTCAAAAGTCACCAAAACTTATGAGTGGCTAGCTATATATGTTATAAGCCCACATAAAAGTTTTCATGATTTTAAAAATGCTCTACTATTTTTATTTGGGGCAGAACAAATTAACAGAAAAGAAAATATGAAGAAAAAGAAAAGGGGAAGAACCCCTGGCTTTCAGCCCAACTCATCCCCCCCAGCCCACCAGACGGCCCAGCCCACCTTCACCGTTGTCTTCTTCCTCCCCTTCCCCCAAAGCTGCTCGGTGGCGAGCCGTGGGCGCGCCGACGCCACCGAGGCACTTCGAGGCCACCCGGGGCCTCATCTGCACGCCACCGCAACGCCTGGAAGCCCCGCATTGCTTCCCTCCTCTCTCTGTTTCCTCTGGCTCCCTCTCCATCGAGATCCCGCGGCCACCCGAGTGCTCGACCTCGCCGCGCCGCCGCACAGACGTGGCCAACGACCCCCTCCCGGCGAGCTGATCTGTCCAGGAGCCCCGCCGTAGACCTCTTCATCGAGCTGTGCAATGAATCGATCGGGCAAGCCCTGGAGACGCCGCCCGCAACAAGCTTCCTCCACCACGGCCGCCGTACACCGGCGACGATTCCACCGCCACCACTTCCTTCCAGCCCACGCCGACGACCCCTTCAGCTTCACAGTGAGCTCACGCATCGAACCCCTCTATCTGCGCTTCTTTCCGTGCCCCCGCTGTCGTTTTCGCCATGGACGAGCCACGGTCGCCGCCGTGCCTGTGTTGCTTCCCCGTGGTCGCCGTGTGCTCGGGGCGATGCGCACGAGCAAGGGCTACGCCCCAGTGCCCGCAGCGCAGCCAACCGAGGCCGAGAGCCCAACTCCGGCAACCCTCCGCCGTGCCCAGTGGCACCGCCGGCTAACCGCCGGCGGGCCAAGTTAATTAGCACCTAACCACACTTAACCCCCCCCCCGAGTCCATGACAGGTGGGCCCTGGCCCCCCTAATGTTCCAACTTAATTTAAACTAACAAAAACTTAACGCAGACTCACTGACCTGCGGGTCCCACGCGTCAGGTTGACCAGTCAGCAGCCCTGACGTCAGCATGACACAATGCTGATGCAGAAAAGCCTTTTTCCTGTTTTAAATATTTCCAGAAATTACAGAAAATTGAATAAACTTTAGAAAATCATAACTAATTCATATTAACTCCAAATTAAACATATAATATATGAAAAATTATCAGAAAAATGCAAGGATTAAGAATATGCAATTTGTTTTTATGTTTGACCATTTTAAAATTGGGGAACAGAAGCAAATGTGTATATGACTTAATTTGAATTCAAATTTGAAGTTTGAATTTGCATTCCAAATGCAATATACTTCAATTAAATTGAATTTGCCACAAATCAGTACCCTTTACTTCATGTCACAACAATATCATGTGCTTGTGCATTTTACTTCCGAAGTTGTCCCCCCTTGTTGATGATTGTTTCCGGTACCAGCTTTTCCGAGACGGTGATCACCCCGAAGAAGAAGACCACCGATAAGACCCGTGTACCGTCAGCAAGGCAAGCAAAACCCCTTTGATCATATCTATAAAATCCCAATTCCCTCTCAGTCTCGCTTATGCATGTTTAGGAGATCACCAAGACACGTTCTTTTGCATAGTTGAACCCATTTCGATGCATGACCTATCATTTTGCCACCGTATTAAGCAAACCACAATCCTAGCAGATTTAGGAGTTGTATGATGAGCATGTGGCCCCTGCAACTGTTACTGCTTTTGCTGCTTAGTGATACAAATGATGATGTTATGTTTGTGAGTTGGGATGGAATGAACACAGTGATGCTGATGATAAACGTGTTGGTGAATCCACCCTAAACAAAGGTGAACGATGAGAGGCTGTGTAGGAGTACACAGTGGGTTGTCTCGTTGAACACTGCCCTAGGCCCCGAGTTCCTGTTTTGTGATCCAAGACAAAGAGTATGAACACATGTAGGGTTTTATGGGAGCCCCGTTTGGCCTCTTTACGTACCCGATCCAGTCCAGGAGTCACACTAGATTCGGGATTTCCATTTGATTTATGTATAGATATGTGGGTGGACCTGTGAGGCAGTGAAACCATCTGTCAAAGGTGGCGTCTCAGTCCCTTACATTATCTGAGTCCGTTTCGTGGAACCGGCCGGACTCTCGAGCGCTGACAACTCTGGTAGTCGACTCCTGGATTAGAGAAGGTGATGTGAGGGTAGTGCCTTGGTTTCATCCACGTCCGACATCCGCTTGAAGGGTGACAAGAACGAGGCGATAAGTGATGACACGCGTGTGAAGATGTACACCCCTGCAGGGTTAATGAACTATTCGAATAGCCGTGTCCGCGGTTATGGACTACTTGGAAACCTCTACTTGATCATAGACAACTTGAATGGATACTTATAAAACTCGCAAGATAAGTGTGAGTGCTATGGCGTGCTTTCTCGTGGGGAAGTCGAGGAAGGCACCATAGTGGTGTAATTGGTTGGAGAAAGTAGTGGACTCGTGTACGCTTCTTACCTCAAAGTCTGGTACTCGTAGTACAGGATTAGCCAAGTCAAAGCTGGCACTTCTGCATGTTGAACCCCACCTCCTTTACCTTGATACTTGAGCATGAGTAGTGTAGTTCTGATGTAAGTCTTGCTGAGTACGACTTTGTACTCACGTTTGCTTATTCTATGTTTTAGATGAGAAACCGGACCCCGATGGAGTCACCTTCGTGAAGCTCGACGTTGACTAAGTTAGCATAGTCCCAGACAGCAGTCTGGTCCCTCGTGGAAGGGCATGTATGTTTACAAGGCTTCTCTAAGCCATTTGTTAAACTTGTCTGTACTCAGACCTAATTTGCTTCCGTTGTATGATGTATTGTGATCACAGATATGTGATCTTTGTATGCTCTATGTGTAAGTCAATAAAGATACACTTTGTAGAGTTATGTGATGATACGTGCTGTTCATACTAGGCATGTGTGCTGCGTGTATGATTATAACATGCATGTCTTAGTATGGGTTTTCGAGACCTTAGTTGTGATCTGGCTGGCGGTCTTTTATACACCAAGTGGCCCTTAGATGTGCGCAGCTTGGGGCATCGCGACGCGATTGCTCGTGACTCTGTCACGTGCACACTTTGTTGTATGATCGAGCCCGCCCTAGACCCCGACTAAGTGATCGGGCTGGAGTAAGTTTATGTAAGAGTTAGGATCCAATCGATAACATGGTTGAGGCGACTTGTCTATGAGTATGGGATTCACCACCCATAAGCATTTAGACTTGTGAGCGGACGTTGAGGACCCATCTCAGTTGATCATCCGGCCTGAATGGGATGCCCTCACGTTCGATGCTTACCGAGAACGTTCTGTGCTTCGCCTTGTCTGCTTAGACAAGTGGGTACGGTTCTCGGCTCTCCATGTGATTGTACCGTGACTGGAATTACATACGCTAACCCCGGGTCCCGACATCCCCTAGGTCCTTGATAAGGCGAAGTGTTGAGTGTTCGACTCACACAACACCACTAGGAAAATAACAACACAACTTAAATATCAACCAACACATATTATTTCAACATCATATGACTACTAACAACTAGACTTCTCCCATGTCCTCAAGAACTAAAGTAACTACTCACAAGATATAAAAGAGATCATGATCAGTGGGGATAAATAGATGATAAACAATCTGGACACAATAATATTTCTCCAACAAAACTCAATAGCATTCACCACAAAGTAGTAATCAACACCGATAGAGTAGAGAGGATAGATAGTGCGGATTATAACACAAGTTGCAATTGTGAGATGAGATTGGATGGAGGTGGAGATGGTGCTGATGATGGGGATGATGTTGATGATGATCTCGATGATTCCCGTGATGATGGTGATGACAATGGAGATGATCTCCCCTTCCGGGAGGTGATCTCCCCGGCGGAATCTGCCCGCCAGAGATGGCTTTTCTTCTCTGTAGGTTTCCGCCACGGAGCGGCGGCGGAACTCCGTAAACTCTCTCTCCTTTAGGGTTTCTGGATGACAAAGAGTATATAGGCCAGAGGGGGGAGCCAGGAGTGGCCCCGGGGGTCCAGGTGCCCTCCCGGCGCGGCCAGGGTGGGGGCCGCGCCAGGTGGCCGCCTGGGCACCCTGTGGCCCCCCTCTGGTTGCTCTTTTGCGTGTCTTCGTGATCCTTCTGGAAAATAGCCTCCGTCGATTTTCAGGTAATTTGGAGGTATTCTTCTTCAGCAACTCATCGTCCACTTTTTACCGCTGAATCCTGCGTCTGCTGCTTCGGCACCGGAAAGTTGCAAACTATGTAAAATAAGCCAAAACAACCTAAGAATAGCATCATATCATGAAATATATCAATGAATAAGAAAGAATTACTATATAAAATAGTGATGCATTTTGGACGTATCACGGAGCCACTGGCTCGAGGTGATGCTCGCTTTGGTGCGCCATTGGAAGCGGTCGTTGGTGCAAACGGAGCAGCGGAGCAAGGGGATCACCATGGACATGGCTGCGAGCTCGATTGCATAGCGGGGGCTCGCCGACATGGACCACGGCGGCGAGAGGCTTCGGCTCTCATGGTGGAAAGGCACAGAGGGCGAGCGGGGCTTCGATGGGTTAGGGGAAAAGCTCACTGTGGTGCTAGGAACACGACGGAGCAGCTGATGGAGGTGGGGAGGTCACGGTGGCGCCGGAATTTTAAGTGGATCCGCGGCGGACGGAGTTGAAGACGATGAAGCTAGCGTCGTTTCCAGGGGCCTTTCTTCTCGATTGGTTGCACGGCTTGACGGAGAGGACGATGGCGGAGCAGATGGACAAGGTGGCGCGGCTTGATGCGGTCTCTGGCCACGCGCGCTTCAATCCATGGCGACGGCGGCGCTCGGGTCGTCGTCGAACTCGGCGAGAGAGGCGTGGAGAGCCAACCTGGAGGGGGGGGAATGGACGAGGGGCTTCCAGGGCGTCGTCCTGGCGCGTTTAGAGGGCTCGGGGCGTCCACGGCGAGCAGGAGGTGGCAAGGCGGCGGCGGTGGCTTTCCACCGAGCAGCTTGTGGGCGCGGGGAGTGTGACGCCCCCAAAATCAATCAGTGTACAGTAATCATACACGCAGGGTACACGGCTGAGATTAGGGTGCCACGGTGAGAATGTCACAACACAACTCTACAAATAAAATAATACAAGCTTCTTAATACAAGGCAGGGGCCACGAGGGCTCGAATACAACAGCTCGAGAATACAAAGTTAGCGGAAGCAATAGTATCTGAGTACAGACATAAGGAACTAGATCTGCCTTAAGAAGGCTAGCACAAAAAACAACGAATCAAAAAGGTGAGGCCTCCTGCCTGGGAACCTCCAAACTACTCCTGGTCAAAGGGAACTCGACGTCGTAGAAGGCGTCGGGGATCTTCATGTGTAGGTGGTCGGCATTGGGGATCTCCTGCTCCTGTACTCCAAGGCTCCAACGTCGACTGCAGCGGCCGATCAGGAAAAACAAAAAGGGAAAATAAAGCAAAGGTGAGTATCTATCATACCCGCGAGTCTTACGTCCGCTACTAAGCATTTATGCATTTGTATCAAATGGAAAGGGGAGGCTGTATATAGTGGACTGCAAGGTAGAAATGAGAATACGGATAAGAAGCTAGGCCTATCGAAGACTAGCATCTTCCGACGATGTCTTGCAGCACAAGAAGAGAACAGCCAACAGTTCATATAAAGCATAAAGTAACAATGAAGCAGAAGTTTTTGCAGCATTGTATAATAGTAAGTTGTAGTGATTAATAATAATAATAATGCCTCCGAGTTCCCCTCCTCGACTTCCCTGCGAGGAAGAAAACCCGGAACCATATAGTTTAATAGTAGTAGTTTGTAGTGGTAAGATCCAGCTTCAGCATAAAGCGTCCTGTTACCGTGGACACGACTATTCGAATAGATTAATCTTCCCTGTAGGGGTGCACTGGCGTGACTCTATGATGCTCGGATCTCCAGGGTGGCGTACACCTTGTTAGGGAACACCCCACCGAAGCTATCCGACACAAAGTAGCCCATCCTTCGGCAATCAACAGAGAGGTCATCCGCCGGACTATATCCTATGTATGCCGGGCTTTGGACCCTATCCCGAACGTACTCATGCACGGTGCGCGACTGGCCGGTGAAGCAAAATCAAAGCAAATACAAATACACCGCTCGAGCAAGAGAAGACAACACCACTTCCCGGCAATCAGCCCGCGATATTGCTGACGTCTGAAGACCCTCGAACGAGACTACGATGCAAGGGAGCCCACACTCCTTATCCCACGTGTAGGTAGTGCGTACAAGCCAAAAGGCTACTCAAGACATCCGCCGAACAATTTAGCATTTTAATTAACCTGCGTGACAACAGTTATCGTTGCCTCGACTTAACTGACCCGCGGACAACGACAGCAGTCAGGACCACCAGTACATCGGTGCCTGCCCTGTCGTCCCACCAAGTCTTTGCGGTTACCAACAAGGTGAACCGTTTCCTTACCTTATCTCGCGTGTGCTCTTGGTAGAGCTCGGCTTTTCGTAGTTTGGTAACTCTCGCGAGATACGAGTAGGGGCCAAGCACGCCAGTAATGTCTATCGTACCCTCTCTGTCGTTCCCGACAAAATACCGCTCGCGGGCACCGTTGGGTCGCCCGACTTCTTACCTTAAGGACAACCGTTTCTCAGGTACCTAGAGTGGCTATACAGAGCCAACAACAAGTGGAGTACAAGGATTACTCCTTGATAGCCCACACTTGATGATGGCTCGGCAGAGCCGAGCTAGGGGCCTTAGGCGGTGTCTGCATTGTACCGTACCTGTTGCAGTTATAAGAATACATATCTGCGCCACTCCCCTGAGTGGTCATGACCCTGCTATCTAATCCTAGCTAACAATGCGCAGGGCTCATTGCTAAATAATGCATAATTATAATAGGCAACATAGAATAAAGGAGGTACATCAAGGGGCAACAAAAATAGGCTATGCAATTGAATAGGATTGTAATCGTAGCAACAGCAGTAACAATGCCTAGTGCAAGAAAGTACGGAAAGGTAGGCGATATCTAGGGAAGAGAATGGCTCTGCTTGCCTGGAAGCTCGGCAGTAGAGGTAGGGTTGCCGACGTAGTAGTCGTACCCATCAGCGGTGTAGTCGACAACAGCGGGGTCTATCGGAGATAAGGGGGGAACAGTAAATACACAGCAATCATAAACAAACATATGCATGGCATGACATAAGCAAAGGTAACGGTCTTCTAACGCAGTGCAATGCTCGTTGCTCGGAGCGGGAATTCATCCGGGGATGAAATACCAGCTCCGGGTGATTACCGGACAGGGTGTCCGGAGGGGGAAGGGATCATGCCGGAGGTGTCGTGGACATCCGACAAACGTGTGGATGGTGTAACCGTGCTAGTTGAAACAATTCGAACAACTTTCGTGTTCAGAATAAATTCATCCGGATACTTTGACAGTACCGGACAAATCATCGAGCAGACGGCCCGGAGGGGGGTTGTCGATGTTCGGTGTGTTAGAGGGGTGTGGTTGGTATACGGATAGCGTATCCGTATTCATTATATTTTTCTGGTCAATATTGATGTATAAAGTTTTTTGATACGAGTTACGGTTTAAAAGATATTGATTTTATAAATTTAAATCAATTTAAAAGAATTTCTAGATTTATTGTATTAATAATTCTAACATTATCCACAACTAGTTGACTGGTCAAACCTGATGTAGGGGACCCACCTGTAAGGTTGACTGGTCAACTGACCAGTGGGTCCCACATGTCAGCCTCTAGTTATTTAATTAAATCCTTATTTTTATTCCAAAAATCCTTTGGGTCCACATGTCATACACAGTACACTAATAAATCAATTAATTTATTTAATTATCCCGGGGGGGCACTTGTCATTCTCTGTTGTTTTATATTTCTTTTTATTTAACCAACCAGCAGGTGGGACCCAGGTGTCATAGACACAGTAACAAATTAAATGGGTTTATTTAACAGGGGGGTTAACTGGTGTTGGGCCCGCATGTCAATGAGTGTTTAGGGGGTTAGTTAGTTAAACTAACTGGAGCAATTAGAGGGGGTTTAACCCACGGCACCCGTCGTCTGCCCACCGGCGACCACGGCAAGGAGATGCTAGGTCGTGCCGGCGAGGGAGGTGGGGGAGGCTTGGCGGGTGCGAGGGCGACGGCACACGCACGCAGCGGCCGGGGTTTGGCCCGCTGTTGCCGGATGAGGCCATGGGCACGCACGCGAAGGGGGGGAGCCAGGCCATGGCCAGGAGGGCGAGCGGGCACGAGCTGCCCTTGGCAAGTGCGCGTCTGGGGTGTCCAGGGGCGCGGGGTGCGTGGCCAGGGCGCATCCATGGCGTGTCCAGGGGCGCGGGGTGCATGGCCACGACCACGGGCCGGACTTCGGCAGCGTGAGGCGGCGCAAAAGGGGTGACGAATCGGAGGGGGACAGAGGGGAACGGAGGTGGCGCTCACGGTGAACACGGCAGAGGAGGCGGCGAGGTGAATGGGGGCACACGACGACGAATTCCTCGCCGGGAACTCGCTGTAGCCGGAGGAAGACGACGAAGCTGGCGTCAACTCCCAGGCGTTTGGCGTCGATTGGGAGACCAGGAAGAAGAAGCCGAGGCCAGGGAGGCGGCCGGACAGGGCGGTTCGGCCAGCCGTCGCCGTTGGTTGCGGCGAGCACGGATGAGCGGCGACGCAACGCTTGGTCCGAGCGGCGTGAGGGGGAGAGGGGCGCGAGGGAGAAACTTGGAGGGGGTTAGGGTTAGGGGAGGGGTGCAGGGGTCGATGACCCTCTTATCCCCGGCGACGAGTGGCTCGATGCCCTCCACGGCGACGATGGTGACCGTGGCGCCACGGGATGGCCGCCACGCCTCTGTCGTGAACAGGAAGGGGAGGGGGGAGGGGAGATGGGCCGGTATGGAGGGTTTAGTTGGGCTGGGCCCAAGGGAACTGGGGGGTATGGGCTCCCTTTTTCTTTTATTCTTTTTTGTATTTTCTTTTCTGATTATATTTGTTTTAGTTGCTTTAGCCATTTTGTAAAAGAAGTAATAGGTTCCATAATTAGCATGGCACAATACTAAGATGACACAAAAAGTTTGAGACTTTTATAAAACCATTTGTATTTTGTTTTATATAAAAAGGTACTAAATGCCACTGTTTTGCTACTGTTGTGAATTGTTTGATTTATTCTATAGCTTAATAAAATACCATAACCATATTGGCGTGGCCCACTGATTATTTGTGATTTAACAAAAGTGGTTGCACAATTTTTAGACAAAGTTTTATTCATCACTTATTTTTAATTTAAAAAAAACATTTTGAGTTTGAGTTGATCCAAGGTGATCAAAGTATGATTAGCAACAGTGATAAGCAACAGTAATCTTCATTATCAAAAGGGTTACTGTTCCATAACACTGAGGGTGTTACAGGGAGGTAGAAGACAAAGAAGAAGGCTGCTGGGCCGGCTTGCTGGGCCTCGCCCTGGGCGACAGGTAAGTTTTTCTAATTTCCTTTCTGTTTAATCTTTCCTTTCTTTTTCTGTTTATTTGTTTGCCCAATTAAAATAAAATAGATAGACATTTTTATAAATGCTCAAAATTTATATTTGGACTTACATGACCAGTAGCTAGTCATTCCCAACTTTTGAACATTTTTTAAATTCAAAATATTTGAATTCCAATTCAAATAGGGGTTTTTGATTCATTCCAAGGTCCAGTTTGAATATTTGAAAAATCCATGAGCATGGGAATGCTACCACATCACTATATATGTGATCATACTCATTTATGTGAGTTTTCAAAAATACAAAAGGAATTTTTGGAGCAACTTTTTATCTGTCCATTTGAATTAAATTCATCTGGGGGTGTTCTCTCTCCCATTTCAATTTCTTTTGATATTTTTAACATGAATGCAATGTGAGACTTGATCCTAGCAAATACCTAACTTGGGATTGTGACACTCATTGAAGAGTTATTCCAAAAGATCCGAACGTCATAATCCCTCTAACTAAATACGAACAAATCCGGGTAGCCCCCAGGAGTCGACACCAATCCAAAAGTCGGTCGCGCTCTCGGATCAGACTCTTCCGTCTAGACGAGGTCGAGGTAACTAACCCAAACCATGTGGGCAGCCCACTAGCTTCCAGGGGTGGACCAACAAGATAAACCATGTCTCCGCTGGCCCGAGTTGTTTAAAATCTGCCGGCCGCGGACCAGTCACACACATGTTTTCAAATGGTAAAACCAGCTTGGGCCACCACTAGAAATGTTTGGAGCTAGGTAGGTAAGAAGAGGGGACCCCATAGAATCCCACACGCGGTTAGGCACGCTCGCCAAGAGACACAATACACGGAACTCGAGACCTAGGTGACTCGAATGGAACAAATCATCGAGGCGGGATAACCTAGACCTTCCATCCTTCGTTGAATATAGTCAACTTATAATAATCACATCATCCACAGTAATATAATAGTGTGAGAGCCCAATCCAAGGAGTAACAGGGTAACATTCATAGCATCCTAAGCACGCATACTAAGCAAGGGTTGAGCAACGAGAAATAGTAACATAGCAGTACATGGTTTGCTGGGAGGGGACATGGTTGTATCGGTTTAAGAGAGGTTGTAAACATGTGGTAGGATCAAACATCAAACCTATCCTAGACTAGCATGTGATACGGTGAGGATAGTTCTCTCACTTCTCGTTGGTTACCCCAAGTGGAAGGTGAGATGTAGCGTAGCAGCAAATTTCCCTCGGTGAAGATACCAAGGTTATCGAACCAGTAGGACTCCATGAGATACAAGAAGGTGACAACTGCGCCAGAAATTAGCTTCGGGCTAGATAGTTGACGTGGACCTGCACACAGCAACAAATAACTTTGCTCCCAACGAGTACAGAGGAGTTGTCAATTCCTCCGGCCTTGCTGTTTACAAATGATTAACGCAAGAGATAATGATAGTGGCAACTAGAAGTAAATTGAAAGTAAACAATGATATGAAGATGGACCAAGGTCACGTGATTTTCACTAGTGATGTCTCTCTCCCAAAAGACGATAAAAGTGCTAGCGAGGTAAACAAATCACAGTTGGGAAATTGACAGGATTATGAAGGCACCACAATGCTAACTATGCTGCAAAGAAAGGAAGGGCTCAAAAGCAATGGGCAGTACGCTAAGGCAAGTAGACCGAAATCCAACTACATCTACTACGAATCATCCACCTTGAGATATCTATCCAGAACATCTCGCTGGTATTAAGTTGTGAATCCCACCCAAAGTGTAAACTCAAAGCAACAGACAACTGCATTAAAAGAACTTTGCATAAAGTAAACAATCCTTGCACCCGCGGATACAAGCACCGTTGTTTTATCCCTGGTGGCAACAACACATCCCCTAGTCTCATGTTTCTGTCACTCAAGCTAGACATCAAGGGGCTGAACCCACAATCAAGCATAATGCTACCTCTTGGAGTTGCAATAAATCACTTGGCCAAAGTAAAATACGGCAACGGAGAACATGCAAGAATTTACTCAAGAAAAAAAAAAGAGAAGAACCAAATATATTACTCATCACAATCTGAACATAGTCTCATAATCCATCAGATCCCAACAAACTCAGCATAGCAACAACAGAAAATTACAAAGGTGCCTCGATCATGTGAGGCAGCTCACGAGGACTCGAAAGTGGAAGCACAAAGAAGGGAGAGATAGATCACATAGATACTGGTCACGGACCCATGGTCTAAGGGAAACTACTCACGGTACATACGGGAGGCGTCCATGGTTATGGATGGTCTCCCGGAGGGGGTAGCTTCTCCCGGCAGGGCGCCGGAGCAGCTTCTCCAGGCAGCCCCGATCTTGAAACGGCGGCGGCGGCGGTACAGAGGCGAGATCGCGAAAGGGGGATTGATATTAGGGGTTTCCGTCACGGGGGGTAAATATAGGCGAAGGGTGGCACCGAGAGGGGCCACGAGGCAGTCAGGAGGGTGCCTGGCGCGGCCCCACCCTGGGTCGCGCCACCTGCCCTCCTGGATGCCTGGTGGTGGCCCTCCTTCCCTACTTTGGTGATTCCGGAAGCTTCCGTTGTGCTGATTTTTTATCTGATTTCCCCGGATTTTTTGGAGCACTTTTAATGGCCGGAAAACCTGAAATACAAAAACAACAGAAAACAGCAACTGGCAGCTGGGTGCACTGGGTTAATAGATTAGTCCAAATATGCTCAAAAGTGTATGAAAGTTCAAGCAAAACATGGCAAAGTCACACAAAACATGCATGGAGCAAGCATAAATTATAGATACGTTTTGGACGTATCAACATCCCCAAGCTTAATTCTTGTTCTTCCTCGAGTAGGTAAATGATAACAAGCATAATTTCTGTGGTGACATTCCACACAACCATATAAGGACTTTTAAGTAAATCAATCAAAACATGCAATTCAATTCAAGTCTTAACAAGCAAGAGTCTATATTAGCATTGACACAAGGAACAAAAGAACAAAAGGTGCAAGAGCTCTCACTGTCCGTGACTCGAATGTCTCCATATGGTGTATGCGTGCAAGCAAGGGATAGGGAAATACGAGAGAAAAAGTAAGGTTGTTGAGAACAACTATCTACTAAATTTTCACACTTAGTCTCCTTTGGATTCTTATCTTGACTCGTCCCCAGACCACTAGCCAGGTACAAGTCAAACTGATCCACTCCCTTTAGATATTTTGAGCACTCATGCAATGGATGAGCGTGAGCAAGAAAGTTGACACCTAAAAGGCGAAACAGAAAGAAGGTGGAGGAGGAAGACAAAAAAGGGTGTGAAAGGCTCACATCAATGAGGACAATCATAGGCGAGAGAAGGCCATATGATAGATATGATGTGAGGAGTAGGGATTGCCATGCAACGGATGCACATGCGAGCTAAAAGCTCTCCAAGGGAACTAGTGGGGGGTGCATCCAACTTGCTTGCTCAAGAAGACCGAGAGCTCATTTGATGAGGCTCATCATTGGAATATACAAGCCAAGTTCTTTAGTGTGAAGGTCCCCACATAGCTATATGCATGATGGTGATCTCTATGGAGTACATGGGATAAAGGATGAAGTACTAGTGTGGATCTCTCAAAAGGAATAGTAGTGTACCCCCTTCTCTCTTTTTATTTCTTTTTCTCTTTTTTCTATTTTTTGTATTTTTTTGGTGGCCTCAATGGCTCTTTCTATTTAACTCTCATTTGTCCTCTTTGGGATCTTTTGATTTTGTCCTCTTTGGGATCTTTTCCTCACTTTAGGGGCAACACTCTATATTTTACAAGAATATAGGAGATCTTTCACACTTTACAAAGGTACTCACATAAAGAAGATAGAACTATCATGATGTGAATGTATGACATGAAGATCAAGTCATGAGAAGATGGATGTTGCATGGCAATGTATCTCGGAAAGGCTATGGAAATGCCTTGTAGGTAGGTATGGTGGCTGTTTTGAGGAAAGATATAAGGAGGTTTATGATGACAGAGTGTATCGTACCAAGGGTTTGGATGTACCGGCGAAGGTGGACGCTAAATCTCGGAGTGAGAAGAGAGCAATGCACGGCACAAGAGAGGCTAGAAAAAGTATAGGTGGGTGGAAGTGTCAACTTTTGAATACTCACATTAGTCCGAAGAACTCATGCACTTATTATCGGTAACTCTCAATCTAATTAGGAGGTTCACAGAGAGACAAGTACCCCGAGGAGGAGTGTATGGGGGTTTGGTTATCCTTGCGCATCCTCGACTCATGGTACGTGAGTGTTCTCTAATATTCGAACCCTCCAGAGGTTAGTGATCCATCTAGTAGCTAGAGTTCTCAACAGGGGTTTTTGGTTTTCGAAAAACACACGGATTGCCCAAAATACGACATCTATCACTAATAGGCTCGAGCTCTTGACACCAAAAGTTCAAACATTACTCTAATCAATACCTCAAAACTATTGCAAGTTACTACTACAAAGAGAAAAGCAACTTCAACTACCTACTTCTAGTCAAGACACAAAACTCAGTGCAACAGGCAAACTCTCTAACAAGATAAAACATGCAACCTATAGAAAGTTCAACCAAAAACAAAAGCAAAGCTCTAGAAAAACTAAAGCACTATAACTAAACAAAGCAGCAGCTAAGAAAAGAAAAAGAACAACTCACAGCTAAAAGAATAAGCATGCAAATCCTATGAGGAGTTCTAATTCAAGCGGAGCGTGTATCTCTCCCACACAAAAGAGTAAGTAAGCTGGGATCTAACTTGTTACTACAGCAAACAAAGCTAAAGAAAACAAAAAAAACTAAGAGCGAGACGCTCCAAGAATAGCACATAACGCATGAAGTGATAAAAATATAGTGTAACGAGAGACGAACTGATAATTGTTGATGAAGAAGGGGATGCTCGGGGGCATCCCCAAGATTAGACGCTTGAGTTTCCTTGAATATTTATTGGGGGTGCACATGGGCATCCCCAAGCTTGAGCGTTTGACACTCCAAGATCTTCTTTCATCATCTTCCATTGCACACTTGAAAACTCCCTTCATACATAACTCATTGTAGGCTGATTAGAGAGGTTAGTACCCTATTAAAATAATTTTTCATCTACTGCAAATAAAGATAATCTTGAAGAGCTACTGTTTCTCAAAATTTCCAAAAAGTTTTTGCAAAGAAAAAGCAAGCTTAAGGTTTGCAAAAGTAAGGAGAGACAAAACGTGGCAGAATCTGTGAAAAATAGAACAGCAGAGAGAAACAATTTTTTAGGGGTACTTCTACAACTCAAACTAAAAAACTCAGAACATACGGAAGTTTCGTAATTGTATAGAGCACGCTGTGTAAAAAATTCAGCTCAAAAATATGAACTGGGATTTTTCTGTGATTTTTCTAGTCACAAGGACAGAATCTGTTTTTTGGACAGCATGTCACAACTTTTACTTCCCTTGCCGTATGAGGCTATAAAAGGCACAAAGCTTGAAAAGTAAAGATACAATGATGTTGCTACAGTAGTAACAATCATCAAGACCACTAAAAACAGAAGAAAAACAAAAAGAAAAACCTAAATTCGTTGCGGGCTGCCTCCCGAAAGTGCTTCTTTAAAGCCATTAGCTAGGCTTAATGTAAATAGATCAAGTTGTATCCATTGAACCATCATCAAGATCATCAAAAAGTTCTTCAATGGTACAACCAGTCTTAATAGGTTTATCAAATAAAGGACGAATTAAAATGCTTCTTGGAATAAAATCAAAAGGAGGAAAATCAATTGGAGTTTCATTAAAGTTAAAGATAGGTGTTTCCTCCAAAGTTTTCACTATTTCAACTCTCTCGGCAATGGGTGTGTGTGCTTTAGCTCGAGGAACCATTGGGACGTAAACGAACTTAGGTTCCTTCTTTGCTGGAGTTTCATCCTTTTTGGTTTTGATTGAGGAAAAGGTAGTTCCTAGAGTTTCAATAACTTCCTCAATCTTTTCTATCCTAGAAGACTTCTCATCAGGGGATTTGATAGTCTCCAAAGTTTTGATAATTTTCTGCATGGAGTTATCTAACCTATTCAAATTCCCTTGAATCTTACGATCCAACTCATTCACCCTATCGATACTTGGCATCTCTAGCTCTATTTTTTCAAGTTTTCTCATAATGTGAGCTAAAGTAATGTCCTCCTTAATACTAACAACTGGGAGTCTTCCAACAAGATTTTGAATAACATTAAGGGCCTCCCAAACTGGGGCCTCTACGAAGTTCCCATTGATAGCAGTGTCTAAAAGAAACCTATTCCGAGAAGTGATCCCAACATAAAAATTTCTAAGCAAGATAGTAGTGGATTGCTTCTTGGTGGCTCTTTTTTTAGAATCATTAATTCTATACCAAGCATCTTTCAAACTTTCACCACCTCTTTGAGTAAAGGTAAGTACTTCTGCTTCCACAAAGGCAAAAGGACCAGCCATAGTGGTAACTACTGACAAGGTAACATGTATTTTTGGTATTTTTGATAAAGGACACAAAAGTAAAAAACTAAAAGGTACACTAACAAGACTAAAAAGCAAAGATAAAAGATAGTGTGCAACTCCCCTATCTTGTAGACTGGAGTCCCTGGCAACGGCGCCAGAAATTGGCTTGATACGGTGAGGATAGTTCTCTCACTTCTCGTTGGTTACCCCAAGTGGAAGGTGAGATGTAGCGTAGCAGCAAATTTCCCTCGGTGATGATACCAAGGTTATCGAACCAGTAGGACTCCAAGAGATACAAGAAGGTGACAACTGCGCCAGAAATTAGCTTCGGGCTAGATAGTTGACGTGGACCTGCACACAGCAACAAATAACTTTGCTCCCAACGAGTACAGAGGAGTTGTCAATTCCTCCGTCCTTGCTGTTTACAAAGGATTAACGCAAGAGATAATGATAGTGGCAACTGAAAGTAAATTGAAAGTAAACAATGATATGAAGATGGACCAAGGTCACGTGATTTTCACTAGTGATGTCTCTCTCCCAAAAGACGATAAAAGTGCTAGCGAGGTAAACAAATCACAGTTGGGCAATTGACATGATTATGAAGGCACCGCAATGCTAACTATGCTGCAAAGAAAGGAAGGGCTCAAAAGCAATGGGCAGTACGCCAAGGTAAGTAGACCGAAATCCAACTACATCTACTACGAATCATCCACCTTGAGATATTTATCCAGAACATCTCGCTGGTATTAAGTTGCGAATCCCACCCAAAGTGTAAACTCAAAGCAACAGACAACTGCATTAAAAGAACTTTGCGTAAAGTAAACAATCCTTGCAACCGCGGATACAAGCACCGTTGTTTTATCCCTGGTGGCAACAACACATCCCCTAGTCTCATGTTTCTGTCACTCAAGCTAGACATCAAGGGGCTGAACCCACAATCAAGCATAACGCTCCCTCTTGGAGTTGCAATAAATCACTTGGCCAAAGTAAAATACGGCAACGGAGAACATGCAATAATTTACTCAAGAACAAAATATAAAAGAGAAGAACCAAATATATTACTCATCACAATCTGAACATAGTCTCATAATCCATCAGATCCCAACAAACTTAGCATAGCAACATCAGAAAATTACAAAGGTGCCTCGATCATGTGAGGCAGCTCACGAGGACTCGAAAGTGGAAGCACAAAGAAGGGAGAGGTAGATCACATAGCTACTGGTCACGGACCCATGGTCCAAGGGAAACTACTCATGGTACATACGGGAGGCGTCCATGGCTATGGATGGTCTCCCGGAGGGGGTAGCTTCTCCCGGCAGGGCGCCGGAGCAGCTTCTCCAGGCAGCCCCGATCTTGAAACAGCGGCGGCGGTACATAGGCGAGATCGCGAAAGAGGGATTGATATTATGGGTTTCCGTCACGGGGGGTAAATATAGGCGAAGGGGGCATCGAGAGGGGCCACGAGGTAGTCAGGAGGGTGCCTGGCGCGGCCCAGGGTGGGGCCGCGCCACCTGGCCTCCTGGCTGCCTGGTGGTGGCCCTCCTTCCCTCCTTTGGTGATTCCGGAAGCTTCCGTTGCGCTGATTTTTTATCTGATTTTCTCGGATTTTTTGGAGCACTTTTAATGGCCGGAAAACCTGAAATACAAAAACAGCAGAAAATAGCAACTGACAGTTGGGTGCACTGGGTTAATAGATTAGTCCAAATATGCTCAAAAGTGTATGAAAGTTCAAGCAAAACATGGCAAAGTCACACAAAACATGCATGGAGCAAGCAGAAATTATAGATACGTTTTGGACGTATCAGCATGCAAACCGCTTGTTATAATAGAATGGATCATAAGTAATGTATAGTCCTTGCATGTTGATAAGTCGAGTTCAGAAGGTGTAGTAGATCGCAAGCTTGCATCGTCTCCGAGAGTACCCGTGGGAGCACACAAGAGGTAAATACTGGAAAGCAATCAACGGAATACCACTATCACCACGGAGCAATCACCTACAAGCAACATCAAGAAGGAAACACGAGACAACGCACAACGGTATCACATCTATCGTCGAGAACGGTTACTAACAGGTTAAGTGGAGTACTCGTCACACACAACGATACCGCACATTTAGAATGGTTCAAGTTGTTTAGCTACACAACATGAGCAAGTTTGTTAACATGGCATCTCACACAAGCATGGCAAGAGGTGAAGCATAAAGTAAGCTACATATGCTAGTCATTTTAAGTGAGGCAACACCCTAAACATGCCATAACACTAAGTACCCCATGAGAATTAAAGCATTTGGTACTGTTCTGACCTAAACCATATTTTAGATTGATTAACAACAGCAAACAATAGCACAAACATAATCTACATGAAATTCTAGTCAAGTCACATATAAAGAATATTTTTATCGGAGCAACTGTTAAAAAGTTATGGCCTATTATATTTTACAGTGGCATGGCATGTAATTAACAGTGAAACAACATGTAGACAAGTGCAAACAAGGGAAAGTGCAACAATTTATTAATCTACACGAAAAATTGAGCAAGTTTCATGTAGAAAGCGTCTCCATCCGAGCTACCGGTGAAAATATATTCACATCGCAAAATACTAATACAATCTGCCAATTAAATGCTCAGGAAAATAAATAAAATAAGGATGGCAATGGGTAGGGTATGGGTAGGGTATAGCAATACCATACCCATACCCTTATAGTTCATGGGTACAAAATTCTACCCATACCCTTACCCGTGGGTATGAAACTGTACCCACACCCATACCCGGTGGATACACGTACCCATTGCGTAGATCAAATAGTACATTGTTTCCATATTTAATACATTTATTGGTAGCATATTGGCAAGAAAATAATCTCAACTCAATTACAGGTAGATGAATACATGACAATTATTTAAAAGGCTATAGATACCCACTTAGTAGATGAAACAATATATGACATCGATACGCATGGGATTAGTCAAATAGTGAAATGATATACATGGGTAGGGTATGGGTATACCCATGGGTACAAAGCTATACCCGTGCCCTACCCACGAGTTGATGGGTAGGGTATGGGTACTACCCATGGGTATAAAAATGTACCCATACCCTGCCCATGCGGGTAGGGTACCCGCGGGTACCCATACCGATGGGTAAAACTTCCATCCTTAAATAAAACAAGAACTGGGCCGAACCTACCGCAACTAGGCCTAAACAGGGTGAGCGTGGGATAATAAATCTCGCCCATGGGTGCTACACAACACATAGGTCTACTGGGCCAAGCCCAACAGCATCGCAGCAACACAAATAAAAAAAGGGGGAAAAGGGCTTCACCTTAGCGGGCCAAGACCCATGGAGAGGAGGCGACGTAGGATAGGGCGCGCTCGCCTACGGGTGGAGGACAGGCAGCAGGCCGGGGGCGCGCAGCTGGGCCTTGGATTTTGGAGGCGAACGGGAGGCTCGTGGCTGGATCGGGTGTCCTCGATCTCGACCGCACGGGGCGCGGCTGCGGCCATGGTCGGACTCCGGCGAGGTCCTGGTGCAGGCGAGGACGACACGCGGTGGAGGGGGATCCGCCGGATCCGTCCCGGGCAGCGGCTGCCGGCGTTGAGGGGTGGGCGCGACGATCTCCGACTTGCAACCATGGAGGCAAGTCCTTGAACAGAAAGAGAGAAGTGGTGAGAGGGAGAGAGAAGGAAGGAGATAGGAGGGAGGAGGAGAGGCGCGCAAGGAGGGGGCGACCTGCAGGGGCGGCGTGGCCGTGCGGATGCGGCGGCTCGCCGGCCGGAGCATGGAGGCGCACGGGAGGAGGTGATGGATCGGGAGCGATCGGACGTCCGCGGGCTCCTCAGCCCAGATCGAGCCCGAGGCGAGGCACGGCGGCGAAGGAGCGGGCCCGCGGGCCCAAACGCGGTGGAGGCTGGTCTGGGTGGACGTGGACGTGAGTTGAGCCCCAGATCTCAGATCTGAGGGCTGGAATTTGGGGGCTGCTAGGGTTTCAGGATTTTGGGGGCTAGGGTTTTCATATCTAGGATTTAGGAGTGGGTGGCTGCAATTTTCCAGGGGGGAAACCCTACTTCCCAAGGGGGAAGGTGAGGGGTTCTTATATAGGGTAGGTGGTCCGATAGATGACGAAAATACCCCCAACTTATATTCCGCATCCTACGTCACATGTTTATGACCATCCTAACTCCGTACGAACTCCGTTTCAGACGAAATCTCGAACCATGTGCTCTACACGGCGAGCAGTCACTTCTATCTCACTTCGAAACCGTTCCGAGAACATTTTCCGGTGCCCAATAAAATAATACGTTTATTAAATAAACAGGGTTTTCATTCCGATGGTGATGGTTGGTCTTGTGCCGGAAGTTGCGACGGTGCTCGGGTGAAACCCGGTGTCGCAAAAGGGTCGTGTGCCATGGTGGAAAGGGTCGGTCACGCATGCCCATATGAGAATATGGGGGAACTATAATCACCGATTAATAAACTAGTGAAGCAAATACTGCAAACAATTCTAGCAATGAACAAAATAAAGCAACAAACTATTTTTTTAATTTGGGTGAAAATCCCGGGCTGTTGCAGGGAAGGAAGACAAAAAGGTGTGAAAGGCTCACATCAATGAGGACAATCATATGCGAGAGAAAGCCAAATGATAGATATGATGTGAGGAGTATGGATTGCCCTGCAACGGATGCACATATGAGCTAAGGTAAGATCTCTAATGGAACTAGTGGGGTGCATCCAACTTTTTTCTCATGAAGACCTAGAGCTCATCCTTGGAATATGCAAGCCAAGTTCTATAGTGTAAGGATCCCCACATAGTTATGCATGAATAATAGGAAGATCTCTATGGAGTACAAATATTACTTTGAAGTACGAGTGTGGATTTTTCAAAAGGAATAGTAGTGTTGCCCCCTTCTCTCTTTTTATTTCTTTTTTTCTTTCTTTTTCTATTTTTTCTATTTTTGTGGCCTCATTGGCTCTTTCTATTTATCTCTCATTTGTCCTCTTTGGGATCTTTTAATTTGTCCTTTTTGGGATCTTTTATTTTGTCCTCTTTGGGATCTTTTCCTCAGTTAAGGGCAACACTCTATATTTTACATGAGTATAGAAGATCTCACACTTTACAAGAAGTACTCAACATAAAGAAAACTGAAAACTATCATGATGTATGCAAATGTATGCCTCTGCCAGTGTAGCAGGATATGCAATGATACTAGCACCCCATGTAGCAATGATAAGGGCAAGGCCCAACTAGCATGCAGCTCTATGATCAAGCAAAATCATGTATGACATGAAGATCAAGTCATGAGATGATGGATGTTGCATGGAAATGTATCTCGGAAAGGCCATGGAAATGACTTGATAGGTAGGTATGGTGGCTATTTTGAGGAAGGGTGTAAGGAGGTTTATGATAACAGAGCGTATCATGCCAAGGGTTTGGATGCACCGATGAAGTTTGCACCAACTCTCAAGATGAGAAAGGGCAATGCACGGTACCGAAGAGGCTAGCAAAATATGGAAGGTGGAAGTGCCAACAATCAAATACTCGCATTAGTCAAAGGAAGGAAATCATAAAGTTATTATCGGTAACTCTCTATCTAATCAGGAGGTTCACAAAGAGACAACTACCCCGAGGAGGAGTGTATGGGGGTTTGGTTATTCTTGCGCATTCTCGACCCATGGTACGTGAGGGTACTCTATATATTCCAAGTTAGCTATCCATCTAGTAGCTAGAGTTCTCAACTTTTTTTTTTGTTTTTGAAAATAAACACAAGTTGCCCAAAATAAGACACTTATCACTAATAGGCTCAAGCTCTTGGCACCAAAAGTCCAAACATTACTCAAATCAATACCTCAAAGCTATTGCAAGTTACTACTATACTTATAATAGCAACCTCAATTACCTCTCATGTCAAGACACACAACTCAGTGCAACAGACCAACTCTCTAAACAATATAAGCATGATAAATCATGAGAGTTCCAAAAGCAACAACTAAATAAAAGCTCTTAAAAACATAAGCATGAAAACAAAGAGCTAAGCATGATAGCAGCTATAAAATGATAAAGAACACACAATCAAAGATAATCAGGAAACCTATGTTGTGTTCTAGGGTGGAGTGGAGCGTGTTTCTCTCCCAAACAATGTAGGCTAGGGTCCAAATTGTTATTAACAGCAAGCAAAACTATAACAAACTAAGAAGTAAAGAGCGAGACGCTCCAAGCATAGCACATAACACATGAAGTGATAAAAATATAGCGTGGAGAAGGACGAACTGATGATTGTTGATGGAGAAGGGGATGCATCCCCAAGCTTAGACGCTTGAATCTCCTTGGATATTTCTTGGGGTGCATGGGGGCATCCCCAAGCTTGATATTTTGACACTATCGGGTCTTCTTTCATCATCTTCCTTCGCACACTTGAAAACTCCCTTCATACGAAACTCATCATAAGCTGATTAGAGTGGTTAGTACCCATAAATAATAATTTTCCTCTACTGGAAATAAAGATTTTCATGAAGAGCTATTGTTTCTCAAGATTTCCAAAAAAAAATTCAAAGAAAAAGCAAGCTTAATATTTCCAAAACTGAGAAAACACAAAACGTGGCAGAATCTGTGAAAAACAGACGAGCAGGTAGTAAATAATTTTTTAGGGGCACTTCTGCAACTCAAATCAAAAAACTCAGAATAGACGCCAGAAAGTCAATTGTATAGAGCATACTGTCAAAAAAATCAGATCAAAAAGATGATCTGGTGATTTTAGGCGAATTTTTCCGTCAAGCAGACAAAATCTGTTTTCTAGACAACATGTCACAACTTTTGAGCTTTCTTGCAATCAGAGGCTAAACTTGGCACAAAGCTTGAAATTAAAGATACAATGATGTTGCTACATTAGTAACAAGCATCAATACCACCACTAAAACTGAAAGTAAAAACATTTTGGGTTGCCTCCCAATAAGCGCTTTCTTTTATGCCTTTTAGCTAGGCATGATGCAAAAGGATCAAGTTGTATCAATTGAACCATCATTAAGATCATCAAAAATCTCTTCAATAGTACAACTAGTCTTAATAGGGATTTCAAACAAGGGCCTAGTAGTAACACTTCTAGGAACAAAAGCAAAGGTAGTAAGACCAATTGGAATTTCATTCCTAATTCTATTCAAGAGAGGTATCTCTTCCAAGGTCTTCACAGTTTCCACACCCCTGGCAATAGGTAGATTAGTCTTGGGTCGAGGAAACTTGGGTACATAAACGAACTTAGGTTCATTCTTTGCGGGGGTTTCTACCTTTTTAGTTTTGATGGAGGATAGAATAGTTCCTAAAGTTTCAATAATATCCTCAATCTTATCAATCCAAGAAGGATCCACATCATGGGATTTAAGGGTCTCCAAGGTTTTGTTAATTTTGTTTATGAAGCTATAAAGTCTATTCAAATTCCCTTGAATCCTACGATCTACTTAATTTATCTTACCCATGCTTGGCATCTCTAGCTCTATCTTCTCAAGTTTACTCATAATGTGAGCTAAAGTAATGTCCTCTTGTATGCTAGTAGTGGGGATGTTTCCGACAAGATTTTCTATAACATTAAGAGCTTCCCAAACTGCGGCTTCAAGGAAATTCCCACTAATAGTTGTATCTAAAATAAACCTATTCCAAGAAGTAATCCCAAAATAAAAATTTCTAAGCAGGATAGTAGTGGATTGCTTCTTGGTGGCTCTATTTTGAGAATCATTAATCCTATACCAAGCATCTTTCAAACTTTCTCCACCCCTTTGTTTGAAGGTGACAATCTCTCCTTCGTTTGCAACACCAAAGGCAATGGACATAGACATACCGACTAGCAAGATAACTAATTTTTTGTGGTTTTTTTATAATACTCTAAAGAAAAAACTATAAAGTAAACTAACAAGACTGAAAAGCAAAGGTAAAAGATAGTGTGCAACTCCCCTATCTTGTAGACCGGACTCCCCGGCAACAGCGCCAGAAATAAGTCTTGATGGCACTGAAGTAGTGCTCCTCGTTGGATACCCCAAGTGGAAGGTTGAGAAGTAGACAGTGACTAATTTCCCTTACACGAGGACTGTAAGGTTATCGAATCCAGGAGGACTCCAAGTTCTTCAAGTAGGTGGTGAAGTGAGCAACGCGCCGTTTACTCGATATTACTCGCTTAATCTGGACCTGCACAAAAAAGCAAATAACTTTGCTCCCAACGAGTTCGGAGAGGTTGTCAATCTCTCTGGTCTTGTTGTTTACAAAGGATCAAACACACGGTGGAAGTAATGGTGGTGATTGCAACAGAAAGGAAATAAAAGCAGTAAAGAGTGGAGGTGTAAACAATGGTGGAAATATGGACCGGGGTCCCATGATGTTCACTAGTGACGTCTCTCTCCCAAAAGACAATAAAATAGCTATGTTGGGTGAACAAATTACAGCTAGGCCATTGAAAGAATTATAAACGCATCGCAATGCTAATTATGCTACAAGAAAGTTAGAGGCTCAATCGTATGGGCAGTACGCCAAGACAAGTAGACAGTTTATTCATCAATATCTACTCACTAATCATCCACCTTGAGATATCTATCCTGAACTTCTCGCTGGTATTAAGTGGCGAGCCCCACCCAAAGTGTAAACTCAAAGCAACAGACAACTTCATTAACAAACTATGCGTAAGGTAAACAATCCTTGCAACCGCGGTTACAAGCACCGTTATTTTCTCCCTGGTGGCAACAACACATCCCCTAGTCTCATGTTTCTGTCACTCAAGCTAGACATCGGGGGGCATGAACCCACAATCATGCACCGCGCTCCCTCTTGGAGTTCCAATCTACTAGTTGGCCAAAGCAATAAAAAGCAACGGAGAACATGCAAGAATTACTCAAGAACAAATATATATAAGGAGAACCAAATATATATAAGGAGAACCAAATATATAACTCATCACAATCTGAACATAATCGCATAATCCATCGGATCCCAGCAAACACAACATAGCAACACAAAAACTAATACATAGATGCCTTGATCATGTAGGGCAACTCACAAGGGCTACAAATTGAAGCACAAGATTGGAGAGAAGACATCACATAGCTACTGGTCATGGACCCATGGTACAAGAGGGACTACTCACGGTACATCTAGGAGGAGCTCATGGTGGTGGAGAATCTCCCGGGGCGGCGGTGGAATAGTGGTGAAATTCGCCATACGGAGTGCCTCCTGAGGGTTTTTAGAACGGGGAGTAAATATAGGTTGAAGGAGGGAACCAGGGGGGTCCCACCCCTCCAGACGGCTGATGGCAAGAGAGTGTTAATACTCTTCAAGCCCTCGTTGATTACCCCAAGTGCAGGGTGAGATATAGTGCAGCGGCAAGTTTTCCCTTGGCAAAGATACCAAGGTTTGTATCCCGTAGGACTCCGAAGGATACAAGAAGGTGGTAAAGTGAACAATGGCGCCGAGGTTGCTAACTTCACCTGGACCTGCACACAGATACAAATAAATTTGCTCCCAACGAGTACAGAGGAGTTGTCAATTCCTCCGGCCTAGCCGTTTAAAAAGGATCAACGCAAGAGATAATGATAGTGGCAACTGAAAGTAAAGACTGAAAGTAAATTGAGGGTGTAAACAATGATATGAAGATGGACCAAGGTCACGTGATTTTCACTAGTGATGTCTCTCTCCCAAAAGACGATAAAAGTGCTAGCGAGGTAAAAAAATCACAGTTGGGCAATTGACAGGATTATGAAGGCACCGCAATGCTAACTATGCTGCAAAGAAAGGAAGGGCTCAAAAGCAATGGGCAGTACGCCAAGGTAAGTAGACCGAAATCCAACTGCATCTACTACGAATCATCCACCTTGAGATATTTATCCAGAACATCTCGCTGGTATTAAGTTGTGAATCCCACCCAAAGTGTAAACTCAAAGCAACAGACAACTGCATTAAAAGAACTTTGCGTAAAGTAAACAATCCTTGCACCCGCGGATACAAGCACTGTTGTTTTATCCCTGGTGGCAACAGCACATCCCATAGTCTCATGTTTCTATCACTCAAGCTAGACATCAAGGGGCTGAACCCACAATCAAGCATAACGCTCCCTCTTGGAGTTGCAATAAATCACTTGGCCAAAGTAAAATACGGCAACGGAGAACATGCAAGAATTTACTCAAGAACAAAATATAAAAGAGAAGAACCAAATATATTACTCATCACAATCTGAACATAGTCTCATAATCCATCAGATCCCAACAAACTCAGCATAACAACAGCAGAAAATTACAAAGGTGCCTCGATCATGTGAGGCAGCTCACGAGGTCTCAAAAGTGGAAGCACAAAGAAGGGAGAGGTAGATCACATAGCTACTGGTCACGGACCCATGGTCCAAGGGAAATTACTCACGGTACATACGGGAGGCGTCCATGGCTATGGATGGTCTCCCGGAGGGGGTAGCTTCTCCCGGCAGGGTGCCGGAGCAGCTTCTCCAGGCAGCCCCGATCTTGAAACGGCGGCGGCGGCGGAACAGAGGCGAGATCGCGAAAGAGGAGTCTGTATTAGGGGTTTCCACCCCGAGGGGTAAATATAGGCGAAGGGGGGGTGTCGAGGGGACCCACCAGGCAGCCAGGAGGCCTCCTGGCGCGGCCTAGGGTGGGGTCGCGCCAGGGACCCTCCTGGGCTCCTGGTGGTGGCCCCCTCCGCTCCTTTGGTGTTTCCGGAAGCTTCCGAGTCGCTGATTTTTTATCTGATTTTCCCAGATTTTTTGGAGCACTTTTAATGGCGGGAAAACCCGAAGTACAAAAACTGCAGAAAACAGCAACTGGCAGCTGGGTGCACTAGGTTAATAGATTAGTCCAAATATGCTCAAAAGTGTATGAAAGTTCAAGCAAAACATGGCAAAGTCACACAAAACATGCATGGAGCAAGCAGAAATTATAGATACGTTTGGGACGTATCAACGGCCTCCTGACGCGGCCTAGGGTGAGACCGCGCCCCCTGGCCACCTAGGAGGGGGTGGCTCTCCTTCGGGCTTCCGGAGTCTTCTGGAGCGCCGATCTTTTATATATTTTTTATGGAATATTCCGGGCACTGTAATATGGGCATAAACCTGCAATTCACGGACATTAACAGACAGAAACTGGCACTGGATGCACTGAGTTAGTAGGTTAGTCCAAATATGTGTAAAATGGTATAAAAGTGTAGCAAAACACATAGCAATATCACCTATATAAGCATGGAACAAGTAGAAATTATAGATACGTTTGGGTCGTATCAGTACCTCATATCAAATATCACCGGCAAACAGCTTGTTAAGAATGACTCCTCAAAATATTTTATCGACTTTTTCTCCATCTCTTTCACCATGGCAACAATGGTAGCATTTTCACTTAAGACTTCTTTCTCCATTACCTGCTTCACATTCCAGATCTCATAGAAGTAAAGGTGAGAAGCGGGATATATGGCTGTGTCGAAAGCGCAGTGGAAAACCCCCGTCTAAAATTGTGGTTGGGAAACCCGCTTTTCTGTCACACAAGCACAATTCTAAATTTGGTGGACCGATAACAACACTCTTAGGACAAATTTAGTAGTAATAAAACACTTGTGGCTAGATATTCCATGTTTATAGATTGAACAAATAAACAAAGAAAGTGTTGTGTAAATGTTGATGCAGTAAAAGAAGGAAAATGAAGTGTAGTACAACCAAGCTCCGTAACCATAGGACAATAAATGCACTGTAAATTCCGATCCAAGTAAAAGAACACTTCTAGTCAACATCCTGCCACTTCTAGTTTTTAACATTTGTAATATTGTAAGAGCAAGCTTTGCCCCCGAAGGTTTTGGAGATTGTTGGACAAAGCAGAAATGGAACTAATATTGTTTTCGAGTATAAACAGATACTTAGGTTCCGAAAGAATGGAGTTTGCGAGGAGAAGGTCGAAGGACAACTCACTGCAGCGAAGCTGCAGTTATCTACCGAAACCTTTGAAGGAAGACGAACCCTAAAAATGTCGTTGAAGAAGAGGTCTCTCTCGAGTAAAAGCGCAACGAGGAGAAAGCTGAAGCTGGTCGAAGACTTAGTCGTTTTACTAGTTTCTCTTTATTTTCTTGAGTCGTAGGAAAAACCGTACTATCAAGAGGGGTTTGCTAGATGAGATCTTGGTCGAAGTGAATTTGCTCTGCTCAACCTAAACCCACGAAAGCCTACCGAGAGAAATCTTACTGAGTCGAGTGAATAGCTCGAAGGCAAAGTCATCGCACTTCGTGCCTTCGAGAGAGAACTCGCTCGGTAAGTCAGCTTACTTGTTCCTCAAGTAAAGTTGCACAGTGATTGGAATCCGACCGTTGTGGACACGCGTCAAGCGGTCGCATCGGGTCACTTCAGTCATTTTACCCATTGGGATCGCCAACTATAAATACCCCGCACCTACCCGCCATTTCGGGTTGGCTGCTCCACTGAAGATTCTAAGAAAGAAGTACTGTGAGCATCCCAAGAGAGATCCATCGAGAGAAAACCAAAACCCAAGTCTGAACTGAGTTGAGCAATTCACAGAGACTTAGGTTGAGATTAGCCGATCTTTTTATCTTGGAGAACTGCAAGTCTCCTAGACGGTTAGGCGTCGCCTGTCAAGCAGTCGAAGAGAAATTGTCGCTGCTGAAGGAAGTTTGTAAAGGTCTCGAAGATGTCCTGAATCATCTACCATGAGTGAAAACTGGACAAGCTCGAGGAGTTTGTTGCAGTGCAGAATAGGACGGAGAGAGTTTTTCTCCAGGTGTTCAATCACCAGTCCCTCCAACCAGACGTAGCACTTTGCAGAGCGTGAACTGGTTTACCAAACATCGTTGTGTCAGGCTCGTTTTCCTTCTCGCATTTACATTAAGTATTTACTCGTTGCTTGTTTGTCTTCGATGTTTTCCTTCGCTCCCAATCCTCTCGACCCATGCATGTCTTTCGATACTGTATTTCCTTCGAAATGCCTATAGTCCTTCGCAGTTTGCATGAATTCCTTCTAAGTTCCTTAGAATTTTTAGAAGTGATCATTCACCCCCTCCCCCTCTGATCATTCTTGAGCTTTCAATTGGTATCAGAGCTAGGCACTCCCTACGCTCTGCGTATTTTGGTCTAACCACCTAGAGTGTTGTCAAGAATGTCGTTTGCAGCTATTCGCTCGGGGGAACCAATTCCTATTTACAATGGGAAGGACTATCCCTATTTGAAGGACAAAATGAAGAGGAACATCATGGCTATCAACTCTGCCGCTTGGGAAGTTGTCAAGAATGGTGTAACTGTCAAAGACAAAAATGCTATCACTCCTGAAGAAGCAAAGAAGATGGACCTCGATGCTGAAGTCTGGGTATTCATTACGAATCATCTGATTCCAGAGAAATATCAAGAAGTCAAGAATATTTCTTCGGCCAAAGGTGTTTGGGACTATCTCGCGAAGATTGGTGAAGGTGTCTCTACTCAGAAAGATGCTCGTATCGACACCCTTCGAAGAAAATTCTATCGTTTCAAGATGCACGAGGGAGAAAAAGTTAACTCCATATACAGCAGACTCACTGCGTTGTCAAATGAACTGATTTCCCTCGATGCCGAAGACATTACCAATCGGATTATTGTCAAAACTTTGCTCCGTTCCCTTGATGATTCCTTCGATCACATTGTGTTGATGATTAAGGAAAGGACTGATTTCAAGGATCTTGTTGTCGCTGATATTCTTGAGAGACTCAACACTTTCGAGATGGAAGAAGATGAGAAACGAGATGTTAATGGGACTCGAAGAAAATCTCACGCACTCAAGGCCAAAGCTTCACATCACTTCTCTCCTGAAGCCAGTTCTGAATCTGGTTGTGCTTCAGATGACCCCGAGAATATTGGAAAAGATCTGGCACTGATAATGAAAAGATTCAACCGCTTCCAGAGAAGGAATTCCTCTTCACCGAAGAAAAACTACTCTTCAAGACATTCGAGCAATTCATCACAGCATCGATCATCATCCAGAAACTCTTCAGCAAAAGATAACTGTTGCTACAAGTGCAAGAAGCCAGGTCACTTCATTGCTTATTGTCCTCTCTGGGAAATTGAACATAGATCAAAGCATTCTCACAGCAACTCTTCGAGCAAGTCACACAGATCGATAAAAAACTATGAGTCGAAGAGATATGATTCAAAGTCCAGAAAAGACAAGAAAGATGGTTCTGATGATGACAAGAAGATGAAGTACCACAAACATCGAGAGAGTTCTTCCTCGAAATCACATTCCTCTCGACGCAAGAATTCTCACCGTGCCAAAGCCTATTTGGGTAAAGAAATGAACTCTGAAGATGAAGCCTCCGGTTCCGAAGCTGAATCAAACTCAAGATCTGGTTCTGGTTCTGGTTATGAATCTGATGGTGTTGTTGGTCTAGCATTTGCTTCGAACAAGACTTCAATTTCATTCTTCACCAACCAAAGCAGTGAAGATGAATCTCCAGCTTACTGCTTCATGGCCAAAGCTAAGGTATCCTCTTCTAAGAATTCCTACGATACTTCTGATGGATCTGCTTATGAAAGTAACTCTAGGATAAGCTATGCCAAAGTTGCCAAAATTGCTTCTATCCAACAAGATGAACTAGATTCACTAAGTGAAACTATTCAAAAATCTGAGACTTTGTTGATCGATGAGATTGAGAAAGTTCAAACTTTGACCAATGAGCATGCTGCTCTGAGGGAAAAGTATGATGAACTTTCCTCTCGGCATGATCTTCTCTCAGTGGACTACGAGAAGCTAACCTATGAATTCCTTCAAAGGAAATGGCTCTCGAGAAATTGAGAGAGGCTCATGAAGAGTTGGAGAGTGTCAATCTCACGCTCATTTCTCAACAGAGCTCGGGAGCTAAAAATGAATCTTCTTCACCTTGCTTGACTTGTTTGGAACGAAGTAAAATTGAGTCTATTTCTGAGAAATCGAAAGGAAAGCAACCTATTTTTATTGATGATGCTAACCCCTCGAACGAGGAAACCATTACCGAGGAACTCCTCAGGTTGAGAAATTTATTTGAAACAGGCATGTTCAAAAGTGTGCAGGGACACCAGTACATATGTGATATCCTAAGGAAGGCTCTACTTCATAGGAATCCTCGAAATGAAGGAGTTGGTTTCGTAAGGAAACTCAACCCTGATGGCACCTACTGGTAACCCGAGCAGTATCCTAAAACTGTCTGGGTTCTGGCGAAGGAAAAGCCCATTGATATTGATAACCTTTCAGGTTTCAGTTGCAAAATTGATAAGGCTATTGTTGATGAATCACTTGATTCTGACTACAAGCTTGTCAAAGATCAGGAAGGAAAGGTGTCGGCTGAATTCGTCGGTACTCCTCCGAATAATGGTTTTTATAAGCGACAGATTTGGGTTCGCAAATCTCTCGTAGAAAAACTGCCCCCGAACCATTCTATGCAGGGAAAATCCTCGGTGCCACCGAATCACTACTATTCTCTCGAGGATAGAAATGAACCCTTGGTGCCTGCTTCAAATGTTCCCAGAAGGAATATTATCGAGTTGATAGAAATTTCTATCGTCATCGTGACAATAATACCAAAACTGCTATTACCAACCAGTACTCTAACCCCTTGTCGAGGAATTATATTTATGGTGTGCTTGATGGTCCCGATCAACAATATAATCATGTTCGCTATAATATCGCTGCCTCATCTAGCACTTCCATGCCTTCCAAGTCACCTACTCGTTTGTGGGTGGTTAAGAAGAACTAATTCTTCTACAGGGCTATGTCTCCGGTGGATCCGAATGGGTCATGGATAGTGGTTGTACAAATCATATGACCGGAGACAAAGATTTGTTCACCGAAGACAAACTTACTGAATCTTCTCAGAGATATATTACCTTCGGTGACAACAACAAAGGAAAAGTACTTGGTTTGGGTAAGGTTGCTATATCGAAGGATAAGCATATTGACAAGGTTATGCTTGTTCAATCACTAGGATATAATCTTATGTCTATCTCAAAACTTTGTGATATGGGTATGCTTGTACTGTTTTATGCTTCTCGTAGTGTTGTCTTTTCACAGGATGATTATTCCTTCGTGTTCGAAGGATATCGCAAAGGTGATCTTTATATTGTTGATTTCTCTTCGGGACCTGCAGTGTCCACATGTTTAATGGCCAAAGCCACTTCTGGTTGGTTATGGCACCGAAGACTTGGTCATGCAGGAATGAAAAATCTTCAAACCCTTATCTCGAAGAAGAATATCGTTGGAATTGATAATGTGAAATTCGATAAAGATCATCTATGCAGTGCCTGTGAAGCAGGAAAGATTGCCAAGAAACATCATTCAGCAAAAACTATAATGACTACTACTCGTCCTCTTGAATTGCTTCATATGGATTTATTCGGTCCTCAAAATTATGCTAGTCTTGGAGGTAACAAGTATGGTCTGGTTATTGTTGATGATTTCTCTCGATATACTTGGGTTTTCTTTCTAGATAACAAGAGCAAGGTTGTTGAAATTTTCAAAACCTTCGCAAAGAGAGCTCAGACTGAATATGAATTATCTCTCAAGCATATCAGAAGTGATAATGGTACAGAATTCAAAAATACTCGTATCGAAGAATTTCTTGATGAATATGGATTTACTCATGAATTCTCTGCTGCTTATACACCGCAACAAAATGGTGTGGTCGAGAGAAAGAATCAAACACTTATTGAAATGGCCAGAACAATGCTTGCTGAATACAAGACTCCTATCAGGTTTTGGGCCGAAGCAATTAATACTTCATGTCATATCATCAACAAGGATTATCTGCACAAATTTCTGAAGAAAACTTCACATGAACTCATCACTGGTAAAACCCGAATGTTTCATATCTCAGAGTTTTTGGTGCTCCATGTTATATCAGAGATATGAATCACAGCTCCAAGTTTGCCCCAAAGGCTCACGAAGGTTTTCTCCTAGGTTATGGTTCGAATTCTCACACTTACAGAGTTTACAACTCTCATCTTGGCAAATATGTAGAAACTGTAAATGTTCGATTTGATGAAACTAATGTCTCTCAAAAGGAGCCATTACCTCTTAACCTGGATGAACCTCCCTTGGATGAAGTTATCAGGTACATGGCTATTGGAGATATTCTACATGTCGAAGGAAATGCACATCAAGCCAACAAGGATGACGATGGCCCAATGTTCCCACACATAGCCCGGGGCGCTGGAGATGAACATCCTGAAGCTAATGATGTACAGGTCGAAGGAGAACGCATAAACGAAGAAAATGCTCAACCCGAAGGAGAAGCTGAACCCGAAGGAAATGATCCTGAAGGACATGCTGATCCTGGAGGCCAAGTTGATCCCGAAGATCAACCGGATCCTCAAGCTGTTGAAGAAGCTTTACCTAGTGTTCGAAGAAGAGTGGACGTCGACTCAATACTCGAAGAGATTCGTTTACCAGGTCGTCCCACCACTCGTTCCCGTACTCGTTTAGCTAACTTCTGTGGAAAATTTTTCGTTTGTATCCATGCTAGAACCATCGAAATTCGATGAAGCCATGAAGGACTCAGACTGGATGACTGCAATGCTCGAAGAACTTAATCAGTTCGAGAGAAATAAAGTCTGGTCCCTAGTCGATAGACCTGATCCCAAGAAGCATAATATCATTGGTACGAAGTGGATTTTTCGCAACAAGCAAGATGAAGATGGCATTGTTGTAAGGAATAAAGCTCGACTAGTTGCACAAGGCTACACCCAAATCGAAGGTATTGATTTCGGTGAGACTTATGCTCCTGTTGCTCGACTTGAATCCATTCGTGTCATGCTTGCTTTTGCCAATTACAATGGTATATTGCTCTATCAAATGGATGTCAAAAGTGTATTTCTTAACGGTGAAATCGAAGAAGAAGTATATGTTATGCAGCCACCAGGTTTTGAAGACCCGAAGAATCCTGACAAGGTGTACAGGTTGCATAAGGCTCTTTATGGGTTAAAGCAAGCACCTCGTGCTTGGTATGAAACACTAAAGGATTTTCTTCTGAAGAAGGGCTTCAAACCAGGAACAACTGATCCGACTCTATTTACTCGTGCATACAAAAATGATCTTTTGTGTGTAAAATTTATGTTGATGATATTATATTTGGCTGTACTAACCTTGATATCAGCGAAGAATTTTCTCGTATGATATCGAAGAAATATGAAATGTCTATGATGGGTGAATTGAAGTTCTTTCTCGGGCTTCAAATCCGTCAATAGAAGAATGGTACTTTCATCTCTCAAGAGAAGTATCTCAGAGATTTCCTAAAGAAGTTTGATCTTGTCAATTGCAAAACTATCAAGACTCCAATGCCTACGAATGTTCATCTAGATGCAGATGAGAAGGGCAAACCTTTCGATCAGAAGCAATATCGCTCGATGATCGGTTCGCTTCTTTACCTTTGTGCATCTAGACCTGACATTATGCTATCAGTTTGTATGTGTGCTCGTTTTCAGGAAAACCCGAAAGAATCTCATCATATTGCTGTCAAGTGAATTCTTCGATATCTGGCTCATACACCAACTTTGGGATTATGGTATCCCAAGGGTGCCTAGTTTGATCTCGTTGGATATTCTGATTCTGACTGGGCTGTTGATCGAGTCGACATGAAATCCACCTCAGGCACATGTCATTTTCTCGGTAGATCTCTTGTCTGTTGGGATTCGAAGAAACAGAATTGTGTATCTATTTCTACGACTGAAGCCGAGTATATTGTTGTCGGTTCATGCTGCACTCAAATTATGTGGCTCAAGCATACGCTGAAAGATTATGGTATTCTTGTGAAGAAAATTCCATTGCTATGTGATAATGAGAGTGCTATCAAAATTGCCCATAATCCTGTGCAACACTCTCGACGAAGCATATTGATATTCGTCATCATTTTCTTCAAGATCACGTTCAGCGAGAAGATATTGTTATCAGCCATGTTCTCACCGAAGATCAATTGGATGATATCTTTACGAAGCCCCTGGATGAGAAAAGGTTTTGTGCACTAAGGTGTGAGTTGAACATTTTGGACTCACGCAATGTGCAGTAAGATCATAACTATCGATACTATGTATTATATGTTTTCTTTCTATGTTGTTTACTTACGTTAGTTTTCTATCGTGTTTTATTTTTCATTTTTTTTGTTCGTTTGGTGTTGTCCTATACACTTATCACTCCGAGTTTTATCACTGTTTTTCCCTCGGATTGATTAAGCATCAAACCCTGTTTTCCCTCTATTCTATCCCTACCCCATCTTTGCTTTTCTCTCGTGAACATGTATATTTGTACTCGATTAAGATTCCCTTCGAATGTCATTTGATTCCGAAGGAAAATCTATCGAACATTTATCTACTTTTATACTCGATGTTCAATGAGTTTGGTCTCGGACGTGGAGCAACTTTCTTTCGGTTCGTTGGGATTTTCCCGCGATTACCGCCACAAAATCCGTCTGTTGAATGCGAAGAGACGTGGAATCTGCGCCGTTGGATCAGATCTGACAGTTATGTCAGACCCCTCCCCTATAAATACTGATCCACCCCACTGGCACAGACCACGCAATTCCCTCGACTTCATCTCTCCGCTCCCGAAGCTCTCTCTCGCGCGTCGCCGTGTCGTTCTTCGCCGGCGACTCTCTCGCCGCTTTGCTGCCGGAAGAAAGTCGCCGGAGACCTTCCCGTCGACGAGGAACTTCATCCGCGCCGCCGTAGCCGCCGCACATCACCAAGTTAGGGTATGTGAGGCTCTGGACACGATTCCAATCTCATCTGTTCATCGTGCTCCGGATTTGTTCTTGATTTTACATTATTTGTTTTAGGTTTGCTTGATCCGTTCGGATCATTGAACTTTGGGAAATCAGTTCGTAGGATTCTCTGTCGATTCCCAATCTGGTCTAGGTAAGAAATCCCTCAGATTCTCTCACTTAGACATATCCCACAGATGCATATCGATAGATTTACGCTTGTGCAATTCTTTCATACAAGTTCTTCGTTAGATTAACACTCGATGAAAATCTAGCCTAGCACTTCCATGAAAAACTTGCTTCAAGACAAATTCCTCGATATGTTTACTGCGTTCAAAATGCTTTTCCTCGAAAACAGGTTGTACTTGTTCACAACTTCCCTATATTCCCTCGTATCTATCTGTTTCGCAGGAAAATGTCTGGGAACGAAGGAAATGTCAGAGCACCCAAGCGTGTGGGAGGTCGTACAAGAATCACTAACAACTCAGAAGGTTTGTCAGAGGATTTGATCATTGAGAAAAACTTGAGAACGCCTGAAGGCTCAAAAGATGAACGTACGAGAGAAAACAGACTGCAAGAAATTCGAAGGCTTCAAGCACTTCGTTGGTATGAATACAAGTCAATTATTCGTCACCGGGAGAGGTTGTTTGCTTTGAAAAATCCTTGGTCCGATGTCAAATCATTAAGGCCCAAGTGGACGAAAGATAATCGACCACCTCCTCCAGATGATGCTTACCCGTCCTCTCTCAAAACACCTGCTGATTTTAAAGAGTTGGTTGAGGCTCGGGAAGCACGAGCGCAAAAACTTAAGGAAGCCAAAGCAAGAAAGGAGGCTGCTGCTGCTGAGGGTGCCGAGGAAGTTGGCCCAAGTGCTAAACCGAAGGCTGGCAAGAAATCTGCCAAGTGAAAGAAAAAGGAAGTCATTGTTTCTCCACCAGAGGCATCTTCTGAAGAAGAAGCCAATTCATATGATCAAGACCCTGGCACAGAGGCTGACATTGAGGATATTTCTCTGAAGAAAAGGTCGAGCAATAAAGGCATCGGGATCCAGGAGCCAGCTGCTAAGGCTCCTCGAGCAACAATTGACATGACCAACTTGGTCACAGATCCGCCTATTTCCTCTGCTCCCCCAGTACAATCTCACAGACAAAAACCTTCAGTCAGGTCGAAGGGAAAGCAAGCCCAAGTGGCTGAAGATGATGAAACTCTCATCCAGCGAAAGGAAAGGCTGGACAAGCAACAAACACTTGAAGCACTAGACTTGGAAAAGGAAAAACTGTTCAACTTTCACAGTCAGCCCGAGCATAAAAAGGCCCAGGTTGCTAAACAGTTGGGCATTTTGCATCTGGTTAGCGACAAGTATAAACGCCAGATTGAAGAAGGCACTGTCCCTAGTGCTCCGAAGGAAAAGGTCGTGGCCCCAAGTGCCACCGAGAAAGTGGTGACTCCCACAGTCACGAAGGAAAAGGATGCAGCCGCTAGTGCTGCGAAGAAAAATGCTGAGGCCCCCAGTGCCTCGAAGGGAAAAGCTGCGACCCCTAGTGCTGTAAAAAACCCGTTGTTGCTGCCAAGGCCACCAAGGAGGCCGAGAAGAAAGCCAAAGAGGCCAGGCAGAAGGCTCAGGCTGCTCCAGTTCCTCGAGTGGCTCCTGCTCCTGCTCCTGCTGCTCCAGTTGTGTCCAGCCCTCGTGCCGATGAAGAAAACTCCAACGAAGGAGATTCTGCTGCAAATGCTTCATGGGATGCAGCACAGATTTCACACGTACTTTGGAAAATGGCTACCACACCGAGCAAAGTCACTGCAGAGGATGATGTCCCACCAGAGATACAAGAGTGAGTTGCTCGATACATGATTCGTTGGGAAGAATGTCTTACCCAGGATCGAAAGGACAGAGAACAAGAGAGGTTTTACACCCAGCAGCTCCAAGAAGAAACTGAGGACCTTGTGTCCTGATAGTTTTTCAAATCCAAGATTGCAACCCTTGAAGCATCCAGAAGGGCTCAGAAGGAAAACATAACTGCTGTTAATGACAAGGTTCGACAAGTTGTATCTGCTATGTGCAAGGAGCACAATGAAGCCATGTCCAAGAGACAATCACGTAAGAGAAAGTCTGCTGCCCCAACCTCTGCGCATGGGATGCCAAAGATCGAAAAGAATGCCAAGAAACAAAAGTCTACCGAGGTCGTTGCTGCAACAGCACGACAGGAAACTGCACCACCCCCCACCAAGAAACCCACTCCTCCACGTAAGAAAACTCCACCACCGCGCCAAACCACTCCACCCCCTCGCCAAGCCACTCCTCCACCTCGACAACAAACACCACCACCTCGTCAACCATCACCACCAAGAGCTTCGTCGCCACCACCCAACCCACCATCACCACCTAGTGTCATTCCATCGACCACCCCAGCCATCGATACCCAAGCTCAAGCTGAGACCGAGCAACCTGCTCAGGTCGAGCAAGAACCTCAGGCTACCATTCCAAATGCTCAGAAGGATTATTCCTCTACCCAGACTCTGCATGAAGGAGAAGATGCAGAAGTTGATATAACCACTATTTCTTCTTGTCAAGATGCTGCCGAAGGAAATAGTTCTGGCGATGCCAGTTCGAGTGGAAGTTCTTCCTCCTCCTCATCAAACTCTTCGGACGAAGAAATGTTGGATGTTTTTTCCCAACTAAATGAAGATATGGAGGCCATGGAGACTGAGGAGGCCACCCAAAATGTCAATGCCGACGAAGGAGTTGCCGTCGACGCACGGGCCGAGGAAAATGCTCCTGCAGCCATCCCAGCTCAGGATATTGTCAATGTTCCATCTTCAATTCCTCGTCTTGCTGAGCAAATATATCAAATGCCCGATAATGCTGCTGAAGTCTTTCCAGTCGATGAGCTGCTTCTTTCTGCTCATCCGAGAGAAATGCTGCCCCTATTCCGCCCTGATGTTCCTCGCGGAGGCCCTATCTTCAAAAGGCGTGAACACAAGCCGTTTTTCTTCGGGACCAATCCCTACGAGAAGCCCAGGAATGCATATTCTCTTCAGTTTTGGACCCAAGAGCAAGCCATCTACTACACCCTTGTGTTGTACAACAAGGCGAGAGTTTCCCAGCATCAGTATCTAGATATGCCTTCGGTGTACGCAACTTCATGTTTCGAGAATGTTGCCGAAACAATTGATGGTCTGCATGCTCATAAAATGTTTGCTCTCGATTTTGGCTTCAATACCGAGCTCATTAAGCAGTTTTATGCCACGTTGTATGTCACTGATGATCCTGAGAATTCGAAGACGTGGAAATTTGATTACATGATCCAAGGCCAAGTATTTCACATGACTGTCGATCAATTTCTGGCCATCATCAATTTACCTCGGTTTGAAGGATTACCACACAAGATTCATGAATTACTTGCTCCAACTCCTGCTGAATTTTCCTCTTTGATGAATCCAGATGTCGTAAGAGATCACTACCCAGCTGAGCCGAAGCCAAGACACTTAGTTTTTGAAGCAAAGGCATGGTTCTATATTCTTTCGAAGACCTTGATGCCAATGCTCGATGTGCACGATGATTTTCCAATTCCTCATGATGTGCAACTGGCTCTATTGAAGTTAGTCCACGGTCATCCCTTCGATTTTGAAGACTACTTCATTCGCACGTTGGTGTCTTGTGCTGATGATCACAATTCCCACAAGCCATATGCACCTTGGCTGATGGCGATCTGCAATTACTCTCGAGACGTGCCATTCCCTGTATCAATATTCCCGAAATTTTTCACTCCACTAGTCAGGGAAGTATTGCAAATTGTTACCCGGCCCAACGATCAGTTTGCTGAGCATACTGGCATCCGCGCCCAAATGACTGAGCGTAATATTCACTCGAAATTTATCAAGCCAGTGCACCACATGGAGGTTTCTCTTCGGTCCCAGCAAATGCTTCAACATCACATTGAACAAGATTTCCTTCAGAAGCAAAAGCTGATGGATGAGATAAACCATTTGCGCAATATTGCCATGAACAACAATCAGATGTTGCGTGAATGTCTTCGCCGCGATTGGAAAGGGCTGCGGAAATTCAATTCCCTCGGTCAGCTTCAGCGATGTGGCTTCGAAGAATATCCTCCCCATCTTAACAGGGACTGGACCAATGATGATCGAGTAGATCGCCCGGATTTCAATATTCCTCTGCTGTCGAAGAACAGGGACGTGCTCAGTGTTGATGATTTCTATCACATCACCGTGAACACCATTTCTTCCGATTCCGAGAAAGAAGAAGCTCCTCCACGCCAAGAGAGAGTTTACTCTCCACTTCCTCGAAGCCCCAGGAGCCCGCCGGAATCGCAGCTGGAATCTTTTGGAGATCAACACTCCTTTCGCACGAAGATTACTCCACCGGGCGGCCGCCCCATTCGTCGCGCTCCAACGCTCACCGAATCTTCTCGACGTCGCCAGCGCCGCCCAAGCGAGTAGGGATTTCTTTCGACCCTATTCTCTCGACTTTTTGTACGTTGTGACAAAAAGGGGGAGATTTAGTGGCATCGAAGAAATTAGTTTGCCTACGGGGTTAAGGGCTTTGCTTTTCGTTCGTTGAACTTTTGAACTTTGAGGTTTCTAAGTAGTTTCAACAAACTTTCGATTCATATTCGATCTGGTTGTAACTAACTCTAAGTAGGTCTGTGAACTGCTACTTTTCATCGTAAGATATCTATCTGCTGCTTGCGATACTTAACCTTTTGCAGGAAGCTATCTTTTGTATAAGTTCACAGGTCATTCGAGGAGATTGCATATTTCTTATTGGATATTATCTGGAATGCAATTTCACTCGCTAAGATTATTGATGTTTTTCCCTCGACTCTACTTGTCAAATATGCACTTCACAGGAAACTCTTATCTTCCGTGCATACATCAAGGGGGAGTATTTCATCGATCTTAGCACCGGTTTATCATCGAAAACTCAAAACTTTCAAATTATTTATCGATGCCTGTTTTGTCAACAATCGTCCAAACAGGGGGAGATTGTAAGAGCAAGCTTTGCCCCCGAAGGTTTTGGAGATTGTTGGACAAAGCAGAAATGGAACTAATATTGTTTTCGAGTATAAACAGATACTTAGGTTCCGAAAGAATGGAGTTTGCGAGGAGAAGGTCGAAGGGCAACTCACTGCAGCGAAGCTGCAGTTATCTACCGAAACCTTTGAAGGAAGACGACCCCTAAAAATGTCGTTGAAGAAGAGGTCTCTCTCGAGTAAAAGCGCAACGAGGAGAAAGCTGAAGCTGGTCGAAGACTTAGTCTTTTTACTAGTTTCTCTTTATTTTCTTGAGTCGTAGGAAAAACCGTACTATCAAGAGGGGTTTGCTAGTTGAGATCTTTGTCGAAGTGAATTTGATCTGCTCAACCTAAACCCACGAAAGCCTACCGAGAGAAATCTTACTGAGTCGAGTGAATAGCTCGAAGGAAAAGTCATCGCACTTCGTGCCTTCGAGAGAGAACTCGCTCGGTAAGTCAGCTTACTTGTTCCTCAAGTAAAGTTGCGCAGTGATTGGAATCCGCCCGTTGTGAACACGCGTCAAGCGGTCGCATTGGGTCACTTCAGTCATTTTACCCATTGGGATCGCCAACTATAAATACCCCGCACCTACCCACCATTTCGGGTTGGCTGCTCCACTGAAGATTCTAAGACAAAAGTACCGTGAGCATCCCAAGAGAGATCCATCGAGAGAAAACCAAAACCCAAGTCTGAACTGACTTGAGCAATTCACAAATACTTAGGTTGAGATTAGCCGATCTTTTTATCTTGGAGAACTGCAAGTCTCCTAGACGGTTAGGCGTCACCTGTCAAGCAGTCGAAGAGAAATTGTCGCTGCTGAAGGAAGTTTGTAAAGGTCTCGGAGATGTCCTGAATCATCTACCATGAGTGAAAACTGGACAAGCTCGAGGAGTTTGTTGCAGTGGAGAATAGGAAGGAGAGAGTTTTGCTCCAGGTGTTCAATCACCAGTCCCTCCAACCAGACGTAGCACTTTGCAGAGTGTGAACTGGTTTACCAAACATCGTTGTGTCAGGCTCGTTTTCCTTCTCGCATTTACATTAAGTATTTACTCGTTGCTTGTTTGTATTCGATGTTTTCCTTCGCTCCCAATCCTCTCGAGCCATGCATGTCTTTCGATACTGTATTTCCTTCGAAATGCCTATAGTCCTTCGCAGTTTGCATGAATTTCTTCTAAGTTCCTTAGAATTTTTAGAAGTGATCATTCACCCCCTCCCCCTCTGATCATTCTTGAGCTTTCAAATATTCACCATGTTACAATTTACATTGAGTTACACTAGTCCAACCAACACCTTACCAAAGGGCCCATGGCCCTACCCACTCTCTTTTGTTTTTCTTTCTTCTAGAAAACAAAAGAGGAGCACCTTCCCCTAATGGGTCCAATGTGGCCATTAGGGGTAATCCACTTTATTTAATTATTTAAATTATATTTTAATATTTAATTCATTAATTAAATACAAAAACATCTTTAAATAACTTTATGGAAATTTTAGAACCTCAGAACTTTTTTTGACAGCCCTCCAAATTTTTTCCGAAATTCTCTCTTATTTCTCCGATGATCCCGATGATTCTGAATATATCCTTATGCGTCGTATACCCTTAAGTGTGTTACCCTACGGTTCGGGAGAACTCCAGACATGACCGAGACATCTCTTCGATCAATGACTAACAACGGGATCTAGAAAACCCACGATGGCCCCTACGCTTCCATGAATTTACTTTATCGCTTGAACCTTAAACGTCGAGTCCTATTCCCTTTATCACTTTGATACTTGACTTGTCTGAGATCTGATAGTCGGTATCATCATACCCTAGTTCAATCTTGTTACCGACAAATGCTACTTAACTCGTTCCCGTGATATTCAATCCTCGTGACATAGTCATGTGTTGCAACTTCGGATGTAATCTCACCGAGTGGGCCAAGAGTATCTTTCCGTCTCGCGGAATGGATAAACCCCGATCTTCATCAACATATCCCTTTGGAATACCTGAAGACACCTTTATGATCACCATGTTACGGTGTGACGGTTGATGCAATCAAGGCAGCCTCCGGAGATAGTGATTAAATACGATCTCACGGTCTAAGGATTAGGTTACTATGTTTCATAATTATCGCAATGTTAAACTTTGTGACTTGACCGCGTTGGAATACTTATATTGGTTAAACGCCCATCACATCATTCACCTAATGACATGACCCCATTGTAAACAGACATACAATGTCCCATGATCGGTAAACCTTGATCATCAATTGCTCAATGGACTACTTGAATAGAGGCTACTAGGGACCTGGTTTGTTTTCATACCACATGAGTATTAATGTTTCCACTTAATACAATTATAGCATGGTATTAAACTTATTATGAACTAATGAAATATGCTAATAAACATGCTTTATTATTTTGTCTCTAGGGCATATTTCCAACAGTACCGTCTCACAAGCTGACCATAGTCCGGGCAATTGATCAAGGGGATGAACGTGTCATAGCGGCGTTGAGCAAACCAGGAGCAGCTGGACGAAGACATGGCTCTGGACAGAGAATGGCGACAACGCCGCGGAGAAGGCGCGTGCAGAGAATGGCAACGACGACAACGAGGGGCTAGGAATTTTGGGTGACGGCACGAGCAAAGGGGTTACAACTAGGGATTTGGCTGAATTGAACATGAATAGGGAATTTGGGGGAAAGGGGTCTTGTTCTGAAAAGAATTGCAAAGAACATCCTCATGCACACGGGTCACCTAGAGCTAGAGTCTACGTGGACACGTGATCCAAATCCGCCACGATGGTAAAATACATACGTCTAAAAATCATCTAAAGTGACCATACTAATCCTCGCCAGCAAGTTATGTTATCGTAACTGTGCATTTTTTAATACAGTGACCAAAGTGATTAAGTGGACAAATTTCAATCATCGAAACTGCGTTTTACCCATTCAACATTTTGGGTGTCATACTGTGGAAGAGACAGAGGGGGCAGTTTAAAAGCAACCCCTAGCTTTGAAGCACTTTACAAAAAAGAAAAGGAAAGTCACATTCCATAACTTGTTTGAAAAATCAAGGAGTAGGTATCATATCAATCAATAATACAATGTGGGCCAGTCAGGCTATGGGTAGAGGAGTAGTTAGCCAAGTAACCTTCCTAGAAAGAAGAGAGGAGAAGAATCAGAATCAATCAACAAACTCCTCGTGCATTCGGGTTTGAGTTTGAGCCAACCAGCCAACCAAACCACGACCCGATCTGACTCCCCCCATTCTCCCCCCTCCTGTTCATCGGGTCAAATCAAATCCCCTCCTCCCTCCCCTCCCTAATCCCCCAATCTCGAGTCGAGCTCACCACCACCACCACCAAGCTCAGATCATCAAACCCCTCCCGCACTCCACCCCCACTCCCCGCGCCGGCGTCCTCCCCCGCGCGCACGCGCACAGCAATCGGAGGAGCCCCGATTCGGTCCGGGGTGTCCATCCAGGAAACAGGGGAGATCAAGAAACCCTCCCCTCCCCCCTACCTGCCAGGACCGGGGATCGATCGCTCGCTCGCTTGGTGGATTCTTGTCGGCTTCCCGCGCACGCCAATGCCGGATCCGGTTCGGCCGGCCGCCTCCTCCTGCCCCGCGCCGCCGCCGTCATGGCGCCTCTGAATCTCGCGGGCTGCCGCGGACCCCGCCGATGCTCGCTGGATTCCCTGCCGACGACGGAGCAGGAACCGCCGCAGCCGGCGGCGACGAGGTGCGACGATGCAGATCCGGCTCTCGCCGAGCATGAGGAGCATCACCATCTCCAGTAGCAATGGACTGCTAGACTTGATGAAGCTCAAGACCGCCGCGCGCCACTTCTCGTACCGGACCGTCTTCCACACCGTCCTCATCCTCGCCTTCCTCCTCCCCTTCGTCTTTATTCTCACCGCTGTCATGACCCTTGAGGGCTTCAACAAGTGCTCCTCCCTAGGTATGTATGCGTCCCTGCCTCAGTTAGCCTGCCCGCTTGCACTGCTAGTTCCATTCTTGAGATGATGTAGTGCCTTGGGGTCTTAGCTGCTGTAGAGTTTAGAAGATAGACAACATAATGGCTGGCTGACAAGTGATGCGCAATGTGCTTGTGGAATGTGTGACTTTTGCTGCAATTTGGGTGCTTAATAACTTGATGGGTTTGACCTAAATCTATGTTACATTGTTATATGTGCAACTGCATTGGTGGTGAATAACACCACTTGCAGTTACTGGAGTCTATAGGGTCCACTTAGGCCTTTTATGTGGTTGCATGTGTGTGCTTCTTAGGTGGATTAACCGTTTACTTAGTTTAATTGAGCTGTGGAGACCACCTATTTGGTCTATTGTATAGAAGATAAGTAGACATGAGGACGCTTATGAAGAAGCTTAAACTGTTTCCTTCTTCACTTTGAGAATGTCTTGATTGTTTCAGTGAAAAAATAGTTGCATTTTTGTTAACATTACAAACATTTTGTACGCTAAGCCATGCATGATAGCTATATGCAATGTCCCTAGTCTTCTATGTTACAGGAAGCATCGATTCTTGCACTGATATTTAGATTTGGGAACTGCTAAAGAACACCGTAGTTAGCTAACTAGAACACTGAAATCCTACACCCCAGTGGAATGCTGCCATCATTTCTGACAAACCAGGAGTTTGGTCTAAATGTTATGCCCGGAGAAAAAAGATATTATGTATATGGGTCTATTATCTTAGGCATTCCAATTGCTTTGTAGTGTGTCCCATTTTAATATTCTCTTTTGTTCAGTATTGTTTTATTATACTTAAATTGGGTACATATGTTATTTACCATCATACCTCAACGATTATTTTATTTTATATACTTCTACCCTCATTATTTGGCCACCTTCTCGAACATGATTTATATTCAATGCTTAAATTTATTCATGATTACATTGTATAGTTTGTCCAGTAAATCACTTGGTACAAATTCATCTCTGATTGTTATCATTTACCAGATTGTCTGGGCAGACGGTTAGGTCCACGTCTTCTCGGTAGGGGTGATGATGGCTCCATGGTACTAACATGTGCTTGCACTTCCTTTTAGTCCTTTTGATACTTTATTTAGTTCTTAATTGTTCACCGAACTTGAATGTGCAGAGGCTTGTAAGAGATTTGTATAGGATGCTCGATGAAATAAACTCAGAGGATGTTCCTGTTGATCTAAAAGTGGCAGAATCTTTTGATGATTTCATCTGGGATACAAAGAATAATGATTATGATTTGAAGTCATTTGCTTTGAGGCTGAAGGCCACGGTAAGCATTGATGCTTACAAATGCTGTATAGTGATCACCTAAAGTTTTCAAACGCAAAGCACATAGCGTATGCAATAAGGGATCACTATCTTAAAGTTTTACCTTTCATCTACTCCTCTTTGTTCAGCAAGTTGCAGACCTTGTACTGATTGTTTACATAATTACATACAGATGGAGACAATGGATAAGGAATTGAGATCATCCAGGTTATCCGAGCAGCTAAACAAACATTATGCAGCAATCGCAATTCCTAAAGGCCTTTACTGCCTTTCATTGCGTCTAACTGACGTATACTCCTCAAATGCCCTTGCAAGGAAACAGCTGCCACCCCCTGAGTTGGTCCCTCGTCTTTCCGACAACTCCTATTTCCACTTTGTTTTAGCGTCAGACAACATCCTTGCAGCTTCGGTTGTGGTCAGATCAACAGTTAGATCAGCATTGAAGCCTGAGAGGATAGTCTTTCATGTCATTACTGACAAAAAGACCTATCCTGCCATGCATTCATGGTTTGCATTGAATCCTCTCTCTCCTGCCATTATTGAGGTGAAGGGTGTTCACCAATTTGAATGGTTAACGAAAGAAAATGGTCCAGTTCTTGAAGCTATAGAAATACAGCATATTGCCAGAAGTCGTTACCATGGAAATCACCTTGCAAGAACCACTGCAGGTGACAGCCCAAGAGTTTTTGCAGCCAAGCTGCAGGCAGGAAGTCCAACATATACTTCTGTGCTCAATCATATTCGTATATACTTGCCTGAGGTATAAAAACTTTCTTCTAATCATCTTATGAACAAGTTAGCATGTATAAAATGTGATACAAGGATGTGGTGACACAACCAACCACAAAGATTGATTTCCCCTTCTTTTGGTGTCAAGAGGCAACCAATATTGCATAAATACCTTTTGCACAAATGTATGGCAATTGAAAGTGATCCACAGCTAGTTAAAAATTCTAATTTTCCTTTTGTTTTTTTAGATATTTGGTATTTTGTAAAACTGCAGAGAAGATTTCTGTGGTGCTGCATAACTGCATGCTTGTTAGTGCTTCTTTTTTTGTTCAATATCAACAATCACATAATAACACTTACAATTTGTCAAAACAGTTATTCCCAAGCCTCAGCAAGGTTGTATTTCTTGATGATGATATTGTTGTCCAACGTGACCTGTCATCACTTTGGGATATTGATCTAGCTGGGAAGGTAAATGGAGCTGTTGAGACATGCAGAGGTGGAGATAGTTGGGTGATGTCTAAGAGGTTCAGGAATTATTTTAACTTCTCTCATCCGCTCATTGCTGCCAACTTTGATCCATTGGAATGTGCGTGGGCGTATGGCATGAACATTTTTGACCTTGCTGCATGGAGGAAGACAACCATTAAAGATAAATACCACCATTGGGTCAAAGAGGTAAACATATATATCACTATCTCCATTTTCATATCTACACCTTTAGTTATTTATGATTTCTTTTTGCCATTTCATGGTAACAAGTTAATTTGCAAGTTGCAACTATTGGATGTCCAGCATGCCCCTTATTTGACCATAAGTTTCTAATTGCACCAACTTAAACTGCATAGAGCACTGACTTTTCAAATATTTGGAGATTTTGTCTTCACTGCTGAAAAAGGTGCGAGTGATGCTGAAGCATTGCTTTCTGCTTCACGTGATAGTTGGCACTCTGCTTGTTCCATATTTAAACATTTATAAATTCATATTGGGGAGTGCCAGTCTTATTCATTTTATTTATTTTGCCTCCAGAATCTGAAGTCAAACTTCACGCTTTGGAGGCTTGGAACTTTGCCACCTGGGCTTATAGCATTTAAAGGCCATATTCATCCGATCGATCCATCATGGCATCTTTTAGGTTTGGGGTATCAGGAGAAGACAGATATCTCTAGTGTTCGGAAAGCAGCAGTTATACATTACAATGGACAAAGTAAACCGTGGCTGGATATTGGTTTTAAACATCTCCAACCATTTTGGACGAAACATGTGAACTACTCGAATGAATTTGTAAGGAATTGTCATATAATGGAGCCTCAGTTGTAGATTGGCGAGACAAAAGATTCAACAAATAAAGGCGTAAATTAAGTGGAATTAAATTCGTTATTTGGAGACCTGCATCGAAGGGTATCCAGGGAATGAACATAATTAGTTACATGTGCAGATGCAGCATATTCAATGAACAGGAAGGAATGTTTTGTTCCCATTTACACGAGGATCCCTTTCCTTTTATTTTATTCCATTTGTATCATAGCTCATGAAATTACACTATTGTTTAGGATGGTTCTTTTGTACTTGATGGAGTATTATAAATTGCTTGATTTGGCAGAGTTGATGATATGCCCATCACTACTGTAATTGCTGGAGAGTGAGTATACAGTTCACCATGTGAAGATGGTCAAATTTTGATTTTGCAAAAAACATCCTTGTACATTGTGCACCCAGTGTTTTTGATGTATTTATGGTGATCATCTCAAATGAAACTTACTTTTCATTCCATGTACATTGGGTCCTTTCTATCTGATTTTTTTTTGGTTTATTGCACGCACTTGCATGTATTGGTCGTTTGACTATATTGTAAGTGTTTATAGAGAAGCAATGATTTCAATGTATGCTGGTTAGTGGATAGATAAGTGGCAGTTATAATTTATTTATTTTTATAGTAGGAAACAATCTCTCTCTTCATTTAATTATATAGATTTAAATCTATATGATTATTATTCTTCAATTTCTTCTAATGCAGGAAAAACTCTCAATGTTTTGTCTATTTTGATAAATATTAGGAGTATTGCTGAACATCAAGGAATTGTGATTAACAATCAAGTAACTATATAAGGTGATGGATATATGGTGATGGAAGAAAGAACATAGATGGCCCAATTGGGGCACAACATCAACACAAATCATTTTCAGTATTGGTATTGTTGAGAAGGGCTATATTGTTATAGCTTTAAACCTCACATGGTATCCTATCTAAAAACTATAGTTGATCATTGCTAGCAAGCGTCAGCCTCAAAATCTGGGAAGACGACGAATGCAATGGATAGCGGTGCGACATAGATCGGTGAACTGGCTGAAACTTGAACTGGGAACAGCGGAGGGATGTTGCCATCTTCGGTAAGCTCTAGAGGAACTCCATTCAGCAGCATGGTGCGCGCAAGAGGGTTCCCGTCTTGAGCTGTCAGGTGGTATTCTTCCCTCTTCTCCAGCCCGTCGGAGGCTTTGCTCCCGACCCAGGAGACCGTCCTCTTCAGGCCATGAACAAAGGAGTTGTCCCTTGTTATCCCCTGCCCTTGCGCTAGCCCGACGTTTAGGTCGTTCCTGACCGTGACCATGGATCCCATGTTTCGGCTCAGGTTGATCAATAGGAGAGCGATACCACCCTGAAAAAACATTTTAAGAGCACAGCGATCAGTTTGTCAGCCTGCTATGTTTACCAAGCCTAAATCAATCTCACGGGGATGCTCTTACCTTTTGCTTCCCGCAATGCGCATAGGCACGCAAGTATGAAGTGCCACCAAAGTCTATGGAAAGAACTCCATTCCCCATTATTCGGTGCCACAGCAAGGCACTGAACAGACATCAAAGTTCAGTAAGTATGTGAACGGTAAACCGTGTTTCTGTCAAGATTATACAGTACAGATACTTGCCTGTAGTAATCAGGGTTCGGCACGTAAGTATCCGTGTCGAGGAGGCCATAGTTGCCTCCAATTAAAGCCTGTCTACAGTAGACCTTGGTGTCATACTTTGCTGACTGACCAAGTTGATCAAGATACCTAGTTGAAACAACAAACTTCAGGATGAGAAAAAAATGATGGCCATGACAGTTGTTTGTTCTTCCGACAAGTAATTACCAGAAGCTATTCAGGAAAGTATTGGAAACGGTACGGCTGCCGCTGTTATACGCTCCGCCAGCTTCCCCAACCCATGGAGCTGACCATGGTCCATGCCGTTGTATCGTGAGCTGGAGATCTCTGAATGTGTCAGAAACCCTGCTTAAGTACTGCGGGTCCAAGATTCTATTGGCTACACGTGGATCATTACCTAATCAATATTGAAGAAATTATATTTCTGCCATCTTTGGTATAGGAGGGAAAACCGAAATTAATTAAGGAGTACTACTAAAAACTGAAATACACTCACCAGCACCAAGGTTGTAAATATGGTGAGTCATCCCCTTGACAATATTTGGCCCAGAGACCTCAAGAAGCTGAGCAAACCACTGTTTGTCATAGAATCCTCCTGGGGCTAGCACCAATGGCTTGCTAGAGTTTTCATATAACTGATTGACGATCTTTTGAAGTTCAACCAGGTCTTTCCCGTATTGTTCAGCTCCCACACTTGCACCAATTCCACTTCCACTCAATTCATTACCTAGCAAATGAGCATACTTGCTGATATAAGCTCTACACGAATGAGAGATGTTCCGTGTTTCGGGAGCATCAAATATAGTTTTGCGGTTGACAATGTATTACCAAATTCCCATGAATCGATAGGATAGTTCATTGAGACAGTATATTCCATGAACTCCTGAGCATTGCTTGAATTCCAAGCACCTCCCCAAACACCTTTGCGTATCTGCTTCCGCCCTCGAAGTGCATTAAGACCAAAAGTAATGACTGCACTGAAGGAATTAAACAAAAAATAATTAGGAAACGCGCTGCATATATTATTATACGTTGTTATGATTTTCAAAGAAAGATGATAGGGGTATTCTAATGCACTAATGATGTAATAATAAGGTCTAATATGTGGCATTCTCAGCAGTCTATAATGTAATCAATCACAACTCGCGTAGAAGAAAATATAGATGGAGCCTAAAAGATAAACAACTAGCAAATGCAATTACCCTGTATTGAGGAACAGATCATTCATAGCATCCCATCTTTCCATGGTTATGCATCCTTTAGAAAATCCAAACAAGCCACTTGAAGCCTTTGTAAATGGTCTGCATGGAGATCCTAAACTTGGTGTTCCATATACCACTTGATCTTGTAAGGAGCCTCCAACTCTGATGCGTAGCGGGCTAAAGGCTACAGGAAAAAATAGGGAAGAAATAATTCATCAGGGAAGATGATGAGGTGCCATCAAGAACGTAAACCAAAAATTGAAGAAACTAGCTACATAACCAATTTTTTTTTGGCAAACGAACATAGTTAAGGCTCCTAAATAGGATATTTGAGTGACTGATCAATTATCATTAGATGCTAGACTCACGAGTATATTTTACCCTTCTGAAAGCTGAGCCTCCATAGGGGAGTTTGTAACTGAACAGTAGAAAAATCTTCAACTGAAAATGCTCAGAACACTAACCTTGGATAGCCTTAGCTAGCAAAGGGTTAGTCAAGTCCTAGGAATTCACAGAAAGAAGGAAATTAGTAATTTGTGTAAAATCCAAAATTCATGTGATTAATAAGAGTATTCTTGGGATTCAGGATCTACGTACCATATTTAAGACAGAAGCCTTTCCCCATGGGCAATCATCATAGTTGCACTTCTCCGGAGGCCACCAATCAAGGGTAGCGCAAATAAACTCATCGTTGGTCGCGGCGATCGTCCTGGAGCCCCGTACGATGACGGTTACATCGGAGTAATCTTCCGACAGGATCAGCGTAGGCAAGCAAACAAGAAGTAGAAGAAGGAGAGACCATGACCTCATGCTTTCACCACCTGCAAAATTGGTGTTCTGTTGTCCACCAGATAGACAACTAGAGCGGTTCAGGCTTATCATGCTCTTTAAATAACGCGAGAACTAGCTGCCTAGTTGGTATGAAAAGGTCCAAATTTCCTGATATGTTAGCATAGCTGAAAGTGACAGCCACATGTTCATTTTCTTCCGTTTGTCATCTTTCCCACGTTTTTTAACAAGTCAAATCGTTATCAGGTTGGCTTTACTCATGTGAGATGAACACTTGCTCGGTCTTCGCTGTCTCAACGATGAAACAATCGCTTGCTCAGTCTCGACCCCTTTCAGCACCACAAAGTATCCCCGATTTTTAACTCGGAAAATGAAAACATGGACAAAAATGCCTGTCCACTCAATACACTTTTCTTTTAGAAAGATATACTTTGCCAACCGGAGAGTGAAGTTAAAAATCAAATTTGTGACGGATTGCCCCAAAGACATAGAAATGATCAACAATTCTATGCATATGTTGTGTCTGCTCAGATTTGAGCACAGCAAAATCCAAGGGAAGATCCAAGCTGAATCTGAACCTCCAGTTCACCGCCAAAAAATGAAAAAAGAATCTGAACCTCCAACGGGCCAAGAACACGCTCTACGGCTCTAGTAGCTCCCTTCCCAATTAACACCTAAACAGTATGGAATCATGGAGCAAGCATGAACCACTGAGGTTGAAGCAGCCAAAGCCAAGCTGGGTGCATGGTGATTCGGCACAGATTTGCAAGCTAAGCAGAACAGAAAGCGAAAGCAAACAGAAATGGAGGCCATTCATTAATTACCTGGAGAGCACAGCCAAGCCAAGAGATGCTCCAAAGCCCGCTCGGAGGATCCCAGGGAAAAAGAACGCTCCTCCAAGAACCAGGTCCCTGCTCCCAAAAAGAATGCAGGGCCAGGCCAGCCAGCGGATCAAAGCAAAAATATCAAGTCCTTCGCCGGCGCCGGGAGGAGCCGACCGGAGTTGCTGGTCGGAGGGAGAGAGCAAGAAGAGAGTCTTGAAGGAAGGAAAATGAGAATCTGGGGGTTGTTGCTGCTGGTCCTCTTTATATCTCCTCCCTTCCAAGCCACTCCATTGGGGAAAGCCGTGCCTCTCCTAATCAAACAGCGGTGGTAGGACTGCCAATTAATAACTAATTACTCTGGTCTAAACAATCTGAAGACAACAGAGGATGATATCGTCCTAGAGTCGGGAGAGCGTGCAGCTAGTGGAAAACTATTTTCGTATTGACCACCAATGCATTTTCAGCGAGTAATTAGATTGATCATGTGAGAGTGATGCTAGCAGATGCAGATCTCGCCTCGGAATATACTTTAATACTGCTGTTATGCTATTTTTTGTGCATATATTTTGCAAGCCATATCAGTGTTAAACTGTAGTACTCACTGCGTTCCAAAATAAATATCATAGATTTAGTATAAAATTAATATAACGTTGTAGTATTAAATTCGTGATGCTTATTTTGGAACGAAGGTAGTACATGCATGTGATCCGGTTTAGTATTAAATTTGCTTTTATTGAGTTACCAAATATACGAAATTAATTTAAACTTATTTTCTTATGGTCGTGAACTTATTTTGAACCGTGAATTTATTATTATTTATTGGATTACCATAGATATCTCACGAGTATTAGGTTTTATCATAACGAAATAAGTTACTTACGGATCATGAATTTATTGCTATACCATAGATCGATCTGATTTATTGGGTTACCAAATGTTGACTTGATGAAAACCATAAGGGGATGAAAAGCCAAGAAAAAATGATGGAGGATGGGATGTTGGACGAAGGGGTGAAAGTAACCCACCATGTAGGATTGATCGAGATGTGTAAGGGTAACCATTCCCCCAAACACTCTCATAAGGATACATGAGTTACATGTAATTTCTCAAAGTAGGCTAAGATAAACTGGTAATAAGGGTATGGTAATGTAATGTTTTCAATCTTGTTTGCACTTCCATCTATCTAGATCTTGTTAGCTTATTCGGTGGCGTGCATTGCCCACTCTCACCTCGAGACATGATGCATCTGTGGCTGGCACATCCAAATTTCATGGATGACTCGCTCTCTCATACATAAATTTTATTATATCTTCCTCGAAACAACCATCATACATATTTTTCAGGGTATTTCATAGCCAGTTTGAGATATATAGACATGCAACTTCCATTATTACCACTAGATGTACCCCGTGCGTTGCTACGAGAACTGTTAAGAAAGAATTTGATGTTTTAAAACATGTGAAAATTTATGGAACATAGTATAATTTGATTATAAATTCTTTTTAAAAATAAATATTGTTTAAAATAAAAAAATTGATGGAAAATCCAAAAATGATTTCAATTTTTGTTTTGTTAATTTAGTTACTTGACAATATATCGGCGAGATGGTATGAGACGAAAACAACGTTCAGTAGAGATAGTGAAGACATATCCACCCTTGGCTAAACCTAAAACAATGGTAGCAACTATGGATGTGTATTTATAAGAAAATCTCATATAGAAAAATAAAATGTGATGTAACTCATAATTTGATTTTCTATAAAAAAATGTTGCTTATAAATTGTGAGGTTGAGATCATAAGAAAGTTATTATTTATTTGTGATAGGCTTCATGCACATGAAGATAGAATGAAAGAGTTTTTACACGATGGACCTACTTGATGATGTGGATAGCTTCCATGTCAAGATAAATAGGTTAGTGGGGATGAACTATTTAGATATTATAAATTAAAATGAAAATGATTCAAAATGTAAGTAAATTAAGCTGATTGATTATCATACGAGAAAGGTTGGACGAAGGGATGACAAAAAAATTGAATAAAAAATAGAACCTTAATTTCTTTAGTATATAGATATAGATATAGATAGATTAAGTACTAGATAAATAATAAAAATAGAGATAGAGATATGTGGCATGAGAAAGTTGGCGAACATAGTCAGGTTGCAATTGCTGGTGGGTAGCAGGGCATGTGGGTTCCAATATGGCATTCCATCGGGTCAATTCAAGCATACAACTTAAAATTGCCGTTGGCATCTTGAGGATAAGCATGGGAATGCTCCAAAATTAGTTTTTTTTTGCGAGGTAATGCTCCAAAATTAGTTGGATGTGGAAAATTATTAAGATGATCCTACTATGAGTCATGGCTATGATTCTGGCAAAAAAGAGAGTTCTGACCATGATAACAAAATAAATATTGAGTCATGAACCCATGACCAACCATGACAATCTTCTACTTATGATGCTCAAATGTAGCATCATTTTTTGTTTTGTTTTTGAATGGTCGCATCAAATCTTAGGTAATGCGCATGCGCACACGAAAAAAGTCCAAGTCAGAGATCATCAACCAATCCATATCACGCATTTTCAATGCTGATTTGGAGGTGACAAGAGAATCAAAAGTGGAGGGCGAGAGACTACTTTCCTCTTCGTGCAACTTGTCGAGTGGATATGCTGGGAACGAGCAAAAGCTCTAACTGCTCACCACCATTGGACCCACAACCCATCCTCTCCATTAACAGGTGTCTGGTGTCTCAGATCACCGACGATCTGCATCTGAATGCTTCTCCCAAATTGGTCTGAGCCGATTCTTGGTTCCGTCTGCACGTAGAGATGACTGTAGGAGGGATGGTCCAAATGGAGAAAGGGCCACATCAAGGCACGCGCATCCAACAACTTCAATCCAACACTTGCGTTTTTTTTCCTGATATACTGTACTGTATATATGCTACCGGTACAATGCATTTGGAGTTTTGGATGCCTCCATGGCTCCATCCAATGTTCACCGCATCGTGCCACTGTGGACGCCAACTGCCTCCGAATGATGACCGCTCTTCGACATTGAAGTCGAACCTAGTTTTTCAGCCGGAGGACACCTGGTGAATCCAAATGATCAGTGGCATGTTGCAGCCAGGTCCTGGTTTTGATCTACTTGGTCGACGAATGCGTCCGCCTTTTGACCCAGCCACTCCATGGTCAAAAGTCCGGTCAAGCCAGCAAGAAGATGATCAAAAGAGCTGGAGAAATGTTATTTTGATTCAGCATTCGGAAAATATGTGTCAACTTCGGGTGGCACTGACCCTGCACCTGCAGCAAATCCGGACGGAAGAACAGGGAATCATCTCGGAAAAGCATGAACATGCAGATACGTCACCCAACTTGCCCACTCAAACCCATGCAGTGGCCCGCACACTGATTAAAATAAAGGTGTGGCTAAGTCTCAGTTGATTCTCAATCACGTCACATAACATGCAAGAGAGAAAAAAACGAAAGTAAAATTTTGCATCGATCTTAACGTAAAATCTCACGGATATAGCATCGACTGAGACTTAACGGAGTCTCAGTCGACTGAGACCTAACAAGGCCGTTAAAATAATAGTTTGAAATCTTGTAAAGAAATTAGGATAGCAGAAAAGGATACTTGCGGTTTTGCTAAAACAGTTTTCTCTTCTTCTTTATTAGAACACGGGCATTTCGCGTTGAGATTTGTGCGGAGTTTGTCAATATTACAACAAATACATCAATAATTACATCGAAGGGAACATAATCATATATATCATCTCGTATGATTTTTGTACTGAAGAATAGAGGAGAAAAAAGGATGTCATCTAGATAATGTTATGAACTTATAATACGAAGAAAACCACTCACACATAAACATGATGACACCAAGATCGATGAAGAAGGCTCTAGCAATGGATTGTCTCTCTAATAAAGTAGCAAAAAAGCCTTCAAATTTTACCATCACAGAATGAGATATGGTGACGATATATGACATTGTTATGACCTAGGGGTTGCCTCGATCTGCAGGTTATCGGTGTAGTATGCCGGTCTAGGTCGATTATCTCCTCGGGCTCTCATATCTCCTCAGATATGCCCGTTATGTGGAACAAATGATATCACAACAGAAATAACAAAATAGTCCATAAACAACAACAATATATACAACAACTCATACAACAGAGGGTCTTACTACCAAATCTAACTCGTAAGATGAAAGCGGACAACCTTATATATGTAAAATGCAAATTTCCTTAAGAAGGCTCAAAGGAAATCAAAGGGTGTCCATAAACCTACTCAGACAATTGTATGAATGGAAACCAAGCTAACGTCGTCCATCATCATACTTCCACCTTCATCTGGTGATGTTGTGGCAAGGATGAGTTCTTTTGATACTCAAGTAATCTCATTGCTAAAGATACTAGAACTAACTATACTTATAGCTTAAGAAAGCCAAAGTGAGGAAGTTGCATCAAGAAACCATGCAAAACCAACTACCATTACGTCAATTAGACTTGTGGTGAGAAAACATACGCAAAGGAGTCACAAGCTAGTCATCCAATCATCTACCTACACATCATAACACATACCTTGTTCTTCCCTTTGAATAACCCATAAAAAAAACCAATCAAAACACTCACATCACTAGTAGGGAAAACCCTTGTAAACTTTTGCTATGGAAAGCGCGTTTGCCAAAAGTAGGACATTGTTGCTAGCACTAGCGGTGCCCGACCAAATATGACACACTGTTGTTGATCACCTTGTAGTAGCGTGCGACAAAGGCATATGCTACTAGTAAGGTACACCCAGGAAGCCCTCTGATACGGACCAAACGTATCTATAATTTTTGCTTGTTCCATGCTCTTTTATGTGACATTGCTATGTGTTTTTCTATACTTGTATATCTTTTTACACATATTTGGACTAACCTACTAACTCAGTGCACCCAGTGCCAGTTTCTGTCTGCTGATGTCTGTAAGTTACATGTTTTTACCCATATTTATAGAGATCCAAAAATTCCAGAAAAATCATATAAAAAATCAGCGTATAGGAAGCTTTCGGAATCAACAAAGAAGTACCAGAGGGGGCCCAGGGCCCACCTAGGAGGCCAGGTGACGCGACCCCCTCCTTGGCCGCGCCACCAGGGCGCCTCGGAGGTGGGTCCACCCCCTGGCGCCCCCTTCGGCCTATATTTACCTCCCGTACAGAAAACCATCAAAGATCCCCCCGCATCGCGAAATTCCTCTATGTTCCGCCGTCGCCGCGCTCCCAAGATCGGGAGCACCAGAAGACCTCTTCTCGGCACCTTGTCGGAGGGAGGATTGACCTCCGGGAGCTTCTCCACCACCATGGACGCTTCCCGGATGTGCCGTGAGTAGTCCCCCTTGGACCATATGTCCATGACCAGTAGCTATGTGATGTCCTCTCTCCAATCTTGTGCTTCAATTCTTAGCCCTTGTGAGCTGCCCTACATGATCAAGGCATCTATGTAATTTTTTCTGCTGTTGCTATGCTGTGTTTGCTAGTATCCGATGGATTATGAGATTATGTTTAGATCGTGATGAGTTATATATTTGGTTTACCTTTTATATTTGTTCTTGAGTAATTCTTGCATGTTCTCCGTTACTTTTTATTGCTTTGGCTGTTGGGAATGTGCCCTAGAGGCAAATAAAATATGTTTTATAAGCATATTCCATTAGTTCATAATAAGTTGTATACTGTGCTATAACTGTATTAAGCGGAAACATTAATAAACGTGTGGTATGAAACAACCAGGTCCCTAGTTAACTCTAGTATACTAGTCCATTGAGCAATTGATGATCAAGGTTTCCTGATCATGAGACAAATAAGTCTATTGACAATGGGGTCATGTCATTGGGAGAATGATATGATGGACACACACCCACCAGAAGTGTTTCAATGTGATCAAGTCACATAGTTCAACATTGCGATAACTATAACATAGTGACCAGATCCTTTGACCGTAATGATCATATGTAATTGCTATCTATGAGGATGCTTTGATTTGTAACTCACCGCTTGACTGAAATATGCTGGCCATAAAGGTGTACTTTGGGTATTCCGAAATAGATACGTTGATGAGTATGCAAATAGATCAAAGCGGAATTTGTCCATCCGAGTGACGGATAGGTACTCTGGGCCCACTCGGTGATATTACATCAAAAAGATTGCAATCATGTGACTAGGTCACGGGGTTGTAATATCACGGGAACGAGTAAATATGTTTGTCAGTAACGAGGGTGAACTAGGTATATTGGATACCGACGATCAAACCTCGGACAAGCAAAGTACCATAGGACAAAGGGAACAGGCTCAACATTAACGGATCCAACATCGATGAAGTTTCATTCGATGGAAGCGCAGGGGCTATCAAGGATTGTAACAAGCTCCAATTGATTAGTCATTGGTCAGAGAGTGTCTGATCATGTCTGTTGTTTCCCGGCCGTAGGGTGTCACACTTAAGGGTATTCGACGCATTAAGGATTGAGTCGGGATCACCAGAGAAATAAGGGAGAACACCGGAATTGTTCCGGTGGAGGCCAGAAATGGTTCTAGAGATTTTGAATTGTTCAAAAATATTCTTTAAATATGTTTTAGTATTTAATTAATGAATTAAATATTAAAAACCTGATTTAAATAATTAAATAGTAAATTAAAAGGAACATGGGCCTCATAGGGCCCATTAGGGGAAGAGGGAGTCTTCTATTGGAAATATGCCCCTAGAGGCAATAATAAAATGTTATTATATGTATATTTCCACGTTCATAATTAATGTTTATATTTTTGTGTTGTAATTTCGATGACCATGACTATGAGATTCAGAAGACAACTCATTTGCATGTGCGGAAATGTAAACACCAAGAGTTCTTGGTTTAGCCTCTAAGACCAGCTCATGTGCTGACTGATGATTACATTTTCTTAATCATGGACATTGTTCTTGTAACAAGGATGGTTAGTAGCAATGAAAACATATTGTTAGCAGAACAATGATGTTGAACCGACCCCAGTATTGAATGATATACTTAGAGATCACACCGTAACAACGTTATAAGTCATATCATGAAATGTTATCATATACGTAGTTCCTTCGACCATGAGAGTATCGAGTTGCTTCACGCAGGAAGATGTACTTTGGTTCTTAGATGAATCTTCCCGTTACTGGGAAATAGTAAAATAAGTTCTGGGTACATCGGATAGTGTGTCTAGTAATTGCGATAGTTCAAGACTGGGATTTGGTCCTTCACGATGAAGAAGATATTCACTTCGGTCCCACTCGGTATGACAATATCCATTATAGTCTGGCCAGACGCATTGTGATTTAGTCACGGGGATACCAGAATACGATAACGAGAAAAAGGAGCAAACGAGCAAAGAGGATAACGAGTGTCTTGTGTTCAAGAAGTTGTTACACATGGGTGCCAAACTTCTCTCCTCTGACTTTTTCATATATCGCGAAGCAAAGGGAATGGTACATGACTAAACATAATGGTTCACTCGAAGTTTCTTCGTGTATGTGTGGGAGTCAACATGGGCGTCCATGGCTCCGCTGTTGATTATTGGCTATTGACAAAAGGCTATTGACCTATGTCCGGAAGATGTTCTGAGTCATGTCCGCATTGTACCAAACCTATTGGGTCACACACTTAATGAGCAGTAGTCTGGTAGAATACTGGAATGGTAGAAGGTTTAGTGGAAGCAAAGCAGAATAGTTCACACGGGCACCGGAAGTAGTTCCGGGAATTTACAGAATTGTTCATAAGGGCTCCAAAAGTAGTTCTGTGTATTTAAGTATATGTCTGGATCACTCTGGAATAGTCCCAGGTGGTTCCAGAACATATGAGAATGGTACTGGGGAAGTCCTGGATCGACCGGAATAGTTTCCGTTAATCGGTGGACGGCCCGACAAACTTACGCGGTCATCGGATTTCTTAGACTGTAACTCGGATGGTCCCGGAACCTATCCAGATAGTTCCGGAATGTCCGAAAACGATCCCAGAAGGTCTTGGAAGTGTTCCAGAAGGTTCTAGGATGTACCAAAACCATCCCGGAAGGTCCTAGAAGGTTCCAGAAGCTTCTAGAAGGTTCCACAAGTTTCCGGACAGTACCATATGTGCCCCACCACCCTTAGCCTTGGGGGGGGGGGCAAGGCACCCCAAGGGGGATGGCCGAAATTGGGTTGTGGGGGTTGTCGTCGATATGCGACGGCAGATGCCATGGGGATGGCTAAAGTGAGGGGAAGACGCGAGGAAGAAAGATGTCGATGGTGCCGGAATCGGGTTGGGCACAAAAACGGTGACAGACACCACGATGTACCCAGGTTCGGGGCTCTCCGGAGATATAACACCCCTACTCCTGCTTGTCTCTTCTATATCAATGGAACTGAGCTACAATAACTGCTTCTCTATCTACTCAGGGGAAGGTGAGCGCCTTCGTGGGCAAGGCTCTCTCCTGCTTCCCTGAGGAGTAACTACTAGCAGTGAATGAACTGAGTGAGTTGTGAGTAATGGTGCGAATGAGCGGATCGTCCCCCACACAGGAGGGGTACCCCGGGCTCTTATAGCATGAGCCCGGGGTAAATCGGTAACTTCACTGCCGATTGGGCCCAGTTGTCATCCTCTAATCGGCTGGGTCCCACCGACTGCTTCTCTCCGGGTGATCCGGACCCGACGAGCGGCGGCCCATGCTGTAGGCTCGTAGGGCATGATGGTGAACAGTGGAGCTAGGAGGTGCGGTCTTGTCGTCCTGTCCGCGGAATCGGCGGAGAGGTCGACACCGCATCTCCGCCAAATCTTCGATGTGACTTGGCTTCTCTGCCACCCCGATCTCTCGGGATTGCGCATTTATGACCCCGTACTTGTACCCTCGACTGATCTCGGGGTCAACTTCTCCAGGGGTAGTAGGTTGCACCGATTGCGCCTGGGCCGACTGGTGGTTCTCGGCAGGGTCGATTTCTCTAGGCAATCATCCGTGCTAATGCCCACCTCGGCCCAGCTGCGGGCCAATCGGATAATGGTCTTGATGATGACAGGGTGGACCGGTTGCGCCTGGGCCGACTGCTGGCATTCGGTATGGATGATTGCCTAGGAGCAATCGGCCGTACGCCTGCCCAGCTCGGCCATGCTGCAGCCCAATCGGTCCATCCTTGTCTTGAAAGGTTGCTTTCGCTTGGGTGAGCCTACCCGGGTACCAATACCTCGACATTAGCCCCTAAAGCTGTAAAGGTCCCACGGTCATTTGACTGCGGGGCCTTTGCAGTTTTCAATCTTTCTCCAATATCTTTCGAATGCTATGGCCTCATCAAGTGCGTCATTCCGAGTTCGTCGACTGACTCGGAGCTCACACTCGGCTGGCCAAGATTTCATCCGATCTGTTTTGAATCATCTCCGATTTCTGTCTTCACTTTTTGAGAATAGTATCCCTCGCTGATTACCTTCCAACGGTTACCTCTGATTCTTCCGGGGTGCAGTCAATGGACCGGGGCCCATGACCCACGCGTGACTTGACGTAACTGCAGGCCTCGACCCCCACGTCGAACGCCTTGCTTCCCACGCTGGGATCTCTTGCGCCGGTTTTCTGGTTGGTCTTCCTGTGGGCTAGGCCACACCAGGCCACACGGCCACAACCGGATCCCACTCCCCTCCCCCGCCGCCCTTATAAGCCACAGGGAGGGCCTGTGCCTCTTCCTTCTCTCATACGTCGTCTTCCTCCTCCGCCTCTCGCTCTTGCGCGCCATTGCTGCTCCGCTCGAAGCTCTCCATCGCGCTCGCAGCTCTGCCTCTGCGCACGGGACCCGCTCCGGCCGCGCACTCGCGTGCTTCTCCGCCACCGCGGTAATCTTTCCCCGCTGCTCTCGCGCTCTTCGGCCTCCTTCTCCTTCCGCCCGCAAGCTCCATGGCGCCCCGGAGAGACACCTCTCAGGCCAGCCGCGGGTGCTGGAAGGGCGCCACGGTCACCGCCGATGCCATCCAAGCTCTGGTTCGCGCCCGCAAGATGCCGGCTGAGGTCCAGTGGCGCGTTCCCGGCGCCGAGATCGTGCCCAACGCGCGTGCTGGCGAGAGGGTCGTCTTCCTCGCTCACTTCGAGCATGGATTCAGACTCCCCGCCAGCACCTTCTTCCGAGACTTCCTCAACTTCCATCGCCTGCAACCACATCACCTCGCGGTGAACTTCATCATGATCCTCTCCGGCTTCGTCACGCTATGTGAGGGGTATCTCGGCTGCCGCCCAAGCGTTGCTCTTTGGAAGCGGTTCTTCAACCTCCGTGCTCACAATGCTCGGACGGGAGCTGTGGTGCCGTCTGCCACGGAAGGTGGCGAGCCAACATATCCAACTGACATGACCGACTGCGGCAGTTGCCTTGTCGCAGCCGGCAAACCTAAGTACAAAAGTCCCGAGATCGTCCAGTCATGCAAGAACTGGCAGACCACCTTCTTCTACGTCAAATCGCCCGATCAAGGCCCCGATCTCCTGAAGCTGCCCGAGTTCTCCCTCGCCCGGCCGACTGAGAAACATCAGTGGTCGTTGAAGTATGGTGTCGGAGACCTCGACGTGGATGCTCAAGTCGCTCGGGTTGCTCAGCTGGAGCAAGAGGGGCTCCTGCCGACTGATCTTGTTGCTGCTTGGTTTCAAGCCCGAGTGCTTCCTCTACAGCGCCGAGTGCACCGCATGTGTGACATGTCGGGCCCCCGAGATCCCACTCAGCTCTGCACGTGGCGAGTGAAGCTCGAAGACCTTTGCGTCAGGCTAAGGGCTATTACATCCAGTGCCTTTCCCGATCCTTTCCGCTTCAGCCTTGAGTACCTACACCGCCGACAGAAACCACCCGTGGTATGTCCCGACTGGTCCCTTTCTCCGATTGCTTTTGCCTCATACTCAATTTCTCTGACAACTTTCTTCTTCTTGATCAGCACTTCATTCAATCCGATCTGATGGAAGACGGCCAAGTGGCCGGCACGTATGACCCCGACCGCGAGGAAGATGACCCCGCGGACTTTTAGTACAACGGTGAAGCTCCTCCCTTCGAATCCGAAGATGACGACGCCGACGATGGTGAATCCTCTGGGGAGTCCTCCGAATCCGAAGATCCTGCTGCTGATGCCAACGCCGAGGCCGCCGACCCCAAGAACGCCGACACCCGAACTGCGGCTCAAGGGGGTACGCCTGACCCTTCCCTTGAGCAATTTCTGGCCGAATGGAGCGATGACGATAGTGTCTCAAAGGTTGGTAATTCTGATGCAGCTCCTCACGCCAAGCCGCCGAAGGTGCCGACTAAACGCGCCTCGACAACTAGCTCCTCTTCTGGTGCTGCTTCCAGCAAGGCCGCGAAAGCGGTGCCGACTGCTCCCAAGGGCAAACAGCCTCAGGCGACGGCCACTTGAGTGACGACTACTCAAGCGCCTCTGAATGCCGTCCCGCTGAGATGTCGGATGTCCACGGGCGCGCCAAGAACAATCGGGTATGCCCTTATCTTCATGCTTTGAACCTCACTGTCTTCTCTTGTACTGATTGACCTCTTCTTTCTTCTTTTAGGGAGCCGATTGGTCTCGATGACATCGACACCGGCATTCCTGCCCGTGCCAACGTGGTCATATCACCCACGGTGTCTGCTGCTGTCATCCGCAAATGGCCACCTGCTCCCCATCGCACCTCCAAGGATGCCGATCGCGCCGCCAAGAAGGCCCACCTCGAGACTATCAAGAAGACTAGCACTTCTTCCACTGCCTCCAAGACCTCCAAAATCACGGCTGACCAGGGAGTTACTGGTGGCGAAGGAGCGCAACCGGTCGATCCGATCGCTCCATCTCCGCCACGACGCTCCGACCCGGTCTCCGCCTCCATGACGACTGCTTCGCCGATTGTCTTGTCCGCACCACCGATTATGACGACCACGCCGCCATTTTTGGTGTCCGCGCCGCTGACTATGACGACCACGCCGCCAATCACGATGATCACCTCGACCTCGGCTCGTCCAATTGCGCCGCAGCCACAACCGAATGCCTCCGGCCTTCTGGCGACGTCGGCGCCACCGGTCTCTACCATCATTACCTCTGCCGCTGTAATTCAAGCTTCACCGCGACAGCCGAATTCTTCTGCGTCAGAAATTCTAATGCGCTCGGTGGACCAATTCTGGGCCGAGTATTCTCGCACCCGCCATGTCGGCACCGAGCCCGATGCTCCACACCGCTCTCAAGATCCTTTGACGACAGCTTATAGTCGAGTGAACGACTTTGCCACCGCCATTGCTCGGGACCTCCAACAGCTTGACCGCAATCATGCGGTAAGTTCTTCAACTTTCCTTTATGGTTTTCCTTCAATCGGGAGACTTTTCTTCCGGTGGGTGCGCGCAAGCGCACCCACTGGGTGTAGTCCGCGAGATTCGGGCCGATTGTTAGCAATCGGTTCGGATATTTTATGCTCTTTGCTTTTTCTCCTGCCTTCCTCCAATCGGGAGACTTTTCTTCCGGTGGGTGCGCGCAAGCGCACCCACTGGGTGTAGTCCCCGAGATTCGGGCCGATTGCTAGCAATCGGTTCGGATATTTTATGCTCTTTGCTTTTTCTCCTGCCTTCCTCCAATCGGGAGACTTTTCTTCCGGTGGGTGTAGTCCCTGAGATTCGGGCCGATTGCTTGCAATCGATTCGGATCTTCTTTTGGCTGCTGTATCTCTAAAGTTCATCTTGCTTTTCTTCTCAGGCTGTTATGGAAGAGAAACACGAGATCTTCGAGAAGCTCCTCGACGCCTATGCCGCCAACCTCCAAACTCTCGCCCATGCCCAGCTCGAGGTCAACAATCAATCGACCGAGATCAATAGGCTGAGAGGTAACTTCTGTATCATTTCTATCTTCCCTCCGACTGACAATTTCTCTTGTAGTAATAGCTTTATATTTTCCTCTAGTCTCTGTTCCCATGGTGGATGATCTTCAGGGCCGAATCACTGAATTGACTACAGAACTCAACCAGCAAGGGCCGGCACTCGCCGCAGCTAAGCAAGAGACAACCCGACTGCAGGGGGTGGAATCCGACTTGACTCGGACCATCAAAATCCTCCACTCTGAGATGGCTGCTCTGGAAAAGAAACATTTGGACGATTTAGCTGCCGTGACTGCTGCTGGCGATGGGCTCCGCGCTGAGCGAGATGCAGCTGTAGCCGCCCGAGAAGCACTGCAGGCCGAGAGGGATGAAGCTGTTGCTACGCGAGACTCTATCCGAAAGGACCGTGATGACCATATTTCCAAATATGAAGAGATGGAGAAGCGCAATTATGAAGACACAACTAAACTGCGCCGCCGGGCCAAGGGCCTCTGCGACACGATGAGTGAGATGGGCGTCCTTCTTGGAGGTAAGTGCTTCTTGCCTCCGAGTGCGTTTCCGACTGCTTCCTTCTTTTGTGCTATTACCCATTCTTCTCTTCGTGATGCAGAGGCCTGGCCTGAATCTGAAGCAGCTGCTTATGCAGCCGTGGCCAAATCCCGAGAGGAGACCATCGCGGCCGGAGGGTCCTGCCAGCTTGATGACGATGTCTGGACTCGGCACGAGTATCTTATTGGCACAGCAGCTCGCATTCCTGTCATTAAGGGGATTGCACTGTCTTTCAAACTTGGCATTCTGAAGATTGCCGAGTTGCTGTGGTCGCCGACTAAGCTCAAGGTTGGACTCCAGAGGATGAAGCATGCCGCCAGCTCCTCTGCCGAGACCCACAGACCGGACACTCTAGACGAAGAAGATTCTGACAAGGGAGATGCTCTGAATGCTACCACCGAGAAGACTCGGATTCTTCTGAAGGCCATCCCACGTCGGATCGACGTCTTTCTTAACTCTGCTGGTCGGACTGGTGCGGAGACTGCTCTTCAAACTGTGCTGAGCTGGTACCCTCAAGTGAAGCTTCCCCAACTCTATAGCCTCAGAGAGAATGCGGCCGACTTGCTTGAGAGGACTTATACTGAGGTGAATCGGCTAGCCAGCACCATGGTGAACTGGTTTTCTCCCTATGACCACACTCCATATCTCGACGAGGGAGGGAACCCGCTGGCTGCAACTTCCATTTCTGGGTTGGCCGGAGAGCTTTCTGACAGCGGTTCGTCCCATACCTCTCCGAGGTCCAAGCATGCTGGGGCCACATCTTCTGACGCGCAGTCGGAGCCGGATGCCACTGCTGTGCAAACCAATCCGCCTGCGAGCTCTGCGCCATCAACTACCCCGACTTCTTGAGCCGTGCTGCTGACGACGCCATCTACCTCTGCCGCCGACATCTGATCAGCCTTATCTTATTTTTGTTTTCAGACTAGCCGCTTGTAAGACATTATTTTAATTCCGTCGACACCCACTGGGTGTGTTTTGACGTAATGAACTTATTTGGCCTTGGGCCTGTTATTTCTATGCAATCCGATTTCTCGTTGCGAGTTTTATTTGTGCGATCAACTTTGCGTCTTTGTCGGTCTCTTTTATCGGTCTGCACTTGGGGGTGTCATGCCTTTTCCATGTTGCCGCCGACGTGCGGTCTGCAATCGGATCAAAGGTTGATTTCCAGCCAAGGTTCGATAAGTTTTTCGAATTTACACGACAAGGTTTGACGCAAAGGATTCTGCAATGTTAGGAGCCGATTGCTCGCTGCCGACTGCTCGGTGCACCGGTCTGTGGAACAGTCGGTAGCTAACTTAGTCGGCTATGCCCTTTTTAGAGCGTTTCGATTTTCTTCTCGGGAATTTGTATTGCCGACTGCCCCAATTGCTACCCTTCTCAATGCCACAACCACTCTCGTGACTTGTGCTTGAGCCAGGTGCTAAGTTGGATGCCAGCCCGCAGCCCCCGTGCCTCGTTAGCTTATTTTTCTGACCTCGTGGTCGATCAGTCCCCGAGTGCGTTATTCACGTTTCGGGTATGATGAAGCATTGCCGACTTGGGATAGCTTTTCGAATGAAATTATGCAAAGGTAATCGAATGCTCTTTTTCAGAGGCATGATAGCTTTACTGATTGTTTTCCGAATGGCATGCATAAATTTCTGCCGCTCAACTATAGAACGGACATAAAAGCTCGGCGTTCCATGGCCGCTCCGTTTCTACTCCTGATGTGTCCTTATGCCGAGTGCCCTTGGTGCAGTCGATCAAATAATAGGAGTTGTTCTTGAGTGCGCGGCTGATGACGAATGGTCCTTCCCAGGGTGAGGATAGCTTGTGCTGCCCGTCTGACTTCAGAATTCGGCGTAGCACCATGTCGCCCTCTTGGAAGGCGAGAGGACGAATCTTCTTCTTGTGGTAGTGCCGCAACTTCTGCTGGTAGACTACCGACCTGGACAAGGCCAGCAGGCAAGCTTCTTCCTTGAGATCGACGCCGTATTCTCGTGCTAACTTGGATTCTTCCTCGGTGTACAAGGCATGCCGAGGTGAATCAAATTCGATGTCGGATGGGATGATTGATTCTGATCCATACACCAGGAAGAAAGGAGTGAATCCAGTCGACCTATTTGGTGTGGTCCTTAAGCTGAACAGTACTGTTGGGAGTTCTTCAATCCATGCTCCGGGTGCCCTCTCAAGTGGCTCCACCAATCGGGGTCTGATACCCGAGAGGATGAGGCCATTTGCTCTTTCTACTTGACCATTCGGCTGGGGATGCGCCATAGATGCAAGATCAAGCCGAATGCCCTGCTGAGATGCATATCGAGCCAGTGCCCCCTTTGCGAAATTGGTGCCGTTGTCGGTGATGATGCTATTGGGCACGCCATATCTGCACACGATGTCGGCCACAAAACGGACCGCAGTCGGACCATCCAGCTTCTTGATCGGGCGGGCCTCAATCCACTTGGTAAATTTATCCACTGCAACCAGGAGATGTGTCATGCCACTTCGGGCCCTCTTGAATGGACCAACCATATCGAAACCCCATACTGCAAACGGCCATGCTATTGGGATTGTCTTCAATGCTGATGCTGGCTGATGACTTTTTGCCTTGAACCGCTGGCAGCCCTTGCAATATTTCACCAAATTCTCAGCCGCTGCAAGCGCAGTCATCCAATAGAAACCATGTCGGAAAGCTTTGCTGGCAATGGCTTTTGCAGATGCGTGATGACCGCATTCACCTTGATGGATGTCTCTGAGCAACTCCAAGCCTCTGTCTTCTTCTACACATCTCTGAAAGACACCAGTTGCACTTTTGCGCACTAGCTCGTTGTTGATTATTGTGTATGCCCAAGATCGGCGGCTGATTTGTCTTGAATCTGCTTCGTCTTCTGGAAGGACTCCGTCTGCTAGGAAATCTCTAATCGGCTATGCCCATGATGGCGCACTGACGACTACCATTACTGCTGCATGCTGGGGTGCAACTTTTTCTTGGATCTCGGCTTCTTAGCCATTGGCCTCTTGGATCTCGACCTCTTGAACCTCTGTCATCTCGACTTCTGTCTCTGAACTGCCGATTGCGGCGCCTGGCACGCATTCGGCAGCCTCTGGTGGCAACTGCTCGTCTGGAGCTGGAACTTCTTCAATGCAATCAGCAGTGTCTGATGTCATTGGTTCTTCTGAGGCTGTGCCATCTGGCGCTGCCTCTGCTTGCTTCCCTTTGGCCTTGTTCTTCTTGCTGCATTCGGCAGCCCCTGGTTTGCAATCGACAGCCCTTGGTGCTGTCGGCTCTGCTGCTGCTGAAGCACCTTGGGCGCTTGATTGCTTCTTCAGAGTTGGAATTTTTTCCGGTTGAGCTTCTTTTGCCTTCTTCAATGCTTCAAGGTCGGTCTCCGAGATAAAGATGGACTCAGACTCTGGGGATGGCATGATGGATGGCTTCCTGATGTGCTCAAGTGATACGCCTGGTGGGATAGCTTGCCTTGTTGAGCCGAGCTTGGACAATGGATCTGCTGCTTCGTTGTTTGCTCTCGACACATGGTGGAACTCACATCCTTCAAAGTACCCACTGATCTGCTGCACTAGGAAACGATAGCTTGCCATATTTGCATCCTTTGCATCCCAGGTGCCTGTGCACTACTGTACCACCAAATCGGAGTCACCAAAGCACTCAATATTCCGAATGCCGATTTCCTTGGCCAGCTTGATACCATGCACAAGGGCTTCGTACTCGGCAACGTTGTTTGATGTTGCAAAGTGAATCTGGAGCACATACTGCAGTTGATCTCCTCTTGGTGAAGTGAGCACTACGCCAGCCCCTAGGCCGCTCTTCATCTTGGATCCGTCAAAATGCATTCGCCAGAAATCCGATCCTGGGAGCCGCGACATATATTGAGTTTCAGGCCAGTCCACCAGGAAATCGGCCAATGCTTGCGACTTGATTGCTGTTCTCGGCTCATACTGGATGCCATGGTTGGCGATCTCGATTGCCCACTTCGCCACTCTTCCGGTTGCATCTCTGCTTCCTATGATGTCGGCCAATGGAGCCGAGCTGACGACCGTGACCAAGTGTGCTTGAAAATATAGCTTCAATCTCTTGGCCGCCATGTACACTCCATAGCACATCTTCTGGTAGTGAGGGTAGTTTTGCTTGGACGCCGAGAGCACTTCACTGATGTAATACACAGGTCGCTGAATCTTCTGTGCATTGTCCTTCTCGGGCCGCTCCACCACCATAACTGGACTGATCACCCGATTGGTTCCCGCAATGTACAACATCATTGGCTCCATCTCAATCGGGGAAGCCAGAATCAGCGCAGTGGAGAGCATGTGCTTGAGCTCTCGGAATGCTTCGCTTGCCTGAGGTGTCCAGGTGAACTTCTCCGTCTTCTTCATCAGCTGATATAACGGGATTGCTTTTTCACCCAGCCGACTGAGAAATCGGCTGAGTGATGCGAGGCAACCGGTGAACTTCTGTACTTGCTTCAGGTTCTTGGGTTGCTCCATGCGCTCGATTGCGGCTATCTTCTCGGGATTGCATTCAATTCCTCTCTCGGAAACGAGAAATCCCAAGAGCTTGCCGGCTTGGACTCCAAAAACACATTTCTCCGGATTGAGCTTGATCTGATAAGTTCTCAAATTTGCAAATGTCTCTCGGAGGTCGTCTAGGAGTGTGACTCCCTTGGCCGACTTCACTACCAGATCGTCCACATAGACGTGGAGATTTCTGCCGAGTTGGGAGTGTGTACACCTCTGAATTGTGCGCTGATAAGTGGCACCTCCATTTTTCAAACCAAAAGGCATGGTGATATAACAATAAGCCCCGAAAGAGGTTATAAATGCAGTTTTTATTTGATCTTCCACAGCAAGTTTGATCTGGTGATAGCCAGCTGTGGCATCCAGAAAAGACAAAAGCTCGCAGCCGGCCGTAGAGTCAATCACTTGATCGATACGGGGCAGAGCAAACGGATCCTTCGGGCACACCTTGTTCAAGCAAGTGTAATCGATACACATGCGCCAGGTCTTGTTCTTCTTCATGACGAGGACTGGATTCGCCAGCCACTCGGGGTAAAACACTTCCATGATGAAACCTGCAGCTTGCAGCTTCGCAATCTCTTCGCCGATTGCCCTTCTCTTATCTTCAGAAAAACGTCTCAGGGGTTGCTTGACCGGCTTCGAGCCTGGCCGAATGTGCAGCTTGTGCTCGGCGAGTTCTCTCGGCACACCAGGCATGTCTTGTGGAGACCATGCGAAGATGTCCCGATTCTCACGGATAAACTCGACGAGCTCGCTTTCCTATTTGTCGCTAAGTCCAGCTCCGACTACAATGAACTTGGTTGAGTCGGAGGGATCTAGAGCGATCTTCTTGCTGTCCTTGGCCGACTGAAAAGCCAACTCCTCATCTGCTCTCTTGGCTGGGCCGACTGAGAGTGGATTCTTGTTTTGCGCTTGCGCCATTGCAATCACCTTGCCGAGCTGACGCTTCTCTGTTTCAACCACCTGAGAATAAGCCAAACTACCGCCAGCCGACGTGCACTCGAGGGACTTCTTGAAGTCCCCGGTGACGGTGATGACGCCGTTTGGCCCTGGGATCTTCATCTTGAGGTAAGTCTGCTGTGCATTGAACATGAACTTGGCAAATGCGGGCAGTCCCAACAGAGCATGATAAGGACTGCGGAGGTCGGCGACCTCAAACCAAATCGGCTCCCTCCTGAAATTTTCTTCTGTGCAAAATATGACATCCAGCCGAATGCGACCCATGGGGGTGCAAGACAATCCAGGGACAATCCCATGGCAAGTTGTCCGACTTCGCTCCAGATCCTTCTCGGTGAGCCCTAGCTTGATCAAGGTGTCTCTGTACAGAATGTTGATTGTGCTTCCGCCATCAACGAGCACTCGGGAGAACTTGCATGAGAACCTTGGTCCTGCGAACAGAGCATCAACTACAAGCGGATAACTACCCGGATTCGGCAAGATGGTGGGGTGATCTGCTCTGTCCCAGGATATAGGACACTCGGACCAATGCATGAACTGAGGAATCGGCGGCATGGTGGCATTGACTTCTTGAGCTCGGGCTCTCCGACTGCCCTTATCGGTGGACTCGCTGGTGAAAATAATGTAGGCGGCATCTTGCCGCGGGAACTGGTTCTGCTGCTGAGGTGGTCCTCTATTCTGGGGTGGTGGTGGGGGTGGAGGTGGTAAAGCTTCTCCTTTCGCGATCCTTCTCACAAAATCACATTGCCGGGTGGTATGCGCAGACGGTATTCCAAGAGTGCCATGCAACTTGCATGGTGCATCCAACATATCATCAAACGTGTACTTGGGCTTCATCTGCCCCGGCGGCCTCACATTGGGTCTCATCTTCCGACTGCCTCCTGCAGCCCCTGGATCTTCTTCGTTCTGGACAGCGGCCACCTGCCGTCTGCCATACTGAGTGTCTGGCTGCTCATCCTTGCGCTTGCCATTGTTCTGCTGGTTGTTGTTGTTGTTGTTGTTGTTGCGGTTGTTCTCTCTTCTTTCCTTCCGACTGAGGCCTTGGTTCCCTGTGTCCGACTGCGGAGCCCCTAGTGACTGAATTACACCTCCAACTCCGAGCTGGATAGGGCGCGTCGCAGAATCGGACACAACAAACGAGTTGGACACCTTCATGAGCTCGGCGAGCGATGTGAAATCCTTGCGGAGCAACTTGTGCTTCAGCATTGAATCAGCCAGGCATCCATCCGTGAAGTACTGAATGGCCTGGATCTCATGGACTCCTTCACATGAGTTCTTCAACTTGATCCACCGAGATAAGTAATCTCGGAGGGGTTCATCCTTGCCTTGTACACAAAGAGCCAACTGCCGCGGGAGGTTGGGCCGCTCATATGTGCTCATGAAGTTGTGAATGAATGCACTTGTAAAATCTTCCCAACAATTCTCACTGTCCTTGGGAAAACTGTTCAACCAAGTCCGAGCTGAACCCTGCAGCATCAAGGGTGCATAGCGGACTGCCACGCGCCGACTGCCCCCCGCAATGCGAATTGCGGTCAGGTAATCGGACAACCAATCTTCTGGCTTCACAGAACCATTGTACTTGGGAGTGTCTCTCGGCAGCGTGAAGCCTTTGGGAAACTTCTCGGTCCGAATGCGATGACCGAAACACGACGGGCCAGCCTCTCCTTCTTCATCTTCTTGAGCCTCCTTCTCCAGGAGCTCAATGCGATGTCTGGCATCATTCTGACCGATTTGGCGAGGGCCAAGTCGGGCGCTGATTGCTGGTCTTGGTGCCGAGTGCTGAGGCATGTCATTGCGCCTGCTGTTAACAGCTGGTTCTTCAATTCTTCTGCCTGCCGCTGGGGGTGGCCGATTGCTCCTGACCCTACTCTCATGCCGAGATGGGGCAGGCTGCTGTCTATTCTGGCGCGATGCATTCGGTCGCTGGCTAGCTTCCGGATTCGGCCTCACAGTTCCTCTTGACGCCCCAGGTCCTGCATTCTGATTCTCCATTGCCACGAGCCTCTGCTCCTTTGCGGCTGCCAGCAGTTCACGCATTCGGCGCGACTGCTCTCGCCGCTCATCTCCCTCCAGGTCTTCTAGCTCGAGTGCTATCTGCTCGGCCGCTCTCAGGTTTTTGTCAGGCGTGCTTTATGTCGGCCTCTGGATGAACGCCGATTGCGCCGGCTGCTCCGGCCTCCTCGGCCGCTCCGGTTGCTCCGCTCCCGACAGCTTCTGGTTGACTGCTCTTCCTCGACTTCTCAAATCTTCTAAGACCGCGGGCTCAATCGGCCGACGTGGTCCTGCATGCGCTGCGTTGTACTCCCTTGTGATGGCTCCCAGCCTGCGCTCTTCTGCTAACACCTGCTCAGCCCTGCGAGCAAGAGCGAGCCGTGCCGTCTCCAGCTCGGTGTGCACTTGATCGGGGTCACCATTCCTGTTCACGGGTGTGTATAACACATCCCGCAACACACTGGTGCCGACTCTCTCTGCAACCTCCGCTGCCTCCTTGGCTCTCCTAGCTGCACTCGCTGCACCGCGATTGCTTGATGAAGACGCCCCCGCCATCATGACGGCTGCGTGCACACGATCATCCTCTCCGCCGGGTGCTGCACTGCAGCCCCTGGTCAAGAGCGGATCCGTGACGCACGAGAAGACGCGAATCTCCCTGGGATATGCCTCGGGGAAGCTGCCGATGAAGAGGCGATGACTACCGACCTGCAGCAACACACCGGGCGGCAGGGGTGCACCAGCCCCGTACCGCGCCGAGTAGTCCACCACGTAATCGATTGCCCCACGCCTAAGAATCAGGCCAGAGGCGTGGCTACCGCCTGATGTAGAGGAAAATATCGTCCGGATCTTTAGTCCAGTCGACGCCTCGGTCTGCCCCATGGTGGGCGCCAACTGTCGTCGATATGTGACGGCAGATGCCATGGGGATGGCTAAAGTGAGGGGAAGACGCGAGGAAGAAAGATGTCGATGGTGACGGAATCGGGTTGGGCACAAACACGGTGACGGACACCACGATGTACCCAGGTTCGGGGCTCTCCGGAGAGATAACACCCCTACTCCTGCTTGTCTCTTCTATATCAATGGAACTGAGCTACAATAACTGCTTCTCTATCTACTCAGGGGAAGGTGAGCGCCGTCGTGGGCAAGGCTCTCTCTTGCTTCCCTGAGGAGTAACTACTAGCAGTGAATGAACTGAGTGAGTTGTGAGTAATGGTGCGAATGAGCGGATCGTCCCCCACGCAGGAGGGGTACCCCGGGCTCTTATAGCATGAGCCTGGGGTAAATCGGTAACTTCACTGCCGATTGGGCCCAGCTGTCATCCTCTAATCGGCTGGGTCCCACCGACTGCTTCTCTCCAGGTGATCCGGACCCGACGAGCGGCGGCCCATGCTGTAGGCTCATAGGGCATGATGGTGAACAGTGGAGCTAGGATGTGTGGTCTTGTCGTCCTGTTCGCGGAATCGGCGGAGAGGTCGACACGGCATCTCCGCCAGATCTTCGATGTGACTTGGCTTCTCTGCCACCCCGATCTCTCAGGATTGCGCATTTATGACCCCGTACTTGTACCCTCGACTGATCTCGTGGTCAACTTCTCCAGGGGTAGTAGGTTGCACCGATTGCGCCTGGGCCGACTGGTGGTTCTCGGCAGGGTCGATTGCTCTAGGCAATTGGCCGTGCTAATGCCCACCTTGGCCCAGCTGCGGGCCAATCGGATAATGGTCTTGATGACGACAGGGTGGACCGGTTCCGCCTGGGCCGACTGCTGGCATTCGGTACGGCTGATTGCCTAGGAGCAATCGGCCGTACGCCTGCCCAGCTGGGCCCAACTGCAACCCAATCGGTCCATCCTTGTCTTTAAAGGTTGCTTTCGCTTGGGTGAGCCTACCCGGGTACCAATCCCCCGACAGGGGCTCCACAGGTGGGGAGGAGTCCTCCTTGGACTTAGACTCCCCGGTGGGAAGGACTCCCATTGGGAGTAGGAGTCCCAGGGGGACTCCACACCCCCTTAGGTCGGCCAGGAGCCCTCTTGGCCACCTATATAAGGAGGTACAGGGGTGGGGGTGCAGCACAACTCAACCCTAGCCCCCCTGCGCCACCCTCCCTCCTCTAAACTCCGTTGCTTCACAGTTAGACCTCGATTTTGACGCTGTTCTAGATCAGAATCCGTTAGGGTTTTCTCTCGCTAGTTTTCTCGGTAGCGTTCTTCTCTAGATGGTGGAGCTCTGCTGGATTGCTTCTACGGGATGTGTGGATACTAATGGAGGGGTCGTACCTTCGACCCTTCTTCGAGGAGCTTGTTCGTGGGACTTGTCCGGAGGACTAGATCGCGAGACGGTTCGAGGGATCGATATCCTCGCTGTTGGGAGGTCATTGAAATTCCTAGCTGCGGGGATCTTCATCGACGGTCTTCACCAACTCTACTTCCGCTACATCGGTTGGTGAGGCATGACCTAAAACCTTGTATGCAATCTTCATAGATGATCTTGGGTGTTTGTTACGTAGGCACGTAATTTTTTGTTTTCTACTGCGCTTCCCAACAGTGGTATCATGAGCGATCTATGAGTAGATGCATGTTTAGGTCTAGATCATATGTTGATATGAGGCATTGATTTTCTTGTTGCTTCCCTGTCATGTAATTTTTTCTATGCTTGATGGCAAGTTGAGGTCTTGCTACAAGGATTGAGTTTTCCATCGATCCCTCTATGTTGCTTTCAGTATGCTGGTTGCCTTGATCATGGACTACATCAAACTCCTTGGATCTCATCTTAATCTCGCAATAGAAGATTTAACATGGAGGGGCTTGTGGATTTTATGAACTCAAATCCACATGGGGGTCACGCGTTGAACGAAGTTTGGCTTGTGGCATTAGTTGCTACACGCACCCCGAACGTTAAACTAGCAACAATGAAGTATCGTGTTTGGTTTGTATAGGGAACAATATTTGCATGTAACCTGCTAATCAACCACGATAAAATTTGCAACAACCCATGTAGATGGCGATCTAACTTGTTTTTGCAGAGTATGCATGTGATGTGGTATAGATTTCAAGATTTGCAATGTGTTTGTATGAGATGCTATATGTTATGTAAAATGTATTCGCGACCTGCGTGTTGTGGTACGGCATGATGACTGGAGTCATATGATTGTCACTTAATTATGGCCTGCGTGCCAGAACTATTTATTAGCTCGAGGCAAAGCAATAGATAGATGCAAGGTGATGATCTACGATGCGGAGGTGGACCCCGACGCACATGCCGGAAGCCGTGGTGATGGTACTGGCGCCAAGGATAAAGTTGGTGGACACGGTGACTTCTACCACGACGACGTGAAGACAACGAAGACTTCACGAAGCTAAGGGCTATACTATATCACATTATTTTATGAACTGCCTATGATGTTTATCCCTTTGATGCACCCTTGTTTGATGCGCGGTAGTCATATTTTATTAGGGTGATCTCTCGCAAAACATTATCAAGTTGATAGTGTTCCTCAAACTGTAGCACCGTCTATACTATGTTTCACACCAGAGCAGGTCATGTCACATGGGTGCACACGGTGTGACGCATAAAATACGGGTGTGTTAAGAACACACTGCAATTACACTAGGTTGTCTTGACGGTTTGGATAAAAGTTTACTACCGGAACACGCCCATCGAAAGATGAACAAGAATCACCTTTGGCGTGATTGTCAAGTTGGCCTACCGGTCCAGTCTAAGTCATCAGTGATGTCACATCAATGGAGGATGATTGGGTTGGGTCTTGAATCACTATAGCATCAATTACGAGAGATATTGATCTGAGTGGGAGCACACTTAGTAATTAAATTGATTAATCACAAGTGCAACTTAATTATGAACAAAGTCTTAGTATTTGCATTATCGTTATATAATAATGGCTCGCGTTACCACCTTCCCGATTGATTTTGATTAACTGTATTATCTGGTAAAACTTTACGATTGGTACCGTATTGTGAGGACTATCCTCAATAGTGCCGAGAAGGACCATGTCCTATGGCAAATTTTCGATGCTCTCCCGCTGATGCTATGAATGATGTGAATTACGTCCATAAATCCAAAATGCTATGATTCCACCACATCTAAATGCATTGTCTTCACCACCATGAAACCCGAACTTCAAAACGTTTGGGATAGTTATGTGATAATCATGGAACTGAAAAACTGTTTTCAGTAGTGAGACAATTATTGTACTCCCTCCGATACATAATAAGTGTCGTTCATTTTGTACTAAGTTAGTACAAACTTTGTACTAGATGAGCGACACTTATTATGTATCGGAGGGAGTAAGATATAAGATATCTAGTACAGTGTATGATTGTAAGCATTAGTGAAAGTGTTCGTTATTCTCAAACAAAACTGGTAAGTGTGGGATCCAGAAGAACACCAATCATATGATGATGGGAATTAAGGGAAAGGAAGTTCCAAAGAGCGTTAGTAAGACTAACACGCCGGAAAATCCATGGCATGCGCCACCCTTGATCATGTGTGATCTATTGTGAGTAGGAGTGACATTGGAAATAGAACTATGATACGTATAAAGGCAAAGACGAAAGAAGACTGGGATATCCAGCTCAGAAATGAAAGTCATACAAGTTATAGATGAGTTCATTGCTGGTCAAAAGATGTAATTCTTGTGAATCATGATTAAGTAGTTAATTGTTGATTCTAGATATTGTGATTAAACAAGTTGATCAATGGAGTATCACTTCAATTGCATATTTTTGCAAGTCGATGCAAGAAATACTATGGCCTTTATGACTAGCAGATGATGAGTTTTGACACGCACGGGAACGTGGTAAAAGGTTTACTATACTGTGTGTTGACTCTATGATTATCTTCATAATTCATTTTAGAGTTGAGTAAATTGTTACTAAACTTTAGCCTTGTTGCAAAACATCATTTTTGAAACATGTTTGTTGCAAGAGAGTTGTTCGAAGCTATGAATAACGTAAAGGCCATACTTCCATTATGAATAGGTTGTATGTTATGAATCATGATAACAATACTAAACATACATAACACTGATGCTAGACGTCACAAGACTGAAAGAAATACCACATAGATGTGGCACTGCCGTTTATCACAAGTGACATAACATGCATGAAGAATTTCCATAAGTGATGGACTTTCGAGTCATATGATTATGAATCACTTGACGCTTGTGATCTTTGTCTCGAAGTAATGTGACTAAAACACCATTGATAGGCCATACATGAACGGACAACTAAACCATTGGAAATCATACATGATGATGCGTGTAGTCCAATAAGTGTAGTTGTGTGTAGTGGATTTTCTATCTTCACTCATGAGTTGAAGTAAATATGTGGATATCTGTTCAATGGAGACATACGTGTGAAATATTTGAAATGTTCAAGGAATTTTAGAGTGAAATAGAAATTCATTGTAACAAGAAAATAATGCTTCTGCATATTAGATTGTAGAAAGTAATATTTGAGTTACAAGTTTAGCGAACGTCTGAAGAGTTGTGAAGAAGTATCATAACTTGCGCCTCCTGGAACATCACTATGAGTAAAGTGTTCGAGAGACGTAATCAAGCCATGTATGACACAATAAGATAAAATATGACGTTTATCAATTTGCCGTTATACTTATTAAAGTTATGCGTTAGTGACTACGGTTTTACACTGAAAATAGCACCATAAAATCTATTGAAATGACACCATATTAGATGTGGTATGGACTGTTAAAACCATGTTGTCTTTTCTTAAAATTTGGGTATATGAGGCATATGTTTGACATACTCAAAACCCCAAATCAGATAAGTGCTACTTTGTTAAGGTTATGCCAAAAGTTTTGGTATTCCTCTATCACTACACAAAAGCAAAACTGTTTGTTGTTAAGAACAGTGTGTTTTGAAGAAAATAGTTTCTTGCAAAATAGTGAGTGGGAAGACAATGCAACTTGTCAAGACTGTTGAATCTTCAGAGAAGTGCGCAGCTGAACCACACAGGTTAGGCAAAACTCGTACAAACATTTATGTTATGTAAACGAGATATTGTTGTTCGACAACGATAAACCTGTGATATACAAAGAAGCGTTGATGGGCCCTGACTCCGCGATTTGGATAAATGCCGAATAATCCGAGATAGTATCCATGGAATTAAGTCAAGTTTTGAACTTGGTAGACCCTCCGAAAGACTAAGAGTCTGAAGATTATATAAATGGATCTATAACTGATTCAGATGAAATTGTTTTATCCATTAAGCTCAACTCATTGGAAATATGTTTTCTAGCAAGTTCAAAGGTTGACTACGGCGAAGTAATGTCGACCGTAGAGATGCTTTAGTCAGTTCGGGTTATACTATCAATCAATACATATCTCATTCATAGGATATATTAGAATGAATGACAAAACAAAGTTCCTACACGAAAATATAACGACGGACGTATATGTGATATGACTTGAATGTTTTGTCGGTTCAAAGGATGCTGGAATAGATGCAAGCCTCGGATATCCAGTAATGGACTGAAGCTAGCATAATGGAGTTGGAGTTTTCGTTGTGATGAAATTGCCAAAAGAGTTTGTTTTCATCAGGAATAACGAAGATTCTTGAATATTCAAGAAAGTAAGTGGGAGCTGAATGATATTTCTAAAACCTTATGTAGATGACATATTTGTTGATTAGAAATGATATAAATTTGTTGACACGAATAAGGACCTCATTTGAAATAGTTTTCAGCTGAAGTACTTGGGCTAATATAGCATTAGTATTGAGCACAATGATCTATGTAGATAGTAACTGCCTAATCGTGCTAACGCCAACATTACATGTTGACATGATACTAAATTAGTTTAGTATGAATACGCGAAGAAGGATTAACTTTCCGAGGTCATGGTGAAAAGTTGTTTGCAGAAATCGGTGTTCATGAACACAGATAAGCAAAACACATGAATTGAATTTCACTCACCTGTGTGTTTGGATTAATCATGTATACCATAATATGTAAAACGACCAGATATGTCCAATGCTCCAAAAGGTTGTGATCAAGATACCAAAGTGATCAATATGTTGATCATTGGACAAACAGTGAAAAGTTAAACTTATGATAGATAAGATATGTTTCTCGGAAAATGGAGATAATGAAGAGCTCGTTGTAATAAGTTACATCAGCTGAATTTTGATGTAAAAAGTTACACAAATTCAGTCTTCATACTTACTCCGACCGATTTTAGATTTTGATTGGGATTATGTGTTTCACACGTAAGGGTGACACAGTATGGAGGAACTTTGTCAAGTTAGATACCATGGCGAATTCTATAACAGAGGCTAAGTTTATAGTTACTTAAAGAAGTAACAAGGAGCGTATTTTGAACCATAAGTTCATTTATGAACGTGGTATGGTTTCCTAGATGCTTGAAGATCATGGAACATTGATGAATGACTTTATGACTTATTCTAAGGAACCAAGGTCCTGCCAAATGATTCAAACATATACAAAGCTAAACTGATAAAATTAATGAATTTTATGATAGCGTGAAAAATGCAAAGATATGCAAGATACACACAGGCCTGAAATACCAGATCCATAAATGAAGTCTATACCATAAAGGAAGCATGCATTACACCGGTATGCCATATGTTTAAATTGCTCAAGCACTGACAATATTATTGACTCTAGTGCAAGTGGGAGACTGTTGGAAATATGCCCTAGAGGCAATAATAAAATGTTATTATATATATTCCACGTTCGTAATTAATGTTTATATTTCTGTGCTATAATTGCAATGACCCTGACTGTGAGATTCAGAAGAAAACTCATTTGCATGTGTGGAAATGTAAACACCAAGAGTTCTTGGTTTAGCCTCTAAGACCAGCTCATGTGCTAACTGATGATTACATTTTCTTAATCATGGACATTGTTCTTGTAACAAGGATGGTTAGTAGCAATGAGAACATATTGTTAGCAGAACAATGATGTTGAACCGACCCCAGTATTGAATGATATTCTTAGAGATCACATCGTAACAACGTTATAAGTCATATCATGAAATGTTATCATATACGTAATTCCTTATACCATGAGAGTATCGAGTTGCTTCACGCAGGAAGATGTACTTTGGTTCTTAGATGAATCTTCCCGTTACTGGGAAGTAGTAAAATAAGTTCTGGGTACATCTGATAGTGTGTCTAGTAATTGCGATAGTTCAAGACTGGGATTTGCTCCTTCACGATGAAGAAGATATTCACTTCGGGCCCACTCGGTATGACAGTATCCATTATAGTCTGGCCAGACGCATTGTGATTTAGTCACGGGGATACCAGAATACGATAACGAGAAAAAGGGACAAACGAGCAAAGAGGATAACGAGTGTCTTGTGTTCAAGAAGTTGTTACACATGGGTGCCAAACTTCTCTCCTCCGACTTTTTCATATATCGCGAAGCAAATGGAATGGTACATGACTAAACATAATGGTTCACTCGAAGTTTCTTCGTGTATGTGCGGGAGTCAACATGGGTGTCCATGGCTCCGCTGTTGATTATTGGCTATTGACAAAAGGCTGTTGACCTATGTCCGGAAGATGTTCTGAGTCATGTCCGCATTATACCGAACCTATTGGGTCACACACTTAATGAGCAGTAGTCTGGTAGAATACTGGAATGGTAGAAGGTTTAGTGGAAGCAAAGCAGAATAGTTCATACGGGCACCGGAAGTAGTTCCGGGTATTTACAGAATTGTTCATAAGGGCACCAGAAGTAGTTCTGTGTATTTAAGGATATGTCTAGATCACTCTGGAATAGTCCCAGGTGGTTCCAGAACATATGAGAATGGTACTGGGGAAGTCCTGGATCGACCGGAATAGTTTCCGGTTAATCGGTGGACGTCCCGACAAACTTACGCGGTCATCGGATTTCTTATGTAACTAGGATGGTCCCGGAACCTATCCAGATAGTTCCGAAACATCCAAAAATGGTCCCGGAAGGTCTTAGAAGTGTTCCAGAAGGTTCCATAATGTCCCGAAACCATCCCGTAAGGTCCTGGAATGGCCGAGAATGGTCCCAGAGGGTCCTGGAAGGTTCCGGAAGCTTCTGGAAGGGTCCACAAGTTTCCGGACAGTACCATATGGGCGCCACCACCCTTATCCTTGAGGGGCAAGGCACCCCAAGGGGGATGGCCGAAATTAGGTGGTGGTGGCGCCACAGGTGGGGAGGAGTCCTCCTTGGACTCAGACTCCCCGGTGGGAAGGACTCCCTTTGGGAGTAGGAGTCCCAGGGGGACTCCGGACCCCCTTAGGTTGGCCAGAAGCCCTCCTGGCCACCTATATAAGGAGGGGCAGGGGTGGGGGGCGCAGCACAACTCAACCCTAGCCCCCCTGCGCCACCCTCCCTCCTCTAAACCCCGTTGCTCCACAATTAGACCCCGGTTTAGACCCTGTTCTAGATCGGAATCCGTTAGGGTTTTCTCCCTCTAGTTTTCTCGGTGGAGTTCTTCTCTGGACGCCGGAGCGCTGCTGGATTGCTTCTATGGGATGTGTGGATACTAATGGAGGGGTCGTAACTTTCGACCCTTCTTCGAGGAGCCTGTTCGTGGGACTTTTCCGCAGGACTAGATCGCGGGACGGTTCGAGGGATCGATATCCTCGCGGTTGGGAGGTCATTGAAATTCCTAGCTGCGGGGATCTTCATCAAAGGTCTTCACCAACTCTAATTCCGCTACATTGGTTGGTGAGACATGACCTAAAACCTTGTATGCAATCTTCATAGACGATCTTGGGAGTTTGCTACGTCGATTTTTTTTGTTTTCTACTGCGTTTCCCAACATCTTCCCCCATGGGCCATGGCACCATGAAGGGCCCCACCCCCCTTAGGGGTGCGCCACCCCCTCCCCTTTGGATTAGTCCCACATGGGAAGTTGAGAGAGGTCCCCCTGTAACAGCCCAGGACCTCAATAGGAATGATATACTACTCATATCAACAAGGTGCACCTTCTTTTCCGGAAGCCCGGCTCCAAGGAACTCCAAAGTTAAGCGTGCTTGCCTTGGAGTAGTCTTGGGATGGGTGACCGACCAGGAAGTTGATCCCGGGTGCGCACGAGTGAGGAAAAAGTGTGCAACAAATACTAGTGTTGGTTTGTGAGGACAATCTGGATCCCAGGTGCACCGACCATGGAATCGGTGGTTAACCGGTTGGGAGTGGTCGGGGCGCTACATCTGGTATTAGAGCCGACCCTGGCGGTTACATGGTATGTGTGTGTCAGTAGGTGAGCCTTACATGGGGTACATGTTGGATGCCTGCAACTGGCGCACACAAACGTGTGCCAAAAGGGAACGTTCCTGCTGGGCCGACGGGGACGTCGGTTCCTTTGAGGGGTGGTGTATGTAACAACCCAGGACCTCAATAGGAATGATAGACTACTCATATCAACAAGGTGCACCTTCTTTTCCGGAAGCCCAGCTCCAAGGAACTCCAAAGTTAAGCGTGCTTGGCTTGGAGTAGTCTTGAGATGGGTGACCGACCGGGAAGTTGATCCCGGGTGCGTACGAGTGAGGACAAAGTGTGCAGAAAAGACTAGTGTTGGTTTGTGAGGACAGTCTGGATCCCAGGTGCACTGACCAAGGAATCAGTGGTTAACCGGTTGGGAGTGGTCGGGGCGCTACACCCCCCTCCTTGGCCTATATAAGGAGGGGTAGGGGTGCCCTTTTATTCATCCAATTAATTCTCTCTCTCTCTCTCTCTCTATTATCTCCTTCCTTGAGTGGACTCCCCTTGTTTGAAGTCTACACTTGGTTGGGGATTTCTCCACCATACGCACGTCGTCGTGCTTCTTGAATCGGGATCCGAATCCATCTTCTTTCCGCTGCTCTTTTGGTTCGGAGCCCAGAGGGACGTTGGGTACACCGTATGTGTGTAATCCCGTGAGGCGCTACACTTGTGGTGCTACTTCATCATCTTGGCCGTATCGCGAGGTATTCATCGACAATGTTCCGACGGGGACGTAATCCCGTCATCGGTCTACAAGGAACGGGTGGCTTCTGGAGTCATCGTGGATCTGCGTGGCATCGGGGATTTCCTGTACGACTACATTAACCACGTTCATGCGGGAACGTTCGGCCACTTAACGGACTACATACTGGTATGTGAACTATTTCCGTCCGTTACTTACATTGCCATGTCATAGGTCTTGGGATTGGGCATCGTAGGTTTAGAAAAATTATTGTTTTCTGTCCCGGACCCCAACAGTGGTATCATGAGCAAGGCTATGTGTAGATGTATTGTACGGATAGAACACATCTAGTATGGGGCATCAATTCTCCAATTGTTACCCTCCCACGTGTACTCGTTTAGGATTGCGGCAATGTCCCGATGAAGCGACCCCGACCGACCTTACGCGTTTACGCGAGACTGGTTCCACGCTTGACATATGGCTTGTACCATATAAGTGGCTTTGGTGGTGTCTGTCTCTCTAACATTAACTTTGTGAAGACGTTTGCAACGGAGGGCCTCGACATGGGTGTAATAGAGAAAATTGCTGAGTTGTTGTGGTTGTATGTTCGTAGGCATAGAAACGGTTCTATCTCGAAATCCCTAGTAGCCACGTAAAACTTGCAAAAGATAAAGTAGAGGCATCTAAACTTTAATTTGCAGGGGGCATAATAGTTAGTATGATTTATATTGTTGCATCCTGTTTTGCTAATATGTTAGATATACGACGGTAGCATTATAGGATGATCCCTCACTAATCCAACAAAGTGCCCTTCCTTAGTGAAGCACCATCTGGAAAGTTCTTCATTATGGAGGCATCATGTGTCACACGGGTGTCAAACATTTTTACGTTCACAAGAGATAGGTGTAGCAAGCCTGGCATATGTATATGATATGGCCTTGTATGACACATCATATAATCACTAAGGTTATTGTGGTGAGCCTGGAATATGTATATGATATGGCCTCGGGACACAAGAGACTGAAAGGTCGAGCATGAGTCACATAGATGATGTGATTAGCATGATGGCCTACCTTGAACAACATACTGATGGTTGTGACGATCGGGGGAGGTGTGTTCTTCAAGGATCGTGTAATCACTTAGAATAAACTATGAGGGATGTTTGTCTGAGTGGGAGTTCCAGAATTGTTTTAAAACATGAAATCCATATTATGAACTTAATCTTCATGTCTTAGAAAATATCATTGTAGATAATGTCATACCCAATGTTTATAACTGTAGCTCTTTAGTGTGTTGTAGAACTTAAGGTAAATGGGTCTTACTTCATTGATTGTTACCAACACCGTTAGAGACATACTCATTAGTAATGACTTGCTAAACATAATACAAGAACTGCTAGGAGATACACCAGATAACTCCATAATTAAGGAAGATGATGATGAGTATCTGTAAGGCCCCTGATGCGGTACTAACTCTCACCAGTCGCTTTCGCGTCCGGTAGGAGTTAGAAGCGCATCAAACGCCACCGGCGCACGACACTCGCACTCATGTCGCTGCCGGATTCTCGACAACAGGTATAAAAACATAACTCTACAAGAAAAGGGGAAATACATATATAGAGATAATGGGGCAGGGCGTACAACGCCACTGTCCAAAAATACATCACATTCTCATGAATATATAACATCAATACATCAAGCGGAAGCAAGTCGGACCGAGTACGGTCAAGATACAAATTGCCCTAGAGAGGGCTACACATAAATCCACCCACGGGAACGTCTGAGCCCAACTAAGGATCCTACTGGTCGGAGTAGTCGTACTCGTCGTCATCCTCCGGGGGCACCTCCACGAAGTATCGTCCAGTGCTGGGGTCGAGGTAGTAGTCCACTGCAGCGGCCGATCAGGCAAAGCAGTAAAAGCGGAAAAGTAAACGAGGGTGAGAACATATCATTACGGAATAACTAACGCTACAGGTAAGGTAAAGGAAATGACAGTTTGCAGCCGCACTAGCATATATGGTGGCTACACGTTCTATCAGAGTATAGGTGAGATCCAAGAATTTACGGAGACAACGTGTCGTAAGGCAGCTAACCACCTACTTACGCAAACATAACACAACCTCGTTTCCCTCTCGGTCCCCCCTGGACGAAGAAAGACAACCAAGGCACGCACACGGTTTGTCAAGTTTTTTATCATGAATTTCATTGATGTTATTCTATGAACAAGGAGTAGGTCTCAAGTAGTCCATAACCGCGGACACGGCTTTTCGAAAAGATTTACCCTGCAGGGATGTACCAACTGTCCATTATAGACGTCGCATGTACGTCCGGTTTCCACTTGGCTAGGTAAGCGCCTGGAACTCCGGAACGTCAGAGTCCCTCTAACTAACAACGCACAAATCCGGGTGGCCCCCGGTGAGTCGACACCCAACTCAAAAGCTGGCCACGCTCTCGAATCGGTCTCTACCGTCTGTCGTAGGTTTGGATAACCGGTTAGTTCTCTTATGAGACCGGGTCCTCAGCCGGACAAAGTGGGCCAGCCAAGAAACTATGTCCTCCTGGCCCTGGTTTGGTTTGGAAACAACTGGGGATCCAACCAGCACACACACATTGCAAATGTAAAACAGCTCGGGCCACCACTAGAATATACGAAGCTAGGTAGGTAAGACAAGGGGGCCCCATAAAACCCCACACACGATTAGGCACGCTCGTCAAGAAACACAATACCCGGAACTCGGGTCCTAGGTGACTCAAATGGAACAAGGCACCAGACGGGAATAGTCCGGCCTTCCATCTTTCGTCGAATATAAATTAACATCATTTAACAATAATAAATATCAACCAACTTCTTTTATAGCATGATATCCCAACCATAATCATATAAGGTAAGCAGCAAGTTTTCTATCCATACTAAGCAATGGCTGAGCAGCGGTAACTTAGCAGAACAAGGTTTTGCTGGGATGTGGGGATCATGGCTGTATGGGTTTAAAACATGGCATATAATGTAGATAGGATCAAACAATAACGTTCTAGATCTACAGCTAAGCATGAGCAGAAAGTTATAAAGTAATGACACAGATCTCCCCCTTGCCTGGTAAGGTAGTCGTAGCAGCACTCACGGTACCCTCGTGCTCGGTGTCGGACAGCTCCACGTAAGTCTCCTCGGCGGTCTCAGGTGCTAACGTAAGGTACCGGCAGGAGAAGGCACACAAGTAAGCAACTGAAGCAACTCAAGCAAGGATGACATGATCAGGATTTTATTTACATGATATGACCCTGTCTAGTCAGGTTTAAGTGAAGGTGATGACGACAAGTCATCACTTCCATATGCAATTTATTTACATTGTAATGGCTTTGGTCTGAGCCTTAATTTAGGTGTAAATATCATGATAACATGACATGAACAACAAAGCATTACCGGAATTTAAATAACATGAAAGTAAAACAATGATTCCGGAGACGGAGTAGTGTCGGAGAAATTGACACTTAGGAATATGCAACAACTGTTGAAGGTCAGCCACATAGCATATAACAATATGTTAAGGCTGACTTGAAGAGAAGGATGGCATGGAACTGCCTTGACAAGATCAGATGAACAACATCTCAGATGCACTGAAGCTGAAATGCTGTAGACATACAGACAGAAGCTTCTGGACCAGGTGATCACACCTTGTCTCAAAAGTTGCTCAACACAACAAGATAACATCACTACTGAATTCCTTGCAGAAAAGTACCCCAAAAACATATATAATATGCCTCCATTTGAATTTTGCATAAGCAGTTGCAAATTCAACTGAAGTTCAGGGGGCTGAGTGCAAAATTGCACCTCATGAATTTTTGAAAAGGTTCAGTTGATGAAAATATTATCACCATGCAACTCTTTGTGCAAAACTACCCCAAAATCATGTACGACATGGGCAATTTGTAAATTGAACCAATTACATAAAAGCAACAGGGGGTTTATTTGCAAAATGACCAAACTTCAAACTAGAAGGGGTCAAATGCAAAAACTAACATCACCAATGTGTTCAGTAGCTCAAAATGGCCCAAAACCATATATAATATGTCACTGTTTGAGTACTGGTCCAAAATCAGATTTGAATTTGGAATTCAAATCCAAATTGAATTAAAACAGAAAAGAAAAGACTAAAATTAAAAAGAAAAAGGGTCCAGCCCACTTGGGCTGAATCCCATGCGCAGCCCACTGTTGCTGCCTCCCCCTTGCGTACGCTAGGACCCAATGGGCCTGGCCCAGTGCTCGCGCGGCCACTCCAAAAAGCAGAAAAAGGGGGGTTTTTAATCGCCGAAGGGGGATTCGAACCCGCGAGCTCGCGCTGCTGCAACAGGTGCTCGACCAGCTCGGCTACGGATCGGTTTGTGACAGGTACCGCTTCTCTCTGCACATAAACCAACTACGGCTGCTAGTCTGAATTTGAACGCGAGCTGCACTGAACTCAGTTCAGAGACTGACGACGAGCAACAAGATGAGATCTTGCTCGCGTTCGAGCTCGATCTAGGTCTCCAACACGGGGGGGGAACAGCACGGCATCAACTCGCGCACTGTTCCTGTTCTGCATATCGCGAAAGGAGCAGGCCCGTGTGCTCTGAAGAAGAAAAGGGCGACGCTTGCCACTGTCAGACGAGGTTCAGGCGACATCTTCACGCGCGACGAATTTCAGAAGTCGATGCCATCTCCTACAGAGCTCCACGGCTCCACCGCTCGCTGCTGGACGGAGCTGGGTGTGCCGTGAGTCCATTTTTGCGCTAAGATGAACTCGCCGGCTACGACACAGAGCTACTCCTCGCCGGAAAAACTACGGCGGAAAAGGAACCTTGCAGAAACAGGGGAGGAAGGGAGTGGAGCTCACAGCGGCAAACGGGATCGAGCGGGCTCGAAGGCGATCGTGCTGGCCGTTGACGACGACGTCGTGGACGAAGGCGACCTGTGCTGCACGGGGTTCAAGCCATGGACCTCCTGTCCATGGCGGAATTGGCCGGAACAGAGGAGGGGATCGGGCGAGGTGGCGGCGGCGCAGCTCGAGGGGGACGCTAAACCCTAGGCCACCAGGAGGGGGGGCTCTTATAGGCAGAGGGGGAGGCGACGTGGACGCAGCAGGTCCAGGCGTCTCCCCACGGCGCCATGTGCGTGCTGGAAAGGTGAAGAAAGGAGGGGGATGACAAGCGGGCCCGAGCTGGCAGCGAGAGAAGAAGAAAGGAAAAAAAGAAAAGGAAACGGGCGCGCACTGGTGGGCTGAGTCCAGCGGCCCAGCTGGGCTGGAGGGAGAAGAAAAGGAAAACTAGCCCATTCCAGAAGAAAAGGAAGAGCAGCAGGAAGAAATAAAGGAAAAGGAAAAGGTTTGGGGTCATAAAAATATTCCAAATAATTTTATAAATCCCCAAAAAGGATGTTTGATCATCCAAAAATGGTTTGACCATTTTTGCATGCAGAGAAAAATGTCCACAAGCAAAACAGTACCTTTTCTATTTAAAATTAAATAGAAAAGGACTTTGAAGAGTTTTTGAGAGAAATATAAAAGGTTCAAAATTCCATGAGTTTGAAATTCCTAATCCTTGCATTTTTCTGGATTTTTCAAAAGTGGTTTGGCCAATTTTGGCAACAACAAAAATGTGGCCCTGTTTTTGAATTCAAAACACTTTGAACTAGGGTTACTGTTTTTGTTGGTGGCAAAAATGTTTTGAGAGTTTTAAAACCCTTGCCATATGAAATGAAATGGCTAGGCCAAGTTTGGGGTCAAGTGAAGTTAGCATGTGGCAAGGAAAAATCCCACAGCACCCTTCTTGAACCCCTTTGCATTCAAAAGAAATCAATCCAAACTGACTCCAAACTCAATGGCAATTTGAATCACCACATGAAAAGATGTAAACTTCCACCATGTCAAGTTACAAGTTCAACAGAGCAAAATAAAATACATGGTGATTGCACTTATTACATGTGGGCTGTTACAGCTCTCCCCCACCAACACAGGATCTCGTCCCGAGATCTAAGCAAGAAAAAGCTCGGGGTATTCGGAACGGAGATGATCTTCACGCTCCCACGTTGCTTCTTTCTCTGAGTGATGTGCCCACTGCACCTTGAGGAACTTGACGGTCTTGTTGCGAGTCTTGCGCTCTGACGAGTCAAGAACACGGACTGGACGCTCTGAGTAAGAAAGATCCGCACTGAGCTGGATCTCGCCCAAGTCCACTGCCTGCTCTGGCTGCTTGAAACACTTCTTCAACTGGGACAGGTGAAACACATCATGCACCATGGCCAAACTGTCTGGAAGCTCGAGGCGGAACGCAAGAGGTCCCCGAGTCTCAAGAATGCGGAACGGACCAACGAACCTGGGAGCCAACTTGCCTTTTATCCCAAAGCGGTGAGTGCCTCGAAGTGGAGACACTTTGAGGTATGCGAAGTCACCAACTTTGAAGTCAACACCACGGTGCTTCTTGTCATAATAGGCCTTCTGCCTAGACTGTGCTGCCTTCAGGTTCTCTCGGACAATCTTCACTGTGTCCTCAGCCTCTTGGATCACATCTGGACCGAACAGCTGCCTCTCGCCTGTCTCGGACCAGTTCAAAGGTGTCCTGCACTTGCGACCATACAACACTTCAAACGGCGCTGCTTGCAGACTTGCTTGATAGCTGTTGTTGTAAGAGAACTCCGCATACGGCAAGCATTCTTCCCACTTCATGCCAAACGAGATGACACACGCCCGAAGCATGTCCTCGAGGATTTGATTCACACGCTCAACCTGCCCACTGGTCTGAGGGTGATAAGCGGTACTGAACAACACTGTCGTACCAATTTCCTTTTGAAAAGCCTGCCAGAACTTGGAGGTGAAAAGACTGCCTCGATCAGAACTGATCTTCTTGGGGATGCCATGTAAAGATACAACTCGTGCGGTATACAAATCCGCCAACTGAGCTGCTGAAATGGAGTCCTTAACTGGAAAGAAATGTGCAACTTTGGAGAGATTGTCGATGACAACAAAGATGGCATTGTTCTTCTTCTGCGACAGAGGAAATCCGGTGATGAAATCCATCTCAATGTGATCCCATTTCCACTCTGGAATTTCAATTGGCTGAAGTAGCCCTGCAGGCTTCTGATGTTGTGCCTTCACTCTCCTGCACACATCACACTGGGAGACAAAACGGGCAACATCCCGCTTCATACGAGTCCACCAAAAGCTCTGCTTGAGGTCCTGATACATCTTGGTGCTACCCGGGTGGATAGACAGCTTTGAGTCATGGGCTTGTTTCAAAATGACCTCTCTGAGACCTCCTTCCTTGGGAACAACAACTCTCTCCTCGAACATCACGGTGCCGTCATCATGCACTGAAAAGCAACCGTACTTCGGAACTGAGGCGGCAACACCCTGCTTGACTTTCTGAATCATCAAGCTACTAGACTGAGCCTCACGAATCTTCTCACGGATAGTGGGCTCTACCACAAGGTTGGCTAGATAGCCTGCTGGAACTAGCTCAAGATTGAGTCTTCGAAAGGCCTCACACAAATCGGGGTGTATCTTCCACACCTGGACATTGTTGCAATCACCCTTGCGGCTCAACGCATCAGCTATGACATTCGCCTTGCCAGGCGTATACTGAATATCCACGGAGTACTCAGTAATAGTCTCGAGCCACCTCCTTTGCCTCAAGTTCAGGTTAGGCTGCGTGAACAAGTACTTTAAGATTTTGTGATCAGTGAACACATCAACCTTCCTCCCTAGGAGGAGGTGTCGCCAAGTAACCAACGCATGAATCACTGCAGCCAGCTCAAGATCGTGGGTCGGATAGTTCCTCTCAGCCTGCTTCAACTGTCTGGAGGTGTACGCCACAATACTCTTTCCCTGCATCAATACTCCGCCAAGGCCATTCAACGAGGCATCACAGAACACTTGAAACGGCTGTGACTCATCTGGCGGCGTAAGGATCGGAGCTGTGGTCAGCCTTATCTTCAACTCATCAAAAGCTGTCTGGCAAGCCTGTGACCAAACGTACTTCTTGCCCTTGCACAACAGCTCGGTCATCGGCTTTGCTATCTTGGAGAAATTCTCGACAAACTTCCTGCAATAGCTGGCAAGTCCGAGAAAACTCCTCAACTGCTTGACATTTTTTGGCGGAGTCCAATCTTGAATCGTCCGGACTCTGTCTGGGTCAACAGCAATGCCTTCTGAGGAAATGACATGGCCAAGAAAGTTGACCTTGTTCATCCAGAATTCACACTTGGAAAACTTTGCATAAAACTGGTGATCTCTCAACTTCTGCAACACCAATCTGAGATGCTCCTCATGCTCAGCCTCTGACTTGGAAAAGACAAGGATGTCGTCGAGGTAGAGGAGTACGAAGACGTCTAGCCACTCTTGGAAGAGATAGTTCATGGCCCTCATGAACGTTGGAGGAGCGTTTGAAAAGCCAAACGTCATGACTGTAAACTCGTACAGGCCATATCGAGTGCGGAAGGCTGTCTTAGGAATGTCCTCCTCACGGACACGAATCTGGTGGTACCCCATCTTTAGATCAAGCTTTGAGAACACCTTTGCTCCATGCAACTGTTCAAACAAGTCATTGATGTTGGGCAAAGGGTATTTGTTTTTGATCGTCTTCTTGTTGATACCACGGTAGTCTTGAACCAACCGACTAGTACCATCTTTCTTCTTCACAAAAAGACACGGGGCACCCCAAGGGGAAGTGCTCGGACGAATGAGCCCATCCTTCTCAAGCTTCACCAACTGCTCTTTGAACTCAATCAGCTCCTCCGGACACATCTTGTAAGGCTGCCGAGATATCGGCTGTGTACCAGGTTCTAGCTCGATCACGAACTCAATAGCACGCACGGGTGGAATACCTGGCAACTCCTCTGGAAAGACATCTGGGAACTCTCGAACAACTCTGACCTCCTCAATCAATGGAGCAACTCCAGCGTTCAGAGCGTACAACTGTGCTGATCCCACTGTCGAGCTACAAGTGTACCAAAACTCAGCGCCTGAATCGTGCGTCAGCAACACGGTCTTGGACGGACAATCAATCTTGGCCTTGTACTTGACAAGCCAATCCATGCCCAAGATGACATCAATGTCTGAACGGGGCAAGACAATCAGGGAGGCCGAAAAGATAGCACCCTGAATAGTGATCTCAACATCCGGAACAGCTCTGGAAGACTCCATTCTAGAGCCCGGAGAACAAACTGAGAGTGGTCTAGGCAACTGCTCTCTCGGAAGGTCAAGTGACATAGCAAAAGCGTTGGATATGAAGGAATGGGAAGCTCCGGAATCAAACAACACTGAAGCTGGAACTTAACACACACGCAACCTACCAAGCACAATCTCGGACGACTGCTGAGCCTCTGCCACAGTCACGTTGTTCACCCTGAGCGCTCGTGGCTGGGCCCGCGCCATCGCGTTAATCGGTGTAGAGCGAGGTGGGGGCGGAGGCAGCCTGGCGTAACGAGGGTCGGTGCACTGCGGAGACTTGTGACCCGGCTTGCCACACTTGAAGCACGTGATCTCTGGCCTGGGCTGGCCCTGTGGAGCAGGCGGCCTCGCGTGTGGTGGAGTAGAGCGAGGTCCATGCTGCACTGGGACGGGAGGGCGGGCAAAAGTGCGGACAACTGCCCCCCTCTGCTGGAACTGCTGGCGCTGCGGCTGAGGTTGTGGCTCCGCAGCCCAGGACTTGGCCTTCTTGTGGATCATCACTGCTGAACTGTGCTCTCTCTGCTTCCTCTTCTCTGCGGAACGCTCTGCCTCAGCTGACTCCTGTCTGATAGCCTGGTCGACGAACTCTGAGAACAGGCTCGGCGTGGACAAGGTGAGCGCATACTTGATGTCCGGGGCAAGACCACCGCGGAACCTGGCAATGCGCTTGGTCTCAGACGAGACCTCCTCTGGAGCGTACCTGGCAAGCCTGACGAAGGCCAGGTTATACTCCTGCACAGACCTGTCCCCCTGCCTCAGAGCTAAGAACTCCTCGCGCTTCCTCTCGATCAGACCACTGGGAATATGAGCAGCTCTGAAGTCCCTGACGAAGTCATCCCACGTGATCTCTGCATCACCCTTGTTTTCCTTGTACGTCGAGAACCAACTGCCTGCGGCACCCTGGAGCTGGAAGGAGGCGAAGGTGACGTAGTCGACGGGTCTGACGGTGTTGGCCTTGAAGTGCTTCTTGATCTCTGCAATCCAGTCATCCGCCTCCAGCGGGTCTCGAGCCTCGGAGAACCTGGGGGGGCTGATTGCAAGAAACTGCTGCAGTGTGGTGTACTGTGGACGATCATTCCTCTGAGCACCCTGGTTCTGCAGCATCTGAAGGATCGCAGCTGTGCCCTGAGCCACTGCAGCTACAGCCTCCCCAAGGATAGGGTTCTCTGGCGGCGGCATGTTCGCTCTTGGCATCCTGTATACAGGTACACTTATGAGAACATGAACGAATCATTGAAGTAACCAGAGTTAAAGCAAAATTGACAACAAAACTTCCTCATGAGGTATGAGAAAGCCGAAGGCTGAAATTCCACCAAGGTTAACCCGGAAAGTCGATAACTAGGTGCTACTGGAATTCCCAACCCAAGAACATCCGAATTCAATATAACAATGTGCTAGCGAGCACACAACAATATATACGAGCGGTTGGAAACCTGCACAATGAGACATCTGCCCTGAGCGGCCCGCCATCACGGTCGTCCATAGGGGAAAGACACCACATCCATATTACCATAGGATGCCCGCCAATCCTGTATGGACGGTTCACCTGGGGTACGCCGTAAGCGAGGTAGAGCAGTCAACCCCAAGTGGCGGCTCAGTGGTCTCAAAGACGCCAACACATCTCGTCGCTAGCAAAACATTATAGAGGAAACGGAGTCTCATGTAAACGAGAACCTAGATTGTTTTGAAAAGGGGATAAGTTGCAGAGACAAAACATCGTTTCACTTCCTCACGGAAAAAGGGGTGGGAGGGTGGAATAAGGAGAAAACAGAAAGAGGTCCTACTCTCCGAATTTTTTTTCTATATAACTACCAAAATAGTTTCTAGACTCAACTTCGGCCAGTAAAGGGTCCTACAGTCAGTCCTGCTCTGATACCAAGTTGTAAGGCCCCTGATGCGGTACTAACTCTCACCAGTCGCTTTCGCGTCCGGTAGGAGTTAGAAGCGCATCAAACGCCACCGGCGCACGACACTCGCACTCATGTCGCTGCCGGATTCTCGACAACAGGTATAAAAACACAACTCTACAAGAAAAGGGGAAATACATATATAGAGATAATGGGGCAGGGCGTACAACGCCACTGTCCAAAAATACATCACATTCTCATGAATATATAACATCAATACATCAAGCGGAAGTAAGTCGGACCGAGTACGGTCAAGATACAAATTGCCCTAGAGAGGGCTACACATAAATCCACCCACGGGAACGTCTGAGCCCAACTAAGGATCCTACTGGTCGGAGTAGTCGTACTCGTCGTCATCCTCCGGGGGCACCTCCACGAAGTATCGTCCAGTGCTGGGGTCGAGGTAGTAGTCCACTGCAGCGGCCGATCAGGCAAAGCAGTAAAAGCGGAAAAGTAAACGGGGGTGAGAACATATCATTACGGAATAACTAACGCTACAGGTAAGGTAAAGGAAATGACAGTTTGCAGCCGCACTAGCATATATGGTGGCTACACGTTCTATCAGAGTATAGGTGAGATCCAAGAATTTACGGAGACAACGTGTCGTAAGGCAGCTAACCACCTACTTACGCAAACATAACACAACCTCGTTTCCCTCTCGGTCCCCCCTGGACGAAGAAAGACAACCAAGGCACGCACACGGTTTGTCAAGTTTTTTATCATGAATTTCATTGATGTTATTCTATGAACAAGGAGTAGGTCTCAAGTAGTCCATAACCGCGGACACGGCTTTTCGAAAAGATTTACCCTGCAGGGATGTACCAACTGTCCATTATAGACGTCGCATGTACGTCCGGTTTCCACTTGGCTAGGTAAGCGCCTGGAACTCCGGAACGTCAGAGTCCCTCTAACTAACAACGCACAAATCCGGGTGGCCCCCGGTGAGTCGACACCCAACTCAAAAGCTGGCCACGCTCTCGAATCGGTCTCTACCGTCTGTCGCAGGTTTGGATAACCGGTTAGTTCTCTTATGAGACCGGGTCCTCAGCCGGACAAAGTGGGCCAGCCAAGAAACTATGTCCTCCTGGCCCTGGTTTGGTTTGGAAACAACTGGGGATCCAACCAGCACACACACATTGCAAATGTAAAACAGCTCGGGCCACCACTAGAATATACGAAGCTAGGTAGGTAAGACAAGGGGGCCCCATAAAACCCCACACACGATTAGGCACGCTCGTCAAGAAACACAATACCCGGAACTCGGGTCCTAGGTGACTCAAATGGAACAAGGCACCAGACGGGAATAGTCCGGCCTTCCATCTTTCGTCGAATATAAATTAACATCATTTAACAATAATAAATATCAACCAACTTCTTTTATAGCATGATATCCCAACCATAATCATATAAGGTAAGCAGCAAGTTTTCTATCCATACTAAGCAATGGCTGAGCAGCGGTAACTTAGCAGAACAAGGTTTTGCTGGGATGTGGGGATCATGGCTGTATGGGTTTAAAACATGGCATATAATGTAGATAGGATCAAACAATAACGTTCTAGATCTACAGCTAAGCATGAGCAGAAAGTTATAAAGTAATGACACAGATCTCCCCCTTGCCTGGTAAGGTAGTCGTAGCAGCACTCACGGTACCCTCGTGCTCGGTGTCGGACAGCTCCACGTAAGTCTCCTCGGCGGTCTCAGGTGCTAACGTAAGGTACCGGCAGGAGAAGGCACACAAGTAAGCAACTGAAGCAACTCAAGCAAGGATGACATGATCAGGATTTTATTTACATGATATGACCCTGTCTAGTCAGGTTTAAGTGAAGGTGATGACGACAAGTCATCACTTCCATATGAAATTTATTTACATTGTAATGGCTTTGGTCTGAGCCTTAATTTAGGTGTAAATATCATGATAACATGACATGAACAACAAAGCATTACCGGAATTTAAATAACATGAAAGTAAAACAATGATTCCGGAGACGGAGTAGTGTCGGAGAAATTGACACTTAGGAATATGCAACAACTGTTGAAGGTCAGCCACATAGCATATAACAATATGTTAAGGCTGACTTGAAGAGAAGGATGGCATGGAACTGCCTTGACAAGATCAGATGAACAACATCTCAGATGCACTGAAGCTGAAATGCTGTAGACATACAGACAGAAGCTTCTGGACCAGGTGATCACACCTTGTCTCAAAAGTTGCTCAACACAACAAGATAACATCACTACTGAATTCCTTGCAGAAAAGTACCCCAAAAACATATATAATATGCCTCCATTTGAATTTTGCATAAGCAGTTGCAAATTCAACTGAAGTTCAGGGGGCTGAGTGCAAAATTGCACCTCATGAATTTTTGAAAAGGTTCAGTTGATGAAAATATTATCACCATGCAACTCTTTGTGCAAAACTACCCCAAAATCATGTACGACATGGGCAATTTGTAAATTGAACCAATTACATAAAAGCAACAGGGGGTTTATTTGCAAAATGACCAAACTTCAAACTAGAAGGGGTCAAATGCAAAAACTAACATCACCAATGTGTTCAGTAGCTCAAAATGGCCCAAAACCATATATAATATGTCACTGTTTGAGTACTGGTCCAAAATCAGATTTGAATTTGGAATTCAAATCCAAATTGAATTAAAACAGAAAAGAAAAGACTAAAATTAAAAAGAAAAAGGGTCCAGCCCACTTGGGCTGAATCCCATGCGCAGCCCACTGTTGCTGCCTCCCCCTTGCGTACGCTAGGACCCAATGGGCCTGGCCCAGTGCTCGCGCGGCCACTCCAAAAAGCAGAAAAAGGGGGGTTTTTAATCGCCGAAGGGGGATTCGAACCCGCGAGCTCGCGCTGCTGCAACAGGTGCTCGACCAGCTCGGCTACGGATCGGTTTGTGACAGGTACCGCTTCTCTCTGCACATAAACCAACTACGGCTGCTAGTCTGAATTTGAACGCGAGCTGCACTGAACTCAGTTCAGAGACTGACGACGAGCAGCAAGATGAGATCTTGCTCGCGTTCGAGCTCGATCTAGGTCTCCAACACGGGGGGGAACAGTACGGCATCAACTCGCGCACTGTGCCTGTTCTGCATCTCGCGAAAGGAGCAGGCCCGCGTGCTCTGAAGAAGAAAAGGGCGACGCTTGCCACTGTCAGACGAGGTTCAGGCGACATCTTCACGCGCGACGAATTTCAGAAGTCGATGCCATCTCCTACAGAGCTCCACGGCTCCACCGCTCGCTGCTGGACGGAGCTGGGTGTGCCGTGAGTCCATTTTTGCGCTAAGATGAACTCGCCGGCTACGACACAGAGCTACTCCTCGCCGGAAAAACTACGGCGGAAAAGGAACCTTGCAGAAACAGGGGAGGAAGGGAGTGGAGCTCACAGCGGCAAACGGGATCGAGCGGGCTCGGAGGCGATCGTGCTGGCCGTTGACGACGACGTCGTGGACGAAGGCGACCTGTGCTGCACGGGGTTCAAGCCATGGACCTCCTGTCCATGGCGGAATTGGCCGGAACAGAGGAGGGGATCGGGCGAGGTGGCGGCGGCGCAGCTCGAGGGGGACGCTAAACCCTAGGCCACCAGGAGGGGGGGCTCTTATAGGCAGAGGGGGAGGCGACGTGGACGCAGCAGGTCCAGGCGTCTCCCCACGGCGCCATGTGCGTGCTGGAAAGGTGAAGAAAGGAGGGGGATGACAAGCGGGCCCGAGCTGGCAGCGAGAGAAGAAGAAAGGAAAAAAAGAAAAGGAAACGGGCGCGCACTGGTGGGCTGAGTCCAGCGGCCCAGCTGGGCTGGAGGGAGAAGAAAAGGAAAACTAGCCCATTCCAGAAGAAAAGGAAGAGCAGCAGGAAGAAATAAAGGAAAAGGAAAAGGTTTGGGGTCATAAAAATATTCCAAATAATTTTATAAATCCCCAAAAAGGATGTTTGATCATCCAAAAATGGTTTGACCATTTTTGCATGCAGAGAAAAATGTCCACAAGCAAAACAGTACCTTTTCTATTTAAAATTAAATAGAAAAGGACTTTTAAGAGTTTTTGAGAGAAATATAAAAGGTTCAAAATTCCATGAGTTTGAAATTCCTAATCCTTGCATTTTTCTGGATTTTTCAAAAGTGGTTTGGCCAATTTTGGCAACAACAAAAATGTTGCCCTGTTTTTGAATTCAAAACACTTTGAACTAGGGTTACTGTTTTTGTTGGTGGCAAAAATGTTTTGAGAGTTTTAAAACCCTTGCCATATGAAATGAAATGGCTAGGCCAAGTTTGGGGTCAAGTGAAGTTAGCATGTGGCAAGGAAAAATCCCACAGCACCCTTCTTGAACCCCTTTGCATTCAAAAGAAATCAATCCAAACTGACTCCAAACTCAATGGCAATTTGAATCACCACATGAAAAGATGTAAACTTCCACCATGTCAAGTTACAAGTTCAACAGAGCAAAATAAAATACATGGTGATTGCACTTATTACATGTGGGCTGTTACAGTATCGTACTCATCGTCACTTATGAATGACTGTCCAATACACCATACTTCATTCTATGGAATCTGAATTGTGAATGCATGTTAACGAAACCAACACGTATGACGTGCTAGGTGAACTTACTAAGTCACAAATCAGAGTAATGGAATATGAGTAGATGGACGGGGTTTATTTCAACCATGGTGGAAGGAACAACCCGCTGAGAAAGTCACATGGAAAATGTATAAGATACATGAACACCTTGTGTATAACTTGGACTACCGAATGACTGGTTACTTTGCGATAACTGGGAAGTGGCATCCGCTTCCTCCCAGCTACAAAGACCATGTCTAGACTATGTAATGAAGGATAATCGTTGACCTGTCATGGTTAAAGTTGAGAACTTTAAATGTAGAACCAATGCAGGAGTAGTCATTAACGGAGAAAGTATATTTGATATATGAGTTATAAATGTCTTTCCCCACAAAACAATAATTACAGTTGATTAAGTATTTGATGCTTGAACTTGCTGCATATAGAGTGTCTTGGAAGGGATGAGGTGACAATGCATGCCGACGATAATCAAGATAGTTGATGGTCGACAACGCCCACCCTCTACATCTATCATTTGATTAATTATATGAATAAATTTATGATCGTTTGAATGTGAACTTTATTAGTGCGTCTTGCATCTCGCGAAGACAATTATTCATATTAGTGAGAAACAAGTTAGTTGTTCTCCTTTTATGAATGATATCTTTTATGGTCACATTACTATTATGAATGAGTTATTCTTACATTAATGATACTGTAGTAGTTTAATCATTTATAAGAAATATTGTAATGCCAAGAATTATCCAAACTTAATAATGACACTACCGTTTAAGTCATGATTGGTGTGATAAAGTTTTGAGATGCTTTATCTCTTGACACATGAAAACCATGCCTCTTTAGGTGAGATGACTGAAACCTCGCATTCTAATAAATCAGAGTTTGCGATGATTGTTGTATATCATACACTGTGGTGTATCATATTTCAGCATGTAGTGAATTTTATTATTTCTTGAACTTCATATGTGTACTTAGATGAATATGTGTATTCACTAATGAAACATGAGTTTGAAATAATTTGATATGCTCAAAGGGATTTCAGAATGAACACGGATATTAAATTAACAAGAAAGACAAGTCTCTAGAATTTGATCAAAGTGACAAATGTTTTGAGTTAGACTTGGGCATAAAGACTTGTGTGAAAGTTGTTCCACAAATTGCAATGTGTTGAGACACTTCAATATGATTGACGTGCCTGAACATTGTGATCATATTCTATCGAAAAGTGTATGGTCTAAGTTATCTCTTATCGAGTTGCGTTATTATAGTTTAGAGTTATTACTTTAATATGCAAACACTCACTTCAGTATAGGGAACCATCTAAGTTCGTGGAAACCAACACTATATAAGTTATGGTGTGTCGTGGTTTCTACAAAGTGTGAGTAATGGGATAAATTATCTTGTAGTGTATCCTTAGACAAGTATGGATGCATCTTCCAACCAAAAGAACAAAACTTGTGTTGTTAAGTGTTTTGGTGTTTGTCAAGAAATGTTCTTGATGAATGTGTTAATGGAAGAAAAGTGAAAGTTCAACCAAGGTAATTGACCTTGCCTCCAGATGTCAGAGTAGCGCAAAGGAATATGTCCGGAAGAAAAACTCTACCATTAGAGGAGAAACTAATGATAATGATCATGTTGTTTAAGTTAAAGCTTTTACTAAATGAAGTTGGATTCAAGAATACATATTTGGCCCTTGTGCAAAAGGAATATTCATGATTCACTTGTCAAGTTAATGGTACAAGACATACCTACGAACTACGAAGAAGAGATGGTGGACCTAAGTACGAGATATGACTATGAGTCATGAAATCCTATGTTGAGTTACCTTTAAGATTACTTGAATCTTATCAAGTAAGGGGGTTACTTCATATTCTCAATAAATACATGGTTATAATGAATAAATGTGAACATCAAAGAAGACATCAAGATCGATCTGTCTCAAATAATGTTTCTGACAAATTCAAAAGGTTGAGTACAATGTGTAGCGATGCTTGAGTCAATGGGATATTCACTACGGTTGATCCAAATTGTTATCAATACCGTGACTTCCTCAAATCTTGCGTTTGAAGAAGTGTTGTAATTGGTACAACAATAAGGTTTTGAAAACATATGGATACTAGTATCTCGTAACCTGAATTATCAATTTGATGGATGATCAAAGTTATTTTTGACTTAGCCGAAATGTTGAGAAACATGCATTTGCATGAAACTGAGTGGGAGCTAAATAGTTTCCTGAACTTAATATGTAGAAGGCATATTTTGAGTGGGAGCTATGGGAGTATTATATCCTGAACTTAATATGTGGATGCGATATTTGAGTGGGAGCTTTGTGGATGTTATAGTAGTCTTATATGTGACTGACATATTTGAGTGGGAGCTATGTGAGTGTTATCCTAAACTTAATATGTGCATGGCATATTTGAGTGGGAGCATGACAACATTCTCACATATGGATAACACATTGTGAACGGTGTAGTTGGCATTAATGATTATTTGAATCTTTCAAGAATGAAGTTAAGCATTGAAAATCTATTAAGATAGATTAATGCGTTTAATAACATTGAGTCGGAATACTTTCATGGATAAGATTCTGAAGAGTTCAGAATGGGACAAGTCAAGAAGGTAGTTATTACTTGTATATCCAAGATAAATATAGAGTTAATCTCAGCACAAGAACAATGGTTAAATAGAAGAAAGAAATGGATGTGCTACATCCTCTATGCCTCTGTCATAGGTTCTTTCATATAAAACCAAAGTTTTTTGTACTCGCGGTAATGTGACCCAAGTTCTTAGCAAAAAGAACATGTTGTGATATGATTTATGAGTAAATCATTGAACAAAGAGTTAAGTTTATCCTTCAGAGTCTGGAGAGAACTGAGGATACATCTCTAATTTATAAAGGATAGTGAACTTGACAATAAATTTTATGCTGGTTCAAGTTCTGACAATATCCTGGAAAATTGAGATATCATACTAATGAATGCCCAAGTTGAAAGTAACGTGGTTAGACATCAAAGTTGCATACAATGCACTAAGGACTAAATCTACATGTATGTGTCTGCTTTAGAAGTGGCAGGAGTTATATTTTGGCTTAAGAAGTTCGACTTCTGACTGAGTGATTTTCAGTGTGCATGACTATAGGAAATTCCGCGTGACCCACTTGATGTCATTGCTGAAACAGAACAGATGAAGTCTCACTCTACCGCCAAATATATATATACCTAATCATTTTAGTGGATAATGAAGTAATGTCAAACTAGGTGACATTAATGATTTGCAAAAGACATACGGATTTGAATGGTACCCAGACCGTTGATACAACCTTTTACACAAGAAAGCATGATCAGTAACCATACATATGATATGGAGTTATGATCCAAAGGGAAAATGAAACTACATTATTTGTAATCTAGTGCAAGTGGGAGACTGTTGGGAATGTGCCCTAGAGGCAAATAAAATATGTTTTATAAACATATTCCATTAGTTCATAATAAGTTTTATACTATGCTATAACTGTGTTAAGCGAACACATTAATACACGTGTGGTATGAAACAACCAGGTCCCTGATGGCGTGGATGTGATAATGGCCTCTCGCCCTTTGTCCGTTACCCCAAGTGGAAGGTGAGATGTAGGATAGCAGCAAATTTCTCTTGGTGAAGATGCCAAGGTTGAGTATCGAACCAGTAGGACTCCGATAGTGATAAGTAGGTGGTGAAGCAAGCAACGCGCCGTTTGAGATAATGCTCTCTTAACCTGGACCTGCACACGTCACAAATAACTTTACTCCCAACAAAGTTCAGAGAGGTTGTCAATCTCTCCGGCCTTGTTGTTTACAAAGGATGAAACGCAAGAGATAATGATAATGGTGATAGTAGTTAGAAAGTAAAAGCAGGAAATAAATTGAGCGTGTAAACAGTGATGAGAATATGGACCGGGGTCCCATGATGTTCACTAGTGATGTCTCTCTCCCAAAAGACGATAAAACGACTATGCGAGGTAAACAAATCACAGCTGGGCAATTGACAGGATTAAAAAAACACCGCAATGCTAACTATGCTACAAAGAAAGGACGAGGCTCAAAAGCATGGGCGGTACGCCAAAATAAGTAGACCGAATTCCAACTGCATCTACTACTAATCATCCACCTTGAGATATCCATCCAGAATATATCGCTGGTATTACGTTGCGAGCCCCACCCAAAGTGTAAACCCAAAGCAATAGTCAACTGCATTAAAAAGAACTTTGCGTAAAGTAAACAATGCTTGCAACCGCGGTTACAAGCACCGTTGTTTTCCCCTTGTGGCAACAACACATCCCCTAGACTCATGTTTCTGTCACTCAAGCTAGTCATCAGGGGGGCATGAACGCACAATCGAGCATAACGTTCCCTCTTTGAGTCACTACCTACTACTTGGCCAAAGCAATAAACAACAACGGAGAACATGCAAGAATTACTTAAGAACATAAATATAAAATATAAGAACCAAATATATTACTCAATCACAAAATGAACATAGTCTCATAATCCATCAGATCCTAGCAAACTCAGGATAGAAACAGCAGAAAGTTACATATGTGCCTCGATCATGTAGGGCATCTCACGAGGTCCAATCCATGAAGAACAAAGAGGGGAGGAGAACATCACATAGCTACTGATCACGGATCCATGGTCCAAGGTAGACTACTCACGGATCATCCAGGAAGCGTCCATGCTGGAAGAGAGGCTCCCGGAGGTCAAACCTCCCTCCGTCAGGGTGCCGAGAAGAGGTCTGCTGGCGCTCCCAATCTTGGAAGCGCGGCGGCGGCGGAATAGAGGCGAGATCCCGAAAAAGGGTTCTCTATTCGGAAGAATCCCATCACGGGGAATAAATAGGCAAAGGGGGGCAGCCAGGTGGCCCACCAGGTGTCCATGCGGCCTCCCGGCGCGGCCCCACCCTAGGCAGCGCCACCTGGCCTCCTGTTCACCAGGTGGGGCCCCTCTGGCCCTCCTTCGGGACCCCAGAAGCTTCCGTTACGCTAATTTTTTATCTGATTTTACCGAATTTTTGGAGCACTTTTAATATGGGGGAAACCTGAAATAGAAAAACAACAGAAAAAAGGAATTGGCACTATGGTGCACTGAGTTAATAAGTTAGTCCAAATATGATGAAAAGTGTATGAAAGTGTATCTAGATCATAGCAATATCACACAAAACATGCATGGAGCAAGCAGAAATTATAGATACGTTTGGGACGTATCAACATCCCCAAGCTTAATTCTTGCTCGTCCTCGAGTAGGTAAATGATAACAAGTATAATTTCTGTGGTGATATGCTAACAATCATATAAGAACTTTGAAAGTAATCCAACCAAGGTATGTAATTCAATTCAAGTCATAATGAGCAAGAGTCTATATTGGCATTGAAAAAAGCAACAAAAGAACATTAAGGTGCAAGAGCTCTTGCTGACCGTGATTCGAATGTCTCCAGAAGGTGTTTCCGTGCAAGAAGGGGGATATGGGAATACGAGAGAAAAATAAATTTTTTGAGAACTCAATCTACTAAAGTTTCACGCTTGGTCTTCTTTGGAATCTTATCTTGACTCGTCCCCAGACCACTAGGCAGGTACAAGTCAATTTGATCCACTCCCTTTCGATATTTTGAGCACTCATGAAATGGATGAGCGTAAGCACGAGAGTTGACACTTAGGATGGAAAAGAGAGAAATATGGTGGAGGAGGAAGACAAAAAAAGTGAGAAAGGCTCAAATCAACGAGGACAATCATAGGCGAGAGAAGGCCAAATGATAGATATGATGTGAGGAGTAGGGATTGCCATGCAACGGATGCACATATGAGCTAAGAAAAAGCTCTCCAAAGGAACTAGTGGGGGTGCATCCAACTTGCTCGCTCAAGAAGACCTAGATCTCATTTGAGGAGGCTCATCCTTGGAATATGCAAGCCAAGTTCTATAGTGTGAAGGTCCCCACATAGCTATATGCATAAATGATCATCTCTATGGAGCACAAAGATATAGAGGGAGTACGAGTGTGGATATTTCAAAAGGAATAGTAGTGTTGCCCCTTTCTCTCTTTTTATTTCCTTTTCTATTTGTTCTATTTTTTTCTATTTTTTTGGTGGCCTCAATGGCTCTTTTTATTTAACTCTCATTTGTCCTCTTTGGGATCTTTTAAATTTGTCCACTTTGGGATCTTTTCCTCACTTAAGGGAAACACTCCATTTTACAAGAAAGTAAAGAAGATCTTCACACTTTACAAGGTACTCAACATAAATAAGATATAGCTATCATGATGTATGCAAATGTATGCCTCTGCCAGCGTAGCAGGAACATGTATGACATGAAGATCAAGTCATGAAGAGGTGGATATTGCATGGCAATATATCTCTGAAAGGCTATGGAAATGCCTTGATAGGTAGATATGGTGGCTGTTTTGAGGAAAGATATAAGGAGGTTTATGATGACAGAGCGTATCATGCCAAGGGTTTGGATACACCGGCGAAAGTGTACGCCAACTCTCGGAGTGAGAAGAGGGCAATGCGCGGTACCGAAGAGGCTAACAAATACGAGGAGGTGGAAGTGTCAACTTTCAATACTTACATTAGTCCGAAGAACTCATGAACTTATTATCGGTAACTCTCAATATAATGAGGAGTTTCACAAAGAGACAAGTACCCCGAGGAGGAGTGTATGGGGGTTTGGTTATCCTTGCACATCCTCGACTCATGGTACGTGGCTGTACTCTAATATCCGATCTGTCAAAACATTAGTGATCCATCTAGTAGCTAGAGTTCTCAACTAGTTTTTGTAGGTTTTGAAAATAAACACGGATTGCCCAAAATATGAAACCTATCACTAATAGGCTAGATCTCTTGACACCAAAAGTTCAAACATTACTCACAACAATACCTCAAAACTATTACAAGTTACTACTACAACTGAATAGCAACCTCAATTACCTACTTCAAAACAAGACACAACTCAGTGCAACAACCAACTCTCTTAACAAGATAAACATAAACACTAAAGAGAGTTCCAGAAACAAACTAAACAAAAGCTAAAGCTCTTGAAAAAGATAAACACTAAAACTAAACATGGCAGCAGATGCGAAAAGATAAAGAACACACAACAGAAGAAAGATAAGCATGAAAAATCCTATGATGTGTTCTAGTTTGAAGTGGAGCGTGTTTCTCTCCCACACAAAGTAAGCTGGGGTATAACTTGTTATGAACAGCAAGCAAAGCTACAGAAAACTAAAAATGAAACCTAAGAGCGAAACGTTCCAAGCATAGCACATAACGCATAAAGTGATAAAAATATAGTGAGACGAAGGACGAACTGATGATTGTCGATGGAGAAGAGGATGCATGGGGTCTTCCCCAAGCTTAGACGCTTGAGTCTCCATGAATATTTATTGGGGATCCATGGAGGAATCCCCAAGCTTGAGCGTTTGACACTCCCGGATCTTCTTTCATCATCTTCCCTCGCACACTTGAAAACTCCCTTCATACATAACTCATCATAAGCTGATTAGAGAGGTTAGTACCCTTAATAAAATAATTTTCCTCCACTGTAAATAAGGATATTCTTGAAGAGCTACTGTTTCTCAAGATTTCCAAAAAGGTTTTGCAAAGAAAAAGCAAGCTTAAGGATTGCAAAAGTGAAAAAATGCAAAACGTGGCAGAATCTGTGAAAAACAGAACATCAGGTAGTAAATAATTTTTTCGGGGTACTTCTGCAACTCAAATCAAAAACCTCAAAACATATGAAAGTTTCAAAATTTTATAGAGCATTATGTGTAAGGAAATTCAGCTCAAAAAGATGAACTGGTTATTTGTTTCGATTTTTTCCGTCAAGAAGAAAAAATCTGTCTTCTGGACAGCATGTCACAACTTTTGCTTCCCTTATCATAAGAGGCTAGAACTTGGCACAAAGCTTGAAAATGAAGATACAACGATGTTGCTACAGTAGCAACAATCATCAAGACCACTAAAAAAATAAGTAAAAACATCTTGGGTGTCGGGACCCGGGGTTAGCGTATGTAATTCCAGTCACGATACAATCACATGGAGAGCCGAGAGCCGTACCCACTTGTCTAAGCAGAGAAGGCCAAGCACAGAACACTCTCGGAAAGCATCAAACGTGAGGGGCATACCATCCAGGCCGGATGATCAACTGAGATGGGTCCTCATCGCCCGCTCACAAGCCTAAATGATTATGGGTGGTGAAATCCCATACTCATAGACAAGTCGCCTCAACCATGTTATCGATTGAATCCTAACTCTTACATAGACTTACTCCAGCCCGATCACTTAGTCGGGGTCTAGGGCGGGCTCGATCATACAACAAAGTGTGCACGTGACAGAGTCACGAGCAATCGCATCGCGATGCCCCAAGCTGCGCACATCTAAGGGCCACTTGGTGTATAAACGACTGCCAGCCAGATCACAACTAAGGTCTCGAAAACCCATACTAAGACATGCATGTTATAATCATACACTCATCACACATGTCTAGTATGAACAACAGGTATCATCACATAACTCTACAAAGTACTCTTTATTGATATACACATAGAGCATACAAAGATCACATGTCTGTGATCACATTACATCATACAACGGAAGCAAATTAGGTCTGAGTACAGACAAGATTAACAAATGGCTTAGAGAAGCCTTGTAAACCTACATGCCCTTCCACGAGGGACCAGACTGCTGTCTGGAACTATACTACCAAGGTCAACGTCGAGCTTCACGAAGGTGACTCCATCGGGGTCCGGTTCTCATCTAAAACATAGAATAAGCAAACGTGAGTACAAAGTCGTACTCAGCAAGACTTACATCAGAACTACACTACTCATGCTCAAGTATCAAGGTAAAGGAGGTGGGGTTCAACATGCAGAAGTGCCAGCTTTGACTTGGCTAGTCCTATACTACGAGTACCAGACTTGAGGTAAGAAGCGTACACGAGTCCACTACCAAGTCTCCAAACAATACACCACTATGGATACCTCCTCGACTTCCCCACGAGAAAGCACGCCATAGTACTCACGCTTATCTTGCGAGTTTTATAAGTATCCATTCAAGTTGCCTATGATCAAGTAAAGGTTTCCAATTAGTCCATAACCGCGGACACGGCTATTCAAATAGTTCATTAACCCTGCAGGGGTGTACATCTTCACATGCGCGTCATCACTTATCGCCTCGTTCTTGTCACCCTTCAAGCGGATGTCGTACGTGGATGAAACCAAGGCACTACCCTCACATCACCTTCTCTAATCCAGGAGTCGACTACCTGAGTTTGTCACCGCTCGAGAGTCCGGCCGGTTCCACGAAACGGACTCAGATAATGCAAGGGACCGAGACGCCACCTTTGACAGATGGTTTCACTGCCTCAAAGATCCACCCACATATCTATGCATAAGTCAAATGGAAAGCCCTAATCTAGTGTGAATCCTGGACAGAATCGGTACGTAAAGAGGCCAAACGGGGCTCCCATAAACCCTACATGTGGTCATACTCTTGGTCTTGGATCACAAAACAGGAACTCAGGGCCTAGGGCAGTGTTCAACGAGACTACCCACTGTGTACTTCTACACAGCCTCTCATCGTTCACCTTTGTTTAGGGTGGATTCACCAACACGTTTATCATCAGCATCACTGTGTTCATTCCATCCCGACTCACAATCATAACATCCTCATTGTATCACTAAGCAGCAATAAGCAGTAACAGTTGCAGGGGCCACATGCTCATCAATCAACTCCTAAATCTGCTAGGATTGTGGTTTGCTTAATACGGTGACAAAATGATAGGTCATGCATCGGAATGGGTTCAACTTGCGGAAGAACGTGTCTCGGTGATCTCCTAAACATGCATAGCGAGACTGAGAGGGAAGTAGGATTTTATAGACATGATCAATGTGGTTTGCTTGCCTTGTTGACGAGGTTCAGTATCGGGGTCTTCAACGAAGGGGGTGGCCTCCGGTTCCGATTCCACTTCTATTAGCAACATGACAATCATAGGATCAAAATAAATTACAATGCACAATCACATGAATAAGATTGCAATGGTGATGTTCATGGTTGCAATGTGGGTACAATTCCATTTAAAAGAAGTGGAATGCAAAATCATTTGCAATTTCACTCCAAATTTGAATTCAAAAGAACTCCATATGCATGTTTGCTACTGCTCACCCATTTTATAATGGTCAAACATAGAAAAAAAGTGCATATTATTAATCCTTGCATTTTTTCTGATAATTTTCATATATTATATGTTTAATTTGGAGTTAATATGAATTTTTTATGATTTTTGGAAGTTTATACTATTTTCTGGAATTTCTGTAATTGTTTTAAAAGTTTTTCTAATTACTGCGTCAGCATGACGCATGGCTGACGTCATGGGGGCTCTGACGGGTGGGGTCACTCTGTCAGTGGGAGAGGGGCTAATCGTGGCTGGCCGGAGTGTCGTCGCCGGCGACTGGAGGCTTGCCGGAGTGGTGCTGGACGGCGCTCCAGTGCCTCAAATTGAACGGGAAGACCACCAGAGGGATCCCCTTGCACTCGCGCATCGCCTGGAGGGGAAGGGAAGGCCATAGGCGGGCCGGGAGCACGGTGGCTAGCAGCGGTGCGTGGCGGCCGGAGCTGAGCTCGTCGGCGATGGCGATTCGAGCCACGGGAGCAAGCGCTGTAAGGAGGGGAGGACGAAGGAGCTCACCAGGAGCAGGTCTGGGTGGTCGGGGAGGCGCCGGAGGCGGCGAATTTCACAGGGGGAACCAAGGCGACCGGAGCTTCTCGGGGAGGCTGGAGTCGTCTTCACTGCCCTCCTGGCTCGATTGGGGGTGTGGCTAGTCGAAGTCGAGGTCGGGCTTCATCCTGGACATCATGGCGAGGGCGGAGGAGCTCGGTGGCCGCGTCTTCTCGCAGGGGATGGCCGGCGGTGAGCTTCGGTTCGCAGGGGAACGACACGATTTGAAGGGGGGAATGACCGGGAAAGAGAGGGAAATGATGTGGCGGCTGCTGCGTGTCTCCGGGGCGAGAGGATAGGGCAGGGGAGGCCTCGAAGGCTTGGCAGCCGCGGGCATGCTCGCCACGGCAGCGAGCTGCCTGCTCTGGCTCCGGGCGGGGAAGACGACAATGTGAGGAGAGGTGGGCTAGGCCGGCCAGGTGAGTTGGGCCCGAGGCCTAAGGGGGTGGGCTGGGATTCTTTTTCCTTTTTCCTTCTTTTTGCTTTCTGTTTTCTATTTTCTTCTATTTTGTTTTGCTCCAAATAATTAGCAGAGCATTTTTATTAAATGCCCAAATATTTTTATAAACCCTAGGTGACCAGTAGCTAGTCACATTTAGGATTTGAGCATTTTTGAAATTCAAAACATTTGAATTTCAATTCAAATAGGGGTCAAATTTAATTTCCAGGCACTATTTGAAAATTAGAAAATTCCATGAGCATGGGATTGATCCCAAACCATTTTTAAAATGAGCAGCATCATTTATAGGAATTTTCCAAATGTTCAAATGGTTTTTGGAAAAAGATTTTTATCTGGCCATTTGAATTAATTTCTCAGGGCTTTTCTTTTCCCCATTTTTGAATTTCATTTGAATTTTTGCATGATGGAAAGGGCACAAACAAACCCTAGCACTTACCCTAGTTGGGGTTCTGACATTGGGTTGCCTCCCAACAAGCGCTTTATTTTACGCCTTTAAGCTAGGCATAAAGCAAAAGAAGAATCAAGTTTTATCAAGAGAGAGTGAATAGCTAGCCCGCGTAACGGACTCAAAAGTTATCTTGATTTTCTTTCTAGGGAAGTGTTCCATCCCCTTTCTGAGAGGAAATTGAAATTTTATATTCCCCTCTTTCATGTCAATAACAACACCAACGGTGCGAAGAAAAGGACGTTCCAAAATAATTGGACATAAAGGTTCACACTCTATGTCCATAATAGTAAAATCAACAGGAACGTAATTGCCATTGACAATGATAAGAACATCGTCTATATTCCCCAAAGGTTTCTTTACGGAAGAATCAACGAGATGAACACCAAAAGAACAAGGATCAAAAAGTTTCAATTCAAACATATCATACATTCTTTTGGGCATAACGGAGGTACTAGCTCCAACATCACATAAGCATAGCAAGAGAAGTTATTCAATTTAATTTTTATCATAGGATGCCAACCATCATCTAGCTTCCTAGGTATGGAGGCTTCTATTCTAATCTTCTCCTCCCTAGATTTGATGAGAGCATTAGTGATATGCTCCGTGAAGGCAAGATTTAGTGTGCTAGTGTGGGGGTCTCTAGACATTTTGTGCAGCAAGCTAATAACTTCTGAAAGGGTACAAGTATCAAAATCAATATCACTACTATCAAAGGTGGTAGTGGTGTCATCTAGGCTCACTTGTTTGAAACCCTATATGTTCATAGGAGTTTCTTCTTCTATGGTTGAGGTATTAGCATCACCATTAATAGGTCCAATGGTACTAGGAGGGTGTTGGGTGCTAATAGTTTGGGTGTCCTCAACAACTTGGATAGTAGCAACAGTGTGGTGTGTAGGAAGGCTCTTAATTCTATCCTCTTCCTCTTTTTCTCTAGCCCATCTTTCTTTAAGTGTAGCCATTATCCTAATATTTTCATTAATTTGCAATTGGATAGCATTAATAGGAGTGGCCTTCCTCTCCTCAAGGGGGGAGGTTCTAATTTTAAGAATTTCTACATCAAGGGCTAAGCTATCTACCTTCACAGAGAGATTTTCTAATTTGTCTAATCTTTCCTCTACACTCTTGTTGAAGGATTTTTGGGTAGTGATAAAGTCTCTAAGCATGCTTTCTAATTCAGAAGTGGGGTTCTTGTTGCTAGGATAAGTGTGGTTGTTCCCATAGTTGGATGGAAACGGTCTAGGATTACTAGCAAAATTATCCCTATAAGCATTTTTGTTGAAATTGTTTCTAGCAATAAAGTTCACATCTACTTGTTCCTGAGTAACCAAAGAATTTAAAGGGACATCATGAGGATCAATAGAGGGTTGCTTGGTAAGTAGAGACATGATTAAGTCAACTTTTTCATTTAGGGAGGTAATCTCCTCGACAGAGTTTACCTTCCTACCTGTTGGAGCGCGTTCGGTGTGCCATTGGGAATAGTTGGTCATCATCTCATATCGAAGTTTTGTGGCAGCACCAAGTGTTGTTGACATAAAGGTTCCTCCCGCGGCCGAATCTAACAGGTTCTGCGAGTTAAAGTTCAAGCCTGCATAAAAAGTCTGGATAACCATCCAATTAGTCAAACCATGTGTAGGGCATTTCTTAATAAGATATTTCATTCGTTCCCAAGATTGGGCAACGTGTTCATTATCCAATTGCTTAAAATTCATAATGTTGCACCTCAATTGGATACTTTTAGCAGGTGGGTAGTACTTCCCAATAAAAGCATATTTGCACTTATCCCAAGAATCTATGCTATTCCTAGGCAAAGATTGAAACCAGATTTTAGCTTGTCCCCTCAAAGAGAAAGGAAAAAGCTTAAGCTTAACAACATCACCTTCTACTTCTTTATACTTTTGCATATCACATAGCTCAACAAAATTATTCAAGTGTAAAGCAGCATCATCTCCAGCACCAGAGAATTGATCTCTCATAACAAGGTTTAGCAAGGCAGGTTTAATTTGATAAGAGGTGGCTGAAGTGGAAGGTGTGGCAATAGGAGTGCAGATAAAGTCATTGTTGTTGTGACTAGTGAAGTCACACAACTTGGTGTTTTCAGTGGAACCCATAGCAGCAACAAGTGTGGCAGATTTTTTTGTGATTTTTGATGTAGGACACTAAGATAAAAACTGAAAGGTAAACTAACAAGACGAAAAAACAAAGTAAAAGATAGTGTGCAACTCCATTATCTTGGCACTCGGAGTCCCCGGCAACGGCGCCAGAAATTTTCTTCATGGCGTGGAAGTGATAATGGATTCTCGGCCTTTGTTAGTTACCCCAAGTGGAAGGTGAGATGTAGGATACCAGCAAATTTCCCTTGGTGAAGATACCAAGGTTGAGTATCGAACCAGTAGGACTCCGATAGTGATAAGTAGGTGGTGAAGCGAGCAACGCGTCCTTTGAGATAATGCTCTCTTAACCTGGACCTGCACACGACACAAATAACTTTGCTTCCCAACGAGTACAGAGAGGTTGTCAATCTCTCCGGACTTGTTGTTCACAAAGGATCAAATGCAAGGGATAATGATAACAACTAGAAAGTAAAAGCAGGAAAATAAAAGAGCGTGTAAACAGTGATGAGAATATGGAACGGGGTCCCGTGATGTTCACTAGTGATATCTCTCTCCCAAAAGACGATAAAACTGCTATGCGAGGTAAACAAATCACATCTGGGAAATCGACATGATTAAAAACGACCGCAATGCTAACTATGCTACAAAGAAAGGACGAGGCTCAAAAGCATGGGCGGTACACCAGAATAAGTAGACCGAAATCCAATTGCATCTACTACTAATCATACACCTTGAGATATCTATCTAGAACATCTCACTTGTATTAAGTTGCGAGCCCCACCCAAAGTGTAAACCAAAAGCAACAGACAACTGCATTAAAAAGCACTTTGCGTAAAGTAAACAATCCTTGCAACCATGGTTACAATGTCAGAACCCTCTGTTAGGTAATGTGCTAGGGTTAGTAAGTCTCTTGCATCATGTTAAAATTTCAAAAGAAATCTTTGAAATCAAAATCAAAAGCAAAATGGGGGAAGGAACCCCCCAGATGAATTAATTCAAAAGGCCAAATAAAAATCTTCTCCAAAAATTCATGTTAGATTTTTGAAAAGTCTTATAAATGAGTGTGATCACATATCAAGTGATGTGGGACCCACCCCATGCTCATGGATTTTTCAATTATTCAAACAGTGCCTTGGAATTAATTAAAAACCCCTATTTGAATTAAGATTCAAATTATTTGAATTTTAAACATGTTCAAACTTTATGAGTGGCTAGTCTATTTTATTATGAGGCCATATAAAAAGTTTCAGCATTTTATAAAATGGTTTGGTATTTTTATCAGAGCCAAAACAAAGTTACAGAAAGCAGAAAAGGAAAAGGGGCTTACCTGCAAAGAAGCCCAACTCATCCCCAGCCGGCCCAGCCCAGCCTCCCCGCTTGTCGTCTTCCCCGGCCAACACGCAGGGAGCTGCGTGGCGACCATGCCGTGGCCGCCGCCGAGCCCCTGGCCACCTCCTGCTTCTCCCGCGCCACGTATTCACGCCTGGAGACGCCCAGAACCCCCCGTTCCATTCCCCCTCTCCACGAACTCCCTTCCCGTCTCCCTCGCCCGATTTCGTCGCCGTCCGAGGACTCGCCGGAACTCGCCACCGTGGAAGACGCGGCCAACGTGCGCTAGGGACCAGAAGAGCTTGTCCATCAGCTTCGCCACCGTCGACTACGTTTCCCTGCAAGGAATCAAGATCCCGGAGCCCTTCTAGTCGTCGGAATCGTCACCGAGAGCTCGCCGGATCCGCTGCTCGTCGCCGTTCAATACTCCGTCCACGTTCCCTCACCGGCTCCGTCGACTACTTCGTCGAGTTCCCTGTAGCCTGGTGAGCGTTTCCCCTCAAGCCACGGCTTCCTTCTCTTCCTCTAGCTCGAGCTGCCATGGACGCCAGAGTACCGAGCCGCCGTGCTCGTCGTCGACGAGGCTACGCTAAGCAATCAACCCCGTCACCTTGTCCATCGCTTTCCCCGTGCTCCACTTCTCCGAACACACCCATCCCCGCCCCAAATGGAGCTCCGTAGAGACTTCGGCCTCCAGCCAGTAGCACCGCCGCCGCAAGGCTCGACGCCGGCGTGCGTACAGAGCCTCCCAGGCTTCCCTTCCGGTCTCAATCGACGCGCGACACCGAGAGCTTCGTCTCAGTGGTCGAAGCGCGCGAATTGGACCACAGGAGCACCCTCCCCGTGCAGCGCCGCCGCGTCTATGACGCCGGTGTTTAGCCGCCGGCAGGCCCGCCGATGTGGCCATGATTAGGGCTTAACCCCACCCGGGTTAAGTGACCCTAGGTCACTGACAATGGGCCCCAGTGGCTTAATTAAGCCACTGGTTAATTTAAACAGCCGGATTAAATTAACCCAGCCACTGACAAGCCGACCCCACAGGTCAGACCCCCCCTGACGTCACCCTTGCGCAAGCCTGACGCAATAAATGAATTTCCAGAATTTGAATTGAATTAAAGAATTCCAGAAAATCCAGAAATTAGCTCAAACTTTGGAAATTCATAGCAAATTCATATCAACTCCAAATTGGACAAATAATATATGAAAAATGATCAGAGAAAATAATATATCCAAAAATCAAACTTTCAACTATGTTTGAGTTGATTTTAAAATGGGACCAGTAGCATATGTAATTTGATTTATTTGGAATTTATTCAAATTCAACTCAAATGATTTTGCAACTTGGACCATGGAATTATGCTACTTTTCAACCACACTTCAGAGGCATATCATACACATTTCAAAACGATTCAAATTGATCAAACAATGTCACATGTAACTTGGCTAAGTTTGAATTCAAATTGGAGTTTGAATTGGCAATTCAATTTGCAATATACTCCATTTAAATGGAATTGCTTCACACATCAAAGCATATACATCAAGTTTCAACCTTCCATCATGTGATTGTGCATTGTATTTACTTTGCTACCTTGTTTGTTGTTTGTCGAGTAGAGGTGGAACCGGAGCAGGAGGTTGCCCCCTTCGTTGAAGACCCCGAACCCGAACCTCGTCAGCAAGGAAATCAAACCCCCATTGATCATGTCGATAAAATCCCACTTCCCTGTCATGTCTCGCTTATGCATTGTATAGGATGATTACCATGCTACGTTTCTACCGCATAGATGAACCCATTCCTTTGCATGACCTATCATTTGTCACAGTAGTAGGCAAAACCACAATCCTAGCAAATGTAGGAGTTGATTGATATCATGTGGCCCCTGCAATTGTTACTGCTTATTGCATGCTTAGAGTGATACCATGATGATACTGTTATGTGAGTCGGGATGGTAGTGATCATGATGATGATGGTAGAAAAGTGTTGGTGAATCTACCCTAATACAAGGTGAACGATGAGAGGCTGTGTAGGAGTACACGGTGGGTTGTCTCGTTGAACACCGCCCTAAGTCCGAGTTCTTGTGTGGTGATCCAAGATGAAGAGTACAACCACACATTGGGCTCACTGACCCCTCTCAACCTATTAACTCATCCCTTTCGATGTCCAGATGTCGCAATAGTTCGGAGTTCTGGTAGGTCTGTGGCCTGGATGCTAAGTGAGAGAACGGCTCACCCGAGACCGGCTTATGCACCACGCACACATCACTTGGGTCCACTTCGGTAAACCGTCCGGGTTCACGATAGTGGTAGCCAACCCAAGTAGGCGGCTTTCTCGGACTAGATCGGCTATGAGGTAACAGTTGTGGTGAGCATCCTCGCCGACACTTCTTGAACGGTGTCGAGTACAAAGGAGGTAAATGATGATCATGTGTGTGTAGCGGTACACCCCTGTAGGGTTAACAAAACTATTCGAATAGCCGCGTCCGCGGTTATGGACTGCTTGGAAAGCTTAGCTTGATTAACCAAGATAAGTGTGAGTGCTATGGCGTGCTTTCTCGTGGGGAAGTCGAGGAAGGCACCATAGTGGTGTAATTGGTTGGAGAAAGTAGTGGACTCGTGTACGCTTCTTACCTCAAAGTCTGGTACTCGTAGTTCAGGATTAGCCAAGTCAAAGATGGCACTTCTGCAAGTGAAACCCCACCTCCCATTACCTTGATACATATGCATGAGTAGTATAGCTCCGATGTTAGTCTTGCTGAGTATGACCTTGTACTCACGTTTGCTTAATCTATGTTTTAGATGAACCCACTGACCCGGAAGGTGGATTCTTCATCGAGCTGGACGACTGAAGATCAAGCTAGTCTAGTCCCAGTCAGACGATTGGTTCCCTCGTGGAGGGCTTGTGTTTAAATAAGGCTTCTTAAGCCATTTGTTAAACTTGTCTGTACTCAGACATAATTTTCTTCCGCTTGTGTTGTAATGTTGGATCACATGTTTGTGATCTCTGTGTGCACTCTATAAGAGTTATCAATAAAAATGTATACTTTGTAGAGAATTGCAATGATACCTACTGTTCATACAAGGAATGTGTGCTGCGTGTATGTTTATAACATGCATGTCTTTGTATGGGTTTTCGAGACCTTAGTTGTGATCTGGCTGGCGGTCTTTAATACACCAAGTGGCCCTTAGATGTGCGCAGCTTGGGGCATCGCGATGCGATTGTTCGAGACTCTGTCTCGTGCACACTTTGTGGTATGATCGAGCCCGCCCTAGACCCCGACTAAGTGATCGGGCTGGAGTAAGTCTATGTAAGAGTTATGAGATAGTCGATAGTATGGTTGGGGCGACTTGTCTTTGAATATGGGAGCTCATCACCCATATCATTAGACTTGTGTGCGGACGATGAGGACCCATCTCAGTTGATCATCCGGCCTGGATGGGATACCCCTCACGTACGATGCTTTCCGAGAACGTTCTGTGCTTGGCCTTGTCTGCTTAGACAAGTGGGTACGGTTCTCGGCTCTCCATATGACTATGTCTTAACTGGACTTGCATACGCTAACCCCGGGTCCCGACAGACTTGGTATCAGAGCAGGATTGACTGTAGGACTAGTAGCCTTGGTCGAAGTCGAGTCTAGCCTTCTATAGTTATATAGTTACTCTGGGTATATAAGGTAACAACGTAAGGCTTGTTTTTCTCCTTACCCTCTTTGTTCTAAGTTCTGAGTCACCCTCATCTTATTCTACGGGAAGATAGGACTAGGCTCTCCTCTGTCTGATTAGAACATCTCGTTGTTTGCTTCCTTGTAGCCGTAGGAAAGTTGTGATCGGTTTGTTAGAGTGATTATGCTTCCTGATTTCTTACATCGTATGTAAGTACTGTTTCCATGTTGTAAGAAATTGTCTTTTTCTTGCAATTACAACCGTTATGCTGTCCGAGTCATTCCAGGTTTATCTCATAATCTGATGCATTTGCAAACTCCTTCTTTCTATTTCAGATGGCAGATCTTCCCCCTCGGCAGATTGTTCGTTTGACCAGGTGCCTCGGTGTGCGTGGCCATCCCGCCACGTTGATCGAGATGATGTCCTATGTGGGATATCGATGGTATCCTGAGTACACCGTCGAGGAGCAGTTCCTTGACTTCAACCTGACCCAGTTCCACTGCATTGTCAGGATCTACCCGCACCACGTTGGAGTCACTCAGCCTATCCACTTTGGACATGGCATTGGCATGACCGAGAACATGGCTGTGCAGGATGCTGCATACTCATGTATTACACTGCTGAGAGAGGAGCACACTATGCTGAGAGAGACCTCATTCCGCTATATCCCTGCTGCACTTCCAGGAGAAGAGGGATATTACACCGGACTCTACTCAGATCACTCTGCAGATGACCCAGTACTTCAGATGACTGCTAGGTTTTCTAGTGATCGAGATCGTGATGCACGCGCTCTCCGTTTTGAGCTTCACGCCACTCGTGTTCGTCTGTATCGAGCACTGGCCCTTTTGGCACCCTTCGTGAGTGTTGGATCAGTTGAGTATGATGCTATCTACCCAGTGAGAACTCAGATGCCTTCTCGAGTTGCTTGGCCCGAGATTGGAGGCATTTTTCCACCCCGTGGTCCTCTTCTTCCACCCTACGCTGAACCTAGGCCCCATCCTTGCCCAAATGGATATCAGGGCCACAGACCTCCGTGTTTTCCGATGGTCACCTTCAGCTACCGGGATACGCGGGTAACTTTTACGAGGACTACTATGGAGATGGAGATGAGTGAGACCGCCTGTGGTCTTACTTAGTGAGGATGTAGTAATATCTTAGTATATTGTACGCAAGGTATCTAAGTTACAGAGGCTTAGATAAATAATGTATAGGAAGTCAGAGTGCCTCTGAAGGATGTATCATCTTCATCACGTTTGTATTAGCTTGGTGCTTGTACTAAAACGATGTATGGTTTGTATGACAGCTTGTGAATATATGGCTTGTATGCTTTATCACCATGTTGTCAAGATGATTACTTCCTTTGCTCTGTAATCCTTCCAGTACTTCAATACCTTGTTTAGACTATCCCAATCAACTCTGTTTGACTTTGGTTTTTTCACCTTCAGGATGTCTCAAGGAACCCGTGGCCAGCTTGGTCGTAACCAGGGTCGTGGGAATGACTAGGAGGAAGGCAACCTTCCACCCCCACCCACGATGGCTCAGGTTCTGATGGAGGTTGAGAGGAACCGCCGAGACTCTCACCATCTGCTGGAAGTCATTGCCCGCAACACCACTCAGCAGCGCAACGAGTTGGTGTCCCTGAACGACTTCATCCGACTTCATCCTCCGGTTTTCAGTTACTCCACCGAGCCCCTTGACGCCGATGACTGGCTTCGCAGCATCGAGAGGAAGCTCCAAGCAGGCCATGTTGCAAATGACGACAAGGTCAGCTATGCCACCTATCACCTTGAAGGTCCAGCTAGCTCTTGGTGGGAGAACTTCCTGAATATGCGTCCCGTTGGACCGCCCGCATCTTGGGATGAATTCTGCACTTCCTTCCGTGAGCACCACATTCCCAAGGGTCTTATGGACCGCAAGCGTGAGGAGTTCTACAACCTAACCCAAGGCCAAAGGACTGTTGACGAGTTTAGTCGTGAGTTCAACCGACTGGCTCGCTATGCTACTGAAGAAGTCTCCACCGACGCAAAGAAGCAAGAGAGGTTCCATCGTGGCCTAAACTCTGGACTCCGTCGTGAGCTCAACCTACATGACTTTTCCACCTTCCAGGTCCTTGTCAACAAGGCCATCAAGGCATAGGACATGAACACCCCCAACGACTTTCGCAAACACCCTAGAGACGATGGATCATCCAGTTCAGGCTCCCAGAAGCGCAAGATCTGGATCCCCAATAGTATGTTCCGCCAGAACAACCCACCGAGGCCATCCTATGTGGCGCCTCGTCCACCAACTCAGTTCCACCCAGCTCCACCAAACAACCCAGCTCCACGCACTGTTTTTGGAGCCTGCTACAAGTGTGGTCAGGCAGGCCACTACTCTCGTGAGTGTCCCCAGAACCAGATCCAGAATCAGAAAGTTCCACCCCGTGCCGGAGGCAACAACAATGGTCGTGGCAAGCCCCCCCAGAAGGTCTACACCGCCAAACCCGCTCCTCCCGCCACTCGTGGACGTGTGAACCAGATTGCCGCCGAAGAGACTGACGACACCACTGACGCCATTCTTGGTACGCTCCCAGTCAATTATGTTCCTACTTCCGTTCTTTTCGACCCAGGAGCATCTCATTCATTCATGTCGGAAAGTTATGCACTTCGTCATGAGTTATCCTTTGTTGAATTGTCCACCCCAATGATTATTCAAACTCCAGGGTCAAGATGGCAAACTAATAGAGTAAGCCATGGTAATCAAATTTCAATTGAGGGTTCAGTATTCCTTGCTTCACTCATAGCCCTCAAGTCTTCAGATATTGATGTCATCCTTGGCATGGATTGGCTATCAAGACAGAATGCCTACCTGGATTGCAAAGGCAAATCCGTGAAACTCACCCACCCTTCAGGCAAAACCGTCAACTATACCTCACCCAGAACAAGAACCCAAGTGCATTCCTTGAATGTACTTCCCCTTCCCGAACTTGAATATATTCCGGTGGTTCGTGACTTCCCGGATGTCTTTCCTGAAGAGCTGCCGGGCATGCCACCCGACAGATGTGTAGAGTTTATAGTGGATCTTGCCCCAGGAACCGCACCAATTTCTAGACGCCCATACAAAATGGCCCCACGTGAGTTAGCTGAGCTTAAAACCCAACTGGAAGCTTTGTTGGAAAAAGGCTTCATCCGCCCTAGCTCATCGCCATGGGGTTTTCCCGTTCTATTCGTAACGAAGAAAGATGGAACAGAAAGAATGTGCGTAGACTATCGCCCGCTAAATTTAGCGACGATAAAGAACAAGTACCCACTTCCCAGGATCAATGATCTTTATGATCAACTTGCAGGATCCTCTGTCTTCTCTAAGATGGATTTGAGATTAGGTTATCATCAAATCAAAATCCAAATCGAGGACATTCCCAAAACGGCTTTTACTACTCGTTATGGTCTTTACGAGTACACCGTAATGTCCTTTGGTTTAACCAATGCCCTCGCCACTTTCTCACGCATGATGAATTCGATCTTCATGGAGTACTTAGATAAATTTGTTGTGGTTTATCTCGATGACATTCTCATCTACTCGAAGAACGAAGAAGAACATGCCGAACACCTAAGGCTGGTATTGATGAAACTTAGAGAGCATCGCCTGTATGCTAAATTCTCCAAGTGTGAATTTTGGCTACCAGAAGTGACCTACTTAGGCCACGTGATTTCTGCAAAAGGCATTGCTGTGAATCTCGAGAGAGTTCAGGCCGTCCTTGACTGGACTCTACCTGAATCGGATAAGCAAGTTAGGAGTTTATTTGGCTTAGCAAGCTATTGTCGCCGCTTCGTCGAGAACTTTTCTAAAGTTGCAAAGCCTCTAACTGAACTCCTCAAGAAAGATAAGAAATTCCTATGGACTTCCAAGTGCGAGGAAAGCTTTCAAGAGCTAAAAAGAAGGTTGACTTCTGCACCCGTACTTGCACCTCCAGACACTATTAAGGATTTCGAGATCTATTGTGACGCATCACGGCAAGGGTTAGGATGCATACTTCTGCAAGATCGACATGTGGTAGCTTATGCTTCACGCCAGTTACGGCCACATGAAGAGAACTATCCTACCCATGACCTTGAACTCGCTGCCGTAGTTCATGCCCTAACAACTTTGCGACATTACCTCCTTGGTAATCGTTGTGAGATCTATTCTGACCACCAAAGCCTCAAATACATTTTCACCCAGCCAGATCTTAATCTCAGGCAAAGACGCTGGATTGAGATGATAAAAGATTACGACGTAGGAATTTCTTACACCCCAGGCAAAGCCAATGTCATGGCTGATGCACTAAGTCGTAAGTCGTATTGTAACAACCTCATGTTACAACAGTATCAACAACTTCTTCATGAGGAATTTTGCAAGCTTAATCTTGATATTGTTCCTCATGGCTATCTTTCAACCTTGGTGGCGAAACCAACTCTTGAGGATCAAATCATAGTTGCCCAAAGGCGTGCACGAGGTGTTCGCCGGATCAAGGAGAACATTGCTAGCGGAGTTGCTAAATGTTTCTCCACAGATAGCAAGGGAACGGTATTCTTTGAAAATCGTTTGGTAGTACCTAAGAATAGGGAACTAAGGCAACTCATCCTCAAGGAAGCCCATGACACACCCCTCTCGATTCATCCCGGTAGCACAAAAATGTACTGAGATCTACGCTAGAGATTTTGGTGGACTAGGATGAAGAGAGACATTGCTCAATTTGTTGCCGAATGTGATGTTTGTCGTCGCATTAAGGAAGAACATCAAAGACCTGCTGGTACACTTCAACCTTTGTCTATTCCCGAGTGGAAATGGGACAAAGTCGGTATGGACTTCATCACCGGCTTTCCAAGAACCCAGAAAGGAAACAATGCCATCTTCGTTGTCATAGATAGGCTTTACAAAGTTGCTCACTTCCTTCCGGTTTGCGAGTCTATAACTGCTAGCCAGTTAGCGGACTTGTACGTCTCTAGAATTGTATCCCTTCACGGTGTTCCTTTAAAAATCAATTCTGATCGCGGTAGCCTTTTCACCTCTAGATTTTGGGGAAGCTTTCAGAATGCTATGGTAACTCATCTCTCCTTTAGTACGGCTTTCCATCCTCAGTCTAGCGGTCAAGTCGAAAGGGTTAACCAAATTCTTGAAGACATGCTCAGATCTTGTGTTATCTCATTCGGAAAGAATTGGGAGAAGTCTCTTCCATTCGCCGAATTTTCTTATAACAATAGTTTTCAATCTAGTCTGAACATGGCTCCTTTTGAACTCCTATATGGACGACGATGTCGAACACCTTTAAACTGGTCAGAAACCGGTGAAAGACAACTCTTTGGACCGGACATGATCAAGGAAGCAGAAGAGCAAGTTCGCATTGTTCGTGATCAATTGAAAGCAGCCCAGTCTCGTCGTAAAAGCTACTATGATCGTCATCATAGGCAAGAGAGCTACAATCTGGATGAGAAGGCTTACCTTCGGGTTACTCCTGCCTACCACGTTACATCGGACCTTTCCGCATTCTTGCTAAACGTGGAGAAGTTGCCTACCAACTTGAACTACCCCCGCACCTTTCCCGAGTACATGATGTATTCCATGTGTCCCAACTCAGGCGTTGCTTCAAGGACCCCATCCGCGAAGTCGACCATGAAACGCTTGATCTCCAAGATGACCTTTCTTATCGAGAATACCCCGTTCGTATTCTTGATTCCGCAGAGCGTGTCACTCGTCGTCAGAAGATTAGGTTTCTGAAAGTGCAATGGTCACACCACTCTGAGAGAGAAGCTACATGGGAAAGAGAAGACCGTCTCAGTGCCGAGTACCCCACCTTCCTCCCGCAGACTTCTGAATCTCGGGACGAGATTCTGTTGAGTGGGGGCGAGTTGTCAGAACCCTCTGTTAGGTAATGTGCTAGGGTTAGTAAGTCTCTTGCATCATGTTAAAATTTCAAAAGAAATCTTTGAAATCAAAATCAAAAGCAAAATGGGAGAAGGAACCCCCCAGATGAATTAATTCAAAAGGCCAGATAAAAATCTTCTCCAAAAATTCATGCTAGATTTTTGAAAAGTCTTATAAATGAGTGTGATCACATATCAAGTGATGTGGGACCCACCCCATGCTCATGGATTTTACAAATATTCAAACAGTGCCTTGGAATTAATTAAAAACCCCTATTTGAATTAAGATTCAAATTATTTGAATTTTAAAAATGTTCAAACTTTATGAGTGGCTAGCCTATTTTATTATGAGGCCATATAAAAAGTTTCAGCATTTTATAAAATGGTTTGGTATTTTTATCAGAGCCAAAACAAAGTTACAGAAAGCAGAAAAGGAAAAGGGGCTTACCTGCAAAGAAGCCCAACTCATCCCCAGCCGGCCCAGCCCAGCCTCCCCCGCTTGTCGTCTTCCCCGGCCAGCACGCAGGGAGCTGCGTGGCGACCATGCCGTGGCCGCCGACGAGCCCCTGGCCACCTCCTGCTTCTCCCGCGCCACGTCTTCACGCCTGGAGACGCCAAGAACCCCCCCGTTCCATTCCCCCTCTCCACGATCTCCCTCCCCGTCTCCCTCGCCCGATTTCGTCGCCGTCCGAGGACTCGCCAGAACTCGCCACCGTGGAAGACGCGGCCAACATGCGCTAGGGACCAGAAGAGCTTGTCCATCAGCTTCGCCACCGTCGACTATGTTTCCCTGCAAGGAATCAAGATCCCGGAGCCCTTCTAGTCGTCGGAATCGTCACCGAGAGCTCGCCGGATCCGCTGCTCGTCGCCGTTCAATACTCCGTCCATGTTCCCTCACCGGCTCCATCGACTACTTCGTCGAGTTCCCTGTAGCATGGTGAGCGTTTCCCCTCAAGCCACGGCTTCCTTCTCCTCCTCTAGCTCGAGCTGCCATGGACTCCGGAGTACCGAGCCGCCGTGCTCGTCGTCGACGAGGCTACGCTAAGCAATCAACCCCGTCACCTTGTCCATCGCTTTCCCCGTGCTCCACTGCTCCGAACACACCCATCCCCGCCCCAAATGGCGCTCCGTAGCGAGTTCGGCCTCCAGCCAGTAGCACCGCCGCCGCAAAGCTCGACGCCGGCGTGAGTACAGAGCCTCCCAGGCTTCCCTTTCGGTCTCAATCGACGCGCGACACCGAGAGCTTCGTGTCAGTGGTCGAAGCGCGCGAATTGGACCACGGGAGCACCCTCCCCGTGCAGCGCCGCCGCGTCTATGACGCCGGCGTTTAGCCGCCGGTAGGCCCGCCGACGTGGCCATGATTAGGGATTAACCCCACCCGGGTTAAGTGACCCTAGGTCACTGACAATGGGCCCCAGTGGCTTAATTAAGCCACTGGTTAATTTAAACAGCCGGATTAAATTAACCCAGCCACTGACAGGCCGACCCCACACGTCAGACCCCCCCTAACGTCACCCTTGCGCAAGCCTGACGCAATAAATGAATTTCCAGAATTTGAATTGAATTAACGAATTCCAGAAAATCCAGAAATTAGCTCAAACTTTGGAAATTCATAGAAAATTCATATCAACTCCAAATTGGACAAATAATATATGAAAAATGATCAGGAGAAAATAAGCTATCCAAAAATCGAACTTTCAACTATGTTTGAGTTAATTTTAAAATGGGACCAGTAGCATATGTCATTTGATTTATTTGGAATTTATTCAAATTCAATTCAAATGATTTTGCAACTTGGACCATGGAATTATGCTACTTTTCAACCACACTTCAGAGGCATATCATACATATTTCAAAATGATTCAAATTGGTCAAACAATGTCACATGTAACTTGGCTAAGTTTGAATTCAAATTGGAGTTTGAATTTGCAATTCAATTTGCAATATACTCCATTTAAATGGAATTGCTTCACACATCAAAGCATATACATCAAGTTTCAACCTTCCATCATGTGATTGTGCATTGTATTTACTTTGCTACCTTGTTTGTTGTTTGTCGAGTAGAGGTGGAACCGGAGCAGGAGGCTGCCCCCTTCGTTGAAGACCCCGAACCCGAACCTCGTCAGCAAGGCAAGCAAACCCCCATTGATCATGTCGATAAAATCCCACTTCCCTCTCGTGTCTTGCTTATGCATTGTATAGGATGATTACCATGCTACGTTTCTACCGCATAGATGGACCCATTCCTTTGCATGACCTATCATTTGTCACAGTAGTAGGCAAAACCACAATCCTAGCAAATGTAGGAGTTGATTGATATCATGTGGCCCCTGCAATTGTTACTGCTTATTGCATGCTTAGAGTGATACCATGATGATACTGTTATGTGAGTCGGGATGGTAGTGATCATGATGATGATGGTAGAAAAGTGTTGGTGAATCTACCCTAATACAAGGTGAACGATGAGAGGCTGTGTAGGAGTACACGGTGGGTTGTCTCGTTGAACACCGCCCTAAGTCCGAGTTCTTGTGTGGTGATCCAAGATGAAGAGTACAACCACACATTGGGCTCACTGACCCCTCTCAACCTATTAACTCATCCCTTTCGATGTCCAGATGTCGCAATAGTTCAGAGTTCTGGTAGGTCTGTGGCCTGGATGCTAAGTGAGAGAACGGCTCACCCGAGACCGGCTTATGCACCACGCACACATCACTTGGGTCCACTTCGGTAAACCGGCCGGGTTCACGATAGTGGTAGCCAACACAAGTAGGCGGCTTTCTCGGACTAGATCGGCTATGAGGTAACAGTTGTGGTGAGCATCCTCGCCGACACTTCTTGAACGGTGTCGAGTACAAAGGCGGTAAATGATGATCATGTGTGTGTAGCGGTACACCTGTGCAGGGTTAACAAAACTATTCGAATAGCCGCGTCCGCGGTTATGGACTGCTTGGAAAGCTTAGCTTGATTATTAGACAACTTGAACTGGATACTTCTAAAACACACCAAGATAAGTGTGAGTGCTATGGCGTGCTTTCTCATGGGGAAGTCGAGGAAGGCACCATAGTGGTGTAATTGGTTGGAGAAAGTAGTGGACTCGTGTACGCTTCTTACCTCAAAGTCTGGTACACGTAGTTCAGGATTAGCCAAGTCAAAGCTGGCACTTCTGCAAGTGAAACCCCACCTCCCTTTACCTTGATACATATGCATGAGTAGTATAGCTCCTATGTAAGTCTTGCTGAGTACGACTTTGTACTCACGTTTGCTTAATCTATGTTTTAGATGAACCCACTGACCCCGAAGGTGGCTTCTTCATCGAGCTGGACGACTGAAGATCAAGCTAGTCTAGTCCCAGTCAGACGACTGGTTCCCTCGTGGAGGGCTTGTGTTTAGATAAGGCTTCTTAAGCCATTTGTTAAACTTGTCTGTACTCAGACATAATTTGCTTCCGCTTGTGTTGTAATGTTGGATCACATGTTTGTGATCTCTATTTGCACTCTATAAGAGTTATCAATAAAAATGTATACTTTGTAGAGAATTGCAATGATACCTACTGTTCATACAAGGCATGTGTGCTGCGTGTATGTTTATAACATGCATGTCTTTGTATGGGTTTTCGAGACCTTAGTTGTGATCTGGCTGGCGGTCTTTCATACACCAAATGGCCCTTAGATGTGCGCAGCTTGGGGCATCGCGATGCGATTGTTCGAGACTCTATCTCGTGCACACTTTGTGGTATGATCGAGCCCGCCCTAGACCCCGACTAAGTGATCGGGCTGGAGTAAGTCTATGTAAGAGTTATGAGATAGTCGATAGTATGGTTGAGGCGACTTGTCTTTGAATATGGGAGCTCATCACCCATATCATTAGCCTTGTGTGCGGACGATGAGGACCCATCTCAGTTGATCATCCGGCCTGGATGGGATACCCCTTACGTACGATGCTTTTCGAGAACGTTCTGTGCTTGGCCTTGTTTTCTTAGACAAGTGGGTACGGTTCTCGGCTCTCCATATGACTATGTCTTAACTGGATTTGCATACGCTAACCCCGGGTCCCGACATACAAGCACCATTGTTTTCCCCCTTGTGGCAACAACACATACCCTAGACTCATATTTTTGTCACTCAAGCTAGTCATCTGGGGGCATGAACCCACAATCGAGCATAACGTTCCATCTTGGAGTCACTACCTACTACTTGGCCAAAGCAATAAACAGCAACGGAGAACATGCAAGAATTACTGAAGAACATAAATATAAAATATATGAACCAATATATTAATCAATCACAAACTGAACATAGTCTCACAATCCATCAGATCCCAACAAAGTCAGCATAGCAACAATAGAAAATTACATATGTGCCTCGATCATGTAGGGAAGCTCACGAGGTCTAATCCATGAAGAACAAAGAGGGGAGGAGAACATCACATGGATACTGATCACGGACCCATGGTCCAAGGTAGACTACTCCCGGAGGTCAATCCTCCCTCCGACAGGGTGCCGAGAAGAGGTTTGCTGGCGCTCCTGATCCACGGTGGCGGCGGAACAGAGGCGAGATCTCAAAAAAGAGTTCTCTCTTTGGAAGAATCCCGTCACGGGGAATAAATAGGCGAAGGGGGCAGCCAGGGGGGCCACCAGGTGTCCAGGCAGCCTCCCGACGCGGCCCCACCCTAACTCACGCCACCTGGCCGCCTGGGCACCAGTTGGTGCCCCTCTGGCCCTCCTTCGGGACTCCAGAAGCTCCCGTTACACGATTTTTATCTAATTTCCAGAATTTTTGGAGCACTTTTAATATGGGGGAAACCTGAATAGAAAAACAGCAGAAAACAAGAACTGACTCTGTGGTAAACTAAGTTAATAAGTTAGTCCAAATATGATCAAAATTGTATGAAAGTGTATCTAGATCATAGCAATATCACACAAAACATGCATGGAGCAAGCAAAAATTATAGATACGTTTGGGACGTATCAGTCCCTAGTTAACTCTAGTATACTAGTCCATTGGGCAATTGATGATCAAGGTTTCCTGATCATGAGACAAATAAGTCTATTGACAAAGGATTCATGTCATTGGGAGAATTATATGATGGACACACAACCACCAGAAGTGTTGCAATGTGATCGAGTCACATAGTTCAACATTGTGATAACTATAACGTAGTGACTAGATCCTTTGACCGTAATGACTAATCGTAATTGCTATCTATGAGGATGCTTTGATTTGCAACCCACCGCCTGACTAAAATATGCTGGCCATAAAGGTGTACTTTGGGTATTCCGAAATATATATGTTGATGAGTATGCAAATATATCAAAGAGGGTTTTGTCCATATGAGTGACGGATAGGTACTTTGGGCCCACTCGGTGATATTACATCATTAAGATTGCAATCATGTGAATAGGTCCGGGGTTATAATATCACGGGAACGAGTAAACATGTTTGTCGGTAACGAGGGTGAACTAGGTATATAGGATACCGACGATCTAACCTTAGACAAGCAAAGTACCATAGGACAAAGGGAACAGGCTCAACGTTAACGGATCTAACAATGATGAAGTTTAATTCGATTCTAGCTCTGAAGGGGCTATGAAGGATTGTAACCAGGTCCAATTGATTAGTCATTGGTCAGAGAGTGTTTGATCATGTTTGTTGTTTCCCAGACCGTAGGGTGTCACACTTAAGGGTATTTGACGCATTAAGGATTGATTCGAGATCACCGAAGAAATAAGCGAGAACACCAGAATTGTTCCGGTGGAGGCCAGAAAGGGTTCTGGAGATTTTGAATTGTTCAAAAATAATATTTAAATATGTTTTAGTATTTAAATATTATGGTAAGTAGCTCCCCCACCCTGTAAATTTCCATGTTTAAATTTGAGAACTGAGGTTCTCTCTTTGTACTGTTTTTTACTATTCAATAAAATATTGTGGAACTCATGCTTCACAGTCCTTAAATTCAAAAAAAAATGTTTTAGTATTTAATTAATTAATTAAAATTTAAAATCTGATTTAAATAATTAAATAATGAATTAAAAGGCACATGGGCCTCATAGGCCCATTAGGGGAAGAGGGAGTCTTCCCCCATGGGCCATGGCGCCATGTGATGACCCAGAAGTCTAGGGGATCTATCGCAGTGTTTTTGATAAGTAAGTGTGTCGAACCCAACGAGGAGCCGAAGGTAGTGACAAGTGACTTTGGACAAGGAATAACTGCAAGCATTGAAAGATAACTTTTTAGGGGTTTTCGGTATGAGCAACAAGAAGGTGAAAACAAGCAAAGTAAAGAGTGCTGAGGAGAAGCAAGTGGCCCAATCCTTTTAGTAAAGGATAAGACTAGCAACTGAACTTATAAAGAATAAAGCGTTCTTGAGGACACACGGGAGAGGTGGTCATGTGCTTTCGCCATATTCCGGATCGGTACTATGTTTTGTGTTGATAAGTGTTGAGTGGGTGGATCTATACTAGTACACCTTCTAAACTAAGACAAGTGCACTCTTATGATTAAACACCTTGCAAGCATATGCAAATAGAAGGTAGAAATTAAGATAAAAGCCTAACCACAATAATAAGATCAAGGATCCATTATTCGCTTGTGCAAAAGTGTGTGAACTGGGGTTCAGGTTTCTGTCACTCCGGCAACCCACCATAAGCATCCTTTATAAATGATGTCTACGGACGCTTCTATTCTCGTAGACTATGTTGGGCCTCCACTTGAAGATCACATCATGTGAGAGAGAGAAGACCACATAGCTACTGGTAGAAACCTCAAATACCGAAGACCTAATCTGAATAACGGGAATCCAAGATGGCGCTCCCACCACCCTAACCCTAGCCGCCACCCACTCGTCGGCGATCTCCACGTCTAACCGTGGACTTTGATCCTGGCACCCACCACCCTCTTCGGCGTCCTCTCCTGCATCGATTGGTGTCCATCTCATGGTAGTCCATGCATCGATCTCCTTGGGCCTAGATTTTTCCCCAGGGATCAAGTTTGCTGATCAAGTCAAGAGGCTCTTCAAGCGCACCGTGCACCCTGATGGATCTGGGCATTTCATCTTGGTGGTATCATTTGTGCGCTCTTCGTTTCGTCTTGATGAAGACAATGTTGGTCTGGCTCTGGAATCAGCCATTGGAGGTTACTTCTCTCTCCTTAAAGTTTCACTTCTCCATGATAGGGTTTTTGAGTTTCACGTCTCTTGCAAAGATGTTGAGTTTTTTGTCTTCCATCAGAAAACCTTTGTTTCTTCCAAATTTCATTGTGTGTTCAATCTTTGGGGCAATGGTGGCCCTGATTGGAAAAAATAATTCAAGTTATGGGAGATTGAATGTGACGATATGGGAAAAAATAATTCAAGTTATGGGAGATTGGAAAAAATAATTCAAAAAATAATTCAAGTTATGGGAAAAAATAATGTGACGATAAGTGGACTCTAGTTAGTCCCTCGAAACGCCGTTCTAAACTAGGGCTTGAGGCCTTGAAGCATAAACCTGCTAAACCCTCAACCAAGTCCAATAGCCCCAAGAAGAAGAAGAAGGTTAGATTTGCAACTTTCATGAATTATGAAGCTTGTCGAGGGTATCGTTTTATGCCCACGGGTTTGGATGTTCAAACGGTTCTTGAGGGTGGCTATTCCTTTACACACCATGAGATCTCGCACTTGCATGCTACGTTCAAGGTCCAGCCAGTCCGACTTCGCCGCCGGAAGCTTTTGTGCCGCCGGTGATAACTTTTGGTAGTTTTGAACCTGCCCCGGTTAGGCAGGGGTTGGTTTGCAATGATTCTGTTTCCTCGGGATCGGATTCCTATACCACGGGCCCAGTTTCAGATTCTTCACCCATAATCTCGCATCCGCCAACAACTTGGTTATGTTGCATGAGTCCGGTTCTGATACGTCCGCTTTGAGTGAAGTTGATCCGGCCTCGCCGACCACTCCTACACCGGCCCGCCTGGTTGATTATGATTCTGATGGTAGTTTTCCTCCCAAGATTCCATCACCTCAAGAGGTTGTCAAAGGTTTGCAAAGTTTTGATGAGATGATTGAGGATTTGGCTGCCAGTTTTTGGGATTGCCAACATTGCATCAGCATGGGACATGCAACTGAGGCATGTACTAATCGTATTCGTTGTAGGACTTGTTTCCGGTCCGAACATGTTAAAAAATATTGCCTTGGGGCACTCAATGCTTCTCCCATCTGGGTGTCCAAAGTTCCATCAAAAAAATCCGGGACTCGCGCCACAGCCTTGTCCTTTTGCGATGGTTCGGTCTCTCCGCTGCCTAATAAAGATCGCCACCTTGAGAGCTAGATTTCCCCAACCTTGTAACCAAAGAATCCCCTGCTTCTTGCTCCGCCGACCCCCCCTGCTTCTGGTTCCCCACCGCCTAGCTCCGACGTCCAAACGCCAATCTTCCCACCACCGTGTCCTCCCGACCGGATGGCCAACTTTGAGCTAGATCCCCGCCGCTTCCTGCCTGCCGGCCATGACATTATCGATGGAGGACCCGAGAGATTTCCAAGGACGTTTTACTCTGCATCGCAACCGCCGCCTTGGATGCATGAGCAATACATGGTGGCGATAGTGGAACCGCACCCGCCGGCTCACTTGGTTGCTATCAGTCGAGAACAGGTTTTGCAGTTTCTCACACAGGATCTCCATGAGGTTATTCCTTCTGCTCAGACTTGGTTCCAAGGGGTGGGGTTATTTGAGGTTCTGACTCCTGTCATTAGGGAGTCGTTTATTTAGCACCCGCCGTTCGCTCTTGGTCTTGATGAAGAGGGTCAGGAAATCTTTGTTCGCTTTATTCCGCACAATGGTGGAGAAGGGTTTCGAGCTGTACACGGGCATCACACTAGGTGGATCATGTTCATCGGGGTTCCGCTAGACTACCGCAATACAAGATCTTTATCTGATGTGGTTGGCACGTTTGGGCAGTTTCACTCCTGGGATCATACTGACAGGCGACTGGTTCGATCCATTGTTCATGCCTCGTTGCCGGACAATGCCCTGGTACCGCGGGATGTGGTGTTTCATGAGTTTGCTCACTGGGGAGGCACTGTGGTGTCCTGGACAGCACCAATTTATATTCTCACTGCAAATTTTGCTGATGGGCAACTGCCAGCGGATGAGGATTTCATTCCCGTGGATGGCAATCCGCACCCAATGCCGGGGATTGCTGCACCGCCTGTTCCCCTTTGGGGGCTCCCACCTTATCCTGATCTTGGGTGGAACGATGCTTTGGCACATCAGCAACATGAAAATGTTGCACAAGATGATGCTGCGCAAGGGGATGTTGCAGATGATGAGGGACATGCCAATGATGGATGGCCGGCTTGGGATGCAGAAGCTGCGACGATAATGGGGCAATTTTTCATGAAGCCATGCCCCCTCAGGATCAAAACTCTATGAATATGAATCCATCTCTGAATTCAAGTGCCTCCTCTAGCTCTGAAGTGGTTGAGGTGCAGATGCCTTAGGCAGGTCCAATCCTGCAAGAGAACCAAGCTCCATTTCAGGATAATGATGCTGATGCTGATGCTCTCGCCCTTGTGGTCTACCAGCCGCCTGCCATTGATCTCATTCAGGAACATAGACACAGGGCTACTTTTGGACCAGTTTTACCTCCTCATATGATCTGGGCAAGAACCTTTGGTCATCTTCTGCCAGCCTTTGAAGTCCAAGTGCTCCCACAGTTTGTGCATTGCTTGACCTCTCCTCTACCGCCGGTGGGAGATTGGTTGGAACAATATAACAACATGCACTCTCCTGATGCTCAATTTGTGGAACCTCTGATGATTTATCTGCCCCTTCTAGAACCTGCTTCTGATGTCAGTTCTTCTATTGCCCTGTTCTTCAGTTTACTGCTCGAAAGACAACTTCGGGCAAGCGGCGTCGTTCTGCACAGTCGCCACTGGTGAGGGAGGAGGATGATTTCTCCACTCGCAGAATCACTCGTAGTTGTGCCAAGAAATCTGGTTTTAAGCCAGTATCGGCCACGCCTCCTAAACCCTCTCCTTTGCTTCATCCTCGTGCCAAGAAGCAGCGTCTGACGGCCCCTGCCATGTCCATCCCTGAAGAAGATGCTAGTTCAAGTCAGATAGACATCCCGCCACCTACACCCATTCGGGTTATGCAAGATCTTGGAGCTGATCTGGGAATTGACCCTACAGAGCTCACCACGGCTAAGCTTATGGCTGGGCCTGATGATGTTGATAACCACAATGTTTCCCATGATTAGTTTAATAGCTGTAATTAATGTGTGGGTGTGGGATCATCAGTGTGTGCGTTTCCTGAACATGTGGTCTTTTGATGTATCTGGGATGTGGCCTATCTGTTAGGCAGACTGGGCGTTTGCTGAACCCATCGTAGTTCCCTATGAATAGTTCATCTTTTCATAACTGGCGTGTCCTTTGCTGGAATGTTTGTGGTTTAAACTCTGATGAAAGGAAAGGTGATGTTCGAAGTAAAATTGAGGAAAGTGGTTGCTCTGTTGTCTGTCTACAAGAAACAAAATGTGATGCCTTTGATATGAGGCTCATTCGCAAATTTTGTCCTAGAAGATTTGACAATTTTGCTTTTTCCCCGTCGATTGGGGCTTCTGGTGGCATTTTGATTGTTTGGTTCTCCTCTATGTTCTCAGGACTTTTGATTGAGACACAACGTTATGGCTTAACGGTCAAATTCACTTATGTCCATAATGTTGAGGTTTGGACAATGGTGGCTGTTTATGGCCCTTGCCAGGGACCATTGAGAGATGAGTTTGTGCAGTGGCTTTATGATTTATGCATACCTGATGAAGATAACTGGCTCTTGCTTGGAGATTCAATTTTATCAGATCCCTTGACAACAGAAATAGACCTGGTGGTAATATAAAGGACATCTTCTTATTCAATGAAATTATTGGGAACTTAGGGATCCTGGAACTTCCTCTCAAGGGTAAAGCATATACTTGGTCTAACATGCAGGAAAGTCCTCTACTGGAACAACTAGACTGGTTTTTTTACCTCTAGTTCCTGGATTTCTCTCTACCCAAATACGGTTGTTCACCCAATGGGAAATTCATCATCTGATCATGTGCCCTGCATTGTCTCTATTGACACTACCATTCCTAAGAGCAACATTTTTAGGTTTGAGAATTATTGGGTTGAGCTTCCAGGGTTTATGGACTGTGTATCTAAGTCCTAGAATGCACCTCTGTCTGCTGGACCTGCTGCCACCATTCTCTCCAAGAAGTTTAAGAGGCTCAGATATGATCTAAAAAGTGGGCATCCAGCATGTCCTCTCTCAAAAAAACAATTGTAAGGTGTTCACAGGTGATTTTGCTCTTTGATAGGCTTGAGGAGTTCAGACCTTTAACTAGGCCTGAGTTTAACTTCGGACAAATTGTTAAACTGCATCATGAGCATCTGCTCAAATTGCAATACCAGTACTGGAGACAGAGATGTACTATCAGAGACATACAAGTTAAGGGGGAAGAGAATTCCAAGTTTTTTCATGCCAAGGCCTCTGAAAGGTTGAGGAGGAACTCTATATCCTCCCTCAGTACTCCTGATGGCTCATCCATATCTGAGCATGAACAAATGGCCAGCCTACTGTGGAATTCTTACAAGAATAGAATGGGAGTCTCACAGGGAATTCATATGCATTTTGAGCTGCACCAATTGCTTGATCCTGTTGATGGACTTCATTCTTTGGATAGACCTTTTTCTCAGCAAGAAATTAATGATGTTCTCAAGGATCTCCTTGTGGACAGAGCACCTGGACCTGATGGGTTTAATGGGATGTTTTTTAAGAAGTGCTGGCATATCATACAAGCTGAATTTATGTGTCTAGTATCTGAATTTGCAGCTGGTGATCTCAAGTTGGAATGCTTGAATGCTTCACTAATTGCTTTGATTCCTAAGATGCTCTCTCCTGTCAGCCCCAATGATTTCAGGCCAATCTCTCTGACCAACACCTGCTTGAAGTTTCTCACCAAGTTGTTAGCCAACAGACTTCAAAATGTGATTCTTCAGTGCATCGACATGAATCAATACGGTTTTCTGAAATCAAGGTCAATTCAGGACTGTATTGTTTGGGATTTTGAGTACATACATCAATGCAAACAGTCTCAGAAACCAATCTTAGTTCTTAAACTGGATTTTGCTAAGGCTTTTGACACTGTGGAGCATGAGGCTATTCTTCAGGTTCTCAAGCACAAAGGTTTTGGTGAAAAGTGGATAGGGTGGGTCAAAGAGATCCTGAGCTCTGGATCATCCTCCATACTCCTGAATGGGGTACCTGGAAAAAAGTTTTACTGCAGGAGAGGAGTGAGGCAGGGGGACCCTCCGTCACCTCTGCTTTTTGTGTTGGCTGCTGATTTGCTTCAATCTATTATCAGCAAAATGCTCAGTGATCATGTTCTGTCTTTGCCTATCCCCACACATGATCCTAATTTTCCTATCATCCAATATGCTGATGACACTATCATGGTGGTACCTGCTGATGCTGCACAACTGCTTGCTATTAAGAACATGCTGGTTGATTTTCAGGCTTCCACTGGTTTGAAGGTGAATTTCAACAAATCCTCAATGTTACCTCTTAATGTCTCTGCTGAGATGACTGCCTCTATGGCTGAGGTTTTTGGGTGTTCCATTGGACATATGCCTTTTACATACTTGGGATTACAATTGGTAAATTCAGTTTTCTCATCCATGCCAATATACCACTTGTGCAGTCTGGATATTCCACAGGGCATCATTAAGCAGCTTGAAAGAATCCAGAGGCAATGTCTGTGGAGGGGGAATTCTGAAACCCCAAGGAAATCTCTTGCTGCATGGGATTTGGTTTGCAGGCCAAAGAAAAAAGGTGGGCTGGGTATCATCAACCTGGGTTTACAGAACAAAGCTTTACTGTTGAAGCAACTGCACAAATTCTACAACAAGGATGAGATACCCTGGGTATCCCTCATCTGGAACACATACTATGGTGGCAATGTACCTCATGCCATAGTTCTTTGTGGTTCTTTCTGGTGGAAAGACATCTTGAGGTTAGCTGATCTGTATAGGCATGTGGCTACTGTTAAAGTCAATTCTGGTGACTCGGTTTTATTCTCGTCTCATGGTTGGACCTTGAATGATTCCTCCAAATCTCTCAGAGATAGGCTACCTCACCTGTTCTCTTTTGTCAAGGATGACAAAGTCTCTGTACAGAATTTTCTGAATATTGGGGATGAGTCTACCATGTTTTATCTGCCACTATCTCAACAAGCAACCTCTGAATATTTCATCCTAAGGGAATGGTTAGATTTAATGCAGAGGGACCCCAATGCTCATGATTCTTGGGTCTGGCCAGCTAAGCATGGCTACACTGCCAATAATTTCTACATTTTGATGCACTCTCACTTGCCTGATGATGTTCCTTCCTCTTAGATTTGGAAGAGCAAATGCACCATGAAGATCAAAGTGTTTGGTTGGTTATTACTTTTTGATAGGCTAAATACTAAAGATCTTCTTGTTAGAAGGCATTGGAGATCTACCCAGGAGGATAACAATTGTGTTCTCTGCCTTTCTCATTCTTTTGAAGACAGACTGCATTTGTTCTTCTCCTGCAACTTCTGCCTAGGATATGGACATATCTGCAAATCAATTGGTTGGGCAATGCATCTTTAATTCAATGTCTGCAGCATGCCAGATCATCTTTTGGCCATAGTTTTTTCATGGAGGTGCTCCTAACTGCTGCCTGGCGCATTTGGATTGTTAGAAATGAGAAGACCTTCAGGAATGAAAGAGCTTCTTTTCAAACATGGAGAAGGCACTTTGTGCATGATATCACCCTGCTTTCACATAGATTTCAGGGGGATCCTAAGGATAAATTGTTGCATTGGGTTATGAATTTACATTAGCTTAAGGTAGGTTTTCGATCCTCTTTCCCTCCCCTCCACTCCCTGTATGTAAATATTACTTTTTTGAGAACTTTTGGTTCTCCCTTGCAATAAAGCACTGTGGAGCTCATGCTTCCCAGTTTTTAAATTCAATAAAATTGGTAGAAACCTCAGCCCCGAGGAGGAACTACTCCCGCTTCATGGAGGGAGGAAGCAACGTCGATGGAGATGAATCCGGGGGCACTTCCCCGTCCCGGAAGGGTGCCAACACAGGAATTCTTGTCCCCAAATCTTGGCCGTGATGGTAGCGGAGATCGGAATTTATTCTGGAGAAAAAGGTTTTAGAATCTGGGTTTTCGCCCCGGGAGCATAAATAAGGGCCAAGGGGGGCAGCCAGGGGAGGTCCCAGTCGCCCATTCGACCTGTGGGTGTGGCTGTTTTTTTTATATTTTTCCTGGAATTTTTCCGGCACTGTAAGTAATGGGAAAACCTGAAATACAAAAACAGCAGAAAACAGAAACTGGCACTGTGGTGCAGTGAGTTAATAGGTTAGTCCAAATATGATCAAAAGTGTATGAAAGTGTATCAAAAGCATAGCAATATCACCCAAAACATGCATGGAGCAAGCAGAAGTTATAGATACGTTTGGACGTATCAATACACAATGTATTCGCCTAGGTCCTTAACAAGGCGAAGTGTTATGTGTTCGACTCACATAACACCACTAGAAAAATAACACCACAACTTAAATATCAAACAACACATATTACTTCAACATCATATGACTACTAACAACAAGACTTCTCCCATGTCCTCAAGAACTAAAGTAACTACTCACAAGACATAAAAGAGATCATGATCAGTGGTGATAAATATATGATAAACATTCTGGTCATAAGAATAATTCTCCAACAAAACAATCGCATTCACCACATAGAAGTAATCAACACCGGTAAAGTAGAGGGGATGAATAGTGCGAGTTACAACGCAAGTTGCAATGGCGAGATGAGATGGGATGAAGATGGAGATGGTGCTGATGATGGTGATGATGTTGATGATGATCTCGATGATGCCCATGCCGAAGGTGATGACGATGGCGATGATATCCCCTTCAGGTAAGTGTTCTTCCCGGCGAAATCTGCCCGCCAGAGAGCCCTATTCATCTCTGTAGGTTTCCGCCACGGAGCGGCGGCGGAACTTCGTAAATTCTCCTCTATTTAGGGTTTTCGGGTGACGAGGGGTATATAGGCCAGAGGGGGGACCCTGGGGTGGCCCCAGGAGTCCAGGCGGCCTCCCTGCGCCCCCCTGGTGGGGGTTGTACCCCCAGGTGGCATGGGCACTTGGTGGCCCCCCTCTGGACCCTGTTTTGCGTGGCTTCGTCAATCTTCCAAAATTCCCTCCGGCGATTTCAGCTTATTTGGAGATGTTCTATTTCAGCAAATCTATGTCCACTTTTCTCCGCTGAATCCTGTGTCTGCTGTTTCGGCACCTGAAAGTTGCAAACTGTGTAAAACAAGCCAAAGCATTATAAGAACAACATCATATCATGAAATATATCAATGAATAGAGATGAATTATGATACAAAATAGTGGTGCATTTTGGACGTATCAACTCCCCAAGCTTAGACCCGCTTGTCCCCAAGCGAATAATGAGCTCGGTAAACCTGTCCACAAGTTTAGAGAGTGAAGTGTCGATAAAATAGAATACGGACAAGAAGCATCATGATTTCTTTACCAAACTCAAACATCCTCAACAACAATCTCAACTAATAAGGCCCTTATGAAAGAGTAATAACAATTATAATCAAAAGTAGGGATAAGGAAACTCATCAAATCATGGCAAACATATCCTTGGTCAAAGGACAACTAATAACTTTTACTTTTGTCTTCCACTCTATAATGAATCACTTTGAAGCTTTTGAAAGAACATGTTATTAGTCAGGAAGTGAAAATGCTGACACAAAGGAAGATGTTTGCTTGGCCTAAGCTTTTACAAACAACTTACTTATCAAATGATAATGTCAACAAGGATGTGATATGACCAATCTTAATGCAGCCTTATATGAATGAAGCCTTGTCAACATCAAGTGTCTGTTTTCTTTAAGAATAGAAGGAAGTAGGAAGAACTGACTCAACATAAAAGTAAAGGACAGGCCCTGTACTAGGGAAGTAGGGAAAACTCATGTGATATCCTTAAATCAAACATAATGAAAACAAGCTTTGGGAGATGCATGATTTGTCAACGAATGCTAATAGATAGCTCAATTACTTGTCAAGCTGGACAAGTTTCGAGGAACGGCTCCCAAGTGGGGACGATCACATCCCCTTAATCTCCTTTGTTTATCACTGCCAAAGTTTTCTGATTTCTCATGAACAAAGCGTGAAGGATAGTTTGTTTCTTGTATTATCTTACGAGCTGGGCGCACTCATGCCAGTCCCTCCTCGTATTAGGGGTTTGCAAATTAGACATGCAATCATGGGATAAAACTTGTCCAACTTAAGAAGATCATGAATTACCTACTACTTCCTCATGAGCTAAGCGAGAGGCACAAAACAGAAGATTTTGAAAATTTAAAGATAACACATGAATTATATTCTTTAGGAGTGGTAGTGAAATACCACGAATAGGAAGGTATGGTGGACTCATATGGAAGATATTGGTTTCAGGGTATGGATGCACAAGCATAATTCTGCTTAGTACAGAGTTTGGCTAGCAAAGGCTTTGAGAGAACAGACAATTGATGATGACATCGATGCAAAGCAATATAAAGCATAAACATTAAAATAAGCATAACACATCAAGTTGTCTTCCTTGTCAACATAACACTTCAAGCATAATAACATAAAGGTTTTGGCTATGTCGCTACTTGAGAAAATCATGCTTGTTGTTATGACCAAAGCTATGTTTGCCAAGATTAAATAAAGTTTTCAAAGTCATACTTGATATAAGGTCAATACTCCTATAAGAATCAGTATACGAGATCGATTGCGTGGAGATAATACCGAGTGCAGCGAAGAACCCAAAAGACTTCTCATTAATATTCCATCATAGACGACTCCACACTCACGGATACAAGACTCTCCACAAAGGAGTGATAGACCTCAATGCAAACACCTATTTCATAAGATAACCTCCCTAGACATGATACGACTCTACTTGACTCTAAAATACAAAGATAAATATACCGGGCACTCCCCCAAGCTTGGAACAAGCTAAGGGGATGCCATTACCCAAGGAGATTTCACTCCTCATTCTTGTTCATGTTGATCACGTAGTCCTTGGCAAAGCGCTTCCATGACAAACGTTCTCCAGTCTCGTATGATGCTTCAGTCTCCAGGATCCTGCACTCAGCAGCCAAACCCATGCGCAGAAACTTTAGTTCATACTCACAGTTCTGATTCTGCAGATCATAAATCTGCCCTTGAAGCTCAAACACTTTTTCTTCCAGTGTGGTCAGGCTTGACCACATATCCTTCATCTCCTTCTTGTGGTGTGCCTTAAGATGATTGATGATGTCGAAGTTGGCTTCAACACCATGCTCGACCATCTTCTTGTACTTGAAGATTTGTTACTCCACTTCTTACAACCTGGCCTGGATGCTCCCCTCCTTGATAGGTCCCTTTAGATATTATTTGTGGAAACGGTTTGAGGGTGCTTCTTCACCTTAGCGAGGTAAGGGTTGATGACGTTGACGACGAACTTATCCTTGGGGGAACTTGGGTAAGCCATGACACCTAGGTCTACCTGAAAGATTTCCTCGCAGAAACAACTTGAAAAGAAAACACACAAAATCGCGAGATACAGTGTCCGGACGATCCGGGCAAATATATAGCAAAAATTTCTGCACCAAAAGGAAGGTTACAAGCCAAAGTGGGGTCGGAGACGGACTCCGGGGTGCCCAGGCGGCCTCCCGTCGCGGCCAGGAGGTAGGCCGCGCCAGGGGGCGCCTGGGCCCCCTGGAGCTCCTCTCCGGCTCCACTTATGCCTGGAATTTTCCTAATTTTACAAAAACTCATAATATATAACTTTTATGGATGTTCGCGATGTTTCCTTACCGTAATACATACCTTTTCTTATTCTGCTTCTGCTGGTGTCTGAATCAGGGCTCCAACATGTTCTTCATGAGTTGTTGTGTGTATCAAATCCACATCAACATTGACAGGGTCTCCTGCCATGTAATGCTTGAGTCTTTGCCCATTTACAACTTGAGGTTTGGTGCCTTCAAAATTGTTAATCTTGATTGCACCGGAGCGGTAGACTTCTTTGATATGAAATGGCCCTTCCCATCTGGAAAGTAGTTTACCTGGAGAAAACCTGAAACGAGATCTAAAAAGCAAAACTGTATCACCAACATTAAATTCACGTTTCAGAATCCTTCTATCATGCCACTTCTTTACCTTTTCCTTGAACATTTCAGCACTCTCGTAAGGTTCACTTCTCCACTCATCTAGAGAAGTCAAGTTCATGAGACGCTTTTCACCAGCTAATTTTTGGTCAGCATTAAGCTCTCTAACATCCCAGAAAGCTTTGTGTTCTAACTCTAATGGCAAATGGCAAGCCTCGCCATAGACCATCTTATAGGGAGACATGCCCATGGGTTTTTTGTAAGCAGTTCTATACGCCCACAAAGCATCTCCTAACTTCTTTGACCAGTCCTTTCTAGAACTGTTAACTGTCTTTTGTAAGATAAAATTGATCTCTCTATTGGTGAGCTCAACTTGCCACTAGTTTGAGGATGGTACGGGGAAGCAATTCTATGCTTGACATCGTACTTGGATAAAGCTTTCCTAAAAGCTCCATGTGTGAAGTGTGATCCTCCATCAGTCATAAGGTATCTTGGTACAACAAATCTAGGAAAAATTACATCCTTGAGCATTTTCAAAGATGTCTTGTGATCATCACTTTCAGTGGGGATTGCTTCGACCCACTTGGTTACATAATCAATAGCCACTAAAATGTGAGTGTACTTGTGTGAGGGAGGAAAAGGACCCATAAAATCAAAACCCCAGCAATCAAAAGGCTCAATCACTAGAGAGTAATTCATAGGCATCTCATTTCTCCTACTAATATTACCAATTCTCTAACACTTATCACAAGATAAAACATAATTTCTAGCATCTTAAAGAGAGTAGGCCAACAAAAACCTGATTGTAGAATCTTATGTACGGTCCTATCACTGGCATGATGTCCTCCATAGGGACTATCGTGACATTGTCTGAGAATGTCCTTCTGCTCGTGTTCCGGTATGCATCTTCTCACGATCCCATCCGGACCTTCTCTAAAAAGATGTGGGTCATCCCAAAAGTAATGCCTTAAATCGTGGAAGAACTTCTTCCTTTTCTGAAATGTTAAACCAAGAGGAAAAAACTTTGCAACGATAAAGTTAGCATAATATTCAAACCAAAGATCGGAGAGAGATTGTACTTTTACAACAGCTAGTTGTTCGTCTGGAAAGTTGTCGTTGACTGGAATGGGATCATGTGGTATATCTTCCATCCTCGAAAGATTATCCGCCACCGGGTTGTCTGCTCCTTCCCTATGAACAATCTGCAAATCAAATTCTTGAAGAAGGAGTACCCATCTGATGAGTCTTGGTTTGGCATCCTTCTTCTCCATAAGATACTTAATGGCAGCATGGTCAGTATGAATAATAACTTTAGAATCAACAATATAATGCCTAAACTTATCACAAGCAGACACTACTGCTAAGAATTCCTTCTCAGTAGTAGCATAATTCTTTTGAGCACTATCAAGGTTTTTGCTAGCATAATATATAACATTCAACTTCTTATCAACCCTTTTTCCTAAAACAGCTCCAACAGCAAAATCACTAGCATCAGACATAATTTCAAAGGGCAAACTCCAATCAGGTGGTTCTACTATAGGAGCGGTTATCAAATCTTTCTTAAGAACTTCGAAGGCTTCCTTACAATCTTCATCAAATACAAAAGGAACATCCTTCCGGAGAAGATTAGTGAGGGGTCTCGAAGTCTTAGAAAAGTCTTTAATAAATCTTCTATAGAAACTAGCATGACCGAGAAAACTACGAATACCTTTGATGTCCCTTGGATAGGGCATCCTTTCAATAGCTTCAATCTTCGCCTTGTCCACTTCAATTCCCCTCTCGGAGATCTTGTGACCAAGAACGATCCCTTCGTTAACCATGAAGTGCCACTTCTCCCAATTTAGCACCAAATTTGTTTCTTCGCATCTCTGCAAAACTTTATTAAGATTGTGGAGATTGCGGAGAAATCGTTGATGAAGACCTCCACAATCTCCTCACAGAAACCATGAAATATAGTAGACATACATCTCTGAAAAGTAGCAGGGACATTACATAAACCAAAAGGCATACGCCTATAAGCATAAGTACCGTAAGGACACGTGAAAGTGGTCTTCTCTTGATCAGCAATATTAACATGAATTAGAGAGAAGCCAGAGTACCCGTCAAGATAGCGAAAGTGAGTGTTTTTGGACAACCTCTCAAGCATTTGATCGATGAAAGGCAGCGGGTAGTGGTCCTTCCTGGTTGCTTTGTTCAACTTCCTGAAATCAATACACATTCTATATCCAATAAGATCCTTTGAGGTATTAGTTAATTTTTATCACTAGGAACAACAGTCATACCTCCTTTCTTAGGAACACAATGAACTGGACTTACCAACTTACTATCATCTATTGGAAAGATGATACTTCTGGCTAGAAGCTTGAGAACTACAGACCTAACCACGTCCTTCATCTTTGGGTTCAACCGTCGTTGATGATCAACACCTGGTTTAGCATCGGGCTCGAGATTGATAGTATGTTGGCAAAATTGATGGACTAATTCCATTAAGTTCATCAAGGGTATAGCCAATAGCACCACAGTGTCTCCAATAATTGCTCTTCTTAAAATCCTGAAAGGTTAGCATTGATAACAACAAGATATATTTTCTTGTCATCCAAACCACCATACTTGAGCGTATCGGGAAACATTTTGAGATCAAACACCGGGTCTTCTTTTGGATGTTCAAGGATTCCTAAAGGTTCAACCGGGAGGTTGTGCTTCAGGACATCAGGTTTCCTTAAGAATATGTCATCAAGCTCATTTCTTTTCTGCATATGCATATCATTATTGTGGTCCTCCATAAATTGCTGCAAAGGATCGTTAGGAGGAATAGAAATAGAAGAATTTTCTTCAATAATTTTGTCGGTACTAGACAAATCAGTACCACGAGGTTGCTTAGAGAACTTAGAAAAATTAAATTTATATGGCTCACCATTGAATTCAACAGCAAGTTTACCTTTCTTGCAATCTATTATAGCTCCACAAGTTCTTAGGAAAGGTCTACAAAATATAATAGGGAAAAAACTATCTTGCATTGAACCAAGTACTAGAAATTCGGTAGGATACTTTACCTTTCCACATAGAACTTCAACATCTCTCACAATCCCAACTGGAGAGATAGTTTCTTTGTTTGCAAGATGAATAATCACATCAATATCTTCAATTTCACAGGGTAGAATTTCATGCATGATCTCTTGGTAAAGTGATAAAGGAATGTCGCTGACACTGGATCCCAAATCACAAAGCCCATAATAATTATGTTCTCCTATTTTAACAGATACAACTAGCGTACCTGAAATTGGGCCTTTGTTCTTGGCTATAACAATGTTAGTGGAAACAACACAAAAAATTATAGTGGAATCTTCAATGTCACTAGTAACAAGATCTTTAACCAATGGAACTTGAGGCTTGACCTTGATCAGGTCCTCATGCTCATCAGTGGTCCTTTCACTTTTATTTATTATACCTGTAACAAAAGAGTGCCCCTTCATCCTTTTCGGAAAAGGAGGCTGCTCATATATAACTGCAGGTAAGATAGGGTCAGCAACATTAATAGCAACAGGTAATTCTTTGAAGGTTTTATGGTGCTGATCCTTCTTCTTCTTAGAAGAGTCAACATGAGAGGCAAAGTCCTTACAAAAGTCAATCATTAGCTGGGAGTCAAGACCAATCTTAGAGCAAAAGGTACTAAAGTAATCAGTTTTCACATAGCTCTCAATATAATCATGCTCATAATTTATAACAGGTTCAATACCTTTATCAATTTCCTAGTCTTCAGTGTTCTTCAGAATCCTCTCAATGAGATCCCATCTATCTTCAATGCTTTTCATTTGAAATACCCCACTAAAGGAGGCATCAAGCATCTCCTTATCCTGACGAGAAATCCTGGCATCAAAATTTGTTAGTATAATTTCCTTGGGGAGTTCATGATTAGGACTTTTGAGCATTAGGGACTTCAATCTCCCCCAATCTTGAGCGATGCTTTCTCCGTCACAAGACCAAAAGTTATAAATATAGTTCTTGTCTCGATGAATTTCATGAAGAGGATAAAACTTTGTATAAAAGAGAGACGTAAGCTCTTTCCAGGTAAGCAAATGTGAGTTATCGAGAAGCTTATACCAATCTGAAGCTTTATCTTTAAGTGATACGGAGAATAATTTCCTCATGACAAACTCCATTGATACACCCGCAAGCTAATGAACATAGTTGTGACAAATATAGCAAGTGTTCACCGGGATGTCTGTCTCCTGCATAGCGATTAGCCAAGACACAATCGATAAAATAAGTTGGGATTTTATAGGGCACAGTTTCAGTAGGGGTGGGAGCAACCACCACAGCAGTGGGGCGTTTCCCCACAAGAAATGAACCAAGAGTAGAGTTGTCCATAAGGACGGAAAGTAGCAACTACAAAATAAAAACAACAATATAAAAGTTTCCTTACCAGCTTCACTTACCAATAGCGCTACACTCCCCGGCAACGGCGCCAGAAAACAGTTATTGATGACCCACAAGTCTAGGGGATCTATCATAGTGTTTCCGATAAGTAAGAGTGTCGAACGCAACGAGGAGAAGAAGGTATTGAGAAGTGACTTTGGACAAGGAATAACTGCAAGCACTGAAAGATACCTTTTTAGGTTTTTTTTACCATAATGTCGGGACCCGGGGTTAGCGTATGCAAGTACAGCTAAGACATAGTCATATGGAGAGCCGAGAACCGTACCCACTTGTCTAAGCAGACAAGGCCATGCACATAACGTTCATGAAGCATCGTACGTGAGGGGCATCCCATCCAGGCCGGATAATCAACTGAGATGGGTCCTCATCGTCCGCACACAAGTCTAATGATATGGGTGGTGAACTCCCATATTCAAAGACAAGTCGCCTCAACCATACTATCGACTATCTCAAAACTCTTACATAGACTTACTCCAGCCCGATCACTTAGTCGGGGTCTAGGGCGGGCTCGATCATACCACAAAGTGTGCACCAGACGGAGTCTCGAACAATCGCATCGCGATGCCCCAAGCTGCGCACATCTAAGGGCCACTTGGTGTATGAAAGACCGCCAGCCAGAACACAACTAAGGTCTCGAAAACCCATACAAAGACATGCATGTTATAAACATACACGCAGCACACATGCCTTGTATGAACAGCAGGTACCATTGCAATTCTCTACAAAGTGTACATTTTTATTGATAACTCTTATAGAGTGCAAACAGAGATCACAAACATGTGATCCAACATTACAACACAAACGGAAGCAAATTATGTCTGAGTACAGACAAGTTTAACAAATGGCTTAAGAAGCCTTATTTAAACACAAGCCCTCCACGAGGGAACCAGTCGTCTGACTGGGACTAGACTAGTTGGTCTTCAGTCGTCCAGCTCGATGAAGAAGCCACCTTCGAGGTCAGTGGCATCATCTAAAACATAGATTAAGCAAACGTGAGTACAAAGTCGTACTCAGCAAGACTTACATAGGAGCTATACTACTCATGCATATGAATCAAGGTAAAGGGAGGTGGGGTTCACTTGCAGAAGTGCCAGCTTTGACTTAGCTAATCCTGAAATACGGGTACCAGACTTTGAGGTAAGAAGCGTACATGAGTCCACTACTTTCTCCAACCAATTACACCACTATGGTGCCTTCCTCGACTTCCCCACGAGAAAGCACGCCATAGCACTCACACTTATCTTGGTGTGTTTTAGAAGTATCCAGTTCAAGTTGTCTAATAATCAAGCTAAGCTTTCCAAGCAGTCCATAACCGCGAACACGGCTATTCGAATAGTTTTGCTAACCCTGCAGGGGTGTACCTCTACACACACATGATCATCATTTACCGCCTTTGATCTCGACACCGTTCAAGGGGTGCCAGCGAGGATGCTCACCACAACTGTTACCTCATAGCCGATCTAGTCCGAGAAAGCCGCCTACTTGGGTTGGTTACCACAATCGTGAACTCGGCCGGTTTACCGAAGTGGACCCAAGTGATGTGTGCGTGGTGCATAAGTCGGTCTCGGATGAGCCTTGGGAAGGGGAAGTACATTCAAGGAATGCACTTGGGTTCTTGTTCTGGGTGAGGTATAGTTGACGATTTTGCCTGAAGGGTGGGTGATGTCATGGTGATCATCCTAAACAATGCATAAGCGAGACATGAGAGGGAAGTGGGATTTTATCGACATGATCAATGGGGGTTTGCTTGCCTTGCTGACGAGGTTCGGGTTCTGGGTCTTCAACGAAGGGGGAAGCCTCCTGCTCCGGTTCCACCTCTACTCGACAAACAACAAGCAAAGTAGCAAAGTAAATACGATGCACAAACACATGATGGAAGTTTGAATCTTGATGTACATGCTTTGATGTGTGAAGCAATTCCATTTAAATGGAGTATATTGCAAATTGAATTGCAAATTCAAACTCCACATTTGGATTCAAATTAACCAAGTTGCAAGTGACATTGTTTGATCATTTTGAAACATCTTCAATTGTATAAGATATGCCTCTGATGTGTGTTTGAAATATAACATAAATCCATGGTCCAAGTTGCAAGATCATTTGATTTGAATTTGAATTAAATTCAAATAAACCAAATGACATATGCTACTGGTCCCATTTTAAATTCAACTCAAACATAGTTGAAAGTTGCATATTTGGAAAGATAATTTTCTCCTGATCATTTTTCATATATTATTTGTCCAATTTGGAGTTAATATGAATTTTCTATGAATTTCCAAAGTTTGGGGTATTTTCTGGAATTTCTGGAATTTCTTTAATTCAAATAATCTCTGGAAATTCATTTAAATGATTTATTGCGTCAGGCTGACGTCAAGCTGGCGTCAGGGGGGGGGCTGACATGTGGGTCCAGGGTGTCAGTGGCTGGGTGAGTTAAACCGTGGGGTTAATTAATCCAGTGGCTTAATTAAGCCACTGGGCCCACTGGTCAGTGACCCAGGGGGTCATTAGGCGGGTGGTTAGTGGCTAACCCACCGGCGGCTAAACGCCGGCGGCCTGGCCACGGCGGCGACTCGCCGGAAAGGGCTAGGGGCCACGAGAGAGGAAACGGAGGGCATCGGCGTGCTCCTGGAGGTCTTCCGCGTCGAGAGGAAACATCAGGGGGTCACGGGGAGCTCGGAATCGACGGCGGCGACGACTCCGGCGGCAACAGAACGGCGGCGAGTTCGCAGTTGTCGCTGTAGTGCACGGGTTGAGTTGATTCGGGGCGCGTTCGAGAGCTAGAGACACTGGGAGTCAAACACGCGCGCTGGACGCGATGATGGGGCACAGGGGCGACCTCATCGTCGTCCATGGCGGCGACATGCTTCGGCAACAATGGCGAAAACGGCTAGAGGTGATGCGGGGTGCTGGAAGCTTGGGGGAAACGCTCAGAGGCTCACCGCGGTTCGAACGGAAGCAACGGAAAGCTCGGGGAGGCTTCAACTGCGGCGAATCGACGGCGGCGAGCTCGCGGGTCCAGCGAGAGGTTGAAGACGATGGCGTCGGCTCGGGGAGGAATTAGGGCTCCAGCTTCTGCGTGAAGACGAAGTCGAGGACGAGGAACACGGTGGACTTGCTGGCTTGAGCTCTAGGGCACGGTGGCCACGTCGTCCACGGCGGTGCGCTCCGGTGAAGCTTCGGGCGGCGACGAATCGGGCGAGAGAGGAAAGGGAAGACGACGAGGAGGGGGGGAATGAACTGGGGCGGCTGCGAGACGTCTCCAGGACGCGAGAAGAGGGCACGGGGCGGCCTGGAAGGTCTTCGACGACGACGTGTCGTCCCCGGCTGGCTCGGTGGCAATCCACCGAGCAGCTTGGAGGCGCGGGACGGGGAAGAAGACCCCGCTGCCCCTGTGGGCCGGCTGGGCTGGATGGGCCGCTCTCGCTGGGCGCCAGGTAAGCTTTTCCGTTCCCTTTTCTATTTTTCTTTTCTGACATTTGTTCTGTTTAGCTAAATAAAATAGCTAAACATTTTATTAAATGCTGAAAAAATTTATATGGCTTCATAATAAAATAGACTAGCCACTTATGAAGTTTCAACATTTTTAAAATTCAAATAATTTCAATTTTAAATCAAATAGGGTTATTTGATTAATTCCAAGGCACTGTTTGAATATTTGAAAAATCTATGAGCATGGGATGGGTCCCACATCACTTGATATGTGATCACACTCATTTATAAGACTTTTCAAAAATCTAACATGAATTTTTGGAAAAGATTTTTATCTGGCCTTTTGAATTAATTCATCTGGGGGGGTTTCCTTCTCCCATTTTGATTTTGAAGTTGATTTCAAAGATTCCTTTTGAAAATTTTGACATGATGCAAGGTTACTTTGATCCTACCACCTTACCTAACAGAGGGTTCTGACAACTCGCCCCCACTCAACAAAATCTCGTCCTGAGATTCAGAAGTCTGCGGGAGGAAGGTGGGGTACTCAGCATTGAGACGGTCTTCTCTTTCCCACGTAGCTTCTCTTTCTGAGTGGTGTGACCATTGCACTTTTAGAAACCTAATCTTCTGACGACGAGTGACACGCTCTGCGGAATCAAGAATACAAACGGGGTATTCTCGATAAGAAAGTTCATCTTGTAGATCAAGCGTTTCATGGTCGACTTCGCGGATAGGGTCCTTGAAGCAACGCCTGAGTTGGGACACATGGAATACATCGTGTACTCGGGAAAGGTGCGGGGGTAGTTCAAGTTGGTAGGCAACTTCTCCACGTTTAGCAATAATGCGGAAAGGTCCGATGTAACGTGGGGCCAACTTGCCTTTGATACCGAAACGTTGGGTTCCCTTCAGAGGAGTAACCCGAAGGTAAGCCTTCTCATCCAGATTGTAGCTCTCTTGCCTATGATGACGATCATAGTAGCTTTTCTGACGAGACTGGGCTGCTTTCAATTGATCACGAACAATGCGAACTTGCTCTTCTGCTTCCTTGATCATATCCGGTCCAAAGAATTGTCTTGCACCGGTTTCTGACCAGTTTAGTGGTGTTCGACATCGTCGTCCATAAAGGAGTTCAAAAGGAGCCATGTTCAGACTAGATTGAAAACTATTGTTATAAGCAAATTCGGCAAATGGAAGAGACTGCTCCCAATTCTTTCCGAATGAGATAACACAAGATCTGAGCATGTCTTCAAGAATTTGGTTAACCCTTTCGACTTGACCGCTAGACTGAGGATGGAAAGCTGTACTAAAGGAGAGATGAGTTCCCATAGCATTCTGAAAGCTTCCCCAAAATCTAGAGGTGAAAAGGCTACCGCGATCAGAATTGATTTCCAAAGGAACACCATGAAGGGATACAATTCTAGAGACGTACAAGTCTGCTAACTGACTAGCAGTTATAGACTCGCGAACGGGAAGGAAGTGAGCAACTTTGGAAAGCCTATCCATGACAACGAAGATGGCATTGTTTCCTTTCTGGGTTCTTGGAAAGCCGGTGATTAAATCCATACCGACTTTGTCCCATTTCCACTCGGGAATAGACAAAGGTTGAAGTGTACCAGCAGGTCTTTGATGTTCTGCCTTAATGCGACGACAAACATCACATTCGGCAACAAATTGAGCAATGTCTCTCTTCATCCTAGTCCACCAAAATCTCTGGCGTAGATCTCGGTACATTTTTGTGCTACCGGGATGAATTGAGAGGGGTGTGTCATGGGCTTCCTTGAGGATGAGTTGCCTTAGTTCCTTATTCTTAGGTACTACCAAACGATTTCCAAAGAATATCGTTCCTTTACTATCTGTGGAGAAACATTTAGCAACTCCGCTAGCAATGTTCTCCTTGATCCGGCGAACACCTCGTGCACGCCTTTGGGCAACTATGATTTGATCCTCAAGGTTTGGTTTCGCCACCAAGGTTGAAAGATAGCCATGAGGAACAATTTCAAGGTTGAGCTTGCGAAAGTCCTCATGAAGAAGTGGTTGATACTGTTGTAACATGAGGTTGTTACAATACGACTTACGACTTAGTGCATCAGCCATGACATTGGCTTTGCCTGGGGTGTAAGAAATTACTACGTCGTAATCTTTTATCAACTCAATCCAGCGTCTTTGCCTGAGATTAAGATCTGGCTGGGTGAAAATATATTTGAGGCTTTGGTGGTCGGAATAGATCTCGCAACGGTTACCAAGGAGGTAATGTCGCCAAGTTTTTAGGGCATGAACTACGGCAGCGAGTTCAAGGTCATGGGTAGGATAGTTCTCTTCATGTGGCCGCAACTGGCATGAAGCATAAGCTACCACATGTCGATCTTGCAGAAGTATGCATCCTAACCCTTGCCGTGATGCGTCACAATAGATCTCGAAATCCTTTTTGGTGTCTGGAGGTGCAAGTACAGGTGCAGAAGTCAATCTTCTTTTTAGCTCTTGAAAGCTTTCCTCACACTTGGGAGTCCATAGGAATTTCTTATCTTTCTTGAGGAGTTCAGTTAGATGCTTTGCAACTTTAGAAAAGTTCTCGACGAAGCGACGGCAATAGCTGGCTAGGCCAAGAAAACTCCTAACTTGCTTAACCGATTCAGGTGGAGTCCAGTCAAGGACGGCCTGAACTCTCTCGGGATTCACAGTAATGCCTTTTGCAGAAATCACGTGGCCTAAGTAGGTCACTTCTGGTAGCCAGAATTCACACTTGGAGAATTTAGCATACAGGCGATGCTCTCTAAGTTTCATCAATACCAGCCTTAGGTGATCGGCATGTTCTTCTTCGTTCTTCGAGTATATAAGGATGTCATCGAGGTAAACCACGACGAACTGGTCCAAATACTCCATGAAGATCGAATTCATCATGCGTGAGAAAGTGGCGGGGGCATTGGTTAAACCAAAGGACATGACGGTGTACTCGTAAAGACCATAACGAGTAGTAAAAGCCGTTTTGGGAATGTCCTCGTTTCGGATCTTGATTTGATGATAACCTAATCTCAAATCCATCTTTGAGAAGACAGAGGATCCTGCAAGTTGATCATAAAGATCATTGATCCTGGGCAATGGGTACTTGTTCTTTATCGTCGCTAAATTTAGCGGGCGATAGTCTACGCACATCCTTTCTGTTCCATCTTTCTTCGTTACGAACAGAACGGGGCAACCCCATGGCGATGAGCTAGGGCGGATGAAGCCTTTCTCGAACAATGCTTCCAGTTGGGTTTTAAGCTCAGCTAACTCACGTGGGGCCATTTTGTATGGGCGTCTAGAAATTGGTGCGGTTCCTGGGGCAAGATCCACTATAAACTCTACACATCTGTCGGGTGGCATTCCCGGCAGCTCTTCAGGAAAGACATCCGGGAAGTCACGAACCACCGGAATATCTTCAAGTTCGGGAAGGGGAAGTACATTCAAGGAATGCACTTGGGTTCTTGTTCTGGGTGAGGTATAGTTGACGGTTTTGCCTGAAGGGTGGGTGAGTTTCACGGATTTGCCTTTGCAATCTAGGTAGGCATTCTGTCTTGATAGCCAATCCATGCCAAGGATGACATCAATATCTGAAGACTTGAGGGCTATGAGTGAAGCAAGGAATACTAAACCCTCAATTTCAATTTGATTACCATGGCTTACTCTATTAGTTTGCCATCTTGACCCTGGAGTTTGAATAATCATTGGGGTGGACAATTCAACAAAAGATAACTCATGACGAAGTGCATAACTTTCTGACATGAATGAATGAGATGCTCCTGGGTCGAAAAGAACGGAAGTAGGAACATAATTGACTGGGAGCGTAACAAGAATGACGTCAGTGGTGTCGTCAGTCTCTTCGGCGGCGATCTGGTTCACACGTCCACGAGTGGCGGGAGGAGCGGGTTTGGCGGTGTAGACCTTCTGGGGTGGCTTGGCACGACCACTGTTGTTGTTGTTGCCTCCGGCACGGGGTGGAGCATTCTGATGCTGGATCTGGTTCTGGGGACACTCACGAGAGTAGTGGCCTGCCTGACCACACTTGTAACAGGCTCCGAAAACAGTGCGTGGAGCTAGGTTGTTTGGTGGAGCTGGGTGGAACTGGGTTGGTGGATGAGGCGCCACATAGGATGGCCTCGGTGGGTTGTTCTGGCGGAACATGCTGTTTGGGATCCAGATCTTGCGCTTCTGGGAGCCAGAACTGGATGAATTGTCGTCTCTAGGGTGTTTGCGAAAGTCGTTGGGGGTGTTCATGTCCTCTGCTTTGATGGCCTTGTTGACAAGGACCTGGACGGTGGCAAAGTCATGAAGGTTGAGCTCACGACGGAGTCCAGTGTTGAGGCCACGACGGAACCTCTCTTGTTTCTTGGAGTTGGTGGAGATTTCTTCGGTAGCATAACGAGCAAGTCGGTTGAACTCACGACTGAACTCGTCAACGGTCCTTCTTCCTTCAGTGAGGTTGCAGAACTCCTCACGCTTGCGGTCCATAAGACCCTTGGGAATGTGGTGCTCGCGGAAGGATGTGCAGAATTCTTCCCAACATGCAGGCGGTCCAACGGGACGCATATTCAGAAAGTTCTCCCACCAAGCGCTAGCTGCACCTTCAAGGTGATAAGTGGCATAGCTGACCTTGTCACCAGTTGCAACACGGCCTGCTTGGAGCTTCCTCTCGATGATGCGAAGCCAGTCATCGGCGTCAAGGGGCTCGGTTGAGTAACTGAAAACCGGGGGATGAAGTCGGATGAAGTCGTTCAGGGACACCAACTCATTGCGCTGCTGAGTGGTGTTGCGAGCAATGACTTCCAACAGATGGTGAGAGTCTCGGCGGTTCCTCTCGACTTCCATCAGAACCTGAGCCATCGTGGGTGGGGGTGGAAGGTTGCCTTCCTCCTGGTCATTCCCACGACCTTGGTTACGACCAACCTGGCCACGAGTTCCTTGAGACATCCTGAAGGGAAAACCAAAGTCAAACAGAGTTGATTGGGAGAGTCTAAACAGGGTATTGAAGTACTAGAAGGATTACAGAGCAAAGGAAGTAATCATCTTGACAACATGGTGATAAAGCATACAAGCCATATATTCACAAGCTGTCATACAAACCATACATCGTTTTAGTACAAGCACCAAGCTAATACAAACGTGATGAAGATGATACATCCTTCAGAGGCACTCTGACTTCCTATACATTATTTATCTAAGCCTCTGGAACTTAGACACCTTGCGTACAATACACTAAGATACTACTACCTCATCACTAAGTAAGACCACAGGCGGTCTCACTCATCTCCATCTCCATAGTAGTCCTCATAAAAGTTACCCGCGTATCCCGGTAGATGGAGGTGACCATCGGAAAACACGGAGGCTTGTGGACCCTGATATCCATTTGGGCAAGGATGGGTCCTAGGTCCAGCGTAGGGTGGAAGCAAAGGACCACGGGGTGGAAAAATGCCTCCAATCTCGGGCCAAGCAACTCGAGAAGGCATCTGAGTCCTCACTGGGTAGATAGCATCAAACTCAACTGATCCCACGCTCACAAAGGGTGCCAAAAGTGTCAGTGCTCGATACAGACGAACACGGGTGGCGTGGAGCTCGAAACGGAGAGCGCCTGCATCACGATCTCTGTCACTAGCAAACCTAGCAGTCATCTGAAGTGCGGGATCTTCTGCAGAGTGATCTGAGTAGAGTCCGGTGTAATATCCCTCTTCTCCTGGAAGTGCAGCAGGGATATAGCGGAAAGAAGTCTCTCTCAGCAAAGTGTGCTCCTCTCTCAGTAGTGTCATACATGAGTATGCAGCATCCTGCATAGCCATGTTCTCGGTAATGCCAATGCCATGTCCAAAGTGGATAGGCTGAGTGACTCCAACGTGGTGCGGGTAGATCCGAACAATGCAGTGGAACTGGGTCTGGTTGAAGTCGTGAAACTTCTCCTCGACGGTGTACTCAGGGTATCATCGATATCCAACATAGGACATCATCTCGATCAACGTGGCGGGATGGCCACGCAGACCGAGGCACCTGGTCAAACGAACAATCTGCCGAGGGGGAAGACCTGCCATCTGAAACAGAAAGGAGTTTGCAAATGCATCAGATTATGAGATAAACCTGGAATGACTCGGACAGCATAACGGCTGTAATTGGAAGAAATGACAATTTCTTCCAACATGGAAACAACACTTACATACGATGTAATAAAACAGGGAGCATAACCACTCTAACAAACCGGTCACAACTTTCCTACGGCTACAAGGAAGCAAACAACGAGATGTTCTAATCAGACAGAGGAGAGCCTAGTCCTATCTTCCCGTAGAATAAGATGAGGGTGACTCAGAACTCAGAACGAAGGGGGTAAGGAGAAAAAAGAAGCCTTACGTTGTTCCCTTATATACCCAGAGTAACTATATAACTATAGAAGGCTAGACTCGACTTCGGCAAAGGCTACTAGTCCTACAGTCAGTCCTGCTCTGATACCAAGTCTGTCGGGACCCGGGGTTAGCGTATGCAAGTACAGCTAAGACATAGTCATATGGAGAGCCGAGAACCGTACCCACTTGTCTAAGCAGACAAGGCCAAGCACAGAACGTTCTCGGGAAGCATCGTACGTGAGGGGCATCCCATCCAGGCCGGATGATCAACTGAGATGGGTCCTCATCGTCCTCACACAAGTCTAATGATATGGGTGGTGAACTCCCATATTCAAAGACAAGTCGCCTCAACCGTACTATCGACTATCTCAAAACTCTTACATAGACTTACTCCAGCCCGATCACTTAGTCGGGGTCTAGGGCGGGCTCGATCATACCACAAAGTGTGCACGAGACGGAGTCTCGAACAATCGCATCGCGATGCCCCAAGCTGCGCACATCTAAGGGCCACTTGGTGTATGAAAGACCGCCATCCAGAACACAACTAAGGTCTCGAAAACCCATACAAAGACATGCATTTTATAAACATACACGCAACACACATGCCTTGTATGAACAGCAGGTACCATTGCAATTCCCTACAAAGTGTACATTTTTATTGATAACTCTTATAGAGTGCAAACAGAGATCACAAACATGTGATCCAACATTACAACACAAACGGAAGCAAATTATGTCTGAGTACAGACAAGTTTAACAAATGGCTTAAGAAGCCTTATTTAAACACAAGCCCTCCACGAGGGAACCAGTCATCTGACTGGGACTAGACTAGTTGGTCTTCAGTCGTCCAGCTCGATGAAGAAGCCACCTTCGGGGTCAGTGGCATCATCTAAAACATAGATTAAGCAAACGTGAGTACAAAGTCGTACTCAGCAAGACTTACATAGGAGCTATACTACTCATGCATATGAATCAAGGAAAAGGGAGGTGGGGTTCACTTGCAGAAGTGCCAGCTTTGACTTGGCTAATCCTGAACTACGAGTACCAGAATTTGAGGTAAGAAGCGTACACGAGTCCACTACTTTCTCCAACCAATTACACCACTATGGTGCCTTCCTCGACTTCCCCACGAGAAAGCACGCCATAGCACTCACACTTATCTTGGTGTGTTTTAGAAGTATCCAGTTCAAGTTGTCTAATAATCAAGCTAAGCTTTCCAAGCAGTCCATAACCGCGGACGCGGCTATTCGAATAGTTTTTTTAACCCTGCAGGGGTGTACCGCTACACACACATGATCATCATTTACCTTCTTTGATCTCGACACCATTCAAGGGGTGCCAGCGAGGATGCTCACCACAACTGTTACCTCATAGCCGATCTAGTCCGAGAAAGCCGCCTACTTGGGTTGGTTACCACAATCGTGAACCCGGCCGGTTTACCGAAGTGGACCCAAGTGATGTGTGCGTGGTGCATAAGCCGGTCTCGGATGAGCCGTTCTCTCACTTAGCATCCAAGCCACAGACCTACCAGAACTCCGAACTATTGCGACATCTGGACATCGAAAGGGATGAGTTAGTAAGTTGAGAGGGGTCAGTGAGCCCAATGTGTGGTTGTACTCTTCATCTTGGATCACCACACAAGAACTCGTACTAGGGCGGTGTTCAACGAGACAACCCACCGTGTACTCCTACACAGCCTCTCATCGTTCACCTTGTATTAGGGTCGATTCACCAACACTTTTCTACCAACATCAACATGATCATTCCCATCCCGACTCACATCACAGTAACAACATGGTATAATACTAAGCATGCAATAAGCAGTAACATTGCAGGGGCCACATGATATCAAACAACTCCTACATTTGCTAGGATTGTGGTTTGCTTACTACTGTGACAAAATGATAGGTCATGCAAAGGAATGGGTTCATCTATGCGGTAGAAACGAATCATGGTGATCATCCTAAACAATGCATAAGCGAGACAGGAGAGGGAAGTGGGATTTTATCGACATGATCAATGGGGGTTTGCTTGCCTTGCTGACGAGGTTCGGGTTCTGGGTCTTCAACGAAGGGGGCAGCCTCCTGCTCCGGTTCCACCTCTACTCGACAAACAACAAGCAAAGTAGCAAAGTAAATACGATGCACAAACACATGATGGAAGTTTGAATCTTGATGTACATGCTTTGATGTGTGAAGCAATTCCATTTAAATGGAGTATATTGCAAATTCAAACTCCACATTTGGATTCAAATTAACCAAGTTGCAAGTGACATTGTTTGATCATTTTGAAACATCTTCAATTGTATAAGATATGCCTCTGATGTGTGTTTGAAATATAACATAAATCCATGGTCCAAGTTGCAAGATCATTTGATTTGAATTTGAATTAAATTCAAATAAACCAAATGACATATGTACTGGTCCCATTTTAAAATCAACTCAAACATAGTTGAAAGTTGCATATTTGGAAAGATAATTTTCTCCTGATCATTTTTCATATATTATTTGTCCAATTTGGAGTTAATATGAATTTTCTATGAATTTCCAAAGTTTGGGGTATTTTCGGGAATTTCTGGAATTTCTTTAATTCAAATAATCTCTGGAAATTCATTTAAATGATTTATTGCGTCAGGCTGACGTCAAGCTGGCGTCAGGGGGGGGCTGACATGTGGGTCCAGGGTGTCAGTGGCTGGGTGAGTTAAACCGTGGGGTTAATTAATCCAGTGGCTTAATTAAGCCACTGGGCCCACTGGTCAGTGACCCAGGGGGTCATTAGGCGGGTGGTTAGTGGCTAACCCACCGGCGGCTAAACGCCGGCGGCCTGGCCACGGCGTCGACTCACCGGAAAGGGCTAGGGGCCACGAGAGAGGAAACGGAGGGCATCGGCGTGCTCCTGGAGGTCTTCCGCGTCGAGAGGAAACATCAGGGGGTCACGGGGAGCTCGGAATCGACGGCGGCGACGACTCCAGCGGCAACAGAACGGCGGCGAGTTCGCAGGTGTCGCTATAGTGCACGGGTTGAGTTGATTCGGGGCGCGTTCGAGAGCTAGAGCCACTGGGAGTCAAACGAGCGCGCTGGACGCGATGATGGGGCACAGGGGCGACCTCATCGTCGTCCATGGCGGCGACATGCTTCGGCAACCATGGCGAAAATGGCTAGAGGTGATGCGGGGTGCTGGAAGCTTGGGGGAGACGCTCAGAGGCTCACCGCGGTTCGAACGGAAGCAACGGCAAGCTCGGGGAGGCTTCAACGGCGGCGAATCGACGGCGACGAGCTCGCGGGTCCAGCGAGAGGTTCAAGACGATGGCGTCGGCTCGGGGAGGAATTAGGGCTCCAGCTTCTGCGTGAAGACGAAGTCGAGGACGAGGAACACGGTGGACTTGCTGGCTTGAGCTCAAGGGCACGGTGGCCACGTCGTCCACGGCGGTGCGCTCCGGTGAAGCTTCGGGCGGCGACGAATCGGGCGAGAGAGGAAAGGGAAGACGACGAGGAGGGGGGGAATGAACTGGGGCGGCTGCGAGACGTCTCCAGGACGCGAGAAGAGGGCACGGGGCGGCCTGGAAGGTCTTCGACGACGACGTTTCGTCCCCGGCTGGCTCGGTGGCAATCCACCGAGCAACTTGGAGGCGCAGGACGGGGAAGAAGACCCCGCTGCCCCTGTGGGCCGGCTAGGCTGGATGGGCCGCTCTCGCCTGGGCGCCAGGTAAGCTTTTCTGTTCCCTTTTCTATTTTTCTTTTCTGACATTTGTTCTGTTTAGCTAAATATAATAGCTAAACATTTTATTAAATGCTGAAAAATTTTATATGGCTTCATAATAAAATAGACTAGCCACTTATGAAGTTTCAACATTTTTAAAATTCAAATAATTTGAATTTTAAATCAAATAGGGTTATTTGATTAATTCCAAGGCACTGTTTGAATATTTGAAAAATCTATGAGCATGGGATGGGTCCCACATCACTAGATATGTGATCACACTCATTTATAAGACTTTTCAAAAATCTAACATGAATTTTTGGAAAAGATTTTTATCTGGCCTTTTGAATTAATTCATCTGGGGGGGGTTTCCTTCTCCCATTTTGATTTTGAAGTTGATTTCAAAGATTCCTTTTGAAAATTTTGACATGATGCAAGGTTACTTTGATCCTAGAACCTTACCTAACAGAGGGTTCTGACACATAAATACAATGGGGAAGGCCCCCACTGTGATCATTTTTTCATATATAATTAGAAAGGTAAGTTGTGTACAGGGGGGTTAATACATCACAGTTAGTATCTTATCTATAAGTTTTATTACAATAAATTAATACATGTTTTCATAGAGTCTTTGATACTAGACTTTGCCCTGATCATGGTGTCTTTGAATATTTCCTTGAAGAATCTGATGCCTTCATTGATGGTTTTTTCAATGTGTTCAAATATGAGATTGTTCCTCTGTATCCATATGCTCCAGCATCCAGTGATCAATATCTCCATGAAAATATTATTTTGTCCTCTGTTATGTGCCTCCGTGATCATTTCATTAAAGTTTAGATCAGTATTCCACTCCATGTTAAGATGCCACCATATGCCCTGACTGTATGGGCAGCTAAAAAATAGATGGGTTCTATCCTCATAGTTTCCATCATTGCAGAGTACACGGTGGGTATTATCCAATTCATATTGTTTCCTGCTGAGTTGGTCACATGTGTTTAGTCTGTCATTGAATAATAGCCAGCAAAAGAATTTCATCTTGGGCATACAGCATGATTTCCAAATCCATGTCATGATCAATGGAGAAGTTGATGATCCCACCAGTTTATTGTAAGCCCATTTGGTAGCTAATCTGCTGCTACCACTGATGGGGGTCCATATATCATCATTATTGTTGTCTCTGTTTATTTGAATAATGTGAGTAAGTTCTCTGCATTGTTGGTGGGCAATAACTGATAGAGGTAGATTGAATAGATCATAATAATCTTCACTTCTATTGGCATTGTATACAGATATCATGTCATTCTTAGCAAATGAATGAAGTTCGGGATATAGTTCTTGAGGATATTGTCTCATCCATTTATCTCTCCATAATATGACAGTGTCACCCTTGCATATATTGACTTTGGTCATTTATCTGTAATTATCATATAGGCTTAGACAATCTTTCCACCAGAATGAACCATAGTTTCTTCTAGAATGTGGTGCCTGCCCATCATTGTAATAAGCTCTCCACATGAGTTTAGCCCATGGTATGTCATGCTTGTTGTAGAACTTGTGCAAATGCTTTAAAATCAGCGCCACATTTTGGGTCCTTAAATTCAATACTCCCAGGCCACCTGCATTTTTGGGCATGCACACCATCTTCCAGTTTGCCAGGTGACGAGGATTATCCTCAGCAAATACCATGGTCAGGGACCCTGAGTTAGATCGTAGAGAAGGAGCAGGTTGGCGATACTCGTCAGCTAACAGGAGAAGCACTTCCTGCTCGATTGTATTATGCGAGGGGGCGATTACAGTGGAGGTCTAGGCGAGTTTGCTCAAGACCGGTGGTGAAAATTGTAGATTGGATGTCCTGAGGCGTCTCCCCTCCCAGCCTTTATATACTAGCCTGGGACGCGGGGAGTTCACCTCAGGTTACAAAGATGATTTCCTAAACTATCTTCGGCTTGGACGCCAAGTCTTGACTTCCTTGTTGGCTGCAAACTCCTACGTCGGTGCTTATAGTGGGCCAGTCATGGACCGGTCGAGGCTTCTATTGGCCCCTCCGTCTTTATACGCACCAGGTATCCTCACACACAGGAGTCGTGGGGTCACCCCCTCGTCAGTAGCCCCCGAGTGCCTGGGGGACTCGAATCCATCATCGTTTTGCCTTTATATGCACAGCGCGGCTACGAGTCGTTGGCAGTTTTAGCCATGACAATGTTTATTCGAGGGATGATAAGCTAAAAGGGACCAAGGTAGTCGACTGGTCGAGCCTTGGCGAATTGCACTAGTGGAAAATACCTCAGTAGCCCAATCAAGCCCGTGTCCCTCGACACGAACTTGGAAACGACTGGTGTCTAGCAAAGTCCATGCCGCTGCAGGTATTATAGGATCGATGTCGCCGGCCCCAGAAAATAGCCTTAACGCGTCCATTATCGGCTCATCTTTCTATCATGTGAATACATGGAATACGTCGGGAGTGAAGTCGCGCTATGGCAAGTCCCGGCCCGGCCGACTGCGCAGCGGTGTCCTGCCTACACGCTAAGCTTGCGTGGCATCTGGGGTACGGTGATTCGCAGCCCAGGCATCGTTTTTTATAGAGGCACGGAGCCTAATTAGAGATGTACCCACTTGGAATAAACAATCAAGTGAGCTATTTAGTAATCACTCACGGAACTTTTGTGAGCTCAGGCGAGGAATCGATAGGAAAACATCCACTCGGAAAGTCGTCGAGTGCGCGGGCATATTGTCTCGTCGGATTGAGTCTTGTGAGTAGTCACTCGAACGCTTCGTTGTCTTCTGGGTGAGGGAGCACCCGAAACTCTGGAGATTCCGTGATTACTGTTGGTGCGAGTGGTCACTTGAGTACATATTCGCCTTCTGGGTGAGGGAGCACCCGAAACTCTGTAGATGTCGTGATTACTGTTGGTGCGAGTAGCCACTCGAGCATTTTTTTTACTTCTGGGTGAGGGAGCACCCGAACTATTCGGGGTTTTGGGCTTTGCTCTATTTTTAGCGAAGGCAAGGCGCTCCCGGTGGGAGTAAAATTTTTGGATCGAAAATTAGAATATTTGGCGCCATGAGACAGGTAGTTTTTGCCGGTCTTTATTTTCCAATTGCTTTTATATTGAATCGTTCTTCTTGGGGTGTTGTGGGGATAAGCATCGTAATAATGCTCTTTGGTGATCGATGATGTGATGACGCTTGGTCTTTGATCGGTCGCATCTCCTGGCTGGTCATAATGACAACTTGGACGTCGCGCTGCTGCTGCTGCCCGTTGGATTTCTGAGGCATGTATGGGAAACACGCGAGATTTGATGTGTCTTTAAATAGTGATGACTGTGGGAAGGCATCTTGTCTTGGAATTCGTAACGCCCAGCGTGTTGGTCTTTGAATTAATGATAACGCCGTCTGGGCTTCTGTGTGTTTTCCTGGTTTGTCCCTGGGCTGTGCTATAATTACCCGCTGTTGTTTGCCTGGGCTCGTCATCCATTCTTCTCCCATCTTTCCCCTCTTCTTCTTCTTGATATGGAGCCCAAGCGTGGTGGTGGTGTGGATGGCCGAGGTCGTGGCCGGCACGGCCGTGGTGGCCGTACGCCTCGTTCTTCGTGTGGTGGACGTCGTGGAGCTACGACGCCCTCTTCTTCTTACGCGGAGGAGGGTGTCTGGCGCTACGATTTCCTTCTGCGCGTTCTTGGCCGGACCGCTACTCGGATCCATATTCCATTGTCATTTGCATCCATGATTTCTGAGCTTAATTTGAGGGGTATGTGGCTCCGGCTTCAAGTGTGCGCTCGATCTCCTTCTTAGGTGGAGCTGGCGGTTGATAGTTCTTTTCTGTTTTTTATTGGGTCTGGCTGGAGATCGTTTTCGCAACGGTTGAATTTGCGTGATGGTGATAGTCTTTTCCGTCGTTTTGATGGCGAAGATACTCTCATCGTTCGTGCGTTCGATGCTGGTGGCAATCGCCTGGATCCATATTGGGAGGAAACAAGCAGTGACATCTCTGGTGGGTCGAGGGATGCTTCGACTGCTACTCCTGTGGCTTCATCTTCTGCCGACTCCTCGACTGGTGGTGCTTGCTCTTCTAGTTCTAGGGATGAGCTCGACATTAAGCCACTCGTCAATCGGGCGCGTCGATTGGCAAGGTCACCGGGCTCAGGAAGGAGGCGAATTGCTTCTTCGTAGGCTTAGTTCGTACTTTTTCTGTTGTGATGCTCGTCAAGATGTGGGCCGAAAGTGCCAATTATCTCAGCATGGGCACACATGAAGAAGTCATAATTCCCTGGGATGATTGGTATTGTAGTCCTTTTGGTAGCTGCTCGTGTCTCTTCGTATGCTTTGATATGTGGTTGAAACTTTGTACTGATATATCTCTGATATGTAACTTGGGTTATTCGGTTCCATTGTAATGAGAACTGTCTTCGAGTCCTTTGTAATGAGAACTGTCTTCGAGTCCCTTGTAATTAAAACTGTCTTCGAGTCCTTTGTAATGAGAACTGTCTTCGAGTCCGTTGTAATGAGAACTGTCTTCGAGTCCCTTGTAATGAAAACTGTTTTTGAGTCCTTTTTTCTGAAACCTATCGGGTGCGCGGCAGCGCTCCCGATACGAGTAGCCCCCGAGGCTATGTTTGATTTGTGGAATCAAACGTAGACTGTGAACTTTATTCAACCATGTTGTCCTTTCTTGTAGCTGCATAGTTGTTCCAAATTTTCATCGGGTGCGCGGCAGCGCTCCCGATGGGAGTAGCCCCCGAGTCTTCAGGTGATCATTTGTAATCGGGTGAAGACTAAGAAATTTTTCTGTCCGATGTCCGTTTTGTCCTTATCTGTGAGAAATAGATTGCGCAGATGCGGAAAAAGAATTTTGAGCAAGGTTATGCGGGCAAAGCGATGCCCCTCAGGGGAAGTTTGTGCTTAGGAAGAAGGCTAGACTCAACTTCGACCAAGGTTGATAATCCTACAGTTAGTCCTGCTCTGATACCAACTCTTTCGGGACTCGGAATTTTCATATGTAATTCCAGTCATAACTCAATCATATGAAGAGCCGAGATTCGTACCCACTGGTCTAAGCAGACAAGGCCAAGGACAGAACACTCTCGGAAAGCTTCGTACGTGAGGGGCATCCCATCCAGGCCGGATGATCAACTGAGATGGGTCATCATCGCCCGCTCACAAGTCTAAATGATTATGGGTGGTGAAATCCTATACTCATAGACAAGTCGCCTCAACCATATTATCGATTGAATTATAACACTTACATAAACAGACTCCAGCCCGATCACTTAGTCGGGGTCTCGGGCGGGCTCAATCATACAACAAAGTGTGCCACGTGACAGAGTCACGAGCAATCGCATCGCGATGCCCCAAGCTGCGCACATCTAAGGGCCACTTGGTGTATAAAAGACCGCCGGCAAGAACACAACTAAGTTATCGAAAACCCATACTAAGACATGCATGTTATAAGCATACACGCAGCACACATGTCTAGTATGAACAGCAGATATCATCACATAACTCTACAAAGTACTTCTTTATTGACTTACACATAAGCATACAAAGATCATATGACTATGATCCATCATTACATCAAACAACGGAAGAAAATTACGTCTGAGTACAGACAAATTTAAGAAATGGCTTAGAGAAGCCTTGTTCAACATACATGCCCTTCCACGAGGGACCAGACTGTTGTCTGGAACTATACTACAGTGGTCAACGTCGAGCTTCAGGAAGGTGACTCCATCGGGGTCTGATTTCTCATCTAAAACATAGAATAAGCAAACGTGAGTACAAAGTCGTACTCAGCAAGACTTACATCAGAACTACACTACTCATGCTCAAGTTTCAAGGTAAAGGAGGTGGGGTTCAACATGCAGAACTTCCAGCTTTGACTTGGCTAGTCCTGAACTACGAGTACCAGACTTGAGGTAAGAAGCGTACACGAGTCCACTACCAAGTCTCCAAAAAATACACCACTATGGTTACTTCCTCAACTTTCCCACGAAGTAGCACGCCATCGCACTCCCGCTTATCTTGCGAGTTTTATAAGTATCCATTCAAGTTATCTAATGATCAAGTAGGGGTCTCCAAGTAGTCCATAACCGCGGACACGACTATTCGAATAGTTTATTAACCCTGCAGCGGTGTACATCTTCACACGCGTGTCATCACTTATCGCCTCGTTCTTGTCACCCTTCAAGCGGGTGTCGGACGTGGATGAAACCAAGTCACTACCCTCACATCAACTTCTCTAATCCAGGAATCGACTACCTGAGTTTGGCACCGCTCGAGAGTCCGGCAGGTTCAACGAAACGGACTCAGATAATGCAAGGGACCGAGACGCCACCTCTGCCAGATGGTTTTACTGCCTCACAGGTCCACCCACATATCTATATGATGCAACCTTTTCTTCATTATTTTTCTATGCACATGCCAAATGGAAAGCCCGAATCTAGTGTAACTCCTGGACTGGATCGGGTAAGTAAAGTGGCCAAACGGGGCTCCCATGTACCCTACATGTGATCATACTCTTTGTCTTGGATCACAAAACAGGAACTCGGGGCCTAGAGCAGTGTTCAACGAGACAACCCACTGTGTACTCCTACACAACCTCTGATCGTTCACCTTTGTTTAGGGTGGATTGACCAACACGTTATCATCAGCACCATTATGAATATCCATCCTGACTCACAAACAATGCAACCTCATTGTAACAATAAGCAGCAATAAGCAGTAACAGTTGCAGGGGCCACATGCTCATCATTCAACTCCTATATCTGCTAGGATTGTGGTTTGCTTAATACGGTGACAAAATGATAGGTCATGCATCGGAATGGGTTCAACTATGCGAAAGAACGTGTCTCGGTGATCTCCTAAACATGCATAAGAGAGACTGAGAAGGAAGCGGGATTTTATAGACATGATCAATGGGGTTTTCTTGCCTTGCTGACGATACACGGGTTTAAAAGACTTCTTCTTCTTCGGGGGTGATCACCGTCTCGGAAAGTCTGTTACCGGAACAATCATCAACAAAGGGGGGCAACATCGAAAGTAAATGCACAAGCACATGATATAGTTGTCCATGATGTGAATGCTACTGTTTTGTGGAAAATTCATCTTAATTGAAGTGTATTGCATTTGGAATGCAAATTCAAACTTCAAATTCAAATTCAAATTATGCCATACGGATGTTCGCTACTGTTAACCCATTTTAAAATGGTCAAACATCAAAACAAATTGCATATTCATAATCCTTGCATTTTTCTGATATTTTTTCATATATTATATGTTTAATTTGGAGTTAGGATTAAAAATTTATTGAATTTCAAAGTTTATTCATTTTTCTGGATTAATCTGAAATATATTTAATCTGGACAGGGGCTTTATTGCGTCAGCATGACCTCATGCTGACGTGGGGAGGCCTCTGACCAGTGGGGTCCCCTTGTCAGCCTCAGGGGGGTTAAACCCGTGGTTAATTAAATTAAAAAGAGTGTTTATGGGGGCAGGGCCCACCTGTCAGTGGCTGGGTGGGCTGATTAGCACGCGGGTTAGGGCCTAACCGGCCGGCGGCTTGACGCCGGTGGCTCAGGCCACGGCGGCGCTCGCCGGACTTGGGTTCCCCGCCACGGGGAGGCTCGGGGGCGACACCAGAATGCGTCTCGCGCCCTCCCGCGTCTGGTGGAGCACGACGGGGACCTCGAGGAGGCCCAGGGCCACGGCGGAGGCGAACCCGCGGCGGCCGGAGCTACTATCCTGGACGGGTACGACGAAGAGGCTACGGGGAGGAGCACGGGGAGCGGTAGAACAACGATGAGGCTCACCGGAGCGCGAAGGTGGGCACAGAGGGGCCGGGAAGGGGCTGGCGGCGGCCGAATCGCTCGCCGGAGTTGCGGCGTCCTGCGGCAACTCGAAGAAAGGGGCGTCCTCTCCGGGCGTCTTTGGGCTCGATTAGACGGCTAGCTCGACGAAGAAGACAGCGAGGAATCTCCTGGACACGATAGCGCGGCGGCCCATCTCCGTTGGCCACGACGGCGCTTGTCGGCGAGCTCGGGCGGCTCTCTGGCTTCGACGAGAACGACAAGGAGAAAAGGGGAAGAAGAGCCAGAGGAGGGGGAAATGGCTTGGGGCTTCCAGGGCGTCTCCACATCACCGGGTAAGGTGAAGGGGGCAGCCACGTAGCTGCCTGGCGGACATGCGGGGCCCGCCGGCGACCTGCCTGCCTTGCTGTCCTGGGAAGAAGACAGGGCTGCCCTTTTGGGCTGGGTCGAAATGGCCAATGGGCCCAGGTGAGTGGGCTCCTTTCTTTTATTAAAATCTTTCTATTTTAGTTTTTCTGTTAATTTGTTTTGCTTTGAATAAAAATAGCAAAGCATTTTATAAAATCCCCAAAAATTTACTTTGGACTTACATGGCATATAACTAGCCACTCCCAAGTTTTGAAGATTTTTGAAATTCAAACTATTTGAATTTCAAATCAAATAGGGGTATTAATTAATTTCCAAGCCCTATTTGGAATTTTTGAAAAATCTTGGTGCATGCAGTGGGACCCACTTCTCTTTATATGTGATCATGCATATTTATAAGACTTTTCAAAAATAACAGAAAAATTCTTGGAAGAAATTTTTGTCTGGCCATTTAATTAAATTCTTTTGGGGGCTTTTTGCTTTCCCAATTTTGAACTTCTTTTGAAACTTTTGCATGATGCAAAGGGGCACTGAAACCCTAGCACTTACCCAATTGGGGTTCTGACAACTCGCCCCCACACAAAAGAATCTCGTCCCGAGATTCAGAAGTCATCGGGAGGAAGGTGGGGTACTCGGCACGGAGGCGGTCTTCTCTTTCCCATGTTGCTTCTTTCTCGGAGTGATGTGACCATTGCACTTTGAGAAACTTGATCTTCTGACGACGAGTGACACGCTCTGTGGAATCAAGAATACGAACGGGGTACTCTCCATAAGAAAGGTCATCTTGGAGATCAAGCGTTTCATGGTCGACTTCGCGGATGGGGTCCTTGAAGCAACGCCTGAGTTGTGACACATGGAATACATCATGTACCCGGGAAAGGTGCGGTGGTAGTTCAAGTTGGTAGGCAACTTCTCCACGTTTAGCTAGAATGCGGAAAGGACCGATGTAACGTGGGGCCAACTTGCCTTTGATACTGAATCATTGGGTTCCCTTTAGAGGAGTAACCCGAAGGTAAGCCTTCTCATCCAGATTGTAGCTTTCTTGCCTATGATGACGATCATACTAGCTTGTCTGACGAGACTGGGCGGCTTTCAAATGATCACGAACAATGTGAACTTTCTCTTCTGCTTCCTTGATCATAACCGGTCCAAAGAATTGTCTTTCACCGGTCTCTGACCTGTTTAAAGGTGTTCGACATCTTCGTCCATAGAGGAGTTCAAAAGGATCCATGTTTAGACTGGATTGAAAACTGTTGTTATAAGCAAATTCGGCGAATGGAAGAGCCCAATTCTTTCCGAAAGAGATAACACAAGCTCTGAGCATGTCTTCAAAGATTTGATTAACCCTTTCGACTTGACCGCTAGATTGAGGGTGGAAAGCTGTACTAAAGGAGAGATGAGTTCCCATAGCATTTTGAAAACTTTCCCAGAATCTAGAGGTGAAAAGGCTACCACGATCAGAATTGATTTCCAAAGGAACACCGTGAAGAGACACGATTCTAGAGACATAAAAGTCCGCTAACTGGCTAGCAGTTATAGACTCGCGAACAGGAAGGAAGTGAGCAACTTTGGAAAGTCTAACAATGACAACGAGATGGCATCATTTCCTTTCTGGGTTTTTGGAAAGCCGGTGATGAAGTCCATACTGACTTTGTCCCATTTCCACTCGGGAATAAACAATGGTTGAAGAGTACCAGCTGGTCTTTGATGTTCTGTGTTAATGCGACGACAAACATCACATTCGGCCACAAATTGAGCAATGTCTCTCTTCATCCGGGTCCACCAAAATCTCTGGCGTAGATCTCGGTACATTTTTGTGCTACCGGGATGAATTGAGAGGGGAGTATCATGAGCTTCCTTAAGGATCAGCTGCCTTAGGTCTTGATTCTCAGAAACTACTAAACGATTTTCAAAAAATATCGTTCCTTGATCATTTGCAGAGAAACATTTAGCAACTCCGCTAACAATGTTCTCCTTGATCTCTTGAATACCACTATCTTGTTTCTGGGCGGCTATGTGATGACGGCTTCTCGCCCTTCGTTGGTGAGCCCCAAGTGGAAGGCGTGATGTAGCACAGCAGCAAATTTCCCTCGGTAAAGATACCAAGGTTTGTCTCCAGTAGGACTCCAGAGATGATAAGTAGGTGTCAGCGGCGCAACTGACGTGGACCTGCACACAGACACAGATAACTTTTCTCCCAACGAAGTTCAGAGAGGTTGTCAATCTCTCCGGTCTTGTTGTTCACAAATGATAAAACGCAAGGGGATAATGATAGCAACTTGAAAGTAAATGCAGAAAAGTAAATATAGCTTGGAAACAATAATGAGGATATGGACCGGGATACGTGATGTTCGCTAGTGATGTCTCTCTCCCAAAAGACGATAAAAATGCTATGCGAGGTAAACAAATTAGAGAAAGGCAATTGACAGGATTATGAACGCACCGCAATGCTAACTATGCTACAAAAGAAAGGAAGGGGTTCAAAAGCACGGGAAGTACGCCAAAGTAAGTAGACCGAAATCCATCTGCATCTACTACTAATCATCCACCTTGAGATATCTATCCAGAACATCTCGCTGGTATTAAGTTGCGAGCCCCACCCAAAGTGTAAACCCAAAGCAACAGACAACTGCATTAAAAAGAACTTTGCGTAAAGTAAACAATCCTTGTAACCGCGGTTACAAGCACCGTTGTTTTCCCCCTCGTGGCAACAGCACATCCCCTAGACTCATGTTTCTGTCACTGAAGCATGTCATCGGGGAGGCATGAACCCACAATCTAGCACAACGCTCCCTCTTGGAGTCACTACCTACTACTTGGCCAAAGCAATAAACAGCAACAGAGAGCATGCAAGAATTACTTAGGAACAAAAATATAAGAGATAAAAACCAAATATATTACTCTATCACAATCTGAACATAATCTCATAATCCATCAGATCCGATCAAACTCAACATAGCAATAGCAGAAATATTACAAAGGTGCCTCGATCATGTAGGGAAGCTCACGAGGTCTAAAGAATGAAGATCAAAGAGGGGAGGAGAACATCACATAGCTACTGATCACGGACCCATGGTCCAAGGAAAACTACTCACGGGACATCCGGGGAGCATCCATGGTGGAGAGGAGACTCCCGGAGGTCAATCCTCCCTCCGGCAGGGTGCCGGGAAGAGGTCTTCTGGAGCTCCCGATCTTGGAAGCGCGGCGGCGGCGGAACAGAGGCGAGTTCGCGGAATAGGGTTCTTGTTCTGGAGTTTTCCCGTGACGGGGGATAAATAGGTGAAGGGGGGCAGCCAGAGGTGGGCCAAGGGCCCCAGGCGCCCCCCTGGCGCGGCCAGGGGTGGGGCCGCGCCGGGTGGCCGCCTGGCCCCCCCTTGGCCCCCTCTGGCCCCTCCCGGGCTTTTCTGGAAGCTTCGTCCACGCTGATTTTTTATCTGAATTTCCCGAATTTTTCTGACACTTTTTATATGGGGGAAAACTGAAATAGAAAAAGAGCAAAAAACAGGAACTGGCACTGGGGTGCACTGAGTTAATAGGTTAGTCCAAATATGATCAAAAATGTATGAAAGTGTATCTAGATCATAGCAATATCACAGAAAACATGCATGGAGCTCCTGTGGCTTGAGGAGGATGAAGTCCTGAATGCTCACAACCACATTGCAATGACGTGAGGTATTCTGCTCGATGAGCTCCAGAAGGCGTGTTTGATCACGTTGATTCTTCTCAGCTTCCATCATGATTTCCGCCGCAGAAGGCGATGGTAGAGGTTCATCATCATTTCGATTCCGAACACGGTCTCGATTCCGACGAACAGCACTACGAGTTCCACCTGACATCCTGTGTGATAAAGATCAACAATCAGAACAGGTTGTATGATGGAATCAAAGACAAGAAGGACATGAAGAAGACAGAAAATATTATAATGCGAAGGCAAAGATCCACAGAATCTTGGAACAAATCCGGCAGCATAACGGCTACACCGGGATGGAAAATGAAACAACCTCGAAGAAATTGGACAGAACTTCTTCAAGGAACTCAACAGAACGATGAGTCTGGACGACCACAACTGTCCTACGGCTACAAGGAAGCACTCAGCGAGATGTTCTAGTCAGACATAGATGAGCCTATCCTATCATCCCGTAGAAAAGATAAGGGTGACCCAGAACTCAGATCGATGAGGGTAAGGAGAAAAAGAAGCCTTACGTTGTTCCCTTATATCCAGAGTAACTATATAACTATAGAATGCTAGACTCGACTTCGACCAAGGGTTGACTAATCCTACAGACAGTCCTGCTCTGATACCAAGTCTGTCGGGACCCGAGGTTAGCGTATGTAATTCCAGTCATGATACAATCACATGGAGAGCCGAGAACCGTACCCACTTGTCTAAGCAGACAAGGCCAAGCAAAGAACGTTCTCGGTAAGCATCGAACGTGAGGGGCATCCCATTCAGGCCGGATGATCAACTGAGATGGGTCCTCAACGTCCGCTCACAAGTCTAAATGCTTATGGGTGGTGAATCCCATACTCATAGACAAGTCGCCTCAACCATGTTATCGATTGGATCCTAACTCTTACATAAACTTACTCCAGCCCGATCACTTAGTCGGGGTCTAGGGCGGGCTCAATCATACAACAAAGTGTGCACGTGACAGAGTCACGAGCAATCGCGTCGCGATGCCCCAAGCTGCGCACATCTAAGGGCCACTTGGTGTATAAGACCTCCAGCCAGATCACAACTAAGGTCTCGAAAACCCATACTAAGACATGCATGTTATAATCATACACGCAGCACACATGCCTAGTATGAACAGCAGGTATCATCACATAACTCTACAAAGTGTATCTTTATTGACTTACACATAGAGCATACAAAGATCACATATCTGTGATCACATTACATCATACAACGGAAGCAAATTAGGTCTGAGTACAGACAAGTTTAACAAATGGCTTAGAGAAGCCTTGTAAACATACATGCCCATCCACGAGGGACCAGACTGCTGTGTGGGACTATGCTAACTTAGTCAACGTCGAGCTTCACGAAGGTGGCTCCATCGGGGTCCGATTTCTCATCTAAAACATAGAATAAGCAAACGTGAGTACAAAGTCGTACTCAACAAGACTTACATCAGAACTACACTACTCATGCTCAAGTATCAAGGTAAAGGAGGTGGGGTTCAACATGCAGAAGTGCCAGCTTTGACTTGGCTAGTCCTGTACTACGAGTACTAGACTTGAGGTAAGAAGCGTACACGAGTCCACTACATCTCCAACCAATACACCACTATGGTTACTTCCTCGACTTCCCCACGAGGAGGCACACCATAGCACTCACGCTTATCTTTCGGGTTTTATAAGTATCCATTCAAGTTGTCTATGATCAAGTAGAGGTTTCCAAGTAGTCCATAACTGCGGACACGGCTATTCGAATAGTTCATTAACCCTGCAGGGGTGTAAATCTTCACACGCGTGTCATCACTTATCGCCTCGTTCTTGTCATCCTTCAAGCGGATGTCGGACGTGGATGAAACCATGGCACTACCCTCACATCACCTTCTCTAATCCAGGAGTCGACTACCTGAGTTTGTCACCGCTCGAGAGTCCGGCCGGTTCCATGAAACGGACTCAGATAATGTAAGGGACCGAGACGCCACCTTTGACAGATGGTTTCACTGCCTCACAGATCCACCCACATATCTATACATAAATCAAATGGAAAGCCCGAATCTAGTGTGACTCCTGGACTGGATCGGGTACGTAAAGAGGCCAAACGGGGCTCCCATAAAACCCTACATGTGGTCATACTCTTTGTCTTGGATCACAAAACAGGAACTCGGGGCCTAGGGCAGTGTTCAACAAGACAACCCACTGTGTACTCCTACACAGCCTCTCATCGTTCACCTTTGTTGAGGGTGGATTCACCAACACGTTTATCATCGGTACCACTGTGTTCATTCCATCCCGACTCACAAACATAACATCCTCATTGTATCACTAAGAAGCAAAAGCAGTATCAGTTGCAGGGGCCACATGCTCATCAATCAACTCCTTAATCTGCTAGGATTGTGGTTTGCTTAATACGGTGGCAAAATGATAGGTCATGCATCGGAATGGGTTCAACTATGCGAAAGAACGTGTCTCGATGATCTCCTAAACATGCATAAGCGAGACTGAGAGGGAAGTAGGATTTTATAGACATGATCAATGGGGTTTGCTTGCCTTGCTGACGGTACACGGGTCTTATCGGTGGTCTTCTTCTTCGGGGTGATCACCGTCTCGGAAAAGCTGGTACCGGAAACAATCATCAACAAGGGGGGACAACTTCGGAAGTAAAATGCACAAGCACATGATATTGTTGTGACATGAAGTAAAGGGTACTGATTTGTGGAAAATTCAATTTAATTGAAGTATATTGCATTTGGAATGCAAATTCAAACTTCAAATTTGAATTCAAATTAAGTCATATACACATTTGCTTCTGTTCCCCCATTTTAAAATGTTCAAACATAAAAACAAATTGCATATTCTTAATCCTTGCATTTTTCTGTTAATTTTTCATATATTATATGTTTAATTTGCAGTTAATATGAATTAGTTATGATTTTCTAAAGTTTATTCAATTTTCTGTAATTTATGGAAATATTTTAAACAGGAAAAAGGCTTTTCTGCATCAGCATTGTGTCATGCTGACGTCAGGACTGCTGACTGGTCAACCTGACGCGTGGGACCCGCAGGTCAGTGAGTCTGGGTTAAGTTTTTGTTAGTTTAAATTAAGTTGGAACATTAGGGGGGGCCAGGGCCCACCTGTCATGGACTCGGAGGGGGGGGGGTTTAAGTGTGGTTAGGTGCTAATTAACTCATCCCGCCGGCGGTTAGCCGCCGGTGCCACTGGGCACGGCGGAGGGTTGCCGGAGTTGGGCTCCCGGCCTCGGTTGGCTGCGCTGCGGGCACAGGGGCGTAGCCCTTGCTCGTGCGCATCGCCCCGAGCACACGGCGACCACGGGGAAGAAACGCAGGCACGGCTACGACCTTGCCGGCGGCGACCGTGGCTTGTCCATGGCGAAAATGACAGCAAGGGCACGGAAAGAAGCGCAGATAGAGGGGTTCGATGCGTGAGCTCACTGTGAAGCTGAAGGGGTCGTCGGCGTGGGCTGGAAGGAAGTGGTGGCGGTGGAATCGTCGCCGGCGTACGGCGGCCGTGGCGGAGGAAGCTCGTTGCGGGCGGCGTCTCCAGGGCTTGCCCGATCGATTCACTGCACCGCTCGATGAAGAGGTCTACTGCGGGGCTCCTAGACAGATCAGCTCGCCGGGAGGGGGTCGTTGGCCACGTCTGTGCGGCGACGCGGCGAGGTCGAGCGCTCGGGTGGCCGCGGGATCTCGATGGAGAGGGAGCCAGAGGAAACAGAGAGAGGAGGGAAGCAATGCGGGGCTTCCAGGCGTTGCGGTGGCGTGCAGATGAGGCCCCGGGTGGCCTCGAAGTGCCTCGGTGGCGTCGGCGCGCCCACGGCTCGCCATCGAGCAGCTTTGGGGGAAGGGGATGAAGAAGACAACGGTGAAGGTGGGCTGGGGGGGGGGATGAGTTGGGCTGAAAGCCAGGGGTTCTTCCCCTTTTCTTTTTCTTCATATTTTCTTTTCTGTTAATTTGTTCTGCCCCAAATAAAAATAGTAGAGCATTTTTAAAATCATGAAAACTTTTATGTGGGCTTATAACATATATAGCTAGCCACTCATAAGTTTTGGTGACTTTTGAAATTCAAACAATTTGAATTTGAATTCAAATTGGAGTTTAATTTAATTTCCAAGCCCTGTTTGGAATATTTGAAAAATCTTGGTGCATGCAGTGGGACCCACTTCACTTTATATGTGATCATGCCTATTTATAAGACTTTTCAAAAATACCAGAGGAATTTTTGGAACAAATTTTTGTCTGGCCATTTATTTAAATTCTCAGGGCTTTTCTTTTCCCCATTTTTGATTTTCTTTTTGAATTTTTCATGATGCAAAGGGCACAAACAAACCCTAGCACTTACCCTAATTGGGGTTCTGACAACTCGCCCCCACTCAAAAGAATCTCGTCCCGAGATTCAGAAGTCGTCGGGAGGAAGGTGGGGTACTCGACACGGAGGCGGTCTTCTCTTTCCCACGTTGCTTCTTTCTCGGAGTGATGTGACCATTGCACTTTCAGGAATTTGATCTTCTGACGACGAGTGACACGCTCTGCTGAATCAAGAATACGAATAGGGTACTCTCGATAAGAAAGGTCATCTTGGAGATCAAGCGTTTCATGGTCGACTTCGCGGATGGGGTCCTTGAAGCAACGCCTGAGTTGTGACACATGGAATACATCGTGTACTCGGGAAAGGTGCGGAGGTAGTTCAAGTTGGTAGGCAACTTCTCCACGTTTAGCGAGAATGTGGAAAGGTCCGATGTAATGTGGGGCCAACTTGCCTTTGATACCGAATCTTTGGGTTCCCTTCAGAGGAGTAACCCGAAGGTAAGCCTTCTCATCAATATTGTAGCTCTCCTCTCTATGATGACGATCATAGTAGCTCTTTTGACGAGACTGAGTGGCTTTCAATCGATCACGAATAATGCGAACTTGCTCTTCTGCTTCCTTGATCATATCCGGTCCAAAGAGTTGTCTTTCACCGGTTTCTGACCAGTTTAGGGGTGTTCGACATCGTCGGCCATAAAGAAATTCAAAGGGAGCCATGTCCAGACTAGATTGATAGCTATTGTTATAAGCAAATTCGGCGAATGGAAGAGATTTCTCCCAATTATTTCCGAAGGAGATAACACAAGCTCTGAGCATGTCTTCCAAGATTTTATTAACCCTTTCAACTTGACCGCTAGATTGAGGGTGGAAAGCTGTACTAAAGGAGAGATGAGTTCCCATAGCATTTTGAAAACTTTCCCAGAATCTAGAGGTGAAAAGGCTACCACGATCAGAATTGATCACCAAAGGAACACCATGAAGAGACACAATCCTAGAGACGTACAAGTCCGCTAACTCACTAGCAGTTATAGACTCGCGAACGGGAAGGAAATGAGCAACTTTTGAAAGTCGATCAATGACAACGAAGATGGCATCATTTCCTTTTTGGGTTTTTGGAAAGCCGGTGATGAAGTCCATACCGACCTTGTCCCATTTCCACTCGGAATAGACAATGGTTGAAGAGTGCCAGCAGGTCTTTGGTGTTCTGCCTTAATGCGACGACAAACATCACATTCGGCAACAAATTGTGCAATGTCTCGCTTCATCTGGTTCCACCAAAATCTCTGGCGTAGATCTCGGTACATTTTTGTGCTACCGGGATGAATGGAGAGGGGAGTGTCATGAGCTTCCTTAAGGATCAACTGCTTTAGGTCTTCATTCTTAGGAACTACTAAATGATTTTCAAAGAATATCGCTCCTTGATCATTTGCAGAAAAACATTTAGCAACTCTGCTAACAATTTTCTGCTTGATCTCTTGAATACTACTATCTTGTTTCTGGGCGGCTATGATTTGATCCTCAAGGGTTGGTTTCGCCACCAGGGTAGAAAGAAATCCATGAGGAACTATCTCAAGATTGAGCTTGCAAAATTCCTCATGAAGAAGTGGTTGATACTGTTGTAACATGAGGTTGTTACAATACGACTTACGACTTAGTGCATCAGCCATGACATTGGCTTTGCCTGGGGTGTAAGAAATTCCTAAGTCATAATCTTTTATCAACTCTATCCAGCGTCTTTTCCTGAGGTTAAGATCTGGCTGGGTGAATATGTATTTGAGGCTTTGGTGATCATAATAGATCTCACAACGATTACCAAGGAGGTAATGCCGCCAAGTCTTCAGGGCATGAACTACGGCAGCGAGTTCAAGATCATGGGTAGGATAGTTCTCTTCATGTGGCCGCAACTGGCGTGAAGCATAAGCTACCACATGTCTATCTTGCATAAGTATGCATCCTAACCCTTGCCGTGAAGCATCACAATAGATCTCGAAATCCCTTTTGGTGTCTGGAGGTGCAACTACGGGTGCAGAAGTCAATCTTCTTTTTAGCTCTTGAAAGCTTTCCTCGCACTTGGGGGTCCATTGGAATTTCTTATCTTTCTTGAGGAGTTCAGTAAGAGGCTTTGCAACTTTAGAAAAGTTCTCGACGAAGCGGCGGCAATAGCTTGCTAAGCCAAGAAAATTCCTAACTTGCTTAACCGATTCAGGTGGAATCCAGTCAAGGACGGCCTGAACTCTCTCGGGATTGACTGCAACACCTTTCGCAGAAATCACGTGGCCTAAGTAGGTCACTTCTGGTAGCCAAAATTCACACTTGGAGAACTTGGCATAAAGGCGATGCTCTCTAAGTTTCATCAATACCAACCTAAGATGTTCTGTGTGCTCTTCTTCGTTCTTCGAGTAGATGAGAATGTCATCAAGATAAACCACAACAAATTTATCTAAGTACTCCATGAAGATCGAATTCATTAAGCGCGAGAATGTGGCGGGGGCATTGGTTAAACCAAAGGACATGACGGTATACTCGTAAAGACCATTACGAGTAGTGAAAGCCGTTTTGGGAATGTCCTCGTTTCGGATTTTGATTTGATGATAACCTAATCTCAAATCCACTTTGGAGAAGACAGAGGATCCAGCAAGTTGATCATAAAGATCATTGATCCTGGGCAGTGGGTACTTGTTCTTTATCGTCGCTAGATTTAGCGGGCGATAGTCTACGCACATCCTTTTTGTTCCATCTTTCTTCGTTACGAACAGAACGGGGCAACCCCATGGCGATGAGCTAGGGCGGATGAAGCCTTTTGCCAACAAAGCATCAAGTTGGGTTTTTAGCTCAGCTAACTCATGTGGGGCCATCCTATATGGGCGTCTGGAAATTGGGGCTGTGCCTGGTATAAGATCCACTATGAATTCTACACACCTGTCGGGTGGCATTCCCGGCAGCTCTTCAGGAAAGACATCCGGGAAGTCACGAACCACCGGAACATCTTCAAGGTCAGGAAGGGGAAGCACATTCAAAGTATGCATCTGGATTTTTGAGCTGGGTGATGTGTAGTCAATGATCTGGCCTGAAGGATGGGTGAGTTTAACTGATTTGGCCTTACAATCAAGGAAAGCATTCTGCCTTGATAACCAATCCATTCCTAGGATGACATCAATGTCTGAAGACTTGAGGGCTATAAGAGAAGCAAGGAATACTAAACCCTCAATTGCAATTTGATTGCCATGGCTTACTCTATTAGTTTGCCACTTTGAACCAGGAGTTTGAATAATCATTGGAGAAAACATTTCTTCAAAAGAAAATCCATGACGAAGTGCATAACTCTCCGACATGAATGAATGAGAAGCTCCTGGATCGAAAAGAACGGAGGCGGGGACATGATTGACTGGGAGTGTGCCAAGAATAACGTCAGAAGCAATAGTGGTTTCCTCAACTAAGATTTGGTTCACATATCCACTACTTGTGGCTGAAAGCTTTGCTGGGATGGCTTTGGTGGTTGATTTCTTTGGAGGCTTATGACTGGGTCGACGGGGTGCCACCAACACTGTAGGGCACTGTCGGAAGTAATGGCCTGTCAGACCACACGTGAAACATACCCTGCCTGAATTGCTGGGAGCAGGATTACTTGATTGCACACCATCATTCCTGGGATGAACAATGTGTTGAGGTGGATGGCATATATCCGGTGGTGGTCTCTGAAGAAGGTTTTGAGGTATGGCACGGGTTGGAATCCAAATTTGGCGTTTCTGAGGGGCTGAACTTGAAGAAGGAGCAAGCTCAAGAGCATGCTTGCGGGACTCTTCGAACACTTCATTGCCATGCTCAGCTCTGAAGGATCTGTTGACTAAATCCTCAAAGGTGGCAAATTCGATGAGGTTGAGATCATGACGAAGGATAGGGCTAAGTGCCTTATGGAATCTTGCCTGCTTTCTGGCATCGCTGGTGATCTCATCTTGGGCATACCGAGCAAGACGGTTGAATTCCCTCACATACTCATGAATGGACATCTCTCCTTGAGTCAGATTGCAAAACTCTTCCTTCTTGCGCTCCATTAACTCATCTAGAAGGTGGTACCCTTGAAAGGCAACACAGAACTCTTGGCAAGTCACTAGGTGACCATCAAGCTGCATCGCAACATAGTTCTCCCACCATTCAGCAGCAGCCCCTTCCAGAAAGTATGCCGCGAATATAACTCGATCATCGGGAGCAACATGTGCAGTATCAAGCTTATGCTCGATGGAACGGAGCCAATCATCAGCTTCAAGGGGCTCAGAAGAACATCGAAATACCAGTGGCTTGAGGAGGATGAAGTCCTGAATGCTCACAACCACATTGCAATGACGCGAGGTATTCTGCTAGATGAGCTCCAGAAGGCGTGTTTGATCACGTTGATTCTTCTCAGCTTCCATCATGATTTCCGCCGCAGAAGGCGATGGTAGAGGTTCATCATCATTTCGATTCCGAACACGGTCTCGATTCCGACGAACAGCACTACGAGTTCCACCTGACATCCTGTGTGATAAAGATCAACAATCAGAACAGGTTGTATGATGGAATCAAAGACAAGAAGGACATGAAGAAGACGGAAAAGATTATAATGCGAAGGCAAAGATCCACAGAAACTTGGAACAAATCCGGCAGCATAACAGCTACACCGGGATGGAAAATGAAACAACCTCGAAGAAATTGGACAGAACTTCTTCAAGGAACTCAACAGAACGATGAGTCTGGACGACCACAACTGTCCTACAGCTACAAGGAAGCACTCAGCCAGATGTTCTAGTCAGACATAGATGAGCCTATCCTATCATCCCGTAGAAAAGATAAGGGTGACCCAGAATTCAGATCGATGAGGGTAAGGAGAAAAAGAAGCCTTACGTTGTTCCCTTATATCCAGAGTAACTATATAACTATAGAATGCTAGACTCGACTTCGACCAAGGGTTGACTGATCCTACAGACAGTCCTGCTCTGATACCAAGTCTGTCGGGACCCGGGGTTAGCGTATGTAAGTCCAGTCACGATACAATCACATGGAGAGCCGAGAACCGTACCCACTTTTCTAAGAAGACAAGGCCAAGCATAGAACGTTCTCGGTAAGCATCGAATGTGAGGGGCATCCCATTCAGGCCGGATGATCAACTGAGATGGGTCCTCAACGTCCGCTCACAAGTCTAAATGCTTATGGGTGGTGAATCCCATACTCATAGACAAGTCGCCTCAACCATGTTATCGATTGGATCCTAACTCTTACATAAACTTACTCCAGCCCGATCACTTAGTCGGGGTCTAGGGCGGGCTCGATCATACAACAAAGTGTGCACGTGACAGAGTCACGAGAAATCGCGTCGCGATGCCCCAAGCTGCGCACATCTAAGGGCCACTTGGTGTATAAAAGACCGCCAGCCAGATCACAACTAAGGTCTCGAAAACCCATACTAAGACATGCATGTTATAATCATACACGCAGCACACATGCCTAGTATGAACAGCAGATATCATCACATAACTCTACAAAGTGTATCTTTATTGACTTACACATAGAGCATACAAAGATCACATATCTGTGATCACATTACATCATACAACGGAAGCAAATTAGGTCTGAGTACAGACAAGTTTAACAAATGGCTTAGAGAAGCCTTGTAAACATACATGCCCTTCCACGAGGGACCAGACTGCTGTCTGGGACTATGCTAACTTAGTCAACGTCGAGCTTCACGAAGGTGACTCCATCGGGGTCCGGTTTCTCATCTAAAACATAGAATAAGCAAACGTGAGTACAAAGTCGTACTCAGCAAGACTTACATCAGAACTACACTACTCATGCTCAAGTATCAAGGTAAAGGAGGTGGGGTTCAACATGCAGAAGTGCCAGCTTTGACTTCGCTAGTCCTGTACTACGAGTACCAGACTTGAGGTAAGAAGCGTACACGAGTCCACTACATCTCCAACCAATACACCACTATGGTTACTTCCTCGACTTCCCCACGAGGAGGCACACCATAGCACTCACGCTTATCTTGCGGGTTTTATAAGTATCCATTCAAGTTGTCTATGATCAAGTAGAGGTTTCCAAGTAGTCCATAACCGCGGACACGGCTATTCGAATAGTTCATTAACCCTGCAGGGGTGTACATCTTCACACGCGTGTCATCACTTATCGCCTCGTTCTTGTCATCCTTCAAGCGGATGTCGGACGTGGATGAAACCAAGGACTACCCTCACATCACCTTCTGTAATCCATGAGTCGACTACCTGAGTTTGTCACCGCTCGAGAGTCCGGTCGGTTCCACGAAACGGACTCAGATAATGTAAGGGACCGAGACGCCACCTTTGACAGATGGTTTCACTGCCTCACAGATCCACCCACATATCTATACATAAATCAAATGGAAAGCCCGAATCTAGTGTGACTCCTGGACTGGATCGGGTACGTAAAGAGGCCAAACGGGGCTCCCATAAAACCTTACATGTGGTCATACTCTTTGTCTTGGATCACAAAACAGGAACTCGGAGCTTAGGGCAGTGTTCAACGAGACAACCCACTGTGTACTCCTACACAGCCTCTCATCGTTCACCTTTTTTTAGGGTGGATTCACCAACACGTTTATCATCGGTACCACTGTGTTCATTCCATCTCGACTCACAAACATAACATCCTCATTGTATCACTAAGCAGCAAAAGCAGTAAAAGTTGCAGGGGCCACATGCTCATCAATCAACTCCTAAATCTGCTAGGATTGTGGTTTGCTTAATACGGTGGCAAAATGATAGGTCATGCATAGGAATGGGTTCAACTATGCGGAAGAACGTGTCTCGATGATCTCCTAAACATGCATAAGCGAGACTGAGAGGGAAGTAGGATTTTATAGACATGATCAAAGGGGTTTGCTTGCCTTGCTGACGGTACACGGGTCTTATCGGTGGTCTTCTTCTTAGGGGTGATCACCGTCTCGGAAAAGCTGGTACCGGAAACAATCATCAACAAGGGGGGACAACTTCGGAAGTAAAATGCACAAGCACATGATATTGTTGTGACATGAAGTAAAGGGTACTGATTTGTGGCAAATTCAATTTAATTGAAGTATATTGCATTTGGAATGCAAATTGAAACTTCAAATTTGAATTCAAATTAAGTCATATACACATTTGCTTCTGTTCCCCCATTTTAAAATGGTCAAACATAAAAACAAATTGCATATTCTTAATCCTTTCATTTTTCTGTTAATTTTTCATATATTATATGTTTAAGTTGGAGTTAATATGAATTAGTTATGATTTTCTAAAGTTTATTCAATTTTCTGTAATTTCTGGAAATATTTTAAATAGGAAAAAGGCTTTTCTGCATCAGCATTGTGTCATGCTGACGTCGGGGCTGCTGACTGGTCAACCTGACGCGTGGGACCCGCAGGTCAGTGAGTCTGGGTTAAGTTTTTGTTAGTTTAAATTAAGTTGGAACATTAGGGGGGGCAGGGCCCACCTGTCATGGACTCGGGGGGGTTTAAGTGTGGTTAGGTGCTAATTAACTCGGCCCGCCGGCGGTTAGCCTCCGGTGCCACTGGGCACGGCGGAGGGTTGCCGGAGTTGGCCTCCCGGCCTCGGTTGACTGCGCTGCGGGCACTGGGGCGTAGCCCTTGCTCGTGCGCATCGCCCCGAGCACACGGCGACCACGGGGAAGCAACGCAGGCATGGCGGCGACCTTGCCGGTGGCGACCGTGGCTCGTCCATGGAAAAAACGACAGCGGGGGCACGGAAAGAAGCGCAGATAGAGGGGTTCGATGCGTGAGCTCACTGTGAAGCTGAAGGGGTCGTCGGCGTGGGCTGGAAGGAAGTGGTGGCAGTGGAATCGTCGCCGGCGTACGGCGGCCGTGGCGGAGGAAGCTCGTTGCGGGCAGCGTCTCCAGGGCTTGCCCGATCGATTCACTGCACAGCTCGATGAAGAGGTCTACGGCGGGGCTCCTGGACAGATCAGCTCGCCGGGAGGGGGTCGTTGGCCACGTCTGTGCGGCGGCGCGGCGAGGTCGAGCGCTCGGGTGGCCGTGGGATCTCGATGGAGAGGGAGCCAGAGGAAACAGAGAGAGGAGGGAAGCAATGCGGGGCTTCCAGGCGTTGCGGTGGCGTGCAGATGAGGCCCCGGGTGGCCTCGAAGTGCCTCGGTGGCGTCGGCGCGCCCACGGCTCGCCACCGAGCAGCTTTTGGGGAAGGGGAGGAAGAAGACAACGGTGAAGGTGGGCTGGGCCGTCTGGTGGGCTGGGGGGGGATGAGTTGGGCTGAAAGCCAGGGGTTCTTCCCCTTTTCTTTTTCTTCATATTTTCTTTTCTGTTAATTTGTTCTGCCCCAAATAAAAATAGTAGAGCATTTTTAAAATCATGAAAACTTTTATGTGGGCTTATAACATATATAGCTAGCCACTCATAAGTTTTGGTGACTTTTGAAATTCAACAATTTGAATTTAAATTCAAATTGGAGTTTAATTTAATTTCCAAGCCCTGTTTGGAATATTTGAAAAATCTTGGTGCATGCAGTGGGACCCACTTCACTTTATATGTGATCATGCCTATTTATAAGACTTTTCAAAAATACCAGAGGAATTTTTGGAACAATTTTTTGTCTGGCCATTTATTTAAATTCTCAGGGCTTTTCTTTTCTCCATTTTTGATTTTCTTTTTGAATTTTTCATGATGCAAAGGGCACAAACAAACCCTAGCACTTACCCTAATTGGGGTTCTGAAAATGACTTAGTGCATCAGCCATGACATTGGCCTTGCCTGGGTTGTAAGAAATTCCTAAGTCATAATCTTTTATCAACTCTATCTAGCGTCTTTGCCTGAGATTAAGATCTGGCTGGGTGAATATGTATTTGAGGCTTTGGTGGTCGGAATATATCTTACAACGATTACCAAGGAGGTAATGTCGCCATGTATTCAGGGCATGAACTATGGCAGCGAGTTCAAGATCATGGGTAGGATAGTTATCTTCATGTGGACGCAACTGGCGTGAAGCATAAGCTACCACATGTCTATCTTGCATAAGTATGCATCCGAACCCTTGCCGTGAAGCATCACAATAGATATCGAAATCCTTTTTGGTGTGTGGAGGTGCAAGTACGGGTGCAGAAGTCAATCTTCTTTTTAGCTCTTGAAAGCTTTCCTCGCACTTCGAGGTCCATTGGAATTTCTTATCTTTCTTGAGGAGTTCAGTTGGAGGCTTTGCAACTTTGGAGAAGTTCTCAACGAAGCGGCGGCAATAGCTTGCTAAGCCAAGAAAACTCCTAACTTGCTTAACCAATTCAGGTGGAGTCCAGTCAAGGACGGCCTGAACTCTCTCGGGATTGATAGCAATGCCTTTGGCAGAAATCACGTGGCCTAAGTAGGTTACTTCTGGTAGCCAAAATTCACAACTAGAGAAGTTTCATCAATACCAACCTAAGATGTTCTGCGTTCTCTTCTTCGTTCTTCGAGTAGATGAGAATGTCATCAAGATAAAACACAACAAATTTATCTAGGTACTCCATGAAGATCGAATTCATTAAGCGCGAGAATGTGGCGGGGGCATTGGTTAAACAGAAGGACATGACGGTGTACTCGTAAAGACCATATCGAGTAGTGAAAGCCGTCTTGGGAATGTCCTCATTTCGGATTTTTATTTGATGATAGCCTAATCTCAAATCCATCTTGGAGAAGACAGAGGATCCAGCAAGTTGATCATAAAGATCAGTGATCCTCGGAAGTGGGTACTTGTTCTTTATCGTCGCTAGATTTAGCGGGCGATAGTCTACGCACATCCTTTCTGTTCCATCTTTCTTCGTTACGAACAGAACGGGGCAACCCCATGGCGATGAGCTAGGGCGTATGAAGCCTTTTGCCAACGAAGCATCAAGTTGGGTTTTTAGCGCAGCTAACTCATGTGGGGCCATTCTATATGGGCGTCTGGAAATTTGGGTTGTGCCTGGTATAAGATCCACTATGAATTCTACACATCTGTCAGGGGGCATCCCTGGCAGCTCTTCGGGAAAGACATCCGGGAAGTCACGAACCACCGGAATATCTTCAAGGTCAGGAAGGGGAAGCACATTCAAAGAATGCATCTGGGTTCTTGTTCTTGGTGAGGAATAATCTATTGTCTAGCCTGAAGGATGTGTAAGTCTAACTGACTTGGATTTACAATCAAGAAAAGCATTTTGTCTTGATAACCAATCCATACCAAGGATGACATCAATGTCTGAAGACTTGAGGGCTATGAGTGAAGCAAGGAATACTAAACCCTCAATTGCAATTTGATTGCCATGGCTTACTCTATTAGTTTGACATTTGGAACCAGGAGTTTGAATAATCATTGGGGTGAACATTTCATCAAAGGATATCTCATGCCGAAGTGCATAACTCTCCGACATGAATGAGTGAGATGCTCCTGTATCGAAAAGGATAGAAGTGGGAACATAATTGACTGGGAGCGTACCAAGAATGACGTCAGAAGTACCATCAGTCTCCTCAGCTGAGATTTGGTTCACACGTCCAAGATTTGCGAAAGAAGCTGGCTGGGTGGTGGAGACCTTCGGGGGTGGCTTGGCACGAACATTGGGGTTCCCTTTGGCATGAGGTGGAGCATTCTGATTTTTGGGGCACTCACGAGAATAGTGACAAGGCTGGCCACATATGAAGCAGGCTCCAAAGACAGTGCGGGGAGCTGGGTTGTTATGTGGAGCTGGATGGAATGGAGCTGGTGGACGAGGCGCCACAAAGGATGGCCTCGGTGGGTTGTTCTGGCGGAACATGCTATTGGGGATCCAGATCTTGCGCTTCTGAGGGCCTGAACTGGATGAAACATCGTCTCTAGGGTGCTTGTGGGAATCCTCGGAAGTGATCATATCCTCCGCCTTGATGGCCTTGTTGACAAGGATCTCGAATGTGGCGAAGTCATGGAGATTCAACTCGCGACGAAGTTCAGAATTGAATCCCTTGCGGAACCTCTCTTGCTTCTTGGAGTCGGTGGAGACCTCCTCGGGAGCATAGCGGGCAAGACGGTTGAACTCCCGACTAAACTCATGAACGAACCTTCTTCCTTGGGTGAGATTGAAGAACTCCTCTCTCTTGCGGTCCATGAGTCCCTTAGGAATGTGATGCTCGCGAAAAGCGTCACAAAACTCATTCCGCGAAGTCAACTGTCCAGCTGGACGCATGGTCAGAAAGTTCTCCCACCAAGAGCTAGCTGCACCCTCGAGGTGGTAGGTGGCATAGTTGACTCTGTCACCATCTGAAACATGTCCAGAATGGAGCTTTCTCTCGATGCCGCGAAGCCAGTCAAGGGCCTCAGTGGAATAGCTGAAAACTGGGGGATGAAGCTGGATGAAGTCATTCAATGACACAAGCTCATTCCGCTGCTGGGCAGTGTTCCGAGCAATGACCCCCAACAACTCATGAGAGTCCCTTCGGTTTCTTTCAACCTCCATGAGAACTTGAGCCATCGTGGGTGACGGTGGAAGATTGCCTTCCTCCAAATCATTGCCACGAGCTTGGGCACGACCAAGGTGGCCACGGGTTCCTTGAGACATCCTGAAGGATAAGATCAATGTCAAACAGAGTTGAATGATTTTGCAGATGCATCAGATTATGAAGATAAATGGAATGACTCAGACAACATAACGGCTGTAATTGCAAGAGAAATGGAAATTCTCACAACATTGGAATAGCAATTATACTAGGAAGTCCAAAGCTGGAAGCCCAAAGACCCTAGACAACCCGACACAACTTTCCTACGGCTACAAGGAAGCAATCAACGAGATGTTCTAGTAAGACATAGATGAGCCTAGTCCTATCTTCCCGTAGAAAAGATGAGGGTGACTCAGAAATCAGATCGATGAAGGTAAGGAGAAAAAGAAGCCTTACGTTGTTCCCTTATATACCCAGAGTAACTATATAACTATAGAAGGCTAGACTCAACTTCGACCAAGGCTGATAATCATACAGTCAGTCCTGCTCTGATACCAAGTCTGTCGGGACCCGGAATTTGCATATGTAATTCCAATCACAACTCAATCATATGGAGAGCCGAGAGTCGTACCCACTTATCTAAGCAGACAAGGCCAAGCACAGAACACTCTCGAAAAGCTTCATACGTGAGGGGCATCCCATCCAGGTCGGATGATCAACTGAGATGGGTCATCATCGTCCGCTCACAAGTCTAAATGATTATAGGTGGTGAAATCCCATACTCATAGACAAGTCGCCTCAACCATATTATCGATTGAATTATAACACTTACATAAACAGACTCCAGCCCGATCACTTAGTCGGGGTCTCGGGCGGGCTCAATCATACAACAAAGTGTGCCACATGACAGAGTCACGAGAAATCGCATCGCGATGCCCCAAGCTGCGCACATCTAAGGGCCACTTGGTGTATAAAAGACCGTCGGCAAGAACACAACTAAGTTATCGAAAACCCATACTAAGATATGCATGTTATAATCATACACGCAGCACACATGTCTAGTATGAACAACAGGTATCATCACATAACTCTATAAAGTACTTCTTTATTGACTTACACATAGAGCATAGAAAGATCATATGACTATGATCAATCATTACATCAAACAACAGAAGAAAAATAGGTCTGAGTACAGACAAGTTTAACAAATGGCTTAGAGAAGCCTTGTTCAACATACATGCCCTTCCATAAGGGACCAGACTGCTGTCTGGAACTATACTACAATGGTCAACATCGAGCTTCAGGAAGGTGACTCCATCGGGGTCTGATTTCTCATCTAAAACATAGAATAAGCAAACATGAGTACAAAGTCGTACTCATCAAGACTTACATCAGAACTACACTACTCATGCTCAAGTTTCAAGGTAAAGGAGGTGGGTTTCAACATGCAGAAGTGCCAGCTTTGACTTGGCTAGTCCTGAACTACGAGTACCAGACTTGAGGTAAGAAGCGTACACGAGTCCACTACCAAGTCTCCAAACAATACACCACTATGGTTACTTCCTCAACTTTACCACGAGGAAGCACGCCATATCACTCACGCTTATCTTGCGAGTTTTATAAGTATCCATTCAAGTTATCTAATGATCAAGTAGAGGTCTCCAAGTAGTCCATAACCGCGGACACGGCTATTCGAATAGTTTATTAACCCTGCAGGGGTGTACATCTTCACACGCGTGTCATCACTTATCGCCTAGTTCTTGTCACCCTTCAAGCGGGTGTCGGACGTGGATGAAACCAAGGCACTACCCTCACATCACCTTCTCTAATCCAAGAGTCGACTACCTGAGTTTGGCACCGCTCGAGAGTCCGGCCGGTTCAACGAAACGGACTCAGATAATGCAAGGGACCGAGACGCCACCTTTGCCAGATTGTTTTACTTCCTCACAGGTCCACCCACATATCTATATGATGCAACCTTTTCTTCATTCTTTTTCTATGCACATGCCAAATGGAAAGCCCGAATCTAGTGTGACTCCTGGACTGGATCGGGTAAGTAAAGAGGCCAAACGGGGCTTCCATAAACCCTACATGTGGTCATACTCTTTGTCTTGGATCAAAAAACAGGAACTCGGGGCCTAGAGCAGTGTTCAACGAGACAACCCACTGTATACTCCTACACAGCCTCTCATCGTTCACCTTTGTTTAGGGTGGATTCACCAACACGTTATCATCAGCACCATTATGAATATCCATCCCGACTCACAAACAACGTAACCTCATTGTAACACGAAGCAGCAATAAGCAGTAATAGTTGCAGGGGCCACATGCTCATCATTCAACTCCTATATCTGCTAGGATTGTGGTTTGCTTAATACGGTGACAAAATGATAGGTCATGCATCGGAATGGGTTCAACTATGCGAAAGAACGTGTCTCGGTGATCTCCTAAACATGCATAAGCGAGACTGAGAGGGAAGTGGGATTTTATAGACATGATCAATGGGGTTTTCTTGCCTTGCTGACGATACACGGGTTTAACAGACTTCTTCTTCTTCGGGGGTGATCACCGTCTTGGAAAGTCTGTTACCGGAACAATCATCAACAAAGGGGGGGGCAACATTGAAATTAAATGCACAAGCACATGATATAGTTGTCCATGATGTGAATGCTACTGGTTTGTGGCAAATTCATCTTAATTGAAGTGTATTGCATTTGGAATGCAAATTCAAACTTCAAATTCAAATGCAAATTATACCATATGCATGTTTGCTACTGTTCACCCATTTTAAAATGGTGAAACATAAAAACAAATTGCATATTCATAATCCTTGCATTTTTCTAATAATTTTTCATATATTATATGTTTAATTTGGAGTTAGGATTAAAAAGTTATTAAATTTCAAAGTTTATTCATTTTTCTGGATTTTTCTGAAATATATTTAATCTGGACAGGGGCTTTATTGCGTCAGCATGACCTCATGATGACGTGGGGAGGCCTTTGACCAGTGGGGTCCCCTTGTCAGCCTCAGGGGGGTTAAACCCGTGGTTAATTAAATTAAAAAGAGTGTTTAAGGGGGCAGGGCCCACCTGCCAGTGGCTGGGTGGGCTGATTAGCACGCGGTTTAGGGCCTAACCGGCCGGCGGCTTGACGCCGGTGGCTCGGGCCACGGTGGCGCTCGCCGGACTTGGGTTCCCGGCCATGGGGAGGCTCGGGGGCGACACCAGAATGCGTCTCGCGCCCTCCCGCGCCTGGTGGAGCACGGCGGGAACCCGCGGCGGCCGGAGCTACTGTCCTGGACGGGGACGACGAAGAGGCTACGGGGAGGAGCACGGGGAGCGGGAGAACAACGATGAGGCTCACCGGAGCGCGAAGGTGGGAACGGAGGGGCCGGGGAGGGGCTGGCGGCGGCCGAATGGCTCGCCGGAGTTGCGGCGGCCTGCGGCAACTCGAAGAAAGGGGCGTCCTCTCCGGGCGTCTTTGGGATCGATTAGACGACCAGCTCGACGAAGAAGACGGCAGGAATCTCCTGGACACGATGGCGCGGCAACCCGTCTCCGTTGGCCACAGCGGCGCTTGTCGGCGAGCTCGGGCGGCTCTGTGGCTTCGACGAGAACGACGAGGAGAAGAGGGGAAGAAGAGCCAGAGGAGGGGGAAATGGCTTGGGGCTTCCAGGGCGTCTCCACGTCGCCGGGTAGGGTGAAGGGGAAGCCAGGTAGCTGCCTGGCGGACATGCGGTGACCGCCGGCGACCTGCCTGCCTGGCTGTCCTGGGAAGAAGACGGGGCTGCCCTTTTGGGCTGGGCCGAAATGGCCACTGGGCCCAGGTGAGTGGGCTCCTTTCTTTTTTTTAAATCTTTCTATTTTACTTTTTCTGTTAATTTGTTTTGCTTTGGATAAAAACATCAAAGCATTTTATAAAATCCCCAAAATTTTAATTTGGACTTACATGGCATATAACTAGCCACTCCCAAGTTTTGAAGAATTTTGAAATTCAAACTATTTGAATTTCAAATCAAATAGGGGTATTAATTAATTTCCAAGCCCTATTTGGAATTTTTGAAAAATCTTGGTGCATGCAGTGGGACCCACTTCTCTTTATATGTGATCATGCATATTTATAAGACTTTTCAAAAATAACAGAGGAATTATTGGAAGAAATTTTTGTGTGGCCATTTTATTAAATTCTTTTGGGGATTTTTGCTTTCCCAATTTTGAATTTCTTTTGAAATTTTTGCATGATGCAAAGGGGCACTCAAACCCTAGCACTTACCCAAATTTGGGTTCTGACATAAGTAGTGTCGCGTCAGCGAAGATAGCGTCTCTCGGGGGGAGTTTGTACTCGAGACCCCGAGTGCTTTAGGTAGTGTTTTATTTGGGCAAAATCTCTTTATCGCTTCGATTTTTACATGGGTTGTCGATCGGTGCTGCTACCGATACTGCCGATAGTGCTTATGGGTAGACTATGGGTACAACAGGCGCAAGTTTGCCACGTTCCACGGATTTCCCGCGTCTTCATTGGTCTTTGAGTTCTTCAACCTGTATGCACCTCCTCCTATGATTTCCGAGATTATGAAGGGTCATTCCCACTGCGGGGCAAGCTTGTGGACTTTTTCTTGTATTAGCCACAGAACAAGATCTCCTTTGCGGAAAGTTCTTGTCCCCAGGCGACTTCTTTGGTATGTACGTAGTTTGTCCTGGTATCCTTCTGATCTTGGTATAGCTGTGTCCCTTGCTTAGTCTGCGGTGTCTTTACCATCCTGGAGTGCTTCTTCTGCCTCTTCTTCTTCATACCCCGAGATTCGGGGAGCTCCAAACTTTAGGTCGTGTGGCAGCACAGCTTCTGCCCCATATACCATGAAAAAAGGTGTGTACTGGGTTGAGGCGTTGGGTGTGGTACGTAGGCTCCACAGGACTGCGGGGAGTTCTTCTACCCAGTTGCTTGTAGCTTGTTCGAGTGGCGCGAGGAGCCGCTTTTTTATTCCTCCGCACACTAAGCCGTTTTCCTTCTCCACTTGGCCGTTAGATTGTGGGTGCACGACTGATGCGTAGTTGATTTTGATGCCCAAATCTTGGCAGAAGTTCTGAAATTCTGCTGTTGTGAAGTTTGTACCGTTGTCTATGATGATGTTGTGTGGTACGCCGAACCTGAAGATGATGGATCTTATGAAGTTCACTGCCGTGAGGCCTGTTGAGATGGTGATTGGTACTTCTTCGATCCACTTGGTGAACTTGTCCACTGCTACTAGGATATGTGTTCGACCTCCTTTTGAGGATTTCTTGAGTGGGCCTACCATGTCGAGTCCCCAGGTGGCGAACGGCCAGGATAGCGGTATGATTTTGAGTTCTGATGCTGGGGCGTGTGGCCTGCTGGCGAATTTTTGGCAAGCGATGCAACGTCGCATGATATCTTCCGCGTTTCGCATTGCGGTTGGCCAGTAGAACCCTGATCGAAAAGCTTTGGCCACGAGTGCGTGGCTGCTCGTGTGGTGTCCGCAAGTGCCTTCATGGATCTCGAGCAACAAGGCTTTGTCGTCTTCTTCCTCGATGCACTTTTGGAGGATCTGAGAGATGTTGCGCTTGTAGAGTTGTTCGTTGATTACTGTGAATGCTTTGGATCATCGACTGATGCGTCGGGCTTCGGCGACGTCTTGTGGTAAGGTGCCTTGGATTAGGAATCGAAGGAACGGTTTTTTCCAAGCTGGGCCTTCGGGTGCGGCTGGCTCTGCTTCCTCGACTACTTTGTTACTTGCATCCTCGGTTGAGTTCACAGCCGCCACTGCTGGTTCGCTTGTGTCGTCATCCTCTGCGGCTACTTCCAGTGTGTGTGCCTTTGTTTTGATTGACCTCTGGCTGATACTTTCGAGGAAAATTCCTAGGGGAATTGGTCCTCGGGTTGATCCGATGTTTTCGAGCTCGTCTTCTTCTGTGTTATTTTCTCTGGTGACGTAGTTTAGCTCGCAGCCGTCGAATCCTCCTTCTAGGGTGTTGTAGAGATTCTGGTAAGCTATCTTATTTTCTACGACTGCTTCACAGTCCCTCATTGCTTTCTGGACGACGAGGTTGGAGTCGCCGTAGATTGAGAGACGAGTGGCACCGCAAGCTTTTGCCATGCGCATGCCATGGAATAGTGCCTTGTATTCTGCTTCGTTGTTTGAGGCATTGCTGAAGTTGATCTAGAGAACGTATCTAAGTTTGGCTCCTTTGGGAGAGATTAGTACGACGCCTGCTCTAGCTCCTTGTTGTCTTTTTGACCCGTCGAAGAACATTGTCCATGAGTTGGACAGGTCTGGGGGGCCAGGTGTTTGCACTTTTGTCCACTCGACCAGGAAGTCTTGGAGTACTTGGGCTTTGATTGTCGTTGCGTGTTTGAACTGCAGGTCGCGGGGACTGAGCTCGATGTTCCATTCGGCGACTCGTCTAGTTGTTGAGGATGTCCGCGAGTGGTGCGCTGCTCACAATCGTGATGAGGTGTTCGTAGAAGTAGTGTGTTACTTTCCTTGAAGTCATGACGATGGCGTATACGAGCTTCTGGTAGTGCGGGTACCGCTGCTGAGGTTTCGTGAGGATCACGCTTAGGTAATAGATTGGCCTTTGTATGCTCTGAACTTTGCCTTCTTCCGCGCGCTCGACGACGAGCGCCGTGCTGACTACGCAGCTACGTGCCGCTATGTAGAGGTAGAGGGGTTCTCGCTCCTTGGTCACCGCCAGGATTGGTGGTGTGGAGAAGGTCTTTTTTAGGTCTTCGAATGCGTTGTGAGATTCCTTGGTCCACTCGAATTTCTCTCCTTTTCTGAGCAACTAATATAATGGTAGGGTCCTTTCTCCCAACCTGCTGATGAAGTGGCTCAGTGCTGCGAGTCTTCTTTCGAGTTGTTGTACGCCTTTGATGTTCACTGGTTCTTGCATCTTGGCGATTTCTTGGACTTTTTCAGGGTTCTCTTCGACTCCTCGAGCAGAGACCATGTATCCGAGCAGTTTTTCGGCTGGGACGCCGAACACACACTTTTTGGGGTTGAGCTTGATTCTATATTTGTTGAGTGCTGCAAAGGTTTCGCAGAGGTCGTCGAGTAGCGTGTTTGCGCTGTAAGTTTTGATGACAATGTCGTCGACGTAGACTTGGACGTTTCTGCCGATTTGGTCTCTCAAGCGTGCTTGCATCATCCGTTGGTATGTGGCTCCTGCATTTTTCAGTCCAAAAGGCATTGTTCTGTAGCAGAATACACCGTAGGGGGTGATGAACGAGGTGTGTTCTTCGTCTTCTTCCTTCATCCTGATTTGGTTATATCCTGAGTAGGCGTCGAGGAAGGATAAGAGGTCGCATCCTGCGGTGGAGTCGATTATTTGGTCTATCCTTGGCAGAGGAAAGTGGTCCTTTGGGCAATGTTTGTTGACATGCCCGTAGTCAACGCACATCCGTAGTACGTCAGTGTCCTTTTTAGGTACCAAAACTGGGTTTGCGGTCCAGGTGGCCTTCTTCGTCTCCCGGATGAATTGCGCGTTGAGTGGTCGGTTGATCTCTTCTCCAATGGCTCTGCGCTTGGGTTCTGAGAATTGGCGCAACGCCTGCTTTATTGGGCGACTGTGTCTCTGTCGACGTTGAAGTCGCGAGTAAATTCTTTTGATTCGCTTCTGCGTGACAATGGAAAGATGCTCTTGTCTGTCACCATGGCTATTTCTATGAGCTGCTGCTGAGCTCCGAACGTGTCAGAAACTTCGTGAAAATCTCGGTCACATTGGTCTGATTTGATAAAACTCCCGTTGACCGTGATAACCCCTGAGAGTCCTGGCATTTTAAGCTCAAGGTACGCATTGTGTGGGATTGCCATAAATTGAGGGAATGCGGGTCGTCCGAGTATGGCGTGGTATTGGGACTACCAGTCGAGGACTTCGAACTCGAGGACTTTTCTTGCGAAGTTGCCTCTACTTCCGAAGACGACATCGAGCTCGATTGTTCCCAGGGAGGTGGCTGCTTCGCCTGGGACTACGTCGTAGATTGTGACGCATGACTTCTTCTAGACTGACCGCGGAATCAGCATCTTGCGTAGCATGCTGGTGAAGATTATGTTTAAGCTGCTGCCCCCGTCCATGAAAACTCTGTCCATGTCGTAACTGCCAATCTGGGCGTCGAGGACTAGCGGTGCATGCCCTGGCCTTGGAATTGCGGGTGGGTGGTCTCTTTGTGAGAAAGTAATGTTGGTTTCTGCGCCATACAGATGGTAGGCTTCTGCTGTTTTTAGGCCCTCGGCTGCTCGGGTCTGTAGGGTATGAGCGTCCTGTTTTGCTTTTGAGGGTCGTCCTTCTTGGATCATGCAGACCCTTCCATGGGACAGAGGGTGTTGCTCTTCTATGATTGGTGCTGGCGGCTGCGCGGTTCCTCGAGCCCGTTTGGCTTCGCGCTGCTTCTCTTCCTTGAGGCTGTTGGAGAGTTTAGCGAACAGACGACAATCTCTTAAAGTGTGGCCTGCCCTAAGGCGCTCCCAGTCGTCTTCGAAACAGTGGATTGTGTTGGGTCCATCTAGTTGTTCTTTGGCTGTGAGCTTGCTGGAGCCGGCGTGCCTTCTTCTTCTTGTGACTTGGAATGACTGCGAGTGGTCTTCTGAGCGGGAGTGGAACCTTGGGTCGAGCTCTATTCCGTCGTTGATCGAGTGGTTCCGAATAAACTTAGCGAACTCATCTGGTATTCGATCTGGGTCGTAGTACTCGCCGGTTTGAGTCTCGGAGTCGTTGTCCTGTCCCGCGGTGGGTGTCCGGATGACGGCGGGTCTTCGAGTGGCTAGCTAGGCTTCTGTCGCACGCTGCGACTCCTCGAGTGGGATTTCAACGCAGATTTCTTGTACTTGTTCCAGCGTCCTGGTTGGCTTCACGATCATGGCTTGCGCTTGCCTTCTGGATCGTCGAATTCTTTTTCGCCGGTGACGACTTTGGTAGTTACCAAAATATTGAACTTGGCCTAGCTACGTGCCAAGTGATCTTGGAGGTGCGATGTAGAGGTTTGCGATGAACCTGAGTTCTTCGAGTGGCTTGGATCTTTCTCGAGCCCTTGAGTTGCGACTTGCTGGAGACGGGGCCGCCGAGATCGTGATTCCAACATGTGTAGTTCCCACAGACGGCGCCAATTGACGAGGATTAGCCTCAGAAAATCCCATGGTCAGGGACGCTGGGTTAGATCGTAGAGAAGGAACAGGTTGGCGATACTCGTCGGCTAACAGGAGAAGCACTTCCTGCTCGATTGTATTATGCAAGGGGGCGATTACAGTGGAGGTCTAGGATAGTTTCCTCAAGACCGGAGGTGACAATTGTAGATTGGATGTCCTGAGGCATCGCCCCTCCCAGCCTTTATATACTAGGTTGGGACGCGGGGAGTTCACCTCAGGTTACAAAGATGATTTCCTAAACTATCTTCAGCTTGGACTCCAAGTCTTGACTTCCTTGTTGGCCGCAGACTCCTACGTCGGTGCTTCTAGTGGGCCAGTCATGGACCGTTCGAGGCTTCTATTGGGCCCTTCGTCTTTATACGCACCAGGTATCCTCACACGCAGGAGTCGTGGGGTCACCCCCTCGTCACCAGACAGTTTCCTTTTTTATGGATATCATTTCCATGCCATAGGAATCTCCTAGATGATTTGTTCACATGATCCAGGATGGTGACAGGCACTTTGAATGTGCACATATCATATATTGGCATGGAAGCAATAGCAGAATTGACATATGTAAGTCTACCAGCATAATGGAGTAGATTAGATACTCCAGATAATCTTTTGTTGATTTTAGAAATCACAGGCATCAGATCCTGAACAGAGGGCTTAGTGGTGCCAAGTGGTAGTCCCAGGTAAGTAAATGGTAAGCTCTCCACTTGGCATCCAAATTCATCAGCAAGTTGCATAGCATAGCCATTTTCAATGTTGATAGGCACCAATGAGGACTTGGCACAATTGAAAAACAGACCAGTAAACCTACTAAATGTTTGCAGAAGAGTTTTGAGATGAATGATTTTCTCAATTTCAGCAGGCATGATCATCAAAGTATCATCAGCATATTGGAATATAGGATATTTCATACCATAGTCATTGTCAATAGGTAGGTTGATTTCACCATTCTGCCATGCATGATTAAAAATAGATTGTAGGAGATCAGCAGTGAGAACATATAGAAGTGGTGAAAGAGGATCACCTTGTCTGACTCCTCTTTTACATTTGATATTTTTTCTAGGGACACCATTAAGTAAGACAGGGGTTGATGCAGAATAGAGAATTTTCTCCACCCATGAGATCCATCTAGGTCCAAATCCTTTAGCTCAGAGCATAGCAATAATAGCATTGTATTCCACTTTGTCAAATTCTTTCTCAAAGTCAAGTTTAAGAATGATTATAGGCTTCTTTGATTTATGGCAGATGTGAAAATATTCAAAAGCAAATCCAAAACAATCCTGAATGTTCTTCCCTTTGATAAATCCATATTGATTCTGATGGAGGTTAGGAATGATGTTTTTTTGCAATCTATTGGCCATAAGTTTGGTGGTGAATTTGAGAGGCAGACTGACATGTGAGATGGGTCTGAAATCATTCATATGAATGGGGGATGGTACCTTGGGATCAATGTGATAAAAGTAGTATTAATGCTATGAATTTGTAGGCTCCCTTCAAAAAAGTCACATATTAAAGTGTAGAAATCCTCTTTAATGATAGGCGAACATTTTTTCAGAAAAATTCCATTGAAACCATCAGGCCCAAGAGCTCTATCAATGGGAATTTCTTTGATCACCATATCCATTTCATACATTGAGAAAGGTTCCTCAAGATTATTCGGATTGTGTTGCTCAATAATTTCAGAAAGGTTGAATTCCATGATAGGATCAATAAAGGTGCCAAGTCTATCTTTATATGAATTCCATATAATAGCAGCCTTCTGATCATGAGTACTGACATGATCACCATTAGCATTTAGTAAGCTGGTGATATAATTCCTTCTGTAGTTGATGGTGGCCATAGTATGGAAGAATTTAGTGTTATCATCACCTTTGAGAATAGAGTTTCTTTTGTATCTGCTCTTCCAATATATCCTCTTTGCCTCCACTAGTTTTATAATATGCAATTTCAAGATTCTTCTAAAGTTGGTTTCTATCAGGGTTAATTGTCTTTGTTCTTCAATGCCACCCATCATAGTCAGAACATATCTGCAATTTGCAATGTTAGCATTTAATTTGGACAATTTTCTACTCCATACTTTAAGCCCAGGTCTGAGGTTTTTGAATTTCGCAGTGATATCTTTAGCAGAATTTCCACTATGATAAACTGAGTTCCAGCATTCTTGCACAATGTTGTAGAATCCATCAAATTCCATCCAATAGTCTTCAAACCTGAATATAGCAGGCTTGGGTATATCAATTCCAATGGATACATGAATGGGGACATGATCAGAGGTGACTCTGGAAAGTGGTGATGCAGTAGTGTTGGGGAAGTTGGTGGTCCATTCTGATGATGTGAATACCCAATCCAGTTTTTCCAGAAGTGGGTCATTTTGCATGTTGCTCCATGTATATCTGATATCCTATAATGGAATTTCAACAAGGTTCAAGTATTGTATTGCACTGTGAAACAATAACATATTATTAGCATCACTGCCAGGTTTATTTCTATCAGATGGACTGCGAATAAGATTGAAATCCCCAATCAAGATCCAGTTTTCATAAGTTGTATAGTCCAAATCATTCATCCATTGAAAAAATTCAGTCCTTTTGGGGGGTTCTCGGTATAAGAAACAAGAAGGTAAAAACAAGAAAAGTAAAGGGTGCTAGGAGCAGCAATGGCCCAATCCTTTTAGTAAAGGATAAGCCTAGCAACTGAACTTAGAAAGACTAAAGCGTTCTCGAGGACACACGGGAGAGATAGTCATGTGCTTTCTCCATATTCCATATCGGTACTATGTTTTGTGTTGATAAGTGTTTAGTGGATGGATCTATGCTAGTACACCTTCTAGACTAAGACAAGTGCACTCTTATGATTAAACACCTTGCAAGCATCCGCAAATACAAGTTGGAAATTAAGGCAAAATCCTAACCACAACAATAAGATCAAGGATCCAATATTCCCTTGTGCAAAAGTGTGTGAACTGGGGTTCAGGTTTCTGTCACTCCGGCAACCCACCATAAGCATCCTTTATACACAATGTATTCCCCTAGGTCCTTAACAAGGAGAAGTGTTATGTGTTCGACTCACATAACACCACTAGAAAAATAACACCACAACTTAAATATCGAACAACACATATTACTTCAACATCATATGACTACTAACAACAAGACTTCTCCCATGTCCTCAAGAACTAAAGTAACTACTCACAAGACATAAAAGAGATCATGATCGGTGGGTATAAATATGTGATAAACACTCTATTCATAACAATAATCCTTCACCAAAACTTAATAGCATTCACCACATAGAAGTAATCAACATCGGTAAAGTAGAGGGGATGAATAGTGCGAGTTACAACGCAAGTTGCAATGGTGATATGAGATGGGATGAAGATGGAGATGGTGTTGATGATGGGGATGACGTCGATGATGATCTCGATGATGCTCGTGGCGATGGTGATGACAATGGTGATGATCTCCCCTTCCAGGAAGTGTTCTCCCCGGCGGAATCTGCCCGCCGGAGAGCCCTTTTCTTCTCTGTAGGTTTCCGCAATGGAGCGGCAGAGGAAATCCATAAATTCTCCTTCTTTTATGGTTTTCGGGTGACGAGGGGTATATAGGCCACAGGGGGGACCCTGGCGTTCCCCAGAAGTCCAGGCGGCCTCTCGGTGCGCCCCTGGTGGGGGCCGCACCCCCAGGACGCCTGGACACCTGGTGACCCCCCTTTGGCCCCTGTTTTGCGTGGCTTCTTCAATCTTCCAAAAATGCCATCCGTCGATTTTCAGCTTATTTGGAGATTTTTTGTTTCAGCAACTCTATGTCCACTTTTCTCCGCTGAATCCTGCTTCTCCTGTTACAGCACCGGAAAGTTGCAAACTGTGTAAAAAAAGCCAAGACACTATAAGAACAACATCATATCGTGAAATATATCAATGAATAGAGATGAATTATGATATAAACTAGTGATGCATTTTGGACGTATCATCGTGCTGCTGGAATCGGGATCCGAACTCATCTTATTTCCACTGCTCTTCTGGTTCGGAGCCCGGAGGGACATCGGGCACACCGTACATGTGTAATCCCACGAGATGCTACACTTGTGGTGCTACTTCATCATCGTGGCCGTATCGCGAGGTCTTCATCGACGACGTTCTGACGGGGACGTAATCCCATCATCGGTTTACTGAATGGAAACACGACTAATATTACCCTTACTAGTAGTGTTCGCCTCTTCCATCGATCTCTACCTCGCTCAATTGTGGTGTTCAACCATATTGTACGTTGCTAATATGTACGTTATTAGTAGCGCTCATTTTCGACCACGTTCTACTAATAAGCACAACATTTGGACAACCATTGTACAGTACGCATGTGAGCCTCACTTCCTTTCTTCCTATCATTACTCACTTCTTCTTGGAAAATCTCCGTCTGCAACAGGCGACACATGCACCTGGCACTAGTCAGTTTTCCATTGGTCCGATGTTCCACTAGACCACCACGCATGTCTGTAGTATACATTGACTAAATCACACGTATAGAACGTATAAGGGAGTGAGAATCTATATTTTTTGACGTACCAACTCTGCCATATCTGACACGAGTGGGACCGGCTCCTTGACTTTCGAGCATCGAGTCGAACGTTGCGGGACAATGGACAGAAACACTGTATAACGTAAATTTTTCTTACAGCCTTTCCGTGCATCTCTGCCCTACTCATATCAAAGAAAAAGCATCATCGCATCTCTCCCCTGCTCATATCAAAGCAAAAGCATCATCACTCCAGTCTCGGAGCTTGTAAACCACCTAATGTTCCAGAGTTCATCCAGCGCTCAAAGGAAACGGGCGCTACCTCCTCCTCTTCCACTAATCATGTGTAGATCCATAAGGAATCTTCAGATAAAACATCATGCTCGGGTCTTCACAGGCGGTAATGGACGCAAAAACAGATATTGAAACAGAGCCAGTGCAGGAGCAGACAAATGAACAACAGATGATCATCTATGCAAAGCAGTCAGGTTCTGCATCTCGGTCTGAATCTAAACACACATCCCGTAGCTCCGTTGAAAAAATACACCAAATGGTTTCAAGTCATGCTCGAGGAACTCAACGTCCGGCAGTTCCGTCTATGGATATGCGTGGACGGCTGGAGCAACTCGAGTTGCAAGTCCCGAATCTTGGAACTCAACTCCGGCAGTTCCGGAGAAGAATCGCCAGGTCCAGTGTTGACTGGACCAGTTTCAGAGAGGACACACAAATCAGTTGGGCCTATGCTGCCACACTCCTCCTCAATTACCAGCGACAAGCAGATGAAACGCTGGCTTACAACCGATTGAGCTCCAAGATGAAGTGTGCTAAGCACCCCATTCTCAGATCTGTTCGAGGGGGAAAGGATTAAATTACTTCAAGAACTAGAAGACAGCGAATGTTAGGGAGATATAGGCAACAAAGATGAACTTACCCGCTGTTTCTTTCCGCCAGCAAGGTCTCTGTCGCCTCCCCCAGCGCCATGTTCCCGATCTGATCTCGACCCTCACAGTTTGTGATGTGACGGACATAATGTTCCATCCTTTATTTTTACTCGTCCACCCAACATGCATAGAGGTAACTAAAACACCAGATGTCAACTATGCACAGCGTATCGGGTCCCAAACCACTGACACAAGAGGACCCCACGAACATGTACATATACGTTGTATAGGCAAAAACCATTTTTGTGATTATAAATTATCCTTTTCAGACACGAATCCTGAGGTATTGACTAATGGCCAGATAGCAGTGGGCAGGTGCCGCCCCGGTCAATGTGTTCACTCTCCTTCTTCTCCCCCTTCCTATCATGTGAGTATTATTTTCTTGTCTCCCCCTTAATTAATTCCTTTAGCTTTTTTCCGTCATATCTCCTCCCTAATCAATTAGTATTTTCTATTTTCGTGCTCCTCGTTGCCTAGTCGTGCTCGATTTTTCCCTAGGCAACTAATGTTGCTTACTTTTGCTCTCCCTCCTGTACCAGCTGGTCAAAAAGGCTCAAACAGAGCATTGTCGTCTAGTCAAAGCATTTGATCGTTACCTCCTGAGTAGTGGGGTCATGTGATATCCTGATAGGTGGGCTCGCGCCACTTATGACATGATGGTAGTTTCCATTCTAACTATAAGCCAAAATGCAACGTTGGTTCAATCCTAAAGTTAGGCAGGCAATAATTCACAGGACCATTGATCAAATGCTAGGCATATTCTTGAGTTAGATCACACATTAACAGGGGTTTGAGGCTTACACAACTGGAATGCATGAACCATCTGTCGCTCTAGGTGCGATGGGACGGAGGCCGATGTCACTCGACATTGGCCAAGCCTGTGCAGCACAAGCTACTAACCGAGGGGGCACTAGGACGTTGCCACCAAAGATCCATCGTCCAGATCACCTCGAGCCACTACAAGCCTTGGCATGAAACATGATGGAGAGTGCGTCGTGGGGGAGGTAGGTGCGACACAACCTTTCGTCGGTCACCCTGTAGGCTACCATTGTATGGTGTGTAGGCGATGACTATCAGGCGGATGTTGTGGAGGCGGCTATCACCGACGGATCATGTGTAATCCACGACGGCAATGACTGTGGGGAACGGTACATACGGGTTGTTCGAGATGGGGTGAGAGAGAGAGAGAGAGAGAGCTCAAAACCAGGCTAGGCCCCATCTATCATAAGTTGCATAGACCCCACCTATCATAAGTTGCCTCGGCCCCACCTGCAATAAGTTGCCTCGGCCCCACCTATCATAAGCCGCCACAACCCGAGCTATCATAAGTGGCCCGAACCCACCTGTTAGGATATCATGCGGCCCCACTAGTTAGGAGGTAACGGTCCAAGGTTTTGACTAAATGACTGTGCTACGTTTGGGACTTTGTGAGCAATTGGTAGAGGAGGGAGGGGAAAAGTGAGCAAAGCTAGTTCGCTTGGGAAAACCTAAGCACAACTAAACAACTAGGAGCACATAAATAGAAAATCCAATTAATTAAGTATCTTTCTCTTCATTCATATCCCCCCATCTTCCTCTAGCTTCTCTTCACTCATTCCATTCTTTCTCCTTCCTATCTATCACTCACTTCTTGTCCTTCATCTCCCATGTGATCCTCACACTCCCGATCGACACCAACATCATTTAGCTCGGTTGTGGGTCTTCTTAGTGAATGCATTTTTATATTTATTTGTGTGCGTGATGTGTTGGTATCGGTCATCGAGTTTGTATATGCATGAGTGGCCAATATTTTGACAAAGTTTTGACTCGTTGTCATTTTGTATTTTGTTGGCAAACTCAATTTTTGTCGTTTATTAGGAAAGCTCATACCAAAATTTAATAACTATCCTCCTTATATCATCCATATAGAGAAGAATTGAAGTATAAATGATTTATTAATGTTTGCCTAGGAACACATGACACAAAGGGGTCACAATGAGTTATGGTGTTCATGTCATACATGCGAAAACATGCATCTATATACGATCATTCTGGAGAAGTGGAGACTCATTTTATCATGTACGATTTCATGAATAATTACACACTATGGACACATCACGGAGAGGAGGATCTTATCGAGGATGTTGAATAAGAAGCGGGAAATGAAGAGTCAAAAGATGAAGGAGATACGGAGCACCAACATGCATCCAAACATGTTGAAGAGGCCAAACATGATGAAGAGTTTGTCGAACATGATGACGATAATGCAGACAAACGTGATGAAGAGGCCGATGTGAGGGCCACACATGATACGTCCAAAATGCATCGTAATTCACCCCTATCCATTGATATATTTCATGTTATGATGCTATTCTTATGTTGTTTTGGCTTGTTTTACACAGTTTACAACTTTCCGATGCCGAAGCAGCAGACACATGATTCAGCAGTAAAAAGTTGGCGCAGAGTTGCTGAATCAGAAGACCTCCAAATTACCTGAAAATTGATGGAGGTTATTTTCCAATAAAATGATGGAGGCACGCAAAACAAGAGCCAGAGGGGGGGCACCAGGTGACCATGCGCCCCCCTGACGCGGCCCCCACCACGGGCGCGCCGGGAGGCCGCCTGGACCCCTGGGGCCACTCTCGGCTCCCCCCTTTGGCCTATTATTCCCCGTCATCCGAAAACCCTAAAAGAGGAGGATTTTCGCGAGTTCCGCCGCCGCTTCGTGGCGGAAACCTACAGAGAAGAGAAGACATCTCCGATGGGCAGATTCCACCGGGGAGAACACCTCCCGGAAGGGGAGATCATCTCCATCGTCATCACCATCGTCACGGGCATCATCAAGATCATCATCAACATCATCCCCAACATCAGCACCATCTCCACCACCATCCTATCTCGTCCCACAATTGCAACTCGTGTTGTAATATGTACTATCTATCCTCTCTACTCTACCGGTGTTGATTACTCCTTTTTGGCGAATGCTATTGAGTTTTGTTGGAGAAATATTGTTATGTCCAGATTATTTATCATCTATTTATCACCACTGATCATGATCTATTTTAAGTCTTGTGAGTAGTTACTTAGTTCTTGAGGACATGGGAGAAGTCTAGTTGTTAGTAGTCATATGATGTTGAAGTAATATGTGTTGTTTGATATTTCAGTTGCGTTGTTATTTTCCTAGTGGTGTTGTGTGAGTCGAACACTCAACACTTCGCCTTTCTAAGGACCTAGGGGAATACATTGTGTATAAAGAATGCTTATGGTCGGTTGCCGGAGTGACAAAAACCTGAACCCCAGTTCGCACTCTTTTGCACAAGGGAGTAATGGATCCTTGATCGTATTGTTATGGTTAGGCTTTTGCCTTAATTTCTACCTTGTATTTGCGGATGCTTGCAAGGTGTTTAATCAAAAGAGTGCACTTATCTTAGTCTAGAAGGTGTACTAGCATAGATCCACCCACTCAACACTTATCAACAAAAAACATAGTACCGATACGGAATATGGCGAAAGCACATGACTATCTCTCCCGTGTGTCCTCAAGAACTCTTTAGTCTTTATAAGTTCAGTTGCTAGGCTTGTTCTTTGTTCAAAAGTATTGGGCCACTTGTTTCTCCTCAACATTATTTACCTTGTTTGTTTTTACCTTCTTGTTGCTTATACCGAAAACCCCTAAAAAGTTATCTTTCAGTGCCTGCAGTTATTTCTTTACCAAAGTCATTTACCAATACCTTCTTCTCCTCGTTGGGTTCGACACTCTTATTTATCGAAAACGCTACAATCGATCCCCTACAGTTGAGGGTCATCACCACACTGTTCCAAGGCCCACATGTTCTAGAGCTATTTCTGAAGAGGACTACTAATGAAAGAGAGGTTCATCGAGAGGCCGGAAAAGTTGGTTAAACTGGAGGATGCCTCGAGAACTCCATTGTATCCCAGTTTCAAAGATGATCATACAAAATTTAATGACGCTCAAACTTCTTGAAATCAGGCAAAATACAAAAGTTGAGATGCAAGCTTCGATGATCTATTGAAGTTTCTACATGAAGTTTTCCCCAAGGGGAACACATTGCATGTTAGCATCGATGAAGCCGATGATCGTGTTTCCTCTTGATTTGCCGTATGAAAGATAACGAGTATGTCAATGACACAATTTCCAAAGTGCCATGAACCCAGATACAAGTGTGGAGAGAAATCTCCTCATTAGGTTGTTTGGTACTTTATGCTCATTCCTCGTCTGCAACGTTAACGCCTCCGACTGATATCATTGTCGCTTTACATTCCCTCGCCACTCCACCTTCAACCAAACGCCACTACCATTGGTTCTATCGCTGCTTCTACCATCCGTCTAGAGCGTCTACGCCCTCCTCGTGTAAAACATCCCCATCATTGGAAAGGCATGCGTTAGAGACAATCCAATAGTCTTTGAAAAGGTTGTGCATTATGGCTTAGTTACATTATTTTTGTGCTATTTAGGATTCTAGTTGTAAAAGAAAAGGGACCATTTTGTCATTTATGTTTAATTTAGGGTCCTTTTCACAATACTGTAATTGTTTTCTAGTAAAATGTTAACTTCTAAAATTTTGAGTTTCTAGCCTGATCTGCCATCTCTTTCCGTAAACTAGGATAATAATTATTATTTATGCACTACGGAAAACATACCTAGCGAGCTTCACATACATTCTTTTGCATATACGTACATCATAATTATGAACATTAACAGATAGAAGAGGAAATAAAAAGTATAATCCTACAATAATATTCACCAAATCTCACACTGAATGTTTTGACTAAAATTACTTAGTGAATTAATGGGTCATATTGAATATCTAAACATTCTTACATGCATGAGTGGCGTTTACTCCCATATTCAACTATTTGGCTCGCTACCAAATAACCACCATCTCCTCCGCCAGCGACCGACGTAGATTTCTCTTTGCTTCGCTTCAATCCCACCCACCCTCAATCAACCATTATAATAAATGATTTAATTACTTACAATCACTAAATAAATTATACAGTTCATACCAAATATTCAAATGTTTATACACTTGTGATGGTGTGTGCTCTCATTTTAACTAACCACTTCCTACTAGAATAATCAATGTCTCCCCTTCCCGTGAGTATCATCATTGCCGCCTCGCCACACCGTCCTCAATTAGCTGCTATCACCACTGATTCTATCGTTTTTTCTACCATTCATCTCCCTTTGTAGGCTTTCGCCACATTCTTTTTCGCCTAGAACATCGTCGGCGAGATATTCAATATAGACGATGGCAATCGAGTCTTTAAAGGGGTTGTTGTGATAGGCTCCTAGTTCCAGAAGGAAGAAACATTGTTGTTATTCATGTTTCCATTAGGGTTCTTTATGCAATATCATAACAATGTTTCACTTAAATGTCAGCTTCTACGACCTCTGCATTCCATTTTTACATGCTCTATGGCATCTCTTCTCGTTTTCAAGCTTTGGACTCCTAGCAATATAACTACCATCTTCTCCGTCCACGGTTTACCAGGCCTACCATTTTGCTTCGCCTCACCAACGATCCTCAAAAATCACTATCATCACCGGTTCTATCGCCGCTCATGCCATCCATCGAGCCCTCCTTCGGCCTACCATCTTCTTCGTCACGTGGAAACTCCCACCCATTAACCCTACCTTTTTGCATTATGAAGTTTGATCATCATCTTCATCGCCGTCAGTTGGTGAGCTCCACTTTGCGTTGTTGTCGCACGTCTAGAAATCAACTGCCATTTCGTGAAATGGCACTGGCCCTGTGCTTTAGAAAAACAGATTAAAAAAATTGAAGTCCGAGGTGCATGACATAAATTCCATCCGGTTTTCAACCACCGCTCAAAACCTTCGCAACCCCTCTGCTCCCGCCATGTCTCGATCTCACGCCAGCCGCCCCTTCCGCCCGCTGGAGCGGGGTTTGCTGCCTCCGCACCGCCCACAATAGCACCGCCATTCCCAACCGTACCTGCAGTCCGCCATCATCCTCCTCCCCGCTACCAAAATAACCACCATCTCCCCCGCCAACGATCAACGTAGATTTCTCTTTTCTTCGCTTCAATCCCACCCACCCTCGATCAACTGTTATAAAAATTAATTTAATTAATCAGAATCACTTAATAAATTATATACTTCATACCAAATATTGAAATATTTTTACGTGTGATGGCGCGTGCCTTCATTTTAAATAACCACTTCCAACTAGAGTAATCAATGTCTCCCCTTCCTGTGACTGGCATCGTTGCCGCCACGAGGCACCATCCTCAACTAACTGCTATCACCGCTGATTCTATCACTGCTTCTACCATCCATCTAGCCCTTTGTAGGCTTTCACCGCCTTCTTGTTCGCCTAGAACATCGTCGGAAAAGCATTCAATATAGAAGACGGCGATCAAGTATTTGGAGAGGTTGTTGTGATAGCCTCCTAGTTCCAAAAGGAAGAAACATTGTTGTTATTCATGTTTCTATTAAGGTTCTTTATGCAATGTCATAACAATTTTTCAATAAAATGTCAGGTTCTACGACCTTTGCGTTCCGTTTTTACATGGTTTATGACGAATCATCTCATTTTCAAGCGTTGGACTCCTAGCAATCTAACTACCATATTCTCCGTCCATGGTTTAACGTGGCTACCATTTTGCTTCGCCACACCATGCATCCTCAACAACCACTATCATCGCCGGTTCTATCGCCGCTCATACCATCCATCGAGCCCTCCTTCACCCTACCATCTTCTTCGTCCCGTGGTGTGACGCCCCCAAAATCAAGCCGTATACGGTAATCATAGACGCAGGGTACACGGTCGAAATCAGGGTGCCACGATGAGAATATCACATAACAAAACTAGACACAAATAAGATAAAACTGATATTACAAACCAGGGATCACAAGGATCCGAATACATAAGTTATACAATCATAATATCTGAGTACAGACATAGTCAAGTTTTTCATTAAGAAGGCTAGCATAAATAACATCAGAGGTAGAGATCAAAAAGGCGAGGCCTCCTGCCTAGGATCCACCGAACTACTCCTGGTCCAGGTCAAAGGGGGTCTCGACGTAGTAGTAGCCACCAGCGAGGTACTCCTGCTCCTGAGCTCCAACGTCGACTGCAGCGGCCGATCAGGCAAAACAAAAAAGGGGGAAATAAATCAAGGGTGAGTATCTAGCATACCCGCGAGTCTTACGTCCGCTACTAAGCATTTATGCATTTGTATCAAATGGAAAGGGGAGGCTGTACATAGTGGAATGCATGGTGGAAAGTCAAAGCAAGGAAGAGAAGGTAGGCCTATCGAAGACTAGAATCTTCCAACGATTATCTAAGCACAAGAAGAGAATAGCCAATAGTTCATATAAAGCATAAAATAACAATGCAGCAGAAGTTGCTGCATCATTGTATAATAGTAAGTTGTAATTATTAATAATTATCAATGCCTCCAAGATCCCCTCCTGGACTTCCCTGCGAGGAAGAGAAACCGGAACCAACAGTTTAATAGTAGTAATTTGTAGGAGTAGGCTCTGTGACGGGGATCAACCCCGGCAAATCCCATGGTCAGTGACCCTGGGTTAGTCATAGAGATAGGCACAGGTTCGACGATACTCGTCGGCTAACAGGAGAAGCACTTCCTGCTCGATATTATTACGTGAGGGGGCGATTACAGTGGAGGCCAAGGCGAGTTCTCGCAAGGCTAGGATGAGTAGATGTGTATTGATTTGTCCTGGACGTCTCCCCTCCTAGCCTTTATATACTAGGCTAGGTCTCGGGGAGTCCGTGCTAGGTTACAGAGGTAGTTTCCTAGTTCTATTCTTGCCTTGTTCGCCAAGTTGCGCCTTCCATATTAGTCGCGGACTCCTACGTTGGTGCCTGGTTTGGCCAATCGCGGGCTTGTCGTAGCTTTCCAACGGGCCTTTTGTCTTCATGCGCACCAGGTAGTCTCACATGTAGAAGTCGTCAGGTCACCCCCTCGTTAGTAGCCCCCGAGTGCCTGGGGGACTTGAAGAGTCGCGCAGGGACTCGAATTCTTCTACGCTTTACTGTTTGAAAGAGTGGAATCACCATGGGTCGCTGGCAGCTTTGAGCCATGACAATATCTGTTTCGAGGGATTGCTAAGCTGAAAGGTCCCAAGGAGTCGACTAGTCGAGCCTTGGTGAATTGTGCTAGTGACAAATACCACAGTATCCCAATCAAGCTCATGTCCCTCGACATGAACTTGGAACACTGGTGTCAAGCAAAGTCATCCCGCTGTAGGTCTTATAGGATCAATTGCCGCCAGTTTAAGCACATAGCCTGAGCGCGTCCGCTCGGCTCTTTCTATCATGCGAGCGCATGGAAAAGTTCGGGAGTGAAATCGCTCTGCGGCAAGTCCTGGCCCGGCCGTTCTGCGCAGCGAGGTCTTACCGACACTCTAAGCTTGCGTGGCATCTGGGTACAGTGTGTCGTAGTCCAGGTATAATTTTTTGTTTTGAGGGACAGAGACTGATTTAGCAATGCACCAACTTGGAATAAACAATCAAGTGAGCTGTTTTAGTCATCACTCGCGGAGCTCGTAGTGAACTCAGGCGAGTAAAATAAGATAGCACCCACTCGGAATGCCGTCGAGTGCGCGAGTAAGTCATGCTTGCTGAATTGATGAGTCTTTTTCTGTGAGTGGTCACTCGAATACGTTTCTGCATTTGGGGTGAGGGAGCACCCGAACTCTGAAAGTATGTTGTTTTCTGCCGGTGCGAGTGATCACTCGAGCACATCTTTGCCTTCTGGGTGAGGGAGCACCCGGACTCAAAAGGGTACTCCCAATGGGAGTAAAAGATTATTTGAAATAATATGGAAAAGCTTGTGAAGAGCCGAATGCTGACCGAAGATGCGTGCTTGAGACGCGTTTACTGGTCTTCCTGACAGGTTGGGTCGCCATGTCAAGTGAAAATGAAGTGACTTGACGTCTGTGGCCCGAAAATTTCGCGGCGCGTGATGATGGCCCTCGTTTTTCGCGTGCGGTGGGCGGTATGGTTAGTGCGCCGGTTGAGTTTTCCATGTTTCTCGGCTATCGTGGGATCGTGCCACGTCTGCTGGATTCCACAATGAGTGGTGACGATTTGCTTGCTCCGTCTATTGTTAAATACCTGGGGGTCTTGGTGTGTTTAGGTTTTCACCCAGCCATTGCCTTCTCCTTCCTCTCTTTCTTCTTCCTTCATTGTTCTTTGCCTTCCGCCTGTCTTTTCGTGCGGCTTGCTAGTTAAGATCCATGTCCAAGCGCCCTCGTAGTGCAGCACAAGAGTCGGCGAGGATGACCGGTAGATGGGAGCGCTCTGCTTTTGGAGTTGCAGATCTGGATGAGCTGGTGGCCGACTGCGTGGTGGCGCGTGATGCCGCTCGGATTCCTAGTGATGAGGAAGTTCCTACGCCCCGTCCAGATGAGCGGGTATGCTTTTAGAGTTTCTTCCCTCGTGGTTTTGCACTTCCCATTCATCCTTTCCTCCGGGAGTTGTTTTGCGCCTACCAGTTGCAACTGCATGATTTGACCCCCAATGGGATTCTGCACATTGCCTGTTTCATTACGCTCTGTGAGGGTTTTTTGGGAATCTATCCCCATTGGGGCCTCTGGAAACGTCTCTTCAATGTGAAAAGGACAAATTCTGAATATGCCATTGGGGGCGTGGGTATTTACATTAAGGAGAAATCTGTCTATTTTGATCTAGAGAAGCTAGACTCCGTCTTTTCGTGGCGGAGGAGCTGGTATTATCTGAAGGACCAATGTGTTGAGGGCCAGCGGCTTGGTCTGCCCCGTTTCGATCCTTCTGCTCGGGCGGTTAAGCGATTTTCATGGGCCCATCCTTTGTCTGCTCTCGAGTCATCTCTCGTGGAACCGTTTGTGCAAAGGATTACTACTTTGAAGGATGAATTGACTGGTGGCAGCTTATCTCCGTGTTTGTTAAGAGACGTGTCCAGCCGCTTCAGCATCGGGTACGTCCCATGTGGTAGTACACTGGGCCTGATGACTCGACCAAGTGTTCACCCAAGGAGTTTTCCGATGACGACCTTTTGGCCCGGGTTCAGCAAGTCACAAAGTGCACGAGCCTTGGGGAGCAGAGTCTTGTTCGTCAGGTACTTGACGACCTTACTCTGCTGACTTGCCACTTCCCCAGGTACTTGTCTTTGATTTATTTTTGTTCTGGTGAATCATTTCTGTTGACTGCTGATGTTGGTTTGATCTGTAGGGTCACGTCCCTTTGTTGAACAATCCACCGCAGCCCGAAGATGCGGATATACTCGATGAACCTGGTGAGGTTGATCCTGTGCCTGCGGGTGGTGGGGGTGCTTCTGGCGCGTCGGGTGCTGTTGCTATCGAGTCCGCGGGTGCCCCACCATCAGTTGCTGATAACTCTGAAGGTTCAAGTCCTCTTCGTGTCAAGCGCACTCGCCCTGCGAGTGGTCGTGACGCGGAGGGTGACGGTGACAGCTTGCCAGCGGTCGTGCAGCCCGTTGCGCCGTGTCCTCCTCCTGTTGCGTCGAAGAAACGCAGGTTCGGGATGTTGCTGCATCCAGGCGCTGCGCCTGCTGGGTTAGTTTACATTTTCTCTTTGTCATCTCTTATTTTGATTGCTTTGGCTGGTGTTTCTAAGGGTAAACTGTCTTGTAGTACTGCTCCTGCTCCGGCTGCTTCCTCTGCGAGTGTTGGTGCTGTCTCTGCTCCTTCGACTGATTCTGGTGCTGCGTCTGGTCGATTGGCTGGTTTTGCCACTCCTACGGCTTCGGGTGCTAGGACGACTCCTGTGACTGCAGGCGCGGAGGGAACTTCTGCGACTGCTCCGTCCGGGGGATCCGCCGCGGCTGTTGCGGCTCCTGAAGGGGACTTTCCTCCAGATGTTAAGCCTGTGATCCCTGAGGAGCACTTCTTGAAAAGGCGAGATCTTTCTGCCGAGGATTAAGGAAAATTCTTTGATCGTATGGCGGAGTAGGTATGTGGCTTCTTGCCCTTCTGTGTTTTGATGTAGTAGCCCCCGAGGCTACAAGCAGTCATTTGTGAGTGGTTGTAGTCTGTGGTTTTGGTCTTCGCTTATATGTATTGGGAGCACGGCAATGCTCCCAATGGGAGTAGCCCCCGAGGCTGCAAGCAATCATTTATGCTTGATTGTAGTCTTTGTTTTTCTTCTTTCCTTTGCTCTTGTCTTGACGTATTTGCTTGGGTGCAGCCTTTGTTCCGGATGTGCGAACGTGTGCTGTCTGAAACTGATCGGTGGCGACGCGCTCATGACTCGGTTCAAGGGAGCTTGACTGCTATGAGACGTGAGATCCTGATTCTTGGTTTCTTGTTTCTTTTGCTCATTGATTTTGCCTGGCTGATGTTTTTTTCCGTAGGCCGCAAGAAGGGTGCTGACAAGCGGGCGGAGGCTTCCAAGAAGGAGCTTGCTGAGCTTCAGGCCGCCCTGGAGTCCAAGGAAAAGGAGCTGCAGGCGCAGCATGGCGAGCTCGAGCGGTTGCGGCGGGTGGAGCAACACTTTCTCCAGGTTGATAAGGCTGAGTGTGAGCGTCTGCGGGATTTAGCGGGCGCTTTGACTGGTGAGTGTGCTTTTCCTTTCGTCCGTGTACTGGGGTTTGTTTGTCTCTGAGTTTTTCCTTTTTCCAGGTTATGCGGGTATTGGAGCGGTGGATGTTGCTGCTGCAGGTTCGGGTGTTCTCCGTGGCTCTGTAGATGCTTTCTCGGGCGCTGTTGTGGTTGTTGGCAATGTCTGTGCTCGGGCTTCAACTCTCCTGAAGCTTCTCCATGAGCATATGTTCCCAGATGCGGTGGAGCGTCCTGAGGGTCTTGATTCTCTGGTAGCTGCCTTCGGTCCGGATGGTGATCAGCTGGAGGGCTTGGTTCGTGAGAACGTGGTGAGTGGGCTTGCCACGTCTATTGTTGTTCTTCTGGGCCATGGTCTCCCTATTGAGGATTCCATGGTGGATACTTTTCCTGATTACACTAACGAGCAGAGTGCTCGGGCTACTCGGCTGGCCCGCTAGCTGCAGCTGGTCGTAGAGGCGGACAATTCTGCAGCCAAGGAGTAGGGTGACCCTGTTTTTGTTTTGAGAACTTTCGGTTGTAATGTGCCTCCTCCGGGACGGCGGATCTAATTCATGGACCTGCTATGTTTTCATGTGCTTCTTGTTGCCTTGTTTCTTTTGACTTGTTTCTCTTTGCGGTAGGCCATCCCGGGCGTTTCTCGGGCTTGGAATTTACTGAGGGAGGATGCTCGCGGAGGTTCTTACGAGTCCGTTTGCTTGAGGCTGGGAGAGGCCGAACGTGAGGTCGTTCGACCGAAAGGTGTTGTTGCGGTCCATCGCTCGAAACGCGAGCGTGCTGAGGCTGTCTTGGATGGCTTGGCATCTTGGATGTTGAAGATGTCTGACCTTCTGAAGAGTGAGTTTGCTTTTTTCTTCGACCGCTCGACTACGCGATTTCTTTCCTTTGTGCTCTGCGGCTGGCCTTTGTTCTTCGTTGTGAAGTGCTTGCTGGGCGTTCTCGCTAGGAACAGGAGGCAGTCCAGTCTGAGTTGCTGCGGCTGGAGGACCCAGTTGTGCAGGCGAACAATCCTTTCTGGATGGACAGGGCGTGTGCTCGGGTGTTCGCTGTTTTGCGGATGCGGGTTGAGAGGGTACCGCGGGCTCTTGAGTACTGCCGCGGAGTGTTTGGCAGGATTTTTGCTGAATTTTACCCTTTGGATCCTGTCCCTTCATCTCTTGAGAAGCTTTGTCGAGTGTTCTCCCAGCCTGCGGATCTTCGGCGCGTAGTTAATCACCAGATTTATGCGGGTGCTCGTTGTGCTTTTGCCTTCGTCCATAGTCATTGGCCGGGGGTTGACATTATGTTGGCAGCTCGAGGTCCTCCTGGTGGTCGAGCTCAGCCTATGGACGACCATTACGCCGTGGCGCATGAGCCTGCAAGTGAAGTTGTGAAGTGGGTGGTCGAAGATAATGACCGTCGGTTGGGTGCTCTGTGTAAAGTAAAGTCAGAGCCTGGGGATTATCCCTTTCTTGGCACGTTCCTTTGCTGAGCAACGTTTTGTTGTTGTTCTATTTTGCTTTACTTTGTTTGTCTGCTGTAAATCAAACTTGCGTGGTATAGGTTTGTCTTGTCGGCTGCTGAGTTTTTGGGCGGGGGGTCCTTTCTTGCCGATTTTTAGAGTCGTGTATGCGAAGACACCTCGGGGGGTGGCTGCTTCGGCGAGCCCCTGAGTGCTAATTTTTTTATAGTCGCGTTTGCGAAGAACGCCTCGGGGGTGGCTGCTTCGGCGAGCCCCCGAGTGCCAATATTTTAGAGTCGCGTTTGCGAAGGACGCCTCGGGGGGTGGCTGCTTCGGCGAGCCCCCGAGTGCCAATTTTTTAGAGTCGCGTTTGCGAAGAACGCCTCGGGGAGTGGCTGCTTCGGCGAGCCCCCGAGTTCCAATTGTTTAGAGTCGTGTTTGCGAAGAACGCCTCGGGGAGTGGCTGCTTCGGCGAGCCCCCGAGTGCCAATTTTTTAGAGTCGCGTTTGCGAAGAACGCCTCGGGGGGTGGCTGCTTCGGCAAGCCCCCAAGTGCCAACTTTTTAGAGTCGCGTTTGCGAAGAACGCCTCGGGGAGTGGCTGCTTCGGCGAGCCCCCGAGTGCCAATTTTTTAGAGTCGCGTTTGCGAAGAACGCCTCGGGGGGTGGATGCTTCAGCGAGCCCCCGAGTGCCAATTTTTTAGAGTCGCGTTTGCGAAGAATGCCTCGGGGAGTGGCTGCTTCAGCGAGCCCCCGAGTGCCAATTTTTTAGAGTCGCATTTGCGAAGAACGCCTCGGGGGGTGGCTGCTTCGGCGAGCCCCCGAGTGCCGATGAAAAGAGCTTTTGGAAAAAAAAATCAATATTCCTCCTTTGTTTCTTACATGAGGGGGGGGCTTTTGCTTGAAGGCAACCCCTTTATTTGCATCGATGGCTTAGTAGCCCTAAGGATGATAGATTGATGTGGCTCCCTTTTGCTTCTATGGTAGGGCCTCTTCCTCTGATGATGTGGCTCCGCTGGCTTGGTGTGCTCCGAAGGTTTCTGATATTTTGTCGAACTCTTTGTCGCAGCGATCTGATCTGACGAAGCTGCCGCTGACTGTGATCACTCCTCGCGGTCCTGGAAATTTCATCTTGAGGTAGGCGTAGTGTGGCACTGCCATGAAACGCACGAACGTTGGTCTTCCTAGGATGGCGTGGTATTGTGATTTCCAGTTGACCACTTCAAAATCCAATGTCTCTTTGCGGAAGTTGCTCGTGCTGCCAAGAACCACCTCGAGACTTATTTTTCCAAGGGGGTATACTGCTTTCCCTGGCACGATTCCGTGAAACGTTGTGCCTGAAGTTTTTAGTGCTGAGTTTTGGATGAGCATTTCTTCCAGGGTTCTGGTGAATATGATGTTGATTCATATGCCGCCGTCCATGAAGACACGTGACATGTCGTAGTTTCCGATTCTTTCTTCGAGTACTAGTGCGGCGTGTCCTGGGCGCGGGATGGTTGGCGGGTGGTCTTCTCGGGAGAAGGTGATTTCAGTCTCGGACCCGCGCAGGTATTCTAGGACAGCAGGGTGCAAGGAGACCGCGAGGAAAACTTGTCTGGTGACCTGCTTCTGCTGCCTGTTTGATGGTCTTCCTTCTTGTATCATGTAGATCGGCCGTGCGCTTCTGGGTATTTTTCTTCCTCGGGTGTTGTGCTTTGTTCTTCGATTACTGCTACTTGCCTTGTTGGTATTGCAGGCGCTGGCGGTGCGTTGTGGGCGATGGTTCCGACTGCTACGCTTGCGAGAGGCTGTGCTGCTGTTGTTGTAGATCAGTTTTTTTCTTCTGAGAGCTCGATGAATCGCCTGTAGTCCTGAGGGTGTGCCCTGATCTGAGCTCTCCGCGCTCGTTTCTGAACCCGTGTATTGTGCACGGTCCGTCGAGCTGCTCTTTAGCCGAACGATATGCTCGGGTGTCGTCTTGTGGCTGCCTTGTTCTCCAGTCCCGTTTTTGAATTTTGGGTGCTTCTTCTTGGTTGTCCCTGTGCTGTATTCTCCTGTCATCGCGATGTCTGCCTTCTCTGTCATCTGGGAAGCCGGCCGCGACCATATCGGGTCCTCTGTCATCGTAGAAGTTGCGCCTCGGGCGTTTTCTTCTTCTGTCGAATCCTCTGTCGCTGGTGTGGTAGTCGTAGTCGCGTTCTGAGCGCGCTGTTTGGATCTCCGAGTCGTTCTGTATGGAGTCTTCTCCATCTGCCAAGTTGTTGGCTTGCTCGAGCAGTCGTGCGAGTGTTTGGACTTTTATCTGCCCGAGCTGCTCCTTGAAGTCGATGCGTTGCAAGCCCCTCCTGAATGCGTCGATTGCGCTTTCGTCTGAAATGTCCTCGGCTGAGTTTTTGAGTATGGTCCATCGTTGGATGTATGCTCGCAGGGATCCTCTTGATCCTTGTATGCAGGCCCTCAGCTCTTCGAGTAATGCCATTCATTTTTAAGTGGACTTGAAGTTCTCGATGAAAGCACTGTGGAACTGCTTCCAAGAGTCGATTGATCCTCGTGGTAGGTTCTTCAGCCAGTGTCGTGCTGAGCTCTCGAGCATGAGTTGTATGTACTGCATTGCTGTAACATTGGTTCCGCGTTGGAATTTTACGGCCGTTAGGTAGTCGTCGAGCCATGCTTCTGATTCTTCTAGCCCGTCGTAGAGTTTAGCTTCAAACCTTTCGGCATCCTTGTTTTCCGTATGGACCGTGTGAAGCACAGTGCTCCGCATGGTTCTATGTTCTCGTCGGAAGCTTGCTCGTCCGAGTACTCTTCGTGGGCTGCTCGCCTTCGTCTTCCACGGTTGACTTTTCTTTGTGTTATGTCGTCGCGCACGTCTCGCCGATTGCTGTTGCGTCTGTTGTTGTTGTCGTTGATGTCGTGGTTTTTGTTTTTGTTTGGGCACTTGCGCCAGTCGTCGCTGTTGTCATCGTCGGGTGAGCTAGGTTCCCTGTCCGGGGTCTTCTCGCGTGGAGCTCGTCTTGCGCCTGCTCTTTTGGGCGCTGAGATGGCGTCTTTCATTATTTTGAGTGCCATCGTCGTGTTGTGATCTAAGCTGCCTTTCTTGCCTTTCTGAGCACGAGATAGGTACTCTTGGGCAGTGAACAGGGCTTCGGCTGGCGTGAGTTGCTCTTCCTCGTCGTCGTCCTCCTCTAGTTTGAATTCGTCATCTAGCTTGCGGGCCACCTTCTTCTTGTCCGTGCGTCTCAGATTGTTGAATCTGCATCTTGCTCGGATGGGGGAATCGTAGTCGGAGGAATCGCTTCTGCGGGATGCCCTGCGGTTATTTCTTGAGTCGATGGAAGCTTTTCCTTCCTTCTCTAATTCTAGGCGTTGCTGTCTTGCTCTCTTGGTGGCGTCACTTGCCAGCTTGTTGTATGCTCCGAGCTCGTCTCGTGATGCATTCTCCGGTAGTAGTTTGCCGCGTTTCACTGCGTCCCTCATTCTGGCGATTGCTTCCTTGGACAGGTAGATCTTTTCTACGTGATGGTCCTCTTTCGCCATGCCTGGGGTCTGATGCTTGCTGCTTTCTGGCTCGTCGCTCCTGCAATTGCTACGCTCCGTTCTTTGGTATATTTTCGTTGGTATGGTTCCTGGTTCTCCAAGGGTGACGTTGACCTGGCCAGTGTTGTCAGGATCACTGTCTTTGCTATTCGAGTGGTTGTCCTGGAGACTGCTCGGGTCGTCATCTTGGTTTTTGCCATCTGCGGTTGGCTTGTGGATGTCTGCCATGAATACATGGGACAGCGTCTTGAATGTCGTCTTGCTTCCGCGCGCGGTGCGCTTCTTCCAGGGACCACTCGAGTAGTCGGGCTGGGGGTCGTGGCTGACTCACGGAGTCGTCACGCGGGCGAGAGCTGCTTCGATTGTTGATGTAGGATCTGCCATCGCGGGTGCTCGAGCGCGATCCGTGAGACGGAGGGCTCCCCAGTGGTTGATGTAGATTTGATATGCTCCAAAAATCAGGTTGACTCCAGTGCGCAGGTCGGCGAATGCCGGTCGAAAGGCCGGAAGGTGAGCCTCAAAACCGAGGGATCCGAATAGATCAGAGTCTGCCCGGATCATAGAGTCGATGAGTGCTGATGAAGTCGCTGTCTTGACGAGTGCCGATGATGAGGCCGCCGAGATCGCGATTCCAACCTGAGAAGTTCCCACAGACGGCGCCAATTGACGGGGATCAACCCCGTCAAATCCCATGGTCAGGGACCCTGGGTTAGTCATAGAGATAGGCACAGGTTGGACGATACTCGTCGGCTAACAGGAGAAGCACTTCCTGCTCGATATTATTACGTGAGGGGGCCATTACAGTGGAGGCCAAGGCGAGTTCTCGCAAGGCTAGGATGAGTAGATGCGTATTGAGTTGTCCTGGACGTCTCCCCTCCTAGCCTTTATATACTAGGCTAGGTTTCGGGGAGTCCGTGCTAGGTTACAGAGGTAGTTTCCTAGTTCTAGTCTTGCCTTGTTCGCCAAGTTGAACCTTCCATATTAGTCGCGGACTCCTACGTCGGTGCCTGGTTGGGCCAATCGCGGGATTGTCGTAGCTTTCCAACGGGCCTTCTGTCTTCATGCGCACCAGGTAGTCTCACATGTAGGAGTCGTGAGGTCACCCCCTCGTCACTCTGGCTTCAGCATAAAGCGTCCTGTTACCGTGGACACGGCTATTCGAATAGATCAAACTCCCTGCAAGGGTGCACTACTGTTCAGGCTGCACTCTCGGATCTCCAGGGTGGCATACACCTTGTCAGGGAATGCCCCACCGAGGCTATCCGACACGTCGAGGCCCATCCTACGGCTCATCAGAGAGGTCCCCGCTGGTCTAAAGTCCTAAGTGCAAGGGGGTCTTGGACCGTCGCCCTCGCCCTCCGGGTCATTGTGCGCCAAGTAGATTCCACGCAACTCTTCCAGGACGTGGATCCGACCCAACCACAATGGTGACCTGGACGTCTTTTAGAGCTTTCGAACGAGACCACAACGTGGAGGGCCCACACCGTAATCCCACGTGAAGGTAGTGCGTACAGGACTTTGCGGCCTCTCAAGTCATCCACCTGAACCATTAGGCATTTTATTTTTACCTCGCGGGCAACCGTTATCGTTGCCCGACTAGTCAACACAACGGACAACTAACAACAGCTAGGACCACCAGTACATCGGTGCCTACCCTGTCGTCCCGTCAAAGCTCTCCGGTTACGGACAAGGTGAACCGTCTCCTTACCTTGTCTCGCGTGTGCTCCTTGAGAAGCTCGACTTTCGTGGTTTGGTATCTCATGACCAACGAGCAAGGACCAGGCCCACGATGGTATCTGCATGTCCTGCCGTCCTGATACAATACCTCTCGCGGGCATAGTTGGGTCACCCGGCTCTTACCTTTAAGGACAACCGTTGCTCAGGACCCTAGGTCGACTATACAAAGTCAGCAACGAGTGGAGTACGAGGATCACTCCTCGATGTCTCACACTTGATGGTGGCTCGACAGAGCCGAGGTAGGCGCCTTTGCCGGTGTCTGCATTGTACTGTACCTGTTGCAGTTATAATTATTTGTATCCGCGTCACTCCCCAGAGTGATCATGGCCCGCTATCTAATCCTAGTCGAATGGCAAAGCGCAGGGTTCACTGCTAAATAATGTATATAATTATTAGGCAGCATAGGATAAAGGAAGGTACATCAAGGGGCGGCAATGACAGGCTATGCAATTGAATTGGATTGTAACGTAGCAGCTGCAGCAATGCCTAGTGCAAGGACAGTACAGAAAGATAGGCGATGTCTGGGGAAGAGAATGGCTCTGCTTGCTGGAAGCTCGACGGTACAGGTACGATCGTCGTCGACGTAGTCGATCACAGGGGCATCAACAGCGGACGTCGAGACTACCGGACAATAAGAGAGGGGGAAGAAACAATAAATACACAGAAATAATAGCAATACAAATACAAGACATGGAAAACGTTAAGCTAGAGGTGAACTAACGCAGTGCTACACGTTGCAGACGAAACGGGAATTTTAACCGGCAATTTTTTTATCTTCTCCGGGTAAAGAAAAATTTGAATGTTTACTGTGAGACAACAACCCCACAGTCTTTTATTTCCAGAAATTCCAGGCCTGTTTAAATTCGCTCCCACATGGAGTCGAACCCAGGACCTGACATGCTACTAGGTTTGCTGCAACCACTAGGCTACATGCCTCGAAGGGAAAAAAAGTCTCGGGTTCGGTATGCTAGAGGGGGTGGTGGGTATATGGGTAGAGTATTCGTGATCGTCGTATTTTTCTGAGCAAGTTTCATGTATAAAGTTTTTTAATCGGACTTACGGTTTAAAATTTATTAATTTTCTAATTTAAAATCAATTTAATATAAATTCTGGAATTCTTTTATTAATTAAATAGAAACAATATCCACAATATTATTTGACTAGTCAACTGATAGGTGGGGCCTACATGTCATACACATCAGCATTAATAAATCTTTTTATTTATTTAAAAGGCCAATGGGCCCACATGTCATAGGGAGTTGCTATTTAATTTAATCTAATTTAATCAAACAGGGCAGAGGACCCACATGTCATCTGTAGGGGGGGGATTTGTGTCTGTTTTAATTAGGGGGGTTGACTTAATAGGGGGGTTAGCCCCTAATCTAAACCGGACCGGCTCCACTTGCCAGTGGGTCAAACCCACTGTGCCACATGCGGGCACGCCGACGGTCAGGGGCAAGACGGCAGTGCCGCTCCAACGAGGGAGCGGGGTTTGCGGCGAGGCGGGGGCGTGGCTCGGCGCGTCCAGGGCACGGCCTGCTGATATCTACACACGCTTCTATTCTTTTAGACTATGTTGGGCCTCCAAGCGCAGAGGTTTGTAGGACAGCAGTAATTTCCCTCAAGTGGATGACCTAAGGTTTATCGAACTCAGGGAAGTAGAGGTTGAAGATGTTCTCTTTCAAGCAACCCTGCAATTAAGATACAAGAAGTCTCTTGTGTCGCCAACACACCTAATACAACTAGGAGTTGTATAGGTGCACTAGTTCGGCGAAGAGATGGTAAAATATGGGTGATAGGTGTGGCAACACAAAGTAATATAAATCTGTAATAAAAAGTGCAGCAAGCAAACATGTAACAAAAGTGAGTGCAAACGGTGTCACAATGATGGAAACAAGGCCTAGGCTTCATACCTTCACTAGTGGCAACTCCCAACAACATTAACATAGCCTAATCACACGATATTTCCACTAAAACATGCATTGGAGACGTACTCGGACGTCATTCCATTGTGGTCAAGAGAGAACGAGAATTATGTAGGTCTACAAAAGCACACCTCAGAGTTCGTAGTTCTCAATATATGGATTTCCCAATGTCACCGCGGACATCCAAAGAGAGTACCATAATCACCACAACATATCTCAAGGATAGTCAAAGACAAGCACCAAGAGACTCTCAATCTTCAATCAACACACAAAACAGGAAATCACTCATGATAATATTCTTCTAACCCATGTCCAATAGACCACTGTCACCATGGTCTCGGGGATTATACTAGATAAGATCACGTGAGTATATCAATCTAATACATAGAGGAAAGGGAAATATCATGGGATCACTCTAGATTAACATAGCCGATGATCACAACTAAGATCACATCATGGGAGAGAGAGAAGAACACATAGCTACTGGTAGAAACCTCAGCCCCAAGGAGGGACTACTCCCGCATCATGGAAGGAGGAAGCAACGTCGATGGAGATGAATCCGGGGGCACTTCCCCGTCCCGGCAGGGTGCCGGCACAGGAATTCTGGTCCCCCGAAGCTTGTCGGCGATGGCGGCGGAGATCGGAATTGCTTCTGGAGAAAAGGGGTCCGGATTAGGGGTTTCCACCCCGAGGGATAAATATAGGCGGAGGGGGGCATCGAGGGGACCCACAGGGCAGCCAGGAGGGTTCCTGGCGCGGCCTAGGGTGGGGCCGCGCCAGAGACCCTTCTGGAGTCCCTGTGATGGCCCCCCTCCGCTGCCTTGGTGATTCCATAAGCTTTCGTGTCGCTGATTTTTTATATATTTTTTCCAGAATTTTTGGAGCACTTTTAATGGCCGGAAAACCTGAAATACAAAAACATCAGAAAACAGCAACTGGCAGCTGGGTGCACTAGGTTAATAGATTAGTCCAAATATGCTCAAAAGTGTATGAAAGTTCAAGCAACATGGCAAAGTCACGCAAAACATGCATGGATCAAGCAGAAATTATAGATACATTTTGGACGTATCAACATCCCCAAGCTTAATTCCTGCTCGTCCTCGAGTAGGTAAATGATAACAAGCATAATTTCTGTGGTGACATGCTACCAATCATATAAGAACTTTTAAGTAAAGCAATCAAGGCATGTAATTCAATTCAAGTCATAACAGGCAAGAGTCTATATTAGCATTGAAACAAGCAACATAAGAACATAAAGGTGCAAGAGCTCTCGCTGTCCGTGACTCGAATGTCTCCAAATGGTGTTTGTGTGCAAGAAAGGGGATAGGGATATACGAGAAAAAAGTATTTTTGTGTTGAGAACTCAATCTACTAAAGCTTCACACTTGGTCTTCTTTGGAATCTTATCTTGACTCATCCCCAGACCACTAGCCAGGTACAAGTCAAAACTGATCCACTCCTTTTCAATATTTTGAGCACTCATGCAATGGATGAGCGTAAGCAAGGAAGTTGACACTTAGGATGGAAAAGAGATAATAAGGTGGAGGAGGAAGACAAAAAGGTGTGAAAGGCTCACATCAATGAGGACAATCATAGGCGAGAGAAAGCCAAATGATAGATATGATGTGAGGAGTAGGGATTGCCATGCAACGGATGCACATATGAGCTAAAAACTCTCCAATGGAACTAGTGGGGGTGCATGCAACTTGCTTGCTCAATAAGACCTAGAGCTCATTTGAGGAGGCTCATCATTGGAATATACAAGCCAAGTTCTATAGTGTGAAGGTCCCCACATAGCTATATGTATGAATGATAATCTCTATGGAGTATAAGATATAAGAGGGAGTACGAGTGTGGATCTCTCAAAAGGAATAGTAGTGTGCCCCCTTCTCTCTTTTTATTTCTTTTTCTCTTTTTTCTATTTTTTTGTATTTTTTTGGTGGCCTCAATGGCTCTTTCTATTTATCTCATTTGTCCTCTTTGGGATCTTTTAATTTGTCCTCTTTGGGATCTTTTAATTTGTCCACTTTGGGATCTTTTAATTTGTCCACTTTGGGATCTTTTCCTCACTTTAGGAGCAACACTCTATATATTACAAAAAGTATAGAAGATCTTTCACACTTTACAAAGCACTAAAATCATAAAGAAGATGTAACCATCATGATGTATGCAAATGTATGCCTCTGCTAGTGTAGCAGGAACATGTATGACATGAAGATCAAGTCATGAAGAGGTGGATGTTGCATGGCAATGTATCTCGGAAAGGCTATGGAAATGCCTTGATAGGTAGGTATGGTGGCTGTTTTGAGGAAAGATATAAGCAGGTTTATGATGACAGAGCGTATCATGCCAAGGGTTCGGATGTACCGGCGAAGGTGGACACCAACTCTCGGAGTGAGAAGGAGGCAATGCACGGCACATGAGAGGCTAGCAAAATATGGGAAGGTGGAAGTGTCAACTTTCGAATACTCACATTAGTCCGAAGAACTCATGCACTTATTATCGGTAACTCTCAATCTAATAAGGAGGTTCACAAAGAGACAAGTACCCCGAGGAGGAGTGTATGGGGGTTTGGTTATCCTTGCGCATCCTCGACTCATGGTACGCGAGTGTACTCTAATATTCGACCCCTCAGAAGAGTAGTGATCCAACTAGTAGCTAAAGTTCTCAACTAATTTGTAGGTTTTTGAAAATAAACACGAATTGCCCAAAATACGATATCTATCACTAATAGGCTAAAGCTCTTGACACCAAAAGTCCAAACATTACTGAAGACAACACCTCAAAACTTTTGCAAGTTACTACTACAAAAAGAATAGCAACCTCAATTACCTACTTCAAGTCAAGACACAAAACTCAGTGCAACAGGCAAATTCTCTAAATAAGATAAACATGAAAACTAAAGAGAGTTCCAGCAAAAAACTAAAAAAAATCCAAGGCTCTTGCTATAGACAAAATAAGGCTAAAACTAGACATGGCAGTAGCTACGAAAAGATAAAGAACACACAACAGAAAAAAGATAGGCATGAAGAATCCTATGATGTCTTCTAGATTTTGAAAGTGGAGCGTGTTTTTCTCCCACACAAAGTAAGACGGGATATAACTTGTTATGAACAGCAAGCAAAGATAAAGAAAACTAAAAATAAAACCTAAGAAAAGTAAAGAGCGAGACGCTCCAAGCATATCACATAACGCATGAAGTGATAAAAATATAGTGAGACGAAGGACGAACTAATGATTGTTGATGGAGAAAGGAATGCACGGGGGCATCCCCAAGCTTAGACACTTGAGCCTCCTTTAATATTGTTGGGGATGCATGGGGGCATCCCCAAGCTTGAGCGCTTGACACTCCCGAATCTTCTTTCATCATCTTCCATCGCACACTTGAAAACTCCCTTCATACATAACTCATCATAAGCTGATTAGAGAGGTTAGTACCCTTAATAAATAAAAAAATTCCACTGGATATAAAGATATTCTTGAAGAGCTACTGTTTATCAGGATTGCCAAAAAATTTTGCAAAGAAAAAGCAAGCTTAAGGTTTGCAAAAGTTAGGAGAGACAAAACGTGGCAGAATCTGTGAAAAACAGAACAGCAGGTAGTAAAAAAAAATTTAGGGGTACTTCTGCAAGTCGAATCAAAAAACTCAGAACAGACACTGGAAATTCAATTGTATGGAGCACGTTGTCAAAAAAATTCAGATCAAAAAGATGATCTGGTGATTTTAGACTAACTTTTCCGTCCAAGGACAGAATCTGTTTTCTGGACAGCATGTCACAACTTTTGAACTTTCTTGCAATCGGAGGCTAGACTTGACACACAGATTGAAAATAAAGATACAATGATGTTGCTACAGTAGTAACAATCATCAAGACCACTAAAAACTGAAATTAAAAACTCAAAGTAAAGGTAACAAGGGTTGTCTCGCTAGAGCTCTTCCTTTATAGCCATAAAGATAGGCTTAAGATTTTAGTGATGCTCTCATAGGAATAAGAGTTGAAGCACAAAAGAGAGCATAAAGAAGCAAATACCAAACACATTTAAGTCTAACATGCTTCCTATGCAAAGGGATCTTGTAGAGAAATAACTCATTGCAGCATACAGATATTAGCATAGGAAGGCAAAACAAGTGCAACTTCAAAACCTTCAACATAAAGAGAGGGAACTTGATATTATTGAAATATATATAAGCATATGTTCCCTTCTCATAATAATTTTCAGTGGGATCATGAATAAACTCAGCAATATAAGTATCACATAAAACTTTCTTATCATGATCCACAAGCATAGAAAATTTGTTACTCCCCACATAAGCAAAATCCTTCTCATTAGTAATAGTGGGAGCAAACTCAACAAAATAACTATCACATGAATCATTCTTATCATGATGCACTTGTAAAAAATTATTCTTTATAGCATAAGTGTCATCACAATAATCATCATAGATGGGAGGCAAAGTATCATCAAAATAAATTTCCTCATCAAAACTTGGGGGGCTAAAAAGATCATCTTCATAAAATGTAACATCCCCAAGCTTATGGATTTGCATATCATTACTATCAAAAGTATTCAAAGAAGACATGCAAATAACATTACTACTATGATGAGTGTTATGCAAATAATAAAGCTCCATAGGCTTTTTTATTTTCTCTTCAAACACTTCATGTCCCAACTCAAGGTAGAGCTCATAAAGCTCTCTCATAATATTTTTGTTGTTTTCCATAAAGCCTAACTAGTGAAAATAAAAACAAGAAACGAAAAGATTTAATTGCAAGATCTAAAGATATACCTTCAAACACTTAACTCCCCGGCAACGGCGCCAGAAATAGCTTGATGTATACGCACGCTTCTATTCTTGTAGACTATGTTGGGCCTCCAAGCGCAGAGGTTTGTAGGACAGCAGCAATTTCCCTCAAGTGGATGACCTAACGTTTATCAAACTTAGGGAAGTAGAGGTTGAAGATGTTCTCTCTCAAGCAACCCTGCAATTAAGATACAAGAAGTCTCTTGTGTCCCCCAACACACCTAATACAACTAGGAGTTGTATAGGTGCACTAGTTCGGCGAAGAGATGGTAAAATATGGGTGATAGGTGTGGCAAAACAAAGTAATATAAATCTTTAATAAAAAGTGCAGCAAGTAAACATGTAACAAAAGTGAGTGAAAACGGTGTAACAATGGTGGAAACAAGGCCTAGGCTTCATACTTTCACTAGTGGCAACTCCCAACAACATTAACATAGCCTAATCACATGATATTTCCACTAAAACATGCATTGGAGACGTACTCGGAGGTCATTCCTTTGTGGTCAAGAGAGGATGAGAATTATGTAGGGCTACAAAAGCACACCTCAGAGTTCGTAGTTCTCAATCTATGGATTTCCCAATATCACCGCGGACATCCAAAGAGAGTACCACAATCACCACAACATATCTCAAGGATGGTCAAAGACAAGCACCAAGAGACTCTCAATCTTCAATCAACACACAAAACAGGAAATCACTCATGATAATATTCTTCTAACCCATGTCCAATAGACCACTGTCACCATGGTCTCGGGGATTATACTAGGTAAGATCAAGTGAGTACATCAATCTAATACATAGAGGAAGGGTAAATATCATGGGATCACTCTAGATTAACATAGCCTATGATCACAACGAAGATCACATCATGGGAGAGAGAGAAGAACACATAGCTACTAGTAGAAACCTCAGCCCCAAGGAGGGACTACTCCCGCATCATGGAGGGAGGAAGCACGTCGATGGAGATAAATCCGGGGGCACTTCCCCGTCCCGGCAGGGTGCCAGCACAGGAATTCTGGTCCCCCGAAGCTTGTCGGCGATGGCGGCGGAGATCGGAATTGCTTCTGGAGAAAAGGGGTCCGGATTAGGGGTTTCCACCCCGAGCGCTAAATATAGGCAGAGGGGGGCATCGAGGGGACCCACAGGGCAGCCAGGAGGGTGCCCGGCGTGGCCTAGGGTGGGGCCGCGCCAGGGACCCTTCTGGAGTCCCTGTGGTGCCCCCCCCCTCTGCTGCCTTGGTGATTCCGTAAGCTTCCGTGTCGCTGATTTTTTATATAATTTTTCTGGAATTTTTGGAGCACTTGTAATGGCCGGAAAACCTGAAATACAAAAACAGCTGAAAACCACAACTGGCAGCTGGGTGCACTGGATTAATAGATTAGTCCAAATATGATCAAAAGTGTATGAAAGTTCAAGCAAAACATCGCAAAGTCACACAAAACATGCATGGAGCAAGCAGAAATTATAAATACGTTTTGGACGTATCACCTGCGTACGGGGAGGGCGCGTCGTGCGACGAGCAGCCAGCGCAGGCATGCCGAGGAGTTCCACTCCCATCCATGGCGGCCGGAGTACGGTACTAGGCGGGGGGGGGGGGGGGTTAGCTAGGGGACGAGGGGGCGAGCGGGAACCAGTGGCGAACGACAAGCAGCTCACCACAGAGGCGTCGGGGATGGAAGTGGGTACGAGGAAGACGCGCGGCGGCCGGAATCGACGGAGCTCGCTGGCGGGGCAGAGTTTGAAGACAGGCTCGATTCGCAGGTCGTGGGGCGCTCCGGGGTCCTCGATGGCTGCAGGTCGGCGTGGACGTCAACATAGACGCGGCTGGACACCTTGGCTGGTCTCCTCGTCGCCGTTGGCCGTGGGAACCACGGCGGTGGGGCTACGGTTGCTGGCGGTGAGCTCGTCCAGACAAAGGCGAGGCGTGACGCGAGGAAGGAGGAGCATGGGCGCGGCTAGGGTTCAGAGGGAGGGGCTCGTGGGGGCTCTTATCGTCCCCGGGGAGCCGCCCGATGACCTCCACGGCGTCGGCCGGTGTCGTGGCCGGCGCGGATGCAAGCCACGCCATGGCCAGCTGTAACAACCCAGATTTCACAAAAATATTTCTTTTTGTTTTCAGTGTGGATTGTTTGATTGTCTGATTTTTTTGCGGTGTTTGCATCCCCGATTTATCGATCGGAGTTTATATTCCCACTCTTATCTCGTACCGGACGAAGACCGACCCTTGCCACCCTAACACTCGACCTATGCGACACCGGATTTCACCCGATCACCGTTGCAAAAACCCGCACGACACCAACCGTAGCTCGGATCGCGACGCGTTAAACATGTAACTTGCTTAGAATTTTGTGTAGATTATTAAAATGTGATCCTTTACCATGTTTGAGGTTATTTACATGTTGTTTGACTGCTAATTACACTGCTTACCACCATAAATTGTTGCTGTCATAACGTTTTAACCGTTGCTGTCATAACGTTTTAACCGTTGCTCTACTTAAAATGTTCTTTATATGTAACTTGATTACTTTTCGTGTACTTTGTGTTTATGCTATTGTTTGCTGTTGTTAACCAACCTAAAATATGGTTTAGAACAGAACAGTACCAAATGCTTAAATTGTCGTGAGGCACTTAGCGATATGCCATGTTTAGGTTGTGCCTCACTTAAATTGACTAGCATAGATAATTTATCTTATGCTTCACCTCTTGCCATGTTTGTTTGCTATGCCATGCTTGAGTGAGATGCCATGTTAACAACCTTTGATCATCTTGTGTAGCTAAACAACTTGAACCCTTGTAAATGTGCGGTATCGTCGTGTGTGACGAGTACTCCACTTAACCTGTTAGTAACCGCTCTCGACGGTAGGTGCGATGTCTCGTGTTACCTTCTTGTTGATGCTTGCTCGTGTTTGCCTCGTAGTAATAGATGCTTGCTCGTTGATTGCTTTCCAGTGTTTACCCTCTTGTGTGCTTCCGTGGGTACCTCTCGGAGACGTTGCGAGTTTGCGATCGGCTACACCTTCGGAACCCGACTTATCAACAGGCAAGGACTATACATTACTTATGATCTATTCTATTTCAACCAGCGGTTCGCATGCTAGTCTAGGTTAGGTTCGATGTTTGATCCTACCACATGTTTACAGCCTCTTTCAAACCAATACAGCCATGTCCCCTCCCAGCAAACCATGTACTACTATGTTACTATTGCTCGTTGCTCAACCCCTGCTTAGTATGCATGCTTAGGATTCTATGATGTTACCTCCTGTTACTCCTTGGTTTGGGCTATCACATTATTATATTGTTGTTGATGATATGATTATTGTAAATGTTGACTATATTCGACGAAGGATGGAAGGTCTAGGCTATCCCGGCCCGACGCTGTGTTCCATTCGAGTCACCTAGGATCCGAGTTCCGGGTATTGGTTTTAAGACTGAGCATGCCTAACCGCATGTGGGATGCTATGGGGTCCCCTTGTTTTACCTAGCTAGCTTCAAACATTTCTAGTGGTGGCCCAAGCTGATTTTACCATTTGAAAACCGCATGCATAACTGGTCTGCAGCCAATGGATTTAAAACAAACCGGGCTAGTGGGATGGTATATCCTGTTGGTCCAAATATGGAAGCTAGGGAGCCTGCCCGGGCGAGGGTAGGTTATCCCGACCTCGTCCAGACGGTAGAGACCGATTCGAGAGCGCGGTCGTCTTTTGAGTTGGATGTCGACTCACCGGGGGCCACCCGGATTTGTGCGTTGTTAGTTAGAGGGACCTGTCGTTTCGGATCTCTCGAAACTAAATAATAAAATGGTTGCCTGTGATGGGTAGCAACTGAGAGAGATGGGCGTGCGTGCGGAGCCTTGTAATGGGCAGTTGGTACACCCCTCCAGGGTTAAATATTTTCGAGAAGCCGTGTCCACGGTTATGGATGACTTGAGACCTACTCCTTGTTCATAGACAACAACAACTGAGATAATCTTAATATAACTTGATCAACGTGTGTGTGCCTTGACTGCTTCTTCTTCGTTGGGATGCGAAGAGGACAAGGATAGGATAAGTGTTATGTCTGCGTAAGTAGTTGATAGCAAGACGTGTTGAAGGCGATTCCTCATCGAATGCTTGGCTTCTTATCTTACTCTCTAGATCGTTATCCACTTCATAAATGCTAGTGCGGCAGCAACCTCACCACTTACCTCATCCTTACCGTAAACTACTAGTTGTACTAGAATGAAGAGTGATGAAGTCCTTGTTGGGTCAGATGACCACTACAGTTGGATGCTGAGTACTTATGTACTCATGATACAACCCCCAAACTCTTTTCAGGGTTCTGATCGACAATAGGTATGGTGATCGACGTTTCACGTGGAGACTCGACGACGACTAGTTAGGCGGATCCCGGCGGAGGGCCTGGACCCGTGTTGTTATGGGGATCAATGTTTTTCTCTTTGCCATTAGGCATTTGATTGTAGTCTGTACTCAGACATGTATCTTCCGCTGATGTATTGTATTAAGGCAGTTGTATGCCGATTGTATGAGATGTTGTATCCTTGTATTTGTAATGTTGTGATATCATGTTGGAAATCCGGGGCATATGACTTCGTCATATGTCGCGGTGGAACCGATATGTGCTTCGTCCCCGGATCTGGATGGAAACATCTAGATCTGGAACAGTACCGCATATCGGGCCTTACAACTTGGTATCAGAGCCTTACCAATCGTAGGATCCCTTCTCTGGCCGAAGTCGAGTCTAGACGAAAACTATTTTGTAGTTACTAAGTTAGTTATCGGAGAGTAGGATTCTTTTTACTCCTTACCCTTGCTCTGGTCAGGACAAGTGACTTAAGTGTTTTAATCTCGACTTATCCCCTTCAAACTTTAGGATCTCGAGTGTGTGGAGTTTCGGAGTAGTTACAATGCCTTGCTTGCAGGGTATTGTCTCGATTCCGACCTCAGGTTGGGAAATCCTGTAGTACCTTTAGCTCTCCGACTCCGGATAATATCTTGGTTGTCTATTGACCCTATTCCTCTTGTCTAGTATCCTCACGATTTCGGTGAGAATGCTTCTCTTGATCGTCGCTTTCAACTATCGTTCCTCCTCTTGATCCCTCGATGGTTTCGTTTTCCGACGTCGCCATCTCTCTGCGGAAAGTTTCTCGACAAAAGTTCGACGTCGACATGGAGCAAAGTCCCTTGTTAGTGGTGTTGAAGATTGTCGACTCTCTTTTATCCCCCCACCCTCCCCCGGATCGTCCAGGATCTCGGGACGAGATCCCTTGTTGGTGGTGTTGTATTGTAACAGCCCAGATTTAACAAAAATAAAAAATTTTGTTTTCGGTGTGGATTGCTTGATTGTCTGATTTGTTTGCGGTGTTTGAATCCCCGATTTATCGATTGGCGATTATTTTCCCCCCTCTTATCTCATACCGTACGAAGACCGACCCTTGCCACCCTGACACTCGACCTATGCGACACCGGGTTTCACCCGATCACTGCCGCAAAAACCCGCACAAGACCAACCGTAGCTCGGATCGTGACTCGTTAAACATGTAACTTGCTTAGAATTTTGTGTAGATTATTAAAATGTGCTCCTTTACCATGTTTGAGGTTGTTTACATGCTTTTTGACGGCTAATTACACTGCTTGCCATCGTAAAAAAAATCTGCCATAACTTTTTAACCGTTGCTCTGTTTAAAATGTTCTTTATATGTAACTTGATTAGTTTTTCGTGTACTTTGTGTTTATGCTATTTTTTTTGAATTTTAAGACTGTCAAGCATGAGCTCCACAGTAATTTATTGCATGGGAGAACCAAAGGTTCTCAAACAATGGTACAACTAAATAGTAAAACAGAACAATAAAGTAAAGGAAGAAGACTAATCCTACCTATACTATTGCAGTGAATTGATCCATGAAATCAATCTATTTTTAGGATCACCCTGCAATCTATGTGAAAGCAAGGTGATATCATGCACAAAGTGCCTTCTACAGGAATGAAAAGAAGGTCTCTCATTCCTGAAGGTCTTCCCATTTCTGACTATCCAGATACACCAGGAGGCAGTAAGCATGACCTCCATGAAGAAAGACTGACCAAATGAATCTTTGGCCTGTTGTAAACAGGAATGCAAGGATCCATTGCCCCCCCATGTAATTTGTAGATAGTTCCAAACTCTGCAACTAAAGTTGCAAGAGAAGAACAAGTGCAGTCTGTCTTCAAGATCATGTGAGTGACACATCACACAAGAATTATCCTCAGTGGGTGGTCTCCAGTGTCTCCTAACCAGTAGATCTTTAGTGTTTAATCTGTCAAACATCAAGAGCCAGCCAAAAACTTTTATCTTCATGGTGCACTTACTCCTCCATATCCAGGCACAAGATTGATCAGTTGGCATGTGAGAATGCATAAGATTGTAGAACCCTTTGGCAGTATAACCATATTTACCAGGCTAGTGCCAAGAATCAGCAGCTTGAGGATCTCTCTGAAGATTAGAAATCCAGTCCTTAAGACAGAAGTATTCATCACCAGCTTGTTGTGTGAGTGGCAAGTGAAACAAAATTTCTTCATCCTCCAAGCTCAAAAAATCATAAACAGATAGCTTGTCATCTCTCACAAAAGAGAAAAGATGAGGCAATCTATCTCGCAGAGGTCTACATGAGCCATTGATGCGCCACCCATCTGACCAAAAAAGTGCAGAATCCCCAGCATTGATCCTGACAGAGGTCACAGGTCTATATAGGTCACTTAGCTTAAGTATATCCTTCCACCAAAAGGATCCACAAAGCATTGTTGCATGTGGTACATTGCCATTATAATAAGTGTTCCAAATAAGGGAAACCCAAGGAATATTCTCCTTATTATAGAACTTATGCAAGTGCTTCAGAAGTAGAGCTTTGTTCTGAATTTGCAGGTTGACAATACTCAGACCACCTTTCTTTTTAGGCCTGCAAACAAGCTCCCAAGCAGCAAGGGATTGTCTTGGAGTATCAGAGTTTCCTCTCTAGAGGCATTGTCTCTGAATTCTCTCCAGCTGTTTGAAGATGCCCTGAGGGATAGCAAGACTACAAATGATATAAATGGGCATGGAGGAAATTACTGAATTGAGTAACTGAAGCCTTGCCCCTTGGTTCAGCATAACAGAACTAGCAGAGAGTCTTCTTTCCACCCTGTCTACCAAAGGCATCAAATCCTGAATTTTAGGCCTGGTAGTGCCCAGTGGTAGACCAAGGTAAGTGAAAGGCATTTGTCCAATGGAGCATTCAAACACTTTAGAAAGATGAGCAGTCATAGCCTCATCAACATTCAGGGGGATTAAAGAGCATTTATTGAAGTTCACTTTGAGACCAGTGGAAGCATGGAACCTGATAAGCATCTCCTTGATAGCCAACAACTGGGATTCATCAGCATGAACTACCAATATAGTGTCATCAGCATACTGAATGATAGGGTAATATGGATCATGAGAATCAATTGGCAGTGTCAGGATTTGATCATGGAGCATTTTATTGACTACTGATTGGAATAGATCAGCAGCCAATACAAACAACAGGGGAGACAGAGGATCTCTTTGTCTAACCCCTCTCTTGCAGTAGAACTGTTTACCAGGCACTCCATTCAACAAGATGGAGGAAGATCCAGAGCCTAAAATCTCTCTAATCCAACTGATCCATTTCTGACAAAACCCTTGTGCTCCAAAACCTGAAGAACAGCTTCATGTTCAATAGTGTCAAAAGCTTTTGCAAAGTCTAACTTCAGAATAAGAAGGGGCTTTTTAGACTGTTTGCATTGGTGGATATACTCAAAAGCCCATGCTAAGCAATCCTGATTAGATCTAGACTGAAGAAAGCCATATTGATTCAAGTGAATGCACTGTAGAATAACCTTCTGAAGTCTATTAGCAAGCAACTTTGTGAGGAATTTCAGGCAGGTGTTAGTCAGAGATATAGGCCTAAAATCATTGGGACAAACAGAAGCTAGCATTTTTGGAATCAAGGTGATTAAAGAACCATTAAGACATTCCAACTTGAGAGAGCCATGAGCAAACTGAGAAATCAGATTCATAAAATCAGATTGGATGATGGGCCAACATTTCTTAAGGAATAAACCATTGAACCCATCAGGCCCAGGAGCTCTGTCTACAGGGAGATCTTTGAGAACCTCATTAATCTCAGCCTGAGAGAAGGGAGTGGTCAAATCCTGCAAACCCTCCACTGGGTGGATTAAATCTGGTAAATTGAACTCCATCTGGATACCTTGGGAAACCCCCATTCTCTCTCTGTAAGAGCTCCACAACAGGTTGGCCATCTGCTCATGATCAGAGAGAACAGCCCCATCAGGAGCATGTAAAGAGAAGATGGAGTTCTTCCTCATTCTTTCAGAAGCCATAGCATGAAAGAATTTTGAATTTTCCTCTCCTACTTTAATATCCCTGATAGTACACCTCTGCCTCCAATATAAATATTGAAGTCTGAGAAGATGTTCATGGTGAGATTTCACAATTTTCCTGAAATTAAACTCAGGTCTAGTTAGGGGTCTTAATTCTTCCAAAGAATCAAAGGCTAACACCACCTGAGAGCACTTGAGAATGACTTTTTTGAGAGATGCCATATTGAAAGACCACTTCTTGAGAGCATATCTGAGCCTTTTAAATTTCTTAGAGATAATGGAAGCAGCATAATCAGCATCAATAGGAGCATTCCAAGAATTCTTTACACAATCCAGAAAACCTGGTAACTCAGCCCAATAGTTTTCGAACCTGAAACGATTACTCTTTGGGATATCTGTGTCTATGGACACAATACAAGGCACATGATCAGAAGAGGTCTTGGCCATGGGAAGGACAATTGTGTTTGGATAAACAGTGATCCAAGAACTAGAAGTAAAAAACCAATCCAATTGTTCCAGCAATGGCTCAGCATGCATGTTAGACCAGGTAAAAGCTCTACCTTTAAGTGGCAACTCAAGAATCCCAAGGTGGCCAATAATCTCATTGAACAGGAGGATGTCATTGAGATCACCACCAGGCCTGTTTCTGTTCTCGAAAGATCTGATGAAATTGAAACCACCTAACAATAACCAGTTGTCACCATCAGGAATGTTAAGATCATATAACCATTGGACAAATTCATCCCTCATAGGACCCTGGCAAGGTCCATAGACAGAAACCAAAGTCCAAGCTTCAGCATTATGAACCGAGGTGAAGGTGATGGTAATACCAAAACGATTAGACTCCACCAGTGTTCCATGAAACATGGATGAACACCAGAAGCTCCCACAGAAGGGGAAAAGCAAAATTGTCAAATCTACGAGGACAAAACTTTCTGACCAGACGTAGATCAAAATTTTCACACTTGGTTTCTTGCAGACAGAGAATGGAACATCCACTTTCATTAATCTTTGCTCGCACATCACACTGTCTTTCAGCAGAGTTCAGACCACGCACATTCCAGCACATAACACGCCAATTACGATAATGAGAACTATTCATACTGAACAAAGATGGGTAAAACAGAACTCATGTTTGCATAACAGACATGATAAAATCCAGTGTAGTCGTACCAAAAGATCGAAACATAGGGACCATAGTTCAAACTAAGCAAAAGACCACAATTACTACAGTCCACACTCCTATAGAATATAAAAGTTGTATCAATCATGATTAAACTTCAGGAGATGCTGGAGCAGACGGTCCCGCCATAAGCTTGGATGTAGTGAGGTCTTCAGGAGCGATGCCCATGTCCTGCATTGCACGGATTGGGGTGGGCGGAGGGATATGAAGATCATCTTCAGAATGTGCAGCCGGAGGAGCTTGAAGTCTTGGATTTTTTGCAAGTGGCTTCCTCAAAGGACTGGGCTTCATCTGAACAGCAGAGGTAGGCTTGAAACCCGACTTCTTAGCACAGCTTCTGGTAATTCGTCGTGTGGAGAAATCCACATCATCACGCACCAGAGGTGGCCGATTACGGAGCTTCTTACCAGCAGTAGGTTCCATAGCAGCAAGTACAGCAGGTACTGAAGAACTGCCCATAGGGGGAGGTTCAATTCTCAGAGGTTCAGCAACCACCACTGGGTCCTCATCAGCTTGAAGAAGAAGGGCCCAGTCTCCAGATGGAGGAAGTGTTGAGGGCAGAATATTGATACTTTTGGGGATGATCCGAGCAGAGATAGTTGGAAATAACTCCCTCATTGTTCGATCCAGGATCATCTCAAGAGGGAGAACTGGGCCAAACTGAACACGATGGATTTCCTCAATTGGATCCAGAACAATGACCTAAGGCTGGTATGGCACAATGGCCCAGTCCTGCACATTATAAACGGGCTCAGGATCCTCCACAATTGGCGCCTGGACTTCAATCACCTCAGAGTCAGAAGATGAACTGGAGCCCGCAGAAGAGTTGTTCTCTATGGAAATCTGGTCCTGTTGGGGCATAACACCAACCAGCTCATTCTCAGCTTCAACCTCTGCCTCCCAAGCAGGCCATCCAGCGTCATCTTCAGGTGCAGCATCATTGTTCCCTTGTTCATGCTGAGGTTGATGTTGCAGTACACCTTCATTCCAACCCAAAGCAGGGTACGGTGGGGCCCCCCAAGCAGGAAAAGGGGGTGGAATATGACGTGGCATGGGATGGGGATTTCCATCCAGTGGCATAAAGTCCTCATCTGCAGGTAGTACAGCATCCTCAAAGTTGGCAGTGAGAATATAGATTGCTGCAGTCCAAGAAACCACCGTGCCCCCCCCATTGAGCAAATTCCCTGAAGACCACATCCCTCGGCACAAGAGCATTTTCAAGGAAGGAGGCATGAACCAGCGAGTGGACCATGCGCCTGTCAGTGTGATCCCACTCGATGAACTGCCCAAAAGTGCCAATCACCTCAGAGAGATAGCGGGTATTCCTATAATCCAGAGGCACCCCAATAAGAATGAGCCATCCAGTGCGGTGACCATGAATAGCCCGAAACCCGTCTCCTTCATTGTGAGGAATGAATCTAACAAAAAACTCATCTCCTTCTTCATCAAAACCCAGCGCAAAAGGTGCATGTCCAACAAAAGATGCCCGAACCACAGGATTATCAACTTCAAACAAACCTACCCCTTGAAACCAGGTCTGGACGGAGGGAACAATCACCTGAAGTTCCTGGGTGAGGAAGTGCGGCACTTGCTCACGTCGGACCCCAACCAAGTGTTCCGGCGGTGGTGGCTCCACAATCGCCACCATGTAGTGCTCATGCATCCGTGGCGGAGGTTGAGATGCAGAGTAGAAAGTCCGGGGAAATCTCTCTGGGCCGCCATGCACAATGTCATGACCAGCAGGGAGGAAACGACGAGGATCTAGCTCGAAGTTGGCCATGGATGCAGAATAGTTCTGCAGCGATGCAAACAGTGGAGCACTGTGGGGGGGGCAAAGCGGCGATGAGGATGAAGCAGGGGAGCCGCCGCTGCTGCTAGGATTGGGGTTTTTTGCGGGAGAGCTCGTGCGTATCAGAGGTGAAACCGAATCGTCAAGAGAGGACAAAGCTGGGGCTCGACTTCCAAAGGTTTTAGATGGGACTTTAGGCACCCAGATAGGAGCTTCATTAATGAGGCCTGGGCATTCTTTTTTTACGTGACCGGACCGGAAGCACAGTCTACAACACACCCGGTTAGTACACGCGTTTGTTGCATGTCCCATGCTGATGCAGTTTTGGCAATCCCAGAAACTAGCAGCCGTCTCCTCAATCATCTCGTCAAAACTTTGTAATTGTTGAACTTCCTCTTTAGGTGACGGGATCTCAATCGGAGAATCGCGATCAGAATCAAAATCAACCAACCTAGGAAAGATAGGATTCCCGCTCTCCTCCGAAAAAAACTCAGAAGAAACAACCCTAACTTCCCGGTCCGCATTGGACGGAGATTCAAACGAATTTTGCATGGAAGGTGATCCCGACTGAGCCGGGCTAGAAGCAACAACTTCCAAACCGATTGGGACGGTGGAAAAACTACCAAATTGAAACACCGGCCGTTCGGAAGCCGCCAGAGACGTGGATGACGACGGAGGGCGATCATGAACAGCAGTATTGGCGTGAAGATGGGAAATTTCATGACGTGAAAACTAGTAGCCAGCTTCAAGAACCATTTGTGTGTCCCTACCAGTAGGGAGAAAACGATAACCCTTACAAGCTTCATAGTTCATAAATGTCGCAAATTTAACCTTTTTGTTCTTGGAAATCGGAGACTTGAACGCCGACTTGGATGGAGATTTCTCCATCGCAGCTAAACCTAGTTTAGCACGACGTTTAGAGGGACTAACCAGAGTCCATTCTTGATCACATTCCACTTGCCAAGAACGAAATTCCTTCTTCCAATCAGGACCACCATTACCCCAAAGATGAAACAAGCAATGAAACTGAGGGAAAACAAAGGTCTTCTGATGGTATATGAAAAAACCCACATCCTTACACGATACATGAAAACCATAAACCCGATCTTGCAAATGGAAAACCTTGAGGCTGGAACAAAACCCTCAAATGGCAGCTTCCAACGCCAGACTGGCATTATCCTCATTCTAACGGAAAGAATGCCTCACAAAAGAAACAACCAGAGTAAAGTGACCAGATTCATCAGGGTGTACCGTACGTTTGAAGATCCGATGAACGTGTTCGGCCAGCTTGATCCCCGGGGCAAAGTCAAGTCCCAAGGAGATTGATGCATGGACCGCCATAGAAATGGATCTCAGTCGATGCAAAACAACGTAGCGAAGAGGAGGGTGGGCGCCAAAATCAAATCTCACGGTTGGACGTAGAGATCGCCGGCGACGAGGTGGCGGCTAGGGCTAAGGGGGTGGGAGCCATTCCGCCGTGCAGGAGATAGACATCCCTAGTTTTGTGTTTATGCTATTGTTTGCTGTTGTTAACCAACCTAAAATATGGTTTAGAACAGAACAGTACCAAATGCTTAATTTTTCGTGAGGCACTTAGCGATATGCCATGTTTAGGTTGTGCCTCACTTAAATTGACTAGCATAGATAATTTATCTTATGCTTCACCTCTTCCCATGTTTGTTTGCTATTCCATGCTTGAGTGAGATGCCATGTTAACAACCTTTTCTCATCTTGTGTAGCTAAACAACTTGAACCCTTGTAAATGTGCGGTATCGTCGTGTGTGACGAGTACTCCACTTAACCTATTAGTAACCGCTTTCGACGGTAGGTGCGATGTCTCGTGTTGCCTTCTTGTTGATGCTTGCTCGTGTTTGCCTCGTAGTAATAGATGTTTGCTCGTTGATTGATTTACAGTGTTTACCCTCTTGTGTGCTTCCGCGGGTACCTCTCGGAGACGTTGCGAGTTTGGGATCGGCTACACCTTCGGAACCCGACTTATCAACAGGTAAGGACTATACATTACTTATGATCCATTCTATTTCAACCAGCGGTTCGCATGCTAGTCTAGGTTAGGTTCGATGTTTGATCCTACCACATGTTTACAACCTCTTTCAAACCAATACAGCCATGTCCCCTCCCAGCAAACCATGTACTACTATGTTACTATTGCTCGTTGCTCCGCCCCTGCTTGGTATGCTACAATGTTACCTCCTGTTACTCCTTGGTTTGGGATATCACATTATTATATTGTTGTTGATGATATGATTATTTTAAATGTTGACTATATTCGATGAAGGATGGAAGGTCTAGGCTATCCCGCCCCGACGCTTTGTTCCATTCGAGTCACCTAGGATCCGAGTTCCGGGTACTGGTTTTAAGACTGAGCGTGCCTAACCGCGTGTGGGATGCTATGGGGTCCCCTTGTCTTACCTAGCTAGCTTCAAACATTTCTAGTGGTGGCCCAAGCTGATTTTACCATTTGAAAACCGCATGCATAACTGGTCTGCAGCCAGTGGATTTAAAAAAATCGGGCTAGTGGGATGGTATATCCTGTTGGTCCAAATCTGGAAGTTAGGGAGTCTGCCTGGGCGAGGGTAGGTTATCCCGACCTCGTCCAGACGGTAGAGACCGATTCGAGAGCGCGGATGGCTTTTGAGTTGGATGTCGAATCACCGGGGGCCACCCGGATTTGTGTGTTGTTAGTTGGAGGGACCTGTCATTTCGGATCTCTCGGAACTAAATCATAAAATGGTTGCCTGTGATGGGTAGCAACTGAGAGAGATGGGCGTGCGTGCGGAGCCTTGTAATGGGCAGTTGGTACACCCCTGCAGGGTTAAATCTTTTCGAGAAGCCGTGTCCACGGTTATGGACGACTTGAGACCTACTCCTTGTTCATAGACAACAACAACTGAGATAATCTTAATATAACTTGATCAACGTGTGTGTGCCTTGACTGCTTCTTCTTCGTCGGGATGCGAAGAGGAGGACAAGGATAGTATATGTGTTTTGTTTGCGTAAGTAGCTGATAGCAAGACTTGTTGGAGGCGATTCCTCATCGAATGCTTGGCTTCTTATCTTACTCTGTAGATCGTTAGCCACTTCATAAATGCTAGTGCGGCAGCAACCTCATCACTTACATCATCCTTACAGTAAACTACTAGTTGTCCTAGAATGACGAGTGATGAAGTCCTTGGTGGGTCAGATGACCACTACAGTTGGATGTTGAGTACTTCTGTACTCATGATACTACCCCGAAACTCTTTTCAGGGTTCTGATCGACAACAGGTATGGTGATCGACGTTTCACGTGGAGACTCGACGACGACTAGTTAGGCGGATCCCGGCGGAGGGCCTGGACCCGTGTGGTTATGGGGATCGATGTTTTTCTCTTTTCCAGTAGGCATTTGATTGTAGTATGTACTCAGACATGTATCTTCCGCTGATGTATTGTATTAAGGCAGTTGTATGCCGATTGTATGAGATGTTGTATCCTTGTATCTATAATGTTGTGATATCATGTTGGAAATCCGGGTCATATGACTTCGTCATATGTCGCGGTGGGACCGATATGTGCTTCGTCCCCGGATCTGGATGGAAACTTCTAGATCTGGAACAGTACCGCATATCGGGCCTTACACCAGCGCCGCTGTAGCGAGAGGTTGGGGAAAGGCCGAGGTGGGCTGGGCTGGTGGGGAGGGAAGTGGGCTGGGCTAGTGGGGAATAGGGGGGTGGGCCTTGCCCAGTGTAGTAGATAGGGTTTCTTTAATTTCTTTTCCTTTTTCTCTTCTTTCTTTTTTGTTTGAATTTTACTTAGTTGCTTTTGTATTTTGTAAAATGTAGAACATGCTCCATTATTAGTATTGCAACCTAAGGCAGTGACACAAATGGTTTTGGCCTTTTATAAATTCTTTTAATATTTATTTTTAAATTGCAACTCATTAAAGGGGACTATTGCATGTTGTTTATATTTGTTTGGAATATTTAATAGCTTAATAAATTCCCAAGGTTGGTTGAACATGGTCCAGTGATTATTGTGCAATTAACAAAATTGGTTGCACAATTTTTAGACAAAGTTTTATTTGCCACATTGTTTTTAATATCATCAAAGGGGCATTTTGAATTTGATTTGATCCAAGGTGATCAAGGCATGATCATCAACAGTAATTATCATTAGCAAAAAGGGATTACTGTTCCATGACACTAAGGGTGTTAAAAATTGCCCCCACTATAAGAATTCTCGTCCCGAGAATTTAGGCGGTAGAGGGGAAAAGATTGGGGTATTCTTCACGAAGACGATCTTCGCGCTCTCAAGTGGCTTCATCTTCAGAATGATTTGACCACTGAACTTTGAGGAACTTGGTTGTCTTGTTGCGGGTTCGACGTTCAGACTGATCAAGAATGTGGCTCGGATGTTCTTGATAAGTCAAGTCTTGTTGCAGCTCAATCAAATCATGATCAACCTCTCGAATAGGGTCCTTGAAGCAGCGTCGGAGTTGTGACACGTGAAAGACATCGTGAACTTGGGAGAGGTTCGGCGGCAATTCCAATTGGTATGCCACTGGTCCACTTCTGGAAAGGATACGGAACGGGCCGATGTAGCGCGGAGCTAACTTGCCTTTGACCCCAAAACGGTGAGTGCCTCTCATGGGAGTGACACAAAGGTAAGCTTGTTCATCGGGTTGATAGACCATTTCCTTGTGCTTGCGGTCATAATTGCTCTTCTGGCGGGACTGGGCAGCCTTCAAATGGTCACGGATAACGCAAACCTGATGTTCAGCATGCTGAATAATATCTGGACCAATGAGTGTTCGTTCGCCAGTTTTTGACCAATTCAGAGGGGTTCGACACTTACATCCATAAAGAACTTCAAAGGGTGCCATCTTCAGACTAGCTTGATAGCTATTGTTGTAAGAGAATTCAGCAAATGGAAGAGATTCCTCCCATTTCTTGCCGAATGAGATGACACAAGCTCGAAGCATATCTTCAAGCACTTGATTGACTCATTAAAATTGTCCTTGCGACTGGGGGTGATAAGCGGTGCTGAAATTCAGATGAGTGCCCATAGCTTCTTGGAAACTATCCCAAAATCTTGAGGTGAAAATGCTGCCACGGTCTGAACTGATCTCCAACGGAATACTGTGGAGCGACACAGTTCTAGAAGCATACAAGTCTGCTAACTGGCTAGCAGAGATCGTCTCCTTGAATGGCAGAAAATGGGCAACCTAGGAGAACCGGTCAATGACGACAAAGATAGCATCATGACCCTTCTGTGATCGGGGAAAACCAGTGACGAAGTCCATCTTAATCTTGTCCCACTTCCATTCAGGAATAGAAAGTGGTTGCAGAGTTCCAGTAGGCCTTTGATGTTCGGCTTTGACGCGATGGCAAATGTCACACTCATCAACATTTTGAGCGATGTCTTGCTTCATGCTAGACCACCAATACCGCTGACGAAGATATTGGTACATCTTGGTACTACCAGGGTGAATCAACAAAGGAGTATCATGAGCTTCTTTCATGACATCAAGGGCGTAGTTCAAGTTGGCCTTGGCTACCGGAACCACTAAACGACCCTTGAAGTACACCGCATTATCATCATTTGCATCAATGGTGAAGAATAAGGGCCTTCCGCTGGCGACGAGGCGCTTAATCTTCGCAATGTCAGAGTCATAATGTTGTACCGTCTTGATGAGGTCAACGAGGTCTGGTTTGACAACCAGGGAGTTCACATATCCCTGCGGAAAAATTTCGATTTTCAGCTTGAGGAGCTCTTCATACAGGAGTGGCTGTTGTACTTGAACCTCAAGTTCACTATAGTAGGCTTTGCGGCTCAAGGCATCGGCCATCACATTAGCCTTGCCAGGGGTATAATGAATATGTTAAAATCGGCTATTGTCTCGAGCCATCTTTGTTGGCGGAGATTCAGATCTGGCTGAGTAAACGGGTACTTCACGCTTTGGTGGTCGGTGTAGATCTCGCAACGATTACCGACAAGGTAATGTCGCCACAGCTTCAATGCATAAATTACCGCTGCCAATTCAAGATCATGCGTTGGATACTTATCTTCGTGAGAAAGCAACTGACGAGAGCCATAAGAAATCACGCGGCGCTCTTGCATTAGGACACAGCCGAATCCTTGACGGGACGCGTCGCAGTATATCACGAAGTCCTTCCGAGTATCAGGGGGATCAAGCACCGGAGGAGAAGTGAGCTTGTCCTTGAGAGCTTGGAAACTTTCCTGACATTAGTCTGTCCACTCAAACTTGACACCTTTGTGAAGTAGATTAGTTAGAGGCTTGGCAATCTTGGAGAAGTTCTCGACGAAACGGCGGCAATACCTGGCGAGTCCGAGGAAACTTCTGACTTGCTTGACAGATTTGGGAGGAGTCCATTCAAGAATAGCTTGAATACGTTCGGGGTTGACGGCAATGCCATCCTTGGAAATCACATGACCAAGGTAGGTTACTTTGGGAAGCCAGAACTCACACTTAGAATACTTAGCATATAGTTTGTGTTCTCGAAGCTTTTCTAGTATAAGGCGAAGATGTTCAGCATGCTCCTCTTTATTCTTGGAGTATACCAAGATATCATCCAGATAAACCACGACGAACTTGTAGAGGTATTCCATGAATATATAGTTCATCAATCGGGATAAAGTGGTCGGGGCATTGGTCAGGCCAAAGGACATGACGGTTTTCTCGTATGAACCATAGCGTGTAATGAAAGCGGTCTTCGGAATGTCCTCTTTACGAACCCGGATCTGATGGTAACCCAACCTCAAGTCGAGTTTTGAGAACACCGTAGATCCAGCAAGTTGATCATATAGATCGTTGATCTGAGGAAGCGGATACTTGTTCTATATTGCTGCCCGGTTGATAGGTCGGTAATCTTGGACCGAACGGTTCGTGCCATCGCTTTTCTTGACAAAGAGAGAAGGTGCTCCCCAAGCAGAGAAACTTGGGAGAATGAATCCTTTCTGAAGTGCCTTTTAGATTTCCTCCTTAAGTTTAAGGAGTTCATGTGGCGGAATCTTGTAAGGACGCTTGGCAATAGGAATAGTGTCTGGCTTCAAGTCGATGATGAATTAAACATTTCTGATCAGGGGTATTCCCGGCAGTTCTTATGGAAAAACATCTGGAAAACCACAAATGTCTGGAATGTTTTCAATCCCTTCGAGAGGTGCAGCGTTCAGAGCATTCAGAGCATATATCTGGTTCTCGGCATGTTGAATCATCTGGGCTGAATAGTAGACTATCTGGACAGAGGGGTGCGTGAGCCGGACTTCCTTAACGTCGCAATCGATGCGAGCCTTATACGCTCTCGGCCAATCCATACCAAGAATAACGTCTATGGTAGTTACCTTGAGGACCATGAGCGACGCAGGGAACACTAATTCTCCAATTTCAATATGGTTGTTGTGGGCTATCATCGAGGTATCCCAACTGGATCCTAGAGAATTAACCACCAGCGGAGGGTATATGTTTTCGAACGGCAAGTCTTGCTTACGTGAAAACGCCTCAAATATGAAAGAATGTGATGCTCCTGAATCAAACAGAACAGAAGATGGTACTGAATTAATAGGGAGGGTTCCCATCACAATAGTCGGATCCTTCTTAGCCTTCTCAGCATCAACATGATTGGCATGGCTCTGTACAACAACAGACCGCTTGGTATTACTACTTCTGAGACGACGATTTCGACAACTCTTCTTACAACCAGCAGAGGGAGGTGGCGCATCCTGAGACTGAACCTGGCGACAGTTGACAGCACGATAACCTGGTTGCCCACAATTATGGCATAAGCCATCATTCTGGGGAGGATCCATAATATTGGGCTGTTCGGTCGGAATCATTAGCTGTCTCGGAGGCGGAGGCAGACGAGGTGCAACATAATATGGCCTTGGAGTTGGAGCAGGTCGGTGGTGGACATTGTGCGGGATATAGACTCAAAGTTTCTGAGCAGGCCGACTCAAGGATGGGCCAACATCTCGAGTACGCTTGAGGGATTCCTGGTGATCAGCCAGAGCAGTTTCAACTTGGAATGCCTTGCTGACGAGCGTCACAAATTCTGCGAAATAATTAATAGCCAGTGAGAGCTTCATATCGGGATGCAATCCTTCACGGAATTTCTCCTGCTTGCGAGCGTCGGTGTCGACGCAATCCTCAGCATAGCGAGACAGTTCAAGGAATCTCCTATGATAATCAACAACAGTTGTCATGCCTTGTCTAAGTTTGAGGAACTCCTCCTTCTTCTGGTCCACCAGACCTCGAGTAATGTGCCATGCACGAAAAGCTAACTGGAATTCTTGCAAAGTGGTCACATTCCCAGAAGGCAGCTGATACGTCCCAAACGTATCTATAATTTCTTCTTGCTCCATGCATGATTTTTGTGACTTTGCCATGTTTTTCTTGAACTTTCATACACTTTTGATCATATTTGGACTAACCTATTAACTCAGTGCACCCAGTTGCCAGTTCTTGTTTTCTGCTATTTTTATATTTCATGTTTTCCGGCCATTAAAAGTGTCAAATAAATTCTGGAAAAATTATATAAAAAATCAGCGCTCCGGAAGCTTCCGGAATAACCAAGACATGGCACGAGGGCCACCACCAGGGGCCCAGGAGGATGCCCGGCGCGGGTCCACCCTAGGTTGCGCCACCTGCCCTCCTGGCTGCCCTGTGGCCCCCCTGGGCCCCTCTTTGGCCTATATTTATCCCCCACGAAGGAAATCCCTAATACCGAAGTACTTTTTCCAGAAGCAATTCCGATCTGCGCCGACAAGCTTCGGGGGACCAAAATTCCTGTGCCGGCATCCTGCCGGGACGGGGAAGTGCCCCCGATTCATCTCCATCGACGTTGCTTCCTCCCTCCATGAAGCGGGAGTAGTTACTCCTCAGGGCTAAGGTTTCTACCAGTAGCTATGTGTTCTTCTCTCTCCCATGATGTGATATTCGTTGTGATCATAGGCTATGTTAATCTAGGGTGATCCCATGATATTTCCCCTTCCTCTATGTATTGGATTGATGTACTCACTTGATCTTATCTAGTATAATCCCCGAAACCATGGTGACAGCGGTCTATTGGACATGGGTTAGAAGAATATTTTCATGAGTGATTTCCTCTTTTGTGTGTTGATTGAAGATTGAGAGTCTCTTGGTGCTTGTCTTTGACTATCCTTGAGATATGTTGTGGTGACTGTGGTACTCTCTTTGGATGGCCGCTGTGACATTGGGAAATCCATAGATTGAGAACTACGAACTCGGAGGTGTGCTTTGGTAGCCCTACATAACTCTCGTCCTCTCTTGACCACAAAGGAATGACCTCCGAGTGCGTCTCCATTGCATGTTTTATGGGAAATATCATGTGATTAGACTATGTTAATGTTGTTGGGAGTTGCCACTAGTGAAAGTATGAAGCCTAGGCCTTGTTTCCATCATTGTTACATCGTTAGTGCTCACTTTTGTCACATGTTTGCTTGCTGCAATTTTTATTACAGATTTATATTACTTTGTTTTGCCACACCTATCACCCATATTTTAACATCTCTTCGCCGAACTAGTGCACCTATACAATTTACCATTGTATTAGGTGTGTTGGGGACACAAGAGACTTCTTGTATCTTAATTGCAGGGTTGCTTGAGAGAGACCATCTTCAACCTCTACTTCCCTGAGTTCGATAAACCTTAGGTCATTGTAACAGCCCAGATTTCACAAAAATTAAAAAAATTTGTTTTATGCGTGAATTGTTTGATTGTATGATTTGTTTGCGGTGTTTGCATCCCTGATTTATCGATCGGCGATTATTTTCCCCCCTCTTATCTCATACCGGACGGAGACCGACCCTTGCCACCCTGACACTCGAACTTTGCGACACCGGGTTTCACCCGATCTCCGTCATAAAACCCCGCACCAGACCAGCCATAGCCAACGGAATGAAAACCCCGTTTAATAATTAAACGGGATATTTTTATAGCGCGCCGGAAAGTGTTCTCGGAAGGTTCCAGCGTGATGTGAACGCCGCCGGCTCGACGCGCTGATCGCGCAGTTCGAAGTTTTACCCGAATCGGAGGTCCTTCGGACCCCCGGCGGTCAGAAACGTAAACACCGCGCGCGTGAGAGAAAAACCGGAGATGTTTTTGCAAACTGCCAGCCACCTCGGCTATATAAATACCACCACACTCCCATCCCTTTCTAGGATTTCCCTAGCCAAAAATTGCAGCCACCCCCCCCCCCCTCCACTTTGCTCAGTTTTGCCTCCCAGATCCCCAGATCCCGAAACCCTAGCATCCAGGGCATCCAGGACCGTCAGATCTGAGATCCGACGGCCTTGGAGGCCTCCACCGCAGCACCAGCCGCCCCGGGCCCCGCAGGGCCCCAACCGCCGCCGCCAGGCCCGATCGGGCCCAGATCCGCGCCTCCTCCCGTGGATACCGTGCGCCGCCTCACCTCCGGCCAACTCCGGCGAGCAGCGCGCCGCCCCGTCTCCTTCTCCTCCTCCCGCGTGGTCCTCTCCCTCTTCTCACCGTGTTAAACATCATGTGTACTTCATTTCCATGCTTTAACTTGTCATGTTTGGGTGCTTTAGCTATATTAAATCTTGCTCCAAAGTGGTGATCCTGATGTTGATGTGCTGCTGTGTTGAAAACTGTTAATTTGTTGCAACTTCGGGTGACGGTTGCGTCGCAACCGTTTATCGGAATTGAGTGATCCAATTGCATATTGTTAAGCATCATGTCTACTTCCATTACATGTATTGCATTGTCATGATATGCTTGCTGGTCATATAGTTATTGAGCTCCAAAGTTGCTATGCTGCTATTTTTGACAGCCACCTCTGTTTTTCTCCAAGTCTGTAACGTTCCGATGCCATGTTGCATGCTTAATATCTTTTGATCTATGATGCCTTTTTGCATGATTCTTTTTGCCATGCCTTCCCTGTCATGTCTACTTTAGTTCCATATCATTTGTGAGCATGTTTACATTGATTATCCTGCTTATGCATTGCTCTAAAGTGTGCTTCGTGATGTTGGCAGATTGTGCCCGTAACTTGTTTTGCTTATATCTTTTTAACCGTAACTCCATTTGGAGTGTGCCTTATATGTAACTTGATTAGTTTTTCGTGTAATTTGTGTTTATGCTATTGTTTTCTGCTGTTAACCAACCTAAAATATGGTTTAGGGCAGAACAGTAATAAACTTGTTAATCATCGTGGGCACTTAGTGTTATGCCATATTTAGGGTGTTGCCTCGCTTAACTTGACTAGTATAGGTAGTTTACTTTGTGCTTAACCTTTTTCCATGATTGTGTGACATGCCATGCTTGGGTGCCTTGCCATGTTAACAACCGTTGGTTGATCACTTGTAGCTAAACAACTTGAACCACCGTAAACATGCGGTAGCGTCGTGTGAGACGAATGCCCCACTTAACCTGTTAGTAATCGCTCTGGCTAGGTGCGATGTCTCGCGTTGCCTTATTGTTGATGCTTTCTCGTGTTTGCTTCTTAGTAATAGAGTGCTTGCTCGTTGATTGATTTCCAGTGTTTACCCTCTTGTGTGCTTCCGCGGGTACCTCTCGGAGATGAAGCAAGCTTATGATCAACTACACCTTCGGAACCTGACTTATCAACAGGCAAGGACTATACATTACCTATGATCCATTCTATTTCCACCAGCGGTTTGCATGCTAGTCTAGGTTAGGTTCGATGTTTGATCCTACCACATGTTTACAACCTTTTTCAAACCGATACAGCCATGTCCCCTCCCAGCAAACCATGTACTGCTATGTTACTATTGCTCATTGCTCAGCCCCTGCTTAGTATGCATGCTTAGGAAGCTATGATGTTACCCTGTTACTCCTTGGTTTGGGATATCACATTATTATTATATTGTTGTTGATGATATGATTATTATAAATGTTGACTATATTCGACGAAGGATGGAAGGTCTAGGCTATCCCGCCCCGACGCTTGGTTCCATTCGAGTCACTTAGGATCCGAGTTCCGGGTATTGGTTTTAAGACTGAGCGTGCCTAACCGCGTGTGGGATGCTATGGGGTCCCCTTTTCTTACCTACCTAGCTTCAAACATTTCTAGAGGTGGCCCAAGCTGGTTTTACCATTTGAAAACCGTGTGTGTGACTGGTGAGCTCCCAGCAGATTTTCAAACAACTCGGGCCAGTGGAGACAGAGTTCCTTTGTTGGTCCACACCTGGAAGCTCGAGGGCTGCCCACGGTGATGGGATAGTTACCCCGACCTCGTCCAGCCGGAAGAGTCCGATCCGATAGCGCGGTCGGCCTTTGGATTGGGTGTCGACTCCCCGGGGGCCACCCTGATTTGTTCGTTGTTAGTTAGAGGGACCTGTCGTTTCGGATCTCTCGGAACTAAATCATAAAATGGTTGCCTATGATGGGTAGCAACTGAGAGAGATGGGCGTGCGTGCGGAGCCTTGTAATGGGCAGTTGGTACACCCCTGCAGGGTTAAATCTTTTCGAGAAGTTGTGTCCACGGTTATGGACGACTTGAGACCTACTCCTTGTTCATAGACAACAACAACTGAGTTAATCTTAATTATAACCTGATCAACGTGTGTGTGTGCCTTGACTGCTTCTTCTTCGTCGGGATGCGAAGAGGAGGACAAGGATAGGATAAGTGTTATGATTGCGTAAGTAGTTGATAGCAAGACTTGTTGGAGGCGATTCCTCATCGAATGCTTGGCTCCTTATCTTACTCTCTAGATCGTTAGCCACTTCATAAATGCTAGTGCGGCAGCAACCTCACCACTTACCTCATCCTTACAGTAAACTACTAGTTGTCCTAGAATGACGAGTGATGAAGTCCTTGCTGGGTCAGATGACCACTACAGTTGGATGCCGAGTACTTCTGTACTCATGATACTACCCCCAAACTCTTTTCAGGGTTCTTGATCGACAACAGGTATGGTTGTCGACGTTTCACGTGGAGACTCGACGACGACTAGTTAGGCGGATCCCGACGGAGGGCCTGGACCCGTGTGGTTATGGGGATCGATGATTTTCTTTTGCCACTAGGCATTTGATTGTAGTCTGTACTCAGACATGTATCTTCCGCTATTATATTTTATTTAAGGCAGTTGTATGCCGATTGTATGAGATGTTGTATCCTTGTATCTGTAATGTTGTGATATCATGTTGGAAATCCGGGGCATATGGCTTCGTCATATGTTGCGGTGGGACCGATATGTGCTTCGTCCCCGGATCTGGATGGAAACATCTAGATCTGGAACAGTACCGCATATCGGGCCTTACAACTTGGTATCAGAGCCTTCCCGACCGTAGGATCCATTTTCTGGCCGAAGTCGAGTCTAGACAAAAACTATTTTGTAGTTACTAAGTTAGTTATCGGAGAGTAGGAATCTTTTTACTCCTTACCCTTGCTCTGGTCAGGATAAGTGTCGTAAGTGTTTTATTCTCGTCTTATACCCTTCAAATTCTAGGATCTCGAGTGTGTGGAGTTTCGGAATAGTTACAATGCCTTTCTTGCAGCGTATTGTCTCGATTCCGACCTCAGGTTGGGAATTCTTGTAGTACCTTTAGCTTTCTTCGATTCTGGATATCATCTTGGTCGTCCATTGCCCTCCAACCTTTTTTCCCGGTGTTTTTACGACTTGCGTCGAAAGCACTGCCCTTTGATCCAGCTTTCGTTGTCGTTCTTCCTCTTGACTCTGATGGTTTCGTTCTTCGACGTAGCCGTCTCTCTGCGGAAATTTATCTCGATGGAGTTCGTCGTTCGACATGGAGCAGAGTCCCTTGTTGGTGGTGTTGAAGATTGTCGACTCTCTTTTCCCCTTCCCCTCTCCCCCGGATCGTCCTGGATCTCGGGACGAGATCCCTTGTTGGTGGTGTTGTATTGTAACAGCCCAGATTTCACAAAAATTAAAAATTTTGTTTTCTGCGTGAATTGTTTGATTGTCTGATTTTTTTGCGGTGTTTGCATCCCCGATTTATCGATCGGCGATTATTTTTCCCCCTCTTCTCTCGTACCGGACGGAGACCGACCCTTTCCACCCTGACACTCGACCTTTGCGACACCGGGTTTCACCCGATCACCGTCGCAAAAACCCGCACCAGACCAGCCGTAGCCAACGGAATGAAAACCCCGTTTAATAAATAAACGGAATATTTTTATAGCGCGCCGGAAAGTGTTCTCGGAACGGTTCCAGCGCGAGGTGAACGCCGCCGGCTCGATGCGCTGATCGCGCAGTTCAAAGTTTTACCCGAATCGGAGGTCCTGCGGACCCCCGACGGTCAGAAACGTAAAAACCGCGCGCGTGAGAGAAAAACCGGGGATGTTTTTGCAAACTGCCAGCCACCTGGGCTATATAAAGACCACCACACTCCCACCCCTTTCTAGGGTTTCCCTAGCCAAAAATTGCAGCCACCCCCCTCCACTTTGCCCAGTTTTTCCTCCCAGATCCCCAGATCCCAAAACCCTAGCATCCAGGACCGTCAGATCTGACATCCGACGGCCCCGGAGGCCTCCACCACAGCACCAGCCGCCCCGAGCCCCGCAGGGCCCCAACCGCCGCCGCCAGGCCCGCTCGGGCCCGGATCCGCGCCTCCTCCCGTGGACACCGTGCGCCGCCTCGCCTCCGGCCAACTCCGGCGAGCAGCGCGCCGCCCTGACACCTTCTCCTCCTCCCGCGTGGTCCTCTCCCTCTCCTCCTCCCTCTTCTCACCGGCCGCCTCTCCTCTGTGCAGGAATCGGCCGCCACGGCCACCATTCAAGCCGGCAAGCTCGGGCTCGAGCCGTCGCGCCGTGGAGCTCGGCTCCGCCGCGGGACGCCGTGCCGCCGCTGGATCCGGCGGGATCCGAGCCGCCACCTCCCGGATCCGAGGTCGTGCGCCCTTCCCCGCCTCCTAGCTCGCCGCCGGTGGCCGGCGTAGCCCGCCGCGGTCGCCGCCGTCATCGGGAGCGAGAGGCTCCACGCTCGGCGGCCTCCCTCCAGTGCTGGACGACCACGTGGGCCAGGCCGCGGCCCAGACAGCGCCAGGCCGAGCTGGCCTCTCTAGCCGCCGCCTTGGGCCGGCCCATGGGTGAGCCAGGCTTTCTTTTTTTATTTTAGTCTGTTATTTTCTTTTCCTATTTTGGCTAAGTCTGTGAAAACTGTTGTTGTGATCTGTTTTGCGCGTAGTTTTACGGTAGATCTGTACCTCGGATGAACTTGCGCCCGAAATAAATTTTGTTGTTGTTGATGTGCTCTATCATAATGCTTTTGGGGGTTAATCTATTGAGGCCATCTTGAATGTGTAATTGTATGATGAACATGGCATCAGGCCGTTTACTGCTACAAATTGCTGTTATGTGCTGATGTTATTATTTTATTGCAACTTTGATTGATGATTGTGACACATCCATGAGGCTTATTGCATTGATTCTTTTTCCTATGTGTAAAAATCATGTGTACTTCATTTCCATGCTTTAACTTGTCATGTTTGGGTGCTTTAGCTATATTAAATCTTGCTCCAAAGTGGTGATCCTGATGTTGATGTGCTGTTGTGCTGAAAACTGTTAATTTGTTGCAACTTCGGGTGACGGTTGCGTCGCATCCGTTTATCGGAATTGAGTGATCCCAATTGCATATTGTTAAGCATCATGTCTACTTCCATTACATGTATTGCATTGTCATGATATGCTTGCTGGTCATATAGTTATTGAGCTCCAAAGTTGTTATGCTGCTGTTTTTGACAGCCACCTCTGTTTTTCTCTAAGTCTGTAACGTTCCGATGCCATGTTGCATGCTTAATATCTTTTGATCTATGATGCCTTTTTGCATGATTCTTTTTGCCATGCCTTCCCTGTCATGTCTACTTTAGTTCCATATCATTTTTGAGCATGTTTGCATTGATTATCATGCTTATGCATTGCTCTAAAGTGTGCTTCGTGAAGTTGGCAGATTGTGCCCGTAACTTGTTTTGTGTCAGAACCCCAATTCGGGTAAGTGCTAGGGCTTGTTGCTCCTTTGCATCATGAAGAAAATGTCAAAAGAAATTCAAAAATGGGGAAAAGAAAAGCCCTGAGAATTTGATTCAAATGGCCAGATAAAAATATTTTTCCAAAAATCAATTGAACATTTGAAAAATTCCTATAAATGATGGTGATCATTTTAAAAGTGGGTTGGGTTCATTCCCATGCACATGGAATATTCAAAAATTCAAAATGTGCCCTGGAAATTAAATTTGACCCCTATTTGATTTGAAATTCAAATGTGTTGAATTTCAAAAATGCCCAAAAGTCATAAGTGGCTTGCTACTGGACACCTAAGATTTATAAAATTAATTGGGCATTTAATAAAAATGCTCTGCTATTTTTTGGAGCAAAACAAATCAAAGAAAATAGAAAACAAAAACAAAATCAGAAGAAAAAGAAAGAGGAAAACCCCTGGCTTCTGGCCCAACTAGCCTTTTCCCCAGCCCACCTAATTTTTTTCCCTGGCCCAGCCCACCAGGGGCACCATCGTCTTCTACCCGGCGCCAGAGCAGGTAGCTCGCCATTGTGGCGAGCATGCCCGCGGCAACCGGGCCTTCTAGGCCTCCCCTGCCCTATCCTCTCGCCCCGGAGACACGCAGAATCCGCCCACATCTTTTCCCTCTCTCCGTGGCTCACCTCCCTCCCTCTCTCGCGAGTTCTCGCGCAAGCCGAAGCTCACCGGAGAACGCCACCGCCGCACCCGCGCGACCACTGTGACCCAGGGCCTGCTCCAAGTTGTCCAACCGCACCGCCGTTGAAGCTCTCGTGGAGTATCGCCCTCAATCGAAGCCCGTAGGCCACAGAGACGACTCCAGCCCCAAGAACTCGTCGCCGGCCGCCGAGGACGCCATCTTCAAATTCTTCGCCTGTGCTGCTCCAACGGCCTCCTCGACCCCGCCTTCGAGCTCAGGATGAGCTTGCGCAGCTTTTCCCCCCTAACCGTGCCCGTTCCCGTGTTCACATCGTCGATCCCGACGAACACGAGCTCCGGCCGCCGCGGAAGTGCTCGCCGCCGAGCCCTCAGGCCGCCCCGTGGCAGACCACCCACCCCAGTCGACGCGCGCGAGTGCGTAGGCTCGAATGGGACTTCCCCCGTGCCCTCCCGTGGCCAGGAGGCCCTCTCCGGCAAGGCGTCGCCGTCCCTGGTGACGCCGGCGTCAAGCCGCCGGCCACTTAGGCTTAACCCACCCCCCCTAATCCAACCCTAGCCTATGACAGGTGGGGCCCAACCCCCTAATTAAACCACGGTTTAAGTTAAAACAGAGGGATTAACCCCCCTGAGGCTGACACCCCGGCCCCACATGTCAGCTCCCTGGTGACGCCAGCATTGCATTAGCATGATGCAATAAATGGATTTAAAAGAATTAAAGAAAACAGAGAAAAATCCAGAAAATCAATTAAACTTCAGAAAATCATAACTAATTCATATTAACTCCAAAATTAATAAATAATATATGAAAAATTATCAAAAAAATGCAAGGATTAATAATATGCAATTTGTTTTTATGTTTCACCATTTTAAAATTGGTGAACAGTAGCAAATGTGCATATGGCATATTTTCAATTAAAATTTGAAGTTTGAATTTGCAAATCAATTGCAATATACTTCAATTAAGATGAATATGCTACAAACCAGTACCACTCACATCATGGACAACCTTATCATGTGTATGTGCATTTTTACTTCCGAAGTTGTCCCCCCTTGTTGATGATTGCCTCCGATGACAGACGTTCCGAGACGGTGATCACCCCCGAAGAAGAAGACCACCGTTAAGACCCGTGTATTGTCAGCAAGGCAAGAAAACCCCATTGATCATGTCTATAAAATCCTACTTCCCTCTCAGTCTCGCTTATGCATGTTTAGGAGATCACCGAGACACGTTCTTTCGCATAGTTGAACCCATTCCGATGCATGACCTATCATTTTGTCACTGTATTAAGCAAACCACTATCCTAGCAGATTTAGGAGTTGAATGATGAGCATGTGGCCCCTGCAACTGTTACTGCTTATTGCTGCTTAGTGATACAATGAGGATGTTATGTTTGTGAGTCGGGATGGAATGAACACAGTGGTGCTGATGATAACGTGTTGGTGAATCCACCCTAAACAAAGGTGAACGATGAAAGGTTGTGTAGGAGTACACAGTGGGTTGTCTCGTTGAACACTGCCCTAGGCCCCGAGTTCCTGTTTGCTGATCCAAGACAAAGAGTATGACCACATGTAGGGTCTATGGGAGCCCCGTTTGGCCTCTTTACGTACCCGATCCAGTCCAGGAGTCCCACTAGATTCGGGCTTTTCATTTGACTTAACCATAGATATGTGGGTGGACCTGTGAGGCAGCCAAACCATCTGTCAAAAGTGGCGTCTCGGTCCCTTGCATTATCTGAGTCCGTTTCGTGGAACCGGTCGGACTCTCGAGCGGTGACAAACTCAGGTAGTCGACTCCTGGATTAGAGAAGGTGATGTGAGGGTAGTGCATTGGTTTCATCCATGTTTGACACCCGCTTGAAGGGTGACAAGAACGAGATGATAAGTGATGACACGCGTGTGAAGATGTACACCCCTGCAGGGTTAATGAACTATTCGAATAGACATGTCCGCGATTATGGACTACTTGGAGACCTTTACTTGATCATAGACAACTTGAATGGATACTCTAAAACTAGCAAGACAAGTGTGAGTGCTATGGTGTGCTCCTCGTGGGGAAGTCGAGGAAGTATCCATAGTGGTGTATTGGTTGGAGACTTGATAGTGGACTCGTGTACGCTTCTTACCTCAAAGTCTGGTACTCGTAGTACAGGACTAGCCAAGTCAAAGCTGGCACTTCTGCATGTTGAACCCCACCTCCCTTTACCTTGATACTTGAGCATGAGTAGTATAGTTCTGATGTAAGTCTTGCTGAGTACGACTTTGTACTCACGTTTGCTTATTCTATGTTTTAGATGAGAACCCGGACCCCGATGGAGTCACCTTCCTGAAGCTCGACGTTGACCTTGGTAGTATAGTTCCAAACAGCAGTATGGTCCCTCGTGGAAGGGCATGTATGTTTACAAGGCTTCTCTAAGCCCTTTGTTAAACTTGTCTGTACTCAGACCTAATTTTCTTCCGTTGTATGATGTAATGTTGATCACAGACATGTGATCTTTGTATGCTCGATGTGTAAGTCAATAAAGAAGTACTTTGTAGAGTTATGTGATGATACCTGTTGTTCATACTAGACATGTGTGATGCGTGTATGATTATAACATGCATGTTTTAGTATGGGTTTTCGAGACCTTAGTTGTGATCTGGCTGGCGGTCTTTAATACACCAAGTGGCCCTTAGATGTGCGCATCTTGGGGCATCGCGATGCGATTGCTCGTGACTCTGTCACGTGCACACTTTGTTGTATGATCGAGCCCGCCCTAGACCCCGACTAAGTGATCGGGCTGGAGTAAGTCTATGTAAGAGTTAAGATTCAATCGATAACATGGTTGAGGCGACTTGTCTATGAGTATGGGATTCACCACCCATAAGCATTTAGACTTGTGAGCGGATGTTGAGGACCCATCTCAGTTGATCATCCGGCCTGGATGGGATGTCCCTCACGTTTGATGCTTTCCGAGAGTGTTCTGTGCTTGGCCTTGTCTACTTAGACAAGTGGGTACGGCTCTCGGCTCTCCATGTGATTGCATCGTGACTGGAATTACATACGCTAACCCCGGGTCCCGACAGACTTGGTATCAGAGCAGGACTGTCTGTAGGATTGTTCAACCCTTGGTCGAAGTCGAGTCTAGCATTCTATAGTTATATAGTTATTTGGGTATAAAGGGAACAACGTAAGGCTTGTTTTTCTCCTTAACCTCATTGATCTGAGTTCTGGGTCACCCTTATCTTTTCTACGGGATGATAGGACTAGGCTCATCTATGTCTTACTAGAACATCTCGTTCAGTGCTTCCTTGTAGCCATAGGATTGTTGTGGTCGTCCAGAGTCTCCGTGTTTTGAGTTCCTTGAGGAAGTTCTGTCCAATCTCCTCGAGGTTGTCTTGTTTTCCATCCCAGTGTGGCCGTTATGCTGCCCGATTTATCCCGTGTTTCTATGAATCTTTGACCTTGCATTACAATCTTTCCTCCTAAATCATATCCTCTTATCTTTGATTCCATCGTACAACCTGTTCTGATTGTTGATTTTTATCACACAGGATGTCAGGTGGAACTCGTAGTGCTGTTCGTCGCAATCGAGACCGTGATTGGAATCGAAATGATGATGCACCTCCACCATCGCCTTCTGCGGCGGAATTCATGATGGAAGCTGAGAAGAATCAACGTGATCAAACACGCCTTCTGGAGCTCATCGAGCAGAATACCTCACGTCATTGCGATGTGGTTGTGAGCATTCAGAACTTCATCCTCCTCAAGCCACCGGTATTCCGATGTTCTTCTGAGCCCCTTGAAGCTGATGATTGGCTCCGTTCCATCGAGCGTAAGCTTGACAAGGCACATGTTGCTCCCAATGATCGAGTTATATTCGCGACATACTTTCTGGAAGGTGTTGCTGCTGAATGGTGGGAGAACTATGTTGCAATGCAGCCTGATGGTCACCTAGTGACTTGGCAGGAGTTTCGTGATGCCTTTCGAGGGTACCACCTTCTAGATGAGTTGATGGAGAGCAAGAAGGAAGAGTTCTGCAATCTGAATCAAGGAGAGATGTCCATTCATGAGTATGTGAGAGAGTTCAACCGTCTTGCTCGTTATGCCCAAGATGAGATCACCACCGATGCCAGAAAGCAGGAAAGGTTCCGTAAGGGACTTAGCCCCATCCTTCGCCATGATCTCAACCTCATCGAAATTGCCACCTTTGAGGATTTAGTCAACAGATCCTTTAGAGCTGACAATGGCAATGAAGTGTTCGAAGAGTCTCGCAAGCATGCTCTTAAGTTTGCTCCTTCTTCAAGTTCAGCCCCTCAGAAACGCAGAATATGGATTCCAACTGGTGTCATACCTCAAAACTTTCTTCAGAGACCACCATCCAATATATGCCATCCACGTCAACACATTGTTCCACCCCGGAATGATGGTGTGATATCAAGTAATCCTGCTCCCAGCAATTCAGGCAGGATGTGTTTCACGTGTGGTCTGACAGGCCATTACTTCCGACAATGCCCTACAGTGTTGGTGGCACCACGTAGACCTAGTCATAAGCCTCCAAAGAAATCAACCACAAAAACCATCCCAGCAAAGCTTTCAGCCACAAGTAGTGGATATGTGAATCAAATCTCAGTTGAGGAAACCATTGCTACTTCTGACGTCATTCTTGGTACACTCCCAGTCAATCATGTCCCCGCCTCCGTTCTTTTCGATCCAGGAGCTTCTCATTCATTCATGTCGGAGAGTTATGCACTTCGGCATGAGTTCCCCTTTGAAGAAATGATTTCTCCAATGATCATTCAAACTCCTGGTTCCAAATGGCAAACTAATAGAGTAAGCCATGGAAATAAAATTGCAATTGAGGGTTTAGTATTCCTTGCTTCTCTTATAGCCCTCAAGTCTTCGGACATTGATGTCATCCTAGGAATGGATTGGTTATCAAGGCAGAATGCTTTCCTTGATTGTAAAGCCAAATCAGTTAAGCTCACCCATCCTTCAGGCCAGATCATTGACTACACATCACCCACTCTAGAATCCAGGTGCATACTTTGAATGTGCTTCCACTTCCAGACCTTGAAGATATTCCGGTGGTTCGTGACTTCCCGGATGTCTTTCCTAAAGAGCTACCGGGAATGCCACCCGACAGGTGTGTAGAATTCATAGTTGATCTTATACCAGGCACAACCCCAATTTCCAGACGTCCATATAGAATGGCCCCACATGAGTTAGCTGAGCTAAAAACCCAACTCGATGCTTCGTTGGCAAAAGGCTTCATCCGCCCTAGCTCATCGCCATGGGGTTGCCCTGTTCTGTTCATAACGAAGAAAGATGGAATAGAAAGGATGTGCGTAGACTATCGCCCGCTAAACCTAGCGACGATAAAGAACAAGTACCCATTGCCCAGGATCAATGATCTTTATGATCAACTTGTAGGGTCCTCTGTCTTCTCCAAGATGGATTTGAGATTAGGCTATCATCAAATCAAAATCCGAAATGAGGACATTCCCAAGACGGTTTTCACTACTCGATATGGTCTTTACGAGTACACCATCATGTCCTTCGGTTTAACCAATGCCCCCGCCACATTCTTGCGCTTGATGAATTCGATCTTCATGGAGTACCTAGATAAATTTGTTGTGGTTTATCTTGATAACATTCTCATCTACTCGAAGAATGAAGAAGAGCACGCAAAACATCTTAGGTTGGTATTGATGAAACTTAGAGAGCACCGCCTTTATGCCAAGTTCTCCAAGTGTGAATTTTGGCTACCAGAAGTGACCTACTTAGGCCACGTGATTTCTTCGAAAGGTGTTGCAGTCAATCCCGAGAGAGTTCAGGTTGTCCTTGACTGGACTCCACCTGAATCGGTTAAGCAAGTTAGGAGTTTTCTCGGCCTAGCAAGCTATTGCCGTCGCTTCTTAGAGAACTTCTCCAAAGTTGCAACGCCTCTAACTGAACTCATCAAGAAAGATAAGAAATTCCAATGGACCCCCAAGTGCGAGGAAAGCTTTCAAGAGCTAAAAAGAAGATTGACTTCTGCACCCGTACTTGCACCTCCAGACACCAAAAGGGATTTCGAGATCTATTGTGATGCTTCACGGCAAGGGTTAGGATGCAGACTTATGCAAGATCGACATGTGGTAGCTTATGCTTCACGCCAGTTGCGTCCACATGAAGAGAACTACCCTACCCATGATCTTGAACTCGCTGCCGTAGTTCATGCCCTAAAGACATGGCGACATTACCTCCTTGGTAATCATTGTGAGATCTATTCCGACCACCAAAGCCTCAAATATATATTCACCCAGCCAGATCTTAATCTCAGGCAAAGATGCTGGAAAGAGTTGATAAAATATTATGACTTAGGAGTTTCTTACACCCCAGGCAAGGCCAATGTCATGGCTAATGCACTAAGTCGTAAGTCGTATTGTAACAACCTCATGTTACAACAGTATCAACCACTTCTTCATGAGGAATTTCGCAAGCTCAATCTTGAGATAGTTCCTCATGGATTTATTTCTACCTTGGTGGCGAAACCAACCCTTGAGGATCAAATCATAGCCGCCCAGAAACAAGATAGTAGTATTCCAGAGATCAAGCAGAACATTGTTAGCGGAGTTGCTAAATGTTTCTCTGCAAATGATCAAGGAAAGATATTCTTTGAAAATCGTTTAGTAGTTCCTGAGAATGAAGACCTAAGGCAGATGATCCTTAAGGAAGCTCATGACACTCCCCTCTCCATTCATCCCGGTAGAAAAAAAATGTACCGAGATCTACGCCAGAGATTTTGGTGGACCCGGATGAAGAGAGACATTGCTCAATTTGTTGCCGAATGTGATGTTTGTCGTCGCATTAAGGCAGAACACCAAAGACCTGCTGGTACTCTTCAACCATTGTCTATTCCCGAGTGGAAATGGGACGAGGTCGGTATGGACTTCATCACGGGCTTTCCAAAAACCAAGAAAGGAAATGATGCCATCTTCGTTGTCATTGATAGACTTTCCAAAGTTGCTCACTTCCTTCCTGTTCGCGAGTCTATAACTGCTAGTCAGTTGGCGGACTTGTATGTCTCTAGAATCGTGTCTCTTCACGATGTTCCTTAGGAAATCAATTCTGATCGTGGTAGCCTTTTCACCTCTAGATTTTGGGGAAGCTTTCAGAATGTCATGGGAACTCATCTATCCTTTAGTACAGCTTTCCTCCCTCAGTCTAGCGGTCAAGTTGAAAGGGTTAATCAAATCTTGGAAGACATGCTCAGAGCTTGTGTTATCTCTTTCGGAAAGAATTGAAAGAAGTCTCTTCCATTTGCCGAATTTGCTTATAACAATAGTTTCCAATCTAGTCTGAACATGGCTCCTTTTGAATTCCTCTATGGCCGACGATGTCGAACACCCCTAAACTGGTCAGAAACCGGTGAAAGACAATTCTTTGGACCGGATATGATCAAGGAAGCAGAAGAGCAAGTTCGCATTGTTCGTGATCGTTTGAAAGCCGCTCAATCTCGTCAAAAGAGCTACTATGATCGTCGTCATAGAGAAGAGAGCTACCATATTGATGAGAAGGCTTACCTTCGGGTTACTCCTCTCAAGGGAACCCAACGCTTCGGTATCAAAGGCAAGTTGGCCCCACGTTACATCGGACCTTTCCGCATTCTCGCTAAACGTGGAGAAGTTGCCTACCAACTTGAACTACCCCCGCACCTTTCCCGAGTACATGATGTATTCCATGTGTCACAACTCAGGCGTTGCTTCAAGGACCCCATCCGTGAAGTCGACCATGAGACGCTTGATCTCCAAGATGACCTTTCTTATCGAGAGTACCCTGTTCGTATTCTTGATTCCGCAGAGCATGTCACTCGTCGTCAGAAGATCAAGTTCCTCAAAGTGCAGTGGTCACATCACTCTGAGAAAGAAGCAACATGGGAAAGAGAAGACCGCCTTCGTGCCGAGTACCCCACCTTCCTCCTGACGACTTCTGAATCTCGGGACGAGATTCTTTTGAGTGGGGGCGAGTTGTCAGAACCCCAATTTGGGTAAGTGCTAGGGCTTGTTGCTCCTTTGCATCATGAAGAAAATTTCAAAAGAAATTCAAAAATGGGGAAAAGAAAAGCCCTGAGAATTTGATTCAAATGGCCAGATAAAAATATTTTTCCAAAAATCATTTGAACATTTGAAAAATTCCTATAAATGATGGTGATCATTTTAAAAGTGGGTTGGGTTCATTCCCATGCACATGGAATATTCAAAAATTCAAAATGTGCCCTGGAAATTAAATTTGACCCCTATTTGATTTGAAATTCAAATGTGTTGAATTTCAAAAATGCCCAAAAGTCATAACTGGCTTGCTACTGGCCACCTAAGATTTATAAAATTAATTGGGCATTTAATAAAAATGCTCTGCTATTTTTTGGAGCAAAACAAATCAAAGAAAATAGAAAACAGAAACAAAATCAGAAGAAAAAGGAAGAGGAAAACCCCCTGGTTTCTGGCCCAACTAGCCTTTTCCCCAGCCCACCTAATTTTTTTCCTGGCCCAGCCCACCAGGGGCACCATCGTCTTCTACCCTGCGCCAGAGCAGGCAGCTCGCCGCCGTGGCGAGCATGCCCGCGGCAACCGGGCCTTCTAGGCCTCCCCTGCCCTATCCTCGCGCCCCGGAGACACGCAGAAGCCGCCCGCATCTTTTCCCTCTCTCCGTGGCTCACCTCCATCCCTCTCTCGTGAGTTCTCGCGCAAGCCGAAGCTCACCGGAGAACGCCACCGCCGCACCCGCGCGGCCACTGTGACCCAGGGCCTGCGCCAAGTTGTCCAACCGCACCGCCGTTGAAGCTCTCGTCGAGTATCGCCCTCAATCGAAGCCCGGAGGCCACAGAGACGACTCCAGCCCCAAGAACTCGTCGCCGGCCACCGAGGACGCCATCTTCAAATTCTTCGCCTGCGCTGCTCCAACGGCCTCCTCGACCCCGCCTTCGAGCTCAGGGTGAGCTTGCGCAACTTTTGCCCCCTAACCGTGCCCGTTCCCGTGTTCCCATCGTCGATCTCGTCGAACCCGAGCTCTGGCCGCCGCGGAAGTGCTCGCCGCCGAGCCCTCAAGCCGCCCCGTGGCAGACCACCCACCCCAGTCGACGCGCGCGAGTGCGTAGGCTCGAATGGTACTTCCCCCGTGCCCTCCCGTGGCCGGGAGGCCCTCTCCGGCGAGGCGCCGCCGTCCCTGGTGACGCCGGCGTCAAGCCGCCGGCCACTTAGGCTTAACCCACCCCCCCTAATCCAACCCTAGCCTATGACAGGTGGGGCCCAACCCCCTAATTAAACCACGGTTTAAGTTAAAACAGAGGGATTAACCCCCCTGAGGCTGACACCCCGGCCCCACATGTCAGCTCCCTGGTGACGCCAGCATTGCATTAGCATGATGCAATAAATGGATTTAAAAGAATTAAAGAAAACAGAGAAAAATCCAGAAAATCAATTAAACTTCAGAAAATCATAACTAATTCATATTAACTCCAAAATTAATAAATAATATATGAAAAATTATCAAAAAAATGCAAGGATTAATAATATGCAATTTGTTTTTATGTTTCACCATTTTAAAATTGGTGAACAGTAGCAAATGTGCATATGGCATATTTTCAATTAAAATTTGAAGTTTGAATTTGCAAATCAATTGCAATATACTTCAATTAAGATGAATATGCTACAAACCAGTACCACTCACATCATGGACAACCTTATCATGTGTATGTGCATTTTTACTTCCGAAGTTGTCCCCCCTTGTTGATGATTGCCTCCGATGACAGACGTTCCGAGACGGTGATCACCCCCGAAGAAGAAGACCACCGTTAAGACCCGTGTATTGTCAGCAAGGCAAGAAAACCCCATTGATCATGTCTATAAAATCCTACTTCCCTCTCAGTCTCGCTTATGCATGTTTAGGAGATCACCGAGACACGTTCTTTCGCATAGTTGAACCCATTCCGATGCATGACCTATCATTTTGTCACCGTATTAAGCAAACCACAATCCTAGCAGATTTAGGAGTTCAATGATGAGCATGTGGCCCCTGCAACTGTTACTGCTTATTGATGCTTAGTGATACAATGAGGGTGTTATGTTTGTGAGTCGGGATGGAATGAACATAGTGGTGCTGATGATAACGTGTTGGTGAATCCACCCTAAACAAAGGTGAACGATGAGAGGTTGTGTAGGAGTACACAGTGGGTTGTCTCGTTGAACACTGCCCTAGGCCCCGAGTTCCTGTTTTGTGATCCAAGACAAAGAGTATGACCACATGTAGGGTTTATGGGAGCCCCGTTTGGCCTCTTTACGTACCCGATCCAGTCCAGGAGTCACACTAGATTCGGGCTTTTCATTCTACTTAACCATAGATATGTGGGTGGACCTGTGAGGCAACGAAACCATCTGTCAAAGGTGGCGTCTCGGTCCCTTGCATTATCTGAGTCCGTTTCGTGGAACCGGTCGGACTCTCGAGCGGTGACAAACTCAGGTAGTCGACTCCTGGATTAGAGAAGGTGATGTGAGGGTAGTGCCTTGGTTTCATCCACGTCCTACACCCGCTTGAAGGGTGACAAGAACGAGACGATAAGTGATGACACGCGTGTGAAGATGTACACCCCTGCAGGGTTAATGAACTATTCGAATAGTTGTGTCCGCGGTTATGGACTACTTGGAGACATTTACTTGATCATAGACAACTTGAATGGATACTCTAAAACTCGCAAGATAAGTGTGAGTGCTATGGTGTGCTCCTCGTGGGGAAGTCGAGGAAGTATCCATAGTGGTGTATTGGTTGGAGACTTGATAGTGGACTCGTGTACGCTTCTTACCTCAAAGTCTGGTACTCGTAGTACAGGACTAGCCAAGTCAAAGCTGGCACTTCTGCATGTTGCACCCCACCTCCCTTTACCTTGATACTTGAGCATGAGTAGTACAGTTCTGATGTAAGTCTTGCTGAGTACGACTTTGTACTCACGTTTGCTTATTCTATGTTTTAGATGAGAACCCGGACCCCGATGGAGTCACCTTCCTGAAGCTCGACGTTGACCTTGGTAGTATAGTTCCAGACAGCAGTATGGTCCCTCGTGGAAGGGCATGTATGTTTACAAGGATTCTCTAAGCCCTTTGTTAAACTTGTCTGCACTCAGACCTAATTTGCTTCCGTTGTATGATGTAATGTTGATCACAGACATGTGATCTTTGTATGCTCGATGTGTAAGTCAATAAAGAAGTACTTTGTAGAGTTATGTGATGATACCTGCTGTTCATACTAGACATGTGTGTTGCGTGTATGATTATAACATGCATGTCTTAGTATGGGTTTTCGAGACCTTAGTTGTGATCTGGCTGGTGGTCTTTTATACACCAAGTGGCCCTTAGATGTGCGCAGCTTTGGGCATCGCGATGCGATTGCTCGTGACTGTCACGTGCACACTTTGTTGTATGATCGAGCCCGCCCTAGACCCCGACTAAGTGATCGGGCTGGAGTAAGTCTATGTAAGAGTTAAGATTCAATCGATAACATGGTTGAGGCGACTTGTCTATGAGTATGGGATTCACCACCCATAAGCATTTAGACTTGTGAGCGGACATTGAGGACCCATCTCAGTTGATCATCCGGCCTGGATAGGATGTCCCTCACGTTTGATGCTTTCCGAGAGTGTTTTGTGCTCGGACTTTTCTGCTTAGACAAGTGGGTACGGCTCTCGGCTCTCCATGTGATTGCATCGTGACTGGAATTACATACGCTAACCCCGGGTCCCGACATTTTGCTTATATCTTTTTAACCGTAACTCCGTTTGGAGTGTGCCTTATATGTAACTTGATTAGTTTTTCGTGTACTTTGTGTTTATGCTATTGTTTGCTGCTGTTAACCAACCTAAAATATGGTTCAGGGCAGAACAGTAATAAACTTGTTAATCGTCGTGGACACTTAGTGTTATGCCATGTTTAGGGTGTTGCCTCGCTTAACTTGACTAGTATAGGTAGTTTACTTTGTGCTTAACCTTTTTCCATGATTGTGTGACATGCCATGCTTGGGTGCCTTCCCATGTTAACAACCGTTGGTTGATCACTTGTAGCTAAAGAACTTGAACCACCGTAAACGTGCGGTATCGTTGTGTGAGACGAATGCCCCCCTTAACCTGTTAGTAATCGTTCTGGACGCTAGGTGCGATGTCTCGCGTTGCCTTCTTGTTGATGCTTGCTCATGTTTGCTTCGTAGTAATATAGTTCTTGCTCGTTGATTGATTTCAAGTGTTTACCCTCTTGTGTGCTTCCGCGGGTACCTCTCGGAGACGAAGCGAGCTTATGATCAACTACACCTTCGGAACCCGACTTATCAACAGGCAAGGACTATATATTACTTATGATCCATTCTATTTCAACCAGCGGTTTGCATGCTAGTCTAGGTTAGGTTTGATGTTTGATCCTACCACATGTTTACAACCTTTTTCAAACCGATACAGCCATGTCCCCTCCCAGCAAACCATGTGCTGCTATGTTACTATTGCTCATTGCTCAGCCCCTGCTTAGTATGCATGCTTAGGATGCTACGATGTTACCCTGTTACTCCTTGGTTTGGGATATCACATTATTATTATATTGTTGTTGATGATATGATTATTATAAATGTTGACTATATTCGACGAAGGATGGAAGGTCTAGGCTATCCCGCCCCGACGCTTTGTTCCATTCGAGTCACTTAGGATCCGAGTTCCGGGTATTGGTTTTAAGACTGAGCGTGCCTAACCGCGTGTGGGATGCTATGGGGTCCCCTTTTCTTACCTACCTAGCTTCAAACATTTCTAGAGGTGGCCCAAGCTGGTTTTACCATTTGAAAACCGTGTGTGTAACTGGTGAGCTCCCAACAGATTTTCAAACAACTCGGGCCAGCGGAGACAGAGTTCCTTTGTTGGTCCACACCTGGAAGCTCGAGGGCTGCCCACAGTGATGGGTTAGTTACCCCGACCTCGTCCAGCCGGAAGAGTCCGGTCTGATAGTGCGGCCGGCCTTTGGATTTGGTGTCGACTCCCCGGGGGCCACACGGATTTGTTCGTTGTTAGTTAGAGGGACCTGTCGTTTCGGATCTCTCGGAACTAAATCATAAAATGGTTGCCTATGATGGGTAGCAACTGAGAGAGATGGGCGTGCGTGCGGAGCCTTGTAATGGGCAGTTGGTACACCCCTACAGGGTTAAATATTTTCGAGAAGCCGTGTCCACGGTTATGGACGACTTGAGACCTACTCCTTGTTCATATACAACAACAACAACAACTGAGTTAATCTTAATTATAACCTGATCAACGTGTGTGTGTGCCTTGACTGCTTCTTCTTCGTCGGGATGCGAAGAGGAGGACAAGGATAGGATAGGTGTTATGATTGCGTAAGTAGTTGATAGCAAGACTTGTTGGAGGCGATTCCTCATCGAATGCTTGGCTCCTTATCTTACTCTCTAGATCGTTAGCCACTTCATAAATGCTAGTGCGGCAGCAACCTCACCACTTACCTCATCGTTACCGTAAACTACTAGTTGTCCTAGAATGACGAGTGATGAAGTCCTTGCTGGGTCAGATGACCACTACAGTTGGATGCTGAGTACTTCTGTACTCATGATACTACCCCCCAAACTCTTTTCAGGGTTCTTGATCGACAACAGGTATGGTGGTCGACGTTTCACGTGGAGACTCGACGACGACTAGTTAGGCGGATCCCGGCGGAGGGCCTGGACCCGTGTGGTTATGGGGATCGATGATTTTCTTTTGCCACTAGGCATTTGATTGTAGTCTATACTCAGACATGTATCTTCCGCTGTTATATTTTATTTAAGGCAGTTGTATGCCGATTGTATGAGATGTTGTATCCTTGTATCTGTAATGTTGTGATATCATGTTGGAAATCCGGGGCATATGGCTTCGTCATATGTCGCGGTGGGACCGATATGTGCTTCGTCCCCGGATCCGGATGGAAACATCTAGATCTGGAACAGTACCGCATATCGTGCCTTACAGTCATCCACTTGAGGAAAATTGCTGATGTCTTACAAACCTCTGCGCTTGGAGGCCCAACATAGTCTACAAGAATAGAAGTATGCGTAGACATTAGGAGCACACGCCTGTGACTTTCACACCATTGAGCGGCTGAACCCTTTAAAAGAAAAGCCGCAAACGTAACATAATTGGTCGGGGCAACATTAGCTGACTCCATCTCAAACAGGATTTCACGAAGCCAATCACCAGCATCCATAGGACTGGTGGAGTTGCGGAAAACAAATGGGTTGAGTCGCACAAATTCTGGCAGTGTTATTGGGGAATTCGGAGTTGGAAGCTGGGCCATTACTCCGGCCATAAACTGACGGTTCAGATCAAACTGATGCAGTATTGCGGCCATATAAGGCGGAGGTGGGGGATCATCAGCCATCCTGCTTAAATTTTAACAGGGGTATTTCAGCCATGAAAATTTAGCGAGATATCGAAATCAATCATGAGGTAAAGAGACAATGAAGACGCGGTGCGGATATATAGGAGTAGTCATATAAGACGTACACATCCACACACGGAGTCAATAAAAAATCGGCCAACCTAATGTCATAGAAATTAAGAAAAAAGGACACACTAGGCGGCGCGCAGACCACGGTAAGGAATACACGACGCGACATAGCTTCCACTGTGTCAATCACGCCGCAAGAAAACTGTTGGCCACGGGAGTTTGTGCCAGAGAACGCGCGGCCTGCCACGAATGAGAAAGGGGATCCGCGGTCCGGGACCTGGGTCAGAACTCCTGCGACACGACTCAATAGAGGGGTAAGCACCAGAACGCCGGGTGGAATCAAGAGAACGTGATTCTAATGTCAGAGTTAGTAAACCTTATCAGTAAGGATAAGAGAGCATAGTCCCAGAGCATAGGTACGGAGAAAAAGATCCTAATACCATAGATATCACGACGAGGTGATATCGATGTGGGCCCGTAAGCCAAACATTAAGTTAGAAAAATAGTAGTTTCAAAGACTAGACTCAACTTCGACCAAGGAGTGGGTGGGTGGCTTCCTACAGGCAGTCGGCTCTGATACCAACTTGTGACGCCCCCAAAACCAAGTCGTGTACAGTAATCATACACGCAGGGTACACGACCGAAACCAGGGTGCCATGATGAGAATATCACAACACAACACTAGACACAAATAAGATAAACCTAATATTACAAACCAGGGATCACAAGGATCCGAATACATAAGTTATACAATCATAATATCTGAGTATAGACATAGTTAGTCAAGTTTTGCCTTAAGAAGGCTAGCACAAATAACATCAGAGGTAGAGATCGAAAAGGCGAGGCCTCCTGCCTGGGACCCACCGAACTACTCCTGGTCCTAGTCAAAGGGGGTCTCGACGTAGTAGTAGACATCAGCGAGGTACTCCTTCTCCTGAGCTCCAACGTCGACTGCAGCGGACGATCAGGAAAAACAAAAAAAGGGGGAAATAAAGCAAGGGTGAGTATCTAGCATACCCGCGAGTCTTACGTCCGCTACTAAGCATTTATGCATTTGTATCAAATGGAAAGGGGAGGCTGTATATAGTGGACTGCATGGTAGAAAGTCAGAGCAAGGAAGAGAAGCTAGGCCTATCGAAGACTATCATCTTCCGACGATTCTCGAAGCACAAGAAGAGAATAGCCAATGGTTCATATAAAGCATAAAGTAACAATGCAGCAGAAGTTGCTGCATCATTGTATAATAGTAAGTTGTAATTATTAATAATTATCAATGCCTCCAAGATCCCCTCCTGGACTTCCCTGCGAGGAAGAGAAACCGGAACCAACAGTTTAGTAGTAGTAGTTTGTAGTAGTAGGCTCTGGCTTCAGCATAAAGCGTCCTGTTACCGTGGACAAGGCTATTCAAATAGATCAAACTCCCTGCAGGGGTGCACTACTGTTCAGTCTGCACGCTTGGATCTCCAGGGTGGCGTACACCTTGTCAAGGAATGCCCCACCGAGGCTATCCGACACGTCGAGGCCCATCCTACGGCTCATCAAAGAGGTCCCCACCGATCTAAAGTCCTAGGCGCAAGGGGGTCTTGGACCGTCGCCCCTCGCCCTTCGGGTCATTGTGCGCCAAGTGGATTCTACGCAACTCTTACAGGATGCGGATCCAACCCAACCACAATGGTGAACTGGACATCTTTCAGAGCTTTCGAACGAGACCACAACGCGGAGGGCCCACACCGTAATCCCACGTGAAGGTAGTGTGTGCAGGCCTTAGCGGCCTCTCAAGTCATCCACCTGAACCATTAGGCATTTCATTATTATCTCGCAGGCAATCGTTATCGTTGCCCAACTAGTCAACACAACGGACAACGAACAGCAGCCAGGACCACCAGTACATCGGTGTCTGCCCTGTCGTCCCGTCAAAGCTCTGCGGTTACGGACAAGGTGAACCGTCTCCTTACCTTGTCTCGCGTGTGCTCCTTGAGAAGCTCAACTTTCGTGGTTTGGTATCTCACGTCCAACGAGCAAGGACCAGGCCCACGATGGTATCCGCCTGTCCTGCCGTCCTGATACAATACCTCTCGCGGGCATAGTTGGGTCACCCGGCTCTTAACTTTAAGGACAACCGTTGCTCAGGACCCTAGGTCGACTATACAGAGTCAGCAACGAGTGGAGTACGAGGATCACTCCTCGATGTCTCACACTTGATGGTGGCTCGACAGAGCCGAGGTAGGGGCCTTTGCCGGTGTCTGCATTGTACTGTACCTATTGCAGTTATAATTATTTGTATCCGCGTCACTCCCCAGAGTGATCACGACCCGCTATGCAAAGCGCAGGGTTCACTGCTGAATAGTGTATATAATTATTAGGTAGCATAGGATAAAGGAAGGTACATCAAGGGGCGACAATGACAGACTATGCAATTGAATAGGATTGTAACGTAGCAGCAGCAATGCCTAGTGCAAGAAAAGTACGGGAAGATAGGCGATATCTGGGGAAGAGAATGACGTTGGTTGCCTGAAAGCTCGACGGTAGAGGTACAGTCGACGTAGTCGATCACAGGGGCATCAATAGCGGACGTCGAGACTACCGGCCAATAAGAGAGGGGGAAGAAACAATAAATACACGGCAATAATAGCAATACAAATACAAGACATGGCAAACGTTAAGCTAGAGGTGAACTAATGCAGTGCTACACGTTGCAGACGAAACGGGAATTTTAACTGGCAATTTTCTTACCGGCTCCAAGTAATTAACGGACAGACGATCCGGAGGGGGAAAGTCTCGGGTTCGTTATGCTAGAGGGGGGTGGTGGGTATACGGGTAGCGTATTCGTGATCGTCGTATTTTTTTAGCAAGTTTCATGTATAAAGTTTTTTAATCCGACTTACGATTTTAAAAGATATTAATTTTCTAATTTTAAATCAATTTAATAGAAATTCTGGAATTCTTTTATTAATTAAATAGAAACATTATCCACAATAGTGTTTGACTAGTCAACTGACAGGTGGGCCTACATGTCATACACAACAGCAGTAATAAATCATTTTATTTATTTAAAAGGCAAGTGGGCCCACATATCATAGGGAGTTGCTATTTAATTTAATCTAATTTAACCAAACAGGGTAGAGGGACCACATGTGTTCTGAGGGGAGGGGGATTTGTGTTTGTTTTAATTAGGGGGGTTGACTTAATAGGGGGGGTTAGCCCCTAATCTAAACCGGACCGCCCCCACTTGCCAGTGGGTCAAACCCACTGTGCCACATGTGGGCACGCCGACGGTCAGGGGAAAGATAGCGGTGCCGCTCCGAAGAGGGGGCAGGGCTTGCGGCGAGGCGGGGGCGTGGCTCGGCGCGTCCAGAGTGCGACCTGCGTACGGGGAGGGCGCGGTGTGCGGCGAGCAGCCAGCGCAGGCATGCCGGGGAGTTCCACTCGCATCCATGGCGGCCGGAGTACGGTACTAGGCGGGGGGGGGCTAGCTAGGGGACGAGGGGGCGAGCGGGAACCAGTGGCGAACGACGAGCAGCTCACCATAGAGGCGTCGGGGATGGCAGTGGGCACGAGGAGGACGTGCGGCGGCCGGAATCGACGGAGCTCGCCGGCGGGACAGAGTTTGAAGACGGGCTCGATTCGCAGGCCGTGGGGGCTCCGGGTTCCTCGATGGCTACAGGTCGGCGTGGACGTCGACGTAGAAGCGGATGGACACCTTGGGTGGTCTCCTCGTCGCCGTTGGCCGCGGGAACCATGGCGGGGCGGCCACGGTTGCGGGCGGCGAGCTCGTCCAGAGAAAGGCGGGGCACGGCGCGAGGAAGGAGGAGCACAGGCGCAGCTAGGGTTCGGAGGGAGGGGCTCGTGGGGGCTCTTATCGTCGTCGGGGAGCCGCCCGATGGCCTCCACGGCGTCGGCCAGTTCCATGGCCGGCGCGGATGCATGCCACGCCATGGCCAGCCCCACTGTAGCGAGAGGTTGGGGAAAGGCCGGGGTGGGCTGGGCTTGTGGGGAGGGAAGTGGGCTGGGCTATTGGGGAATAGGGGGGTGGGCCTTGCCCAGTGTAGTAGATAGGGTTTCTTTTATTTCTTTTCCTTTTTCTCTTCTTTCTTTTCTGTTTGAATGTTACTTAGTTGCTTTTCTATTTTTGTAAAATGTATAACATGCTCCATAATTAGTATTGCAACCTAAGGCAGTGACACAAATGGTTTTGGCCTTTTATAAATTCTTTTAATATTTCTTTTTAAATTGCAACTCATTAAAGGAGACTATTGCATGTTGTTTATATTTGTTTGGAATATTTAATAGTTTAATAAACTCCCAAGGTTGGTTGAACATGGTCGAGTGATTATTGTGCAATTAACAAAATTGGTTGCACAATTTTTAGACAAAGTTTTATTTGCCACATTGTTTTAATATCATCAAAGGTGCATTTTGAATTTGATTTGATCCAAGGTGATCAAGGCATGATCATCAACAGTAATTATCATTAGCAAAAAGGGACTACTGTTCCATGACACTGGGGGTGTTACACGTGGAACCTCCCACCCATTAACCCTAACTTTTTGCATTATGAAGTTTCATCATCATCTTCACCGCCGCCATCGTCGGTTAGCTCCACTCTGCATTGTTGTCCTCTTTGGATCGAATCACACAAATCACAAACAAATCACACGTCTAGAAATCTTCTAATATACTAAGCTCCCTAGGGGTGAAAGCCATGATAATCAATTGATGATTCAATTTTGACTTGGTCATACCCCTTGGCCATGTATGTAAATTATTTTTGTATTTTTTTATTTTTAAGCTTCCAAGGGAGTGAAATCTATGGGAGTTAATTGAAAATTCAATTTTGATTTGATCATACCCTTTGATCATGTATGTAAATTATTATTTTTCCTTTTCCTTTTTATTTTTTATTAAATTTCTCTCACATTTTAAATTTTTTGGATGCTCAGTATACGAGCGTCATTAATACTTATTTTTAGGAAAAATGAATGTCAATTTTTGTATGCTTAATAAGGCGATGCTATATGAATTTGTTGTGGGCTTACAATCGAGACATTATAGTACATAATTGTTGACTTCATGATCCAACCATTCAGCTCGTGCAGTACACGTCGTTCCAAAAAAATTTAATCATGACATGTGCAATAACTCGATACTCCATCTAAGTGCTAGAACCCGACGGGGTTAGTTAACATTTTGAGAATCAATATATCTCTAATTTTGCTAAACTTTCTAATTTTGAAGTATCCGTGTTCAGTTGAGATCTTTAATTTAAAATTGGACACAAGATTTTTATTCTGTCATTGCCTTGGATTTTATGATGAAATCTTTTAATGGATGCACACTTTTGATAAAGATCGGGCGGTATGAGTTTTGGTTGGAAATAAGAAAGTGAGGCCTACAACATGTTTAGTACCATCATAACACACGCGATCAACAAATTATCTTCCAGTCACACGATAAAAAGATCCATCCAAACTTCACAGAAAATAAAAACTTAAAAAAACTAACACATAAAAATAAAATATATACAATCCAAAAACGTAAACGGCGCGGCAAAGTGCGCATTGCACTTCTAGTAATAATCAGTGGGTGAGGATGCTGACGATCGAGTTTTTTTTCCAAGAGGGTAACGTTCGAAACTGTGAGATACAACAAAGTCTGCCGCTATTACATTGAGGATACAAGAAGGTGATTCAGAGAGCCACACACTACCAGATTCATCAACATGATTTCTCTAGCTAACCTGTGCGCTGCTGAATTAGCAGATCGACGGGCTCAGCCACATATTCAACTAGATGATGCCCGCACGTTTGTTGCGGAACTTTTTTGCAAAATATTTCAGTGAAAATGTTTGATTAAATAAAGCATGTATATTTGAAATAATAACTTTTGAACTAATATAAGATTTAATATAAATATCATAATAAAATAAAAATTCCCATGCATGCATGTTGCATGTGGGTTTTTATTATGCATAGTGGCATATTAAGGTGGGTCTTTCTCATGCATGTTGGATGATGAGGTGGCATGCTTACATGTTGAGAGAAATATGATAGTGGAGGATGATGTGGCATGCATGATGAGGTGGAGTGTGTGCATGTTGAAAGAATTGGTAGTAGTGGGAAGCAACTTTTTAAGAACTAGATGATGCCCCGCACGTTGTTGCGGTTTTTTTTGCAAAATATTTCAGTGAAAATGTTTGGTTAAATGAAGCATGTATATTTGAAACAATAATTGTTGAACTAATATATGGATTTAATATAAATATCATAATAAAATAAAAATTTCCATGCATGCATGTTGCATGTGGATTTTTATTATGCATAGTGGCAAATTGAGGTGGGTCTTTCTCATGCATGTTGGATGATGAGGTGGCATGCTTGCATGTTGAGAGAAATATGTTAGTGAAGAGTGATGTGGCATGCATGATGAGATGGAGTATGTGCATGTTGAGAGAATTGGTAGTAGTGGGGAGCAATTTCTTAAGAATGTAAGATTCAGAAAAGACTTGACCTCATCAACCAGGTGCCCAACAGGCAAAAAGTTCTTATTCGTTGCATTGATCATGTTTATAGCGGCCAAGCAATCCAGCTCTACGTTCTGAACTTGTCTGGCCTTCGCAAACCACACAACAACCTCCATTTCAACTATCTCCGATCATGTCGCTCGGATAAAGCTTATGCTCCTTGCACCTCAGAAAATCCCTTCATGATCGCACAGGACAGTACCCACACCAACTTTGCCTCCATCTTTCAACACCTCTTTGTCCGCATTGATTTTCATCCATCCATCTTTTGGCACTTTCCACGATTTCGGCGGAGATGCTTTATCTTTTTTTTGAGGTTTAATAGCATCCTTCCCTAAAATAACACGTTTACAGGCATATGAATAAAATTTGGTGGTGCGGATAGCCAGACATGGCGTCCCACCCCAAGATGAAAGGATGCTTTAGCTAAAGCATGGGCTTCGAAATTATGTTTTCTTCCTTCGAACTTGAAGATAACTTGATTTACTTGGCCTTGCCGATGCTTGATATCTTTGAGGACCATCGAATACCTACACGTGTGCCCTTCGATGATGTTGGTGATGATTTCCTTGCAGTCCGAAGTGACTTATACATTACTGATGTAGAGATCTTGCGCCAAAGAGAGACCCTCATTGCAAGCCCAAGCTTCCAGCGTAGGTGCATCCATTAGACCATGGAAGAACGAACACTGTGGAGGAACTCATGGCATGTGCAGCCGGCCTTCCAGAAGCGAGGAGGCCCACGGTAGCGCCAGGGCTGACTAGACTGCTATTTCGTGAAATGGCACCGGCCCTGAGCTTTAAGAAAATTGAAGTCCGAGGTGCCTGACATACTCCCTCCTGTCCTTTTTACTCCGCGCATTAGATTTATGTCAAGTCAAACTTTACAAAATTTGACCAAATTTTTACTAAAAGATATCAACATCTACAATACCAAATATATATACTATGAAACAACATTTCATAATGAATCTAACCATATTGATTTGACATTGTAAATGTTGATAAGTACTTTTTTCTATAAATTTGATCAAAATAAAGATACTTTAACTTTGACCAAAATTTATATGGAGACTAAAAAGGACCGGAAGAGTACATTCCATCCGGTTCTGGACCACCGCCCAAAACCTTCGCAAACCCTCCGCTACCGCCATGTCTCGATCTCACGCCGGCTGCCCCTTCCGCCCGCCGGACCGGGGTTCGCTGCCTCCGCACCGCCCACAGCAGCACCGCCATTCCCAGCCGCACCCGCAGTCCGCCATCATCCTCCTCCTCCGCGCGGGCCCCGATTTCTCCTCCCCACCCGCCACGGAGGTCGACGCGCTCGTCGCCGGCCTCCACCCCGACAGCCTCTCCGTATTCTCATCCGGCCGCCACGCCGCCCGCCTCGTATTCCGCTCCCTCCCCGCCGCCTCGGCCGCCGCGCGCGACCTCTGGTCGCTCCGCCTCGAGGGCCTCCACCTCCTCACTCCGTACCTCCCGGACGCCGTCCTCGCCGCGAAGGCATTCCCCCTCATTGCCTCACTCTTCGCATCCCACGCTTCGCGCCTCCTCGATTCCGACCTCCTTTCCGGTCTAGCCGCCCGCTCCGCGCAGCTCGCAGCCTCCGTTCAGTCTGTCAAGCACCGCCTGCGCGTCCGCCCCAATAGCTTCCGCGACTTCGATCAGTTCAATGTCCAGAAGAAAACGCTGGAGGCTGACAAGGATTTGTTAGACGCTAAAATTGCCGAGTATAAAGCAGCAATGACTTCCATACGGCGTGCGATGCTACGTGGGACGGATGAAGAGGAGGAGGTGGACGAGGAGGAGGAGGAGGAGGGGGTTGATCTGTTTGGGATTGTGGAAGGCGAGGGTGTGGATTTTGTGAGGGTGCACATGATGATGCTGCGTGAGTGCAGGCGGCTCAACGAGGGGCTACCAATCTACGCATACCGCAGAAAAATTCTCGATCACATATTCGCTAACCAGGTGAGTTTTATGAGTTCTCTGCAGTTATATTTGTGATGTCATTGCAAATTTGCGACACGCCATTTGATCCTTTATGACTTTATGCTTAGAACCATAGTGAAAGAACAGTGTATGAAGTTTTGTTGTCTATGCATTATAAGATTGCAATGTGCCATTCAGTTTCAACTTTGTTTACATAGGTTAAGTTAATAATCTGAGTCATCTCTTGAGTTCTGAATTTCGGTATGTATTGGCAGAATATTCTTGCTCTTTCTTTTCCAATGGTACTGCACCTAATGGTTGTTGTTACAAGATTATTAGGTGCATTTTGTCCGTTGAGGTGCCAAAATTGTGATTATGTAGTTTGGTCTAATATTTAGTCAGCTGTGCTCTTTACCCACAATTTCGCCCCTAACTAGTTTCACTTCTTTATATGTTTTTTTTGTAAATCATGACATAATGATGCAAAAATCATATTCTAAGTTATAGATCCTTGTTCTCTACAGGTTATGATCTTAATTGGGGAAACCGGTTCCGGGAAAAGCACACAATTGGTTCAGTATCTTGCTGACTCAGGTTTTGCTGCCAATGGTTCAATTGTTTGTACCCAACCTCGAAAAATTGCTGCTATAACGTTGGCACATAGAGTTGATGAAGAAAGCAATGGCTGCTATGCGGACAATTTTGTGTTGTCATGTTCAACCTTTTCCAGTTCTCGGGGCCGAGGTTCAAAGATCATATTTGGCACAGATAGTTATCTTTTACATCAGTGCATGAATGATACCGGCCTGGATGACATTTCATATATTATTGTTGATGAAGCTCATGAAAGAAGCTTGAACACCGATCTTCTCTTAGCTCTGATCAAGAAGAAGCTTCTTGATAGGTTGGATTTGCGACTAGTTATAATGTCTGCCACTGCTGATGCTAATAGACTTGCTGAATACTTTTATGGCTGTCAAACATTCCATGTTAAAGGGCGAAATTTTCCTGTTGAAATTAAATATGCCCCAGATGTATCAATGGAGGCTTCCTTCAATACTGTGCCATACTCTCTGAATGGTCCTTGTGCTACTGCTTCTTATGTCAAGGATGTTGTAAGGATGGTAAGTGTTATTCACAAGAATGAAGAAGAGGGTGCCATACTTGCTTTTTTGACATCTCAACTGGAAGTTGAGTGGGCCTGTGAAAACTTCAGCGATGCAAGTGCTGTGGTACTTCCTATGCATGGAAAGCTTTCCCATGTAGAACAGAGTCGTGTTTTCAACAGCTATTCTGGTAAGAGAAAAATTATCTTCTGCACGAATATGGCTGAAACATCACTAACCATCAAAGAAGTGAAGTATGTTGTTGATTCTGGACTGGCCAAGGAGAGCAGATTTGTGCCTAGTAGTGGTCGTAAATTGGATTTCGCAAAGTTCCGCTAATCAACGTGCTGGCCGGGCTGGTAGAACAGAAGCAGGAACGTGTTACAGGCTTTACTCTGAATCTGACTTCAGTATGATGGAAGTGCATCCAGAACCTGAAATTCGGAAAGTTCATCTTGGCACTGCTGTTTTGAGAATACTTGCTTTGGGTGTTGGGGATGTACAAAAATTTGAATTTGTTGATGCCCCAGGTCCAGAAGCGATCAATATGGCTTTGAAGAACCTTGAACAATTGGGTGCTGTCAAATGTAAATGTAATTCCTTTGTGCTGACCGATACTGGACACTACCTAGTCAAATTGGGAATTGAGCCAAGGCTTGGGAAAATAATGCTTGATTGCTTTGATCTTGGTTTGAGGAAGGAGGGTGTAATTCTAGCTGCTGTTATGGCAAATTCTAGCAGCATATTTTGTAGAGTGGGCACTAATGAGGAGAAACATAAAGCTGACCTTCAGAAGGTCCGATTGTTTCACCAAGATGGTGATCTTTTCACTTTACTCGCTGTTTATAAGAAATGGGAGGATGGGTATGGAAACAGGAATATGTGGTGCTGGCAGAATAGCATCAACGCGAAAACCATGAGGAGGTGCCAAGAAACTATATCAGAGCTTGAAAATTGTCTAAAGCATGAACTCAACATTATTATCCCAAGTTATTGGTGTTGGAATCCTGAGGTTCCCTCTATACATGATAAGTTGCTAAAGAGAATTATTCTATCATCTCTTAGAGGCAATCTTGCTATGTTTTTAGGACATGAAAAGTTTGGTTACCAGGTGATTTCAACAGATCAGGCTGTGAACCTTCACCCCTCATGCTCATTGCTTAATTATGGCATCAAGCCAGAGTGGGCGGTGTTTACAGAAATCTTATCAGTCCCAAATCAGTATTTGGTATGTGTAACTGCTGTTGATCATGATGCGTTGTATGCAATTCATCCCACGTCCTTCATTCAGCAACTGGAGAAACATAAACTGCAGATAGAAGTGATTGGTGGGCTTGGTCATAATCTGTTGGGAAGATTTTGTGGCAAATATGGCCAAAATCAGCACAGGATTATCTCACGTCTCAAGGAAGAATGCAGGGATGACCGAATAACAGTTGAAATTAACTTCAAAAACAATGAAGTCGTGTTATTTGCTACAAAGCAGGACATACAAAAGGTCTCTTGCATTGTTAACAGTGCTTTGGAATGTGAAGCTAAGATGTTGAGGAATGAGTGCCTCCAGAGAAGTTTATTTCCCAGTAGGCCTGGCAGTTCTCCTCTTCATCTTGCATTGTTTGGCTCGGGTGCTGAAATCAAACATTTGGAACTTGGGAAAAGATATCTAACAGTAGAAGTTCTCCATCAAAATGCCCGTGATATCAATGACAAGGAGCTTATTTTTTTTGTGGATAGTCTGATCTCTGGTGTCGCTAATTTTCATAAATCAGCTGGTAACTTTCGGATAGCCTCAGATGAAACTAAATGGGGTAAGTTAACGTTCCTCAAACCTGAAGATGCTGAAGATGCTATTTCAAAATTGAATGGCATAGAGTTCCATGGTTGCCCATTGAAAGTGGTTCCAGTATGTTCTTCTGATAATCGAGGATTACCATTTCCTGCGGTAAGAGCTAGATTATCATGGCCACGTAACCCAATCAAGGGACGTGCATTTCGGACCTATTTGCTCAGGCTGAGGGAAGCATCCGTAGTTGGCCCTTCTGTTTCTGCATGTGAAGAAGCACTGATCAGAGAAATTTCTTCATTCATGCCAAACAAGAGTTTTCCTGGACAAAATTTCTGCGTTGAGGTCTTACCTCCAGAGGAAAACAATTCAATGATGAGAGCAACTATAACTTTTGATGGAAGTCTTCATCGAGAGGCTGCAAGAGCGCTGGACCATCTTGAAGGAAGCTTTCTTCCTTGTTGCCAACCTTGGCAGATAATACGGTGCAAGCATGTATTTCATAGCACTCTGTCCTGCCCATTACGTGTTTACAATGTTATCAGTCAGGAAGTTGCTTCTCTGCTTGAGAGCTTCCGAAGCCAGAAAGGTGTGCTTGCATTCCTCATTTCCTGCCTATTTCAATTTCTTTGCTGTTCTATTGTTTGAATCATATCTTTTCATTGCCTTTCTTTTAAAAAATGGAACACCTAGATTCCATTAAATTTGGCACACAGTTAAATCTATGGCCACCATACGCCAGACATCACCAGGAAAATCGTCTATCCAAATTACATGGTTGTCTAGACCTCAATTACACACCCAAAGATTGCAAAAAGATGCGTCCTGATTACAATTCACGATGAGCAAATTCTGTACTGCACACATCAAACTAGAGTAGTAACATACTCTTAAGGTCTTTTACTAATGCACCAGATCTTGACAAATCCTACAAGTGTTAGACAAAGCTTGTTTAAGCTCTAGGCAGTCAGTCTCCATGACAACTGAGCTCATGCCTAAGGAGGAGCATGATGAACAACATGCTGCATGTCTTGAGCTTCCAAGTTCAGATGTGAAGACTCCCTTCACTGGCGGCAATTAAAGCCCCTGGCCGATTCCGTATAGTAAATCCCCAATCACCAGTATGCACACTTCCATAGAGATGTGCATCAAAATTTACCTTTGACCACCCCAGAACAGGAGGCTTTCAGGAGCTCACAAATCTGTGTATATTGACTTTCACGTTCTGATGGTGTTCTAAGAATTCAGAAATGTATTTTTCAAATCTCAACTATTCAGAGACTGGTTTGACTGTGAATGTAGGCTTCATAACCATGCTGCCTCTCTGCTAAACAAAACCATGCTGCTTCCTTTCCAAAATATTTTCACGGTTTCTTGAGCTAGACACATTTCCAAGTGATTCAGCTTTTCTTCTTCGAGGAGCACCACATGCCAACATATTTTCACAAATTTTCAATTCAAAAAGAGGTGGCGACGATCTTGATTTTGTCTTCTGCACACTGGCATAAGGGATGAGCATAATCCCCTCTCTTCCGAATATTCATTCTCATTGCTAGTCTCCAAATAAAATGGTAAACTTTACTTGGGCGAAGCAAACTCCAAGTTCTCTTCCAGGCATGATTATAAGATTTATATCTGCACTATTTGAGCTTCCATAACTGCTGACAGCTTGCAAAGCATGTTGCTTCATGCCTTCATGTAAAATTTGTATGGCAACTCAAAAACTCTAGGATCAAATGCCAAGCAGACCCAATTATCTATAGCATCACTAGTGGGGATAGAGAAGATAAGCTATGCATCTTCCTGTCAGAACACGTCACACATAAGAGCAGGATCCCATTTTCCTGTTGGATCCAACAAAACAGAAACAGAAGACCAGGAATACTCTTATACTATGTTTTCCAGTGGACCGACGCTAAAGAGTGAGAATTGACAGAACTGACCCTCGTTTAAAAGTCCAGCCAAAATAGTTTTAGTCTAAATTTTAACCAAATCTGACCCTTTTACTCAGCGCCAGTCTCCTTGGCGTTGAACTTGGCTGGAATTTTTTTTAGCATTTCCGTGGAACAACGCAGATGACAGGTTCACTGCCGTAGACCCCAGCATTAAGCTGTTTGTGCTCATTGCCAGAGCGCATGGCGCTGAACTGTGTTACCTTCTACCCTATCATTTTTGCCTGCCTCAAGCCATCCAACGCATGTGACTTTCCCAGCAGCCTAAGGTGAAATGGCAGAGTAGGCCATCATGGAGCTGAAGCTTGCAAATAAGTTAAACCTGTACGCGCAGGAATAAAGAAAGGAGAAAAAAAGAGTAAAGGATGAACGCTGCTACAGGGTACATCAGAATCTTTCTAGGCTAATGGAAGAATCTACTACCGACATAACCTAATTACTGAAAAGTAGATAAAAGTAAATGAGGGGGGTCAACCCCTTTATATAGTACACAAGACTTAACCAAGAAGCCGGTAAATCTATTCAAACTCCAATACAATTTCTAAACTGACAGGACTCTTTCCTAACAAAGTTGCTTAATCAACTAGGACTCTGATTAAGAGATAAGACTCCATGTTTGATGGGCTGGCCTACATAACATCTCCCCCTTCCTTGAAAAACAACTTGTCCGCAAGCTGTAGGTTGTCAATTGCTTCCTAGGGGAACTTGGGTTCTACTAGTTGTGGAGCTATCTTGGCCATGGTCATCAGCCTTGGTGAAGAAGAGTCGTGCGCACCGGTGACCTTGAACATAAATCTCATCGCAGTTGAAGCAAAGGCCTCGATGATTACGTGCTGCTAACTCAGTGGAGTGAGGCACCGAGCCTACCGTGGTTGGGTTGACTCTAGAGTGGTCAAGGCAGAACAAGTGCTAGGGGTGCTGGTGGGGAAGGTATTGTAGCTGCCTTGACCGCAGGAAGATCGGAGGGGCACAAGGGCCCTGTATGCCCTGAAGGTCGGCGTGGTGACATTGTTGGAGTGAAATACCGCTGCTCATAGGCCTTGACGAAGGAGATGGCAGTGTGGAGGTCAAATGGCCGTTGAACCTCGACATCAATGCGAAGTCCACCGAGCAGCCCTGCTTCGTACACAAATGGTTGTTGATAACGATGTTAATCGCTAATTGTTGCGACACATGGGCGCTAGAAACCTGGTCAATTGGTGGTCGACAACCTTGACGTGCCAACTCGCGGAGGGGCAAGTGCGCGAGGAAGAAGAACAATGGTGGGGGAATGCGTGAGGGCCTCACTGAAACGCCTCCTTTTCCCTTATAACCCTGCGGGGCACCAAACGGCGGTCTGCGCACCATGACAAGTAACCCACAACCCGCTACTAAACCGCTCACTACACGCATGTTAGGTACGAAGATCGGGACGTGATGATGAAAAATAAAATAAAATCACCTGCACCTAGCTATTCCCCCGCATTAACGAGGAAGATGATGTGACACAACTATCGGTGTGTCCCGCGCTACCTTGAGCAGCACGACTAATGTAGACCCTATTCGGGTGTATATGGTGCATCTCCGCGTGGGAATCGAGTCGGCTTGGGCCTGGCCAACGGTTAAACCTACCGTCTCCTAGTGATTTTACGAAAAAGATTTGCGACGCTTCATTATTCCCTGAAGCCAACATTTCGGGAACCAAGCATTTTTGACAACTAACTAGATTAAGAGATCGGACGCTCGTGCGCCTCTCGTGGCTGGATCCGGTTTCTCCTCGTGCCAACATGCCCACATGATCATATCGCTCTCCAGACTCATGGGCAAGCTCGTGCTTAAATTAACTCTGCCTTTTAGGAATTAACGAGAGCCCATCAAGATTTCCCAAGCAGTCCAAGACGACGCGCAAGGTTCTTCCTCAACCCGGATGCAACTGAATTCTTGACAAGATCGGGGGATACTAATGGTACCACGTATCGAGGGGACACCACGAAGTGGGAAGTGTGGAGCCCAACAAGAGGCGATGCGGCCCAGGCTCCTTACCTGGTCGATAGGCCACCTTCCTAAAGGCTCCACCAACTTGGTGTGTAAGGCAAGATACATAGAGATCTTAGGTCGGCTGGATCCCCTTGGTACTCTTGTGACCGTAGACCCCGTCTCGCTTTATAAGGCGAGACCAGGGTAGCTTAGAGGCATCGAATCGATAGTCCTCAATGCACCCACGAGTCACCATTGTAACCCCCTCTCGCGAGGCGTATACCACCATCAATCCAAGCACGAGTAGGGTATTACCTCTATCGCGAGGGCCCAAACCTGGGTAACTCGCCCCGTGTGCTCTCCCTTCTGGCACTTTCGGCCACGCGCGACACCCCACTGAAACTATTGCCGGAATTATGGTCTGACACTGCCCGATGGGTGGAGGTCTGTCGACGACAATGATGACATTCCCCTTGCTGAAGAAAGCGACAACAAACGTGTTGTTGGCGAGGGGAAGCACTAGGGGCAAGTCGTCGCTCTGAAAGAGGGTCTGGGGTGCGGTGAAGCAGCACAAGATTTTGGAGGAACAACTCCACCTTGCTGCTACAAAGTGTACAACACTAGTGTTGAAGGAACTACTTCAACATGTTGCGCTAGATATCAAAGATGCCGAATATAGGCCAATATGGCAGCAGTAGTTCAATTGAAAACTCCTAGATTACAAGATCTAGTCCAAGATCTTAGATAAGAGCACCAAGTTCTATTATAGATAGTGGGGTACGTAGTCTGGTTAACAAACTAGAGGTGATGACATCTGTTTATAGGTTTGGAAGCATTCACATCTAGACTTCTACTTATAGCTAGAACACTAGAATCTTATTGTTTCAAGAGCTTGACCACCTACACTTGGTGAAAGATGGTCAAGAGGGGGAGTAGGTTGTGCCAGAAGAATACCATGGTGTACTCACGATGGCAACCATAAATGCAAGGGAGCAACAAGGCAGTGATGCAAGCTCATCTAACGCAGTGGAATTGTCTATTGCGTCACGGAAGGAGACACGTGAAGCGCAATGAAGGGTGAAGTGTCAAAGAAAGCTCTATTGCCTATAGCGTGAAAGCGACACGTGAAGCGGCAAGGAAGGCTCTACAAACTTGTTTTGATAACTATGATATTGGTAATCTTGTGTCTTATGTGGCTTTGTCTCCTTCGTATAGAGCGTTTGTTGCATCTCTACAAACTGTGTCTATCCCAAAGGATTGGAAGGCTGCAAAGCAAGATTCGAAGTGGTGTGAAGCGATGATAGAGGAGCTGGAAGCACTTAAGAAAAACTAGTAGTGCGTGCTAACCACATTGCCAACATTAAAGAAAGCAGTGGGTTGCAAGTGGATCTATACAGTAAAGCAGATTACTAAGGGGAAGGTGGAATGGTATAAGGCCAGATTGGTCGGCAGAGGATATAGTCAAACTTATGAAATTGACTATGATGAGACGTTTGCTCCAGTGGAAAAGATGAACGTTGTAAGGATATTGGTTTCCTGTGTTGCAAACTTTGGGTGGAATTGCACCAATTAGATGTCAAGAATGTCTTGGTAATTGGTGTCATGATAGTGGTGAAATTCTTCACAAACCGCCTATAGAAAGTTTCAAGACCATGGAAACTTCTTACCTCAAAAATTGTCTTCGGAGTTGGCCATTCTCGGATTGCTTCCACCTTAGAATCATCAACACAGATGTCCTCTCATGTTATGACAAATCCTAGAAAAAAAAGTTATGTATGCAGGAAAACACAATTCTTCAAGTTTACATAGAGCTCATCTTCTTGTAGAACTCCTAGCACCTTCTGAATGTGATCAAAGTGTTCATCCTTATCCTTGGGATAGATATATGCCATTTGAAATGAACCACAACAAAGTGGGATAAGGGTCGAAGGACCTGATTCATCAAGTGCATAAAGGTACTGTGCATTCAAGATTCCAAATGGCATGGCCATCCATTCAAACAACCGTTCCTTTGTCTTGAAGACCGTTTTCCATTCATCTTCGAGTCTGATGATGATATCTGCTTCTTAAATCTAGCTTTGTGAACACTCTTGCTCCACCAAGTCGATCCAACATATCATCCAAACGGGGAATAAGGACTCTATACGTTACGGTGATCTTGTTGATGGCTCAATTGCCCACACACACTTGCATCGAGATCCATCTTTCTTTGGCATGAGTAGGGCTGGTACAACACATGGGCTATTACTTTCTTGAATGTGCCCCTTTTGCAGCAATTCCTCCACTTTCTCCTTTAACATATCGTGCTTTTTTGGACTTATTTGGTAGTTTGGAAGACTTGCTTCCGGAATCAATGAAATTCTATGTTAAATTCCTCTCATCGGTGGTAGGGTTTGTGGCTCTCCAAGTATGTTATGTAATTCATCTAATAAGCCACGTATCTTAACTGGAATTTCGACAGTCGGGTGCTCTTCTCCTATTATAATAAATGTAACACACAAATCTGCCTTGTTCAAATATTCCAAAAATTCATTAAAGGTGTGGGAGATAGTTAATATACCTTTCCCCTCTTTAGAGGTATTACCAGTTTTTTTGGTAGAATAATGATCTTTCTCTTGTTTCAAACCTCCTTGCCCTTGTGTGTAGTATCCACATCAAATTGCCAAGATCTCCCAAGAAGAACATGGCTTGCATCCATATAACCCACATGACATAACATACTTGAGCGATGGTACTTGCCCAATGAAAGTAGCAGGTTGCATTGTCTAACGATCCTCATATTCACTCTTTTCTTGATCCACCCAATAGTGTAGGGATTTGGATGATTATGAGTTTCAAGTTTCAAATGGTTTACCAAATTCTTGGAGGTAAGATTCTCATAGCTGCAACTATCAATCACTAATTTGCATACTTTGCCATTCATCGTGCATTTGTATTCGTTATGGTGTGTAACATAGCAGATGCTCACATAGCATCTCTTCACATTCTTTTTGATGAACCTCTTGTCTCTACATCTTCAGATTCACATTCTTCGTCATCGTCTTCACCATCATGGATGGTTGCATTAACAAATTTCCTCAATGGGTAACTGCTGGATATGTGTCCTCCTTCATCACATTTATAGCATTTTGGGCCTTCATTTGCCTTACCCTTGCCTCTAGTTTGCTCTGGGGTGGGTGTTTTGCCTTGGGTGGAGCCTTCTTTTCTTCCACTCTATTAGTGTGATTCCTAGAGGAGCCTTTGGCTAGTATCCACTTCATATAACCAATCAAGGCACCCTTCAATATCAACATTTCCATTAAAAGTTGGGATCTATCCTTTGCATATGCTGGGTTGGGTGCTCTCCGATATGCATAAAGATTAGGTTTTTCAAGGGTATCATCATATTCTTCAACTTGAGAAGCTTCAACATAACTTGACCTTCTTGAAGTACACTGAACTGCACGTTGTTGTGGTAGTCTTGCTCCAAGATTACCTCCCCTTCTTTGCCGTTGAACATCTTCCTTTTTTGATGAATCTTCATCGGCAGTAGGAGGAGCACCCTTTCTCATCATCTCAATTAGCTGATCGAATCTCCGGTTAAGATCTTTATGCAGTGATTTGATATGTTATTTTGCAACATCCATCCTCTTCTCCAGTTACCCCATTGTTTGTTGCATCTTACTCTCAAAGAGGACACCAAGAACTACTTTGGATCAACGGGGCTTTGGTACCACCCGAAGCAACACAAGCTTGTGGAGGAACAACTCCACTTTGTTGCTAAAAAGTGTACACCACTAGTGTTGAAGAAACTACCCCAACATGCTGCGCTAGATATCGCTTTAGAGGCGAATATAGGCCGATATGGCAGTAGGAGTTCAATCGAAAACTCTTAACAAGATCTAGCCCAAGATCTTAGATAAGAACATCAAGTTCAGATAGTGGGGTACATAGTCTGGTTATAAACTAGCGGTGGGGACTGTTCAACTTCATGCACTAGCCAATGCAAGCGCAAACTGATGGAAAGGGCTAGGCAATCCACATATACACTTCAACACCCCCTCCCATGTGTGACATGGAAAGTTAACACCTGGATAGACTCAGAGGTATGGCTTAAGAGGCCTATACGTGGACAAATGGGGCGCAACAACAATTTTTAGATAAATTGCGAAAGCCAGGACATGAACTCAAGACCTTAGATTCTGATACCTTCTTAAGCTTCATGCACTAGCCAACGCAACCAAAAGTTTGAACTTGGAAAGGGCTAGGCAATTCACATATACACTTCAACAAGGACCTCTATTTATAGGCTTTGGAAAGCCTTCACATCTGGACTTCTACTTGTAGCTAGAACACTTTAGGAAACATTACTTAAGATTTAACATTCTACTCGTAGCTAGAAGACTCTAGAAAACAGTAGCTAAAGCTAAGAAAACAAACAATTACTAGAGTAGAGTACTTTTTTTTTTTGCGAAAATAGAGTAGAGTACAACTATCTAGAAGTAATCAAATGAACTTGACCGTTGATTTTATTTTCCTTCTCTCCATTGTTCCTTATCATGTGGAGATGGCGTCATGAGCGGCTACTGTGGTCATAGTATCTGGAGGTGGGGGGCAGGGCCCGCAGCCGTTACTCGAGCGCCGTCAAGCGTTGCGCCAGCCTGGCGAGGAGCGCCTAGTCCTCCGCTTGTTAGCGGAAGGCTTCCAATTTCTTCGTGATGATCTTCATCTGCTCCACAGCCTCACCCTCGATTTTTTTGCCCGCCATCGTAGATGGATCTGATACCAAATTACAAGAATCTACTACTGACATAACCCTAATTACTCAAAAGTAGATAAGAGTAAACGGCAATATTCTTCTTTGCTTTAGTGAGAGGGGTCAGGCCCTTTATATAGTAGACAAGACTTGACCAACAAGATGGTAAATCAAGTATCACAAAAGATGGTAAATCTATTCAAAATCTAATACGATTTCTAAACTGACTGGACTTTCCTAACAAAGTTGACTAACCAATTAGGACTCCATTTAAGAGATAGGACAACATGTTTAATGGGCTGGCCCACATAACAGCTAAGCACTGCAGCTCGTTATACAACTCACTTTTTTAAAGGCGGTAGCTAGGCGTCAGCCGGCTGATCTTATACAAAGATCAGCCGCCTGGTGAGCCGTTCGATTCAGGCGCGAGTATCCATTAGATCAAAGTGTACAGCTGTGTCGTCCTTTTCATCCCTCACATCTATACCCAAGCATATATCCAGCGACATCGCATGACTTTTTGCAGCATCGATGGCTTCGCCGAGGCATCGACGCTGGCGTGGACACTTCAACAGATGTTGCAAACCCCGACAAGCACAACTTCCGCGAGGCACGACGCTGACCACCATCAGTTTCTTCTTTCGCCATGCAGCAGCGCGGATGCTTCAAAAATCCAGAGGGCAACGCCGTCCTTCGTCCTCGCTGCCGGTGCCTCCATGAATGCTACATTGCAGCTACGACACCTCCACCATTGATGCTTTGCAGCACTGTCGCGGCGCCACCGCTTTCACATGACTAGTTCCTTCGTCACAGAATCGCCGTCCGGGCGCCGGCGAGAGCTGCATCGCATCATCGGTACAGTGCCTCTCTGCAGCGACGCGCATGCTGCATAGCAGTTTCGGCAGAACCAACGAGTGCTGCGTCGCAGCAGTGCAAGTTCCCGACGAGCGCCGCAACGCAGCACCCGCAGCCGTGGATGAATGCCACATCACCGATGCCTCTCTGCAGCGACAAGCGTGCTCCATTGCAGCGCCAGCATCATCATCTCATCGATGAGTGCTGCATCGCAGCACTGTCAATCGCCGATGAGCTCCACATCGCAACACAGCATCGGTGCGTGGAGCTTCGGCGTCAGCGCTTCAATATGCGAGATGTGCGGGACGAAAGGGAAACAAGCTTGATTGGCTCGAGACGCGTGGCGCGAGCAGCGGGCGGTTGGTGCGAGCCTTATAATCAGCCGGTGGAAACAAATCATTTTCCTTTTTTAAATAGCCTTGGGTCAAGGATGGCCACGGTTTAACGCCATATATGTTGGCGCTGATCTCTTAACAGCTCAAGGCTAGCGGTTGAGCCTATCATGTGTGTTTGCTCTATAAAAATGTTACTCCCTCCGATCGGAATTACTTCTCTCAAATGGATGTATCTAGCATCAAAAAGATGCTAGATACATCCATTTGAGCGACAAGTCCGACCGGAGGCAGTATGTTTTTTCAGTGCTAGTGTATAGGGCGTTGTTATAGCTAAGTTTAACGCCTGAGGGAGTGGCGCTGAGCAAAAGGGTTTGATTTGGTTAAAAGTTTAGGCTAGAGTTATTGTTGGCTAAACTTGTAAACACACATTAAAGCAGGAGAGATAGTCATTTAGTTAAGGTGTGTAAACTATTGTTCCAGGTGTGTAAATTGACAATGCCATAGTGATGTTATCATTTATCACTGCCTCATTTGTTTCCAGGGGCTAAATACGTCGAGTAATTTTGGTAGTATGTGTATGTACAATATTTGTCTAGTGTTCCTGTTGGTATATAACTTTGTTCTTTGTTAAATTCAAAAGTATGTGATTTATTTTCAAGCAGCACTGTAAAAGTTTGTTGTCAGATACACTATTGCACATCAAGGTAGGCATCCCAGAATCTGTAACATTAGTAAATAGGGATATCCCTTGCCTTGATAACCCTAAATCGCATGAGTGTTATGCTGCTTATCTTATGTACCTTCGTTTCCACATTCATGTTGTTTGTTTGGTGTTTTGAGACTGCAAAAAGCTTAAGCTTATATCTGCTGGTGAGTTTGAAGTTGTAATCAGTTTTCTACTTCATGCAGGTGTGTCTTACAATTTTGAAAAGACTGAGAACGGTATTTTTCGGTTAAAGCTCACTGCAAATGCCACAAAAACAATAGCAGATTTGAGAAGGCCTCTTGAGATTTTGATGAAAGGAAACACTATAAACCATCCCGACCTGACGTTAAGTGCAGTTCAGCTGCTTTTGTCCCATGATGGTGTGGCACATTTGAAATCTATTGAACAAGAAACTGGTACTTACATTCTATACGACAGACAAAGTCTGAATATTAAAGTCTTTGGGCGCCAAGATCAGATGGCTGCAGCTGAGACAAAATTGGTTCATGCACTTACAGAGTTCCTTGAGAAGAAACCCCTGGAAATTAGTCTCCGTGGCCATAACCTTCCCCCAGACTTGATGAAGAAAACAGTAGAGAACTTTGGAGTTGATCTGGAAGGATTTAAGAAAGAAATGCCTGCAGTAAAGGTTGAGTTACATAAACACCACCATTTACTGAAAGTTTGGGGTAGTAACGAGGATAAGCGAATGGTTGAAGGGATGATCGCTGAGCTGATAACCTCTGTGAAACAGAATGCCCTGGTACAAATTCCGTCAGGGAGTGTTGGAGGAAGCAAGGAAGATAAGCAAAGGGTGGATGACAATAAGCCTTTACAGGATGCATGCCCTATTTGCTTGTGTGAGACAGAAGATCCTTTTAAGCTTGAATCATGTGGGCACATGTTTTGTCGGGCTTGCTTGGTGAATCAGTGTGAATCTGCCACGAAATCGCATGATGGGTTCCCTGTTTGTTGCCTTCAAACTGGGTGCAAGAAGCCTTTCCTTTTAGTTGATTTGAAGCACCTCGTGTCAAATGAGAAGCTGGAGGACCTGTTCAGAGCTTCCTTGAGGGCATTTGTTGCATCTAGACCAGGAATGTATCGCTTCTGCCCGACACCCGATTGCCAATCCATCTACCAAGTAGCAGCTCCAGACGCTGAAACCAAGCCTTTTGTCTGTGGGGCTTGCTACGTCGAGATCTGCACCAAGTGTCATCTCGAGTATCATCCTTTCATGTCCTGCGAGGCTTACAAAGGATACAAGGAAGACCCAGACGCGACGCTGCTTGAGTGGCGCAAAGGGAAGGAGAATGTGAAGAACTGCCCTTCGTGTGGATACACGATCGAGAAAGCTGAAGGCTGCAACCATGTCGAGTGCAGGTGCGGCAGCCACATTTGCTGGGCATGCTTGGCAAACTTCCGGAGCAGCGAGGAGTGCTATGGCCATCTCAGGTCTGTGCACCTATCCTTTGTGGACATTGTGTAGAACCTAGCTGATGTAGAATTGCACATGCTGGCCGAAATGATTGTATATTTTGTGTATACAAAAGCTGTTGGTGTTCGTCCGTCTGTATATTAGCTTTGCTATAATTGCATGATGCGAACGAGTGCCCATCCGTCTCTGTGTCGAGAATATCTTAATCATTTTATCCATGTTTACTTAAATCGTATGAGAACTTCTGTCAACGGATGACTGAGAGCATTGCAGACATATTTGTGGATGAGTGTTTTGTCCCCGTAAATCACTTTATTGGTTCCATGGTTCCGTTTTTGCGTTGATGTTTGTTCAGTTTTTGGCTGGTTTGGATAAGGAAGGGCACGTGCATGCTCTTATGTTTAGCTTTCGGTTCAAAGCTTTGCTGCTACACTTTTTTTTTCGAATACGCCCAGCGTGCGTATCATATTTAATAGAAAGGAAGGGGGGGGGGGGGGGGTAAAAGAGCCCCAAGGATCCACCTTGTGGCGTGCTACAAAACTTGACACCCCACACACACCCCACTTAGGAGTACATATACGGACTACTCACTACACATCCACACACGTAGCGCCTCCAGCTGCGTCTCCCATTGTCCCCGGAGCAGTCCTGCCTGCTGCCAGGCAACTCCCTCGTCCACGATCCGTTGTAGCAGGTGTCTAGCAAAAGGTCGGGCTCTATCAAAGACAATGGAGTTGCGATGTTTCCAAATTTCCCACATGACCAAGCACAAGAAAGTGTGAATATCCCTCGTAGTATGGCGTTGATCAGCCTTATTGTTGCACCATACGGCCAGTAGGTCGTCCGCAGACACCTGCCAATCCGGCCTCCCCATCGCCCTGCAAATCTGGGCCCAAACCGTTCGCAAGAAGACACACGTGAGGAGCAGGTGTTCAATCGATTCATCCTCCTGGTCGCAAAAGGGGCAGGCATCCTGGTGCGGGAGGCCACGCCTGGCCAGCCTGTCCGACGTCCAGCAGCGATCCCTCATGGCCAGCCACATGAAAAAACGACACCTGAGGGGAGCGCGGTTCCTCCAGGTAAAATCCGCCGTAGTAGAGACCTCCCGACCAGCAAACCTGGCCGCATAAGCAGAACACACCGAGAATTTGCCATCCTTCTCCCAGGACCAGACAAAAGAGTCCTCCACATCCTCCGCCAACTGTACAGTCACCACCCTTGTCCATAGCTGTAGGTACTCGAGGATGGTAGCCTCATTAAGATTGGGGCCGACGTCCCTGGCCCAAGCGTGGAGTGGCAAGGCATCACCCACCGTACGGGTCCGCCTGATGCGTTGCGGGACCAGGGAGTGGAGTAAGGGGGCCACCTCCGCAATCCTCCAGCCATCAAGCCACCTGTCCTCCCAAAACAAGGCACGCCTGCCGTTTCCCACAACCACACGAGTGGCTGCTCGGGCAATGCTCAACGACTCCCTAGGAACCACAATACCAAATTCCGACCACGGCCGGGATGAGTCCACCATATGAAGCCACAACCAGCGAGCTTGCATGGCCAAGTTCAGCCAACGCAGGTTAGGGATTCCAAGCCGGCCTGCCCACTTGGGCGAACACACGGCATCCCACGCTACCAAGCACTGCCCACCTCTAGCCTCTTCCTTCCCACACCAGAGGAAGCCGCGGATGATTTTGTTCATGGCCTCAATGGTTTTCACTGGTAAGTCAATCGCGAACATTGTGTGGATGGGGACCGAACAAAGAACTGAGAGTACCAACACGAGCCGTCCACTCTTGGGCATAGCCCTTGCCTTCCACCTAGGGAGGTAACTTGCCAGGTGATCCACCAAGCCCTGCAGTTGGGCGGCCGTCGGTTTCCGTAAGCAGAGAGGCATACCAAGATAGCGACAAGGGAAGGATCCTAAGGGGCACCCTAGTACGTCCTGGATCCGAGTCCTCTCCACTTGTGTACACCGGATAGGGGTGGCCGTGGTCTTGTGGATGTTGACCCTGAGCCCAGACGCTTTGCTGCTACACTAAGCCGGAAAAGTTTACCGGTTTAAGCGTTGGTAAACTAGAACCACCTTATGGCTCACAACGATGAATGTGTTTTGGGTTGGTGTTGTGTCTCCCGCAAAAACGATTGCTCCTAAACAGGAGAGGACATTTACGGAGGCAACCATCATCTTTGTGGAAGCCGTTCTAAGTGTGATTGGAGATAAGTTGGTTGACACATATATATACATATGTGAATTGGCAAGAACTTGTGGGATACGCTCGGAGTAAAATTCGGTTCGGGGCAACCGATGCAGGCAGTGGACTGTTTACCATGGAGCAGTTCCATGATTACATGATGGTTGATAATCGTCCTGTATTGGATCAGACTCATGAGATACAGTGCATTGCTAAGGGGCTGGAGCTTGGGAAGTGTGAGTTACCGTATAAGTTTGTCGTGGGTTGCATCATTGCAAAACTCCCTCCTGGATGAAGGAACTTTGCTACTTTTCTCAAGCACTTGAGGCATGAATTATTTGTTGAGGATGTCATTGGCCATCTAAGTGTTTAGCATAATTCGAGAGAAAATGACTCACACATGAACGAGGCAGAGGGTTCTTTTAGCGCCAATGTGGTGCAGAAGAATTTTCACAAGTTCAATGGAAAGAACTCTGTTTGGTCAATCTGAAGTTTACTTCATGAAAGGTCGAGCAACTGAAGAACGTGCAACATGTACCCTCTATCAAGAAGAATCTCGTCAGCGGCTCCCTTCTTTGTAAAGAAGGCTTTAAGTTAGTATTTGAGTCTAATAAAGTAGTTGTATCTCGGTATGGACTTCCTACAATGTGGAGGTTTGTTCTGCCTTTTCCTAGCGGATTTCTGAGGTTTTGCATTCATGCCTTTGTCACATTAATTTCGGTTAGCTAAGATGGATCTAATCCCGAGTTTCACTTTAGCCAAAGGCTCTAAGTGCCATTCGTGTGTGCAATCTAAGCAACCTCGCAAGCCTCACAAGCATGTGAAGGAGAGATACTTGGCACCACTAGAGCTCATACATTCAGATACGTGTCAAATGAACATTGTGTTGACTAAAGGTGGAAAGAAATATTTTCATGACATTAATTCATGATTCCACTAGATTCTGCTATGTGTATTTGTTAAATAGTAAATATGAGGCTCTACACTACTTTAAAATCTATAAGGTAGAAGTTGAAAACCAACTTGAAAATAAAGTAAAACGAGTTCGTGTGATCGTGGTGGTAAATTCATGAGAGGACGACTCCCTATTCACCCTAGTCAAAAGGGGTTGCCGAACGGAAAAAATCATACTCTAGAAGATTTGGTTAACGCCATGTTAGATACATCTAATTTATCCAAGGCATGGTGGGGGGAGGCTATATTGACAACATGTCATGCCGTGAGTAAATTTCCCACGAAGGATAATGAGATAACTCCTTATGAGCAATGGGAAAAGAAAAGAGCTACACTCTCCTACTTGCGCACTTGGGGCTGTTTGGCGAAAGTCAATGTGCCAATAATCAAAAAGCGCAAGTTGGGACCAAATGTAAGGCCCGATATGCGGTACTGTTCCAGATCTAGGTGTTTCCACCCAGATCCGGGGACGAAGAACATATCGGTCCCACCGCGACACATGACAAAGTCATATGCCCCGGATTTCCAACATGATATCCCAACATTACAGATATAAGGATACAACATCTCATACAATCGGCATACAACTGCCTCAAATACAATACATCAGCGGAAGGTACATGTCTGGGTACATACTACAATCAAAGGCCTAGTGGCAAAGAGGAAAACATCGATCCCCATAACCACATGGGTCCAGGCCCTCCGCCGGGATCCACCTAACTAGTCATCGTCGAGTCTCCACGTGAAACGTCGATCACCATACCTGTTGTCGATCAAGAACCCTGAAAAGAGTTTGAGGGTAGTATCATGAGTACAGAAGTACTCAGCATCCAACTGTAGTGGTCAACTGACCCAGCAAGGACTTCATCACTGTAAGAGCAAAGTTATACCCCCATGAGTTTTGGATATTGTTGGGAAAAACAGTAGAGGAACTAACAAGTTTTCTAGTGTAAAACAGATGGTTAGGTTCCTGAAGTTATAGGTTGGTGATAAAGCTTCAACGAAGATTTACATACTTACTGAATCATATCCTCTGGAGTGAAGCTCTTCACGGATGTCGACCCCTAAAAAGATAAGGAATCTTGAAGCACGTCTCATCGAAGGAGATGACCAAGATGGCGCAAGACTTAGTAGTTTTTGCGTAGTTCTTTTTCACTTCTTTGAGTCGTAGGAAAAACCGTACTATCAAGAGGGGTTTAGTAAATGTACTCCAAAGGTTTTGGTGAAAAGACTCAGATCGAATCCAAACCTGTGAGAAGCCAGAGATGAGAAATCTCATGTGCACTAGGTAATGCTTCATCAGCGAAGACTTCGTTCTTTCGGCTCCTGAAGCAGAACCAAGTCCATGAGTCAGATTTACTTGAACTGCAAGTAAAGTTGCGCTTTGATTGGAAATATGACCTTTGCGGAAAGGTGTCAAGCTGTCACATCGGGTCATTTAAGACATTTCGCACCTAGGGATTGCCACCTATAAATACGCCACCCCCGCCCTCATTGGCCGGTGGCTGCTCCAAGAATATTTTCTGACAATGAAGAGAGAGCAACCCCACCGAAGCAAACCAAAAACCCATCCACCGAAACATAAGTCCTATTGATCTGAGTTGATTCATTATGACTTAGGAAGAAGTTTGCTAGCTTTTTTTTATCTTGGAGAACTGCAATTCTCCTAGACGGTTAGAGAGTTGTTCTTCAGAGAGCGAAGAGTTATTTGTCGGGACCCGGGGTTAGCGTATGCAAGTCTCGCTACGACATAGTCATATGGAGAGCCGAGAACCGTACCCACTTGTCTAAGAAGACAAGGCCAAGCACAGAACATTCTCGGAAAGCATCGTACGTGAGGGGCATCCCATCCAGGCCGGATGATCAACTGAGATGGGTCCTCATCGTCCGCACACAAGTCTAATGATATGGGTGATGAACTCCCATATTCAAAGACAAGTCGCCTCAACCATACTATCGACTATCTCATAACTCTTACATAGACTTACTCCAGCCCGATCACTTAGTCGGGGTCTAGGGCGGGCTCGATCCTACCACAAAGTGTGCACGAGACAGTCTCGAACAATCGCATCGCGATGCCCCAAGCTGCCCACATCTAAGGGCCACTTGGTGTATGAACGACCGCCAGCCAGATCACAACTAAGGTCTCGAAAACCCATACAAAGACATGCATGTTATAAACATACACGCAACACACATGCCTTGTATGAACAACATGTATCATTTCAATTCTCTACAAAGTATACATTTTATTGATAACTCTCACAGAGTGCACACAGAGATCACACGCATATGATCCAACATTACAACAACAAGCAGAAGCAAAGTAGGTCTGAGTACAGAAAAGTTTAACAAATGGCTTAAGAAGCCTTATTTAAACACAAGCCCTCCACGAGGGATCCAGTCGTCTGACTGGGACTAGACTAGCTTGATCTTCAGTCGTCCAGCTCGATGAAGAAGCCACCTTCGGGGTCAGTGGGTTCATCTAAAACATAGATTAAGCAAACGTGAGTACAAAATCGTACTCAGCAAGACTTACATAGGAGCTATACTACTCATGCACATGTATCAAGGTAAAGGGAGGTGGGGTTTCACTTGCAGAAGTGCCAGCTTTGACTTGGCTAGTCCTGAACTACGAGTACCAGACTTTGAGGTAAGAAGCGTACACGAGTCCACTACTTTCTCCAACCAATTACACCACTATGGTGCCTTCCTCGACTTCCCCACGAGAAAGCACGCCATAGCACTCACACTTATCTTGGTGTGTTTTAGAAGTATCCAGTTCAAGTTGTCTAATAATCAAGCTAAGCTTTCCAAGCAGTCCTTAACCGCGGACGCGGCTATTCGAATAGTTTTGTTAACCCTGCAGGGGTGTACTGCTACACACACATGATCATTTGTTACCGCCTTTGTACTCGACACCGTTCAAGAAGTGTCGGCGAGGATGCTCACCACAACTGTTACCTCATAGCCTATCTAGTCCAAGAAAGCCGCCTACCTGGGTTGGCTACCACTATCGTGAACCCGACCGGTTTACCGAAGTGGACCCAAGTGATGTGTGCGTGGTGCATAAGCCGGTCTCGGGTGATCCGTTCTCTCACTTAGCAGCCAGGCCACAAACCTACCAGAACTCCGAACTATTGCGACATCTGGACATCAAAAGGGATGAGTTAATAGGTTGAGAGGGGTCAGTGAGCCCAATGTGTGGTTGTACTCTTCATCTTGGATCACCACACAAGAACTCGGACTTAGGGCGGTGTTCAACGAGACAACCCACTGTGTACTCCTACACAGCCTCTCATCGTTTACCTTGTATTAGGGTAGATTCACCAACACCTTTCCACCATCATCATCATGATCACTACCATCCCGACTCACATAACAATAACATCATTGTATCACTCTAAGCATGCAATAAGCAGTAACATTTGCAGGGGCCACATGATATCAATCAACTCCTACATTTTCTAGGATTGTGGTTTGCTTACTACTGTGACAAAATGATAGGTCATGCAAAGGAATGGGTTCATCTATGCGGTAGAAACGTAGCATGGTAATCATCCTATACAATGCATAAGCGAGACATGAGAGGGAAGTGCGATTTTATCGACATGATCAATGGGGGTTTGCTTGCCTTGCTGACGAGGTTCGGGTTCGGGGTCTTCAACGAAGGGGGCAGCCTCCTGTTCCGGTTCCACCTCTACTCGACAAACAAAAGAAGGTAGCAAAGTAAATACAATGCACAATCACATGATTGAAGGTTGAAACTTGATGTATATGCTTTGATGTGTGAAGCAATTCCATTTAAATGGAGTATATTGCAAATTGAATTGCAAATTCAAACTCCAATTTGAATTCATTTTAGCCAAGTTATAATTGACATTGTTTGATCAACTTGAACCCTTTTGAAATGTGTGTGATATGCCTCTGAAGTTCAAGTATGATGTGATATGTTGATATGGTTCAAAATGCAAAAGCATTTAAAAGAATTTGAATTAATTGCATTTAAATAAAATAGCAAATGCTACTGATCACATTTTAAATTCAACTCAAACATGTTTGAAAATTGGATATTTGGATAGCTTATTTTCTCCTGATCATTTTTCTTATATTATTTGTTAATTTGGAGTTGATATGAATTTTCTATGAATTTCCAAAGTGTCACTGATTTTCTGGAATTTCTGGAATTTTCCGATTTTCTTTTAATCTGGAAATTCTTTTATTGCGTCACTGTGACGTCAGTGTGACGTGGGGGGGGGGTTCTGACGTGCGGGGTTTAGTGGTCAACCTCTGGGTTAATTAACCCGGTTAGTTTAAACTAACCAGGGGGATTAAGGGCCCTGGGCCCACTTGTCATCGGCTCTGGGGGGTTTAAGCACAGGGTTAGGGGTTAACCCACCGGCGGCTTGACGCCGGTGGCCTGGCCACGGCGGCGCCCTTGGCGGAATCGGCTAGGGGCCACGGGAGAGGAAGAGGAGGCCACCAACGTGTGCAACGTCGTCGTCCGCGTCGATTGGACCTGGCCAGAGCTTCAGGGGGTCACCGGAGCAACGTCGACGTCGAGGTTGGCGGCGACCGTGGCTAGGGCTGCGTCGGGTTCGCGCTCCAGAGCGTCATTTTGACCGCGGCGTGGTGCAAACGAGAGCTGAGAGCAAGGGGATGCTGCTGCGCGCGCTAGTTGAGCCAAAAGAGCACGACATCGACCTCGACTTCAACTGCGGCGGCGGAAAGCTTAGGCGTTCATGGCGGCCGTGGATAGAGAACGGGAGGGAGGGCGCTAGGTTAGGGGAAACGGTGAGAAGCTCACCACAAATGCGACGGGATGGCTAGCGGGCTCGGGGAAGCTCGGAGTTGGCCGGAATTCGAGAACGACTCGCGGCGGCCGGAGACGAAGGCGATGAAGTTAGCGAGCTCGTGGGGGCGCCTGGCTTCGATTCCTTCTGCACGGTGAGGTTGTAGACGACGGCGGAGCGGATGGACTTGACGGTGCGTCCTCTCGACGACGGTGGCCGCGTGAAGACGGCGGCCTGCTCCACGGTTGCTCACGGGCGGCGATGGAATCGAGCGGGAGAGGAAGGGGAGAAGCTCTGGAGGGGGGGGGGAATGGAACGAGACGGCCGAGAGGCGTCTCCAGGCGTGGCTAGAAGGCGCGGGAGGGGCAGGTGGCGTCTGGAGAGGCGGCGACGTGCACGGCTAGCTCGGTGGCATTCCACCGAGCAGCTTGGAGGCGCGGGACGGGGAAGAAGACCCTGCTGCCCCTGGTGGGCCGGCTGGGCTGGTGGGCTGCTTTCGCCTGGGGCGCCAGGTAAGGTTTTTCTTTTCCTTTTTTGTTTTCTTTTCTGACATTTTTTTTGGCTAGCAAAAATAAATACCTAGCCATTTTCTAAAATGCTGAAAATTCTTATATGGCCTCATAATAATATAGACTAGCCATTTATAAAGTTTGGCACTTTTTAAAATTCAAATAATTTGAATCTTAACTCAAATAGGGGTTTTTGATTAATTCCAAGGCACTGTTTGAATATTTGAAAAATCCATGAGCATGGGGTGGGTCCCACATCACTTGATATGTGATCACACTCATTTATAAGACTTTTCAAAAATCTAACATGAAGTTTTGGAGAAGATTTTTATCTGGCCTTTTGAATTAATTCATCTGGGGGGGTTCCTCCTCCCATTTTGCTTTTGAATTTGATTTCAAAGATTTCTTTTGAAATTTTTAACATGATGCAAGAAGACTTTGATCCTAGCACATTACCTAATAGAGGGTTCTGACAACTCGCCCCCACTAAATAGAATCTCGTCCCGAGATTCAGAAGTCTGCGGGAGGAAGGAGGGATACTCGGCACTGAGACGGTCTTCTCTTTCCCACGTAGCTTCTCTCTCAGAGTGGTGTGACCATTGCACTTTCAGAAACTTAATCTTCTGACGACGAGTGACACGCTCTGCGGAATCAAGAATACGAACGGGGTATTCTCGATAAGAAAGGTCATCTTGGAGATCAAGCGTTTCATGGTCGACTTCCCGGATGGGGTCCTTGAAGCAACGCCTGAGTTGGGACACATGGAATACATCATGTACTCGGGAAAGGTGCAGGGGTAGTTCAAGTTGGTAGGCAACTTCTCCACGTTTAGCAAGAATGCGGAAAGGTCCGATGTAACGTGGGGCCAACTTGCCTTTGATACCGAAACGTTGGGTTCCCTTCAGAGGAGTAACCCGAAGGTAAGCCTTCTCATCCAGATTGTAGCTCTCTTGCCTATGATGACGATCATAGTAGCTTTTCTGATGAGACTGGGCTGCTTTCAATTGATCACGAACAATGCGAACTTGCTCTTCTGCTTCCTTGATCATATCCGGTCAAAAGAATCGTCTTTCACCGGTTTCTGACCAGTTTAAAGGTGTTCGACATCGTCGTCCATATAGGAGTTCAAAAGGAGCCATGTTCAGACTAGATTGGAAGCTATTGTTATAAGCAAATTCGGCAAATGGAAGAGACTTCTCCCAATTCTTTCCGAATGAGATAACACAAGCTCTGAGCATGTCTTCAAGAATTTGGTTAACCCTTTCGACTTGACCGCTAGACTGAGGATGGAAAGCTGTACTAAAGGAGAGATGAGTTCCCATAGCATTCTGAAAGCTTCCCCAAAATCTAGAGGTGAAAAGGCTACCACGATCAGAATTGATCTCCAAAGGAACACCGTGAAGGGATACAATTCTAGAGATGTACAAGTCCGCTAACTGGCTAGCAGTTATAGACTCGCGAACTGGAAGGAAGTGAGCAACTTTGGAAAGCCTATCTATGACAACGAAGATGGCATCGTTTCCTTTCTGGGTTTTTGGAAAGCCGGTGATGAAGTCCATACCGACTTTGTCCCATTTCCACTCTGGAATAGGCAAAGGTTGAAGTGTACCAGCAGGTCTTTGATGTTCTGCCTTAATGCGACGACAAACATCACATTCGACAACAAATTGAGCAATGTCTCTCTTCATCCTAGTCCACCAAAATCTCTGGCGTAGATCTCAGTACATTTTTGTGCTACCGGGATGAATCGAGAGGGGTGTGTCATGGGCTTCCTTGAGGATGAGTTGCCTTAGTTCCTTATTCTTAGGTACTACCAAACGATTTCCAAAGAATACCGTTCCTTTACTATCTGTGGAGAAACATTTAGCAACTCCGCTAACAATGTTCTCCTTGATCCGGCGAACACCTCGTGCACGCCTTTGGGCAACTATGATTTGATCCTCAAGAGTTGGTTTCGCCACCAAGGTAGAAAGATAGCCATGAGGAACAATCTCAAGATTGAGCTTGCAAAATTCCTCATGAAGAAGTGGTTGATACTTTTGTAACATGAGGTTGTTACAATATGACTTACGACTTAGTGCATCAGCCATGACATTGGCTTTGCCTGGGATGTAAGAAATTCCTACGTCGTAATCTTTGATCAACTCAATCCAGCGTCTTTGCCTGAGGTTAAGATCTGGCTGGGTGAAAATTTATTTGAGGCTTTGGTGGTCGGAATAGATCTCGCAACGGTTACCAAGGAGGTAATGTCGCCAAGTTGTTAGGGCATGAACTACGGCAGCGAGTTCAAGGTCATGGGTAGGATAGTTCTCTTCATGTGGCCGCAACTGGCGTGAAGCATAAGCTACCACATGTCGATCTTGCAGAAGTATGCATCCTAACCCTTGCCGTGATGCGTCACAATAGATCTCGAAATCCTTTTTAGTGTCTGGAGGTGCAAGTACGGGTGCAGAAGTCAATCTCCTTTTTATCTCCTGAAAGCTTTCCTCGCACTTGGAAGTCCATAGGAATTTCTTATCTTTCTTGAGGAGTTCAGTTAGAGGCTTTGCAACTTTAGGAAAGTTCTCGACGAAGCGACGGCAATAGCTGGCTAGGCCAAGAAAACTCCTAACTTGCTTAACCGATTCAGGTGGAGTCCAGTGAAGGACGGCCTGAACTCTCTCGGGATTCACAACAATGCCTTTTGCAGAAATCATGTGGCCTAAGTAGGTCACTTCTGGTAGCCAAAATTCACACTTGGAGAATTTAGCATACATGCGATGCTCTCTAAGTTTCATCAATACCAGCCTTAGGTGTTTGGCATGTTCTTCTTCGTTCTTCGAGTAGATGAGAATGTCATCGAGATAAACTACAACAAATTTATCTAGGTACTCCATGAAGATTGAGTTCATCATGCGCGAGAAAGTGGCGGGGGCATTGGTTAAACCAAAGGACATGACGGTGTACTCGTAAAGACCATAGCGAGTAGTAAAAGCCGTTTTGGGAATGTCCTCATTTCGGATTTTGATTTGATGATAACCCAATCTCAAATCCATCTTGGAGAAGACAGAGGATACTGCAAGTTGATCATAAAGATCATTGATCCTGGGCAGTGGGTACTTGTTCTTTATCGTCGCTAAATTTAGCGGGCGATAGTCTACGCACATCCTTTCTGTTCCATCTTTCTTTGTTACGAACAGAACAGGGTAACCCCATGGCGATGAGCTAGGGCGGATGAAGCCTTTTTCCAACAAAGCTTCCAGTTGGTTTTTAAGCTCAGCTAACTCACGTGGGGCCATTTTGTATGGGCGTCTAGAAATTGGTGCGGTTCCTGGCACAAGATCCACTATAAACTCTACACATCTGTCGGGTGGCATACCTGGCAGCTCTTCAGGAAAGACATCCGGGAAGTCACGAACCACCGGAATATCTTCAAGTTCGGGAAGGGGAAGTACATTCAAAGAATGCACTTGGGTTCTTGTTCTGGGTGAGGTATAGTTGACGGTCTTGCCTGAAGGGTGGGTGAGTTTCACTGATTTGCCTTTGCAATCAAGGTAGGCATTCTGTCTTGATAGCCAATCCATGCCAAGGATGACATCAATGTCTGAAGACTTGAGGGCTATGAGTGAAGCAAGGAATACTAAACCCTCAATCGCAATTTGATTACCATGGCTTACTCTATTAGTTTGCCATCTTGACCCTGGAGTTTGAATAATCATTGGGGTGGACAATTCAACAAAGGATAACTCATGACGAAGTGCATAACTTTCCGACATGAATGAATGAGATGCTCCTGAGTCGAAAAGAACGGAAGTAGGAACATAATTGACTGGGAGCGTACCAAGAATGACGTCAGTGGTGTCGTCAGTCTCTTCGGCGGCAATCTGGTTCACACGTCCACGAGTGGCGGGAGGAGCGGGTTTGGTGGTGTAGACCTTCTGGGGTGGCTTTCCACGACCATTTTTGTTGCCTCCGGCACGGGGTGGAGCATTCTGATTCTGGAGCTGGTTCTGGGGACACTCACGAGAGTAGTGGCCTGCCTGACCACACTTGTAACAGGCTCCAAAGACAGTGCGTGGAGCTGGGTTGTTTGGTGGAGCTGGGTGGAACTGAGTTGGTGGACGAGGCGCCACATAGGATGGCCTCAGTGGGTTGTTCTGGCGGAACATACTGTTGGGGATCCAGATCTTGCGCTTCTGGGAGCCGGAACTGGATGAACCATCGTCCCTAGGGTGTTTGCGGAAGTCATTGGGAGTGTTCATGTCCTCTGCCTTGATGGCCTTGTTGACAAGGATCTGGAAGGTGGCAAAGTCATGTAGGTTGAGCTCACGACGGAGTCCAGATATGAGTCCACGACGGAACCTTTCTTGCTTCTTGGCGTAGGTGGAGACTTCTTCAGTAGCATAACGAGCCAGTCGGTTGAACTCATGACTAAACTCGTCAACAGTCCTTCTGCCTTGGGTGAGGTTGCAGAACTCCTCACGCTTGCGGTCCATAAGACCCTTGGGAATGTGGTGCTCACGGAAGGAAGTGCAGAATTCATCCCAAGATGCGGGTGGTCCAACGGGACGCATGTTCAGGAAGTTCTCCCACCAAGAGCTAGCTGCACCTTCAAGGTGATAGGTGGCATAGCTGACCTTGTCGCCATCTGCAACATGGCCTGCCTAAAGCTTCCTCTCGATGCTGCGAAGCCAGTCATCAGCGTCAAGGGGCTCGGTGGAGTAACTGAAAACCGGGGGATGAAGCCGGTTGAAGTCGTTCAGAGACACCAACTCGTTGCGCTGCTGAGTGGTGTTGCGGGCAATGACCTCCAGCAAATGGTGAGAATCTCGGCGGTTCCTCTCAACCTCCATCAGAACCTGAGCCATCGTGGGTGGGGGTGGAAGGTTGCCTTCCTCCTGTTCATTCCCACGACCCTGGGCACGACCAAGCTGGCCACGGGTTCCTTGAGACATCCTGAAGGTGAAAACCAAAGTCAAACAGAGTTGATTTGAAGAGTCTAAACAAGGTATTGAAGTACTGGAAGGATTACAGAGCAAAGGAAGTAATCATCTTGACAACATGGTGATAAAAGCATACAAGCCATATATTCACAAGCTGTCATACAGACCATACATCATTTTAGTACAAGCATCAAGCTAATACAAACGTGATGAAGATGATACATCCCTCAGAGGCACTCTGACTTCCTATACATTATTTATCTAAGCCTCTGGAACTTAGACACCTTGCGTACAATATACTAAGATACTACTACATCCTCACTAAGTAAGACCACAGGCGGTCTCACTCATCTCCATCTCCATAGTAGTCCTCGTAAAAGTTACCCGCGTATCCCGGTAGCTGAAGGTGACCATCGGAAAACACGGAGGCCTGTGGACCCTGATATCCATTTGGGCAAGGATGGGGTCTAGGTCCAGTGTAGGGTGGAAGTAGAGGACCACGGGGTGGAAAAATGCCTCCAATCTCGGGCCAAGCAACTCGAGAAGGCATTTGAGTCTTCACAGGGTAGATAGCATCATACTCGACTGATCCAACACTCACGAAGGGTGCCAAGAGTGTCAGTGCTCGATACAGACGAACACGGGTGGCGTGAAGCTCGAAACGGAGAGCGCGTGCATCACGATCTCGATCACAAGCGAACCTAGCAGTCATCTGAAGTACTAGATCCTCTGCAGAGTGATCTGAGTAGAGTCCGGTGTAATATCCCTCTTCTCCTGGAAGTGCAGCAGGGATATAGCGGAACGAGGTCTCTCTCAGCATAGTGTGCTCCTCTCTCAGCAGGATAATGCATGAATATGCAGCATCCTGCACAGCCATGTTCTCAGTCATGCCAATGCCATGTCCAAAGTGGATAGGCTGAGTGACTCCATTGTGGTGCGGGTAGATCCTGACAATGCAGTGGAACTAGGTCTGGTTGAAGTCGTGGAATTGCTCCTCAACTGTGTACTTAGGATACCATCGATATCCCACATAGGACATCATCTCGATCAACGTGGCGGGATGGCCACGCACACCGAGGCACCTGGTCAAACGAACAATCTGCCGAGGGGGAAGATCTGCCATCTGAAACAGAAAGAAGGAGTTTGCAAATGCATCAGATTATGAGATAAACCTGGAATGACTCGGACAACATAACGGCTATAATTGCAAGAAAAAGACAATTTCTTACAACATGGAAACAACACTTACATATGATGTAAGAAATCAGGATGCACAACAACTCTAACGAACCGAACACAACCTTCCTACGACGATAAGGAAGCAAACAGCGAGATGTTCTAATCAGACAGAGGAGAGCCTAGTCCTATCTTCCCGTAGAACAAGATGAGGGTGACTCAGAACTCAGAACGAAGGGGGTAAGGAGAAAAAAGAAGCCTTACGTTGTTCCCTTATATACCCAGAGTAACTATATAACTATAGCAAGCTAGACTCGTCTTCTGCCAAGGCTACTAGTCCTACAGTCAGTCATGCTCTGATACCAAGTCTGTCGGGACCCGGGGTTAGCGTATGCAAGTCCCGCTACGACACAGTCATATGGAGAGCCGAGAACCGTACCCATTTGTCTAAGCAGACAAGGCCAAGCACATAACGTTCTCGGAAAGCATCGTACGTGAGGGGCATCCCATCCAGGCCGGATGATCAACTGAGATGGGTCCTCATCGTCCGCACACAAGTCTAATGATATGGGTGATGAACTCCCATATTCAAAGACAAGTCGCCTCAACCATACTATCGACTATCTCATAACTCTTACATAGACTTACTCCAGCCCGATCACTTAGTCGGGGTCTAGGGCGGGCTCGATCATACCACAAAGTGTGCACGAGATAGAGTCTCGAACAATCGCATCATGATGCCCCAAGTTGCGCACATCTAAGGGCCACTTGGTGTATGAACGACCGCCAGCCAGATCACAACTAAGGTCTCAAAAACCCATACAAAGACATGCATGTTATAAACATACACGCAACACACATGCCTTGTATGAACAGCAGGTATCATTGCAATTCTCTACAAAGTATACATTTTATTGATAACTCTCACAGAGTGCACACAGAGATCACAAGCATGTTATCCAACATTACAACAACAAGCGGAAGCAAAGTAGGTCTGAGTACAGACAAGTTTAAAAAATGGCTTAAGAATCCTTATTTAAACACAAGCCCTCCACGAGGGATCTAGTCGTTTGACTGGGACTAGACTAGATTGATCTTCAGTCGTCGAGCTCGATGAAGAAGCCACCTTCGGGGTCAGTGGGTTCATCTAAAACATAGATTAAGCAAACGTGAGTACAAAATCGTACTCAGCAAGACTTACATAGGAGCTATACTACTCATGCACATGTATCAAGGTAAAGGGAGGTGGGGTTTCACTTGCAGAAGTGCCAGCTTTGACTTGGCTAGTCCTGAACTACGAGTACCAGACTTTGAGGTAAGAAGCGTACACGAGTCCACTACTTTCTCCAACCAATTACACCACTATGGTGCCTTCCTCGACTTCCCCACGAGAAAGCACGCCATAGCACTCACACTTATCTTGGTGTGTTTTAGAAGTATCCAGTTCAAGTTGTCTAATAATCAAGCTAAGCTTTCCAAGCAGTCCTTAACCGCGGACGCGGCTATTCGAATAGTTTTGTTAACCCTGCAGGGGTGTACCGCTATACACAGATGATCATCTGTTACCTCCTTTGTACTCGACACCGTTCAAGAAGTGTCGGCGAGGATGCTCACCACAACTGTTACCTCATAGCCTATCTAGTCCAAGAAAGCCGCCTACCTGGGTTGGCTACCACTATCGTGAACCCGACCGGTTTACCGAAGTGGACCCAAGTGATGTGTGCGTGGTGCATAATCCGGTCTCGGGTGAGCCGTTCTCTCACTTAGCAGCCAGGCCACAAACCTACCAGAACTCCGAACTATTGCGACCTCTGGACATCGAAAGGGATGAGTTAATAGGTTGAGAGGGGTCAGTGAGCCCAATGTGTGGTTGTACTCTTCATCTTGGATCACCACACAAGAACTCGGACTTAGGGCGGTGTTCAACGAGACAACCCACTGTGTACTCCTACACAACCTCTCATCGTTCACCTTGTATTAGGGTAGATTCACCAACACCTTTCCACCATCATCATCATAATCACTACCATCCCGACTCACATAACAATAACATCATTGTATCACTCTAAGCATGCAATAAGCAGTAACATTTACAGGGGCCACATGATATCAATCAACTCCTACATTTCCTAGGATTGTAGTTTGCTTACTACTGTGACAAAATGATAGGTCATGCAAAGGAATGGGTTCATCTATGCGGTAGAAACGTAGCATGGTAATCATCCTATACAATGCATAAGCGAGACATGAGAGGGAAGTGGGATTTTATCGACATGACCAATGGGGGTTTGCTTGCCTTGCTGACGAGGTTCGGGTTTGGGGTCTTCAACGAAGGGGGCAGCCTCCTGTTCCGGTTCCACCTCTACTCGACAAACAACAAACAAGGTAGCAAAGTAAATACAATGCACAATCACATGATTGAAGGTTGAAACTTGATGTATATGCTTTGATGTGTGAAGTAATTCCATTTAAATGGAGTATATTGCAAATTGAGTTGCAAATTCAAACTCCAATTTGAATTCATTTTAGCCAAGTTATAATTGACATTGTTTGATCAAGTTGAACCCTTTTGAAATGTGTATGATATGCCTCTGAAGTTCAAGTATGATGTGATATGTTGATATGGTTCAAAATGCAAAAGCATTTGAAAAGAATTTGAATTAATTCCATTTAAATCAAATAGCAAATGCTACTGATCACATTTTAAATTCAACTCAAACATGTTTGAAAATTGGATATTTGGATAGCTTATTTTCTCCTGATCATTTTTCATATATTATTTGTTAAATTTGGAGTTGATATGAATTTTCTATGAATTTCCAAAGTTTCACTGATTTTCTGGAATTTCTGGAATTTTCTGATTTTCTTTTAATCTGGAAATTCTTTTATTGCGTCACTGTGACGTCAGTGTGACGTGGGGGGGGGGGGTTCTGGCGTGCGGTGTCCAGTGGTCAGCCTCAGGGTTAATTAACCCGGTTAGTTTAAACTAACCGGGGGATTAAGGGCCCTGGGCCCACTTGTCATCGGCTCTGGGGGGTTTAAGCACGGGGTTAGGGGTTAACCCACCGGCGGCTTGACGCCGGTGGCCTGGCCACGGCGGAGCCCTTGCCGGAATCGGCTAGGGGCCACGGGAGAGGAAGATGAGGCCACCAACGTGTGTAGCGTCGTCGTCCGCGTCGATTGGAGCTGGCCAGAGCTTCAGGGGGTCACCGGAGCAGCGTCGACGTCGAGGTTGGCGGCGACCGTGGCTATGGGTGCGTCGGGTTCGCGCTCCAGAGCGTCATTTTGACCGCGGCGTGGTGCAAACGAGAGCTGAGAGCAAGGGGATGCTGCTGCGCGCGCTAGTTGAGCCAAAAGGGAACGAGGGCGACCTCGACTTCAACTGCGGCGGCGGCAAGCTTCGGCGTTCATGGCGGCCGTGGATAGAGAACGAGAGGGAGGGCGCTAGGTTAGGGGAAACGGTGAGAAGCTCACCACAAATGCGACGGGATGGCTAGCGGGCTCGGGGAAGCTCGGAGTTGGCCGGAATTCGAGGACGACTCGCGGCGGCCGGAGACGAAGGCGATGAAGTTAGCGAGCTCGTGGGGGCGCCTGGCTTCGATTCCTTCTGCACGGTGAGGTTGTAGACGACGGCGGAGCGGATGGACTTGACGGTGCGTCCTCTCGTCGACGATGGCCGCGTGAAGACGACGGCGTGCTCCACGGTTGCTCACGGGCGGCGATGGAATCGAGCGGGAGAGGAAGGGGAGAAGCTCTGGAGGGGGGGGGGGAATGGAACGGGACGGACGAGAGGCGTCTCCAGGCGTGGCTAGAAGGCGCGGGAGGGGCAGGTGGCATCTCGAGAGGCGGCGACGTGCACGGCTAGCTCGGTGGCATTCCACCGAGCAGCTTGGAGGCGTGGGACGGGGAAGAAGACCCTGCTGCCCCTGGTGGGCCGGCTGGGCTGGTGGGCTGCTTTCGCCTGGGGCGCCAGGTAAGGTTTTTCTTTTCCTTTTCTGTTTTCTTTTCTGACATTTTTTTTGGCTAGCAAAAATAAATACCTAGCCATTTTCTAAAATGCTGAAACTTCTTATATGGCCTCATAATAATATAGACTAGCCATTTATAAAGTTTGGCACTTTTGAAAATTCAAATAATTTGAATCTTAACTCAAATAGGGGTTTTTGATTAATTCCAAGGCACTGTTTGAATATTTGAAAAATCCGTGAGCATGGGGTGGGTCCCACATCACTTGATATGTGATCACACTCATTTATAAGACTTTTCAAAAATCTAACATGAATTTTTGGAGAAGATTTTTATCTGGCCTTTTGAATTAATTCATCTGGGGGGGGGGTTCCTCCTCCCATTTTGCTTTTGAATTTGATTTCAAAGATTTCTTTTGAAATTTTTAACATGATGCAAGAAGACTTTGATCCTAGCACATTACCTAACACAGGGTTCTGACATTATTGTCGCCTCGAAGTCCAGTTTGTCAAAGGTTTTGGTGATTTCCTCAATAATCAACCACGAGTGAAGAACTGACGAAGCTCAAGGAGATTGGTGCAGTGGAGATACGGACGGAGAGAGGTTAGCTCCTGTGTTCAATCACAAGTCGCTCCAACCAGACGTAGCACTTTGCAGAGTGTGAACTGGTCGAACAAACATCGCCGAGTCAAGAGTTCATTTTACTTTCCGCACTTACATTCAGTTTATCAATTGCTTCAGTGATTTGATTCAATGCAATTGATTCGATGCTTTTGATTCGTTATGTTATGCTTCAATCCAGTTCTGCTTCAATGTTTACCTTGCTGTTGAATTTCTTCTGCTGCTAAGTTATGCTTCACTTCATAGTTTCATGCAAAAATTTGAAGTGATCATTCACCCCCTCCCCCTCTGATCACATACTTGGACTTACAATTGGTATCAGAGCTAGTCACTCTTTGTTTGGATAAACCTCCTAGAGTGTTTTGCAAGTATGTCTTTCGCAACCATTCGCTCCGGCGAACCCATACCCGTGTTCAATGGAAAGGACTATCCATACTGGAAGGACAAAATGAAGAGAAATATCATGGCTATCAACTCGACTGCCTGGCAAGTTGTCTTGTATGGAGTTACAGTTGCAGACAAGAATGCCATCACTCCTGAAGAAGCGAAGCTGATCGATCTTGATTCTGAAGTCTGGGTTTTCATCACCAATCATCTGACACCAGAGAAGTATCATGAAGTGAAGAATATTCCTTCTGCCAAAGGTGTCTGGGACTATCTTGAGAAGATTGGTGAAGGTGTTTCTACCCAGAAGGATGCCAGAATTGACACACTTCGAAGCAAATTCTATCGATTCAAGAGAAACGAGGGTGAAAAAGTCAGCTCCATTTACAGCAGACTCACTGCTCTTGCAAATGAGTTGATTTCCCTCGATGCTGATGACATTACTCCTCAGTCAGTTGTTAGAACTCTGCTTCGCTCATTGGATGATTTGTTTGATCACATTGTGCTGATGATCAAGGAAAGGACTGATTTCAGACGTCTTTTTGCCGCTGATATTCTTGAGAGACTCAATACTTTTGAAATGGAAGAAGATGAGAAACGTGACATAAATGGTTCTCGAAGAAGATCTCATTCCTTGAAAGCAAAAGCTTCGCGTCATTCTTCACCCGAAGCCAGTTCTGCTTCAGGTGTCGACTCAGATGATCCTTCAAGCATTGGAAAAGATCTAGCATTGATCATGAGACACTTCAGTCGCTTTCAGAGAAAAGGTTTTTCTTCACCCAAGAAGAGTTATCCTTCAAGAAGCTCAAGTCATTCTTCTCACCGTTCATTCTCAAGAAGCTCTCCATCGAAGGACAACTGCTGCTACAAGTGCAAGAAACCAGGTCACTACATTGCTGATTGCCCATTGTGGGAAGCTGAGAACAAATCGAAGCATTCGCTCAGAGACTCCTCAACAAAGTCCCACAGATACTCCAGAAGCTATGAGTCAAAGAGACATGATTCCAGTTCGAGAAGATAAAAGAAGAAAGATTCCGATGATGATAAGAGGAAGAAGTATCATAAGAAGCGTGAGGGTTCTTCATCGAAGACTCACTCGTCTCATCGAAGCAGCTCTCACCGTGCCAAGGCCTATCTGGGAAAGGAGATGAAATATGAAGACGAAGCCTCTGGCTCCGAAGCTGAACCAGGCTCGAGGTCTGGGTCTGGGTCCGAATCAGATGGTGTTGCTGGTTTGGCTTTCGCTTCGGCAGATGCTTCAACCAACGCTTTGAGCTCATTCTTCACCAACAACAGTAGTGAAGATGAAACTCCTGCATATTGCTTCATGGCCAAGGCGAAGGTATCTTCATCCAAATCAAACTATGATACTTCTGATTGTTCCTCATATGATAGTGATTCGAAGATAAGCTATGCTAAACTTTCTAAAATTACTTCAATCCAACAAGATGAACTTGATTCACTAAGCAAAACCATTAAGAAATCAGAAACTATGTTGATCGATGAGATAGATAAAGGTCAAACTTTAACTAATGAGCATGCTACTCTGAAGGAGAAGTTTGAAGAATTATCCTCTCGGCATGATCTTTCTTCAGTTGATTATGAGAAGATCACCTATGAATTTATTCAGAGGAAAATGGCTCTCGAAAGACTGAAAGAGGCTCATGAAGAATTGGAAAATGTCAATCTCTCTCTCATGGCTCAACAAGGTTCTGAAGAAAATCATAAAACTGATTCACCTTGCTTAACTTGTTTGGAACGAAGCAAAACTGATTCCAAAGGGAAAGCTCCTATTGTTATTGATGATACTAATGCCTCTGATGAGGAAAATCCTGCTGTTACCGAGGAACTCCTCGGGTTGAAAAACTTATTTGAAACAGGCATGTTCAAAAGTGTGCAAGGACACCAATATCTCTGTGATATCTTGAGGAAGGCTCTCCTTCACAGGAATCCTAGGAATGAGGGTGTTGGTTTTGAGAGAAAGATAAACCCTGATGGTACCTATTGGGAACCTGAGCAGTATCCTGAGACTGTTTGGGTTCTAGCGAAGGAGAAACCCATTGACATTGCTAACCTTTCAGGTTTCGACTGCAAAATGAACAAAGCCATTGTGGATGAATCACTTGATTCAGACTACAAACTCATTAAGGATGAACAGGGAAAAGTTACAGCTGAGTATGTAGGTACTCCTCCGAAGAATGACTTCTATAAGAGGCAGATATGGGTGCAGAAAGCACTTGTGAAAAAACTTCCTGCTAACCATACTATGCAGGGAAAGCCTTCGGTATCACCGAATCATTTCTATTCTCTAGAGACGAGAAATGATTCACTGGTGCCCGAATCAAATGTTCCGCAGAAGTAATACTATCGTACTGGTCGTCATACGTATCGTCCTCATAATAACCATACTAAGATTGCATATGCTCATTCTTATCCTAACCATTCGCAGAGGACTTACATTTATGGTGTGCTTGATGGTACACCGAAGCAATACACTCTTGTTCACTTTAATATTGCTTCAACCAGTGCTTCAACATCTTCTCAGTCACCTGCTCGTTTGTGGGTGGTTAAGAAGAACGAATTCTTCTGCAGGGCTATGTCTCCGGTGGATCCGAATGGGTCATGGATAGTGGTTGTACAAATCATATGACCGGAGACAAGGAGTTATTCACCGAAGAAAAACCATCTCAATCTTCTCAGAAGTACATTACCTTCGGTGATAACAACAAGGGTAAAGTGTTAGGCTTGGGTAAGGTTGCCATATCGAAAGATAAGCACATTGATAAGGTTATGCTAGTCCAATCACTTGGATATAATCTTATGTCTATTTCGAAGTTATGCGATATGGATATGCTTGTTCTATTTTCTGCTTCGCGTTGTGTTGTCTTTTCACAGGATGACTATACGTTTGTCTTCGAGGGTTACCGAAAAGGAGATTTATACATTGTTGATTTTTCTTCGGGCCCTGCTGTATCCACATGCTTAATGGCAAAAGCTTCATCTGGTTGGTTATGGCATCGAAGACTTGGTCATGCAGGGATGAGAAATCTTCATAACTTAGTGAAGAAGAAGCATGTAATTGGCCTTAGCGAAGTAAAATTCGATAAGGATCGTCTCTGCAGTGCTTGTGAAGCTGGTAAAATCACGAAGAAACATCATTCAGCGAAGACTATCATGACTACCACTCGTCCTCTTGAATTGCTTCATATGGATCTTTTTGGTCCTCAAAATTATGCAAGCCTGGGAGGAAACAAATATGGTCTTGTTATTGTTGATGATTTCTCTCGTTATACTTGGGTTTTGTTTTTGGATGACAAGAGAAAAGTTGTTGAAATCTTCAAGTCATTCGCTAAGAGAGCTCAAACTGAATATGAATTATCTCTAAAGCATATCCGAAGTGATAATGGAACTGAATTAAAAAAATACTCATATTGAAGATTTCCTTGATGATCATGGTTTTACTCATGAGTTCTCTGCTGCTTATACACCTCAACAAAATGGTGTAGTTGAAAGGAAGAATAGAACTCTTATTGAAATGGCCAGAACTATGCTTGCTGAATACAAGACTTCTATTAGGTTGTGGGCCGAAGCAATTAACACTGCATGTCACATCATCAACAAGGTTTACCTTCACAAATTCCTGAAGAAAACTTCACATGAGCTTATCACTGGTAACAAACCAAATGTTTCATATCTTAGGGTATTTGGTGCTCCATGCTTTATTAGAGATATGAATCATAGCTCCAAATTTGCCCCTAAGGCACATGAAGGGTTTCTTTTAGGTTATGGCTCAAACTCTCACACTTACAAAGTGTATAACTCTCACTTCGGGAAAGTTATGGAAACTGTAAATGTGAGGTTTGATGAAACTAATGGCTCTCAAAAGGAGCATTTGCCTCATGATCTAGATGAACCTCCACTTGATGAAGTGATCAGGTCCATGGCTATTGGAGAGATTCGCCCTGTTGAAGCCAATCCTCGTCAAGCTATTAGGGATGATGATGGTCCAATGTTCCCACACATAGCCCGGGGCGCTGGAGATCAACATCCTGAAGCTAATGGTGAACAGGACGAAGAAGGACAAGGGAATGAAGGAAATGCTAATCCTAAAGGAAATGCCGAAGCTGAAGGTGAAGCAGATCCCGAAGCTGAAGCAGATCCTGAAGCAGAAGCTGAGCCTGAAGCAAATGATACAACGTTATCACGAGTTAGAAGAAGAGTTGACGTTGATTCGATTCTCGAAGATATTCATCAACCAGGTCGTCCCACTACTCGATCTCGTACTCGTTTGGCTAACTTCTGTGGAAGCTTTTCTTTTGTTTCAAAATATGATGAAGACATGAAGGATCTTGATTGGTTATTGGCTATGATGGAAGAACTTGACCAGTTTGAAAGGAACAAAGTCTGGTCACTTGTTGACAGGCCAGATCCCACGAAGCACAATGTTATTGGCACAAAGTGGATATTTCGCAACAAGCAAGATGAAGATGGTATTGTGGTAAGAAATAAGGCTATATTGGTAGCACAAGGTTACACCCAAATCGAAGGCATTGATTTTGGTGAAACCTATGCTCCAGTAGCCCGTCTCGAATCCATTCGTGTCATGCTTGCTTTTGCTAACAACAAAAATATATTGCTATATCAAATGGATGTCAAAAGTTCTTTTCTTAATTGTGAGATAGAAGAAGAAGTGTATGTTATGCAGACACCAGGTTTTGAAGACTCGAAAAATCCTGATATGGTGTACAGGCTTCACAAAACTTTGTATGGACTGAAGCAAGCACCTCGTGCTTGGTATGAAACATTGAAGGACTTCCTCCTGAAGAAAGGCTTCAAACCTGGAACCACTGACCCCACTCTTTTCACTCGATCATATAACAATGATCTATTTGTGTGTCAGATATATGTAGATGATATCATTTTTGGCTGCACTAACAATGAAATCAGCGAAGAATTTGCAAGGATGATGTCGAAGAAATATGAGATGTCCATGATGGGTGAATTGAAGTTTTTTCTTGGACTTCAGATTCGTCAATAGAAGAATGGCACCTTTATTTCACAAGAAAATATTTGAAGGATTGTCTGAAGAAATTTGATCTTGCTGAATGCAAGACCATCAGAACTCGAATGCCTACCAATGGTTTTCTTGATGCTGATGAGAAAGGGAAACCCTTCGATCAGAAGAAGTATCGGTCTATGATAGGCTCACTCTTATACTTATGTGCATCTAGACCTGATATTATGCTATCAGTTTGTATTTGTGCTCGTTTTCAGGCCAATCCGAAGGAACCGCATCATACTGCTGTGAAGCGAATTCTTCGATATCTAGCACATACTCCTTCTTTGGGACTTTGGTATCCCAAAGGAACTTAGTTTGATTTGATTGGATATTCTGATTCAGATTGGGCTGGTGATAGAGTTGACAGGAAATCTACCTCAGGCACTTGTCATTTTCTTGGTAGATCTCTTGAGTGTTGGGCTTCAAAGAAACAGAACTGTTTCTCAATATCTACTGCTGAAGCTGAATACATAGCTGCTGGCTCATGCTGCACTCAAATACTTTGGATTAAGCAGACGCTAAAATATTATGGTATTTATGTGAAGAAAATCCCTCTTCTTTGTGATAATGAGAGTGCTATCAAAATTGCACACAATCCTGTGCAACACTGTCCAACGAAGCATATCGATATTCGTCACCATTTTCTTCGAGATCATGTTCAGCGCGAAGACATTGAGATCAGCCATGTTAGAACCAAAGATCAATTGGCAGATATATTCACGAAGACATTGGATGAGAAAAGGTTTTGTGCATTGAGATGTGAGCTAAACATCCTAGACTCACACAATGTTCAGTAAGGTCGAAACTTTTCGATTGTATATATTCACCTTCGTTGTGTGTTTGTATATTTAGTTTCTTTTGAGTTTTCCTTCGTCCAAGTTTATGTGTTTAGCTTCGTTCGCCATTTGCTTTCAGTTCTATGTTGTTTTTATTTATTCGTTTCTTTTTTCCCCTATACTTATCACTTTTAGCTTCGTTGTTGTTGTTCTTCGAAGTGATAAGTTTCGGACCCTACCCCTCCATTCTGATTCGCTCCCAATCTATTCTGTCTTGAATGGTTAAGCACATTTGAAACGGAAAGCATATTGCTTCGAACGTCATTGAGTTCCGAATCAAATGCTTCCAACTTTATCGAAGTTTTTGCTCTCGGTCAAGACTTATTCTTCGGCCGTTGAGTCCCCGTCTTTCTCGGGTCGTTGAGATTCGCTCACGAACCTCCACTTCATCTGAGCCGTTGAATCGGAAGAGACACTCGCTGGCAGCCGTCCGATACGATCTGGCAACCGTTTCAGATCGGGCCTATATAAGGCAAATCCTCCAGCGAACCGTTCCCCATGTTCATTCTCTCCCGATTTCCCCGTCTCCCTCCTCGAGCACGCCGCAGAGCTCTCGGTCTAGACGTCGACAGCGCCGCTTAACTGCCGGGCCGCCGCCGCCGTGGACGTTCCCCATCGACGAAGAGCACGTCTCCGCACTCCGTCGCCGTAGCCGCTTCGCGCCACTGAGTTAGGGTACGCAAGTTCCCTTGGATCCAATCTTTTCTGCGAGTTCTTCATCTAGGGTTTGGATCTAAGATTTGTTAGGGTTTTGTTTTCTGATTATAGGACTGTTCTGATCCGTGTTGATCATTGCTCTTTGGGAAAACTGTTTGTAGCATCAAAGTAATCCCATCTACTCAGGCCAGTATTGAGATTCGATCTATTCTGTGTTTGGACTGAGTTAGGTCTTGTTCTTGAACTAGTTCTAGCCCAATCCAATGACAAATTTTCATCTGATCTTAGTTTGCTATGGGTTCTTGTCAAAATTTGGTTTTGGGCGAAACTTTTTCCTGTGCTTATTCATTCCCTTTCCTATTCCCTCTTTTCTATCCTTCTGGTCACAGGATGTCTGACGAAGAGGCAGCCATGGGGAATGAGTCACCTATTGTTGAAGGACTTGAGAACTATCCTGATCCCCCGAAGCAGAAAGGCAAAGGTGGCAAGACGAAGGAAGTCAAAAATGCCCGAGGCATACCCGAAGCCATTCGAGTCAAGATGGGCTATGACACACCTCCTGAAGAATCTGACCACGATAGAAAGATTCGACTGCAAAAGATTCGACGCTACTGGGCTATAAGGTGGTACAAGTACAAGAGCATTCCAGACTGGAAGTGGGCTATGCAGTTTGCTTTCAGCCCTCCATATCGGTACACAATTGCCATGTGCGCCCAATACAATGCAGCAAACAGAAGAAAGTACTACCCGAAGCCTCCTGCTGTTCCTCACCCCAATACTCTCAAGACGCCAGATGACTATCCTGATGAGCAAGAGAGACTTGCCATATTGGCTGAGAGGAAGAGAATCCGAGAAGAAAAGAAGGCCAAAGCACTTTCTGCTGCAGGGCAAGCTGAAGCAGGTGCATCGAAGCCTAAGAGGCGAAAGCTTCGAAAATTGAGTGCTTCACCGCCTCCTGCTATTTCTGAAGAGGAGAGTGATAATGAAGCTGATGACGAAGCTGAACCTGCCGCACAGCCTGAAGTCTCTCTCCCTGAAGATCCTGCAGATGATGCCGATGATGCTGATGATGAGTCTGAGCACTCCCCTGTTCCCCCTAGTCCAAAGAGACAAAAGCTTCAGAAGCCATTGAAGAAGAAGGCTGGAGAGAAACCGCCTGCTTCAAGAGGCGTATGGATTCAAGATCCAACTGACCCTCCTGTTACTAAACCAACCATTGATATGACAAACTTGGTGGTTGAGGCTCCCTTGGCTTCAAAGCCACCTCGCCGCCTGGTTCCTGCTGAACAGAGAATGAAGGAGAGGCATGACCCAAAGGCAAAGCCTGCTGCTAAGCCCGAAGCTAAAGCTCCTGAACCAGCCAAAGCTTCGAAGCTAAAAACCTCTGTTGCCAAGCCTGGCCAATCTTATGCCCAGGTCGGCACCAAGAAGCTGTCTGAAGCAGATATGCGCAAGAGAGACCGTGCTGAAGCTGAACGCCTTCACACAGAAGCACACGCCCAAACTAAGGCTGATAAAGAAGCTAACGCAAAGGAAAAGGTAGATAGAGATGCTGCTCTTTTGGAGAAGCAAAGGAAAGATCTTGCTGAAGAAAATCAGAAAGCTGAAGCGAAGCGCAAGCTCGCTGAAGTAAAAACTCAAGAGGCTAAGGCTGATGCCGAAGACAAACAGCTTAGTGATGCTGAAGCCAAGCGCCAGGCTCAACTTGATATCATTCGCACCAAGAAAGCAGAGAAAACTGCTAGAGCCGCTCAGAAGGAAGCTGCTGTAGACATGACACCAAAGGATATCACTCCGAAGCCAGTCGCAGCCCCTGCCCCCGAAGCTCATGTAGAAGCTGAGCATAGTCACCACAACTTCCCAGGTGCAAGAGAAGGTGAACTATGGGACTGTTTGAGCCTGAATCAGGCATTCTGCCAGCTTGCTGAAGCTGTTGATCCCAAAGCTGTGGATGTTGGGAATGTTTACATTTCACCAACTCTTTCTGCCATGATTGAAACCTTATATAATCAGCTAAGGGATTTGCATGCTAGGGACAGATCTGAATCTGCAAAAATTCTGAAGTTTAAGAAGAAAGCAGATGCTGAATCAGATGAAGACTTCAAGAACAAAGCCGAAGCTGCTTCGAAGAAAATTGCTGATGTGAATGAAAAGACAAAGCACAATATTCAAGTGTTTCAAGGAAAGATAAAATCTGCCATTGAAGAATGTTGCAAGATGCACAATGCTTCGGTCATGGCTCTTGATTCCAAGAAGCGCGAAGCAATGCTCAAGCAACTAGCTTCACCCCTTCCCCAGCTGCAACAAAGGAAGCGCCGTCTTATCACAGATGCAGACGAAGCTGATGAGGTGAGCTCTCATCCGGCCAAGAAGGCCCCAAGACAAGCATCGCCCCCTCGATGCAAGATTATCACTCTTCCAACCCCAACTGCAAAGCCAACCGTTCCCGAAGTCATTCCACCCCGTGCTCCAACTCCACCTCCTCCTCAACCCGCTCCTCAACCATCGCACCACAACAACTTTGAGCCAGAACCTTCTCCTCAAGCTCAAGACATACCAATTCCTTCAAGGGATTATTCTTCGGCTCACTCTGCAGATGAGTCCGAAGAACAAGAAGGAGAAGCCAAAGACCAAGCTGTTCCAGAAGAGCCTGAAACCGATGCAGAAGCCGAAGCCAATGAATTGGAAATTATGACTCAACCTCAAGAGCGAGCCATAGTTGCTCGAAGGCAAGCTCCGCACTGCATTCCTGCGCAAGATACCCAACTGGACTCTATCTACCCACGTGAAACTTTTCCTATTTTCTTTGGAGATGGTTCTTCTTCAAGACATGGTCCTGAGTTTAACCTCGAAGCTCATCGCCAAAAGCTTCGCTTCTTTGGCGCAAGTCCATATGATTCACCCCGGACTGCTGATGACCTTCGCTTCTGGACAGCTGAGCAACAGATTATGTACACGAAGCTATACTGCCAGAAGGGTGTTCTATTCAGGCATAAGTACTTGGATATGCAAAGTCTAACTTCTGCAACATGCTTCCAGAACATTGTGGAAACCATCAAAGCACAGAATCTTACCAGCATGTTTGCTATGGAAACACCATTCAATTCCGAGCTAGTGAAGAAATTCTATGCCACTCTCTATGTCTCTGGAAATCCTGATGACACAAGCTCTTGGATACTTGAGTGGATGATTCAAGGAAAAGTCTTTCGAATGCATTCTGATGAATTCATGGATATTGTGAACATCCCAAGGCACACTGGAAAACTTGCAAAGGTTCACTTGATGCCTGATCCTACTGAAGCTGAATTTTCTTCACTACTGGATCCCGAAGTCACTGGAGACCACATGCCAGAAAACATTCGCCCGAAGCATCTGGTATTCATATCAAAGACTTGGTTTTACATCTTGTCTAACTCACTAATGCCTCTCAGCACTGCAAATGATGAGTCCAACATTCATTATCATACACGTCATGCTTTGCTGAAGCTTACTCACGGACATGTGTTTGACTTCGAGGATTGTTTTCTTCGCTATATGGTCCAAGCTGCTGAACTCGTACATCAATTTTCGGGACCCGGGGTTAGCGTATGCAAGTCCCGCTACGACATAGTCATATGGAGAGCCGAGAACCGTACCCACTTGTCTAAGCAGACAAGGCCAAGCACAGAACATTCTCGGAAAGCATTGTACGTGAGGGGCATCCCATCCAGGCCGGATGATCAACTGAGATGGGTCCTCAACGTCCGCACACAAGTCTAAATGATATGGGTGGTGAACTCCCATATTCACAGACAAATCGCCTCAACCATACTATCGACTATCTCATAACTCTTACATTGACTTACTCCAGCCCGATCACTTAGTCGGGGTCTAGGGCGGGCTCGATCATACATCAAAGTGTGCACGAGACAGAGTCTCGAGCAATCGCATCGCGATGCCCGAAGCTGCGCACATCTAAGGGCCATTTGGTGTATGAAAGACCGCCAGCCAGATCACAACTAAGGTCTCGAAAACCCATACAAAGACATGCATGTTATAACCATACACGCAACACACATGCCTTGTATTAACATCATGTATCATTGCAATTCTCTACAAAGTATACATTTTATTGAGAACTCTCACAGAGTGCTGATGTGCGAGGTAATGATAGTGATTTCTCGCCCTTCGTTGGTAAACCCCAAGTGGAAGCCGTGATGTAGCACAGAAGCAAATTTCCCTCAGTAAAGATACCAAGGTTTGTCTCCAGTAGGACTCCAAAGATGATAAGTAGGTGTCAGCGGCGCAACTGACGCGGACCTGCACACAGACACAAATAACTTTGTTCCCAACGAAGTTCAGAGAGGTTGTCAATCTCTCTGGTCTTGTTGTTCACAAAGGATCAAACGCAAGGGATAATGATAGCAATTGAAAGTAAAAGCAGAAAAGTAAATGAGCGTGGAAACAGTAATGAGGATATGGACCGGGATACGTGATGTCTCTCTCCCAAAAGACGATAAATCTGCTATGCGAGGTAAACAAATTAAAGAAGGGCAATTGACAGGATTATGAACGCACCGCAATGCTAACTATGCTACAAAAGAATGGAAGAGGCTCAAAAGCATGGGCAGTACGCCAAAATAAGTAGACCGAAATCCAACTGCATCTACTACTAATCATCCACATTGAGATATCAATCCAGAACATCTCGCTGATATTAAGTTGCGAGCCCCACCCAAAGTGTAAACCCAAAGAAACAGACAACTGCATTAAAAAGTACTTTGCGTAAAGTAAACAATCCTTGTAACCGCGGTTACAAGCACCGTTGTTTTCCTTCTTGTGGCAACAACACATCCCCTAGACTCATATTTCTGTCACTCAAGCGTGTCATCGGGGGGCATGAACCCACAATCGAGCAAAACGTTCCCTCTTGGAGTCACTACCTACCACTTGGCCAAAGCAATAAACAGCAACGGAGAACATGCAAGAATTACTTAGGAACTAAAATATAAGAGATAAGAACCAAATATATTACTCAATCACAATCTGAACATAATCTCATAATCCATCAGATCCCATCAAACTCAGCATAGCAACAACAGAAATATTACAAAAGTGCCTCGATCATGTAGGGAAGCTCACGAGGTCTAAACCATGAAGAACAAAGAGGGGAGGAGAACATCACATAGCTACTGATCACGGACCCATGGTCATAGGAAAACTACTCACGAGACATCCGGGAAGCATCCATGGTCGAGAGGAGACTCCCGGAGGTCGGCCCTCCCTCCGGCAGGGTGCCGGGAAGAGGTCTTCTGGTTCTCCCGAGCTCGGAAGCGCGGCGGCGCCGGAACATAGGAGAGATCGCGAAAAAGGGTTCTGTCTCCGAAAGTTTCCCGTGACGGAGAATATATAGGCGAAGGGGGCAGCCAGAGGTGGACCAGGGGCCCCAGGCGCCCCCCTGGAGCGACCCAGGGGGTGGCTGCGCCAGGTGGCCGCCTGGGCCACCCCTGGCTTCCCTCTGGCCCCACTCGGGCTCTTCGCGAAGCTTCCTGTACGCTGATTTTTCCTATATTTTTCCCGGAATTTTTCTGGCACTTTTTGTATGGGGGAAAACTGAAATAGAAAAACAGCAGAAAATAGGAACTGGCACTGTGGTGCACTGAGTTAATAGGTTAGTCCAAATATGATCAAAAGTGTATGAAAGTGTATCTAGATCATAGCAATATCACACAAAACATGCATGGAGCAAGCAGAAATTATAGATACATTTTGGACGTATCAACATCCCCAAGCTTAATTCCTTCTCGTCCTCGAGTAGGTAAATGATAACTGCATAATTTCTGTGGTGACATACTAGCAACATATAAGAACTTTGAAAAGTAAAGCAATCAAGGTTAGAAATTCAATTCAAGTCATAACATGCAAGAGTCTATATTAGCATTGAAACAAGTAACAAAAGAACATTAGGTGCAAGAGCTCTCGCTGTCCGTGACTCGAATGTCTCCAAATGGTGTTTGCGTGCAAGAAGGGGGATACGGAATACGAGAAAAACAATTATTTGTTGAGAACTCAATCTACTAAAGTTTCACACTTGGTCTTTTTCTAGAATCTTATCTTGACTCATCCCCAGACCACTAGCCAGGTACAAGTCAATTTGATCCACTCCTTTTTCAATATTTTGAGCACTCATGCAATGGATGAGCGTAAGCACGAGAGTTGACACTTAGGATGGCAAAGAGAGGAGTACGGAGGAGAAGACAAAAAGGAGGATAAAGGCTCACATCAATGAGGACAATCATAGGAAAGAGATGCCAAATGATAGATATGATGTGAGGAGTAGGGATTTCCAAGCAACGGATGCACATACGAGCTAAGAAGCTCTCCAATGGAACTAGTGGGGGTGCATCTAACTTGCTCGCTCATGAATACCTAGGGCTCGTTTGAGGAGGCTCATCCTTGGAATATGCAAGCCAAGTTCTATAGTGTGAAGGTCCCCACATAGCTATATGCATAAAGATCATCTCTATGGAGTACAAGGATATAAAGGGAGTACTAGTCTGGATCTCTCAAAAGGATAGTAGTGTTGCCCCTTTCTCTCTTTTTATTTCTTTTTTTCTTTTTTCTATTTTTTTTGTATTTTTTGTGGCCTTAATGGCTCTTTCTATTTAACTCTCATTTCTCCTCTTTGGGATCTTTTATTGTGTCCACTTTGGGATCTTTTCCTCACTTAAGGGTAATACTCTATTTTACAAGAAGGTAAAGGAGATCTTTCACACTTTACAAGGTACTCAAAATCATAAAGAAGATGTAACTATCATGATGTATGCAATGTATGTCGCTGCCAGTGTTGCATGAACATGTATGACATGAAGATCAAGTCATGAAGAGGTGGATGTTGCATGGCAATATATCTCGGAAAGGCTATGGAAATGCCTTGATAGGTAGGTATGGTGGCTGTTTTGAGGAAAGACATAAGGAGGTTTATGATGACAGAGCGTATCATGCCAAGGGTTTGGATGTACCGGCGAAGGTGGACACCAACTCTCGGAGTGAGAAGAAGGCAATGCACGACACGGGAGAGGCTAGCAAAATATGGGAAGGTGGAAGTGTCAACTTTCAATACTTACATTAGTCCGAAGAACTCATGGACTTATTATCGGTAACTCTCAATCTAATAAGGAGGTTCACAAAGAGACAAGTACCCCGAGGAGGAGTGTATGGGGGTTTGGTTATCCTTGCGCATCCTCGACTCATGGTACGTGAGTGTACTCTAATATTCGATCCCTCCAAAGATTAGTGATCCATCTAGTAGCTAGAGTTCTCAACTAGTTTTGTAGGTTTTGAAAATAAACACGGATTGCCCAAAATACGACACCTATTACTAATAGGCTAGAGCTCTTGACACCAAAAGTTCAAACATTACTCACAACAATACCTCAAAACTATTGAAAGTTACTACTAGAATTAAAATAGCAACCTCAATTACCTACTTTCAAGACAAGACACAACTCAGTGCAACAACCAACTCTCTTTAACAAGATAAACATGAAAACTAAAAAGAGTTCGAGCAACAAACTAAACAAAATCCAAGGCTCTTGCTAAAGACAAACTAAGACTAAAACTAAACATGGCAGTAGCTACGAAAAGATAAAGAACACACAACAGAAAAAAGATAAGCAGGAAAAATCCTATGATGTGTTCTAGATTTTGAAAGTGGAGCGTGTTTCTCTCCCACACAAAGTAAGACGGGATCTAACTTTTTATGAACAGCAAGAAAAACTAAAAAGAAAACTAAAAATAAAACTAAGAGCGAGACGCTCCAAGCATAGCACATAACACATGAAGTGATAAAAATATAGTGAGACGAAGGACGAACTGATGATTGTTGATGGAGAAGGGGATGCACGGGGGCGTCCCCAAGCTTAGACGCTTGAGTCTCCTTGAATATTTATTGGGGATGCATGGGGGCATCCCCAAGCTTGAGCGCTTGACACTCCTGGATCTTCTTTCATCATCTTCCATCGCACACTTGAAAACTCCCTTCATACATAACTCATCATAAGCTGATTAGAGAGGTTAGTACCCTTAATAAAATAATTTTTCCCCACTGGATATAAAGATATTATTGAAGAGCTACTGTTTCTCAAGATTTCCAAAAGGTTTTTGCAAAGAAAAAGCAAGCTTAAGGTTTGCAAAAGTTAGGAGAGACAAAACGTGGCAGAATCTGTGAAAAACAGAACAACAGGTAGTAAAGAATTTTTTAGGGGCACTTCTGCAACTCAAATCAAAAAACTCAGAACATACGGAAGTTTCACAATTGTATAGAGCATACTGTGTAAATATTTCAGCTCAAAAATATGAACTGGGATTTTTATGGAATTTTTCTGGTCACGAGGACAGAATCTGTTTTCTGGACAGCATGTCACAACTTTTGTTTCCCTTGCCGTAAGAGGCTATAACTTGGCACAAAGCTGAAAAATAAAGATACAATGATGTTTCTACAGTAGTAAGAAACATCAAGACACAAAAAAAGCAAAAAGAAACCTAAATGCGTTGCGGGCTGCCTCCCGAAAGCGCTTCTTTAGAGCCATTAGCTAGGCATGAATATCATAAAAGTTTCTCTCATAAAAATAAGGATTTGAAGCAAAAGAGAGCATCAAGAAGCAAATATGAAACACATTTAATCCTAACCCACTTCCTATGCATAGGTATCTTGTAAGAAATAAATCAAATAAGCACAAAGTGACATGCATAGGAAGGTGGAACAAGAACAACTTCAAAACTTTCAACATAAAGAGAGGAGTTTTAGTAATATGGAAGTTTCTACAACCAAACTTCCCTCTCTCAAAATAATTTTCAGTAGTATCATGAACAACATCAAGAATATAACTATCACATAAATCATGTTGTTCATGACCTATAAGCACACGTGTATAGTTTTCAACACGGTCTTTAGGATCATAAGATAAATGCAACTCATCACATTGAGCCTTGATAAGAGCAAAATTCTCCGGAGTTGGAGATTTCAAAAGGAAAATAGGAAAATCAAGTGTGGGTGCAACCTCAAAAATTTCATGCTTAACATGAGGAACTATAGAAAGTTCATCTCCGTAAGCATCATCCATAGTGGCATCATGGCCATAAGCATAGAAGGCATCAACTTCTTCAAAAAGAGATATTTCAAAAGAATCCATAGGATCATAACACTCATATAAGGTAAGATTCAAAGAGTTACTCTCATTAGAAGGTATACATGGATGGATCCATTCTTCCTACTTTTGTTCGTCACTCTCCTCCTCTTTTTCATCCAAGGAGCTTTCGGTTTCATCAATTTCTTCTTTCATAGAGTCCTGCAAAACATTAGTCTCTTCCTTTGAGGGAGAGATTCTCTCAAGATGATCAGTAATATAATAATTTGCATCGTAATTTTCCAAACAATAGTTAAGAATATCAAGACTCTCAGATTTGTAAGGGGCATCATCTATATTTTTAAGAAGAGAAGTAATTTCATAGGCACCCTTATAAGCAACAAATTCTTCTATTGGCTCTGCATCATAAAAATCATAGTTTCTCTTAGCATAAGAAGCTAAGGTTTCATCATCATTGTACTCACATTGGAAAGCAAGGTGTTTATGCCTCATAAAGAAAGAAGATTCATCCCTGCAGAAAGATATATTATATATTGAGCACAAGTTTCTAGCATACTCATACAACTGATGTATTTGTTTCCATAAGTGTATCCCCTTTTGAGACAAGCGGTGTTCCTTGTACCACTTTTGTTGATCCTCAGTGAATCCTCCATGCCAATAAGATCTAGTTTCAAAGAAGTCAGACATTGATTGGCAAGTAAGGAACTAGACATACTATTAATTTTTTTTGGATTTTTGATAAAAGACACTAAAGCAAAAACTCAAAGGTAAACTAACAACACTAAAAAAAAACAAAGGTAAAGGGTAGTGTGCAACTCCCCTATCTTAGCACTCGGAGTCTGCGGCAACGGCGCCAGAAATTTGGCTTGATGTGCGAGGTAATGATAGTGATTTCTCACCCTTCGTTGGTAAACCCCAATTGGAAGGCGTGATGTAGCACAACAACAAATTTCCCTCAGTAAAGATACCAAGGTTTGTCTCCAGTAGGACTCCAGAGATGATAAGTATGTGTCAGCGGCGCAACTGACGCGAACCTGCACACAGACACAAATAACTTTGTTCCCAAAGAAGTTCAGAGAGGTTGTCAATATCTCCGGTCTTGTTGTTCACAAAGGATCAAACGCAAGGGGTAATGATAGCAATTGAAAGTAAAAGCAGAAAAGTAAATGAGCATGGAAACAGTAATGACGATATGGACCGGTATACGTGATGTTCACTAGTGATGTCTCTCTCCCAAAAGACAATAAAACTGCTATGCGAGGTAAACAAATTACAGAAGGGCAATTGATAGGATTATGAACGCACCACAATGCTAACTATGCTACAAAAGAAAGGAAGAGGCTCAAAAGCATGGGCAGTACGCAAAAATAAGTAGACCGAAATCCAATTGCATCTACTACTAATCATCCACCTTGAGATATCTATCTAGAACATCTCGCTGGTATTAAGTTGCGAGCCCCACCCAAAGTGTAAACCCAAAGCAACAGACAACTGCATTAAAAAGTACTTTGCGTAAAGTAAACAATCCTTGTAACCGCGGTTACAAGCACCGTTGTTTTCCCCCTTGTGGCAACTGCACATCCCCTATACTCATGTTTCTGTCACTCAAGCGTGTCATCGGGGGGCATGAACCCACAATCGAGCAAAACGTTCCCTCTTGGAGTCACTACCTACCACTTGGCCAAAGCAATAAACAGCAACGGAGAACATGCAAGAATTACTTAGGAACTAAAATATAAGAGATAAGAACCAAATATATTACTCAATCACAATCTGAACATAATCTCATAATCCATCAGATCCCATCAAACTCAGCATAGCAACAACAAAAATATTACAAAAGTGCCAAGATCATGTAGGGCAGCTCACGAGGTCTAAACCATGAAGAACAAAGAGGGGAGGAGAACATCACATAGCTACTGATCACGGACCCATGGTCCAAGGAAAACTACTCATGAGACATCCGGGAAGCATCCATGGTGGAGAGGAGACTCCCGGAGGTCGGTCCTCCCTCCGGCAGGGTGCCGGGAAGATGTCTTCTGGTGCTCCCGATCTCGGAAGCGCGGCGGCGGCGGAACAGGGGAGAGATCGCGAAAAAGGGTTCTGTCTCCGGAAGTTTCCCGTGACGGAGAATATATAGGCGAAGGGGGGGGGGGCAGCCAGAGGTGGACCAGGGGCCCCAAGCGCCCCCCTGGCGCGGCCCAGGGGGTGGCCGCCTGGGCCACCCCTGGCTCCCCTCTGGACCCAATCGGGCTCTTCGCGAAGCTTCCTGTACGCTGATTTTTCCTATATTTTTCCCGGAATTTTTCTGGCACTTTTTGTATGGGGGAAAACTGAAATAGAAAAACAGCAGAAAACAGGAACTGGAACTATGGTGCACTGAGTTAATAGGTTAGTCCAAATATGATCAAAACTGTATGAAAGTGTATCTAGATCATAGCAATATCACACAAAACATGCATGGAGCAAGCAGAAATTATAGATATGTTTTGCACGTATCAAGTGCACACAGAGATCACAAGCATGTGATCCAACATTACAACAAACAAGTGGAAGCAAAATAGGTCTGAGTACAGACAAGTTTAACAAATGTCTTAAGAAGCCTTATTTATACACAAGCCCTCCACGAGGGAACCAGTCGTCTGACTAGGACTACACTAGCTTGGTCTTCAGTCGTCTAGCTCGATGAAGAATCCACCTTCGGGGTCAGTGGGTTCATCTAAAACATATAATAAGCAAACGTGAGTACAAAGTCGTACTCAGCAAGATTTACGTAGGAGCTATACTACTTATGCACATATATCAAGGTAAAGGGAGGTGGGGTGCAATTGCAGAAGTGCCAGCTTTGACTTGGCTAGTCCTGAACTACGAGTACCAGACTTGAGGTAAGAAGCGTACACGAGTCCACTACATCTCTCCAACCAATTACACCACTATGGTGCCTTCCTCGACTTCCCCATGAGAAAGCACGCCATAGCACTCACACTTATCTTGGCGAGTTTTATAAGTATCCGGTTCAAGTTGTCTAATAATCAAGCTAAGATTTCCAAGCAGTCCTTAACCGCGGGCGCGGCTATTCGAATAGTTTTGTTAACCCTGCAGGGGTGTACCGCTACACACACATGATCATCGGTTACCGCCTTTGTACTCGACACCGTTCAAGAAGTGTCGTCGGGGATGCTCACCACAAATGTTACCTCATAGCCGATCTAGTCCAAGAAAGCCGCCTACCTGGGTTGGCTACCACCATCGTGAACCCGCCCGGTTTACCGAAGTGGACCCAGATGATGTGTGCGTGGTGCATAAGCCGGTCTCGGTTGAGCCATTCTCTCACTTAGCAGCCAGGCCACAAACCTACCAGAACTCCAAACTACTGCGACATCTGGACATCGAAAGGGATGAGTTAATAGGTTGAGAGGGGTCAATGAGCCCAATGTGTGGTTGTACTCTTCATCTTGGATCACCACACAAGAACTCGGACTTAGGGCGGTGTTCAACGAGACAACCCACCGTGTACTCCTACACAACCTCTCATCGTTCACCTTGTATTAGGGTAGATTCACCAACACCTTTCCACCATCATCAACATGATCACTACCATCCCGACTCACATAACAGTATCAACATTGTATCACTCTAAGCATGCAATAAGCAGTAACAGTTGCAGGGGTCACATGATATCAACCAACTCCTACATTTTCTAGGATTGTGGTTTGCTTACTACTGTGACAAAATGATAGGTCATGCAAAGGAATGGGTTCATCTATGCGTTAGAAACGTAGCATGGTAATCATCCTATACAATGCATAAGCGAGACATGAGAGGGAAGTGGGATTTTATCGACATGATCAATGGGGGTTTGCTTGCCTTGCTGACGAGGTTCAGTCTCGGTATCTTCAACGATGGGGGCAGCCTCCTGTTCCGGTTCAACTTCTACTCGACAAAAAACACACAAGGTAGCAAAGTAAATACAATGCACAACCACATGGTTGAAGGTTGAAACTTGATGTATATGCTTCTGATGTGTGAGGAAATTCCATTTAAATGGAGTATATTGCAAATGAAATTGCAAATTCAAACTCCAATTTGAATTCATTTTAGCCAAGTTACAAATGCTATTGTTTGATCAATGCAACTCATCTTGATATGTGTATGATATGCCTTTGATGTTCATATGAAATGTGGCATGTTGCTAAGATTCAAATTGCAAAAGCATTTGAATTTAATTTGATTAAATTCCAATTAAACCAAATAGCAAATGCTACTGGTCCCATTTTGAATTCAACTCAAACATAGTAGAAAGTTGTATATTTGGATAGATTATTTTCTCCTGATCATTTTTCATATATTATATGTTAAATTTGGAGTTAATATGAATGTTCTATGAATTTTCAAAATTTCAGCCTTTTTCTGGATTTTCTGGAATTGTTTTAATCAATTAAACATTTACTGCGTCAGCATGACCTCATGCTGGCGTCAGGGGGTCTCTGACCAGTGGGGTCCCCATGTCAGCGGCTTGGTTAATAAACCCGGTTAGTTTTAAACTAACCAGGGGATTAAGGGCGGCCAGGGCCCACATGTCTGTGGCTAAGGGGGTCATTCGGAGGTGGGTTAGGCCCTAATGGCGTCGACGGCGAGCACTGTTCGCCGGAGACTTTCCGGAGTTGGGAAAACGAGCTCGGGGAAGGGATTGGTGGGCACCAGCGTGATCTCCATCGTCTCCCGCGTCGATTGGACCTAGCTGGGGCTCAAGGAGACCACCATAGCGTCGCCGGCGTCGGAGTTGGCGGAGGCAGAGGCTAGGGCTGTTTCGAACTTGCGCTCTGGAGCGCCGTTTTGACCGTGGGCTCGTGCAATAGGTTGCTGGGAGCACCAGGAGGGTGATGGGCTAGACGGGCGAGACGCTAGCGCACGGGGGCTAGAGCTCCACCATCCATGGCGGCGGCGAGCTCCTGCTCCTATGGCAGATCGTGAAAGAGACAGGTGGGAGATGCAGCGATGGAGGGGTTCTGCTCACCGTGCTGATGGAAACTCGACAGAACAAACAGGAGAGGTGGGGAGGCTTCAACGGCGAAGAATTCGACGGAGTTGGCTTGCAGGTCCGGCGGCGATGTGGAGACGATTCCCGCGGCTACAGAGTGTCCGAGCTCGATTCCTTCTGCACGGAGACGAAGTCGAGGACGGCGAGGAGGATGGACAAACCAGCTTGAGCCCTAGGTGACGTTGGCTGCGAGTTCCATGGCGGGGTGCTCCGGTGTTCTTCTCGGGCGTCGGTGGAATTGCACTAGAAGGGAGGGGAAAGCGAGCCGAGGTGGGGAAAGTGGAGGAGGGAGTCGAGGGCGTCTCCATGGCGTGCTTTGGAGTCCTGGGGAGGCCTGGAAGCTCGAAGGCGTCGAGGTGGCGTCCACGGCGTGCTCGGCCTCCAGCGAGCTGCTTTGGGGGCAGGGGAGGTAGACGACAGAGGATTCCGGGTGGGCTGGGCCGGCCAGAAGGAGTTGGGCCTTCGCCCAGGCGACAGGTAAGAGTTTCTGCTTTCCCTTTTCTTTTCTGTTATCTTTTCTGTAATTTTGTTTTGTTGTGCTAAATAATTAGCTAGGCATTTTATCTAATTTTAAAACTTTTTACATGGCCTCATAATAATATAGACTAGCCATTTATAAAGTTTGGCACTTTTTAAAATTCAAATCATTTGAATTTTAAATCAAATAGGGTTTTTTGATTAATTCCAACGTCCTGTTTGAATATTTGAAAAATCCATGAGCATGGGGTGGGTCCCACATGACTTGATATGTGATCACACTCATTTATAAGACTTTTCAAAAATCAAACATGAATTTTTGGAGAAGATTGATTTCTGGCCTTTTGAATTAATTCATCTGGGGGGTTCCTTCTCCCATTTGCATATGAATTTGATTTCAAATGATTTCTTTTGAAATTTTTAACATGATGCAAGGTGACATGCTAATCCTAGCACATACCTAACTTGGGGTTGTGACAACTCGCCCCCACTCAAAAGAATCTCGTCCCGATTCAGAAGTCTGCGGGAGGAAGGAGGGATACTCGGTACGGAGACGGTCTTCTCTTTCTCACGTGGCTTCTCTCTCAGAGTGGTGTGATCATTGCACTTTCAGAAACTTAATCTTCTGACGACGAGTGACACGCTCTGCAGAATCAAGAATACGAACTGGGTATTCTCGATACGAAAGGTCATCTTGGAGATCAAGCGTTTCATGGTCGACTTCGCGGATGGGGTCCTTGAAGCAACGCCTGAGTTGTGACACATGGAATACATCATGTACTCGGGAAAGGTGCGGGGGTAGTTCAAGTTGGTAGGCAACTTCTCCACGTTTAGCAAGAATGCGGAAAGGTCCAATGTAACATGGGGCCAACTTGCCTTTGATACCGAATCGTTGGGTTCCCTTCAGAGGAGTAACCCGAAGGTAAGCCTTCTCATCCAGATTGTAGCTCTCTTGCCTATGATGACGATCATAGTAGCTTTTCTGACGAGACTGGGCTGCTTTCAATTGATCACGAACAATGCGAACTTGCTCTTCTGCTTCCTTGATCATATCCGGTCCAAAGAATTGTCTCTCACCGGTTTCTGACCAGTTTAAATGTGTTCGACACCGTTGTCCATATAGGAGTTCAAAAGGAGCCATGTTCAGACTAGATTGGAAACTATTGTTATAAGCAAATTCGGCGAAGGGAAGAGATTTCTCCCAATTCTTTCCGAATGAGATAACACAAGCTTTGAGCATGTCTTCAAGAATTTGGTTAACCCTTTCGACTTGACCACTAGACTGAGGATGGAAAGCTGTACTAAAGGAGAGATGAGTTCCCATAGCATTCTGAAAGCTTCCCCAGAATCTAGAGGTGAAAAGGCTACCACGATCAGGATTGATTTCCAAAGGAACACCGTGAAGGGATACGATTCTAGAGACGTACAAGTCCGCTAACTGGCTAGCAGTTATAGACTCGCGAACTGGAAGGAAGTGAGCAAGTTTGGAAAGCCTATCTACCACAACGAAGATGGCATCATTTCCTTTCTGGGTTTTTGGAAAGCCAGTGATGAAATCTATAGTTACTTTGTCCCATTTCCACTCTGGAATAGGCAAAGGTTGAAGTGTACCAGCAGTTCTTTGATGTTCGGCCTTAATGCGACGACAAACATCACATTCAGCAATGAACTGAGCAATTTGTCGCTTCATCCTAGTCCACCAAAATCTCTGGCGTAGATCTCGGTACATTTTTGTGCTACCGAGATGAATCGAGAGGGGTGTGTCATGGGCTTCTTTGAGGATGAGTTGCCTTAGTTCCCTATTCTTAGGTACTACCAAACGATTTCCAAAGAATACCGTTCCTTTACTATCTGTTGGAGAAACATTTAGCAACTCCGCTAGCAATGTTCTCCTTGATCCGGCGAACACCTCGTGCACGCCTTTGGGCAACTATGATTTGATCCTCAAGAGTTGGTTTCACCACCAAGGTAGAAAGATAGCCATGAGGAACAATCTCAAGATTGAGTTTGCAAAATTCCTCATGAAGAAGTGGTTGATATTGTTGTAACATGAGGTTGTTACAATACGACTTACGACTTAGTTCATCAGCCATGACATTGGCTTTGCCTGGGGAGTAAGAAATTCCTACGTCGTAATCTTTTATCAACTCAATCCAGCGTCTTTGCCTGAGATTAAGATCTGGCTGGGTGAAAATGTATTTGAGGCTTTGGTGGTCGGAATAGATCTCACAACGATTACCAAGGAGGTAATGTCGCCAAGTTGTTAGGGAATGAACTACAGCAGCGAGTTCAAGGTCATGGGTAGGATAGTTATCTTCATGTGGCCGCAACTGGCGTGAAGCATAAGCTACCACATGTCTATCTTGCAGAAGTATGCATCCTAACCCTTGCCGTGAGGCGTCACAAAAGATCTCGAAATCCTTTTTGGTGTCTGGAGGCGCAAGTACGGGTGCAGAAGACAATCTTCTTTTTAGCTCCTGAAAGCTTTCCTCGCACTTGGGAGTCCATAGGAATTTCATATCTTTCTTGAGGAGTTCAGTTAGAGGCTTTGCAAATTTAGAAAAGTTCTCGACGAAGTGATGGCTTATCGCCCTTCGTTGGTTACCCCAAGGGGAAGGTGGAGATGTAGCACAGCAACAAGTTTCCCTCGGTGAAGATACCAAGGTTTGTCTCCAGTAGGACTCCGGAGATGATAAGTAGGTGTCAGCGGCGCAACTGACGTGGACCTGCACACAGACACAGATAACTTTGTTCCCAACGAAGTTCAGAGAGGTTGTCAATCTCTCCGGTCTTGTTGTTCACAAAGGGTAAAACACAAGAGATAATGATAACAAGTAAAAGAAGTAAGGTAAATATAGCGTGGAAATAATAATAAGGATATGGACCGGGATACGTGATGTTCACTAGTGACGTCTCTCTCCCAAAAGACGATAAAACTGCTATGTGAGGTAAAAAAATTACACAAGGGCAATTGACAGGATTATAAACGCAACGCAATGCTAACTATGCTACAAAAGAAAGGAAGAGGCTCAAAAGCACGGGAAGTACGCCAAAATAAGTAGACCGAAATCCAACTGCATCTACTACTAATCATCCACCTTGAGATATCTATCCAGAACATCTCGCTGGTATTAAGTTCCGAGCCCCACCCAAAGTGTAAACCCAAAGCAACAGAGAACTGCATTAAAAAGTACTTTGCGTAAAGTAAACAATCCTTGCAACCGCGGAGCACCGTTGTTTCCCCCTTGTGGCAACAACACATCCCCTAGACTCATGTTTCTGTCACTCAAGCATGTCATCGGGGGGGGGGGCATGAACCCACAATTTAGCACAATGTTCCCTCTTGGAGGCACTACCTACTACCTGGCCAAAGCAATAAACAGCAACGGAGAACATGCAAGAATTACTTAGGAACAAAAATATACGAGATAAAAACCAAATATATTACTCTATCACAATCTGAACATAATCTCATAATCCATCAAATCCCATCAAACTCAACATAGCAATAGCAGAAATATTACAAAGGTGCCTCGATCATGTAGGGCAGCGCATGAGGTCTAAACAATGAAGATCAAAGAGGGGAGGAGAACATCACATAGCTACTGATCACGGACCCATGGTCCAAGGAAAACTAACTTACGAGACATCCGGGGAGCATCCATGGTGGAGAGGAGACTCCTGGAGGTCAATCCTCCCTCCGGCAGGGTGCCGAGAAGAGGTCTTCTGGTGCTCCCGATCTCGGAAGCGCGGCGGCGACGGAACAGAGGCGAGTTTGCGAAATAGGGTTCTGTCTTCGGAGTTTCCCCGTGACGGAGAATAAATAGGCGAAGGGGGGCAGCCAGAGGTGGACCAAGGGCCCCAGACGCCCCCTGGCGCGGCCAGGGGTGGGGCCGCGCCGGGTGGCCGCCTGGGCCCCCTGGCTCCCCTCTGGCCCCTCTCGGGCTCTTCGCGAAGCTTCCTTCACGCTGATTTTTTATCTGAATTTTCCCGAATTTTTCTGGCACTTTTTATATGGTGGAAAACTGAAATAGAAAAACAGCAGAAAACAGGAACTGGCACTGGGGTGCACTGAGTTAATAGGTTAGTCCAAATATGATAAAAAATGTATGAAAGTGTATCTAGATCATAGAAATATCACACAAAACATGCATGAAGCAAGCAGAAATTATAGATATGTTTTGGACGTATCAACATCCCCAATCTTAATTCCTGCTCGTCCTCGAGTAGGTAAATGATAACAGCATAATTTCTGTGGTGACATGCTAGCCACCATATAAGAACTTTGAAAAGTAAAGCAATCAAGGTTAGAAATTCAGATCAAGTCATAACATGCAAGAGTCTATATTAGCATTGAAACAAGTAACAAAAGAACATTAGGTGCAAGAGCTCTCGCTGTCCGTGACTCGAATGTCTCCAAATGGTGTTTGCGTGCAAGAAGGGGGATAGGGAATACGAGAAAAAGTGTTTTTGTGTTGAGAACTCAATCTACTAAAGTTTCACACTTGGTCTTCTTTGGAATCTTATCTTGACTCATCCCCAGACCACTAGCCAGGTACAAGTCGATTTGATCCACTCCTTTTCGATATTTTGAGCACTCATGCAATGGATGAGCGTAAGCACGAGAGTTGACACTTAGGATGGAAAAGAGAGAAATACAGAGGAGGAAGACAAAAAGGATAAGAAAGGCTCACATCAATGAGGACAATCATAGGCAAGAGATGCCAAATGATAGATATGATGTGAGGAGTAGGGATTGCCATGCAACGGATACACATACGAGCTAGGAAGCTCTCCAATGGAACTAGTGGGTGTGCATCTAACTTGCTCGCTCATGAAGACCTAGAGCTCGTTTGAGGAGGCTCATCCTTGGAATATGCAAGCCAAGTTCTATAGTTTGAAGATCCCCACATAGCTATATGCATAATGATCATATCTATGGAGTACAAGGATATAAAGGGAGTACTAGTGTGGATCTCTCAAAAGGATAGTAGTGTTGCCCTTTTCTCTCTTTTTATTTATTTTTCTCTTTTTTCTATTTTTTTGTATTTTTTGTGGCCTCAATGGCTCTTTCTATTTAACTCAAATTTGTCCTCTTTGGGATCTTTTAATGTGTCCACTTTGGGATCTTTTCCTCACTTAAGGGCAACACTCTATTTTACAAGAAGGTAAAGGAGATCTTTCACACTTTACAAGGTACTCAAAATCATAAAGAAGATGTAACTAAAATGATGTATGCAATGTATGTCGCTGCCAGTGTAGCATGAACATGTATGACATGAAGATCAAGTCATGAAGAGGTGGAAGTTGCATGTCAATGTAACTCGGAAAGGCTATGGAAATGCCTTGATAGGTAGGTATGGTGGCTGTTTTGAGGAAAGATATAAGGAGGCTTATGATGACAGAGCGTATCATGCCAAGGGTTTGGATGTACCGGCGAAGGTGGACACCAACTCTCGGAGTGAGAAGAAGGCAATGCACGAGACGGGAGAGGCTAGCAAAATATGGGAAGGTGGAAGTGTCAACTTTCAATACTTACATTAGTCCGAAGAACTCATGCACTTATTATCGGTAACTCTCAATCTAATAAGGAGGTTCACAAAGAGACAAGTACCCCGAGGAGTTGTGTATGGGGGTTTGGTTATCCTTGCACATCCTCGACTCATGGTACGTGAGTGTTCTCTGATATTCGACTCCTCAGAAGAGTAGTGATCCATCTAGTAGCTAGAGTTCTCAACTAGTTTTGTAGGTTTTGAAAATACACACGGATTGCCCAAAATACGACACATATCACTAATAGTCTAGAGCTCTTTACACCAAAAGTTCAAACATTACTCACATCAATACCTCAAAACTATTGCAAGCTACTACTGAAATTAAATAGCAACCTCAATTACCTACTTTCAAGACAAGACACAACTCAGTGCAACAACCAACTCTCTTTAACAAGATAAACATGAAAACTAAAAAGAGTTCTAGCAATAAACTAAACAAAAGCCAAGGCTCTTGCTAAAGACAAACTAAGACTAAAACTAAACATGGCAGCAGCTATGAAAAGATAAAGAACACACAACAGCAAAAAGATAAGCAGGAAAAATCCTATGATGTTTTCTAGATTTTGAAAGTGGAGCGTGTTTCTCTCCCACACAAAGTAAGACGGGATCTAACTTGTTATGAAGAGCAAGCAAAGCTAAAGAAAACTAAAAACAAAACCTAAGAGCGAGACGCTCCAAGCATAGCACATAACGCATGAAGTGATAAAAATATAGTAAGACGAAGGACGGACTGATGATTTTTTGATGGAGAAGGGGATGCACGGGGGCATCCCCAAGCTTAGACGCTTGAGTCTCCTTGAATATTTATTGGGGATGCATGGGGGCATCCCCAAGCTTGAGCGCTTGACACTCCTGGATCTTCTTTCATCATCTTCTATCGCACACTTGAAAACTCCCTTCATACATAACTCATCATAAGCTGATTAGAGAGGTTAGTACCCTTAATAAAATAATTTTTCCCACTGGATATAAAGATATTCTTGAATATCTACTGTTTCTCAAGAGTGCCAAAAAGTTTTTGCAAATAAAAAGCAAGCTTAAGGTTTGCAAAAGTTAGGAGAGACAAAATGTGGCAGAATCTGTGAAAAACAGAACAGCAGATAGTAAAGATTTTTTAGGGGCACTTCTGCAACTCAAATAAAAAACTCAGAACATACGGAAGTTTCATAATTGTATAGAGCATACTATGTAAAAAAATCAGCTAAAAAAGATGAACTGGGATTTTTCTGGAATGTTTCTGGTCACGAGGACAGAATCTGTTTTCTGGACACCATGTCACAACTTTTACTTCCCTTGCCGTAAGAGGCTATAACTTGGCACAAAGTTGAAAAATAAAGATACAATGATGTTGCTACAGTAGTAACAATCATCAAGACACAACAAAAGAAAAAATAAACACCTAAATTCGTTGCGGGCTGCCTCCCGAAAGCGCTTCTTTAAAGCCATTAGCTAGGCATGATGCAAAAAGAAGAATCAAGTTTTATCAAGAGAAAGAGAATAACTAGCCCGTGTAACGGACTCAAAAGGTAACTTGATTTTCTTTCTAGGGAAGTGTTCCATCCCCTTTTTGAATTGGAATTGGAATTTTATATTCCCCTCTTTCATGTCAATAATCGGACCAACGGTGCGAAGAAAAGGACGTCCCAAAATAATTGGACATAAAGGTTCACACTCTATATCCATAACAATAAAATCAACGGGAACATAGTTGTCATTGACAATGATAAGAACATCGTCGATCTTCCCCCAAGGTTTATTTATGGAAGAATCAACAAGACGAACACCAAAAGAACATGGCTCAAAGGGCTTCAATTCAAACATATCAAATATTCTTTTGGGCATGACAGAGGTACTAGCTCCAACATCACATAAAGCATAGTAAGAGAAGTTATTTAATTTAATTTTGATCATAGGGTCCCAACCATCATCTAGCTTCCTAGGTATGGAGGCTTCTACTCTAAGCTTCTCCTCCCTAGCTTTGATGAGAGCATTTGTGATATGCTCCGTGAAGGCAAGATTAAGTGTGCTAGTGTGGGGGTCTCTAGACATTTTATGTAGCAAACTGATAACTTCTGAGAGGGTGCAACTATCAAAATCAATATCACTACTATCAAAGGTGGTAGTAGTGTCATCTAGGCTCACTTGTTTGAAACCCTCTATGTTCATAGGAGTTTCTTTATCTACGGTTGAGGTATTAGCATCACAATTAATAGGTCCAACGGGACTAGGAGTGCATTGGGTGCTAATAGTTTGGGTGTCCTCAACAATTTGGATAGTGGCAACTGTGTGGTGTGTAGGAAGGCTCTTAATTCTATCTTCTTCCTCTTTTTCTCTAGCCCATCTTTCTTTAAGTTTAGCCATCATCCTAATATTTTCATTAATTTGTAATTGGATAGCATTAATAGGAGTGGCCTTATTCTCCTCAAGGGAGAGGTTCTAATTTTAAGCATCTCAATATCAAGGGCTAAGCTTTCTACCTTCAAAAAGAGATTATCTATTTTAGCTAATTTCTCCTCTACATTTTTGTTGAAGGCTTTTTGGGTAGTGATAAAGTCTCTAAGCATGCTTTCTAATTCAGAAGAGGGGTTCTTGTTGCTAGGGTAAGTGTTGTTGTTCCCATAGTTGGATGGAAACGGTCTAGGATTGCTAGCAAAATTTCCCCTATAAGAATTATTGTTGAAGTTGTTTCTAGCAATAAAGTTCACATCTACTTGTTCTTGAGCAACCAAAGAATTTAAAGGAACATCATGAGGATCAATAGAGGGTTGCTTGGTAAGTAGAGACATAATTAAGTCAACTTTTTCATTGACGGAGGTAATTTCCTCGACAGAATTTACCTTCCTACCTGTTGGAGCGCGTTCGGTGTGCCATTGGGAATAATTGGTCATCATTTCATCGAGAAGCTTCGTGGCAGCACCAAGTGTAATTGACATAAAGGTTCCTCCCGCGGCCAAATCTAACAGGTTCCGCGAGGTAAAGTTCAAGCCTGCATAAAAAGTCTGGATAACCATCCAAGTAGTCAAACCATGTGTAGGGAATTTCTTAACAAGAGATTTCATTCGTTCCCAAGCTTGGGCAATGTGTTCATTATCCAATTGCTTAAAATTCATAATATTACTCCTCAATTGGATAATCTTAGCAGGAGGGTAGTACTTCCCTATAAAAGCATCTTTGCACTTATCCCAAGAATCTATGCTATTCCTAGGCAAAGATTGAAACCAGATTTTAGCGTCTCCCCTTAAAGAGAAGGGAAAGAGCTTGAGCTTAACAACATCACCTTCTACTTCTTTATACTTTTGCATACCACATAATTCAACAAAATTATTCAAGTGTAAAGCAGCATCATCTCCAGCACCAGAGAATTGATCTCTCATAACAAGGTTTAGCAAAGCAGGTTTAATTTCATAAGAGGTAGCTGAAGTGGCAGGTGTGGCAATGGGAGTGCAGATAAAGTCTTTGTTGTTGTGACTAGTGAAGTCACACAACTTAGTGTTTCAGTGGAACCCATAGTAGCAGCAAGTGTGGCAGATTTTTTTTTTGTAATTTTTGATAAAAGACACAAAGATAAAAACTGAAAGATAAACTAACAATACTAAAAAACAAAGGTAAAGGGTAGTGTGCAACTCCCCTATCTTATCACTCGGAGTCCCCGGCAACGGCGCCAGAAATTCGATTGATGGCTTCTCGCCCTTCGTTGGTTACCCCAAGTGGAAGGTGGAGATGTAGCGCAGCACCAAGTTTCCCTCGGTGAAGATACCAAGGTTTGTCTCCAGTAGGACTACGGAGATGATAAGTAGGTGTCAGCGGCGCAAATGACGTGGACCTGCACACAGACACAGATAACTTTGTTCCCAATGAAGTTCAGAGAGGTTGTCAATCTCTCCGGTCTTGTTGTTCACAAAGGGTAAAACACAAGAGATAATTATAACAAGTAAAAGCAGTAAGGTAAATATAGCGTGGAAATAATAATAAGGATATGTACCGGGATACGTGATGTTCACTAGTGATGTCTCTCTCCCAAAAGATGATAAAACTTCTATGCGAGGTAAACAAATTACAGAAGGGCAATTGACAGGATTATAAACGCACCGTAATGCTAACTATGCTACAAAAGAAAGGAAGAGGCTCAAAAGCTCAGGCAGTACGCCAAAATAAGTAGACCGAAATCCAACTGCATCTACTACTAATCATCCACCTTGAGATATCTATCCAGAACATCTCGCTGGTATTAAGTTGCGAGCCCCACCCAAAGTGTAAACCCAAAGCAACAGACAACTGCATTAAAAAGAACTTTGCGTAAAGTAAACAATCCTTGTAACCGCGGTTACAAGCACCGTTGTTTTCCCCCTCGTGGCAACAGCACATCCCCTAGACTCATGTTTCTGTCACTGAAGCATGTCATCGGGGAGGCATGAACCCACAATCTAGCACAACGTTTCCTCTTGGAGTCACTACCTACTACTTGGCCAAAGCAATAAACAACAACGGAGAACATGCAAGAATTACTTAGGAACAAAAATATAAGAGACAAAAACCAAATATATTACTCTATCACAATCTGAACATAATCTCATAATCCATCAGATCCCATCAAACTCAACATAACAATAGAAGAAATATTACAAAAGTGCCTCGATCATGTAGGGCAGCTCACGAGGTCTAAACAATGAAGATCAAAGAGGGGAGGAGAACATCACATAGCTACTGATCACGGACCCATGGTCCAAGGAAAACTACTTACGAGACGTCCGGGGAGCATCCATGGTGGAGAGGTGACTCCTGTTGGGAATGTGCCCTAGAGGCAAATAAAATATGTTTTATCGAGCATATTCCATTAGTTCATAATACGTTTGATACTATGCTATAACTGTATTAAGCGGAAACATTAATACAGGTGTGGTATACAAACAACCAGGTCCCTAGTTAACCCTAGTATACTAGTCCATTGGGCGATTGATGATCAAGGTTTCCTGATCATGAGACAATGGCGTCTGTTGGCAATGGAGTCGTATCATTGGATAATGATATGATGGACATACACCCACCAGAAGTGTTGCGATGTGACCAAGTCACATAGTTCGACATTGCGATAACTATAACGTAGTGACCAGATCCTTTGACCGTAATGATCATACGTAATTGTCCTCTATGAGGAGACTTTGATTTGTATCCCACCGCCTGACTGAAATATGCTGGATATAACGGTGCACTTTGGGTATTCCGAAATAGATGGTTGATGAGTATGAAAATAGATCAAAGCAGGATTTGTCCATCCGTGTGACGGATAGGTACTCTGGGCCCACTCGGTGATGTTACATCATAAAGTTTGCAAACGTGTGACTAGGTCACGGAGTTATAATATCAGGGGAACGAGTAAACTTGTTTGTTGAGAACGAGGATGAACTAGGTATATTGTATACCGATGATCAAACCTCGGACAAGCAAAGTACCATAGGACAAAGGGAACAGGCACACGGTTAACGGATCCAACAACGATTGAAGTTCATTCGATGGAAGCGTAGGGGCTATCAAGGATTGTAACCAGGTCCAATTTATTAGTCATTGATCAATGAGAATTGTCTCGATCATGTCTACTGTTTCCCAGACCATAGGGTGTTACACTTAAGGGTACTCGACGCAGTAAGGATTGATTCGGGATCACCGGAGAAATTGGAGAGAACACCGGAATTGTTCCGGTAATGACCGGAATTGTTCCGATGAAGCCCGGAAGTTGTTCCGGGTATTTTGAAAGGTTCAAAATATATTTAATAATGTTTAATTAATGTTTTATTATTTAATTATCTGAATTAAATATTAAAATATATTTAAATATAATTAAAAGGAATATGGGCCTCATAGGGCTCATTAGGGGGAGAGGGAGTCCTCCCCCATGGGCCATGGCGCCATAGAGGGGCCCACCCCCTTTATTCATGGCGCACCCCCTCCCCTTGGGATTAGTCCCACCCCGGAAGTGGAGGGGGGGTGGCACCCCTCCTTGGCCTATATAAGGAGGGGTAGAGGTGCCCTTTTAATCATCATATTTTTGAGATAAATTATCATCTCTCTCTCCCTCCTTTCTCCTTCCTCGAGTGGACTCCCCTTGTTTGGAGTCTACACTTGGTTGGGGATTTCTCCACTATACGCACGCCGTCGTGCTGCTGGAATCGGGATCCGAATCCATCTTCTTTCCGCTGCTCTACTGGTTCGGAGCCCGGAGGGACGTCGGGTATACTGTATGTGTATAATACCGCGAGGCACTACACTTGTGGTGCTACTTCGTCGTCGTGGCCGTATCGCGAGGTCTTCATCGATAACGTTCCGAAGGGGACGTAATCCCGTCACTGGTCTACAAGGATCAGGTGGCTACAGGAGTCATCGTGGACCTGCGCGGCATCGGGGATTGCCTGTACGACTACACCAACCACGTTCATGCGGGAACGTTTCCCGCTTAACGGAGTACATACTGGTATGTGACCTATCTCTGTCCGTTACTTGCATCAGCATAGCATAGGTCTTGGGTATGGGTCTCGTAGGTTATGAAAAATTTGTGTTTTCTGCCCCGAACCCCAACAAGTCCCGGAGGTCAATCCTCCCTCCGGCAGGGTGCCGGGAAGAGGTCTTCTGGTGCTCCTGATCTCGGAAGTGCGGCGGCGGCGGAACAGAGGAGAGTTTGTGAAATAGGGTTCTGTCTTTAGAGTTTCCCCATGACAGAGAATAAATAGGCAAAGGGGGGCAGTCAGAGGTGGACCAGGGGCCCCTAGGCGCCCCCCTGGCGCGGCCAGGGGTGGGGCCACGCCGGGTGGCCGCCTGGGCCCCCTGGCTCCCCTCTGGCCCCTCTCGGGCTCTTCGCGAAGCTTCCTTCACGCTGATTTTTTATCTGAATTTTCCTGATTTTTTCTGGCACTTTTTATATAGGGGAAAACTGAAATAGAAAAACAGGAGAAAACAGGAACTGGCACTGGGGTGCACTGAGTTAATAGGTTAGTCCAAATATGATCAAAAATGTATGAAAGTGTATCTAGACCATAGCAATATCACACAAAACATGCATGGAGCAAGAAGAAATTATAGATACGTTTTGGACGTATCACGAAGCGGCGGCAATAGCTGGCTAGGCCAAGAAAACTCCTAACTTGCTTAACTGATTCAGGTGGAGTCCAGTCAAGGACGGCCTGAACTCTCTCAGGATTCACAGCAATGCCTTTTGTAGAAATCACGTGGCCTAAGTAGGTCACTTCTGGTAGCCAAAATTCACACTTGGAGAATTTAGCATACAGGCGATGCTCTCTAAGTTTCATCAATACCATCCTTAGATGTTCGGCATGTTCTTCTTCGTTCTCGAGTAGATGAGAATTTCATCGAGATAAACCACAACAAATTTATCTAAGTACTCCATGAAGATCGAATTCATCATGCGCGAGAAAGTGGAGGGGGCATTGGTTAAACCAAAGGACATGACGGTGTACTCGTAAAGACCATAACGAGTAGTAAAAGCCGTTTTTGGAATGTCGTCATTTCGGATTTTGATTTGATGATAGCCTAATCTCAAATCCATCTTGGAGAAGACAGAGGATCCTGCAAGTTGATCATAAATATCATTGATCCTGGGCAGTGGGTACTTGTTCTTTATCGTCGCTACATTTAGCGGGCGATAGTCTACGCACATCCTTTCTGTTCCATCTTTCTTCGTTACGAACAGAACGGGGCAACCCCATGGGTATGAGCTAGGGCGGATGAAGCCTTTTTCCAACAAAGCTTCGAGTTGGGTTTTAAGCTCAGCTAACTCACGTGGGGCCATTTTGTATGGGCGTCTAGAAATTGGTGCGGTTCTTGGCATAAGATCTACTATGAACTCTACACATCTGTCGGGTGGCATTCCCGACAGCTCTTCAGTAAAGACATCCGGTAAGTCACGAACTACCGGAATATCTTCAAGGTCGGGAAGGGGAAGTACATTCAAAGAATGCACCTAGGTTCTCGTTCTGGGTGAGGTGTAGTGGACTGTCTTGCCTGAAGGGTGAGTTAGTTTCACTGATTTGCCTTTGCAGTCAAGGTAGGCATTCTGCCTTGATAGCCAATCCATGCCAAGGATTACATCGATGTCTGAAGACTCGAGGGCTATGAGTGAAGCAAGGAATACTAAACCCTCAATTTCAATTTGATTACCATGGCTTACTCTATTAGTTTTCCATCTTGACCCTGGAGTTTGAATAATCATGGGGGTGGACAATTCAACAAAAGATAACTCATGACGAAGTGCATAACTTTCCGACATGAATGAACGAGATGCTCCTGAGTCGAAAAGAACGGAAGTAGGAACATAATTGACTGGGAGCGTACCAAGAATGACGTCAGAAGTGTCGTCAGTCCCTTCGGCGCCAATCTGATTCACACGTCCACGAGTGGCGGAAGGAGGAGGTTTGGTGGTGTAGACCTTCTGGGGTGGCTTGCCACGACCATTGTTGCTACCTCCGGCACGGGGTGGAGCATTCTAATTCTGGAGCTGGTTCTGGGGACACTCGCGGGAGTAGTGGCCTGCCTGACCACACTTGTAACAGGCTCCAAAGACAGTGCGTGGAGCTGGGTTGTTTGGTGGAGCTGGGTGGAACGAAGCTGGTTGACGAGGCGCCACATAGGCTGGCCCCGGTGGGTTGTTCTGACGAAACATACTGTTGGGGATCCAGATCTTGCGCTTCTGAGAGCCTGAACTGGATGAACCATCATCTCTAGGTTGTTTGCGGAAGTCATTGGGGGTGTTCATGTCCTCCGCCTTGATGGCCTTGTTGACAAGGACCTGGAAGGTGGCAAAGTCATGCAGGTTGAGCTCACGATGGAGTCCAGAATTGAGTCCACGACGGAACCTCTCTTGCTTCTTGGAGTCGGTGGAGACCTCTTCAATAGCATTACGAGCTAGTCGGTTGAACTCATGACTAAACTCGTCAACAGTCCTTCTGCCTTGGGTGAGGTTGCAGAACTCCTCACGCTTGCGGTCCATAAGACCCTTTGGAATGTGGTGCTCACGGAATGATGTGCAGAAGTCATCCCAAGATGTGGGCGGTCCAACGGGACGCATGTTCAGGAAATTCTCCCACCAAGAGCTAGCTGCACCCTCGAGGTGATAGGTGGCATAGCTGACCCTGTCACCATCTGCAACATGTTCTGCCTGGAGCTTCCTCTCGATGCTGCGAAGCCCGTCATCGGCGTCAAGGGGCTCGGTGGAGTAGCTGAAAACCGGGGGATGAAGCCGGATGAAGTCGTTCAAAGACACCAACTCGTTGCACTGCTGAGTGGTGTTGCGGGCAATGACCTCCAGAAAATGGTGAGAGTCTCGGCGGTTCCTCTCAACCTCCATCAGAACCTGAGCCATCGTGGGTGGGGGTGGAAGGTTGCCTTCCTCCGGTTCATTCCCACGACCATGGGCACGACCAAGCTGGCCACGGGTTCCTTGAGACATCCTGAAGGTTAAAACCAAAGTCAAACAGAGTTGATTGGAAGAGTCTAAACAAGGTATTGAAGGTACTGGAAGAATCACAGAGCAAATGAAGTAATCATCTTGACAACATGGTGATAAAAGCATACAAGCCATATATTCACAAGCTGTCATACAAACCATACATCGTTTTAGTACAAGCTCCAAGCTAATACAAACGTGATGAAGATGATACATCCTTCAGAGGCACTCTGACTTCCTATACATTATTTATCTAATCCTCTAGAACTTAGAACACCTTGCGTACAATATACTAAGATACTACTACATCCTCACTAAAGCAAGACCATAGGCGGTCTCACTCATCTCCATCTCCATAGTAGTCCTCGTAGAAGTTACCCGCGTAACCCGGTAGCTGAAGGTGACCATCGGAAAACACGGAGGCCTGTGGACCCTGATATCCATTTGGACAAGGATGGGGCCTAAGTCCAGCGTAGGGTGGAAGCAGAGGACCACGGGGTGGAAAAATGCCTCCAATCTCGGGCCAAGAAACTCGAGAAGGCATCTGTGTCCTGACTGGGTAGATAGCATCATACTCCACTGATCCAACACTCACAAAAGGAGCCAGGAGTGTAAGTGCTCGATACAGACGGACACGGGTGGCGTGAAGCTCAAAACGAAGGGCACGTGCATCACGATCTCTATCACAAGCGTGCCGAGCAGTGATCTGAAGCAAAGGATCCTCCAAAGAGTGATCTGTGTACAGTCCGGTGTAATACCCCTCTTCTCCTGGAAGTGCATCAGGGATATAGTGGAAAGATGTGTCTCCAAGCAAAGCGTGCTCCTCTCCCAGCAGGGTAATACATGAGTATGCAGCATCATGCACAACCATGTTCTCAGTCATGCCAATGCCATGTCCAAAGTGGATAGGATGAGTGACTCCATTGTGGTGCGGGTAGATCCTGACAATGCAGTGGAACTGGGTCTGGTTGAAGTCAAGGAACTGCTCCTCAACTGTGTACTCAGGGTACCATCGGTATCCACTGAAGGACATCATCTCGATCAGCATGGCGGGGTGGCCACGCACACCGAGGCACCTAGTCAAACGAACAATCTGCCGAGGGGGAAGATCTGCCATCTGAAACAGAAAGAAGGAGTTTGCAAATGCATTAGATTATGAAGAAACGTGGAATGACTCGGACAGCATAACGGCTGTAATTGTAAGAAATGTCTTTTCTTGCAATGTAGAAACAACACTTACATACGATGTAAGAAATCAGGAAGCACAACACGCTATCAAACCGAACACAACTTTCCTACGGCTATAAGGAAGCAAACAACGAGATGTTCTAGTAAGACATAGATGAGCCTAGTCCTATCTTCCCGTAGAATAAGATGAGGGTGACTCATAACTCAGAACGATGAGGGTAAGGAGAAAAAGAAGGATATGCTTATCAGACAACATTGGAACATCCAGGATGGTCCGGAGTGTGTGCTTTGCCATACCCAACATCTGGAGACCAGAGATCACCTCTTTTTCCAATGCAATTTCAGTGCTAGAGTATGGGCATACCTTCAAATTGACTGGAACCATGGTTCTGACATGATTCGGATTGCCAAGAGGGCTAAGGAGTCTTTCAATAAACCCTTCTTCGCTGAAGTGGTGTTTACTGCCTGGTGGAACATCTGGTTGATCAGGAATGCTAAATGTTTCAAGCATGTCAGGCCTCTTTTGCTAAGTGGAGGGTTGGTTTCATTCATGATTTAACCTTGCTTAGCTATAGAATTAAGCCTAGATTTAAGGATCTCTTGCTTAGATGGATTGACTTCCTCCCACCTTGAGAGGTGTTTTTTTGAAGCTTTTGCTGTACATTTGTAAATACTGTGTTCCTGGTAATAAAATGTTGGGGGGTGCTTTACCCTTCAGTTTGAAAGCTTAAAAAAAAACTATATAACTATAGGAATCTAGACTCGACTTCGACCAAGGCTGATAATCCTACAGTCAGTCCTGCTTTGATACCAAGTCTGTCGGGACCCGGGGTTACCGTATGCAAGTCCCGCTACGACATAGTCATATGGAGAGCCGAGAACCGTACCCACTTGTCTAAGCAGACAAGGCCAAGCACAGAACGTTCTCGGAAAGCATCGTACATGAGGGGCATCCCATCCAGGCCGGATGATCAACTGAGATGGGTCCTCAACGTCCGCACACAAGTCTAAATGATATGGGTGGTGAACTCCCATATTCACAGACAAATCGCCTCAACCATACTATCGACTATCTCATAATTCTTACATAGACTTACTCCAGCCCGATCACTTAGTCGGGGTCTAGGACGGGCTCGATCATACATCAAAGTGTGCACGAGACAGAGTCTCGAGCAATCGCATCGTGATGCCCCAAGCTGCGCACATCTAAGGGCCACTTGGTGTATGAAAGACCGCCAGCCAGATCACAACTAAGGTCTCGAAAACCCATACAAAGACATGCATGTTATAAACATACACGCATCACACATGCCTTGTATGAACAACAGGTATCATTTCAATTCTCTACAAAGTATACATTTTATTGATAACTCTCACAGAGTGCACACAGAGATCACAAGCATGTGATCCAACATTACAATAACAAGCGGAAGCAAAGTAGGTCTGAGTACAGACAAGTTTAACAAATGGCTTAAGAAGCCTTATTTAAACACAAGCCCTCTACGAGGGAACCAGTCGTCTGACTGGGACTACACTAGCTTGGTCTTCAGTCGTCGAGCTCGATGAAGAATCCACCTTCGGGGTCAGTGGGTTCATCTAAAACATAGAATAAGCAAACGTGAGTACAAAGTCGTACTCAGCAAGACTTACGTAGGAGCTATACTACTTATGCACATGTATCAAGGTAAAGGGAGGTGGGGTGCAATTGCAGAAGTGCCAGCTTTGACTTGGCTAGTCCTGAACTACGAGTACCAGACTTGAGGTAAGAAGCGTACACGAGTCCACTACATCTCTCCAACCAATTACACCACTATGGTGCCTTCCTCGACTTCCCCACGAGAAAGCACGCCATAGCACTCACACTTATCTTGGCAAGTTTTATAAGTATCCGGTTCAAGTTGTCTAATAATCAGGCTAAGCTTTCCAAGCAGTCCTTAACCGCGTACGCGGTTATTCGAATAGTTTTGTTAACCCTGCAGGGGTGTACCGCTACACACACATGATCATCGGTTACCGCCTTTGTACTGGACACCGTTCAAGAAGTGTCGGAGGGGATGCTCACCACAACTGTTACCTCATAGCCGATCTAGTCCAAGAAAGCCGCCTACCTGGGTTGGCTACCACTATCGTGAACCCGACCGGTTTACCGAAGTGGACCCAGATGATGTGTGCGTGGTGCATAAGCCGGTCTCGGTTGAGCCGTTCTCTCACTTAGCAGCCAGGCCACAAACCTACCAGAACTCCGAACTACTGCGACATCTGGACATCGAAAGGGATGAGTTAATAGGTTGAGAGGGGTCAGTGAGCCCAATGTGTGGTTGTACTCTTCATCTTGGATCACCACACAAGAACTCAGAATTAGGGCAGTGTTCAACGAGACAACCCACCGTGTACTCCTACACAACCTCTCATCGTTCACCTTGTATTAGGTAGATTCACCAACACCTTTCCACCATCATCAACATGATCACTACCATCCCGACTCACATAACAGTATCAACATTGTATCACTCTAAGCATGCAATAAGCAGTAACAGTTGCAGGGGTCACATGATATCAACCAACTCCTACATTTGCTAGGATTGTAGTTTGCTTACTACTGTGACAAATGATAGGTCATGCAAAGGAATGGGTTCATCTATGCGGTAGAAACGTAGCATGGTAATCATCCTATACAATGCATAAGCGAGACATGAGAGGGAAGTGGGATTTTATCGACATGATCAATGGGGGTTTGCTTGCCTTGCTGACGAGGTTCAGTCTCGGGATCTTCAACGAAGGGGGCAGCCTCCTGTTCCGGTTCAACTTCTACCCGACAAATAACAAACAAGGTAGCAAAGTAAATAGAATGCACAATCACATGGTTGAAGGTTGAAACTTGATGTATATGCTTCTGATGTGTGAGGCAATTCCATTTAAATGGAGTATATTGCAAATGAAATTGCAAATTCAAACTCCATTTGAATTCATTTTAGCCAAGTTACAAATGCTATTGTTTGATCAATGTAACTCATCTTGATATGTGTATGATATGACTCTGATGTTCATATGAAATGTGGCATGTTGCTAAGATTCAAATTGCAAAAGCATTTGAATTTAATTTGATTAAATTCCAATTAAACCAAATAGCAAATGCTACTGGTCCAATTTTGAATTCAACTCAAACATAGTTGAAAGTCGTATATTTGGATAGATTATTTTCTCCTGATCATTTTTCATATATCATATGTTAAATTTGGAGTTAATATGAATTTTCTATGAATTTTCAAAATTTCAGCCTTTTTCTGGATTTTCTGGAATTGTTTTAATCAATTAAACATTTACTGCGTCAGCATGACCTCATGCTGGCGTCAGGGGGTCTCTGACCAGTGGGGTCCCCATGTCAGCGGCTTGGTTAATAAACCCGGTTAGTTTTAAACTAACCAGGGGATTAAGGGCCGCCAGTGCCCACATGTCTGTGGCTAAGGGGGTCATTAGGAGGTGGGTTAGGCCCTAATGGCGTCGACGGCGAGCACTGTTCGCCGAAGACTTGCCGGAGTTGGGAAAACAAGCTTGGGGAAGGGATTGGCGGGCACCAGCGTAATCTCCATCGTCTCCCGCGTCGATTGGACCTAGCTGGGGCTCAAGGAGACCACCGTAGCTTCGCCGGCGTCGGAGTTGGCGGAGGCAGAGGCAAAGGCTAGGGCTGTGTCGAACTTGCGCTCTGGAGCGCCGTATTGACCGTGGGCTTGTGCAACAGGTTGCTGGGAGCAGCAGGAGGGTGATGGGCTAGCCGGGCGAGACGCTAGCGCACGGGGGCTAGAGCTCCACCAGCCATGGCGGCGGCGAGCTCCTGCTCCCATGGCAGATCGCGAAAGAGACAGGTGGGAGAGGCAGCCATGGAGGGGTTCTGTTCACCGTGCTGCTGGAAACTCGACGGAGCAAACGGGAGAGGTGGGGAGGCTTCAACGGCGAAGAATTCAACGGAGTTGGCTTGCGGGTCCGGCGGCGACGTGGAGACGATTCCGGCGGCTACAGAGCGTCCGAGCTCGATTCCTTCTGCATGGAGACGAAGTCGAGGACGGCGAGGAGGATGGACAAACCAGCTTGATCCCTAGGTGACGTTGGCTGCGAGTTCCATGGCGGGGTGCTCCGGTGTTCTTCTCGGGCGTCGGTGGAATTGCACTGGAAGGGAGGGGAAAGCGAGCCGAGGTGGGGAAAGTGGAGGAGGGAGTCGAGGGCGTCCAGGTGGGCTGGGCCGGCCAGAAGGAGTTGGGCCTTCTCCCAGGCGACAGGTAAGAGTTTCGTCTTTCCCTTTTCTTTTCTGTTATCTTTTCTGTAATTTTGTTTTGCTATGCTAAATAATTAGCTAGGCATTTTATTAAATGTTAAAACTTTTTACATGGCCTCATAATAATATAGACTATCCATTTATAAAGTTTGGCATTTTTTAAAATTCAAATCATTTGAATTTTAAATCAAATAGGGGTTTTTGATTAATTCCAAGGTCCTATTTGAATATTTGAAAAATCCATGAGCATGGGGTGGGTCCCACATCACTTGATATGTGATCACACTCATTTATAAGACTTTTCAAAAATCAAACATGAATTTTGGGAGAAGATTTATTTCTAGCCTTTTGAATTAATTCATCTGGGGGGGGGGGTTCCTTCTCCCATTTTCATTTGAATTTGATTTCAAATTATTTCTTTTGAAATTTTTAACATGATGCAAGGTGACTTGCTAATCCTAGCACATACCTAACTTGGGGTTGTGAGATAAATTGAAGCCATATGCTCCCTGGCTCCAAGCTATTTGCAACCATGGACGCAATGAAGACTTTGTTGCAAAACATCACCCGAAGCTGTTCTGTCCTCCTGTACGTGATACTTTGAATAACTTCAGAAGGCCAAATGATCCATTAGCCACATATGTCGGAGTCAGACAGCATGTCAATGAACGCAACATGTCGAAGTCATTCCAGAAAGAAGTCTATCACTTTGAGGTTGGCATTCGCTCCCAACAGCTGCTTGAAACTTTCATTGAAGGAAATCAATGCCAAATGCAACATCTTTCTGATGAGATCAATAGAGTTGGCAACATTGCTTTAAACAACAACCAGTACTTGAAGGTTTTGAAGTGCCACTCTTGGAAAGGTTTAAGGAAGTTCAACTCAGTAAAGAAGCTTGAAGCTGATCAGATTTTCAAGGAGTATCCACATCTTCAACGCCACTTCTCCAGAAATGATTCGATCCCACCCCAAAGATCCCGCCGCTGGAAAAGATTGATGAAGTCTTATTTGTTAATCTAGCTGAACAGATTCTCCCTGATACTCTCTCTAATGAAGACTCCCACACATCGAAGCAAGAAGATGACCCTCTCAACGACAGTGATCTTGATTTTCTTCAAGCGCCGCTGGACATTGAATAAATGGAGTCGCCTGCTTCCACCGAAGGAGACACTTCAGGAGATGCATCTTCTTCGGGCGAAGACATTCCACAGGGTCCCCAGGTTGCAGAAAACACGTAAATACTCTTGATCTACCTCTCAACCTTTTGTCCAATTATTGACAAAAAGGGGGAGAAAGTAGCATCGATTGAGTTTAGATTCGCTGCGGGGTTTAGGGTTTCGATTCGATATTTTGTGAACTTTCCATTCGCTTCGATTGGGTTGTAACTTAAGTTTTACTTCGTCTGTGAACTTCTACATGTTATGTGTTAATAACCCCCTTGCTTGCAAGTTGCTCTCGTATCTTTTGTTTTGAAAGTGGTTATTCCCTTTAAGTTCACAGGTCATTGGATGATTGCATATTCTTCAAGACTAATATCCTCTATATGCAATTGATTCACTAAGATATGTGTTAGGCTTCCCATCAAAGATATTCATCATCACGCATTCACTTCGATTATATAAATCTTCGATGCTTGCATTCAGGGGGAGTCAAAAGCTTCATATCTTAGAGTTTGCTCTCAACTCAACTCAAAATTCCATATTTTTATCGATGCTTGTTTTGTGAACAATAGTCCAAAAAGGGGGAGATTGTAAGAGAAAAGTTATACCCCCATGAGTTTTGGATATTGTTGGGAAAAACAGTAGAGGAACTAACAAGTTTTCTAGTGTAAAACAGATGGTTAGGTTCCTGAAGTTATAGGTTGGTGATAAAGCTTCAACGAAGATTTACATACTTACTGAAGCATATCCTCTAGAGTGAAGCTCTTCACGGACGTCGACCCCTAAAAAGATAAGGAATCCTGAAGCACGTCTCATCAAAGGACATGACCAAGATGGCGCAAGACTTAGTAGTTTTTGCGTAGTTCTTTTTCACTTCTTTGAGTCGTAGGAAAAACCGTACTATCAAGAGGGGTTTAGTAAATGTACTCCGAAGTTTTTGGTGAAAAGACTCAGATCGAATCCAAACCTGTGAGAAGCCAGAGATGAGAAATCTCATGTGCACTAGGTAATGCTTCATCAGCGAAGACTTCGTTCTTTCGCCTCCTGAAGCAGAACCAAGTCCGTGAGTCAGCTTTACTTGGACCACAAGTAAAGTTGCGCTTTGATTGAAAATATGACCGTTGCGGATAGGTGTCAAGCTGTCGCATCGGGTCATTTAATACATTACGCACCTAGGGATTTCCACCTATAAATACGCCACCCCCGCCCTCATTGGCCGGTGGCTGCTCCAAGAATATTTTCTGACAATGAAGAGAGAGCAACCCCACCGAAGAAAACCAAAAACCCATCCACCGAAACATAAGTCCTATTGATCTGAGTTGATTCATTATGACTTAGGAAGAAGTTTGCTAGCTTTTTTATCTTGGAGAACTGCAATCTCCTAGACGGTTAGAGAGTTGTTCTTCAGAGAGCGAAGAGTTATTGTCGCCTCGAAGTCCAGTTTGTCAAAGGTTTCGGTGATTTCCTCAATAATCAACCACGAGTGAAGAACTGACCAAGCTCAAGGAGATTGGTGCAGTGGAGATACAGACGGAGAGAGGTTAGCTCCTGTGTTCAATCACAAGTCCCTCCAACCGGACGTAGCACTTTGCAGAGTGTGAACTGGTCGAACAAACATTGCCAAGTCAAGAGTTCGTTTTACTTTCCGCACTTACATTCAGTTTATCAATTGCTTCAGTGATTTGATTCAATGCAATTGATTCGATGCTTTTGATTCGCTATGTTATGCTTCAATCCAGTTCTGCTTCAATGTTTACCTTTCTGTTGAATTTCTTCTGCTGCTAAGTTATGCTTCACTTCATAGTTTCATGCAAAAATTTGAAGTGATCATTCACCCCCTCCCCCTCTGATCACATACTTGGACTTACAATCACTCGTCATTCTAGGACAACTAGTAGTTTACGGTAAGGAATGGGTAAGTGGTGAGGTTGCTGCCGCACTAGCATTTATGAAGTGGCTAACGAGCAAGAGAGTAAGATAAGAAGCCAAGCATTCGATGAGGAATCGCCTCCAACAAGTCTTGCTATAAGCTACTTACGCAAACATAACACCTATCCTATCCTTGTCCTCCTCTTCGCATCCCGGCGAAGAAGAAGCAGTCAAGGAACACACACGTTGATCAAGTTATATTAAAATTATCTCAGCTGTTGTTGTCTATGAACAAGGAGTAGGTCTCAAGTCGTCCATAACCATGGACACGACTTCTCGAAAAGATTTAACCCTGCAGGGGTGTACCAACTGCCCATTACAAGGCTCCGCACGCACGCCCATCTCTCTCAGTTGCTACCCATTATAGGCAACCATTTTATGATTTAGTTCCGAGAGATCCGAAACGACAGGTCCCTCTAACTAACAACGAACAAATCCGGGTGGCCCCCGGTGAGTCGACACCCAACTCAAAAGCCGGTCGCGCTCTCGAATCGGTCTCTACCGTTTTTCGCAGGTTTGGATAGCCGGTTAATCACACATGGGAACCCGGGTCCTCAGCTGAACAAGGTGGGTCAGCAAGGGAACTATGTCCTCACTGGTCCGGGTTGGTTTAGAAACTACTCGCAGCTGACCAGCACACACACGGTTTCAAATGGTAAATCATCTTGGGCCACCACTAGAAATGTTTGAAGCTAGGTAGGTAATAAAAGGGGACCCCATAAAATTCCACACGCGGTTAGGCACGCTCAGTCTTAAAACCAATACCCGGAACTCGGATCCTAGGTGACTCGAATGGAACAAAGCGTCGGGGCGGGATAGCCTAGACCTTCCATCCTTCGTCGAATATAGTCAAAATTATAATAATCATATCATCAACAACAATATAATAATGTGATAGCCCAAACCAAGGAGTAACAGGGTAACATCGTAGCATCCTAAGCATGCATACTAAGCGGGGCTGAGCAACGAGCAATAGTAACATAGCAGTACAAGGTTTGCTGGGAAGGGACATGGCTGTATCGGCTTGAAAGAGGCTGTAAACATGTGGTAGGATCAAACATCGAACCTAACCTAGACTAGCATGCAAACCGCTGGTTGAAATAGAATGGATCATAAGTAATGTATAGTCCTTGCCTGTTGATAAGTCGGGTTCCGAAGGTGTAGTTGATCGCAAGCTCGCATCGTCTCCGAAGGGTACCCGCGGAAGCACACAAGACGATAAACACTGGAAAGCAATCAACGAGCAAGCATCTATTACTACGAGGCAAACACGAGCAAGCATCAACAAGAAGGCAACACGAGACACCGCACCTACCGTCGAGAGCGGTTACTAACATGTTAAGTGGAGTACGTGTCACACACGACGATACCGCACCTTTAGAAAGGTTCAAGTTGTTTAGCTACAGGTGATCAAAAAATGTTGTTAACATGGCAACTCAAGCAAGCATGGAATAGCACACAAACATGGCAAGAGGTGAAGCATAAATAAAACTATCTATGCTAGTCAATTTAAGTGAGGCACAACCTAACATGGCATAACACTAAGTGCCGCACGATGATTAAAACATTTGGTACTGTTCTGTCCTAAACCATATTTTAGGTTGGTTAACAACAGAAAACAATAGCATAAAAACAAAGTACACGAAAAACTAATCAAGTTACATATAAGGCACACTCCAAACGGAGTTACGGTGAAAAAGATACAAGCAAAATAAGTTACGGGCACAATATGCCAACATCACGAAGCACACTTTAGAGCAACACATAAACAGGATAATCAATGCAAACATGCTCACAAATAATATGTAACTAAAGTAGACATGACAGGGAATGCATGTCAAGAAGAATCATGCAAATAGGCATCATAGATCAAAATATATTAAGCATGCAACATGGCATCGGAACGTTACAGACTTAGAGAAAAATAGAGGTGGTTGTCAAAAATAGCAGCATAGCAATTTTGGATCTCAATAATTATATGACCAGAAAGCATATCATGGCAATGAAATACATATAATGAAAGTAGACATGACGCTTAACAATATGCAATTGGAATCACTCAATTCCGATAAACGGTTGCGACGCAACCGTCACCCGAAGTTGCAACAAATTAACAGTTTTCAGCACAACAACACATTAACATCAGGGTCACCACTTTGGAGCAAGATTTAATATAGCTAAAGCACCCAAACATGACAAGTTAAAGCATGGAAATGAAGTACACATGATTCTTAACACATAGGAAAAATAATCAATGCAATAGGCCCCATGGATTTGTCACAATCATCACCCAAAGTTTGAACAAAATAACAGCAACAACACTTGACAGAATTTAGCAACAGTTAACAGTCTGGTGCCTACTTCAACACAGAAATACATATTCAAGATGACCTCAAAATAAATAACTTCATAAAGATGAACTCTAGAGCACACAAAGCACAACCAAACAAAAAAAGAATCACTTCATTCGGAGCTACGAGTCAACGGGAAATTACGTTGCAAAACAATACCAGCAGCAGTTTTCTCCAGACTTAGAAAAATTGTACAGGGTGCTAGGAAAAAAAATAACAGAGGCAAAAAAAAGGGGGCGGCCTGGCTCAACCTTAGTGGGCTCGGCTTGTACAGGGTGCTAGAAAAAAATAGAGGCAAAAAAAGGGGACGACCTGGCTCACCCTTAGTGGGCTCGGCCCACTGGCCTGGAGAGGCCGGCCTGGCTGGGGGCGCTCGGGCTGGATCGACCCAGCTGCTGGCGGTTGGTGGTGGATGACCGGCCTCCTCGTCCCGATCGGACGGGAACTGGCGGCGGAGGCCTCTCCGGCGTGCTGGCAGGAAGCTCAGGCCACAGGACGGGACGGGAGGCGCAGAGATGGCGGATCTGAGGCGTGGCGGCCTAGATACGGCTGCAGGGTCGCGGTGCGGCGCGGTTTTTGGGGCCGGCGGCGAGCTCCTGGCCGAGCTCAAGCTCCGACGGGCGCACGTCCATGGTGGTTCGGGGTTTGCTGCAAGAGAGAGCAGGGAGGTGAGGGAGAGAAGAGAAGGGAGGAGAGGAGCGCGCGCGACAGGGCTCATCGGGGCGGCCGTCGTGGCGCGGTGGCTCGCCGGCCAGCGGCGGCTCGCGGTGGTGCGGCCGAGGGAGGAGGAGCTCGGCCAGATCGAGGCCCGGATCCGAAGTGGAGGTGGTGGTTCGGGCGACGTGGCACGCTGACAGCCGTCGATCTCGCGATCCGACGGTCCTGGCTGGCCAGAACTAGGGTTTTTTGGATCTGGGGTTGGGATTGCAAAAATTGGGATATTTTTGGGGTAATGTGGAGGGGGTGGCTGAAATTTTGTGGCTAGGGAAACCCTAGAAAGGGGTGGGAGTGTGGTGGTATTTATATAGCCCCGGTGGCTGGCAGTTTGCAAAAACATCCCCGTTTTTTCTCTCTCGCGCGCGGTGCTCACGTTTCTGACCGCCGGGGGTCCGCAGTACCTCCGATTCGGGTAAAACTTCGAACTGCGTGACTAGCGCGTCGAGCCGGCGGCGTTCACCTCGCGTTGGAACCGTTCCGAGAACACTTCCCGACGCGCTATAAAAATATCCCATTTACTTATTAAACGGGGTTTTTTCGTTCCGTTGGCTGCGGCTGGTCTCGTGCGGTTTTCACGACGTGATCGGGTGAAACCCGGTGTCGCAAAGGTCGAGTGTCAGGATGGCAAGGGTCGGTCTACATACGATACGAGATAAAAGGGGGAAAAATAATCGCCGATCGATAAATCGGGGATGCAAACACCGCAAACAAATCAGACAATCAAACAATTCACACCGAAAACAAAATTTTTAATTTTTGTGAAAACTGGGCTGTTACACCAAAGACCATGGACTACATTTTTATTGGCTATGTCAAGCATAGTGTTGGCTATTGATTTCTAGTGGTGAAACTTGAAAGTCAGTACAATCATGGAGTCTAAATGAGCTACATTTTTGAGGATTTATTCCCCATGAGAGATATGCAAAGCACCTCTAGACTGGAATCTGATGAGACTCCTGAACCTTCTTCTGATGGAATATTATGAGCACAACAATGATGAGAGTTCTACGGAGGATGATGAGGACGCTCCTTTTAGGAGCAAGATACCAAGGATTGAAAAATCCTTTGGTGACGATTTCCTCGTTTACCTCGTGGATGACACTCCCAATTGCATCTCAGAAGCCTATGCATCTCCGGATGCTGACTACTGGAAGGATGCAGTCTGTAGAGAGATGGATACCATCCTTGCCAACGGAAAATGGGAGCTTATTGACCGTCCCTATGGTTGCAAACCATTGAGATTTAAATGGGTATTCAAAAGGAAACTTAGGCCTGATCGTACTGTTCGTAAGTACAAGGCAAGGCTTGTGGCCAAGGGTTATGTGACGCCCCCAAAATCAGACCGTGTACAATAATCATACACGCAAGGTACACGATCGAGATCAGGGACTCACGTTAAGATATCACAACACAACTCTACAAATAAAAATAATACAAGCTGTTTATACAAGCCAGGAGCCATGAGGGCTCGAATACAACAACTCGAGAGAAAAAAGTTAGCAGAAGCAATAGTATTTGAGTACAGACACAAGTTACACATGATCTACCTTAAGAAGGCTAGCACAAAAAACAATAACGATCGAAAAGGCGAGGTCTCCTGCCTGGGAACCTCCAAACTACTCCTGGTCAACGGGGAACTCGACGTCGTAGAAGGCATCGGGGATCTTCATGTTGCGGTGGTCGGCATCGGGGATCTCCTATTCCTGGACTCCAACGTCGACTGCAGCGGCCGATCAGGCAAAACAAAAAGGGGGAAATAAAGCAAGGGTGAGTATCTAGCATACCCGCAAGTCTTACGTCCACTACTAAGCATTTATGCATTTGTATCAAATGGAAAGGGGAGGCTGTATATAGTGGACTGCAAGGTAGAAATCAGAATAAGGATGAGAAGCTAGGCCTATCGAAGACTAGCATCTTCCGACTAGTCTTGCAGCACAAGAAGAGAACAACCAACAGTTCATATAAAGAATAAAGTAACAATGCAGCAGAAGTTGTTGCGGCATTGTATAATAGTAAGTTATAATAATTAACAATAATAAATGCCTCCGAGTTCCCCTCCTCGACTTCCCTGCGAGGAAGAAGACCCGGAACCGTACAGTTTAATAGTAGTAGTTTGTATTAGTAGGATCCGGCTTCAGCATAAAGCGTCCTGTTACCCTGGACACGACTATTCGAATAGATTAAACTCCCTGCAGGGGTGCACTACTGTTCAGCCTGCACGCTCGGATCTCCAGGGTGGCGTACATCTTGTTAGGGAATGCCCCACCAAGGCTATCCGACACATCACAACCCATCCTAGGCTCAGCAGAGAGGCCATCCGCCGGACTATATCCTATGCGCTCAGGGTTCTAGGTCCCTCACCCTTCCACGCTCTTGCACGGTACGAGACTGGCCGGTGAAGCAAAAGCAAATCCAAATACACCTGCTGTAGCAAAGAAGACAACACCGCTTCCCGGCAATCAGCCCGTGGTACGGCTAACGTCTGAACAGCTTTCGGATGAAACTACGACGCGCAGGACCCACACCGTAATCCCACGTGTAGGTAGTGCGTACATACAAACAGGCCTCTCAAGTCGTCCACCAAACCATTTAGAATTTTACTATTGTCTCGCAGACAACCGTTATCGCTGTCTGACTAACAACACAACAGACAACGAACAACAACAAGGACCACCAGTAAAGTCGGGGCCTGCCCTGTCGTCCCATCAAAGCACGCGGTTACCGACAAGGAGACCGTCTCCTTACCTTGTATCGTGTGTGCTCTTGGTAGAGCTCGACTATACGTGGTTTGGTAACTCTCGCGAGATACGAGCAGGGGCCAAGAACGCCAGTAACGTCGGTCATACCCTCCCTGCATTCCCGACGCAATACCGCTCGCGGGACTGTTGGGTCGCCCGACTCTTACCTTTAAGGACAACCGTTGCTCAGGTACCTAGAGAGTCTATACCGAGTCAGTAACGAGTGGAGTACAACGATTACTCCTTGATAGCTCACACTTGATGGTGGCTCGGCAGAGCCGAGCTAGGGGGCCGTAGGCGGTGTCTGCATTGTAACGTACCTGTTACAGTTAATATATTGTTCCGTGTTCACTCCCCAGAGTGATCACGGCCCGCTATCTAATCCTAGTAGACTAACAAAGCGCAGGGCTCACTGCTGAATAATGCATAATTATAATAAGCATCATAGGATAAAGGAAGGTACATAAAGGGGCGACAAAGACAGGCTATGCAATTGAATAGGATTGTAACGTAGCAGCAGCAGTAACAATGCCTAGTGCAAGAAATGTACGGAAAAGATAGGTGATATCTGGGGAAGCAAAATGACTCTGCTTGCCTGGAAGCTTGTAATAGCCCAGATTTCACAAAAATTAAAATTTTTGTTTTCGCTGTGAATTGTTTGATTGTTTGATTTGTTTGCGGTGTTTGCATGCCCGATTTATTGATCGACGATTATTTTCCCCCTCTTATCTCGTATCGTACGGAGACCGACCCTTGCCACCCTGACACTCGACCTTGTGACACCGGGTTTCACCCGATCATCGCCGGAAAAACAACACAAGACCAGTCGAGGCCAACGGAACAAAAAACCTCGTTTAATAAGTAAACAGGATATTTTTATAGCGCGCCGGAAAATGTTCTCGGAACTGTTCATGCGCGAGGTGAACGCCACCGGCTCAACGCGCTGATCGTGCAGTTCGAAGTTTTACCCGAATCGGAGGTCTTGCGGACCCTCGGCGGTCAGAAACGTAAACACCGCGCGCGCAAGAGAAAAACCGGGGATGTTTTTGCAAACTGCCAACCACCTGGGCTATATAAAGACCACCACTCTCCCACCCCTTTCTAGGGTTTCCCACTTGTAAAAATTGTAGCCACCCCCTCACATTAGCCCCAATTTTCGCAACCCTAGTCCCAGATCTGAAAATCCCCCTCTCGGCCGTCTGGACCGTCAGATCTCGCGATCCGACGGCCCAGGGAGTGCCACGTCACCCCTAGCCAGCATCCTCTCTCCTCCCACCGCCTCCATCGCCTGAGCCGCGCCGCCTCGGCAGCTCTGGCCGCCGCAGCCGCCCGCCGCCGAGCTGATCGCCCACGCCGCCCCATCCAGGTCGCCATCGCCGCCGGCGAGCACCGCAGGTCGCCCTCGCGCCCCTCTCTTTCTCCTCCCTTCTCCTTCCCTCTCACCCCTCCTCTTCCCTGGACCAGGAAGCCATCGCCTGCCAAGGATCCTCCATGTAAGCCGCGTCTGGAAGGTCGAGACCGCGCGTCCCATGACCTCGTCGCCGACCAGCCTCACCGGATCTCAGCCGCCGCGCCTGTCCTTCCTCTCCGTAGCGCCGCCCCGCCCCACCCCGCCGGCACCGCTACCGGCAACTAGGTAGCGCCGCCACCAGCCACGGCTCGGGAGGAGCGCAACGCAGCCACTACCGGCCGCCCGTTCCACTCGCCTCCAACGCGTGGGCCTGCCTGGCTCCCGCGGCCCAGCCGCCAGCCCACCAGCAGCCAGCCGAGCAAGCCTGCGAGCGCAGCCCCGGCCTTTTGGGCCGAGCCCATCTGGGTGAGGCCCGTTCCTTTTTTTTCTCTCACTGTTTTTTTCTTGTACTAATTTCTGCTAAGTCCCCAGTAAACCGTAGCTCGGATGACGTTGCGCCCAAAAGGAAATTTGTTTACTTCAATCCATATTTTGTGAGCATTTTGATTTGAGGTCATCTTGATGTTGTTAATCTGTGTTGAAGTGGGCATCAGACTGTTTAACTGCTACTAATTTCTGTCATGTGTTGCTGCTGTTATTTTATTGCAAGTTTGCATGATGATTGTGATACATCCATGAGGCCTATTGCATTGATTCTTGTTGCATACTGTTAAGCATCATTTCTACTTCCATTGTATATATTGCATTGTCATGATATGCTTGATGGTCATATAGTTATTGAGCTCCAAAGTTGCTATGCTATTGTTGTTAACAGCCACCTCTGTTTTTTTTCAAGTCTGTAACTTTCGGATGCCATGTTGCATGCTTAATATCTTTTGATCTGTTATGACTATGACCATGATTCTTGTTTGTACCTGATCATCATCATGTCTAGTTCATGCTCATATATTGCTATGTCATGTTTCTGCACTTTTGCATATAGCTTTACCCCTGTTTGTACAGCATGAAAATAACAGTTTCTGCCATGTTTTTCCTGATTTTCACTAAGTCCTTGACCAGTAATGTTTTATTGCATTTTGCTTGAGCTATAATTAGTTGTTCATGATTCCTATTTGCATGATTCTTTTTGGCATGCCTTCCTTGTCATGCCTACTATAATTCCATGTCATTTTGTGCATGTTTGCAATCAGTAGCTTGTTGATGCATTGCTCCAAAGTGTGTTACCTGATGTTGGCAGATTTTGTTCCAAACTTGTTTTGCTTGTATCTTTTTAACCGTAACTCCGTTTGCAATGTTCTTTATATGAAACTTGATTAGAATTTCATGTACTTTGTGTTTATGCTATTTTTTGATTTTGTTAACCAACCTAAAATATGGTTTAGGGCAGAACAATACCAAATCCTTTAATCATCGTGGGGTACTTAGTGGAATGCCCTGTTTAGGTTGTGTCTCATTTAAATTGACTAGCATAGATAGTTTACCTTATGCTTCACCTCTTGCCATGTTTGTGTGCTATGCCATGCTTGAGTGAGATGCCATGTTAACAACCTTCATTGATAACCTGTAGCTAAACAACTTGAACCATCGTAAACGTGCGGTATCGTCGTGTGTGACGAGTACTTCACTTAACCTGTTAGTAACCGCTCTCGACGGTAGATGTGATGCTGTAGTGAGATGTATCGTGTTGCCTTATTGTTGAGGCTTGCTCGTGTTTGCTTCGTAGTAATAGATGTTTGCTCGTTGATTGCTTTCCAGTGTTTATCGTCCTGCGTGCTTCCGCGGGTACCTCTTGGAGATGTTGCGAGCTTGCGATTGACTACACCTTCGGTTTCGTCTTCTCATCGGGTAAGGGGGAGCATATATCATGCTTATAACTTTCAACTCACTCACGCCTAGGTGTAGGATAGAACAATTGCTTGATCCTACCACTTTATATTCATTCCTCTCAAATAAACCCAAACAGCCATGTCCCTCCACATCCCAGCAAACCTTGTTAGGCTATGTTACTTTTGCTCGCTGCTCAGCCCCTGCTTAGTATGCATGCTAGGATGTTATCAACTGTTACCTCCTGTTACTCCTTGGATTGGGCTATCACATTATTATATTGTTGTTGATGATATGATTATTATAATGTTGACTATATTCGACGAAGGATGGGAGGTCTAGGCTATCCCGCCCCGACGCTTTGTTCCATTCGAGTCACCTAGGGTCCGAGTTCCGGGTATTGGTTTTAAGACTAAGCGTGGCTAACCGCGTGTGGGATTTTATGGGGTCCCCTTTTCTTACTTACCTAGCTTCAAATATTTCTAGAGGTGGCCCAAGCTGATTTACCATTTGAAACCATGCATATATATCTGTCGGGTCGCTCCTAGAAGATATCCTTTTAATACAACCTGGGCCAGCGGAGACAGAGTTTTCCTTGTTGGTTCACCCTTGACCGGCGAGGGCCCGGCCCCATGTGAGGTGTCCCAGTAACCCAAACCCTGTTGAGACGGAAGAGGCCGATCCGAGGGCGCGATCGGCTTTTGGATTGGATGTCGACTCCCAGGGGGCCACTCGGATTTGTTCGTTGTTAGCTAGAGGGACCTGTCGTTTCGTATCTCTCGGGACTTAATCATAAAATGGCTGCCTGTGATGGGTAGAAACGGAGAGAGATGGGCGTGCGTGCGGAGCCTTGTAATGGGCAGTTGGTACACCCCTGCAGGGTTAAATCTTTTCGAGAAGCCGTGTCGACGGTTATGGACGATTTGGAACCTACGTATTGTTCATAGATAACATCAACTGAATCATATTTAATAACTTGATCAACATGTGTGTGCCTTGACTGCTTCTTGTTCGTCGGGATACGAAGAGGAGGACAAGGATAGGATAGGTGTTATGCTTGCGTAAGTAGTTGATAGCAAGACTTGTTGGAGACGATTCCTCATCGAATGCTTGGTTCTCATCTTACTCTAAAATAGACCGTTAGCCACTCATATATTGCTAGTGCGTCTGCAACCTCACCACTACCCCCATCTTACCCGTGAGAAGTTAGTGACAAGACTTTTGATATATTCTCACCCCTTTCTTTTCTTTTCCCTTTTATGTTTTGCCTGATCGGCCGCTGCAGTTGATTACTACCTCGACTCTTCATCTGGACGCCTTCGTGGAGACTCAACGACGACTAGTTAGGCGGACCCCGACGGAGAGCCTGGACCCGTGTGGTTACGGGAATGGTGTGTTTTACCTTTGCCACTAGGCATTTGAATGTAGTCTGTACTCAGACATGTATCTTCTGCTGATGTAATATATTTAAGGCAGTTGTATGCCGATTGTATGAGATGTTGTGTCCATGGAGCTGTAATGTTGTGATATCAGTTTGGAAATCCGAGGTATATGGCAATGTCATATGTCAAGGTGGGACCGTTATGTGCTTCTTCCCCGGATCTGGATGAAAACATCTAGATGTGGAACAGTACCGCATATCGGGCCTTACAAAGCTCGGTGGTAGAGGCACGGTCATCATTGACGTAGTCGATCACAGGGGCATCGGCAGTGGTCGTCGGGACTACCGGACAATAAGAGAGGGGGAAGAAAAAATAAATAAACGACAATAAAGCAATAAAAATTCATGACATGGTAATACACAGTGTTAGTGGTGAACTAACACTGTATTAACAATTTTGCCGCCTCCGGGCGATTACCGGACAATGCAATCGGAGGGGGAATTTCCCGTGTTTGGTATGTTAGAGGGGGGTGGTGGGTGTATGGGTAGCATATCCGTATTCGTTTGATTTTTCTGATCAACTTTCATGTATAAAGTTTTTCCCTCTGATTTGCGGTTTAAAAGATATTAATTTTTGAAGTTTGAATCAATTTGAAAGTATTTCCTGGATTTCTTTTATTAATAAAATATCAACATTATCCACAAGTAGTTGACTGGTCAAACCTGACAAGTGGGACCTAATGACCAATGGGTCCCACATGTCAGCCTCACATATAATAAAACATTTTAACTACATATTAAATAATAAAACAGGAGGGGTGGCCCACATGTCATAAACTATACAATTAAATCAGATTAATTTAACTAAATACCTAGAAGGGCCCACATGTCATTGACATATATTAACTTAATTTTTTCTATTCGATTTAACAGAGAGTTATTTTGGGTGGGGGCCATCTGTAATAGACTGGGGGTTATCTCCTAATGAGGATTAGCTCCACTAATCTAATCTGGGGGGTGGCCCACTGGCTAGAGAGCAAGCCCACGGCTTAACCCGAGCTCGCCGCCGACGAGCTACAGGGCAATGCGGCGGCGACCAAGCCCTCTGGCTGGGTAGCCATTTGGCGCGTGAACAGCACCAACGGGATCCCGGTGATGTGCCGCACCCAGCCATGCCACCTGCGCGCGCTGAGGCAAACCAGGGCGATGGCTGCGTCGGGCTGGGCGGCGGCCGGAGCGCTGCTCCACGGGGACAGCGATGAAGAGAAGAAAAACGGAGCACGCCGAGAGGCAAGACGAAGCAGAGACCAAAGTGGTGGGATTTCCGAGATAAAGGAGGCGCGCGGGGGCGCGAGGCTGAAGCAATCGACAGCAAGATGCGCGGCGGCCGGCGGGAGTTGCAGCCCGGATTCGTGGCGTGCAACGTGTCCCGGTGGCGATTGATGGCCTGAGAAAACGAAGATGACGGAGGCGAACCTTCCGGACACAATTGCGCGGTCCGCGGTCATCGTTGGCCGCGTGGGCACCGGCGGCGCGACCACGGGGAGCACGGACGAGTCGCTGGAGAGTAGAGCGGCGGTGCGGCGGCTAGGGTTCGCAGGGCCAAAGGGGTCGGGGCCGACATATTAACACCGTCGGCGACCGTGGGATGGCCACCACGGCGGAACGACGCGGGTGGCCGGCGTGGATGGCCTCCACGGCTCCACTGTGAGCAGTGGGAGGAGGGACACAAGTGGGAAAGCTGGGCCCGGGGTGGGCCTAGTTGGTGGTTGCCCCTGGGCGCTAGATAGGAATTTTCCTATTTAGGTTTCTTTTACATTTTTCTCTTCTGTTTCTATTTTATTTAGCCTTGAAATGATTTTTGTAAAATAGCTGACCAACTCTAATATTATTGTTACCCAATATAAAGATGTCACAAAAAGTTTGGGCACACTACGAATTCTTTTACATATGGTTATTTATTTTAAAGCATTAAATGGTGCTTATTAGCCACCGTTTTAATTCCTTTTATTTATTTAACATTTTAGCAAATTTTCATTTCAACTTTTGTGATAACCTACTGATTATTAGCCATTTAATAAAATTGGTTGCATAATTTTTGGTTAAGGTTTATTTTACACTTTGTTGTTAATTCCATCCAAAGGGAATTTGAATTGTGATTTGAATCAAGGTGATCAATGCACGGTTAATCACAGGGACTTGATAGTAATCAAAAGTGATTACTATAGTGTGACACCTGGGGTGTTACAATTCTCCCCCACTAACAAGAATTCTCGTCCCGAGAATTACAAGGTAGTGCTAGGGATAGAGTTTTGGTTTCATATCTGATGACCCTCAACTGTAGGGGATCGATTGCAGTGTTCTCGCGGGTAAGTTAACCCAATTTATTGATTCGACACAAGGGGACACAAAGAGTATTTATAAGCTTTGCCAGTTGAGTTGTCAATTCAACCGCACCTGAAATATGCTTTCTTGCAACAAAGTATTAATAGCAACTGTAATATGATAGTGATAATCATAACAACAAAAGTAAACTAGTAGTAACCAGAAGGATTAAAACACTGTAGGCTAGGGAGATGGATGGTTGGGCGCTGCATGAATAAGAATGAACATGTAATAGATTCTAACACGGGGCAAGGCATGTTGGATATGTGCCCTAGAGGAAAATTAATAAAGATATTTGTCACATATCTGTTTGTTCATAATACGTTATATATTGTGCTAGAACTGTATTAAGCGGAAACATTAATACACGTGTGATATATAACAACCTGGTCCCTAGTTAAACTCAGGCATACTAGCTCATTGGGCAATTGATGATCAAGGTTTCCTGATCATGAGAACATAATAGTCTATTGACAATGAGGTCATATCATTAGGAGAATGATGTGATGGACACACACCCACCTTAAGCATTGCAGTGTGATCAAGTCACATAAGTTCAGCATTGCAATGACTTAATAACATAGTGACTGAATCCTTAGACCGTGATGATCATACATAATTGCTATCTATTAGGATGCTTTGATTGCATTAACCGTTACACTGAAACATGGTAACTGAAAAGGTGTATCTTGGGTATTCCGAAGTAGATATGTTGAGGAGTATGAAATAGATCAGAGCGGGATTTGTCAATCCGAGTGACGGATAGGTACTCTGGGCCCACTCGGTGGCGTTGCATCAATAGCTTGCAAGCAAGTGACTAGGTCACAAGAGATGTAATATTCACAGACGAGTAAACATGTTATGTCGGAGACGAGGAAGAACTAGGTATTGGATACCGACGATCATACCTCGGACAAACATAGTACCAAAGCACAAAGGGATCAAGTCATATTGTTAACGGTTCAACAGCGATGAAGTTTATTCGATGGAAGCGTAGGGCACATCAAGGATTGTAACCAGATCCCACATGATGGTCATTGGTCAGAGAGTATCTCGATCATGTCTACTGTTTCCCGGACCGTAGGGTGTCACACCTAAGGGCAATCGATGCATTAAGGATTGATTCGGGATCATCGGTGAAAAGAGAGAAAACACCAGAAATGTACCGGGAGGTGTCGGAAGCTGTTCCAGATATTTTGAAAGGTTCAAAATAATATATATTAATGTTTAAATATGTTTTATTATTTAATTTACAGAATTAAATATTAAAAATTATTTAAATAATTAATTAAAAAGGCGAAATGGTATTTGGGCCTTAAAAGGCCCATGAGGGGAAGGGGGAGCCTCCCCCCTTGGGCTTGGCGCCAAGGGAGGGGCCCATCCCCCCTCCTAGCCGCACCATTCCCCCCTTGGGGTTTAGTCCCACATGGGGGAATGGGAGGGGGTGGAGCCCCTCCTTGGCCTACATAAGGATGGGTGGGGATGCCTTTTTCAACACAACATTGAGTTTCTCTCTCTCTTTCTCCGACCTAGAGCGGACTCCTCTGGTTTGGAGTTTGCACCTGGTTGGGGGTTTCACCATCATCCGGACGCCGTCGCGCTGCCGGAATCGGAATCCAGATCAATCTTCTTTCCGCTGCTCTTCTGGTTCGGATCCCGGAGGGATGTCGGTTGCATCGTACGTGTGTAATCTCGCAAGGCACTACACGTGTGGTGATACTTCATCGTCGGAGGTTCTTCAACACGACAGGGAGGTCGTAGGATCAGAGTCTACGCCAACCACGTTCGAGGATCGTTTCCCTCTTTCGGTCTTCAAAGGTATGAACACCGGTTCCTTCCGTTACATACATCAGCATAGCATAGATCTTGGGTTCGGGACTCGTAGGTATGAAAATTATTGTTTTCTGCGCCGATCCCCAACAGTGGTATCATGAGCAAGGCTATGCGTAGATGTATTGTACGGGTAGAACACATCTAGGATGTGGGCATCAATTCTCCAATTGTTACCCTTCCACGTGTACTCGTTTAGCGTTGCGGCAATGTCCTGATGAAGCGGCCCCGACCGACCTTACGCGTTTACGCGAGACTGGTTCCACGCTTGACATATGGCTTGTACCATATAAGTGGCTGGGGGTGTCTGTCTCTCTAACATTAGCGACGCGAAGACGTTTGCAACGGAGGGCCCCGACAGGGGTGTAATAGAGACGATTGCAGGTTTGGTGTTGTGCCTTGTGTTCGCAGGATAGAAAGCGGTTCTCTCTCGAAACCACTTAGCAGCCACGTAAAACTTGCAAAAGATAAAGTAGAAGGAGTTTTAACTTTAATTTGCATGTAAGGGGGGGTCATAGCTTGTATGATTTACAGTTTTACTTCCTGTCTTGCGAATATGCTAGATATGCGACGGTAGCATGATAGGATAATCTCTCTCAATACCATGATTGTATTCTCCCTTAGTGGGCACCACCTGGAAGGATCTCTTTATGATAGGCAGGCCGTGACGATCGGGTGTCATACATACATTAGTGATCGCATGAGGTTGGGTTTGGCAAGCCTAGCATATGCAGATATGGCCTTGCTGAACAGCCATATACTAAGGTTCGACTGGCAGGCTTGACATATGTAGATATGAGCTTGGGATACGGATGACCGAAAAGTTAAGCATGTGTCATATAATGGATATGATTGGCATGATGGCCTACCTAGGGAGATGTCTCGTCGGCCGTGTGATATTCGAGGACGATCATTCAAACTATGATTATGTTAATCACTTAATAAATTTGGAGATATGTTTAACTAAGTGGGAGTTTTAGAATTAATTAAAATTGAACTCAAATTATGAACAAAGTCTAAATATGTGTTTTTCAAATAACCATTGTAGATGGCTGCACCTCACCCCTCATTCAACTTAGGGTCATTCCTAGAAAAAGACAAACTGAAAACCGATGGGTCAAACTTCACCAACTGCTTCCGAACTCTGAGGATTCTCCTCGTTCCCCTCAAGATGGCATACGTACTAGAGGCCGCGTTAGGTGACGAACCACCAGCAGACGCTAGTCAGGATGAGAAGAATGTCTACCTCTCCAAGACGGATGATTACAACCTTGTCCAGAGTGGAATGCTTTACTCCATGGAGGCTGAGCTGCAGAAACGCTTTGAGATGATGGGTGCATATGAGATAATCACCGACCTCAAGGACGTCTTTGCACCCCAAGCCAGGGCTGAACGTTATCAGGCTTCTGAAGCTTTCTTCTCAGCAAAGATGGATGAGCATAGCAGTGTTAGTGAGCACGTGGTCAAGATGTCTGGCTACGTTCAACACTTGAATGCTCTGGAATGTCAGATTCCAGATGAACTTGCTGTTGATAGGGTGTTGCAGCCGCTGCCCCCTAGCTACAAAGGATTTGTGTTGAACTACAACATGCAGGGGATGACTAAGACCCCTTCTGAGTTGTTCGCCATGCTGAAAACTGCTGAGGTTGAGATCAAGAAGGAGCATGCTGTATTCATGGTCAACAAGACCGTTGAATTCAAGAAGTCTGGCAAGAAGGAGAAGGGAAAGAAGGGAAGCCCGAAGAAGGGTGACAAGCCAGTTGTCACTCCTCGTAAGGCACCCAAACCTGGACCCAAGCCCGGCGTTGAGTGCTTCTACTGCACGGGTGATGGTCACTGGAAACGCAACTACCCCAAGTACCTAAAGGATAAGAAGGCTGGCAAGATTGTCAGAAGAGACAAAGGTATATTTGATATACACGTTATTGATCTTTTCTTAACAAGCGTTGGGAACAAATCCTGGATATTTGATACAGGATCTGTTGCTCACATTTCTAACTCCTCTTAGGGGCTATGGAATAGGCGACGCTTGATGAAAGATGAAATGGCGATGCGCGTGGGAAACGGCTGCCGGATTGAAGTGGTGGCGGTCGGCACGAAGCATCTTAGTCTCCCTTCGGGATTAGTTTTGATTTTGAATAAGTGCTACTATGTACCCGCATTGAGTGTGAACATTGTTAGTGGTTCTTGCTTGAAGAGAGACCACTATTCTTTTAAGTCAGATACAATTGGTTGTGCGATTTATAAGGATGATGTATTTTATGTTCACGCACCAGAGAAAAATGGCTTATTCATTCTTAATCTCGATTGTGATATACTTCATATCGATAACGTAGAGGCCAAAAGATTAAAACCTAGTGGCGAAGAACACATGACGATGTGGCATTGTTTACTTGGTCATATTGGGGAAAAGCGCATGAAGAAGCTTCATGATGATGGACTTATGGAGTCATTGGATTTTCGATCCCTTAACACATGTGAACCATGCCTTATGGGCAAGATGACAAGGACTCCATTCAATGGAACAATGGAGCGTGCGGAAGACTTGTTAGGGATCACACATTCAGATGTATGTGGACCTATGAACGTCCCCACACGCAATGGTCTTCGTTACTTCGTGACCTTCACAGATGACTTAAGCAGATATGGGTATATCTACTTAATGAAACATAAGTCTGAAACCTTCGAAAGGTTCAAGGAATTTCAGAGTGAGGTCGAGAATCAACTCGGGAAGAAAATCAATCACCTTCGATCCGATCGAGGAGGTGAGTATTTAAGTCACGAGTTTGGCGATCATCTTAAGACTTGTGGCATCGTACCACAACTTACGCCGGCAGGAACACCTGAGCGTAACGGTGTTTCTGAGCGACGTAATCGAACTCTATTGGATAGCGTACGATCGATGATGTCTCATACCGACTTACCTGTGTCATTCTGGGGGTATGCATTAGAAACTACCGCTTACATTCTTAATAGGGCACCGTCCAAATCCGTAAAGACAACACCATTTGAGGAATGGCATGGCAAGAAACCAAAGTTGTCTCACTTAAAGATTTGGGGTTGTGAGGCTTATGTTAGGAAACTTCAGCCTGACAAACTCGAATCAAAAGAGGATAAGTGCATCTTTGTGGGAAACCGTTGGATACACCTTCTACAACCAGTCCGAGGGAAAAACGTTTGTCGCCAAGACTGGATGCTTTCTTGAGAAAGAGTTTCTTTCGAAAGACTTGAGTGGGAGGAAAATAGACCTCAACGAGATGATTGACCAATCACTCCAAGTGGAAGAAATAGCAATGGAAGTTTTTTCGGAACCATCTTCCGTAGTGGGAGATGAAGAGAACGGTCATCATGATATTCATAACAATCGTGACATACATGATGATCATGATCAAGATGAAGAGGATCCTATTGTACCCCGCAGGTCATCAAGAGCCCGAGTAAAAACTCAGTTTTATGGGCAACTTGTCAATGCAGTCATGTTAAATGAACCTGACGAACCTGCAAACTACAAAGAAGCAATGGAGGGACCCGAGTCCGAGAAATGGCTGGAAGCCATGAAATCCGAGATAGACTCCATGTATGCCAACAAAGTATGGACTTTGGTGGATATTCCCGAGGACCGAAAGGCCGTCGAGAATAAGTGCATATTCAAGACAAAGACTGACGCGGACGGAAACATATCTGTCTATAAAGCTCGACTTGTCGCAAAAGGTTTCCGACAAATTCAAGAAGTTGACTACGAAGATACTTTCTCTCCCTTAGCGATGCTAAAGTCTATCCGGATATTGCTAGCAATTGCTGCCTATTACGATTATGAAATATGGCAGATGGATGTGAAAACCGCATTCCTAAATGGCAACATTGAGGAAGAGTTGTATATGGTACAATCGGAAGGTTTTATTGATCCTAAGGACGTTGGTAAGGTATGCAAACTTCAACGGTCCATTTATGGGTTGAAGCAAGCATCTCGGAGCTGGAATCTTCGTTTTGATGAGGTGATCAAAGCTTTTGGATTTGTCCAAAATGAAGAAGAATTCTGTGTTTATAAGAAAGCGAGTGGGAGCTCTGTGGAATTCCTAGTACTATATGTGGATGACATATTATTGATAGGGAATGATGTGAAATTTCTAGAGGGGGTAAAGGAATATTTGAATGGACAATTTTCCATGAAGGACCTAGGTGAAGCTGCATACATATTAGGCAATAAAATCTATAGAGATAGATCAAGACGCCTATTAGCACTGAGTCAGAGAACTTACCTTGAGAAGATATTGAAGAGGTTCAATATGGATAACGCCAAGAGATGCCTCTTGCCCATTATGAAAGGAAGTAAATTGAGTTTGACTCAATGCCCAACAACAGCAAAAGAAAGGGACAAAATGTCCTCAAAGCCCTATGCCTCCGCCATAGGTTCTATCATGTATGCTATGCTGTGTACTCGACCTGATGTGGCCCTGGCGGTTAGTCTGACTAATCGTTTCCAAAGTAATCCTGGAATGGATCATTGGATTGCAGTGAAGAACGTCCTTAAGTACATACGAAGAACTAAGGATATGGTTCTTGTCTATGGAGGATGTGAAGAAGAGCTCGCCGTAACAGGTTACGTCGATGCCAGTCTTGGTACTTATCCTGATGACTCAAAATCCCAGACGGGATATCTGTTTATGTTGAATGGTGGTGCGATTAGCTGGAGGAGCGGCAAGCAGTCAGTCGTCGCCCAATCTACGATGGAGTCGGAGTATATTTCCGCTTGCGAAGCGTCAAATGAAGCGCATTGGCTGAAGAAGTTCGTCATCGAGCTTGGCGTATTCCCTAGTTGCACTGACCCTGTTAGCATTTATTGCGACAATACAGGTGCCATTGCTAACGCAAGGGAGCCGAGGACTCACTCTAGAGCCAAGCATATTCTCCGGCGTTTCCATGTGACGCGGGACTACGTCAAGGATGGTCATACTAGGATTTTCAAAATACATACGGATCTGAATCCGTCAGATCCAATGACTAAACCTCTTCCACAAGCCAAGTTTGAACAACACCGAGAGACTATTGGTGTTAGATACATACCTGATGTAAACTAGTGTAATTTGTACTCTAGTGCAAGTGGGAGACTGTTGGATATGTGCCCTAGAGGAAAATTAATAAAGATATTTGTCACATATCTGTTTGTTCATAATACGTTATATATTGTGCTAGAACTGTAATAAGTGGAAACATTAATACACGTGTGATATATAACAACCTGGTCCCTAGTTAAACTCAGGCATACTAGCTCATTGGGCAATTGATGATCAAGGTTTCCTGATCATGAGAACATAATAGTCTATTGACAATGAGGTCATATCATTAGGAGAATGATGTGATGGACACACACCCACCTTAAGCATTGCAGTGTGATCAAGTCACATAAGTTCAGCATTGCAATGACTTAATAACATAGTGACTGAATCCTTAGACCGTGATGATCATACATAATTGCTATCTATTAGGATGCTTTGATTGCATTAACCGTTACACTGAAACATGGTAACTGAAAAGGTGTATCTTGGGTATTCCGAAGTAGATATGTTGAGGAGTATGAAATAGATCAGAGCGGGATTTGTCAATCCGAGTGACGGATAGGTACTCTGGGCCCACTCGGTGGCGTTGCATCAATAGCTTGCAAGCAAGTGACTAGGTCACAAGAGATGTAATATTCACAGACGAGTAAACATGTTATGTCGGAGACGAGGAAGAACTAGGTATTGGATACCGACGATCATACCTCGGACAAACATAGTACCAAAGCAAGGATTGTAACCAGATGAAGTTTATTCGATGGAAGCGTAGGGGCACATCAAGGATTGTAACCAGATCCCACATGATGGTCATTGGTCAGAGAGTGTCTCGATCATGTCTACTGTTTCCCGGACCGTAGGGTGTCACACTTAAGGGCAATCGATGCATTAAGGATCAATTCGGGATCATCGGTGAAAAGAGAGAAAACACCGAAAATGTACCGGGAGGTGCCGGAAGCTGTTCGGATATTTTGAAAGGTTCAAAATAATATATATTAATGTTTAAATATGTTTTATTATTTAATTGACAGAATTAAATATTAAAAATTATTTAAATAATTAATTAAAAAGGTGAAAAAGGTATTTGGGCGTTAAAAGGCCCATAAGGGGAAGGGGGAGCTTCCCCCCTTGGGCTTGGCGCCAAGGGAGGGGCCCATCCCCCTTCCTAGCCGCACCACTCCCCCCCTTGGGGGTTTAGTCCCACATGGGGGAAGGGGAGGGGGTGGAGCCCCTCCTTGGCCTATATAAGGAGGGGTGGGCGTGCCTTTTTAGACACAACATTGAGTTTCTCTCTCTCTTTCTCCGACCTAGAGCGGACTCCCCTGGTTTGGAGTTTGCACCTGGTTGGGGGTTTCACCATCATCCGAACGCCGTCGCACTGCCGGAATTGGGATCCGGATCAATCTTCTTTCCGCTGCTCTTCTGGTTCGGAGCCCGGAGGGACGTCGGTTGCACCGTACGTGTGTAATCCCGCGAGGCACTACACGTGTGGTGCTACTTCATCGTCGGAGGTTCTTCAACACGACAGGGAGGTCGTAGGATCAGAGTCTACGCCAACCACGTTCGAGGAACATTTCCCTCTTTCCGTCTTCAATAGTATGAACACCGATTCCTTTCGTTACATACATCAGCATAGCATAGATCTTGGGTTCGGGACTCGTAGGTAGATTTTTTTTTTCGGTGCCGATCCCCAACAAGGCACACAGGAAAATAATGATCATCTAGGAAAATATCAAACATTAGGCATGTATCCCGTAGGTAGTTGTGCGTTCTTGCAATAAGAACTTGCACAACATCTTTTGTCCTACCATCCCGCTACGAACGGGGCCAAAAGGAACTGATGGAGATTAAGGTGCTTCTGTAAAAGAGCACCGGAACAAAGCAATAAACTTAATGGATACATGGAATCCTCAAATTATGGACCATCCCCTTTGGTGTCCCAAGCTGTCACCTTTGGGATCGCCGGTTCCGGACCATAATAGGTGCATGCAACTCATAGATAGGATCTTGAACATAGATAAACTCATGAAAACATAAGTGGTTCTGATCTGAAAACATGGCACTCGGCCCAAAGTGACAAGCATTAAGAACAAGAGGTTGTAGCAAAGATGATAAACACCAAAGTAGATGATAGGCAACATGCCCCCAACAATCTGACGAACTATTACATGATCAATCTCATCCAATCCCTTACCATCCCCTTTGCCTACAGGAGGGAATTACTCACACATGTGAAGAGAAGTCATGGAGGAAGGGTGGAGTGGTGATGGTGATGGAGATGGCGACGATCTCCCCTCTCTGGAGGTCAAATCAACCTCCAGATTAGCCCACCCGAGGAAGAACAGAGGTTGGCGGCGGCTCCGCGACGGGTTCTGGAAAAGCGACTTCTGTTTCGGAGTTTCCCCGTCACAGGAATAAATAGGAGACGAAGTAGGGCACCGGGGGAGGGGGCAGTTGCCCAGACGGCCAGAGGGCGCGGCCCCAGCCCTGGCCGTGCCCACAGGGCGCTTGGGGCCCCCTGGCTGCCCTCTGGCCCCCCTTCTGGCTTCGGACTCCTTCAGGTCCGTGGATTTTCTGGTATTTTTCTGGGAATTTTCTGATATGCCCAAAAATCCATTTTCTCGCGCACAATAAAACCATACAGGTAGCTCTGCTAAAAACAGCGTCAGTCCGGGTTAGTTTAGCTCAAATCATGCAAGAATGAGGGCAAAACAATATAAAAAGTGTTTGGAAAAGTAGATACGTTTGAGACGTATCAACTCCCCCAAGCTTAGCCTATTGCTTGTCCTCAAGCAATTCAGTTCAACGAACTGGACGCGACAAAGAAAACTTTGACCAACTCTTTTGCTTCATAAGATGTATATAAGCCGGTACTACGAAAAGAGTTTAGCAGGTATCAAAACAATGCTATGAGGACAATGCATGAAGCAATCCTTCTTTCAAGTGACCAATCGCAAACAACCTAAAGTGAACAATATGCTGCTGAAAATCAAGACAAGATCATAATGCACATAGCCTGAACATATCAGAGTGGTATCTCGCTAGCCTCCATGAGTGAAGCAAAACATAAATGCAAAAACTCCTCCGGAGTTTTAAAGGAGACTAGAACTAAGAATTTCAGACTAGCAATATCACAAGCATGCAGAAGACAATGTAGTACTTTGGGACAATGCATGTTACACTAAGAATGACAATTATGCTCTCAATAGTTGGTGCTTTGAAGAAAGAAGGTGAGACTCTCGAACCGTGGATTTTTTATGGAAAGATTGAAAACCCGTGAAAGGAAGCAAAGACTAAACATGTGCCAGAGCTCTTGGTTTTGAAAGCAGAGATAAAATTCTTTTGAGAAGTGCAACTTTCCAGTCAACGGTGAACGGTAAAGGTCTCTCAATATCTCCCATGCTAACCATATTAATGCTTTTTTCTTACACTTGTTCCCTTATCCATAAATCCCTTGATGGTCTATGGAACTTTTTATGTTTCCTCAAGTATGGAAGGAGGGTATCGTTCCATCTATCATTAGCAGCATTCGGTCCATTTCATTCCATCATCAAGTATGGGGGGAGGTGTAACTCTCTGTTTTTTTATTGACTAGTTAAAACTTCCGTCAAAATATTTTTGGCATGGTAGATACTGATTTTCCCTCACCGCACCATGAGCTTGTACGGTTACAAAAGGGAAGCTTTTGAATAAATTTCGAGATGGCACAAGAAAGTCTAAGGTAGGAGTGGCCGGTAAATACCACATATAGGTAGGTATGGTGGACTCAAATGGAATAACTGGTTTGAAAAGGAGTTTGGATGCACAAGCAGAATTCAGCTTAGTGCGAGTGAAGGCTAGCAAGAGACTGGGAAGCGACCAACTAGAGAGCAATAATTGTCATAATCATGCAAAGCGACAAAGTAACATTGAATCGGGCATGAAAGTGATATGACTATTCTGTAATAAAAAGGTCATCAAGGCATGATAGAACTTTTTAGTCATAAACATGTGTGAACATGTGCCAAGTCAATCCAAGAATTCTCCGAAGGGAAATACCACTTCAATATGCCAAACCATGAACAATGCAATGCATGTAAATCATTTCAGCAACATATTATGCACCCTAGCTATTTGAGATCAGCCACAAGGAAAGCATGAACACTGGGAAAGCATTGTAAACATAGCACTATGTCGCTAGAAGCTGGTCTCTAGATCATAAGTACATGCATATGTACAAAAGTAGAAACAAGAAGATTTCATACCGGTTTTCCTTGTTGCTTCCCTTCCGTCGATCTTCTTCATTACTGCCTTTTCACTTGCATGACCGAACGTGGGAAATATATAATCAAATGCCATCACGGACTCGAGCTGAATTCTGAAAACAAGGCAAACTAAAGAGATAAAGGAAATCTTTTTGGGTTTTTCAAAGGTTTAGCAAAAGAAAAAGAAAAGAGAAATCTTTTTGTTGTTTTTGCAAAATAGAAGAACAAAGAAGAATGGGAAAAAACTTCGAAAAGATCAAAGCGAAAAAAGTAAAAAACGGATAATACAATGGAAAGGTGAGAAGGGCACATACTCCCCCAAGCTTAGGCTTTTGTCCTAAGTTGGTAGCAGCTACTGTCCCAGGAGCCCCCTGCTCCGGGGTAATGGTAAGTCCAGGAGTCGTATGAGCCCTCCGGTGCGTACACCAAAGTCCTCGGGTCCTCCCATGAGGAAGGTCCTGCGCTCCAAGTAGAGGAAGACCCCTCATCTTGCTCGGTGAAGGTCTCCCCCTGGAGAGGTGGGAACTCACTATGCTACTCCTCGTCGGGCACAACCCCCTCCATGGGGTTATGCGGCTGGTAATGAGCCATGAACTCATCAAACTGGATATCATTGAAGGACCATCCGTTCCTGCGAGTGTTATCAAACAAAAGTGGTGCAGGTAGATGGATCTCACGATTAATGGTCTTTTCAAACCTCAAAATATAATCAAGGTTAACAAACTGGGAAGTCATGGTAACAAACTTATGCCTCGTCATAGCAGCAAGATCGAGACAGGCATACGAAAAGGGAACATCATCACGATGCGGGGTGCTCTCAAGAGACTCAAGGATGAGTGTGGCGTAAACACCACCATATAAATCGCCCTTGTTACTATTCGTAACAAGGCGCTGAGCAATTAAGGCACCCACATTATAATCATTCTTATCAGAGAGGGCTTTCGCATAAATAGCGAAATCTGGTGCAGAACCACTGCTCGTGTTGTCACGAGCCAACACCCCTCTAGCAACAAAATACGCAAAATACCTAAGGTGTGGAAACAGAATGATGGAAATCTTCGTGCGCCAAATGTCAGTCTCCTCCTGGCAACAAAGGGAGTTGAAAAGGGTCCTCAACCCGGAAGGCTGAGAAGTCATTTTCGCCGTCTGACCAACGTCCGACACACCTATTATATCACAAAACTATGCCAAAGACATAGTTATGAGATCATTATAAAGTTTGAACTCGACGGTTCCAGCATCATGGTTATAAAAAAAACTGTTAACAAAGCGGGAGGTAAGATTCTTGTATTGTACCACACGACATAATGCTAGTCGAGTCAAACCTGCATTGGCACAAAGGCCATAAAATTCCTACTTAATTCCTGCAGCTGTAAGAAAATCATCGCATGGATACATCATTGCGCATGCTGGACTTGTGTCTTCCAACAACTCCAGGGGCACATGATCTTCATTGTAGCTCACCCTAACTGCTGAGGGTGAAGCTGCAGCTCTAGTGACTCGATCGGAGCGCTCGGGCTTCTTCTTCCCAAGCCACCCCTTTGCTTTTCCTAGCAAACTCATTTATGAAATTTTTGACAATTCACAAAAACAAGGATTTAAACAAAGTGAGTTGAGGCAAACTACTCTACTCACTTACCTAAGGTATAAACTTGTATCAAAACTTGGAAAATAAATTTCTACACATGCATGCAAGCTCATCTAAACAGCACCAAGAACTACTAAATACTCACAAATGAAACCACCAATCAAAAATCTAATTCGAGGGGTGAAGGAATTGCATACCAGGGAGTATTTGCTCAAAATCTCAGCTCAAATGGTTGGCTGTAGAGAGAGATCAAAAATCGCCTCCAAGAACAGCAAGAACGCAAGAAGTGCAGAACTCATGTTTTTGGAGAGAGACGAAGGAGGAGGAAGAAGACTTAACTGGAGGTGGGACCTGTGGGCCCCAGGCGCCCTGTGGGTGTGGCAAGGGGGATGGTCGCGCCAGTTGGACACCTGGGCCACTGGTGGCCCCTCATGGTCAGACCTAGGTGCCTCTGGGTCACTCCTGGCATGGAAATTGTTATTATAATTTTTCTGGAATTTTTCTGAAAACTTCACTGTTGAAAATTTTCCGGAGTTCAAAAAGCTGCGAAACTTTCTGAAAACTTGAAGCAGTGATTAGAATTGTGAAGTTTCAAAAACATATAAACTTGGTACAGCAAAGAGAAATAAAGCTAATGCAAATGAAAACATAACAAGCTCCGCTTTTCGCCTATATAAAACATGCTCACTAGCAAGGTTGATCAAGTCTTACCAACAAACCAGCGATATATAGAACAAAAAGTCTCACCTCTTATGAAGTGATCGTTGCACCTTTACTTTAATGGACATTGTCCCCACCATGATGATTTTATATTTGTGGTGCACGTGTAGAGGACAATCCCATTCTCCAATCTTCACAGTTTCGATATTCTCTATTGAGTTAAGGCCATGCCTTTTGTCGATCTTCTTTGGAAAATACACCGTGTGTTCTTTATCATCAACATTGAAGGTAACCTTCCCTTTATTGCAATCAATAATGGCACCTGCGGTGTTTAGAAAAGGTCTACCAAGAATAATGGACATGCTCCCATCCACGGGCATGTCAAGCACAACAAAATCAGTAATAAGTAAACAATTAGCAACTTCAACTGGAACATTCTCACAAATACCTATCGGGACGGCTGTTGACTTGTCAGCCATCTGAAGAGAGATATCTGTAGGGATTAACTTATCTAAACATATACTTTTGTAAAGAGAGAAAGGCATAACACTCACCCCTACTCCGAGATCACATAAGGCAGTCTTGACATAATTATTTTTTATAGAGCAAGGAATGGTGGGTATACCTGGATCACCAAGCTTCTCAGGAATCTTGCCACTGAAAGAGTAGTTAGCAAGCATAGTAGATATTGCCTCATTAGGAGCTTTTCTTTTATCAGTAACAATATCTTTCATGTATTTGGAATAAGGAGGTAGCTTAATAGCATCAGTCAAAGGAATTTGCAGAAAAAGAGGTTTCATCCATTCAAATTTTTTATTATAATGCTCTTCTTCTTTAGATTTGAGAGACTTACCTGGAAAGGGCATGTGTTTTTGTACCCACGGTTCTCTTTACTTCCCATGTCTTCTTGCTATGAAGTCTTCTCTTGTGTACTTCTTTCGTTTATCAGGTGCTTCTTCTTCTCGCACCTAAGGAGGATCATTCTTCTCCTTATCATTTTCTTCGGGCTCAGTACCGTCTTCAGTTTCAGCATCGGAGGTAGATATGCTATTGGGATCAACAACAGGTTCTTCACTCGTAACAGGATCATTAGAGTTGTCAGCTTCCTTGTGTTTCTTCTTCTTCTTTTTCTTCTTAGGAGAGCTAACAATCTCGTCTTCCACTTGCACTTGAGAATCTTGCTCGATCCTCTTCGGATGCCCCTCAGGATAGACTAGGTCCTGGGTGTGTGTTCCACCCCTGGTTTTGATGCCATAAACTTGTATGTCCTATTTGGCATTGTTAGCAAGCAAACCTTTTTGCACATTAGATGTTTATTCAAGCTGAGTTTGAACCATATGGAAATGCTTAACAAGACATTTAACATCATTAAATGTTCTTTCAAGAACACCAAGTAAACTTTTGAAAGCAAGAGAATTATCATGTAACTGACTTTGTACCCTCCTATTAAAATTGTCTTGCTTAATAATAAAATTATCAAGCCCATCTGAGCATTGGTCGGGAGGTTTACCTTTAGGGATATCACTTTGCGTAAGTCTAATAGAGAGTGTACCTCTACCAAGGGAGGGTGAGTAGTAGGCTCACACAACTTCTCGAGAGGCGGTAGATTCTTCACATCTTCCGTTTTAATGCCCTTCTCCTTAATAGACTTCTTTGCTTTTTGCATATCTTCGGGGCTCAGAACAAGCATGCCCCTCTTCTTTGGTGGTGGAGGTGGTTCAGGGATGGACCAATATTCATGGTTCTTGGCAATCTTGCCCATTAATTCTTCAGCATCGGCTGACGTTCTTTCCCTGAAAACACAACCAACACAACTAACCAGATAGGACCTATATTCATCGGTTAGACCAGCATAAAATATATCAAGTAACTCATTCTTTCGAACGTCATGTCCTGTTCTAGCATTGATTAAGTCACAATACCTCCCCCAAGCTTTAGGGAGGTGCTCATCCTGCAACTGTTTAAAGTTATAGATTCTTTGCAAAGCAGCATGTTGCATATGAGCAGGAAAATATTGATCAACGAAAAATTGAACGAAGTCCTGAGGATTCTCAATGGAACCATAGGGTAGTGCATCTTAACAAGATCTAGCGTCTCCCTTCCAAGAAAAAGGAAAAAATCTTGGCCACATAGAAGTTTCGTATCTTCATCAGTAGTAAATAGGTCACCTAACTCAGCAAGTTTGGCCAGGTGTGCTATAGCATCATCATTTTCTCTGCCATAAAAAGGGTCAGCCTCGACTGTAGATATAAGTGAAAGATCAAAAGAGAAATCATAATCAGGATCAGTGATTCATATAGGAGATGTGGCAAATTTAGGATCAGAAATATTCTTGTTCTTCATGGAGTGCTTTTTGAGCAAATCCTTAACAGCTCCAGGGTCAGAGTCGGCACACTCTCTGAGTTCCCTGCAAAGATCATCATCGAGAATAATATAATCATCATCAAGGATTCTCTCCTTGAGTTCATCCAGGTCTGGGTAACCAAAGGTTTTGCAAGTACGAATATAGGTAGCAGGTATCTCAGTCTCAGGCTCTGCTGCAGCCTTAGAAGTCTCAGTTTCAATAGAGTGACCCAGAAAATTATCATTATCAAGAGTAGTGGAAGCATCATCAAAAGTATCGGACATAGTAACAGACTCTATAGAAGTAGCGTGTGGTGGTAGTGGTGAAGCAAACTTACTTATAACGGAAGGTGAATCAAGCGTAGCACTGGTACTCAGAACGGTACCTTTTCTTGTAGTGGATGGTAGGATCGGAACCTTGGGGTCTGCTTTCTTACCCATAGCGTACGGAGTGTGGCAGGCAGGATACTTCAAGTAGACTTATAAATATTGCTATGGTTGTTGGAATTATGCCCTAGAGGCAATAATAAATTGTATTATTATAATTCCAGGTTCATTGTTAATGTTTATATGTCTGTGCTATAACTGCAATGGCTTATGCGGAGGTTTGCCAAGTAGCATGTTAACTGCCTCCAGAGGAAAAACTATATGCAGGTGTGGAGTATAAACACCAAGTGTTCTTAGTCTGCCTCTAGGACTAACCCGTGTGTTATGGATGACATATTTTCCTGTTCATAGGGCATTGGAAATGCCGGTAACACATGGGAGCACATTGTTGCCAGAACAAGGGTGCTGAACCGACCCAATTGTATGATTTACTTTGAGATCACATAGTTTCCATGTTATAAGTAAAATCATCTAAAGTTAATATGCATGTGTCCTTCATGACCATAAGAATGTTTCGTAACTTCATACCGGAGGGTGGGTTTTGACACTGTCCCAACACCACCCGTAACAGGCGTGGCAATAACGGCTTTGATCACTCACACCCCAAAGTGTGTCAAGGGACTTAACGATTCGAGTTGGGAATTTGCTCCTCTAACGATGGAGAGATACTTCTGTGGGCCCTCTTGGTATTACGGCATCCAACATCGTCTGGCCACACACTGTGAAATGATCACAAGGGATACCGGAATACTAAACGAGAAAATGGAACAAAACGAGAAGGAGGATTACTTGGTATAATGGTTAATGGTTAATGGTTAATCATGCGGATACCTAATAGATCTCACCTTAGGTTTTGTATAGTATCGTGAAGAAAATAGGACTGGCATGTTAAGCTTGTGGTTCACTCGAATTTATATTCGTGTAGGCACGGGAACCGTTATAGGTGTCCATGGCTCCACTATCGGTTATTGTTCCGCGAGAAAGTCAGTTTCCGGTTCATGTCCGTATCCTACCGAACCTATGGGGTCCCTAACCATGGGACTTGCCGGGCCCGATCCTCGACAAGAGTGATAGGTGAATGTATTTATCACACCGCGAAAGTATTGGCGTGATCGGGTTATGATCGATGAGAAAAACCGGAACCGTTTCGGGGACCCGGTAAGGTACCGGGAAGAGTTTTAAGAAAACCGGGTAAAACCGGAGGGCCGGAAAAGTTCCGAGTTGGTCTAGATATATTAATATTCATTTATTATGTATTTCGAAAAGGTTTCGAAATTAATTTAATGAATTTAATATCAATGGGCTCCCTCTCACTTGGAAGGCCCAAGTGGGGAGGGAGCACTTGGGCCAAAGGAGCCCAAGAGGGGAGGGCGCCTTGGGGGAGCTTCCAGGAAGCTTCCCCCCTCCCCCTTGCCGCATCCCTAAGGGAGGGAAAACCCTAGGGCGCCACCCCTAGGCTGCCCCCTCCTCCAAGATGGCTCCCCGCCCCCTCCACCTATAAATAGAGGAGGTGCGGGCACCCCTTCAAAAACACAATTGAAGTTGTTCTCTCTCGAAGGGCTGCACCCTCTCTCTCCCTCTCACTAGATCCAATCTCATCCACCCCGAAGGGCTGCTCCTCCCTCCTCTCTACTCCGGTGGCGCCGAGCTCTGGATGGCGGAGCCCTGCCGGATCATCTACAATGTACGTGTGGATCAACCGTAGAGAGATCGTATGTTCGATCTTCGTTCGAGGGACTCCACGGTGATTAGATCTGTTTGTGGGAGTGTTCATCTTCACGCTTCTCCGACTATCCATCAACATATTCCGCTGCGAGAGAAGTGCATCCGTTGAACGGTTGCAAGAAGGTAACAAGATTGATAACCTTGTCTGCATCTTCCTAGATTCATTCTTGGGTTTGGTTTCGTAGTGTCGAATTTTTTTGTTTTCTACTCCGGATCCCAACAGTGGTATCAGAGCTAGTCTAGTGCTAGATGCAGGTTCGATCTAGAGTTCATAAGTGATGAACGGGCATTGCACAAAATTTTCATTGTGCGCGGTTTTTTGATAATAGATCTAAACTGAATCTTCTAGTTGCTTCCCCTCTAATTGCACAAGTTGATCCCTCCTGCATTGCTTGATTTTTTTACAAACATCTTGCCCCTCGGGGTCCTTCTATGCTGCTCCTGAGTATGCTGGTCGCGCGAAGATGATTTGGGTCTTGCTTTTGGTGTGGAGAAATTGTGTAACAAAAGGGGTGTGTTAGATTGTTGATCTAGCACGGGGATCATGCGTATTGACAATTGTTCAGTATTGGTCATGATATTAAATTTTATTCTCATGGTTGATACGCCCCGAGTGTTAATCTAGCAACTTAAAGATTGTGCTTTACATGGTTACGTAGCTAGCAAAACGTTTTTCCTTGCAAACCCTAGGAGCCACGTAAAAGATGCAAAGAACGAGTAGAAGAACGTCTAACTTGTTTTTGCAGGAACATGTGATGTGGTATAGTCTTCGTCATGATAAAAGTTGTATGAGATGATTATACTTTGTACATGCTAAATTTGCATGACTTGCAAGTCATGGTACGGCATGATGGCTGGAGCCATATGATTGTCATTTATTCGGCCTGCGTGCCAAACTTCATGTAATTTTATTTTAGTAGAATAGATGCTAGCAATAGTTGTAGTATCTACATGAAGATGATGATCATACGTCATGGTGCTTGACGACATGTCGTGCATGGAGGTGATGCTCTCCGCCAAAAATAAGATGAAGACAGAAAAGCATGATGCTTGGAGCTTCTTGAAGAAAAGGGCTATACCATATCACATACATTAAACTGCCTATGATGTTAATCCTTTTCATTGCCTGTTCTGATTGCGCACTAGTCGTAATTTTAATAGGATGATCTCTCTTAAAATATCAAGAAGTTCGTGCTCTACCAACCGTGCAACCGTCTGTAATAAACGCCACCCGAGGTGCATCGTGTAACACGAGTACCAAAGGAAAGGTAACAAAGAGGCGGGTGGATTGAGTTGTCTCCACAGCAATAGCGCTTGGTTGTCTTGACGTTCTAGCTTATCCGATCTGAGCTCGGAGCACAAGTGTCGAAAGACTAATAGAAGAGTCATAAGTCGGTTATGATTGGTTTAGTTAGACCTACCGGGTTGATCATCTCCATGGCTGAGTGTTACACCGGTGGCAGGTGTATTGATCCGGATCTTGATTACCCTAAGATCAATTTTCAGAGATATTGGTTTTAGTGGGAGCGTTAGATTAAACTTGTTAAGATTAATGCAATTAATTTTGAACCATGTCTAAATCAATCTGTTTATATCGTTGTAGAGAGATGGCCCACAACAACAATGCTTTTAGCTTAGGATCGATGCTTGAAAAAGAGAAGCTTGCTGCAAATGGGGGCAACTATGCGGACTGGTTCCATAATCTTGGGTTTGTCCTCAAAGTTCCTAAGAAGGACTATGTTCTCAAAGAAGCTCTCCCAGCCGCTCCCGCTGTGGATGCATCGCAGGACGATAAGAACGTCTATGCGACTAAAGTGGATGACCACACCTCAGTACAATGCTTGATGCTTACGTGCATGCATACAGAGCTCCAGAAACGTTTTGAGAACTTCTCCGTTGTGGACATGGTGAAACAACTGAATGCTCTGTATCGGAAGCAGGCTAGAACTGAACGTTACGAGATAACAAAGCAGATGTGGGAATGCAAGATGGCAGAAGGTAGCTCCCTAAGCGAGCACGTGATCAAACTTGTTGGTTACGCATAGAGGATGAATGCTCTGGGATTTGCGATCCCTACAACACTCGGCACTGACATTCTCCTTACGTCACCCCCTCCGTCTTACAACGGCTTTATCATGAATTACAACATGAATGGGCTTGACAAGACCACAGACGAATTGTTCGCTATGCTTAAGACTGCGGAAGTATCTGTGCAGAAGGATCCAATCCACGTGTTGGCTGTGATAAACACTACCAGTTTCAAGAAGAAGGGCAAAGGCAGAAATGCCAAGAGCGGTGGTAAGACCAAAGCTCAGGTAAAGACCGAGAGTGGCCCAACCAAAGATTCTGAGTGTCACTACTTCAAGAACTAGGGGTACTGGAAGAGGAATTGCAAGAAGTATCTGGGAGATCTGAAAAGTGGTATGATCACCATATGTATAAATAAGTTATCCGAAGTTAATAGACAATTTCATTATTTCACCTTCATAGGTATATTTGATACCATATCGATTGCACTTGTTTTGCAACTCGATACAGTGAATTATCAGAATTCGAAGGAGAAGAGTGAATAAAGTGCAAGTCCGCGTCGGAAGTGGTGCCCCAGTCACCCAAGGCCGTCAGCGTTCGTCAATCAAGATTTATCTTATAGTTTAATAAATGTTATTTGATTCAGAGATTGTGTAAAACATTGATATTGTATTATGTTGTATACACGGTGGATGTGTTATCCATGTTTTGAATAATGGTTGTTCAAAAATTGTTACTCTCTGAATGTCACCCTTCGTGGTGAATTATTCACGTTGAAATCTTGATGTTATGTCTATTTTCTTGATTGCTAAATAAATTAAGTTATGTGATGATAATGCCACTATTGTAATAGCATAAATGACTTAGTCGCATTAGAACAAAGCGCATGCGGAAGCTTCATATCGATGAAGTCATTCAATCTCTTGACTTTGAGTCATTTGACACATGCAATGTTTTTCTAATAGACAAAATCATTTATTAAATGAATTTTTCAAGTGTTGAGTAAACTATTGGTAATAACACATATCGATGTGTGAAGATCCAATAAATAGTACTTTACATAAAACTTTGTGAAGATGACTTGTATAGATATACTGATATTTAGACAAGACATAAAGTCTGAAATTTTGAATATGTTCAAAACTGTTTCAACATAAAGAGGATCATCATCACACATAGATCAAATATTTGACGATCTGATCATAAAATAAATGATTTAAAGAATTTAGCAAACATCATCGAGTGTATGAAGTCAGTTCATAAACTAGCGTCACCTGAAACCCCGTATAGCTACGGAGTATCTTGACGCATAACCAAGCCCTATATGGAATATTGGAATTAAAATTGTTTTCTACCTTGAATTACAGCATGACATGGTAAGGTCGGTGATGTACTTAAACCACACTCCCATTTACTATACTACTTAACGCTTTTGAGAAACCACTTACGAACTAAATAGAGCGTCGTCATATGTTTGTTGAAACAATGCCCTATAAGAATACGGCATGCATAAGAACTCCAATTTTTGGTTCATAATTTCGGAGATGTATTTAGAATATACTCAATCCCGAATATAAGTATTGTAGAAACATCATGTTACGAACAACACTTCCACTACTATACCCGGGAAAAATGTTTATCACGGGACATGAGATTTTTTCCTGAGAAAATTGCTCTCTTGAAAAAATTAAGTGGGAGTACTAATAGCTTGATAATGATTGCATTGAATAATTTGGTTCTACAGAATGAAACTCAGAAACTCGTTCTAGATATAAACTATGTGACCAAACCAGAAATTCCTACATTTGATGAAAAGGAATGATGAAAATCTGAAATGTGTTCAAGAGATGAAATGATCAAGTCTTATAATGTATCACACAGCTTTGTAAATTCACGTTGGACCAAGGTGGTTCTATAGTGTGATAAACCTGTGAACTACAAGAAACCATGACGAGCACTAACTCCACTGTATGGCTTAAAACCATAAAAACTATATGAAAGCCATCCATCTAAATCAAGTTGAGAACTTGGTAAAACCCTCCTAAGGATACCTAATCATTAGAGTGGATTTGACTTTCATAGATATGAACATAAATGATAGCTTAATCGTTGATATTTCTCAACTTATCGTAAATTAAGTTTTTCGATAGAGTTCAAAAGGTTGACTACAAAATGTGTAGTGATGCAAATGTTCATATGGAAAATTACTGATAATCGCGACATACTTCCGAAGTATGAAATATGGATTTTTCTTCTGACAAAATTAAACAAAGGGTGTATGCATGATACAACCTGAAAGGATTTAATGATCTATACGATATTAGTAAAAGTGAGAATGCTTCAAAGATCAGCCCTTAGTTGAAGAAAATATCACAGAGCTGGAGTAATAGTTTTTGATGAAGTTATAAAAGTTATTATTTCATCAATAATCATATAAGATATGGAATTAAGTGGGAGCACGATTCTAATCATATATGTAAATAACATATGAGTGATTGAGAATAAATATTTTAGAAAAATAAAGCACTAAGGTATTGGATGTCCTGAAAGTGCAACAAGCACCAACGTAATCTAAATAGTAGATTAGTTCTCCTGAAGTACCTCAGATGAAGAAAGGTTCTATGAGGAAGACTAAAGAGTTCATTACAAATAGATGAAAGAAAGTTTCATAATGATTTGTAATATTTTAATCATCTGTAGCTAAGTAGCAAAATAGGATGTTGAATTTTTTTTTCAAGCTAAGGCACATAGCGGGATTTCTACAATGTAGACGTGAAACATGGCAACTCTGGAAGTTGCATAGGAGGGTATTTGGATCAGGAACACCATCATAGTGATCGGCATAGTTCCGAATGTTTGATCTGCATAAACCATATTGTGATATGAGCATCATGATCGAAGAAAAGTAAGCTAAGAGCTCACTGTAGTCCAAACATGTTGAACGATAGTGCCCTATCTTTAAATACTTCATAAAGTATGAAGGGTTACATTAAGATAAGCCGGATTGAGACGAGCCTCAAAGCGTTAAGCTCCGTGACGAAGTCTATACACGAGCAAGCATGAAGACCAAAGTACCATTGGTCTGAGTAAAGCATGCAACTATATTATTGTCTCTAGTGCTAGTGGGAGACTGTTGGAATTATGCCCTAGAGGCAATAATAAATTGTATTATTATAATTCTAGGTTCATTATTAATGTTTATATGTCTGTGCTATAACTGCAATGGCTTATGCGGAGGTTTGCCAAGTAGCATGTTAACTGCGTCCGGAGGAAAACCCATATGCAGGTGTGGAGTATAAACACCAAGTGTTCTTAGTCTTCCTCTAGGACTAACCCGTGTGTTATGGATGACATGTTTTCCTGTTCATAGGGCATTGGAAATGCCGGTAACAAATGGGAGCACATTGTTGCTAGAACAAGGGTGCTGAACCGACCCAATTGTATGATTTACTTTGAGATCACATTGTTTCCATGTTATAAGTAAAATAATCTAAAGTTAATATGCATGTGTCCTTCATGACCATAAGAATGTTTCGTAACTTCACACCGGAGGGTGGGTTTTGACACTGTCCCAACACCACCCGTAACAGGCGTGGCAATAACGGCTTTGATCACTCACACCCGAAAGTGTGTCAAGGGACTTAATGATTCGAGTTGGGAATTTGCTCCTCTAACGATGGAGAGATACTTCTGTAGGACCTCTCGGTATTACGGCATCCAACATCGTCTGGCCAGACACTGTGAAATGATCACAAGGGATACCGGAATACTAAATGAGAAAATGGAACAAAACGAGGAGGATGACTTGGTATAATGGTTAATGGTTAATCATGCGGATACCTAATAGATCTCACCTCAGGTTTGGTATAATATCGTGAAGAAAATAGGACTGGCATGTTAAGCTTGTGGTTCACTCGAATTTATATTCGTGTAGGTACAGGAACCGTTATGGGTGTCCATGGCTTCGCTATCTGTTATTGTTCCGCGAGAAAGTCCGTTTCCGGTTCATGTCCGTATCCTACCGAACCTATGGGGTCACACACTTAAAGGTAGATGATCTGTAGAGTACTAGAGTTGACGAGGGGGTGACCCCACGACTCCTACTAATGGGCCTACCCGGTGTCATTGAAGGCCCACGAAGCTACCGCTGGATTCACCTTGGCCCGCTAGATGGCACCGACATTGGGAGTCCTCGACTGACAAGGAAGGTGCAGGGACTTTCCGTACAAGCTAGGGTTAGATTTCCTGTAATTGTAGATTGATTCCCCGAGACCTGGTCTAATATATAAAGGCCAGGAGGGGCAACGCATAGAGGGGAGACATCGCCTGTAACCCTAGCCTAGAGCGCATCTGCCTTGGCATCCCCTGTAACTTCTCCACAATCAATATATCGAGAAGGAAGTGTATCCTCCTGTTTGCCGACGAGCTTATCGTCCAACCTGTGTCTTCTCCAACTAGCCCAGGGTCCCTAACCATGGGACTTTCCGGGGCCGATCCTCGACAATTGGCGCCGACCGTGGGGACCACACAGGTTAGAATTACGATCTCGGCGGTCCCATCTTCAGCAAATCGCAACTCAAGGGCAAGAGCCGGACCCAATCCACTCGAAGGATTCAAGGTCACGGCAAACATCTTCGCCGTCCCAGCAATCTCGATCGAGTCGCAACCGTATCAGACCCAGTACAGTGGAGGCAACCAAACACGGCGTCAGCGACGAAGGAACCAACGACCCAGAAGAGCCGCAAAGAACCCCTACGCAGGAGTCCCACTCGAGGAGGCGCAACGTGCGGCAGGAGACCCGCAGGTCTTTCGACGGCCCACCACCACCCGGGCACCCGCCGAGCATCACGATGATGGCTACGAGCATGACACCAGCAACGGAGGAATCGACGACCCAGGAAGCGTTCCAGGGAGATCTGCAACGAGGACAAACCCTGCAAGCCGCACGACGCAGTCAAGGAGCCAAGGGCCGTCCGGCGCACCGCCACGCGGGCACTCAACGACAGCCAAGACAACGACTCGGAGACACCGGTCGGCGAATACTACGACCCGGAGCGAAGGCCGGACGAATTCGCCAACCTCATCAAGCATCAGGACACAATTCGAGGAATCGAAACAGACCCCCGATTCTACGAACGCCCGGAGCATGTCTTCACAATATCAAGGAGGAAGAGGCACGGCGGGTCAAGCAAACTTACGGTCAGAGAATAGCTTGCAGGACCCTGCACAATTCACAACTTTGAAGACGAATGGGGGCGCATCAGATCCAACCACACCCTGGGAGAATGTCGCCTGTTCAACGAGCTGGCCGACGACCTCAGGAACGAAAAACGCAAAGGAGTCAAGCGCGCTCGAGAGCTCGAGCAATCGCCACCACCAAGCCACGAAGGACGCCGCAGCCCGCCGCATGGGCAGGTGCTCATGATACAGGAAAGCAGGGTGCCACAAGCGCGGCGTGACGCCTACACCCTGCAGGCTGCAGCAACCGAGAACATGAAACCAGTGGAAACCTACCAACTGCACGACGCGGAGACCATCATCACGTTCTCACAGGATGACCACCCGCCAGCCATACCAAGACCAGGACACGCGACTCTCGTGCTCGACGCACAAATCGGAGGATATGACATGGATAGGGTTTTCATGGACGGAGGCAGCAGCATGAACATCATCTTCGCAAGCACCCTGCATAAAATGCTGACCCCTCGGTCGGTATGGAAGAAGTCAAGCACCGTACTAAACGGCGTAGTACCTGGAGAAGCAGCAACATCACTCGGATCAATCGAGCTTGAGGTTGTCTTTGGCAACCGACGCAATTTCGCCAAGCACGTCCTCGAGTTCGAGGTGCTCGACTGGCCATCTCAATACCACGCCATATTGGGACGACCAGCGTTTGCGCAGTTCATGGCAGTACCACACTACGCCTATCTCAAGCTCAAGATGCCAGGCTCAACAGGAGTCCTCACGATCAGCGGAAGCTTCATCAAGTCAGACCAATGCAACCGCGATTTCCACAAAACCTCCGACACACTAGGAGCGGACCAAGAACTGAGAGAAATAGTCATGGTCGTCGACAAGAAAATCTTCCCATTGGCAAGCCGCAGCGAGTCAAAGGAGTATGGTCCTATCTTCAGCATCGACGGCGACACGGTCACGCACCAAGTACACCCGACGGACCCAGATAAAACAGTCCGCGTGTACGCCCACCTGCCAGAGGAACAAGCGACTGCTCTAGTGGCTCTCCTTCGAGACGAGTGGAAGACATTCGCCTGGTGCCCAGCCGACATGCCTGGCATACCACGCGAATTCGCAGAACACGCCCTAAACATCAAACCAAACACGAAACCAGTAAAGCAAGCTCTGAGACAATTCTCAGAGCCCAAGCGTAGGGCAATCGGAGAAGAAGTCAACCGATTGCTCGACGCCCAGTTCATCCGAGAAACCAAGAAGGCCACTTGGATAGCAAACCCAGTGCTTGTGCCCAAGAAAGACACGGACGTACTGTGCATGTGCGTCGACAACGGGCCAGTGAACAAGCACTGCCCGAAAGACCACTTTCCCCTGCCAAGGATCGACCAAATAATCGATTCGACTGCGGGATGCGATCTGCTTTCCTTTCTGGATGCATATTCAGGATACAACCAGATCAGGATGAAAGAAGAAGACGAAGAGCACACCTCATTCATCACACCTTATGGTGTATTCTGTTACAAGACCATGCCCTTCGGGCTGAAGAACGCAGGTGCCACATACCAGCTTATGATGCAAGCCTTCCTAAAGGAGAAAATCGGGAGGAACGTACAGGTGTACATAGACGATATCGTCATCAAGACCTACAAAGCAGACACGCTACTCGACGACCTGCGCGAAACCTTCGCAGCACTCAACAAATACAGGATCAAGCTGAATCCAAAGAAGTGCGCTTTCGGCGTACCGGCCGGGAAACTGCTCGGTTACATGGTCTCCGCCCGAGGAATCGAAGCAAACCCCGAGAAGGTCCAAGCCATTGCCAAGATGCAAGAGCCGACTGACATAAAAGGAGTACAACAGCTAACTGGAAGACTCGCAGCACTAAGCCGCTTCATCAGCCGGCTAGGGGAACGCACGCTGCCCTTCTACCAACTGCTAAGGAAAGGAGAAAAATTCGAGTGGACAGAGGAAGCCCGCCAAGCGTTCGCGGACCTCAAAAAGACGCTCTCAACTCCACCAGTTCTAGCGGTACCCAGGGACAAAGAGAAACTCTACCTCTACATAGCAGCACGCAGCAGCGTAGTAAGAACGGCACTCGTCGTTGAACGCATGGAAGAAGGCAAAGTCCAAAGCATACAGAGGCCAATCTACTACCTCAGCATGCTACTGAACAAGTCCCAGCAGCGATATCCACACTACCAGAAGTTACTGCTCGTCGTCATCATGACTTCACGGAAGGTATCACACTACTTCGACGAGCACCCGATCACCATAGTGAGCAACGCCCCACTCGCGGACATTCTCAACAACCCGGGAGCAACTGGACGAGTCGCCGAGTGGAACATAGAGCTCAGCCCGCGAGATCTACAGTTCAAGCACCCAACAGCAATCAAAGCCCAAGTACTCCCAGACTTCCTGGTCGAGTGGGCAGAGGTCCAAACACCAGGACCCCCGGATCTGTCGAACTCATGGTCAATGTTTTTCGACGGATCGAAAAGACAACAAGGAGCAGGAGCAGGAGTCGTCCTACTCTCCCCCAAAGGAACGAAGCTGAAGTACATCCTCCAGATAAATTTCAGCCATGCATCCAACAACGAAGCAGAGTACGAGGCACTCCTCCACGGCATGCGCATGGCCAAAACATGCGGAGCCACCCGCCTCATCATCTACGGGGAATCCAATCTCGTCGTCCAGCAGGCGATGAGAAATTGCAACGCCCTAGCCGACAACATGGCAGCTTATCAGAAACTCTACAACGAACTCGAAGGGAGTTTATACGGCTGCGAGCTCAACTACATCACTAGGGCCAACAACACGGAGGCGGACGATCTCGCAAACATCGGATCGACCCGAGGACCAATACCACCCGGAGTTTTCCTGGAAAGCATCAGCCAAAGGTCCATCAAAACACCAGCGGTGGCACTCGGGACAGCCGAGGAAGAAGAGGACGCAACAGACCCTGCGCAGGTGGCATCAGCAAGCCCGTCAGAAGGCACCGGCACCAGCACACCCGACGGCACAGCAGCAGACGAGCTCGACGGACCAGCCTGGGCAAAACCATTCCTTCGGTTCATAATCGAGGGAACGCTACCGCAAGACATGGCCGAAGCACGACGCATCAGCAGACGCTCCAAAGCGTTCACGGTGATCAACAGACAGTTGTACAAGCGCAACATCACGCAAATACTACAAAAGGGCATCGAAGAGGAAGGCGGCAAAGCCCTGCTCCTCGAAATCCACGAGGGCACATGCGGGTACCACGCAAGCAGTCGAGCACTAGTGTCCAAGGCATTACGAGCGGGATTCTACTGGCCCACAGCTATGAAAAATGCAGAGGACATAGTGCGGCGCTGTGTCGCCTGCCAGAAATTCGCTAACAGACCGCACGCCCCGGCCTCAGAGCTCAAGACCATACCATTATCCTGGCCATTCGCCACCCGGGGACTCGACATGGTCGGCCCACTCAAGAAATCATCAAAAGGAGGAAGGACACATCTACTGGTCGCAGTCGACAAGTTCACCAAGTGGATCGAAGCAGTGCCAATCACTAGTTCCACCGCCCTCACGGCCGTGAACTTCATCAAGTCAATAATCTTCAGATTCGGAGTGCCACACAACATCATCACAGACAATGGCACAAATTTCACAGCTGCCGAATTCCAGAACTTCTGCGAAGAACTAGGCATTAAAATAAACTACGCGTCAGTCGCGCACCCGCAATCCAACGGCCAGGTAGAGAAAGCAAACGGTCTCGTATGCGGAGGACTCAAGAAACGGCTCCTCACACCACTCGATCAGGCCACCGTAAACTGGGTAGAAGAGCTCCCCGCAGTACTTTGGAGCCTACGGACCACGCCAAATACTGCGACCCAATTCACACCGTTCTTTATGGTTTACGGGGCCGAAGCAGTACTACCACATGACCTCAAGTTCGGAGCCCCTCGGGTCACGGGGTACGAAGAAGAGGAAGCGGAGGAAGCACTCCAAGACGACAAAGACACAGTCGACGAGGCAAGAGACGTGGCCCTGTCAAAGTCAGAAGGATACCAGGACAAGCTGCGCACTTACCAAAGCAGCCGCCTTCGAACGAGAACCTTCAACAAAGGGGACCTAGTACTACGACTGATACAAGAGAAGGTCCACAAATTAGCCCCCCAATGGGAAGGCCCATTCATAGTATCAGAAGTCACCGGAGGCGGCGCCTACAGGCTAAAGAACCCAAAGACGGACGAAGATGTGGGCAATCCATGGAATGTCGCAAACCTTCGACTGTTCTACCCTTAGCATCAATCGGTTGGACATGACCGGCAACTCATGTAACCACTCGACCGGAATAAAGCATATGTTGCCCAAACATTACCAGCTTTCAAACAAAGCACTCGGGGGCTTAAGAAAAAACCCCCGAGCCCTGCTATCGCCTACGCGATCTTACATCAAAAAGCACTCGGGGGCTTAAGAAAAATCCCCCCGAGCCCTGCTATCGCCTACGCGATCTTACATCAAAAAGCACTCGGGGGCTTAAGAAAAATCCCCCCGAGCCCTGATATCGCCTACGCGATCTTACATCAAAAAGCACTCGGGGGCTTAAGAAAAATCCCCCCGAGCCCTGCTATCGCCTACGCGATCTTACATCAAAAAGCACTCGGGGGCTTAATAAAAATGCCCACGAGCCCTGCTATCGCCTACGCGATCTTACATCAAAAAGCACTCGGGGGCTTAAGAAAAATCCCCCCGAGCCCTGATATCGCCTACGCGATCTTACATCAAAAAGCACTCGGGGGCTTAAGAAAAATCCCCCCGAGCCCTACTATCGCCTACGCGATCTTACATCAAAAAGCACTCGGGGGCTTAAGAAAAATCCCCCCGAGCCCTGCTATCGCCTACGCGATCTTACGCCAAAAAGCACTCGGGGGCTTAAGAAAAATCCCCCGAGCACGCCATCGCCCACGTGATTCAACACTTGAAAACTGGAATCACCATAGCAACAAACAGGAGTACCCAAAGCTTTCACAAACGACAACGTCTACATCTTCGCCACAGCAAAATAAGAGGATTACTGCAGAAGCTCATCACGCAAAGTTCATATCAGCCTACGTCCGACTCCCCGACTCGAACGTAGCCTCGGGGGCTACTACCATCGGGAGCGCTGACGCGCACCCAATAGAATTTGAACAAGCAGGCCACAGCCAGCTGCACCTGCGAAAGGACACGAGACTCGCAAAGGGTGTAGTCAGCACTATCTCCAACTTCACCCCGGCGAATATCAACCGCAGCTGCTCCAAGGATGGCGCCAAAGGAAATATGCCAAGTTTCTCTCAGCCTACGCTCGACTCTACAACTCGAACGAAGCCTCGGGGGCTACTCCCATCTGGAGCGCTGACGCGCACCCGATAGAATCTACGTCCAAAAGCAGTACACCAGGAGGAGCCGAACACATTTCAAGCAGTTAAGACACAGCAGAAGGAGTCGACGACCTGGCACAGTCGAGTGCATAATGTTGGAAAGACTGGAGGCAAAACACTTTACTCAAGCAGCCTGAAGCATAAACTTGGACACAAAGACTCATTTACATTTGGATAGAAGGCAGATCCTACTACAAGAGGGAATTAGCCAAGGAATTATGACTTCTACATGTGTGCCCATGAAGTACATGACTACATTACAAGGACATCAACACAGATAACGGGAGGAAAAGGGACTCGTGGAGGATGTCAATGACATAACAAAAGTTGAAGCTCGAGCTATTTCTCGATGCTCCACCAGCTTCTTCTCCAGCTCCACGAGTTTCTTCTTCAACCCCTCTGCAGCAGCACCACCACCAGCTTCTTCTCCAGCTGCAGCCACACAGCCGTCGAAGAAAAGACGTCGTCAGACCTACGAAGCCCCTTGGCGTGCTCGCTTGGTCGAAGGCTTGACGTCGACATCCTCACCAGAGCTGGCCACCAAGTCATCACCACCAGAGGAGCTCCTGGAAGACGGAGTCGAAGAAGAAGAAGGCGTAGCACCCCCTGACCTTGTGGAAACGTTGCTGCTTGACTCCTGAGCTCGCGGGTCCATGCTGTTGCCGCTCGGATCAAAAGCATGGACGGCAACAGTGCTCTCACCATCAAATCGACAGGAAAGAACATCGCCATCGCGCAGACCCAAACGGCGAGAAAACAAACTCCAACCAGAACCAAGAAAAAGAAGTCATGCTGCCAAAAGCCCTCTGCAGAAGAAGAAGAAGGTGGTAGCGAAGTTCGACCACCGCGTCCAGAACGAGGAGTACGTCCACCTCTACTACGACGGACGCGGCCACGGCCGGAGCCCCGTTTTGGTGCCATGAAAAGTTAGTAAAAGGGAAGTAGAAGAGGAGACAGATGGAGGAAAGCAAACCAGGACGAAGCCAATTTATAGTGCAAGGAAGCCCCGACGCGGCAAGGCCAAGCGATGCCCGCACTTAAAACTACGCCAACGCTTCAAAATCCGAGGCCAAAGATGCTCGCCCACGGGGCGCGTTGTTCATACTACCATCAAATCACGCGCGTTGGAAACGCGCGCCTCGGGAACTTAACCGGCGCTGCTAGCACGCCACTGAGCTCATCATTATGACCGGTCAAGATGAAAAGACGGTTCACTGCCAAGCATCTATGACAATAACCACACAGTGACGTGGTTATCCTGACAGAAGAAAAAAAACAGAAGACCAACCAACGTCTTGTCACAGGCAAAAGCGTATCAGGTACCTACCGACGCCTAGAGATTTTATCAGATCTTTTTCCAACAAAGCAAAAAAATCTCACTCCCATCGGGAGGAGCCCATCTCGAGAGTCACCAGGTGCTCACTCATTTGAAGATCAACAAGGTGCTCGAGTGATCGCTCGCACGCACTAGAGTTACAGGTGCTCCCTCACCTATGGACCCACAAGGTGCTCGAGTGACCACTCGCACCCTTAAGAGTCTCGGGTGCTCCCTCACCTCTGAAAGAAACTCAAACAACTTTCGAGTAATTACTCGCAGAAGGATTCCTCGCCTGAGCACTCGAAACAAGCTCCGCGAGTGAGATGAGTGAACAGCTCACTTGATGATTTATTCCAAGTGGGTGAAATGCTATAAGGCTCCGCGCCTCAAAAACACACCTATTCCTGGAACCACGACACACTGTGCCCAGATGCCACGCAAGATTAGCGTGTAGGTAAGACCCCGCTGCGAAGTTCGGCCGGGCTGGGACTTGCCGAAGAGCGATTTCACTCCCAACCTTTCCATGCGCTGCGCATGAAGTATAAAGCCGGGCGGACGCGCCTTAGGCTACGCAACCAGCTGGCGGCAAATGAACACTGTAAGACCTGAAGCGGCCAGACTTTTGCTATGCTCCAGTATCCCAAGCTCATGTCGAGGGACATGGGTTTGATTGGGCGATCGTGGTATTTGCCACTAGCGCAATTCACCAAGGCTCGATCCGTCGACTCCTTGGGCCCTTTCTGCTTAACATCCCTCGAAACAGGTTTTGTCATGGCCACCATGCTGCCAGCGACCGCGGGTGCACCGCGCATACAAGACACGGACGTATGAAGACGAACCCGAGTCCCTGCGCGACTCTTCGAGTCCCCCAGGCACTCGGGGGATACTGACGAGGGGGTGACCCCACGACTCCTACTAATGGGCCTACCCGGTGTCATTGAAGGCCCACGAAGCTACCGCCGGATTCACCTTGGCCCGCTAGATGGCACCAACATTGGGAGTCCTCGACTGACAAGGAAGGTGCAAGGACTTGCCGTACAAGCTAGGGTTAGATTTCCTGTAATTGTAGATTGATTCCCCGAGACCTGGTCTAATATATAAAGGCCAGGAGGGGCAACGCATAGAGGGGAGACATCGCTTCTAACCCTAGCCTAGAGCGCATCTGCCTTGGCATCCCCTGTAACTTCTCCACAATCAATATATCGAGCAGGAAGTGTATCCTCCTGTTTGCCGACGAGCTTATCGTCCAACCTGTGTCTTCTCCAACTAGCCCAGGGTCCCTAACCATGGGACTTGCCGGGCCCGATCCTCGACAAGAGTGATAGGTGAATGTATTTATCACACCGCGAAAGTCTTGGCGTGATCGGGTTATGATCGATGAGAAAAAACGGAACCGTTTCGGGGACCCGGTAAGGTACCGGGAAGAGTTTTAAGAAAACCGGGTAAAACCGGAGAGCCGGAAAAGTTCCGAGTTGGTCTAGATATATTTAATATTCATTTATTATGTATTTCCAAAAGGTTTCGAAATTAATTTAATGAATTTAATATCAATGGGCTCCCTCTCACTTGGAAGGCCCAAGTGGGGAGGGAGCACTTGGGCCAAAGGAGCCCAAGAGGGGAGGGCGCCTTGGGGGAGCTTACAGGAAGCTTCCCCCCTCCCCCTTGGCGCATCCCTAAGGGAGGGGAAACCCTAGGGCGCCACCCCTAGGGCTGCCCCATCCTCCAAGATGGCTCCCCTCCCCCTCCACCTATAAATAGAGGAGGTGGGGGCACCCCTTCAAAACCACAATTGAAGTTGTTCTCTCTCGAAGGGCTGCCCCCCTCTCTCTCCCTCTCACTAGATCCAATCTCATCCACCCCGGAGGGCTGCTCCTCCCTCCTCTCTACTCCGGTGGCGCCGAGCTCTGGACGGCGGAGCCCTCCCGGATCATCTACACTGTACGTGTGGATCAACCGTAGAGAGATCGTACGTTCGATCTTCGTTCGAGGGACTCCACGGTGATTAGATCTGTTCATGGGAGTGTTCATCTTCACGCTTCTCCGACTCTCCATCAACATCTTCCACTGCGAGAGAAGTGCATCCGTTGAACGGTTGCAAGAAGGTAACTAGATCGATAACCTTGTCTGCATCTTCCTAGATTCGTTCTTGGGTTTGGTTTCGTAGTGCCGAATTTTTTTGTTTTCTACTCCGAATCCCAACAATGGTGCCCGGAAACGGCGCCAGAAAACAGTACTTGATGACCCTCAACTGTAGGGGATCGATTGCAGTGTTCTTGCGGGTAAGTTAACCCAATTTATTGATTCGACACAAGGAGACACAAAGAGCATTTATAAGCTTTGACAGTTGAGTTGTCAATTCAACCGCACCTGAAATATGCTTGCTTGCAACAAAGTATTAATAGCAACTATGATATGATAATGATAATGATAACAACAAAAGTAAACTAGTAGTAACGAGCAGGATTAAAACACTGTAGGCTAGGGAGATGGATGGTTGGGCGTTGCATGAATAAGAATGAACATGTAATAGATTCTAACACGGGGCAAGGCACACAGAAAAGTAATGATCATCTAGGCAAATATCAAACATTAGGCATGTATCCCGTAGGTAGTTGTGCGTGCTTGCAATAAGAACTTGCACAACATATTTTGTCCTACCATCCCGCTAAGAACGGGGCCAAAAGGAACTTATGGAGATTAAGGTGCTCCTATCAAAGAGCACCGGAACAAAGCAATAAACTCAATGGATACATGGAATCCTAAAATTATGGACCATCCCCTTTGGTGTCCCAAGCTGTCACCTTTGGGATCGCCGGTTCCGGACCATAATAGCTGCATAAAACTCATATATAGGATCTTGAACATAGATAAACTCATGAAAACATAAGTGGTTCTGATCTGAAAACATGGCACTCGGGCCCAAAGTGACAAGCATTAAGAACAACAAGTTGTAGCAAAGATGATAAACACCAAAGTAGATGATCGGCAACATGCCCCCAACAATCTGACGAACTATTACTTGATAAATCTCATCCAATCCCTACCATCCCCTTTGCCTACAACAGGTAATTACTCACACATGTGAAGAGAAGTCATGGAGGAAGGATGGAGTGGTGATGGTGATGGTGATGGCGATGGCGACGATCTCCCCACTCCAGAGGCCAAATCAGCCTCCAGATTAGCCCTCCCGAGGAAGAACAGAGGTTGGCGGCGGCTCCACGACGGGTTCTGGAAAAGAGACTTCGGTTTTGGAGTTTCCCCGTCACGGTAATAAATAGGAGACGAAGTAGGGCACCAGGGGAGGGGCAATCACCCAGGCGGCCAGAGGGCGCGGCCCCACCCCTGGCCGCGCCCACAGGGCGCCTATTGACCCCCTAGATGCCCTCTGGCCCCCTTCTGGCATTGGGCTCCTTCGGGTACATGGATTTTTTGGTATTTTTCTGGGAATTTTCTGAGATGTCCAAAAATCCATTTTCCTGCGCACAATAAAACCATATAGGCAGCTCTGCTGAAAACAACGTCAGTCCGGGTTAGTTTAGCTCAAATCATGCAAGAATGAGGGAAAAACAATAGCAAAAGTGTTTGGAAAAGTAGATACGTTTGAGACGTATCAGTATCCTAACAGATCTTCTGGTGCTTGTTGTCCTTCTCGAAAAAGTTAATCCTCGTCGTTGTAGTCTTCATTTCTCTTGTGTTGTTGCGTCTCAACGAGTTGTTATCCTTCTTTAGGGGGCTTCATCGTACTTATGAATAGGTTAGGAGGAATCTTAAGGGGGTCGAATCGATACCAGATTTATCAACCGAGGTTGTCCAAGGGAATGGGGAACAAAGTATCCTCTGAGTTTAAACTCAGGGGAATACATCGAGAGAAACAAAGGAAGGCATGAGAAGTTTACAATCGGATATGCAAGCGTTCGACGATGATAACGGAGGATGAAAAGGGGTCCAGAGCATCAGGCATAAGCACTGGAATATGCGTATGTAATTCCAGTCACGATGCAATCACATGGAGAGCCAAGAGCCGTAGCCACTTGTCTAAGCAGACAAGGCCAAGCACATAACACTCTCGGAAAGCATCGAACGTGAGGGGCCTCCCATCCAGGCCGGATGATCAACTGAGATGGGTCCTCATCGTACGCTCACAATTCTAAATGCTTATGGGTGGTGAATCCCATACTCATAGACAAGTCGCCTCAACCATGTTATCGATTGAATCCTAACTCTTACATAGACTTACTCCAGCCCGATCACTCAGTCGGGGTCTAGGGCGGGCTCGATCATACAACAAAGTGTGCACGTGACAGAGTCACGAGCAATCGCATCACGATGCCCCAAGCTGCACACATCTAAGGGACACTTGGTGTATAAAAGACCGCCAGCCAGATCACAACTAAGGTCTCGAAAACACATACTAAGACATGCATGTTATAAACATACACGCATCACACATGCCTAGTATGAACAACATGTATCATCGCATAACTCTACAAAGTACTTCTTTACTGACTTACACATAGAGCATACAAAGATCACATGTCTGTGATCAACATTACATCATACAACGGAAGCAAATTAGGTCTGAGTACAGACAAGTTTAACAAATGGCTTAGAGAAGCCTTGTTCAACATACATGCCCTTCCACGAGGGACCAGACTGCTGTCTGGAACTATACTAGCTTAGTCAACGTCGAGCTTCACGAAGGTGACTCCATCGGAGTCCGGGTTCTGATCTAAAACATAGAATAAGAAAACGTGAGTACAAAATCGTACTCAGCAAGACTTACATCAGAACTACACTACTCATGCTCAAGTTTCAAGGTAAAGGAGGTGGGGTTCAACATGCCGAAGTGGCAGCTTTGACTTGGCTAGTCCTGTGCTACGAGTACCAGACTTGAGGTAAGAAGCGTACACGAGTCCACTACCAAGTCTCCAACCAATACACCACTATGGATACTTCCTCGACTTCCCCACGAGGAAGCACGCCATAGCACTAACGCTTATCTTGCGAGTTTTATAAGTATACATTCAAGTTGTCTATGATCAAGTAAAGGTCTCCAAGTAGTCCATAACCGCGGACACGGCTATTCGAATAGTTCATTAACCCTGCAGGGGTGTACATCTTCACACGCGTGTCATCGCTTATCGCCTCATTCTTGTCACCCTTCAAGCGGGTGTCGGACGTGGATGAAACCAAGGCACTACCCTCACATCACCTTCTCTAATCCAGGAGTCGACTACCTGAGTTTGTCACCGCTCGAGAGTCCGGCCGGTTCCACGAAACGGACTCATATAATGCAAGGGACCGAGACGCCACCTTTGACAGATGGTTTCACTGCCTCACAGGTCCACCCACATATCTATGGTTAAGTCAAATGGAAAGCCCGAATCTAGTGTGACTCCTGGACCGAATCGGGTACGTAAAGAGGCCAAACGGGGCTCCCATAAACCCTACGTGTGGTCATACTCTTTGTCTTGGATCACAAAACAGGAACTCGGGGCCTAGGGCAGTGTTCAACGAGACAACCCACTGTGTACTCCTACACAGCCTCTCATCGTTCACCTTTGTTTAGGGTGGATTCACCAACAAGTTATCATCAACACCACTGTGTTCATTCCATCCCGACTCACAAACATAACATCCTCATTGTATCACTAAGCAGCAATAAGCAGTAACAGTTGCAGGGGCCACATGCTCATCATTCAACTCCTAAATCTGCTAGGATTGTGGTTTGCTTAATACAGTGACAAAATGATAGGTCATGCATCGGAATGGGTTCAACTATGCGAAAGAACGTGTCTCGGTGATCTCCTAAACATGCATAAGCGAGACTGAGAGGGAAGTAGGATTTTATAGACATGATCAATGTGGTTTGCTTGCCTTGCTGACGATACACGGGTCTTAACAGTGGTCTTCTTCTTCGGGGGTGATCACCGTCTCGGAACGTCTGTCATCGGAGGCAATCATCAACAAGGGGGGACAACTTCAGAATAAAAAATGCACATACACATGATAAGGTTGTCCATGATGTGAATGGTACTGGTTTGTAGCATATTCATCTTAATTGAAGTATATTGCATTTGAAATGCAAATTCAAACTTCAAATTCAAATTCAAATTATGCCATATGCATGTTTGCTACTGTTCACCCATTTTAAAATAGTTAAACATAAAAAAATTGCATATTCATAATACTTGAATTTTTCTGATAATTTTTCATATATTATTTATTAAATTTGGAGTTAATATGAATTTTCTATGAATTTCAAAAGTTTATTCCTTTTTCTGACTTTTCTGCATTATTTTAAATCATTTAGCAATTCATTGCGTCAGCATGACGCAGGGCTGACGTCAGGGGGCCTCTGACGGCTGGGTTCCACTGGTCAGTGAGAGAGGGGGTTAATCCCTCTTTGTTTAGACTAACAGGGGGTTTAGGGGCTGGGGCCCAACTGTCTGTGGGTGTGGGGTTAGTTTAGTGGGTGATTAGGCCCTAATGGTCGGGGCTCGTCGGGATGTCGCCGTCGGTGACCTCTGGCACGGCGGAGGGGTCGCCGGAATGACCAAATGTGTAACGACCCAATTCACACAGAATTGAAGTCTTTGTGCTCAAGTGCCAGTCCCTGGTTCGAACTCGCTGGCACACACAGTATCATAGATGTATATAAAAGTACAAGTGCATCATTATTACAACGTATGATCCAGAGTAAAATAAATAACAAGTTGCATAGCTCAAGGCTAGCTTATTCAATATAAATATAGCGGAAGCAAAAGAAAGTAATGTGGAGTCCCATACACAGCCACATGCGAACATGCTGAGTGTAGACTCGCAACCCCTAAACGCACCTTACTGGTCGTCTGAAAATCGTGCAACACCGAAGGTTACATCCCGACAACGGGTCAGTACATCTGATGTGTACGGCAAGTGACACGAAAAAGTTTATATAAAGGACCTACAACTACATGCAAGGTAAGTAAAAGGAAAGGCTTATGGTTTTGTTTTGCTGAAAGCCAATTTTATCCTAAACTAAACTAGTCAAAATTTTGAGTTGAATTCTACCTGAAACACACAACAACCCATGCTACTCTTTCCCACCAAAATTATTTTTAAGTGTTCATCTGTCAAGATCATTCATCAACAGTACTGACTAGTTGCTCAAAGTTCGTCTGTAACCGTGGACACGGCTAATCATGATCAGTTTATACGCTCTGCAGATGTTGTACACGTTCCCCACTGGACTCAACCCGAAGATTGAGACAAAGACTTTCTGAAGAGGTTGCCTCCACCCTTTGGTAGCCGGTACACATAACACACATCTACATCAGCTAGCTACCAGGGCCAGGTTCCCCACAACGTACTCGTGCTAAGCCAGAGCCCATATAGCCAGTGGCTGTACACGGAAGCTACTAGTAATATTGCATGTCTGATCTTTTTGAGCCTTGACGGCGCCCACTGCGTACAGAGGGTAGACACCATGTCGCACCCGGTTCACCACCAAAACAACCATTGGGTGCATTTAACCCCGGCACTGTCCTTAGACAAGGCACAACTACCGGGATGCCACCCGCCCGTCCAGAAGTGATTTCTATTTATTATAAAGTTGCTACACAGTTTATTTAATAGCTCACATGCACTCCATGAATTCTCACAACCCAAACCACGTCTACAAAGCATAGCAATAAAGTAACAACACGGCTAGGTTGATCTACAAAAATACAAGTCAAGTCATGTGGCTATCCTAACTGGTTTTGCAGCAACAGTAAAGTAACTACTTATCATGCAATAGGGTGATATTTCTTAACATAATGCATATAGAAAATATAGTTATGAGTATGGTCAAAGCATCACTTGCCTTCTTGCTGTTCCTGACGATCACAATCCTCACAAAACGAGGCGGCACACTCCGGACAATCTATACGAGCAAACATAGCACCAATCAACATATATTCAATACAAATATTCTCAAACAGTAATAACCATTCAAATAACAGTAGCAAAACTTTCCTAACAGTAGCTAAACTTAAAGTACTTGTCAAAATAAAACCAACGCAAAAATAAACAGCGCAAACGGGTGCACCGTTAAAAAGTTACGGCTACCGGAAGTTCAAATTTGGATCTGCTTGGGATTCAAATTTGAAAACTTCAAACTTCTGTAAAACTTAGTCTACTAGCTAGGAAATTTCACCACGGTCGCAACGCAACTGGAATCACTCAATTCCGAGTTACGGTTAAAAAGTACTCGCGAAAACGGTACCGCGCAAAAACGGGGTCTAATCTGCAAACTTATTTTTAAATAAAAAAACTGAATTTTTTGTTTACCAAAATATTAAATAAAAAAAACTTTGCAACTTATTTTTAAATATTTTAAATACTTTTCTGGCATTTTAAAAATACCGAAAAACCCGAAAAATGATTTTAAAACTTTTCCGGAGCATAAATAAATTCACAAAATATTTTTAGAAAATAATTATAACTCCAAAGTAAATTTAAAAAGTCTCCCAAAAATATTTTAAACTATTTTCCAACAAATTAAAAGTGGGGATAAGTCCTTTTATATCCTCTCCAGCGAACTGCCATGTGTTGAAAAATGTTTAAAAAATTTTTAAAACTCCAGAAAAATGCAGAAGCAGCATGAGATGCATATATGATCTATTAACAACCAAATTTAGAAAATTGGGATGTTACAAACCTACCCCCCTTAAGATGAATCTCGTCCTCGAGATTCGGGCTGGCTAGCAAAGAGATGCGGGTGGTCTTGCTTCAGATCTTCTTCACGCTCCCAAGTTGCTTCCTCTTCGGTATGATGATCCCACTGAACCTTGCATAGTCTGATCGTCTTGGTGCGGGTAACTATTTCTGTAGTCTCCAGAATCTTCACAGGTTTCTCCTCATAAGTTAGGTCACTCTCCAACTGAATTGCCTCAAGTGGCATTGTATCTCTCAAAGGAATATCTGCCATCTCTGCATGACACTTCTTCAGCTGGGATACGTGAAAACACATCATGAACTCCTGACAAAGCTTCTGGCAACTCCAACTGATAAGCTACCACTCCTCTGCGCTCCAAGATCTTGTAAGGCCCCACAAAACGTGGTGCTAACTTTCCCTTGATTCCAAACCTCTTGATTCCGCGAATTGGTGAAACTCTGAGATATGCACGGTCCCCAACTTCATAGGTTACATCCTTGCGCTTAGCATCTGCATAACTCTTCTGCCTGGACTGTGCTATCTTCAGTCTATCACCGATCAACTTGACTTTCTCCTCCGCATCTCTGATCAGGTCTGGTCCAAACAACTGACGTTCTCCTACCTCATCCCACATCAACGGAGTCCTGCACTTCCTGCCATACAGTAACTCGAATGGTGCCATCTGAAGACTAGCCTGGTAACTGTTGTTATATGAGAACTCAGCATACGGTAAGTTATCATCCCAACTCGAACCATAATCCAAGGCACAAGCCCTCAACATATCCTCCAAGATCTGATTGACTCTCTCGGTCTGCCCATCTGTCTGAGGATGGAACACTGTACTGAACTCCAGCCTAGTGCCCAAGGTCTCATGCAACTGACGCCAAAACTTCGAAGTAAACTGAGTACCTCTATCAGACACAACCTTGCTGGGAACTCCATGCAAACACACGATCCTGGACATATAAATCTTGGCTAGCTTGGCACTTGTATAAGTTGTCTTTACTGGAATGAAGTGAGAAACCTTGGTCAAACGATCAACAATCACCCAAATAGAATCATATCCTGACCGCGTCCTGGGTAAACCAGTAATAAAGTCCATACCTATCTGATCCCACTTCCAATCTGGTATAGGCAAAGGCTGCAACAATCCTGCTAGCTTCTGATGCTCAGCTTTGACTCTTTGTCAAACATCACACAATGCAATATACTGAGCTATCTCTCGCTTCAGGCTAGGCCACCAAAATCTCTCCCTCAAATCCAAATACATCTTGGTATTCCCGGGATGAATAGAATAAGGTGAATCATGTGCCTCCTGAAGAATCAACTTCCTGATCTCCGCATCTTGCGGTACACAAATGAGCTTCTCAAACCAAATGGCTCCATGCTCATCCTCACGGAAACCCTCTGCCTTTCCCTTGGTCATATTCACTTTTATCTCATCAATTTCTGCATCACCCTTCTGAGCTTCTTTGATTCTTTCCAACAGATTTGGCTTCACTTCCAATGTTGCCACATATCCCTTAGGAACTATTTCCAACCTGAGATTCTTGAACTGCTCACATAACTCACGTGGCATATCCTCAACATTAGCAACATTGATATGACTCTTACGGCTCAATGCATCAGCAACCACATTCGCTTTACCAGGATGATACTGCACACTCAAATCATAATCCTTAATAAGCTCCATCCATCTACTCTGCCTGAGATTCAAATCCTTCTGAGTAAAGATATACTTCAAACTCTTATGATCAGTAAAAACATCACAATGATTACCAACAAGATATTGCCTCCATGTTTTCAATGCGTGAACAACTGCAACTAGCTCCAAATCATGTGTAGGATAGTTCTGCTCATGGTTACATGTACAAGGAATCCTACCTCCTTCAACCCAAACTCACACTTGCTGAACTTGGCATACAATTTGTGCTCCCTGAGCTTCTCCAACACCAAACGCAAATGTGCCTCATGCTCTTGCTCATTCTTGGAATACACCAATATATCATCAATGAACACCACAACGAATTTATCCAAGAACTCCATAAACACCTTGTTCATCATATTCATGAAGTATGCAGGAGCATTAGTCAATCCAAATGACATAACAGTATACTCATACAACCCATACCTTGTAGTAAAAGCAGTCTTCGGAATATCCTTCTCCCGAATCTTCACTTGATGATAACCAGAACGAAGATCAATCTTAGAGAATACACAAGCTCCCTCCAACTGGTCAAATAGATCATTAATCACAGGTAAAGGATACTTGTTCTTGATAGTAACATCATTCAGAGAATGGTAATCAACACACATCCTCTGGGTTCCATCCTTCTTCTCAACAAACAACACCGGAGATTCCCAAGGTGACGAGCTTGGGCGAATGAACCCCTTTGCTTGCAACTCTCTGATCTGTTCCTTCAACTCTGCAAGTTCATTAGCGGGCATCCTATACGGTCTCTTAGCAATAGGCCCAGTGCCTGGTATTAAATCAATAAGAAACTCAATCTCCCTATCCGGTGGCATACCTGGCAACTCCTCCGGAAACACATCAGGATAATCCCTCACAACACGCGCATCCTCCAGGCTACCCCCCTTAAGAGAATTCACCTGGGCGTGCTGATGCTTATACTTGGACACATATCTGATCTTCTGCCCATTCGGTGTACGGAGAGTGATAGACTGACTGGCACAATCAATGACCCCTTGGTACTTGGCTAACCAATCCATGCCCAATATAATATCCAAACCTTGTGACTTCAATACAATGAAATCTATAGGAAAAACATGCTTCCGTATGGCTAGGCTCAACCGATAGCATCCCAAACTAGCTGAAATCTCCGCTCCCGGTGAACTTATGAGCATAGATGACTTAAGAACTATGGTAGGTAACTCATGCTTATCCACAAATACCCTCGATATGAAAGAATGCGATGCACCAGAATAAAAAAGAACAAGTGCGGGTACTGAATTGATAAAGAACTTACCAATCACAGCGTCAGGCTCATCATAGATCTCCTCCACGTTGACATGGTTCACATGCCCCTTGTTGAAAGGATTGGGCTTGGCGACTCCATTATCATTGGACTCTGGGAAGTCTGTGGCATAGTGTCCCATGTTCTTGCACCTGAAACACTGGATGTGACTCAAGTCCTTTGGTGCCTGGCCATTCTGACGGTTGTTTCCATTGCCTCCATTGGCTCCATTGCTTCTCCCATTCCCATTGTTCCTTCCATTGCCATTGCCATTGCCATTCTTGTTACCATTGTGGTGGTTGTGGCCATTATGGTTGTGACCAATTCCACCATGATGGTTATGTCCTCCATTGTGAACATGGCCATTCCCACCATTGTTGTTATGTCCATGGTTATGTCCTCCATTGCCAGCATAAAAATTGCGTGGCTTCTGATGCGGTCCAGAGTTATACTTGCCACCATTGATGTTGTTGTACTTCCTCTTGCGGTTCTCAATGGACTGTTGCTTGCCTTCCAACACAATAGCTTTGTCTATGAGCCCCTGGCAGTTAGCAAAAGTAGCCACTATCAACTGGACTCCCAACTCATCATTCAGCCACTCCAAGATCTTCTCATGCCTGGCTGCATCATTCCTGACATCATCTGGAGCATATCTGGCAAGCTTGTTGAATACCTCAACATACTCGGCCACAAAACGGCCTCCCTAACACAAACTGCGGAACTCCTTCTTCTTCAAGCTCATGGCACCTGCTGAAACATGTGCGGCGCGAAAAGAAGACTGGAATTGCGCGCAAGTGATGGTGTCGATGGGGTAAGTCAGCGAGTAGTTGTCCCACCAAGCAGCGGCAGGACCCTCCAGCAAATGTGAGGCAAACCTCACCCTCTCTGCCTCAGTACAACCAGCTGTCTCCATGTTCCGGCCCACTGAGTGAAGCCAGTCATCCGCCACTATGGGCTCAGGACTGCTAGAGAACCTCTGAGGATTCAACCTCAGGAACCTTGCAAGCGTGTCCACAGGTGGTGGTGGTGGCGCATTATTGTTGTTGCCCATATTCTGAGTGAGCAACTGGATCAACTGAGCCTGTCCTTGAAGTAACTGTTGCATATAAGCTGGCACTCCATTGTTGTTGTTCTCATTCCCCGTGGGATCACGTCTCGGCGGCATCTGTTGGGCAAGAATAGGTAAGTTGTAGACAGAAAGTAGCTAGGGAAATATACTCCTACACATATGCATATTATGATTATGACAAGCATTATATATACAATACATATATCACCAATTAACTTCACCAACCAATATCACCATAGCATCAAACATATAACAATCATCACCCAGTGCACTCATACGGAAAACCATCACATATCACACCATATAGTTTAAAATATATTTTATAACTGATATAAGATCCTCAAAACAACCACGGGTAATATAAGATCCTTAACATAACCACGAATAACATAAGAGTATATCAAGCAACCTAGTATTGCCACACTGAATAAGTCGACATGGTCAAATACGCTAACACGATAACGATAGTAAACTAATTGCCGGTGAAGTAATTCTTAATGTTGTCTTTGCTAAACAGCATGCGGTATTCGCGCCCGCTAATGCGGTTGCGCCTTTTGGGACTCAGCTCCTCTTCTTCTGCCGAGGTATCTACTTCTGGCTCCTCTTCTAGTTCTTCAATTCCATTGGCCTTCATCTTCTCCTTCAGCCTTTTTATCTCTGCTTGCATCTCCAACCTTTCCTTCTTCAGCTTGTTGTTGTCCCTCTTGAGCCTGGTGTTCTTCTGCTGCAACTCAGTAATGGTGTAGAGGTCTGACTGAGTGCTCTTCTCCAGGAAATGGATGTGCTTCTCCAGGCTTTGGATGATGTAGCTGGTTGTACCTGGCCAAATGGCCCCAGGTACATACCTGAACCTCTTTGGCAATATGTTCCCCGATGGGAGGACCTTGGCAATCTCCGCGTACACCGTACCCTTTAGCTGGGCGGCATACGTCTCCACAATGCGTCCAAGAGCTATGTGAGCGGCCATGCGCACACACCACTCCTTCTGCTGGGCATGCACCTCGAATGACTCCATGATCACCCTTTCCTCATTCTTCATGCTTCCAAGGATGAAAGTCTCCACTTGCCAGTAGTCATCAGCTCCCCTTGTCTCCACGATGTCCGGCTGAAAGACTGGCGCGTAGATGTTCAGGTAGTGGCAAATCCCCCTGAGCTCAGGTCCAAACGCCATAGCGGTATGACAAAGTGGTCATCTATAATCAAAGAGAGGTAAAGCAAGATTAGAACATGTATGAATACGAGATAGAGAAGGTAAGTAAGTACAAGACAGAGTGATATAAAGTAATATTTTTATTCCTATGGCTTTTCTAATCCATTTTCTAGGGTCACGTCCTACAGTTAACACACTGCTCTGATACCATCTGTAATGACCCAATTCACACAGAATTGAAGTCTCTATGCTCAAGTGCCAGTCCCTGGATCGAACTCGCTGGCACACACAGTATCATAGATGTATATCAAAGTACAAGTGCATCATTATTACAACGTATGATCCAGAGTAAAATAAATAACAAGTTTCATAGCTCAAGGCTAGCTTATTCAATATAAATATAGCAGAAGCAAAAGCAAGTAACATGGAGTCCCATCAACAGCCACATGCGAACATGCTGAGTGTAGACTCGCAACCCCTAAACGCACCTTACTGGTCGTCTGAAAATCCAGCAACACCGAAGGTTACAGCCGGACAACGGGTCAGTACATCTGATTTGTACGACAAGTGACACGAAAAAGTTTATATAAAGGACCTACAACTACATGCAAGGTAAGTAAAAGGAAAGGCTTATGGTTTTGTTTTGCTGAAAGCCAATTTTATCCTGAACTAAACTAGTCAAAATTTTAAGTTGAATTCTACCTGAAACACACAGCAACCCATGCTACTCTTTCCCACCAAAATTATTATTAAGTGTTCATCTGTCAAGATCATTCATCAACAGTACTGACTAGTTGCTCAAAGTTCGTCCGTAACCGTGGACACGGCTAATCATGATCAGTTTATACGCTCTGCTGAGGTTGTACACGTTCCCCACTGGACTCAACCCGAAGATTGAGACAAAGAATTTCTGAAGAGGTTGCCTCCACCCTTTGGTAGCCGGTACACCTAACACACATCTACATCAGCTAGCTACCAGGGCCAGGTTCCCCACAACGTACTCGTGCTAAGCCAGAGCCCATATAGCCAGTGGCTGTACACGGAAGCTACTAGTAATATTGCATGTCTGATCTTTTTGAGCCTGGACGACGCCCACTGCGTACAGAGGGTAGACACCATGTCGCACCCGGTTCACCACCAAAACAACCATTGGGTGCATTTAACCCCGACATTGTCCTTAGACAAGGCACAACTACCGGGATGCCACCCTCCCGTCCAGAAGTGATTTCTATTTATTATAAAGTTGCTACACAGTTTATTTACTAGCTCACATGCACTCCATGAATTCTCACAACCCAAACCACGTCTACAAAGCATAGCAATAAAGTAACAACATGGCTAGGTTGATCTACAAAAATACAAGTCAAGTCATGTGGCTATCCTAACTTGTTTTGCAGCAACAGTAAAGTAAACTACTTATCATGCAATAGGGTGATATTTATTAACATAATGCATATAGAAAATATAGGTATGAGTATGTTCAAAGCATCACTTGCCGTCTTGCTGTTCCTGACGATCACAATCCTCACAAAACGAGGCGGCACACTCCGGACAAACTATACGAGCAAACATAGCACCAATCAACATATATTCAATACAAATATGCTCAAACTTGCCTAACAGTAGCTACACTTGCCTAATAGTAGCTAAACTTAAAGTACTTTTCAAAATAAAACCAACGCAAAAAGAAACGGCGCAAACGGGCGCACCGTTACAAAGTTACGGCTACCGGAAGTTCAAATTTGGATCTGCTTGGGATTCAAATTTGAAAACTTCAAACTTCTGTAAAACTTGGTCAACTGGCTAGGAAATTTCACCATGGTTGCAACGCAACTGGAATCACTCAATTCCGAGTTACGTTTAAAAAGTACTCGCGAAAACGGTACCGCGCAAAAACGGGGTCTAATCTGCAAACAGGGACCTATCCATAATTAAAATAATGTGAAAAACGTGATCGGGTCCCCGGCGGATCCGAAAACGGATCTCGCCGGAATCCGGCAGGCGGCGCGGCTCGGCACAGTCGGCGGCGGCGCGAGGCGTCCCGGTGAGCAGGCGAGGAGGCGAGGCGAAGGCGGCGGCGCTTACCACGGCGGTCGGGAGGCGGACGGCGGCGGCGGCTGGCGGGTTCGCGGGTCGGGTTTGCGAAACCCTAATCCGCGGACCCATGGATGCTTAAATAGCCCGACCCGGAAAAATATATTTTTTTAATCCGAATTTAAACCAAATTCGGTCTGGCAAAAAAAAAAACAGAACGGCCCGCTAGGCCCAAAACAATTATAGAAAAATCACGGAAATTTATTTTTAATTTCCGTCTTCGCCAATATTTTTAAAATAAAAAAACTGAATTTTTGGCTTTACCAAAATATTAAATAAAAATAAAAACTTTGCAACTTATTTTTAAATATTTTTAAATACTTTTCTGGCATTTTAAAAATATCGAAAAAACCCGAAAAATGATTTTAAAACTTTTCCGGAGCATAAATAAATTCCCAAAATATTTTTAGAAAATATTTATATCTCCAAAGTAAATTTAAAAAGTCTCCCAAAAATATTTTAAACTATTTTCCAACAAATTAAAAGTGGGCTTAAGTCCTTTTATATCCTCTCCAGCGAACTGCCATGTGTTGAAAAATGTTTAAAAATATTTTAAAACTCCAGAAAAATGCAGAAGCAGCATGAGATGCATATGATGATCTATTAAAATCCAAATTTATAAAATTAGGATGTTACAAAATGGCCACAACTTGGCTCGGGGGAACTAGAAAAACGAAGCCCCCGTGCTCCCGCATACGATGAAGCCATCAGGGGGTCTCCAGGGGCACGGGGGCGACGTCGGCGTCGACAAGTGCGGCGGTCGGAGCACTGGAGCGGGCGGGGCTACGCTACGGGTCACGGGGAGGAGCACGGGATGGTGAAAAAGAATGGTGAGCTCACCAGGAGCACGTTGGAGAGGTCGGGAGATGCGGAGGAGCGACAGAGGCGGCGAATCGATCGCCGGGATTCCACGGCGGCCGGGAGATGGCGGTGACGATTGTGTCGTCCACGGGGCAGGCGGGATTGATTTCGTGCGCTGGAAGAAGAAGTCGGCACCTGCGAGTCTGCTGGACACGGTATCTTGGCGAGAGGTCCTCGATGGCCATGGCTGCGCACGACGGCGAGCTCCGGCGTGCTCCTGAAGGTGACGAAAAGGATGACGACGAGGACAAAGAGGAGGCGACGAGAGGGGGAAGTGGCAGGGGGCTTCGAGGGGGTCTCCGTGGCGCGAGAAGAAGGCTCGAGGGGGCCTCTAGACGTCTCTCGACGTCGAGGTGGCAACGGCGTGCTCCCAGGCTCCAGCGAGCAGCTTGGAGCCGCGGGGAGGAAGACGACACGGGGCCAGGTGGGCTGGGCCGGGGAAAGGTAGGTGGGACTTCGCCCTGGGCGACAAGTAAGCCCCTCCTCTTTCTGTTTTTCTTTTTCTTTTTCGGTAAATTTTGTTGTGCCTAGAATTAAATAGCTAGGCATTTTAGTAAAATGCCCAATATTTTTTTTAAACCCAAGTGACCAGTAGCAAGCCACTTTTAAGGTATGGGCATTTTTGAAATTCAAAACATTTGAATTTCAATTCAAATAGGGGTCAAATTTAATTTCCAAGCACATTTTGAATTTTTGAATATTCCAAGGGCATGGGAATGAACCCAAACTACTTTTAAAATGATCACCATCATTTATAGGAATTTTCTAAATATTCAAATGATTTTTGGAAAAAGATTTTTATCTGGCCATTTGAATTAATTTCTCAGGGCTTTCTTTTCCCCATTTTGATTCTCTTTTGAAATTTTCACATGATGCAAAGGGGCACTCAAACCCTAGCACTTACCTAACTTGGGGTTGTGACAACTCGCCCCCACTCAAAAGAATCTCCTCCCGCGATTCAGAAGTCTATGGGAGGAAGGTGGGGTACTCGGCACTGAGACGGTCTTCTCTTTCCCATGTTGCTTCGTTCTCGGAGTGGTGTGACCATTGCACTTTCAGAAACCTGGTCTTCTGACGACGAGTGACACGCTCTGCGGAATCAGAAACCTCGATAAGAAAGGTCATCTTGGAGATCAAGCGTTTCATGGTCGACTTCACGGATTGGGTCCTTGAAGCAACGCCTGAGTTGTGACACATGGAATACATCATGTACTCGGGAAAGGTGCGGGGGTAGTTCAAGTTGGTAGGCAACTTCTCCACGTCTAGCAAGAATGCGGAAAGGTCCGATGTAACGTGGGGCAAACTTGCCTTTGATACCGAAGCGTTGGGTTCCCTTCAGAGGAGTAACCCGAAGGTAAGCCTTCTCATCAAGATTGTAGCTCTCTTCCCTATGATGACGAGCATAGTAGCTTTTCTGACGAGATTGGGCGGCTTTCAATCGATCACGAACAATGCAAACTTGCTCTTCTGCTTCCTTGATCATATACGGTCCAAAGAGTTGTCTTTCACCGGTTTCTGACCAGTTTAGGGGTGTTCGACATCGTCGTCCATAGAGGAATTCAAAGGGATCCATGTTCAGACTAGATTGATAGCTATTGTTATAAGCAAATTCGGCGAAGGGAAGAGATTTCTCCCAATTCTTTCCGAAAGAGATAACACAAGCTCTGAGCATGTCTTCTAAGACTTGATTAATGTCGCCAAGTCTTTAGGGCATGAACTACGACAGCGAGTTCAAGATCATGGGTAGGATAGTTCTCTTCATGTGGATGCAACTGGCGTGAAGCATAAGCTACCACATGTCTATCTTGCATAAGTATGCATCCTAACCCTTGCCGTGAAGCATCACAATAGATCTCGAAATATCTTTTGGTGTCTGGAGGTGCAAGTACGGGTGCAGAAGTCAATCTTCTTTTTAGCTCTTGAAAGCTTTCCTTGCACTTGGGGGTCCATTGGAATTTCTTATCTTTCTTGAGGAGTTCAGTAAGAGTCTTTGCAACTTTGGAGAAGTTCTCAATGAAGCGGCGGCAATAGCTTGCTAGGCCGAGAAAACTCCTAACTTGCTTAATCGATTCAGGTGGAGTCCAGTCAAGGACGGCCTGGACTCTCTCGGGATTGACTGCAACACCTTTCGCAGAAATCTCGTGGCCTAAATAGGTCACTTCTGGTAGCCAAAATTCACACTTGGAGAATTTAGCATACAGGCGATGCTCTCTAAGTTTCATCAATACCAACCTAAGATGTTCTGCATGCTCTTCTTCGTTCTTCGAGTAGATGAGAATGTCATCAAGATAAACCACAACAAATTTATCTAGGTACTCCATGAAGATCGAGTTCATTAAGCGCGAGAATGTGGCGGGGGCATTGGTTAAACCGAAGGACATGACGGTGTACTCGTAAAGACCATATCGAGTAGTGAAAGCCGTCTTGGGAATGTCCTCATTTCGGATTTTGATTTGATGATAGCCTAATCTCAAATCCATCTTGGGGAAGACAGAGGATCCTGCAAGTTGATCATAAAGATCATTGATCCTGGGCAGTGGGTACTTGTTCTTTATCGTCGCTAGATTTAGCGGGTGATAGTCTACGCACATCCTTTCTGTTCCATCTTTCTTTGTTACAAACAGAACGGGGCAACCCCATGGTGATGAGCTAGGGCGGATGAAGCCTTTTGCCAACGAAGCATCAAGTTGGGTTTTTAGCTCAGCTAACTCATGTGGGGCCATTCTATATGGTCGTTTGGAAATTGGGGTTGTGCCTGGTATAAGATCCACTATGAATTCTACACATCTGTCGGGTGGCATACCCGGCAGCTCTTTAGGAAAGACATCCGGGAAGTCACAAACCACCGGAATATCTTCAAGGTCTGGAAGGGGAAGCACATTCAAAGTATGCATCTGGATTCTAGAGCTGGGTGATGTGTAGTCAATTGTCTGGCCTGAAGGATGGGTGAGTTTAACTGATTTGGCTTTACAATCAAGGAAAGCATTCTGCCTCGATAACCAATCCACTCCTAGGATGACATCAATGTCTGAAGACTTGAGGGCTATAAGTGAAGCAAGGAATACTAAACCCTCAATTGAAATTTGATTGCCATGGCTTACTCTATTAGTTTTCCATTTGGAACCAGGAGTTTGAATGATCATTGGAGAAAACATTTCTTCAAAAGGAAATTCATGCCGAAGTGCATAACTCTCCGAAATGAATGAATGAGATGCTCCTGGATCGAAAAGAACGGAGGCGGGAACATGATTGACTGCGAGTGTGCCAAGGATGACGTCAGAAGTAGCAGTGGTTTCCTCAACTGAGATTTGGTTCACACAACCACTACTAGTGGCTAAAGGCTTTGCTGGAGAGGTTTTGGTGGTGGATTTCTTTGGAGGCTTATGACTAGGTCTACGTGGTGCCACCAACACTGTAGGGCATTGTCGGAAGTAATGGCCTGTCAGACCACACGTGAAACACATCCTTCCTGAATTGCTGGGAGCAGGATTACTTGATTGCACACCATCATTCCTGGGAGGAACAATGGGTTGAGGTGGATGGCATATATTGGATGGTGGCCTCTGAAGAAAGTTTTGAGGTATGGCACCAGTTGGAATCCATAATCGGCGTTTCTGAGGGGCTGAACTTGAAGAAGGAGCAAGCTCAAGAACATGCTTGCGGGACTCTTCGAACACTTCATTGCCATGCTCAGCTCTGAAGGATCTGTTGACTAAATCCTCAAAGGTGGAAATTTCAAGGAGGTTGAGATCATGGCGAAGGATGGGGCTAAGTCCCTTACGGAACCTTGCCTGCTTTCTGGCATCAGTGGTGATCTCATCTTCGGCATAACGAGCAAGACGGTTGAACTCTGTCACATACTCATGAATGGACATCTCTCCTTGAGTCAGATTGCAGAACTCTTCCTTCTTGCGCTCCATTAACTCATCTAGCAGGTGGTACCCTCGAAAGGCATCACGGAACTCCTGCCAAGTCACTACGTGACCATCTGGCTGCATAGCAACATAGTTCTCCCACCATTCAGCAGCAGCACCTTCCAGAAAGTATGTCGCGAATATAACTCGATCATTGGGAGCAACATGTGTCGTGTCAATCTTACGCTCGATGGAACGGAGCCAATCATCGGCTTCAAGGGGCTCAGAAGAACATCGGAATACCGGTGGTTTGAGGAGGATGAAGTCTTGAATGCTCACAACCACATTGCAATGACGTGAGGTATTCTGCTCGATGAGCTCCAGAAGGCGTGTTTGATCACGTCGATTCTTCTCAGCTTCCATCATGATTTTCGCCGCAGAAGGCGGTGGTGGAGGTTCATCACCATTTTGATTCCGATCACGGTCTCGATTCCGAAGAACAGCACTACGAGTTCCACCTGACATCCTGTGTGATAAAAATCAACAATCAAAACAGGTTGTACGATGGAATCAAAGACAAGAACGACATGATGAAGACGGAAAGGATTATAATGTGAAGGCAATGACTCAAAGAAACACGGAACAAATCCGGCAGCATAACGACTACACCGGGATGGAAAACAAGAAAAACTCGAGAAGATGGGACAGAACTTCTTCAAGGAACTCAAAGACACAAAGACTCTGGACAACCACAACTGTCCTACGGCTACAAGGAAGCAATCAATAAGGTGTTCTAGTAAGACATAGATGAGCCTAGTCCTATCATCCCGTAGAAAAGATAAGGGTGACTCAGAACTCAGATCGATGAGGGTAAGGAGAAAAAGAAGCCTTACGTTGTTCCCTTTATACCCAAGTAACTATATAACTATAGAATGCTAGACTCGACTTCGACCAAGGGTTGAATAATCCTACAGACAGTTCTGCTCTGATACCAAGTCTGTCGGGACCCGGAATATGCGTATGTAATTCCAGTCACGATCCAATCACATGGAGAGCCGAGAGCCGTAGCCACTTGTCTAAGCAGACAAGGCCAAGCACATAACACTCTCGGAAAGCATCGAACGTGAGGGGCCTCCCATCCAGGCCGGATGATCAACTGAGATGGGTCCTCATCGTCCGCTCACAAGTCTAAATGCTTATGGGTGGTGAATCCCATACTCATAGACAAGTCGCCTCAACCATGTTATCGATTGAATCCTAACTCTTACATAGACTTACTCCAGCCCGATCACTCAGTCGGGGTCTAGGGCGGGCTCGGTCATACAAAAAAGTGTGCACGTGATAGAGTCACGAGCAATCGCATGGCGATGCCCCAAGCTGCGCACATCTAAGGTCCACTTGGTGTATAAAATACCGCCAGCCAGATCACAACTAAGGTCTCGAAAACCCATACTAAGACATGCATGTTATAAACATACACGCATCACACATGCCTAGTATGAACAGCAGGTATCATCGCATAACTCTACAAAGTACTTCTTTATTGACTTACACATAGAGCATACAAAGATCACATGTCTGTGATCAACATTACATCATACAACGGATGCAAATTAGGTCTAAGTATAGACAAGTTTAACAAATGGCTTAGAGAAGCCTTGTTCAACATACATGCCCTTCCACGAGGGACCAGACTGCTGTCTGGAACTATACTAACTTAGTCAACGTCGAGCTTCACAAAGGTGACTCCATCGGAGTCCGGGTTCTCATCTAAAACATAGAATAAGAAAACGTGAGTACAAAATCGTACTCAGCAAGACGTACATCAGAACTACACTACTCATGCTCAAGTTTCAAGGTAAAGGAGGTGGGGTTCAACATGTCGAAGTGTCAGCTTTGACTTGGCTAGACCTGTGCTACGAGTACCAGACTTGAGGTAAGAAGCATACACGAGTCCACTACCAAGTCTCCAACCAATACACCACTATGGATACTTCCTCGACTTCCCCACGAGGAAGCACGCCATAGCACTCACGCTTATCTTGCGAGTTTTATAAGTATCCATTCAAGTTGTCTATGATCAAGTAAAGGTCTCCAAGTAGTCCATAACCGCGGACACGGCTATTCGAATAGTTCATTAACCCTGCAGGGGTGTACATCTTCACACGCGTGTCATCGCTTATCGCCTCATTCTTTTCACCCTTCCAGAAGGTGTCGAACGTGGATGAAACCAAGGCACTACCCTCACATCACCTTCTCTAATCCAGGAGTCGACTACCTGAGTTTTTCACCGCTCGAGAGTCCGGCCGGTTCCACGAAACGGACTCATATAATGCAAGGGACCGAGACGCCACCTTTGACAGATGGTTTCACTGCCTCACAGTTCCATCCCACATAGCTATGGTTAAGTCAAATGGAAAGCCCGAATCTAGTGTGACTCCTGGACCGAATCGGGTACGTAAAGAGGCCAAACGGGGCTCCCATAAACCCTACATGTGGTCATACTCTTTGTCTTGGATCACAAAACAGGAACTCGGGGCCTAGGGCAGTGTTCAACGAGACAACCCACTGTGTACTCCTACACAGCCTCTCATCGTTCACTTTTGTTTAGGGTGGATTGACCAACACGTTATCATCAGCACCACTGTGTTCATTCCATCCCGACTCACAAACATAACATCCTCATTGTATCACTAAGCAGCAATAAGCAGTAACAGTTGCAGGGGCCACATGCTCATCATTCAACTCCTAGATCTACTAGGATTGTGGTTTGCTGAATACGGTGACAAAATGATAGGTCATGCATCGGAATGGGTTCAACTATGCGAAAGAACGTGTCTCGGTGATCTCCTAAACATGCATAAGCGAGACTAAGAGGGAAGTAGGATTTTATAGACATGATCAATGGGGTTTGCTTGCCTTGCTGACGATACACGGGTCTTAACGGTGGTCTTCTTCTTCGGGGGTGATCACCGTCTCGGAACGTCTGTCATCGGAGGCAATCATCAACAAGGGGGGACAACTTCGGAAGTAAAAATGCACATACACATGATAAGGTTGTCCATGATGTGAATGGTACTGGTTTGTAGCATATTCATCTTAATTGAAGTATATTGCATTTGAAACGCAAATTCAAACTTCAAATTCAAATTCAAATTATGCCATATGCATGTTTGCTACTGTTCACCCATTTTAAAATGGTCAAACATAAAAAAAATACATATTCTTAATCCTTGCATTTTTCTGATAATTTTTCATATATTATTTATTAAATTTGGAGTTAATATGAATTTTCTATGAATTTCCAAAGTTAATTCCTTTTTCTGACTTTTCTGCATTATTTTAAATCATTTAGCAATTTATTGCGTTAGCATGACGCAAGGCTGACGTCAGGGGGCCTCTGACGGCTGGGTCCCACTGGTCAGTGAGAGAGGGGGTTAATCCCTCTCTGTTTACACTAACAGGGTGGTTTAGGGGCTGGGGCCCATCTATCTGTGGGTGTGGGGTTAGTTTAGTGGGTGACTAGGCCCTAATGGCCGGGGCTCATCGGGATGTCGTCGCCGGCGACCTCTGGCACGGCGGAGGGGTCGCCGGAATGACCAAATGGTCAGAGCTTGGCTCGGGGGAACTAGAAAAACGAAGCCCGCGTGCTCCCGCATACGATGAAGCCATCAGGGGGTCTCCAGGGGCACGGGGGCGACGTCGGCGTCGACAAGTGCGGCGGCCGGAGCACTGGAGCGGGCGGGGCTACGCTACGGGTCACAGGGAGGAGCACGGGATGGGGTAAAAGAATGGTGAGCTCACCAGGAGCACGTTGGAGAGGTCGGGAGAGGCGGAGGAGCGACATAGGCGGCGAATCAATCACCGGGATTCCACGGCGGCCAGGAGATGGCGGTGACGATTGCGTCGTCCACGGGGCAGGCGGGCTTGATTCTATGCGCTGGAAGAAGAAGTCGGCGCCTGCGAGTCTGCTGGACACGGTATCTTGGCGAGAGGTCCTCGATGGCCACGGCTGCGCACGACGGCGAGCTCCGGCGTGCTCTTGGAGGTGACGAAAAAGACGAAGAATAGGACAGGGAGGAGGCGACGAGAGGGGGAAGTGGCAGGGGGCTTCGAGGGGGTCTCCGTGGCGCGAGAAGAAGGCTCGAGGGGGCCTCTAGACGTCTCTCGATGTTGAGGTGGCAACGGCGTGCTCCCAGGCTCCAGCGAGCAGCTTGGAGCCGCGGGGAGGAAGACGACCCGGGGCCAGGTGGGCTGGGCTGGGGAAAGGTAGGTGGGCCTTCGCCCTGGGCGACAGGTAAGCCCCTCCTCTTTCTGTTTTTGTTTTTCTTTTTCGGTAAATTTTGTTGAGCCTAGAATTAAATAGCTAGGCATTTTAGTAAAATGCCCAATATATTTTTAAAAACCCAAGTGACCAGTAGCAAGCCACTTTTAAGGTATGGGCATTTTTGAAATTCAAAACATTTGAATTTCAATTCAAATAGGGGTCAAATTTAATTTCCAGGGCACATTTTGAATTTTTGAATATTCCATGGGCATGGGAATGAACCCAAACCACTTTTAAAATGATCACCATCATTTATAGGAATTTTCTAAATATTCAAATGATTTTTGGAAAAAAGATTTTTATCTGGCCATTTGAATTAATTTCTCAGGGCTTTCTTTTCCCCATTTTGATTTTCTTTTGAAATTTTCACATGATGCAAAGGGGCACTCATACCCTAGCACTTACCTAACTTGGGGTTGTGACACTGAGTCTGATATCGAACTGAATATCACAAGGTAGAGGACTCGTGACTAGCATACAAGGTCAACCAAGAGGAATAACCTCGAGAACAGAAAGGTACAAGAGTGTCAGGCTTCGATCCTGTGAACTGTGGGTTATGGGTCCACATTGAATAAGAATGGTGGTGACAAACAATGCGGTCAAGTTGCAAGGTAAGTCAGAGAACAACTTGTTAGCTATGTCGGCAACAATGTCGGTACCAAGGGCGAGGGACAAAGAGAACTGTTTTCCTGCTCATTAAGACGAGGCGGACCAATTGGCAAAGTTCTTGTCAATCGGTGGTCACCGAAAGGCATCAACAATCGTAACAGGTTGTACGGACAAATTAGTACACCGAAGTGTTTACATAAGCAGAGAATTATCACTGCTCAGACGAGTTACCTCAGAAGAAAGATTAAACAGACCAATGGAAAGGAAAATGTAATTGTCTGATCAGACAGACCAATGGAAGGGAAAATGTAATGATACACAAGAATTCAGTGTATATCCTTCGCAAGGAAAGTAGAGCACGATATACACGACAAAGTTTGTATTGGCTTGGATTCAACGGAGGTTGTCGATGATAACACAAATCATCGAGGGGCAAGGATGGTATTTCTCACCCTGAATTTACTTTACACATGGAAGAAAGCAAATGTTGATGTTGATTACGACATATCTTGTTGAGGGGTTTCAAGAGAATGACATCGAATAGCAACGACAACAAACAAAGGTATTCGGTGTTCTCGGCTGACGACAACCCAGAACCATGGAGCCATGGAGTGGCTATGACAGGGAAAGATATTGCTTCATCAAAATTCGTAAGGCGTAGTGCAATGGAATGATATCCTCGAGGTACCAGGGGGTAAAACTCAAAGGTAGAACGAAAGATCACAGACGCAAGAAGAATTTCCACCAAGGGGACAATTACTTTTACAAGAAGCTTTCATGATAAGTTCTACATAGTATCCATGGGCATGAACACGAAGGTTCAGGGTCGACTCCCACTTCTTCAATGCAATACCTTGCAATTCACTTCTCGATTTCGATGAAGTTGTCGTGTTGGAATTTTATCTGGCGTAACACCAGTAGAGTATGACCCGTATAAAGTTTGGGTTCATACGGATTAGGGGAAGCATAGGGTTAACCCATCGGGGCATTTTAAGCCCATACAACAAACATCATAAGAGAGGGATACCAGTTCGAAAGCAGAAGGCTATCGACACTGAGTAGATGATATCATTCGCCAGAGGCATCTGATATCAGGGAAAATTCATGAATGACTTAGGGCACAAGGGGACGGTAGGTAGTAATCCACCAAAAGGTCAGGTGGGTGTATAAAGAGTCTGGTGTGAGTATCGGTACTCAACCATAAGAAGAAATAATGCAAAGACATCGGAGATAGAAGCATCTGAATAGTTTGATGCTGGAGTACAAAGGAATTACGATGTCCAAAAGACGGACAATCAAGGAAGGTTTGACACACCAAGATCTAGCTCAGGTCCGGAATGACGTCTGAGCCGAAAGAATGAATTCATAGGGTTAACCGATGACTGCGTGCAATCGCGCACACGATAATTCAACAGATCGGAATGGCAATGCCAAGGGAGGTCACCGAAGACCACAAGAAAAATGGGATTAATCATAGTGCGAGCAGGTAAGAAGAATCTCCAAAGAAGTAGGCTGCCGAGGATTGGCGCGAGATCGGATAGTATTTCAGAGTATTATGGGAATCACATGAACCACTGAGGATGAACGGATCCTCGATAAAAGTGAGGAATTATCCACAGGGTGAAAAGAAGCTGCAAGGTAGTAGGCTCAAAGTATTCCTGAAACAGCGGAAAGTATTTCGATGCATCTTGTGAACACAAGAGCAACTGGGATTGAATGGATAAACGTAAGGTGTATGTGGTTATACTTACGGACTTATCGGTGGCAGGGTATTGTAAAGGTGATCGACACATATGGTCTCAGGAATTTTATCTGATAGTAATCTTTGAAATCTTCTCGTAAAGCAAGCGATCATCTGTAATGAGGGGCTCTCTGAGAGGAAGTAGTCACGAGAACCTAATGTGAGAGTTAGAAAAATCTTTAACCCGAAAGAGAAGAGAGATCAGAGTCCCAGAGTAAGGGTACAGAGAAAAAGATCCTAATACCACCCATTTTGTGACGTGGGCCGATAAGCCACACGACACTGTTAGTAAAGTAGTTTTGCAAAGACTAGACTCGACTTCGACCAAGGAGTTGGAAGGGGGTTACCTACAGGCAGTCGGCTCTGATACCAACTTGTGACGCCCCCAAAATCAGACCGTGTACAGTAATCATACACGCAAGGTACAAGATCGAGATCAGGGACTCACGTTAAGATATCACAACACAACTCTACAAATAAAAATAATACAAGCTTTTTAATACAAGCCAGGGGCCACGAGGGCTCGAATACAACAACTCGAGAGCACAAAGTTAGCGGAACCAATAGTATCTGAGTACAGACACAAGGTACACATGATCTACCTTAAGAAGGCTAGTACCAAAAACAAAAATGATCGAAAAGGCGAGGCCTCCTGCATGGGAACCTCCAAACTACTCCTGGTCAACGAGGAACTCGACATCGTAGAAGGCATCGGGGATCTTCATGTTGCGGTGGTCGGCAATGGGGATCTCCTGCTCCTGGAATCCAACGTCGACTGCAGCGGCCGATCAGGAAAAACAAAAAGGGGGAAATAAAGCAAGGGTGAGTATCTAGCATACCCGCGAGTCTTACGTCCGGTACTAAGCATTTATGCATTTGTATCATATGGAAAGGGGAGGCTGTAAATAGTGGACTGCAAGGTAGAAATCAGAATAAGGATGAGAAGCTAGGCCTATTGAAGACTAGCATCTTCCGACGAGTCTTGCAGCAAAAGAAGAGAACAGCCAACAGTTCATATAAAGCATAAAGTAACAATGAAGCAGAAATTGCTGCAGCATTGTATAATAGTAAGTTGTAATATTTAACAATAATAAATGCCACCGAGTTCCCCTCCTCGACTTCCATGCGAGGAAGAAGACCCTAAACCATACAGTTTAATAGTATTAGTTTGTAGTAGTAGGATTCGGCTTCAGCATAAAGCGTCATGTTACCGTGGAGATGGCTATTCGAATAGATTAAACTCCCTGCAGGGGTCCACTAATGTTCAGCCTGCACGCTCGGATCTCCAGAGTGCCATACACCTTGTTAGGGAATGCCCCACCGAGGCTATCCAACACATCACAGCCATCCTAGGCTCAGCAGAGAGGCCATCCGCCGGACTATATCCAATGCGCTCAGGGGTCTAGGTCCCTCCCCCTTCCACGCTCCTTCACGGCACAAGACTGGCCGGTGAAGCAAAAGAAAATCCAAATACACCTGCTGCAGCAAAGAAGAAAACACCGCTTCCCAACAATCAGCCCGTGGTACTTCTAACGTCTGAAGAGCTTTCGGACGAAACCACGACGCGGAGGGCCCACACTGTGATCCCATGTGTAGGTAGTGCATACAGACCAACGGGCCTCACAAGTCATCCACCGAACCATTTAGCATTTTAATATTATCCCGCAGACAACCATTATCGATGTCTGACTAACAACACAACGGACAACGAACAACAACAAGGACCACCAGTAACGTCGGGGCCTGCCCTGTCCTCCCGTCAAAGCACGCGGTTACCAACAAGGTGAACCGTCTCCTTACCTTGTCTCGCGTGTGCTCTTGGTAGAGCTCAACTTTACGTGGTTTGGTAACTCCCGCGAGATACGAGCAGGGGCCAAGCACGCCAGTAACGTCGGTCGTACCCTGATACGGTGAGGATAGATCTCACTCCTCGTTGGTTACCCCAAGTGGAAGGTGAGATGTAGCGTAGCAGCAGATTTACCCTATGTAGAGGATAGGGTTAGTCTCCTGTAGGACTCGCAGATATACAAGAAGGTGGTAAAGTGAACAATGGCGCCAATATTGCTAACTTCACCTGGACCTGCACAAAGATACAAATAACTTTGCTCCCAACGAGAACAGAGGAGTTGTTAATTCCTCCGGCCTTGCTATTTACAAGCAAGAGATAATGATAGTGGCAACTGAAAGTAAAGACTGAAAGTAAATTGAGGGTGTAAACAATGATACCAAGATGGACCGGGGTCACGTGATTTTCAATAGTGATGTCTCTCTTTCAAATGATGATAAAAGTGCTAGCGAGGTAAACAAATCACAGTTGGGTAATTGACAGGATTATGAAGGCACCGCAATGCTAACTATGATGCAAAGAAAGAAAGGGCTCAAAAGAAATGGGCAGTACGCCAAGGTAAGTAGACCGAAATCCAACTGCATCTACTACGAAGCATCCACCTTCAGATATCTATCCAGAAAATCTCGCTGGTATTAAGTTGCGAATCCCACCCAAAGTGTAAACTCAAAGCAACAGACAACTGCATTAAAAGAACTTTGCGTAAAGTAAACAATCCTTGCATCCGCGGATACAAGCACCGTTGTTTTATCCCTGGTGGCAACAGCACATCCCCTAGTCTCATGTTTCTGTCACTCAAGCTAGACATCAAGGGGATGAACCCACAATCAAGCATAACACTCCCTCTTGGAGTTGCAATAAATCACTTGGCCAAAGTAAAATACGGCAACGGACAACATGCAAGAATTTACTCAAGAACAAAATATAAAAGAGAAGAACCAAATATATTACTCATCACAATCTGAACATAGTCTCATAATCCATCAGATCCCAACGAACTCAACATAGCAACGGAAAAAAATTACAAAGGTGCCTCGATCATGTGAGGCAGCTGACGAGGTCTCGAAAGTGGAAGCACAAAGAGGGGAGAGATAGATCACATAGCTACTGGTCACGGACCCATGGTCCAAGGGAAACTACTCACGGTACATACGGGAGGCGTCCATGGCTATGGATGGTCTCCCGAAGGGGGTAGCTTCTCCCGGCAGGGTGCCGGAGCAGCTTCTCCAGGCAGCCCCGATCTTGAAACGGCGGCGGAGGCGTTACAGAGGCGAGATCACGGGAAAGAGATCGATATTAGGGGTTTCCACCCCGTGGGGTAAATATAGGCGAAGGGGGGCACCGAGAGGGGCCACAGGGCAGCCAGGAGGCTCCCTGGCGCGGCCTAGGGTGGGGCCGCTCCAGGGACCCTTCTGGAGTCCCTATGGTTGCCCCCCTTCCTTCGTTTGGTGTTTCCGGAAGCTTCCGTGTTGCTGATTTTTTTATCTGATTTTTCCGGATTTTTTGGAGCACTTTTAATGGCCGGAAAACCTGAAATACAAAAACAGCAGAAACCACTAGCCAGGTACAAGTCAAACTGATCCACTCCCTTTCGATATTTTGAGCACTCATGCAATGGATGAGCGTGAGGAAGAAAGTTCACACCTAAAAGGCGAAACAGAAAGAAGGTGGAGGAAGAAGAAAAAAAGGTGTGAAAGGCTCACATCAATGAGGACAATCATAGGCGAGAGAAGGCCATATGATAGGTATGATGTGAGGAGTAGGGATTGCCATGCAACGGATGCACATGTGAGCTAAAGCTCTCCAAGGGAACTAGTGGGGGTGCATCTAACTTGCTTGCTCAAGAAGACCTAGAGCTCGTTTGAGGAGGCTCATCATTGGAATATACAAGACAAGTTCTATAGTGTGAAGGTCCCCACATAGCTATATGCATGATGATGATCTCTATGGAGTACAAGGGATAGAGGATGAAGTACTAGTGTGGATCTCTCAAAAGGAATAGTAGTGTGCCCCCTTCTCTCTTTTAATTTTTATTTTTCTCTTTTTTCTATTTTTTTGTATTTTTTTGGTGTCCTCATGGCTCTTTCTATTTAACTCTCATTTGTCCTCTTTGGGATCTTTTGATTTTGTCCTCTTTGGGATATTTTCCTCACTTTAGGGGCAACACTCTATATTTTACAAGAATATAGGAGATCTTTCACACTTTACAAAGGTACTCACATAAAGAAGATATAACTATCATGATGCAAATGTATGACATGAGGATCAAGTCATGAGGAGATGGATGTTGCATGGCGATGTATCTCGGAAAGGCTATGGAAATGCCTTGTAGGTAGGTATGGTGGCTGTTTTGAGGAAAGATATAAGGAGGTTTATGATGACAGAGCGTATCGTGCCAAGGGTTTGGATGCACCGGCGAAGTATGCGCCAACTCTCAAGGTGAGAAAGGGCAATGCACGATACCGAAGAGGCTAGAAAAATTATAGGTGGGTGGAAGTGTCAACTTTCGAATACTCACATTAGTCCGAAGAACTCATGCACTTATTATCGGTAACTCTCAATCTAATCAGGAGGTTCACAAAGAGACAAGTACCCCGAGGAGGAGTGTATGGGGGTTTGGTTTTCCTTGCGCATCCTCGACTCATGGTACGTGAGTGTTCTCTAATATTCGAACCCTCCAGAGGTTAGTGATTCATCTAGTAGCTAGAGTTCTAAACAGAGGTTTTTGGTTTTCGAAAAACACACGGATTGCCCAAAATACGACATCTATAACTAATAGGCTCGAGCTCTTGACACCAAAATTTCAAACATTACTCTAGTCAATACCTCAAAACTATTGCAAGTTACTACTACAAAGAGAACAACAACTTCAACTACCTACTTCTAGTCAAGACACAAAACTCAGTGCAACAGGCAAACTCTCTAACAAGATAAAACATGCAACCTATAGAAAGTTCAACCTAAAACAAAAGAAGAGCTCTAGACAAACTAAAGCACTACAACTAAACAGAGCAGCAACTAAGAAAAAGAAAAAGAACAACTCACAGCTAAAAAGAATAAGCATGCAAATCCTATGAGGAGTTCTAGTTCAAGCAGAGCGTGTAACTCTCCCACAAAAAAGACTAAGTTGGGGTCTAACTTGTTACTACAGCAAACAAAGCAAAAACAAACCTAAAAAAATTAAAGAGCGAGACGCTCCAAGCATAGCACACAACGCATGAAGTGATAAAAATATAGTGTAACGAGAGACGAAATGATAATTGTTCATGAAGAAGGGGATGCACGGGGGCATCCCCAAGCTTAGACACTTGAGTCTCCTTGAATATTTATTGGGGGTGCACATGGGCATCCCCAAGCTTGAGCGTTTGACACTCCAGGATCTTCTTTCATCATCTTCCATCGCACACTTGAAAGCTCCATTCATACATAACTCATTGTAGACTGATTAGAGAGGTTAGTATCCTAATAAAGTAATTTTTTCTCTACTGCAAATAAAGATAATCTTGAAGAGCTACTGTTTCCCAAGATTTCCAAAAAGTTTTTGCAAAGAAAAAGCAAGCTTAAGGTTTGCAAAAGTAAAGAGAGACAAAATGTGGCAGAATCTGTGGAAAACAGAACAGCAGGTAGAAACGAATTTTTTTAGGGATACTTATGCAACTCAAATCAAAAAACTCAGAACATACGCAAGTTTCGTAATTGTATAGAGCACGCTTTGTAAAAATTTCAGCTCAAAAAGAGGAACTGGGATTTTTCTCTGATATTTCTAGTCACGAGGACATAATCTGTTTTCTGGACAGCATGTCACAACTTTCACTTCCCTTGTCGTATGAGGCTAAACTTGGCACAAAGCTTGAAAATTAAAGATACAATGATGTTGCTACAGTAGTAACAATCATCAAGACCACTAAGAACAGAAGAAAAGCATAAAGAAAAACCTAAATTCGTTGCAGGCTGCCTCCCGAAAGCGCTTCTTTAAAGCCATTAGCTAGGCTTAAAGAAAAATACCAAGTTGTATCCATTGAACCATCATCACGATAATCAAAAAGCTCATCAATAGTACAACTAATCTTAATAGGTTTCTCAAATAAAGGACGAATGAAAATTCTTCTTGGAATAAAATCAAAAGGAGGGAAATCAATTGGAGTTTCATTAAAGTTAAAGATAGGTGTCTCCTCCAAAGTTTTCGCCGTTTCAACTCTCTTGGCAATGAGTGTGTTTGTTTTAGCTCGAGGAACCTTGGGGACGTAAACGAACTTAGGTTCCTTCTTTGCCGGAGTTTCATCCTTTTTGGTTTTGATTGAGGAAAATGTAGTTCCTAGAGTTTCAATAACTTCCTCAATTTTTTCTATCCTAGAAGACTTCTCATCAAGGGATTTGATAGTCTCCAAAGTTTTGATAATTTTCTGCATGGAGTTATCTAACCTATTCAAATTCCCTTGAATCTTACGATCCAACTCATTCACCCTATCGATACTTGGCATCTCTCGCTCTATTTTTTAAGTTTTCTCATAATGTGAGCTAAAGTAATGTCCTCCTTAATACTAACAACTGGGAGACTTCCAACAAGATTTTCAATAACATTAAGGGTTTCCCAAACTGGGGCCTCTATGAAGTTCCCATTGATAGCAGTGTCTAAAAGAAACCTATTCCCAGAAGTGATCCCAACATAAACATTTCTAAGCAAGATAGTAGTGGATTGCTTCTTGGTGGCTCTTTTTTGAGAATCATTAATTCTATACCAAGCATCTTTCAAACTTTCACCACCCCTTTGAGTAAAGGTAAGTACTTCTGCCTCACCAAAGGCAAAAGGACCAGTCATAGGGGTAACTACTGACAAGGTAACATGTATTTTTGGTCTTTTTGATGAGGGACACAAAGGTAAAAACTGAAAGGTAAACTAACAAGACTAAAAAGCAAGGATTAAAGATAGTGTGCAACTCCCCTATCTTGTATACTGGAGTCCCCGGCAACGGCGCCAGAAATTGGCTTGATACGGTGAGGATAGATCTCACTCCTCGTTGGTTACCCCAAGTGGAAGGTGAGATGTAGCGTAGCAGCAAATTTTCCCTATGTAGAGGATAGGGTTTGTCTCCAGTAGAACTCGCAGAGATACAAGAAGGTGGTAAAGTGAACAATGGCGCCGTTATTGCTAACTTCCCCTGGACCTGCACACAGATACAAATAACTTTGCTCCCAACGAGTACAGAGGAGTTGTCAATTCCTCCGGCCTTGTTGTTTACAAAGGATCAACGCAAGAGATACTGATAGTGGCAACTGAAAGTAAAGACTAAAAGTAAATTGAGGGTGTAAACAATGATATGAAGATGGACCGGGGTCACGTGATTTTCACTAGTGATGTCTCTCTCCCAAAAGATGATAAAAGTGCTAGCGAGGTAAACAAATCACGGTTGGGAAATTGACAGGATTATGAAGGCACCGCAATGCTAACTATGCTGCAAAGAAAGGAAGGGCTCAAAAGCAATGGGCAGTACGCCAAGGTAAGTAGACCGAAATCCAACTGCATCTACTACGAATCATCCACCTTGAGATATCTATCCAGAACATCTCGCTGGTATTAAGTTTCGAATCCCACCCAAAGTGCAAACTCAAAGCAACAGACAACTGCATTAAAAGAACTTTGCGTAAAGTAAACAATCCTTGCATCCGCGGATACAAGCACCGTTGTTTTATCCCTGGTGGCAACAACACATCCCCTAGTCTCATGTTTCTGTCACTCAAGCTAGACATCAAGGGGATGAACCCACAATCAAGCATAACGCTCCCTCTTGGAGTTGCAATAAATCACTTGGCCAAAGTAAAATACGGCAACGGAGAACATGCAAGAATTTACTCAAGAACAAAATATAAAAGAGAAGAACCAAATATATTACTCATCACAATCTGAACATAGTCTCATAATCCATCAGATCCCAACAAACTCAGCATAGCAACGGCAGAAAATTACAAAGGTGCCTCGATCATGTGAGGCAGCTCACGAGGTCTCGAAAGTGGAAGCACAAAGAGGGGAGAGATAGATCACATAGCTACTGGTCACGGACCCATGGTCCAAGGGAAACTACTCACGGTACATACGGGAGGCGTCCATGGCTATGGATGGTCTCCCGGAGGGGGTAGCTTCTCCCGGAAGGGTGCCGGAGCAGCTTCTCCAGGCAGCCCCGATCTTGAAACGGCGGCGGAGGCGTTACAGAGGCGAGATCACGGGAAAGAGATCGATATTAGGGGTTTCCACCCCGTGGGGTAAATATAGGCGAAGGGGGGCACCGAGAGGGGCCACAGGGCAGCCAGGAGGCTCCCTGGCGCGGCCTAGGGTGGGGCCACGCCAGGGACCCTTCTGGAGTCCCTATGGTGGCCCCCCTTCCTTCGTTTGGTGTTTCCGGAAGCTTCCGTGTTGCTGATTTTTTTATCTGATTTTTCCGGATTTTTTGGAGCACTTTTAATGGCCGGAAAACCTGAAATACAAAAACAGCAGAAAACAGCAACTGGCAGCTGGGTGCACTGGGTTAATAGATTGGCCCAAGTATGCTTAAAAGTGTATGAAAGTTCAATCAAAACATGGAAAAGTCACACAAAACATGCATGGAGAAAGCAGAAATTATAGATACGTTTGGGACGTATCATACCCTCCTTGTCGTTCCTGACGCAATACAGCTCGTGGGCGCCGTTGGGTCGCCCGACTCTTACCTTTAAGGACAACCGTTTCTCAGGTACCTAGAGCGGCTATACAAAGTCCGCAACGAGTGGAGTACAAGGATTACTGCTTGATAGCTCACACTTGATGGTGGCTCGGCAGAGCCGAGCTAGGGGGCCTTAGGCGGTGTTTGCATTGTACCGTACCTGTTACAGTTAATATATTGTTCCACGTTCACTCTCCGGAGTGATCACGGCCTGCTATCTAATCCTAGTTGACTAACAAAGCGCAGGGCTCACTGCTGAATAATGCATAATTATAATAGGCAGCATAGGATAAAGGAAGGTACATCAAGGGGCGACAAATATAGGCTATGCAATTGAATAGGATTGTAACATAGCAGCAGCAGTAACAATGCCTAGTGCAAGAAATTTATGGAAAAGATAGGTGATATCTAGGGAAGGAAAATGGCTCTGCTTGCCTGGAAGCTCGGCGGTAGAGGCACGGTCGTCGTCGACGTAGTCGATCACAGGGGCATCGGCAGCGGTCGTCGGGACTACCGGACAATAAGAGAGGGGGAAGAAACAATAAATACATGGAAATAAAGCAATAAAAATTCATGACATGGTAATACGCAGTGTTAGTGGTGAATTAACGCGGTGCTACACGTTGCAGACGAAACGAGAACTTAACCGGTAATTTTGCTGGCTCCGGGCGATTATCGGACAATGCAATCAGAGGGGGAATGTCCCGTGTTCGGTATGTTAGAGGGGATGGTGGGTGTATGGGTAGCATATCCGTATTCGTTGTATTTTTCTAATCAACTTTCATGTATAAAGTTTTCCCTTTGATTTACGGTATAAAAGATATTAATTTTTGAAGTTTAAATCAATTTTAAAGTATTTCCTGGATTTCTTTTATTAATAAAATAGCAACATTATCCACAAGTAGTTGGCTGGTGAAACCTGACAAGTGGGACCTACTGACCAGTGGGTCCCACATGTCAGCCTCACATATAATAAAAAAATTTGAACTATATTTTAAATAATAAAACAGGAGAGGTGGCCCACATTTCATACACTATACAATTAAATCAGATAAATTTAACTAAATACCCAGAAGGGCCCACATGTCGTTGACATATATTAACTTAATTGTTTTTTATTCAATTTAACAAAGAGTTATATTGGGTGGGGCCAACTGTAATAGACTGGGGGTGATATCCTAATGATGATTAACCCCACTAATCTAATCTGGGGGGGTGGCCCACTGGACAGAGAGCCAGCCCACGGCTTATCCCGAGCTCGCCGACGACGAGCTACAGGGCAAGGCGGCGGCGACCAAGCCCTCTGGTTGAGTATCCATTGGGCGCGCGAACAGCACCTACGGGATCCCAGTGATGTGCCGCACCCAGCCATGCCACCTGCGCACGCTAAGGCAAACCAGGGCGATGGTTGCGTCGGGCTGGGCGGCGGCCGGAGCGCTGCTCCGCGGGAATGGCGACAAAGCGCAAAAACAAGGAGCACGGCGAGAGGCAAGACGAAGCGGAGCTCACAATGGTGGGGTTTCCGAGCTCAAGGAGGCGCACGGGGGCGCGAGGCCGAAGCAATCGACCGCGAGATGCGCGGCGGCCGTCGGGAGTTGCAGCTCGAATTCGTGGCGTGCAGCGTGTGCTGGCGGCGATTGGTGGCCTGAGATGACGAAGACAACGGAGGGGCACATTCCGGACAAATTTGCGCGGTCCGGGGTCGTCGTTGGCCGCGTGGACGCTGGCGGCGCGACCACGGGGAGCACGGGCGAATCGCGGGAGAGGAGAGCGACGGTGCGATGGCGATACAGGGGGGCGGCTAGGGTTCGCAGGGCCAGAGGGGTCGGGGACGACATCTTAACCCCGTCGACGGTCGTGGGATGGCCGCCACGGCGGCACGACGCGGGTGATCGGCGTGGATGGCCTCCACGGCTCCACTGTGAGCAGTGGGAGGAGGGAGACAAGTGGGGAAGCTGGGCCCGGGGTGGGCCTAGTTGGTGGTTTCCCCTGGGCGCTAGATAGGAATTTTCCTATTTAGCTTTCTTTTACATTTTTCTCTTCTGTTTCTATTTTATTTAGCCTTCAAATAATTTTTGTAAAATAGCTGACCAACTCTAATATTACTGTTACCCAATATAAAGATGCCACAAAAAGTTTGGGCACACTACAAATTCTGTTACATATGGTTATTTATTTTAAAGAATTAAATGGTGTTGATTAACCACTATTTTAATTCCTTTTATTTATTTAACATTTTAGCAAATGTTCATTTCAACTTTTGTGATGACCTACTGGTTATTAGGCATTTAATAAAATTGGTTGCATAATTTTTGGTTAAGGTTTATTTTCCACTTTATTGTTAATTCCATCCAAAGGGAATTCTGAATTGTGATTTGAATCAAGGTGATCAATGCACGGTTAATCACAGGGACATGGTAGTAATCAAAAGTGATTACTGTAGTGTGACACTCAGGGTGTTACAGGTTATACCTAAAAAGAGAAGATTTCTTCGATACCTACTCACCTGTGGCTAGACTGACAACCATTCGGGTGTTCCTCTTGTTGTCTGCCTCGCTGATACGTCTCAAACGTATCTTCTTTTCCAAACACTTTTGCTATTGTTTTGGCTTAATTCTTGCATAATTTGGACGAAACTAACCCGGACTGACGCTGTTTTCAGCAGAGCTACCAGTGCTGTTTTATATTGTGCAGGTTTCTGGATATTTAGGTACGCTGGAAAAATCTACAAAAATTATATAAAAAATCAGCGTTCTCGAAGCTTCGATGATGCCAAAGGGGGGCCACAGAGCAGCCAGGGGGCACCCAGAAGGGTGTGGGGCGCGGACCAGCCCCTGGCCGCACCACCTGCCCTCCTGGGTGGGTCCCACACCCCCTGGTGCCCTACCGTCGCCCTATTTTTACCCCCCGCGAGGAAACTCCAGAACATAAGTCGCTTTTCCAATATAAGTCGTGGAGCCGTCGCCACCCTTTGTTCTTCTCCGGGAGAGCTAATCTGGAGGCTGCTTTGGCATCCGGTGAGGGGAAATCATCGCCATCGTCATCATCATCGCCTCTCCATCACCCCTCCATGACTTCTTCTCTCATGTGTGAGTAATTCCCTGCTGTAGGCAAAGGGGGCAGTAGGGATTGGATGAATTAGATCATGTAATAGTTCATCAGATTGTTGGGGGGCATGTTGCCTATCATCTACTTGGTGTTTATCATCTCTGTTACAACTTGTTGCTCTTAATTCTTGTCACTTTGGGCCCGAGTGCCATGATTTCAGATCTGATCACCCTTTTGTTTCTTGAGTTTGAGGTGTTCTTGATCCTATCTATGAGTTGTATGCACCTATTATAGTCTGGAGCCGGCGATCCCAGTGGTGACAGCTTGGGACACCAAAAGGGATGGACTATAATTTGAGGATTTCGTGTATCCATGAAGTGTTAATGCTTTGTTCCGGTGCTCTTTGACAGGAGTACCTTAATCTCCCTAAGTTCCTTTTGGCCCTGTTCGTAGCGGGAGGGTAGGACAAAAGATGTTGTGCAAAGTTCTTATTGCAAGCACGTACAACTACCTTGGGATACATGCCTGATGTTTGATATTTGCCTAGATGATACTTTCTTTTCTGTGAGCCTTGCCCGTGTTAGAATCTATTACTTGTTTGTTCTAATCCAAGCAGCGCCCAACCATCCATCTCCCTAGCCTACAGTGTTTCTTTCCGCTGGTTATTAGTTGTTTACTTTCGTTGTATTACTTTTGATGTTTCACCACCACTATCACCACTATTATCACCCACACTACCACTACCATATTACCGTTGTTACTAATACTTTTGTGCAAGCAAGTGTTTATTTCAGGTGCGGTTGAACTGACAACTCAATTGTCAAAGCCTGTACGTATTCTTTGTGTCCCCAAGTGTCGAATCAATAAATTGGGTTATCTTGCCTGCGAAGACTATCTTGATCCCCTACAGTTGAGGGTTATCAAGTACTGTTTTCTGGCGCCGTTGCCGGGGACCATAGCTTTATTTACAGGTGTACTTGAAGTATCCTGCCTACTGCACGTTATCCACTATGGTTAAGAAAGGAGACCCCAAGGTTCCGATCTACCATCATGTACGAGACGAGGTACTACTCTTAGCACTAGTGCTAAACTTGATTCACCTTCAGTTATGAGTAAGTTTGATTCACCTCAGTTACATGCTACTTCTGCCGAGTCTGGCAATATGTCAGACACTTTTGATGATGCTTCTACTACCTTTGAGACTACTAGTTCACTTGGTTCTTTTATTGAAGAACAGATTGTTGCTGCTGCCCGATTCTCAGGAGTTGAAATTCCTGTTACCAAAACGCCTATTGGAAAAATTCATGATCTTACTGGCCTGAAGGAGAAACTCCTTGAGGACGATTATGTTATACTTGATGATGATTTATGCAGGTAGCTTAATGAATGTGCTGATTCCGACCCTGCTGCTATAAAGAAGTTGCTAGCAAAGCACTCCTTGAAGAACAAGTTTACTCCTGATCCTACTTTTTCTACGTCTCCTATATGCATCACTGATCCTGATTATGATTTCTCTGTTGACCTTTCACTTATATCCACAGTTGAAGCTGATCCCTTTTATGGCAGAGAAAATGATGATGCTATCGAGCACCTGACCAAACTCACTGAGTTGGGTAGCTTGTTTACTACTGATGAAAGGATCCGGAACTTTTATGTGACCAAGCTTCTTCCTTTTTCTTTTTAAGGAGATGCTAGAGCATGGTATGATGCACTACCGTGTGGTTCCATTCGAAGTCCTCAAGATATGTCTATATCTTTCGTTGATAAGTATTTTCCTTCTCATATGCAACATGCTGCTTTACAAAGAATTTATAACTTTAAACAGTTGCAGGATGAGCATCTCCCTAAAGCTTGGGGGAGGTTTTGTAGTTTGCTGAAGGCTAGACCGGGACATGAGATCCCTAAGAATGAATTACTTGATATATTTTATGCTGGTCTAACCGATAAATCTAAATCATATCTAGATAGTTGTGCTGGTTGTGTTTTCAGGCAAAGAACACCGGACGATGCAGAAGAATTGATGGGAAAGATTGCCAAAAACCACGAGGATTGGTCCGTCCCTGAACCACCTCCACCACCAAAGAAGAGGGGCATGCTTGTCCTAAGCCCCGAAGATATGCAAGAAGCAAAGAAGTCTATAAAAGAGAAAGGTATTAAAGCTAAAGACGTGAAAAATCTACCTCCAATTGAGAAGTTGTGTGAGCCTACCACTCACCCACCTATGGTAGAGGTACACTCTCTTTTAGATTTCAATGCAAGTGACATTCCTAAAGTTAAGCCTCCTGACCAATGTTTAGATGAGCTTGATAATTTTATTATGAAACAGAGTCACTTCAATGAGAAGATACAAGGTCGGTTGCATGATAATACTCTTGCTATCAAAAGTTTGCTTGATGTTCTAGGAAGAATAGTTAATGATGTTAAATGTCTTGTGAAGCATTTTCATATGGTTCAAACTCAACTTGAACAAATTTCTAATGTGCAAAAAGATTTGCTTGCTAACAATGCCAAACAGGACAATTTACATGCTTATGGTATAAAGACCCGGGGTGGAGCACACACCCAGGACCCTCTCTATCCAGAAGGGCATCCGAAGAGGATCGAGCAAGATTCTCAAGTGTAGGAAGAAGAGATTGTTAGCTCTCCAAAGAAGAAGAAGAAGAAAAATAAACACAAGGTAGCTGAAAATTCCAATGATCCTATAGAATAAGAAGAAGAACATGTTTTTGATCCAAACAACATATCTACCTCCGATGCTGAGACTGAAGACGGTGCTGAACCCGAAAAAGATACTGAAAAGAATGATCCACCTGAGGTTCGAGAAGAAGAAGCACCTGATAAGCGCAAGAAGTACAATAGAAAAGACTTCCTTTCAAGGAGACACGGGAAGGAACGAGAACCATGGGTACAGAAATCCATGCCCTTTCCAGGCAAGTCCGTTAAAACCAAAGAAGAAGAGCACTACAACAAGTTTTGTGAGTGGATGAAACCTCTTTTTCTTCAAATTCCTTTGACTGATGCTATTAAGTTGCCTCCTTACTCTAAATATATGAAAGATATTGTTACTAATAAAAGAAAAGTTCCTAATGAGGCAATATCTACTATGCTTGCTAACTACTCTTTCAATGGCAAGATTCCTGAGAAGCTTTGTGATCCAGGTATACCCACCATTCCTTGCTCCATAAAGAATAATTATGTTAGAACTGCCTTATGTGATCTTGGTGAAGGAGTGAGTGTTATGCCATTTTCTCTCTACAAAAGGCTTTGTTTAGAGAAACTAATTCCTACAGATATCTCTCTTCAGATGGCCGACAAGTCCACGGCCGTCTCGATCGGTATTTGTGAGGATGTTCCTGTTGAAGTTGCCAATTGCTTAATACTTACTGATTTTTTTGTGCTTGACATGCCCGAGGATGGGAGCATGTCCATTATTCTTGATAGACCTTTTCTTAACACCGCAGGTTCCATTATTGATTGCAATAAAGGGAAGGTTACCTTCAACGTGAATGACAAAGAATACACGGTGTATTTTCCAAAAAAGTTCGACAAAAGGGATGGCCTTAAATCCATTGAGAATATCGAGACCGTGAAGATTGGAGAATGGGATTTTCCACTACATGTATACCACAAATACAAAACAATTATGGTAGGGACAATGTCCATCAAAGTGAGGGTGCAATGATCGCTTCATAAGAGGCGAGACTTTCTGCTCTATATATCGCCGGTTTGTTGGTAAGACTTGATCAACCTTGCTAACTAGCATGTTTTATATAGGTAAAAAGCTGAGCTTTTTATGTTTTCATTTCCTTTAGCTTTTATTCTCCTTGTTGTACCTAAGTTTTTGTGTTTAAAGCTTCACTTTCTCTAACTTTTGCCCCAAGATTCACGATTTCTTTTTGCAGCTTTTTGAAGTTTGAAAAATTCTCCACAATGAAGTTGTCCAGAAAATTCCAGAAAATTCAAAATAAAATTTTCCAGGTAAAATCCATCGGGGAGCACCTGAGGCTGACCAGGGGGGTCCACCCCTGGCCCAGGAGGCCAGGTGGCGCAGCCCAGCCCCTGGCCTCGTCACACACCCTCCTGGGGCCCATAGGCACCTCATGCTGGCATCTCTTCTTCCACTCTCTCTCTATCACCCCAAAAACTCGTGTTCTTGCTCTAGTTTTGTGTTCTTGCTGTTCTTGAGCATGGAACTTCGATCTCCCTCTATAGCCACTCGTTTGAGCTGAAATTTGGAACAAATACTCCTTGGTATGTGACTCCCTCACCCCTCCAATTAGTTTTCTAGTTGGTGGCTTCATTAGTGAGTATTTAGTAGTTCTTGGTGTTGTTTAGTTGAGCTTAAATGTTTGTGTAGAAATTTATTTTCCAAGTTTTGTTGCTAGTTTGAGCCTTGGTAAAGTAAGTAGAATGTTTTGCCCAAACTATTTTTGCTTAAACCTTCATTTGTGTGATTTGTCAAAAATTTCAGAAATGGATAGGCTAGGAAGATGGCTTGGGAAGAAGAAACCCGAGCGCTCTAGCCGTGTTACGTGGTCCACAGCTTCACCTTCAACTACGAGGGTGAGCTACAATGAAGAAATCGTACCATTGGAGCTGTTGGATGCATCACCCGCAAAGGCCATGGCATTTCCATGGAGAGATTTCATGGCGGATGCCGGCATACAGGAGGAGTTCGACGCCCTGTGTGCCAGAGCAGGTTTGACACGGCTTGTGACGAGAAGTGTGCCACAGTATGAAACTCTCACTGCTATATTTATTAACAGTTTCAGATTCTATCCTGAAAGTGATGTTGTCGTATTTCAGAATTATGAAACGTTACTAACCATGCCTATGAGTACCTTTTGTGAAGCTTTAGTTTTGCCCGACAGAGGAGAGAAGAGGAGGAAAAATTCTCAAACTGCTGCACTCAAGACCCTTCTCGACTCGTTGTGCAACACTGAAGTGAGGAACACTAACCGTCAGAAGATCTCCAATATTTTGTTTCCTCATCTAAGGTATTTCGTGTATTATATTTCTAGAGGGGTGTTGGCTCGAGACAACACGAGTAGCACTTCTTGGCCTGATACTGCTATCATGGCGAACACCCTCTCAGGGAATCACGAGTATCATGTGGGAACACTGATTGCTAGACGCCTTGCTGCTAATAGCAACAAGGGTGGTCTCTTTGGTGGCGTCTATGCCACACTTCTTTTGCAGTTTCTCGAAGGAAAACCGCGCCCAGATGATACACTTTTTCCTTTTGTTAGTCTTGATTTAGTTGCCATGAAGATGCATTTCTTTGTTACTAGGGCCTCTGACCGATATGCACTTGATGATATTTTGCGGTTTGAGGGCGATGTGGAGCGATCATCCGTCTACCTGCACCACTTGTTTGATTTTCCTCGCAGGAACGGATACATCTTTTCAAATACCCAATTTGATGAGATCATGGGGAGATACCAGTTTCACGACCTCACGGAGGGGGTTGCGCCAGATGAGGAGGAGTGAATGATGTATCCACCCGTCCAGGAGGAGACCGCCACTCGATGGGACGGAGGGTCTTCCTCTGGTTGGGATGAGGGACCTTCCTCATGGGAGGATCCGAGGACTTTAGTGTACGCACCGGAGGGCTCATACAACCCTTGGACTTACCATTACCCCGGAGCAGGAGGCTCCTCGGGACCGCAGTAGACAAGCCCAACTTAGGCCAAAAGCCAAAGCTTGGGGGAGTACGTACTCTCCTCCCTTCCCATTGTATCTTTCGTTTTGTTCGCTTTGATCTTTTTGAAGTCTTTGCCTGTTCTTCTTTGTTCTTTCATTCTGCAAAAACCCAAAAAGATTTATTCTTTCTTTTTCTTTTATTTTAGCCTTTGAAAAACCCCAAAAAGATTTTCTTTCTCTCTTTAGTTTGCATTGTTTTCAGAGTTCAGCTCGAGTTCGTGATGGCATTTGATTATATATTTCCTACGTTCGATTGTGCAAGTGACAAGGAAGTAATAACAAGGATCGACAGAAGGGATGCAACAAGGAAAGCCGGTATGAACTCTTTTTTTTCTACTTTTGTACATATGCCTGTACTTATGCTTAGAGACCAGATTGTAGCGACATAGTGCGATGTTTACAATGCTTTCCCAGTGGTTCATGCTTTCTTTGTGGTTAGTCTCAAATAGCTAGAGTTCATAATGTGTTGCTTGAAATGATTGACATGCATTGCATTGTTCATGGTTTGGCATATTGAAGTGGTATTTCCCTTTGGAGAATTCTTGGATCGACTTGGCACATGTTCACGCATGTTAAGACTAAAAATTATGTTCTGCCTTGATGACCTTTTTATTTCAGAATAGTTATATCACTTTCATGCCCGATGCAATGTTACTTTGTCGCTCTGCATGATTATGACAATTATTGCTCTCTAGTTGGTCGCTTCCCAGTCTTTTGCTAGCCTTCACTCGCACCAAGCGGAATTCTGCTTGTGCATCCAAACTCCTTTTCAAACCAGTTGTTCCATTTGAGTCCACCATACCTACCTATATGTGGTATTTATCGGCCACTCCTAACTTAGACTTTCTTGTGCCATCTCGAAATTTATTCAAAAGCTTCCCTTTTGCAACGGTACAAGCTCATGGTGCGGTGAGGGAAAATCGGTATCTACCATGCCAAAAATATTTTGACGGAAGTTTTAACTAGTCAATGAAAAATATATGAGAGTTACACCTCCCCCATACTTGATGATGGAGTGAAATGGACCAAATGTTGCTTATGATAGATGGAACGATACCTTCCTTCCATACTTGAGGCGAAATAAAAGGTTCCATAGACAATCAAATGATTTATGGATAAGGGAACATGAGTAAGCAAAAGGCATTAATATGGTTGGCATGGGAGATATTGAGAGACCTTTACCGTTCACCGTTGACTGGAAAGTTGCACTTCTCAAAAGAGTTTTATTTCTGTTTTCAAAACCAAGGGCTCTTGCACATGTTTAGTCTTTGCTTCCTTTCACGGGTTTTCAACCTTGCCATCAAAAATCCACGGTTCGAGAGTCTCACCTTCTTTCTTCAAAGCACCAACTATTGAGAGCATAATTGTCATTCTTAGTGTAACATGCATTGTCCCAAAGTACTACATTGTCTTCTGCATGCTTGTTATATTGCTAGTCTGAAATTCTTAGTTCTAGTCTCCTTTAAAACTCCGGAGGAGTTTCTGCATTTATGGTTTGCTTCACTCATGGAGGCTAGCGAGATACCACTCTAGTATATTCATGCTATGTGCATTGTGATCTTGAATTGATTTTCAGCAGCGTATTATTTACTTTTGTTTGTTTGTGACTGATCACAGGAAAGAAGGATTGCTTCGTGCATTGTCTTTGTAGCATAGTGTCAAAACTTGCTAAACTCTTTCATAGTACATGCTTATATACATCTAATGAATGAAAAGAGTTTGTCAAAGTTTTCTTTGTCACATCCAGTTCGTTGAACTGAATTGCTTCAGGACTAACAATATCTAAGCTTGGGGGGGTTGATACGTCTCAAACGTATCTTCTTTTCCAAACACTTTTTCAAACGAAGCTTCGACGATGCCAAAGGGGGGCCACAGAGCAGCCAGGGGGCACCCAGAAGGGTGTGGGGTGCGGCCCAGCCCCTGGCCGCGCCACCTGCCCTCCTGGGTGGGTCCCACACCCCCTGGTGCCATACCTTCGCCCTATTTTTACACCCCGTGAGGAAACTCCAGAACAGAAGTCGCTTTTCCAATCTACGTCGCGGAGCCGCCTCCACCCTTTGTTCTTCTCTGGGAGAGCTAATCTGGAGGCTTCTTTGGCATCCGGTGAGGGGAAATCATCGCCATCGTCATCATCATCGCCTCTCCATCACCCCTCCATGACTTCTTCTCTCATGTGTGAGTAATTCCCTGCTGTAGGCAAAGGGGGCGGTAGGGATTGGATGAGTTAGATCATGTAATAGTTCATCAGATTGTTGGGGGCATGTTGCCTATCATCTACTTGGTGATTATCATCTCTGTTACAACTTGTTGCTCTTAATGCTTGTCACTTTGGGCCCGAGTGCCATGATTTCAGATCTGATCACCCTTTTGTTTCTTGAGTTTTAGGTGTTCTTGATCCTATCTATGAGTTGTATGCACCTATTATAGTCTGGAACCGGCGATCCCAATGGTGACAGCTTGGGACACCAAAAGGGATGGACTATAATTTGAGGATTCCGTGTATCCATGAAGTGTTAATGCTTTGTTCCGGTGCTCTTTGACAGGAGTACCTTAATCTCCCTAAGTTCCTTTTGGCCCTGTTCGTAGCGGGAGGGTAGGAAAAAAGATGTTGTGCAAAGTTCTTATTGCAAGCACGTACAACTACCTTGGGATACATGCCTGATGTTTGATGTTTGCCTAGATGATCCTTTCTTTTCTGTGATCCTTGCCCGTGTTAGAATCTATTACATGTTTGTTCTCATCCAAGCAGCGCCCAACCATCCATCTCCCTAGCCTACAGTGTTTCTTTCCGCTGGTTATTAGTTGTTTACTTTCGCTGTTTTATTTTTTCTGTTTCACCACCACTATCACCACTATTATCACCCACACTACCACTACCATATTACCGTTGCTACTAATACTTTTGTGCAAGCAAGTGTTTATTCCAGGTGCGGTTGAACTGACAACTCAATTGTCAAAGCCTGTACGTATTCTTTGTGTCCCCAAGTGTCGAATCAATAAATTGGGTTATCTTGCCCGCGAAGACTATCTCGATCCCCTACAGTTGAGGGTTATCACTCACATGGTCTTCTCGTCCATTTGATGTATGTTAAGGCGACTTTCCTTAACAGTGATCTAGACGAGGAAATTTACATGCCACAAGCAGATGGCTTTGTTGTAAATGTTCAGGAAAGAAAGGTGGGTAAGCTATTGAAATCTTTGTATGGCCTGAAACAAGCGCCTATTCAATGGCATGAGAAGTTTAACAAAACTTTAACATATGATGGATTTGTTGTTAATGAAGATGACACATGTGTATACTATCACCATGGTGAGGGCGAAGAAGTGATACTGTGTCTGTATGTCGATGCCATACTGATATTTAGGACCAACTTCAAAGTAATTGAGGAGGTCAAGACCTTTTTTTCTCATAACTTTGAGATGAAAGACCTAGGTGTAGCTGATGTTATCCTAAACATCAAGCTACTGAGGAACAATGAGGGTTGGATTACACTTTTTCAATCGCACTATGTTGAGAAGATGTTAAGTCGCTTTGGATATGCTGACTGCAAACCTTCTGCAAAACCGTATGATCCGAGCGTGTAAATTTGAAAGTTTGAGGGAACAAATGTTAATTAGTTGAGATAATCTCTATTGATTGGTTCACTGATGTACCTAGCTTGTGCTACTCGGCCTGATATCTCATTTGATGTGTGCGAACAAAGACGTTTTTTCAATCTAGGAGATGAGCATTGGCATGCGGTTGAGCGAGTAATGCACTATTTGCAAGGTACAACGAACTATGAAATTCATTATACTAGGTACCCGCTGGTACTTGAGGGGTATAGTGGTTCTAATTGGATAGCCACAAGTGGATATGTGTTCACACATGGTGGTGGTGTTGTTTCCTGGAAGTCGGGCATTCAAGAAACTCTGGAGTAATAGCGTTGGATTATAACCAGATAGCTAAGTATCTGGCAGATCCCTTTACAAAGGAACTGTCATGGGTTGTGATAGAAAATGCATCGAGGGAGATGGGATTAAACCTACATAAGTTGCCATGGGGGGTAACCCAACCTTTGTGATCGGGGATCCCGAGAATAGGGACCTAGGAAAACAATCCAGTAGGCAACTAGGACAGTATCCTTTCTAACCCACTACGATGGAGATGCAATATACTCTCTTAATCTGTTAGGAAGGATGACATATGTCTTAATGTGTTCTAATTCTTGTATAAGCAAGATGTTGTTCTATAGAGCATACTTTGGAGGAACACATCTATTTGAGTTCGACTGCTAGCCACAGTCTATGAGATAGGGTAATCTCTACGAAACTCATGAACATGAAAAGAGTATGACTAAAACGCTCCACCCTTGGGGTTTAGCCTTCGACAACCACATATCAGCTGACATTTGGCGAAACTTCTGGACGCTAAACTAACAATTCAAGGCATAGTCCATTGTTCAGTTATGAAGAAGTCTAATCCTGTTGATCTAGGTGGAATTTTAACTTAATAGTCTCCACTGAAAATTCCGACATATCAAATACTGTTTGGAACAATTGACGACCTGATGTACCTTGAGATTTAGTGGGGGGTTGTTGAATTATAGATGGGCTTAGGCCCATATAAGACAATAACTCTTGGTTAATCTCTTTGGCCCATGTAGGTGGATTACACGTGGTAGGAAAGTTTAGTACCACTTTGCTAGTGGAGGAGAGTTGAGACCTCTTTATAAGTGGTGCTCTCTCACTAGCTATTGGGAGCTTAGGAAGATGACTGGTAGACGCGTGCTCCTCCTCCCCCTCCGCCTTCCTGTCCTCGCCACGTCATGCCACGTCTCATCTCGTAATGACGCGCGTGCGCACCGCAGGTTGTGGAAATGAGCCAGACAGTGCTCACAACTATGTGCTTTACTTTTTCCGGTTACAATGATTAATTAATCTCGAATTAATTAACGAGTCTCCAACAGAAGTGCCACTTTTGAAGATGTTGGACCATGGGCTATACGCGGACTGGTCGTGGGCTTCAGTTCAGGCCCGTTATACAGGCGAACTATATAAAGAGGCTTTGGTCTGTGGAGATACTCACTTGCTCACTCTCTCCCTTGTGCTAAACATATTCGTCATTTATTGTTCCTTGTTGTGTGCTTCTTCTGGCGATCCTAGCCCACCAACCACGTGCACGGTCATTCGGGTGAGCAGGTGCCTCCGGAACCGTGACCTACAAGATCTTTCCTGGGAGAATGCCGATAAGGTTATGGGGAGCGCCTTGGAGTGACTACTCCCGATCCGTCCCCGTCCTCTGCTTTGAGTACTTCCCCTGCATCGACTCCATGGTTGATGACTTATGACCCTCAACTGTAGGGGATTGATTGTAGTGTTCTCACGGGTAAGTTAACCCAATTTATTGATTTGACACAAGGGGAACGAAAGAGTATTTATAAGCTTTGACAGTTGAGTTTTCAATTCAACCGCACCTGAAATATGCTTGCTTGCAACAAAGTATTAATAGCAACTGTGATATGATAGCAATAGTGATGATAGCGAAAGTGAACTAGTAGTAACCAGCAGGACTAAAATATTGTAGGCTAGGGAGATGGATGGTCGGGCGCTGCATGAATAAGAATGAACATGTAATAGATTCTAACACGGTGCAAGGCACACAGAAAAGCAATGATCATCTAGGCAAATATCAAACATTAGGCATGTATCCCGTAGGTAGTTGTGCGTGCTTGCAATAAGAACTTGCACAACATATTTTGTCCTACCACCCCGCTCATGAAAACATAAGTGTTTCAGATCTGAAAACATGGCACTCGGGCCCAAAGTGACAACCATTAAGAGCAACAAGTTGTATCAAAGATGATAAACACCAAAGTAGATGATAGGCAACATGCCCCAACAATCTGACGAACTATTACATGATCAATCTCATCCAATCCCTACCATCCCCTTTGCCTACAGCAGGGAATTACTCACAAATGTGAAGAGAAGTCATGGAGGGATGATGGAGTGGTGATGGTGTGACGATGGCGACGATCTCCCGTCTTCGGAGGACAAATCAGCCTCCAGATTAGCCCTCCCGAAGAAGAACAGAGGTTAGAGGCGGGTCCGCGACGGGTTCTGGAAAAGCGACTTCTGTTTCGAAGTTTTTCCGTCATGGGAATAAATAGGAGTCGAAGTAGGGCACCAGGGGAGGGGTAGTCGCCCAGGCGGCCAGCTGGTGCGGCCCCACCCCTGGCCGCGCCAGCAGGGCGCCTGGGGGCCCCCTGGCTGCTCTCTACCCCCCCCCCTTCTGGATCAAGGTTCCTTCGGGTGCGTGGATTTTTTGGTGTTTTTCTGGGAATTTTCTGAGATGTCCAAAAATCCATTTTCATGCGCACAATAAAACCAAACAGGCAGCTCTGCTAAAAACAGCGTCAGTCCGGGTTAGTTTAGCTCAAATCATGCAAGAATGAGGGCAAAACAATAGCAAAAGTGTTTGGAAAAGTAGATACGTTTGAGACGTATCAACTCCCCCAAGCTTAGCTTATTGCTTGTCCTCAAGAAATTCAGTTCAACGAACTGGACGCGACAAAGAAAACTTTAACAAACTCTTTTGCTTCATAAGATGTATATAAGCTGCTACTACGAAAAAAGTTTAGCAAGTATCAAATAATGCTATGGGAACAATGCACGAAGCATTTCTTCTTTCAAGTGATCAATCACAAACAACCAAAAGTAAACAATATGCTGCCAAAAATCAAGACAATATCACAATGCACATAGACTGAAGATATCAGAGTGGTATCTCGCTACCCTCCATGAGTGAAGCAAAACATAAATGCAGAAACTCCTCCGGAGTTTTAAACGACACTAGAACTAAAAATTTCAGACTAGCAATACCACAAGCATGAAGAAGAAAATTGACGAGGGGGTGACCCCACGACTCCTGCGTATGAGGCTACCCGGTGCGTATGTAGACAGAAGGCCCGCTAGGAAGCCACGACAGGCCCACGTCTGGCCCAACCAAGCACCGACGTAGGAGTCCACGACTAGTATGGAAGGCACGACTTGGCGTGCACGGCAAGACTAGAACTAGGAAACTATCTTTGTAACCTAGTACGGACTCCCCGAGACCTAGCCTAGTATATAAAGGCTGGGAGGGGAGACGTCCAGGTCAATCCAATACACATCTACTCACCTGGTCTTGCGAGAACTCGCCTTGGCCTCCACTGTAATCTCTCTCTTACGCAATAATATCGAGCAGGAAGTGCTTCTCCTGTTAGACGACGAGTATCGTCCAACCTGTCCCTTCTCCATGACTAACCCAGGGTCCCTGACCATGGGATCTGCCGGGGATGATCCCCGTCAATTGGCGCCGTCTGTGGGAACTACACAGGTTGGAATCATGATCTCGGCGGTCCCGCCTTCAGCAAATCAAGACACAAGGACTAGAACCAGATCTAGCCCGCTCGAGAAATTCAAGTTCACCACAAGCATCTCCATCGCCCCATCAAGATCACCTAGCCTGTAGCCGAATCAAGTCCAGCACCTCGACGACTGTCAGACCCATCGCCGACGGAAAATCACTCGATGACCCAGAAGATAAGCGCGAGGATTCTACTCGGAAACACCACTCGAAGATTCGTGGCGCGTGACAGAAGACTCACTCACCAGTCGACGACCCGCCGCCGCCCAGGCTCCCGCCACGCGACAAGACAGCGACTCCGAAACCCAGACCGGAGGATACTACGACCCAGATCGAAGACCAGATGAATTCACCTACTTCATCCGGAACCAATCACTCAGCGATGGGATAGAGCTCGATCCAAGGTTCCACAGCCGAGAAGAAGACCACTCGCAGATCTTCCAAATCTCAAGGAGAAGAAGGCACGCCGGCTCCAGTAAACTCACGGCCAAAGAGCAACTGGAAGGACCTTGCGCGATCCACTGTTTCTAAGACAGTTGGGGACATCTCAGAGCAAGCCACACCCTAGGAGATTGTCGCCTATTCACCGAACTCTCCAACAACCTCAAGGAGGAAAAGCAGCGCGAAGCCAAGCACACTCGAAGAAGCGCGCAGTCACCACCACCAAGTATAGAAAGGCAATACCCCACGTCCCAGGGACGAGTCTACATGATCCAAGAAGGAAGACCAAAGCAAAGCAAGACGCCTACACCCTGCAGGCCGAAGCAGCCAAAGGCCTAAAGATAGCAGAGATCTACCAACTACGTGGCGCGGAGACCAGCATCACCTTCTCTTAGAGCGACCACCCGCCCGCAGTCCCAAGGTCGGGGCACGCACCACTGGTCCTCGAAGCCCAGATCGGAGGTTACGACATGGACAGAGTCTTCATGGACGGAGGCAGCAGCCTAAACATAATCTTTGCCAGCACCCTACGCAAGATGATAATCCCACGATCAGTTTGGAAGAAGTCAGGCACGACGATATATGGCGTAGTTCCGGGCGAAGCAGCCGCCTCCATCGGAACAATCGAGCTTGACGTGATCTTTGGCAGCAAAAGCAACTTCGCAAAACAAGTCCTCGAGTTGGAAGTGCTCGACTGGCAGTCGCAGTATCACGCCATACTCGGGCGACCAGCGTTCGCACAATTCATGGCGGTCCCGCACTATGGATATCTCAAGATCAAGATGCCAGGACCCGTAGGAATCATCACATTCAAGGGAAGCTTCACCAAATCCGACCAGTGCGACCGCGATTTCCACAAAGTTTCCAACACGTTCGGAGCCCAACAACAGCTCAAAGAAATTTCCATGGTGACGGACAAAAGCATATTTCCGCTGGCAAGCCGAAGCGAGTCAAAAGAATTCGACTGCGACTTTAGCGTCGACAGCGACACAATCACACACAAAGTCCACCAAATAGACCCAGAAAAGACGGTCCGCGTATATTCCCACCTTCCAGAAGAGAAAGCAACCGCCCTCATAACCTTCCTTCGCGAAGAGTAGAAAATTTTCGCCTGGTGCCTAGCCGACATGCCCGGAATACCGCGAGAATTTGCAGAACACGCGCTCCACATCAAGCCAAACACCAAACCAGTAAAGAAGGCGTTGCGACGATTCTCGGAGCCCAAGCGCAGAGAAATTGGAGAAGAAGTCAACTGACTACTCGACGCACAGTTCATCCGAGAGACGAAGAAAACAACTTGGATAGCAAACCCAGTCCTAGTCCCTAAAAAGGACACTGACGTACTGAGGATGTGCGTCGACTATGGGCCCATCAACAAGCACTGCCCAAAAGACCACTTCCCCCTGCCAAGAATCGATCAAATAATCGACTCCACAGCAGGATGCGACCTCCTATCCTTCCTCGACCCATACGCATGATACAACCAGATCAGGATGAAGGAAGAAGAAAAAGAGCAAACTTCGTTCATCACCCCCTACGGCGTATTCTGCTATCAAACAATGCCCTTCGGCCTAAAAAACACCGGAGCCACGTACCAGCGAATGATGCAAGCATGCTTGAGAGACCAGATCGGCAGAAACGCCCAGGTCTATGTAGACGACATTGTCATCAAAACCTACAGCGCAAACATGCTGCTAGACGACCTCCGCGAAACATTCGCGGCCCTCAACAAATATAGAATCAATCTCAACCCAAAGAAGTGCGTGTTCGGCGTCCCATCTGGAAAAATACTCGGGTATATGGTCTCTGCCCGAGGAATCGAAGCAAACCCCGAAAAAGTCCAAGAAATTTCCAAGATGCAAAGGCCAACCAACATCAGAGGAGTGCAGCAGCTCACAGGAAAACTCACAGCATTAAGCCGTTTCATCAGCAGGTTAGGAGAAAGGACCTTACCGTTCTACAAACTGCTGAGAAAAGGAGAAAAATTCAAGTGGACCAAGGAAGCCAGCAATGCATTCGCAGACCTAAAGAAAACCATCTCGACCCCACCAATCTTGGCGGTGCCTAAAGAACGGGAGAAGTTGTACCTCTACATCGCAGCACGCAGCAGTGTCGTGAGCACGGTGCTTGTCGTCGAGCGCGCAGAAGAAGGAAAAATCCAGAGCATACAAAGACCAATCTACTACCTCAGTGCGCTTCTCACAAAGCCACAGCAACGATACCCGCACTACCAGAAGCTCCTGCTCGCCATTATCATGACCTCCAGTAAAGTATCGCACTACTTCGATGAACACTCCATCACGATCGTGAGCAGCGCACCACTCGCGGACATCCTCAACAATCCCGGAGCGACCGGCCGTGTCGCTGAGTGGAAATGGAGCTTAGACCACGAAACCTGTAGTTCAAACACCCAACAGCAATCAAATCCCAAGTACTCCCAGACTTCCTGGTCGAGTGGGCAGAAGTCCAAACACCAGGTCCCCCAGACCTATCCAACTCATGGATGATGTATTTCGACGGATCCAAAAGACAGCAGGGAGCCGGATCAAGGGTTGTACTAGTCTCCCCCAAAGGAACGAAGATCAAATACATCCTCCAGATCAACTTCAGCAATGCCTCCAACAACGAAGCATAATATGAGGCACTACTTCACGGCATGCGCACGGCAAAAACTTGCGGCGCCACCCGCCTCTCGATCTATGGCGATTCCAACCTCGTTGTCCAGCAGGCGATGAGAGTCTATAACGCAGTCGAAGACAACATGGAAGCCTACCAGAAGCTCTATAACACAGTAGAGGGAGGATTCGACGGCTGCGAACTCAACTACATCCCCAGAGCAAATAACACAGAAGCCGACAAACTTGCGAACATCGGATCGACTCGAGGACCAATACCTCCTCGAGAGCATCAACCAGAGATCAATCAAATCAAAGCCAGGGGCACCCAAAGTAGTCGCAGAATAAGATGACACACGTGAACCAGCACAGGTGGCAGCAACGAGCGCAGCTGACGGCACAGGCAGCCAAGCAACCGAAGCCGAAGAACCAGCAGCACTCAAAGGCCCAGCTTGGGCTAAACCTTTCCTTCGATTCTTAATCGAGGGAACCCTATCACAAGACGATGCAGAAGCCCGACACATCAATCGAAGATCTAAAGCATTCACAGTAATCAACAGACAGCTCTATAAACGCAGCATCTCTCAGGTCCTCCAAAAGTGTATAGATGAAGAAGACGACAAAGCCCTACTGCTCGAGATTCACGAAGGCACTTGTGGACATCACGCGAGCAGTCGCACACTCGTGGCCAAGGCCTTTCGAGCAGGTTTCTACTGGCCGACTGCCATGAGAAATGCAGAGGATATCGTACGGCGTTGCATCACCTGCCAAAAGTTCGCCAGCAGGCCGCACGCCCCAGCATCAGAACTCAAAACCATAACGATGTCATGGCCATTTGCCACATGGGGACTCGACATGGTAGGCCCACTCAAGAAATCCTCAAAAGGAGGACGAACACACCTACTAGTCGCAGTCGACAAGTTCACCAAATGGATTGAAGCAGTACCAATCACCAATTCAACAGCCCTCACTACAGTCAACTTCATCAAGTCAATCATCTTCAGATTCGGAGTACCACACAACATCATCACAGACAATGGTACAAACTTCAAAGCAGCAGAGTTCCAAAACTTCTGTCAAGAGATGGGCATCAAAATCAACTACGCATCAGTCGCGCACCCGCAGTCCAACGGCCAAGTGTAGAAAGCAAACGGCCTAGTATGCGGAGGAATAAAGAAACGACTCCTAGCACCGCTAGACCAAGCCGCAGGCAACTGGGTAGAGGAACTTCCCGCAGTACTATGAGCCTGCGCACCACCCCAAACAGCTCGACCCAGTATACACCGTTCTTCTTGGTATACGGGGCAGAAGCAGTATTGTCGCACGACTTAAAATTCGGGGCCCCCAGAATCACAGGGTACGAAGAGGAAGAGGCAGAAGAAGCACTGCAGAACGACAAAGACATAGCAGACGAAGCCCGGGACACAACCATCACAAGATCTGAAGGATACCAGGACAAAATGTGCACATATCAAAGCAGTCGCCTGCGCACCAGAACATTCACCAAAGGAGACCTCGTGTTACGGCTAATACAGGAAAAGGTACACAAGCTTGCCCCGCAATGGGAAGGGCCGTTCATCATATCAGAAGTCATAGGAGGAGGCGCATACAGGTTAAAGAACCCAAAGACCAATGAGGACGTGGGAAATCCATGGAACGTAGCGAACCTACGCCTGTTCTACCCATAGTCCTCTAGGCATTGTAAGAGACATCGGCAGCAGCACCGATCGACAACCCATTTAAACACTTGGAGAAATAAAATGATGTTGTCCAACACCTTACTCCCAAGAACTCGGGGGCTCGAGCATAAAACTCCCCCCGAGAGACGCTATCCTCGCTCATGCGACTTTTACTCCAAAGCACTCGGGGGCTCGAGCATAAAACTCCCCCCTCCCCCGAGAGACGCTATCCTCGCTCATGCGAATTTTACTCCAAAGCACTCGGGGGCTCTAGCATAAAACTCCCCCCAAGAGACGCTATCCTCGCTCATGCGACTTTTACTCCAAAGCACTCGAGGGCTCGAGCATAAACTGCCCCCGAGAGACGCTATCCTCGCTCATGCAACCTTTTACTTAAAAGCACTCGGGGGCTCGATCATAAAACTCCCCCCGAGAGACATTATCCTCGCTCATGCGAATTTTTACTTAAAAGACACTCGGGGGCTCGAGCATAAACTCCCCCCGAGGGACGTTATCTTTGCTAAAAAAATGCGACCCCTTACAGGGAAATTGATTCCCGCCGATTCACCAAGGGTTCTTTTACAAAGAAAGTCACATCAAAAGACGCAAAAGTTCTCTAGTCTTCACCTGATCGCAAGAGACCACCTAAAGACTCTGGGGCTACTCCCATCGGGAGCGCTGACGCGCACCCGATCAAGACTTGAATAAATGGCAACAGGAAAGGACAGCCTAGGTAGAGAAAAATCACAGCCTACGCCTGATTCTACAAATCAAACGTAGCCTCGGGGGCTACTCCCATCGGGAGCGCTGACGCGCACCCGAAGGACAAATTTCATTACAAAGGAGTAGAAGCCCGCTCTCCTTCACATAGTAGTCGAAGACAATTTTCATTACAAAGGAGCCGAAGACAGTTCTCATTACGACGGAGTCGAAGGCGGACTTTCATTACAAAGGAGTCGAAAGAAGTCTTCATTACAAAGGAGTTGAGCACAGTTTTTTTGTTACAAAGGAGTCAAAAGACAGTTACTACATAAGGACTCGAGCAACTACAAGACGGGTTATAATTATCCCAAGGAATTATGACTTCTACATGTATGCTCATGCTGAGATAATTGGCACTTTCCTACCACAACTTGACGAGCATCATCACAGACAAAGTAGCAACTCAGTCCGCGAAGAAGCAGGTCGCCGTCCTCAAGTTCTACAAGGTGCCTCTCCTAATGACGCAGCCGCTTGACGACCGGCTTGACGCCCAGCTCATCCTTAGAACTAGAAGAGCAAGCACCATCAGCCGAGGAATCAGCCGAAGACGACGACACGGGAGAAGCAGGTGAACCACCACTCGATCCATCAGAATCTCCACTGCTTGTTTCCTCCTAGTATAGATCCAGACAATTGCCACCAGCATCGAATGCACGGACAGTAAGAGTATCTTCGCCATCAAAACAACAACAAAGGCTATCTCCGTCACGCAGATTCAACCGACGAGAAAACGCCCTCCAGCCAGACCCAAGGAAAATCAAGGATGAACTATCAACTTCCAACTCCACCCAAGAAGAAGACCGAGCGCATCCGTGAAGACGGAGCCAGAAACCCCTCAAATTACGCTCGGAGGCAATGGAGGAAAACAAGAAAGGGAGAGAAATCCGGGCAGCGGTCCGTCTAAGAACACACAAAAGAAAGTCATAGTGCCAAAAGCCCTCCTCCATGGAAGAAGGAGAAGGCGTCGATGCAACAACACCACGCCCACCGCGTGAAGAACGAAGCGTACGACCACCACGGCCACGGCGGCCACGACCTCGCCCAGTCACACCACCACCACGTTTGGGCGCCATATGAAGAAGAAGAAGAAGAAGAAGATAATGAGAAGAATGGATGCCAACGATAGGTAACCACAGGAGGTATTTATAAAACAATCCAAGGGCAAACCAGGGAAAACACGCGGAAGCCCAGCCGGCGCCATCATTACATCAAAGACCAAACGAGCCGGGCGTTACGAATTCCTAGACGAAGATGCCTTCACACGGTCAGTACTATTTAAAGGAGGCATCAAATCTCGCCTGTTTCCCATACAAGTCTTGGAAATCCAACAGACACCATGTGGCATGACGTCCAAGCCATCATTATGACGAGCCAGAAGACACGACGGATCAAAGAAGCAAACATCATCATAGGTCACCAAAAAGCCTGGCAATACATATCAGCGTGACATCTCAAGAGGGACGGATCAAGATAAAAACAGTTGGAAAGACCAAAAGACTCCAAAAAGATACCTATTTCTTGGTGTCCAAATTTCCTGATTTTTTTTTAAAAACTCTTACTCCCATCGGGAGTACCTTTATTCGAGTTTCGGGTGCTCCCTCACCCAGAAGGCAAAGACGTGCTCGAGTGATCACTCAGACCAGCAAAAACAACGTACTTTTAGAGTTCGGGTGCTCCCTCACCCTGAAGACAGTAAAGCATTCGAGTGACCACTCGCAAAAGACTCACCAAATATCCAACAAATATGATCTACTCGCGCACTCGACGACTTTACGAGTGGGTGCTTTTTATCTTCCTCGCCTGAGTTCATTACAAGCTCCGTGAGTGACTGCTAAATAGCTCATTTGATTGTTTATTCCAAGTGGGTGCATCGCAAGCCAGGCTCCGTGCCTCTACAAAAAACAATTATGCCTGGGCTACGACACATTGTACCCAGATGCCATGCAAGATTAGCTTGTAGGTAAGACCCCGCTGTGCAGAACGGCCGGGCCGGGACTTGCCGCAGAGCGATTTCACTCCCGACCTTTTCCATGCGCTCGCATGATAAAAAAGAGCCGAGCGGACGCGTTCAGGCTATTTGCTTAGACTGGCAGCAATTGATCATATAAGACCTGCAGCGGCATGACGTTGCTTGACACCGGTCGTTCCAAGTTCATGTCGAGGGACGTGAGCTTGATTGGGCTGCTGCGGTATTTGCCACTAGCGCAATTCACCAAGGCTCGACCAGTCGACTCCTTGGGCCCTTTAAGCTTAGCAATCCCTCGAAACAGATATTGTCATGGCTCAAAACTGCCAGCGACCCGCGGAGATGGCGCGCCTACAGACAATAAAGCGTTGACGAGTTTGAGTCCCTGCGCGACTCTTCGTGTCCCCCAGGCACTCGGTGGCTACTGGCGAGGGGGTGACCCCACGACTCCTGCGTATGAGGCTACCCGGTGTGTATGAAGACAGAAGGCCCGCTAGGAAGCCACGACAGGCCCACGACTGGCCCAACCAAGCACCGACGTAGGAGTCCGCGACTAGTATGGAAGCCACGACTTGGCGTACAAGGCAAGACTAGAACTAGGAAACTATCTTTGTAACCTAGTACGGACTCCCCGAGACCTAGCCTAGTATATAAAGGCTGGGAGGGGAGACGTCCAGATCAATCCAATACACATCTACTCACCTGGTCTTGCGATTACTCGCCTTGTCCTCCACTGTAATCGCTCCCTTACGCAATAATATAGAGCAGGAAGTGCTTCTCCTGTTAGCCGACGAGTATCGTCCAACCTGTGCCTTCTCCATGACTAACCCAGGGTCCCTGACCACGGGATTTGCCGGGGCTGATCCCCGTCAACAATGTAATACTTTGGGACAATGCATGTTACACTAAGAATGACAATTATGCTCTCAATAGTTGGTGCTTTGAAGAAAGAAGGTGAGACTCTCGAACCATGGCTTTTTGATGGCAAGATTAAAAACCCGTGAATGGAAGCAAAGACTAAACATGTGCCAGAGCTCTTGGTTTTGAAAACAGAGATAAAATTCTTTTGAGAAGTGCAACTTTCCAGTCAACGGTGAACGGTAAAGGTCTCTCAATATCTCCCATGCCAACCATATTAATGCTTTTTTGCTTACACTTGTTCCCTTATCCATAAATCCTTTGATGGTCGATGGAACCTTTTATTTTGCCTCAAGTATGGAAGGAGGATATCGTTCCATCTATCATTAGCAGCATTTGGTCCATTTCATTCCATCATCAAGTATGGGGGAGGTGTAACTCTCTATTTTTTTATAAAAAAATGACTAGTTAAAACTTCCGTCAAAATATTTTTGGCATGGTAGATACTGATTTTTCCTCACCGCACCATGAGCTTGTACGGTTACAAAAGGGAAGCTTTTGAATAAATTTCGAGATGGCACAAGAAAGTCTAAGTTAGGAGTGGCCGGTAAATACCACATATAGGTATGTATGGTGGACTCAAGTGGAATAACTGGTTTGAGAAGGAGTTTGGATACACAAGCAGAATTCCACTTAGTGTGAGCGAAGGCTAGCAAAAGACTGGGAAGCGACCAACTAGAGAGCAATAATTGTCATAATCATGTAGAGCGACAAAGCAACATTTAATCGGGCATGAAAGTGATATAACTATTCTGAAATAAAAAGGTCATCAAGGCATGATAGACATTTTAGTCATAGACATGTGGGAACATGTGCCAAGTCAATCCAAGAATTCTCCGAAGGAAAATACCACTTCAATATGCCAAACCATGAGCAATGCAATGCATGTAAATCATTCCAACAACATATTATGCACCCTAGATATTTGAGATCAGCCACAAAGAATGCATGAACACTGGGAAAGCATTGTAAACATAGCACTATATCGCTACAAGCTAGTCTCTAGATCATAAGTACAGGCATATGTACAAAAGTAGAAACAAGAAGAGTTCATACTGGTTTTCCTTGTTGCTTCCCTTTCGTCGATCTTCGTCATTACTGCCTTGTCACTTGCACGACTGAACGTGGGAAATATAATCAAATGCTATCACGGACTCGAGCTGAACTCTGAAAACAGAGAAAATTAAAGAGAGAAAGGAAATCTTTTTGGGTTTTTAAGGGTTTTACAAAAGAAAAAGAAAAGAGAAATCTTTTTGTTGTTTTCGCAAAATAAAAGAACAAACAAGAACGGGCGAAAACTTTGAAAAGATCAAAGCAAACAAAATAAAAACGGATAATACAATGGAAAAGGGAGAAGGGCACGTACTCCCCCAAGCTTAGGCTTTTGGCCTAAGTTGGTAGCAGCTACTGTCCCCAGGAGCCTCCTCCTCCGGGGTAGTACGGGTGATTCCAAGAGTTGAACGAGCCCTCCGGTGCGTACACCGAAGTCCTCGGGTCCTCCCATGAGGAAGGGCCTGCGCTCCAAGCAGAAGAAGACCCCTCACCCTGCTGGGTGAAGGTCTCCCCCTGGAAAGGTGGGAACTTCCCATGCTCCTCCTCGTCGGGCACAACCCCCTCCATGGGGTTATGCAGCTGGTACTGAGCCATGAACTCATCAAACTGGATATCATTGAAGGACCATTTGTTCCTGCGAGTGTTATCAAACAAAAGTGGTGCAGGTAGACGGATCTCACGAGTAATGGTCTTTTCAAACCTCAAAATATAAACAAGGTCACCAAACTTGGAAGTCATGGTAACAAACTTATGCCACTTCATAGCAGCAAGATCGAGACTTGTGTATGAAAAGGGAACATCATCAGGATGCGGGGTGCGATTAAGAGACTCAAGGATAAGCGTGGCGTAAACACCACCATATAAATCACCCTTGTTACTATTCATAACAAGGCGCCGACCAATTAAGGCACCCACATTATAATCATTCTTATCAGAGAGGGCGTTCGCATAAATAGCGAAATCTGGTGCAGAACCATTGCTCGTGTTGTCACGAGCCAACACCCCTCTAGCAATAAAGTACGCGAAATACCTGATGTGTGGGAATAAAATGTTGGAAATCTTTGTACGCTGAATGTCGCTCTCCTCTTGGTAACAAAGGGAGTTAAAAAGGGTCCTCAACTCAGAGGGATGAGTGTTCATCTTTGTTGTCTGACCAGCGTTCGACACACATATTATATCACAAAACTACGCCAAAGACATGGTTATAAGATCGTTATAAAGTTTGAATTCAACAGTTCCAGCAGAATGGTTATAACAAAAACATTTAACAAAGCAGGAGGTGAGCTTCTTGTACTGTACCACACGGCATAGTGCTAGCCGTGTCAAATGTGCATTGGCACAAAGCCCATAGAATTCCTCCATAATTCCTGCAGCTGTAAGAAAATCATCGCACGGATACATCATTGCGCATGCTGGACTTGTGTCTTCCAACAACTCCAAGGTCACATGATCTTCATTGTAGCTCACCCTAGCAGCTGAGGGTGAAGCTGCAGCTCTAGTAACTCGATCGGAACGCTCGGGCTTCTTCTTCCCAAGCCACCACTTTGCTTTTCCTAGCAAACTCATTTCTGAAATTTTTGACAATTCACAAAAACAAGGATTTAAACAAAGTGAGTTGAGGAAAACTACTCTACTCACTTACCTAAGGCATAAACTTGCATAAAAACTTGGAAAATCAATTTCTACACATGCATGCAAGCTCATCTAAACAACACCAAAACTACTAAATACTCGCAAATGAAGCCACCAGTCAAAAATCTATTTGGAGGGGTGGAGGAGTTGCATACCAGGGAGTATTTTCTCAAAAGCTCAGCTCAAATGGTGGGTTGTAGAGAGAGATCGAAAAACGAATCCAAGAACGGCAACAACGCAAGAACTGGAGCACGAGCTCGTGTTTTTTGAGAGAGAGGAAGGAGGAGGAAGAAGAAATACCTGCAGGTGGGGCCTATGGGCCCCAGGCGCCCTTTGGGCGTGGCCAAGGGGTTGGCCGCGCCAGCTGGCCTCCTGGGCCACTAGTGGCCCCCCTGGTCAGCCTCAGGTGCCTCTGGGTCACTCTTGGCATGGAAATTTTTATTCTGAATTTTCTGCAATTTTTCTGAAAACTTCACTGTTGAAAATTTTCCGGAGTTTAAAAAGATGCGAAACTTTCTGAAAACTCGAAGAAGTGATTAGAATGGTGAAGCTTCAAAAACATATAAACTTGGTACAGTAGGGAGAATAAAAGCTAAAGCAAATGAAAACATAACAAGCTTCACTTTTTACCTATATAAAACATGCTAGCTAGCAAGGTTGATTAAGTCTTACCAACAAACCGGCGATATATAGAACAAAAAGTATCACCTCTTATAAAGTGATCATTGAACCTTTACTTTAATGGACATTGTCGCCACCATGATGGTTTTGTATTTTTGGTACACGTGTAGAGGACAATCCCACTCCCCGATCTTCACGGTCTCGATATTCTCTATTGAGTTAAGGCCATGACTTTTGTCGATCTTCTTTGGAAAATACACCGTGTGTTCTTTATCGTCTACGTTGAAGGTGACCTTTACTTTATTGCAATCAATAATGGCACATGCGGTGTTAAGAAAATGTCTACCAAGAATAATGGACATGCTCCCATCCTCGGGCATGTCAAGCACAATAAAATCTGTAAGAATTAAACAATTAGCAACTTCAATTGGAACATCCTCACAAATACCTATCGGGACGGCTGTTGATTTGTCAGCCATCTGAAGAGAGATATCTGTAGGGATTAGCTTATCTAAACATAGCCTTTTATAAAGAGAAAAATGCATAACACTCACCCCTGCTCCGAGATCACATAAGGCAGTCTTGACATAATTATTTTTTATAGAGCAAGGAATGGTGGGTATATACCTGGATCACCAAGCTTCTCAGGAATCTTGCCACTGAAAGAATAGTTAGCAAGCATAGTAGATATTGCCTCATTAGGGACTTTTCTTTTATTAGTGACAATATATTTCATGTATTTGGAATAAGGAGGTAACTTGATAGCATCAGTCAAAGGAATTTTCAGAAAAAGAGGTTTCATCCATTCACAAAATTTATTATAATGCTCTTCTTCTTTAGATTTGAGAGATTACCTGGAAAGGGCATGGGTTTTTGTACCCATGGTTCTCTTTCCTTCCCATGTCTTCTTTCTATGAAGTCTTCTCTTGTGTACTTCTTCCGTTTATCGGGTGCTTCTTCTTCTCGCACCTCAAGAGGATCACCCTTCTCCTTATCATTTTCTTCGGGCTCAGCATCGTCTTCAGTTTCAGCATCGGAGATAGATATGCTATTAGGATCAACAGCATGTTCTTCACTTGTAATAGGATCATTGGAGTTGTTAGCTTCCTTGTGTTTCTTCTTCTTCTTTTTCTTCTTTGGAGAGCTAATAATCTCGTCTTCTACTTGCACTTGAGAATCTTGCTCGATCCTCTTCGGATGCCCCTCAGGATAGAGTGGGTCATGGGTCTGTGTTCCACCCCTGGTCTTGATGCCATAAGCTTGTATGTCCTGTTTGGCATTGTTAGCAAGCAAATCTTTTTGCACCTTAGAAAAAATTTCAAGCTGAGTTTGAACCATATGAAAATGCTTATCAAGACATTTAACATCATTAACCGTTCTTTCAAGAACACCAAGTAAACTTTTGATGGCAAGAGTTTATCATGTAACTGACTTTGTATTCTCCTATTAGAATTGTCTTGCTTAATAATAAAATTATCAAGCTCATCTAAGCATTGGTCGGGAGGCTTACATTTAGGGATGTCACTTTCAGTAAAGTCTAATAGAGAGTGTACCTCTACCAAGGGAGGGTGAGTAGTAGGTTTACACAACTTCTCGATAGGCGGTAGATTCTTCACGTCTTCGACTTTAATGTCTTTCTCCTTAATAGACTTCTGTGCTTCTTGCATATCTTCGGGGCTCAGAACAAGCATGCCCCTCTTCTTTGGTTGTGGAGGTGGTTCAGGCACGGACCAATCTTCATGGTTCTTGGAAATCTTGCCCATTAATTCTTCAGCATCGTCCGGTGTTCTTTCCCTGAAAACACAACCAGCACAGCTATCCAGATAGGACCTGGATTCATCGGTTAGGCCAGCATAAAATATATCAAGTAATTCATTCTTTGGGACTTCATGTCCTGGTCTAGCCTTAATTAAGTCACAATACCTCCCCCAAGCATATGAGCGGGAAAATATTTATCAACAAAAAATTGAACTAAGTCCTGAGGACTCTCAATGGAACCATAAGGTAGTGCATTGTACCAGGATTTAGCGTTTCCCTTCAAAGAAAAAGGAAAAAAGCTTGGCCACATAGAAATTTCGTATCTTCTCATCAGTAGTAAATAGGTCACCTAACTCAACGAGTTTGGTCAGGTGTGCTATAGCATCATCATTTTCTCTGCCATAAAAAGGGTTAGCCTCGACTGTAGATATAAGTGAAAGATCAACAGAGAAATCATAATCAGGATCATTGATGCATATAGGAGATGTTGCAAATTTAGGATCAGGAATATTCTTGTTCTTCATGGAGTGCTTTTCGAGAAGCTCCTTAATAGCATCAGGGTCAGAGTCGGCACACTCTCTGAGTTCCCTGCAAAGATCATCATCAAGAGTAATATAATCATCATCAAGGATCATCTCCTTGAGTTCATCTAATTTTGGGTAACCAAAGGTTTTCCAAGTAGGAATATAGGTAGCAGGAGTCTTGGTCTCGGGTTCTGCTGCAGCCTTAGCAGTCTGAGTTTCAATATAGTGACCAAGAAAACTAGTATCATCAAGAGTAGTGGAAGCATCATCGAAAGTATCGCACATAGTGACAGACTCAGTAGAAGTAGCATGTGGTGGTAGTGATGAAGCAAACTTACTTATAACGGAAGGTGAATCAAGCGTAGCACTGGTACTCAGAACGGTACCTTTTCTTGTAGTGGATGGTAGGATCGGAACCTTGGGGTCTCCTTTCTTACCCATAGCGGATGAAGTGTGGCAGGCAGGATACATCAAGTAGACTTGTAAATATTGCTATGCTCCCCGGCAACGGCGCCAAAAAATAGTACTTGATGACCCACAACTGTAGGGGATCAATTGTAATGTTCTCGCGGGTAAGTTAACCCAATTTATTGATTCGACACAAGGGGAACCAAAGAGTATTTATAAGCTTTGACAGTTGAGTTGTCAATTCAACCGCACCTGAAATATGCTTGCTTGCAACAAAGTATTAATATCAATTGTGATATGATAGCAATAGTGATGATAGCGAAAGTGAACTAGTAGTAACCAGCAGGACTAGAATACTGTAGGCTAGGTAGATGGATGGTCGGGCGCTGCATGAATAAGAATGAACATGTAATAGATTCTAACACGGGGCAAGGCACACAGAAAAGCAATGATCATCTAGGCAAATATCAAAAATTAGGCATGTATCCCATAGGTAGTTGTGCGTGCTTGCAATAAGAACTTGCACAACATCTTTTGTCCTACTATCCCGCTATGAACGGGGCCAAAAGGAACTTATGGAGATTAAGGTGCTCCTGTCAAAGAGCACCGGAACAAAGAAATAAACTCAATGGATACATGGAATCCTCAAATTATGAACCATCCCCTTTGGTGTCCCAAGTTGTCACCTTTGGGATCGCCGGTTCCGGACCATAATAGGTGCATACAACTCATAGATAGGATCTCGAACATAAGTAAACTCATGAAAATATAAGTGGTTCAGATCTGAAAACATGGCACTCGGGCCCAAAGTGACAAGCATTGAGAGCAACAAGTTGTATCAAAGATGATAAACAGCAAAGTAGATGATAAGCAACATGCCCCCAACAATCTGACGAACTGTTACATGATCAATCTCATCCAATCCCTACCATCCCCTTTGCCTACAGCAGGGAATTACTCACACATGTGAAGGGAAGTCATGCAGGGATGAGGGAGTGGTGATGGTGATGACGATGGAGACGATCTCCCCTCTCCGGAGGCCAAATCAGCCTCCAGATTAGCCCTCCCGAAGAAGAACAGACGTTGGCGGCGGCTCTGCGACGGGTTCTGGAAAAGTGACTTCTGTTTCGGAGTTTTCCCGTCACAGGAATAAATAGGAGTCGAAGCAGGGCACCAGGGGATGGGGCAGGCGGCCAGCTGGCGCGGCCCCACCCTTGGCCGCGCCAGCAGGCCGCCTGGGGGGCCCTGTTTCCCTCTGGCCCCCCTTCTGGCTCCGGGCTCCTTCGGGTGCGAGGATTTTTTGGTATTTTTCTGGGAATTTTCTGAGATGTCCAAAAAATCCATTTTCCTGCGCACAATAAAACCAAATAGGCAGCTCTGCTAAAAACAGCGTCAGTCCGGGTTAATTTAGCTCAAATCATGCAAGAATGAGGGCAAAACAATAGAAAAAGTGTTTGGAAAAGTAGATACGTTTGAGACGTATCAATGATTATCGCCGCCTTGAAGAAGGTCGCCGATGACTGTTTTGGCTTGGCCAGCAATAGGGTATAATTTGTTCATCCCCTATATACTTGTACATGTGGTTGCCGTATATGTGTTGCTCATGGATGCTTTAATTTTATGTGATATACGTGCTCACATGTTTAGCTTCCGGTATGATATTCATATTGTCAATGCCATGTTTATTGTTTACTCGTGGATTAAATTAATCAAAAATGTTCTAACATTTCCAACACAACATATGTACAGAATCATTAGGTGCAAAAAATGTGACAAGTACTATGTTGGAGACGTTTTCATTGGTAGAAATACACACTACATCATAAAATTATTGGAGCTAAGAGCATCTCCAACAACCCTTCTCTTTCTGGCAACAACCACTTTTTCCTAAAAAGGAGCAAAAGGGAACTCCAACAATTGTCTAAAAAGTTGGAGGGGGAGGAATTTTATTTGGGAAAAGATCCCCCCCACCCGTGAGCGCGCGTCCGCCGCCTTCGTAGCCGTCGGATGCGCCCTTGATCCAATGGCGCGCGCTTTGCAACCGAGCTGATGTTCAGAAGGTCAATTTGCAAAACCCATCCTGTTGCAGGCGACGAATGCCACTTTTTCTCCCCGCGCGCTCGTTCTCGCCGTCCACGCTCCGTCTAGCCGGAGGCGTCACGCGATTGGGAGCCCCAGCAGGTCACGCCCCCGTGCCGCACCTCCTCTCACCCTTCTCCTTCCTCTCCTCACCTTCTCTCTTCTCCCCTTTTTTGGCATCCATCGCCATAACCTCCATGGATCGAGCTTCGAGCTCATTGAGTCGCCTACACACATGTACAAGCCTCCCCACCGCCATGATCCGGCCGCCGCGCACCATCCCCGGCCTTCCCTGGATCAATCCCATTCGTGGATAAGCTTGGATCTCTTTGCAATAGAGGCTCTGTTGTAGTGGTCCGACCGCAACAGAGCTTTTGTTGCAAAACTCGTTTGTCTCAGATACGTGCAATCGGAAAAAAATGCTTGGATCTCATTGCAATAAAGGCTCTGTTGCAATGGTCCGACCACAACAGAGCCTCTGTTGCAAAGCTCATTCTGATAGATGCACACGACCGGAAAAAAAATGCTTGGATCCTTTTGCAAGAGATGCCATGTTGCAATGGTCTGATCGCAACAAAGTCTCAGTTGCAAAGCTCGTTATCCTTAGAGCATCTCCAGCCGCGCCCCCAAGAGGCCCCCAAGCCGGCGCTATTTGCACCGGACGGATGAATTTCGCCCAGTCGCGCCCCCAAGGGCCCAAATAGCGCAGGATTGGGCCAAAAGTGAGTCCGGCGACCCCACGCCGCCCCCAACGCGTTGGGGGCTCTTGGGGGCGCCGGATGAAATGAAACAACGCGTGGGACCGCGGTGTCGGCAACAAAGGACGCTTCTCCCGCCGTTTTCCTCCCTCCCACCCCGCTGCTCCTGCCATTTCCTCCAGATTCTCCCTCCGTGCCACCGAAGAAGACGGGATATGTGCCCCCCCTGCAGCGCTGATGCACCGCCGCCGGCCCCCAAGCAGAGGAAACAGAGAGCCCCCAAGGCCAGGCCGGAGGGTTTGACAGACGGCGAGTGGAAGGTCGATGTAACACCCCTGGAGTCTGTAACAGTAATCCTTTTGCTAATGACAATTACTGCTGCTAAATCATGCCATGATCAATATTGAATCAAATCAAATCCAAAATGTCTTTTGTTGATATTAAAAATAATGTTGCAAATGAAACTTATCCAAAAATTATGCAACCACTTTTCTTAAATCACAAATAATCAGTGGGCTATGCCCATGTGGTTATGGTATTTTATTATGCCACTGGAAAAATCAAACAATTCAAACAACTAGCAAAACAACACCAATTAATAGTTGCAACACAAAAACAAACAGCAAAACATTTTTGAAAAGCCCCAAAGTTTTTGTGGTATGCTTACATGGTGTAATACAATTATACAAACCATTTTCATGTTGAACGAGATTATAAAAGTAGCCAAACAAAATAAAACAGAATAGAAGAAAAAAAAGGGGAAAAGGGCAGGGACCTAGCTAGCCCACTGGCTATCCCATTCCCCCCTCCCATCCCTCTGTGGCCCAGCCCAGCCCACCTGGGGACTTCCCATTCCTCGCTACAGGGGAAACAGGGGCATGGCAACCATCCCCCGGTGCCACGCCGGCGAGCCCCCCCGTGGCGGCCATCCCGCGGCTCACCGGCGGGATAATCCCCCCCCCCTCAACCCTAACCCTAGCGCCTCCCTCCATTCCCCTTTCGCTAGCCTCTGTGCGTCTTCCCCGTTTGAACCCGAGCTCCGCCGTGGGCACGTCTGCGACACCGGCACGGCCAACAGCAACGACAAACCTCCCCGGCATGTCCTGAGCGCTCCTCGTCGACGGCTACTCCATCTGGACGCTTCAATTCCAGAAAAGACGCACGAGGCGCTCTCCATCTCGACGTTCTCCTCCGCAGCTCCGTCGTACGCCGACGACAAATTCTCCGCCTCCGGTGCTCCCCCAAGCTCGCTGCCGCCTCTGCACGCACCGCGGTGAGCCTCGCCTCGGTTCCCCTCTCCCTCTGCAGCCTCCCTTTCGCCGTGTCCCGATCCGCAATTGGATCCGGAGCTCACCGCCATGGTGGAGCTCGTCTCCGTGGCGTAGCGCATGCATTTGGCGCGCCATGCGCGTCCTAGTACTCCTGGCGCTCCCAGGAGCTCGTTCCCGTGGCGCACGGTCGTGGTTCCCGTGTGCACTCGCCGTATCCGTCGCCGCCCCGTCACTGCAAGCCGCCGCGCTCGCCGTAGACGTTGCTCCGGCGAGCCCTCGGCCACCCCGAGCCCACCAGGCGACGCGGCTTGGTCTCCTCTTTCGAGCAAGCCCGGGGCGCCCCCTTCGGCGGCCTATGGCGAGCACACAGTTGCCGGCCATGGCGCTGCTCGCCGCCGGCGTACCCAGGCAGTGGCTGGTGCCACTGACCTGTGGGGCCCCTTCGTCAGAAACACCATTAGCCACTAATGGGCCAATGACAGTGGGCCACCCCCTCAGTTAATTGTCTAGGGATTAAAACAAATGAAAACTATTAGGACTAACCCCACTGACTATGACATATGGGCCCCACCCACTTAACCCTGTGTTTAAAAATAATTAGTAAATATTAAGCACATGTGTCTCTGACTGGTGGACCCCAACTGTTAGTTTGTTATTTAAAATGATTTAATATTAAAACCTGTGTATGACATGTGGGTCCAGTTAATAATTAAATTTAGTTAATTGTTTTATTAGCACTGTGAGGCTGACAGGTGGGTCCCCTCTGTCTGTTGACCAGTCAACAGAACTTGTGGATAATGTTGTTATTTAATTAATAAAATAATTCAGAAAATCTTTTAAAATGATTAAAACTTTGAAATTAATTTTCTTTTAAACCGTAATTCAGATTAAAAAACTTTATACATCAAAATTGATTAGAAAAATAAAACAAATACGGATACGCTATCCGTATACCAACCACCCCCCTCTAACCTACCGAACATCAAACCGTCCCCCTCCAGACCGTTTGTCCGATGATTTGTCCGGTACTGTTAAAGTACCCGGATGAATTTATTCTGACCACGAAAGTTGTTCGGATTGTTTTAACTAGCACGGTTACACCATCCACACGTTTGTCGGATGTCCACAACACCTCCGGCATGATCCCTTCCCCTCCGGACACCCTGTCCGGTAATCACCCGGAGCTGGCAGTTTATCCCCGGATGGACTCCCGCTCCGTGCAACGTGCATTGCACAACGTTAGAATACCGTTAACATTGCATACGTCTTGCCATTCATCTGTTTGTTATGATTTCTTTATATTTACTGTTTCTTCCCCCCTTTGTTCTCCGGTAGACCCCGCTGCTACCGCCGACTACACCGCTGCCGGGTACGACTACTTCGTCGACGACCCTGCCCCTACCTGCGAGCTACCTGGCAAGCAGAGCCATTCTCTTCCCCAGATATCGCCTATCTTTTCCGTACTTTCTTGAACTAGGCATTGTTACTGCTGCTGCTACAATTACAATCCTATTCAATTGCATAGCCTGTTTTTGTCGCCCTTGATGTACCTTCTTTATCCTATGCTGCCTATTATAATTATGCATTATTCAGAAGTGAGCCCTGCGCATTGTTAGCTAGGATTAGATAGCGGGCCGTGACCACTCAGGAGAGTGAACACGGATACAATATATACAACTGCACAGGTACGGTACAATGCAGACACCGCCTAAGGCCCCCTAGCTCAGCTCTGCCGAGCCACCTTCAAGTGTGAGCCATCAAGGAGTAATCCTTGTACTCCACTCGTTGATGACTCTGTATAGCCGCTCTAGGTACCTGAGCACGGTTGTCCTTAAGGTAATAAGTCGGATGACCCAACGGTGCCCGCGAGAGGTATTGCGTCGGGAACGACAGGGAGGGTACGACCGACGTTACTGGCGTGCTTGGCCCCTGCTCGTATCTCGCGAGAGTTACCAAACCAAGAAAGTCGAGATCTACCAAGAGCACACGCGAGACAAGGTAAGGAGACGGTTCACCTTGTTGGTAACCGCAGAGACTTGGTGGGACGACAGGGCAGGCACCGATGTACTGGTGGTCCTGACTGATGTCGTTGACCGCGGGTCAGTTAAGTCGAGGCAACGATAACGGTTGTCACGCAGGTTAATTAAAATGCTAAATGGTTTGGCGGATGTCTTGAGTAGCCTTTTGGCTTGTACGCACTACCTACACGTGGGATAAGGAGTGTGGGCTCCCCTGCATCGTAGTCTCGTTCGAGGGTCTTCAGACGTCAGCAGTATCGCGAGCTGATTGCCGGGAAGTGGTGTTGTCTTCTCTTTCTCGAGTGGTGTATTTGTATTTGCTTTGATTTGGCTTCACCAGCCAGTCACGCACCGTGCAAGAGTACGTTCGGGTTAGGGTCCAAAGTCCGGCGTACATAGGATATAATCCGGCGGATGACCTCTCTGTTGATTGCCGAAGGATGGGCTACTTTGTGTCGGATAGCTTCGGTGGGGTGTTCCCTAACAAGGTGTAAGCCACCCTGGAGATCCGAGCGTCGTAGAGTCACGCCAGTGCACCCCTTCAGGGAAGATTAATCTATTCGAATAGCTGTGTCCATAGTAACAGGACGCTTTATGCTGAAGCTGGATCTTACCACTACAAACTATTACTATTAAACTGTATGGTTTCGGGTCTTCTTCCTCGCAGGGAGTCGAGGAAGGGAACTCGGAGGCATTATTATTATTAATCATTACAACTTACTATTATACAATGTTGCAGCAACTTCTGCTGCATTTTTATTACATTCATGTTATTGAACTGTTGGCTGTTTCTCTTCTCATGCTGCAAGACACGTCAGAAGATGCTAGTCTTCGATAGGCCTAGCTTCTTATCCTTATTCTGATTTTTATCTTGCATTCCACTATATACAGCCTCCCCTTTCCATTTGATACAATGCATAATGCTTAGTAGCGGACGTAAGACTCGCGGGTATACTAGATACTCACCTTTGCTTTATTTCCCCCTTTATGTTTTGCCTGATCGGCCGCTGCAGTCGACGTTGGAGCCCAGGAGCAGGAGTACCCCGGAGGCGGATACTACTACGTCGAGACCCCCGCTGACCAGGACCAGGAGTAGTTTCGGAGGCTCCCAGGCAGGAGGCCTTGCCTTTTCGATCTTTATCTCTGATGTTATTTGTGCTAGCCTTCTTAAGGCAAAAACTTGACTAACTATGTCTGTACTCAGATATTATGGTTTTTATAACTTATGTATTCGGGTCTGCGCGACCCCCCTTTATTGTAACATATTAGTTTATCCTTTTGTGTTTAGTGTTGTGCTGTGATATTCTCACTGTGGCACCCTAATCTCAACCGTGTACCCTGCGTGTATGATTACTGTACACGGATTGATTTTAGGGGTGTCACAAGTTGGTATCAGAGTCGACTGCCTGTAGGAAGCCACCCACCCACTACCTGGTCGAAGTTGAGTCTAGACTTTGAAAAACTATTTTTCTAACTTAATTTTTGGCTTACGGGCCCACATTGATGTCACTTCGTGTGATATCTATGGTATTAGGATCCTTTTCTCCTTAGCTATGCTCTGGGAATCTGCTCTCTTATCCTTGCTGGTAAGTTTTACAAACTCTAACATTAGGATCACGTTCTCTTGATTCCACCCGGTGTTCTAGTGCTACCCATTGATTGAGTCGTGCCGCAGGAGTTCTACCCCAGGTCTTGGACCGCGGATCCCATTCTAATTCTGGGCAGACCGCGCGTTCTCTGGCATCTACTCCTGTGGCCAACAGTTTTCTTGCGGCGTGATTGACATAGTGGAATTTATGTCGCGTCGTGAAATCCTTACCGCGGTCTGCGCGCCGCCTAGTGAGTCCTTTTTCCTTAATTTCTGCGACGTTACGCTGCCCGATTTTCCGGATGACTCTATGTGTGGATGTGTATGTCTTATATGACTACTCCTATATATCCGCGCCTCCTCTTTGTTGTAGCTTTACCTCTTACTCGTTTCCAGCATCTCGTTAAAACTCTCATCGCTGAAATACCCCTGTTAAATTCTAGCAGGATGGCTGGTCGTGGTGGTCGTGGTCGTGGTCGTGGTGCCAACAATCCACCTCCGCCGCCGGACTACATGGCCGCGATGATGCAGCAGTTTCAGATGAACCAAGTGTTTATGCAAGGAGTCATAGATCAGCTCCAGAACCAGAATCAGAACCAGAACCAGCACCAGAACCAACCGCCTGTGGTTACTTTGCGGGATTTCATGCGTCTCAACCCCCCTCTCTTCCACCAACCAGAACAGCCGTTGGATGCCGATGATTGGCTTCGTGACATCACTCGTCAGCTGGAGTTCGCTAATGTGAGCGCTGCTGATTACGTCAACTTCGCGTCCTATTTCCTGTGTGGCCCCGCTGCTCAGTGGTGGGACACCTACAAGGGCTCGCTAGTTGAAGGGACTGTCGTCACCTGGAATGACTACAAGACTACCTTCCGTGCTCGTTATGTCCCCCAGGCGATTATGAACCGTATGAAGGCTGAGTTCCGCAACCTCGTTCAGGGAAACAAAACTGTCGAGGCATATCAGAGGGAATTCCTCCGCCTCTCCCGCTATGCTGCAAGTGACCTCCCCAATGATGCAAGTAGGCAAGAGAAGTTTCGTGATGGACTCAACGCAGATCTCCATCTTGCACTAGTGACCCCACGACTCCTCTATGAGAGGGTACCTGGTGCGTGTCATGGCTGGCGGCCCACCAGGGGCCCACTCGTGGACACCGACATGATGAAATAAGACATGAAGCTGAAGACTTGAGGCGCAAGACAAGGACTCCTAATTGTAGTTGACTAGGACTCATGTAAACCCTACCTGGCTATCTATATAAAGCGAGGTAGGGGCACCTCTCTAGACAGATCCCAACAGACAGGACACGAGGCTCACAAGCTCTCAACCCCCACGCATAGGACTAGACAGATCTCTCTCCACCAAAGCCCTCATGGCACCTCTGTACATCATCATCAATACAAGATCAGAGAAGCAGCATGTAGGGTTTTCCCTCCAGGGGCCTGAAGCTGGGTAAATCGTGCCCCATGTGTCGTTTGTCCGCCGACTAATATCACCTGTAACCCTAGCCTTGAGCGCTCCAGCCTTGGCCTCCATTGTAATCGCATCTCCACCATCAATAATATCGAGCAGGAGCGAGCCTTCCTGTTTGCCGACGAGCTATCGTCCAACCTGTGCACCTCATGACTAACCCAGGGTCCCTGACCATGGGATTTTCCGGGGTTGATCCCCGTCACTCAGGAGCAACCTGCTACCGTGATGGGTACCCTTCTTGTTAATTCAGTACCTGCTACTGTTTTATTTGATTCAGGAGCATCGCATTCATTCATGTCAGAAGCATTTGCATTGTCGCATAACTTCATGGTAGAAAAGATGGATCCACCGATGGTTGTCCGCACTCTGATAGGCCATTGCCACACCTCCAAGATAGTGCCCAAAACCATCGTCGAAATTGAAGGAATTGAGTTCCTTGCTTCCCCCATCCTCCTGAAGTCTTCCACCATAGACCTCATTCTGGGCATGGATTGGTTGAAAGTCCACGATGCCTCACTGTATTGTGGCACCAGTTATGTCCAACTTTTCCACCCCTCCGGCGAGATTGTTAACCACACCACCCGAATTACCCAAGATGCGGAAACGCAGATCTATATGATGAATGCTCTGAATATCTCACTTCTAGACGGGATTGAGAATGTTCCAGTCGTTCGTGATTTTCCCGACATCTTCCCAGAAGAACTCCCGGGAATACCCCCGATCCGAGAGGTGGAATTCGTCATCAACCTGAAGCCTGGCACCGTCCCTATTGCCAAGCGTCCCTATAATATGCCACCTCACCACCTCCTTGAACTGAAGAAGGAGATCGACGAAGCACTTCACAAAGGGTTCATTCGCCCAAGTTCTCTTCTTGGGGAGCACCTTCACTCTTTGTCAAGAAGAGTGATGGAACAAATCGTTTGGTCCAAGATTACCGACCCATCAACCAAGCCACCATCCAGAACAAATATACGCTTCCCCGAATCCACGATCTGTATGATCAACTTGCTGGATCCACGGTGTTTTAGAAACTCGACTTGAGGTTGGGTTACCATCAGATCCGAGTCCGTGAAGAGGACATTCCGAAGACCGCTTTCATTACTCGCTATGGTTCATACGAGTACACTGTCATGTCCTTTGTCTTGACGAATGCTCCAGCCACTTTCTCCCGATTGATGAACTATATATTCATGGAATACCTCGACAAGTTTGTCGTGGTTTATCTGGATGATATCTTAATATACTCCAAGAATGAAGAAGAACATGTTGAACATCTTCGTCTTATACTGGAGAAGCTTCGAGAACACAAACTCTATGCTAAGTATTCAAAGTGTGAGTTCTGGCTCCCCGAAGTGACCTACCTTGGTCACGTAATTTCCAAGGATGGCATTGTCGTCAACCCAGAACATATTCAGGCTATCCTAGATTGGACTCCGCCCAGGACTGTCAAGCAAGTCAGAAGTTTCCTCGGACTCGCCAGCTATTGCCTTCGTTTCGTCGAGAACTTCTCCAAGATTGCCAGGCCTCTGACTAACCTTCTTCACAAAGGCGTCAAGTTTGAGTGGATAGATAAATGTCAAGAAAGTTTCGAAGCTCTCAAGGACAAGCTCACTTCTCCTCCGGTACTTGCTCCCCCCGATACTTGGAAGGACTTCGTGATATACTGTGACGCGTCTCGTCAAGGATTAGGCTGTGTCCTAATGCAAGAGCGCAAAGTGATTGCTTATGGCTCTCGTCAGTTGCGTGCTCACGAAGAAAACTATCCAACCCATGATCTCGAATTGGCAGCGGTCATTTATGCATTGAAGCTGTGGCGACATTACCTCGTCGGTAATCGTTGCGAGATCTACACCGATCACCAAAGCCTGAAGTACCTGTTTACTCAACCAGACCTGAATCTCCGCCAGCAGAGATGGCTCGAGACAATAGCCGATTTCAACATGGATATTCATTACACCCCTGGAAAAGCTAACGTGATGGCCGATGCCTTGAGCCACAAAGCCTACTGCAGTGAACTTGAAGTTCAAGTACAACAGCCACATCTGTATGAAGAGCTCCGCAAGCTAAACCTTGAGATTGTTCCTCAGGGATATGTGAATAACCTTGTTGTTGAGCCGGACCTCGACAGCACCATCAAGTGGATACAAACATGTGACTTTGATGTCGAGAAGATCAAGAAGTATATCGCTAGAGGAAAGCCATCATGCTTCACTTTTGCTGATGATGGTACGTTGTATTTCAAGAATCGTTTAGTGGTCCCTAGGAGTAAGCCCAATCTAAACTTGACCCTGCGCGTCATGAAAGAAGCTCATGATACTCCTTTGTTGATTCACCCTGGTAGTACCAAGATGTACCAAGACCTTCGTCAGCGGTACTGGTGGTCTAACATGAAGCAAGACATCGCTCGATATGTTGACGAGTGTGACGTTTGTCGTCGCGTCAAGGCAGAACATCAAAGACCTGTTGGAACTCTGCAACCCCTCTCTATTCCTGAATGGAAATGGGACAAGATTGAAATGGACTTCGTCACCGGTCTTCCGCGATCACAGAAGGGTCATGATGCGATCTTTGTCGTCATCGACCGATTCTCCAAGGTTGCCCACTTTCTGCCAGTCAAGGAGACGATCTCTGCTAGTCATTTAGCAGACTTGTATGTTTCCAGAATTGTGTCCCTCCATGGCATTCCATTGGAGATCAGTTCAGACCATGGAAGTATTTTCACCTCAAGATTTTGGGATAGTTTCCAAGAAGCTATGGGCACTCATCTGAATTTCAACACCGCTTATCACCCCCAGTTGCAAGGACAAGTCGAACGAGTTAATCAAGTGCTTGAAGATATGCTTCGAGCTTGTGTCATTTAATTTGGTAAGAAATGGGAGGAATCTCTTCCATTTGCTGAATTCTCGTACAACAACAGCTATCAAGCTAGTCTGAAGATGGCACCCTTTGAAGTTCTTTATGGGCGTAAGTGTCGAACCCCTCTGAATTGGTCAGAAACTGGGGAACGAACTCTCGTTGGTCCGGAAATTATACAACATGCCGAATATCAGGTTCGCGTTATCCGTGAACATCTGAAATCTGCTCAGTCCCGCCAGAAAAGCTACTATGACCGCAAGCACAAGGAAATGGTCTATCAACCTGGCGAATATGCGTACCTCCGTGTCACTCCCATGAGAGGCACTCATCGTTTCGGGATCAAAGGCAAGTTAGCTCCTTGCTATATCGGCCCGTTCTGTATTCTTTCCTGAAGTGGACCAGTGGCATACCGATTGGAATTGCCGCCGAACCTATCTCAAGTCCACGATGTCTTCCACGTGTCGCAACTCCAATGCTGCTTCAAGGACCCTATTCGAGAAGTGGAACATGATATGATTGAATTGCAACAGGACTTGACTTATCAACAACATCCGAACCGCATTCTCGATCAATCTGAACGCCAAACCCGCAACAAGACAACCAAGTTCCTCAAAGTTCAGTGGTCGAATCATTCTGAAGATGAAGCCACTTGGGAACACGAAGATCGTCTTCGTGAAGAATACCCCGACCTTTTCTCCTCTACCACTTAGATTCTCGGGACGAGAATTCTTGTAGTGGGGGAGATTTGTAACACCCCTGGAGTCTATAACAGTAATCCTTTTGCTAATGACAATTACTGTTGATAAATCATCCCATGATCAAATTTGAATCAAATCAAATCCAAAATGCCTTTTGTTGATATTAAAAATAATGTTGCAAATGAAACTTGTCCGAAAATTATGCAACCACTTTTCTTAAATCACAAATAATCAATGGGCTATACCCATGTGGTTATGGTATTTTATTATGCCACTAGAAAAATCAAACAATTCAAAAAACTAGCAAAACAGCACCAATTACTAGTTGCAACACAAAAAAATAGCAAAACATTTTTGAAAAGCCCCAAACTTTTTGTAGTATGCTTACATGGTGTAATACAATTATACAAACCATTTTCATGTTGAACAAGATTATAAAAGTAGCCAAACAAAATAAAACAGAATAGAAGAAAAAAATGGGGAAAAGGGCAGGGACCTAGCTATCCCACTGGCTAGCCCATTCCCCCCTCCCATCCCGCTGTTGTCGGGACCCGGAATATGCGTATGTAATTCCAGTCACAACTCAATCACATGGACAGCCGAGAGCCGTACCCACTTGTCTAAGCAGACAAGGCCAAGCACAGAACACTTTTGGAAAGCATCGTACGTGAGGGGCATCCCATCCAGGCCGGATGATCAACTGAGATGGGTCATCATCGCTCACTCACAAGTCTAAATGATTATGAGTGGTGAAATCCCATACTCATAGACAAGTCGCCTCAACCATGTTATTGATTGAATCATAACCCTTACGTAAACAAACTCCAGCCCGATCACTTAGTCGGGGTCTAGGGCGGGCTAAATCATACGACAAAGTGTGCGCGTGACAGAGTCACGAGCAATCGCATCGCGATGCCCCAAGCTGCGCACATCTAAGGGCCACTTGGTGTATAAAATACCGCCATCCAGATCACAACTAAGGTCTCAAAAACCCATACTAAGACATGCATGTTATAATCATACACGCAGCACACATGTCTAGTATGAACAGCAGGTATCATCACATAACTCTACAAAGTACTTATTTATTAACTTACACATAGAGCTTACAAAGATCACATGTCTGTGATCAACATTACATCATACAACGGAAGCAAATTAGGTCTGAGTACAGACAAGTTTAATAAATGGCTTAGAGAAGCCTTGTTCAACAAACATGCCCTTCCACGAGGGACCAAACTGCTGTCTGGAACTATACTACAATGGTCAACGTCGAGCTTCACGAAGGTGACTCCGTCGGGGTCCGGGTTCTCATCTGAAACATAGAATAAGCAAACGTGAGTACAAAGTCGTACTCAGCAAGACTTACATCAGAACTACACTACTCATGCTCAAGTTTCAAGGTAAAGGGAGGTGGGGTTTTCAACATGCAGAAGTGCCAGCTTTGACTTGGCTAGTCCTGTACTACGAGTACCAGACTTGAGGTAAGAAGCGTACACGAGTCCACTACCAAGTCTCCAACCAATACAGCACTATGGATACTTCCTCGACTTCCCCACGAGGAGCACACCATAGCACTCACGCTTATCTTGCGAGTTTTAGAGTATCCATTCAAGTTGTCTAATAATCAGGTACAGGTTCCAAGTAGTCCATGACCGCGGACGCGGCTATTCGAATAGTTTTGTTAACCTTGCAAGGGTGTAAACTACACAAACATGACCATCAGTTACCGCCATGTCTCGTCACCATTCAAGGGGTGCCAGCGAGGATGTTCACCACTACACTTCGGTCACAACCGGTCTATTCCAGGAGTCGACTATCTGAGTTTGTCACCGCTCGAGAGTCCGGCCGGATCAACGATACGGACCCAGACAATGTAGGCAGCCGAGATGCCACCTCTGACAGATGGATTCACTGCCTCACAGATCCACCCACATATCTATATGATGCAATCTTTCATCCATTCTTTTTCTATGCATATGCCAAATGGAAAGCCCGAACTAATGTGACTCCTGGACGTCAACACGGATCAAGGTACTAGGCCGAGAGGGGTCAGTGAGCACAATGTGTGGTCGTACTCTTTGTCTTGGATTACCATACAAGAACTCGATGCTTAAGGCGGTGTTCAACGAGACAACCCACTATGTACTCCTACATAGCCTATCATCGTTCACCTTGTATTAGGGTAGATTTACCAACACAATTTCACTTTCATCAACACCATGTTCACTATCATCCCGACTCACATCAGAAGTAACCTCATTGTAACACTAAACATGCAATAAGCTGTAATAGTTGCAGGGACCTCATGATATCAATCAACTCCTATGTCAGCTAGGATTGTGGTTTGCTTACTACTGTGACAAGATGATAGGTCATGCATCGGATATGGGTTCAACTATGCGGTAGAATCGATAACAAGGTGATCTTCTAAACATGCATAAGCGAGACTGAGAGGGAAGTGGGATTTTATATACATGATCAATGGGTTTTGCTTGCCTTGCTGACGATACAAGGGTCTTAACGGTGGTCTTCTTCTTCGGGGGTGATCACCGTCTCAGAACGTCTGTCATGGAGGCAATCATCAACAAGGGGGGATAACTTCGGAAGTAAAATGCACATACACATGATAAGGTTGTCCATGATGTGAATGGTACTGGTTTGTAGCATATTCATCTTAATTGAAGTATTTTGCATTTGAAATGCAAATTCAAACTTCAAATTCAAATTCAAATTATGCCATGTGCATGTTTGCTACTGTTCACCAATTTTCAAATGGTCAAACATATAAGTAAGTTGCATATTCATAGTCCTTGCATTTTTCTGATAATTTTTCATATATTATTTGTCTCATTTGGAGTTAAAATGAATTTTCTATGATTTATTGAAGTTTTAAACAATTTCTGGATTTTCTGGAATTCTTTTAATTCAATTTTGATTTACTGCATCAGCATTACGTCGTCATGACGTCAAGGGGGGCTGAATGGTGGGGTCGGCTTGTCAGTGGCACAGAGGTTAATTCCCGTGGTTATTTAAATTAAGCCGATTTGATTAGGGGGTGGGGGACACTGTCAGTGTCACCGGGGCGGATTAGGGGGAGTGGTTAAGCACTAATCGTCCATCCACGTCAGCAGAGGCCGGCGGCTAAATGCCGGCGACACCAGACGCGGCGGCGCTCGCACTGGAAGTAGAAACCGGGGGCCTAAAGGAGCGGGGAGACCATCTTTGAGCTCCTGGAGTCCTCCCGCGCCGAGTGGCACCAGTGGAGGTTCAAGGGGGTGGCCCTATCGTCGCCGGCGACGACGACGCACGGAGGCCGTGCACTGACTCCGGTGGATTGGCGCTACGAAGCACGGCAGAGAGCCGGGGAGGAGGGAAAAGAAAGGGCATCTCACCCTGATCACAATGGAGGGGACGGAGAAGTGGGGGTAGGCTTGGACGGAGCCAATTCCGGCGAGAAGCTCCACGGCGGCCGGAGCAAAACGGAGACGACGACGTCGCTTGCAGGGCACCCAGGCTCGATTGGGCGTGCAGGATGATGAAGACGGCGACGCTGGAGCTTCTGGACAAGTCGGGGCGGCTCCTCGTCGCCGTTGGCCGCATCGGGCACGGTGGCGTGCTCCGGGGCTTCTCTGTCTACTACGTTTTTCGAGCGAGAAAGGGAAGGTGGCCGGAGAGAAAGGGGAGAGGTGAAGGGCTCTCTGGGGATCTGCGTGGCGAGAGGAGGAGGCAGGGGAGGGCCTAGAAGGTTGTCGGCGTCGCGGTGGCGTCGTCGTGCTCTCCCAGCTCGACACCGAGCTGGTTGAAGAAGAAGACAAAAGGGGAGGTGGGCTGGGCCGCCTGGTGGGCTGGGGGGATGATTTGGGCTAGATGGCCAGGGGGCTTCTTCCTTTTCTTTTTATATTTATGTATATAGGTTGGCCCCACTATTTAAAATAGCTAGGCATTTTTAGTAAATGCCCAAATGATTTTATAAACCCTAGGTGACCAGTAGCTAGTCACATTTAGGATTTGGGAATCTTTGAAATTCAACTTATTTGAATTTCAAATCAAATAGTGGTTCTTTTAATTTTCCAAGGCACTGTTTGAATTTTAGAAAATTCCTTGAGTATGGGAATGAACCCAAACCACTTTTTAAATGATCACCATAATTTATAGGAATTTTCCAAATATTCAAATGTTTTTGGAAAAAGATTTTTATCTGGCCATTTGAATTAATTTCTCAGGGCTTTCTTTTCCCCATTTTCGATTTTCTTTTGAAATTTTCACATGATGCAAAGGGCCACTCAAACCCTAGCACTTACCCAAGTTGGGGTTGTGACAGCTGTGGCCCAGCCCAGCCCACCTGGGGCCTTTCCCTTTCCTCGCTACAGGGGAAACAGGGGCGTGGCAACCATCCCCCGGTGCCACGCCGGCGAGCCCCTCCGTGGCGGCCATCCCGTGGCTCACCGGCGGGATAAGCCCCCCCCCCTCAACCCTAACCCTAGCGCCTCCCTCCATTCCCCTTTCGCTAGCCTCTGTGCGTCTTCCCCGTTTGAACCCGAGCTCCGTCGTGGGCACGTCTGCGACACCGGCGCGGCCAACGGCAACGACAAACCGCCCGGCATGTCCTGAGCGCTCCTCGTCGACGGCTACTCCATCTGGACGCTTCAATTCTAGAAAAGACGCACGAGGCTCTCGCCATCTCGCCGTTCTCCTCCGCAGCTCCGTCGTACGCTGACGACAAATTCTCCGCCTACGGTGCTCCCCCAAGCTCGCTGCCACCTCTACACGCACCGCGGTGAGCCTCGCCTCGGTTCCCCTCTCCCTCTACAGCCTCCCTTTCGCCGTGTCCCGATCCGCCATTGGAGCCGGAGCTCACCGCCATGGTGGAGCTCGTGTCCTTGGCGTAGCGCATGCATTTGGCGCGCCATGCGCATCCTAGTACTCCTGGCGCTCCCATGAGCTCGTTCCCGTGGCGCACGGTCGTGGTTCCCGTGTGCAATTGTCGTATCCGTCGCCGCCACGTCACTGCAAGCCGCCGCGCTCGCCCTAGCCGTTGCTCCGGCGAGCCCCCGGCCACCCCGAGGCCACCAGGCGACGCGGCTTGGTCTCCTCTTTCGAGCAAGCCCGGGGGCGCCCCCTCCGGCGGCCTGTGGAGAGCACACAATTGCCGGCCATGGCGCTGCTCGCCGCCGGCGTACCCAGGCAGTGGCTGGTGCCACTGACCTGTGGGCCCCCTTCGTCAGAAACACCATTAGTTACTAATGGGCCAATGACAGTGGGCCACCCCTCTGTTAATTGTCTAGGGATTAAAACAAATGAAAACTATTAGGACTAACCCCACTGACTATGACATATGGGCCCCACCCACTTAACCATCTGTTTAAAAATAATTAGTAAATATTAAGCACATGTGTCTCTGACTGGTGGACCCCAACTGTCAGTTTGTTATTTAAAATGATTTAATATTAAAACCAGTGTATGACATGTGGGTCTAGTTAATAATTAAATTTAGTTAATTGTTTTATTAGCACTGTGAGGCTGACAGGTGGGTCCCCTCTGTCAGTTGACCAGTCAATAAAACTTGTGGATAATGTTGTTATTTAATTAATAAAATAATTCAGAAAATATTTTAAAATGATTAAAACTTTGAAATTAGTTATCTTTTAAACCGTAATTCAGATTAAAAAACTTTATACATCAAAATTGATCAGAAAAATATAACGAATACGGATACGCTATCCTTATACCAACCACCCCCCTCTAACCTACCGAACATCGAACCGTCCCCCTCCGGACCGTTTGTCTGGTGATTTGTCAGGCACTGTTAAAGTACCCAGATGAATTTATTCTGATCACGAAAGTTGTTCGGATTGTTTCAACTAGCACGGTTACACCATCCACACGTTTGTCGGATGTCCACAACACCTCCGGCATGATCCCTTCCCCTCGGACACCCTGTCCGGTAATCACCCGGAGCTGGCAGTTCATCCCCGAATGGACTCCCGCTCCGTGCAACGTGCATTGCACTGTGTTAGAACACCGTTAACATTGCATACGTCTTTCCATTCATATGTTTGCTATGATTGCTTTATATTTAATGTTTCTTCCCCCCTTTGTTCTTCGGTAGACCCCGCTGCTACCGCCGACTACACCGCTGCCGGGTACGACTACTTCGTCGACAACCCTGCCCCTACCTGCGAGCTACCAGGCAAGCAGAGCCACTATCTTCCCCAGATATCGCCTATCTTTTCCGTACTTTCTTGCACTAGGCATTGTTACTGTTGCTGCTACGATTACAATCCTATTCAATTGCATAGCCTGTTTTTGTCGCCCTTGATGTACCTCATTTATCCTATGCTGCCTATTATAATTATGCATTATTCAGCAGTGAGCCCTGTGCATTGTTAGCTAGGATTAGATAGCGGGCCGTGACCACTCAGGGGAGTCAACACGGATACAATATATACAACTGCACAGGTACGATACAATGCAGACACCGCCTAAGGCCCCCTAGCTCGGCTCTGCCGAGCCACCTTCAAGTGTGAGCCATCAAGGAGTAATCCTTGTACTCCACTCGTTGATGACTCTGTATAGCCTCTCTAGGTACCTGAGCACGGTTGTCCTTAAGGTAAGAAGTCGGGCGACCCAACGGTGCCCGCGAGAGGTATTGCGTCGGGAACGACAGGGAGGGTACGACCGACATTACTGGCGTGCTTGGCCCCTGCTCGTATCTCGCGAGAGTTACCAAACCACGAAAGTCTAGCTCTACCAAGAGCACACGCGAGACAAGTTAAGGAGACGGTTCACCTTGTTGGTAACCGCAGAGACTTGGTGGGACGACAGGGCAGGCACCGATGTACTGGTGGTCCTGACTGCTGTTGTTGACCGCGGGTCAGTTAAGTCGAGGCAACGATAACGGTTGTCATGCAGGTTAATTAAAATGCTAAATGGTTCGGCGGATGTCCTGAGTAGCCTTTTGGCTTGTACGCACTACCTACACGTGGGATAAGGATTGTGGGCTCCCCTGCATCGTAGTCTCGTTCGAGGGTCTTTAGATGTCAGCAGTATCGCGGGCTGATTGCCGGGAAGTGGTGTTGCCTTCTCTTGCTCGAGTGGTGTATTTGTATTTGCTTTGATTTTGCTTCACCGGCCAGTCACGCACCGTGCAGGAGTACGTTCGGGTTAGGGTCCAAAGCCCGGCGTACATAGGATATAGTCCGGCAGATGACCTCTCTGTTGATTGCCGAAGGATGGGCTACTTTGTGTCGGATAGCTTCGGTGGGGTGTTCCCTAACAAGGTGTACGCCACCCTGGAGATCCGAGCGTCGTAGAGTCACGCCAGTGCACCCCTGCAGGGAAGATTAATCTATTTGAATAGCCGTGTCCACGGTAACAGGACGCTTTATGCTGAATATGGATCTTACCACTACAAATTACTACTATTAAACTGTATGGTTCCGGGTCTTCTTCCTCGCAGGGAGTCGAGGAAGGGAACTCGGAGGCATTATTATTATCAATCATTACAACTTACTATTATACAATGCTGCAGCAACTTCTGCTGCATTGTTATTACATTCATGTTATTGAACTGTTGGCTGTTTTTCTTCTCATGCTGCAAGACACGTCAGAAGATGCTAGTCTTCGATAGGCCTAGCTTCTTATCCTTATTCTGATTTCTATCTTGCAGTCCACTATATACAGCCTCCACTTTCCATTTGATACAATGCATAATGCTTAGTAGTGAACGTAAGACTCGCGGGTATACTAGATACTCACATTTGCTTTATTTCCCCCTTTATGTTTTGCCTGATCAGCCGCTGCAGTCGACGTTGGAGCCCAGGAGCAGGAGTACCCCGGAGGCGGATACTACTACGTCGAGACCCCCGTTGACCAGGACCAGGAGTAGTTTCGGAGGCTCCCAGGCAGGAGGCCTTGCCTTTTCGATCTGTATCTCTGATGTTATTTGTGCTAGCCTTCTTAAGGCAAAAACTTGACTAACTGTGTTTGTACTCAGATATTATGGTTTGTATAACTTATGTATTCGGGTCTGCGCGACCCCCCCCCCTTTACTGTAACATATTGGTTTATCCTTTTGTGTTTAGTGTTGTGCTGTGATATTCTCACCGTGGCACCCTAATCTCAGCCGTGTACCCTGCGTGAATGATTACTGTACACGGATTGATTTTAGGGGCGTCACAGTCGACCAAGAGCGCCGCTCATGGTCGACAACCGACCGGCGCAGGAGGCTCTCCGCGGCGATAGTCCGGGACGCGACGGCCATCGCGGAGAAGAACCTGGAGGCCATCCAAGAGGCGGCGGCGGTGGCGAAGAAGAAGCTGGAGGCCATCCAAGAGGCGATGGCTCGGGCGAGCGGCGTGCCGCTGTTCCGCCCCCAACACAGCAAAGCGTCGCCTCGCCCGCCGCCGGCAACTTCTCGCCATCGACGCCTTCGGCATGGGGGCGTACATGCCGTCGCCTGACCATAGCGGCTTCGACCCCAACCTCGCCTTCCCGCACGCGGCGTCCGCCCTGCGGCCAGCTTCGGTCGCAAGTCGCCGGCATATGCGTCTGCGTCGTCGCCGTCCCTGCGCCGTGGAGCCATCCCCTACGCAGCGGAGGTGGAGGACATCATCACCGTTGGCTCCAAGGCGTACGCCGCCGACGGCGCCGGCTTCACCCAGGAGGGAGATGGGTCCGAATAAGGGGGCGTCGAGGAGGACGCCGAAGAAGAGACCCAGGAAGCGCCGGAGGAACCTGAGGAGCAGGAGCAGGCTGCCGCCAAAGGAAAGAAGAAGAGGAAATACGGCGAGGTTCCGCTGAACCACGTCAAGTGGACGCCCAAAGAAGACGAGTGCCTGGCCGAGGCATGGAAGACAGTGAGCTTGGACCCCATCACCGACGCCAACCAGGATGACGACACGTACTGGACGAGGGTCAAGGCGGCGTTCGACGAAAGGAAGATGGGTGACCCCTATTTCCGCGGCGTCTACATGGAGCGCGGCCCGAAAGCCATGGCCTCCCACTGGTCGGCCATCCAGGTGGCGTGCAACAAGTGGCACGACATCCAGGAGGAGGTGCATGCCCGGCCGGAAAGCGGCGCAAGCAACGACCAAAAGGTACGCTCTCGTCTTGAACTCGTCGTGAACTCGTCTGTCCTGACCTCGCCGTGCAGATCGCGCGCATGTTTGCCATGTTTCGTGAGGGAAGTGGCGTCGAGTTCAAGTTCATCGCCGTCTTCAGCCGGCTCGAGTTATGCGAAAAATGGAAAGAGATCCGCCTCCAGCTCTCGAAGACCAAGAATCGTGTCTACGACCCAGACGCGCCGCCATCGGCGGCGTTAGAGGGCCGCCTTCGGAGGGAAACAAGAAGGCAAAAGCATCGAAGGCGGCGACGCCGGCTACCGAGCGGCTGCAATCGACCATCGAAAAGTGCATCGCGGACGTCGCAAGCAACGCCGCAATCAGGGAGGAGAAGGCCCAGGCGAGGTGGTCTGAGTTGCTGACGAAGCAAGACGCCAAGCTCGACCTCCTCAGGACGAGCGCCGCCGCAAAGAAGAGGAACACCGACCTCACGTTTCTGGCGACGATGGCGTCGATGGACCTGGCGGCGATGGACGCGCCGGTCAGGGAGTGATTCGTCTCCGAGCGCGCCAAGATCTTGGCTCAAATGGCGCCATCCGTGACCACGCCGCCCACGCCATCCACTGCCTCGCCTACGCCAGCTGCGGCACCGTCCACGCCCAGGAGCACGCCGTCCACTCCAGAAACGCCGTCCACGCCTGATGAAGAACTCGACGAGCCATTGTCGTCTGCCGTCGAACTCGACGCCCCCTTTGAGGCACATATCGACCCACTTTTTGTTTCCCGCGTAGATCACGCCGCCTGTGGCATGTTTGATCGTCGAAACTTGGCATATTGATCGCCGAACTTTGTAATTTTTTGAAGTGGAAAGACAGGTTTTCGAAATTCGCCGTTTGTTTGGGGCCAGCATTGGGCCCTCGCCTGAAGCCACTTTCGCCGCCCGAGCGCCCCCCCCCCCCCCCTCCCCCAAGCGGCGCTAAAATAGCGCCGAATAACGGCTTGGAGGCCGAACGGCTGGAGATGCTCTTAGATACGCGTGATCTGATGACCCATCCTACGGTTACACATACGATGAATCTTTTCAAAACGTCCGCAGGCGGACACGTAGCACTGGCCATTTTATTTGGGCAGCCCAAAAAATGTCACGCTTCCCGCACGACTTCTTCCGCGCCTCCCACCGCCCTGATGCTGCCGCACCGTTCTGTCGCATCGTCCTGCTCACGGCTGACATGTAGTTTAATTTTAATAAAGTTGTATTACTCCGTACTTTAATTTGAATGGTTATATAAGTTTCAGTTTAAATACTCAAATGTTAAGAAAAAAAATGTCGTGCCACTAATGTTTTTGGGCAGCTGCTCAAGCAGCCATGCCCTAAATTAGGGCAGTTGCTGTAGAACAATTCACTTTTGTGTGCCCAATAATTTGTTCCATGATCGTTTTCGTACCAATAAAGAGAGAACGGCTGTAGGAGATGCTCTGACGAATAATAGTAAATCTGTCATTGCAGGGGCGCCTTCTTTCTTTTGTAAAGCCAAGCCTACTTTTTACAAAACATTTGTAAAGCCTCCTTTTGATATAAAGGACCATCTCAGTAACACACATTTCAAGTAAACATTCATGGTCAATTGGTCATTCACATCAAGTTTGTACTGCATAAGCAGTAGAGTTTTGGACAAATACAATAGAGCTAGATATTACAGAGCATATCAGGGATGTATTTTTATATTAGGCAGGCCATCAAATGGTAACACAAACACAATGCCGTTGCCTCAGCAAACCTACTCTCAGTATTCATTCAACAGCACAGAATAAGGACCAGAGGACCCGACAAATCCACAAATCCAGATGCTTCATCTCTTCTTAAAACCATACTTCTTACGCTCGTAGAAGAGATCAGTCTTGGCACTTCCCAGGTTGACAATCTTGGGGCACCCATCTCGGTCCTTCTCTTGCTGCGTACACTCCTTGCAGTAGTAGGCGTCTGAGATGCCAACTCCACCGCAGATGACGCACCTTCCCTGGAATGAGCCGTAGTTGCACTCATCGCAGACCCGGACAAGTGTGCATGGGCGCACGTATGAGTCACAAATGACGCACTTGCCATCACACTTTTCACACAAGCGACCGATAGCAATGCCAGGCTGCTTCCGGCACATGATGAGATCAGGATGATGCTTCGCCATGGCTGTCAGATACTAACCTGCCAAACCATAATTGGACTCATGTAAGAGCAGAACAGAGGAATGTTGATCTGTACGTGTAACAGGGATGACAAGCAGATCAACAATTTCTTGCTGAAGCCTCCCCTCCTAAGGGAAGCCAAAAGGTTAATGCGGTTATTCCTTGCAACTACTAGCAAAGTAAACATAGTATCCCCCACAGAAAAGCAAATAGTTGTTCAAATAATTATTCCAAAAACAGGAAAACAGCATGCCCTTTCAGAACTAGAAATACCTCCAGTTCTACACCATGTGTCATTGTTGATCAGGTTTAGTAGAAATAGACAAATAGTGGAAGGGAATGTTATACTGCTACTACAGCTCATAATAATAAAATGACAAATACAGTGCGTATAGTTAAAAAAATGACACCAACATCGTCTCAATAGATTTGCTCGCATCATTAGGAGGTTTTCTAACATATACAAAGAGAAATAATGTTGCCGACATTTAAGCTAATCGATTTAGAAACCAACGAATATCTCCTGACAGAGATCTCTCAGCATCTGTCAGGAGCAAATATACTAGGACGATGTAGGTGAAGCAACGCCATCTCTAATCATCAAATAAGAAAAATATGCACAAATTATTCATGAAGCAACGCCATCTCTAATCATGAGCAGCAGTAGTCAGTATTGATAGTAGCCTACTAGCCAGTATTGACAGTAGCAGTAGGGGTAGCTGCTGATTTTCTTGTATGTATGTGATTAATTTGTATTGACAGCAGCCTACTAGCTACTGATTTTCGCCTCTGCCTCAGCTACACATGTATGTGATTAATTTGGGGTACTTGCTAGTTGCTACGGAGAGGAACCAATCACCGCTCCATTAATCTGGTTAGTACACATGTACTATGTGATTAATCTGGTCTCTACCTTACCACTGCTCAATTAATCTGGCTTGATCTCTAATCATAGGAGGGAAGCAGTGTCATCTTTACCACGTCAAGGCCAGGGGACGAACCTAGCAGTGGATCGAGCAGTGCCATCCTTACACAAGTGGAACGGGAACGGGCGGCCGCGAGCAAGGGACGGGAGGGAGGAGAGGAGGGGAGGGAGGGGAGCTACCTTGGCACCGGTGAGGAGATGCGCCGGCAAACTCGCAGCACGAACGGCGATAACGGAGTAGGGACGGCGAGATCCACCTGTGTCGCACCAGAGGAGAGAGCGCCGGGGAGAAGCAGGGGGGCAACGCTAGCCGACACGGCGGGGGAGGAAACCTAGCTCCACAGTTGCACGCGGAGGTTTTAGCACATAGCACCACTTGTTGGGGCCTTTTTTTTTGTCACAAAACCACAACTCTTGTTATTTTTTGCAAAGAACATCATTATTTGAGGTAAATACTTGCACAAAACATCACTATTTAAGGTAATTACATGCACAGAACACATAAGACGTTATTAGTGTGTTTAACCTCTAATTAACAAACTAAGCCCACCTACCAAGTAATAATGGGCATGGGCATCACCTATCTACCAATGGTTAATCTTCTCAAATATGCTTAACATCTTGTTGAGCCTTATGTATATATTTTCTTACGCCTTCAAATTCTATATATTATGTAGAAGGATAGAATATGTTTTGGTGGAATCGATGTTTATTGCTTGAGCCTTGGAGGCATATATATAGGAGTACAGCCGACGCGACTCCAGCTGGCGTGGTACGGAGGCGATGATGGTGGCGGAGGACTCCCGATCTGAAGCGAAGGCGGCGACGTTCGGCGAAGGCGACGGGCAGGTTGACGCGCGGAAGGAGACCACGGGTCGCCACGTCGCGCGAAGCCGGCGAGATGGCGCGCGAAGCCGCCTTGTCGGTGATGAAGTCGGTAGTCACGCCGGTGTCGGAGTAGAGGCGCGTGAGGATCGACGACGACGGTGGGCGACGCAAACCGATCTTAGATCGGAAAACCAAAAAAGACGCCGATCAAGACAACCGGCGGAAGAGAGAAAACCGGATCAAAAGATCGGGAAAAAGACACTATAGGGCAACCGATCCACAGAACCAGCGGACGAACCCTAGGTACGGGCGGCGCGGCCCCCGGTGTCGGCGATCATGGGGATGGGCCCCGGGGGGCGGCGCGGGCGAAAGTGACGGCGGCGGCTAGGGTTTAGATCGTGTTTAGGTTGATACCATGTAGAAGGATAGAATAGGTTCTGGTGGAATCGATATTTATTTCTTGAGCCTTGGATGCATATATATAGGAGTGCAATGATCTACTTGGAGTACAAGTCAAGATAAAAGAGTCATACGCTATCTATGCTTCCTAGTATAATTCATATACTCAACATATTATATGGTTCTTGATGCTATACATTGTATAGTTTAAACATATGTATCTTTGTATGATATATTTTCATTGCACAATTTGATTATTTTTCAAATCAATACATCATGAATTGGAAACACAAAATAATTGCTGGAAATAGCCAACAAAATTTGAACAAATAAAATTCAATACATCATGACCAATTCAATTTAGCATGGCTGGTTGCGTCTCCACGTGGAACAAGGAGCCGCCTCTGCCTCTCGAGTCAAACTAGGTGGCAGTGATGGCCAGATAGGTGGGCCCAAGTTGCTAATTTGGAGTTAAACAAGCTAATAACAATTTGGAGTTAAACAAGCTAATAACAATTTTTTGTGTTCTTTACAACAGATTATCCCAAATAGTGGTGATCTCTTCAAAAAATATCAAGAGTTATGGTTTTGCGCAAAACAAACCCCAAAAAGTGGTGTTATGTGCTAAAACCTCGTTGCATGCGCGGTGCGGGAGAGGGTGCAGGCGGGACAGCATGACAAGTTCTGTGCGCTCCACACTAAACCTGGCCATGAGCAGCCCGTCCCGATCATTAATTTCCAGGCCGGGCTTGGCTTTGCCGTCGGGCCAGGCTCAGGCTTAGAAAAACACCCAGATAGTTGGGTCGGGCTTGGGCCTAGAAAAACACCTTGAACAGCTAGTCAGGCTGGGCTCGGGCCTAGAAAAGCAGCCCGAATTAAGCTTGATCCGAACCGATGCAATTTTGTCTACAGGAATAAGACGGATACCTTCAGAATGGCCCAGCTGGAAAAACGCTCAGCAACGTCTAAATCCTATCTGTATGAGACTGGCTCCATCCCTACACCCTCGGACATCATTTCCCAATCGGTCAATCCCTAAGTTCTCTCCCTCCCTCTCCTGTGCGACATGAAAATGGCGGCGCCAACATCCTAACCCTAGCGCCGCCACCACCTGTTCCCTAGCGCCGCCGCACCTTCATCAAGAAGCGTCAGCCGCACGTCCTTCCCGAGCCACAACGACGAGCCGGGCCACTCCAGTCGCACCTCCTCATTCGCCGTAGCGGAACACCAGGCTGCTCCGGCCGCACCTCCTTCTTGGTCATCCTGACAAGCAGACAACAGCGAGCTTCTGCGCCCGGCCGCAGCTCCTTCGCGGCTTCCGCGACGAGTAGACGACGACGAGTTTCCGCGCCTGGCCGCATCTCCTTCATGACCTCCGCGACGAGTAGACGACGGTGAGCTTCCGCGTCCGGTCGCCCTAGCCACACCACCCGCCTCCCCATCTACACCAAGTGCAAGGTATTTTCTTGCTCCCATAGATGATCTTGCTGTTGTAGAGTTAGTGTAGATCGAATTCGTCGTGTATATTAATTTTAGCTTGATGATTCCATATGTTGTAGAGTTGCTGAGATGAGTTATTGAGTATTTGAGTGTAAAATTTTGTGATGTAGTGTAAAATTTGCAGTTGTTTTGCTGATGAATTTTTGCAATGGTTTTGATGTTGCAGTGTGATGAATCTGACTGAGCAAGAAGGCCCGGACGGTGATGAACCTTATTTCCATCCAAAAGAATTTGAAGGGTAGTCTGTTGCATGTATGGAGTTTTTACTGTGCCTCCCAACCACCCCCCCCCCCCCCCCCCCCCCCCCCGCACAAGGCAGAAGCATGCCGCATCAAGGGGAAAGGCCACTACAACGGATAAAAGTGAACCCGCAACACAACGTCGTCATGCAAATGAAAGTGAACCTGCAGCACAATGTCGTCGTGCAAATGAACCTCCCGAACAGTCAAAGCCACCACAATCATCTTCTAGCACTTCAAGAATAAAATCAAAGGTGTGGCTGGACTTCACCAAGATCTCAGAGAACGGTGATAAGCTTGTGGTAACCGAATGCAAACATTGCAAAGCTATACTTTTGGGGCATTCTAAAAATGGTACATCTCATCTCCTTAGACACATTGAAAAACAACATAAATCTGATCAAGCAACCGTCAATAACTTCTTGAAATCTAAAATCAATGAAGATGGGACACATGTTCTGAGAAATGTTAAATATGATCTTCGAGTTGCTAGACATGCATCTATCTATCTTGTGTTCGGCTCTCATCCATTTACCACGGTAGAAGAGCATGGTTTTAGAACCATGCTGGCAATTGTATGTCCATAATTCAAATCAATTGGCCGACACACAATAAAAAGAGAGATAATGCCAATGTTTCTTAGGCAGAAAAAGGATATGTTGGAAATTATACAATCTTCTCCTGGTAGAGTTAGTTCCACATCTGATAATTGGAAATCTAAAGTTACTAAGCATAGCTACATTTGTATTACTTGTCATTACATAGATGTTGGGTGGAAACTAAACAAGAGAATCGTATGGTTCAAAAACATTGATCCACCATATGATGGAGCATCTATTGTTGATGAGGTCCACCTAGCTTTTCGTGAATGGAGGGTCGATAAGAAAATGATGTGTATGACTCTTGATAATGCAACATATAATGACAGGATGATTGATTGATTGCGAACCCATCTATTGTCAAAAGGTTTTATTCCTATGGCTGGTAAATTCTTCCAAATCCGTTGTTGTGCGCACATATTGAATTTAATTGTCCAATCTGGTTTGACATTGATTAATGATGTTGTTGGTAAACTTAGAGATGCTATAATGTACCTAAAAGCTTCCGGCATTAGGCTGCATAAGTTTTATAGCACAACTGATAGTATTTTCAATTTGGAAAAATCAAGAAAGATGAAACCTGATATGCCCATCCGTTGGAATTCAACCTGCGTACACTATGCTTGAGTCTTGTTTGTACTTTAGAGATGTGTTGCATTGGTATGCTGAGAGGCACAGTATATTCAAGACCAACTTTTGGCTATCCGAAGAAGAATGGGCCAAGGTCATCATATGCATAAATTCTTGGAGGTTTTATTTGTAGTGACAACAGTTTTCTCAGGTACAAAGTATCATACAGCCAACTTGTACTTCATGAATGTCTATATTGTTCATAATGCTATGATTCAGGCTAATGATGGCATTAATGGGTACATGGCCGAGATGTTAATAGTGATGAAAGAGAAATTTATGAAATATTGGTCTGATTATAGCATAATTCTATCTTGTGTTGTTGTTCTTGATTGACATATTAAGTTCAAGTTCATAGAGTATTGCTATTCCAAGCTATATAATGATGATGAAGCTCACCGACGTGTTGATGCTGTTAGAAGTGCACTGTATAATTTATTTAGTGAATACCATAGTGGTGTAGTTGCCAATGAACACATAACAATTCATGGTTCCTCAAGCACTAGTGGAATTGGTGCATTTTTGAACTATGACCAGTACGTGCAAAGCACTAGTTCACAAGAAGAGAATTCTAAATTGGATTCGTACTTTGCTAAACCTGTGAAGAAATTGAATGACTGTATTGATATATGTCGGGGCTCGGGGCAGAAAAAAATATTTGTTCATAACCTACGAAGCCCAAACCCAAGACCTATGTTATGCTGATGCAAGTAACGGATGGAGATCGGTAACCTATCAGTATGTAGTCCATTAAGCGGGAAACGTTCCCGCGTGAACGTGGTTGACGTAGTCGTATCCGGCAATCCTCGAATGCCGTGAAGATCCACGATTACTCCAGAGGCCATCTGGTCCTTGAAGATCGATGACGAGATTACGTCCCCGTTGGAACATTGTCGGTGAAAACGTTGCGACACGGCCTCGACGATGAAGGAGTACCACAAGTGTAGAACCTCGCGGGATTACATGCATACGGTGTACCCGACGTTCCCTCCGGGCTCCGAACCAGGCGAGCAGCGGAAAGAAGATGGATCCGGATCCTGATTCCAGCAGCACGACAGCGTGCGTATGGTGGAGAAATCCCCAATCCAGTGTGATACGTCACAAACGTATCTATAATTTATGCTAGTTCCATGCTCTTTTATGTGACATTGCTATGTGTTTTGCTACACTTTGATATCTTTTTACACATATTTGGACTAACCTACTAACTCAGTGCACCTAGTTTCAGTTTCTGTCTGCTGATGTCTGTGAATTGCAGGTTTTTACCCATATTTACAGGGCTCCAAAAAATCCAAGAAAATTATAAAAAAAAATCAGTGCAACAGAAGCTTCAAGAAGCACCGGAGGGGGCCAGAGGGGAGCCAGGGCCCACCCAAGAGGCCACCTGGCGCGGCCCCCCTCCTGGCCGCGCCACCAGGGCTCCTAGGGGGAGGGGCCACCCCTAGTGCCCCCTGATGGCTTCTCGCCCCTCGTTGGTTACCCCAAGTTGAAGGTCGAGATATAGTGTAGGAAGAAATTTCCCTTGGTGAAGATACCTAGGTAATCGTACCAGGAGGACTCCGAATTCTGCAAGTAGGTGTCAACGGCGCCAAATAATAAGTTGACGTGAACCTTCACACACAACACATAACTTTGCTCCCAACAAGTACAGAGAGGTTGTCAATCTCTCCGGCCTTGTCGTTTACAAAGGATCAAACGCACGATGGAAATAATGATGGTGATTGCAACGAAAAGGAAATAAAAGCAGTAAATGGTTGAGGTGTAAACAATGGTGGAAATATGGACCGGGGTCCCATGATGTTCACTAGTGATGTCTCTCTCTCAAAAGACGAAAAATAGCTAAGTTGGGTGAACAAATTATGAGTAGTACGCCAAGACAAGTACACCGAAATTTAACTGCATCTGCTCACTAATCATCCACCTTGAGATATCTATCCAGAACATCTCGCTGACAGTAAGTTGCGAGCCCCACCCAAAGTGTAAACCCAAAGCAACATACAACTGCATTAACAAACTTTGCGTAAGGTAAACAATTCTTGCAACCGCGGTTATAAGTGTTGAGGGATGGATCAAGACCATCACCCGGCATGCAGAAGATCTAGGCCGACTCGATGGAGAAGGCCCAGAAGAGGACCCGGTCTTGGGTCGTGTCACGCCTAATGAGAAGCCCGAAGACCTTAGAAGGAATAGGACTTACCTTGGCAAACAAGGAAACCACTTGTAAACTAGAATAGAACTCCACCTCGTGTAGAAGTCGGACTCGTGTAAACCTAGGGACCCGACATCTATATAAGCCGGCACCCTTGGACCCCAGAGGACAACTCTCAACTTAGACCTTCTCGAGACATAGGTAATGATTCCGCAACCTTGTAATCGAGAAGTCAACATCCAATAATAGAAAAGAAGGAGTAGGTATTTACCTTACGAGGGGCCGGAACCTGGGTAAAATCTCGTGTCTCGTGATCTCGCCGACTCTCTCCTTGTATTCACCTCGTAGCAAAGGCCTCACGTTAAGTCCTCCAATGAGGACATCTGTCGTGACTTTCCCACAATAGTTGGCGCCCACCGTGGGGCTTGCATGCTCAAGCGTCGTAATTCTAGAGGGAGCTCGCGAGACATGGACGACTCCATCGCCGATTGGGTCACCGAAAACCGACACAGAAAGCTACGCGCTGACACCATCACCTGGGCTCTGGAAGCCAGCTCCATCGAGTCGGCTTATCAGGTCCCAATCGGTTCCATCCACCACCTCTTTGGAAGATCGGAAGGACCCAAGACGACACCAGATCACGATATCCCCAGAGAGATAACAAGTCAGCTCAGAACCGACTCTCGGCATGTTCTCATCGGGATCATCCATCGATCTCCAGAGCCGGCACGATATGTCGAAATCCTGATGCATGACAACTCGACAAAACTCTCTTATGCCGACTCATGTTCTAGCAAAACAAAGTGTTCTGATACCAAGTCCATCTACCCAATCGGAAGTAACCGACTCGGGCCGGCGCCAGAAAAGTATGATCCAAATTTTCCCTGCTTTAAGACACCTAACGCTCCATCACAAGTTCCCGTACCAACTCCAAGCAATCAGATCATCAGAAACCGACCGGCTTCATTCATAATTTCTTCGGGTTCACCCATGGATCTCCAACGCCAGAACATCCTGTCGAGGCCATAGAAGGAGAAAACGTTTCACAATTCCCCAAAAAAGTCTCTTTTTTTAGAATAAGGAGACGACAACAACATGAGAGAATCTAGCCCTTTTGAAGAAACCCAACATAAGGGAGATCAACTAGACCCTATGCGCATGGCTAAAGTCACAAACCCAATTAGCAACAACCCAGATCCCTGGGAAATCCTAAAGGAACCCAAGACCGGCACGACTAAGCAAAACCGAGTCAGGCATAGTGAGGAAAGAGGAAAACACGAAAAGAAGGTGACTCGGTGGCAAAGGAAGGAAGTATACGAGCTCCAAAACCTTGTGGAAACACACACCCGCTTCTCACGGGAGGCGTAACCGGATGAAGACCACAAGACCATAGGTCATGTGCTCGGACCAATAACCCGCACGCTACACCGTGTAAAGGAAGTGGTCGGGGATCTTCAAGAACTTGTCGACACTGTCATCAGATACGCCAAGTCAGACAAAGCTAAATATGGAGGAATTTAGGACCAAAGTTGAACCAATATTGGAAAATGAAAATTCGATCGAAGACACAAACACCGGCTCCCGAAAGCAAGGAAATTTTACAAGACCAGACAAAAGAACTCGTATGCATAATTACGAGAAAGCTCTATAAGAGCCCTACCCAAAGCACTCTAAATCGGGTCGCCCTGCAAACCACCCGTGGGACAAATGCAATTACATGCTCGCATTTAAACGATAATGGAGAAAAGATAATGAGCGTATGAACACGCCCAGGGAAATTTCGGCCGGTTTCTACAGCCAAAGGACAGCAGACCCAAGAGACCTCATACCCACGTATTATGGAGTCGGTCCAGGTCGCCAAACATCAAGGGACTGGTAAAAACAAAAAGACAAAGCTTTCCTATGGTAAGTACGAGTTTATCCAGTGAAGCCTGTCATCTAGTCAATAGGCGAGAGACAGCAACCACACGCTCATTCCAAAAAAGGAACTCACAGAACCGTGGGATAATGCACAACTTCGTCACTATTGTATCTAAATAGATCAGGAATGTACCTGGACAACTTATTAAAAAAACAAGAGTCGACCACTGCATGTCGACTCCTTCTTTCCTTTTTCTTGTTATTTTACGTTTTTTTCATTTGCATTATACTCTCCCATTACATTCTTGCATTCACCATCTGGAGTCCTAGAGGGCTTGAGCACCCCTCTTATTGGAACCAAGCATGTATATCGCTGCATTTAGAGACCTTGGGGGATTGAAGTGTTTCGACTTCATCTTGACAACTGGGGACTCGAAATATACGTGTATCTTGACATATATATCGCTTTATTTAGGGACCTTGGGGGCTTGGAGTCTTTTGACTCCGGCTTGACAACTGGGGACCCGACATATATATGAAAAATGCCTACTATGGCATTGGCCTGTATATCTGTGGCAAACTCGCACTGATATGACCTACGTGGACCATTCTAGTTTCAAACATCAACTGGCTCTATTAAGAAGCCTCTTGAGATTTGATTCTATTACAGGGAACACTAGAAACAGTCATGCGACGCCTTCTTACAAAGAAGTTCCGGCTTACACGCAAGAAAGTGACCAGCATCTCTTTTCCACAAGTCAGATCGAAGCCTTTTATTTAGAAGTTGGCTGATATGAACTTGTTGAAAGTGCAATCATGCCCGTAATCATATTTTTATGTTGATGACAATATACATATAGGGGACTAATAATGTTTGTCAAGTTTATCTCAGGTTTTAGTCCTCGGTTCGATGTGATGGTGGATCATAGACCATTGATATTTACAATTGCTCAAGAGATGGAACCAATGAATTTGAAGCGTAAGCTTTTTCGGTTATCTTAGGAATATAGGGATCCCCGTACTATTAAGAGGGGATCAGTGGGTGTATTGCTTAGGTCTTGATCAAACAATTAACAAACAAACAAATATTCCATGTCACTCACTCATTTAAACAAGCCTGCCTTAATCTACACACATCGGACGTCCGGTCCCCATCGGACGTCCAGTAACTGGTGCTCTCGGACGTTCGGTCACCGTTGGACTAAGGGTCCGAGAGGTCAGTAGGCTTTTGCATCATTTCATTGCATTTCCGGTCCCTATCGGACGTCCGGTTGACGTCGAAAAAAGGATCCGTGGGGTCAGTGGCATTTCACTCTAGTTTATCCGATTTCCGGCTCCCATCGGACATCCGGTCATTGGATGTCCAGTCGCCGTCGGACGTCCGGTGCCTGGTTTTCTCAACTGAGTTCTTCTGCCCATGTTGTATGTTCTTGGTCGTCCGGTGCAAACCGGACGTACGGTATGTAGGTATCGGACGTTCGATCCCTATCGGACTTCCGACACTTACGCAGGTAGAGAGCTCCAACGGCCATTTCTGGCCTTGGACTATAAATATACCCTCTCCACCACTTGAGAGGGATGACCACTTCATTTGCAAACACACAAGAACACAAGTGCTCCCTCTCACACTCTCCCTCACCAAATCTCAGATCCCGGAGAGTTCCTTGAGAGTTCTTGACGGATCTTTCACCCCGTGATAGATCCGCCCCTTCCCCATCTTTCAACCAAAGAAAATTGCGTTTTGAGCAAGTCTTGAGATTTCCCCATTGATCTTGTTACTCTTGGAGGTTGGAGACTCCTAGGTGGGTAGGAGTTCTTCGGAGAGGAATCGACCACTGTGATTACCCCCGTTGAGTTTGTGAGGGTTTGGTGACCACATTTAAGGTCAACCGGTAATGGTTGGGAATCGCCTTCGTGGTGATATCTCAAGGGGAATAGAGTGAGCCTTCGTGGCGTTGGTGCGCCTTCGTGGTTTCACCCACTCTCTCCGAACGATGAGTAGCTTCCCTCCAAGGAAGTGAACATCGGGATACATCGTTGTCTTCGCGTCATTCTGTTATCCCTACTCTTTCCCCTTCTTACTTGTGCTACCGTATTATTCATCCCTCACTTGCATTAGTATATTGTGCTTATTGTTTATCTTGTCATAGCTAGGTCAACCTTGAAATTTTTAGGCTCATCTTTATCTTCCGCATTATTGCCTAAAATTGCTAAGTAGTGTTAAAATTTGTAATAAGACCTATTCACCCCCCCCCCCTCTAGGTCTATCCCGACCCTTTCACTTCTATTGTTAAAGAATGCTGTGATAGTCACGCGAACAGTCGATCTTCTACGAGCCTTTTACATTTTTTCTTCGGGCATAAACATCTTTTTGCATCCTTTTATATCTTTTGATCGCTTATTTTTCTTGCATACATAAAACTTATACATTATCAATTGTGCTAATAAAGTCGGAAACATGCTCTACAATGATTCAGGATACATATCAATTGTTCATAACCAACTCATAGGGGCAGCATGTTACCTTTTCCGATTTAGGCATTTTTCTGCTACGCCAGTAAATAGATGTGCTTACATGCGAATATGTGGCCCCGATGATACGATGACAAGTCAGTATACACCGTTTCTCGCGATAATGACACGGTAAAAACTAGGCTTGTAAAAGGAATCACTCGCATACACAACTCATTCGGCCGACTTTCCATAAAAGAGAAAGACCATTTTTCATTAAAAAAATGGCCTTATCAAGAAAATCCAGTTTCTCAATACAAGCTAGCATTCATCATTCAAAAGAACAGAAAAGCAATTCAAAAAGAACTATGATAGTTCAGGTGCATACCACGCACAAAAGTTAAGTAGCGCATTATTACGTTAGCCAACACTATGGCATTTCAAGTGTTCTCAGTCAATGATTTCTAAAAAAACAAGATAACTAGGGCGGACTCGGATTGCAGCAGCTTCAGTCTAAGCATGTCCTTTCGGCCAGCTTTATCTTCATGGCTCCACTTCAGTACTATCTATAGGAGCCATGAGGTTATCACAACCCTCATATAATTGTACGTCAGAGAGATCTTCAATCTCCAATTCATCTTCCTCCTCACCTGAATTCGGCTTGGTTGAAGACACCGGGTCCAAAGTCTGTGACGGAGGAAGTACAGAAAAGGAAACCGGCTCGGGAGGATTAATCTTTCGCCTCTTTTTGCGCTCATCATAACCGGGCTCTAGGACGAATAGATCTATCTCTTCAGCAATCTTTGTTGCAAATAGGCGAGTCTCCTTTATAGTCTTGGAGTAGTCCTCAGTAGAGAACTAAGACCCATCAACATTAAGCTCAGGAAGCCGTCAGCCAACAATTTTGAATTCATATCTAGATGGTATGATTTGGCGAGTTCTAGGCCACGCATCACCCCCAATCGACATGCCGAGCGCTTTGCCAAATCCACCCAAGCCGGTATAGTTGAGAACAACTGCATCCGACTGGTTAGTTTGGGTATGACAGCGGGTCGACCTTGCGTTGCGACAATGGTTTTGAAGGCTCCTTCACAAAGTTGCTTGATTACTGTGTATAATAGAGTCAGCTTCATACCCGGTGACTCCTGGAGAGAAGGATGCTCCTTGCCTGTTTCAAAGCTTGCAAAAGTCAGCAAAACTCATTAGTGTATAACAAAAAAAATTGCACTCAGTTAAAAAACAACTTACCAAAGACGGCAATAGCAAACTGATGAACACTCCTCTTGAGAGTATTCAACCTCTTCTCTATCTCTTGATATTTGTACATAGCATCATCAACAGTTTTACTTTAAGCGTTTCAAGCCTTGGCGTGGTGCGATTTCACTGCTTCCAGCTCATCAGCTTTCTTCTTCAATTCATCAAGAAGTCGGTTAATCTCCTCATCATCCTGCCGTCGTTTTTCAGACTCGGCTTGCAACTTCTCTTCTAGTTGTTGAGTCTCCTGGCCGGCTTCTAAACTAATGCCTGCACAAAATGAGTATAAAGTCCCTGCTTATTACAAGTATATAACCGGGTACTTGGGGGCTACACTATTTCAAAACATATTCACAAGTTCCAGGTTGCCGCTGGCAAGACAACCCGACACTTGGGGGCTACACCAATATAGCTATCTCATATATGAGATTCAAAAGAGAAGCTACCCAGGAATAAAAAACAGTATAAATACCTCATATCGCTGCTTCATTCAGACGATCAAGTCACGTTGTTCACTAAGCCGACTCATCGATTGAAGGTATAAATCTTCCAGAGAGGCCTTCTCAAGAGTCGACTTAAAAGACTGGCTTGTACATGGTTTATCAGCAGCAGAAATTACCGGCTCAACAACATGATCCTCGCTCGCTAAAACTTCCTCCTCATCCATAGACTTAATAACTGAAGGAGTCATAATTGGATCTGGGGTAGTAACCGCCTCCTTAGACTGGGGAGCCGGTTCCGTATCACCCCCCTTTGGAGAGTCCTCCTCGTGCATAGCAGAAGGATTTGACTTAGTTGGGATGGTTTTTTCTGGCGTTTCTCCTCTATAACAGAAACAGTAGGCATACCGTTAGCCATGGTAACTGGATCCTTTGACTTTCCGGAGTTGGTCTTCGTTCCGATTTTGCCTGAGCCCTAGAGCTGAAGAAAACTCATGACCAATACCATTCTATGAGTAGTTACCATTATTTACTCAGAGTACGTACCCACGGTTGATGGGAAACTTGCTGGGAAGTCGCACAGATGACTCCCCAGAGGACGGACTTTGCTCTTCAGCATTAATAGTGGGTTGCTGTAGCTCAGCACCTCCCTTTTGGCGTACCCGGCGTGGAGTATCAGGAAGATTAGAGTCAAGGGGATCGACGGACTCAAAACGACGAGTCCGCCTTTTCTTTTCTTCTCCCTATAACGAAAACTATAAGACATAGCTTGTAACAAGATTTATTTGAAAAAGAAAGAGCATATAAAGTACCTCTTGCTCAGGGACCTTTTTCTTCTCCACCTTGGGGGAGTCGGCAGTGGCACCCATTTTCTTTTCTAAGAGGGTTCTTGAGTGGTGACCCACCATGAGCTAGTTACCTAGAAATATAACAAAAGGTCAAAATATCAGAACAAACGACACAACATCTGGTCTTATACTAAGAAGTAAAGCCGGTTATCAATGTACTGCTGGAGCCAGATTATCCACACAGAAAGGAGCCAGACCGATCGTCGAGATATCGACTTTGCTCTTTGCAAGGAACTTCTTGCCGGATAACAAAAGAGCGGTCGGAGTGAATTCCGTGTGAGAATACAACATGGGGTCATTCAGACCTGTGTACTCGCACATAAGCCGGTTCCTAAAGCTGAGAGGTTGGATTTGCGAGCTGACCCAGCACCGGATCAGATCAGTACCAAGCAGCCCATGGGCAAGAAGTGCTTTTCACTACAGGAAACATGAGTTTTTCCGTCAGCTAAAGCGGACGGCAAACATATGAAAAGCGGACGGCAAAGCCTTTGTCGTCAGCTTCCGGACGGTAAACATTTTGTCAGTTGTTCAGTCGGCATCTGGCGGCCTTGCAGTCAGCCAAAAATTGACGGACGACAAAGGCTTTGCCGTCCGCTTTCTGTACCGGCTGACAGCGACGCGGCTTGTACGTCTAGCCAGTGACTTAACCCCGTAAAGGGGTTAACGGCGCGCGTTGCCGTCAGCCAGAGTGGTAGCTAGCGGCAAAGCAGTGGGATGGGCCCGCATGTCATTCTTTGCCGTCAGCCAGACCAATAGCGGACGACAAAGAAGTAGCTCTAGGCCCACGTGTCTGCTCGAGCTTTGCCGTCGGTTAGACGGGAGGCCGACGACAGCCAGTCTGTCTGGGCCCGCCTGTCAGTCCTTTGCCATCAGCTTGTATACTGGCTGACGGCAAAGCAGTGACAATATGGTCACTCCCACAGCCCTAGGAAGCACAGGTGATCACCACATGTCCTCTTTGCTGCCAGCTTGCCGACGGCAACGCCTTTACCGCCAGCAAGCGGACGACAAAGTTTCCTGTTTCTTTCTTTTTTGTTTGTTTTCTGTTAATTCCCTCCATTTAAACAATAACATATATATATGCAACAAATATATATTTCCCTCATATCCAAAATATGATCCACAATATATATATCTCAACAAACGACCATCAAACACAATATATATCACAACGAACTAACATTTATATCACAACACATAGCAAGTTCCAAAAACAACATCTCCAAAGCCACAAGTATGGACAATTCAACATCACATCTTTAAAGCCACATATAGAAGTGCATGACAATATTTCTAACAAGTTCTACATCACAAAATATGCACGAAGAGACTAGCTCCTATGAAGCATCCATCCATGAAGCACTTTATGAAGCATCCATCCATGGAATAGGCAAATCTGCAAAATGAAAGGGAATAAGCCAAGTATAAGTCATTTTTCAGGTTTACAAGGTACTAAAGTCATTATTGGTGTAACTAAGCTAGTAAATTCATTTTGAGCTTTTATATGCCAAATATAAGTCAATTTTAAGAAGAAGAAGAAGAAGAGAAGAAGATGGATAAAAACAAAAAAGAGAAAAGGGAAGAATAAGAAGATCCTTTATTCTTTTTCTTTCTTTTTCACCTCTTTCTTCTTCTCTTCTTTCTTTTCCTCCTCTCCTTCATCTTCTTCTACTTCTTTTTATTCTTCTTAGACCTTAAGAGCTAAATATATCTCATTTTAGATCTAACAAAGCCAGTAATTCATTTATGAGCTTTATATGTGAAGTATAAGTCATTTTTGAGGTTTTTAAGCCACTAAAGTCATTTTTATCTAACTAAGCTAGTAAATTCATTTTTGAGCTTTTATAAGCCAAGTATAGGTCATTATTGATCTTAATAAGCTTATAGAATCAAATTCGAGCTTTACAAGCTTATAAAGCCAATCTCATTTTAGATCTAACTAAGATAGTATGCCAAGTATTAGTCATTTTTGAGGTTTATAGTCTACTAAAGTCATTTTTTATCTAACTAAGCTAGTAAATACATTTTTGAGCTTTTATAAGCCAAGTAAAAGTCATTGTTGACCTTAATATGCTACTAAATTAAAATTTCAGCTTTATAAGCTTATAAAGCAAGGTTTGAGCTTTATAAGCTTATAAAGTCATTTCTTAGCTTTTATAAGCCAAGTATAAGTCAATATTTATGTAACTAATCTATTAATATCATTTTTGAGGTTTGTGATCTTATAAAGTCATTTAGGAGCTTTTATAAGCCAAATAAATGCCGTTTTTGACATTTACAAGCTTATAAAGCCAAGTTTGAGCTTTATAAGCTTATAAAGTCATTTCTATGAGGTAACTATGCCTTACTTATCTAACAAAGCATTTTTTGAGCTAACTATGCAATTTTTAATGTAATGAAGATAAATAGTAGATAAGTAACTTACCGGAGCCCACCTCAAGGCTGAGAAGCATCGCCAGATGGGTTGTTTGGGGATTCATTAGGAGATTCTTGTGGGTCGTGAGATGCAGGTCCGGAATGACGCTGCAGCAAAGGATGAGTTGCAATGTGGTAAGAACGACGACACTCAATGATATAAGACCGGGCAATATTGATCTTTGAAAGAAACTCACCGTCCTGGGAGGAGAAACGATAGGCGTCGGCATCGGTGGAGGGGTAAGACCTTGCTTCTCCCACATACTCTGTGAGTTAGTTTTTGAGGACTCAAGCATATTAGCAAGTGAACCGAACATGCATATGCATTCTTGGCGGATATATATGCAGAAGTAGTAACTTACCGAGAAGAGGTCGTAGATGGCCTTCATCTGGGCATTATTGCGTGCCCTCTCCTCCTCCAATATCATCTGCGTCCTCTCCTCCAACAACCTCTGGGTCCTCTCCTCCGCCATCCGGTCCCTCTCCGCCAACTGCTCTGCCAACAACTCTTGTGTCGTCTGTCTCTCCCTCTGAATGGCGTCCTGCAAGCACTCCGCAATATAGCAATTAATTCATCATCGCTAATCAATCTATAGAACGAAAGGAAGAATTTAGACAAAGTTATACCCGGATAGCAAGATCAACTGGTCGCGGGTGAGGTCGTAAAGCAGGAGCGGAGCTCGTTTTCCTCGCCTTGATCTGAGGTGGAGTCTCCAGGCAAGGTACGAAGCCATTGTACATGGAGGTACTGCCATGATACTTACTGCCACCAGAAATCATCAAGGCCTCCTGATCAATATCCTCCTGGCTCGGGTCAAACTCAGGACCGCACAACTCTTTCGCCACCTCAGAATAGGCCATCATCTTGTGGTACGCTGCAGCGCTGGTGTACGCCTCAACCCCGTCGCCCTTGGAATATGCTTTCACCTCTTTGTACTTTCCCTTATGGGCCATGGCAAATGAGCGAAATCCCCTAGGAAGAGTCTGATTATGGTATTTGGCCTACAATGAAAAGAGAAATATCTGATCAGTACAAGAAAAACTATGAACAAATCAATTGATTAATGATGAAAGGACATGAAACTAAAAACAAGGCACATACCCATTTTTTGGTGTACTCATGGACGTTGACATTGCCTTGGTGGTGTGCCACACCAACCATTTGTGCACGCCTAGCCTTGGCACTTTTGTGGGTGGATAGCCAAGCATCACTGAGCCATTTGTCCACTCTGGTCTCAAAGCAATCCATCTTATTTGCACACCATCTCTGGGGCACCTATGGATTAACAAGCTTATAAAGTCAGTTTTGAGCTTTTATAGGCTAAGTATAAGTCAAGTTTTATCAAACTAAGCTATTATTATAATTTTTGAGTTCCACAAGCTTATAAATCCAAGTTTGAGCTAACTAGGCCTTACTTATAAGTGTAGGAATTTGAATTAGTTAGTAATTTACCTCCAAGTATTCATCCTTCTTAAGGAAAACTCTTCAACACTTCTTCTTGGCCTTCTTCACGCCCTTCTTGGCGTACCAATCTCGAACAAACTAAACATGCATCTCGTGCCTCGTGTTCGAGAGTAACCTCACTATCTCCATCTCGAGATTCTTGTGGGCCTCTGGCTCCATCCCCTCCTCAACCCTATAGTAGCACTGAAATTGTATCGAACACATGCTTAGATGAGTGAAATGATTCCAACGCTAATAAATGATTCCAATGCTTAGAATACTTACCCAAAAAGTAGCCACCACCATGCCGACTCTGGTATGGCATTCAACGTTGTTGATGCGTTCATCTGGCGGGGCCGGGGCGGCTTTGTAGTGCTGCCAAGTGAGGTCGGGCTCAGGAACCCTGACCTCACACGGCAACTGGACTAGCCCGAGGAACTGCTCCTTAAGAACGACACCAAGGAGGCAGTTCGGATTCTGGGCACCTTCCGGGTAAGTGCACGCCCTGCAAAATAAGAACACAAATAAATTAGTTGTTGTTGGAACATATATATGATCCATAGAAGGAACGCAAAAATTCATCAACTTAATTCTCCCCATGTGGCGATTTCAACGACCTCCACGCGGGGTCCGGTCGAGGTGGGAGCTATGTCATACCACGCTGGTACACTGGCTTCTTGGAAGAGGAGCTCCCCTCAGCCCCGCCATCACCACACTCAACCTCTTCATCGCTATCATCATCACTATCCTCATGCTCACCATCATCATCATGAGTGCGAGCATCATAAGGATCATCCCAACGAGGCTCCAGCTGCTCCGGTGCCTCCTGCTCTGGTGCCTCCGACTACACCAATGTCTCCTGCTCCTGTGCCTCTGTCCTGTGAGAGGGTGAGTCGGCTAGGGGTGGTGGTGAGTGGCTTCGATCAGCCGACCGGGTCGCTCGACCACCTCCGGGACCACCTCCGCGACTGATACATCCCAAAAGTATCTATAATTTCTGCTTGCTCCATGCATGTTTTGAGTGATATTGCTATGATCTAGATACACTTCCATACACTTTTGATCATATTTGGACTAACTTATTAACTCAGTGCACCACAGTGCCAGTTCCTGTTTTCTGCTGTTTTTTCTATTTCAGGTTTCCCCCATATTAAAAGTGCTCCAAAAATTTGGGAAAATGAGATAAAAAATCAGCGTATGGGAACCATCCGGAATCACCTGGGTGGGGCCAGAGGGCCACCACCAGGGACCCAGTCGGCCACTTGGCGCGGCCTAGGGTCTGGCCGCGTCGGAGGGGGCACCTGGACCCCTGGTGGGCTCCCTTCGCCTATTTAATCTCCGTGACGCGAAACCCCTGAAGATAGAACCCTTTTTCGCGATCTTGCCTCTGTTCCGCCGCCCCCGTGCTTCCAAGATCAGGAGCGCCAACAGACTTCTTCCCGGCACCCTGCCGGAGGGAGGATTGACCTCCGGGAGCTTCCCCTCCATCATGGACGCTTCCCGGATGTGCCGTGAGTAGTTTCCCTTGGACCATGGGTCCGTGATCAGTATCTATGTGATGTTCTCCTCCCCTCTTTGTTGTTCATGGTTTAGTCCTCGTGAGCTGCCCTACATGATCGAGGCACATATGTAATTTTCTGTTGTTGCTATGCTGAGTTTGCTGGGATCTGATGAATTATGAGATTATGTTCAGATTGTGATTGAGTAATATATTGGGTTCCTAAGTAATTCTTGCATGTTCTCCGTTGTTGTTTATTGCTTTGGCCAAGTAGTAGGTAGTGACTCCAAGAGGGAACGTTATGCTCGATTGTGGGTTCATGCCCCCCGATGACACGCTTGAGTGACAGAAACATGAGTCTAGGGGATGTGTTGTTTCCACAAGGGGAAAACAACGGTGCTTGTAACCGCGGTTGGAAGGATTGTTTACTTTACGAAAAGTACTTTTTAATGCAGTTGTCTGTTGCTTTGGGTTTACACTTTGGGTGGCGCTCGCAACTTAATACCATCGAGATGTTCTGGATAGATATCTCAAGGTGGATGATTAGTAGTAGATGCAGTTGGATTTCAGTCTACTTATTTTTGCGTACCGCCCGTGCTTTTGAGCCTCGTCCTTTCTTTGTAGCATAGTTAGCATTGTGGTGCGTTTTTAATCCTGTCAATTGCCCAGCTGTAATTTGTTTACCTCGCATAGCAGTTTTATCGTCTTTTCGGAGAGAGGCATCACTAGTGAATATCACGGGACCCCGGTCCATATTCTCATCATTGTTTACACGCTCATTTATTTTCTGCTTTTACTTTTCAGCTGCTATCATTATCATTATCTGTTGTGTTTGATCCTTTGTAAACAACAAGACCGGAGAGATTGACAACCTTTCTGAACTTCGTTGGGAGCAAAGTTATTTGTTTCTGTGTGCAGGTCCACGTCAATTGCGCCGCTGACACCTACTTATCATTGCCGGAGTCCTACGGGAGACAACCCCTATCCTCTACATAGGGGAAATTTGCTGCTATCCTACATCTCACCTTCCACTTGAGGTAAGTAGGGCTGAAAACGGAGCGGATACGATCGAATAGTAGTGAAACCATATTGACAACCATATTTTTGTCGGGTTCGGAAACGGAGCGGATTGTGCCCGGATACGAATACAGAATCGGAGCCTATCGGTCACAAATACGGAGCGAATATCAAGCGAATACGGTTCGGTCACCGACCTTTTTCCGGAGGTTACGTCCAAACTGACAATAGGTTACCTTCGTAATTATATTATACATAAAGATTTTTAACTAATTCATAGCTTCATGCTTTTCTAGCCAAACGACTACTAAATTCAGTATTTGTTGTTTCGCACTTTCCTGGCCAAGCGGTTACCAAAATGATTTTGCCCATGAACAACTTGTGTGCTTATGAATTATGATGGATATGATTCACACACATGGAATTCTCATTCGAGAATCAGCTCAAGTTGCGCATGCACAGAAGTTGCAGCGTGCCCAATGCTTAATCACTTCCTCAAGAACAAGGTGAGGTGTGCCCAAATTCTGCTATAGCCTACATATGTTATATTCCCAAAAGGATTTGAAGATTGTGTATTAAATTTTTCAAAGGCTAATAATTTTTTGGGCATGTATAACTGATAATGGCATCATATATAATAACAGATATAACACAAAACTAAGCATAATATCATAGATTCGTATGATTGATCATAACCTGAAATTGTTCAACAAATAGAAGTAACAATTCTTCAACATATCAACGTCGCAAAATCTGAGATGGGTAGAGAATATAGATATAGCAAAATGATAAGAAAGCCTACAACTTACATGACAACTTTCCAATCCTTGATGCATTGAAAATGAGCGATGATGTCCTCAACCTTAATTTGCAACATAGACCTCAAATCGATTGTGCCACTTATTTTCCTCTTCATATTTCAGATATGAAAATTACAAATACTCAACTTTTAGAGTACTATTTTTTATATGTAATGGTCATCGTCTCCAATCTAGAATCATTCTTAAATCGAAAATTCACATTGCAGAATACGAACAATATTAATGTGTCATACTCCCTCCATACGTAAACTAATATAAAATATTTTAGATCACTAAACTAGTTATCTAAAACATCTTATATTAGTTTACGGAGTGAGTACTATTTAATAATTATAAGGCTATGTTTGGTTGAGCTGCAGATTTTGGAAAAGCTGTTGTGAACTGTCAGCTGTGAAAAAGTTGTTATGAGCTGTCAGCTGTGAAGAAGCTAGAAGTAATTTGGTTCAGACAACTGTAAATTTGTAGATTTGGCCGTGGATTGTCTGTAATGCCCCAGATGCATGACTAGATATTTTTTTATTGCAATTGATCATGAAGCAATTAAACGACTAGAAATTGATATTGCATAAATATAAAGTGGTTCTGTAGTATATTACAAAAGACATGAACCATACATAACACACATGGTTCACATGATGATGACCTCCATTTATAAAACTATGTTGCCATCAAAGACGAAATTCTGGTATACAATAAGAAAAAGAAAACAAAGTTAAAGTCACAAATAAAAAATAAAAAATAATGAAATTATTTATTATGATATACCTTTGGGAGGTATGGAACTTGGATAGCTCACTCACGTGATCCTTCATGTTGTCTATACGTACTAAAGTACTAGTATATATAGTTCAAGTTTTTATTTATTTAATGCTTTTCATTAGCTTGGCCGCCCCAGGAAGGATGATGGAGCACGTACTAATAATCTCATATATCCTACGTACGTAGTAGAGATCAACATAAAGGAAGAAGGACGAGAGACGAGGGAGGAAAGGAGGGAAAGGAATATTGTACCTGGCCGCCGGCGGAGGGCCAGCAGCAGCAACGGCAGCCGCAGCGGCGGTCATTGAACCCTTGCCGCCCCTCGTGAGGATTATTTGTTTCCTTGATCTGGCAAGATAACGAGGGATACACTTTTTTTCTATTCAGTCGTGGAGGATTAGAACGAAGAGTTATTTTCACTTATCGGTGGCAGGGGTGGGTAAATATTACGAAGTTGGTTGGATGAGAAGCTGCAAAAGTTGAGGTCCAGCGGCTGCGAAAATTGTACTAGGAGAAGTTGCAGGTTCTATACAATCTGAGTCTGATGAAAACCCCTTTGGTTCAGCTTTTAGCTTTTATACGCAGAAGTTGACAGCTAAAGCTCAACCTAACACAACCTAAGAAATGTTCGGTTTGCTTTGTGAGAGATACAACCATATGTGCACACAGACATACAACCAGAAGTGCACACGAACAAATAATTCAAGTGCCTCCAAGCAGAGATACAGCACAAGATGTCGTGCAATTTGCTCACAGTTTGCTTTGTTAGCCGAACTATTACTAATTGAGTTCCTCAGACTAATGAATTACGAACAAATAAACCAGTACTGAACAAATAAACCAGTGCAATTTACGACAGTTCCTCATACTAATGATTTACGTACGCACCACGCACACTGCCACACTAATGATTTACGTACGCACCACGCACACTGCCACACCCGATGCCTCCACGGCACTGCCGCCCGTCGGCCTGCAGCCGAGGCGCCTGCCTCCTGGTCTTGTGGGTAGTGTGATCCCCGATCAGCCAGCCCTTTCCCTACCTTGCGAGTCTACGACCACGTACATTCAGAATTCGGGGCATGCAACGCCGCGACCAACCAGCAGGTTGCTAAGACAATTAGCTAGTTAGCATGAAATTTACTATTCAAAGAATTATACATGATCTGAAAGATCTATGTTAATACAAATATATTTTTGTAGAGAATTTATATATCAACAAAAGACTTCATAAATTATACTGTAAGTTACAAAAACTGTACCTGCCATATGTGAATGACTCAATTCGTTACAACATCAGCATTAGGAAGTTCATCAGGTGGCCGGACAACACGAGGTGATAGCTGTTGTTGAAGCTGTCTGTTCAGGCGGAACTGAGGCAACCATATTTCTAAAAGCCGTGGGCAGTGCCAGTGGCGCCGATGTGCGTGTGATGCATCCCAAATTGAAGATGCAGACGACGACACCGAGGCAAGGTTGTGGTTGTGCTGTTGGATGCAGGGGGTGCGGAATAGCGTGGAAGTTGCAGATCGATGGTGGCGCCGGTAATATGGGTTGCATGGAAGTTGAAGATGACGGAGCGTGAGTGGGCATGGGAGCAGCACGCTGATACGTCCTAAACGTATCTATAATTTCTGCTTGCTTCATGCATGATTTATGTGACTTTTCCATGTTTTGCTTAAAGTTTCATACACTTTCTATCATATTTGGACTAACCTATTAACTCAGTGCACCCAGTTGCCAGTTCCTGTTTTCGGCTGTTTTTGTATTTCAGGTTTTCCGTCCATTAAAGCTGTCAAATAAATTCCGGAAAAATCCAATAAAAAATCAGCGACCCGGAAGCTTCCCGAATAATCAAGAAAGGAGGGGGGCACTAGTAGAAAAAGGCCCATTTATCCCGGTTCCAGAGGCCCATTTGTCCCGGTTCCGGAACCGGGACTAAAGGGTCGTTACTAATGCCCAAAACCTTTAGTCCGGGTTTGCCCACGAACCGGGACAGACGGGCCTCCACGTGGCCGCTGTGGCTTGCCCAGGCGGGAGGCCCTTTTGTCCCGGTTGGTGCCACCAACCGGGGCCAGAGGGCATCCACGCGGCAGCATTTCAGTGGCTGGGTTTTTTTTTGAAAGGGGGCGGGGGTTTAGGGGGTTTTGTAGGGTTAATTTAGGGGTTTCATATATTGTTTTAGCTAGCTAATAAAGAGAGGTGTGTACTCTCTTATCTTCGTGCTTGGTCGACGCTACGTACTATACGTATAGAGAGGACTCGACACGCTAGCTATTAAGCAAATGAAGAAACCATTAATATAAGTACAGAAGATTGATAATCGTCATGAACATATATATACAGAGAGAAGTGATGACACCTCTCCTTCTCCGAGAGAATTGTCGAACAACAAGTTTTCGGATATCTATCCCTAGCTAACATCTGAACTCAATTTCCACAACTGAAATTAAGTTCCGTATAGTATTGTCCTTTCTTATCGAGGACGTGCTCAAGAAAGAATCCCGCCAATTCCTCTTGAATTGCTTTTATGCGATCTTCTGGTAGGAGTTGTTCCTGAAGCTCCCAAAGCTAATTTGAAGAAGGGGGTCAATACATGCATATTATATGAATGAAACTCAACACAAATTAAAATTGTGAATATAGTGTTGCTTACGCACATCAAAATCTTTTTTAGAGTGGCCGCCTTTCTTAGAGAACGTCTCGTTGTAGATGTACTCGCAAATGTAGTATCCACAAAGATTAGTCCCTTCTGGTTGCAACATCCACTTTACGAGAAATAGAGTTCAATTAATCAAACTGATAATCAAGCATTATAAATGGTATTGATGAAACGACTAGCTAGAATCAACGGGAGATGCGTGGAACTATCTATAGTAGTACTTACTTTCGGGTATGAAATTTTCAGTTCCTTCGGCACTACTCTCGGAATTGTTTGGGTGAACTGTTTCCAAACCCTGCCATATACAAAGAAAATAATTATTACCTGATATCAGGAAATGAACAAAGTTGCCGATATATGATCGATTGAACTTACTTCGTGAGCATTTCAATGATCTCCGCATACTCATTGCGTTCTTTTCTTCTTGAGTCTAAGACGGTTACTACTCCGTTCTCGAACCGACGCGTATAGTTCCCGACCCTCGAGCTATAGCGACCTCTCTCGGCGACCCTCGATCGACCGTCTATGTACCGACGCGTATAGTTCCCGATCCTCGACCCGCACGGCGATCCTCGACACCCTCTCGTTCTCGATTTTCAAAAAAAGAGGATTCTATTTTTTCTTCTTCTCCTCTTATTTTTTTCTTCTTCCTCATCTTCTTCTCCTCCTTCCTCTTATTCTTTTTCTTTTTCCCTCTCCTTCTTTTTCTTTTTCCTTCTCTTCCTCTTTTCTTATTCAACACTAGAACATTTTAACTTAGTAAAAATTAAGACTAATTATAAAACAGAAAAAAATAAGATGAAAAAAAAATATTTTCCATTTTATTTTCCCTGTTTTTTATTTCTTCTCCTCAACCTCCCCCCCTGCTGCAGCCATCCATGGCACGCACGCCATGGCCGTGGCCATGGACGTCAGCCAGCGGCGAGGGGCGGCCGACGGTTCCCTCCTAGCCATGGCGGCGCACAGGAGGAGCTCCCCTCTCGGCCATGGCGTGGCGCGGCGGCAGGTTAATTTGGGCGCAATGCAAGAGAGGAGAGGGGGGATGGTGAGACGCTCACAGCGGGGGTGACGCCGGCGAGGTCGTCAACGTCGTCAGGGGCGGTGCGGCGGTGCGGCGCGGCAGTTGGGCAGCCTGACGGCGTCGGTTTCAACTCCGGCGTCGTCAGGGGCAAATGGCGAGATGAGAACTGAAAAATCCTAAGTGCCAGTTATATACCAGGAACATTGGTCCCGGTTGGTGGCACAAACCGGTACCAATTCTAACCTTTGGTTCCAGTTCGTGTCACCAACCGGTACCAAAGATCTTTTTCAGCAGCCCAATTGGCGGGAAAGAGAGACCTTTGGTGCCGGTTGGTGGCACAAACCGGAACCAAAGGAAACCTTTCGTACCGGTTGGTGGCACGAACCGGAACCAAAGGTCGCCTTTCGTTCCGGTTCGTGCCACCAACCGTGACAAAACTTGCGCTGCCGCGGTGCGGTGGGATGTTTAGTCCCACCTCGCTAGTCGAGGGACAGCCGGAGTGGTTTATAAGGGTTGATGCGCGTCGACTTCGAGCTCCTCTCAACAGCAGGCTTTCGGGCCTACTCTATTACTGCTTGCTTGTGGGCCTTCTGGGTCTGCTGCGGGCCTGGATCCTGGCCCATTAGTCGGTTTCTAGTCGTATCCAGGTCGTGTCAGCCCAGTAGGTGGCATTATTTTTCTCTGAAAAAGGACCTTTTGTCCCGGTTGGTGCCTCCAACCGGTACTAAAGGCTTCTCCCACCGAAATTAACCACTAACTAACCCTTTAGTACCGGTTGGTTCCCAGAACCGGTACTAAAGGTCCCCTGTAACCAACTAAAATTAGTACTACCTCGCTAGCCGAAGTGGAGTTAGACCTGTTTATAAGCACAGGTCCGCGTGGACTTATCGTAGCATAACAAGTTCACTAAAGGCCGTACACGGAGGAATTCATCTGTATCCAGTACTCTGTCAGGGAGAAATGCGGACGGACCTCGGTTGGTTGGCAGATTTGCCAGATGTGCCCACGAGGCGTGGCCCGTCTGGGAACCCGTAGGGGACGAAAATCCCGTACGGGTATTTCAGACGGTTCAGACCGTCTGCAATTCGCCTTGATGGTGTACAGGATGTGGAGTATTCTTCCGTTGACGTCCTATAATGAAATTGCTATACTTTTTTGTTTTTGTTTTCCAATCAAACAAAACACAAGGTTTCCCCTGCATACAACCCGACGGTGGCTCATGAGTGCAAGCATATCAAATGCACCGTCGGACGTATGCAGGGAATCCGAATGATTTGTATTTGGTCGATGAAGTGAAAGATTTCTAACTAGATATATATAAGATCAACAAAACACACGATTTCGTCTGCATACAGCCCGACGGTGGCTCATGAGTGCAAGCATATCAAATGCACCGTCGAACGTATGCAGGCGAATCCGAATGGTTTGTATTCGGCCGATGAACTGAGTGTCGAATATTTCCTAGAGGTGGGCTATATATATAGGCAACGACTATGTAAAACATTTCAATGCAACAACAAATGCGATCATTATCGCAACGAAGGTAAAAATTGAACCAACGGCATAATGATACCAAGCCTCGGTATCAATTGCATATTTTCTAATCTTTCTAATCTTCAAACGCATTGCATCCATCTTGATCTTGTTATCATTGATGACATCCGCAACATGCAACTCCAATAGCATCTTCTCCTCCTCAATTCTTTTTATTTTTTCCTTCAAGTAATTGTTTTCTTCTTCAACTAAATTTAACCTCTCGACAATAGGGTCGGTAGGAATTTCCGCTTCAATTACCTACTAGATAAATAAAATCTATGTCACGTTGGTCGGCATAATTGTCATAAATAATAAATGAACCAAATAGTTATAGAAGATAATATATACCACATCTGAATCATAGACAGGACGAGGGCCGACATGCGTCGGTACCATAACTATCGCACTATATAATAACAAGCAATAATAAAAGTAAGAAAATTAGACAAGTATATATCTAATCATAAAAGTGAGAATTATTTTCTTTTAGAAAGAAGATAAGAACAAGAGGCTCACCATGGTGGTGCCGGCGACGCGATTGGCGTGGGCGGTCGACGGCGGTGAAGACGGGGACGGGACGTGACGGACCGCTAAACCTAGACAAATCTTGAGAAAAATGGAGCTTGGAGGTCGAGTTTGGAGAGGAGAAATCTTAAGTAGTGTGGCTCGGGCATTTCATCGAACACATCATGTGCATTGGAGGTGAGCTAGAGCACCACAATGCCCTCCCCTTGCCCTCCACGAAAAAATAGAGCACCAGTGGAGTGATCTGCTCGCGGGCAAGGGATATATAGCCAAATCCGTGGTCCCGGTTTGTGGTAGGAACCGGTACTAATGGACAACCTGTCGTCTCGGTTCTAGCCACAAACCGGGACAATGGTTGTGGGCCAGGGAGCGAGGACATTGGTCCCGGTTCTTGTATGGAACCGGGACATATACCCTCAGACGAACCGGTACCAATGACTCACGAGGCCCGGCCGGCCCCGTGGGCGCACAAACCGGGACGTATGTCACCATGGGTGCCGGTTTGTGGCCGAACCGTGGCTAATGGGCTGGCCAGGCCTGAACCAAAGCCCCTTTTTCTACTAGTAGGGGTGGACCCACCAGGGCCCCAGGAGGGTCCCTGGCGCGGCCCCACCCTAGGTCGCGCCAGGAGGCCTCCTGGCTGCCCTATGGCCCCTCTTGGTGCCCCCTTCGCCTATATTTACCCCCCGTGACGGAAACCCCTAATATCGATCTGGTATTCCCGTTCTCCTCTCGGTTCCGCCGCCGCCGCCGTTTCAAGATCAGGGCTGCCAGGAGAAGCTGCCCCGGCACCCTGCCGGAAGGAGGAATCCCCTCCGGGAGACTATCCATCGCCATGGACGACTCTCGGATGTGCCGTGAGTAGTCCCCCTTGGACCATGGGTCCGTGACCAGTAGCTATGTGATGTACCTCACCCCTCTTTGTGCTTTCACTTTCGAGACCTCGTGAGCAGCCTCACATGATCGAGGCACTTTTGTAGTTTTCTATGTTGCTATGCTGAGTTTGCTAGGATCTGATGGATTATGAGATTATGTTCAGATTGTGATGAGTAATATATTTAGTTCTCTTTTATATTTGTGTTCTTTAGTAAATTCTTGCATGTTCTCCGTTGCCGTATTTTACTTTGGCCAAGTGATTTGTTGCAACTCCAAGAGGGAGCGTTATGCTTGATTGTGGGTTCGGCCCCCTGATGTCTAGCTTGAGTGACAGAAACATGAGACTAGGGGATGTGTTGTTGCCACCAGGGATAAAACAACGGTGCTTGTACTTGCGGGTGCAAGGATTTTTTACTTTACGCATAGTTCTTTTAATGCAGTTGTCTGTTGCTTTGAGTTTACACTTTGGGTGGGATTCGCAACTTAATATCAGCGAGATGTTCTGGATAGATATCTCAAGGTGGATGATTCATAGTAGATGCAGATGAATTTCGGTCTACTTACTTTGGCGTACTGCCCATTGCTTTTGAGCCTATTCCTTTCTTTTGTAGCATAGTTAGCATTGTGGTGCGTTCATAATCCTGTCAATTGCCCAGCTGTGATTTGTTTACCTCGCTAGCACTTTTATCGTCTTTTGAGAGAGAGACATCACTAGTGAACATCACGGGACCCCGGTCCATATTCACACCATTGTTTACACCTTATATTTACTTTCAGTTGCCGCTATTATTATCTCTTGCATTGATTCTTTGTAAACGGCAAGGCCGGAGGAATTGACAACTCCTCTGTACTCGTTGGGAGCAAAGTTATTTGCTGTGTGTGCAGTCCAGGCAAAGTTAGCAACCTCGGCGCCATTTTTCACTTTACCACCTTCTTGTATCTCTGCGAGTCCTACGGGAGACAAACCCTATCCTCTGCATAGGGGAAATTATGCTGCTATGCTACATCTCACCTTCCACTTGGGGTAACCAACGAGAAGTGAGAGAAGTATATTCCTTGCTAGCATCACACGCCGGGCACCAGGATGTAGGGATGGTCAACAATGCGGGAGCAATGAGCGGCGCACCAATACAGCGGATGCGGGGCTGAGATGCTCAGAGGGGGTTGGGCAGCTGCATCTCGCGTGTGATTTGCAGCTGCGGAGGCGCCGCCGGAGATGAGGACGTATAGAGTCGATTAGAAAAGGCAGGAGCAAGGGATGAGGATTGGACGACCTACATAAACATGGTAAAGATAACAAGATTAACGTCATGTTGCCGGATTGTTTGTCGGATAATTACCGGATGTAACCGTGAAATATGGTAAATTATCGAATACAGGCGGATAGTGTTAGAACCATATTCGTTTCCGTATCCAAAAATTTCTAGCCGTATCCGCAACTGAATCCGCGTACTATCCAACCGAATTCGAATTATGTATTTGATAGCCTTCGGTTGGTCGGACGGTCGGAAATTATCCGTACCGTTTTCGGCCCTAGGGGTAACCAACGAAGGGCAAGAAGCCATTATCATCATCTCGCACATCAAGCAAATTTCTGGCGCCGTTGCCGGGGACTCTGAGTGCTAAGATAGGGGGGTTGCCCACTACCTTTTACCTTTGCTTTTTAGTCTTGTTAGTTTACCTTTCAGTTTTTATCTTTGTGTCCTTTATCGAAAATCACAAAAAAATCTGCCACACCTGCTGCTACTATGGGTTTCACTGAAAACAGCAAGTTGTGTGACTTCACTAGTCACAACAACAAATAATTTATCTGCACTCCTATGGACACACCTACCACTTCAGCTACCTCTTATGAAATTAAACCTGCTTTGTTAAACCTTGTTACGAGAGGTCAATTCTCTAGTGCTGGAGATAATGCTGCTTTACACTTAAATAATTTTGTTGAGTTATGTGATATGCAAAAGTATAAAGAAGTAGAAGGTGGTATTGTTAAGCTCAAGCTTTTTCCTTTCTCTTTAAGGGAAGGCGCTAAAATTTGGTTTCAATCTTTGCCTAGGAATAGCATAGATTCTTGGGATAAGTGCAAAGATGATTTTATTGGGAAGTACTACCCACCTGCTAAGATTATCCAATTGAGAAGTAACATTATGAATTTTAAGCAGTTGGATAATGAACATGTTGCCCAAGCTTGGGAACAAATGAAATCTCTTGTTAAGAAATGCCCTACACATGGTTTGACTACTTGGATGGTTATCCAGACTTTTTATGCAGGCTTGAACTTTACCTCGTGGAACCTGTTAGATTCGGCCACGAGAGGAACCTTTATGTCAACTACACTTGGTGCTGCCACAAAACTGCTCTGTCGAGGATCATGACCAACTATTCCCAATGGCACACCGAGCGCGCTCCAAGAGGTAGGAAGGTAAACTCTGTCGAGGAGATTACCTCCCTAAATGAAAAAGTTGACTTAATTATGTCTCTACTTACCAAGCAACCCTGTATTGATCCTCATGATGTTCCTTTAAATTCTTTAGTTGCTCAGGACAAGTAGATGTGAACTATATTGCTAGAAACAACTTTAACAACAATGCTTATAGGGGCAATTTTGCTAGCAATCCTAGACCGTTTCCATCCAACTATGGGAACAACAACATTTACCCTAGCAACAAGAACCCCACTTTTGAACTAGAAAACATGCTTAGAGACTTTATCACTACCCAAAAATCCTTCAACAAGATTGTAGAAGAGAAATTAGCTAAGTTAGATAATCTCTCTTTGAAGGTAGATAGATTAGACCTTGATGTTGAGATGATAAAAATAAGAACCTCTCCCCTTGAGGAGAGGAAGACCACTCCTATTAATGCTATCCAATTACAAATCAATGAAAATATTAGGATGATGGCTAAACTTAAAGAAAGATGGGCTAGAGAAAAAGAGGAAGAGGATAGAATTAAGGGCCTTCCTACACACCACACAGTTGCTACTATCCAAATTGTTGAGGACACCCAAACTATTAGCACCCAATGCACTCCTACTCCCATTGGACCTATTAATGGTGATTCTAATACCTCAACAGTAGAAGAAGAAACTCCTATGACCATAGAGGGTTTCAAACAAGTGAGCCTAGATGACACTACTACCACCTTTGATAGTAATGGTATTGATTTTGATAGTTGCACCCTCTCAGAAGTTATTAGCTTGCTGCACAAAATGTCTAGAGACCCCCACACTATCACACTTAATCTTGCCTTCATGGAGCATATCACAAATGCTCTCATCAAAGCTAGGGAGAAGAAGCTTAGAATAGAAGCCTCCGTACCTAGGAACCTAGATGATGGTTGGGACCCTATGATAAAAATTAAATTAAATAACTTCTCTTGCTATGCTTTATGTGGCGTTGGAGCTAGTACCTCTGTCATGCCCAAAAGAATGTATGGCATGTTTGAATTGAAACCTTTTGATTCTTGTTCTTTTGGTGTTCGTCTCATTGATTCTTCCGTAAAGAAACCTTTGGGGAAGATCGGCGATGTTCTTATCATAGTCAATGACAATTATGTTCCCGTTGATTTTATTATTATGGATATAGAGTGTGAACCTTTATGTCCAATTATTTCGGGACGTCCTTTTCTTCACACCATTGGTGCTATTATTGACATGAAAGAGGGGCATATAAAATTTAACTTCCCTCTCAAAAAGGGGATGGAACACTTCCCTAGAAAGAAAATCAAGTTACCATTTGAGTCCATTACACGGGCTAGCTATTCTCTTTCTCTTGATAAAACTTGATTCTTCTTTTGCCTTATGATAAAACTTTATTTTATTAACGGTACTAACCTCTCTAATCAGCTTATGATGAGTTATGTATGAAGGGAGTTTTCAAGTGTGCGAGGGAAGATGATGAAAGAAGACCCGTGAGTGTCAAGCACTCAATCTTGGGGATGCCCCCATGCATCCCCAATAGATATTCAAGGAGACTCATGCGTCTAAGCTTGGGGATGCCCCCGTGCATCCCCTTCTCCATCAACAATCATCAGTTCGTCCTCCGTCTCACTATATTTGTATCACTTCATGCGTTATGTGCTATGCTTGGAGCGTCTCGCTCTTAGGTTTCATTTTTAGTTTCTTTAGCTTTGCTTGCTTTTCATAACAAGTTAGACCACAGATTACTTTGTATGGGAGAGAAATGCGCTCCACTCCAATCTAGAACACATCATAGGATTTTTCATGCTTATCTTTCTGCTGTTGTGTGTTCTTTATCTTTTCGTAGCTACTGCCATGTTTAGTTTTAGTTTGTCTTTAGTAAGAGCCTTGACTTTTGTTTAGTTTGTTGCTGGAACTCTCTTTAGTTTTCATGTTTATCTTGTTAAGAGAGTTGGTTTTTGCACTGAGCTGTGTCTTGTCTTGAAAGTATGTAATTGAGGTTGCTATTCAATTGTAGTAGTAACTTGCAATAGTTTTGAGGTATTGGTGTGAGTAATGTTTGAACTTTTGGTGTCAAGAGCTCTAGCCTATTAGTGATAGGTGTCGTATTTTGGGCAATTCGTGTTTATTTTCAAAAACCTACAAAACTAGTTGAGAACTCTAGCTACTAGATGGATCGATAATCTTGTGAGGGATCGGATATTAGAGTACACTCACGTACCATGAGTCGAGGATGCACAAGGATAACCAAACCCCCATACACTCCTCCTCGGGGTACTTGTCTCTTTGTGAACCTCCTCATTAGATTGAGAGTTACTGATAATAAGTGCAAGAGTTCTTCGGATGGACACACGCCCAAATCAAAGTATTGCAATGTGATCCAATCACACAGTTCAACATTGCGATAACTCGGTAACGTAATAACCCGATCCTTAGACCGTAAAGATCATATTTAATTGCAATCTCCGTAGGATGCTTTGATTGTATCAACCGTTACACCGTGAAAAGGTAACCATAAAGGCGCATATTAGGTATTCCAAAGGGATATGTTGAGGAGTATGGATCAGAGCGGGATTTGTCCATTCGAGTGTCGGGTAGGTACTCTAGGCCCACTCGATGCAATTACATCATAAAGTTTGGAAACGTGTGACTAGGTCACGGGGTTGTAATATTATAGGACGAGTAAATATGTTTGCCAGTAACGAGGATGAACTAGGTATAGGATACCGATGATCAAACCTCGGACAAACAAAGTACCATAGCGACAAAGGAATTAGGACTCAACATGAAAGGTTCAATCGATGAAGAGAAATTCGATGGAAGCACAAAAGCCATCAAGGACTATAACCAGGTCCCACCTGATGGTCCTTGATTAGAGAGTGGCGCGATCATGTTTGTTGTTGTCCCGAACATAGGGTGTCACGCTTAAGGGTATTCGCCGCATTAAGGATAGATTCGGGATCACCGAAGAAATAAGAGAGAACTCCGAAATTGTTCCGGAAAGGGGCAAAAATAGTTTTTGCGGTTTTGAATTGTTCAAAAAGTTATTTAAATATGTTTTAGTATTTATTTAATTAATTAAATATAATAATATGATTTAAATAATTAAATGTTATTAAAAAGGGCATATGGGCGTCTTATGGCCCATTAGGTGGAGGGGGAGCCTCCCCCTTGGGCTCTTGGGCCAAGCACTAATAGGAAAAACGCTACCTGCAACGCGGGAAATCGGAGAGGTTAGAGGGGGAGGGAGGGAGAAGCCAGAGAGGTCATTGACCACCTACTCCAGCTCCTTCGTCTTCCCCATGAACTCGACCATCATTATTCCGACCTCATGGGAAATCCGCTCGAATCCTTGGGATTCCTCATGGAAGTACATAGAATAAAGTCCTGGCTACTCTGATTGAGCCCCGCCTGCGTGGCGGTCACCAATCAGATTTGGGGCGGGAGGGGTAGGAGTAGGGTAAGGAGGAGGAGTCAAGCGGCAGCGGTGTAACCTCACTATGAAGGAACCCTTATAGGGTTAGCGCTCGAGCGAATGTCGATGAATCGTCTAGTCAATCTTTTAGGGTAAGAACCTCCTTAAGTTTGTCCATCATGACGGATAAGATGAAGCTTCAAGATAGATTTTGATTGTATCCTTAAGATAGTGAGGTTAGAGTTTTTCGTCGTGCGAATGCGACAACGAGATTTGATGTGAGGTTTTTACGGCCGGTCAAAGGGTTCACCTATGATTACTATGACCCAAAGCGTTGGTTCTTAGGGGCATGTGCATGAAGATTTTTTGGTTGTCATCGACAATTTCACATCATGGAAATGACAATGTCAGCTCATCCTAGCGGCAACATTGGTTGCTCGACGATAAAAAACCTCAATGCATTTTTTATTATATTTAGAATGATTTGTACCTATGATGAAACCTTATAAATATAATAAATATATGGATCCTTTTTGAAAAGAAAAGAAAATCTAAGTTTATACGTGCAATTGAACTTGTAAGCTACTCCATCATGCAGCGAAAGAAAAAATAAATTGTTCAATCCCGAATTCAGAATAGGAAGGTGGAATACCACTAGTATGGCGTAAAATAGCCGTTAGGGCCCTATTCAACCCGGAGGGGCACGCAAAGTTGCTGCTCCTTCCTAAATTACCCCCAACTAAATCCGTCGAGTGTTTCCAAGAACGTGTAAATCCCAACCCTCCCAAATCCTCTAGCGGCGAAATCCTCCGTGCCTCGCAAGTCACATCGACCGCCTCCGCACTCCGGTGCGCTCGAGCCTCCGATTTCCTTCAACTGATTCTTGCATCTCGTCGCGCTGCAGGTTGCCTAATCCTTCGGGTGGGATTTCTCCGCCGTCCCACGCCCACGGAGGCGGCGGGTTCCAGTTCGTCCCGGCCGCCGAAGCGCCACCGGCCCGGGATGCGACCGTTGGCGCCTCTGGAGGTGGCCGTCGCGAGGACGCCGTACATGCCGTCTCTCTGCACCAACTCCAAGAACCCGTCCAGCAAGAAAATGCTACGTGAGTTGCCTTGAAACTCCCTTCTCTTGGTTTCTCCCCTCTCGGTTCTTGGTTCCTTTGGCTCTTGAATTCCTTGAAGGTCGCTGTGCGCCATTTCTTGAAAGGAATCCGTGCTTGTGTCCTAGTTTCCACGCTTAGGCGTTTAGTAACGGGATGTTTGGTAATTTCTGTAAGAATTATGACCTCGTACTCCAGTTCTTGGTTATTTGGAGGTTATTGATGTTGTTTGATCAAACGGTTAGATTAGTGGCTAATCCTCGGTTGTCTTGCTTTCATAATGATTTCTGTAGGAAATGCGTGATCACCACAACTGTGGATGAGTTACTAGTTCTGAATTCAAGGAAGGATTTTTTTGTCGTGCGACTGGTGTTGATTGGTAGGATTGATGAATTGTTGTCAGGAAAGTGTGCTAGTTGAATAAACATAACGTCTTACTAGTGTTGCATATGTACTTCTGAACCAAATTAGTTGTGTTTATACAGTTCCTGCTCAGTGCTTTTGTTTGAAAGGAAAAGACTGCTCGTTGAGACACAAAAGGCTGTGATTTTACATTAATAAAGCTCTTGATTTGTTGCATAGATTTTTTTAGTCCCATTTGGTGTTTTGTAACAAATTTTTAAGGTTTATAAACTTGTCCTGCTTTCAACTTATCATTCCACTCTAGATCTCTCATGATTGTTATTATTAGTGTTATCAGCAACAATCTATTGAAATTGCATGATCAACTGATCACAGGGCACTATGCATACTAGTGTATGTTTTAAGGCATAAAATTCAGCCGTAGATGGCTAATTTGGTACACATTGTTTGTTGTTTGGAAAAAAATGAAGAACATACAAACAATCAAAAGGGTAAAAATATTGATTAAAAAAACACAAGACATTTTGATTATATTTTAAAAGGTCAGCATGATCTGTTGATTTGTTCCTAGCCCCATTTCGCCGAATGCAGGAGTACGTCCTCGGACCTGGATCAGCAGAAAATATAATCCTCCTCCGTGGCGCCGGAGGGAGGTGGGGTGGCACAGCAGCTGGCGCTCCCTCTCTTCTCGTCACCCCCTTCCCTGAGTCCCTGACCACGGCGGATCTCCTCAGGTTCTTCCCCTTGCTGTGATGTTTCTTTGCTACTGTTGATTTGCTATTGCTGGAGTAGTTGATGATTGGAATTGACACATTCAGTTTGGGAGTAATGTGCTGCAAATGGACACATTTAGCCAGTTCAGTGTGTGCACCATCATTTAGCCAGTTCAATTTATTGATATGTTAACTGAAGCAAAAAAAAATGCTAACCTGCTCAAATAGCAGTGCACTACATGCATGTATGCTTGTTAATTGGACTACTGTAGTAGTAGCAGTAGTATGTAGGGAAGATGGCCAAAGGTTCAGGGCTTTTTTGAATGGTGATGGAATGGGTGTGCTTGCAGTGAATGGGGATGGAATTGCCAAAGGTTGAGAGCTTGCAGTGCTTATAAATTCAGTGTTTTGTACAGAAAGTTTGCTTATAAATTTATTATGCAGTGCTTTGCTCAATTAAATTCAGTTGCTAATACTGTATGCTTGCAATTGCCAGGAGTAATGATTGTATGCTTGATTTTCTGTGCCTTTAGTTTAGATAATTTATGCTCTTTACTCGCACAAGCTCCTTGTTTTCACTTAAAATAGGAATCCTTTTGCTCATTTCTTCTTGGAGAGGTGATAGGCACAATTGCACATTACTGTGCGTGTGATCATCATATTAGAATACTGGAATATTGGCTAAAATAAGGAAAAAAATTAATTTGTCGGATCATTCTGTACCTGAAAGAAAGGCTGAGACCAACCAGTTCGGATCCAAACACAAATTTAAAATCTTTGAGTGCACGAAACCCTGCAAGTTTGGGCGGTCATACAAGCCGGTGGAATACAAAACCTGAATCCCACTGGCTCGTTCCCTTAAAATAAAATGTGTGTTGGATGGGTTGTTCTGGTCAATTGCAGAGTGCAAGCCGGTGTGCGAGTACCGGTGCAGCGACACCAAGTACAGGTTTATCATTACCTCCATTTACACTGAAACTATAAAATAGTTGTATAAATAAGTACAGGTTTTCTAGTAGACAATTGAATCTTCACTCAGTAGATTCTTATGCAAGTGAATGGTTGTGGTGATAAATTTATCCTTGTAAAACTTATCTTCAGTCAACTCACAAACTCTCTTTTAAAACTGGATAACAACGACACTGCAATCAGTTTACTGAAAGTGCACAAGTAACCAATCTTTGTCCTATAGGAACCAAACCAGTCTATAGGTTATAGCCTGAAAGTGCACAAGTACAACTGTAGCTTGAAAGTATTCTTGACTGAATTTTGACTGGATTTACATAGTGTTGTTGACTGAATTTTGTCAGTCTACAGTGTTAAATTGTTTCTAGTTGTGAGATATTTTAACACAGTTAGGTTTGATCATGAATATTAAACCAACTAGAGTTACAGGTTTTCAAACTCCCATCACTGCAAAACTGATTTCAATTTTCAGTTCATATTTAGACAATACACTGAAATTTCAGTTTTCAGGCTTTGGCAGTACCAACAGAGGCGGGGCGGGGAAGGTGATTGGACTCATAGATGCAGCAGAGGGGGGGGGGGGAGGGTTTCCTCCAGCGCCAACTCGGCGACCGTCGAGGTGGAGTGGTTCCGCCACTCAGGTGGTCGTCGGGGTGGAGCGGTTCCGCCACTCAGAGTTGAAGTTCCAGCTTCAGCCGAGGGGCCAACCGCGAGTGCTGCAGAAGATGGGGTGGAACACCGGCAAGAACGACCAAGGTTTGTTCTGCTAATCATCTAGCATTGTTGCAAAAAACAAACCAATCATCTAGCTTCAGTGGTTTAACATGTACTTCTGTGCTACAAGTGGGATCGCTCCCTGCCCCCACTACACCTTCATCTCCTATCATTCCCTTTGCTGCAGGTCATCATGGCGAGGATAGGACCGCTACGACGGCGGTGGCACCAGGGCTCCGAATCCATCCTAGTCGAGGAAGAGGAGAAAGGGGCGCACCTAGCCGGCAGCCCTGTTCTAGCAAAGTTACGCCCTCCTTCTTTCCCATCCTGCCAAGTTCATAACTTCTCCGCTCCTTTTATGTACTGCTGCTTCATTGCGCTGTATATCCGACCTACAGAGCTGGAGTGCCACCTGCTGCCGAGGGTCCAGCCGCGAGTGCTGCAGAAGATAGGTTAGAACACCGGCACGAACAACCAAGGTTTGTTTTGCTAATCATTTAGGATTGTTGCAAAAAACAGACCAATCATCTAGCTTAAGTGGTTTCCCATGTACTTCTATGTTGTGTTGTCAATAATTGTCATTGTTGTTTCATAGTCATAGACCAATTGTCATCGAATATGAGCTCATTGTTTAGTAATTAGTCCTAATAAAAGGATATGATAGGAGAATAAAAAATTGTAGCTTTATTGCACGTACTTTAAGATTCAAAGAGGCTCTTAATCTGCACTAGATTGTTTATTTAACTTTGAATGAATAAAACTGGAGCTTTATTTTATCCTAAAATATCCATAGAGGCTCAAAATCTGGAGGAAATGATTTTCTTTAACTAGATAACTCATGCATCAATTGACGCATGGCTCAAGTGACCCAAGTTTTGTTGCAAATTCAAGAAATTAACAAAATTTGTTGTTATGAGCAGTTGCATGTTGACTCGTTCTACCAAATGGAAAGGTGAAATCATTTTTTTAAAAGGACACGATCAAATAGCCATGTATCTAACCGACACTCAGGGGTAGTTTATGATAAGGTTCAGTTAGACCATGAGAAAAGCGAAGGTTGACTATGAGTTCTCAACATATTACTTTCATTCTAATACTGCCCCACTCATGGTACGAGAACAATCGAAGACATTCGATTCACGGAAAGCAAGTGCTCAATTGTCTATATGTTTTTTCATCGCTTGTTTTAATATCAAGTATAGACTATTGCTTTATATCACGTTGTCTTCAACTTATACATCATGATTATATTGGATTGATTGCTTTTATTTCAAATATCATGTCACATAAAAAATTATCTTTGTTATCATTTTTCTTGTTTCATGCTTGTTTTCTGTCATTGCTACATGTTTGTACCATACTTTTTAACCATTTATTGGACTAACGTACTAACACAGACCCCAATGCCAGTTTCTGTCTGTTTTGTCTGTACATTGCAGAAAAAGTCCAAATATGAAATTGGTCGAAAAAATTCCAAAAAATACCAAAATTCCTATCTGCTGGGGTTGGGGCAGGGGGCGAGGGTCCCACCTGGCCAAGTCCTATAGGCGCCTGGTGGTTGTGCCTCTCTTCTTGAGGTGTCCTCCTGGCTCCTGGGGTCTTCCGGCAGATAGGAAGCAAAATGATAACAAAGATAAATTTTTATGTGACATGCTAATGAAGTAAAGACAATCAATCTAATATAATCAAGATGTATAAGCTCAAGACAACGTGATATAAAGCAATAGTGTATACTTGATATTAAAACAAGTGACCCAAGTTTTATTGTGAGTTCAAGGAATTAACAAAATTTGTTGTTATGAGTAGTTGCCTATTGACTCGTTTTACCAAATGGAAAGGTGAATTCATATTTTTCAAAAAGGAGACGATCAAATAGCCGTGTATCTGACCGACACTTTGGGGTAGTGTTATGATAAGGTTCAGCTAGACTACGAGAGAAGTGAAGATTGAATATGAGTTCTCAACATATTATTTTTATTCTAAACCTTCCCCACTCATGGCACGGGAACGTCGACCGGAGACATTCAATTTACTGAAAGCAAGAGCTCAAGTGTTTTTTGATTGCTTGTTTTAATATCAAGTATAGACTATTGCTTTATATCACTTTGTTTTGAGCTTGTACATCTTGTTTTAATATGAACTGAGCAGGAATAAACTAGATGTTTCTTATCATAAGTGATGAAAATGCTTGACTGCTTGTGCTTTCTCTTGACACTGAGCAATAAAAAAAACATTTTGCCTTATTTTCTTTCTGTATCCGAACGCAATATTTTGTGTTTACCTGAGCCTGGTTTAAATGACATAAAGGCCGCTGCTAGGTACGATTCCTAACTAAAACTGGCGAAAGTGGGCCTAAGCATCGTGCCGAAGAGGAAGTCGTTTGTGGTGGAGCGCTTCAGCAACTATCTCAAGACCCCTCCTCCTAGATCCGCTACCCGAGCCCGGTCGACACCTCATAATCTAGGTGCACTCCAGATTGTTCGCCAGAAAGGAGGGTACCATTCCCGTTCACAACCAATCCGCCATTACCAAGGACAATGTTTCCATCCAGACAGGGGAATGTTCTATGTCAAGGTTTATTTCTCTGTTGTATACTTTTCTTTGTATATACACACCCAGATCTTTGATCCCTGCATTACCTCTATGGTGTGGAGAATCACATCTATGTAGGTGTCACTTAAATCAAAATTTTGAAGTAGACATTTTCTTGGATGGTGGAGCTTGAATTCAGGAGCAGGAACAAATGCATCCCAGTGCAAGGATTCAGATAAAGATGAAGAAAAATCAACTTGGGAGAAATCGTATCTTGGACGCTGTCTATTCCTTCTTCAGGTGTTTTCCGCTGATTTCTTCTGATGCCGATGGCGATCATGTTTCTGTTGTGTTTCCCTTTGGTTAAGGTTTTAACCATTTTTTCCTCTCTTATTTCATTAGACGATCTTGCTGTGGAGATGGTGGTTCTTTCCGTTGAGGCGTGGTGGTGGCGTTGGGAATGTTCGTGAAGGAAAGCAACATGTTATCTCATCTGGTGGCCTTATTTGTGGTCTCCTTTATTTATTATTTTCTTGGCATTCATGTTCACTGATCTGCTGCTTCCTTTATATTAGTTGTGTTGTGTGTTTGCTGGTGTGCTCCAGTTAGGCGGTTATGCAGTTTGCGGACAAGAAGGTAAATAGAACATTGGTTGTCTACAATCATTATATTCACTAATTTTGGTCGTCCCATGATTTTAAAGGGTAACATTTTGGAAAGATTAATACAAGTTAAAAAAGTGCCCAAGTAGAAGGACAAAATTCATGAGGTAGTAATCTACACCATTGAACGATTTGTTCCACAGCCAGAGGGCTTTTCCATGTTTGCGTTTACATTGTTTTCCTTTTCACAACTCAAAAACCGGATCAAAGAGAATGTTATAATGTCAGGTCAAATATTGATCTTCTATTGTTTTCCATTATTGCTTTTATTTTTTCCATGGGAAAGAAATTATACAGTTTTACTGATTGTTGTTTTTTCTATATGTTGTTGGTCCGAAATTATACAAATTACCTCTTCTCTAGTTCTGCCTAACGTCCACCCTTTTGCTAGTATCATGCAGATAAGAACTGTGAATAATCAAGCTACTCACGTAGATAAAATTTTCGGAATAATAACAAAGCCATCAAGCTACTGGATGAGATGAATTGTCAAAAATCTAGGGAGAACTATTGTACTGAAGCTATTATCGAAGAATATTATTTATTTTTGACATAGATACTAAAACTACAGGAACAGGTAAAACTATGTCTTCTTTTGAATACAAATATTGTGCTAAACACCTTCATTAAATTGTTGTGACCATTAAAAAATAGAGAAAATGCAGCAACATGCATGCATTTTTGTTCACCTTGCATGTGATGTATTCCAGTTATCAATGTAAAGGCATCCATTCCAACATAAAGAAATATAAATGCCTTGGCGATGAATGGCAATGTGGCAAACATGTGCCTGCAACTACAGAATTTAAAACAATCAAAATCCCACTCCATGTTCAGTGTGGAATAGCATAAACTGTTAGAAGTTAAATTGCCAAGGCATTACCTCTGGTAACATATAGTATGATAAATAATACATTAGTCATTAAAGCGATGTCTTGGTCAGTGATTACCTGCAAAAGAAGGGGAGGAATTTAAAAAACAAAGGGCAGAAATAATGGTCTACAGTGATATTGAATCCAGACCAGTAGATATAAAAAAACACAGTGAGTCAATTCAAGACAAATCCATGGTTAGTGAACCTCACTAATCATCTTTTTACAGTAAACAATGGCTAGTGAGGCATGGGGTCGATGGCTAGTGAGTTTGACCAGTGCAAAATTCATATTTCAGAAACAAAACCTCAGGTCGCAGATAGGATGACTCCCAAAGCTCACGTACATGGAAGGGCAGCCTGCACAAAGCAGTCATGAAGGAAAATTTATTGTCGACGTTCCTTGACATGGTGTAGAGGACGCCGAGCTCGCTGGTGGCCATTGGCGTGGTGTAGAGGAGGTCGAGCTCGCTGGTGCAGAGGTAGTTCCCTTGTTTAGTATCTGAAACATGTTTGTACCTGTAACAATGAAAGATGACATAAAAAACAATCCACACGTCATGGTAAGATCAAGCAGCTTTGTGCCTCACCAATTATTAGGGGAATGCAGGCATGGGAAATGGCATGCTGAACTGCAACTTCTTTGTCATAGTCCAGGCTATTGTACAGCCTCAGGGGTGATCTTCAACTCACTGGTTACTTTGTAAGGTTCAAAAAATAACCAAGCACGTCCCGATCTTGAACTTAGCACGTGCGCTCATGGTGGCCGGTATGATAGAGGAAGCGAGGGAACTGAGGAGATCGACTCTTTACGGCGGCACGACAAGCCATGGCCACGAGGGCAAGCCTGGCAGCGAGCGCAAGGGAGTTCAGGAACGGACTGACACTGCGACGGGACGACGTAGGGCGGCGAGGTGGCGGTGGTTAGGGAACGGCTCGCGACGGAGTTCGTCATGCGTGGCGGCAGAGGGCGCCCTTGGCGGCGAGCATGACCGAGGTCATCACGATTACACGGTAGGGGCGTAGGTGACGCTGGCGAAGAGGGAGGGAGTAAGAGGGATCCCGACGGGATCGGCGGTGGCTCGCCGGCTGGCGATTGACCGCGGAAGGTCGGGACGGCTATGCCGCTGCACCGGGGGCGAGGCCCTCTCCTGGCAGCGACTCAGGGTAGGGGACGGGTAGGGGCGAGGGCCGATGGCGACCGATCTAGGAAGGTTTTGGGACGGCTGCGCCGCTGCATCTGGAGTGCTGGCTGCGGCTCGGGGAAGGGGACGGGCAGGGGAGAGGCCCTCTCCCGGCGGCGGCTTGGGGCAGAGGACGGGCAGGGGCAAGGAGGGAATCGGGCGAAAGAAAATCTGGACGGGTAGTTTCCTTTCGAGTAGTTTCCTTTCGAGTTTTGTTGTGAGTTCAAGGGATTAACAAAACTTGTTCTTATGAGTAGTTGCCTGTTGACTCGTTCTATCAAATGGAAAGGTGAAATCATATTTTTTAAAAAGGAGACGATCAAATAGCCGTGTCTCTGACCGACACTCTGGGGTAGTGTTATGATAAGGTTCAACTAGACTATTAAAGAAACGAAGATTGACTATGAGTTCTCAACATATTATTTTTATTCTAAAATTTCCCACTCATGGCACGGGAACTCCAATCAGAGACATTCGGTTCACGGAAAGCAAGAGCTCAATTGTCTATATGTTCTTTCATTGGTTGTTTCAATATCAAGTATAGACTATTGATTTATATCACTTTGTCTTGAGCTTATACATCTTCATTATATTAGATTGTCTTCCTTTACTTCAATTAGCATGTCACATGAAAAATTATCTTTGTTATCATTTTGCTTGTTCCATGCTTGTTTTTTGTCATTGCTATATGTTTTTACCATACTTTTGAATCATTTATTGAACTAACCTACTAACACAGAGCCCAGTGCCAGTTTCTGTCTGTTTTGTCTGTATATTGCAAAAAAGGTCCAAAACTAAAAGTGCTCAGAAAAATCCCAAAAAATTACCAAAATAACTATGTGCCGAAAGACCCTTGGAGCCAGGAGGACACCTCAGGGGAGGGGGCACAACCCCCATGTGCCTCTAGAGTGCACCAGGTGAGACCCTCGCACCCTGCCCCCACCTCACCCTCACCTCATATCCTTCCCTTTGTTGCAGGTCATCATGTCGCGGACATGACGATTATGACAGCGATGGAACCAGGGCTCCAAATCCATCCTAGTTGAGGAAGAGGACAAGGGACGCACATAGTCGATAAACCCTGTGCTAGCCAAGTTACACCCTCCTCCTTCCTTTCCATTCCTCCAAGTTTGTAACTTGTCTCCTCCTCTGATGTGTTGCTGCTTCCATGCGTTGCAGATCTGACCTGCAGAGCTGGAGTTTCTGCTGCTGTCGAGGGGCCAGTTTGTTCTGCTAATCATCTAGAATTGTTGCAAAAAATAGACCAATTGATGTCTACGCACGCTTCTATTCTTATAGACTATGTTAGGCCTCCAAGCGTAGAGGTTCGTAGGACAGTAGAAATTTCCCTCAATTGGATGACCTAAGGTTTATCGAACTCAGGGAAGTAGAGGTTGAAGATGGTCTCTCTCAAGCAACCCTGCAATTAAGAAACAAGAAGTCTCTTGTGTCCCCAACACACCTAATACCACGAGGAGTTGTATAGGTGCACTAGTTCGGCGAAGAGATGGTATAATATGGGTGATAGGTGTGGCAAAACAAAGTAGTATAAATATGTAATAAAAAGTGCAGCAAGCAAACATGTAACAAAAGTGAGTGAAAACGGTGTAACAATAATGGAAACAAGGCCTAGGCTTCATACTTTCACTAGTGGCAACTCCCAACAACATTAACATAGCCTAATCACATGATATTTCCACTAAAACATGCATTGGAGACGTACTCGGAGGTCATTCCTTTGTGGTCAAGAGAGGACGAGAATTATGTAGGGCTACAAAAGCACACCTCAGAGTTCGTAGTTCTCAATCTATGGATTTCCCAATGTCACCGCGGACATCCAAAGAGAGTACCACAATCACCACAACATATCTCAAGGATAGTCAAAGACAAGCACCAAGAGACTCTCAATCTTCAATCAACACACAAAACAGGAAATCACTCATGATAATATTCTTCTAACCCATGTCCAATAGACCACTGTCACCATGGTCTCGGGTATTATACTAGATAAGATCAAGTGAGTACATCAATCTAATACATAGAGGAAGGGGAAATATCATGGGATCACCCTAGATTAACATAGCCTATGATCACAACGAAGATCACATCATGGGAGAGAGAGAAGAACACATAGCTACTGGTAGAAACCTCAGCCCCAAGGAGGAACAACTCCCGCTTCATGGAGGAGGGAAGCAACGGCGATGGAGATGAATCCGGGGGCACTTCCCCGTCCCGGCAGGGTGCCGACACAGGAATTCTGTCCCCCCAAAACTTGATGGCGATGGCGGCGGAGATCGGAATTGCTTCTGGAGAAAAGGGGTCTGGAATCAGGGTTTCCTCCGCGGGGGTAAAAATAGGGCCAAAGGGGGACCAGGGGGCCCACAGGGCAGCCAGGAGGGTGCCCGACGCGGCCTAGGATGGGGTCACGCCAGGGACCCTTCTGGAGTCCCTGTGGTGGCCCTCCCCTCCTTCCTTGGTGATTCCGGAGGCTTCCGGGACGCTGATTTTTTATATAATTTTTCCGGAATTTTTGGAGCACTTTTAATGGCCGGAAAACCTGAAATACAAAAACAGCAGAAAACATCAACTGGCAACTGGGTGCACTGAGTTAATATATTAGTCCAAATATGCTCAAAAGTGTATGAAAGTTCAAGCAAAACATGTCAAAGTCACACAAAACATGCATGGAGGAAGCAGAAATTATAGATACGTTTGGGACGTATCAACATCCCCAAGCTTAATTCTTGCTCGTCCTCGAGTAGGTAAATGATAACAAGCATAATTTCTGTGGTGAAATGCCACACAACCATATAAGAACTTTTAAGTAATGCAATTCAATTCAAGTCTTAACAAGCAAGAGTCTATATTAGCATTGACACAAGCAACAAAAGAACAAAAGTTGCAAGAGCTCTCGCTGTCCGTGACTCGAATGTCTCCAGATGGTGTTTGCGTGCAAGCAGGGGACTGGTAAAAAGAGAGAAAAAAGGTTGTTGAGAACAACTATCTACTAAAGTGTAACGACCCGATTCACTAAGAATCCAAGTCTCTGTGCATTATGTGCTAGTCCCTTGATCAATAGCTAGCACACACAGTACATGATGTAATATCAAAAATAAATCACATGTCATATATATTACATCGAAGATCCAGTATTACAATAAAGCATACCTGCATAGCTCAAGGCTAGCTTACAAATAGAATACAGCGGAAAAACAATAAAATCTTCGTGGCGTCCATCAACTCCACCGGCAAGTTGAGTATAGACATCGTAACCCTACAGCGCATCACTTACTCGTTGTATACAATCCTGCAACACCGAAGGTTACAGCCCGACAACGGGTCAGTACATTTGAATGTACGCCAAATCATATCCCAGAAAGAAGTAAAATTTCCTACAATACATGCAATTTGGCTGGTGGAGCTTCTACATTTATTTTTGCAAAAAGCTAAATTTTCCCTATAGAATAATAGTAACTAAGTTCTACAATAGCATACGATTGAGATGGAAAAATTCCACTCAATCTATCCCAAAGTGATTAAACCAATAAATTAATTAAAGATGATGAGACAAATAAATATTACCACAACTAGTCGCTCAAATTGTCCATAACCGGCGACACGGTTAATCGATTAGTTTTATACTCGGCAGAGGTTTGTGCACTTTTCCCCACAAGACTCGATCGCATCCTTTGTAGTTCGTCACACTGCATGGTGTATGAAAACTGGAAGATCGAGACATGGTCTTTCAGAAGTGTTTCCCCTTAACCGCTGGATAACCGGTACACCTATAAAAAATCTACATCTTCTAGTATATCCCGGAAAGAGGTCATACAACCTACTCAACTAAGCAAAGCCCATAATAGCTTGTGGCTGCACACGTAAGCTTCTAGGTATGACAACACAATTAGTCCCTTTGAGGCTGGGTGGCTTTCCGCACTCATCATTGGCCATCTCCAAGATACTCGCAACCATCCCACCCAGGTAGTTCATTAACTTTATCTTGGTCCTAATTACTACATTATCACTCATACCTCATAATGATTCACTTCCCAATCCACGTCTACTTAGCATAGCAATATCATTGTATACGATGGTGACAATGATATAAGGATCAGACCTACCTCAATGAACTACTGGGTGTAAATAGCATAGCATAACCTATCATGTCATCTAAAGAAGAAGAACTAATGCATTGAAAACATAGGTAATAGGGAGTATGATCAAAGATATGACTTGCCTTATACATTCGATGAAGATCTTCGCTCTCACGTCCAGTCAACTCTATTCGTCACCCTCCGAGAATTCTATCGCAACCGAAGGAACTCGAATAAGCAATCACACCACAAGGCACAAATATCAACAAACAAACACAAAGGTTTTAGCAACAAAACAAAAGCTTGACACAGTACAAGTGTCAATGTGCTCGAAGATGATCAATGGAACGTGAACTCGACAAAGTCCACAGATAAAAGATTATCGGTAACGAGTTGTGACCATTGACATTTGTGAATATCATGCCCACATGAAAAGTGTATGAATCTTACCGATAACATGTCTCAAGTGATCCGATATGCAAAAAGAATCACGTGAAACGGAATACTACAACGCAGGTCATAGCAAGTGCAAAATTGAATTGAATTTGAATTTAAACAAATCAAGAAACATTTGAATTTTTGTGTACACATGATATAAACAGAAAGTACATGGAACGAATGATCCAATGCAAAAAGAATCACTCGATTTGGATCAATGGTTTAAAAGATACGGCCTCCGGAATTTGAAATTGAATTTGAAATAAATTCAAGTTCAAAAGTGTGCAAAAGTTTGAAAAGATGATTCTATGCTAAAGTACAGAACACCACGAGCATGTGCAAAAAGTTTCACCTCAATCCGATGCACGGTGTGGGAGATATTGCGAGTACGGCGCCGGGGTGTTTTCTGCAGAAAAGGACCCGTTCGCAAATAAACTTTTCTGTAAAAAGCGATCGGGTCCCCGGGACAGATCTGAACGGAGTTGCTCCGGCGAATTCCGTTTTTCCGGCGAGGCGGTTTGCTCCGGCGAGGGCGGCTCCGGCGTGGCCAGCGAACTCCGGCGGCAGGACGGGAGGCGGCGCGCTACGGCTCCGGCGAGCGGCAGCCGAGCGGAGGCGGCCGGGCGGCGCCAGGCTTCGGCGCGCAGCGGCGCAAGGGCGGACGGGCGCGGCGGCAGGCGGCGGCTCGTCGGGGCTCCTCCGGCGGGGACCATGGGGCGACTCGCGACTGCGGCCATCGGCGCGTAGCGCGGCGGCGAGCGGAGCCGGGGTGGCGGGGCGGATATTAGGGTTTAGAAAAAAGAAGGAAAAAGGGATTTTCTAAATCTCTATTTATAAACAGAGAGAGGAAGAAAAATAAATCCTATACCGACTCGGGCTCTACTGCGTCCGTGAGCGAAAAGAGACTAATGGGCCGGCAGCCCGAATCTTCTTTTTATTTAAAACTGCAAATTCAAACAATATTACAAAAATAAATACACGTCAGAAAAATATGAAATAAGTTTCTAAATTCATCAAATAATACAAAGAAATTTATTTAATGAATACATTTTCCAAAAAGGAGAATAAAAATAAAAAAATTCCTAAATAATTTATTTAAATATAAAATACTTTTCATAAATCAAATAAAATCCAATAAATTATTAAAAATATTTTTATTTGGTTAAAAGCCTTGACAAACCATTTCTAAATAATAAAATATAAATTTTAAAATTTTCGCACCAATAAATAATTTGGGAAAATAAAAATATCCCATTGGAATACTTTTTCAACTCTTTTAAAATATTTAATAAATCATTTCAATGAAATAAAAACTCTCTTACCATTATAAAATCCCTAAAATAATTTTAGAGCTATTTATAATACTCATAATAAATTTTAAAAACTTTAAAGTAATATTCTAAATATTTCCCAACTTTATTAAAAAGGGGATAAGTCATTTTATATCCCCTCAAATGAATTTCCTTGAGTTGAAAAATGTTCTGAATATTCAGAAGAATTCTAATAATGATTTAAAACATTTCCCAACTTTTTAATATGTTGAAGGAGTCATATTACCTTCTCTCATTTTGTTTTGTTGGTTTTGTTTTAAATAATAAATTCCGAAAACACCAATTATGAATATTAGGGAAAGTCCTTTTATTCCCTCTCTTTTTAATATTCAATAAACTCCCAAAAAGTTTTAAATCCCAGAGAAAATCAAACACATCAAGCAAACAATCATTATCTATTTAATTTTATTAACATTCCAAAATTTAGAAAATTTTGGAATGTTACATAAAGTTTCACACTTGGTCTCCTTTGGATTCTTATCTTGACTCGTCCCGAGACCAATAGCCAGGTACAAGTCAAACTGATCCACCCCCTTTCGATATTTTGAGCACTCATGCAATGGATGAGCGTGAGCAAGAAAGTTGACACCTAAAAGGCTAAACAGAAAGAAGGTGGAGGAGGAAGAAAAAAAGGTGTGAAAGGCTCACATCAATGAGGACAATCATAGGCGAGAGAAGGCCATATGATAGATATGATGTGAGGAGTAGGGATTGCCATGCAACGGATGCACATGTGAGCTAAAAGCTCTCCAAGGGAACTAGTGGGGGTGCATCTAACTTGCTTGCTCAAGAAGACCTAGAGCTCGTTTGAGGAGGCTCATCATTGGAATATACAAGCCAAGTTCTATAGTGTGAAGGTCCCCACATAGCTATATGCATGATGATGATCTCTATGGAGTACAAGGGATAGAGGATGAAGTACTAGTGTGGATCTCTCAAAAGGAATAGTAGTGTGCCCCCTTCTCTCTTTTTATTTTTATTTTTTCTCTTTTTTTTCTATTTTTTGGTGGCCTCAATGGCTCTTTCTATTTAACTCTCATTTGTCCTCTTTGGGATCTTTTGATTTTGTCCTCTTTGGGATCTTTTACTCACTTTAGGGGCAACACTCTATATTTTACAAGAATATTGGAGATCTTTCACACTTTACAAAGGTACTCACATAAAGAAGATATAACTATCATGATGCAAATGTATGCCTCTGCCAGGATAGCAGGATATGCAATGATACTAGCGCGTCATGTAGCAATGATTAGGGCAAGGCCCAACTAGCATGCGGCTCATCGATCAAGCAGGTAGCATGTATGACATGAGGATCAAGTCATGAGAAGGTGGATGTTGCATGACAATGTATCTCGGAAAGGCTATGGAAATGCCTTGTAGGTAGGTATGGTGGCTGTTTTGAGGAAAGATATAAGGAGGCTTATGATGACAGAGCGTATCGTGCCAAGGGTTTGGATGCACCGGCGAAGTATGCGACAACTCTCAAGGTGAGAAAGGGCAATGCAGGGTACCGAAGAGGCTAGAAAAAGTATAGGTGGGTGGAAGTGTCAACTTTCGAATACTCACATTAGTCCGAAGAACTCATGCACTTATTATCGGTAACTCTCAATCTAATCAGGAGGTTCACAAAGAGAGAAGTACCCCGAGGAGGAGTGTATGGGTGTTTGGTTATCCTTGCGCATCCTCGACTCATGGTACGTGAGTGTACCCTAATATTCGAACCCTCCAGAGGTTAGTGATCCATCTAGTAGCTAGAGTTCTCAAAAGGGGTTTTGGTTTTCGAAAAGCACACGGATTGCCCAAAATACGACATCTATCACTAATAGACTCGAGCTCTTGACACGAAAAGTTCAAACATTACTCTAGTCAATACCTCAAAACTATTGCAAGTTACTACTACAGAGAGATTAGCAACTTCAACTACCTACTTCCTAGTCAAGACACAAAACTCAGTGCAATAGGCAAACTCTCTAACAAGATAAAACATGCAACCTATAGAAAGTTCAACCTAAAACAAAAGAAAAGCTCTAGAAAAACTAAAGCACTACAACTAAACAGAGAAACAGCTAAGAAAAGAAAAAGAACAACTCACAGCTAAAAGAATAAGCATGCAAATCCTATGAAGAGTTCTAGTTCAAGCGGAGCGTGTAACTCTCCCACACAAAAGAGTAAGCTGGGGTCTAACTTGTTACTACAGCAAACCAAGAAAAAACAAACCTAGAAAAGTAAAGAGCGAGACGCTCCAAGCATAGCACACAACGCATGAAGTGATAAAAATATAGTGCAACGAGGGACGAACTGATAATTGTTGATGAAGAAGGGGATGCACGGGGGCATCCCCAAGCTTAGACGCTTGAGTCTCCTTGAATATTTGTTGGGGATGCATGGGGGCATCCCCAAGCTTGAGCGCTTGACACTCCCGAATCTTCTTTTATCATCTTCCATCGCACACTTGAAAACTCCCTTCATACACAACTCATTATAAGCTGATTAGAGAGGTTAGTACCCTTAATAAATAAAAAAAATTCACTGGATATAAAGATATTTTTGAAGAGCTACTGTTTCTCAAGATTGCCAAAAAGTTTTTTGCAAAGAAAAAGCAAGCTTAAGGTTTGCAAAAGTTAGGAGAGACAAAACGTGGCAGAATCTGTGAAAAACAGAACAACAGGTAGTAAAGAAATATTTAGGGGTACTTCTGCAACTCGAATCAAAAAACTCAGAACAGACGCTCGAAATTCAATCGTATGGAGCACACTGTCAAAAAACTTCAGATAAAAAAGATGATCTGGTGATTTTAGGCTAATTTTTCCGTCCAAGGACATAATCTGTTTTCTGGACAGCATGTCACAACTTTTGAACTTTCTTGCAATCGGAGGCTAGACTTGGCACAAAGATTGAAAATAAAGATACAATGATGTTGCTACAGTAGTAACAATCATCAAGACCACTAAAAACTGAAAGTAAAAACTCAAACTAAAGATAACAAGGGTTGTCTCCCTAGAGCTCTTTCTTTATAGCCACAAAGATAGGCTTAAGATTTTAATGATGCTTTCGTAGGAATAAGGAATAAGAGTTGAAGAACAAAAGAGAGCATCAATAAGAAAATAACAAACACATTTAAGTCTAACATGCTTCCTATGCAAAGGGATCTTGTAGAGGAAAAACTCATTGAAGCATAAATATATTAGCATAGGAAGGAAAAATAGGTGCAACTTCAAAGCCTTCAACATAAAGAGAGGGAACTTGATATTATTGAAATATCTATAAGAATATGTTCCCTTCTCATAATAATTTCCAGTAGGATCATGAATAAACTCAACAATATAAGCATCACATAAAGCATTGTCACCATGATCCACATGCAAAAGGGTACTCTTACTCTCCACATAAGCATAATCTTTCTCATTGGTAATAGTGGGAGTAGGACTATCATAAATAACTTTAACACTATAGATTAATTGTGTATTAGGAAGATGGTGTTCAACAAGGGAGTAATTACCTCCATGATTATGACAAGTTTCATAAGGATAATTTCTCCTTATGTCATAGGTACCTTTAAAATCACTATAGATAGGAGTTATAACATCATCATAGTAGAGAAGAGCATTATCATTGCTAACAACTATTTTTGTAAACATGATGTATTTATTCTTACTAGCAAAAGAATTATCAATTACCACATCACTAATGGTTAAAGGACTTGCAATCCTATCATCCCCAAGCTTGGAGCTTTCCATATCATCACTCTCAGAGTTGGTACCAAAAAGATTTTCAAGGTCATAAGTAGCATTATCATCATTTTCCCAATCACAAAAAGTAACATGCATATCATAATCAAAATCATCTTCAATAGTACCTACAGACTTATCTTCAAGATAATAATGAATGCAATCAAGCTCACCATCCTCCATAAATTTCTGTCCTTTTGGATAAAAACCGATGCGAGGAATATGCTCAGGCCAGGTTGTTACCCATTCTTCTTCCTTCTTGCTCCTTTTCCTCCTCCTCTTATTTTTATTCTTCTTCACCTTAGGAAGGAGTGGTTGGAGAGAAATCTTCTCCACATATCCTGGTTTATCATTAGAAACAATAGGGGAAACTTGGGAGAAACTCTCCTTTTTATTAGTAGAAACATAAGATACATTTTTATACTTTGGTAAAGTTCCCTCCTTTCTAATATTTTTTATGTAATCATTATCATGGAAATTAACAACACAATAGAGATGGCAATTCTGCAAAGTGTTATTTATTCCCAAAGCATGAACATCTAGCCAAGAAGTCTTTTCTGATAACTCTTCACACATCAAAAATAACATAATCTCATCATAAAGATCAGGGGTGATCATGTCATCACACAACTGGCTAACAGTTATGTTTTGAAAGTACATGCACTAAAAATTGAAGTGACCCTTTATGCAGCAAAGTTCACAAGTAAAAGGATAAAGGTCACACAATTCTCTAGCAATTTCATTTAAATCTCTAACCCAAGTGATTGTTCTTTCATGCTTATGTTGCTTACAATACTTCTCTTCTTCAATCATAGGCCTTTCACAAGGTCTATCCACTCCACAAAAATTAACATGCTTATATAAAACTTCATTTTCAGGAATTGGATCATGCATGTTGCAATCATCATTAACAATTTCATTTTCTTTGCAAATCTATTTAAAAGGTTCATGATGCTTGATCCAATTCTCCTTAGGAATATTAAGATGTGAAGCAAAAGATTTGAGGAAATCAACAAGGAGTTGAGAATCAAGCCCAAACTTAGCACTAAACTTATTAAAACTTGCAGTTTCAACAAAGGACTTAATGCAATCATACTCATAAATTATACCTGACTCTTTACCTTTGTCGATCTCCCAATCTTCAGTATTGTGTTGAATTCTTTCAAGGAGTTCCCATTTAGCATCAATCTTTTTGTTTGTGAAAGAACCCATCGAGGAAGCATCAAGCAAGTCTTGATCCTGTCGAGATAGCCTTGCATAGAAATTAGTAATAATCATATCTTTGGGGAGCCCATGGTTAGGACATTTTAGCATCAAAGTTTTCAGTCTCCCGCAAGCTTGAGCTATGCTCTCTCCGTCATGAGGATAGAAATTATAAAAATAATTCCTGTTCTCATGGACTTCATGAAGAGGATAAAACTTGGAGTAAAAGAGAGACTGGATCTCTTCCCAATCCAGCAGGTGAGAATCATTTAGTAGCCTATACCATTCCAATGCTTTTCCTTTTAGTGACAAGGAAAATAATTTCCTCATGACTTCATCTCTTGTCAAACCTGAAATCTTAAATAACTCACAAAGTTCTGTAAGTTTCAACAGATGAACACTAGGATGGACTGTTCCATCCCCTGCATAATGATCATTCATAACCTTTTCAATTATCCCAAGTGGTATTTTGAATGGGATACATTCATTAGGTGGAGGATACTTCTCTACCACGGGTGTGGTAAAGCGGCCTCCCCAAAGTAGCGAACTAAGATTGCAGTTTTCCATAAGCCTAACTAGTGAAAATAAAATCAAGAAATGAAAAGATTTAATTGCAGAATCTAAAGATATACCTTCAAACCTTACTTTCTCGGCAACGGCGCAAGAAATAGCTTGATGTCTACGCACGCTTCTATTCTTGTAGACTATGTTGGGCCTCCAAGCGCAGAGGTTCGTAGGACAGTAGCAATTTCCCTCAAGTGGATGACCTAAGGTTTATCGAACTCAGGGAAGTAGAGGTTGAAGATGGTCTCTCTCAAGCAACCCTGCAATTAAGAAACAAGAAGTCTCTTGTGTCCCCAACACACCTAATACAACTAGGAGTTGTATAGGTGCACTAGTTCGGCGAAGATATGGTAAAATATGGGTGATAGGTGTGGCAAAACAAAGTAGTATAAATATGTAATAAAAAGTGCAGCAAGCAAACATGTAACAAAAGTGAGTGCAAACGGTGTAACAATGATGGAAACAAGGCCTAGGCTTCATACTTTCACTAGTGGCAACTCCCAACAACATTAACATAGCCTAATCACATGATATTTCCACTAAAACATGCATTGGAGACGTACTCGGAGGTCATTCCTTTGTGGTCAAGAGAGGACGAGAATTATGTAGGGCTACAAAAGCACACCTCAGAGTTCGTAGTTCTCAATCTATGGATTTCCCAATGTCACCGCGGACATCCAAAGAGAGTACCACAATCACCACAACATATCTCAAGGATAGTCAAAGACAAGCACCAAGAGACTCTCAATCTTCAATCAACACACAAAACAGGAAATCACTCATGATAATATTCTTCTAACCCATGTCCAATAGACCGCTGTCACCATGGTCTCAGGTATTATACTAGATAAGATCAAGTGAGTACATCAATCTAATACATAGAGGAAGGGGAAATATCATGGGATCACCCTAGATTAACATAGCCTATGATCACAACGAAGATCACATCATGGGAGAGAGAGAAGAACACATATCTACTGGTAGAAACCTCAGCCCCAAGGAGGAACTACTCCCGCTTCATGGAGGAGGGAAGCAACGGCGATGGAGATGAATCCGGGGGCACTTCCCCATCCCGGCAGGGTGCCGACACAGGAATTTTGTCCCCCCGAAACTTGATGGCGATGGCGGCGGAGATCGGAATTGCTTCTGGAGAAAAGGGGTCTGGAATCAGGGTTTCCTCCGCGGGGGTAAAATAGGGCCAAAGGGGGGCACAAGGGGGCCCACAGGGCAGCCAGGAGGGTGCCCGACGCGGCCTAGGGTGGGGCCGCGCCAGGGACCCTTCTGGAGTCCCTGTGGTGGCCCTCCCCTCCTTCCTTGGTGATTCCGGAGGCTTCCGGGACGCTGATTTTTTATTTAATTTTTCCAGAACTTTTGGAGCACTTTTAATGGTCGGAAAACCTGAAATACAAAAACAGCAGAAAACAGCAACTGGCAACTGGGTGCACTGAGTTAATAGATTAGTCCAAATATGCTCAAAAGTGTATGAAAGTTCAAGAAAAACATGGCAAAGTCACACAAAACATGCATGGAGCAAGCAGAAATTATAGATACGTTTGGGACGTATCACCAATCATCTAGCTTAAGTGGTTTAACATGTACTTTTGTGCTGTGTTGTCAATAATCATCCTTGTTGTTTCATACTCATACACCGATTGTCATGGAATTCGAGCTCATCGTTTAGTAATTAGTCCTAATAAAAGGATATGATTAGTTGAATAAAAGTTGTAGCTTTATTGTACGTACTCTAAGATTCAAAAAGGCACTTAATCTGTACTAGATTGTTTACTTAATTTCATATGACTAAAACTGTAGCTTTATTTTACGCTAAAAGATCCATACAGGTTCTAAATCTGCTGGAAATGATTTCTTTAACTAGATAACCCGTGCGTTAATTGAAGCAGGGCCCAAATGACCCAAGTTTTGTTGTCAGTTCAAGGAATTAACAAAATTAATTGTTATAAGTAGTTGCTTGTTGACTCGTTCTACCAAATGGAAAGGTGAATCATATTTTTCAAAAAGGAGATGATAAAATATCTGTGTATCTGATCGACACTCTGGGATAGTGTTATGATAAGGTTCAACTATACTATGAGAGAAGCGAAGGTTAACTCATGGAAAGAAATGTTGGAAATATGCCCTAGAGGCAATAATAAAATGTTATTATATATATTTCCACGTTCGTAATTAATGTTTATATTTCTGTGCTATAATTGCAATGACCCTGACTATGAGATTCAGAAGAAAACTCACTTGCATGTGTGGAAATGTAAACACCAAGAGTTCCTGGTTTAGCCTCTAAGACCAGCTCATGTGCTAACTGATGATTACGTTTTCTTAATCATGGACATTGTTCTTGTAACAAGGATGTCAGTAGCAATGGGAACATATTGTTAGCAGAACAATGATGTTGAACCGACCCCAGTATTGAATGATATACTTAGAGATCACATCGTAACAACGTTATAAGTCATATCATGAAATGTTATCATATACGTAATTCCTTAGACCATGAGAGTATCGAGTTGCTTCACACAGGAAGACATGCTTTGGTTCTTAGATGAATCCTCCCGTAAATGGGAAGTAGTAAAATAAGTTATGGGTATGTCAGATGGTGTGGCTAGTGACTGTGATAGTTCAAGAATGGGATTTTCTCCTTCACGATGAAGAGATATTGACTTTGGGCCCACTCGGTATGACGGTATCCATTATAGTCTGGCCAGACGCATTGTGATTCAGTCACGGGAATACCGGAATACGATAACGAGAAAATGGACAAACGAGCAAAGAGGATAACGAGTGGCTTGTGTTCAAGAAGTTGTTACACATGGGTGCCAAACATCTCTCCTCTAACTTTGTCATATATCACGAAGCAAAGGGAATGGTACATGAATAAACATAATGGTTCACTCGAAGTTTCTTCGTGTATGTGCGGGAGTCAACATGGGTGTCCATGGCTCCGCTGTTGATTATTGGCTATTGACAAAAGGCTGTTGACCTATGTCCGGAAGATGTTCTGAGTCATGTCCGCATTATACCGAACCTATTGGGTCACACACTTAACGAGCAGTAGTCTGTTAGAATACTAGAATGGTAGAAGGTTTAGTGGAAGCAAAGCAGAATAGTTCATACGGGTACCGGAAGTAGTTCCGGGGATTTATGAAATAGTTCATAAGGGCACCAAAAGTAGTTTTGGGTATTTAAGGATATGTCCGGATCACTCTGGAGTAGTCCCAGGTGGTTCCGGAACATATGAAAAATGGTAATGGGAAAGTTTACGATCAACCGGAATAGTTTCGGTGATCGGTGGACAGCTTAAACAATATGTTGTGTTCACCGGACATAATAACCTTTGCCCGGATGGCTCCGAAACCCATTTAGATAGCTCCGGAACATTCGTTAGAGGTTCCGGAAGGTATTGGAAGTGCTCCAAAAGTGTCCGGAATGTCCCGAAACAGTCCCGGTAGGTCCCGGAAGGTCCTGGAAGCTTCTAGAAGGTTCCGGAAGGTTCCGGGCAGTACCACCCACTGCCCTGCGCCCCTGGCCTTGGGGGTCAAGCCACCTAGGCTGCCCTGGCCGGCCAGGTGGTGGGGGCGCACCAAAAAGGGGTGGGAGATCCTCCAGGTGGGATTTCCAAATACCATTATGGAAGGTTTCCGGTGGGAAGGTATGTGTAGGTTTGGAAGGCTTGGGAGTCCAAGTTGGACTCCCAAACCTCCTTGAGCTGCGCCCTAGGCCCCTTGGCCACCTATATAAGGTGAGCCAAGGGTGGGGGAAGACACACACAATCAATCCCCAAGGCCTATGCGCCACCCTCCCTCCTCTAAACCCCGTTGCTCCACTTTTAGACCCCGGTTTAGACGCTGTTCTAGATCGGAATCCGTTAGGGTTTTCTCCCTCTAGTTTTCTCGGTGGCGTTCATCTCTGGACGGCGGAGCGCTGCTGGATTGCTGCTACAGGATGTGTGGATACTAATGGAGGGGTCGTACCTTCGACCCTTCTTCGAGGAGCTTGTTCATGGGACTTGTCCGTGGGACTAGATCGCGGGACTTGTTCGTGGGATTGATCGAGGGACTGTTCCTGGGAAAACTTGCGAGATCTACTTCCACTACGTCCACGAGCTTCACCAACTCTACTTCCGCTACATAGGTTGGTGAGCCATGACCTAAAACCTTGTATGCAATCTTCTTGGATGATCTTGGGTTCTTGATTCGTAGGCCGAAATTTTTTGTTTTCTACTACGTTTCCCAACAGTGGTATCAGAGCGATCCTTGATTAGATGCATGTTTAGGTCTAGATCATATGTGTGATATGAGGCATTGATTTTCTTGTTGCTTCCCTGTTATGTGATTTTTTCTATGCTTGATGGCAAGTTGAGGTTTTGCTACAAGGATTGAGTTTTCCATTGATCCCTCTATGCTGCTTTCAGTATGCTGGTTGCCTTGATCAACATCTACATCAAACTCCTTGGATCTCATCTTAATCTCGCAATATAAGATTTAACATGGAGGGGCTTGTGGATTTTATGAACTCAAATCCACACGGGGGTCACGCGTTTAACGAAGTTTGGCTTGTGGCATTAGTTGCTGCACGCACCCCGTATGTTAAACTAGCAACAAAAGAAGTATCGTGTTTTGTTTTATCTAGGGTTTCTCGTTTTCCTTGTAAACCTGCTTAACAACCACGATAAAAGTTGCAACAACCCGTGTAGATGGAGATCTAACTCGTTTTTGCAGAGTATGCATGTGATGTGGTATAGCCTTCAAGATTTGCAATGTGTTTGTATGAGATGCTATATGATGTAATATTTATTCGCGACCTGCGTGTCGTGGTACGGCATGATGACTGGAGTCATATGATTGTCACTTAATTATGGCCTGCGTGCCAGAACTGTTTATTAGCTCGAGGCAAAGCAATAGATAGATGCAAGGTGATGATCCACGATGCGGAGGTGGACCCCGACGCACATGCCGGAAGCCGTGGTGATGTTCCCGGCGCCAAGGACAAAGTTGGTGGACACTGTGACTTCAACCACGACGACGTGAAGACAATGAAGACTTCACGAAGCAAAGGGCTATACTATATCACATAGTTTTAAGAACTGCCTGTGATGTTTATCCCTTTGATGCACCCTTGTTTGATGCGTGGTAGTCGTGTTTTATTAGGGTGATCTCTCGCAAAACAATATCAAGTTGATAGTGTTCTCCCAACTGTAGCACCGTCTATACTATGTTTCACACCGGAGCAGGTCATGTCACATGGGTGCACACGGTGTGACGCATAAAAGACGGGTGTGCTAAAAGAACACACAGCACATTACACTTGGTTATCTTGACGGTTTGGATAAAAGTTTGCTACTGGAACACGCCCATCGAAAGATGAACAAGAATCACCTTTGGCGTGATTGGCAAGTTGGCCTACCGGTCCAGTCTAAGTCATCAGTGATGTCACATCAATGGCGGACGATTGGGTTGGATCTTGAATCACTCCAGCATCAATTACGAGAGATATTGATCTGAGTGGGAGCGCACTAAGTAATTAAATTGATTAATCACAAGTGCAACTTAATTATGAACAAAGTCTTAGTATTTGCATTATCGTTGTAGAATAATGGCTCGCGTTACCACCTTCCCAATTGATTTTGATTAACTGTTTTATCTGGTAAAAACTTTACGATTGGTACCGTATTGTGAGGACTATCCTCAATAGTGTCGAGAAGGAGCTTGTCCTATCGCAAATTTTTGATGCTCTCCCGCTGATGCTATGGATGATGTGACTTATGTCCATAATCCAAAATGCTAGAATTCCACGACAGCTAAGTGCATTGTCTTCACCACCATGAAACCCAAACTTCGAAACGTTTGGGATAGTTATGTTATATTCATGGAACTGAAAAATTGTTTTCAGTGATAAGACAATTGATGTAGGATATAAGATATCTAGTACAATGTCTGATTGTAAGCATTAGTGAAAATGTTCATTATGCTCTAACAAAACTGATAAGTGTGGGATCCAGAAGAACACCGATCATATGATGATGAGGATTAAGGTAAAGGAAGTTCCATAGGGTGTTAGTAAGACTTACACGCCGGAAAGTCCATGGCTTGCGCCACCCTTGATCATGTGTGATCTTCTGTGAGTAGGAGTGACATTGGAAATAGAACTATGATACGTATAAAGGCAAAACGAAAGAAGACTGGAATATCCAGCTCAGAAATGAAAGTCATACGGAGTTATAGATGAATTCATTGCTGGTCAAGAGATGTAATTCTTGGGAATCATGATTAAGTAGTTAATTGTGGATTCTGTATATTATGATTAAACTGTTGATCACCGGAATATCACATCGATTGCATATTGTTGCAACTCGATGCAAGAAATACTATGGCCTTTATGACTAGCTAATGATGAGTTTTTGACACGCTCGGGAACACGGTAAAAGGTTTACTATACCGTGTGTTGACTCTATGATTATCTTAATAATTCATTTTAGAGTTGAGTAAATTGTTACTACACTTTAGCCTTGTTGCAAAACATCATTTTGAATCATGTTTGTTGCAGGAGAGTTGTTCAAAGCTATGAATAACGTAAAGGCCATACTTCCATTATGAATAGGTTGTATGTTATGAATCTTGATAATAATGCTAAACATCCATAACACTGACGCTAAACGTCGCAAGACTGACAGAAATACCACATAGATGTGGCACTGTCGTTTATCACAAGTGACATAACATGCATGAAGAATTTCCATAAGTGATGGACTTTCGAGTCATATGATTATGAATCACTTGACGCTTGCGATCTTTGTCTCGAAGTAATGTGACTAAAACACCGTTAATAGGCCATACATGAACGGGCAACTAAACCATTGGTAATCATACATGATGATGTGTGTAGTCCAATAAGTGTAGTTGTGTGCAGTGGATTCCCTATCTTCACTCATGAGTTGAAGTAGATATGTGGATATCTGTTCAATAGAGACATACGTCTGAAATCTTTGAAATGTTCAAGGAATTTTAGAGTGAAATAGAAATTCATTGTAATGAGAAAATAAAGCTTCTGCAAATTAGATTGTAGAAAGTAATATTTGAGTTACAAGTTTAGCGAAAGTCTGATGAGTTGTGAAGAAGTGTCATAACTTGCGTCTCCTCGAACACCACTATGAGTAAAGTGTTCGAGAGATGTAATTAAGCCATGTATGACACGGTAAGATCAAATATGACGTTTATCAATTTGCCATTATACTTATTAAAGTTATGCGTTAGTGACTACAGCTTTTACACTGAAAAGAGCACCATCAAATCTGTTGAAATGACACCATATTAGATGTAGTATGGACTGTTAAAACCATGTTGTCTTTTCTTAAAATTTGGGTATATGAGGCATATGTTTGACATACTCAAAACCCCAAATCAGATAAGTGCTATTTTGTTAAGGTTATGCCAAAAGTTTTGGTATTCCTCCATCACTACACAAAAGCAAAACTGTTTGCTGTTAAGAACAATGTGTTTTGAAGAAAAATAGTTTCTTACAAAAGAGTGAGTGGGAGGACAGTGCAACTTGTCAAAGATTGTTGAATCTTCAGAGAAGTGCGCAGCTGAACCACACAGGTTAGACAAAACTCGTACAAACATTCATGATATGTAAAACGAGATATTGTTGTTCGACAATGATAAACCTGTGATATACAAAGAAGCGTTGATGGGCCCTGACTCCGGGATTTGGCTAAATGCCAAATAATCTGAGATAGTATCCATGGAAGTAAGTCAAGTTTTGAACTTGGTAGACCCTCCGAAAGACTAAAAGTCTGAAGAATATATATATGGATCTATAATTGATTCGGATGAAATTGTTTTATCCATAAAGCTCAACTCGTTGGAAAATTGTTTTCTAGCAAGTTCAAAGGTTGACTACGGCGAAATAGTGTCGACCGTAGAAATGCTTTAGTCAGTTCGGGTTATACTAGCAATTACTACATATCTCATTTATAGGATATGGTAGAATGAACGTCAAAACAAAGTTCCTACATGGAAATATAACAAAGGACGTATACGTGATACGACCGGAATGTTTTGTCGATTCAAAGGATGCTCAAATAGATGCAAGCCTTGGATATCCAGTGATGGACTGGAGCTAGCATAATGGAGTTGGAATTTTCGTTGTGATGAAATTGCCAAAAGAGTTTGTTTTCATCAGGAATAACGAAGATGCTTGAATATTCAAGAAAGTAAGTGGGAGCTGAATAATATTTCTAAAACCTTATGTAGATGACATATTGTTGATTAGAAATGATATAAATTTCTTGACACGAATAAGGACTTCATTGGAAATAGTTTTCAGTTGAAGAACTTGGGCTGATATAGCATTAGTATTGAGCATAGTGATCTATGAAGATAGTAAGTGCCTGATCATGCTAAAGCCAACACTACATATTGACATGATACTAAAGTAGTTTAGTATGAAATGCCAATAAACATGTTCTTGCCGAAGTCTTGGTGAAAAGTTGTTTGCAGAAATCGGTGTTGATGAACACAGATAAGAAAAAACACGTGAATTGAATTCCACTCACCCGTGTGTTTGGATTAATCATGTACACCATAATATGTAAAACGACCAGATATGTCCAGTGCTTCAAAAGGTTATGAGCAAGATACCAAAGTGATCAATATGTTGATCATTGGACAAACAGTGAAAAGTTAAACTTATGATAGATAAGATATGTTTCTCGGAAAATGGAGATAATGAAGAGCTCGTTGTAACAAGTTACACCAGCTGAATCTTGATGTAAACAGTTACACCAATTCAGTCGTCATACTTACTCCGATCGATTTTCGATTTTAATTGGGATTATGTGTTTCACACATAAGGGTGGCACAGTATGAAGGAACTGTGTTAAAGTTAGATACTGTGGCGAATTCTATAACAGAGGCTAAGTATATTGTTGCTTAAAGAAGTAACAAGGGAGGGTATTTTGAATCATCAGTTCATTTATGAACATGGTATGGTTTCCTAGATGCTTGAAGCTCATGGAACATTGATGAATGATTTCATGACTTATTCTAAGGAACCAAGGTCCTACCAAATGATTCAAACATATACAAAGCTAAACTGATAAAATTAGTGAATTTTATGATAGCGTGAAAACGCGAAGATATGCAAGATACAAACGGGCCTGAAACATCAGATCCGATGATGAAGTCTATACCACAAATGAAGCATGTATTACACCGGTATGCCATAGGTGTAAAATGCTCAAGCACTGATAATATTATTGACTCTAGTGCAAGTGGGAGACTGTTGGAAATATGCCCTAGAGGCAATAATAAAATGTTATTATATATATTTCCACGTTCGTAATTAATGTTTATATTTCTGTGCTATAATTGCAATGACCCTGACTATGAGATTCAGAAGAAAACTCACTTGCATGTGTGGAAATGTAAACACCAAGAGTTCCTGGTTTAGCCTCTAAGACCAGCTCATGTGCTAACTGATGATTACGTTTTCTTAATCATGGACATTGTTCTTGTAACAAGGATGTCAGTAGCAATGGGAACATATTGTTAGCAGAACAATGATGTTGAACCGACCCCAGTATTGAATGATATACTTAGAGATCACATCGTAACAACGTTATAAGTCATATCATGAAATGTTATCATATACGTAATTCCTTAGACCATGAGAGTATCGAGTTGCTTCACACAGGAAGACATGCTTTGGTTCTTAGATGAATCCTCCCGTAAATGGGAAGTAGTAAAATAAGTTATGGGTATGTCAGATGGTGTGGCTAGTGACTGTGATAGTTCAAGAATGGGATTTTCTCCTTCACGATGAAGAGATATTGACTTTGGGCCCACTCGGTATGACGGTATCCATTATAGTCTGGCCAGACGCATTGTGATTCAGTCACGGGGATACCGGAATACGATAACGAGAAAATGGACAAACGAGCAAAGAGGATAACGAGTGGCTTGTGTTCAAGAAGTTGTTACACATGGGTGCCAAACATCTCTCCTCTAACTTTGTCATATATCACGAAGCAAAGGGAATGGTACATGAATAAACATAATGGTTCACTCGAAGTTTCTTCGTGTATGTGCGGGAGTCAACATGGGTGTCCATGGCTCCGCTGTTGATTATTGGCTATTGACAAAAGGCTGTTGACCTATGTCCGGAAGATGTTCTGAGTCATGTCCGCATTATACCGAACCTATTGGGTCACACACTTAACGAGCAGTAGTCTGTTAGAATACTAGAATGGTAGAAGGTTTAGTGGAAGCAAAGCAGAATAGTTCATACGGGTACCGGAAGTAGTTCCGGGGATTTATGAAATAGTTCATAAGGGCACCAAAAGTAGTTTTGGGTATTTAAGGATATGTCCGGATCACTCTGGAGTAGTCCCAGGTGGTTCCGGAACATATGAAAATGGTAATGGGAAAGTTTACGATCAACCGGAATAGTTTCGGTGATCGGTGGACAGCTTAAACAATATGTTGTGTTCACCGGACATAATAACCTTTGCCCGGATGGCTCCGAAACCCATTTAGATAGCTCCGGAACATTCGTTAGAGGTTCCGGAAGGTATTGGAAGTGCTCCAAAAGTGTCCGGAATGTCCCGAAACAGTCCCGGTAGGTCCCGGAAGGTCCTGGAAGCTTCTAGAAGGTTCCGGAAGGTTCCGGGCAGTACCACCCACTGCCCTGCGCCCCTGGCCTTGGGGGTCAAGCCACCTAGGCTGCCCTGGCCGGCCAGGTGGTGGGGGCGCACCAAAAAGGGGTGGGAGATCCTCCAGGTGGGATTTCCAAATACCATTATGGAAGGTTTCCGGTGGGAAGGTATGTGTAGGTTTGGAAGGCTTGGGAGTCCAAGTTGGACTCCCAAACCTCCTTGAGCTGCGCCCTAGGCCCCTTGGCCACCTATATAAGGTGAGCCAAGGGTGGGGGAAGACACACACAATCAATCCCCAAGGCCTATGCGCCACCCTCCCTCCTCTAAACCCCGTTGCTCCACTTTTAGACCCCGGTTTAGACGCTGTTCTAGATCGGAATCCGTTAGGGTTTTCTCCCTCTAGTTTTCTCGGTGGCGTTCATCTCTGGACGGCGGAGCGCTGCTGGATTGCTGCTACGGGATGTGTGGATACTAATGGAGGGGTCGTACCTTCGACCCTTCTTCGAGGAGCTTGTTCATGGGACTTGTCCGTGGGACTAGATCGCGGGACTTGTTCGTGGGATTGATCGAGGGACTGTTCCTGGGAAAACTTGCGAGATCTACTTCCACTACGTCCACGAGCTTCACCAACTCTACTTCCGCTACATAGGTTGGTGAGCCATGACCTAAAACCTTGTATGCAATCTTCTTGGATGATCTTGGGTTCTTGATTCGTAGGCCGAAATTTTTTGTTTTCTACTACGTTTCCCAACAAGAAAGAACTCAAATGTTTGTATGTTCTTTCATTGCATGTTTTAATATCAAATATAGACTATTGATTTATATCACTTTGTCTTGAACTTTAACATCTTGATTATATTTGATTGATTGCCCTTTTTTCAATTAGCATGTCACATAGAAATTTATCTTTGTTATCTTTTTGCTTGTTCCATGTTTGTTTTCTGTCATTGCTACATCTATTTACCATACTTTTGAATCATTATCTGCACTAATCTACAACACAGAGCCCAGTGCCAGTTTCTGTCGGTTTTGTCTCTACATTGCAGGAAAGGTCCATAAATGAAAGTGCTCGGAAAAATTCCAAAAAATTACCAAAATTCCTAGGAGCCGAGAGGACACCTCAAGGAAGGGGGGCACCTCTATGTCGCGGTCAGGTGGGACCTCGCCCTGCCCCCACCTCACCTTCACATCCTATCCTTCCTTTTGCTGCAGGTCATCATGGCGCGGACAAGATGGTTACGACGTTGATGGCACCAGCCAGGGCTCCGAATCCATACTAGTCGAGGAAGAGGAGAAGGGGCGCACCAAGTTACGACCTCCTCCTTGCTTCCCATCCCACCAATTTTGTAACTTGTCTCCTCCTCTGATGTGCTGCTGCTTCCTTGCGCTCCAGATCTGACCTGCAGAGCTAGAGTTCTAGCTCCTATCGAGGGGCCAGCCGCGAGTGCTGCAGAAGATGGGGTGAAACACCGGCAAGAGCGACCAAGGTTTGTTCTGCTAATCATCTGACATTCTTACAAAAAACAGACCAATCATCTAGCTTAAGTGGTTTAACATGTACTTCTGTGATGTGTTGTCAATAATCACCATTGTTGTTTCATACTCATGCACCGATTGACATTGAATTCGAGCTCATCCTTTAGTAATTAGTCCTAATAAAATGATATGATTAGGAGAATCAATAATTGTAGCTTTATTGTACGTACTTTAAGATTAAAATAGGCTCTTAATCCACACTAGATTGTTTATTTAATTTCAGATGACTAAAACTGTAGCTTTATGTTACCACGTACTTTTGTGCTGTGTTGTGTTGTCAACAATCATCTAGCTTCAGTGGTTTAACATGTATTTCTGTGTTGCGTTGTCAATAATTATCATTGTTGTTTCATACTCATACACCGATTGTCATCAAATTCAAGCTCATCGTTTAGTAATTAGTCCTAATAAAAAGATATGATTAGGAGAATCAAAACATGTAGCTTTATTTGTACGTACTCCAGGATTCAAACAAGCTCTTAATCTGCACTACATTATCTACTATATATAAATACGAGCACCCCACTAGGTGATTTTCCTGCTTTTTCATGAAGCCACGTCACCTGAATTATTATAGCCGTTGGTGTAGTATAGCTTAGCAGTCTATAGCCATCCGATCAAAAGGTAGCGCTATTTACTAAGATTTGCCACCGCCAAGTGAAAGATAACACTTCGTTCCTTCTCTGTCCGCGGTCACGCCATCCCGCACGCTGCCTGTCCTATCCACGATTTATTTTTGGCTGCACTGTACACGACCTCTTCTCTCACCAAAATCTGTTTGGAGCCCATGGGAGCCCAGGGAAAGAGGAAAAATGACCATCGTTTTAGTCTATGATATTTTGTTCCTGCTATGTGCTTTCTCTGTCTCGGGCTCCCAGCCAGCCTCCGCGAGCCCTTCCGGCGGGAGTCGCATATGAAACGCCACCATTCATCGCCCCCTAATTACATGGCCCCTCCATAACCCTCAAAATACGGAAGAAAGTGCTACTGTACATTCGGTCACCATCTTCGTCTTCAAAACCATGTGCGTGCTGCCATCGCCTTCCATCGCACACGGCTGCTCCTGTCCTCCTCTTAAAACATACCTTTGATCTTCTACGTGGACACTCCCTATTTTCAGCTACCCCTGTTTTTACAACCCCATGTCTTATGCTTTGCGACTTATCCAAATTGTGTTAATGACTAAAAGGTGATGGACGTTTTGCTTCATAGGCCTCTTTCAGGTCGATTTGGCTTCACTGCTTAACAGGTATCTTGCTACTTGCATCAGTCTGCAAGCTCTCCTTTCTTAAAAGAAGTTCATTGCTTAAGTAGCCCAACCATCCAACCTCGTTTCATCATATACTAATTGTTGGCTTTTGCTACATGTGTTCCTTTTTATAAATACAAGAAAATATGCCATGTCAGTATTCTGCCATACTATGATAGGAGGTTATGCATCCCTCAAAAATAATTATTCAGGGTTTATGCAAATATGTATATGCTATGATGCTTACACTTACATTCCTTCAATTTGCCGATCCAAAAATATCAAATGATTTTGTTTGCTTCGTCTCAGGTATGTTTCTTCCCACATTGACTTCATTCATTGGTACGTCTCTTCCTACTCGCACCGATACGCAAGGTCTCCTCTCTTATAAATTATTGTTAACACTTGACAAGAATATGCAACTTTTATTTGTTTTTGTGCATATTACATAGCATAGGAATTTGCTCCCCTGGAGCTTTTCCAGTTCAGAACTGAATTTGACAATTCAAATCATAAGATTCACCAATAAACATTAGACAAAAAATAAATTAAGAATAAGAGAAGATATATGGAGCGTAGGTATCAAATCAAATCTATAGTAGAAACTAAGAATATAATTCTAGAATATTTGGTAGTCCATGGCAGAAACACAACTAAAGATTATATTCTTCTGGTAAAAAAAGGGGTCCTTCAATTGTTACTTCTGTGGGTTAATATTTTATTCACCTGGTCATCTCATGTCATGCTTAGTATTTGGCTCATGAAGTATATATTTAGTTAATAAGAATTTAACTCTGATATTCTATAATCTATATTTTTTTCAACCATGTTAAATCGTTGGTGGGTACCGACAATTCTCCTACCACCACTTCAACACCTTTCGTCATAGCCTGTAATTAAGTTCATCCATCCCATTGTATTTAATGTTCAACAATGTAGGATTTATTTTTACATCACTAATAATGTAAAAATAATGTAGGATTTATTTTTACCTCACTAATAATGTTTATTTTTACAACCATGTAGGATTTCGTCAAGCAGAAATTAGTTTTATTCGAGCCAGCCGCGAGTGCTGCCCAATATGGGGTGGAACACCGGCAAGAACGACCAATGTTTGTTCTGGTAAACATCTAGCATTGTTGCAAAAACATACCAATCATCTAACTTCAGTGGTTTAACATGTACTTATGTGTTGTGTTGTGTTGTGGTTCATCATTGTTGTTTCATACTCATCCACCAATTGTTATCGAATTCGAGCTCATCTTTTAGTAACTAGTCCTAATAAAAAGATATGAATAGGAGAATAAAAAACTGTACCTTTATTGTATGTACTCTAAGATTCAAAGAGGCTCTTAGGCCCCCTTTCTTTGGGCTACAGATTCCTAGAATCACTCTGGCTATGGATTTATGAGAATCGACACATGGCTCTGGATTTCTGAGAATCGGAATCTGTATGTTTGTTTACCCTGTGGTTGATCAGCTATAGATTTGTGGGTGTTGTAACATGTTTTCACGCCCTAGAGTGTTGACTATGATGTTTATGCAAATATTAAAGCACAAGTTGCAAGTTTTGACTTCGTAAAGTGGGAATTAGCAAAATAAACATGTTTAAAAAATCATGATGATAGTAATATGTAAACCAAAGCAAGCTTCAAAAAAAAATGTAAACCAAAGCACACATATGAAACATGACACCCAACTATCATATTCTTACGTACAAATATATCATCCAAAATATCCATTAACCATCATAGTCGTACGTATCATTTAAAATATGCATCAATCATCATAGTCTCATGAAGATATACATGCATCATTCATCATAGTCTCATGAAGATATACGATACTATGGTTGATTTGCCAACAATCCATCAGATATCCATTCTTTGCCTTTTTGGCTTGGGTAGGTTGTGTGCTTCCTCCTCCTCGGTTTCGTCATCTTCAACATCATGCACTTCGGTGTTTTCACATCCCGGCATGATAGAACTTTCTCCTATATTGTTTATATTCTCAAACATGATACTCAATTCCTCCAAATTTTCAGGGCCGCATTTACGAAATTGCAACAAGTCCTTGTTTTCCTGAATAAAGAGTTTGAGACTTGTCAAAATAAATTTTAGTGGAAGATTAGGTACATAATAACTTGATCTCATTAGATAACTTACTTCACCAGATTTTTTCCACCATTCATCGTCTGCTATCACGGTGTTTGTTACATCATTCCAACCAAGGCCGGTTGTTTTGTTTTTTAGGATCAACCAATCCCTATACAAAGTCCTTAGACTGTCCCATTTATTTTTAAACTGCAACCTACTGTAGTTTCTTCCAGTCTTTTCTAAAAAACCAATTTGTATATTCTTGTACCCAGCAGGGTTCAAGAATTTGAGAGGCCTATTTCCCTTTAGCTTCTCCTCAGAGGCAAGTTTGTAAAATACTGCGGTCACTTCCACATTCCAATTGGCTTTTGCTTTTTTCATCTATGTACGTAAGATTAATATAAGTAAATGTAACCTAATATATATAGTTTTATTAACTATGGTCACACATATTGCAACCAGGAGCAGATAAATGAAACAAAAATTAAAGGACAACTCACCTTGCTTGGGCAAGGTAGCAAGGACCGAAGTTGGGGCTGCTGGTCTGTAGATGGAGGTTGGGAAAATCCCTTTGCGTGGCTGAACAAGACCTGCAATACAAATCAAGTTCAGGCTGCAGTAGCCGGTGATGTACTACAAATAAAGTTCAGGCTGCAGTAGCAAATTTATCCGTTCAAGCAGCCGGTGGTGATGCACCTGCTTGGGACGGTAGTATGGAGATTGCGGACTGCAGCGGCAGCCGGCGTACGGAGGTTAGTTACGGCGGTGGGAGAAAGCAGAAGCTGCCGGCGGAAGTTGGGGACGTCGGCGAACGACAGTAGCAGGCGGCCCGTGGAGGTCCCTGCAGGCCAGACGGATGTTCTCTGGTGGCGGAGGTGGATCTCCTGTCGCCGACGATTTAGGGCCGCAGGTGAGGGCCGGCGACAGGTCACTAGTGCGGCGAGGTGGTCGCCATCATCTGCTCCATGTTTCTGAGAAAGAAGGAGACGAGTAAGGAAACAGAGGATTTCTTTCGATGTTGGTGGGATGGCATTTGCCTCGTAATAACTGTCAAAATATTGGGTATTCACAAACTTGGATAAGTGGCCGCTCGGGAATCACCGTCGCAGCTCGGGAATCACTTATTTCCCAGCTTTGGCTTGTACGTGAAAGGTAGCTCTGTTTATAAAATCGATTCTTACCATTTTAAGTTAAAATCTGCTAGTTTGTTTGGGATTCTGATTTTATACGGGCTAGAATCCGAAAATCTGTAGATGTAGCTTAAACAAAGGCCACCTTAATCTGCACTAGATTGTTTATTTAATTTTAGATACCCAAAAGTGTAGCTTTATTTTACCACTTACTTCTGTGCTTTGTTGTGTTGTTAACAATCATCTAGCTTCAGTGGTTTAACATATATCACAAAACTAGACTGTGAAGGTTTCTAATTCTTTTCTTTTTTGGGCTGATCAGAGATTAACATGAGCTTGATGGGTGTTTTTGCTACATTTTTGACCTTTTTGGTTTTCTTTCGCTGGACTCGGCCGGTTTTCAATTGTGTGGGTTGATTCACCGCTTTAACGCTGGATATTTCCAATCTCGCGTTATCTGGAAAACTCTACCGCCTGCTCGGTCTCCCCACCTCTCTTCTACTCAATCAGGCTATGTTCGTTTAACCGCACCCCGGCGGGGTTATGGGCCGAATCCGCGCGTTCCCCCGTCGGGAATAAACCCGGCCTACGAGTATTTTTTCGTTCGGTTAAGCCCTATGACTTGTTTCCTCGGCCCAAACCTCCTTTTTTCCGCGCGGAACCTATCCTCGACCCGGAGCTGGTGGAAAAAACCATCGCGACTCTCTCCTTTCCTCTCCCGAGCGGCGGCGACAGGGGACGGCGGAGACGAGAAGGCGGCGGCATGGGACAACGGACACGAGCAGGCAGCGGCGAAGGGGGCAGCGAACGGCAGCGGCGGCGCAACGTTCCTGGAGGAAAACGGCAGCCGGGCGCCCCCACCGGAACCCTAGCCCCGCCCATCTTCCCCCGCCGCCGGAGAAAACGTAGCCGCCGGCACGCGCTTCCTTCCGTCCATCTTCCTCTGCCTTGGCTACAACTGTCCAAGGTGAGTTTATTTTCCTCCTTTTCTTCTTGCTCTGAACATCTGTGAATTGGTGGATGAGGTTGCAAATTACCATGGATTTTGTTATGCTATGCAAGTGCTGGATGCATGTGAATCAGTGAATGTCATATGATTCTTGCCCGCTTGGTCTAGTTCTTGAACATCATGCTTGGTCTGGTTCTTGATAGTTACCTGACTGTATTTGTTGCTACATTTTCCAAGCATTTTTGCTCCTTGGCAGTATGTTGATTAGTTAGCTCTAGAGTCAAATCATTGCAGTTAATTTAATCATTCTTGATCACACATTAACATGTAAATTCAGACAAGCTAGGTGCAACAACTACAGTCATAAAGTTTATTAGTGCCTGTTATTGAGAGCTAGCTCTAGAATCAAATCATTAGGACTACAAATTAACTGGAGGAGTACCATGCAAGCATGACCCCTTTCTGGTTCCTGCATCTAAACAAAAGGGTGTGAAACCATGTACAAGTAGAAGAAGAATTACGTGTAGATTCAGAAATTTTTTGTGCTCCTTTGATAGATTTACATGTAGATTCAGTACAGTAGATAAAAGTTTCAGTTTATGTGTACTGTTCAGAAATTCAATTCAGTTTGTATTGCTCAATTCACATGACATGCAATTGCTCGAATTTCACATAAAAATTCAATTCAGTTTATTTAGTCTGATTGGAGCCATGATTGTTACTTCTGATATACAGCGATAAAATTTCAGTTTGTAAAATTTCTATAAAGGCTGCCGTTTTCCTCCAGGAACGTTGCCCCGCCGCTGCATATATTCCTTAGTAGAAATTTCAGTTTGTACTCCAACAGCTAACATGACATCTAACAGCAGATATTCCTTAGTTCTTAAAAAAAACAGCAGATATTCCTTCTAACAAACATGTCCATCTACTCTTGGTCATGTACTCCAACAGAATTCAGTTTGTACTTGACCATCAGAACTGTGATCATGTACACATCAGAATTCAGTTTGTACGCAGCAGCTAATCGATCATTGACCATCACAACTAATCTAGATAGATATCTGAAAGTTCTCCGTTATGCTACCTGAACCTGAACCTGACCAGTGTGCTAACATTAGTGCAGATTGGCAAAAACTGGGATGAAGCAATAGGTTGCGTCGAGGTCAGGTGGCAAAGGGCCATGTCATACGCATTCTCACACGAGGTAGTCTCGAATCTCCGTTGGATCATGATTGTAGCTCAAACTGTTCTTGCCCTTTGCTGAACCCACTCTCTCTTGTGCTGTCTCCGTGGGAAACCGACAAGTGCAAATCAGAATATGCTCGAAACTTGGTTCTTGAAAGAACTGTCTTTTCCGTCCATGCGTTACTTACTTTTCAGTTTACTGTGTTTCTTCTGGTTTCTTAAAGTCTTAGTTGGGTTGTTAGCTTAATTGAACTAATTACATAAGTAGTACTCCCTCCGTTCCAAATTAGATGACTTTAGTTGTGTACATATCTAGATACAGATGTGGACAAATGGGAGTCATCTAATTTTAGAGAAGAGTGAAGGAAGTGCTTTTTAACTGACTACCCAATTTATTTCCTTGCTGCAGAAGAATATTAGATATGATTGTAGGATTGGAGGCTATGGATTTCTCAACATCATCAGCCAACTAGAGAAGCACAAGGCAGCGATCGCCTGCGCGTCATCCCATGGGTGTTCACGTGGATAAAGACGCGGCTGGCGATGCCCGGTGTCGCTGGGCGTGGGCACAGTCTCCAGGTCGTGCGTGACAAGGGCCGCACAGAGGACCTCCGGGTCATGTACGAGGAGTGGTGGCCAAGGCCGACGTGCTCATGGACAAGCACCGCGACGGCGTGCTGGTGCCATCGCCAGAGCGGTGTGAGCTTGGGGAGGAGTTGCGGCGGGAGCTAGACAGGGCGGAGAGCGGGCAAACCAAGCTGTCGGCCAACAATCGGAGCCTACATCAGCTGATCGAGAGTCGTATTTCGTACCTCAACCACATGAACATGCTGCAGGTGAAGGTGCTGCGCCGCAACTACGACAACCACAAGCTTCGCGATGTGCTACTCATCATCATCAACGACATCACTGCCGGCATGCGCAACACATCAAAATATTTCTTTCGATTTTCTGTTTGGTACTGGAATTAAAATTTTGTACTTTATAGTAGAATTTAATATATTGAAACAGTGGTGCAGGCGTGCAGCAGTATAGGCGAGGTTTAAGAGAATGCAAATTAGCAAAATTATTGATCCATGTAGATGCCTTCTACAGTTAAACTTTGATTTACGAGAGCAAAGGCTAGTACGCAGGGTTTAACCGAACAAGAGATGGTGGCAGCAATTTGTAGTGACAGTGGATTCAACCCCGCGGGGGGAACGTGGTGACACCCAATCCCTGCAGGGATTACCTGGGGAGCTAATCCCCCGTGACCGAACAAGGCCTCAAGGGGCCGCGCTCTCAAGCAGTGGCGCCTCTCCTCTTCTCATCTAGGTTATTCGCTCTCCTCGCCACCTCACATCATAGAAGCTGCTCCGGTCGTTGCATGTGGAGACGGAGCCGAGGTGTCCCGGTGCGCGCCTCGATCTTTTGCCATGCCATCGTGTCCCGGAGGGCATTGTATTGGAAGTCCCTGCAAGCGAGGTACAGTGTGGGCTGCCCGATGACGGCAGCGCCACGAGGCGTCGAAGGTCCGTTCTTCTGGTATCAGTCTGATGATCCCGTTGAAGTGGGCAACGCCGCCGTCCCCCAATGACCCCGACACATCTTTCATGTGGTTGATTTTTGTAATGATGTTATTTTGGTGCTTTATTTGTTTCCGTCCTTTTTCAGTGGCTCAACCAGCTAGCCATGGAGCTTGATTTATCTCAGGATGGTGTCAAGAAAGAGATTCGCTAAGGAAAATGGCCAGTTGTTCCTACTGAAGGTGTTCTCTCTCATTTTGTCTGTTGCATCCTTTGTTCCTTTTGCTTTGTTTTGGTTTTGGTTCATCCTTTTTTGTCACTACTGTATTTGTTTGTTTTGTGCATGCGTGGGCCTTGTGGTTTTATCATCTTGCATAGACTAAACATATACTCCTATATTTCTTTGGCGCTTTGTGCTCGCACAAGATAAACCTTTGCAAAGCATCAATCATTCCAGTGTTGCTTCCTCCTTTCTGTTATTTTCTGGATTGTAGTTTCCTCTTGGCCATCTTCCCTGATGAGTACTAATTTGTACATCAGATTTTTGGAAAACATGAATTTCTCTGCTTTACTGAAGGTCGAATCTCTGTATGGCATGAACTGAGCAGGAATAAACTACTCCCTCTAATCCATAATAAGTGTCGCTCATTTTGTACTAAGTTAATACAAACTTTGTACTAGATGAGCGACACTTATTATGGATCGGAGGGAGTAGATGTTTCTTATCATAAGTGATGAAAATGCTTGGCTGCTTGTGCTTTCTCTTGATACTCAGCAGGAATAAACTAGATGTTTCTTATCATAAGTGATGAAAATGCTTGGCTGCTTGTGCTTTCTCTTGACACTGAGAAATAAAAAAAACATTTTGCCTTATTTTCTTTCTGTATCCGAACGCAATGTTCTGTGTTTACCTGAGCAAGGTTTAGATGACATAAGGGCCGCTTCTAGGTATGATTTCTTACTGAAACTGGCGAAACTGGGCCTGAGCATCGTGCCAAAGAGGAAGTCGTTTGTGTTGGAGCGCTTCAGCAACTATCTCAAGACCCCTCATCCTAGATCCACTACCCGAGCCCGGTCGACACCTCATAATCTAGGTGCACTCCAGATTGTTCGCCAGAAAGGAGGGTACCATTCCCGTTCACAACGAATCCGCCATTACCAAGGACAATGTTTCCATCCAGACAGGGGAATGTTCTATGTCAAGGTTTATTTCTCTGTTGTATACTTTTCTTTGTATATACACGCCCAGATCTTTGATCCCTCTGCATTGCCTCCTATGGTATGGAGAATCGCATCAAATGCAATCGTTTGTACTATATTACTCCAGCTTTCTAAACATAAGCTAATCATGCCAATCTTTATCGCTGTTTTTGTTCACTGATATTTAGGTATGCACTTGATAACGTATATTGAATTTAGTAAGTAGTAACGCGAAACATCCATTACATTCAAGCATGCTGGCATTTAAATCTTCATTTGCCACCAGATGGTACATCAATGTCGATCAATCATAAATTATGGATATACTGTTACAGGTACATAATTATCCTCCAGGCCATAGATGTGGAGGATGGCAGAGTTTGCAGAATTTGCATTCTTTGAAGAGCATGGAGAAGCCATTGTTGGAGAAGATCCTCAATTCTATTGGCTTACACCAGGGCTCAGCTTGGCAGTATATGATCTGAAATTGCTGTTTTGTAGGCGAAAAATACACCGCCGCAGTTACTCAAGGTAGCAAATCCCTCGACAGCAATTGCAACTATTTCAAAGTGTAAAGGTTCAGCCTTGACTGGAGATGGCGACATCATCCCTTCTGATAGTTGGTACTTTCTTTGATGCCATGCTCATTAGTAATCCGGTGTGTTGTTCCTTTATGATGGAGGATTTACAAGATCATGTGTGCTGCTGCTGCTCTTACTATCTACCTTGGTCTCGCAATGCTTTGTCCTGTAGCACTAAAAAAAGACAGGTCATAAAAATCTCTCTTTCTGGCTTCTTGAAAGTTTGTGTTACAATTTCCACTCTTGGATACATGCAACTCCTTTAATAAAATATTTAATACAATCAAATATTCGGCAATGGATGTTGTGCATTGTTCTGATTTCATATGTTTAGAATAAGAAACAAAGAGGTTGTCACACTATTTTACACATATGTTGTTCTTTTGCAGGACGTGGTCTTTTATCTTCGGTTTGACCAGTTTTCATATTTTGGAATTAAACGGTGGATGTGTGCTTTATATAATGTAAGTATTCTGTTTACTTATCCTTTTTGGCTCATGCTAATAGTCTGTACAGTTAAGTACTGAAGACTGAAAACTTAGTATTTGTTGTAGGTTATATTATCACAATATCCAGATAGGTTTTATGTTGGTATACTTTCCCTGCATGACCGAGGCCCCCACAAAGTCCACACATGGTTTTTCCCCCTCACGTCGATGAACATCAACACACCATCTGGATCAGCCGTAACGGTGTATTTGAATTTCTTCCATGGCGGCTCTGGCAGACAGCGAGTGGCAACTTGGGTGTGACAGCCACGACGTGCTGAGGTGCGTAAATTTTCTATTTGGCTTCATTTTTGTCCTTTTCATGCTCTCTGGTCTTTCATGTAATGTTTCACGATCAGTACATACTAATTTATCTTATCAATATGTGAGATCTTTCAAATTTCTCTATTTTAGGTGAACTTAGGTATCTGTTTCTAAGATTCCCTAGCATATGTTGACATGTGGTTCTGAATGATACATCCATATGTAAGCTCGATGCCAACATACGCCAAATCAAAACTGGACAAATTCAGTTGTCCCAAGCAAAAGCGGGGTACAATAGGCAATGTGTTTTTAGCCGCTTTGACGATATGCCGCATGTAAATATATAGATTTGGGGATGGATTGGGATATACTTACACATCGTTGATAGAAAACTAGCTTTTCTTCCCTAGCAGGATACGATTATTTGTTTTTGTTTATTATTGATGTTCCTTTATTTAACATAAACTCTAAAACCATTCTGGAAAAAAATATACTTCAAAACTTAATTCACTTAACCAAATCAAGAATATGAGAATAGTTTGAATATGAGATGGAAATTATCTACAAGTTTTATTTTGGCATTACAAATTGGTTCTACCTGTAAGTAGACTAATGGTATCAATGACCTCTACAACTTTCATGTGGGTGCCACAACCAAATTATGAAACCAATTACTCTTAGAATTTAAAATAAGCTTTTGACTTGCTACTGAACATGTTGTGACTTCAAAAGTTTTACGCTGGCACCAAGAAGGAATCAAACTGACGGAATCCAATGAAATTTCCGCACGTACTTTTCCCCATTTTAATTCAAATCTCCTATACTGTTTTTGTTAATGTTTGGGAGAAGAAATCAAACTAGGTGTACTTTCATTCTTTATGAACTTAAATTTCTATGAAGTTGCCTGTATATTTAAAGGTAATCATAACCTAACAAAAAATTGTTGCCATGTATGTGCAGGAAAGGAGCTATTCCCTGTGTCCATGCTGCTGCCAAGAAGCGACTTAGTTACTTTTGTAAACCAACAACATTCTTTTCCACCTGGGACTTAGGTGACAACACAGAATACTCTTCATTAGGGGCACACTTGTGGTGATCCTGGTATGATCTCATTTTCATTGACAAGCTAAGTTAAGCATCAAGTTCTAACGAATTTACAAGCATGTCAAAAGCAACCACTATACCACCATGTAATTGTGTGCTTGGCTGTTTTCTCAAGACCAATATAAGTTGTAATAGGTCATGAGCCCCCCTGGGACTTATTTGTTCTTTGGTTTTCTTTAGGGTATCAGCGCACCTAGCCGGTAGCCCTGCCCTAGCCAAGTTACGCCCTCCTCCTTCCTTCCCATCCTGTCAAGTTCGTAACTTGTCTCCTCCTATGATGTATAGCTGCTTCCTTGCGCTGCAGATCCGACCTACAGAGCTGGAGTCCCAGCTGTTGTCGAGGGGCCAGCCGCGAGTGTTGCAGAAGATGGGCTGGACCATTGGCAATAACGACCAAGGTTTTTTATGATAATCATCTAGTATTGTTGAAAAAAAAACAGACCAATCATCTAGCTTAAGTGGTTTAACATGTACTCCCTCCGTTCCATATGTAGTAACGTTTTTTGAGCTAGTTTAGCTCAAAAAACGTTACTATATTATGGGACTGAGGGAGTACTTCTGTGTTGTATTGTCAATAATCATCCTCTGATGTGTTATTGGTTCCTCGCTCCGCAAATCCGACCTGCAAAGCTCGAGTTCCAACTGCTGCTGAGGGGCCAGCCGCGAGTGCTGCAGAAGATGGGGTGGAACACCGGTATGAACGACCAAGGTTTGTTCTGCTAATCATCTAGCATTGTTGCAAAAATAGATCAATCATCTAACTTCAGTGGTTTAACATGTTCTTTTGTGATGTGTTGTCAATAATCATCATTGTTTTTCATACTCATACACCGATTGTAATCGAATTCAAGCTCATCCTTTAATAATTAGTCCTAATAAAAGGATACGATTTGGAGAATAAAAAATTGTAGCTTTATTGTACATACTCTAAGATGCGAAGAGGCTCTTAATCTACACTAGATTATTTATTTAATTTTAGATGACTAAAACTGTAGCTTTATTTTACACGTACTTGTGTGCTGTGTTGTGTTGTCAACAATCATCTAGCTTCAATGGTGTAACATGTACTTCTGTGTTGTGTTGTCAATAATTATCATTGTTGTTTCATACTCATACACCGATTGTCATCAAATTTGAGCTCATCCTCCAGTAATTGCTTATAATAAAATGATATGATTTGGAGAATTAATGATTGTAGCTTTACTGTACGTACTAGGATTCAAAGAGGCTCTTAATCTGCACTAGATTGTTTATTTAATTTTAAGTGACTAAAACAGTAGCTTTATTTTACCCTAAAAGATCCTTAGAGGTTTTAAATCTGTAGAAAATGATTTCTTTGACTAGATAACCCGTGCGTCAATTGACGCAGGGGGCAAGTGACCCAAATTTTGTTGTGAGTTCAAGAAATTAATAAAATTTGTTGTTATGAGTAGTTGCCTGTTAACTTGTTGTACCAAATGGAAAGGTGAAATCATATTTTTCAAAAAGGAGTTGATCAAATAGCCGTGTATCTGACCGACACTGTAGGGTAGTGTTATGATAAGGTTCAACTAGACTATGAGAGAAGTGAAGGTTGACTATGAGAGAAGCAAAGACCCCAGGAGTCGGGAGGACACCTCAAGGGCGGGGGCACAACCCCCAGGTTCCTCTAGGGCACGGCTAAGTGTGACCCTTGCCCCCTGCCCCAACCTCACCTACACCTCCTATCATTCGCTTTGCTGCAGGTCATCATGGTGCGGACAGGACGGCTACGACGGCGATGGCACCAAGGCTCTGAATCCATCCTAGTCGAGGAAGAGGAGAAGAGGTGCACCTAGCCGGCAGTCCTGTCCTTTCCATGTTACACCCTCCTCCTTCCTTCCCCATCATGCCCAATTCGTAACTTGTCTTCTCCTCTAATGTGTTGCTGCTTCCTTGCGTTGCACATACGATCTGCAGAGCTGGAGTTTGAACTGCTGGCGAGGGGCCAACTGCAAGTGCTGCAGAAAATTAGGTGGAACACCGGAAATAACGACCAAGGTTTATTCTGCTAATCATCTAGCATTGTTGCAAAAAATAGACCAATCATCTAGCTTCAGTGATTTCACTTGTACTTTTGTGTTGTGTTGTCAATAATCATCATGGTTCGTCAATAACCAATAATCGAAAAGGAAAGGCCTCCTTCCTGGGAACCTTCGAACTACTCTTGGTCGTCGGGGATCTCCACGTCGTAGTAGGCACCTCCAGGGTACTCCTTCTCCTGGACTCCAACGTCTGATCGCAGCAACTGGGTATATAGGGAAACAAAAATAAAGAGGCAAGCGTGAGTATCTAGCATACTCGCGAGACTTACGCCCAGGCATTCTAAGAAGCTACGCGTATCAAATGGAAAGGGGAAGCTATATAGTGGACCGACCTACGAAAGGCTAGAATAAGGGGGGAGAAGCTAGGCTTATCAAAGACTAACATCTTGAAGCGTTCTTGCAACATCAGAAGAGAATAGCCATAACAGTTCATACTATTGTGTTGATAATACTGTATAATATCAATAATAACAAGTCTCGAGCTCCTTATAGCAATAATAGTTCTCTTCGTAGTTGCAGATCCAGATACAACACCGAGCGTCCTGTTACCGTGAACACGGCTATTCAAATAGATTAGTTCCCTCCAGGGGTTGCATTACTGTTACCCTACACGCTCGGATCTCCCGGGTCGCGCACACCTTTCTGGGGAATGCCCGACCGAGGCTATCCGACACTCCATAGACCTACCTAGGATCAACAGAGAGGCCAACGCGCCAGTCTAAATCCTATGTACGCAGGGGTCATAGGCCATCCCCCTTTGTACTCCTACACGTTGAATGACCGGCAAAGCATACTCACCTCCCCATTACCAGAGCGAGGCAGTACATCCAACCCCGGCAATCAGCCCGCATAAGTTTTGATGTCTAAAGAGCTTTCGATAGAGAACGTACGACGCCGATGGCCCCATAACCATTATCCCGCATGGAGGTAGGGCGTATATGCCAGTGGTCATCTCAGATCACTGACACCCGATCCATTAAGCGCATTATCAATATCTCACGGAGACCACCGTTATCGTTGCTCCGACTAGGTAACATGCGGACAACGAACAAGAGTTAGTCCCACCTTTTACTAGGCGGTATCCGCCTGCCCTGTCGTCCCATCATTTCTCCCGGGTACACTTAGGGTGGTCCGTCTCCTTACCTTATCTCGCGAGCAACCTGGGAGTCGCTCGACCTTCGTGGTTCGAAGGGTATATCGCGGACAACGAATAGAGTCTAGGCCCACCGCACACCAGTAATTGCCTACCATGTCGTCCCATCGCAATACCTCTCACGGATACCGTTGGGTCACCAGACTCCTTATCTTGTCTCGCGTACCAATGAAGTTGTATTAATGTAAAGTTCTCGCGTTCACTCCCTAGAGTGATCACTACCCGACAACTAAGCATAGCAGACGAACAAGGGCGTAGGGCCAACTGATGAGTAATTACCTAAGCAACATAGGATAAGGTAGGGCACAACAATAAGGGGTGACAAAAACAGGTTATGCAATAGAATAGGAATTAACATAACATCAGGAGCAATTCCTAGTGCAAGAAATATACGAAAAAGATAGGAGATATCGGGGAGAGGGGAAGGGGCATTGCTTTCCTGGAAGCTCAGTTGTAGGTGCCTGGTCATCGACCTAGTAGTCGTACTCAGTAGTGTAGTCGACGACAATCGCGGGGTCTATCGGAGAGGAAGGGGGAAGAAACAGTAAATATAAAGCAAGCAATGTGCAACACAGATGCATAGAATGGAAAGTGCATTGTTGGTGGTGTTCTAATGCAGGGCTAGGTGGTTTGCTCGGAGTTGGAAATCATCCGATCATCCGGGGTGATTTACCGGCTCCGGGTGATTATCGGACAGACGATCCGGAGGGGGAAAGTCACGTGTCGGTATGTTAGAGGGGGTGGTGGGCATGTGGCTAGTGTATCCGTATTCGTTGTATTTTTCTGAGCAACTTTTATGTATAAAGTATTTTGATCTACATTACGGTTTAAAAGATATTAATTTTCTAAGTTTAAATCATTTTATAGTAATTTCTGGATTTTTTTTAGTAAATCTATCATTATCCATAACCTTATCCAAAACAATGATCTGAATAGTAGGGTGTCAGAACCCTCTGTTAGGTAATGTGCTAAGGTTAGCAAGTCATTTGCATCATGTTAAAATTTCAAAAGAAAACTTTGAAATCAAAATTCAAAAACAAAATGGGAGAAGGAACCCCCCCAGATGAATTAATTCAAAAGGCCAGATAAAAAAATCTTCTCCAAAAATTCATGTTAGATTTTTGAAAAGTCTTATCAATGAGTGTGATCACATATCAAGTGATGTGGGACCCACCCCATGCTCATAGATTTTTCAAATATTCAAACAGTGCCTTGGAATTAATTAAAAACCCCTATTTGAGTGAAGATTCAAATTATTTGAATTTTAAAAATGTTGAAACTTTATGAGTGGCTAGTCTATATTATTATGAGGCCATATAAATTTTTTCAGCATTTAATAAAATGTCTAGCTATTTGTTTTAGCAAGACAAAACAAAAGTCAGAAAAGAAAACAGAAGAAAAAGAAAAAGGGAAACTCACCTGGCTTCCAGCCCAACTAGCTCCCCGCAGCCCACCTGGCCGGCCCAGCCCACCCGGGAGTCCCCTGTCGTCTTCCTCCCCGCGCGCCCAAGCAGCTCGGTGGCGAGGCGCCGACGCTGTGGACGCCACCGTGACGCCCGAAGGGTTCCAGGCCTCCCCAGCTCACCAAAGAGCGCCAAGGAGACGTCCGCTTCGCCCTCTCACTTTCCCCCATCGCTGCCTCCTCTTGAGCTCTGTACGCGTTTCTCCCCTTCTTCCCCGAGAGTGCCGCCGCTCGCCGTCGCAAGATCTCGCGGCCAACGACGAAGAGGAGCCCGGAGACCTTGTCCATCGTGCGCGCCATCGTCGAATTCCTCGATCTGGAGAAGCTGGAGGACTAATCGAGCTCGAGGCCAACGCAAGCTTCACCGAGACCTTGCCGGAGCCGCCGCGCGATTTCTTCGATTCCGGCAACCACAGGGTGTCCCCGACCGCGCCACCGCCTCCGTTGAACTCACGGTGAGCTCACGGTTCACCCGAGCCACTCCTTTGTCTCCCTCCTCCTCCCTAGCTAGATCCGCCATGAGCGCAGAAGAGCAGCACCGCTGTGCTCGTCGACGGCGAGTTTCCGTTAAGCATTTGTTCCCGCGGCCATGTCCTTCGCAATCGCCGTGCTCCTCTGGTTCGATCCAGCCTAAGCCCGCCCCAAATGGTGCCCCGTAGCCGAGTTCACCTCAAGCCAGCAGCTCCGGCCGCCGCCATGGTTGAAGACGACGTCGCCTGGAGCCTCCCCGACGACGCCCGAGTAGCGCAGGCGATGCGGCTCATCACGGGCCATCTTCTGGTGCCCTTGGCGCATCGAATGGTGGCCGGGAACGTGATCCTGAGCAGCGCCACCGCGTAGCCGCCGGTCTGTCAGGTTAAACCCCCCGGGTTAATTAACCTTAATCCCTCCCTGGTGTCACTGACAGTGGGCCCAAGGACACTAATTAATCCCCCTGGTTAGTTTAACTAACCGGGTAATTTAACCCTCCCACTGACACCCCGGCCCCACTGGTCAGTCCCCTGCTGACGCCATGCTGGCGCAGTGCTGACGCAATAAAGACTTTTCCAGAAATTGAAATGATTTAAAGAAATTCCAGAAAATCCAAAAAATAGCCCAAACTTTAGAAATTCATAGAAAATTCATATTAACTCCAAATTGGACAAATAATATATGAAAAATGATCAGGAGAAAATAAGCTATCCAAAAATCCAACTTTCAACTATGTTTGAGTTGATTTTAAAATGGGACCAGTAGCATATGTCATTTGATTTATTTGGAATTTATTCAAATTCAATTCAAATGATTTTGCAACTTGGACCATGGAATTATGCTATATTTCAACCACACATCAGAGGCATATCATACACATTTGAAGATGATTCAAATTGATCAAACCATGTCACATATAACTTGACTAAGTTTGAATTTAAATTGGAGTTTGAATTTGCAATTCAATTTGCAATATACTCCATTTAAATGGAATTGCTTCACACATCAAAGCATTTACATCAAGTTCCAACCTTCCATCATGTGATTGTGCATTGTATTTACTTTGCTACTTTGCTTGTTGTTTGTCGAGTAGAAGTGGAACCGGAGCAGGGGGCTGCCCCCTTCGTTGAAGACCCTGAACCCGAACCTCGTCAGCAAGGCAAGCAAACCCCCATTGATCATGTCGATAAAATCCCACTTCCCTCTCATGTCTCGCTTATGCATTGTTTAGGATGATTACCATGATGCGTTTCTACCGCATAGATGAACCCATTCCTTTGCATGACCTATCATTTTGTCACAGTAGTAAGCAAACCACAATCCTAGCAAATGTAGGAGTTGATTGATATCATGTGGCCCCTGCATTTGTTACTGCTTATTGCATGCTTAGAGTAATACCATGATGATACTTTATGTGAGTCGGGATGGTAGTGATCATGATGATGATGGTAGAAAGGTGTTGGTGAATCTACCCTAATACAAGGTGAACGATGAGAGACTGTGTAGGAGTACACGGTGGGTTGTCTCGTTGAACACCGCCCTAAGTCCGAGTTCTTGTGTGGTGATCCAAGATGAAGAGTACAACCACACATTGGGCTCACTGACCCCTCTCAGCTTACTAACTCATCCCTTTTGATGTCCAGATGTCGCAATAGTTCGGAGTTCTGGTAGGTCTGTGGCCTGGATGCTAAGTGAGAGAACGGCTCATCCGAGACCGGCTTATGCACCACGCACACATCACTTGGGTCCACTTCGGTAAACCGGCCGGGTTCACGATAGTGGTAGCCAACCCAAGTAGGCGGCTTTCTCGGACTAGATCGTCTATGAGGTAACAGTTGTGGTGAGCATCCTCGCTGGCACCCCTTGAATGGTGTCGAGATCAAAGGCGGTAAATGATGATCATGTGTGTGTAGCGGTACACCCCTGCAGGGTTAACAAAACTATTCGAATAGCCGCGTCCGCGGTTATGGACTGCTTGGAAAGCTTAGCTTGATTATTAGACAACTTGAATCGGATACTTCTAAAACACACCAAGATAAGTGTGAGTGCTATGGCGTGCTTTCTCGTGGGGAAGTCGAGGAAGGCACCATAGTGGTGTAATTGGTTGGAGAAAGTAGTGGACTCGTGTACGCTTCTTACCTCAAAGTCTGGTACTCGTAGTTCAGGACTAGCCAAGTCAAAGCTGACACTTCTGCAAGTGAAACCCCACCTACCTTTACCTTGATACATGTGCATGAGTAGTATAGCTCCTATGTAAGTCTTGCTGAGTACGACTTTGTACTCACGTTTGCTTAATCTATGTTTTAGATGAAACCACTGACCCCGAAGGTGGCTTCTTCATCGAGCTGGACGACTGAAGATCAAGCTAGTCTAGTCCCAGTCAGACGACTGGTTCCCTCGTGGAGGGCTTGTGTTTAAATAAGGCTTCTTAAGCTATTTGTTAAACTTGTCTGTACTCAGACATAATTTGCTTCCGCTTGTGTTGTAATGTTGGATCACATGTTTGTGATCTCTGTGTGCACTCTATAAGAGTTATCAATAAAATTGTATACTTTGTAGAGAATTGCAATGATACCTACTGTTCATACAAGGCATGTGTGCTGCGTGTATGTTTATAACATGCATGTCTTTGTATGGGTTTTCGAGACCTTAGTTGTGATCTGGCTGACGGTCTTTCATACACCAAGTGGCCCTTAGATGTGCGCAGCTTGGGCATCGCGATGCGATTGTTCGAGACTCTGTCTCGTGCACACTTTGTGGTATGATCGAGCCCGCCCTAGACCCCGACTAAGTGATCGGGATGGAGTAAGTTTATGTAAGAGTTATGAGATAGTCGATAGTATGGTTGAGGCGACTTGTCTTTGAATATGGGAGTTCACCACCCATATCATTTGACTTGTGTGCGGACGATGAGGACCCATCTCAGTTGATCATCCGGCCTGGATGGGATGCCCCTCACGTACGATGCTCTCCGAGAACGTTCTGTGCTTGGCCTTGTCTGCTTAGACAAGTGGGTACGGTTCTCGGCTCTCCATATGACTATGTCTTAGCTGGACTTGCATACGCTAACCCTGGGTCCCGACATAGGGGCCATATGTCATACACAGTAGTTAATCGAGTGGATTTATTTTAACTAATATTGATTAATTAGTAGGTGGCCCCACATGTCAGTGTGTAATTAGCTAATAAATTGGATTTATTTACAAACTCTTTTACTCAATGGGTGGGGCCGAATGTCGGTGTCTAGGGTTGCACAATCAGCACGGTTGACTGGTCAGCCCAGTCAACTTGGCCCCTGGGGTCCCACTGGCAGTGACCTAGGGGAGGGTGCCCACGGGGTGCCACGTCGGAGTTGGCCGGCGGCGAGTCGTCGGTGACCAATTCCACGGCGGCGATTCACTGGGTGGCTCGGGATTCGCCATTAGGACTCCATTTGACGTGCGGTTAGTTGCGTTCGATCGAGAGACGACGTCGCCTCGATCTAGGGTGGTGGTGTCACTGGAGATGCGCTGGAGCGACGAAGATGACGAGCAGGGCGGCGGTCCAAGAACGGCGACGACGAGGTCAACGATTGCGAGCACGGGGAGGAGTGCACGTTAGCGCGTTAGGCTCCTGGGAGGTCCAGGAGCACGATGACGGGCTGGGGCGAGCGCGACCACGGCTAGGGCCACGACGGCGAGCACGTCGGCGAAGTTTGTACGACCATGACGGGGACGACGTCTACGGTCCCGGGGAGCGGCAAGGGACGATTAGGGAAGGAGGCGGCGCTCACTGTGATCCTGCGGATGTGCTTAGCGGGCTCGGGGGAGGTGTGGGGTGGCCGGAATTCACGACGGTGAGCGGTGGCCGTGGCGAAAGGGGCGGCTCGATGGCGAGTGTATGGGGCGTCTCGGCTCGATTTCTTTCGTGGGGAGGCATAGTCGACGACGACGGTGAAGAGGGACATGACGGCGAGGCGAGGGGAGCTCACTGGCATGTGGGAGCGCGGCCATGGTGACGATGGCGCTCAGGCGAGTTGGGGCGACGACGGCGAGGCGAGGGAGGGGTCTCTTGATCTAGGGTTTCAGTAGGGGGTTCAAAGTGGCGTATTTAACCACGAAGGCGAGTGCGGCATCGCTGGCGGCCATTCGACGACTTCATCATCGTCGAGAACCTCTGCCATGGCGCTACGCACGGGGGGCGGTGGGAAGGGGATGACGATGGTGGGCTGGGGAGTGTGTTGGTGGGTTGGTTTGGTCTCACTGTGGACTAGGGGGCAGGGGATGTGCTGTTTTCCTTTTTCTCTTTTCCTTCTTTTCTGTTCTTCTTTTCTTTCTGTTTTATTTTGTTTGGCCATCATCTGGTTTTTTAGTGTTACACGTTATAACAATGCCACAAAAAGTTTGGTTGCATAGTAAATTCATTTGGATTTTTGTTCTATTTAAAAAAGGATTAATTTGGTTGTTTTGCTACTATTTTGACTTGTTTATATTATTTAAACATCCTAATAATCTCCCATTTCTATTCTATTATGATATACTGATTATTTGGCATTTAGTAATATTGGTTGCACAATTTTTGCTTTAACTTTATGTTCCACTTTGTTTTGAAATTCCATTGGAGTTTGAATTTGAACTTGTGACTTTGAATCAAGGTGATCAAGGCATGGTTAATCACAGAGAATTGACATTATAAAAAGATGATCACTGTAGCATGACATTAGGGGTGTGTCAAATCTCCCCCACTACAAAGAATTCTTGTCCTGAGAATTAAGAGGTATAAGGGAAAAGATCGGGGTATTCTTCACAAAGACGATCCTCGTGTTCCCATGTGGCTTCTTCTTCAGAATAATTTGACCACTGAACTTAGAGGAACTTGACTGTATTTTGACGGGTTTGACATTCAGATTCATCAAGAATGTGGTTCGGATATTCCTGATACGATAGGTCCTCTTGCAATTCAAGAATTTCATGATCCACTACTCGGATAGGATCCTTCAAGCATCGTCGGAGTTGCGACTCGTGAAAGACATCGTGGACTTGGGAGAGGTTTGGCGGCAATTCCAATTTATATGCCACTTGTCCACGTCTGGGGAGAATACAGAACATCCCGATGTAGCGAGGAGCTAACTTGCCCTTGATCCCAAAACGATGAGTGCCCCTAATCGGAGTGACACGAAGGTAAGCTTGTTCGCCAGGTTGATAAACCGTTTTCTATTCCTTACGGTCATAATTTCTCTTCTGATGAGACCGAGTAGCTTTCAAATATTCACAGAAAGTATGAACTTGTTCTTTGGCCTGTTGGATAATATCCGAACCAAAGAGTGGTCGGTCCCCATTTTCTAAACAATTCAGAGGGGTTCGACACTTACGTCCATAAAGAACTTTGAAGGGTGCCATCTTTAAACTAGCTTGATAGATATTTTTGTATGAGAATTCAGCATACGGGAGAGATTCCTCCCATTTCTTACCGAATGAGATGACACAAGCTCGAAGCATGTCTTCAAGCACTTGATTGACTCGTTCAACTTTTCCTTGCGGCTAGGGGTGATAAGCGGTGCCGAAGGACATATGAGTTCCCATAGCTTCTTGGAAACTTTCCCCAAATCTGGAGGTAAAGAGGCTGCCTCGGTCTGAACTGATCTCCAACGGAATATCGTGGAGTGACACCATTCTGGAAACATATAAGTCCGCTAACTGATTAACAGTGATCGTCGCCTTGACTGGCAGAAAGTGAGCAACCTTGGAGAACCAGTCGATGACGACAAAGATATCATCATGACCTTTCTGCGACCTAGGAAAACCGGTGACAAAGTCCATTTCTACTTTGTCCATTTCCATTCAGGAATAGCAAGTGGTTGCAGAGTTCCAGCATGTCTTTGATGTTCTGCTTTGACGCAACGGCAAATGTCACACTCAGCAACATCATGAGCAATGTCTTGCTTCATGTTATGCCACCAGTACCGCTGATGAATGTCTTGGTACATCTTGGTACTACCAGGGTGAATTGACAAAGGTGTATCATGAGCTTCTTTCATGACGCGCAGGGTCAAGTTCAGGTTTCACTTGCTTCTAGGGACTACTAAGCGATTCTTGAAGAACAAGGTACCATCATTATCAACAATGAAGAATGAGGTCTTTCCTCCCGCGATATTGCGCTTAATATCCGCGATGTCAGTCATAATTATGTATTTTCTTGATGGAGTGATCGAGGTCCGGGTCAACAAACAGGGTATTCACATATCCCCGAGGAACAATCTCGAGGTTCAGATTCAAATCTCTTCATACAAAAGTGGTTGTTGTAGTTGAACCTCAAGATCACAACAGTAGGCTTTAATGCTCAAGGCATCGGCCATCACATTAGCCTTGCTAGGGGTGTAAGAAATATCCATGTTGAAGTCGGCTATTGTCTCGAGCCATCTTTGTTGGCGGAGATTCAAATTTGGCTGAGTAACAGGTACTTCAAGCTTTGGTGATCGGTGTAGATCTCACAACGATTCCCGAGAAGGTAATGTCGCCACAGCTTCAACGCATAAACAACCGCTGCTAACTCAAGATCATGTGTTGGATACTTATCTTCGTGAGGACGCAACTGGCAAGAGACATAAGCAATCACGCGACGCTCTTGCATTAGGACACAACCTAATCCTTGGCGAGATGCATCACAATATATCACAAAGTCCTTGCGAGTATCAGGGGGAGCAAGCACTGGGAAGAAGTGAGCTTGTCCTTGAGAGTTTGGAAACTTTCCTGACAGTTATTCGTCCACTCAAATTTGACGCCTTTGTGAAGCAGATGAGTTAGAGGCTTAGCAATCTTGGATAAGTTCTCGACGAGACGGCGACAATAGCTAGCGAGTCCAAGGAAACTTCTGACTTGCTTGATAGTCTTTGGAGGAGTCCAGTCAAGAATAGCCTGAATTCTTTCTGGGTTGACATCAATGCCATCCTTGGAAATCACATGACCAAGGTAGGTTACTTTGGGTATCCAGAAATCACACTTGTAGTACTGGGCATAGAGTTGGTGTTCTCAAAGCTTTTCCAGTACAAGACGAAGGTGTTTATCATGTTCTTCTTCATTCTTGGAGTATACCAAGATATCATCTAGGTACACCAAGACAAAATTGTCGAGCTATTCCATGAAGATATAGTTCATCAATCGGGAGAAGGTGGCTGGAGCATTGGTTAAGACAAAAGGACATGACGGTGTACTCGTATGAACCATAGTGAGTAATGAAGGAAGTATTCGGAATATCCTCCTTACGAACTCAGATTTGATGGTAACCAAACCTTGAGTCGAATTCAGAGAACACTAAGGATCCATCAAGTTGATCATACAGATCGTTGATCCTGGGAAGTGGATACTTGTTCTGGATTGTTGCTTTGTTAATAGGCCGATAAACTTGGACCAAATGGTTCGGTCCATCCTTCTTCTTAACAAAGAGAGAAGGTGCTCCCCAAGTAGAGGAACTTGGACGAATGAATCCTTTATGAAGTGCTTTGTCGATTTCCTCCTTAATTTCAAGGATCTCATGCGGCGGCATCTTGTAAGGACGCTTAGCAATAGGGGTAGTGCCAGGCTTCAATTCTATGATGAATTCGACAACACTGATCAGGGGTATTCCCAGAAGTTCTTCTGGAAAGACGTCTGGAAAATCGCGAACGACTGGAATGTTCTCGATTCCTTCAAGAGGTGAGGCATTCAAAGTATTCAGCGCATACATCTGTGCTTCAACATTCTAGGTAATTCGGGTGGTGTGTTTCACTATCTCGCCGGAGGGGTGAAAGAGTTGGACGACTTTGGTGCCACAATAGAGTGCAACATTGTGAGCTTTCAAACAATCCATTCCCAGAATGAGGTCTATGGTGGAAGACTTCAGAATGTGTGGGGAAACAAGGAATTCAATTCCTTCGACTTTGACGGTAGCACGAGGTCCACCATGTCAACATGACAATGAGCCCCAGGACTTCTAACGACTACTGGGGTATGCATCCTTTCGTGTCGTATGCCATGTGTGAATGTAAATGCTGTAGACATGAATGAATGTGATGCTCCTGAATCAAATAAAACAGTAGCGGGTATTGAGTTAATGAGAAGGGTACCCATCACAGTAGCGGGTTGGTTCTGAACTTCTTCAGTGTCAATGTTGTAAGCATGTGCACGAACATGAGCAGCAGACCCAATATTATAGTTTGGGGTCCGGTTGTTGCCACGACCATTTCGGCGGCCAACGGGATGAATTGCCAGTTGATTCTGATTATGGGGGCAGTCTCTGGACATGTGACCTGGGAGGCAGCACTTGAAGCACAGTCCATCCTGAGGACGAAGAGGTGCAACATTTGGTGGAGCAGGTTGAGCTCTTGACTGCCTCGGTGGTGGAGGAGGCAGACGAGGTGCAACATAAGAAGGACTTGGAGCAGGGGCAGATGGATGGGAAACACTGTAGGGAAGCCAGATGCGACGCTTCTGTGTTGAGCCCGAAGATGAGCCAACGTCACGATAGCGCTTCTGCGAGTCCTTGTACTCCATCTGAGCAGTCTCGACCGTGATAACCTTGATCACCAGGGTGGCGAAGTCGGTGAAGTCATGAGCAGCAAGAGCAAGCTTGAGGTCAGAGTGGATTCCATTACGGAACTTCTCCTGCCTACGAGCATCAGTATTAATGTCTTCTTCCACATAGCGTGATAGGTTAAGAAATTCCCGCTGATAAGCTTCGACAGTCTTACTGCCTTGAGTGAGGTTGCAAAACTCTGCTCTCTTCCGGTCCATGATTCCCTGAGGGATGTAGCGGGCACGAAAATCAGTCTGAAAGACGTTCCAGGTCATGACTGTCCCAATAGGTAGTGAACGCTTGTGGGTGTCCCACCATTGGGCAGTGCAACCCTTCAAGAAGTAGGACGCGAAGGTAACAATGTTGGCAGGGGAAACATTGGTAGATTCCATCTCGTGGGTGATGTCGCGAAACCAGTTGTCAGCATCAATTGGTTGTTCAGAGTTGCGAAACACGGTACGGTTAAGACGCGTAAAGTCGTGTAGAGCTATTGCGGCGAGCTCGTCGGCGACGGTGAGGAAAGACATGACGGGGACGACGTCTACGGTCATGGGAAGCGGCTAGGGACGATTGGGGAAGGAGAGGGGTCTCGTTGTGATCCTGCAGAGGTGCTTAGTGGGCTCAGGGGAGGCGTGGGGTGCCCAGAATTGACGATGATGAGCGGCGACCGTGGCGGAAGGGGGCGGCTCGATGGCGAGCGCACGTGGCATCTCGTCTTGATTTCTTATGTGAGGAGGCGTATCGACGACGACGGTGAAGAGGGACACGACAGCGAGGCGAGCTCACTGGCCATGTGGGAGTGCGACCATGGAGACAGCGGCGCTCGGGCGAGTTGGGAGACGATGGTGAGCGCACGGGGCATCTCGGCTCGATTTCTTCTGTGAGGAGGCGTATGGACGACGACGATGAAGAGGGACACGACAGCGAGGCGAGGGGATCTCACTGGCCATGTGGGTGCGTGACCATGGAGACGACGGCGTTCGGGCGTGTTGGGCGACGATGGCGAGGCGAGGGAGGGGGATCTCGATCTAGGGTTTCGCCGGGGGTGCGTGGTGGCGTATTTAACCAAGACGGTGAGTGCGGAGTCGCGATGGCGGCCATCCGACGGCTCCGTAACCGTCGAGCACCTCTGCCATGGCGCCACGCACAGGGGGGGGGGACAGTTTGAAGGGGATGACGCTGGTGGGTTGGGAAGTAGGCTGGTTGGGTCTATGGGGCCCTCCCTTTGGCGCCATGGCCCAAGGGGGGAGGCTCCCCTTCCCCTAATGATCCTCTTTAGGCCCATATGCCTTTTCTTCCATTTTAACTATATTTTAATATTTAATTCTGTTAATTAAATAATAAAATATATTTAAACATTATTCATTATTATTTTGAACCTTTCAAAACATCCAGAACTTCTTCCGGCACTTCCCGAAACAATTATGGTGTTCTCTCTTATTTCACCAATGATTCTAAATCTATCCTTAATGCGTCGAATACCCTTAAGCGTGATGCTGAAATAAGTTACATCAGGTCAAGAGGTTAGTGGGGTTTTACTAGCTAAACTTATTACATACCATCTATCCAAACATACATCTCATCCTTTATAAATGACTTAGCCCTTATCATAGCATTGTGGAAATTATTCTCGAATTCTCTTCTGCTATTTTTTTCTATGTATTGCCGCACTATTTATACATATTTTATACAATACATACAACATATACATACATCATTGAAACTATATGGCACACGTACAAAAAAAACTACATGGGACAATATCATCATCATAGCTAGTGATACAACATAGTCTCATCATCATCGAAATAGTGATACAAGTTTAACACAAAGAAGGAAGAACATCTTAAAAAGGAATCAACATTGAAAGTACTTTGCAACATTTGATAACTAAGTCTATTATTCTTCCGCTTCCGGAATGCATGTCAAGAATAGGAAAGTGCCTTAAAGTCCAAGGTGTGTCACAGAGACAAGCCTATCTCCAATTTCTAAATAACATTTCTTCAATATTTGCTTCCATCCATTAATTATCAGGCGTTCATCATGAATGCCTGCAACTTTGTATGTCTCTCTGAAATTTATATTGTCTCGAACGATAAATGTCATCTCACCACATCCATAAAATCAGGAGCACAGAATTTTGGAAGCTTCGGTTGCAAGAAAACTCAAAAGCAACATATTAATAAGTCCTACATATGTTTATTGATCGAATAATATACTCCCTTCGATCCATATTACTTGTCTTAAAATGGATGTATCTAGATGCATTTTAGTAATAGATACATTAATTTTAGGACAAGTAATATGGATAGATGGGAGTATTAAAATTATGTCGTGAAGTACAATTCTTACTAGTCTTTTTTCTCAATGTTGATGTTGTTCAAGGTGCGCACTACTCTTTGGAGCAAAAGTTAGTCCCTTTGATATAGATCATTAAAGCCCACAAGTGGGCCACATAAATTTCAGCACATGACGAAGATACAATGGTAGCATTTCCTTCCCTATTTGGGTGCTCTCATCAGCACAAAACAACTGAATAGTTTCACAAACTGAGATCTGTGAACTAGCAAGATATCGGAACTGTCTGAATACGAGGGAAATGGAGAAAAAAATGAAGGATTTGAAACCTCTGGATTTTTCTTACGTATGCAATTCTATTCAACTTTCAATTTAAGAAACCACACTTCAGATTACCAATGATATTCCTATGATATGTTCTACTTCAAATGAATTTTGGAGGAGAAAAAACACGAGGTCTCAATCTGATGGAAATTTTGCCTGGTCTCTTATGCACTTCTCTGTCCAAATACCTGCCTACAAAACTTACCTAGACTGTGGCACTATAATCCCTATATCTTCCATAAACTATGGTTTTAAATTCCTGCATCATAAAGGAGGCTTAGACCATTTTCAGACGTGCTATGACTCCTACATATGCAGCAAGCCTGCTGTTGAAGTCTAACCAGCATATCTTTCAACAGCCTCATTGTGAGTTCCCTTGAAACCCTCACTCGCAGGGTACGTCCCTCCAGAATCTGCAGAAATTCAAATTTCAAAGTCAAAAGCCAGATTTCGTGATGGACACCCAAGCTGACAGTGAAACCAACCAATTGTCACACTGACCTGCTTGTGGAGAGCATGGATCGCGTGATACAATTGCTCCTCCTTCGCCATTGTGACAAAACCGAATCCCCTTGGACGGCTGATCCCTCTTCTGCGCTCATAGTAGACAACTCTGGCGTCAACCACTTCGCCGTGCGCACTGAAGAGCTTCTCCAACCATGGTTCATCTACTTGCCACGGCAGATTGCACACGAAGATTTCGAACCGAAACCCAGATTGACGGGATGATGTGATATATACAGTGAGAGGCCTGGCATTGCCATATATCTCCTGTAGCGTTCACATGGAAAGTTGATCATTAAAGCCCAAAGCATAAGGTTTCTAAAACCTGCCTTTTAGCATGTGAACTGAACCACACATTGACACATCACACATCAGACATTTCTAAATAAAAGCTAGCTGGAATGCATTAGATCAAAGAGCGCTCTTGGTACCCAAATCCACGGCCTTGGCCTGTTTCTCAGTCATAAATGATCTGCACACATCTGCATTTGAGAACAAGGAAAAAAAAACACACATATCCTGCTAAGCTGCACCCAGCAGTACTGATGAAATTCTCTAACAAAAACAACACTGATGAAACATATTGCCAAAAAATTAGTCCATTCGTCATACCGGTTATGGATTTAAGGAATGTTTTTCAAATATCATAGAGTGGACAAGGATGATGCAGAGCTAAAATGCTCACTCGGAGAACACGACGACTCCCGCATGCTCGAAGCCCAATGCGAGGGACTCATTGTCAATGTGGTAGGGTAGGTTCCTGACATACACCGTAGACCCCTCCGACGCATATTCATCTTGTGTGTCCTCCAAGTACTCTTCATACTGGTCCAGCTCCAGCTCTGGCAGGGAGGCATTGACAATGGCCGAGTAAGTAATTTGAGCATTGCATGTATCTCTTTCAGCTCTTGCCACGGGGTAGGCCCTTTGTAAGGCCCGATATGCAGTACTGTTCCAGATCTAGATGTTTCCATCCAAATCCGGGGATGAAGCACATATGGGTCCCACCACGACATATGACAAAGTCATATGACCTAGATTTCCAACATGATATCACAATATTACAACTACAAGGATACAACATCTCATACAATCGGCATACAACTGCCTTAATACAATACTTCAGCGGAAGGTACATGTCTGAGTACAGACTACAATCAAATGCCTAGTGACAAAGGTAAAACACACCATTCACGTAACCACACGAGTCCAGGCTCTCCGCCGGTATCCTCCTAACTAGTCGTCGTCGAGTCTTCGCAAAGGCATCCAGAAGAAGGGTCATCGAGCTCCTCTGTAGTCCAATATCGTTTGCATAACATGCGTAAAAGAGAAAAGAAGGGGTGAGCTATATCAACAAGTCTTGTAACTAACTTCTCACGGTAAGACGGGGGTAGTGGTGAGGTTGCATCCGCACTAGCAATATACGAGGTGGCTAACGATCTATTTAGAGTAAGATGAGAAGCCAAGCATTCGATGAGGAATCGCCTCCAACAAGTCTTGCTATCAGCTACTTACGCAAACATAACACCTATCCTATTCTTGTCCTCCCCTTCATCACCCGATGAAGAAGAAGCGATCAAGGCACACACATGTTGATCAAGTTTTAAATCATGATTCATTTGATGTCATCTATGAACAAGACGTAGGTTCCAAGTCGTCCATAAACGTGGACACGACTTCTCGAAAAGATTTAACCCTACAGCGGTGTATCAACTGCCCATCACAAGGCTCCTCACACACGCCCATCTCTCTCAGTTGCTACCCATCACAGGCAACCATTTTATGATTTAGTTCCGAGAGATCCGAAACGACATGTCCCTCTTAACAACGCACAAATTCGGGTGGCCCCCGGGGAGTCGACACCCAACCCAAAAGCCGACCGCGCTCTCAGATCGGACTCTTCCGTATGGGTAAGGTCGGGGTTAGCCTCAATTGAACTCAGGGGCTTCCCTAGCTCACCAGTGTGGACCAACAAAGGAGCTTTGTCTCTGCTGGCCCGAGTAGTTTAAAGTCTGCTGGTCGCGGAACCAGACACACACACTGTTTCAAATGGTAAATCAGGTTGGGCCACCACTATAATGTTTGGATCTAGATAGGTAAGAAGAGGGGACCCCATAGCATCCCACACGCGGTTAGGCACGCTCAGTCTTAGAACCAATACCCGGAACTCGGATCCTAGGTGACTCGAATGAAACAAAGCGTCGGGGCGGGATAGTCTAGACCTTCCATCATTCGTTGAATATAGTCAACATTATAATAATCATATCATCCACAACAATATAATAACGTGATAGCCCAATCCAAGGAGTAACAGGATAACATTTGATAGCATCCTAGCATGCATACTAAGCAGTGGCTGAGCAGCGAGCAAAAGTAACATAGCCGAACAAGGTTTGCTGGGATGTGGAGGACATGGCTGTTTGGATTTATTTGAGAGGCATGAATATGAAGTGGTAGGATCAAGCAATCGTTCTATCCTACACCTAGGCGCGAGTGAGATGAAAGTTATAAGCATGATATATGCTCCCCCTTACCTGGTGAGAAGACGAAACCGAAGGTGTAGTCGATCGCAAACTCGCATCGTCTCCGAGAGGTACCCGCAGAAGCACACAAGAGGTAAACACTAGTAAGACAATCAGCGAAGATGCATCTATTACTACGAAACAATCATGAGCAAGCCACAAAGGCAACACGGGACAACGCGATACAATACGGGTCTACCGTCGAGAGCGGTTATTAACATGTTAAGTGAGGTAGTCATCACACACGACGATACCGCACATTTAGAATGGTTCAAGTTATTTAGCTACACAACATGAGAAAAGGTTGTTAACATGAAATCTCACTCAAGCATGACATATCACACAATCACGGCAAGAGGTGAAGCATAAGATAAACTATCTATGCTAGTCATTTTAGGTGAGGCACCACCCTAAACCTGGCATTCCACTAAGGGCCCCACGATAATTATTGCATTTGGTACTGTTCTGCCCTAAACCATATTTGAGGTTAGTTAACAACAACAAACAATAGCATAAATACAAAGTACATGAAATTCTAATCAAGTTACATGTAAGGAACACTCCAAAAGGAGTTACGGTTAAAAAGATACGAGGAATACAAGTTACGGGCACAATCTGCCAACATCACGTAGCACACTTTAGAGCAACAAATAAACAAACAAAATGTTGTAAACATGGACAAAAATGATATGAAACTAAAGTAGACATGGCAGGCAAGACATTGAAAAAGGAATCATGCAAATAGGCATCATGGTTCACTAGTTATAAGCAACACAAGAAGCTATAAAACATTACTGGTCAAGGACTTAGTGAAAAACAGGTAAACAGGGCAAAAACTGTTATTAGCAAGCTGTATAAATAGTGAGGAAAATATATGCAAAATTGCAGCAACATGACATAGCAATGTATGGGCATGAAGTAGACATGATGGTAATCAGGTACAAACAAGAATCAAGGTCATAGGCATCACATATGAAAAGATATTAAGTGTGCAACATGGCTTTGGAAAGTTACAGACTTGTGAAAAGCAGAGGTGGCTGCAAAATTTTGCTAGGGGAAACCCTAGAAAGGGGTGGGATAGTGGTGGTCTTTATATAAGTGGTCTGGCTGGCAAGTTTACGCAAAAGCCCTCGGGTTTTCTCCCTCGCATTTGATACTCCACGTTTCTGACCGCCGGGAATGCATACAACCTCCGATTTGGACGACATATCGAACCACGCGCTCAGCGCGGCGAGCCCGTCAGTCGTACCTCACTTAGATTTGTTCCAAGAATATTTTCCGGTGCCCAATAAAGTAATCCATTTAATTATTAAATGGGGTTTTTTTGTTCCGATGGCGATGGCTGGCCTTGTGCCGGAAGTCGCGATGGTGCTCAAGTGAAACCCGGTGTCGCAAGGTCGTGTGCTGTTTGGAAAAAAGGTTCGGTCCCGCATACATACGATAAAGAGTGAGAGAATATTCACCGATTAATAATTCGGCGAAGCAAAAAATGCAAAAAATTCTAGCAATCAACAAAAATAAAGAAGCAAACAATTTTTATAAATTAGGGTGAAATTTCTGGGCTGTTACACCCTTGGTGCACTGGCAGTTGGCTCTACAAGGTGAGTAATTTGAGCAGTGTGAGCGTTATTTAAACCCCTTCCAGTTCTTTCCACAGGATATGCTCTTGCTGCACAAACATTTGGCTCTACACGGTCAGTAACTTGAGGAGTGTGAGCGATGTTCGAACCTCTTCCAGTTCTTGTCGCAGAGAATTCTCTCGCTGCACCAACAGTTGGTGCTACAGGTTCAGTAACTTGAGAAGTGTGAGCGATGTTTGAACCTCTTCCGATTCTTGACACAGGTATTGCTCTCTCTGCACCAACAGTTGGCGCTACAGGTTCAGTAACTTGAGAAGTGTGAGCGATGTTCAAACCGCTTCCGGTTCTTGCCGCAGGTATTGCTCTCTCTGCACCAACAGTTTGCGCTACAGGTTGAGTAACTTCGCAAGTGTGAGCGTTGCTTACACTACCTTCAGCTCTTCTCACACAGAATATTCTCAGTGCCCTGAAAGTTGGTGCTACAGTTTGAGTAACTTGAGAAGTGTGATCATTGGTTTCACTACCTTCAGCTCTTGTCCCACGGTATGCTCTTGGTGCACCAACAGTCGGCTCTACAGGGCGAGTAACTTGAGAATTGTGAGCATTGCTAATTGTGCTACTTTCAGCTCCTATCTCAGGGACTGTTCTTGGTGCACTGACAGTTGGTGCAGCATTCAGTGCGTCTCTAACTGAAGCATCTACATGCTGGTTTTGGTTCACAACATTGTGAAGAGGAATCCGATTGCCAAGAGAAAGGCAACGGACCGATGCCATTGCGGGGTACCCGGCATTTTCCTTTTCTGGATGAGAAGCTAGAAGTCCTTTGCGCTTGAATGCAAGCCTCAGTGTTTGCCACTTCGTTTCCTTATCGGTAGCATGACAATGATCAAACAAGAGACCTTTACCCCAATGATAGTATGGAGCTGGGGCGTCACATACAAAACAGTAACACTGCGTTTGGAAAACAACAATGAATTCACATCGTATCACATTTCCAACATGATCAGGGAGTGAGAATGCTTGTAACATACCATGGTACAATGCTTCTCATGAGAAGTAGTGCGAAAGGGCAAGTTAGAACATAAATGGCGTGAGTGAGGGAAATCCCTGCATGCTACCTGGAGAAACACAGCCAATAATGGATTAATGCTAATACAACTTAATAGTGGTCTTCCTAGATACTCCAAGAATCCAGATTTTCTTATTTAGACATCCATTATAAAATCGTACATATTCCATACCAGCAGGTAGACAGGAGAAAATATAATATATTTATGAGTACACTTAAGCAAACCACTTCTATGTACCAACTTTTTCTTTTCTCAAACGCTCGTCTTAATGGGCATCATTTTGTACTTGAAGAAACAAGCCCAAATTGCACTTGAATTACAATGTCATCAGCAGGGAGCAAGAGAACCCAATCAAGCTTGGTATAGCTAACTAATTATCTATTTTAGCTCATCATCACCATCGTCAGGTACTCTGGTGGTCTAAGCAAGCAGCTGTAGATACTAAGAGTATCTCCAGCCGTTCGGCCCCCCAAGTCGTTTTTCGGCGCTATTTTAACGCCGCTTGGGGGGCGCTCGGGCGGAGAAAAGGCTTAGGGCGGCCGGCCCCCCAGCCACGGCCCCAAGGTCGCCCCCCGGGCGCCTGGAATCGACACATTCGTCCCAGATTCGGCTCTGTTTCGGCGCAAATTTGCTAATTTCGGTTAAATTCAACGCAAACATGAAATTTTGGCGCAAATTCGGCGCAGCTTGGCACACAACATGCAGTACGAATACATAATTCGACACAAAATACTAAAAACAGTACAAATCAAACTAGGCATTGCCTTTGCGCATCCATAGATGATCCACTAGATCTTCTTGCAGTTGACGATGCACTTGCGGGTTTCGGATCTCCTGACGCATGTTGAGGTAGGCTGTCAAATCTGGAGGTATCTCGTGATCAACAACTGCAAGAGGCCCCTGGTTGAGATATGGTTCAGAGTTATACACTGGATCCTCTTTCTCGCTCTCAATAATCATGTTGTGCAAGATGACATAACAGTTCATCACCTCCCACATTTGATCTTTTGACCAAGTCTGAGCGGGGTACCGGACAACGGAAAATCGAGATTGGATCACCCCAAATGCCCGCTCGACATCCTTTCTGCAAGACTCCTGACACTTGGCAAAGTGGGCGTACTTCCCTCCTGGCACAGAGTTTGAGATAGTCTTCACAAATACTGGCCATCTTGGATAGATGCCATCAGCTAGGTAGTATCCCTTGTTGTACTGGTGCCCATTGACCTCGAAGTTCACCGGAGGAGCATGACCTACGACAAGCCTGGCAAAGACATTTGAGCACTGCAGGCCGTTGATGTCATTGTGTGTTCCTGGCATGCCAAAGAAGGAGTGCCAAATCCAGAGGTCATGTGTAGCAACTGCCTCAAGTATCACACTGCAGTGACCTTTTGCACCCTAATACATCCCCTGCCAAGAAAATGGACAGTTCTTCCATTTTCAATGCATGCAGTCGATGCTTCCAAGCATCCCAGGAAATCCTCTTACTCCATTCTCTGCTAGGATCCGAGCAGTGTCTTTAACATTGGGTTGTCGCAAGTACTGTCCTCCAAAGCATCCCACCATTGCTCTGCAAAACTTGTACATACACTCAAGGGCGGTGGACTCGGCCATGCGTGCATAGTCTTTCTGTTGATCACCAAGAGGTCCGTATGCAATCATCCTCATGGCCGTTGTGCACTTCTAAAGTGAGGATAACCCAACTGTGCCGATGCAATCTTTCTTGCAAACGAAATAGATGTCGTACTCTCGGAGTGAATTGACAATGCGAAGAAAGAGCTTTCGACCCATACGATACCGGTGCCGGAATACCTTCTCGCCGTGCAGGGGAACATCGGCAAAGTAGTCGGAGTAGAGCAAGCAGTAGCCCTCCGAACGTCGCCTCTCTTTTGCCTTCCGGCGGCCCATCTTGGAGCCGCCTCATTGCGGTGCCGTTTTGGCGCCGAACAAGTCGCCCAAGGCGGAGCATCAGAAGGTGCTCCTCGTCCTGGGCGACGGTGGAGGCCTCTTCCTCCATCAGCACGGCGAACAACGCCTCGTCGTCGGATTCCATCACGACGCGTGGTTCAGGAAATTCTACGAACACTTGGGGCGCGGGGTGGACACGACCAGCCGTCGGTGTGCTCGGCTGGGCGCCGCCAGCCGGCCAGCCGCCGCTGAGCTAGGTCGGGAAAGGACAGCGGGGCGAGCAACGCCCCTTTTGCAGCGTGCTTGCGGCGGGGTAGAGGCTGCCTTGCGGTGGCGCGGCGTCGACGACGGCAAGGGTGGTGGGAAGAGAGGTGGCCGATTTTGGACGGTTTGACCTGACAGTGGGTCACTCGGCGCTTTTCGCTTCATCTGGCGCCCCCAAGCGACCCCTAGTGCCTCGGGTTGGCTTGGGATCGCCGGACTCAAGATCGGCCCAATCCGGCGCTATTTGACCCCTTAGGGGCGCGACTGGGCGAAATTCGTCCGTCCGGCACAAATAGCACCGGCTTGGGGGCCTTTTGGGGACGCGACTGGAGATGCTCTAACTATTATGCCATGCCGCCATCTTTAAGAGCATCTCTAACGGACGCTGTAAATGAGCGCGGCGCTAAAAAAGTCATTTTAGAGCGCGAAGAGGTAAAAATATTGCTCCAACAGGCGCTGCAAAATAGCACGCGCTGTAAAAACGGCTTAGCGTTGGATATCTAGCGCCTGGGAAAAACAGCGCGGCCCCCTGCTCCACAGCGTGACCCCCACCACGGGGCTCGGTCATGCGAGGCCACGGCAGGCCACGGGTGCGGCCAGGCTGGCGGCCACGGGCGCGGCCAGGCCGGCCACTCGAGGCCACGTTGAGGCCACCATCATGGTCACCCCGGCCAACGCACCGCTCCTCCACTCACTGCTGCAGCGGCATGGGCATGCGGCCACGGGGGTCAAGGTAGCCACGTTGGAGAGCGGAGGCGGGGCGGGGCGGGGCTGGTGCGGCCGCTGGCCACGGAGGGGCCGCGATGCCGGGGCACGGCGGCGCCGGGGCGGGGCGGGTTCTGGCCATGGACGGGCCACGGCAGCACGGCCACGAACGGTGCCGGGGCGGTGCGGGGCTCGGCGACGTCAGGGCGGCGGCGTCCACGGGCGCAACGTCCAGGCCATGGCGACATTCAGACCACGTGCACGCTATATTTTAGGGCTTTCGCTGAAGGTGCTAATTTGCGTGGTATATTTTTAGGTATCTGCTAAAGTGATGCACTCATCCGGCACGCGAAAACACTATTTTGGCGCTGTATACATTTTTTAGCGCACGGGGAGGCAGATGCGTCTATTGGAGATGCTCTAATAGCTTTGCACGATATTTCAAATCAGAAAGTTGTGCTCTTCAATAAAATAAACTCTTAAATTTCTGTAATTAATTTTAGGAAAGAGTTACCTCCGATTTCATCTAAAGAAATCGATTTTGAGTTCATACAAATACATTTTTGTATGCTTTTTTCTAATTGAATCACCTTTGCAAGTCGATTATGAAATCACATACACATGCTAAATACAGTGCTACGGATCATGATGTTAGAAACAAATACCTGGCCTTTCTCTGCAACTATCTGCAGTTCATCCGAGCCGCCATCATCCCCCGCAGCCCCCTTCTGAGTTCTGACCCCCAACGGCAACCGCCCCATCTGGGTCGCCATCTAGTACCACGCAGTCGTCGTCATCCGTGGCAACACCAGCGCAGTCCTTCTCCCCCTTCTCCACGGCAGCATCACCACAATGCAACTTCCTTTCCACGGGGCGACAGTCCTCGTCGTCGGAGCTAATCTCCACCACCGCGTCCAGCACCGACCAAATCCTCCCACACACAGGGTACAGGGCAGGACGAGCTCTGCCGGACGGGGACCCCCGAGGAACCAAGGTGCCCGAACGAGGCCACAGTATCCGGAGACGTCATCGCGTGACATGGATCTGAAACCCCACTGATCCAGCCATCCAGGAGCAGCCGGAATGTAGCAAAATATCCTTGGCTCGATCGGCGGCGGTCGCGGTGAAGCCGACGGCTTATTGACGACGTTGAAATGGCTGGATCTGCGGTCGCTCGAGGACTTCTTATCGGCGGCGATTGGGGCAAGGAGCTTGGCTAAAGGCAGGAGATTTTGGTGATCCCCGCTGTTATCGCGGGTGATTAACAGAACATGAGGGCTGTTGGAGCCTTGGAGGGGAAAGTGATCCGGTAACTTGCGCCTATTCCAACATTTGAAATTTGAATTTTGCACTCCTCGTCCTGGTTTATGGGGTGCGCACGTTTTATGAGACTGGCAAACACCACGTAAGGGGTCCATCACGTAAAAACTCGGCTCCTGCGACTCAGGAGGCGATTGCTCTCTTGCGGCTAGGGTTAGGGTTTATACGGGGGTGAGATTGGTTTCTTGATCGCAGGCGGATTTGCTCAGGCGAATTCGTGTCAGCGGTTCAAGGAGGTGTGCTCTCCTGTCAGGCACTGGCCATGTCAGAGAGGGTGGGAGCTTCTCCTCGTGCGAGCCCCCTTGAGAAGACGTCGGCAAAAGCGGGCGGTGAGGCTACTAAATCGGCGGCGGGGGGGGGGGAGCGCTAGGGTTTCCAGTAAAACTTGTGATCGTGATGCTTCGTTGAAGCCGTTGGCCCCGCCAGAATCCAAGACTCCAGATAACCTGGGGAAAAGAGGGGACTCAAAATCTCCTGTAGAGAACAAAACCCCGGATCCAGCGGCGAGCTTATCTGCGCAGCTGGGTGGCATGATCTTAACGGAGAAGGAGGCAGCGGGATTCGTCTTTGAAGCCCCAGAGGCGGATATGCCAAAACCGAGCAAGTGGTCAGCGGTGGGGAAAGCGTTCACGAATAGGGCTGTGAATTTTTGGCGATGCAACGAACTTTCCACAGAGCCTGGGTTTAAGGAAGGAAGCTCAGTTTAAGGAGATGGGAGACAATGTTTTTGTGGTACACATTGGCAGTGAAGGGGATTTCAAGCATGTGATGAACAATGGGCCTTGGCAATTTGATCTTAAGATTCTAGTAATGAAGGAATATGAAGGTGACAAACGCCCATCTGATATGATTTTTGATTCAACTGATGTGTGGGTAAAAATCAAGGATCTCCCCCGGATAGAAGGTCCAATACCTTTGGGACTGCCCTTGGGAATTGGATGGGGGAGGCTGTTCGTGTTGATGTTGAGCGGGATGGTTTTGCAAGAGGGAAAGACCTACGAGTGAGAGCCAAGATTGCAATCCATGAGCCTCTGGTCCGAGGTTTTAATCTTAAAAAATCCTCCTTGGACAAGAAGGGTGTGGGGTATGATTTTCATTATGAGAAGATCCCGCATTTTTGCTTTGAATGTGGGAGACTGGTTCACCCCAACGGTGTGTGTGAAGCTGTGGTGGAGGGTGAAGCACAATGGGGTGAATGGCTCCGAGGGTCTCCAACTAAGAGCGGTAACTCTAATGAATATATGTATGGAGGCAATGGTTTTCAGGGTGCAAGCTACTATTCTACAAGGATGCATGACAAAGATACAAAATTCTCCAAAGGAGGCAGAGATTGGAATGGATCTAAGAATCAGGCGGCCGATGGGACAAACCAGACTCCTATGGCGAGAAGAAATTTATCAAATGATTTTGCTTGTTCTGCTGACTCGCACACTAGCAGCGGGAAAGGGAAGGAATATAGGGAGGTGACTAGTCCTAGTAAGGGTCGCACAAAGTATGGTGAGTACCAGAGGTATGATGCCACAATGGAGAAGGATTTAAGAGATGATCTGGAACGCAAAAGGGAGTGGGATTTGCGAGATAAGCTGGACAGGAAGTATGAGTTGAACTCTCCTACAATGTTTAGGGAGTACTCTGGCTTCTATGAAGGGCAGACCTCGGGTGTAAAGGACTATCAGGAATATAGGAGGAGGGGGACTTTCATTAGACGCCCAAGACAGTACCAGGAGGAGCGAAGCTACAGAGACAAATCACCAAGAGAACATTTCGCTGGTTCTAAAATAGGAGCTAGACAAATCTGGGTTGCTAAGGGGGAGGGAGATAGAAAGGAGAGTGCGTTTGTTGGCGATAAACGACAGAAGGTGTCTTCAGTCTTCGAGCGCATTTCTGAAAATCAAGATGGAACGGCGGATCCTGCGAGGCAGGACCGCCGAGAGCTATGAATCTCTTGGCCTGGAACTGTCGAGGATTGGGGTTGGACTCGACAGTGGGCGAACTGAGGGATCTGGTACGATCCTACAACCCAGGGGTGGTTTTTCTAAGTGAAACAAAAAAGAGTGATACAACTATGGAAAAGCTCAAGTGGAGCATGGGGTTTAACAATGGGGCAGCGGTTAAATGTGTTGGATGGAGTGGTGGTTTGGCTCTGTGGTGGAGAGATGAGTTCCAAGTAACACTTAGACCATGGAGTCAGTATTTTATGGATGCGGAAATTTCATCAGGCGATAAAACCTGGAGACTCACTGGAGTCTACGGGGAACCAAAGCTAGAGTTGAGGAAAAGATTCTGGGACACCATGCGATACTTATTCAGGCAGGATAATCTTCCGTGGATATGTGTTGGTGACTTTAATGAGACCCTAGTCCAGGCGGAACAAGTGGGTGGTAATCCTAGAAGCTTCGCTCAGATGGATGCATTTAGGGATTGCCTGACCGACTGCGGTCTGGCAGACCTAGGTTTCTCGGGATACCCGCTCACATGGGATAACAAGCATGAAGGGCAGGATAACATCCAAGTAAGGCTGGATAGAGGGACGTGCAATAGTAAGTTTCTGGACCTGTTCCCGGACTCCTCTGTCGAGCATATTATGACGGAGGAATCAGACCACCTGGCATTATTCATCAAGGAAAGAGAAAACTTCCAGCACATACCGAGCAATATTCCGAGAGAATTCAAATATGAGGAGATGTGGAGGAGACACGAGGGATATGACGCGATGGTCTCGGAGGCATGGCAGGCTAGCAATGATGGTAGCCTTGGGGTCCTGGATGTGTCCATGCGGCTAGAGCGAGTCTCGGGATGTATGCAGCAATGGGGAAGAGTGACTTTTGATTCAGTTCGGAAACAGATAAAGCAACTCAAAGTACAAGTTCATGATGCCAAAAAGAGGGCGCTTGGGACTGGTTTTTTGCTGGAAACTCGGGACATCGAAAGCCAATTAAAAGAGATTTATGAGAGGGAGGAGATAATGATGAAGCAACGATCAAGAGTTGGGTGGCTAAAGGAAGGCGATCAAAATACAAAATATTTTCAGAATAGGGCGTCTCATCGGAAGCGCAAGAATACGGTCCGAGGACTGCTGCGGGCGGATAGGTCCAAATGCACTTCAGATGAAGAGATGAGACAGATGGCGCGGTCATTTTATGCCACCCTTTTCCAAACTGAAGGTGCGCAAGTTGATAATGGAGTGGCTGACCTCATTCACCCTGCTGTTTCGGATGATATGAAAGCGGCCCTAACGAAGGCGTTTACTGATATCGAGATAGAGACTGCTCTATTTCAAATGGGTGCAACCAAAACACCTGGACCAGATGGACTACCGGCTCTGTTTTACCAACAGCACGGGCAGTTGGTGAAACAAGCAGTCTGCGCAGCGGTTAGAGGTTTTCTTGAGGGGAAGGAAATCCCGGAAATTTTTTAATGATACGATTATCGTCATGATCCCCAAGGTTAACTCACCGGAGCTCCTCTCTCAGTTCCGCCCGATAAGTTTATGCAATGTACTCTATAAAATAGCAGCAAAGGTGTTGGCAAATCGACTAAAAGTAATATTGCCTATCTTGATTTCGGAGGAGCAGAGTGCTTTTGTTCCAGGTAGGATGATTACAGTTAATATTCTTGTGGCATACGAATGCGAGCATGCATTGAGAATGCGGAGAAGAAGAAAACCTTTATGTGCGATCAAACTTGACATGATGAAGGCATATGACCGGGTCGAATGGGCTTTCTTGGAGAAGATGATGCATAATATGGGTTTCTCTCGAGCCTGGATAATGATGATTATGAGATGCGTTAGATCAGCAAGATTCAGAGTGAAACTTAATGGAGGTCTTTCTGATTGCTTCTCGCCCTCTAGAGGACTTCGGCAAGGGGATCCGCTATCCCCCTATCTGTTCCTTTTCTGCGTAGAAGGTTTTTCTGCTCTGCTGAGACAGGCTTATCAAGTGCATAATTTAAACGGTGTGAAATTTGGGAGCACTGGCCCCCATATCACACACCTGCTATTTGCTGACGATAGCATTGTCTTTGTTGAAGGCACAGAGGAAAATCTACAAAGGTTGAGGCATATTCTGAACTCGTATGAGATGGCATCGGGACAAAGAGTAAATCTCCAGAAATCATCGATATTCTTTGGGAGGGGATGCCAAGATGAGGTTAAGGTTCGTCTGAAACAAGTAATTGGTATCGAGTCCGAGGCCCTTACGGAGCGCTACCTTGGCCTGCCGACTGCGGTAGGAAGATCCAAGGAGGGCACATTCCAATATCTCAAGGAGAGGGCCAAAAATATGGTACTTGGATGGAAAGGGCAAGGGCTTTCAAAAGCGGCACGAGGAGTACTCATTAAATCTGTCTTGCAGTCTACACCTACATACACTATGAGCTATTTTCAACTCTCTAAGAAAATGTGCGGGAACCTGAAATCTACCTCTTCGAACTTCTGGTGGGGTTCAGCTCAAGGTGAAAAAAGGTGCATTGGATTGCTTGGGATAAGATGTGTACTAGGAAACATGAAGGTGGTATGGGTTTTAGAGACTTTGAGGATTTCAACCAAGCACTCCTGGCGAAGCAGGCCTGGAGAATCCTAACTCAACCGGACTCCTTGTGTGCTAGGGTCCTGAAGGAGAGGTATTTTAAGGACACATCCATACTGTCAGCTACGTGTTCGGCCAGTGGCTCATTTACTGTCAAAAGTATTCTGCATGGGAGAGATCTCCTTAGGGAGGGTGTGATTTGGCGGATTGGAGACGGCTCATCTGTCAATATATTCCATGATCCTTGGATCCCCCGCAAAGGGTGTATGAGGCCATTAGGCGCCACCTATGTAAGAGGTTTGAACAAGGTAGCAGACCTGCTAAACCCAGAGGGGAGTGAGTGGGATTCCAATAAAATTGCTCGGATGTTTGGACCAGCTGAGGCACAAGAAATAAAGAGCATATGTGTTGGCTGGGCTGGAACCAGGGATTACTATGCATGGAACTATACCCACAATGGAATCTTCTCGGTGAGGTCGGCTTATCACCTACGGCGGTCTATTGCAAGGACAAGAACCGTACAACAGGGTTCCTCGTCTATAGTCGCAATGCACAAAGCCTGGCTAGCATTATGGGGGACTAATGCTCCAGGAAAGTCAAAGATCCACACGTGGCGGATGATCAAAAATGGACTGGCTGTGGGTGCAGAATTGCAGAGAAGATCGATCAAGAAGGGCGTGGTGTGCGCAGCATGCGGACGCCAAGAGACGTTGCTACACCGGTTCTGGCGCTGTCCTCATTCGACGCTGTTCTGGGAGCTAATTACCTCGGAGAAGGGTGTTGGGGTGGCCTACCCACCTAGCCAGATAGATACCCAGAGTGAATTGGCCAGGTGGCTGCTTGATTGGTTTGCAGAAGCGGGGGAGGATGATAAGGAGCTCATGATCAATGCCCTATATGGGTTGTGGCTTGCAAGGAATAATGCCAGAGACGGGAAGCGTATTGAATCTGCACATGAAATCATGAGGTCGGTCCTTTTCTTCTGGGAAGAATGGAGGAACGCGAGGGGTAGAGAGCCGAAGCTTAAGACGCAACCGCCCAGGGAGGCTTGGATGACGCCAGAGATGGGCTGGATAAAGGCGAACTGTGACGGAGCAGTGCAGAAGAATGGCCAAGGTGGGGGAGGAGGAGTAGTTCTACGAGACCACCAAGGTGCTTTCCGGGGTGGTGCCTCTCATTTTTTTGCTACGGTAACCTCACCTGCTGCAGCAGAACTGATGGCGTGCTGCAAGGCTCTGGAGCTCGCGGAAGAGATGAATGTGGAACGACTGCATTTGGAAGTTGATGCGCAAGATGTGGCAAGAATGCTCCTGGAGGGGAGCAAAAATATGTCGGCGCTGGAACCTTTGGTTCATGAGATAAGGGGAAGAATGGCGAGTTTGGAGTGCAAGATCACATGGCGGCGGCGCTCGGCAAACAAAGCTGCTCATGTGCTGGCAAGGTTAGCGGCGGGAGAGGGAAGGAATCAAATATGGAGGCAACAGCCCCCGGACTGCATTCTTAGTATTATCTCGGATGAGATTCCTAGCCCTAGTTAGTTAATCTGGTTGTAATCCTCAAAAAAAAAGAGACTGGCAAACACGCATGTGGGTCGCAATGACTATACAAAATAAAGACTAAAATGCACTCACGGTCCTCGGATTTACGAGTGAAGCTCAATTCGATCATCGTATACAGGAATACGGTCACGGTGTACGATGAGATGTGAGACTATGATCACTGTTCACTGAATAAAGGTCGGGCCAATAGTTGACCACATGTTAATCGTGTATTGGTGCCACATGTCGACAGCAGAAGCAATGGTCGCACAGATTACCAGATATCCCCCAACACTTAGTCAGAAGCCCATATCCCCTCCCTCCTCGGTCTCTTCGGTATCGCTGACGGAATCGGTCAAAAGAGGGCTCCTCAACGACACCGTGGCCAGTTATCGGCGCGATTCTTCTCGTCGTCCGCAGAATCGACAGGGCGAATTCCAGGGAGCGGCGCCGGAGGGAGGTCTAGTTCGTCGACGCCGACGGAGACTCCTCCATGTCTCCAGTTCGTCACCCCGAGGGAGCCCCTCCCTCTGCTACATTAAGTTCCTCTTCCCCCTCTTGAAATCTTCCTAAAATCCATGTAAGAGGAATATAATCATGTACTATCTCCTGGGATGATCACTTTTGTGTGATCATCTTGCAGACAATGGGTGCATAGGGTTTGATATGTGCTAGGGTTTTATGAAGAAAAATTGGGTAAAAATGTGACTTTTTTTGTCGATGTTGAGTGTACATTTCATGATTGTTTGTAGGACCTCGTAGTGATAAATTATCTGTGCACTTTCATCATGGTGGTTTCTTCAGAGATGGAATCAACATGAAATATGTGAATGTCCATGATCTCTGGTACGATAATCTTGTTAAGTTAACATGGTGACCAATTATGATTGAACATATTGTGGAAGAGATTGGTTGGGAGATGGCATGAAGGGTGCAAGTTTACGGAAATTGCTTTTGGTGACCGAGCTCCAATGAGCCCTTCAAAATGCAAAACTTAAAATTCACGAAATTTCATATGTTTATATTTAAAAAAAATCTAATTTTTTTACAGAGATAGATGAAATCATAATGCACAAGTGTGTAAAATTTCGGGACAAAATTAAAATCTTACATGGTACTATTCACCCTTTCATACCATGAATTTATCTTCTTTTTGTAGATCACATTTGAAAGTGTTTCATCCTGAAACTTTACACACATACACCTCACATCCTTGTTTACTTGTACAAAAAAAAGAAAGATCTTTTTAAACTTAAAAATAGGTTTTTCATTTTTTTCAAAGAAAGGGAGCCATGGAGCTCGAGGTCCAAAAATCCTCACTCTCAAGTTTATTACTATGTACCTATGCTTGAAGTGAATAGGAATGGAAGGTTGATTATTAGTGAGGAAGACACCTATTTGATTCCTAAATTCCTATCAATTGGCATTCAATTCTTCAGCCTTTATGTTGAAGTGAATAGGAATGGAGGGAGTAACACATATTATATTTTTAATTAAATAATCTTTTCTAAATTGTGAAGTTGAGTGCATAAAAGAATTTAGTATTTATTTGTTATAGGTTGCATGCACATGCAATTTAATGGGAGCATGTGCATGAAGTATTAGTGGAAAATATTTTTACATGATGGACCTACTTGATGATGGGGATAGCTTGCATGTCAAGATAGATAAGTTAGTGGGGATGAACTATTTAGTTATTATAGATGCCTCCAAGAATCGTGATGGTGTAGTCCAATTTCCAAGTGCTCAACTATCAGTCCTTCAAAACAATGTTCGCAACCTAAATGTAGTGGTGGTACATATACAATGGAGGAGGAAGATCATTATGGTATTGTCCCCATATAGATCATATATCCAAACACTCGTCATTCGGAGGGAGAGAATGATGGCAATGCTTTTTTGTTTGCTAGCTAGAACGGAATGTGTAAATGTGCAAATAGAGAAGCATAAGGATGCAGAACAACATATGGAGGCAGAAGAAGAGCATCATATGGATGCAAAAGTAGAACAACATATGGATAAATGACTACATATGGAGGCATACCATCTTGTCAATAACAACATCAATAGCAGCACTAACATGGCTACTTACTCATATGCATCAATTGATAGTGATTCAAAGGATTCAGATTTTGAACCTGGTGATATGGTTGAAAATTAGTTTGATATCATTGGTGATGATGATGACCTGTATGCTAACAATGTTGATAAGGAGGAAGTAGTGCAGAGAAAATAAAATGTTAAACAAAAAGTAGACAAAATTGTAGAGGGAAAGAACAAGCTAAAGAGAAGGAAGACAAGCAGATAAAGGAAGTGAGGAATACATATCCAATTATCGGAAGGAAATCAAGGTACAAGGAGAATGAATATGCATTTTGCTCGATTTTCACGAGGATGCTAGTATCATAAGGAAATCAAGGTACAAGGAAACAATCCTAGAATATGGAGCAAATATCATGTTTTAATGCGAGATATTTCCTTACCATATACACAAGAAGAAGAGGGGGGGGGGGTCAAAATGGCCCACGAGAGGGCTCTGGAGGCTGCATGACGTGTGGTAAGACCGCATCTCGATCGTACCCCCGATCGTACTCGATGTTGGTCCTCGAACTGGTCAACTGTTTTAACCCCATGGAATCCGGATGCAAAACAGATGAACACATCCACCACAATTTCATTCTAAAGGCAGAATCCTACCCTCTGAAAGGCATCCGTAGGGGGGAATCAATCGAGGAGCTCCTCCACTATAATAACTCCATCATCGACAACAATGACATCATTAACCTCCATCACCGTACCATCTACATTGCCATCTCATTGTAATACAAGAACCCTTGTGGATATTTCTTTGTATTATCCAAACTATTCATCCATATTCATCTTTATCACTACTATCATGATGTCTTTTGTTATAATGTGTGAGTAATCTCCCTTGTTCTCGGGGATATGGATGAATTCTATTGTGTTTTGTTGAGTAGTTGATGTTAGGATTTTGGATCCTCTTTATATGTTTATGTTATTAGTATTTCTGATGGTAGATGAAGTCGACAACCCAACATTTGCCGCCTTTGGACGCGAAGGTTATTACTATACGTGTGATGGTCGGAGCGAAGGTCTTTAGTGCTAGTGCCTATCTCCCTCCTTCCTTGATTACTCTAATAGGGGCAAAAAAAGATCGAACTTGATGGCATCCATGAGGAAACCCTTAATCACCGTTTGATAACCGGAGTGGGGAATTACAGTGATGTATATGTAGCGCCTGTATATATACCCGTCTCTTCCCCAAAGAAAAGCATTGGCTTACGAATAAAGGGAATGTGATCATCATAGGCTATGTTAGAAACATACTAGTGGCGATTTAGACTCCTTCGGAAAGCATTAGTTGTATTGATTTCAACTGATATTTCCACCATGCTCGTTTACTTTAAGTTTTACATTACACTTGTTACATTTTACTATGAAAGTACAAAAGTATATGTTACATTTCACCTCGGGAAAGAAACTAACTTGTCGGCACATATTATAAAACTCTACAAGGATTAAAGACCAATTCCTAAGCTCCGTGTGGTATCGATACTTTTAATTCAAAAGGCTACAATTGTACCATGTGCACTTGCGGACATGATAGTTGTTGACATTGCGGCCTCGCATAGTCGCATAAGTTGCAAGATGATGACGAGTTGGACTGTATACCTTCATGTCCCTCTCCTTTGCCTCCAGGTCAAGTTAGATTTGCGCTAGACGTGCACGCTCTCCTAGAGTCACCAGGCGGCGGCCTCGTGATGTCTACACATGCTTCTATTCTTGTATACTATGTTGGGCCTCCAAGCGGAAAGGTTTGTAGGACAACATCAATTTCCCTCAAGAGGACGACCTAAGGTTTATTGACTCAGGGAAGTAGAGGTTGAAGATGGTCTCTCTCAAGCAACCCTGCAATTAAGATACATGAAGTTTCTTGTGTCCCGAACACACCTAATACAATGGTAAATTGTATAGGTGCACTAGTTCGGCGAAGGAATGTTAAATATGGGTGATAGATGTGGCAAAATGAAGTAATATAATTTTGTAATAAAAATTACAGCAAGGTAGCAAGTGACAAAAGTGACTAAAAATGTTATTGCAATGGTGAGAAAAATGGCCTAGGATTCATACTTTCACTAGTGGTAACTCCCAACAACATTAACATAATTGAAACATATGATATTTACACCAAAAACATGCAAGGAAGACGTAACTCGAAGATCATTCTTTTGTGATCAAGAGAGGACGAGAATTGTGTAGGGCTAAAAAACACACCTTAGAGTTTGTAATTCACATCTATGGATTTACCAGTGTCACCGCGTCCATCCAAAGAGAGTACCACAATCAGCATAACATATCTCAAGGATGGTCAAGACTAGCACCAAGAGACTCTCAAATCTTCAATCAATTCACAATAGAAGAAAGAACTCATGAAAATATTCTTCTAATCTATGTACAATATACTCAATGTCACCGTAGTCTCAGAGATTATAACGAATATTGTCAAGTGAGTACATCAATCCAGTACATATCAGAAGGGGAAACATCATGGGACACAACTAGATTAACATAGCCAATTATCACAATCAAGATCACATCATGGGAGAGAGAGATAACCACATAGCTACCATAGAAGACCTCAGCCCCGAGAAGGAACTACTCCCACATCATGGAGGGAGGAAGAAACATCGATGGAGATGAATCCGGGGCACTTCCCTGTCCTGGCAGGGTGACAGAATAGGAACTTCTAGTCCCCCGAAGCTTGTTGGCGATGGCGGCGGAGATCAGAACTGCTTTTGGAAAAGGCGTATGGATTTTTAGGGTTTTCGCATTCCAGGGTTAAATATAGGCCAAAGGGGGACCGAGAGGTTGGACCAGCCACCCAGGTGACATGAGGGCGCGGGCAAGGCCTGGGCACGCACTCTGGCCGCCTGGAGGCTGTGGGCCACCCCCAGAGGTCATCCTCCAGCTGGAGGTCCCTTTCGATGAATAATAATTTTGGTATTTTTCTGGTGTTTTCTTAGCACTTTGATTTTTGACCTATTTCTGCAATGCACATAAAAACAGACATAAACTGGCACTGGGCACTGGGTTAATAGGTTAGATCTCAAATATGTTGTAAAAGACATGAAAATGCATCAAAACATGTAACAATGTCAACCAAATAAGCATTGAACAAGCAAAAATTATAGATACGTTTGGGACGTATCACCTCCATAACGATTTCAGTCGGAGTGGTCCATCTAACCGGGGTTTGTAGTCTATCCTCTGTAGCTTGGCGCTACTCATAAGTGAGCTCCACACATGACACCCCGACCCTCACCGCGGTCACATTCTGAACTCACTGCTGCAAAGCTGTTGGTGCCATGAAGACTTCAACCACAGAAGACTAGATCCCATTATTTTCCTCTCCGGAGCCAGACACCAATAGAGAGAGAGCAATGATTCGGTATCGACGACACCAAACATTCATGCAACATTGGAATGAATACGAGACTTACTGGATCACTTCCAACACTGATGTGGCACCTCCTCAACAGGTTGAGGAGGAAACGGATCCTACATGCACAAGACGCACTAGTGAAGCATCTGAGTGGCACGTCCAGTGCTCCGAATTGAATTCTATCGGAAGTAATCTCGATGGATGATGCCACATGCACCATTGCTCCAAAGGATTCTATGCCCCACGGTGGGCGCCAACTGTCGTGGTTATTTCTCTAACAATACGTTTGACAATATAAATGAGTGAGGAATCATATCTTCAGGCTAGGTGCAATGGTTTACGCACAATACAAATGAGTGAAGCACGTAGTAGCATGCATAGGAAGGTAAAAAAAGAACAACTTCAAAACTTTTAACAAGAGAGGGGTTTTAGTAACATGGAAGTTTCTACAACCAAACTTTCCTCTCACAAAATAATTTTCAGTAGCATCATGAACAACATCAACAATATAACTATCACATAGAGCATGTTGTTCATGACCGACAAGCACCCGTGTATTGTTTTCAATATAGTCATTTGACTCATAAGATAAATGCATCCCATCAGCATGAGCCTTAATAAGAGAAAAATTCTCTGAAATATGGTTTGGATATTTCAAAAGGACAATAGGGCAATCAAGTGTGGGTGCAATAGCAACAATTTCATGCTTAACATAAGGAACTATATCAAGTTCATCTTCGTAAGCATCATCCATAGTGGCATCATGGCCATAAATACAACAAGCATCAAGTTCATCCGAATGGGATGTTTCAACTGAGTCCTCAGAATCATAGGATTTCTCATCATAGCAATCATTAGCCTATTCTTCGGAAGCAAGAAGTTTATTTTTAAAATCCTCAATATAAGCATTGCAAACATAATTCTCAAAGCAATATTCAAGCACTACAAAATTTTCAGACTTGTGAATAGTACCATAATACTTTTGAATCAAAGAGGCAATCTCATAAGCACCCTAAAAAGCCACAACCATATGTTACGAACTCAAAGCAACGGACAACTACATTAACACTCTATGTGTAATGTAAGCAATCCTTGTGACACGCAGTCACAAGCACCGCTGTTTTACCCCTAATGGCAACAACACATTCCATAGTCCCATGTTTCTTTCACTCAAGTCGGACATCAGGAGGATAACCCATTACCTAGCATAACACTCCCTCTTGGAGTTACAACTTACTACTTGGCCAAAGCAACAAACTATAATGGAGAACATGCGTGACTACTCAATAACCCAATATAAAAGAGATCAAAATATATTACTTCCACAATCTGAACATAATCTCATAATCCATCGGATCCCAGCAAACTTAACATAACAACATAGAAACTATAACATATATGCCTTGATCATGATAGGCATCTCAGAAGGACTAAACATTGAAGCACAAGATTGAAGAGAATACATCAACTAGCTTGATGCCATAAACCCTAGGTCCAAGGAGGAACTACTCACGAAGCATCTCGGAGGCAAGCATGGTGATGAAGGAGCCTCCATAGATCAATCCTCCCTCCGGCAGGGTGCCGAGATAGGAGCTTATGCTGATCCCGATCTCGGGATCGCGGTGGTGGTAGAACAGTGGCGTAAACAGAGAAAAGGATTCGTCGAGGGTTTTGGGAACAAGGGGTCAATATAGGCGAAAGAGGGGCACCGGGGGTGGCCCACCTGACTAGGCGGCCAGGCCCTGGCCGCACCAGGTGGCCGCCTGGCTAGGGGGTGGCTCCCCTTCAAGCTTCAGGAGTCTTCCAACAAATAAGAAATTCTGGATTTTTTTCTCGATTTTGCTGACAATATTGAGTTTTCACCTTTTTCTGCGATGCACGGACAAAAACAGACAGAAACTGGTAATGACACCGAAGTAGTGCTCCTCGTTCGTTACCCCAAGTGGAAGGTTAGGATGTAGTAGCAGCAAATTTCCCTTACACGAGGACTGTAAGGTTTATCGAACCGAGAGGACTCCGAGGATCAACAAGTAGGTGGTGAAGTGAGTGACACGCCGTTTACTCGATATCACTCGCTTAACCTGGAACATGACACAAAAGAAAATATCTTTTCTCCCAACGAGTCAGAGAGGTTGTCAATCTCTCCGGTCTTTTTGTTTACAAAGGATCAAACATAAGGAGGAAATAATGATGGTGATTGCAACAAAAAGGAAATAAAGCAGTAAAAGAGTCAAGGTGTAAAAACTGGTGGAAATATGGACCGGGGTTCCATGATGTTCACTAGTGATATCTCTCTCCCAAAAGACGATAAAATAGCTAAGCTGGGTGAACATATTATAACTGGACAATTGACAGAATTATAAATGCACCGCAATGCTAATTATGATACAAGAAAGTTAGAGGCTCAATTGTATGGGTAGTAGGCCAAGACAAGTAGACCGTTTATTCATCAGCATATGCTCACTAATCATCCACATTGAGATAAATATCCAGAACATCTCACTGGTATTAAGTTGCGAGCCCCACCCAAAGTCTAAACCCAAAGCAACAGACAACTGCATTTACAAACTATGCGTAAGGTAAACAATCCTTGCAACGTGGTTACACGCACCGTTGTTTTCTCCCTGGTGGCAACAACACATCCCCTAGTCTCATGTTTCTGTCACTGAGGCTAGACATTGGGGGGCATGAACCCATAATCAAGCATAACACTCCCTCTTGGAGTTACTATCTACTACTTGGCCAAAGCAATAAAAAACAACGAAGAACATGCAATAATTACTCAAGAACAAAATATGAAAGGACAACCAAATATATAACTTATCACGATCTGAACATAATCTCACAATCCATCGGATCCCAGCAAACACATCATAGAAACATCAGAAAGATTACATAGATGCCTTGATCATGTAGGGAAGCTCACAAGGGCTAAGAATTGAAGCACAAGATTGGAGAGAAGACATCACATACCTACTAGTCATGGACCCATGGTACAAGGGGGACTACTCACGACACATCCGGGAAGCGCTCATGGTGGTGGAGAAGCTTCCGGGCTGGGACAAGGTCTTCTGGCGATGCCGATCTTGGGATCGCGGTGGCGGTGGAACAGAGTTGAAATTCGCGATGAGGTGTCTCTTTTCAGGGTTTCTGTACCGAGGGGTAAATATAGGCTGAAGGGGGGAACCAGGGGAGGTGCCCTCCTCCCTAGAGGCCTCCTGGCGCGACCAGGGGTGGGGCTGCGCCCACTGGCCGCCCGGGATGCGGTGGCCCCCCTCCAGCTCTCCTTCAGGCCTTTAGAGTCTTCTGGAACACTGTTTTTTTATATATTTTATTGGAATTTTTTTGGGCACTACAAATATGGGTAAAAACCTGCAATTCACAGACATCAGCAGACAGAAACTGGCACTGGGTGCAATGAGTTAGTAGGTTAGTACAAATATGTGTAAAAAGGTATGAAAGTGTAGCAAAACACATAGCAATGTCACGCAAATAAGCATGGAACAAGCAGAAATTATAGATACGTTTGGGACGTATCAACATCCCCAAGCTTAATTCATGCTCGTCCTCGAGCAGGTAAATGATAACACAGATAATTTCTATGGTGACATTCTATCACACATATAAGAACTTCAAAGTAAAGCAAGTAAGATATGCAATTCAAGTTAGGACAATAACAAGCAAGAGTCTATATCGAGTATCGAAACTAGCAAAGTAAGAACATAAAGGTGCAAGAGCTCTCACTGTCCGTGACTAAAATGTCTCCAAATTGTGTTTGCGTGCAAGAAGTGGGAGGTGGGTTGAGAGTATAAAATACTATATAGTTTAATTGGGAACTCAATCTACTAAAACTTCACACTTGGTCTCCTTCGGTGACGAGGGGGTGACCCCACGACTCCTACATGTGAGACTACCTGGTGCGCATGAAGACAGAAGGCCCACCGGGAAGCTGCGACAAGCCCACAATTGGTCCAACCAGGCACCGACGTAGGAGTCCGCGACTAACATGGAAGGTGTAACTTGGCACACAAGGCAAGACTAGAACTAGGAAACCATCTACTGTAACCTAGCACGGACTCCTTGAGACCTGGCCTAATATATAAAGGCTGGGAGGGGAGACGTCGGGATCAACTCAATACGCATCTACTCATCCTAGCCTTGCGAGAACTCGCCTTGGCCTCCACTGTAATCGCCCCCTCACGCAATAATATCGAGAAGGAAGTGCTTCTCCTATTAGCCGACGAGTATCGTCCAACCTGTGCCTATCTCTATGACTAACCCAGGGTCCCTGACCATGGGATTTGCCAGGGTTGATCCCCGTCAATTGGCGCCGTCTGTGGGAACTTCGCAGGTTGGAATCGCGATCTCGGTGGCCTCATCATCGGCACTCGTTAAGACAGCGACTTCATCGGCACTCATCGACTCTACGATCCGGGCAGACTCCGATCTATTCGGATCCCTCGGTTTCATGGCTCACCTCCCGGCCTTGCAACCGGATTTCGCCGACCTGCGCACTGGAGTCAACCTGATTTTTGGAGCATATCAAATGTACATCAACCACTGGGGAGCCCTCCGTCTCACGGATCACGCTCGAGCACCCACGACGGCGGATCCTACATCAACAATCGAAGCAGCTCCCGCCCGCGTGACGACTCTGCGAGTCAGCCACGACCCCCATCCCGACTACTCGAGTGGTCCCTGGAAAAACCGCACCGCGTGCGGAAGCAAGACGACATTCAAGACGCTGTCCCAAGTATTCATGGCAGACATCCACGAGCCAACCACAGATGGCAAAAAACAAGATGACAACCCGAGCAGTAGCCGGGACAACCACTCGAATAGCAAATACAGTGATCCTGACAACACATGCCAGGTCACCGTCATTGCTTGGAGAACCAGGAACCATACCAAAGAAAATATACCAAAGAGCGGAGCATAGCAATCGCAGGAGCGACGAGCCAGAAAGCAGCAAGCATCAGACCCCAGGCATGGCGAAAGAGGACCATCACGTAGAAAAGATCTACCTGTCCAAGGAAGCAATCGCCAGAATAAGGGACGCAGTGAAACACGGCAAACTACTACCGGAGAATGCATCATGAGACGAGCTCAGAGCATACAACAAGCTGGCAAGTGACGCCACCAAGAGAGCAAGACAGCAACGCCTAGAATTAGAGAAGCAAGGAAAAGCTACCACCGACTCAAGAAATAACCGCAGGGCATCTCCTAGAAGCGACTCCTCCGACTACGCTTCCCCCATCCGAGCAAGATCCAGATTCAGCAATTTGAGACGCACAGACAAGAAGAAGGTGGCCCGCAAGCTAGAGGACGACTTCAAACTAGAGGAGGAGGACGACGAGGAAGAACAACTCATGCCAGCCGAAGCCCTTTTCACTGCCCAAGAGTACCTATCTCGTGCTCAGAAAAGCAAGAAAAGCAGCTTAGATCAAAACCCGACGATGGCACTGAAAATAATGAAAGACGCCATCTGAGCCCCCAAAAAGAGCAGGCGCAAGACGAGCCCCCTGCGAGCAGACCCCGGACAGGGACCCCAGTTCACCCGACGACGACAGCAGCAACGACTGGCGCAAAAACCCAAACAAAAACAAGAACCACGACAGCGACGACAACAGCAACAGACGCAACAGCAATCGGCGAGACGCACGCGACGACATAACACAAAGAAAAGTCAAGCGTGGAAGACGAAGGAGAGCAGCCCGCGAAGATTACTTGGATGAGCAAGCTTCCGACGAGAACGTAGAACCATGCTTCGCACTATGCTTCGCACGGTCCATACGGAAAACAAAGATGTCGAAAGGTTTCAAGCTAAACTCCACAACACACAAGTACGACGGGCTGGAAGAACCAGAAGCATGGCTCGACGACTACCTAACGGCCGTAAAATTTCAGCGCGGAACCAATGTCACATCAATGTAGTATATACAACTCATGCTCGAGAGCTCAGCAAGACACTGGCTGAAGAACCTACGACGAGGATCAATGGACTCCTGGAGGCAGTTCCGCAGTGCCTTCATTGAGAACTGCAAGTCCACCTACATACGACCGACATCACTCGAGGAGCTGAGAGCCTGCAAACAAGGATCCAGGGAATCCCTACGAGCATACATCCTGCGGTGGACCATACTCAAAAACTCAGCCGAGGACATATCAGACGAAAGCGCTATCGACGCATTCAGGAGGGGCTTGCAACGCATCGACTTCAAGGAGCAGCTCGGGCAGATGAAAGTCCGAACACTCGCACGACTACTCGAACAAGCCAACAACTGGGTAGATGGAGAAGACTCCGTGCAAAACGAATCAGAGATCCAGACAGCGCGCTCTGAACGTGACTACGACTACCACACCAGTGATAGAGGATTCGACAGAAGAAGAAAACGCCTGAGGCGCAACTTCTACGACGACAGAGGACCCGATATGGTCGTGGCCGGTTTCACGGACGATAGAGAAGGCAGGCATCGCGACGACAGGAGAATACATCACAGGGACAACAAAGAAGAAGAACCGCAAGTTCAAAAACGGGATTGGAGAACAAAGAAGCCACGGGACGACGCCAGAGCATATCGCTCGGCCAAAGAACAGCTCGACGGACCGTGCACAATACACGGGTTCAGAAACGAGCGTGGAGAGCTCAGATCAGGGCACACCCTCAGGAACTGCAGGCGATTCATCGAGCTCTCAGAAGAGAAAAGTCGACTACTACAACGGTAGCACAACCTCTCGCAAGCGTAGCAGTCGGAACCATCGCCCACAACGCACCACCAGCGCCTGCAATACCAACAAGGCAAGTAGCAGTAATCCAAGAACGAAGCACGACGCCCGAGGAAGAAAAATACCCAGAAGCGGACGGCCGGATCTACATGATAGAAGAAGGGAGACCATCAAACAGGCAGCAGAAGCAGGTCACCAGACAAGTTTTCCTCGCAGTCTCCTCGCACCCTGCCGTCCCAGAATACCTACGCGGGTCCGAGACTGAAATCACCTTCTCCCGATAAGACCACCCGCCAGCCATCCGGCGCCCAGGGCACGCCGCACTAGTACTCGAAGCAAGAATCGGAAACTATGACATGTCACGCGTCTTCATGGACGGCGGCAGCGGAATCAACATCATATTCACCAGAACCCTGGAAGAAATGCTCATCCAAAACTCAGCACTGAAAACTTCAGGTACAACGTTTCATGGAATCGTGCCAGGGAAAGTAGTATACCTCCTCGGAAAGATAAGCCTCGAGGTGGTTTTTGGCAGCACGAGCAACTTCCGTAAAGAAACATTGGATTTTGAGGTGGTCAACTGGAAATCACAATACCACGCCATCCTAGGGCGCCCGACCTTTGCGCGCTTCATGGCAGTGCCACACTACACCTACCTCAAGATGAAAATGCCAGGCACGTGAGGAGTGATCACAGTCAGCGGCAGCTTCGTCAGGTCCGACCGGTGCGACAAAGAGTTCCACAAAATATCAGAAACCTTCGGAGCACACCAAGCAAGCGGAGCTACATCATCATCAGAAGAGGCTCTACCATAGAAGCAAAAGGGAGCCACATCAGTCTACCGTTCTTAGGGCTACTAAGCCATCAATCAAAATAAAGGGGCTGCCTTCAAGCAGCAGCCCCCCCTCGTGTAAGAAAAAAGGGAAAATATTGAAAATATACTCCCAAAAATTATCTCTGCACATTGGCACTCGGGGGCTCGCCGAAACAGCCACCCCCCCGAGGCGTTCTTCGCAAACGCAACTTTAAAAATTGGCACTCGGGGGCTCGCCGAAGCAGCCACCCCCGAGGCGTTCTTCGCAAACACGACTCTAAAATTGGCACTCGGGGGCTCGCCGAAACAGCCACCCCCGAGGCGTTCTTCGCAAATGCGACTCTAAAAATTGACACTCGGGGGCTCGCCGAAGTAGCCACCCCCGAGGCGTTCTTCGCAAACGCGACTCTAAAAATTGGCACTCGGGGGCTCGCCGAAGCAGCCACACCCCGAGGCGTTCTTCGCAAACGCGACTATAAAATTGGCACTCGGGGGCTCGCCGAAACAGCCACCCCGAGGTGTTCTTCGCAAACGCGACTCTAAAAATTGGCACTCGGGGGCTCGCCGAAGCAGCCACCCCCCGAGGCGTTCTTCTCAAACGCGACTCTAAAAAATTGGCACTCGGGGGCTCGCCGAAGCAGCCACCCCCCGAGGCGTTCTTCGCAAACGCGACTCTAAAATTGGCACTCGGGGGCTCGCCGAAGCAGCCACCCCCCGAGGCGTTCTTCGCAAACGCGTCTCTAAAATTGGCACTTGGGGGCTCGCCGAAGCAGCCCCCCCCCGAGGCATTCTTCTTAAACGCGACTCTAAAAATTGGCACTCGGGGGCTCGCCGAAGCAGCCACCCCCCGAGGCGTTCTTCGCAAACGCGGCTCTAAAAATTAGCACTCGGGGGATCGCCGAAGCAGCCACCCCCCGAGGCGTTCTTCGCAAACGCGACTCTAAAAATTGGCACTCGGGGGCTTGCCGAAGTAGCCACCCCCCGAGGCATTTTTTCACAAACGCGATCCTAAAATAGCAAAAAGGGACCACTCGCCCAGCAACTCACCAGCCGACGAAACAATACGATATTGCACAAGATTGACTTACAACATAGGAGCAAAGAAAAATAGAACAACAACACACGCTGTCCAGCAAAGAACCAGCGGACAAGCAAATGGCTAATCCCCCGGCTCAGACTTCACCTTACACAGAGCACCTAACCGACGGTCATTATCCTCGACCAACCACTTCACAACTTCATTTGCAGTCTTATCTGCCATGGCATAATGGTCGTCCATCGGCTGAGCTCGACCACCTGGAGGACCTCGAGCTGCCAACATAATGTCCACCCCTGGACAATGACTATGAACAAAGGCAAAAGGACAACGAGCCCCTACATAAATCTGGTGATTAACTACACGCCGAAGATCCGCAGGATGGGAGAACACCCGACAAAGCTTCTCAAGGGAATAAGGGACATGATCCAAAGGATAAAACTCAGCAAAAATCCTGCCCAACACCCCGCAGCAGTATTCAAGAGTCCGCGGTACCCTCTCAACCCGCATCCGCAGAACAGCAAACACCCGAGCACGTGCCCTATCCATCCAGAAAGGCTTTTTCGCCTGCACGACTAGATCCTCCAGCCGCAACAGCTCATACTGCACGTCCTCCTCCTCCTCACGAGAGCGCCCAGCAAGCACTTCGCAATGAAGAACAGGGATCAACAACAAAGCATAAAGGAAAAGAACTCGCGCAGTAGAGCAGACGAAAAATAACAAACTCACCCCTCAGGAGATCAGACAGCTTCACCATCCAAGTCGCCAAACCATCGAAGACAGCCTTAGCACGTTCACGCTTTGAACGATGGACCGCAGCAACACCTTTCAGTCGAACGATCTCACGTTCGGCTTCTTTCAACCTCAAGCAAACGGACTCGTAAGCACCTTCGCGAGCATCCTCCTTCAGCAAATTCCAAGCCCGAGAAATGCCCGGGATGGCCTACCGCAAAGGGAAATAAGTCAAAGGAAACAAGACAACAAGCAGCACAAAAGCAAAACAGGCCCATAAACTAAATAAAAGATCCGCTGTCCCATCAGGAGGCACATTACAGCTGAAGTTTTTAAACAAAAACATGCTCGCACTACTCCTCGACTGCAGAATTGTTTGCCTCTACGACCAGTTGCAGCTGGCGGGCCAACCGAGTAGCTCGAGCACTCTGCTCATCCGTATAATTAGGCAAAGCATCTACCATGGAATCCTCAATGGGAAGACCATGGCCCAGAAGAACAACAATAGACGTGGCAAGCCCACTCACCACATTCTCACGAACCAAGCCCTCCAGCTAGTCACCATCGGGACCGAAGGCAGCAACAAGAGAATCAAGACCCTCAGGACGCTCCACCGCATCTGGGAGCATATGCTCATGGAGAAGCTTGAGGAGAGCGGAAGCCTGAGCACAAACATCCCCAACAGCTACAGCAGCACCCGAGACAGCATCTACAATGCCACGGAGAACACCTGAACCTGCAGCAGCAACCTCCACCGCCCCAATACCCGTAAAAGCTGGAAAAAGAAAAAAGGGTTTAAAATTACAACAACTTCAGAGACAAATAAACCCCAGCAAACGGACGACAAGAAGAATCAGCTAACCAGTGAGGGAGCTAGCCAAGTCCTTCAGGCACTCGCACTCAGCCTTCTCGGCCTGGAGAAACTGCTCTTCTACCCGCCGCAAACGCTCGAGCTCGCCATGATGCGCCTGCAGCTCTATCTCTTTGGACTCCAGAGAAGCCCGAAGCTCAGCAAGCTCTTTCCTGACAGCCTCCGCCTGCTTGTCAGCACCCTTCTTACAACCTACGTAGCAAAACATCAGTCAGACAAAATAAACCAGCCAAAGAAGCAAGAAGCAAGAACCATGATCTCACGTCTCATAGTGGTCAACCTCTCTTGGACCGAGTCATGAGCACGTCGCCACCGATCAGTTTCAGTCAGCACATGTTCGCACATCCGGAACAAGGGCTGCACCCAAGAAAATACATCAAGAGAAGAGCAAAGGAAAGAAGAAAATCAAAGACTACAACCAATCACAAATGATTGCTTGCAGCCTCGGGGGCTACTCCCATTGGGAGCACTGCCAATATATACAAGAACAACAAAAGGAAGACTAACGTCATAAACTAAAGCCACTCACAAGTGACTACTTGCAGCCTCGGGGGCTACTATGACAAAAGATCAGAAAGACAAAGAAAGCACACACCTGCTCAGCCATCCGATGAAAAAACTTCGCCTTATCTTTAGCAGAGAGATCACGCCTCTCCAAGAAGTGCTCTTCAGGAATCGCAGGTTTAACGTCCAGAGGAAAGTCCCCTTCAGGAGCTGCAACAGCCGCGGCAGACCCCCCAGATGGAGCAGTCGCAGAAGTTCCCTCTGCACCTGCAGTCAAAGGAGCCGTCCGAGCACTCGAAGCCGCAGGAGTGGCGGAACCAGCCGGCCGATCAGACGCTGCACCAGAATCAGTAGAAGGGGCAGCAGCAGCACCAGCACTCACAGAAGAAGCAGCCGGAGCGGTTGCAGTCCTGCAAAACGGACCATCTTTAGAACACAAGTCAACGAACGAAAACCAGAGAAGACAAAATGCATACTAACCCAGCAGGCGCAGCACCTGGTCGCAGCAATATTCCGAACCTGCATTTCTTTGAGGCAACGAGAGGAGGACACGGCACAACAGGCCGCACGACCGCTGGTATGTCATCACCGTCACCTGCCACATCGCAACCACTCGTAGGGCGAGTGCGTTTGACACGAAGAGGACTTGAATCCCCAGAATCATCCGCAACTGGCGGTAGGACACCCATAGACTCGACAGCAACAGCAGCCGAAGCGCCAGAACCACCGCCGTCACTCGTAGGCAGGGGATCAGCACCAACCTCACCAGGTTCATCGAGTATATCCGCATCCTCAGGCTGCGGCGGATTGTTCAACAAATTAACATGATCCTATAGATCAAACAAACATCAGCAGTCAACAGAAACGCGCCAAATAGCACAAAATAAGTCAAAGACAAGTACCTGAGGAAGAGGCAAGTCAGTAGAGTAAGGACGAACAAGACTCTCCCCAATGCTCGTGCACTTTATGACTTGTTGAACCCGGGCCAAAAGGTCGTCATCAGAAAACTCCTCGGGTGAACACCTGGTCGAGTCATCAGGCCCAGTGTATCGCCACATGGGACACACCCGATGCTGAAGCGGCTGCACACGTCTCTTGACAAACACGGAGATAAGCTGGCCGCCAGTCAATTCATCCTTCAAAGAAGTAATATTCTGCACAAACGGTTCCACGAGAGACGACTCGCGAGCAGACAAAGGATACGCCCATGAAGGTCGCTTAACCGCCCGCGCAGCAGGATCGAAAGGAGGCAGACCAAACTGCTGACCCTCAACGCACTGGTCCTTCAGATAAAACAACCTCCTCCGCCACGAAAAGACGGAGTCCAACTTCTCCAGATCGAAATAGGAAGATTTTTCCTTAATGGATATACCCACACCCCCAATGGCATATTCAGAATTTGTCCTCTTCACATTGAAGAGGCGCTTCCAGAGACCCCAATGGGGATAGATCCCCAAAAAACCCTCACAAAGCGTAATGAAACGGGCAATGTGCAGAATCCCATTGGGAGTCAAATCATGTAGTTGCAGCTGATACGCGCAAAGCAACCCCCAGAGGAAAGGATGAATGGGAAGCGGAAAACCACGAGGGAAGAAACTCTGAAAGCATACCCGCTCATCTGGACGGGGTGCAGGAACCTCCTCATCCCCAGGAATCCGGGCACGCTGTCGGCCACCAGCTCATCCAGATCCGCAGTACCAAAAGAAGAGCGCTCCCATCTGCCGATCATCCTCGCCGAATCCTGTGCAGCACTGCGAGGTTGCTTGGTCATGGATCTAAACCAGCAAATCACACGAAAAGGCAGACAGGAGGCGGAGAGCGAAGGAAGAAGAAGAAAGAGAAGGCTGCAGCTGGGTGAAAACCTAAACAAACTAGACTCCCCGGTATTTAACCAACAGCCAGAGCAAGCAAATCGCCACCGCTCGTCCTGGAGCCCAGCAGACGTGGCACAATCCCACGACAGTCGAGAAACATGGAAAACTCAACCGGCGCACTAACCATACCACCCACCACGCGCGAAAAACGAGGGCCATCATCACGCAGCGTGAAATTTTCGGGCCACAGACGTCAAGTCACTTCATTTTCACTTGACATGGCGACCAACCTGTCAGGAAGACCAGTAAATGCGCCTCAAACACGCATCTTCGGTCAGCATTCAGCTCTTCACAAGCTTTTCCATATTATTTCAAATAATCTTTTACTCCCATTGGGAGTACCTTTTTAAGTCCGGGTGCTACCTCACCCAGAAGGAAAAGATGTGCTCGAGTAATCACTCGCACCAAGAAGAAACAGCATACTCTCAGAGTTCGGGTGCTCCCTCACCCCAAAAGCAGAAAAGCATTCGAGTGAGCACTCACAAAAAAGACTCAGCAATTCAATAAACATGACTTACTCGCACACTCGACGACTTTCCGAGTGGGAGCTATCTTATTTTCCTCGCCTGAGTTCATCACAAGCTCCGCGAGTGACGACTAAAACAGCTCACTTGATTGTTTATTTCAAGTGGGTGCATTGCTAAATCAGGCTCCGTGCCTCAACAAAAAAAATTATGCCTGGGCTACGACACACTGTAACCATATGCCACGCAAGCTTAGCGTGTAGGTAACACCCCGCTGCAAAGAACGGCCGGGCCGGAACTTGCCGCAGAGCGATTTCACTCCCGACCTTTTCCATGCGCTCGCATGATAGAAAGAGCCGAGCGGACGCGCTCAGGCTATATGCTTAAACTGGCAGCAATTGATCTTATAAGACCTGCAGCGGCATGACTTTGCTTGACACCAGTGTTCCAAGTTCATGTCGAGGGACGTGGGATTGATTGGGCTGCTGTGGTATTTGTCACTAGCACAATTCAGCAAGGCTCGACCAGTCGACTCCTTGGGCCCTTTCAGCTTAGCAATCCCTCGAAACAGATATTGTCATGGCTCAAAACTGCCAGCGACCCGTGGCGATGCCGTGCTTACAAACAATAAAGGCGCAGATGAATTCGAGTCCCTGCGCGACTCTTCGAGTCCCCCAGGCACTCGGGGGCTACTGATGAGGGGGTGACCCTACGACTCCTACATGTGAGACTACCTGGTTCGCATGAAGACAGAAGGCCCACCGGGAAGCTGCGACAAGCCCACAATTGGCCCAACCAGGCACCGACGTAGGAGTCCGCGACTAACATGGAAGTTGCAACTTGGCGCACAAGGCAAGAATAGAACTAGGAAGCCATCTACTGTAACCTAGCACGGACTCCCCGAGACCTGGCCTAATATATCAAGGCTGGGAGGGGAGACGTCGGGATCAACTCAATACGCATCTACTCATCCTAGACTTGCGAGAACTCGCCTTGGCCTCCACTGTAATCGCCCCCTCACGCAATAATATCGAGCAGGAAGTGCTTCTCCTGTTAGCCGACGAGTATCGTCCAACCTGTGCCTATCTCTATGACTAACCCAGAGTCCCTGACCATGGGATTTGCCGGGGTTGATCCCCGTCATTCGAAATCTTATTTTGAGTCGTACCCAGACGACTAGTAAGGCACAAGTCAAACTGATCCTATCCCTTTCGACTTTTAGAACTCATGCAATGGATGAGCGCGAGAAAGATATGTTGGCACTTAGGATGGCAAAGAGAAAAATGGTGGATAAGGAAGACAAAAAGGTGTGAAAGGATCACATCAATGAGGACAATGATTGGCGAGAGAAAGCCAAATGATAGATATGATGTGAGGAGTAGGGATTGCCATGAAATGGATGCACATATGAGCTAAGGTAAGCTCTCCAATGGAACCAGTGGGGGTGCATCCTGTTGGATATGTGCCCTAGAGACAAATTAATAAAGATATTTGTCACATATTCGTTTTTTTTGTAATAGGTTTTATACTGTGCTATATCTGTATTACTTGGAAATACTAATACATGTGTAGTATAAAAGATAGGTCCGTAGTTTAACTCGGGTAAACTATCTCATTGGGCAATTGATTGATCAAGCTTTCCTGATCATGGCGACACTTAAGTCCATTGACAATGAGGTCATGTCATTAGGGGAATGATGTGATGGACATACACCCACCTAAAGTATTGCAATGTGATCTATTCACATAGTTCAGCGTTGCGATGACTTTGTAACGTATGGCTTAGTCCTTAGACCGTAATGATCATACGTAATTGTCATCTATCAGGACACTTTGATTTGTATCCCACCACCTGACTGAAATATGCTGGCTATAATGGTGCACTTTGGGTATTCTGAAATAGATGGTTGATGAGTATGTTAATAGATTAGAGCGGGATTTGTCAGTCCTTGTAGCAGGACAGGTACTCTGGGCCCACTCGGTGATATTGCATGAATAGCTTGCAAGCAGGTGACTAGGTCACGGGAGATGCAATAGGCACGGACGAGTAAACTTGTTTGTTGTGAACGAGATGTGAACACGGTATGTGGGATACCGACGATCAAACCTCGGACAAACAAAGTACCGCAGCACAAAGGGATTACGTCGTATCGTTAACGGTTTCCAAAAGCGATTGAAGTTCATTCGATGGAAGCGCAGGAGATGTCAAGGATTGTAACCAGGTCCAACTGACTAGTCATTGGTCAATGAGAAGAGTCTCGACCATGTATGTTGTTTCCCGGACCGTTAGGGTGTTACACTTAAGGGCAATTGATGCGTAGGACAGTTTCGGGATCAATCGATGAAGTAGGAGAAATCACCGGAATAGTTCCGGAGGAGGACGGAAGTTGTTCCGGACATTTTGAATGGTTCAAAATAAAGTTTAATTTGTTTTAATAATGTTTTATTATTTAATTATCTGAATTAAATATTTAAACATATTAAAATAATTTTTTTTTTGGAAAAAGGCTATATGGGCCTATGGGGCCCATTAGGGAGGAGGGTGTTTCCCCCCTTGGGCTTGGCGCCAAGGGTGGGGCCCATCCCCACCTAGGCCGGCGCACTCCCCCCCCCCTTGGGAGTTTAGTCCCACATGGGGGAGGGGAGGAGGATGGCACCCCCTTGGCCTATATAAGGAGGGGTACACCCCCTTTTTCCAACACACAATTATTTCCTCTCTCCGCCCTTCTCCTTCCTGGAAGTGGACTCCCCTTGTTTGTTGTCTGCACCTGGACTGGAGTTCTCCACCATAAGGCAGGCCGTCGCTCTGCTGGAGTCGGGATCCGAATCCGTCTTTTTTTCGCTGCTTGCCTGGTTCGAGTCCCGGGAGGAACATCGATTGTACCGTACGTGTATAATCTCTTCGAGGCACTACACCTGTGGTGCTACTTCATCGCTGGAGGTCAACCGGGAGTCATCCTCTCCGGTGGTCTACTACATGACAGGGAGGTCGTAGTTCCGAGTCTATGCCAGCCACGTTCGCAAGAACGTTTCCCTCTTTCGGTCTTCAAAGGTATGAGCACCGATTACCTCCGTTACTTTAGATCGCCATAACATAGATCTTGGGTTCGGGTACCGTAGGTATGAAAAATTTGTGTTTTCCGCCCCGTATCCCAACAGTGGTATCATGAGCTAGCTATGCGTAGATGTATTGTACGGGTAGAAGACATCTAGGATGTGGGCATCGAATCTTCATTCGTTACCCTCCCTCGTGTACTCATTTAGCGTTGCGACAATGTTTGATGAAGCGGCCCCCGACCGATCTTACGTGTTTACGCGAGATTGGTTCCAGGCTTGACATATGGCTTGTACCATATAAAGTGGCTAGGGGTGGCTGTCTCTCTACATTAGCGATGCGAAGATGTTTGCAACGGAGGGCCCCGACAGGGGTGTAATAGAGACGGATGGGAGATGGTGTTATGGCATGTTTTTCGCAGGATAGAAACGGTTCTCTCTCTCGAAACCCCTAGAAGCCACGTAAAACTTGCACAAGCTAAAGTAGAAAGGTGTTTGACTTTGCTTTGCATGAAGGGGGATCATAATTTGTATGATTTACAGTTTTACTTCCTATTTATGCTAGTATGCTAGATATGACGACGGTAGCACAAATAGGACCATCACTCACAATACCAACATTGTGTTCTCCCTTGGTGGGCACCGCCTGGAAGGTTCTCCCATATGGCCGACATTCCGTACATACCGGGTGTCACACATATTAAACGATTTTTGCATGAGGTTGGGTTCGGCAAGCCTGGCATATGCAGATATGGCCTTGCTGAATAGCTAACATCAAGGTTCGATTGGCAGGCTTGACGTATGTAGATGCGGGCCTGGAACACAGTAGATCGAAAGATCGAGCACGAGTCACATACCTGATGTGATTGTCTTAGAGGCCTACCTGGGTCACATACTGATGGCCGTGACGATCGGGGAAGGTATGGGGTCTGGGATTGTGTAATCACTTAGTTAAATTGAGAGGTGTTTATCTAAGTGGGAGCTTTTCTAGAATTTTGAAGATTAAATTGAAAAATCCACATTATGAACAAAAGTCTAAATATGTATCCTTGTGAATCAACTTTGTAGATGGCAGCACCACGCCCCTCGTTCAACTTAGGATCGTTCCTAGAGAAAGAAAAACTGAAAACTGATGGTCAAACTTCACGAACTGATTCCGCACCCTGAGGATTCTTCTCATTCCCCTCAAAATGGCATACGTACTAGAGGGCGCGTTAGGTGATGCACCAGCAGATGATGCCAGTCAGGATGAGAAGAATGTCTATCTCTCCAAGACTGATGATTACAACCTTTTCTAGAGTGGCATGCTCTACTCCATGGAGGCTGAGCTACAAAAACACTTTGAGAGGATGTGTGCATATGAGATTATCACCAACCTCAAGGAGGTATTTGCACCTCAAGCCAGGGCTGAATGGTATGAGGCTTCTGAAGCCTTCTTCTCAGCAAAGATGGACGATCACGGCAGCGTCAGTGAGCACGTGGTCAAGATATCTGGCTACGTTCAACTCTTGAATGCTCTGGAATGTCAGATTCCAGATGAACTTGTTGTTGATAGGGTGTTGCAGGCGCTTCCCCCTAGCTACAAAGGCTTTGTGCTGAACTACAACATGCAGGGGATGACCAAAACCCCTTCTGAGTTGTTCGCCATGTTGAAGAGTGCTGATGTTGAGATCAAGAAGGAGCACGCTGTCTTCATGGTCAAAAATACCACTGAGTTTAAGAAGTCAAGCAGGCGGGAGAAGGCTAAGAGAGGTGGCCCCAAAAGGGATGGCAAGTCAGTTGTCGTTCCTCCCAAGGCACCTAAGCCCAAACCCGGAGTTGAGTGCTTCTATTGCAAGGGTGAAGGTCACTGGAAACGCAACTGCCCCAAGTACCTAAAGGACAAGAAGGCTGGCAAGGTCGCCAAGAGAGACGAAGGTATATTTGATATACATATTGTTGATGTTTTCTTGACAAGCGCCGAGAACTCATCCTGGATACTTGATACATGATCTATTGCTCATATTTCTAATTCCGTTCAGGGACTAAGGAATAAGAGACGCTTGCTGAAAGATGAAGTGATGATGCGCGTGGGGAATGGCTGTCAAGTTGATGTGTTGGCGGTCGGCACGAAGCATCTTAGTCTCCCTTCGGGATTAGTTTTGGTTCTGAATAAATGCTACTATGTACCCGCATTGAGTGTGAAGATCGTTAGTGGCTCTTGCTTGAAGCGAGACCACTATTCTTTTAAGTCTGATACAATTTGTTGTTTGATTTATAAGGATGAAGTGTTTTATGTTCACGCGCCGGAGCAACGTGGTTTATTCGTACTTGATCTCGATGGTGACATGTGTCACATTAACAATATAGAGGCCAAAATATTAAAGAGTAGTGATGAAGAGCACATGATGATGTGGCATTGCCGACTTGTTCATATTGGTATAAAGCGCATGGAGAGGCTCCATATGGATGGACTTCTTGATTCATTGGATTTTGGATCCCTTGATACATGTGAACCATGCCTCATGGGCAAAATGACAAGGACTCCATTCAATGGGATAATGGAGCGTGCAGGTGACTTATTGGGGATCATACATACAGATGTATGTGGACCCATGAACGTCCCCACACGCAATGATCTTCGTTACTTCGTGACCTTTACTGATGACTTGAGTAGATATGGGTATATTTACTTGATGAAGCATAAGTCTGAAACCTTTGAAAGGTTCAAGGAATTTCAGAATGACGTCGATAATCAACTTAGAAAGAAAATCAAGCACCTTTGATCTGATCGAGGTGGGGGTATTTAAGTCACGAGTTTGGAAATCATCTGAAGTCTTGTGGCATAATACCATAGCTTACGCCGGCAGGCACACCTCAGAGAAACGGTGTGCTGAAAGACATAATCGAACCCTATTGGATAGCGTACGATCGATGATGTCTCATACTGATTTTCCTGTGTCATTCTGGGGGTATGCATTAGAAAATGCCGCTTATGTTCTTAATAGGGCACCATCCAAATCTGTAAAGACAACACCATTTGAAGAATGGCATGGCACGAAACCTAAGTTGTCTCACCTGAAGATTTGGGGTTGTGAGGCTTATGTTAGGAAACTTGTCGGGACCCGGGGTTTGCATATGTAATTCCGGTCACAATTCAATCATATGGAGAGCCGAGAGCCATACCCACTTGTCTAAGCAGACAAGGCCAAGTACAAGACACTCTCGGAAAGCTCGAACGTGAGGGGCATCCCATCCAGGCCGGATGATCAACTGAGATGGGTCCTCATCGCCCGCTCACAAGTCTAAATGATTATGGGTGGTGAAATCCCATACTCATAGACAAGTCGCCTCAACCATATTATCGCTTGAATCATAAAACTTACATAAATAGACTCCAGCCCGATCTCTTAGTCGGGGTCTCGGGCGGGCTCGATCATACAACGAAGTGTGCCGCGTGACGGAGTCACGTGCAATCGCATCGCGATGCCCCAAACTGCGCACATCTCAGGGCCACTTGGTGTAAGAAAGACCGCCGGCGAGAGCACAACTAAGGTATCGAACCCCACACTAAGACATGCACGTTATAATCATACACACATCATACATGTCTAGTGTAAACAGCAGGTAACACAACATGAACTCTACAAACTCATAGCTTTATTGCATCTGCTATACAGAGCAGATATAGTAGTGTTACAAGCAGATATCACATAACTGTGACCCAACATTACATCATACAACAACGGAAGCAAATTATGTCTTAGTAAAGACAAGGTTAACAAATGGCTTAAGAAGCCTTTAAGAAAACACAACGACCCTCTAGAGGGACCAGGCTGCTGTCTGGGACTACATTACTTCGTCGGTGTCGAGCTTGAGGGGGAGGCCACCATGAGGTTCAGTGGTCTCGTCTCTAAAACATAGAATAAGCAAAGGTGAGTACAAAGTTGTACCAGCAAGACTTACGTCAGAACTATACTACTCATGCTCAGGTATCAAGGTAAAGGCAAGTGGGGTTGTAATTCAGAAAGCTTTGACTTGGCTATCCTGTACTACGACTACATATAATTGAGATGAGAGGCGCACACGAGTCCATCTAATCTTGATCACCACATCAATACACCACCATGGATTCTTCCTCGACTTCCCCACGAGGAAGCAACCCAAAGCACTCACACTTATCTTGCGATTTTTAGAGTATCCATTTGAGTTGTCTAATAATCAAGTAAAGATCTCCAAGTAGTCCATAACCGCGGACACGTCTATTCGAATAGTTCATTAACCCTGTAGGGGTGTACTTCTTCACATACGTAGCTACCACTTATCGCCTAGAAATCGTCACCTTCAAGCGGTGTCGGCGAGGATAGTACCACGACACTTACCTCACGGCTCCAACTCTAGTCCAGGGAATCGCCTATCTGAGTATGTACCCCAATCGGGAATCCGGCCGGGGTTTCCATTCAGGACCTCGACGGATGGTGCTGCGCTTGCCTAAAACCGTGCTACGTTATGAAAACAAATAGAAGAACAATTAACCCATGCGAATCCTGGACCATAGTCGGGGTGATTTATTAGGTCGAGAGGGGTCAATGAGCCCAACATGTAGTAGTAATCTGTGTCTTGGATCACAACACAAGAACTCGGGGCCTAGGGCAGCGTAAATGAGACAACCCACTATGTACTCCTACACAGCCTCTCATTGTTCACTTATATTAGGGTGACTTCATCAACACGTTACCACATTGTTGCATGTGTTCACTACCATCACCCCAGATGGAACAACTTCATTGCAAACAACTCTAGCATGGCATAGCATAACATGGATGAAGGGACACATGATGAACTCAAACAATCTTGTATCTGCTTGGTTGAGGTTTGCTTAATACTGTGGCAGCAATGATAGGTCATGCAAAGGATGGGGTCAACTAGCGGTAGAACGGTAACATGTAAATCCCCTAATCATGCATAAGAAAACAAGAGGGGCACTGGGTTTTTATCGATATTATTAAAGGGGGTTTGCTTGCCTTATTTTCGAGACTCGGGGGTGCCACTCTTCGGAGAAAACAAGAACTACGTCCGGCGATGGATCTATCGAGAAGAAACAAACACCAAGACAACAAAGTATAAACATCACATTGCAATGCACATTCAAGAAATGAAACATGGCATGGTACTGATGTGATCTATGTTCAATTTGCAACAAGTTAAATGAAGTTGATTTGAATAAGAAATTCAAATTCAAACTCCAAATGTTGTTCAAATTATCCCAAGTTGCATTTGCTAATGTTTGGATATGGTAAACCATGTTGTCATGTGTATGATATGCCTCTGATGTTCATGTGATAAGGTTGGCATTGCACAGATTTAATTTGAAATGATTTAAACATTTATTTTGAATTATTCCAAATAACCCAAATAGCTAAATGCTACTGGTCCATCATCATAGATGTGTTTTTCATCTATGAAAATATGATATTTGGAATCCTTGCATTTTTCTGATGATTTTTCATATATAACACTTTTGATTTGGAGTTATGGTTTAAAAGTTATTGAATTTCAAAGATTTCATAGTTTTCTGGAAATTCCTGGAATTAAATTAAACAGAGAAAAGAGTTATTGCATCATGCTGATGTGTCGGGACCCGGGGTTAGCGTATGCAAGCCTCGCTACAACACAATCATATGGAGAGCCGAGAACCGTACCCACTTGTCTAAGCAGACAAGGCCAAGCACAGAACATACTCGGAAAGCATCGAACGTGAGGGGCATCCCATTCAGGCCGGATGATCCACTGAGATGGGTCCTCATCGTCCGCACACAAGTCTAATTGATATGGGTGGTGAACTCCCATACTCATAGACAAGTCACCTCAACCATACTATCGATTGTATTATAACCCTTACATAGACTTACTCCAGCCCGATCACTTAGTCGGGGTCTAGGGCGGGCTCGATCATACATCAAAGTGTGCACGAGACAGAGTCTCGAACAATCGAATCGCGATGCCCCAAGCTGCGCACATCTAAGGGCCACTTGGTGCATAAAAGACCTCCAGCCAGATCACAACTAAGGTCTCGAAAACCCATGCAAAGACATGCATGTTATAGACATACACGCAACACACATGTCTAGTATGAACAGCAGGTATCATTGCAATTCTCTATAAAGTATACAACTTTATTAATAACTCTTACAGAGTGCACACAGAGATCACAAGCATGTGATCCAACATTACAATAGACAAGCGGAAGAAAAGTAGGTCTGAGTACAGACAAGTTTAACAAATGGCTTAGAGAAGCCTTATCAAAAAAACAAGCCCTCCACGAGGGAACCAGTCGACTGACTGGGATTACACTAGCTTGGTCTTGGTCTGAGTCTTCATTCTTCGAGCTTCGGTTAGAAGTCACCATCGGGGTCGGTGGGTTCATGTAAAACATAGATTAAGCAAACGTGAGTACAAAATCGTACTCAGCAAGACTTACATAGGAACTATACTACTCATGCACATGTATCAAGGTAAAGGGAGGTGGGGTTTCACTTGCAGAAGTGCCAGCTTTGACTTGGCTAGTCCTGAACTACGAGTACCAGACTTGAGGTAAGAAGCGTACACGAGTCCACTACATCTCTTCAACCAATTACACCACTATGGTTACTTCCTCGACTTCCCCACGAGAAGCACACCATAGCACTCACACTTATCTTGGTGTATTTTAGGAGTATCCGGTTCAAGTTATCTAATAATCGAGCACAGCTCTCCAAGTAGTCCCTTACCGCAGACGCGGCTATTCGAATAGTTTATTAACCCTGCAGGGGTGTACTGCTACACACATGAAACTATCAGTTACCGCCTTTGTACTCGACACCGTTCAAGAGGTGCCGGCGAGGATAATTCCCACAACTTTTACCTCACAGCCAACTCAATTTCAATGGAGACGCCTATCTGGGCTGGAATCCACATCGTGAACCCGGCCGGTTTACCGATGTGGTCCCAGAAGATGTGTGCAGGGTCCCAAGCCGGTCTGAATAGCCGTTCTTCCACTTCGCAGACCGTGCCACAGACCTACCAGAACTCCGAACTAATGCGACTCATTGAACTGAGAAGGGGTGAGTTAGTAGGTTGAGCGGGGGTCCATGTGCCCAACATGTGGTAGTACTCTTCGTCTTGGATCACCACACAAGAACTCGGGCTTAGGGCGGTGTTCAACGAGACAACCCACTGTGTACTCCTACACAACCTCTCATCGTTCACCTTGTATTAGGGTAGATTCACCAACACATTTCACTTTCATCAACACCATGTTTATCATCATCCCAACTCACATCAAAAACAACCTCATTGTACCACTAAGCATGCAATAAGCAGTAACAGTTGCAGTGGCCACATGATATCAACCAACTCCTACATCTGCTAGGATTGTGGTTTGCTTACTACTGTGACAAGATGATAGGTCATGCAAAGGATATGGGTTCAACTATGCGGTAGAAACGTTATCATGGTGATCATCCTAAACAATGCATAAGCGAGACATGAGAGGGAAGTGGGATTTTATCGACATGATCAATGGGGGTTTTCTTGCCTTGCTGACGAGGTTCAGTCACGGGGTCTTCAACGAAGGGGGTGATCTTGGATTCTGGCTCCACTTCTACCAGCAACATGACAATCATAGGATCAACATAATGTACAATGCACAATCACATGAATAAGATTGTAATGGTGATGTTCAAGGTACTGATGTGTTGAGCATTCCATTTAAAAGGAGTATATTGCATTTGAAATGCAAATTCAAACTCCATTTGATTTATCGATGAATTTTAAATGCATTTGAATGCATGAAAGTTCATTTGGAAATGTTGATCATGAAGTGATGTGGTATAGTTGAAGTAATGTCTCTGATGTGTGGATGAATCCATTGGAATTAAGGGTGTTGCAAAATCATTTGCAAAATCACTCCAAATTTGAATTTGAAAAGGATCCATATGCATGTTTGCTACTGTTCACCCATTTTAAAATGGTCAAACATGAAAACAATTTGCATATTCATCATCCTTGTATTTTTGTGATAATTTTAGACATATTATTTGTCCAATTTGGAGTTAATATGAAGTACTTATTGAATTTCCAAGTTTAAAGCCTTTTCTGGAATTTTCTGGATTTCTTTTAATCTGTAAAAGGGTTTATTGCGTCATCACTGCATCAGCATGACATCAGGGGCTTGATTCTGGTCAAACTGACCTGTGGGGTCACCCTGTCAGCCTCTCTGGGATAAATCCCTGTTAATTAAATTAACAGAGAGATTAGAGGGGGCCCTGGGTGCACCTGTAAGTGACTCTGGGGGTGGTTAATTAGTGTTAAGAGCCCACCCACGTCACCTCGCCGGAGGCTCAACGCCGGCGACCACCCAGCACGGCGGAGCTCCTCGGGACGGCGGTGCGGGGCATGATTTGCAGCGCCAGAGGCACTGGAGTGCAGCCCGTGCACTCGCGCTTCACGTGGAAGCCACGACGCGGCCAGGGGGCGACGGAGGCGACGGCGGAGACCTTGCCGGCGGCAACCGAAGCACGGCGGCAACGTGGATGGTGCTACGATGCAAAGCAGGGGGCAAGAGGTAGGGCGCTGCGCTCCTGGTGGCTCCGGGAACTCAATGGACACCACCACGAGGGAAAAGGGTCACAAGAGCGACCTCACCGTCGGCCATGGCGGCGACGGAGCTCGGCTCCCATGGTGGCGCAGGACACATGGCGAGAGGGGGCTAGCTAGGTGAGTGGAAAAGCTCACCGAGATGCGGGGAGCGCGGTGGTGCAAAGGTTGGAGGCGGGGAGGGCTCAACGGCGATGGAATTCGGCGAGGATCTTCACGGTGGTCGGCGGCGACTTGGTGACGATGGCGGAGTCTCCAGGGCTCCCAGGCTCGATTCACTGCACGGGGAGACGAAGACGACGGCTGCGGTTCCTCTGGACAGCTCGAGGCGTCGCGGGGAGCACGGTGGCCACGCGGGTGCAGCGGCCGCTCCGGCGCAAGCTTCGGGTGCTCGTCGTCGGCGTCGAAAACGGGCGAGAGAGAGGGAGGAGGAACTGCGCTCGTGGGGGAGAAGGTGCAGGGGACGTCCAGAAGCCTCCAGGTGCGAAGAGGTGGCGGCAGGGAGCTGCTGCGTGGCTTCTGCTCGTCGGCGGCGTCGGTGGAGTGCTGCATGCATTCCACCGAGCAACTTGTGGGCGCGGGGAGGAATAGACAAACGGGGTGGCTGGGCTGGGCCGGCTAGATGGGCCTGGGGGATAAGTTGGGCCGAATGGCCAGGTAAGTCCTTTTCCCTTTTCTGTTTCTGTTTTCTTTCTGTCTTTTTGTTTTGCTGTGCTCAATAAATAGCTAGGCATTTTATTAAATACTGAAACTTTTTATGTGGCATCACAATATACTAGGTTAGCCACTTGTAAAGTTTGAACATTTTTAAAATTCAAATAATTTGAATCTTAACTCAAATAGGGGGTTTTGATTAATTCCAAGGCACTGTTCGAATATTTGGAAAATCCATGAGTATGGGGTGGGTCCCACATCACTTGATATGTGATCACACTCATTTATAAGACTTTTCAAAAATCTAACATGAATTTTTGGAGAAGATTTTTATCTGGCTTTTTGAATTAATTTCTCAGGGCTTTTCTTTTCCTCATTTTTGAATTTCTTTTTGAATTTTTCACATGATGCAAAGGGACTTGCTAATCCTAGCACATACCTAACTTGGGGTTGTGACAACTCGCCCCCACTCAAAAGAATCTCGTCCCGAGATTCAGAAGTCTGCGGGAGGAAGGAGGGGTACTCGGCACTGAGACGGTCTTCTCTTTCCCACGTGGCTTCTTTCTCTAAGTGATGAGACCACTGAACTTTCAGAAACTTGATCTTCTTTCGGCGAGTGACACGCTCTGCTGAATCAAGAATACGAACAGGGTACTCTCGATAAGAAAGGTCATCTTGGAGATCAAGCATTTCGTGCTCGACTTCGCGGATGGGGTCCTTGAAGCAACGCCTGAGTTGTGACACATGGAATACATCCTGTACTCGGGAAAGGTGCGGGGGTAGTTCAAGTTGGTAGGGAACTTCTCCATGTTTAGCAAGAATGCGGAAAGGTCCGATGTAACGTGGGGACAACTTGCATTTGATACCAAATCTTTGGGTTCCCTTCAGAGGAGTAACCCGAAGGTAAGCCTTCTCATCCAGATTGTAGCTTTCTTGCCTATGATGACGATCATAGTAGCTTTTCTGACGAGACTGGGCTGCTTTCAATTGATCACGAACAATGCGAACTTGCTCTTCTGCTTCCTTGATCATGTCCGATCCAAAGAATTGTCTTTCACCGGTTTCTGACCAGTTTATTGGTGTTCGACATCAACGTCCATAAAGGAGTTCAAAAGGAGCCATGTTCAGACTAGATTGGAAACTATTGTTATAAGAAAATTCGGCAAATGGAAGAGACTTCTCCCAATTCTTTCCGAATGAGATAACACAAGCTCTGAGCATGTCTTCCAAGATTTGATTAACCCTTTCGACTTGACCGCTAGACTGAGGATGAAAAGATGTACTAAAGGAGAGATGAGTTCCCATAGCACTCTGAAAGCTTCCCCAAAATCTAGAGGTGAAAAGGCTACCACGATCAGAATTGATTTCCAAAGGAACACCGTGAAGAGACACAATTCTAGAGACATACAAGTCCGCTAACTGGCTAGCAGTTATAGACTCGCGAACTGGAAGGAAGTGAGCAACTTTGGAAAGTCGGTCAATGACCACGAAGCTGGCATTGTTTCCTTTCTGGGTTTTTGGAAAGCCGGTGATGAAGTCCATACCGACTTTGTCCCATTTCCACTCTGGAATAGGCAAAGGTTGAAGAGTGCCAGCAGGTCTTTGGTGTTCGGCCTTAATGCGACGACAAACATCACATTCGGCAATGAACTTAGTAATTTCTCTCTTCATCCTAGTCCACCAAAATCTCTGGCGTAGGTCTCGGTACATCTTTGTGCTACCAGGATGAATTGAGAGGGGAGTGTCATGAGCTTCTTTGAGGATTAGCCTCCTAAGATTGTGTTTTCGTGGTACAACCAATCGAGTGCCAAAGAAAACAACACCTTGATCATTTATGGAGAAACATTTAGCAACTCCGCTAGCAATGTTCTTCTTGATCTTTCGAATACCACTATCACGTTTCTGGGATGCTATGATTTTATCCTCAAGGGTTGGTTTCGCCACCAAGGTAGAAATATAGCCATGAGGAACAATCTCGAGATTGAGTTTTTGAAATTCCTTATGAAGAAGTAGTTGATACTGTTGTAACATGAGGTTGTTACAATACGACTTACGAATTAGTGCATCAGCCATGACATTGGCTTTGCCTGGGGTGTAAGAAATTCCTAAGTCATAATCTTTTATCAACTCAATCCAGCGTCTTTGCCTGAGATTAAGATCTGGCTGGGTTAAAATGTATTTGAGGCTTTGGTGGTCGGAATAGATCTCACAACGATTACCAAGGAGGTAATGTCGCCAAGTTGTTAGGGCATGAACTACGGCAGCGAGTTCAAGGTCATGGGTAGGATAGTTCTCTTCATGTGGCCGCAACTGGCGTGAAGCATAAGCTACCACATGTCTATCTTGTATAATTATGCATCCTAACCCTTGCCGTGAGGCGTCACAATAGATCTCGAAATCCTTTTTGGTGTCTTGAGGTGCAAGTACGGGTGCAGAAGTCAATCTTCTTTTTAGCTCTTGAAAGCTTTCCTCGCACTTGGAAGTCCATTGGAATTTCTTATCTTTCTTGAGGAGTTCAGTTAGAGGCTTTGCAACTTTAGAAAAGTTCTCGACAAAGCGACGGCAATAGCTGGCTAGGCCAAGAAAACTCCTAACTTGCTTAACCGATTCAGGTGGAGTCCAGTCAAGGACGGCCTGAACTCTCTCGGGATTCACAGCAATGCCTTTTGCAGAAATCACGTGGCCTAAGTAGGTCACTTCTAGTAGCCAAAATTCACACTTGGAGAATTTAGCATACAGGCGATGCTCTCTAAGTTTCATCAATACCAGCCTTAGGTGTTCGACATGTTCTTCTTCGTTCTTCGAGTATATAAGGATGTCATCGAGGTAAACCACGACGAACTGGTCCAAATTCTCCATGAAGATCGAGTTCATCATGCGTGAAAAAGTGGCGGGGGCATTGGTTAAACCAAAGGACATGAGGGTGTACTCGTAAAGACCATAACGAGTAGTAAAAGCCGTTTTTGGAATGTCCTCGTTTCGGATTTTGATTTGATGATAACCTAATCTCAAATCCATCTTGGAGAAGACAGAGGATCCTGCAAGTTGATCATAAAGATCATTGATCCTGGGAAGTGGGTACTTGTTCTTTATCGTCGCTAGATTTAGCGGGCGATAGTCTACGCACATCCTTTCTGTTCCATCTTTCTTCGTTACGAACAGAACGGGGCAACCCCATGGCGATGAGCTAGGGCGGATGAAGCCTTTTTCCAACAAAGCTTCCAGTTGGGTTTTAAGCTCAGCTAACTCACGTGGGGCCATTTTGTATGGGCCTCTGGAAATTGGTGCGGTTCCTGGGGCAAGATCTACAATGAACTCTACACATATGTCGGGTGGCTTGGTTTAAGGGGTTGGATCTTTGGATAGCTTCCTAGAGGATGACCATGGTTTACTAGGGCTACAACAGATATGTCAGAGTAACAAATTACCCCAACACAATGGTTAGTGTGGTTCTTCTGGCTAGAAGACAACTAAAGTGGGAGCAAGAGCTGCAATTGAATCACTATAGGTTTCTAGAGCAAAACCTACATCAAACACTATGGAACTGTCGGGAATGCCACCTAGAAGAACTCCTCGAAGGACATCCGAAATAGAGGGAAAGATTTTGCAAACGCATCAGATTATGAAGAAACCTGGAATGACTCGGACAACATAACGGCTGTAATTGCAAGAAAACAATTTTCTTTCAATGTAGATACAACACTTACATAATACGATGTAAGAAATCAGCATTACAACAATGCTAGGAAAACCGTACACAACTTTCCTACGGCTATAAGGAAGCAAACAACGAGATGTTCTAATCAGACAGAGGTGAGCCTAGTCCTATCTTCCCGTAGAATAAGATGAGGGTGACTCAGAAATCAGAACGATGAGGGTAAGGAGAAAAAGAAGCCTTACGTTGTTCCCTTATATACCCAGAGTAACTATATAATATAGAAGGCTAGACTCGACTTCGGCCAAGGCTGATAATCCTATAGTCAGTCCTGCTCTGATAACAAGTCTGTCGGGACCCGGGGTTAGCGTATGCAAGCCTCGCTACAACACAATCATATGGAGAGCCGAGAACCGTACCCACTTGTCTAAGCAGACAAGGCCAAGGACAGAACGTTCTCGGAAAGCATCGAACGTGAGGGGCATCCCATTCAGGCCGGATGATCCACTGGGATGGGTCCTCATTGTCCGCACACAAGTCTAATTGATATGGGTGGTGAACTCCCATACTCATAGACAAGTCGCCTCAACCATACTATCGATTGTATTATAACCCTTAGATAGACTGACTCCAGCCCGATCACTTAGTCAGGGTCTAGGACGGGCTCGATCATACATCAAAGTGTGCACGAGACAGAGTCTCGAACAATCGCATCGCGATGCCCCAAGCTGCGCACATCTAAGGGACACTTGGTGTATAAAAGACCGCCAGCCAGATCACAACTAAGGTCTCGAAAACCAATACAAAGACATGCATGTTATAAACATACACGCAGCACACATGTCTAGTATGAACAGCAAGTATCATTACAATTCTCTATAAAGTATACAACTTTATTAATAACTCTTACAGAGTGCACACAGAGATCACAAGCATGTGATCCAACATTACAACAGACAAGCGGAAGAAAAGTAGGTCTGAGTACAGACAAGTTTAACAAATGGCTTAGAGAAGCCTTATCAAAAAAACAAGCCCTCCACGAGGGAACCAGTCGTCTGACTGGGATTACACTAGCTTGGTCTTGGTCTGAGTCTTCATTCTTCGAGCTTCGGTTAGAAGTCACCATCGGGGTCGGTGGGTTCATCTAAAACATAGATTAAGCAAACGTGAGTACAAAATCGTACTCAGCAAGACTTACATAGGAACTATACTACTCATGCACATGTATCAAGGTAAAGGGAGGTGGGGTTTCACTTGCAGAAGTGCCAGCTTTGACTTGGCTAGTCCTGAACTACGAGTACCAGACTTGAGGTAAGAAGCGTACACGAGTCCACTACATCTCTTCAACCAATTACACCACTATGGTTACTTCCTCGACTTCCCCACGAGAAGCACACCATAGCACTCACACTTATCTTGGTGTATTTTAGGAGTATCCGGTTCAAGTTATCTAATAATCGAGCACAGCTCTCCAAGTAGTCCCTTACCGCGGACGCGGCTATTCGAATAGTTTATTAACCCTGCAGGGGTGTACTGCTACACACATGAAACTATCAGTTACCGCCTTTGTACTCGACACTGTTCAAGAGGTGCCGGCGAGGATAATTCCCACAACTTTTACCTCACAGCCAACTCAATTTCAATGGAGACGCCTATCTGGGCTGGAATCCACATCGTGAACCTGGCCGGTTTACCGATGTGGTCCCGGAAGATGTGTGCAGGGTCCCAAGCCGGTCTGAATAGCCATTCTTCCACTTCGCAGACCGTGCCACAGACCTACCAGAACTCTGAACTAATGCGACTCATTGAACTGAGAAGGGGTGAGTTAGTAGGTTGAGTGGGGGTCCATGTGCCCAACATGTGGTAGTACTCTTCGTCTTGGATCACCACACAAGAACTCGGGCTTAGGGCGGTGTTCAACGAGACAACCCACTGTGTACTCCTACACAACCTCTCATCGTTCACCTTGTATTAGGGTAGATTCACCAACACATTTCACTTTCATCAACACCATGTTTATCATCATCCCAACTCACATCAAAAGCAACCTCATTGTACCACTAAGCATGCAATAAGCAGTAACAGTTGCAGTGGCCACATGATATCAACCAACTCCTACATCTGCTAGGATTGTGGTTTGCTTACTACTGTGACAAGATGATAGGTCATGCAAAGGATATGGGTTCAACTATGCGGTAGAAACGTTATCATGGTGATCATCCTAAACAATGCATAAGCGAGACATGAGAGGGAAGTGGGATTTTATCGACATGATCAATGGGGGTTTTCTTGCCTTGCTGACGAGGTTCAGTCACGGGGTCTTCAACGAAGGGGGTGATCTTGGATTCTGGCTCCACTTCTACCAGCAACATGACAATCATAGGATCAACATAATGTACAATGCACAATCACATGAATAAGATTGTAATGGTGATGTTCAAGGTACTGATGTGTTGAGCATTCCATTTAAAAGGAGTATATTGCATTTGAAATGCAAATTCAAACTCCATTTGATTTATCGATGAATTTTAAATGCATTTGAATGCACGAAAGTTCATTTGGAAATGTTGATCATGAAGTGATGTGGTATAGTTGAAGTAATGTCTCTGATGTGTGGATGAATCCATTGGAATTAAGGGTGTTGCAAAATCATTTGCAAAATCACTCCAAATTTGAATTTGAAAAGGATCCATATGCATGTTTGCTACTGTTCACCCATTTTAAAATGGTCAAACATGAAAACAATTTGCATATTCATAATCCTTGTATTTTTGTGATAATTTTAGACATATTATTTGTCCAATTTGGAGTTAATATGAATTAGTTATTGAATTTCCAAGTTTAAAGCCTTTTCTGGAATTTTCTGGATTTCTTTTAATCTGTAAAAGTGTTTATTGCGTCATCACTGCATCAGCATGACATCACGGGCTTGATTCTGGTCAAACTGACCTGTGGGGTCACCCTGTCAGCCTCTCTGGGATAAATCCCTGTTAATTAAATTAACAGAGAGATTAGAGGGGGCCCTGGGCGCACCTGTAAGTGACTCTGGGGGTGGTTAATTAGTGTTAAGCGCCCACCCACGCCACCTCGCCGGCGGCTCAACGCCGGCGACCACCCAGCACGGCGGAGCTCCTCGGGACGGCGGTGCGGGGCATGATTTGCAGCGCCAGAGGCACTGGAGTGCAGCCCGTGCACTCGCGCTTCACGTGGAAGCCACGGCGCGGCCAGGGGGTGACGGAGGCGACGACGCGGACCTTGCCGGCGGCAACCGAAGCACGGCGGCAACGTGGATGGTGCTACGGTGAAAAGCAGGGGGCAAGAGGTAGGGCGCTGCGCTCCTGGTGGCTCCGGGAACTCAATGGACACCACCACGAGGGAAAAGGGTCACAGGAGCGACCTCACCGTCGGCCATGGCGGCGACGGAGCTCGGCTTCCATGGTGGCGCAGGACACAGGGCGAGAGGGGGCTAGCTAGGTGAGGGGAAAAGCTCACCGAGATGCGGGGAGCGCGGTGGTGCAAAGGTTGGAGGCGGGGAGGGCTCAACGGCGACGGAATTCGGCGAGGATCTTCACGGTGGCCGGCGGCGACTTGGTGACGATGGCGGAGTCTCCAGGGCTCCCAGGCTCGATTCACTGCACGGGGAGACGAAGACGACGGCTGCGGTTCCTCTGGACAGCTCGAGGCGTCGCGGGGAGCACGGTGGCCACGCAGGTGCAGCGGCCGCTCCGGCGCAAGGTTCGGGTGGTCGTCAGCGGCGTCGAAAACGGGCGAGAGAGAGGGCGGAGGAACTGCGCTCGTGGGGGAGAAGGTGCGGGGGACGTCCAGAAGCCTCCAGGAGCGAAGAGGTGGCGGCAGGGAGCTGCTGCGTGGCTGCTGCTCGTCGGCGGCGTCGGTGGAGTGCTGCATGCATTCCACCGAGCAGCTTCTGGGCGCGGGGAGGAAGAGACAAACGGGGTGGCTGGGCTGGGCCGGCTAGATGGGCCTGGGGGATAAGTTGGGCGAATGGCCAGGTAAGTCCTTTTCCCTTTTCTGTTTCTGTTTTCTTTCTGTCTTTTTGTTTTGCTGTGCTAAATAAATAGCTAGGCATTTTATTAAATGCTGGAACTTTTTATGTGGCATCACAATATACTAGGTTAGCCACTTGTATAGTTTGAACATTTTTAAAATTCAAATAATTTGAATCTTAACTCAAATAGGGGTTTTTGATTAATTCCAAGGCATTGTTTGAATATTTGAAAAATCCATGAGTATGGGGTGGGTCCCACATCACTTGATATGTGATCACAGTCATTTATAAGACTTTTCAAAAATCTAACATGAATTTTTGGAGAAGATTTTTATCTGGCCTTTTGAATTAATTTCTCAGGGCTTTTCTTTTCCCCACTTTTGAATTTCTTTTTGAATTTTTCACATGATGCAAAGGGACTTGCTAATCCTAGCACATACCTAACTTGGGGTTGTGACATGATGCAATGCTGGCGTCATCAGGGGGCTGACCAGTGGGGCCAGGGTGTCAGTGGCACAGTGTTACTTCTCTGTTAGTTTAATTTAATTTGGGTCATTAGGGGGGCCAGGGCCCACTTTTCATTGACCCATGGGGTCAAATGACCAGGGATTAGCCCTAATTAGGTGGCCACGTCGGCCTCACCGGCGGCTCAACGCCGGTGTCCACTGGACACGGCGGAGCTCGGTCGGGACGACGGCGCAGGCTACCAAACGGGGCGCCGAGGCCACCGGAAGGCAGCCCGTCAACGCGCACGTCTCGGGGGCCAAGCGGGCGACCAAGGGAGGGCTCGGGGCCACGCCGGCGACGAGGAGGTGCGGCGGCTGTGCTCGGGCTCGGGTGGAAAACGGCGACGGGGCACGGGGAGAGGCGCGAGAAGGGGGAAACGGACCGTCAGCTCACCATGAGCTCGCTGGTGAGGTCGGGGATGCCGGAGGGGGCTGGACGGCGGAGAATTTGACGGCGAGGTCCGGCGGCCTTCAGGGGACAACGGCGACGATCGCGCCACCCAGAGGGTGTCTTGGGCTCGATTCGCAGCGCTGGAAGACGGAGTCGTCGGCTCAGGGTCTTCTGGACACCACGGCTGGGCAGAGGGAGGCCGGTCACCACGCCGGTGCACGGCGGCGAACTACGGTGCGCTCGGGTCTTCGCGGGAGCGCCGGGGAAGAAGGAGAGGAGGGCCAGGCGAGGGGGAAATGGAAGGGGGGAGAAGCCCAGGGCTCCACGATGCCTCTAAAGGGGGCAGGGGCAGGCAGCTAGCTGCCTGGCGCCCATGTCGTGGCCGGCGGCGAGCTGCCTTCCTGCCTGGCCTGGAAGGAAGACGACCCTGCCCTTTTGGGTTGGGCCTCCTCTGCTGGGACAGGTGGGCCAGGTAAGTGGCTTTGCCCTTTATCTTATTTTTCTTTTTCTGCTTTTTTTGTTTTGTATTGGATAAAATACCCAAACATTTTTATAAAATCTCCAAATATTTTATTTGGACTTATGTGACATAGTACTAGCCACTCCCAAGTTTTGAAGAATTTTGATATTCAAAAAATTTGAATTTCAATTCAAATAGCATTTAAATTTAATTTCCAAGCCCCCGTTTGAATATTTGAAAAATCCATGAGCATGGGTTTGACTCCAAATCATTTTAAAATGATCACACTCATTTATAGGACTTTTCAAAAATGTTTGGAGGATTTTCGGAAAAACTTTTTACCTGGCCTTTTTATTTAATTATTTTTGAGGCTTTTCCAAATCCTCAATTATTAAAAAGGAAATTTAAACATGATGCCATTATTCTAGTAATAAAAGCACATACCAAAACTAGGATTGTGACAACTCGCCCCCACTCAAAAGAATCTCGTCCCGTGATTCAGAAGTAGTCGGGAAGAGGATGGGGTAATCAACTCGAAGATGATCTTCTCGTTCCGAGGTGGCTTCCTGTTGGGAAACGTAGTAGAAAACAAAAAATTCCGACCTACGAATCAAGAACCCAAGATCATCCAAGAAGATTGCATACAAGGTTTTAGGTCATGGCTCACCAACCGATGTAGCGGAAGTAGAGTTGGTGAAGCTCGTGGACGTAGTGGAAGTAGATCTCGCAAGATCTCCCACGAACAGTCCCTCGATCAATCCCACGAACAAGTCCCGCGATCTAGTCCCACGGACAAGTCCCATGAACAAGCTCCTCGAAGAAGGGTCGAAGGTACGACCCCTACATTAGTATCCACACATCCCGTAGCAGCAATCCAGCAGCGCTCCGCCGTCCAGAGATGAATGCCACCGAGAAAACTAGAGGGAGAAAACCCTAACGGATTCCGATCTAGAACAACGTCTAAACCGGGGTCTAATTGTGGAGCAACGGGGTTTAGAGGAGGGAGGGTGGCGCATAGGCCTTGGGGACAAGTTGTGTTGCGCCCCCCACCCCTCCCCCACATTATATAGGTGGCCAAGAGGCCCCTTGGCCGGCCAAGGGAGGTGTGGAGTCCCTATGGGACTCCTACTCCCAAAGGGAGTCCTTCCCACCGGGGAATCCTACTCCAAAGTGGATTGCAATCCTATTTGGAGTAGGATTGCTCCCTTATGGCGCCCCCCAGGGGCGAATGTACGTGCATCATTGTGGGGGCAAATGCCCCCACTCGTTTTTTTTGCCTACTTATACGTATACATGGGTATAGGGCGTTGCCCCCACTAAGCCCAGGTATTTGCCCCCACTACACGTGCCCACAACCTTTTAATTGGGGAGAGAGAGAGCGCTTAAGTCTTAATTGGCCCATTGCCCATACTAGAAAACAGCCCATTTAGTAGAAACGAGCAGGCACGGTTGCTTTTCCAATCACAAACCTATGCGAACACAGGTTCTGTCATCTGCCGAACACAATCGCCGCCTCCTCGTTCATCTGCTACTTGAGCGAGCGACCGTCTCGATCTCCACGCCTACGTCTTTGAGCTGCACATATACTCCATCCCCTCCGGCAGCCATCCCCGATCCGCATCGCATAGACGCGTACGCCGGCAGGCCGGCCGGCCAGACCGCTAGGACAGGCACCGTACGTCCAACCGTCCAGGTCTCCAGAAAGAAGAAGACGTGTGACAGATTGAAAAGGTACTACCTGGTACTTAGGTTGAATCAGTATTATAGCAGATTGAATGATTGTACTTGAATTTTGTCTGAATAGATTTAAGCACATGGGAGTAAAATAAAATCTATATAGACTATATTAATATTCTGCCTTCATATACTTCAATTTATTTAACTGATGTTTAATTATTTTATGTTGACAGGAAAGATAATGGAGAGATTTTTTGCAAAATCAACAACTGGTAGTATGCCTGAAATTTTCGATCTGAACAAGCTTACTCGGGATCCATCTAAAAGGAAGAGACTTACAGATTTTAACATCAATCAGCACGAGGAGATTAGAAGGAAGTACCTAACATGGGGGCCTTATCAACCTCGTCCATCAAAGTTTAAACCCAGATGGATTGGTAAGAGTAAGCGGTATTTCGATCCTGAATGGTATGATCTGCATCGTAATTGGCTAGAGTACAGTGAGGTAGAGGACAAGGCATATTGCTTGCATTGCTATTTGTTCAGGGACAATATTAAAGGTAACAAACCTGGTCATGATGCATTTGTGGTAGATGGATTTGTCAATTGGAAGAAGGCAATAGAGAGATTTTCAACTCATGTGGGCGACCGTGATAGTTATCATAACAAAGCACTTAAAAACTGTGAGGATCTAATGAAAAAAGAACAATCAATCCCTGCTGCCTTGCATAAACAAAGTGAACTTGAAAAGAATGAGCATCTTATCCGATTAAATGCCGCAATTGATGTATGTAGATATTTGCTGCATCAAGGACATGCGTTCCATGGCCATGATGAGTCAAAAGAGTCTACAAATAAAGGAAACTATCTGGAGATGATAGATTATACAATTATGCACAATGATGTTATAGCCAAGGCGTTCAAAAATGCTCCACATAATAATCAGTTGTCATCTTCAACAATTCAAAAAGATATCACTGAGTGCTTTGCAGAAGAAGTATTGAGTTGTATTCTGAAGGAGCTTGACAATGGTGTGTTCAGCTTATTAGTTGATGAATGTCGTGATGTTTCTGACAAAGAGAAAATGGCAATGGTTCTTCATTATGTTGATACACATGGGCTATCAAATGAGAGGTTCGTTGGTGTTCTTCATGTGGAGGAAACAACATCTGCTTATCTCAAGTCTAAAATTGACTTTATAATTGCAAAGCTTGGTTTGAGTCTACAACAAGTGAGAGGACAAGGTTATGATGGAGCGAGCAATATGGCAGGTGAGTTTAATGGTAATATGTACATTGTTTTGCTCACAAACTTAACTTAGTTGTTGTGGCCATTGCAAAAAAGATATTTGATGTTGGAGATTTCTTTGATATGATATCATTATTGGTGACAGTCGTTGGATCATCTTGCAAGAGAAAGGATAAACTTAGAGAGAACCATCGAGAAGAGGTGAGGAAAGCGATTGGCAAGGGAGAGATTGCTACAGGGTCAGGATTAAACCAGGAGCTTTCTCTTCAAAGACCAGGAGATACTAGATGGAATTCTCACTATACTACTTTGTTGGGTTTGTCTAAGATGTTTCCCTCGGTGATAAAGGTACTAGAATATGTGGAGGAAGAGGGCTCGGATTCTACTAAGAAACGTCAAGCTAATGGTCTTCTAAAATATTTCCAATCATTTGATTCCGCATTCTTTCTACACATGATGATGAATATATTATCCTTAACAAATGGGCTATCAAAAACCTTCCAGAGAAAGGATATGGACATTGTAAATGCTATATCAGATGTGGAATCTGTTAAGCGAGATCTAAATAAGCTTAGATCCGAGCATGGATGGAGTTCTCTCTTGAGCAAGGTATGTTCTTTTTGCGACAAGTATGATATTTCAGTTATGGACATGGAAAAGGATTATGTAAATCCAAAGAAGCCAAGGCAAAGGACTGGCATTAATTATGAGCATCATTATCGGGTTGATTGTTTCTTTGCTGTCTTGGATTTATTGGCAGAAGAACTAAACCGCAGATTCAATGAGGTAAACAATGAGTTGCTTTGTTGTATGTCTGCTTTCAACCCAAGTGGTCAGTTTAGTCACTATGATGTTGAGAAGTTGATGAAGTTGGCTAAGTTTTATCCTAGCGATTTTAGAGAAAATGAGTTGGAGCATCTTGAGATGGAGCTTTGCCTGTACATAGATAATGTACGCAATGATACAAGATTTGCTAGCTTGGAAACTATCAATGATCTCGCTAAATTGATGGTGTCTACAAAGAAGCATCTTTCTTATCCTTCTGTCTATCGACTTCTAAAGCTAGTACTGACTCCTCCTGTTGCAACTGCAACCGTTGAGAGATGTTTTTCGGCAATGAAGCTTGTGAAGAATGCTTTGCGTAACAAGATGGGTGATGATTATTTGAGCCATAGCCTTATTTGCTTTGTAGAGAAGGAAATATTGGATAATATTCCTAATGAAGCAATAGTTAAACGCTTCCATGCAAAAAATCGTCGTGGGATAAAACGAAAGGTGGTAATGTGCTCAAGCTTATATTTTTATTACTTAATGTTTATATTATTTCTTTATTTGATCATGATTCTTTTTCATGCAGCTTGAAGGCTAGAAAAATGAGGGACGTACCAATAAAAAGGAACGAAAAGATATCATATTTCTCAAGTCATTGTGCGTTAAGTGGTTAGTTTACTTTTATTTTGGCAATGAATTTGTTATACTTGTGTGAGTGATGACCTTATTTTATAAGGAAATATGTGATCACGCTTGTTATACTATATGCTTGCGTAGTTGGTTTCTTAAATGATTTAGCCCTTAGTTTGTGTTTCTGGAAAAAAATTTGGATACCACATTACCACTTTGCCCCCTCTCATTTTTCATCCTGGCTTCGCCCCTGCCCCCCCCCCCACCCCATGGGCGACTTGGGCAGCCTAGGTGGATTACCCCCCAAGGCTAGGGGCGTGGGTTAGTGAGTGGTACTTCCCGGAAACTTCCGGAACCTTCCAGAAGCTTCCAGGACCTTCCAGGACCTTCCGGGACCTTTTGGGATCGTTTCGGGACATTCCGGAACCTTCTGGAGCACTTCCAGGACCTTCCGGGACCATTCTCGGACGTTCCGGAACCATCTAGATAGTTTCCAAGACCATCCGAGTTACAGTTTAAGCCACCCGATGACCGCGAAGGTTGTCGGGACACCCAGCGATTATCCGGAAACTATTCCGGTTGAGCCAGGACTTCCCCAGTACCATTCTCATATGTTCGGGAATCACCTGTGACTACTCCAGAGTGATTCGGACATATCCTTAAATACCCAGAACTACTTCTGGTGCCCTTATGAACTATTCCATAAATCCCCGGAACTACTTCCGGTACCCGTATGAACTATTCTGCTTTGCTTCCACTAAACCTTCTACCATTCCAGAATTCTAACAGACTACAGCTCGTTAAGTGTGTGACCCAATAGGTTCGGTATAATGCGGACATGACTCAGAACATCTTCCGGACATAGGTCAACAGCCTTTTGTCAATAGCCAATAATCAACAGCGGAGCCATGGACACCCATGTTGACTCCCGCACATACACGAAGAAACTTCGAGTGAACCATTATGTTTAGTCATGTACCATTCCCTTTGCTTCGTGATATATGACAAAGTTAGAGGAGAGAAGTTTGGCACCCATGTGTAACAACTTCTTGAACACAAGCCACTCGTTATCCTCTTTGCTCGTTTGTCCATTTTCTCGTTATCGTATTCCGGTATCCCCGTGACTGAATCACAATGCGTCTGGCCAGACTATAATGGATACCGTCATACCGAGTGGGCCCAAAGTCAATATCTCTTCATCGTGAAGGAGCAAATCCCATTCTTGAACTATCACAGTCACTAGCCACACCATCTGACATACCCAGAACTTATTTTACTACTTCCCATTTACGGGAGGATTCATCTAAGAACCAAAGCATGTCTTCTTGTGTGAAGCAACTCGATACTCTCATGGTCTAAGGAATTACGTATATGATAACATTTCATGATATGACTTATAACGTAGTTACGATGTGATCTCTAAGTATATCATTCAATACTGGGGTCGGTTCAACATCATTGTTCTGCTAACAATATGTTCCCATTGCTACTGACATCCTTGTTACAAGAACAATGTCCATGATTAAGAAAACGTAATCATCAGTTAGCACATGAGCTGGTCTTAGAGGCTAAACCAGGAACTCTTGGTGTTTACATTTCCACACATGCACGTGAGTTTTCTTCTGAATCTCATAGTCAGGGTCATTGCAATTATAGCACAGAAATATAAACATTAATTACGAACGTGGAAATATATATAATAACATTTTATTATTGCCTCTAGGGCATATTTCCAACAGTCTCCCACTTGCACTAGAGTCAATAATATTATCAGTGCTTGAGCATTTTACACCTATGGCATACCGGTGTAATACATGCTTCATTTGTGGTATAGACTTCATCATCAGATCTGACGTTTCAGACCCGGCCGTTTGTATCTTGCATATCTTCGCGTTTTCACGCTATCATAAAATTCACTAATTTTATCAGTTTAGCTTTGTATATATTTGAATCATTTGGCAGGACCTTGGTTCCTTTAGAATAAGTCATGAAATCATTCATAAATGTTCCATGAGCTTCAAAACGTCTTGGAAACCATACCATGTTCATAAATGAACTGATGATTCAAAATACCCTCCCTTGTTACTTCTTTAAGCAACAATATACTTAGCCTCTGTTATAGAATTCGCCACAGTATCTAACTTTAACACAGTTCCTTCATACTGTGCCACCCTTATGTGTGAAACACATAATCCCAATTAAAATCAAAAATCGATCAGAGTAAGTATGAAGACTGAATTGGTGTAACTGTTTACATCAAAATTCAGCTGGTGTAACTTGTTACAACGAGCTCTTCATTATCTCCATTTTCCGAGAAACATATCTTATCTATCATAAGTTTAACTTTTCACTGTTTGTCCAATGATCAACATATTGATCACTTTGGTATCTTGCTCATAACCTTTTGAAGCACTGGACATATCTGGTCGTTTTACATATTATGGTGTACATGATTAATCCAAACACACGGGTGAGTGGAATTCAATTCACGTGTTTTTTCTTATCTGTGTTCATCAACACCGATTTCTGCAAACAACTTTTCACCACGACTTCGGCAAGAACATGTTTCTTGGCATTTCATACTAAACTACTTTAGTATCATGTCAATATGTAGTGTTGGCTTTAGCATGATCAGGCACTTACTATCTTCATAGATCACTATGCTCAATACTAATGCTATATCAGCCCAAGTTTTTCAACTGAAAACTATTTCCAATGAAGTCCTTATTCGTGTCAAGAAATTTATATCATTTCTAATCAACAATATGTCATCTACATAAGGTTTTAGAAATATTATTCAGCTCCCACTTACTTTCTTGAATATTCAAGCATCTTCGTTATTCCTGATGAAAACAAACTCTTTTGGCAATTTCATCACAACGAAAATTCCAACTCCATTATGCTAGCTCCAGTCCATCACTGGATATCCAAGGCTTGCATCTATTTTAGCATCCTTTGAATCGACAAAACATTCCGGTCGTATCACGTATACATCCTTTGTTATATTTCCATGTAGGAACTTTGTTTTGACGTTCATTCTACCATATCCTATAAATGAGATATGTAGTAATTGCTAGTATAACCCGAACTGACTAAAGCATTTCTACGGTCGACACTATTTCGCCGTAGTCAACCTTTGAACTTGCTAGAAAACAATTTTCCAACGAGTTGAGCTTTATGGATAAAACAATTTCATCCGAATCAATTATAGATCCATATATATATTCTTCAGACTTTTAGTCTTTCCGAGGGTCAACCAAGTTCAAAACTTGACTTACTTCCATGGATACTATCTCGGATTATTTGGCATTTAGCCAAATCCCGGAGTCAGGGCCCATCAATGCTTCTTTGTATATCACAGGTTTATCATTGTCGAACAACAATATCTCGTTTTACATATCATGAATGTTTGTACGAGTTTTGTCTAACCTGTGTGCTTCAGCTACGCACTTCTCTGAAGATTCAACAATCTTGATAAGTTTCACTGTCCTCCCACTCACTCTTTTGCAAGAAACCATTTTCTTCAAAACACATTGTTCTTAACAGCAATCAGTTTTGCTTTTGTGTAGTGATAGAGGAATACCAAAACTTTTTGGCATAACCTTAACAAAATAGCACTTATCTGATTTGGGGTTTTGAGTATGTCAAACATATGCCTCATATACCCAAATTTTAAGAAAAGACAACATGGTTTTAACAGTCCATACCACATCTAATATGGTGTCATTTTAACAGATTTGATGATGCTCTTTTCAGTGTAAAAGCCGTAGTCACTAACGCATAACTTTAATAAGTATAATGGCAAATTGATAAACGTCATATTTGATCTTACCGTGTCATACATGGCTTGATTACATCTCTCGAACACTTTACTCATAGTGGTGTTCCGGGAGACACAAGTTATGATACTTCTTCACAACTCATCAGACGTTCGCTAAACTTGTAACTCAAATATTACTTTCTACAATCTAATTTGCAGAAGCTTTATTTTCTCGTTACAATGAATTTCTATTTCACTCTAAAATTCCTTGAACAGTTCAAAGATTTCAGACGTATGTCTCTATTGAACAGATATCCACATATCTACTTCAACTTATGAGTGAAGATAGGGAATCCACTGCACACAACTACATTTATTGGACTACACACATCATCATGTATGATTACCAATGGTTTAGTTGCCCGTTCATGTATGGCCTATCAACGGTGTTTTAGTCACATTACTTCGAGACAAAGATCGCAAGCGTCAAGTGATTCCTAATCATATGACTCGAAAGTCCATCACTTATGGAAATTCTTCATGCATGTTATGTCACTTGTGATAAACGGCAGTGCCACATCTATGTGGTATTTCTATCAGTCTTGCGACGTTTAGCGTCAGCGTTATGGATGTTTAGTATTATTATCAAGATTCATAACATACAACCTATTCATAATGGAAGTATGGCCTTTACGTTATTCATAGCTTTGAACAACTCTCTTGCAACAAACATGATTCAAAATGATGTTTTGCAACAAGGCTAAAGTGTAGTAACAATTTACTCAACTCTAAAATGAATTATGAAGATAATCATAGAGTCAACACACGGTATAGTAAACCTTTTACCGTGTTCCCGAGCGTGTCAAAACTCATCATTAGCTAGTCATAAAGGCCATAGTATTTCTTGCATCGAGTTGCAACAATATGCAATCGATGTGATATTATGGTGATCAACAGTTTAATCACAATATACAGAATCCACAATTAACTGCTTAATCATGATTCCCAAGAATTACATCTTTTTACAAGCAATGAATTCATCTATAACTTCGTATGACTTTCATTTCTGAGCTGGATATTCCAGTCTTCTTTCGCTTTGCCTTTATACGTATCATAGTTCTATTTCTAATGTCAATCCTACTCACAGAAGATCACATATGATCAAGGGTGGCGCATGCCATGTACTTTCCGGCGTGTGAGTCTTACTAACATCCTTTGGACTTCCTTTCCCTTAATTCTCATCATCATATGATCGGTGTTCTTCTGGATCCCACACTTATCAGTTTTGTTTAGAGCACAATGAACATTTTCACTAATGCTTACAATCAGACATTGTACTAGATATCTTATATCCTACATCAATTGTCTTATCACTGAAAACAATTTTTCAGTTCCATGAATATAACATAACTATCCCAAACGTTTCGAAGTTCGGGTTTCATGGTGGTGAAGACAATGCACTTAGCTGTGGTGGAATTCTAGCATTTTGGATTATGGACGTAAGTCACATCATCCATAGCATCAGCGGGAGAGCATCAAAAATTTGCGATAGGACATGGTCCTTCTCGGCACTATTGAGGATAGTCCTCACAATACGGTACCAATCGTAAAGTTTTTACCAGATAATACAGTTAATCAAAATCAATTGGGAAGGTGGTAACGCGAGCCATTATTCTACAACGATAATGCAAATACTAAGACTTTGTTCATAATTAAGTTGCACTTGTGATTAATCAATTTAATTACTAAGTGCGCTCCCACTCAGATCAATATCTCTCGTAATTGATGCTGGAGTGATTCAAGATCCAACCCAATCGTCCGCCATTGATGTGACATCACTGATGACTTAGACTGGACCGGTAGGCCAACTTGCCAATCACGCCAAAGGTGATTCTTGTTCATCTTTCGATGGGCGTGTTCCGGTAGCAAACGTTTATCCAAACCGTCAAGACAACCAAGTGTAATTGCTGTGTGTTCTTTTAACACACCCGTCTTTTATGCGTCACACCGTGTGCACCCATGTGACATGACCTGCTCCGATGTGAAACATAGTATAGACGGTGCTACAGTTGGAAGAACACTATCAGCTTGATATTGTTTTGCGAGAGATCACCCTAATAAAATACGACTATCGCGCATCAAACAAGGGTGCATCAAAGGGATAAACATCACAGGCAGTTCATAAAATTTTGTGATATAGTATAGCCCTTTGCTTCGTGAAGTCTTCATTGTCTTCACGTCGTCGTGGTTGAAGTCACCGTGTCCAACAACTTTGTCCTTGGCGCTGGGAACATCACCACGGCTTCCGGCATGTGCGTCGGGGTCCACCTCCGCATCGTAGATCATCACCTTTGCATCTATCTATTGCTTTGCCTCGAGCTAATAAACAGTTCTGGCATGAAGGCATAATTAAGTGACAATCATATGACTCCAGTCATCATGCCGTACCACGACACGCAGGTCGCGAATAAATATTACATAACATATAGCATCTCATACAAACACATTGCAAATCTTGAAGGCTATACCACATCACATGCATACTCTGCAAAAACGAGTTAGATCGCCATCTACACGGGTTGTTGCAACTTTTATCGTGGTTGTTAAGCAGGTTTACAAGGCAAACGAGAAACCCTAGATAAAACAAAACACGATACTTCTTTTGTTGCTAGTTTAACATACGGGGTGCGTGCAACAACTAATGCCACAAGCCAAACTTCGTTAAACGCGTGACCCCCGTGTGGATTTGAGTTCATAAAATCCACAAGCCCCTCCATGTTAAATCTTCTATTGCGAGATTAAGATGAGATCCAAGGAGTTTGATGTAGACCATGATCAAGGCAACCGGCATACTGAAAGCAGCATAGAGGGATCGATGGGAAACTCAATCCTTGTAGCAAAACCTCAACTTGCCATCAAGCATAGAAAAAATCACATGACAGGGAAGCAACAAGAAAATCAATGTCTCATATCACACATATGATCTAGACCTAAACATGCATCTATTCAAGGATCTCTCTGATACCACTGTTGGGAAACGTAGTAGAAAACAAAAAATTCCGGCCTACGAATCAAGAACCCAAGATCATCCAAGAAGATTGCATACAAGGTTTTAGGTCATGGCTCACCAAACGATGTAGCGGAAGTAGAGTTGGTGAAGCTCGTGGACGTAGTGGAAGTAGATCTCGGAAGATCTCCCACGAACAGTCCCTCGATCAATCCCACGAACAAGTCCCGCGATCTAGTCCCACGGACAAGTCCCATGAACATGCTCCTCGAAGAAGGGTCGAAGGTATGACCCCTACATTAGTATCCACACATCCCGTAGCAGCAATCCAGCAGCGCTCCGCCGTCCAGAGATGAACGCCACCGAGAAAACTAGAGGGAGAAAACCCTAACGGATTCCGATCTAGAACAACGTCTAAACCGGGGTCTAATTGTGGAGCAATGGGGTTTAGAGGAGGGAGGGTGGCGCATAGGCCTTGGCGACAAGTTGTGTTGCGCCCCCCACCCCTCCCCCACATTATATAGGTGGCCAAGAGGCCCCATGGCCGGCCAAGGGAGGTGTGGAGTCCCTATGGGACTCCTACTCCCAAAGGGAGTCCTTCCCACCGGGGAATCCTACTCCAAAGTGGATTGCAATCCTATTTGGAGTAGGATTGCTCCCTTATGGCGCCCCCCCACCCCATGGCCGACTTGGGCAGCCTAGGTGGCTTACCCCCCAAGGCTAGGGGCGTGGGTTAGTGAGTGGTACTGCCCGGAAACTTCCGGAACCTTCCAGAAGCTTCCAGGACCTTCCAGGACCTTCCGGGACCTTTTGGGATCGTTTCGGGACATTCCGGAACCTTCTGGAGCACTTCCAGGACCTTCCGGGACCGTTCTCGGACGTTCCAGAACCATCTAGATAGTTTCCAAGACCATCCGAGTTACAGTTTAAGCCACCCGATGACCGCGAAGGTTGTCGGGACGCCCAGCAATTATCCGGAAACTATTCCGGTTGATCCAGGACTTCCCCAGTACCATTCTCATATGTTCTGGAATCACCTGTGACTACTCCAGAGTGATTCGGACATATCCTTAAATACCCAGAACTACTTCTGGTGCCCTTATGAACTATTCCATAAATCCCCGGAACTACTTCCGGTACCCGTATGAACTATTCTGCTTTGCTTCCAGTAAACCTTCTACCATTCCAGAATTCTAACAGACTACTGCTCGTTAAGTGTGTGACCCAATAGGTTCGGTATAATGCGGACATGACTCAGAACATCTTCCGGACATAGGTCAACAGCCTTTTGTCAATAGCCAATAATCAACAGCGGAGCCATGGACACCCATGTTGACTCCCGCACATACACGAAGAAACTTCGAGTGAACCATTATGTTTATTCATGTACCATTCCCTTTGCTTCGTGATATATGACAAAGTTAGAGGAGAGAAGTTTGGCACCCATGTGTAACAACTTCTTGAACACAAGCCACTCGTTATCCTCTTTGCTCGTTTGTCCATTTTCTCGTTATCGTATTCCGGTATCCCCGTGACTGAATCACAATGCGTCTGGCCAGACTATAATGGATACCGTCATACTGAGTGGTCCCAAAGTCAATATCTCTTCATCGTGAAGGAGAAAATCCCATTCTTGAACTATCACAGTCACTAGCCACACCATCTGACATACCCAGAACTTATTTTACTACTTCCCATTTACGGGAGGATTCATCTAAGAACCAAAGCATGTCTTCCTGTGTGAAGCAACTCGATACTCTCATGGTCTAAGGAATTACGTATATGATAACATTTCATGATATGACTTATAACGTAGTTACGATGTGATCTCTAAGTATATCATTCAATACTGGGGTCGGTTCAACATCATTGTTCTGCTAACAATATGTTCCCATTGCTACTGACATCCTTGTTACAAGAACAATGTCCACGATTAAGAAAACGTAATCATCAGTTAGCACATGAGCTGGTCTTAGAGGCTAAACCA